>CM076468.1:12933961-15721461 GCA_038419695.1 Scomberomorus guttatus | reverse complement strand
TCACTGTTGTCTTTTTCTTTTTTTTAAGGATGAGTGAAATGGGTCTTGCTCGGGGCAGGGTAAGTGCTGACAAAAGCTCATCCCTGTGGCTCCAGCCTTTGAAACAACCTGCAGGAATTCGAGCGGCTGCTTTGATCTCGGGATGGGACATTAGTATTCTGCTCGGATCATGTTTACACAGCTTGGAGTGACTCAGGAATGGATGAAGGTGCTGTGTGGACAGGCAGACGTGCAGTCCCGGGTCACATATGAAAGGAAATAATCCCTAGCGTTTGTTTTAAGCTTCGTGAGGAGCCAGGTGGGAGGAGTTTACCGCATCAGGGCGATTCAGATCAGCTGTCAATCAGAGTTGGAGGATGTATTTAGTAGGTGATGCTTTCGGAGTCTCATCATTTGACAGTATGAGGTGATAAAAATAAATACTTTTGATCAGCCACTGCTGGACCAAATGAAAGAAGGAAGGAAGGATGAAGGATGTAGGAGGGATAGAGATGATTGAACAAAGAAGAAAACAAAACAAAACAAAAGAAAGAAAGATATATATTCATTGGGGAGGGAAGGGAGAAAGGATGAAGGAAAATATGAAAGGAAATTAACATGGGAAAGGAAGTAGGGAAGTAGGAAAGAGAGGGAAAACAAAAGCAGTAAAAAGGAAGTAAGGAGGTAAAAAAGGAAGGTAGGAAGGAGAAAGAAAGAAAAATGAACTGGGATGGCACATCTGAAGGAACAAACAGTGGTGGGAAGAAAATAACTTTGGTTAAGAGAGAAGGACGTAGGGAGGAGATACAAAGAAGGGCAAAAAGGAGAAGAGGGTCAACACCGAGGAGGAAAGGGTGGAAGAAAAGACATCAAGATAGTAAGTAAGTAAAAAGAAAACTGGAGAAGAAAGAAAGACAAAAAAAAAACAGGGAAATAACCTGTGATGGCACACCTGTCAAATTAAAGTAGGAAGTAAGAATTAAGTAGGATTATAAATTGTCAGTTTTTCACCACTTTCCCTTTTATATTTTCACATCCAATCTAAACTACAAAAGTTAAGAAAACTAAGCTAGAAATATAAGTAATTGAGCTGATAGTATCCTGTGTGATGTTTCTAAAGTATGGGGCGACACATTTACAGTTTTTTCATTTGCACGAGGAAGGCAGGCTGCCCGGAGCCTTACTTCAGCAGACAAAAGTGCTAACAGCAGATGAATTAAAGGTTACCAACAATATATGATGAATGTCAGGCAAATACAAATTACCACAGGAAGAAGAATAATGAAGGTTTTTTTGCCGCCAAGCCAGGGTCCAGTCAATAATTAGAGGTGGCGCGGTCGCTGTCGCTGGCTTTCTGCAGCCTCTGCGGTTCGTCTCAGCTTTAATTGCTCAGGTTAAGATGGCCGCCCACGCCCGCCGACTCCGGGAAAAAAAAAAAAGAAAAAGTTTTCAACTCATTTAAAGACGAGTGGCGTCGAGATGCTTCTCACGAGAGGCTCGGGATTCAACAGGACACCCTTCAACAATGTTTTAAAGTTTCTTCATCTCTTCCGTTTCGTGTTTACTTGAAGTGAAGCATGAGGGAGTTTGCTTTGATCCCCCCGAAAAAAATTAAAAACAGTCCCAACCGTGCACAGGGAAGAAAGAAAAAAGGAGGAAAGTGCCACGAGTGGTTGACAGTCGGTGCATATTGGTTGTTTTTTTGCAAGCAGGGAGACATAATCACACAAATAAGACATCAAAGATAGATTGAGAGTTAAAATATGCAGTTGAAAATTATTCAGATTGCTTTGGCATGGCGGGGAGAAAAATATTCCCTCAAAGTGTCCGACTGGATGAGATCAAAACTCTGTGATACTGTGAGACACATGCACGGATGAGAGAGGACGCTTTCAGACATGTCCGGGTTTTTTCTCTTTTTTTTTTCTTTGGTTTCAGGGGCCTTGGCAGCTTCAGCATTTCATGTCGTGGTTCCCTTGACTGGAGGGGAATCCCTTTTTTCCCTTGTTTTTTTGGTCACTGGCATGCAGCTCGCCAGTATGTCGCCGCACAATGTGAACTCTTCTGCCCTGCAGGTTGGCACAGAGAAGCGACACACACACAAAACTGGCTGCTGCCTGCAAGTCAGAGCCAAACGCTGCACCTGCGTCATGTTTGCTGGCTCCTTTCAATCCGACCACCTCTCCACCTGTACAGTAAAAAAAAAGAAACCTCGACAAACAGGCGTTCAAGCCAAGAGGATGCGTCAACTCTTGCGTCATGGAAAATTGTCTCCAGCAAAGAAAAAGAAGGTTGAGTCCAGGCAGGGATGGGAGGAATTTATTCACCCGTTCATAATTTTGCTCTCTTCACTTCAGGTATCCTGGATTAAAGCAACAGATAGTCGTGTTCGATATGAATCTCAATATGTATCTGAGAAAGCACTCGGAATATAAAAATCTCAGCTGATATTCAAAACAATACGGAGAAGTAGAAGGAAAAAAATAAATCAAATAAAATTGATCTGCACTTCTATTGCTTCTGTTATGCAAAAAGCAACCTAATATTCACAATTATTTACAGAAATAGAGCAAAATAAAAATCGACCAGAAAAGTAAAGTTACAACTCGCCATAATACTGTATATAAATACTATATACTGTATTATTATCACCTGTTATATAAATAGAATAGAGCAGTGGGGCTGAGGGATATTGTTGAAATCATTATCAGTATTTAAAAAGGACAGTTTCTGATATTGACATTAATCACCATTTACCAGCTTTATTTGACATTATTTGACATTATGAACTCTGACACTACTCTTAAGGAAATTAAACATAGCAATCACAAAGATAACCGATGTGTTATTGATCATTTATTTGATAAATATGTGATCAAACGGCACCGTAGCTTTTGAATGGGCGATGAATGACACTGACAGACTTGAATATATTGCTATAACCTGACTAACGCACTCAGCATTTCACTGTCGCAGGGAAGCTTTGTGCCTCAGAAACGAGAACAAGCTGTAAAAATGTTGAAGCAGCAGCGAGTTCAGTGATGTTAAGGGACAGAAAGTTTCTCTTTGTCTGAAAGCTCTCAAATGTGCCACAGAAAGCTCAGATTCAAAGTGAGGCCCATCTCTCCTAATTAACACTTTGAAAGATAAAAGCAGTTTATTAAATCAATCAGGATGATGGTTGTTTGTGAATCCCAGCAGATAAGGACATTTGCATATTAACTTTGCAGTTCTAACCTACATTTGAGGATCTTCTGAGATTGTGGCCGGCTTCAATGTAAATATTTTCCCCTCACTGCTACTGTACATGTTTTAAAGTTTCATCGCCCCGGATTCTCTGGTGGATTTTCAACTCATTAAAAAATAAAGAGATGGATAAATAAGCAAACATATAACGCAAACAGACAAACAAATGAATAAACGAATACGGATATTATGGCACTGGAGAGGCTCTGCCAAAATCTGTGGCAAAACAATCTGGATTTTAACTTGCTGATAGATATTCCCAGTTCAAAACTAGGCTTTAAATTAACATGAAAGCAACAAATAGGCTCTAAAAGAGTATTATATGTGCCCTCCAGTTAATCTGGCACATAGTGAAGAGCTGTTTCAATATGTTCTGCCAAAATTTAACTAACGTGTGAATGATGCATTTTCTTGATAATGTTTTTAAGACAGTTCTGTGTTAAATGTTTATTATATGAAGTCCTTGCAGCATTTTTCATTGCAATTTCATTGAAGTTGTTGGTATTTAAAATCTCTATAAATCTCTGTACTGCTAACTCTTCATTGACACAAAAGGTATATTTTTTGCTTATTTTTCCCCAATTTCATGTCAGGATTGAGTTGTGCATGAATTGATCCTAAGAATGAGTATTTTGTCTGCGCATCCACAGTTGTAGAGCTTCATTGTTGTCCAAAAACGAATGAGCCACACCGTTACACTGGGTGACATGTTCCTTCATCACCATGAACACACACGCTGTCATGTATTTTGACTCAATCCCACAAACACTGTCCTGCTGCCAGAAATACTCAGGAGAGCACCAAACGTGGATTCATCCGCCGCTGAAATAGTCCCCAACAAATGCATTTCCTCCTGTTTATTTGTGTTGACAAAAGGAAAAATACAGAATGACACCAGTCGTATCCCTAAATTTAATAATTGCTAGTTTGGATTTGGATAATTTTAGGCTCAATTTGGGAAATATTTTCTGCTAATGGTAAATTATTAGTAAACCTGACCCCTTTTTCTTTCTAAACAACCATGCTTTCTGTTTATTCATTCACATATTTGATTTATTACTTGAATTAAATGTAATTAAATAATTAATTTGCCAGCAAAAGCCACTGGAACAGCAATTGGACCAATAACTTGCAGGACACGAAACCCCACATGGGGTCACTTCAAGTTCCTACAAGGTCAAAAAACAAAATTAAATAGGTTTCTTCAACATATTTATGTCATCGTTTCCCTTCAGGCACCGTTCATTCTCTAAAGAGAATACTAAATAACTTCATAATTATATTACAACTCTAATTGCTGGGACCTAAAAACAGAGTCACAGGCCTGGAAATGTTGGATTACCCCGTTTTAGAGCATCATGAGACACTAAAACTCTCCATTAAA
Organism: Scomberomorus guttatus; assembly: GCA_038419695.1. Classification (NCBI taxonomy): domain Eukaryota; kingdom Metazoa; phylum Chordata; class Actinopteri; order Scombriformes; family Scombridae; genus Scomberomorus; species Scomberomorus guttatus. The sequence continues at coordinate 15,716,852 of CM076468.1, read as the reverse complement.
ACAATTTTTTTGCAGCTCTGTGCAAGCAAAACAAAATGTCTTATTTCAGGTGTTTTCTTTTTGTGTGGTCAGGACTGAACCTCCACCATAGATGGTAGATACCTAATATTTAAGAAAAGGCTGATATTTGCAAACCGGTAGATCAGCCTAATCCTCATTGCTTTGCTTTATCTCAAAGTAGTTCGTCAAGTAAGACATTTGCTAAAGGAACTGTCTCAAAGCTCATCAGCCATTACACCTTCCCTGCATTCACAGTGATAACATTAGAGCATCAGTTGAGAGACAGACAGCCACAAAGAAATCAAAGCTTGCAGATATTGACCGGCCTCTCATACGGACACGGAGGAAGAAAGAAACGCCGGATCGATACTAGTCGTTGCTAATCCTGGTACCTACACAACGGCGTCATTGTATTTCAATGGGTGGGCCGAGGCTTCGTTAGAAATCACCCCGCACAAAGAGTCCTGTCGCCATTCTTTGCCTCGCCAAAGGGTCAAGCATGTCGTCGACCGCCGCACCACTCGATACTCGACTTACTGACAAGATGAAAGGCCGTGTTTGGGCTGCAGATGACCTAATGTGCACCAATCCTCAGCTGTAATCAGTCCAATCTGCATTCACACAGACAAGAGGTCCAGATCTGAGAGCAGCTATCGTCGTCTTATCTCCAGTAGAGAATAGGTGAAGCAGTATTCCAGGGGAGAATAAAAAAGCAAGTTACTCTAACGACTCCCGAGCCTTTTAATTGCAGAGGCTTGGATATTAGTTCAAAACCGCTCACTTCATGCTTGGGAACACAGTGCCACGGTGCCTGCGCCCTCGCCCAACACTTGTTTTATCTGCTTGCAGATTGAACTCACTTCACAGTAAAGAAAGGCCAATTAGGGTGCAAAGGGATTAAAAACACAGGGAGAAAAAGCGCCTTTCCATTTCTCTACTTTTGTGGTTGAGGAGAGGCTATAGTGTGAAAATACAAGAGAGGAAGAAAGCTCAGCACTTTATGATGGTGAAATTAAAGAGAAAAACGAAGGTGTGAGATTATTTCCTGCCTGTCGCACTCTTAGAGGGAAAAAGTCCACCTTGTATTACTTTTGAATATCATTAATTTGTGATGTTCAAAATATTCCAGCAGTTATTTTTGAGGTGTTTGGCCATTGCCTTTGCCTAAACATTTCTTCTGCATCTACATGTCCACAACTCTGAACTTGCGGACTTCAGTTAAACGTACTGTGATGAAGGCCAAGCCTGCCGGCCAAGTTACTATGGATATGAACGCCTGCAACTTCCTGACCATGTCGTCCATCTAAAAGGTATTTTTGGGATGGTTTTGAACAGTATTGACATTGGCAAGTTATAACAAATAGGATGTGTGCAGGCCTTGCTGCCTTAGGTAGTATAAAAAAGAGCGGTAATGGTGGATTTGCACTGTAAAAGTTTGAGTAGCTGTGTATTAACACTGTATATATCACATATATGTGAGGATCCTCCCAACCCTTGTCATCAGAGGTGTTTTGTATCTGTGAGGTTGAATATCTCCCATCATATGTCAACATTAAGTAACAATAACATTAAGTTAACATGAACAAAAAGTTTGTTTTTTTTGACACGTCGGTGTCGATAAGATTAGCACCTTTGGGTCATTCACCTATCAGGACAGGACAGCAGTGGTTTCTTTTTAGCTTGTATTGTATTACAAGTTTAGCGAAAACACACCAGCTCGTGTTTGCTGATAAAAACACATTTAAGTGTGCTTACCTTTGTATGAATTTCAGGACGACTCGTCTGCAAATGTCGCTTCAAGTTTGTTGTGTTTTTACTAATGATTGTCGCTCCGCACGCTTTACTTGTTTTCCTTCACATCAAATGTGAAATTTATCCATACGTCTGATCTCTTCCCAATTTGTCTCTCCCTAACATGGTCGTCTTGTTTTTATTGGTTGATAAAAGTGTCAATAGATTTTGTCATCATAAATTCGTTTATACTGTGTTATCGTCTCTTTTTCATCAGTGAAAAAATGTTGACAATAACAAAACAGTTTAACACTGGGAGGTGCTCCATTTTTCTGTCTTAGCTGGTTGAAAACAAGTGAAATTGTTGGTGAAGACTCTCTGTCCTTCATTATATATTTACCTCAATATATCAATAAAATTATCCAACAAAACTTATACTGGATGACTGGTTTTACAACTAAACATCCATATTGCTGCGAGTTAAGGGTAACCTTTTGAAACAAAATGACCTGAAGTGGATCTGAAGTGGAAGTTTCCTCTTTGCAAACTTGGTAACATAACTGTTAAGTTCATAAGTCTGCAAGTGCTGTGAAGTCTGGATGTTTGGATTCAGACCTCCTGTCCTGTTGTATAGTCTAAGAACAAGAACTATTCATCAAGTTAAACAGAGCCAGAAGTCACAAGTAGCTGTTTTATAACAGCGTTTAAGGGTGCAAATAATAATTCTGTAGTGCTGTTAGAGGATGCAGGGTACTGTAGAAAGAGATCTGTGCTTTCCTTCGCTGTTTATTTCCTTCATATAAACATGCTTAGAGCTTCAGATCCACAGGCCCGACCATTTACCCATCTCTCCGAGTGGGAGCCCGGCTCTGACTTCCTCTAATAAAATGATTACCAATCTCTGGTAGTGGTTCACCTCAGATGCACCGTCCCCGGGAGATGTCCAAGGGATGCTATTAACCAGGGAGGAGGGGGTGGGGGAGGTGTAGAGGGGAGGGCGGGCTTCCCCCAGCAAGGAGCGTCTTTAACATAAGTGGAGATGAGTGTAACCGGATGGCGGAGGCGAGGGGGTTTCCCCAGGAACGGTGGAGAGCGGCAGGAAATCGATGCGTTGTTTGTTTATTGGTCTGACCTCCGAACCTCTCAAGCTCTACATCTGTCAACCCCCCCCCCACTCCTCTCTCTCTTCTTTCTTTCCTTCTTTCTCTTTTTCCTTCTTCCCATTTGCTCTCCTCGTGTCCTATTTTCTCATCTGAGTTCAGTCTCATTCCAACAAACATTTCCATTAATATTCCTTTGAAAATATCAAATAAATAAATCCATTACATCTTTTTTTGCCCCTGATTTGAACCGACCATGATCCAACCTTCAGGTCATGAAAGCGTCTTGTTTTGCAGCTTTAAACACTCGGTTCAGTTTCTTATTTCATATTAAATACTGATTCTTTCCAAGCAGAAAAACCGCAGGAACCTACACTTCCCATAATGCAACAAACAGCACCCTCCAGGTCTGATAAATGTCACATCTTTCAAACTGCATGCCCCTAACTCGTGCTCTCTCTAATCCCTGCCAATTACATCACTATGACATCATCAGGGCCTTTTTTTTTTTTTGCTCAGAATTGAGAAAGCTCCTTCAGAGCACACAGAAAACTTTATACAACTGTTTTTACAGGCTGAGAAGAACTCTTCATGACTAGTAAACTGATCTTTATGTGAAAACTGGTGGTGAAAATTGGAAGAGGAGAATACGAACAGAAAAAAGACAATTAGAGAAGTATAAAAAGGACAAAACTCTTTGTAACTCAGTTGTGCAACAGTCACAAATTTTACAGTATAGCTGAATGTGAAGTATTCATTTATTTACTTCCTATTTTTGCAATTTTCTACAGTTAAATGTTTATTCAACATCTATTTTTTGGTATATTTTTGGATATTAGCATCCAAAATAGTGCATGATGAGGTTTATTATGTGGTGTAGTTTGATAGTTTCAGTATACTTCACAATTAGGAAACACTATCAGTGTCTGGTGGATCTTTTTAGCTGTACAATAAGTGACGGGTTTCCGCTCTTATTGGGTAGTTAGCACGAGCAGTGATAGTCATCTACAGAAGCCGCATCTTCAAATAAAGCGAATGAAGAAGCATCTGATGAAGCAGCACGGCTTTTGTTTTAATTTTGTTCTATAAAAGATGGGAGAATAGGTGTCACCTTTTTCTAAATGCTGGATATCTCAATTTGGAGGTCAAATCTCTCTGTGCAGCTTCGTCACTGCCTTGAATCCTAAAAAAGAGACAAAAAAGAGAGAAGATCTTCCTTTCTCTTCTATAAACAGAGGAATAAGGACTTCCAAGATTCAGATATCCGGAACGTAAAGGTCACCCGAATCTTAGGACTCTTAGTGATGCTAATGGGGCCTAATTTGAAATGGAATTTTATTCACATCTTGATATCCAACAATGAGATTTCATTCAGATGTAGCAGTCACTTTTTACTTGCTTTAATGATAAGTAGGTCCAAACGCAGGGAGAGGGGAAAAGGAAAAAAAAAAAAGATCCCCAAGGTGCTTTGACTCTGTTCTTTTATTAATGACTTGAGCCCTTTTGTGACCGCCGCAGAATCGTTTGATGAATCATTATCATGGAGAAAATCATCACGACTGATCATATTAAGAGGGGAACGCAGTTGTTTTGCAAGGCCTCCTCTCTTGTCCATTGTGAATTATTGTCATTATCATTAGCATGAAATGAATTCTGGCCTTTCAAAAGGGGAGCGCTGGTACTAGTTAATGTATATTCATCCGTTGTCGGGCCACAGGCTTGTTTTGTCTGTTATTGTAGCTGCTGCGCGCCGCTTTGAACCCGCCTCCATACGAGGACACTGATAACTGCGCCTCGGCAAACATCAACCTTGTTTACATTAATATCTGCAGACTGTTGCAGGTCGACTCACGATCCATATCAATTGCGCTCCGGTGAATAAATTCCGGCGACGAGACATCAATGAGGGCCCGATCTGTATTATAGCAACATAAACAATACATTTCTGTGTGTCTACTGCCACTGAGGGCATAATAGAGCTATATTTACTCATATTTCTAACATGGAGAGTCATGTGACTGGCTGCATGAGTTCATTGGTTTACATTCCTCTCTGTTGGTTTTAATGTCACTCCAAAAGTAATGTGTCTGGTCTCTTCGCATCGGGGACGTTTGGGGGACACAGAGCCCGATCGAGAGCAGCATCTGCAGCCTGCTGACTGAACGGGGGCCCCCTCCAGCGCTACCTGGGCCCTGACTGGGCCAGTAGCCACGAGCTGGGGAGGGGGGGGGGCGGTTAGAGTAGCAGGAGGGGGGAAGGCAGCCGCCATCACCGTGATCTGATTTATCCCCGGGCCGGAGACTACAAATGAGTACAGACAGCTTTTTCATAGCCAAAAGACACATTTGCATCCGTGTGTTTGTGGATATGTGTGTGTGCGATGGCGGCGGAGGGGTGGGGTGGATCACATGAGAGAGTTTCATAAACAGCTCGCTTTCAGCAATGAAAGGCTGACACAAAAGTACACAAGCATAAATTGTTGCATGCGTGAGTATACGTTGGTATGTGCAGCCTGTTCTTTACTCTTAAGTTATTTATGTTCCGGTGCTGCAAACTGCTGCAGAGAATAATTCAGATTTTTATAAGAAAGTTGGCATGTTTTCTGCAGCACATAATGGGAGTCACCAAGTGCTTTAAAGTTGCTGTTTTATGATCATTTAGCGCTGGTGTTTGCAGATTTAATGTTACACCTCATAAGCACGTACCTCCACTGCTCTCGGATAAAAACCTCAATAATGGCAAATCTGCTGTTTATCACTGCTAAAACCTCCGTTTTATGAACTCATTTTTGTCTATAACTAACCTCTAAACAAGTGAAAATTCTTCAACACGTTTCCAATAGAAATCAACTTGTTTCGACAATATATTTTTTAGAAATGAGTGTCTTTGTCTAGAAAGTAGACATAATAAGGCAGGTTGCTGCAGTAGAACAAAGTTAACTTACTGCACTGGCAGACTTTCTCACAAAAATAGGTTTTACACTCATTCTTTAAGCCATATAACTATGTGCATAGAGGCTAATATGCAAAGCAATCAAAGGCAATAAGCTTAAATTATTCCACACTTATATTACACATGTATTTTTTATTGCCATATTTATATTTCACAACTCAATATAAGTATTTACTGTAGTACTTTGATATTTGTATGTTGGCATTTATAACTGTATTTCCTTTTTCTTGTTAAATTTGATACTGTATGTTATATTTTTATATCTGTTGGTGACTCAGTATCAGAGTTGCACCTGCAATTTTATGTTGGAGACAATGATAACAAAGTGCTCTTCAATCTTCAATCAATTACAGACAAAAATGAACTAATAGGAAGGAGACTTTTGCAGCGATTGTACTGTCGTTAAGTTAAAATGGCTCAAAACTGATCATTTCTAAGTCACATGACCATCACAGGATAAAAAGCCTGTTTTTATTTGAATAGGGCCAACATGAGAAGTAACTATGTCAGGTATATTCTCAGGTAATTATCCCTGAAAGGGGGCGACAATGTGCAAAAACTTGATTTCATGAGCAAAATGAGCTTCACATCCCCAAAGATTCAGCGTTAAACTTGGATAAATCTGGATATAAACCTCCTTAATTCAAAGTTTATATGGATAATTAGGGTTTAAGTCACTTTTATGAAGCTTGATTACTCAAAAAAGACCATGGTACAAATTCCAATATCAGACATTTAGTCATCAAAGAGAAAATACGTTTTGTTTTTTGTTTTTTTAAGGTGAGCAATATCTGGAAAAGGTGAGAAGTCTGATACATATTCTGGTCACATACTGTTAATTTATCAACTGTGTTTCCCAATGAAACTCCTCAGTGACAGGAGGTGAAGTCATGCTGCAGACCTGAGAGCGCTGAACTTTCCAGTAATTATTTTACGCTCGGGTCAGCTCTGGACAATATGTTAGCCATCTGCCGGCATCTGTGCTTTCTCCCACTAATAGACTGAAGCCCTCACCCCTACCCCCACCTTCCTTGCACACCGCCACACCCCCCTACACCGGACCACCACAACCACCACCGCCGCCGCCGCCACCGCAGCCTGGAGCAAGCAGAGCCGGGGGTGAAACGCTAAGCAGGTCACATGTTGTCTTTCAGCCATATTTGGGTCAGGCCTTTGGCACTAGATGAGGGAAAGCTTAATGCACGGAGGCAATGGGTAATAATCCTCCCTCCAACACACACACACACACCAACATGTAGATGAATAAACAGACATACACATATTGTACTCATATGACTTTCCTGGATGCTATTTTGCCTTACAGGGCGTGAAATTCCTAATTTCTCTGAGATATGATCCTAATTCAGGGTTCATTTAAATTCCCAGAAAGGTGCTGAGTACTTGCAATTCAAATTTAAACATCCAGGACTGTATATTGGCACAAAACAGAAGCTAACGGCAGCTTTAGCAGAGCATATGTTGCATGGAACATATGTCCGGAGCATATGTTTAATGCCAGAAGAAAGAGGGCTCACACATGTCGGGGATCACAGGTAAATGAGATCTTAAATACAGAGCAAAGAGACAGTTTAAAGTGAAATCAGAGCGTGAAGAAACGGTCTGTGTTCATCTAGTTCTCGTGTTAAAAAGTCTGAACTTTCCTGAGCTGTGAGGCCAAACAGTCACATCTAATATTTGGGGAAATGTATGCAAAACCGGACTGCAAAATTTGCTCCTTCCATTAAGATTAGGACACAGCACATATCTTGGACGACTAGAAATGTGTAAATGTAATACAAAAAATAAAAATATGAAAAAATAAACTTTCTTTTATCAGGAATTCATTAGGAGAAAACTCGGGGCGTTGTGGGTTTGTGAAGTTCTGGGGGGCAGAGGCTGAGTGCACGGGTCTGAAATGTGATCAAATTTCAAATACATTCACAGTCATGGCAATTTGTACATTTGCATCAAACTTCTGGCGGACTTTTGACGGTAAATGGGATGAGTTTCGACACATTTGCAAAAACGCCGCCGCATTTTAGTCTCCTCATCAGCACCGCTCGCCTCCTGCCCTCACTTAAATTCCGATTGGAAAAGCAAATTAGATGATGTGATGGATGGATGGGTGGCACATGTTGGCTTGTGCAGCCCAGTGGAGCAGTAAAAATCATCAAAACAAGAGGCAGCAGGAGAGAGAGGAGCCTGAAAGGTCACAGGAGGTTGGCCGTACTTGCTGTCAGCGATGGTTTTTATCTCAGTCAGTAACACTCATCACCAGATTGTAGATATTCATACCTCCGTGTACAGCAGCCAAGTCCCCTTAAAGAGTTTCCAGACTGAAAAGCGAGACACTTATGATGTCTTGAGCGGTGACACGTTTGCACTTTTCTCCTTCCTCTTTGCAATCACACTAATTACTTGCACATACGTTTTTTGACTTCTGGCTTCCTTTACGGCGCAGAAAACCCTTAGTGTGATTTTTATCTTAAAGTGCAGTCAGACAGGCGTCAGATTTGGCTTTTTGAAGCTCAGGCGTTATGACTTCATTGCGGTTAGACCTGCACTCGGGTCTCAAAAAGCACTACTAGGAAAGACTTTGAAATTGAAAGACAAATGTTGCGTTCAAAAGAAACCTGTGAGGATGTACAGACGGGTGAGAAAACAAAGGAAACCCCGAATGAAGCAGTGGAGAGACGTGTATATGCTTCCATACAGGGCTCACTAGATCTTAACCCAGTTATGGGAGAGTTTGGAGCGATGTGTTTAACAGCGCTTTCCACCACCATCATAAAAACAGCAAATTAGAGAATATTTTTTGGAGGAATGGTTTTCATTGCTCCAGAAGAGTTTCACTGACTTGGAGAATCTATGACAAGAAGCACTGAAGCTGTTCTAGACATATAACGTGGTATCAATCTTCTCATCTGACTCTCTTTTCCAGAAGTTTCATCTATTCCCTTTCCAAAACTAATAAAATGATTTACATTTCACTGCTGCCGCTTTAGGGTCAACAAATAGATAACAAAAAAACCTGATGAAAAATGTTTTTTAAAGCAACTTTTATGGTCTCCAGTATTTTCCAAAAATGTCAGCATATGTCACAACTCGTGAACCACGAGCTATCAGAAAATGTCCACTTACAAAGCGATGACATCTGTGGGTGGTTAAGATGGATTTTTGTGATCTGTTATTTCCCGTATGGAGAATATATCACTCACGGTGCAGCACACACGACTGTACACGTGTTAAAGAAAGAATAAGTAGTAGTCAAGGTACAGTAGCAGGAATATGCAGGATAATTATTCTCCTTTTCTGAAGCGTTTATGCACGTCAATGCTTGGAAAAAGGACAGTGGAGTATTCTGACGAGTTGACAAGACGCTGCTGCATTTTTTTTTTTTAGATTATAACTGATGAACTCATGCAGAGAAAGTCATATTGAGTGCCAACAAGTTCAAAGGTCAAGATTGAATGTACGCATGAAAATACTGCTCTGGTAACTCACAGTTATGTATAACCTCTATGTCCTCCTCACAGCTCTCTCTGTGCTTACATATCTGCATGCAGATAAAGTAGAAAAAGAGAAGAAACGGTGAACGGGCGACCAGGCGAGGCTGTGCATTTCATCATCATCATCAAAAAAAAAAAAGTTCAAAACCTCCAACTTCTCCCCTCCTTTCCTAAGCACATTCAAATGTGCAGGTTTGTTTTGGGGATAAAGTCAGCCGCTTTGATCAGTGCTAATTAGACAGCCTCTGCTTTCGTTCGCTACCTATTAGGGTTGGGTAGGTTATCATCATCCTAATCTCTGGCCGGTAGCCAGGCGAGGGTGCTGCGATCCTGAAGGAGCCCCCTCAAAGCCGTCTAAGGTGAGGAGGAAGCATGATGAAAGGGCCGTCTCCTTTCAGTACAGATCAATACGCTCCTCTCCTTTGCCTATGGGGGATCAAGAGTTTGAAACACAAAAGAGGTTTTTTGCATAAAGATCCAAACAATGGTTCACAAGACATTTTTTTTCTCTCACTCTCTCTTGCTTTATGCTTTATACTTTCTCTCGTGCACTTTTTTTTTTTCCTGCCTTCCCTTCAACTTTCCTCTCCTGGAAGGAGGAGGAGTGGGGCTACTTAATGAAGCTGGAAATTTTGATTTTAGCAGTTCAAAAACGCCTGCAGGAGGAAAACAACCAAAGTTACAGCGATTTCTTTTTTGAGCATGTTTAGCCTTTACTTGCTGGATGGTAGAATATATGTCTCATATGTAAGGATTCACTTACAGACTCTCAAATATTCTTTAAAGTAAACAAATGTCAGCGCTCTGCCAGATGTGCGTCGTATGTTGAGATAAACAAACTTATGGATTCTCCGATATTGCGTAATGCTCCTTTAATACTCCACACTATAGATTTAATCCTCCACAATTTTTTTATACTTCATGCATGCACGAGGGAAGCTTCATGATTGGTCGCATCCAAGCACATGCAGTTTGTTTGGTCAGTTTAGCCTAAACAACCAATTATGGATTAAAAGAAATATAATCCAGAGAGTATACAGTTCAAGCATTGTAGTCTATTTATGAGGAAGTAAAACATGCTCTGATACTTTGTGTAAATAAGCAGACCGGGGCTACACTTGACTCTGTTTCATTAACCCTTCAACACTGGTCCACATAGTTAAGAAATGTTTTTGATTGATAGATACTTGCAATGATTTTGCAAAGACTTGTCACATTGTTGGACTGCCAGACTGGAAAAAGATGACTACATGTATTGTGAAAGGCGTCGCTCATAGTGACAAACGAACTAATATAATTATCACCTGACTCCAGGAAGCGTTTTAGCGTCTTTCAGCTCAATGTTTTGGTTCAACAGCCCACAACCTTACTGGTAAAGTCTCACCACTCTCATCAGCTCGTCGTAGCAGGCGGCTGGTTTCAGTGCAAAAGCTCTAAAAAGTTTTGAAAATGACCACAATAACAAAAGAGATGAGAGTCTAATATATCAATAATATATTACTTAAGGTTAAAGACTGCAGTAGAGATGGTTCTGACCCATTTCCAGAGGACAGGTTTCATGAAATTTTCAGCAAATGTGTTTAATGAAGGTCTAACATTAATTATGGCTTCAGAATTTCACAAGGTTTTATCTAAAAAGGCGTTTAATTGGAGTAAAAGTAGAAACAAGACATACTGTACGCAATATTCATCTGTGTGCAATCTTCTGTGGAAAGACTCTAGTCACTTCACTATTTTCACCATGATTATGTGACCCCTTTTTGCAAGTAATTTCCCCTGGATTAGAAAAACAATCAATCCAATCAAGACTAAGAGAGGAAGGGAGAGAGAAAGAAGAGGAGAAAAAAAAAAAGATTTGAGAGGAAATCTCTCCAGAAGTTGTTGGGCGTTGCGGGAGAAGAGAAGAAGGAGCAATCTAGAGGGCCGGCGTATATTTCCCTCTCAAGTAATTCATTTATGTCTTCAAAACTCTTTCAGAGACCAGAGTTACTGTGCCTTTGTTGTGCTTTAAAAAGCTTAGCCGGTCTCTATGAAGAGAAGCAATGAGAGCACTTTAGAAAAAGCTACAAAGGGAACGGACGGGCGGAGGAAGAAAGAAAAAGTGAATGGCACCACTGATAAAGTTGAGCAAATTAAGTCATTGACCTGCGGTGGAGATTAATAGCAAACAAGGTGCCCCAGCTTCACAAGTAATGAATATTCTTCAAACGGCATGCAGGGGGGATGGGGGGGCGGCAGATAGGGCCGGCTTGATGCGGATGACATTGAAAGTTGTGGAGAACAGAAAAATTCTGTCATTTTTCATTTGTATGCAAATTCGCCTGTTACACAAATTAACCCCTGAACCCCGGTGTCAGTCCTCATCTTGGGTGGAAGCTGGCCCCCCGCCGGGGCCCTGTGGCCGCTATACCCACCCACACTTCCCCTCTCAGGTCAGCGGCGGCTTCAAAACCCGGTTCCACAGGGAAGGTTGAGAGTCGCAACTCCACCCCTTTTGTTTACTGCTCCTATTTGGCGGCGAGATGGCGGCTAATATGTCCATCAACAGCAATGAAACCTTAAGAAAATCAACGTGCTGATTAAAGCGAAGATACTGATATTTTGTTATTTTTAACCGCTAATATCTGATGAGCTGTCAAGAGTTTAACATCAGAATTACTGGACTGGACTGTTTCTACAGGTGGACGATGCTGATACTGAATCATGTCTGATCTCATGATGTATATCTGTCACATCTGTTTCTTTTCCATTTACTCCTGCAGTTACTTTCACCAGGCTGGCACGATTAAAATGCAAAATGCCGGCTGTGTAGCACCCACCTTGGCCGGAGCTGCCGCAGCTAATCACTCCCTGCCGCTTTAAGGTGGACCTGCGGGACAGAGAGCAAATCCTGCTTCACTCTGCAGCTGCTCCTGCAAATGGAAAGCTCTCTCAGTGCAAGTCAAGTGGTGATGTCAGCTTCTCTTCTCACCTTAAAGTAGCTCAACAATCCAAAATCAAAGTGTATTTTAAATGTGGACACTGCGAATGCTGCCATGCTAATGTTCAGGCACTGAGCTGAGTGACATGTTGAGTTTAACATCACAACTACCCATAGTGACAAAAAGGAGTCATACTTTCAGAAAAAAGCTTCATCTTTTCATCCTTTTGCTTATTTAGGTTAGTATGTTTATCCCAGACTATTCCTACACTATAATAACATAACCTTAAATAATCTAAAATCCACACAGTATGTTCTATTTATCAATAATCATCTATCAAAATGATGACAGATGGAACCAATACTTGATATCTGTCCGTATAATCATTTTGCAGCATCTTTAACTTCTTAGAGTGGCTGAACTAGAACCCGTCAGCTTTCACTACACTGATTGATTCTGACCAAAAACCCATGTATTGCGTCACTACGGAGCTTATGGCTCACAAATTTTATATGGGCTAATATAAGCTCCAAAATTCAACCACAAACAGCATCTATGCTCATATAAATATGTAAATGTAATTGATCCAATATCAGGCTTATTTCAAATATTGGTTCAGTACTTCTGCACCTCCTTATTTCCTCCTTTCCTGTCATTTACAACGACATGTCTGTCTACATGTGCTGCTGTATGTACAGTAGTGGTGAGACTAAAAGTTGATGAGGATTAACTAACAGTATATTCCTACAGAGCACAATTTGGAAAAGGGAGACTGTGGGTTTTCATGTTTTCATGAGTTATTTGAATATGATGCGGTGATGGAAAATGCCCTAAATGCTTTAAATTCATTGTATTTTTCAGCTAATTCTGGGCCTAAATCCTGCTCTTGCATCTGTGTATTTATCACAGCGTTGGTGAAAGTGCAGCTCTGTCTCTGTCCCTCAGAGGTGTCAGGAAGGAGGAGACAGCCCTAAACAAATTTCACCATCTGCGGAGGAAGGTGGCAGCCGCGCAGTGATTGACCCCTTTAATTGATGCGGCTTTAATTATGATAATCGCCTGCCAAAGTTGCTGTTGTTTCGCTTTCCCCGACTACCCCCACGCCCCCCCCCCCACCCCCCAATCCCTGTTTATTTCAGCAGTGTTTCATATCCTGGCACCCACGGGTGCAGGTGTCCTACAGATGTTTGGTCGCCTCCCCTTGATGCTGTGCAATTTGTTAGCCTCTAATCAGCGGCCACCTTTGCATTGCTGCAGTGACACGTGCAGAAATTCTGAAAGCAATCGAAAGTAGATGTTACAGCGGGTCGCTGGAAACCTGCAAATGAAGGTCTCTGATTTCCAAAACACCAACATTTCCTCAACAAATTAGATTTTCGTAGTGAATACATTTCAAACTTAAGTTTTAACATTTTAGAGTCACCTCTGACCACACAGTTGTTGTTATAAACTAACTTGAAGGACATGAGCAGTGCTTCTGCGTTTCCATTTATTTGCTAGATATTTGTCCTTAAGTAGTGCAGACAACCATGAAAAAAATCAATCCATCTTCAGGTGAAATAATATAGTGAATTTATTCTTTGAGCATATGAGCACTGATTTCTAGATTATTATATTTTTACATTAACTTATTTTCATCATCATTGTGATAAATGTTCGTCTTGGTTATGACAATCAAAAAGTCATCATACACCAACATGTATATTTCAGACCACATCACTGGAGGTAGTTACGATAAAATGATGATTTATTTACTAGATCCTCCTTGTTTTGGAAATGTGGAACTTAAGTTTCATATTCCCAAAGTGGATTCTGTACTTCTCGGAATAAAACTCTTTAAATTCTGTTTACACAGAAACTTTTGCAGGAGGAAACCCCTCCCAACGCTGCATCGCGGTGGCAAGAGCAGTGAGTAAAATGGGTTTAGACAAACAAACAAACACACACACACACACACACACACACACAAACACACCGAGCGGCCACCAGTGGCTCTGCAGTAAGTTTCCCTTCAAAGGATCCCCTCAGGATAGACTGTGCACGAACATAATCCAAGGCCCCTTTGAAGTGCACACTTGAAATGTCTTTTGGCTCGGCTGCTGCGAGTGGCATCTCAGCCCTTTGGGTTATTGGAGAGGAGAAGCGCTCCTCGGCCGGCTCGAGGTGGAGAGGCAGCACCTGGTGGTCCCTGCTGCCTCTCCTCGCCACATTTCACACATTTAAAGTACACTGGGTGCTCGTCTCCTCAGCCGCCTCGTGACCGCAGCCAAGAGGTATAAACGGTGCACTCGTTTTCTGCCGGATAAAGCACAAGTACATTTTGGAGTGGATTTTAATAAATCCAGTGTGGCTTTGTCGCACAGTGGAGTTTCACTTGTACCACACATTTGTCTGCAGGCAGAGCTGCTCTGAGGGCATGAGCAGGCCTAATCTCATTGGTGGGGTTAAACCTGGATGGGTGGAGTTAAAGATACACAATGTTTAATGGATGAGCAACATTAGATACACCAATGAAGGAGTCAAGAAGGAGGAAAAGAGGAAGATAACATGATGGATTTTAGCACTGCGAGACTGAACTAACCAGTCAGTAGGAATTACGCTTATATTGGACGATTCTGCAGCATTAACATTATGCAGAAGTGTGGCGAGGCGGAAAGTACGGGTGTGGAGTGGTTGAAGGGCATGTAGCGTATCCGACTTTCATGTGGGAAACCAAAGTTTGAGTCCCGTCCGATTCAACAATTCGTATTTGCTTATTTAAAACCGTGACCGTAATCTTTCTTTCTCTTTCTTTACTACCTATAACCAGGTGTTTTAGTGTCCTCACCTTCATCATAGTTTATTTGCTGTATCTATGATCATTCCCTAAGCAATCATCATACCTAGAAATAATTTTTTAAAACATTGGCATTGGACATAATCTAGGGTTTTGCAGAATGATCCAATATCTCGTGATAGGGTTGGAAATAACTGTTTAACCAGGCTGATATAACCATACTGGCCTGTAGTTGGACTCATTTACATTTAAACTGTTTTTTTTTTTTTGTTTGTTTTTAAGCTTGAGACCAATTTTCCCCTATTTGACATCCAAATTTGGCAGTTGAATTGGAAAACTTGTGAAACGGATGTGTTGTCTTCGCCTCTTGGGTTTCGCTCTACCAATGAGATTGTGTCCGCCTTCATACTGTTAAACTTATGAAAGCTGTATACGTATAAAAGGTTCACATACGGCTCTTCAGTGAAGGTTTATGGTAAAAATACAGAATTTAAAGTAAAAATTAAAGGGATTGAAAATGTTATACTTCAGTATATTAATAAAAGTAGAGCTGCTGAAGGTTAATATGAACATTTAAGAATAATTAAGCGCTTTAGTGTTTGTTTGACGACAATTTTTGCATTTTGCAAATCAGATGAAGTAATCTAGGAGACATTTTAAATATTGGCATTTTAAACTCCACGATTAATGAGGCAGCTCTGCTTGTTTTTGTAGATTATAATTACAAAAAGCATATTTCTCTTAAAAATAATGAAATAAAATATGGAAATGGTCCCGTTTTGGTAAACTGCATGTAAAGGGTGGATTTCTTATTTTAGTTATTAATCATGTAGTAAAACATTGTGCATTTATTTAGACTGATGTAGCAATTAATGGATATTGATCAGATATTGAACTTTTAGTCACACACACTATCAACCAGCATCATTCACCAACAACAGAGGTGAAAATATTATTTTTCTCAGCTAAGAAGAAGTAAATCTGCATCACTCAGACTTAAAGAGCTGACAACCAATTCACTGAACCTCGTCACGCCTAACCTTTGATTTAGATTAATACTCCCGACAGGTGGCACAAACACACACACACACACCTTCAGCCCAGAGAGGCAGTGTTCATCCTTCCCAAGATGAGAGGTCACATTTTAATCACCGGCTCTCCACATCAACACATCCAACCGCATTCGGAGTGCTGCCCATCTCCTCCACAAGAGGCAGATAATCAACCCTGAAGTTGTTCAGGCAATTGAAAATGTGATTAGATGCTGAACACTGCCTGACCAGCCGACACTGAGTCAAGAGCCGCTGCTACATGAACATATGTCGGGGTTGTTTCATTTACCTTTCCTCCTCCTCGGCATCCCACCCCCAGGTACATCTGGGACCAACTACTGTCAAAATGACAAATAAATGCTTGTTTTTCTGTCTGGCTTTTATGTCTTTACACAGTAAATGTAATATAGTGTAAAATTATGAAATTACAGCAAAGCAGTTTATGTGATACAAATGTATTTTACAGAGAGAATAAACAGACTAAGCATAAATAAATGCTTTACAGGAAGTAGAACTCATTGTTCATATTAGCTGTTGTCTGCTTTAGAGGTCACTGACATGAATTAATCTGCATTTGGAAACAAAAATCACCTCTGTGACCTTTGCTCTTGTTCCTTGTAATTTTGCGGATTTTGGATTTGAAGCAGGAGCCAAAAGCCTGAAACGTGAGTTTAATGCAAAATGATCATTTTCTGGCATGTGCCAGAAAACAGCAAAGATGTGAAAAGTGAGACATGACAAGACTACAAATGTCTGAACATTGAACTTGCAAGTTCTTCGGCTTTACTGTGAGATATCAGATCTGTGTATGTGTTGACGGGTGGGGTTTACAGCTCGCATGAAACATTTGGACCCAATAGAGAATATTAAAGTTTGTGGAGATGGTTTTGTCTGACGAATTTTAGGTATGTATGTATTAATTAACTTGGCCTGCTAGTTTTTAAATGCAAAACTTTTTAAAACTGAGAAAATGTCGCCAATTTCATATCAAAAATAAACAAATCTGAGTAACGACATGCTTTTTGTAGATGTGATTGTACCTGCACAGATGTATTTTTAAGTGAGAGCTTGTGTCTGATGGGTTGTGTATATAATGCATTTGTATGTGCGCCTGCCTGCGTGCGTGTACATGAGTGTGTGTTCTCACCATCTTAGGGCTCCTCTCAGCGAAGGCGAGTTTCCAGGAGGAAGCGAGTCGTGACGCCCAAGTCCATCATTGCGATGGAGGGATTGAACGGAACGCTGCAGGCTGCAGAGATGATCGAGGAAGTCACTTTCATGCTCGGCTCCGCTCGGCTCTCAGAAAAAAAAAAATCACCAGGCTGGACGCTGGAGGAATGCTGAATGAAAACAGAGAAAGATAGAAACAGAAATCATTTTGTGGAAAGAAGAAAAGGAAAACAAAGGACAAATAATTCAAATTTTTAAGTTTTTCATACCAATATTGGAGTTTTACTTGAATGCAACTACAGTCTGCTTAAATATGAGCGTGAAAGCAAAGTCAAATATATATTACATGCAGATATATGCAACAAATAAATTAGGAGGCTGAAACCATGATGTGCTATAGAGGGAAAGGCCCCAACATTACTGAATGGGCCTGCTGAGTCCAGGGGCCCCATAACCTGACACCTGTCTGAGTAAAGTTAAAGCACTCAGTCTAAAGCAGTAGTGGAAGAAGTATTCAGATCCTGTACTTAAGTAAAAGTAGTAATACCATACATATATATGTATATTTAATTAGTATATCACTACTGATGCATTCATGTAAATTATCATATTATATTTAGCACTTTGCATTGTGATGTTTATTGCTCTTGTGTATCTATTTTTGTCTCTTTGTTGTTTTTACTGCTTTTGTTTTTCTCTTTTATACCTTCTTCTTTTCTGTTCATTTAAAGCAACATGTTACCCATATTAAGTTACGACTTCCTGTATCTGTCAAAAACATACATGGACAGAATTTGGCAGAAACCTCTCCGTGTTCTTACGAGATTCACATACAGTCTATAAATGTGGTGAATTTTAGGGGGTATATTCCTTTAGGTGGTCAGAAATTGCACAGCATTATTTGGTAAGAATAGGTATCTCTTTTTTTCCAAATGGTGGATATCATGGTTTGGAACAAAGCTCATGATGACATGTTTTCTAAATCCGCTGCCCTCCCTCGACACAGTTTTGAAGAGAAGTCTGCACACAGGAAAGAAAGAAAGAGAGACAGTGTATGTGAGTGTGGTCGAGGCAGCCGGTGGGAGATTAGCAAGAGTTTTCTGCGAATGATCCTCGCCGACTGGCCAATCTGTTCAGCCGGGGCCTCGAATTCACGCAGACGGCGCGAGTAGTGACACCAACTGCTGCGACAGAAAGGGAGAGCGAGCAGGAAGTTCCATGGCACGCCGCCCGTCACGTGACCGGTCCGCGTTTGGTCCCCGTCCAGCCATCTGGTTTTTTTTTTTTTTTTCTTTCCCCCCACTGCTTCCGCCGCTGTAGTTTTTGGTTCCTCCCCTCGCTGGGTGCCAAACAGGTCACATGTGGCATTTGAGAGAATATCTGGAGAGTTATGACGATGATGCTTTCCTTATCTGGGTTCAATTCCCAACGTACTGAGATAAAAAGAATCCCCTGTTCAAGCAGAAGTACTGATACTCAAGAGTATACAGGGTTTGTTTCTTTAATTGTCTGATGGGAGGGGATCACTGCAGGTTTGGAGAACGGCCTCATGTCCACAAAAAAACTCAATCAGCCACTCAAAGAGTAAAAGTGTAGAGTTCAAATAAAGAACACTGAAGCTAATGTGGGAGTAAGTAACACCACAAGTTCTGCTCAGCCGAACTTCAGCTGGTGGTAATTAGAGCTGCAACTAATGATCATTTTCATTATCGATTAATCTGACAATTATTTTCTCGATTTATAGTTTTGTCTATAAAATGTCACGATATAATTTCTTAGAACTGTCTTACTTTAACATTTTGACCCTACAGAGTCCACATCAGGTCTGATGAAGAACCCCATTAAAAATCTTTCTATGGTCAGCCACGTCACATGACCTGTAATATCCATGGTGGGGTTTTGGTCCAACCTCAGCTCCACCTAAGGTCCATGTATTTTTCCATATATTTGACAAACAACTGACAAGGCTGACAGAGAGCAGTAAACCCCAAGATTTGGTCCTCAAACATCTCTTCAGACACATATGGGCAACAGCACAGAATACAGTATATGGATCAAATTATATTTAAAAAAAATCTGAATAAGAAAATAAATTGCAGAAGCAAAGCTGGATATCTCCTCTTCAGTGAAAGAACAGATTATGTCCTGTGTCAGCAATGTGACTTCAATGTGAAAAAACATATTGCAGGTAAATAGAATAACTGTCTTTAAAATCTGTTAAAATATAAGCACACTAACACCCACTCAAGCAGAGAAACAGGACTAAAAGTTGGGGGTTAAAGGTTCACCTCCCTCCTCTGAACTCTAATCTCCGATGATTTTGACAGAAGCCTGCACAGTCTGACACACAGCGCCGGCATTCATTCGGTAATTTGCACCGTGTTAAATGAAGACAGTGTCAGCTCCACAGAATCCATATGGAATATAAAAAAGTAAATGATTCAGCACAGATAAAACTGTAAGACAACAAACATAATTGCGTTTCGATGTCAAGCCTCTTTGCTCGGCTTTCATATCCCGGATCATTTGCCTGCATCGCTTTGGAACAGAACTTGTTTCAAACGGCTGCCTTTCTCTCCAATATTGCGCTAATGCATTTAATTTAATGTTCGCAGACGCCGTAATTGGTATAATATTGCTCTATAATACATTGAAGGAAACCTTAGCATTAAGCACTAAATTGAAATTTTGAAGCGAACGGTGAAAACGACTGTGGGGGCAAAGAAACCCCATTAAATGTAATTTGTTCTGCATGGCTGTGGGGGTAATGGTTACCGAGACACTCCTTTATTAAGTCGAATAGGTAGCGAGGTAGCTTCAGATTTACTCTCTCTCTCTGTCACACACACACACACACACACACTTGTACACACAGGCATTATGCTGTTGACACACTGTTAGTGGAGGTATTCAGCAAAGGTGTAAGCTGTCGTCTGCTGTTATTCCAGCCACAAAGGGAACGTTAAGCAGCCACTGGAGGACTGCTGAACACACACACACACACACACACACACACACACACACACACACACACACACACACACACACACACACACACACACACACACACTTATTCTTGTCCCTACCACTTTTATATCGAAGGTGAAGCTAAAACCGGAGGCAGATTGCATTAAGAGGAAAAGAAGGAAGAAGGGATTAGAAAGTGGAAGAAAGAGGACCTGGAGGAGGAAAAGGAAAATGGACACTGAGGAAAAAGTGGGAAGAGTTGGATGAGAGGGAGAAAGACGGAAGGAGAGGATGTGGAGGAGAGAAGATGATGAAGAGAAGAGGGGGAGAAAGAGGAGAAGGGGGGAAAAGGAAGAAGGGGACAGGTGAGGAGGAAGGAAAAGGAAGAAGGAAGAGAAGGAGGATATGGGTGGAAAAGGGAAAGAAGGAAAAGGAGAAGCAAAGGGGGGGCTTAGACGGGGATGAGGAGAGAGGAAGAAGGAGGAGGAGCGAAGGAAAGAAAGGGGAGGAGGAAAAAAGAGGCAAAACCTGGAAGGAGGAAGAAAAAAGAAGAAGAGTAGCTTGAGGGGAAGAAAATGGGAGAGGGATCAAATCAGAGAGGAAAGGAGGAGAGGAAGAAGAGAAGGCGAAAACTGGAAGAAGAAAGCAGGAGGAGAGAGAAGAAGGAAGAGGGAGAAATTGGTAAAAAGGAGGAGGATGAGAGGAAGAAGATAAAAGGAGGAGGAAGAATGAGAAGGGCAGACACAGGGGATGGAATGAGGCAAAGGAGAGGAAAAAAGGGAAGAGGAGAGCAAGAAAGAGAAGAGAGAGAGCAAAAGGGAGAAAAAACTGGAAGAGAGTGAGAGCAGAAGAAGGAGATGAGGATGGGGAATAAGGGAGGAAAAAGGGAAAGGAGGACCTGAAGGAGGGAGAGGAAGAAGAAAAAGAAGAGAGGAGAATGAGGACAAACAGTAGACAGCATAAGAGAAAGATGATGATAGGGGAGATGAAGAGGAGTGGAGGAGGGAAAGATAGGAAGAAGGAAAGAGGAGAGCAGGAGGAGTAAGAAAGTAACAAGAAGAAGAGGAGTAGCAGGAGGTGGAAAAGGAGGACAAAGGAAGACCATGAAAGGGGAAGAGGGGATGAACAAAGAGAGGGGAGAAGAAAAAGAAGGAAAAGGCTAAAGGGGAAACGAAGGAGCAGCAAGAAGAAAAAGAGATGAAGGAGACAGAGGAAGGTGAAAGAGAGAAAGGGGGAAGAATAAGAGGAGAAGGGAGAAGAGAAGAGGCAGGAGGGGAGAAGAAGACGAGGAGGTCCCAGCGGAGGACGGGAGATCAAACACAGACTCTAAGTCAAACTCCGCTGAGAGATCTTAAAGCTCCTTTGTAATTGGAATTTTAAAAGTTAATACAAAGACGCTCCTTCAGTAAGATGTCTTTAGCAGATAGAAAGAAAAAAAAAAACACAAGGATGACTTTTTTTTCCTCTCTAGTGATGTTTAAAGCAATCATTTCCCTTCAAACGGGAAAATTAAAGGAGATTTTTCTTTCCTTTGGTGTGAGGATTGTTCAAATATTTCAAGAAAACAAAAAAACAAGCAGATGTCAGAAGTTTGATTGTGAATTTAGGATGGATGAGACGTGATGCCCTGATTCAGTCAAATCTGTGGGATGGACACAGTAGTGGAAAGTAACTAATTACATAAAGTTCAGAGTGAAATATTGTACTTTTTACTCCCATTATATTTACTGACAGTTACTAGAGTTTACAGACTGAGTCAACTATTCACAAATATGAAACACTTAATCTAAGAGAAAATGTGCTTTATCAGAATTAAAAAAAAAAACAGTTGTAACAAAAGTGGTTGTTTATAGGTTTCGGTTAGTACTGCTGCATGTGTGGAAGAAGGTGTGTGAAATGTGATAAATTGCCTGAGGTGATGTCACTTGAGTCAGCATCAGTCGGGGCTGAAGTTGAAAATATATTGGGGAGGGGAAAGGTTGGGAAGAAGGGAAGTTACCAGACCTCTGTAGCTCCAGGCTACATTAGCCGCTACTAGCATAGCACACCCACCTCTTAATCAACGGGTTACTCTTTTAAATGATGTCGATGTCTATAAGGTGTTATGATGTCTTGCTCTATTTTTGATGCTTTTCCTCTGACCTTATTAAAACCCAGTATGTAGAAAGCTATAAAAGGGGTTTATATTGCTTATATTGTTTATATATGCTTTATATTTTATATGGACATGAACACATATATATTGGTTTTGCTTGCAAAAACACAACCACTCAGAGATAAATGTTATCCTACACGGTAATGTTACTTATGTTTGGGGTCAATTAGAGTGTGAGGACAAATCTGGTTTCTTGTGTTCTTGTGTCTGGTTTCTTGTTTCTGAGCCGTTAAAAAGAGTTTCTGGGGCCTCCGAGGTGCCAAACAGAAAAGTAAAAGATCTGAATACTCTGTCTGACAATTCTGCATATCCATTTTAGACAGGGTTTAGTTTCTTGATCTAAATGTTGTGTCAACATGCAAAATGATTATTAGGCTACACATGTAATATACTAAATAATGCTGAAAATCATAAAACTTGGTATTTGTTGAAAAAAATGAACAAAAAACATGTAAAATAAGTTAAAACTACGTCTTTTCTAAACTGATTGGATACCAGTCGGGGTGGGTGCATTTCCCTACATTTCCCAGAATGCCATGTAACAATGTGTGTAAATTTGCTGTAAAATCTTAATTATTATTACTGGAAGAACAATCACTTTATTCAATGTCTTTATCATGCAGTAAAATAACTGAAGATGGCAAACAAACAGAATATTAACATTTTCAGTGAATAAAATAAACAAGCCGCCTTGTTCGGTAGGTATTGTTAGTAATGTGAGGAAAGCAATGGGGCGGCGTGCAGCAGTGGGAGCTGCAGAGTTTGCTCAGTGGAGGAACAGATGGGAGAAACTCGCCAGGGGAGGATGAATTCCGGTCAAAAAGAAGGTGACAGCAGAGCGTGACCGCCAACATGTCCGCCACATACTCTCTGTGTCCTCCTCACTCCCTCATCCCTCCGTCACTGCAGCCTCTCTCTCCTCCTAATTCGCCTCTCTGCCCGCCTGTCTTTGTACATCTTTCCCTCTCTATTGTTTCTCATCTTTCTCTTTCTGGCGGTTCACGGTGGTCGCAGTCATCAAATCACCAGCATCCGGGTGTTCAGAGCCTTTACACTCGTTCATATGTGATGGGAGGGGTTTGGGAGGGTGAGATGGAGGGAGGGAGGGAGGCTGAATCCACTGCCAACCCCCCCCCTCCGTTAACCACTGAGATCTTGATAAGTCACAGGGGAATGGCAAAGATATAAATATATATAAATGTGTCTGCGAGGGATATTTGGCTCAGGGATATTTTCAATATTTGCACAGGCCTTTTATGTAAGTGTGCAGTTCACCAGAATGTGTCTGTTTTTCCATATGAAACTATCTGAGCTTTTCTTTTTTTTTTTTTGTTCATTTCTGATGAATTTGGCTGGTTTCCAAACTCCTGAAAGTCAGATTTGTGAGGTTTTTTTTTTTTTCTCATTTTGCTTATGAGCCTTTTTAGCGGCTCCTGGCCAAAAAACGCACTAAATCCCCCCCGAAGCGGCTGTAACTGTGGGTGATTAGGAGCTGATGCAGACCCAAGACGTGACTTCTTCACCCGGCGAGTTTGTGGAAGGCGGATCATTAAGAGTGAAAGACTGAACAGGCAAACTTTGAAGCAGGCCAACATTTAAATGACGGTAAAAACAAATTCTGCACAAAGAAAAGAAGTTCAGCTGCCCACCATTTGACTTTTCTAAGAATTATTTGAGTTTTTGCTCCAAAAAGAGATTTTCAAATGAGTGACAGCAACTCTCAACAAAGCGATTAACAGCATAAAATTACAATAAATTATTCTGCTTTTTAGAGGACGAGCAGGTAACAAAGTGACAATCTACTGTCTCGGAGAAGAATGAAGAAATTGAATGTGTGTCGAGTGGGTGTGTACAAACAACAAAGCACAACTCAAGATGTGTTTGAAGGCTTTTCAAGTCCTGGCGACAGGTGTAGTCAGTCGGCATCAATCAGTTTATTACTTGTTTTTTTAGTTCACTTATTCCATTTTCCCTAATTTCTATAATCCACTCACTCGGATGATGGAAAAGTGCATTTTTTTGTAAAAATGTGTGTAAAATAATGACTCATGAGTCATCTATGAAAATTGTAGGCCTTCTAAATCATAATTTTAACTCAGGTAACCTTTTCCCACAGTTATATAAAGTTGTACGTGTCATTCAAAGAAACAAAGAGTTTACAGCCATGCAAGCAGCTCTGTGAGGTTTGAATTTTTTTTAAAAAGGTGCCAAAACAATACCTAAGTTTTAGTATCTTTACCAAACAATACTTTTGCAGTACTTTACATAGAGATCATGTATGTAAACATGTTTTTCTGCAGAGCCCATTTTTACAAAAAGAAGCCAAAGTTCTCAAATGTTACAGTTCTAAACACTTGCAGGTTTACCAGAACTTCATGTCTAAAATTAGCAAAATGTTGTATTACATCTGGAACAATCAGCTCTAAGAATAAGTAAACAACAAGACATTTGAAGCCAACTTTCAGTACTTGACTGTTTTTCACATACCAAAGAAGTATCGAGGTTCAAAATCCAGGCTTAGATAGATAGAGTGTAATCATACATCTGCATGCACTTACACCTAAAGTTTATGAAGATGTAAACTTTTTTTTGGATTAAAACTTCATATGTTGCGCACATTGTGCATGAAACCCAAACAAATACATGAACAGATGAGCCAAAACATACAGTATGAAACATACACAAATAGGATGAAAGTGGGACTCTCGTTCTTCAAAAAGGGCTGATACAGTATGTGTGGTATCTTGCCTGTCTGTACACACACACACACACGCATTATGATACACACCCATACAAGCTAACCCCCTCCCACCACCCCCACACACTCCCCACCGCTTTAAAAAGGCAAATTGTACACACAGACTCCGATCCAAGAAAACAGATGCTGCTACGCACCAACACATGCAGAAACGGATATCAGTTTTTAGCATCACATGTCGTCATATGTGTTCTTTGTACTTCACACACACACACACACACACACACACACAGAGACTCTGTATATGCACATAACATGGATGCAAACACACACACAAAATACACGTTTGCTGTTTAAAAATAAGAGATTTGTCTTCAGACGTATCTCAGAGGAGGGTCTTATCTTACTGGCTGAGGTAAATGTGAGTGAGTGGAGCTGAAGTATGGAGTGCTGATGATGGCAGAAGTGAAGGCCTACCTGGGACGCTCAACTCAGGGTGGAAAAGTCCACATAGGCAAAAACTGGTAACAACAAGAGGTAAGAAAAGAGGTAACTGAAACATGTTGACTCTTCATATTCATTTTTGAAGGCTAACTAATTAGCCTTGCAAGGAAAAGCAAGGCAAGGCAGGTATTTTTGGCTGGACCTCAACAGCGGGGCCTTGAAAAAGTTACTGTTGTGCCATATTATAAATTTATTCTAGGTAAGCTAGTGTGTTCACCTGCTGTCATCTCAGAATCATAAGTAGTCACTAATAGTAATCACTAGTAGTCATTATTAGTCTTTCTAAGAGTAAAGCTTTGACGTTTGGTAGCCCTCTCCTGCCGCACAGGAACCAGATATGACATGGCAGAGTGAGAGCTGTTTTTCTTTTAGTTATTAGATTAGATTCAACTTTATTGTAACTGAAGAATAATTAAGTACAAGCACATAACAACGAGATGCAGTTGGCATCTGACCAGAAGTGCAATTTAGGCATAAAGTGCTGATGTACAGGATATAAATTACTATGAGCAGCTTAGACATAGTAAGATATAGTAAGTATAGTATAGTATAGATAGGTTTAAGGGCACATCTGTAACACTGTTGACAGGTCTTTATATTAAGAGCCCATTTTCATGCGGGATGACTCAGTGTGTGAGAACAGGACCTGCATTAGGGAATGATATGGTGTCACGGGCCAAAAACTTTCACTGTATGAGCAAGTTACTGTGTATTAAAGTGAATGGGCGGCCACTTGTACTCTGTATTACATCCATGATGAGAAAAGGTCATTACAGACGGATCTTACAGACAGTGTTTGATTGACGATTGATCTGCAGAAAGTGTAGATTTCAGCTTTAAGTAAAAGAAAGTCAACTGTATCGCACCTGTCCGTCCGTCTGTCCGCCCAGTGTCTCTGCTCACACTGCTGCTTTGTTTCTTTGGCCTTTTGTCACCACCAGCAGGGAGAAAGAGGGGGTGAGCCACCAGAAAACAGAGCCGCAAGCTAAAAAGAAAATAAGACACAATTTTGAGATTGAGTGTGTGTGAGTGTGTGTGTGTGTGTGTGTGTGTGTGTGTGTTGAAGCAACGCCACTAATAATACTGCTGACTCTCTGTCTCTTTACTCATCATCTCTCACACACACGTTGGCAATCAGAACAACTAATGATATGACTGTCAATCTCTCTCTCTCTCCCTTTTAAACTCCGTCACACACACACACACACACACACACACACACACAGACACACACGCTTGAGGCTTTTTGGCGCGGCACCGTCACTCTGCCATACTGAGGAGGCAGGTGTTAATTACCGAGTGAAGCGGGAGCTAAAAAGGTGGACGCCGCGGAAAAGAAGAAGAAATTGGACAACACCCCCCCCACCCCCCCTGCACACACACACACACACACACACACACACACACACACACACACAGCAGCACCACCTCACACACCCGCAGCAGCCACAACAACACACCTTTGTTCCCCAATTAGAGACCCTACAGCTCACGACTTCTTCTCATCTGTCGCCGCGGTGACGCCGGCTTAACAACACAGGAGTCTCAAAAGTGCACAAGAGGAAAAACCTTCATCAACTCTGTTCACACTGCAACATAAACTGAACCCAGTTTAGAGTTTCCCCCTCATTAAATCCCAGAGATTCAACTATTGTCTAAGTGCCCTCAAGCAAGGCATTTCACCTACGGAGCTTCATTTTTGTTAAAACGTGACAGAAGTTTACAAAACTGATTTTAGGTGCACAACAAGTTCAACAACAAGTACTATTCCATCAGTCCTATGATCCAGTATCCTGATCACTTTTATGACAATAATTAAAGGAAACTTCATTTACTTTTTCTGTTTTTATTTTTGCCTTACTTCCTACTTTCTTTTGTCTTAATCTATAGTATTAGTATATATTGAAATTGGCTAATTGTCATTAATTTAGCAACCAATCAATCAAGTTTATTTGTATAGCACCTTTCAAGCAGGTTAGTGCAATTTAAACTGCTTTACAGATGACTGACAAGCTCATAATCAGACAGAACAAATGTAAACAGAGAAAAAAATGTAATAAAACCAAAAAATAGATTAAATTAAAATACAGTAAAATAATAAATAATAAATAAATAAAATAGGTAAGAGAGAATAAAACATTTGAAATACTTAAAGTAGATTCTGGGCCTTGCTGCTGGGAGAGTGGGCTGTGGTTATTGGACAAACTCTGATATTATTCAATAAAAAACATTCTGGAAAAAATATAATTTGAGCTCAGCTCTTTGTTGGAGAATTTAACAGTGCTGCCAACTTTTTACAGGTCTTTAAAGTTATAATCCTCACGAATGAATTGTTATTTCCCTTTTTATATTTCTTTTACATGCTCTTGTTATTCTTTGTTTGGTTTTGTCTGATGTTCTGATGTTTCCATTCTGGAGAGGACTTTGGATTCCTTCCTCCTCTGTACATATCCATCTAGCGTTATGTCATGTCTTTCACTGTGATGTTTTAAAGGAGCAGTGTGTAGAATTTAGTGGCATCTAGCAGAAGCATCTGAACACACACTGAACATAACTTTATAAAGAGACAATTCATTCATTCCCCATTCATGCATGTTACTAAGTTGGCATCTTCCCCGGAGTTTTGTGCTTTCTCGTCTCGCAAGTGACCTTCGGATGCAGACCGCCTGCTGTCCCCTTGGTCCAGCTTGACGCCCACTGCTACCGCTATTATTATTATTGTTGTTATTGTTATTATTGTTGTTGCTGTGCTTCTCTGTGTCTCTCTCCCGCCTCAACCCAACCGGTCAATGCAGATGGTCAACTAGAGCCCGGTTCTGCTCGAGGTTTCCTCCCCTTAAAGTGGAGTTTTTCCTCGCCGCTGTTGCCAAGCGTTAGCTCGTGGGGGAGTGTTGGGTCTCTATAAATAATACAGTCTAGACCTGCGCTCTCTGAAAAGCGCCCTGAGATAACTTCTGTTGTGATTTGGCGCTTATATAATTAAAACTGACTTCACCTGACTTGACAAATACAGGATGCAAATAGAAAAATGGCTATTGCTGAGAAAAGCTGGCCATAAACCGTATCAAAATTGGCGTCTGATATAATGAAACCACAGAGGAACTGCAGGCAGTTGTTTGAAGTGCAGGAACCTCCAACATGTGGGTGGTCTTCAAGAAAACTCCGGGGTGTTCATTTTCTAATAAAAAGAACCCTAAAGTATTGCTGGTACCCGAAGAAACTCTCCGTTTTAGATGAATGGCGACAGCTGAGCTACGTTGGTGGTCACTCTGCGAGACTGGAGGCCTTTGCAGCGGTGAAATCGGTGATCGCCATCGTGTTGTTAGAGAAGAAGAGAAGGAGCAGCTCGGTGTCATCCAGTAAAATTTGAGGAGGAATGGGGGGGAAAAAGAAGAAGAAGAAAAAAAAAAATTCGACCGGAAATTCAATGTGGCATCACATATGGGACACATAAGATCTGCTCTTTATAGTTTCTGTTTGTGTGTGTGTGAATTTCAAGTAGAGTCCCGGTGCATTTGAAGGTATGCAAAGCTGGCGACATGTGTAGCCATCATAAGGTCTGTGTCTATCTGTGTTTCATTTTCAGGGGGGTGGGGGGTGGCAAGAAGAACGGTGGAGTGTGTGTGTGTCTATGTGTATGTATGTGGGGGGGAGGGGGGGGGGATGTGAGGGCGCCACAGGTTTGAGGCAGATGGGCTCTGTGTCAGCCATGACAGGCGGCCAGGCTTCCTCGGCTTCCTCTGCACATTTTTGGAGCTCAGTACACACACCCACACACACACACACACTCACACATACACACACACACTCACACATACACACACACACCCCTCCCTCCACATCTCTCTGATCAGGTAAATCTGGGCACCCTGTGGAAAGTTCTGGGGGATGAATATCACCCGAGGCTGTGAGTTTTGTGACTCGGCCCCATCTGTCACAGATCTTCACCGGCCTCAGCTGCCAGGAGGGACCGCACCTCCTCGCCTCCTGCTCCTACTCTTCTTCCTCTCTTAGAAAGAGAGATAATGAAACAGAAAAACAAAGTGGAGGCGCAGGGGCGTAACAGTCGATCTGTTATTTGTAATTGGTCGGATAGTATTTACCTGTGCTGTTCTGCAAAGTACTAATCAGCAACAGCTTGTCTTTCAGGAGCTTTTTGAAGTAAAGTAATATCTGATTGTAATAGTGAAATGGTCTGGGTCATTACATAAAAGCATCTCTATGGCAAGGAAAGAAACAAAATCAACTAAACATTTCTACCAGATGATGAATCATCAAAGTATTTCTGAGGGGAAAAAACAGCTGATGCGTCCTGTACTGATCAAACAGCCTGTTTAACAAGAAATGTTGCATAACCAGAGAGGACACGGGCAAGAGATCAATTTAGCTTTTAATCGTGATCACGACAAAGTTATTTGATGATCTCAACATAACGAGCTACTTCTGCTGAGATCACAGTGTAATTATTTTGTTTGCATGAGCACAAAGTTTGTGAATATCTCAACGTAAGACGCCAAGGTTTCAAAAGTTTCTTTTTTTTTTTTTTTACAAAACCAGAAAACTATTTGGTCCCTTCGAAATGATGTAAAATGTTCTGCAAGAAAGAAAATGTAGTCGACATGATTATTTAGTAAACACAAGAAAAGCATGAAACAACGTAAGACAATCACAGTTTCACTTAGAAAAGTGAAACTGAGTTCTCTGATGCATTATTTCAACAAGAACTAAAGGAAAAACCATCCAGACACAACTAATATCACACTGTAGCACTTCTAAATGACTGCTAAATTATTTAGCACAGATTCTTCATCAACAAAAACACAAAAAAAATGCAGTTACACCTAACGTATACTGGCATGTGCACATAACGAGGTTCATTAAAATTCAATCATATAAAAATACAGTAAGTGAACATTTGTTTTGGCTGATAGCGTCCAGAAATTAACAGCAGACAAGCTGCTTTAAAGTAACGCTCGTCCTCTTTCTTAAAAATCAGTCACTGCTGGATTATACTAATAATATAAGAAGCTGTGATGGAACCAAAAACAAACAGCCTGCAAGGTGAATTTAAGCGTGCCAGAGTGGATGCATGTTTTATTTCAAGTATAATTCTGGGCTTTGTTTTATGAAAACACGCTTGATATAAACCCAAACCACTGAAATTACAATTAAATCTATAAAACTGCATCAATTCTGCATGAATGCACGTCATGTAGATCACAAACACACAACAAGGGCCCAGCTTAGACTCGATAGTGATACATACATTTATATTACGACAAAGCCCTGCAGCAGCACAGCGAGGGTTAACAGCGGCCCAGAGGAAATGCCTAATTCATCCTCTTTGGTTTGGTTCCTCTCTAAGCTATTTCCTGTTGGACGAGCCCTACAAAGCGCTGCCAGATCAACAAGCATGAATCATCTCAATATAGACTGCTTTTTTTTTTTTCATCTTCTTCTTCTTACAGTTACACTTTGCTGTTCAGCTGATGCTTTTATCCAGAAAAAGATCAAATGTGCGCAGCAGAGGAAGGAGCTGAATTTCCACGAATGACGAGAGTACAAGGAGCCAGTGGTGAGGAGGTCAAAGGTGAGAGCGGTAGTGTTCAGAAAATACTGTACATGTAGCATTCTTGTACGTCTCACATGATGGAGTGTGACAGATAAATGGTTTATAAGTAAAAGGTTTGGGTGCAAGTAGAGGAAGAAGGAAAGACGATGGGAAAGATAAGGTTTCTGTTCTAATATTGTGTTTGGATAGCGCAGCAATAAGTACCCTGCAAAGGGAAAAGGAAAAAAAAAGCTGAAATGTATCTTTAAGAGTCTCAAAAATATAGAAAATCCAGTTTATAAATGTGTTATGATCTAATCTCTAATAGTTAGATTAGTTCATGATTGGATTTAGGTTTATGTTTGTATATATCAATAAGATCAGAGCATTCGATCAGGTGTAAAAAGATGCTTGAGGGCTGAACCTGTATTCTGCCATAATTAAACGTATGTTTTAAGTGTCAAAGATATTATAGGAGCTGATGTGCTGTAAAGATGAATCTAACGACTCTGGACTTTATCTAAGATTGTATTTAGTTTGGTTTTCTATATTTGTTGACTCATTAATCTGCTGCGTCTCAGGGAATTTACTGTCTTTTTTCCTTTATATTGTTTACACTTCTATGTTATTTTTGATACAGGTTACATGTCAATCATCTACAAACATGTATAAAGAAACATTCAGTAACCATGTTACACTCTGTAAAAAGTACGTGTGTGTGTGTTGTGTGTGGTTCTTGGACTGTTTTGCTCAGGGACCCAAAACGTGTTGGGCCGGCCCTGTAGAGTAACATTTTAATTAGACACTGTTTTAATGTGTTATTTTCATATATTTTTCTATGTTTTAGGTGCTGATTTGAGGTGAAGTTGCGGGTAGCAGCTCTGCACTTTGTCTAACCTTTCATCTTAAAGCTTTACTTATTCTGGTTTTCCACATTTGGTGCAAGCTGTCACATCAACTTCCGCTCAAGCATCTTAATGTTTGCTGGATTTGTGTTGCTCTCTTTTCCAAAAAAAATCTGCTGTCAAGTATAAACCCGGTATCTCCATGTTTTTAGGAACTAAGAAAAACAGCCTTATTTTTGGCTTGACAGCAGCAAATTCCTGTTTTCTGTAACTAGTTTTGAAAGGTTTTCATGTGCCAGACAGTTGTGGACTTTCCTCATCCCTGCAGAGCAGCATGTTGTCTTTATGCTCAAGCTACTACATGAAATATCACTAGGGCTGGAGTTATGAGGTTTTCACTGGATGGCAAAAACAACGGTGGATCTCTCGTTTGGAAGAAAACTCTGCAAACGTTCCTTGGAGTGGATGGATGAGGAGATAACGAAACAGACGGGAGGTTTTACACGCGACCAAAATCTGCTAACAGGAGCCAAGCAAAAGCAGAAACTACAGCAGAGGCCAGAAGAGAAGAAGAAAACATGGGCCTCTTTCAAATAATAAAAAAAAATCAAACAATTAAAAAAATAAGTGGAGAAAGACGGAGGAGTAAAATGCCTTTTTTTCCCTTTTTTTCTAACAAGCTCACTAATGAAGAAAGTCTGGGGTTGTTGAGGACACAATAAAAAAAAATAATAAAAAAGCGCACCTTATGAAACATATGGACACTTGGCACATTTTTTGGCACCCGCTTAATAGTTCCACTCCCAAAGTCAGATTCTGCGGTTTTGAAGCGTCGCCGCTGCATATGGAAGTGTTAAAGTTTTTGTCACCTTTAATTGACATCATATTGCGCCGATTGAACTTTGAAAAGTCGTGGTAAACACTTTCCCCCACCGGTACGGATCGACCCGTGTGGGGAAAAGCCCGCCTGTCACTGCTGCGCCCGTGATTTGGGTACGACACTTTTAACAGAGTTACAGCCAGGAAGGTTTTCTTCTTTGTCTGTTTTCCTCTGTGAAGAAAGTAGCTTGCAGTAATGCAGAGCTTATGAGAAAGAAAGGAGAAGCTAAGTGCACTGAAACGGCATACAACATCAAAATTAGGACTGTGTGCTGTGTGAAATGGAATAAGTTATCAAAAATCACTGAAATTAGGTAGGTTGGCTATCCCTTCTGGGCAAGGCGCAGATCTTTGTAAAACGGCGCTGGGAAACAGAAGATGTAGGGTAAAACTCTGGTTAGCAGCCGGCTCTCCCTTGGACATTGGTTTTTAAAACAGGGGTGTGGGCGGAGTGATGAGACACATGATTGATTAATGACTTACTTTTCCACTTAAAGGCCACAGCTACTTTTTGCTCGGCTCCAAGTCGCGTTCATTTAAATTTAATTTATGAGGGAACGCTAAGGTAAGGCTGGATCAGCGCTCGTCAGCTCACTCAGGAGACAAGGTTGGTGTCAGGAGAGCCTTGGTTGTCTTGGTGGGGAAAATATAGCGTGTGTGCGTGTGTGTGTGTGTGTGTGTGTGTGTGTGAGTGGAAGCCTTCAGACTGCGCGTTTGAGGCTGCGTCATAAATAATGCACTCCATCTAAAAAGGGAAGGCTCTCCAATTAATGCACAGACAAATGGGAAACTGTGAAAAAACACAACTTTGCACACAGCAAAATTCTCTTTTTTGTCCCTTTTCACCCCCCATTGTGCAAAAGTACTCTGTATCACCTCAAGAAAGTCCAAGAAAGAAGCAAAGATCTGTTGAGTTGGGAGCTAAATTCTCCTTTGTTATGTGTTTTAAATCCAGTTTTGCAGTTTTATCTGATGTTAAAGTTTCTCATGCTTTTCTCTTCATGCCAGAGTACCTATAAGAAGAGATTTTGCACATTCAGACTTTGCATTTCATGATGGTGGCTTTTTTGGCTTCATCCCTTATAGGTTATAATATCCTCCGGCTCAGTTTTTCTTGTTTTCATGATATTATAACATTTATTTACTTACCTTACTGCCTTTTTGTGCACAACCACATGTGTTGCATTGAAAATGAGATTCTGAGCATCAAAATGACTGAAAAATAATAAAAAATACGCCACAATTTGCTGCTTTAAGAAGTCAGATTTGATGTCCTACATGTCATGAAATGTGGACTTTGCTTTCAGTAAGGCTGTTATTAGGACTAGTTCCAACAACCTGACGGTTATTAGGTATGCATGGCTTCCTTTTCCCCTTCATAAAATTCACATTCACCTATTTGCATGTAGTACCCGAACATATCATGTTATTGAACTTCCTCCTCTGTGCTAAAAGCCCTCAGCTCCGCTCAGGTGTGTGTATCCAACTCAGCTGCAGGGAACAAAATACAAATGCATATTTTATGGAACAAAAACCTCAAAGCCAAACCTAGATATTAGTCACTTTAGTAATTAAAAATGTATATTGCTCTGTGCCGTCTCACATTGTGCATTATTAAAGCCGGATTTTTTTTTTTTTCTCCTCTTCTCAAACTTACATCGGCTCAAAAGGATTTTTAATGCAAAACACTCCCTCAGAGTGGCTGCGTGCACTTCACTTGGCTCCTCCGGGTGAATTAGCAGACTTGTAGCAGATGAGAAAAACACGGTGAATTTGTATTGGCAGGAGTTCCTTCGCAGGTGCCTCAAACACGGTGTATTGTAATTACAGTAAATCACATTTGTTGGAAGGGAAAAGCTGCAGGTAGTGAAACACGGAGAGAAAATGATGCCTGTGCAGTAACAGTGAAGACAAATAGTGTCATTACATCTTTATCGTAAACTAGCAAAGGATTATGGTCAATAAACTGAGCAAAATCTGGTTTGTATTAACTGTCAAAGGAAACATTGTGCAGTGATTTTGACAAAAAAGTTTTGTTGATCGCTTTAAATTTCCCAAAAACATAATTATTTCTCTTTTTCCTTCAGCAGTGTTGTACTGAAGTTAAAATATTTATGTGTGGGTCTGTTTAAAGGGTCAGTTCACCCAAACTAGTGTGAAACTAAGTCATATTGACTTCATACAGTAAGTAGTAAATCTCAAAATGATGAGATTTGCCAAGACAGAATTGTGAGATTTTAAATTATGAGATATTAAGTCTAATTTTTGGCCTTTTGTGAGATTAAGTCTCATAAAAAGTAAAAATTATTATGTAATATATCAAAATTCTGCCTTAGTATCTCATAACTTTGACTTAAAATTAGTAATCATTCCTTTAAAAATGGTATATTATATTTTTTAAGAGTTGAATAATCGTTTACTATATATAATATAGACTACACTTATGAAGAAAAGAAACAGAAAATAATGAAAATAAAAAACTAAATATAGAACAATGAGAGAAAGAGAGATTATATATAAATAAATGTATGTTTTTTTCTTTTCCTGACAGAAAAGGCTCCTAAGAACAAACAGAAAACATTGTTTTTTCCACTTAAAGACATTTCTGTTGTGCTTCTGAAAGCTTCACATTAGAGGTAAAATATTACAAACATCATGCACGGTTACAATAATCCAACTACGGATGAACGTCCACCTGAAAACAAACAATAATTGAGTCTGATGATGAGAAAACCTGCCAAAACTGTATTAATGCGACATTTCACTCAACTTCCAGACACGCAAATGAGAAAAACATACAGCGAGGTTAGTATATTACAGCACGTCAGACTAAATAAAATCTAATTATTCCATAACAGCAGACTGTACGAGGTCCTACATATCTTTACTGAAGATATTCAAATTAAAGTATAGAATTACAAGCTGCTAATTCCTTCAAAAG
Source organism: Scomberomorus guttatus (assembly GCA_038419695.1). NCBI lineage: Eukaryota > Metazoa > Chordata > Actinopteri > Scombriformes > Scombridae > Scomberomorus > Scomberomorus guttatus. The sequence continues at coordinate 15,681,101 of CM076468.1, read as the reverse complement.
ACGACCAATTATGAATCAAAGTGAGCCGAGCAGCACAGATGCTGGCGGTGAATCCACTCTCTTAACAAAGAGGAGGTGACACACACACACACACACACACACACACACACACAATGCAATTACACACATGCTTAGGCAAAAAAACACCTACAGAATCAAATTATATACATGTCCTGTAAGTTAATGCACGTGCCTGAAAACACACAGCAGTTAGTTTTGCGGCAGACCTTTCATAACATCACATATTAGTCACAAGGCGTCTTCCACATGAAGTTTACACTGCCTAATCTATTACCCTCTAAATGGGATTTTAATTGAATTGGCGTCAAAACGACAAACAATGACGCCTCTGTTGCAATTAATAAAATCACAGCGCAGAATCTATGAGGCTTGATATGAACCTCCATTCAAATCAAGTTCATTAATGTAAATGCAAGCCATTCAAAGAGGCTCCCAATTTTTCAGTGGCACCACCTCCCCCCCCCCCCCCCTCGTGATTTTGAAAAGAGGCCCAACAACAGAGAAAGAGAGGCAGATCAGATGTGTTTTGGTTTTGTTCTGATCGAGATGAAAAGAGGATGATGACACCTTTCTTTCAGCAATACGGAGACAGTTGGCGAGTTAATATAAGATAATTGAGAATCATAGATGCAGAAAGTCAGAAAAACATTGAATGAAAATCTCCAAAAAGGCAGATTATTGTTTCAGAAAACTGAATAAACTTTTTGAAAAAGTAGTAATCTCTATCAATGTTGAGAAATAACTATCATTACTCTTTTTACAAAGCGGTTACACTGTTTTTGTTTTTTTGTTGTTTTTTTTTTAAATGAGAGCCCTTCTGCTACCAGTGGCTGAGTAAATACAATGAGGTGATTAAAAGGGGGGAATGCTTTAAGCGCGACGCTAATTAAATGGGTATGCTAATGCTGTCATACTTAGCAGATGGAAGAAGAATCACTTAAGTGTAATGCACATGTTATGGTATTTTCGACATGACATGGAGGCCCTCATGGGATCGCTCGCTGCCGTCACGTCGTGTTTCACAACTACTCAAAACAGCACACACACGCACACACACACACACACACACCTTCGCTGACACTACCCAGCCTGCAAACTTGCGAGTGTGTCACTGTAGCCGCCTGTATGCATAGAGTGACACACACACACACTGTACAGATTTGGATCAAATGTGTCATTTCAGAAGGCTGTCAGTTTTTCGGTGAGAGGATGTCACAGTGATCACTCCTTTACGTTCTTAGATAAAGTAGAGTACTACGCCTGCTGTGGGAAGAATATAAAAAAAACTTGGAAAAAAAAAAGAGTTTGAAAGTAAAAAATAAAAATGACTTTTGTCCCTTTGTGGTTTTCTGACATATTTCATGACAGACTGGAGTTGTACAAACATTTCTCCAAACCAGAGCTGCTGCAGAAACAGACGACACAATCTGATTGGCTGACTGAAACCTCAGTAGGAGGAGCTAAAGAGTTTTTTTTAGAATTAAAACACATTGTGCAACTCCTCTTCACCACACCACGCTCTGTTATATCAGGGGTTAAAGTGGGCCGGATTCGATTAATAAGTAAACAAATCTGATTGGCAGTTTCATACATAATGTTCAAGCTGATATTCATCTGCTGCCCTTCAGTTTGTTCCTGTGGTAACAGGTGAACGGTAAGAGACAATGTTGGTAATATTAATTGGTAATAATAACAAACAAACCGTACTGCAGTTCAGCATCCTGCTTTTTTCCCACAGCTGATCTGTACTGATGACCAGACAGCCAGCATGATCTGAACCGAAAGGTTCTGTGTGATCACAGCGAACGGATAACTCTGTGACATCATCGGGAGATCTGGATCACCTGACGCTGCTCGTCAAGTAAATATGCGCTTGTGTTTATTTCACAGTGCAATGTTATTTTGTGTAAGATGTTTTCGGTTAAGTAATGTTTATTCTGCTTGTCTGTGTTTTGTCTTGTCTGTTGCAGCGGTGCTGACTGTGAAAGAGGATTCTCTGAAATGAACAATATGATGACGCCACCACAGACACAACTACAAAATCAACAAGGTCTCAGAACTGATGTTCATTTCTTTGATTGGACCGGTGAGATCCAGAAAAATATGTCAGGAAATGGGCACTTAAAAGAAGGTCAGCTGATCACATAGCCTGTCCAAAAAGCTCACAGTACAAATCATTATTTTGAGGTGAGTCATTTTTCCCTGCTGCACCGCTACACCGGATCTTAGGGTTTCCCCCTCCTGCCAAATCCCACTTTAACCGCTGCCAAATATGACTGGAGAGGAGTTGTGTAACATGTTTTCATGTTGATGGACTTGAATTAAAGTTCACACTGTTCTGTTAGAAGTTAGAAATACAAAAAGTGAAACAAAACATTGAAAGATAAGAACGATGATGACTTGTTTCATTTAGTGCATTTATAATTTTGAAGATAAGCTTCTCTAGAGCGCAAATTATACTTTCCACACCTGCGTAGCCGTGACGGTCTGCAGGAAAAAACGTCAGAGGCCCAAAATTTATGAGCGTGCAAAGTGTGACACGCCTACAAGCACGCAGACTACAACATGCTTGGAACATGTATGGAACATGCTTGCATACAGCATGTAAACACAATACAGTTTGTACAGAACCACGTGACTGTCTACTGTCCACCCTGTAGTTCACGTTTTATTCATTCATGTGTGGATAGTTTGAACAAAGAACATGTCGGAGTCTCGAGGGGTGTGAGGAGCACGCCCGCTGCCAGTTTTGTGCACTGTTGGTTGTATATTTCAATGTTAGTCTATTGAACGCACAGGCTGCAAAGTGGATATCTGCAATAAATATGTGAAGCTGCATATTTTCATTTAGCAGCAGTAAGCTTTGTGTCATTATCATATTATAAAACTCTTGCACTTTTCACTGATATCCAGTGTAACACTACTTAGCCAGAAAACCTGGACGCGTATGACGAGAACAATAACAATTTATAGTACAACATAAAACAATAACCAATAACATTCCATTTACAATGATTTAAAACAGACAAAACAGCAAATCCTCACAAAGGACAAACCGAAACCAGTCATTTTTACTAACTGTGCTATCAAGGAATAGTTAAATCATTTAAAAAACATATTTTCAGAAGCAGCAGAAGTGTCAGTGTGGACAAAATAAAATCAGCACTTGCACATTAAGCACTCTGAACCTTATAAGGTTTAATATTTGTAGAGGCAGGGCCAGAAAAGTGCTGATTAACTGGTTTGTAAAAGGTGTTCGTGCTATTTTGTCCACCTCGTGTACATGGTTTTCACTCTGAAGCAACTCTCAGATAAATATCACACACAAAGTTTTTAAAACAAGCTGTATGTGAAGGATTCTGGCTACAGATCATCATTTTATTAAAAGCAGGTGTCATTTTTTTTGCAAATGATGGACTTCCCACACGATGTGCAATCTCAAGCATATCACACACACACACACACACACACACACACACACACACACACACACACACAGCCTATGTCTAAAGTGATAGAGAACAAAGCTAACAGGCTAAAAGTAAAGTCTGAAACCTCCCAAGCGGCCTGGGAGAGCCGGGGGTCCATCAGTCCACTTTCAGTCCAAAATCAAAACGCCTTCATTATCGCCGTTCCCCGCCCAGAGACCAGTCCAGTCAGCCCGCCGCCGTCACTTCTCATCTACTCTATCTGCATGTTTCTCTAATTATGGTCCGTGTTTATTCCCTGGAAGACCAACTTCCAACAGAGATGGCAGGTTGTGTAATCAAAAGTCTTACTCTCGGGGCCCCCAAAATGTAACCGCCTGTAAATGAAAATTGAATATTTTGGAACTTCATCTGGGGAGACACCATTAGCGTCGACACATTTGTTTATTCCTGGTGCTTCTAAGCGTGTTGTTGGCCATCAGATGGAAACCACAGAGATCTGCAAAAGGTACGATCCTTTTAAAAATAAAAATATATACACTCGTTGTCATTCATGTCTCTGCAGTCGTTAGACAGCACGGGGCAAAGAAAGATGGTCGTGACACAAATGATTGTGTCGGCTTCAAAAGTACATTTTCATAAAGCTAAAACCTCATGTTGTTTTAACAGGACTGCCCTAATATTTCATCAAATACAACTTTTACTATTACATTATCATAAATTTGCAATTTCCGACAGACTTGCTGATAAAAAAAGTGATTTTTAAGTTAACACATCATCTCAGTAACTACAGGGTCACAATGCAGCCAGTACATTCAGTACTACACACAGAAAAGTCAGAGAAAAGCCCACAGATGATCCAGTTTACTCAAAATTAAGTGAAACTTTGTGTTTCTGAGATGAGGACAGAAATTAGGAAAATATGTTTTTATTGGAAGATGTGTATGTTTAAGAGTGAGCAAGGAAGAAAAATGTGTCTTCCAACATAGACAATATAATCTACACCAACGTCTGATAATCACTGAGGAAAAATAGACTGTTTGACAATGTGAGGATAGACTTGTTGTTTGTTAGCTTGTTGTAAATGTCAAACTTTCAGTCTGGCATCATCTTTCACAAAGGAAATATTATTATTAAATTGTTAGGATTAGATTCTTTGTGTATTCCTTTGAGACAAAGGAAGCATGTCTTTATGCTTCATGCAGGCACACATCTCAGTAGCCTCAGGGACACTGTGCATACGTGCCGTAAAGGCCAATGTACTGTAAGGAAGCCAAAGAAAAGCCACTAGTGATCCTTACTCAAGTGTAAGTGTAGATTTTCATATTTGAGTGGAAAAGTTGAGTTGCTGCAAGATTTGCATGCTCGTGAGTCAGCAAAAGGAGGAAATACCCAACCTAAAAACACTCTGACTAACACAATGACGCAGGTCAGACACTGCCCGGCTTTGGTAAACTGGCTTTTTTTTAAATTTTTTTATCAGGGATGGAAATTTATTTAATGATACCAACAGTTAAACATCACAAAACCAACATTACAAGAGCGTAGACACAGAGGTAGAGAGGGGAAACTCAAATTTTGCTTTAATTTGGCGATTATTTGATGTAATTCAGTGTAAATGTGTGGTTTATCAGTTAAGTGCATGAACTACACTGCAGGCTGGAGTCTCAGCTGACAGTGAGAACCACAGATGACCCTCTGACAGCTGTCTCAGATGAATGGGTGCAACGTGCATTGAGTAAACTCGTGTCATACAAGCATCTCCTGGGGGTATTAGACACTTCTGTTAAAACAGCTAATTTTGCATTTCTAGCTCTATTTAATTCATTAGCCTCAACAAAAATACTTTGCCATCAAACTGAACATCGCAGACTGATGAGATCAAGCACCGGATGACAATCTGAGGGTGGATCTTTTCTTTAAACTGTCAAACTCTGGGTGTTCGCGTTGTCACGGCGTTCTCTCCCACATGAAGAGAAATAAAAGAGAACAACATGAATCAGAGACGGGGAGCCTCCAGCGCTGCGTTTTTGTTGTTATTCTCACACTGCAAGTACAACCTGGAACAGAGGCTTAACGCGGTCAGATCAGCAGCCTGCCGCTGTGTCGGGCGTCAAACGGGCACACAAGGTGAGGGAACTCCGGTCTTTTTTGGACTTCCCCTGAATAGCCTGAGGCAAAAAAAAAAAAAGAAAAACCCTTGCAAATCGAGGGGGTGATAAAAGGCTGTGAAGCACATTAATAAAATGTCACGTTTTTGAACCATTTGGTAAGGGAAGTTAACCAAATATGAGTGCGGTGTAATGTTCCTTTAAGCTGTCATTTAAACTTATACCTATCATCACTCGTGGCCTTAGCATGCGCGGGGGTACTGATGATCCAACTAGGAGCGCACAGTTGATTAACTGCGCCCCATCCAAGCGTTGCTTTCTCTATTTCTGTCAGGCCTAATGGCATTAGATCAGTAATTATAAGATTATTCACAGTTCACGCGGGCCTCACTGTTAACTTTTGAGATATGAGACCATTATCTTCTTCTAATCTCTTTTTCTCTGAATTACAGCGCAGATTCATATCGCCGTTTTGACGGCTCGTATGTCGCGCCCGTCCTCAAACTGGCACACTGTGTCTCTGTTCAGGTTCCCTTCACAGCTTTTGATCACGGACAACTTCTCTTTTCTAGAACGGCTTTGAAAAAAAGTTCTGAAGCTGCAAGTTTGTACTTACACACACACTGGCAGCGTTTGATCAGGATTTCTGCTTCTTACAGGAAATGTACACATTTATGGTGCTCCTTGTTAACCGTTCTGTGTCTGCATGAAGTGATAGTGACACTTGAAAATTGTGATGTATTGCCAGGGTTCGGATTTCACTCAACCAAACTGGAACGATAAATAGACACATAGAAGATACTGTACATACTGTAACTTCGGATCGGTACAATTTATAACACCCAAGGGAGTCCTGAAACCATCTCAGCTCAAAACCAGCATGAGTAATACTCTCCACTCCTTCAACAATTATTGCTGCCTAGAGGCCTTCAAGCAAAGCACAGAACCTCTGCTTGCTCTGCGGCAACAGCTAAAACATCCTAATTTGGATTTTCTGCCCTGACATGTGTCTCAGATCTGAGTTTTTTTATGCAGTGTGAACAAGAGAAGACATATGGACGTCAGGTTTCACTGCAAAAATCTCCTGATCAAGTTTTTTTTTCTATAAACTACCCAGAAATGTCATCAATGTGAGTTTTTACTACAAATGTTCTTCTATCTGTGTTCCCGTTATATAAGAACCATGTTGGTGGGACCTTGTTAGCCTTAGTGATGTAAAAAAAAAAAAAAAAAAAGAAAATGATGGTACAAAATGAAAAAGCTAATAATAAATTGATATTGTTACTTTTACTCCTATTTGGGGGATAGTCATGTTTTAAGTTTTGGAACTACAGTTCCCATAAGGCTTTGGGGGATGAAAGCAGGAAGTATAATGTTGCCATGGAGTCAGTCAGTTAATTGCATGCAAAGTTAATCCCTGGGTGTATACGCTCAAAATGTTTTTCAGGCTTCTGCAGAGATATTGATATCTTCAGAAAGTGACGCAGAATCTAAAAGTATGTGCATCATGTTCAGATAGATAAGATAACCTTTATTGATCCCCGGGGGGGGAAATTCAGGAAGAATTACGACTAAGAGGACAAAATGCAAGTTTTGAGGGAAGGAGACCCTCATGAACATGGACAGAAGATTTATTTTACATCACACAAAGCCTTGCTGCCCTGCAGAATGTAAAATTCTGGCTTTATTCTTTATAGCTTCAATATTATAGCTTTTTTTTTTTAAACAAATTGATTTAAATTGGAAAAACACTCATTATTCTTACTGCTCTGGCAGATTTGATCTCTTGTAAATAGCAGAAAATAAGGTTTGAAAGGCTCAAGTGACCAGATAAGATGAAATAAGACATTAAACATCACAGGTAGCGACTGGAAAGTAGCATTTTAGTCAAAACTTGAAGCCACATACCGCTACAGAAACATACTGTAAGTACAAAAATGGAGCTAATGACAAACCTTTGGATAAAAGCAATGGTTTTAAAAATAGCCTTTCACCAATCAGAATGTACGCTCATGCATCACGGGGGTTAAGGTCACTTTCTCTAAGCCTCCACCTCCACCGTTCAGCCCTCTGCCTCTCATCCATCGACTCGTCAGAGGAGAGGCAGACTTCTCAGCCTCCCCTGTAATTAAACACCAAAGAGGAGCCGTCACAGCGGGGAGCGGCGGCTTGTCGCTCCCCCGGGGGTGAAGCACAGCCACCACCAAGGCGAGGAGGAAGAGATGAAGGAGGAAGCTGCAGCTGAAGGTAGCCTGAAGGTTACGAGACATACAGCAGACTGGCAGACAGAGGTTGCGAGTTCAGGCCTCCACATTATGGCCTCCACCTTTCCAGGAACACCCGAAACTTCTCCTTGAGAGACGCTTCCTGGGTCATATCGTTACAGACCCCGACAGACCCAAACATTAAGTTTCTAAGCTCACATCTGCACATATCCTATGAAGAATGAATTTTTGTACACTACCAATAGCTAGTTCTGTCAGAGTAGGGGGGATAACTTAAGCTAAATTGCGGTGAGGGGTCTTGAGTTTAGGGTGAGGACTTATTTGGGAGGGTCTGACAGGTCCGTATATTTTTGCACGTCTTAAATCAAACTTATTTATGTGCCAATAAATGTTCATAAAGCTCTTGGCAGACACCGAAACCTCGCACTCGGTCTGTTGTTTGCAATCTGTGCCCCTCCGGTTACCCCTCCAGGACGGCCTCTTTAACTATTATAGAGTGTCATCAGCGGACGTTAAACAATAAAAAGGGACCGACACCCACAAGAGGATACAAGTATTAAAATAAATATGTCCAGGACACCTCGGCAAAGCGAACACGTCTCATCTGTATACTGATACAGAGCAATTAAGCAAATTACATTAACAAAGGGCTGGAGGGCCATTTTGCTAATGGTGTATCTCACAACCTCTGGGCAGACACGGGACTGATTCACATGTAATTTATGGCGCCATGTCACAGCCTGTAGTGTAACAGGATCAGTGTTTTGTTTTACAACGTTATTAGGACATAGATAGATAAATAGATAGATGGATAGATGGTAGATAGACTGACAGGCAGTATTCCTCGGGGAGTTCTAATGGTGCCTGCAGCATATTAAAGCGCAACATAACAAAAGCAGGAAGTAAACACCACTTTGGCCTTGTAAGGCTACTGTACCTTGAAGTAAAGTGTTTACAGCCCAAATGGCAGCAGCTGAGTCTCTGTAAGGTTAAACGCCCTCTGAGACAAATCAGCGAGGGCCCTTGTGAGGGAGCGAAGGAGGTAAAAGACGAGTGAAGGTAAATCTTTAACAGCTCAATCAGCTCCGAACACATGCAGGATGACAGCGCTGGTTTGTCTAAGGGGTTCGGCTTAATTAGCCTGTGCTTTATTGTTAATGAACTTCATGCAGTTGTTTGCTTGTATAATCAAGGCAAAGAAGCAGAACTGCTAGCTAAGGTGCCAAAAATAAGCTGACAAAAGCACCGGGGCCCTCCTCGATTACCCCTCCTCCCCCCGCCCCTCTCCCCCTCCTCACCCGCTCTCAAATGGAAAAGCCAACTGCCTGCTTCATAAAACTCGCTTAGCAAGACACTGAGACAAAATGGACTGTAAAGTTCGTTAGATGGAAATATTAAAAAAGAATTAAGCTAATGGAGATAAAATTAAAAGAAATGAGGCAACAAACACTCCGCACCAAAAATGGCATTGCCATGACAGCAAGGATTTCTAATGACGGACTGCATTTGGGGAGGAAAAAAAATTAAATGGCATCCCGTGCTTAAATTTCTTTGAGGAGTAATGATCCGAGAACGATGCTCACTCCTAACACTCGTGGGGAAGAGGGGGGAGGAGGGGGAGGAGAGGAATCTGAAAATAACAAAGGAGCGTGTCCTGCGGTGAGGTTTAGGTGGCATGTGTAATATTACATCGTGATAAAAAAAGACTCCAGATCTCTTTTCTCTGAGTCGTTCTGATAGAAAATAGATGTCAAATCAGCTGAGAGCTGTCATCTTACCTGCTTACCAGCGATCAACAAAGGAGGTGATAAACCTGAGGATAAAGATGGGAGACACATCCTATCACATCAGCTGTGACTGGTTCTCAACATGGGGTCTGAGGTCCCCTAGGAGGCCTTGAGAGGCTCTTTTGAGGTCCTGAACCACGCGGGGAAGAGTTTTGTCTCTAGAATTTTTTCCTGCTTCACAATGTTTAAGAACAGCTATTGTAATCTCAGATTTCACTAAAATCTATGAATTTCCACAATAATCACCATGTACAGTACATTTTAATTCCACTGTTCACTAATTCTTCACAAACGCCAACTTACAGAACTTAAACCACATGGATCTCTTGGAAAAAACCTTGTCAAAGTGAAGGTCTCGCTCTATTTAGGTTTTTAGTACATGAGGAGAATTTTTAAAAAGGAGTGCTACTGCATATGCCAAAGACGTAGTATAAAGCCTTTTGTGTCTCCAGAGGCAGCTGTGTGAATCTAATGAACTGACTCGAGTGATGTCACATGACTCAGCATCGGTTGGTCTGAAAGTTAAAAAAATTAAAAAACATCTGAAAGAAGTGAGGTTACTGAACCTCTGCAGCCTGCTCCTCATCTACATTAGCCACTACTAGCATAACATGCCCCAATTTCTGACCAAACTGTCAAGTTGCATTGTGGGTAATGTAGGCGCCGGGTTTTAACAAGAAAAGATGAAAGAATGCATAGAATAAAAAAGGTTCCTGGTTCCTCTGCATTGATTTAAATACTCCATCATTCAATCAAGACTCATGATAATTTTGTACTTTTCTTCCAACAAGTTCTGGTTGATTGTCATGTGAAGAGCCATGCTGGGCCACAATTTATGGCCTGCACAGGAGCTTATAATAAATTAATTTGGTCTTTGATTAATTTAGTTCAAAGTAAAAAAAAAAAAAAAAACTGCTCAGATCTTCAGACAAACCAATGCAAGGACATTCTTTGTACCAATAAAATAAATAAAACTACAAAAACCTCTGAGGAGAACAACCACAACAGACAAACGGAGACTAATAACATCTATAAGATGTAACTGGATGTTATGTTGTAATGTAAAAAGTTGCACGTCCCTGATTTAAGCTCTACTGTGCATGAAGTGTTTAAAAGGTGACTTACAGCTCGCAGAACAAATACAAAGTAATGCTGCTTTTTGCAAGCAGGCGAACTCTGTGGGTGTAAAAGTCGCATATGTCACACTCTTGTACACACACTCATACACACACTCATACACACACTCATACACACACTCATACACACACTCATACACACACTCATACACACACTCATACACACACTCATACACACACTCATACACAGAGCCTCTAGCATTCAGGGAACAGTCAGGAAACGGAGGAGAGAACATATGAAAGCGAGAGATTTCTGCTTTCTTTCTTCCACAACTTCTTCCAACTTTGCGCGAGTTGCTTCCACTGTCTCCTCACATGAATTTGTACATGAGGAAACAGAGGAGCTTCCCAGGGAGGCCGTCCTTCTGCCGTCACAGTGCTACTTTCCCAGTCTCTATTAAAACAGGCCAAATTTATTACCAAAGTTTCTGAAACAGGATTTCTGCAGTACAGCAGAGGATTAGGCCACTCCTGCTTTAGGATCAAATTGCAATAATTAGGTAGAACATGAAGCCAAAATACGTGAAACATGTTGGAACTTGACAGACGTACAGTACACACACACACACACACACACAAATCAAGAAAAATATTCCATTTCAAGCAGATTCTCCGAATGAGCAAAATCCCGGATACTGCGAGGCCTTTTCAGCGTTGCCAGTTAATCTCCTCAAGGAGAAATGCAAGATGACAATGGCAAAGCACCTCCAATAATTGGTTCCAACAGGCTTACCGTATTAAAACCTGAAATGAGTTCTTCCCCTTTTAAGTATGATCCATTATTTCAATCCGGGGGAGAAAATTCTGTCTTTGAGAATATTAATAACTCCCAACCACGCACCAACATGAAAAAACAGCCCCCTCCTCCTCACCCCTCCTCTCCTAAAAGCTGTGTACCTGGCACCGCGGCAAAGGTCCCACCAAGGACGGGCACTTGAAAGCCTCGGTCCTCCCTCTTTCTCCTTCTCCCCCAGTTTTTTTTTTTTTTCTCTCCTCTCAGGCTTCAGAGCCATCTTGAAGAAGACCTTGAGGCCCCCTTTGTCGTCTTCCCTTGAAACAAAACAAATAGAATTCAGGTCTTTTGATTGGCTTTAGCGAGCAGTTCTCGCCACGTCTCCCTCCCGTCATGTGAGCCAGAAGTTGTGACTTCAGAGGAGAGCCCCGACGGTCCTATCTCTGCATTGAAATGAGACCGGCAGGTCTTGAGAGGATGTCTGCTAACTTTCTTCCCCCATCCAACCTTGTTACAAAATACAGAGTGTGTTAAAAACTTAATGCTGTTGCGGCTTTTACTTTGCTGCGACAGGAGTGGCAGCCGGCTTATTATAGTCAGTCGTTCTAGAAAATCACCTTTTCAGCAGGATTGTTGTCATTCTCCAACTGACTGCAGGAATATTTGAATATTTTTGATTACGTCTTGCATATAACATACTGCAATCCCCTTTACCATCCCGAGGGAAATTTGAGTTTGCATGACCAAGACAGAAACAGCGGATGATACGTTTCTTTCCGTTTAAAAAGTTACCCCTGTGTTTAGATCCAAAACAGTGAAGATATGAAAAATATCTGATGAAAAGAGGGAAGAGAAAACATTAATAAAAACATCAAGCGCAGGCATTTGTTGTTTGACTGCTGTGTACATCTTTACACAAGCTTGCATCATTATGGTTTGTTTAGTCTGCAGATCAAGCCAAAAATTGTTCAGATCACCAGGCGTCTGAAAAGCTTTTAAGCACTTTATTCGGATAAGCCCTCTTTGATAGAAGATCCATGCATGAGCGAAGGAAAACCGCCGAGATAAACACAACAACTGACATCTGCTAACCAACTTTTTTTCTCCAATTTGAGGCAATGTTGCCAGAAAAAATTGTCTGTTTTGTTTGTGTTGGGGAAACAGGAGCACCGGTACCAACGACGGTGCGCACTGCTTATTTTACTTCCCCGACAGAAAGATTAGTGTGTTTTACCATTTGATCTGATCTCATGTAATCAAGAGCATCTATAGGGGGTGGAATGACAGGAAAGCTCATATTTGGCTTCAGAGTTAAGCTTCATTTGGCAGCAAAAGAAAGTGGACTTTCAAGCTTGTAATGATGTTTAATATGTATATTTGTACTGATATATTATTAGTACGTGTCATTAACAGGGCTTTAATGGAGCTAAAAACAGCGTTTTTTTAAATATAAGATATATTGTGTAATAGTGTTTTGGCCGTCTGTACTAACTACAAGATGTTTCTGTTTTCTGCTGTAAAGTAAAAAGGCAAAAGTGTTTTAGTTTACAGCCTTAAAAGTGTCTTTTGACCATTAGAAGCGTTTTAGAGCAGTGTTGTTAGAAGCGGATCCCTGTTGTGTTCATATCAGACATGCATGACTATGCACAAGCATGCAGGCCATATGATTACACGTGGCTGCATGCAATTTGTTGCTATTCCACTGATCGAGATGATAACATGTAAAGAAACAATTCATCTGTAAAAGCCACGAAAGAGGACGACATAAAACATCAAACCTGCTTAATGATCCTTTTTTTAAAAAAGGAACATTTTACCTGAAAAAGTCAAATTTAAAAGAGTTTATAAATGACCTTTTTTCCCTTCAGAACAAATCTGATGGCCTTGAGGTCTAATTAGACTTGAGGGTCAAATAAAATGCTTCCTAAATACTTTAAACCCTTTCTTGAAATAGAACAACATGGATGTTTGAGCATGGAGACAGTTGTTGACCTTCGAAAACAATCGAGGGTCAAAGGTCTAGATTTCTTCGGTAAAGACCACAAGATGCAGTTGAAAGCACTGAAAGCTATTAAATGGATGTTTGATCATATATGTCACATATAGCATGGATATTCTTTACTTTGGTTGGATGTAGTGGCTCTGACCTTTGACACCTGACAGGATAAATGAGAGCTGTTAGATTTTGTGGCTTTACCCTCCAATGTTTGATCCTACTTTGGGAAAAAACAGGAGAAGAAATTAATAATCAAATGAGTTTCATGGGTTTTTATTTATTATTGGTAGTACACAGAAATATATTACAAAGTATGTTTTAAAACGTTACTTCAACAGTGAAAACGATGACAGTAACAAAGTGATAATTTCCACATTTGCTGTATTTATTTATAGTAGAGCGATAGAGAATAAAATATTACTTTTTACAAGTAGAAAAGATGACAAGTGTGTTTTTAGACTGCGGTAATGTAGTGTAAGTGGAGAAAATCCCCATTTTAAAATACACAGGTTTCTCCCACCAGCTCTCCACAGCTTGCTTAATTTATAGTACCAGCCTGCTGGTTAACACAGCGCTTAATATAAACAGGTAATTTCATTTGGGTCCCTTATAGGAAAACAGCAGGATCTTTCCCTGCTCGATCGAGTCGCAGGTTTCCAGAACGACTTAGATTTTATCCAACTGTTTAAAACTGGCAGCCATACGATCTGCTTATCACTACACCAGGCAGGCGAAAATTAAACACTCCAAACACGAGTGCATATTAACACCCAGAGAGCAATTAAACACAATATGGTTGCGTGCGCTATTCCCTGCCTTGCACCAGGTAGGGGATGAAACAGACAGAGCTCGGTGGCTGCACACTCCAGAGGGTAATCGGCCATGTTATCTGCAAAAAAACGCAGGGACTCCAATATGCACAGGTGCTGTCCTCAGCTGTGCTATATTGGTTAATTGAGCAAATCTCTTATTTCTTACCCTCCTATAGCTGCAATTATTCCCAGGCAAAAGAACACAGTCGGCTGCTTATGGCCTACGCGGGAGATATGACATCTGTGGCGAGTGCAGCTCAGGTTAAGAGGATTTTTGTGTGTTAACAGCAGCAGCCCCTGCCAGTGCATAGATTGTTAATGCTGCAAGACACCAAGTTACCTGTTTTTTTTTTAACTGTTTTAACTTCAACAACCAGAAAGCCTGAGGTGAAGACTCTGCAGGGCAGGGTCCCTTTGGGGCCACCTACAGTAAGGAGCAAGATGTGACACTCAGGTGTGACATTAGGGCAAAACCTGAAGCATGGAAGTATCCTATAAGTGCTCATATTCTGGTTAAATAGAGGTCTAAAAGCCCCACAATAAAAGGGCACCATGTTCAACTTAAGCGACCGTTTTTGCGAGCCAATTACAAAGTGCTTGGAGGGCATGGAGAGATCATGAGAGATCAAATATTATGTTATATAAGCCGTCTCACAGTTTCCAATATAAACTGCTGCACAGTCAGTGAAATACGTGAGTAAATGTTAGAAATGTGCTCCCTTAAATAAAGTGTTAACGCACTGTCCAGTTAGTGAAAGAGGACAGAAGTTCTCACTTCATCACCAGCTTCCAGCATCACCTGCTTCACGAGGAAGCCTGCATGAACTTAAGGTGTGACAGGGTACTTATGTTGGAGCGATGCTGCCCTTTGCTGCTGTGTACGTTCATTTAGAAGCCAACAAAATAAGCATATTAGCAAACTGGATTTGTTTATTTTAGCTGTTTGCTGTAGACAAAACTACATCACCGCATTATTTCCAGCAGCTACAAAGAAGTCGACAAGAGTAGATAATGTTCTGGTGTCCAAAATGTAAATGGTAAATGTCACGTTTTGGTGTCAATCCCTCGAAATCAAAGGGCGAGCGCCGCTTCTTAACACTGACATTTTCTTCAGAAGTTCACATGTAGAAATCCATTAAAAACAGAGATACAAAGAACAATTATTACATCCACTGGAGCAGGAAATAGAGCAGCGTGCAGACACCAAACGTGATGCAGTTTGGCATTCTGGGAAATGTAGGAAATTAGTCACTGAGGTCAATGCAGACAAGAAAAAGTAGATTATACCAGTTCATGAGATTTAAATTTAGTGATGTCTCTGTTTTAGAAAGAAAACAAGACCTGAAAATGAATTTAAATAGCATTAATGAATGGAGATAGTAGTGTTTGTAATTCTGTGATTTAGTCAGATATGATATATGTAGTCAACTGACCAAAGAATGCCTTTCTACCTTGTTACTCTGAGGTTCTGTCCTGCGTGTTTCAGCATGAAACACAGTGTATAACTCTATTTTCATCAGTAGATCTCTGCGTTTTTACCACCAAGACGACGAACCCACTTGGCGCCTAAAGTGGCTCTGATTGCAGAGAGCAAATTCTCCACCACCTTTCTTTTTAACAACGCGCTCTCCAAACTGTAGCGCCGCGCCTCCCTCCTTCCTGCTGGCGCAGCGGCCGAGCTGTCATATCATATCAAGGCGTCGCAGGAGCGAGATAATATGTCAGATTAAATATGTATGGGTGAATTAGGGCTATCTCAAGTATTATATCATTTAAATTCAAATCGCTCCATCGCTCGGTACGGCCTCATTATGACGCTTGAGAAATTAGCGGATAAAAACACTGTCACACAGGCCTGATATTAAGGCTAATTTACCCCCCCTTGAATTTTTCTTTTTTCACACTGTTAACACTTTATTGTAGGAAATGAAAGAAGAGTTACCTATCAAAGCTGCTTGATATTAGCGTTTTGTTCCAAATTGAGACATCCATCTTTTGTAAAATTATGACACCTGCTCTCCCCAAATGAAACTTCAAAGAGAAAACTGTCTACAGAACATCACTGAGGCCAAACTCCTTCATGTTGAGAGGCACACACAGAGCCCTGCGCACTTGTCTTTTGTTTCCAAAATCCAGATAACGTTTGACATTTCCCCTCCAACAGCAAGAAAAATATGAACCTCTTCTAGCAGCAGGTGTATCTTTACAAGCACAGGCTGCACAGAAAGTCATGTGGTCGCTGGTCTTTTCCATACGTCTCTCTTTATTGAAACTTAAAATAAAGATGGTAGAGTTGAGTGTTAATTTCGACTGCTTTTCCCCAGCATACACTGAAGCACATACTTAATGCCTTAGCTATGTATAGTGGACAGGTAGACTACTATTAGAAAGGTCTGTGATCCAAATCATTCGAGAGCGCGAATGTTTGCTCGACTGTGCAACACAGACATTAACATCCATTAATAAACAATTAGCCTCGATCGTTTACGCTGACATTTCTGTGTGTGGAAAAGTGAGAGTGTGAAGAAACGGTGAGACGAGGGCAACAAGGACTCTGCGGGAAGAGCTGGAGGTGAGTGAAATTGGTAATAGGGGGTTTTTTGCACCCCGACCCCAACCCGACGGATTACAAAGTGTTGGGCTCTGTGTCGGGTTGGGGCCGCTTTGCCGCATGAAGCCTCTGGCTCGAGGCTCATGTGTTGCATTACGTGGGGGGCTGACAGTCAGTAATTGATGATATAAATAAAAATACAGCCTCAGGTTTCAGATTTGGGGCACAGGTCGGGTCATACAGACGCAGGTACAGGCCTGTTTCAGGTCTCAGTTGTAGGCACGTGCAGAACTCTCCTCTGCTCTGAGTGAATCATGTTATCTGCTGCTTAGCAGTGAAACCAGATAAACTGGATAGTAAAATCATACTTTTTCCACTCATAAATACTGTAGTTTTCTGTTTGCTTGCTATTTCCTGATAATTTATTAGAAAAATTTATATATTATTTCTCGCAGTTTCACCCGTGTCATCAACTTTTACGATCCCAGTCGTGGAAATCATGTTTAATCATGTACTTTTAAGTACTTTGAACCTTTTTACCACCCACTTTACCACAAGAAGGATGCTAGCACCACAGAATGTAGAACTACCACAGACTGCCTGTAATATGAAAAGATGCACAAATATGAACATGTAATTTATGTTTTGATAGATTCAACTCGTCTTTCTGGTAATTTTCAAAACAAATATTCTGTCATAAATATAACCCAGGAACAAGGACAAGTCAGAGTATACAACTAAAACCTTAAAATATTGTGTCTCCCTGCCGTCAAAGCAGTCTGGCACTCCAACAATGACCAAATTCAGCAAGAGGGTCTAACAATCGAGACCACCCGTAACCGATTAACTTGGTCTGACTGGATCAAACGACAAACAAAACCTTAAATACCACAAACTGTGTAATATTATCTCTCACAACCTATCAATACCAACTGGTCCAGACTGGGACGAGAGCCCAAATCATAACGAGAACCATCATTGCAGCGATCCGCAGAACACATGTGAATTACTGCCACTGTCTTAATTCTTCTCCACCGAGGGAACGTGGCGCTCGAACCGGAAAAAGACGACGTTACAAACAGAAACCGCTGACCCTCCTCGGTCGGTCAACATGACATTTACAGGAGTCTTTTCACTGTTTTATCGTGGAGAACGTTTGTTCGAAAAACCACCAGCTCTCCTCACTGAAGGTCAAACAGCACGTGTAACAGCTTAATAATAAAGTCCGCAAACAAATTACTGGCAAACAGCCGCGGTTCAGCTGGGTACAGCTCCGGCTCCTTAAGGTGAGGTATTAGCAAAGCTTATTTATTTTCATTTCCGTGGCTTTTATTTGCTCCTTTCCCCTGTGGTAAAGCAAAGGCTGATTTCTGCTATGATTCCCTTCTTAATTTTAATACCCTTTTTACTCATCATACAGACATTAGACCCCCCCCCCCACCCTCCTTCCTTGCCTATCCACCCCTCCCACCCTTCATCTCTCTGAAATAATGTAACTTGGGCTCACACAGGAACACAGGGCGACCACAGGGAGGACTGTAAACTAGCTTTCTTTTTTCTTTTTTTTTTCCTCCCTGCAATTAATTGGTGTACAGCCATGTGCATATATGATAACAGAGGATTTTTTTTTCCTGAAACACTAAACCCCCTCCCTTTCCCATACACACACACACACACGCACACCTCCCCAACAAGGAAAAAGGGAGGTTAATTAATGTAAGGGGCCGCGTGTTCACCGAGATGCAGAGTTTACTACGCCGCTGCCACCGACACCCCTCCTCCTCTTCCTCCTCCTCCTGCTCCTCTCCATCAACCCCCCCACCACCTCCCCACCCCTCAACCCCCACCACACCCCACCCCACCCCTCATCCCCTGCCGCCTTAAGAGCCTTGATTCTTCGCTAATGACCTAGTTCTTTTAATGAGCGGTATTAACCCCTGGCTACAGTCGCCCAGGTCTTAATTGTCAAGCCAGGCTGAAACGCAGCAGGTAGAGGCGGCGCGCTACATTAGCACGCCTCATCACCGGGGCCCCAGGAATAAATAATGAAAAAATAAATAAAATAAAAAAAGGTTGCCGAGGTAACTGGCGGCCACCATCATCAACTATGTTACCCCCCCCCCCCCCCCCTCCATCTCTTCCTCCCACTAACATCCTTCTTTTTACCCCTTGTGATGACGGCGATGATGATCACCTACCTCGCCCCCCCCCCCCCTTCACCCATCTCTCATTTTGGACTTCTGCTGCGACCCGAGTGGGGAGGAGATACAGTGTGTTTGCACAGAAAAATAAATAAATAAATAAAAATATAATCAGAGTGCGTATCTGCTTAAGAAACCTGCAAACTCATTAGGACACATTCGGAAAAATTGTGAGAAAAAAAAAAAAAAAAGAAGCAGACCGGTTCCTTTCATTTACAGAAAATGTGATTAAAAATTCCCCTTTATGTTGCACCCAAGAGGTGTGTTTTAAAATTCAAACACTATTTACTATTAAGCACAATATAAAATAAATCCAATAACGAGATATAGAAATATAGACACCTAATTAGCACAAGGACGCTGCGGAGCCTCATGAAACACTAATGGCTTTAATGAAGAAAAGTCCAAAATAGCACGAGACTCGTTCAGATGCAGAAACATGTCAGCAGCCACGACGCCAATGCAGCCGCTCCTGCACAACCGCATTTTGACTCTTTTAAGTTTTATTCTCAGAGCAAAATAGTGACAGCTACTCTCAATAAATAGGAAAAATATTAAAAACTAAAAATGTTGAGATTTCTTGCTGGATACTAGAAAAGTTAAAATCTAAAAAAACACTGGAAAATAAAAATTATTTCAGTTTTTAGACCAAATTTGATGCAAAATATGTTCTGGGTTAAACTTTTTTTACACATGAAGATTCTTATTTTTTTAGGGCCCTATTGTGATGCAAGGGATTATTATTATTATTTGTCCAAATTAATCACATTTTTGAGTAGCTAAAGGTGCTCAAATACTCACAAAACCTTGCACATGCGTCAGAAGTGTTGAAAATATTTATGTTTGATGGGTCTTGAGCTTGGGTGTGACAAAATGGCTCGATAGCGCCCCCTACAAATCTTTAAAGTTGAAGCCCCCACATGTAGGTTTCACCTAGATGTACCAAATTTGGTAGGCACATGTATCAGGTCCAGACTTAAAAAAAAGTCTCTTGGAGCCATACCCTAAGCCCAACAGGAAGTCAGCCATTTTGAATTTACTGTGCAATTTTTACACAGTTTTTGCCATCTCTCTTCGTGCAACGTCCGATATTCATGACAATGCCTGTCAGGCGACCTCCGCCAAACGTGCTGCTGCATTAATGACCCGCTTGTGTAGCACCGCCTGCTGGCAACAGGAAGAGAGCTTTATGTTACAAACCTCCTTTGATTTACATGAAATTTAAAGTGTGTGGTCTACATTTGATATGCAGCAGCATAATGTACATTTAGGTTTCTAGCACCACGTAGTTGACACAGGAAGTGATATTTACAGTATCTCCTTTATGGGCAATACTGTCACATCTTCTCCTTTGGACTTCTGTTAATGGTGCTTCTCTAGGTGGTGCTTTCGTGCCCATTCTTCTTCTATTGTTTATTCCCAACAAACCAGAAAAATAAACCACATCACTTCCAGTGCAGCGAAGAAGAAGCAGCTACTGGATCAGACGAAGCATTTAAGAGGAAGAAATGGAAAAACTTTCCACAACTGGTGGACTGACAGCCCGGTCCTACACCAATAGGGAGGAGGTCAGATTATCTGCCCCCGTTGACCAAATATGGGCGTGCACCGCACCCTTGTACTCATTGCGTTAGGAAATGAGTCCATTTCCCATTAAGATGCTGCTGCTCAGCCTTTACAGCTGGGAGTATTAGCAGCAATAAACCTCACTGTCAATCTCTGGAGGGTGGGGGCCATGAGGCTGTGTGTAGGCTTACGTGGATACAGTGTAGCGTCAGTTAATTTGTGTGTGTGCATTTGAGACAGCGCGTGTGTACAAGTGATTGTTTATGTGAGAGTGTGTTGGCTTGTCATTTGTGCACGCGTGTGTGTGTGCATGAGGATGAGCCTGCGGACTCGGCCAGTGGTGGGGTTGTTGACGTGACAGCCAGTCGGTCAGAGCAGGGGAGGGGAGACCTTGACCCGAGCTGTCCAACCAGCAACGAGCCCTGCAGCACTGGGACCAGTATGACAAGGGCAGTGGGAAGGGCAGCTGAGCACACACACGCATACACTTTCAGACAGACACACTGGGGTTAGAGACAGAAGTGGCTCAAAATACAAGCGTCAGTCCTCCTCTGAGAGAAAGAAATCCCAAACAACTGAGGAAAATGACCACAAAACACAAGAATGTGGGGTAGAAGGAGATGAGCCGCGTCACGTCTAATATTCGTATTCAGCTGACCACCATGCTGAGATACAGCAGTTACCAAACCCGCTGTATCATCAGTCACAAGCCCCGCTTTAATTTTCCAGCGGGACTCAAACAGTGCAAACAAGTAGGGCTGCAACTAACGATTACTTTCAGTATTATTCTCTCAATTCATCGATTAATTGTTTGGTGACCCCAAAGCCCAAAATAACATTCACAAATGTCCACAACTCAAAATACCAGAAAATATTCATATTTAAGAATCTGGAGCCACAGAAATTTGGCATTTTGTCTTAAAAAATTACTCAAAACGATTATTTGATCATCAAAACTGCTGCCGAATCAGCTAAATGATTCCTCGACTAATCGTTGCAGCTCTACATGTCGTCCATTTGCTTGTTTTGCCTGACTAACAGTCCACAACCTTGTGATGTTCAATTCATTTATTATTTATTTTATCAGTATTTATATATGTAAATATTTATATATATAAAACAGCAAATCATCGCATTTGAGAATCTGGAACATTTGGCATTTCTGCTTGAAAAATGATTAAAAACAATTAATTTTCTTTCTACTGACTAATTGTTGGAGGTCAACTGTCAATAAGATATGAGGTCCTAACTTATGAAACTCTCATTTCTCATCTTAAACAACTACAAAAAGGGGAGGGGGGGGCAGTGACTTGTATTCTTTTTTATTTGTGTACCCTCACCATCTAATTGGTATAGTCCCCCTTTAGTACATCGAGCAGCTGCTTTTAAGGTGCAATTTAATTAGCAAGAGAAGCTTTCTTTGTGAAGCTCTTGTGTCATGCTCCGTACCTAAATTCTCTGAACGTAAAGCAACTTAAGAAATCTTTAAGCACGATCCTCTGCTGCTTTCTGTGTCATATTGTACATAATAATAATTCACGGGAGGGGGAAAAAAAAAAAAAAGGCCTTTTTCTGCGGCACAGTATTCTTCCAGGGCTCTGCTCTCCAGAAGCAATGACACTGTACTTTTGTGAGGTTTGTCTTCTAAAAGCAATAAACGAGGATATCCTGCCTGAATAGGGAGTCTAAGAACCTTCACGGTAAATTTAAGGAGGGGAGATCCGCGGATGCCTCAGGAGCCACCAAATGCCTTTCCTTAAGCCCTCGGCATTCAGGGAAGGAGAAGGGAGGGAGGGGTGAGGCGGGGAGGGGGGGGGGGGGGGACAAGAAGAAGACACTATTTCCTTTCACCCCCGCACACACTCCCTCCCTCCTTCCTTCCTTCCTCCCTCCCTCCCTTCCACTGCCTTTTCATTTCTGTTTGAAGTAACCCAAGATGAAACCGTGCGAGTGCCGTCATTACCGCCATCATCACTGCTACTATCATCATCATCATCATCATCATCATCACCGCCGCCACCGCCGCCGCCGTCAACATCATCATCGAGACCCCTCCAAGTCTCGCTGTAATATTGCCCGTCATTTTTCCCCCGGTTGTCAGCGCAGGTTACAATCTGTAATCCATGAATGCCTCAGAATTAGAATGCCCCCCGTGAGTTTTATTTTTCCGCTCGTTTCTCTTCTTACGCCCCCCTCCACCTTCTTTTCTTGTGTTTTTTTTTTTTCCCTTTCTTGTTTTTTGTTGTTGTTGCCCTGAAGGCTTTACCGATGCTCTACGGCCCCGACGTTTATTCCTCCTAATCTCAGTCTCATCTCCAGGCTAGCTGTGACAGATGGTTATAGGCACACAATAGTATTAAGAGTTTGATTTTTTTTCTTTTCTCTTTTTTCCTTTTCCTCACCCCTCTGCCTCCGCTTCTCCCCCCTTACTGCTTTTTTCTTCCTCTCCTGTACAACAAATAGCGATCAGACGCCGAGCGCCTGACTGTTGTTTAGGTAAACTCAGCTTTAAACGTCTCTCTGTGCTCCGTCTGTCTCCCCCCTGTCAAATAACTCCCCCCTTCCTCACCTCCTCCTCCTCCTCCTGCTGCTGTTGGCACTCCAAGGTAAGCTGCATTAACCTCACTGACTGTTATTAAAAAGATGTATTTCCCCAGGTTTTCGCTGCGCCCTCCTCTCTTTCTCTCTTCTTCTCTGATGTATTCACCACACACACACACACACACACATATCCTGGATACACACACGCGTTTGTGCACGCACACATCGAACAAACAAATACCAGGGCGGCGTCATAAATTCTCAACGCCAGCCACAGTCGGTCTAATTTCAATCCCACCGTCACTCGTGTCAGATGAGAGCCGCCGGATGATGCATAGGGGTAAATAAGGCGGGTAAAATTAGCCCCTCCTGTCATTCCCTACCTTTTACCCCCCGAGGCATCCTGGGAAATTGACTGCACGCTAGATTTTGAAAATTAGCCCCTTAATATTAGCCAGACAAACGGGGTTGGGCAGGCCCGGGTAATGCCTTGCCGGTGTGACCCATGGCGGATTAATTACCAATTTTTCACCTCATTTTGCATTTATATCATTCACCGTCCATAAAGAAGAAGGTGAAATGATTGAATAGTAAAATATGCAGGTAATGCATGAACCTTTAACCCCTTTTAACCTAAAGTTGCCAATTTAGCCTTACCTGCATGAAAAAAAGCATACATTTTCATATAACAATTAAAAACAGCTTAAATTTACACGAGCGTCAACTATTAATCGCAACTTACTCTGCTGCTGGTTCATTGGAGTGATCCAGGAGTGTAAATGTAAACACATTTGCTCATGTAAAGCATTTCAAGTTACTGATTCAGTTCATTTTGTGTGATCACAGTCAGACTGCAGCATCAACAGCAGCAAACAGAGTTACTGACTGCGGGTTCATGGAGGTAAGGAGCTGATTCAGCTCATAAGCGAGAAAAGTTCATTCTTTAACCACATCATTACAGCTGAACGGCCTCCAGGTTCCAGTTTGGGTGCTGTTCAGGGTTCAGCGAAGGCCAACGCAGAGCTTTGTTTAGGCTCTGAGCAGAGATGAATGACTGGAACAGTCAAAGTCTTAAAAACAGCTAGGCTAAACGCAGACACATTGGAGTCATCAATCTGTTCAGTACAACCAGCTCCGAGGACTGAAGTTTATTCTAAATGGGAGCTCTGCTCATTTTAAGTTGCATGAAATAAGAGTCAAATGTTCAAAGCCCCTGCAGGTGATTGTGGATGTTGGTGGCCAGCAGAGGCAACTGTTTGAACATTAGTTCCCAGAAATCCTGTAAGGTGATGACAGTGAACTGCACACAGAGGAAAAAGATGTTACGTTGGCACAGTCTGGGCTTCTCTGGACTCACCTCTGTTTTGGAACAGTTTGAGTTTTATGCTTTAATGGCCATACTGGTGGTCTTTAATGTTTTAGCCCATTGAGTAAGAATTGTGTTAACTTCACAATACTGCTGATCATTTTCCAAAACTAACAATTTTATTTTCCTACTGTACAGAAAACCTTTGTTTTCACTGCACATATTGTACTTATTTGAGATAGGTGCTCCGTCACATTGAATATTAAGTTGTCTTATCATAACCAAACCTTAACCATAAAGGTGGCAGATTCTGGAATATTTTGGAGGATGTTTAGGTCGCTAGTCTCACATGTTGGATGGCAGACGCCTAAAAATGCAGGTATGTTCTGGGGGAAAACACCTAAAAAATGCAAAACCACTGTTATGGTCTGTTAAGCTTTGTTGGTCATCTATTGTAGACTGATAAGATTCCCACCGTGTGACCGTAACAACACCAGAATATAATCTGGGCAAACAGAGTCTCAGTTAGCAGAGATAGGATGCTCTTCTCACTTTATTCTACGGAAAAGAGCATTTTGCGCTTCCATCTGAAGGCCCGAGCTCCTCTTTGACTGATCCACCCTCCCTGTGGAAGCAGAGGGAGTGGTTGGGGGGGGGGTGGGGGGGTGTTGCAGAGGTCGCAGAGTCGGATGTGGGCCTGCCGGGACCCGCCAAGGATTAACACAAGCGCTGTGCTCAGGACATATGGCATTTGTCATCTCCCACTGGGAAAGAGACTCTCCCTTGGCTCCGCCGCCCCCCCCCACCCCCCTCCCTCCCTCATCACATCTCTCTCTATCCGACTTTCCCTCCCTCTCTCTCCTCCTGTCGGGATTTAAAGGCTTGAAGTGCTTTAGTTGTTTACTGTGCATTAAATGGCCCCCTCATTCACCCCACCCACCCACCCGCTAAACTTCGCCGTTTTAAGAGAAAAATGGCTCAGCAGAGGAGAGGCTGCTGACTCCGTGAAGCCCTCTCAGACGGAGGGAAGGTGTTCGCTCTTAATTCCATGTGAGGAAGTCAGCAGGGCAGGCGTGGCGGAGAAACGGACACCTGCCCTTACAGAGCGGACGGTGTTGTACAGTCACAATGATCCGCATCGTTTTGCTTTTATGATTACTGTGTTTTGGGGTGCAAAAATAATTGATACTGTATGTCTTCATGGTCACTTAGTTCTTTATATCGGCCATTTTTGCAGCTCATGCCATGTTTTTATTCTTAAAGGGAGATTCCGGTGTTGTCGACCTGGATGCTATTATAATATTTGATAACATTTTACTCACCAACTCAATTCTAGAGGAAGTGGATCTGTCATACGAAGTGGTTCACTACAACAGCTACAGGGGTTTCCCAGGACTACTTTCTATGTTTCCTTTCCATCAGATGTCATTCACATGATTTCTGTTAAGTCGAAGGGTTTTGGAAAGCTGTAGGAGGCCAGTGCTCCTTACTGAGGGTCAATGTCAGTCATTGTTTCCCATAACTTTACATTATAGATGGTCAAAAGTAAAATGTTTGTATAACCAGTAGTCATACTGGACAAAAAAAAAACAGAAACAAAATGCATCACTTCTTCTTGCAGGAGGAAAAAGCCACTGAGCAGTTCTAATCTGCAAACAACAGTAATAAAACTGGTATGTATCTAAATTAAAATGTCATAAGTTACTGCTTTTTAAATAAGCCGGTTATCGTACTCCTTTCTACTCATTTCTTTTTTCAGTTCTTCTCCATCATATACAATCATCCTAGAGTCGCTGAAATGTTAATGTATATAGTTATGGTGTACTATGACCTCTGACCTCATATTTATTACTACATTACAAGCTGAAAATCTAGGAATTGGAGCGTATTTTACTACTGCTTCGTGTCTGCTAAATGCCTGAAGAGTAAATACACTTTTTGTTAAGACTGGACATTTTAAATTTAACTGCAGTTTTCCCACATATGGCAGCTAATTAGCAGAGTGACGTTCATGCTGCACAAACTCATGTCCCTTCCCAGAGCGTGAATACTATCATTCAGCTTCACGCTCGCAGGCAGGTATGCTCTTGTCACTCTCCATCTTCATAAACAGGCATGTTATTATAACATGATGGAGTGCTGTGTTTTCTCCCAGTACCTCTTTTATGGGACACTGTAATATGCCGGAAATCAAAGCTTGTAATTCGGCAGTTGATATTTATTGTGCGCCTCCTGTGTCTAGAGACATTTGATAAACAGTGTGTTGCAACAGCAGAAAAAAGGTGTTGGAGGATCTTGTGGGAGCTTGCCAAAATAATACCCTATTCAGCGCAGCTACCGTGTGAAAATGCCTCCCCGCACTGACTCATATTTCACCGCCAGAATGAGCGGTTTGCCGTATGGGCCCGGTGATGAATTACACCAAAGCACATTCCTTATGGGAAATCTGGATGGTGCAGGAGAGAAGGGGGAGCAAGCTCCAGCGACAAATTGCCTTCACTGCCAGTTAGTCCATGTTCCTTTCTTCCCTCTGTGTTGTTGTTGTTGGAGGGAGAGAGTTGGGGGTTTTATTTTGTTAGGTGGAGGTTATTTTGTCCTCTGCGAGACATTTGGAAATCCCTTCAGGTAGTAGAGTCTCTGGATCGGAGGGCGCCTGGGAGTGAAAACAAGCAACGCTACAACAAAAAAAAAAAAATTCTCAGATGATGATTTGCCCCATCAGCTCTGTCGATACCTGTTAGCAGCAGCGAACAGGCAGCAGTGGGCTGGAGGCCAGACAAGCTGCCCAGTTGGTTGGTTGGACAGTTGCCAATTTGAATCCTTGGGATGTGTCTAACAGGAAGCAGTGCTCACCCGCTCTGATCCCGCAGGCTGGAGCTCCGGCGAGGGCTGAGGGCCACGAGGATAACCCGCAATCTGGATGATGAACTCCATCTATGAGCAGGGCTCAAGAGGAGATAAGACAGGAGGGGTAGCAAGGTTCAAATTCCCTCCGCCTCCTGCTGAGGTGTCCTTGTTCTCATCCTCCACCAGCTCCAAACCCTGACCTTTGACCTCTGCGTTGGTGGGCCAAAAAATTAAGACAACCTTCATTTGTATGTCAAAAAATCACATAAGAAAACAGCATAAAACAAACCTACACTCGTTGACAATCCCTTGTTTTCTCTTTTTTGTTGGTTATGAGATGTGTGCACCTCCAACATTCATTTGGATGTTTACCACACACACACAGACAGTAAGCTTACAGGCCGCTTCTATGCAGGGGGATTACCAGGCAAGAGCGCTTCCTCCTTCAATCCCAATTTACCTCCTGAATAAATCCCAAATTTATGAGCATGTTAGCAGGCGTAATCCAGCCTTGATTTGCTCATTTCAGGCACGGGGAGGAGAGTGAGATTACCAGCTGGGTACTTGTTGTCACCATCACCAGAGTAGGTGGCCAACAAAAGCCAGAGAAACACAAAAACATGCGACGACGCCTGTGACGGCTTCTTGAATGAGGCTGTTAGGAAGCGAAATAGGTGGTCTCCACTCCCGTCAGTTTGTCTGATTTATTGATATCCCTCAGTGGGAAGCTTTGTCTTTCGTCAGACTGTCAGGGCGCACGGTGGCGACGAAAGGAGGGGGGTGACGGGAGAAAGAGAGAAAAAAAGAGTGGTTATTTCTGCTGATAGGGCATATTTTCTGTCAACAGTCTCTGGCAGATGAGTGTATGTGATAATACTGCTGCCAAGGAAAGTCTCTCAGCTCTTCAGCCTCCGGAAGAATATTTCTGTCTCAGCTCAGGGCCGTGGCTCTTCTCTCCCCTCCTTCCAGCTTTTATAATTCAGTAAACTGAAGTAATTACCACAGAGGCATGCTCAATAATTACAAAATGCTCTGTCACGGTCATGTAGGTAATGGCATCTCTTGCTCTGCTGGCAGCGATAACACAGGTGAGACGAATTGCAGAAAACAGATCTGATAGCATTGTTATGGTAAAAAAAAAAAATGCCATTATGATCAAGGGTAGCACTGCTGCTGGGGGGGGAATATCGACTCATGTTCATGCACGTGCTGTCTCTTCACTTCACAGGTACAAAGAGAAGCTGAGCGACGGCGTTGACATTCTCTCCGACGCAAAAGCGAGCATACAGACTTCCAGCTTCGTGTTTATCTTGCTGATGTCTCCTTTGGCAAATCAGCATGAAATTTGCTTAATTATCAACTGCAAATCGACAAAATATTAGGTGTTGTTTACTGTAATCCCATTTTGCTTAGTTTAATTTCCTCGACTCTTCTCCTAGTGGCGTGTTTACTCCAGATTGGACATGGTGGCGTCCTACAGATCCCGGCTATCCAGTGCAGTTTCCGTGAGACAGCGGCAAGAACGCACCACGTAATTAGCAAAATGCGGCCCTAATGCTCGTCTCCTTGAGAGTTTGACCCTATTTGTTTGTGCCGAGGTAATTTCATTACGCCTGTGCGATTCCCAGGAGCTGCCGCGAGTTAACGCTAAATGCTCACCAGAGAGGGGATAAGTATTTGGCAAGGCATCAGCAAAGAGAAGAGAGGGAGCGGTGGAGCTCAATAACACTTCTTTCATGTTGACAAATTCCATTAGTGCGCAAAGGCTGGTGTTTGTGCTCTATTTTATTTATGATAATGCTCAGGCAATGGAGAGAGGCAGTATTCATCACCCATGCCACCTATGTGGCCTGACAGTGTGCGGCAGACGTCTGATTTGTACAGAACACTCAGCATCACTCTCACACCCACGGGCCTGTGGGAAAGTGAAGGCGGCACCCTGTATCAGCATTTCAACCTTTTTTGGCACCGGACTGCTGCACTGTCGCTTCCCTGTTCTACAGGCGTAAACATGCTGAATGATGACTCCTAACACCGAATTATGAGCTTTATCTTCCCTTTTTCCAGGCGTGTTTATTGTATTATTCACTGAATGAGGCCTAATTGTTCACTCATGAGCAGCAAAACTGATTCTGGTTTCATCCAGGTCCTCTGAAAATGGTATCCTTAATGTGATGTGACTCCTCGTGAAACAGGATTTTGGAAAGAGACATTAGGGAGTGATGGAGTATTATTTATGGAATAAAGACTGATTGAGTGGTTTGTTTGATTGAACGGGTAGGAAGATGTCACCTGTACAGAATCCACAAGTTGTACCTTTAGTGTTCATATTTTTCCAAGATATAAGATCAGAAAAATAGGGAGATAAAACAGACATTACTTGGCTACACTGCTGCTAATAATACATTAATGCTTGCATGACAAATAACTCCGAGGGTGTTCACATAGCAGTTAGGGTCCCATCAACCAGCTCCAGGACCTGTGGGATATGGTGGCCTCCAGAGTGTCTGCTGGCAACATACAAGGTTTCTGTTTCAATAAAACATAATGATCACCCCGCCTGCATGTGTTTCTGCATGCATGTGGCTTTATTTGACTGTGACTGTAAGTGTGTTTGCAGATGCCTATGTGTGTTTTGCATGCACGTATTTGTGTGTAATTATGTAAGTGTCCCATGCATGTCTATGCGTGAGTGTTTCGGGGGGGGGGGGGGGTACGCGCACACCAAACACTGAGGTTGGAAACATTCTGATGTCAACAGCAAAGCAAGAAATAGGAAACACATTTAAATCTCTGGCGCTGAGGACGGCGTTCGGGTGCCAGGCGAAATCACCACACCGAGCCCGGCATCGCGTGTGACAGGGTGCATTGTGGGATAGCTCTTTATCCTCTGCACGCAGATCAGAAATCGGGAGAGGTATGTCCCATCTGAGGACAGAGAGTCGGCGCAGGTTGTACCTATTAGAGCAGCTTAGTAACTCAAGAAGCGGCAATTTAAGAGCGAGAGAAGGGGAGGGAGGAGGGAGGATTGGGGAAGAAAGAGAAACTAATGCCATAACTCTGAGGGCTCCCAAAAGACAGCTTTGAGGATTGGACTGGATGACAGAAAGGCTCGTCATCACAGAGGTGGGTATGAGCGCTGGTAATGAGAGGACTTGCTCCATGCCAGGCATTATCATGGACAGATTGCACCCACGGAAGAAGAGGCCTCCTTTTGTATGTTGAAAGCTACATCGGGTCAAAGCCGGAATGAAGAAACCAATCCTGAAACATGCAGAGGGAAACGTGATATTTGGCAACACGGAGCTCCAGTTTTCTATAAATTTCAAAGCTCTGTTTATTTCTTGTGGGGTAAAAACACAGATTTTCAGTTGCCTTAAGACACAGAGAAGTGGCATAATAGATGACAGGGGAAAATGTACCAACCTACTGTACTTTTTTCCCTTTACTTTTCAATCTTTTGTGGTTGGCAGCAGGGACGAAACCCAGGAAACAGTATCCTATCACTTAAATGGTTAAGTATTTTATGAGTAAAATGCTTCCAAATGTCTCTCAAAAACCTTCCAGACCACACCAAAGACAAAATGAGGTAATATTACGTTTCTGAAAAGTCCCCAGTATGATACCCCGACTCTGCTGTAATTGCATCAGAAAAATGGTACGCGAGTCTCTCCCTGTTACATGTCAGGCCATTTGACTTGGCAAAAGCTGCACTCATTAGGAGTGTGGGAGAGAAAACTCCTCAAATTTTTGCCAGCTGAGGGCTTGTATGCATATAGAAGAGAGCACAACATGCAGACGTACAGTATCAAAAGAAATCATCCACGTGTCCCCGCCTGGCTCCTGTGTTCCCTGCTAACACTTAGGCAGAACAGTAAGTAGGTGGTATACTAATACTTAAGCCTGCACTAGTATGGTGCAACCATATAGAAAAATTACAATAAATAACTGTTGTCAACATCAAAGTAGCACAACTATCTTAATAATTAACATTTTGGGAGAAAAAAAACTCTTATTTGCTTTAAGAGTGAGATTAGAAGTTGGATATAAAGCTCATGTGTGCATCAAGTACAGAGCTGGAGTCAGGCCGTGTTTAGCCTAGCTTAGCATAAAAACATGGAAGCAAGGTGAAACAGCTGTCCAAATTAAGGACTACAAGCAAATGAGTCATTTTGTTTACTAGTAGTTTGGTGAACGTGAATTAACACACATTTGGCACATTGTCATGTATATGTTGATATCAGAAAAATGTCCTTATTCATATTTTCACACCTGAATACACTACTCTGAGTGTCAGCGGGCCCCATGCTAACCCTACACCACCACACAGGCATAATCAGAACTTCTGGACAGAAAAAATAAAGCTATCATCTCAAGTTTTCTACAAAAATGGCCCCTGTGGGGGTTTTTTTTTCAGCCCTTTCCAGCTGCGGGCCTCTTGATCCATCATCACCTTTCACCACATGGTAGATGATCATTTGTAACGTGTGTAACCGATACTAAAAAGATGCACTGGGACCACATTTCTGTTGCAGTGT
Source organism: Scomberomorus guttatus (assembly GCA_038419695.1). Lineage (NCBI taxonomy): Eukaryota > Metazoa > Chordata > Actinopteri > Scombriformes > Scombridae > Scomberomorus > Scomberomorus guttatus. Next base: position 15,649,302 of record CM076468.1, on the reverse strand, counting down.
GAACACAGCCTAATTCACAAGTCACTCGGAGGGCTCTTCACCAAGTGCTGCCTCTGAAACACTATGTCACAGTATATGAATCTTTAAAAATCCTCAATGATTTGGAGGCCCCGCCCCCGTCGCCAGCCCCCTCATTCTCCATTGCAGCCTAATCTACTGCAGATTAAAAAAAAATGGCTATCATGAAACAGGCTTTCCCTGTAAGTAATCCCCTCCTCTCTGAAAGGAGAAGAGGGAGAGAGGTGTTGGGGGGGGACGAGGGGGGGTGAAGAGAGAAAAAAAATCTGCAGCAAAGAGCCTTTTTTGCTTCTAGTTATGTCAGGCTGTATTTTAAACAGTGCTAATCATATACCTTTGTGGACACTTAATTAAAATTACAAAACCAATTTTAATCGGTGGTCCAATTAATATGTAAATGTATGCAAATGTGGTAAAACAAGGTGGTGATTAAGTTAAGGACACTCTATTTCATGTCTTCCTTAAGTGTGAAAACAAACCGTCTTTTTTCCCCTGCCACCCCCCCCCACCTCTCACCCCCCCCTAAAAAAAAAAAACATCCAAGACTGATGGATTGTGATGTTTACCGGCCACATGCTGAGTTAGGAAAATACCCTCCTCGGTATCGTTTTAAAAAAGGGAAGAAGAGCGGAAGAGACAATGTTTTTTAGAGTCTGTATCCCTAATCCACATTTTTAAATAATTCAGTCAGCACGCACACGTACAGAAGCTGGTGTTCACGTGCGTCAGTGTTCATTCACTTCAGGTCAGACAAAAAAAAAAAAAAAAAAAAAGACACATACCGTACAAAGTGAAGTGAGTGTTACAGGGTATGTTTGAAATTCAAGGCAAAGTTTTCCAGGCTTGAGGTGAGAGTTGACAATTCTAAACGAGGAGACTTTTCCATATTCTAATTAGGCCTCGGAGACACGGTGGTCTTTCAAAGTCGTATCTGGAGGGGTCGGGGAGGAGTGTGGGGGGGGGGGTGAGCAGGTAATAATGAATCTGAATCTGGGTGGATATTAAATAACTTTGGGCACAGAGAGAGCGAGAGAAAGAGACAGAGAGGAAATAATAGTTTACCCTGCAAGTGAGGCCTGCAGTGCTGGACAGACTGAGGTGAGCGCAGGTCATTAAACTTTGTTGGTTGTAAATTTATGCACCCTGATAGCTTTATAAATACAATAAAATAGCCTGAAATGTATCCAATTAAATGTTTCAGGTTATTAAAACTACTCAGGTTGTATATTTTCAAATATCCTGTATGTGCAAAGACATGGATCCCTGTTTGATGAGCTTTGTGCAAACATTTTCAGAGACACGGTATGATATTAAATATACAGAATGTGAGTGGAATAAAGACCGATGCCAGTAACAAACTGCTGAGTGCTTTTTGGATTTGTTGTCAGGTTGTTCTTACTGTCGATTGCTGCTAAATGTCGACACACGTCGCTATGTTTTGGTCCTATTCTGGCTGCGTTCTGGCCCGTGTACGGCTGCCACCTTTGGTCAGGTTTTAGGGGTGTGGACTTTAATCAACTTAGGTTACAAACCAGATGGAGCCAGCGGCGCTCTGGTCTGATTCTGGGGGCCGAAGCTAGTCTGAGTACTGGTGCTTCATTGATCAAGAGTGTGGCATGAACCGCAAACTTTCATCACAAGCCACTTTCAAATATTGTCTCTCCTTTCAGACGGTGAATACAAACAAAATAAGGTATATATTATACAAAATATGCTTATTGCATTACTTATAGTTATACTGGGGGGTTATTTACACCAGTATTGTTGGATTAAAGCTGTCAGCAGTGAGTATTCTGTGTAAATATTAAATATATAAAACTGTTGGAATAACAATCAGAATGCCAAAACAAATGTGGTATTTCCTAAAGAGCAAGTAGTCCAATTTTAGTCAAAAAAACACACATATAAACAAAAAGGATTAAGATAAGCAAAGTAATCCACCTCTTGAGACAAATAATATACTTTTTTTCAGTCCAATCAGCTTTGTTTGAGAGTTAAAAAGGTTTCTCTTTACAGACTTAACATGTAATTCACATCAACATCAGCTGAAGCCGAGTGATCATAAAAAAAAGGTCAATTAAAAAAACATGATATCCAGTGTTTCTATGAAATGTGTGTGCATGCAGGTGGAGGGAACTAGGGCTGCATATGTGCATTCATGCGCGCTTGCCTGCCTTCTTACACTCATGCGTGTAAACATGACTACAGCTTGAAGTACAATACTGTGTTGCGTCAGTGTGTGTGTTTCCTTGTGTGTTGGGTTGTTCACTCATGCTTGCTTGTTTTCTTCCATATAACTCCAATGCAATGCATGTAAGAAGCCAAGCCTGCATGCGCACAGGTTCAATTTTATGAGCGAGTTAACACGTGTGTGGGTTCGGTGCACGTGAACGGCAGCTTACGTGGGTGTGTGTGTGTGTGTGTTGCTGCGGATGTGTTGAACCTGCGAGTGAGCTAGAGAAGTCTTGAGCACACAAGGTGGGCGAGATGTTGGAAACAGCTTGTGTCATCAAGTGTTAGCAACCTGTAATCCCATCTGAGCCGTGAGGATGCGCATGCCTCCCCACCCCCCTCCCCTCGCATCACGCTGGCTCCCTGGGGCTCGGAGTGCAACCTGCGCCCCGCTGATACCTCCGCTACACCAGGTTTCCAGGTGACTTACACACATAAACACCAGGAGGGGGGTCTCAGCTGTTAGCGAGGCGAAGCTAGTCCCCGAGCGGAGGAGGATGATGCTGACAATCACAGAGCAGGAGCAGGTAGCTGCAAGGTGGCCATTTATTCCGCCTCGCAAGCCAGAAAAAGGCTGCCTGAGTTAGAACTGAGAACAAATGGACTTCAAAAAAGGGCCGTACCAGCACTGCTGCATGTTTCAGCCATTTAAAGCCAGACAATATGGCTTTTTAAAGAAAAGATACACAGTCTCCCCATTAAAAAATTCCAAGCTGACCTCACAAGCAATAAAATGTATCATGGTTCAGTACGCGCAGGAATTTTGCCGCCTTACTTGGTCTCGTATGACCAACAGCTTTGTAGAACTTCTTTCGACGCCCCTAATATGTTTTCTAAACAGTCCCTGCTCAAAACTGTACTGCTATGCAAGGATAACTATGATAAAAAATAAAGGAGTGTCTTACTGTTTACATGATTACCAATTAACCAAGCAGGTTTGAACTCTCTGCTAGTTACTGTTTGTACCACAGTGAAAATAACTAATCAGTGGACATCTATGTAAAAACTGTTATATAAAAGTTATATTATGTGTAGATGACGAGCTAAAACATACAGAAACATACAGTATGGTCCTCTACAGACACGACAACAGATGATTAATGGAGGCATTGTTAAATCTGATTGTGTTTGAGAGGGTCAATTGACTGTTTGCCTTCTTTCCAGGCAGTTTTCGGATGAAATCCAAGTTACGCATTGCAGCTGGACTTGGTCCTGATTGGCTCCCCTCACTGAAGAATGACTGAAATCTGTCCAATCAGGCCAGTTTGCAGCAGCTGAACTGGAAAGCCTCCACTCAGCAGGGTTACCTCATTTGAATTGGGGAAGCTGTTGCTGTTGGCCAATCTGGGTTTAGTACTGTGAGGGCTTTCATTTACATTAATTTAGTTTAAATTCCCACTATATTGGGCTGATGTAGATGTAACCTCCAGTCCTGTCAACAGTACTGCAGATATTATGTTATTTAGTTTTATTTACTGTTATGATATCTAAACCCTTGCCATGACTTTTGGCCTTCAAAATAGTTATTTTAGTGCCTTTATAAGTCAGATTTCCAGGTAAAACTACTCATCTTTTTACGTGGTTTTTTTCTTGCTATACAGGAAGTGCAATTTACAGTTTATATGGGAGAAAAGGAAGACCGAGACAAAGATGTAACAGTTTTTCTCACATTGTTTGACTGATATGTGACTGTGGATACCGTGGATCACCTAAAAGATGAGATCATCAACATCACTTTAAGATGGGAATTTCATGAACAGTCCCTTTAAACCTCTCATTCAGTTTTTAGCAGATGCCACTTAGATATCTGTGGGGGGGGGGGGGGGGGGGGGTTCATTCAACACTGACATCAAACGCACAACTCCGAGACAAAATTATCACCTGCAAAGAGGCGTGCGTACAGGCGTGCAGTGGTGAGAAAAACGCCGCGGTACGAATCACAAACAGCAGAATTGTTGCTTTTCTCGAGTGACAAGTGTTAAAAGGTATTTTTCTGCCTTTGAAAATGAAATGTAAATGTAAAAATGACAACACTTTTAAAAATCAGACAGCAGTGGAGCAGTTTTTTTCCCCACCGGGGGGGGGGGGGGGTTGGAGCACCTGACTACACCGAGGTTCATCATGACTGTCAATCTGGGAGCTGTAAGGCTTAAATTTAAGGTGTCACAGGTGCGATCCCCACAGGAAAACACTGAACCCCTACCCGCTTATAGTCATGCCTCTGTAATAAATTCTCATTTTTCCTGAAATACATTAAATAAGCCTTTATTTATACATGTTGAGATGCATTTATGACATGTTATCATGGCCTTTGAATGGATTTTATGTGCCTTGGGGTAAAGAAACTGTGTCTGTACATAAACATTGGGATGATTTGTATCTTCTGACAATTAAATTACATGGGGATGTTTGCTGCGCAGAGTAAATACCTTAAACATTTCCCTGCCGAAGGAAGAGTCTGCAGGAAGGTGATACTAATGGTAGGTTGGCAAGTCCGCAGAGATATCCACTCAATAGGCAATTTAAAAATGGAAGGAGGAGGTTTGACTAAGCAATAAAAGTGTTGGACTGGCACGAGAGCAGAAACACAGAGCACAGTGAGGTGGTGGTGGTGGGGGGAGACCAATTATCTTATTTATAAATCAGCGGCAATTCCACTGATGACTTGATCTTAAATTTGATCAAGCTGCAGGTTCTGTTCCCTAACCAAAGAAAAAGAAGAAAAAAAATCATCGATCTAATTCCCTTTATTGGTAATAATCACGAGTCTCCCTTTGGCCTGCACTAATCAGAATCCCATTGATTTGTGCTGGACGGCAGCCTGAGCCAACTGACTCTACTGTTCACAGTGTTAAAGGATAAGGATGGCGTTACATCGCCCCAAGCCCATTGGTTACTACTGGAGAGGTAAATCTATAAAAACGGATCACAAATATTAGGTTTTTCTCTTTAAAAAAGGAATTTCCTAAAACAGCCAGGCACTGTAGTTGTTGGCGACTACTTTTAGCCACAAATTAATACAAGTTTGGTGCACTAGTGAGTATATACAGCTGCTGAAAGACTTTGGACAACAACCGAGCTCTACGGCACAGAGGAATAAGATATATCAGGTTTTAAATAAACACACACGATACTTGTTAGTAGGTCAATTCATTGTTGGTTTTGGTCTTTTCATGGGACTTGTTGACAATGATAAAAAATATAAAATGGCCAGAGAGAGAATAAAATAGTTTGACAGAGCAGCAGCTGCACATGTAAAATATACTGTATGTCATCTAAACGCTCAATCTATCTATTACTCTTATTGATCTCTATACATGAGAAAAATAAACTGCTTCTATGTTTCCGTTTCATGCTGTGTATACCAAAGATTACTTCAGATTACTATTTTACATACCAGATTACTTTTTAGTAGTAATTAAGTGCATTACTTTGCCTTTTAAATTACCTATAAGCTACTTTCTCAAACCTGACTGTGATTTCTTTCTTTTCTTCCTTCAACTGTTGACTTAATTCATACTTTGATAGCTGAAATCTCACAAACTGGAGAAAAACTTTTGTCTGAAACATTGCAGAGGACTACACCTTTAAAATAAACATGATGATGTCAGAACATTGTAGCTGTATGATAATTATTAGTAAGTGAAGAGTAAAGAAAGAAATACTTTAAATACGGCGTATAATAATGCTGTATATGGTGCTGCATTACTGCTCGCATAACTAACCTCGCCCTAGTTGATAAACGAGGTTACCAGGTTAGCGAGGTCATTACTATGTGACAGTGTCACTTTGACACATCATCAGCACCATCACCGCGCTCATTAGCACAGTCACTCTTACAGGTGGAGAAAACACTGCGACTCTAACACGAGTGCGACAGTGCTCAGCTAGAAAGAAAGCACCCAAGACAAACAAGAGATCATTAGAGCGCATTAATATCCACATTACAGCTTTTACTGCCTCCTCAGGAGTCAAATGTGGTGGGTGAGTCATCGGCAGGCCTGCTAACTCGCCACACCGTGGCCTAATGGCAGCTCATGTGGACGCCTGCCCACTGATTGCAATTTGGCAGCGATGCGATCAAGAACTCACAGGCTGATGTATATGATGTTATTGTATGTGGGCAAACACGGATCGGCTCGACAAAACTAAAGATTTGAGCCAAATGAGGGTGAAGTGTGCATCCTGAACTGACCCCGGCTTGCCAGTAAAGACGCAGTCATCCTCGCAGAAATAGCCTTCACTCCTTCTGCATGTTCTCTGGAGATCAACGTGTGCTTGCGTGCAAGCAGAGGCTGCAACATGTGGGGGAAGAACTGCTTAAATATACGGATGCTACAAAGTTTTTAACGGTGAAGGAAAAATCTACCTTATTAACGCTGCAGTATTGATACCGAATGTAGAAGACATTTGAAATAGAAACAATTTTGAAACTATCTTCATCAATCATACAAATCTGTAGCGAAAGACCAGAATGCAATGCAGCAACAACACAAGAGCTGTGTCCTAATTTCCTACTAGTTTAAAGTTTTGAGTATGTAGTGTATGAATTTAAGTATGAACCCAGTATCCACTCTAAAAAATCCATATTTTTGAGTGCACTGCTGATGAACACCTTTGTACCACAATACAGTGTCAAAAGTTAATAGAGGAGCTTCTCACAGCTGTAATGAATTAATATAAATTCGAAAAAGATCTTGGAAATCGTTCGTTTAAAAGTATTAAATCTGTGGAAACACATTATGCCTTCTGTCAGTGCTCATATTGCATCATTACTACCTCAGACAGACACAGAGATGGGTGGTTTCACTGGAGGGGTACATTACAACACCTTATTGCAAAAAATCTCGGAATATATGAATAATAAGCACATGCACTGTTAAAATTGACATAACTAATTTATATGGTATTTCAGTCAAGAAGGCACAGTTTACTAAACATGTCAGATTAATTTTTGTGGAAATCCGCAAAAAATTAAGCACAGGACATCTAGAATATTTCCGTCTGATGTAATGGCGCAGCTATAAAAAAATCATGGAATCTTGGGTTTGAACATCTTATTCAATATAAGCGTAGCTGTAGTGAAGGTTGGAAATACTTGATACAGAACATATATGTCATGTTGACTCATACTGTAGGAAAAAGAGGTTTTTTTACTGCCTTCACAGCCGCTTTAAGAGAAATTAAAAGGAGAAAATCAGGGTTAAAGAGGTTAAAATTTCATAGACTTCGAAACACCGTAACCCCGAGACGGTCCTGAGACTCAGTGCAGCTTTTCACACAGCATCTATACATCCAGCCGTACTTAAATGTATTATTCCTGAGCTGAGCTTCATGTGTGCTCACCCCCTCAGTGTTTCGCCGAGGGTGACTCCTGCAGCGAAAATCACAGGATCAGAGAGAGAGGATCCACAGCAGCAGAGCACCGTCGCTCCCCCATGATAAATGAGTTTGTATTGTCTGTCAGGCCGGCTTCCTGCCAGCCCAGGTCACTGGTTATTAAATTACCACTTGTCAATGTCCTAAATACTGATTGATGGATGAGCATGGCAAATGAAGGACTTCTATGACTTTTGTTTCCCCCACCCCAGTTTTCTCAGTGCGAAGGGATTCCTATAGTAGATTGTTATTGACAAGAATTGAATGCAGGCTGGTGGCCGCCTTCTTGAATTGTTCTCTGTGGTTTTGTTAATCTTTCACTTTTGTACATGTTGCTTAGACTCTTTCCTTTCAAATGTGACCACTAACAGGCAGGTTTTGGTCCATTTCTTTAACCACATAAGACCATTTCTGCAGAATAACACTTGTCACAAATGTTCTCTCTCACGATGCATAAAGTTTTTACCTTTCTTTTTAAAGCAAAAGGTGCACGTTTCTTTTTTTCTTGAGCTTTAAAAGGTCATTTTTTTTACCATTTTACAACACAAAACTGCAGTGTCATCCTTAAAGAACCAGCACCTACCCGTCAGTCTTGCCAAAACATGAAAGTAAATGGAGGAACTTACTTCAGAAGTATAAGCAACACGCAGCTTTCAAAAAACAATCAGAGCAATTTTGAGAAAAATCCACATTTTTTTTTGTTTCCGTCAGTTTTAGCTTCACATCTACATGTCTGTTGGAAGGGGACTGAGTTAAATGTGGAAAAAAAAATGAGACTGTTCAGGTCATGTGATAACGATAATGATTTTCAACTGCTATACGTTTGATTTTGGGCTGGAAAAATCCATCTTCAACTGTATCGTCTTCAGACCATGCCGTCTTTTCTGTGAGCCCTGATGTTGGGCTGATGTGCTGTCATGTGGGCTGTGTGTGTGTGTGTGTGTGTGTGTCTCATGGGTGTGCTCAGGGTTAGGGGCATTGATGAGTCTGTGGCTGACATTTGAGTGTGATTGAGGGGGAGTGTAGATACTAAATCACTGCATTGTTCTGCTGTCGGTGCGTCCTGTCGTTACTGCTCTTTACCTAACAAGATGCCTCTAATGGGATAATAACCAATTAAACAGCAGCGCAGAAACTCGGCGCTTTGATAAAAACCCAAAGCCTGAGGTGATCAAACCGAAAGCCTAAGAAACTTAAAGCTGAAAGACTGCCAAAAAGTGGAAAAGTAGCTGTTGAAAATGATTCACAGTGTCTTTATTCAGCAGTCACAAAGAAGATTTTTTGGCTGCAAAGCCTTCATCAGCCTTATGAAGAAGTACTGGCTGGCTATGTTTCTTCTTTTTTTCAATCATTGTTAACTATGCCACATTTGTGTCTAATGATAAGGTAAATGAAAGGATATTTCAAAGAGAACTGGCCTCCCTGAGTAGTTTTTTTTTTTTTTTCAAAGACTGGACAAACTAGAGCAGTTTGGAAAAAGACCGCAGGCATGCCGAATGATTGTCAGCCATGCAAATAATCACTTACTTACACTCAGTGAGTTTGCTTCGGATAAGGCAAATTACCATTTGAAAATGAGCTCAAAAACACTCTGGGCAAAAAGCTTGCATCATGATTCTCAGTTATATTATCGCGGATACGTAACCACTCGCACATACACACAAATGCTGACAAACATGCACAAACACACTCCTCTCCACAGCCTCCGAACTGGCTGCAGGGATATCATATGAATGCTCTGATCTGATGGAAGGTTTGTCTTATTGCTGCATCCAGCTCAAATTGCTTTTCGGCCAATCAGATACTGCTTCTGCTTTATTTTCTGGATGCTGATGTTGTGATTGTTTGGAGGCATTTCTGCAACATTACATACAAGTAGAAATGGCGGAGGGTGACAGTGTAAACCAGATAGATGATGACATGCTGGAAAAGTCAGCAGACTTGAACATGCACTATTGTGTGTGTGTACACAATTGTCCCTTTTCCAGAACGTAATAAAACCTAATTAAGCAGATTTCTTTCACATGATCTGCTTTTATTTCTTCCTGAAGGAACAATCGCAGCCGTGCTCAGGTCAGATTGTAGGTCAGATGGATTGTCATATCCCAACTCAAGGGCGTAGGCTTGGTTTTTAACTTTAGACATCATAACTCTGACATCAGAGCTCACCTGAGAGGCTGCGGCTCACCTGTCTCACAAACAGATCAGTTGGACAAGCTGTAGCTAATTTAGCTTATAAATAATGTTCATGTCTTAATGACACAATAACTCTGCGCCTGATCCACTCGTGAAAAACGGTTTTGTTAATATTTCCCCCACTAATTTAAAAGAAGTTTAATGTTTGGATTAATTACAGAACAATTTTGTTAGCTAAGCTTAGTTGTCAGTGACACTTGATTGGATTTCTTGAATTCGCAACGTCACAACTACAACACCACCAGAACAAACGCATACCTATAAACACCATTTACTGCCACATCTTTTCAACAGCAACAACTGCTATTTTATCCATAAACACTGGAATGTGCAAATTGACGTCCAAGCCATGATAGGAATTTCTGGGGGGGAGGAGAGAGAGCTGGAATGAGCCAAGAAAAGAAGGTTTTTAAGGCGTCTGGTGGAACTAACACAAACCTCGACGATGCCCATAATAGTTTTATTTAGAGCTGCAATTATTAGTCGATCGACAGGAAATTAATCACCAACTATTTTGAGTCATTTTTTAAGAAATAAATGCCCAAAATCTCTTGTTCCAGCTTCTCGAATGTAAATATTTTCAGGTTTTTTTAGTCCTCCATGATAGTAAACTGAATGTGAACAGTGATCAACATTTTTTACCAAATACCAAACAACTAATCGATTAATTGAGAAAATAATCATCAGATTAATCGATAATAATAATTGTGTGTTTTGACATGTCATACCCTGCTAGTGTGTGTTGCCCTTTACTACCTTTTTAAGACATTTAACACATATTTTCGTCCTCTTTTTAAACGACAAAAGCATTTATTAGGACTTTTCATCACCTGAGACCTGAGACAGGCGGAAAAGAGAGGAACACACTTTCACAGGTCACATGACGGTAAAAATGACACGATGAACAGTCAACGAATCTGCATGTTAATTAATTTGACACGTCTCCTTTTCCCTGGCTGGAAGCTTCCTGGACTCTCAGCCAGGTGTTGGAGTCAGTGTGTCCTCTGGACTGACAGTGTATCAGTGTGAATAGCCAGGTTATAAAAAAGCCCTTTAAGCCCATCTTATCCTTTTAGTTGCTGAGTCTATGGTTGAATTCAGAGCTACTGTCAACAATATGAAGTTCCCGGCCCGGATTGGGAGGTAAGCAAAGTTTAAGCTACAGTGCCGAACTAATGCCAGTTTGATTAAATGCTCTGGATACAAACAGCAGGGGTTTCTGATCCCTTCACCATTATAGTTCTCAGGCTTACAGAGCTTCTCTCATTGTGCTGCTCCCTTCCTGACCTTCCTCAGCTGAGGCCAATCTCTTGTATCATCAGAAAAATGACTATAGCGTGTTGTTCTAATCATCTAAAAATACAGTGGATGTGAATACTTCATCAGAACGGGTGTCATTTTGAAAACGCTTCAACGCTTTGCTGAAGCTCGGCTTTATTTCCAGCAGATGCGAGGTGGAGAATGAACATTTGTTTACATCCCCAGATACATTAAGTGTTTATTTGATAGCAAACACAATCCAAATTGTCACTTAGCGATGCCAGCTCCAAGTCCAATAAGCCATGGGTCTTTAAAAGTCACAAAGTGCTGCCATGTTTAACAGGGTTAAATACACAAACAAAGATGGATTGAATGTGTAATTTGGAGCATTCAGATTTGGTGGGAAAGAAAAAAACAACAATATTTCTCGGGGAGCACGCCTTGCTGCGTATTAATTCTTATCATGGTGATGAATAATCATGCTTCTTATGAGGAAGAGTCAGTAGAATACAGCAGCACTTTGAGCTGTCATAATTAACAGACTCACTCAACAATGGGCACATTCTCAAAGAGACTTCTTATTAACACAGACATAATGGGTAAAGTGCATATTAAAATGGGTATTTAGAGTGGAAGGGATCAAAACTACCAATGAAAACCCAGTTTTATGGTCGACGTGTTTCATTGTTTCAGCGTCAAATGAATGCCAGCTGACAGTGGAGGCCCGGGCCATACTGTACGGCTGCCCCGAGGTGTCAAAAAGCTCCGGCGTGACACTGCCATTACCCACAGGGCCCGTGCACACCTCATTAGCGACAGAGTATCCTTTGGCCACCCATGGGTGAGATTCAGTCCCTTGGTAGCTTAACAAGATCACATTTAAATCTTTGAATAGATGGGGAATCACTTCCTGATGAACATTCATCAGTGGCACACAATTATTTCCATGCTGCTTGAATTTCTGATCTAGTTTTGTGAGGAATTTGTGGAGATCTTATTTTTTTCCAGAAATCCACCCAAAATTATCCACCTCTAGTGTTTTTTTTCTGACCAGGTTTTAAGATATCCGTCTCCGAGATTTCCGCATTGAAAATTTACAGTAATAACATTTAAGAGCAGTGTCTTTCCAGAAACAGTGTCCTACTTATTCTGGATAATCCTTCGACCCTGCTGTGAACAGCTTTTACTGTTCTACCCAAGAAATTGTCCCTATGAAAACTGCTCAATCTTTAGATTTAGATCAACCAGGCCATGAAAAAGCAAACCTATCTCCATCTTTTATATAAGTAAGTTGTGTGTGAAGTGAAAAGGCAAAAGATGGCTGGTCAGGTCTGGGGAAATGAATGAATAATCCTTTGTCTTCCCTAAAGGTGCCCTTGAGCTAAACATCAACACCATCTCTTTTTCTCTTCTGTGGAGACACTAAAAACACCACGCTGGTCCGAGCCAAGAGACAATCACGACTAACGCAGATTAACACAGGTAACTCATCCACGCCAGCAGCAAAATAAAGAAAGAACAAAGAACTTCCATCTTCTAAATGTTCCTTTACATCATGAGACGGATGGTTAGGGTCCGTAATTCAACGATGAGCCTTGAATTCCGACTGAATAGCCTGTTCCACAGTGTGCCTGTCAAGGGTGATTACAAGCTTAGCAAGAAAAATGAGATACTGGTTGACCTATTTCTGAACACTTTGTTTCGTACCGTCCCCCCACAATCTCCCCTTCCTCCACTACCGTCCTTTCTTCCAACCAAGTTTGCCCGTTCTTTTCATTTTTTATTTCAGCCTCTCTGCCCACCGGTTCTCTCAGAGTAGAGGTCAGGTCAGAGGCCACCTGGCTCAACCACGGCGCAGAGCGTGAGCAACCTGGCAACAAAGGCCTCCACTGTTGGAGATCTGTCGCTCTGTGCCAAACTTTCACCTTCACCCCCCTCCCCTCTAGCCTCTCTGTGAAGAAAACCCCTGCAGGGATGCTTCAATGGGGGGCTGTGAGCGCTCGGGTCTCTGTGGCAGTAAAGTTTGGATGCTGTCATGAGGAGAGTCACACTGGGAACTCATCAGCGAGAAAAAGGTGGGAAATAAAGGAGGTGAGGAACCTCTGCTTTCGGCTCACGGACAAAGACGCTCAGAGGCAACCTTCATGGTCACCATTTCTCGCCACTGCCGTCGCCGCCACTTTGACATCATCGGATGATGAGCAGCCTCATTTGGCTGTCAGGATTTATTTTCTAAATGTGTCTAAATGCCGCTTGAGCAGCTGTTTCAAAAACAGATTTTCAATCGGCTAATAAAAAAATGCTTAAATGAAACAATATGCTATGAAATCAGATGAAAGAGTATTAGTTTCTTAGTGCCACTGAGAATCCTGTGTGTTGAGTTTTGCAGATAAGAGTTGAAGAAACGCAGGCTGGCAGCGGGCCCTTCTCCTCTCACATCCTCAGCAAAACAACATGGGAGACCAGGGGTTTGGTCTTAAGAAGAAGTAGAGTTTGTTATTTCACCGCCTTTGACTAAGGTCATACCAAATTAACAGACGCCTGACTGAATAAAAATAGCATACCATTAATTCTTTTTTTCTCCTCTCTGCTCATAAATCTTAAAGGTTGACCTGATTTTTAATGTTAAACTATGTGGAGAAATTAAAGAGGAGGAGGAAAAGGGGGGAAAACATTCAAATAAGCAGCACGGACTAATTTTATCCATGTCGCCAGCTCAGGTTTCATGTGGGATCTGCGGAAACTAAAAATACTTTTGGTCTTTTGTGGGGAAACAATTTAAAACCTCACAAAAACAATGCTCAGTCAGAGCATTAGAACGGCATTTTCAATTATGCCGGCAGAGATTTTGAAACTTTATGGTCAAGCAATGCTGAGAATTATAATCAATTTTCAGGTGATAAAAAAAAAACATAAACAGTAGGAGGGTGGGGGGGGGGGGGGATGAGCCATTTAATTGCCACCACATTCGTTAACAAGCTTAGCTCTTGTCTCAGCACTGTGCACCATACTCAGCATTCAAATAGATCCTAATTATTTCTAGTTGAAGGTCTTAAGATTGTCAACTCTTGTGTTGGCCGATGATAAAACATGGCTCTTTCAAACTTAATCATTACAAGTACATTCAACGAGCATAAATGGCTCAGAGGTTAGAGCTGCATTAACTCTCGAGTCCATTTTGGTTGAATGGCCTGGCATCCGCAAAAGCAGATTACATCCTCAAATCAAACCCTAACTGATGATCGCGCTCCTAAACAGTCAATTATGGAATGTTTACTGTGGTGTTTTGTGGCGTTATTTGTTTCTGTTCGCTTGATAACATGCTAGACCGACTTTAGATTGACAAGGATTTATGGGAAAAGCAGCGAACGGAGTAAAAGCCAATCACGTAAACACCAATTACAAGTCCGCTGAGGAGAATTAAAGCGGCTGAATCGAGATGATTTTTTTTTTCTTTCTTTCCTTTTTCTAAAAACAGACGAAAAGAAGGCGAGATACCGGATGTTTAATGAGGAGCAGGGATGATGGGCAGTGCTCGCATCATAATATGCAAATCAGCCATCTCTGAAATAGTGTCTGATGCACTTCTGTACAGCAGCGGATATGAATGAAGACCACTGCTGCTAAATTATTGTGATAATTGGGGGAGTTTTTGGAGGCAGAGCCAAACTTGTGTCCCTAGAAGAAAAATAAATTAACACCCAAACACTCTCCCCCAAATTTTTCTATTAGCGGATCTCCACATTGATCCTGTCAACCTTACAAAGATGGAATTTTTAAGCTTTTTTTTTTTTTTTTTTTTTTGAGTGCTGTTAAGATGCAGACGAATTACTATAAAATCCAAAGAAAAATAAATGTCTTGGTGACAGCGATGCAGAGTTTATCAGAACGTGCTGATCACATTTCACGGACAACAAGACCTCAGAGCTGCTAGATTAGCTCTGCAGTGTCCGTATCACACTAACGCTGACAAAATGAATTACAAATTCACCTTTCAGCTACCTCTCAAGACCAAACTTTGACACTGTACAATAAACATCCCCTTCACAAACTCTTAAAAATACTAAGAATGTGAGTGAAATGTAGTCTATGTCAGTGATTTCCAACCTTTTTGGCTTGTGACCCCTTACAATGAAGACGGTATCAGCTTGTGCCTCTTTTGTGACAGGTTGCATGTGTTTGAACTGTGAGCAGTGACCACCAAAGAGGGATTCTTCCCCTAAAGACATCTTGGCTGGTTCTTTTGAATTACTGCTTGAGCCCAGAAGAGTCGAAGTTATCCCAGCACTCCACAAAAAAAGCTAATTTCAAAGAAAAATCCAGATAAAAAATAAATATAATACAAATGTGTGAAGCAGAACTTATTTTTTTCTTCATTACCATCCCATTAATCATTGCGTGACCCCTCAGATTTATCTAGTGACCCCTTTAAGAGGTCACAACCCCCAGGTTGTGAACCACTGGTTTAGCAAATATCGTTTGATGTTAATTTCCAAAGTCTTTGTTTATCATTTTCTCTTGTTTCTTATATTTGCAGCATTTTATATTCCTCCTTACTGCCCACATTTTGTTCCATGTTATTTCTGTGTATTAAGAGACCCCAGGAGAACCAGCAATAGGACTTTTTAGGTATACAGAAAGAACAGTGTCACTGTATTACTGTCTTTTCTCCATTTTTCATGATTTTTGAAGTAGATGCAACATGTAAAATGTGCATTTGTTATCCATGAGCCCTTGTAACAAGAACAACTTGAAAGCCAAGTTAAATGTACATGTAAATGCTTTTAACAAGGTGGTAAAGGATCTAAAATCAGATAAAAACGAGACATGTCAAACAATCACAAACAGTAAATCCTTCAACTGCCTCCCTTGCGTATAATCAAGGTGTAATTTGCTCTGCAGCTTTGAAACGACTCCTTTCATTCTGTCCCCACATTGCGGTGATTGTAGAACAATGGAACAAGTTGAGAGCAGAAACAAGAAACTCTGGTGAATGCTATTAATAAAAGACACATCTCGTCACTCTCAATATGGCAGGCGAACCTAGCAGCCTTTGAAGTCTTCTCCTCTCGCTTAACTTAACCCAGTCTCCACTCAACTCTTGCTCAAACTCTTCCTTTAATGTGGCGAGCCGGCCAGCCTCCTCGTACCGTCCCAACAATCACGTCACTGGACGTCTTCAGAAACGGGATTATTTGCATTTCCTGGTCCGTTTGAGCTTCAATCACACAAAAGGGCCCAGGACCGCTGAACAAAAAAAGAGCAGGAAAAAAAAAAAAAAAAACCACCCCTAAAGTAATGTGGTGCCGCAGAACTCAAACCAGATGAATCTTCTCTATTTTTACCTTTTCCTTTGCCAAGGAAACATCAGGCACATCCTGTACGCTTCAGTGAAGACGGGCCGGCTAAAGCTTTCTAAAGAGCAGAGGGAACAAAGATGTTTCACCCCCCCTGCACACACATCTCTCCTTCCAACGTTTGCTTGATTCTGTTGTGTATGATCTTAGAGATGGGGATATTGAAAATGATATGACGCAAACACACACCCGCATATGCATACACATCTTCGGGGACCGGGCCGAGCGCAGGATACACAAACTCTGTTCTTGCCGCATGAAAGCGACGCATAATAGGTGAGAGACAAAAGACAGAGAGCTGAGCATTTTGCACACACGCAGCTGACGCCAACTAAGCATTTCAAGGTGACAAAAACACATAAATGCTGCGAGTTTGCTGCTACACACCTGGTGCCAGATGTTGTTTCAGTCTTGCAGACAGAGATAATCTCATCGGACCGGCAGCAACAGCAAACACGCAAAAACATGAAACTGAAGGTGAGTCCTGTTGCAGACTTCTGTAAAACAATCAGTCAGCGTGTAGGTAGTTTAGCAGGCCACTGATAAAAAGGTTCATGTTGACTCCCAAGATACTGAGCGACAAACTGGAACATCTGATAGCAATTTGTGCTACTTGTTTCTCTAATCTATGGACGTCTTACGATCACAATTCTTTACATACAAAGGCCCTTACAGAACATCAGAAATATAATGTAGTTATTTTTAGTTAAGGAGGCACAAGCTTGGAGACAATGGAGGCTAACTTTATTAGTGCTAAATCAATTAGTCCATCGACAGAAAATGAACAAAAGCAAAACATTTGCTGGCTCTCGTTTCTCAAATGTGAAGATTTGCTGCTTTTACAGTAATTGTAAATTCTTTTTTATGTTTTGGATTTTAACTGTCGGTCAGATAAAACAAGTAATTCAACGAAGATGTCACTGTGGGCTCAGGTTTAAAGCCACCCTTTTCTAAAAAGGGTTATGTTTAAATTCAATGTTACCGACCACCTACGGCTGCAACTAACGATTATTTTCATCATCGATTAACCTGCTGATTAATTTCTCGATTAATCCTTTTGTCTATAAAATGTCAGAAAATGGTGGAGGTGACATCTTCAGTCTAAAATCCAAAGAAATTCACTTTACTATCACGTATGACACAGAAAAGTTTCCTGATCACCGATTAATTCCCTTTTCACACCAAAACATTCTGTGTGCATCCTGAAGGCTAACAACATGCATTTAAACATGCACTGTTTACATCCACGTGCACTAGCCTCCCTCCTCCCTGCCTTTTTGGTGGTGCCACCGACTGTCATTAATAGTGTGAAACTGTGGCGGCAGCAGTAATAATTGTCAGGTCACTACATGCTATAATCAGAATGGATAGCAGCTCATAAAAACATTTCTTACAATACCTTTAAGCTTGAACTCTAAGAAAAAAAACTGCAGTTCTTTGCCTCCGCCCACAGACCCATGAGATTGTTGTTGCCTCTGTGAAATGTTTGTGTAACTAAAACTCCAATCTGCTAATGGTCACATAAAACAGCATTTCATTCTGTGCAGACCTTTGTGTGCTCTCCTCCTGCACTCCAGCTATTTGCAGCTAGCCTGCCTGATTCAAACAACATGGCACCTGTGACTATTCAACAAGGGCACTTTCAAATTGCCTGTCATCAGTAAAAGCTGCAATTTCTGCCACAAAAAAAAAAGGAATAAAGACGCACAGCCGGTGAAAACAGATATGAGCCTCTATCGTTGTAATCAGGTGGAAATTGTGAGGCCTGTGCACACATTCCTGCTGCTGTTGGGAGTTCTGATATGCGGCGAGGCTGCACGGTGTGGCATCCTCTGAGTATATTATGTTCCAAATAATTATTGATTTCATCTTTGCCTTATCATATTTAGATTAAGCTGATAGCACGGACAAAGCTCGCTCCACAGAAACACTGATTTAAAAATATGCTTTTTCATATTTGAGTCAGGATATCAGTGGACACTTCTCCCTGAACACACTCATTTCTGTAATTGCTTTTTCATATTTTGGTTAATGGCAGTGGGTCTTTCTGTCCAGAAAACACACACGCAGAGAAACACACACACTTTCTCAGATCCATAAATGTGCAAACGAGAAGCAGAGATTAATGTGTTGTGTTTAAACCTAACCTTTTCCATAAGTCAAGCGTTCTGCCGGGTTATTTCTAATTTAAAACTAGAGCTATACCAGCCCCTTAACATCCTCATCCTTATTAAAGACATTTCAGGACACGCTGTAGCCAGGAGGCACGGTTCAAATATATATGATTCAGTGTCATTTGCAGAGGAAATCTGGGTTTTAGAGGAAGTTAATTCTGCCTTTTGCAACTGCAGTGGTGACAGATGTAGTCTGTGGTCCAAGGTTTTTCTTCAACTGTACTGTAAGAGCTGCTGCTGAGCCTGTGAACTGTCTGTTATTACTGTGTAAATGCATTTAATTCTGATTATTCTCTTGATTAAGATGTTCTTATTATGCTTTAACCTGCTCTGAAAAGGTACTATTAGAAACTGTCTTCACAAGATGAGGGTTTTGTTTTGACTATGAATCTTTCCTTAACCAAGTAGTTTCTGCAAATAAACCAAACCTTAACCAACTAGAGTTGGCAGATCATAAAATGGTAGCATGAAGGTACTGACATATACTGACCTGCCTGTAGGGCACCAGATCAGAAAACACTGGGTGGGTTTGGAAGGAAGCGACAAACAACTTATTTCGTCATTTAGTTTGGAACACTTGTTGACTGTTGCAATGACATTTATTCCGCAGCAAAAACCACTCAGCAAATTTATGTCCCGTGTTCCTTACAAACAACTGCCAAACATCCATCCTAGACCAAACTTTGCTCGAAAAAAAAAAGTATAATTTGAACTTGACCAAATGGGTGGAGTGTGTTACAGCCACAGAAAAGTGTTTCAGATTCAGACTTTACTGTAGTGGGAGTATTTAAATCTTTCACTTAAGTAAAAAAAAAAAGAAACACAACAACAGTAAAATATCTCACTACAAGTTAAGTACTCATTAAAGCTGCTCTAATCAATATTTATGTTAACTATGGATCAAATGACTATGTGTAATGTCAAAGAGGTTTGTTTGTAGTGATGTACCCACAGTGAATTATCACCCAACTCTGGAACATCCAGCTCTGTGGAGCATTTTATCATCTTTTAGCTAATTGTTTTGGTTTATTAAGTGATAACATGCTGTGTTTAAAGCTTGTTCTGCCGCCTCCAAGCAGTAAACAAACCTCCTTTAAGCAGAATGCCCCATTCAAAGTCTTATTTTATGTGCTGTGGATATTATATTATATATTATTATCATATTGTGAGTTTATACAGTTGGGTAATTAATGTATGTAAGTGATGCAACATTTTTAAGATTATCAAGTAAAAAAAGTAACCAAAGCTGCTGCCAGATAAATGTAGTAGAGTAAAAAGTAGAATATTTCCCTCTCAAATGTAGTATTACATGGATATAGTGCAGTACTTGAGAGAGAGTACCTTTTACTGACACCTCACCTGACAGTGTTGAAACTAACTCCACCCATCTGGCACCTGGAGCAGCATAAAACAAATGCTATGAATTATTTGCAGCTCCTATTTGTCCCTGCTCTGGTATACATACCCAGTGTGTTTATTTGAAGTGAAAGGGTGTGGCAAAAGCCTGGTAATGAGACCCAGCTGCAGGCCGCAAAGACACTGGATCGCTTCCCTCACAACATGGGCCGGAGAGAGGGCCGACTCGGAGCGTAACACAACAAGAAAATCGAAAAAATACAAACAAAACGAGTGATTTGCACACAAAAGAAAACTGAATCAAGCGCAGCCCGTCCACTGGAGAGAGGTTCTTGTAAACAAGTGGCCGTGCTAAAACAATACAGCTGGATTTCCTCTCGGTAAGCGACGATAATCATCACTCACTGTTTACCAAAGTGGAGAGGGGTTCCAGCCCCAAACAGCCTCAGGTTCCCCAATAACACAAACGAAGCTGGATTCACTAACTCTATCTCTCTGATGATGCATTTTCTACAAGAAGATTTGGCACCATGCGCCTCGCTACTGTCCAAACAGATCAGGAAAATGTGATGCATGTGTGCAAAGAAACAAAGTTCAGCTTTAGTGCATTTTTATCAGAAAACCTGAGTTTAAACCATAATTTTTGGCATAACTTACCGCCTAACTATGACAAAATTTCTCTCTTTTTTAATGTATTCTAAATGTCCTTAATATCCGAGAGCCTGGAACACTTTTTCTCCAGCAACATTTCCTAACCATTCCAAAACTAATCATTTCTCTTTATGGAAAAAGAGCTTATCATATGCAAAGTGCTCGACATCAATGTCTTCATATTCTCGTTTGAGAAATTCATTGCGCGGTGAATTCCCTCGGGAATGCTGTAGCCAAGTTTCTGCCTTGCAAAAGTTTTTTTTTTTTTTTTTTTTTTTTTAATTCTCTCACTTTAATTCAACTTGGCACGTTATTTCTCAGAAATACCGTTGGGCTCGGGGGAGAAACACAGACGTGGTCTCACTTGTTAGTGCGGGTTTTAGTGCTGAATAAGGATCAGACAATGGCTGAGGGGAGAGGGGCTGCAGTCTAGCGAGGTATTGACACAGGAGATATTGCCTGAACAAAGTGGATCAGTGAGAAAAGGGAGCGAGTGAGCGTGAAGGAAGAAAAAAAGAGAAAGATTATCTTAATTATCATTCAGGAGCTGCTTAGTGCAGCACCTGTGCATGAATAATGTCATTTATAGGCACATTGAGATGTGCATAATTCCCCCTTAAATCATACACATTAGCAGCATAACAAGGGATGAACAAGTCGGCCTCTTGCAGGCTCAACTAGGAGCGAGGAGGCTCATTGTCAGCCCCTCACCTCCCCAATAAGAATGTACTTCTTTATTCAAAGAATCCACTCTTCTCTCATTTAACACTTGCTATTCGGTCCAGAGGAGCTGTGAGGTTACATATCCTGCTTCATATTACTGTGCTGGGTTTCATTTGTGCTCAGCGTGACTTCAAAATAGAGGATATTTTAGGGCTGGGAGTGTGATATAACTGCGGAGGGTTTGTATGATCGCACTTGTTTTGACTTAAAAAGCAGTGAGGAGCTTTAACAAATACACATGAATCAGTGTAATACTCCCCGATGCTCCTCTGGGTTAGTGACAACGTACAAATTTAGCTTGGATGTTAAACAGAGTGGATATTCAAGATGTTTTGATGATTTGGTAACTTCCAAGAGGCTCAAACAGGAAGCTCGCTTAACTACTTCACACATCCTCAAAACTAAACACATTTTAGGCTAAACCGAACAAAAAAACCTAGTAGTAGTACAACAAGTAGTAGATGTATTACTAGCAGCAGGGGTAGTAGAAAAGAAACTGAGTACTATCTGCAGAAGTAGCCTAAGAAGTAGTAGTAGTATAAGCAGTTTATTAGTAGTATTGGTGGTAGCAGTACTGAATATACTTTAGTTTTTGCAGCAGTAGCATTAGTTGGATATTGCAGTTGAACACTGACTAATTCAACAACACTGAACAGGCACATGTACATACAAATACGACATTATTAACACAGCAAATTAGCATAACACAAGATTAACATAGGAGCTCACACACCTGGATATGATAATATAAAGACTTTAAAACCTTTAAAGGTGCAGTGTGTGGAATTTAGTGGCAGAAATGGAATATAATATTCATAAGTATGTTTTAATTAGTGTATGAATTGTTGTGTTTTCGTTACCTCAGAATGAGCCATTTTATATCTACAGAGGGAGCGGGTCCTCTTCCATGGAGGCCGCCATGTTGCGCCGCCATGTTTCTATAGTAGCCTAGAACGGACAAACCAAACACTGGCTCTAGAGAGGGCCTTTCACGCTTTTCGCCAGTTTAGCAGCCACTGTTGGTTCTCCTATATGCTTGGAAGGGGAGGAGGAGGGGAGGGGGTATTCATTTGGTTGCAATCTGCAGCCTCACCGCTAGATGCCACTAAATCCTACACACTGGACCTTTAAATGAGAGAAGGAGAAGGACAGGGGGTCACATGAGAAACACGTAGGACAGGTAGGGCACATTGAGCTCTTTCTGTTTCCACTGTACTCTTTATAAATGCAAAAAAAGAAAATTTTTAAAAAGGGAGCATTTTACAGGAAGCAGAAATTATCTACAACTTTTAGGACTCAGCAGCTGGATATGAAAGATGTGTGTGTGTTCTGCACACTGATTACACTGAACCAGTAACAGCTCTCATATGCATACACAATGGATGTTCACTGTCAGATATAAACCTTATATGTCCACAGCATCACGCTTTCAGATTAACCTATAGCCTTGTTTGACCACTGACCAATGTGTGCAGTGTTTTAGAGCGCATCTAAGGAAAACTGAAAGGTTTCAAATCCCCAAAACAAGAGTGAGGTATTCATATGACATTTATTCTCTATCCACTTGTGTAAGCTAGAGAAGAGCTTCTGATACTTCATCCTAACCACGTTCACTCTGTCCCTAAAGAATACATTTACGCCCAGCGTATGTCAAACAGTCCTTGAAAATAACTGCTCAGGCCCCAATTTGAGTACAAGTTGGGTGGAGTTTGCAGAAACAGTCCCCACTCCAGAGCCAGAAAGTATTTGTCATCCAAATCAGATTTGGTGTTGCCACGGGAGACGTGGGTCCACACAGAGAGGATGCATACAGTAAGAAACGAGAGTAGTAACAAGGCTGTCATCACGGAGAAATGTCAAATATTCCGCCCCGCTGCAGACTCCACAGCGCAGCCCACCGCTGTCGAGGCCTGGCCCACGCAGTCAAAAGTTCACAACAACAACAGAGGGCATTGTGGGTTTTCCCTAATCAGAAGGGCCTTCCCGTTAGAGCCGAGCACTTCTGAATTCTAACTATGCCAACAGAGATATGGAGTAGGATTTAACTCGGAGTATGTGGACCTCCTCTATGCTGGGGTCAAACTGCAATTTTAAAACACTTTGAGCTTTTAGTTTGGGTGGAGGCCCCGGTGGGCGGGCTTCGTCATTTTGGGAAAATGTGAGTCGGTCACAGAGAGAGATGTGATTGGATCTCAGACTGAACTCAAAAGCACACAAGAATACATTTTCTCACGTAATTCCCAAGACTGGGAGCTGCTTCAGTCATTACTTAAGATTAAAAAGCTTATCCTCAAGTCAAAACGCAGCACTCAAAGCTGCTAGAAGGCCTCGTGTGTCATTTTGACACCAATAAATCATCAATATATTAACTTTCACACGAGTACAAACAAACAAAAGCACTCTTCACCTAAGAAAAAGACAAAGGGAGGAGGTGTTTGCATTTGGGAAATGTTATAAACCATTTACTGCTGTCTGTTTAAAGAAAATTAACTGAAAATTAACTTTGGATAAGTTACTCGTTTGTCATTTTTTGAGCAGCATTACCACGTACTCTGTAGTTCCAGTTTTCCTGCTTTCTTATGTGATACTAAATTGATAGTCTTTGCGTTTCGGACTGTTTGTTGGACAAAACAAGTTATTTGAAGATACAGTACGATGACCTTGACCTTTCCAGTTCAGGGCGTCAACTAAAAAAAACACAAGCTTTCTAATAATGATAATCCAACTTTACTACAACAAGGACTACAACAGCACGGTCAGACGTCCAATCTCTACCTATATTGACTTTATACCTGGTGACATCACAAGTTGGAGTCTCATCTCTCTCATTTCTGCTCACGACCCCAGCTGCCCCCCCCCTCAAAAAAAAAAAAAACCTGACTTTACCATCCTGAACCGCAGGAGCAACATAATAATTCATATTCAGATCATTATTCTTAATACCTCTGAGTATTCTGGTAATATTTGATAATTGCAGTGGAGTGACCTTAGGACAAATGCCATTATGAGTTTAAAGGATGACGACTAATCTGAAAGATGTAATTCCCTCTGAATATTCGGAAGACCCTGTCGACGCTCGATATTATGTTTGAACTCAAGTTTTATTTATCCACCACTATTTGATATCTTTAAGATACTGCAATACAAATAAATTATTCATGTCAATTAGCTTTTCATCTTCCAAGATACGAACTTGTGTGATCCCTTTAACAACTATTTATTTCATGCTAAAACAGAGCTCTCCCTAGAAGCCTACTGCTATCGCCTGAGGACATGTCTTTTAAATAAAAGCATCAGAGCTTTGCATACCTACAATTTGCATATTAAAGGCAGTGGGAGACAGATGATAGAAGAATTGGGTGAAGCAATCTAATCATCTCTCAACTCTGACTGGAATCCTAAACTCTTTTGGGTTTGGCCTTCAGAGACGCAGCAGCAGCAAAGAAGACGTTCACAAATTAGCAAAAAACCTTTTCAAGTTGTTATTGTCGGGTTTGGTTGGAGCTCGGCGGTTGTTCCTGGGAGTCTGTCGTGCCGCGTTTTTCTCTGTGTTTCGACATTGTTTCTGACGACTCAATCGCTTCGGCTGCGCTTGCTTACAAGTTGAAGACACACATGGGGGGGGGGGTGAAAAGAGATGACATGCTTTAGGTCTTTAAATCAAACGGATAAATCTTAAAAACAATTCTGTTTTATTACAACTTGAGACTTTCTTTCATACTTTTGGCCATTAAAGTATTTCTATCAGTTATGATATCGTTGTGTTCACAAAAGTAATTGGTGAGATCTTTGAACACGGCGACATTGTTACAACTAATTCCTACAGGTTGTAAACTGTCACAGAAGATGCTTCGGGTGATAATTTTACTGTTTGCCTTGATTTTCTCTTCCAGATAAGTCTGAATAATCTGTTTGTTTTAAACCTGACTGAGCAAATGGACTCTTTAGTAGCGTACGTTAATTTATGTTCCCATCTGGGCATGTGCAGTTTATTTGAACTGCTACTGTATAGTTACCTAACTCAATGCACCGCCCTGGACTGCGTCTGTAAATAAGACGCAAGCTGTAATAAACCTGAGTTATCCTTTAAGGTAACAATTACACATTCGTCATGATCTGGCGTTAATGTGATGGGAAAAGTGCAGCTGTTTCCTGCAGTGATTCATGTCGAATTTCTGTTTCAGTTTTAGAGGCATTTTTCTCGTTGAGGTGGATCACCAGCTAAATTCACGCTGACGTCACAGTCCATATTCTACACCAGCAGGAGGAAATTGACCATAAAAGACAGGAAAGGAACATGTGCAATTGATAGCATTAACAAAGACTTCTCTCTATTTCATTGCCCCATTAAGTCATGCAACCAAACAAGCATGCAGATACCTGGAACTGGTAAACCTAAATGGAATACTGCCATTATTAATGCTATTAATCATCAATCAAAATGTCTCCCATAAAAGGGGTCTATTTCAATATATAAGACAGCAAGGCAGGCTGATGGACAGTAATCACCTGAAGAATAAATTATATTGTTTCATTATGAAATAACTGCTATATATAACTCAGTGATTTACTGTTGAGTGTGACAGATTGATGAGATGTGCAAAAAAACGTGAGGATTTTTCCTTTAAGATGAAATTTCACCTGAGAATATGAACAACATTTTTGGAATATCAGTGTTTTCTTTCTCGATGTGGTTTTATACACTTGAGTGAGTGATTAAGAGGTCTGAATACAATACATTCAATATTTCAACATGTTACATAATCATCATTTCTTCAAGAAATCAAATTTCATGATTTGACCCTGTTTGAGACACATACGGTTGTCATCACAGGCATCCCCACCCACACATACATATACATACTTATCACACACACACACACGATAAAACAGAACAGACCAAACACGGGGTTCCTTAAAATTTATGGATGCTGAGTGATTTTGCGGCTCCACTCAATTTACAGAGCTCCGTAAATTGAGCTCCGCATCTTGTGAAATCGTTCCTCTTTGTTGCCGTGCTTGTTTAGCAGGAATTTTAACTGAACTTGACTCCAACTCTGCAACAAAATACAGAGTGGAGCTGCGAGTGAGCGTGCGTGCGTGTGTGCATGCACGTGTGTGTGTCATCTCAGCCTGCATCATGCTGATCACCTCTGATATGCTGCTGCCCCATGGCTACACATGCCCTGTTTAGGCAGAGACAAGAAGACACCAGCTAATATCATGGTCAAAGACGTCCAGCTCTGCAGTTTTGTGGTAAATCCACCACACAATTTGGCCGGATTTAGAATAAATTGATGCTGAACTGATACAGATGTGTGTTTGTGATTTTTTTTTTGCTGCTGGGAACGTAAAGGTAGGAGTGAAATTAGGTGAAAAGAAGCTTCACAGGCTGCTGCTGCTGCTGTAAAAGACAATCAGATATTAGAAAAAAAGAAAGAACAAAAAAGGATGAGAAAACCAAAAAGGTAAAAACAAACTGATGTATGGATTTTTAAAAGCTCTAAAAAGCTAATGAATGAAGAAAGGAAGGAAGAAATAATGGAAGAAACATAAAGAAAGGAAGGGAGTGACAAATTTAACTGAAGGAATAAAGAAGGAACCAAGGGGAGGAAATAAGAAAGATCATCATCAACATCTGCTGAATAATATGGTAAGAATTAAAAAAAAAAGAAAAGAAAAAAGGCCCAACTTCTGTGCAAATGCAATGAATCCAAAGCAGAGCTGCAGCTGCAGTTTCTGAGAGTCGACATGAAGTGCAGTAAAGTGCAGAGCAGTAAACTTCTCAGCCAGCGTCACTCTGACTTCCTCTGATTTGTTTGCCCCGTGGCTACCAGCGTCCCGTATCGGCTGAGACAGACAGGACTAGAGCTGCCCCGAGTCCATCCACCCCACCGCTAACGGGTCACATCACACGCCGGTGTCACTCGCATGTCCACTCACTTCGGACCTGACCCACTTCACCCAGTCCAACCACCGCTACCGCCCCACCACCACCATCACCATCATCATCCTTCTCTGCCTCAGCCGATAGACCCTGACACCCTACAATCTGAGCCACGCAGCTAATTAAAGCCTTCATGCATGATCAGTGGCAGCGGCCCTTTCACCGACATCGTCACCGACAGCAGATTGATGCTCGGTGAGATCACGCAAATGAGGGCGGCGGGGTGTTTATGAGAAACAGATCATTTTAATAAAGAAAACTTTTCAGGACAGGGCTGACAAACTTCTGGGTAGAGAATGTGTTGTGTTGTGGCCTGCATGGTCAGAGATGGGCATCGGTGACGATTACCGTCTTGTGTTTTGTGAGATGTTTAAGGATCAAAAAGAGAAAAAAGGGGGAAAGAGGATACATACCAGGATTAGAAAGAGTGCTACATGTTTGTAGAAAACTACCAGACACACAAAATATATATTTTTTTATGTTTTTCCCACTAAGAATGAACACCGATCCTCTAGGATGGAGTGATTTGAGAACAACAAAGAAAGAAAAGACGGGAAAGAAACAAACTCGAGCTGCTCCAAATGAAGTGAAGTCTTCCTCCATCTCATTGTCACGTCTCATGTGACACGTTGGCCAGACGTCCTGGCTGCGTGTTGCGAGCGAGGTCCGAATGGCATGAAGACTTCCTCGGCACACATGGCGGAGGGATGTGCAGCCTCACCGCCATTGCCGCCACCCTCGCCGCCGCCCTCCATGGATCCATTTAGAGCCTCTTTCCTGGAAGGTTCCACCTCGCTTCACCCAGGGGACAAATGTGAAGCGTTACAGTCAGACCGGCTTTGTTACAAACACTACGCTCTCACTGCTAGCACGCCGGCTGGGCCCTGCTGATAGCTAGTGCCACTGCCAAGGTGGGCCCGAACACACACACACGCTAAGACACTAACACACACACACACACTTACAGAGTGCCACAAACTCCTCCAAGCTGCCTGAGAGCACAGGAGGACTGAATGGAGATGTGCAGGAGGAAGCCAAGTACATGTCGACCCTAACGAGAGCGCGGTTTTACAATCTAATGTGATGTCACAGTCAAATTTAATATTTTAATAGAATCAGAGGCTATTTGTGACATTTATGTTGTGAGTTCACCGAAGCACGCAGGAAACGTGACAGCGTCGGACAAAAACTGAATTTTGGAGCAACATTTCTGCAGGTATTCAAGGTTTAAGGTTGTTTTAAGGACTCGTCTAATGTGCCTCAATGAAATGACGGTAAAAGATCATTTATCTGAGAACATAACAGTGTAATTGGTCCACAGAGATAAGATGTAGTCTACAAGATGATGATAAAAGAGATATTACAAGTGTAGCAAAGTGAAAATGTTCAACAACAGAATTATCACATTTAAAGTCAAATAAAGCCAAACGTTGATATTTTGATTATGCAAAAGAAGCTGTAAATTTGAAATATATTTGCTTTTTTTGCATCTTCCCGTCACAAACTGGTAATTAATCTGCCATAACTGTCCCATCAAGGGCATAAAATCTCTTAAATGTTGAATGATTGGCGAGCATTGCTGCAGGGAATTCATACAGCGTCAGGCTTTCAATCTGAGAGGTAAGAATAGCAGCATTTCACTAAAACATGTATTCAAGACAATGTAAACAGCTGCTGCTGCTGCTGGACTCATTCAAGTATTTCTGCAGTGTTACTGTGACCTCGACTAAGTTGTTCAACTTGTTGTTTACCAATTACCTTTGAGACTTTCTACCAGCGAAGCTTCTCCTCTGCATTCTTTACATTTATATTTTATGTACTTGTTACTTGGCAGATATAGTGTTTCTCCTTCCCCGAGCCAAATCTTCACTTTTAGTTGAAAAAGGACAGAGAGGAAAATGTTTTCAAGCTCTGCGTTTGAAAGGCTTCAGAAAGTGATCTCGGGCGTCGGAGATCGGCAGTAATCAGAAGCGGGTTTTGTAAGAAAAAAAAAACAAAAAAACAAACAAAATAAAAAAAAAAAAAAGCAGAAAACACCCACACAAGTTCACATGGCTCTCCCCTTCCCCCTGCCTTCCTGTGCAAATTTGGACATGATTACAAGTGAGAAAAGCCGAGGGGGGTCTGGCTTCACGGCGGAGATGGAAGATACCGCAAGTGTGTGTTTTTGTGCATGCATAGTTTGCATGCGAGTGTGTGAGAGAGAAAAAGACCCCCCCCTCCCCGCCCCCCCACACGTACTTCAGCCACACAGAACATACAGTACCAGCAACATGAAATTCCAAGTAGATTTAATATGCACAGTTGCACAAATGGCATGACTCGGAAAGCCTCCAAACCCCTCTTTCTGAGGTGAAAAACCTCCTGTAAGTACTTTAACAATGGCATTTTGCTGGTTTAACATACCAGTTATGATTGAATAATACTTTCTCGTGAGTCTTTGATCTTGAAAAAGCAAGGCAAACCTAAATTTTGTACAGATTAAGGGTTGTTCAAAGCCGCAGAATGACGGTAGTTTCTTTCTTTTTTCCTCCTTCCCCCTCTTCCCCTCCACCTTTTAAGTCGCCTGAGTGGAGAATCATTACACTTCAAAAGTACTGGCCCTCGCTATAAAAGCCAATCATTAAATAAAAACTCAGGGAAGAAATACACCTAATTACGGGCACACAAATGCACATAATTCTCCCGTTTTCTCCCCTCATGTAGAGCTCAAAAATGCTGGGAAAAAAAAAAAAAAAAAACGCACGTTGTCAACCGTTTTGGGGATTAAAGCGTACAACAGCTCAAGCACTTTTCACTTTACGCGTCAAGGTTTCACCGGCTTGAAGAGGAGAGAAAAAAAAATTATAAAAACTAATTCCTTGGAGTACAGGAGTTGTAGTCGAGTGCGTGGAGGCGTTCGGGAAAGTGGCACAACTCAGGTCTTTGCAACACAGACAGTGAGACTCACTGCAGGGCTGCACGGCCGACTCATCTCCTCATGCATTTGTGAATTTACTAGCAGCGCGTCATTATGGGTGACTGCTGTCACAGAAAACTGTAAGTGGGTCCAACAACAGACATCATATCTTAGGGAAGAAAGTAGGATACCAGACATGAGGTGGTGCCTAACAGTGAGATGTATCACTTCCGTTAGCAGCCTTTTGTTTTCCCCCAAGAATTTTGAAGCAGTTATAATCAATATTTCTATATTAACAATGGATTACATGACTACTTGTATGTAAAAGAGGTTGCATATAATGACTTATCAGCCGATTCTGCAGTTCCCCTCAGATCTACGGTGCAGCAGGCAGCTGTTTCACCTTCTCAGCTCCAAACAGCTGACAGACACAGTGAGTGACTAACTGGTGAACATAATGCAGCATTTAGCTCCTTAGAGACAGATATTTTTCCTGAGAAGTTAGTGGGAACCAAAACCACAACTAAAAAAAAAAAAAAAAAAGAAAGAGTGAATACACCAAATCAACTTTAAAAGGTGGTCAGTGTTGTGTTCAGTTTGTTTCAGTAGCCCAAAAAAATGTTATTGCAGGTTTAAGAGTTGAAAACATTCACAGAGTTTTATCCACTCTGGACCTTTAAAGTAGCATTAGATAGAAAAAGACTGAGGTAAAGTGCAGGTGATGTTAGCTGCCTAAACTTCCATATTCCTTTAAACTGATACATGAAATACCAAATGAAACTCTTTTCCCTTCAAGATGAGAAAGTGACAGTACTGTGACGTCAGTGACAAACACAACATCATCTTTTACAACAAGCTAATCTTTAGCAGCACATTAGCATTCAGTCGGATCCTACTTGATTTTTTTATACTCCTCATTTTGAGAATAAGCCATTAAAATCACAGTCAAAGTATTTGGTTTTATGCTTTTGTAAAAGCCAAGGAAGTGATGCACCTCACTTCTGGGGACCCTTAAGGATGTGACCCCCCTCCCCCCGGAAACTGGGAGGAACTTGCAGCGTTTAGCGCCTCATTTGAAAAAGTGCTCTCTATTCACCTGTGTGACTGTTGGCCAACTAAAACCACTGCAACTCTATCTGAATACTTACAAAAAAAAAAAAAAAAAAAAACACCATTTGAATATCATATTACTGATTTCTTCCATGGACCATTAACCACTGAACTCTTAAAAGTTCCCTTAACCCATTACTCCTGTCCCACATGTTCATTTTCTTAAGATATTAGGCAATTTAATTACAGTTAAGAGCATTAAGGAGCAATTTTAAGTATAATTTGCAGTTCATGAACTGTTTTTGAAAATTACTCTTAATATAATTAACTTCTGTCATTAGGCCTAATCCCTGCAGGCTACAGAGGGAATGCTTCCTTTAAGAAATTACATACATGTAACGCTACATTCATTCCTTTTCAACAGGAAGGTTGGACTGCGAAGGTTCGCCTCCTCAATGGAGTAATTATCTATTTCCAGTGAGAGAGTACAAAACAGTGCTAAGTCCATTAACGGCTGGGAGTCTCTCTAGCATGAATAATCATAAACCAACCAAAAAAAGTAATTGGCCTGTTCAGAAGACAAAAATACACAGAGAGAAAGGACACATTTGAAGTTCATTTTCTTGAGAATTTAGGGAAAAATGTCAAAAAAAGGGAGGGCAAAGGGCAAGAAATCATGGATTTTTTATGACCACATTAACCCTGCATTGAATTGCACTGTCTGTTCATTCTCTGGTGAAGAATACCGCTTAATTAGAGCAGATATTTCCTTGTCAGAAATAGTGGGGGCCATCGTCTAATTAAATCAAGAGGACAGTTGCGTATTAGTGATGGGAACGCCCAGGCAGCCATCCACCATCGGCCATGATGCCCTCATAAAAAATGCATGTTGCTCCCCGAGAAGAAAGCTCTAATTTACAGAAAAGGATAGGAAGAGGTAGAAAATTCATTCAGGGCTGAGGGTCTCAGCGGGGTGAACCTCGCACCTTGACGGGTAAGTGATGGTTTGCTTAACGTCTCCTCTGATGAGGTTAAGGACGTGTCACTTTGTCTTTGGCCGGGCTTTAATCAGGCTCCAGCCGGCCCTCTGGCACGAGCCGAGGCTTCACCGGCGCGTAACTGACCGGTGATTTAGAATGATATGATTACACCTACACCGGCATGCTGCGCAGCGGTGTGAATTAGCCTCCCCTCCTCTAGAAAATGTGTAATGAGCGATGTTCCCTGCGCCCAGCTGGGGCCCCGCGGACTCAGCCATGAGCCGGCATCCTAATCAGCCGTCAGCCAAAAAAGCCGCTGTTGCTGGCGCATTAGAATCTGTGTTTGTGCATATCAAAAGATTTCCACAAACGCATTGGCAAAACACATAATCACTTACCCCTCAGAGGGAGAGAAGGGGGAGGCTGGATGAACGACGGACAGACTGACAGAGATCATTTCCTTTGAGTGCTGAAGGAAATCACTGTCATCACGTGACAAGCTTGCAGCTAGTATTGGTTGTGTGTTTAACTGGGCTCATCTGTGGGCAAAGGAGGAGGACAGCACAGAAATGAATGTCCCTGCAGCTCTGAGCTGAGAAAATATCAAGAAAGCTACACTTTTTTTTTTCCTGGAAAGACCAACAAACTGTTTAAAGGCTTCATTTCTCACATGGTTCTTATACACAACTCTTCTTCTAATGCAAATAAAAGACTGGAGAAAAGTTGCTTTTGCGGATCGCAACGTTACAAGACATAAAAACAAAACTGTGCATGAAACTATATGACCTGATGTCAAATATGGTAGCCTACAAATTAAGGCATCACTAAAGAAGGCCTTTTGGAAGAAGCTCATCATGTAAAAATAGTTTTTTGTTGTTTGCTCATTTATGTTCTATTAGTAGCTTTTTAGTTTGTTCTTTTCAGACCTCTCTTCAGATGTTTGTGTACTGACATAGATTTTTGTCACCTACTGTTGTGTGTTTTGTGTGTGTGTGAATGTATTTACCTTGTGTGTGTGCGGTTCGTCTCCTCGTTCCTGCTCTGCGTTCGTCTGCAGAGAGATGCTCAACTGGACTGTGTGTCTTCAAGTGCTGATGAACACAAACAACCAGAGACAGATAGGTGATCAAATGAAGGATTCTTCAAAAAAAAAAAAAAAAAAAAAAAAAAGGACCTTCATCAAGCTGTAATCAAACGTCACCGTCATAATACTCGAAAAACATGTTCACACTTTCAAAACGACAAAAAGAAGAAAACACTTATAGTCCAGCTGCTTAGGAAGCAATTTTGACAACAAAAGCATTTTTCTGGCTTTCAACACATCTAATCCCATGATGACACACCCAGTAAACCTGGCAAAGTCATTTTGATATTTTATCTGTATTAC
This sequence comes from Scomberomorus guttatus, assembly GCA_038419695.1. Taxonomy (NCBI): domain Eukaryota; kingdom Metazoa; phylum Chordata; class Actinopteri; order Scombriformes; family Scombridae; genus Scomberomorus; species Scomberomorus guttatus. The sequence goes on along the minus strand of CM076468.1, from coordinate 15,615,693 downwards.
ACCCTCATACAGAAGGAGGAGAAGAACTGGGAGCAATAGGGATGATTAATTACTTTGAGTCATGACACATTTAATATGAAACTAAGATGAGAGAAACATTTGAACACAACACGAGCACTGAGGCCACGACCTCAACACAAAAACTCTCCTGGACAACGCAAACATCATCTAAACACTGACTGTGTGTTTCTTTTGTGCTCACTGCAGATGTGTTGTCCACTGGTTTCAACGCTGAGGTCCAGTAGTCATGTTGACAAACTGCACTGCAATCATTGGAAAAAAAAAAACTTTATTTAGATGATCAGTTACGACAAAGTGTCAACCAGCAGGGGGCGCTACAACAGAAATGACTTGACTGAGCTTCAGAAGTGGAATTTGTCCCCACTGTTCACCCAAAATATGAATCAAACTTGACTTTACATCTTTACTAAGTTTAGAGTAAATGTATCCCTGAGGTACAAATCTTTTTATTCATTCATTTATTTTATACTTATACCTGAGTAGATTCTATACAGCAGCAGAGTAACACTCACTCCATTTATTCCCCCTTCACAAATCTCTGCAGGAGCCTGGTATACTATTGCCATACCATGACTCCACTGTGCCAAATGTGGTGTTTCGGTGGGAGCGACAGCATAAAACGATAAATGCAAATTAATAAAATTCCAAGCGGGGGTCTTTGCAGAGCTGTCCAACATCACCACGGTGCACCGAACCCCCTCCGATGGTGAGAGCATTGTTGTCTTTGTGACGCTCTGCAGCTGGTGTATTCACTGGAGGAGGCAGCGATGGCACTCTGTGCCCTGAGACTCACACTGTCACCTCCAGTTCACATGCCAGTCTTCTGAAAATATATGTTTAATACGTGAGAAATATGCAGATACATATTTAAAAAGTTGGTTGTTTGTGGGCAAGGATCACGTGATGATCCAGATAGGGAACAGAGGGTTTAAGATGTTTATCCACAGTACAGATCCCATTCTAATGGCATTCTGGGAAACGTAGGAAATCACTAACTGAAGCTGGAGGAAACTAAATTACACAGTTTCATCACAAAACAGGAGTATTTGAGGAGGAAACTGTGCTTTAAAACTCACCTTAGTCCTATTTTAATAATTCAGCTTTTATGTAATGACCTTTTATTTTATTTTTGACCTTCTTTGTGTAATTTGTGCGTCGTTTTTACCTTTCCTACCTCCTGTTAATTGCTTTTTCGCTTACGCTCTGTGGAGCATTTTGGATCTGTTTCGAATAATGGCACATAAATAAAGACTGAGCTACTTCTTTCAAGCTTATTTTAGAGATATTCTTGTGTCCCTGGAATATTTATGCATAATAATGCTAGGCAAAGCAATAAGAACCAGGCAGGGGAAAAAACGGGGACACGGAGTCCAAAAGTAATGCAGTAACGTCCCCGCATTAGGCGAGGATGAGTTTCTTTTATCGTCATCTTCTTCTTCTTCCTCTCCTTTTTTTTCCTCCTCTGTAGCACCGCTGGCACCGGGCTGCACCACCTGCTCCGGGGCTCTTTTCGCTCCAGCCAGAATGAACAGCTGGCTGCTCTTCTGACGCTCTGATTGGCTAATCCCTGCTGGTCACTTGCGCTTTTCCTCCCTGCATGTCATTGAACTTTCTCTCGCTGAGTGCCAGGTCTGAGGAGTGCCCTCTCTCCCTCTCTCGTCTTTGCCCAGGCCCCCGTCCTTCATGTGCCCTGCGAATAGTCCGGGTGGCATATGGGGATATGTAAATAATTTAATGAGGTCAAAAGTGTGAGAGTCTCCTCTACTTTTCGCCTCATCCAAGCCGTCCTTCCATGGCTTCAACAGATAAAAAAAAAATGTTCATACTAGCAATATATGGGTCCAACATTGACCTTTATGACCCAGAGTCGACCACCTCTGATATGATGCTCACAGATCAAAGCCACTGAAAAGAAAAATGAAGATAACTTGTAGCTGGATTTATACGAATAGTTCAATATTTTGATAAACACAGCTATTTGCTGTGTTATTTCTTTTCGGTGGAATGAGATGAGCTGGAGTTTGGTGTTTCGGTTTCAGGAGTGATGTCCTATTGTTTTTATTATCTAACCATTTTTAGTTAAATTGCACGCTAAGCGAGAAGCTTTCACCTCTCATAACTTATGTGGGAAACATACAAGTTAGCAGTGCAGCTGTAGCCAATCTTAGGATTTTATATTATCTTCAATTGGAAAGAGGCCCATGTTCAACCCATTAACCTGCTTTGTCACTGTGGATCAACACTGCAACAGTTTCCTCTCAAACAAGCTAACTGAGTGTCAGGAAAAATAACATTGTCTGCAATACAATGTGAATTAAAATGTTGATAGCTTTATGTTCAGGCCATTTTTTTCAAGAAATAGTGTCAAACACCTCATTAGATGCTAGCTGCACTCCTCAACTATATATTTCCCCAAAATAAAAAGTAACTTTAAGAAACTGTGAATGCTTCTTGCTGGTCATTTCATTTACATAATGTGAGACAAAAAGGACCAGACAAATATATACTGAACATTCAATTTAAGAGAATTTACATCTGTGTTAACTTTGCTCAGCACAGCAACAGCAGACAGACACAGTTAGCTGTAGACTAGCTGGTGAACACAGTGGAGCATTTAGCAGCTAAAGAGCCAGATATTTCCCTCAGGAGTTGGTAGAGAGCAAAAACAGCTAACAGAGAGTGAATATTGGACTTACATTCACCAGGTGGACAGAAACACGACTCCTAATGAATGATAATGTTGCTCCGTAAACAGTAAATAAACTGTTTGCTAACAAGCTAAACATAATATCAACTCAGGATAGTGCAGGAAGTCTCGTTCTGAAATCTCGCGAGAGTTGAGTTGCTACTGAAATCAGGTAGATATTCAGCCATGACTTTGAAAATCCTTTATCTAAAAGCATCTCTCACCTCTCAACAGTCCAGAGTGAGACTTCTTATGAGCGACACTTGGTTTGACACAATAACAAACAGATCAAATGAAAGGTAAAGATAAAATGTTTTATTTCTCTGTAGGGTCCTTTCCATAATGTTGTCAGACACTTATAATAATAACATAAGTGAGCCTGTTAGTGGCAAAAACAAGCACTTTTAGTGGACATACGCTCAGTACTGGACCAGTTTCAAAAATTGTTTTCCCCATTAGTCACGTAGACACAAAAAGATGAGAAAATAGGGTCCAGGTTGAAAAATACCTAAGTTTTACCTTTAAGGTTAAGGTTAGGTTGAGGTCAGCGTACGCTGCTCCAATCGAGCACCAACGTTTACTAGTGGTCTTCTTCTTCTTTACTACCTTTTCAGGTGCATTGCTACACATCTTTGCGTATTACGGCCACCAATTGTTGATTAACAGAAAAGCATAATAGCCCTCCTATTAACATACATGAAGGGGGCAAATATTAGGAACACTTTTCAATATAATGCATTCAAGTACACCACCACCCACTACGACCTCAGCAATAAACATAAAGTAGAGTTATCACCTTTCTGACAATGTCAACAAAAACTGAAAATGTATAAGCTTCATAAAAGTAGAATTTATGGCACAGCTGTTGCATTAGATTGCACAGGTGTTCCTAATAAAGTGCTTGGTGAGAGTAAAATATTAAAATATTATAGACACTGTACCTTAAAAGATTATTGGGTTTAAAAAGCAGGTTTAAATGTGGGTTTTTGACCTGAACTCAGAAACATTAAAAGCTGCTCAATAACAGCATCCACAGTACAGAAATATTGGCTAATACTGGCCTAGATTTAAAACTCTGGTTTGTTTTGTGACAGTAATGTTGTCCAATCAGACCCAAGTGCAGAGAACACAGAAAAGCTCGATGGAGTCCTCTGTAGACTCAGCACGACATTAACAGAATAAAAAAGAAAGTGGGTCAGAAAACAAAAACAGAAACAGGCCAATAAAACTGGCAACTAATAAACTAAACTAAAACACGGATCACTCAACAAACAACAAAAGAAGAAAGAGGATTATAGAGAAGATCACAGAGAGACGAAAATAGGTGAAGTAAAAGTTCTTGACCTTGGAGACATCTTAACTCAAGGTCATCTTACTGGCTCTTTCTGAAGCTTTCTGACTGCATGTCACAGTCTTCCTCAGCTGATGGGATTTTCTTTGCTGTACTGAAGACATGTGATCCAAGTATGGAACTTACAGTAGATCGCATGGTGTCAGGTGGTCTTATATGTTTACATGACAACTGAGCAAACACCATCTGCTGAGGAAAAGCATGAAATGTGGTTGAAAGCTCCAGAAAAAGCTATATATATATATATATATATATATATATATATATATATATATATATATAGTGTAGTATAAATAGTATAGTATAGTATATAGTATATAGTGTAGTACAAATAGTATAGTATAGTATATAGTATATAGTGTAGTATAAATAGTATAGTATAGTGCGAGAGGACAAACTTTTCTTCTTCTACTTCAAATTCTTTAGCGTGATGACCCTCACAAAGACACCAGAGAAGGAGCATTTAATGTTGTTGTGAGTTTGAGGTTATTGATTTCTATTGTATTGTGTATAGCATGTATGAGCAAGTGTGGAGAGACAAATAGTGTAGCAAAAAAGTAGGTATACCTGTATACCTGTATACCTGTATACCTGTATACCTGTATACCTGAAAGCCTGTATACCTGTATGCCTGTATGCCTGTATACCTGTATACCTGTATACCTGTATACCTGTATGCCTGTATACCTGTATACCTGTATACCTGTATGCCTGTATGCCTGTATACCTGTATACCTGTATACCTGTGTACCTGTATACCTGTATACCTGTATACCTGTATACCTGTATACCTGTGTACCTGTATACCTGTATGCCTGGCGGCTACACCTGCCGCACAGGGTTTGATTGATTGGCTTGTCTCTATTAAATCTCATTCATCTCAAAATTCCTCCCAGTTCCTCAGTTGTGAGCAGCTTCCTCTCTTCATCGGAGGCAAACCCACCACTGACTCATTCACTTTTTTTTTTTTTCATTTCAGGGACTGATCTGTTCTCCAGCGCAGCTCAGACTGACTTCAACATGGAAAAAATACACTTCAAGTCCTCAGTCGCAACCAAACCTCAGACCCATTTTCATTCACTGGCCTCCGACATGTTCTGTCATGCTCTATCTCTCTTATTTTGTGCATTAAAGCGAGATCTTTTTTTCCCTTACGTCTTCATTTTGCTGCTGATGTTCCATGCTCTGCCTCCCTTTTTCCATATTGTAACCCTCCTGTTTCTTAAAGCACATTTAAGTGCTGCTTTTGTATTTATACAGTGGTGTATGTATAAAGTTGACTTGACAACCGAGAGCCACATACAGTATGTGACAAATGACCTTTTTTTTGTCCAGAGAAGAATCAAAACACCAGGTAAAGGAGTAAGATTGGAGAAGAAGCTGAATAAAACAAGACAGAGGAGTGTTTTCAATGCAAACGAGTCGATTTTACTACTAAGTGTATCTGTGGAGGCAGCAGAGTAGCCTGAGGCAAAATGTACACTTAGCTTTGGTCTATACAAGGCCCAGCAGTGAATCATCAGAGCTCAGCTGTCCAAAATACACCACCAATCTGGCCCGGGCATATGGCTGCATGACACTCGTATGAATTACTACTACACACTCGTGTTGTTGTTTTTCCTCCCTTTTAAATGTTCTATGAGCCGGCCGACTCCCAACACTGTTTTACATCAGAGGAGATCAAAATCGCTGCGGTGACGCCTGAGAACAGACACAAAACGGGTCTGCATTTTGAACGTTTTAGCAAAGGAAAAAGGTCCAATCAGGTTTAAACGTATTAAAAATCTGTTTGAACAATGCAAAATGTTATAAAATTAATATTTACTTTGTGGAAAGATCATTCTGGTTGAATCTTTGATGTGTTTAAACATCCAAATTTCCCTGACTAAAGACAGAAAATCATACAAATCTGTCAAAAAACAGTTTTTTCTGAAATGCCTACATGGCCTTGAAAGTGACTGAACATGAGTTCAACTGTTGCAGATTATTTAGTGTGTTTTGGCTTAAACTGCAGGGATTACAACATGGGTGGAGGTTGTGTTAAAGGACAATAAAATGAAGATTAGAAAGATGGAAAACTGACATAGAATCTGTTTTCAGCTGCTTTCTGATGTAATGTTTATGAAGAAACAGTTTTTCCCCCTTCTCTGATGGATGCACTTGAAAACTCTACAAGGAGCACTACTTGAGTCAAAACATATTCATGTAAAAAATAAAATTATTAAGCACACAGAAAAATCAATGCAGGGCATCATCGTTCAGCCTGATTGCAATTAAAAGCCGTCCTCCACTGAGCCCAGGCTAATAGTCTGAGACAGTATTGATCAGTAAATGTAAAACTAGATCGGATCAACATCAGCATCAGCCAATATTCAAAGAGTGAGAACTGGAATTCATAGAGACAGCAGGAAAATAAACAAAACAGATGACACAGGAGTTGTTCTCTGTCTTGTCTGTAGCTGTAGTTTTCATCTAATTTGCATGAGGGAACATTTTAGAGAGATTTAGTCAGTCCTCGTGTTCTTTCTTTCACACCTTTCTTCCAGTTTTCCATCTACATGGTCTAATAAAAGTCTCTCTCTTTGCTTCCCTCTGTTTCCTAATTCAGCAGTTCCCTCTCCGGGGTTGCAGGAATATTTCATCACATCTGTCTTGACCTTTGACATTCGTATTAGTTGCTTGTGAAGTCAGAGAGCGGTGAATTCAAGCTGGTATGCAAAGTCTTAATAGATGTAAAAATGCAAAAGTAGAGGAAGGTTGAAATTTCTCTCTTAATGATGGCGATATACTCCAGAGGTTTCCCTCCTTGCCTGTCTTGATACGCGCGCTCATTTTTCGCATGTGTAATTGTCCAGGCGGTTCACAGCACATTATCAAATTCATCAGCTAATCATTTAAGACCCCCTCTTTTATCTGCGAGATGGTCTGCGAATGATCCGATGGCACGCCGATCGATAGGAAAATCGGAATATGCAAAGCGCGTTCTGATGTTTGGCATCGCTCAACCTTTGGTGCTTTCATCTCGGCCTTTTGATGTTGCTTTTAATCTGCATAACGCAGTGTGAGTGGCTAATGGAGTCGAGAGTCTCCTTCAGTGGAGAGGAGTCCGCTGCTGGAGTCCACCTGTCAGGACGGAATAAAGTTTCAAAATGAGATTTGGGATAAGAGAAGCGTCATCCACGGCTGGAGAAATGAATAGATTCTGTGTAGAGCAGTGAGGAAAAGACTATTTACACTGGGGCTGCAAAAAAGATTATTTTCATTTAAGTACTCTGTCAATTGTTTTGTTTAATATTTAAGTGTTTAGTCTTAAAAATGTGGCAAAGCCGTAAAAAAAGACGAAGTTGTGAAGTTGCTTGTTTTGTCGGACCAATTTAAAAAGATGAAAAACAAAGTAAAAAAGTAAATCCTCACATTTGAGAAGTCATTTTTGCTTCATAAATGACAATAAATTAAAACAATTATTAAAATTGTCTCCAATTAATTTTCTGTCAATTCCCACTATAACATACATATAGAACTGAAGGTGCTTTAATAAAAGCTTCTATGTTGTTATAATTAAAGTTTAAAAATAAAGAGGTAAGTCTGAGGCAGCCATGACTGAAAATGTGAATATAATGTTTTCATATGAAGCTCTTAATAACTATATTAAGGATCAGGCTGGTGCTATTCTACATTTTTCTTATTGTCGATTAAAGCCATGAAAAATCTTCAAAGAAATGCATCACAAATATATAGTTTCATTTAAAAAAAAAAAAAAGCTCATTAATTTCCTAAAACATCTGGGCACTGTAGTTTTTAGTAAATGTTACTCAAACAGAAGGAAATATTGCATTTGTAGGGGACTATTTTCAGTAGCGGATTAATACACATTTGGTGCTCTGGTGATTTTTTCCAGCAGCAGGACAATAAACTGTATGTGGGAATCCAATTAAAATAAACTACAGTGCACTACTTGTTAGTATAGTCAATTAATTGTTGGTTTTGGGCTTTTTGTGGGGTTTGTTAATAATAAGTAAAATATAGAATATCACCAGTCTTTTTCTAAATACTCTTGTTATTCATTGGCTGGTTAAAAAGTGCAGGACAAATAGTGGAAAAGATGTGGAAAAGATGTGGAATACATGTTGGGCTTTTCTTTACCATCTAAATGAGACATAATAAGCAGCAGGGATGAGGTCAGCTCATTTTGATCGATTTGAAAATGTGAATTGAAAGTGAAATTAACATAATAATGAGCAGCAGAGGAATCATCCACAGTGTTTTCTTTATAGACAGACCGGATACGACAGGAGAAAGATTTCCAGTCTTTCTTATTTGTGGGAACATTTAAAGTGACTTGAGCCCGACACTGCCAAGCGAACCTCACAGTTTGTTCTCTTGTGAATAAACATGAAGCACTGAGGGTTTGGTACTCTGTAATTTGGCTACTTTTATTCGAGCAGGGTCATTTTCAAGAGAAATTACAAATTAAGAATTCAATAATACTTTTACAAAGACATTTCAGGAAAGATTCTTCTTCAGTCATGATATCATACATAGTATTTAACAGTCCCTCTTCATTTTTTTAGCTTAAAAAAAGAAACAAAGAAAGTGGAATTTTTTCAGTCGAAAATACAGTGTTTTCACAATTGTATAAAAGTTCCCAAATTTGGAATTTTCCAGTAACTGGAAAATAAAAGGAAATAAAATAAAATAAGATTAAACTTCGCATTTCACAATGTTTCAAAACACAATAAATGCTCTCTTTACGTAAAATTTGCCCCTATGATCGACACCATGTTCCATTTTACTAAAATATATCTATATATTGAAGAACTATAGTACTGTACACAACAGTATGAAATAAATAAAATTAGGAAATATAAAATGGGCCACATAAATAATGTTTTTTTTTCAACCTACAAATAAAATGAATGCAATTTTGTTGTCTTCAAAAAATGGTTTGGTGTAATACTGACAAAGTTAAAAGAAAAGAAACTGAGAAAACATTGCACAACATAATGTAAACTAAGGAACTGCTGCCTATAGTCTTAATACTGACACGGGTGCTTCAAAGAACAACGGTAAACCATTTCATAATACTGAGGCTGGTGGAAAAAAAGTAACCTTCCTTTTACACAATACGAGGGTGGCACTTGCAGAAAACACACAGGTTAAAAGGTTTGCATATAAGGCTTCTTTTTTCTTATCAAAAACACCTTACAAAGGCTTCGTCCTTCATTTTTTTTCCCCCCCATACCATCTGTCCATAAACTGTATTTTCCCTTAAAATGAAGGTCTCTTTAAAACTTCATCCTCTTAAAAAAAAAAAAACCTCTCAGCTCCTTCATACAGTCTTTTTGTTTAAATTCCTTCATTTGAAGTTGATTCAAGAGGCCTAAAACAGTGTGGCTGGAGATGTTTGTGGCCGGGCAACATGGCAAAACTAAAGACGACACCGTAGGTAGGTAGGTGATAACAAAGGTAATATCGAAGGACTGTAGTGCAGACACTACTGCTCTTTTTCCAACACTGTATAAATATATACATAGGCAATACTTTTTATTATTTTTGTTCATGATTATAGAAGCGGAGTGCAATTTGTACAAGTCACTAGTTGTGCTATAAATACTATGGAACACAGGGGGTTTATTTGAGGAGGTTAGCACCACACATATTTTTAGGCCTTAGTACTGTACATTTTTTGAAATGTATTCATTTATTCATTGTTCGGTTTGCATAATGCAGCTTATTTCACAAACCCATGCCCCCTTCTCTCAACGCCTCCTCCAGATTGATTTTTCAGTCCATGTCTTGTTCGGCAGACATCTTTTCCCCCCCGAGGAGTCTGTCAAAGAAAGCTTCCCGGAAGCTTCAGGCACGTGCACGTACAGCTTAAAACACGGTGTTTTAAACCGAGCAGGTAAGAATACTGAACCGAAAGAGAGAAACTTAAAACTTTTTAAGATGGGAAGCTTTTGAAACGTCGTCGCCGATTACATGCCATCCTCCATCGTGTCCTCGTGATCCGATTTGGTTTCCGTTTTGCCGTCCAGCGAGCTATCGTCCATCGAGTGCTCTCCGTTCTCCTCCTCGTCCCTCAACGTGTCCGGGTCTGTGTCCATGCTCTTGCTCTCCTCCTCCTCCTCCTCGAACTCATCATCCCTCCGTCCAATCTTCGCATACGTTCCATCCACTTCCTTCCGTCCCTCTCTGATCCCTCCGTTCACGGCGTCGTGCCTCAGGATGGCCTCACGCTCGGCCAGCTCCGGGTAACCCTGAGGAGTCATGCCCTGCAAGTATGCCCGGCTCATCAGCAGCTCCGTAGGCTCCAGGTGGCCCTTCTCACGGGCCTCCCTCTCAGCCGCCTCCCGCTCCTCGGCCTCCCGCTTACAGTAGGAGTAGCGGTGGTTCATGTGCTGCGAGTAGGAGCCCGAGTGGGAGAATCTCTTCCCGCACTTGTCGCACTGGTAAGGCTTCTCCCCCGAGTGCAGTCTGGAGTGCTCGATGAGATGGTGTTTGTGTTTGAAGGCTTTCTTGCAGATCTGGCACTGGTGCGGCCTCTTGCCTGCGGAGACACAAAACACAGAGCGGGGACGTGAGTCGCTTGCCCTGCTCGTCCTGCTGCTACAACAAATCACACAAGTCAGAAGAAAGCAAAACGCTGAGGAAAAACTCTGATGAATTGGATGGTATGGAGCAAAATTAAATCACGGAGCATTAAATTCAACTTTGACTTACGACTTAGGGCTATTTGTTTATTCAAACTGCGAGCACAATGAGAAAGTGCACTCGCATTCATGGGCCTACATTATGGAAATTCCCTCCTGTGGTTAAAGCATGGAGAAACTCAACTACAACTATTTATTTTAGGCCTGCGTGCCACACTGATGAATGCAACATAAATAAACTACTGCAAAGCAAACAAACAGAGAAGGCGCGACATAGGAGTAAACAAATCTGAGATGGGCTGCAGGGAAGGGGGGGAGGCTCCGAGGGGTTACCCTGCTTATCTCCGAACACAATTCAAGTTCATGGTGACGCCTGGCCCTCCATTAAGTTTTGGGCTGGGGCTCCTCCGTCTACCAAATGTGATGGGACGCTTTGTGTGCCAAGGCAAAAACGAGAAACCCAAGCTGACCACAAGGACAGGGTGAGATAGTTTTATGACACGGGGCCATAAACTGTCTGGCTAAATAAATGTCCTCCAGCTTGTAATGTGGCCACACGGCTGCTGTTACACTTAGAGTTTATTCCAAAACACTTACTGCTTACTAACATATACTTCTTCACTCAGGATTTCCTCTAGGATCTGATGTTACCTTCTACTTTTTAAAAAAAAAAAAGCTACTAATAACTTTCCAAAAATCTAATTTTGGCTTAAAACATTTCTTTTTCTCATTCACTCCTGCTCAGCACGTGTGGAAATATGGCTGCCTGCCTCACACAAATCACATGACTCCCCTCTGACACAAGTCCACCCGCCAACAGCCTTTCAAAGTGCACTTCTGTCCAACATCTGGCCAGTTCAACCGCGCTTCACTCCCCTTCTTGAACACATAATATTGTTAAAAACAACACATGGCGACACGGACATGAAAGCGTCGCATCCAGAGCGAGATGCGGTGGCGTTCGGGAGATAACGCACCCTGTTTTAAAGAGTTCAGCACACAGTTCTGACGGTGCGCCCTCCCTCCCTTTTATGTCCGACCAGATAACATGAAGGCTGCATAAAGCACTGAGCGCTCTGCTACAGATAGTGGATAAAATAAATGATGCAACCTAGTGAAAGAGGATCTCTGTATAATAACTATAATGAAAGACTTGTTATCAGTGCTCTGAAGCTTCTGAGCGTTACGCCACTGATGTGATCTATCGCCAATAATGGGGCCGATAAAGGCATTAGAAGCCTTTTGCTGGCTTTATATGTCTAGGTGAATTGATGTGTGTCTTTTTAGATAGCAAAATGGTTAATACAGCAGGATATGATTGGAAAATAAAGAGTACAATCACTTGAGAAGATAGCTGAAGTCTCCCTCTTCATGCCTACCTGCATTAATTACAGATTATACTTTTCTAAAAGAGCTGATACAGTTTCTAAAATCTAAAATGTTTCTTGTAATATTTTAGGAAAGATCCACACAAAACTTTTATAACACATCACATGTTAACAAAGTCAAACTTTCTTATTTTGAGTCGGTGGCATCTCAACCCTGTCAATGAAGAAGCAAGTTAGGTGTTGGTTTACATAATATACAACTTAAGGGTAAAACAGAGAAAGGAAAGAAGGAGAAAAGGGGGTAACAAAAATATATATATATTCATACTGATAGGAGTTGGCAACACAAACATTTAAAACATAAAAAAGCATGGGGTTTAAAATAAGGGTCTAGAACAGTATATACCTGTGTGTTCATATTTGTGTCTTAGAAGGGAACTGCTCTTCTGGAATGTTTTGTCGCACAAGTCACACGCGTACATACCACTTTCGGTCTTCTTAATCTTCTTCCGCGACAGACAGGAGTCGGGGTCTGTCATGTCGTCCAGCCCTGACATGTAATCTGGTGTACCGTCGAGCAGGTCCCCCTTTAAAAAACAAGAAACAAAAAAAAAAAAAGAAAAAAAAAAGAAGAGAAAACAAGAAATACTAATGAATTTATGGGTGTGATAACTGGGAGGGTTTCAAGATATTGATTAATGTGAGGAAAGGCTGCACCCTGACTAGTCAGCTTGGATTAATTTGAAGAAAAGCTGCAGTTAGCATGAGCGGCGATTGCTAACATGGCTAAAGCAGTTTGATTGACAAGTGGGAAATGAGTTAAGTTAGTTAAGCAACATAATTTACTTAATTTAAAAAAAACATATTACTTTAATCTCTTGGAGTCGCAGCTATTCTACCATTTTGAAGTGAGGCTAGCTTGAAATAGAAGCTAATGTTTGTTGTTGATGTCATTCTAGATGTATTTTCATTAAAGTTTTTGCAAATTTCTTTACAGTAATTTTGTCCCTGAAGCCTCTGAAAAGGGATGTAATGTCTTGACATAACGTAGGGTAATTTGTAGCTAAGTTGAACAAGAAGATATGCTAATTGCTAAACATGTATCAAATGCTAATTTGAGTGAACCCCAAAAACATAAAAACTGTCTCAAGATGTGTTTCAGGAATAAATGTCATTATACTGCAATTATATAATCATAATAAAAGCTATTGAATGCTGAAACCTACCAAACAATCACACTCTGCTACATGCTCTCATGCATTTTTGATAACCAGCATATACCAGCGTTGATTTCTTATAAAACTTCCAGCTCTGGAGTAATATCACCCATCTATAACTGACATGCTCCCCATTATGAAACTCAGCAATAATGGTGTATTCAGTGTGGTCTAATTTCGTACAGGAGTGTTAATTCTGCACATTCCTTTAAAATTCTCTTTTATGATGAAGATTAGTCTTAAACATGAATTGATGGGGAACAATATTACAACATTAGAGGAGGCACAGTGAACCATTCTCGAAATGGCAAACTCATATAATGATCAAAATCAGGAGGTGCACCTTAATGGCCAATATTGAGCCACCAAAGCTTTCTTTAATGAATATGTGTGTGATAATGTGAGGACAGCACTGCACTGTGTTTTAAGAAGGTTCCACTATCACTCTGCAATCAATTTGAACTAAACGCCTGTAGCTGTATTTTTAAAATCTAATTTAATAACTTAGAATAGGAAACATTATTAATACTTTTTTTTTTTTCATCAAAATGGTTCCCTCTATGTTAAACAGCCTTCAGCATTCAGTGGTAATGAACATGGAGACTGTGCATTATTAATCCACATGTAGAAGCTCATTTTGGATTTGGCTCTCTTTAAAATGCAGCAGAGTTGCGGTGGGAAATTTCAGAGAAGTGCACAGCTCCGGGGCTCACCTTTGTCATTTTTACAAAGGCCTTTCACCCATATTTAATAACAAAATATCTGAGTTCAGGCCAGCGCTGGAAGAGGACTGAAGTCAGGAGCATTAATGTGTTCCACACACAGCAGCAGGAAAAATTTACAGTGAAGAGTGGTAACAATTAGGGCTTTACTCAGATACGTTTTGAGGGCCAAAATCGATGCCGTTATTTGAACCTGATGTCTGATATTTTGCACCAGTGTGTTTGTAACTTTGACTTTTTTGCATGTAAAAAATCCAAACCATCAGGGTTCAGGTTCAGGGTGGAAAAGCAGTTTTTAGACAATTATAAGAAACCACTAAAATCCAGAAATTAAAATCTGCAATTGAAACTCTGTTAGAAGGGATAGAAAACAAAAAGAGTGAAGCTTCACTTAAGGTTTTACAAACTGACAGCTGTAAAAAAACAAACACAAATATGATATAGTGCTGCAATTCATGTTTTTTGGAGTCAAACATCAGTTTAATTGATAAATTATTCATCTGATTTTTTTGAATAATCAAATGTTTAGTTTATGAAAAAAGAAAATAGGTACAAGAGCCAAAGGTGAACCCAAAAATAATCAATTAACAATTGTATTAAATAAAAGCAGCAAATCTTCATATTTGAGAAGTTGGACCAAGCAAATGTGTTGCATTTTTTCTGGATGAATAACTGATAAATTATGAAAATTGTTACTGTTTCAATTGTCTTTTCGCAAAAAAACCCTGAAGCTGTTGAGTAAAATGGGCTTAATCGGTTTAATTATCATTACTAATATTACACTGTAAACAGATGCCCCCTTTCCTCCCTGACACCACTAACGATGCCTCACTCGTATCGCGGCTGTTTATCTCCATCACCTTTGCCAGTTCAGTCTACCTCAGGTGAGCGTTCCTCTCTCCTGACTCTGAAGTCGTTTTTAATTAGTACAGAAATTAGTTCAGATCATTTTAGAGACTCTGATTGAGCCTGGGGCTTTTACAAAACCACAGGTGGCTTATTTACCTGGAAACCTGGTTTCCGCTGGTACTTTCTCCTCTGCTGCATCTCGGCAAAGGTAGCTGCCCCTGCTGCGTAAGTGTAGGCCATGTGTGGTAGGAAGCCCATTTGATCCATGCCCGGATAGGGCCTAAGACCTGGTATGCTGGCCTGCATCGGGGGCATGAATGTGGCAGGCGGGAAAGCGCTCTGAGGTGGAAGTGACGTATACAGGGGTTTGGCAGCAAATGGGTTAATGCCGAAGATGGGGCTAGTGCTTTTTTCAAGGTTTCCGTTGTTGGTAGAGCCTGAGAACTCCTTCTTGAGATAGGCTAAGTTCAAAGGCTCTTCGAAGTGCTCGCGGGGAGAGGGGACGCTGTTATGGTCAATGGTAATACTGTTGACTTTAGGTCTGCTTTTGACAGTCAGTGCATGCTTGGGTTCCTTCATGAGTCTCGGCAGAGAGAGGTCCAGCGGCTCAGCCTGCAGGTCTTCTGAAGTCAAGCTGTTTGGAGTGTAGGAGCTGCTGTGAGAGTTTTTGGAAGATGTGGAGGACAGATTTAACGGGGAGGGGGTGTTGCTGCGGGAGTGGTCCAACTTTTCACCCGTGGCTTTGGCGCTGCCGCTAAACTGGTGGTTTTTCAAATGTCTGAGTGAGTTGTCACAGTTGTTAACGTTGTTATGGAGCTCCGCTATGGAGGGAGACGTGATGCGGTCAGTAGGCTTGAGAAGAGACACAGGTGACCTAGCTGCCATAGAGTCTTTTGGTGGAGTGTGGTGGTTATTTGTTCCGACAACCATATCCATGTTGTTCCTGTGCTCTAGCGGCGGAGTTCTGGTGCTGCCGTAGTGGTACATCTTTCGCTGCTCGAACCACTCCCTGACAAATTCCTGAGGAAGGCCGACCGCTGTGGAGATCTTGAGCAGCTCCTCCGAGTTGGGCTCCATGTTCATGGCGAAATACGCCTTCAGCACAGACATGTGGTCCCTGTAAGGGTTGAGGGGCCCAGTGAGTCCCTTCTCAGACAACATGGAGGAGGATAAGTGGGTGTTCTTCTCCATGAATATCCCTGGTTTGTTGGGCATCAGATTCTCACTGGGCTGCAGCACGGCTTTGATCTCCTCGTTCATTTTACACAGGTAGCGTTCATGCTGATGCAAGGGTATGGGCCCGGGGAAGGTTTCTTTGCAATATTGGCAAGCATAAGGTGTAAACATGTTGTTTTCCTGCACCTTCTCATCCACACCTCCTTCAAGCATGTGGTTGGATTTCTCTCGTTTGATATTGCTAATCTGTCTCTTTGAGTCTGTCGTCAAGCTCTGGAGGCAGGCTTTGGCTTCGTTCACTTTTTCTAGCGTGTAGTCGATGATGCTTTTGGTGGCGCCGTTGTGATTAACAAGTGGAAGACCGACCTGATGCCCGCCTGGAGATGTCAGCCCCTGTTTCTGCTCTTCAACCTGGGACCCCAGCTCCTTCATGTAGGCCTTGAGCTTGGAGAGCTCCTCTGGCTTGCAGTCCATTTTCTGCCTGCACACAGTGTTGTCCACGATCTGGAGGACCTTCTGCACCTCGCTCAGGTTGTTCACCAGCGGCCCTGGGTAGCCCAGGAGCTGCGACTCAAGTCCAGCCATCCCAAGGTGCTGCAAGGGGCTCTGGGCTGTCGAGTTGTGGTGAATCCCCAGTGGGCTGTTCCCTCCTACTCCATTCATGAACGGTCCAGGAGCTCCGAATCCATGCGATGCCATCATCAGCTTGTAGTCGTTGAAGTCGAGCGGCTCCGTCTTGATGTTCAGGTGGTTGTTGTGTTCGGGGAGGCCGAGCGGCTTGCCGTTCTCCAGCTTCTGGCGCAGCTGGGTGATGGCAGTGTTGGTGGGTGAGGAGGAGGCTGAGGTGGGGGAGGAGCCCGTCTTCATGTTGCTGCGCATCCTGCCATTGACGGCAATCAGGCCAATGCACTTTTTGCTGCTTATGTGGGAACTGTAGGAGCCCGAGTGGGAGAAACGCTTCTTGCAGTTGGGGCACTCATACGGTTTTTCACCTGAAACAAAAAAATATATGTAGCATAAGAATAACAGGTTTATATGAATAATATAATCAAATTAGTAGTTCATTTGTTTACTGTTTATTTATGGGGGTCAATGTAATGTATTTGTATAGCACATTTTACAATGAAGGCAAAGAAATGCATTAGGACAAGTTTTAAAAACACAATGAAGAGGAACATAAAATCAAATCAAGTTAAATGAAATACAGTAAAATAATATATCAGGAATACAGTGCAGTGATAAATTGCCGCAAATTTACTAAAGGAAATAAAAGGTCGGTAGAGAAAGATAAGCAATTAAAGGCACAGGAAAACAAGCGAGTTAGTCTTTGTTATAGTGATACAATGATGTAAATCGAGGGAAACTGTGAGTACTGCATGTTCATTGACCAAAAGGCGACTCTCATTTAGTTTTTCCGTTGATCAATAGGCATTGTCCCTGACAAATAAACAAGTAAATGAAATTAAATTTGTTGATACGCTTCACACACATACTGTACGTGTTGCTGAGCAAATATTGTACTTGGCAATTGGAATGATTGTTAACGCAGCAGAGTTCAGTGTCCATTAACAGCAGGGTGGGTCCAAAATAAACCTAAAGGAATTTCTGCAGATTCATGGTGTGCTTAAATCATGGTTATGAATATTCAAAGAGCAGGGCAGCGTTCCTCTTGCTACTCACCGCTATGAATCCGGAGGTGTTCCTTCAGATGGTGCTTGTATTTGAAGGCCTTGCCACACTCGGTGCATTTGAACTTGCGGTTGCCGGCCGCTTGGTTGAGCAGTTGGTGCTGTGAGAGAGGGAGAAAGAGAGAGATCCACGTTGAAAAAAAAAAGAAAATAAAGGCACAAACATCGTGGGGGTGAGAGTTCAGTAAATAATCACAATTGGTCGGCATGACAACAAGCAACAAGCCAAATGGCTCCTGATGCCAATGAAGCATCTTGGCTTTCTACTCCCACCTCCGTTGAGCGACTACAAGCAGCGGCGGCGATAACAGAGAGAATCACATACCTTTTAATTTCCTGGCTCCTCAGCCAAAGGAGGCATGCCTTTAGAATTTGGCAGCCCAGAAAATAGAATAAATGAAAAGAGTCTTTTTTAGAGCGTTTTCCCTTCATTAGAACTGCTGATCTGATCTACTTTTCATTAATTTGGGCCTAATCAGTCTAAAAGGTATTCAGAATCATCTGTGAGCTCTTTCACCCTGCATACCTGTATTCACACCCTTTGAATTACACATTGCACGTTTTCAGAAGAGTCTCAAATGTCTTACAGTAATTTAAAAAAAAACCCCTCAAATGTCTCTTTAATAATCTTAGGGTACAGAACAGAGCGTATGCTGTTCAAAGGTAAACATCAGTTGCAAGCCATCAAATTTGCAATTCAGAAAAGGCCTGTTCTCTGAAAAGAAAAGAAAAAAACATCAAAATATAAAAACCCAGCAACAACAACAACACTGGGTGTGTAAAGCTGGCTCGTCACTCACGAAACAATTAATTCCAAGTGGGAGGTGAGGACGTTAAACAGTTAGTAAATAATAAAAAAAAGAGAAACATTTTCTCTGAGCTCGCTAGGGGGAAAACACAGCGACTCCCTCCTCCCAGTTCAGCCTTGACAAATGCTGGGGTGTGTGCTGACTCTACCCACATTCCTGGGGAGACAGATGGTGGCGCGCAGGACACTGGGAGGACTGGGAGGAATTGTTCAAACAGCCCCAACCTTCAAAGATCAAGCAGGGAGAGTCGGGGGCCCCGCCAAGCGCCGGAGAGGGACCCCACCGCTCGTATGTTGCTGAGTTGCATAAACAAACAGCAACAGCTGCTTCGGTGCCTCCGCCCCCACCTCCACCACCACCACCACCATCCCCTTACTTCCCCCCTGAGGACCCCTGCCCGGTAAAGTTTAGTCTCGCCACCACTGCTAATAAGACACAATCGCTCTGTGCTCTTAATTGTGAATGGCACCGGCAAAATGCTCCATCTCTCCTTCATGGCTCGTTGTCGGTGTGAACGCCACCACTGCTGGTTGTGGGCGGGGACCCGACTGGATGTTGTTTGCATATGTATAACCTCTAATTAGTCATATTTCAGCTAATTGGTTAAGAGGAGGAGGAGTATTAAGGCTTGTAAACATATGAGACAGAACAGCACGGCGCATGTTTACCTATCAGGACATTATTCTTTATGTTAATGTGATTACTCCTGAGTCCTCCTGAGTTAGCTGCTAATTGCCAAACGTACATTTTCATATATGTTCATTTTGCTTTTCTCTGACTTCTAAACACTGGAGGAAGTGATTTATTTTGCTGTTTGTCTTGAATAAACCTGTGTACAGAGCACGAGAAGTGACTGAAAGGACAAAGAAAAGAGCGCCACCTACAGAAAATCTACCAAAAAAAAAAAAAATCAAACAAGTAAGACATCATCTCGATCTCATCTCGAGGATTACCACTTAAACAATCCAGCTAATTTACAAATCAAGATAACCGGCTTTGTAGAAGGACCTGCAGTGCTTGAATAGGAGTCTTTGGCCATTGACTCGACTCTGGAGGGGAGCAGCAACAGCATTGTAATATGAGGATTGGGACAGCGGCTCACTCGGCCGGCCCATCTGCTCACGTTTACACCCAGCTGGTAGATCAGGTGAAAGTGCTGGCTGCTGACATCTGATCAAATCAGCCACAGTCTGAGCCTGTCATCCTTGCTTCAGAGAGCACAACACAACACCCACGACCTGGGACTGAACAGGCTACATGATATCATCTGTAACTGGCTGAAAGCTTTTTTTTTTTTATACCACTACTGTACATTATGAGGTTTTTCTACAGGAGGAAGTTCATGAGAAAATTAGATGTCAAAGAAGGCTGATCCTTTAGTTTTTTTCCTGTATATTTTGCAAATATAAATGATACATTTCTTCATCTATTAGGCCTTTTTGTGCTTTTAGGGTTTCTGAGAAAAAGAGCGGATCTGTTACATTTTAGAGATTAACCTCTGGTCTAACTTGCATTTTTTAAACAAATTCCTCAATTATAATCATCCTTCGAAGCACAAATACAGACTCCATCTACTTTAAAATTTACTGCTCCAATTTTAGTTCACTGAGAAGTTATAATTATCCCCCAATGTGCGAAAAAACTCTGAAAGCATGCAATTTTTTTTTGCCACAATCTATCTCACCCCACATCTTCAACTTAAAGCTGACAAGCGAGTTAAACACCCGTGACTGCTGGATGTGTTTTCACCTCACAGGACTTTAAGGTGATTCATGCTAACTGCCAACAGATTCACATTATATTTCAGACATATAGGATATAAATCGCTCGAGAAAATTCAAGTATACACAGATGTTTTTGCAGTGCATGAAATTAGAAGCGGGGGGATGGGTGGGGTTTGATGGAGTACCACGACTGCAGGCTGCACCAGAACAACATTAAAGGCCAGGAGTGAAGTGAAGTTAAGGAGCTGATAAAAATTTCCAAATTGGAAATTAACACAATCATTCGATCGTGAACACGAGACTGGAAAATCATATCAGGGAGGGCCATCAAAAAACCATTTAGGGCCTCAATTAAAGTTATTACCATTAAAGGATCTGCATCTTCAAAATGCCATGAAAAATTAATAATGATTGCCAATCAGAAAAAATGATCTCTCTTCTCCGAGGGATCAGAGCACATTAGAAATGAAATAGGGGACAGAAAGAGGAGGAGGAGAAGAAAAATAGTAGGGAGGGATGAAGAAGAGAAAAAAAATTTAAATCCTCCTCACCTGATCCCTTGCAGGCTTGTGTGTGGCCATATGCCGCTCAAGCTGAGTGCGGTAAGCAAACGTGTAGTTGCACAGGGGGCAGGCGAAGTTCTCCTCGTTCTTCTCATGGCGGTACTTGATGTGCTCCTTCAGCGATGTCAAACGCTTGTAGCCCCGGTCGCAGTAGGGGCAGGTCAACAGTTGGGCGAAGGCATCTGGCGTTCCAGGTGGCAGGTCTGCACGGGAGACAGCGGGAGAAGGGGAGGGGAGGGGAGGGGGGGGAGGAGGGAGGAGGAAGGGGAAGGGAAAGCGGGCCAAAAGGTCAGCGAATCAATGGCAGCTAACGGGCGGGCTGCCCAGAGTGGTATGGGAGTTATCTCTGCAATCTGCTCCACATGAGAGCCACAGTGTCAGGCTGGCATCCGCTGCACTACGACCTCCTCCCGACTCCTCACACACACTTGTACAGCTTTACATGCAGCACTCACACTCTCCTCGGGTCTCAGTTTCCTTCACATAGTATTAAACGGAGACATTATACTGTATATACACAATCGCACAGATATAAAAACCTTAAGTCGACAATGTCGCTGACACACACACATAATTCCCCATACCTCCCTAATTGCTTTAAACTGCCCTCACTTTTTAATGCCATTCCCGCTGACACGTTTATCATGTCTGCAGCATGAATCATGAGCCAATTCAAACCCCCTCCCCCCGATTTCTTTCCTTCCTGGGAGCTTCAGAGGTGCACTATCTGATTTCAAGCCCCTGCCCAGCTGTTGCTTAAGACTGTAGGTAAACACCAAGGCATCCGGCGAATCTGTGGGACCAACAGCTGCCCGGTCGTGTCAGCGGGAAGAGCTGCTGCTCTGTCCAGACGCCTTTTCTTTCTTTTTTTAAAAACTCATAGATGGGAGGTTAGCTGAGCAGGCATGATCTTTTACTGCAGCAGTCGTGTTTCCAAAGGAGACCAAGTTGAATGTCAACCCAATTTTTTACAAGTTAATATTAAAGGCCTGAATTTTTTTGATACATGGTGCCAGTATATTTAAGTTTCTGCTCTGATACCTAAATAAACTCCATATTATAACAATAAATTAGCAAAGTTTCCTGATTTTCTGACGAGATGAGGACATATATGATCAAAGAATGCATAAGAATATGATGTCCTCTATTGACAGTTTTCACCACTCGATGCTAACGTATTTTTGTTTGTACTCAGAAAGTATTGAGGCTCAGTAAAAGGCCCTAATCAAATTTTGGATCTAATACTTTCATGATATTTAGTCCTTCATCTAAGGAGCAGCTAAGGATGATTTTCATTTTGACGTTTCACCTTCATCACCTACATGTCCTCCTTCCCGTATTTATCATGGGTCAGCCTGATTAATCAAACCTTCACATTTTCACCTCTGACCCCTCCGATTCGTACCGTTCTCCTCTGGCCCGGTGGCCTCTGGTGTACCCAGGCGGGACAGCTCCTCTGGGGCTTCTGGGTAGATGATGGCAGTGTCGCCCCGCTGGAGGTACTCGGCGATGCTCACTACGTGGCTGTCGCCGTCGTCCAGCTTCCGCTTGGCAAAGAAGTCCTCGAACTCTGAAGTGCAATCGACGCTCTTGACTGAAGGGGAGGAAGAGAGAGAGGAAGAGAGATGGTGAAGGAGGAGACCGAGAGAGGGGGAGGAATAAATTGGATTCATTTCTTCCCCAGAGAAATGTCTTACAGGAGGATATTGGGAACATCTTGGTGGAAATGCGATGAGGACAGCCACCCTAAAACATTACAGCCGTGCTTTGGGGAGAATACATCTAAATTACTGGGTTTGCTTGTCACGCCATGGTGGCTAAAATAAGAATTGTAACTTAATCCGGCCAAAAGTCAGAGATAAACGCGCTACCATGAGCTGCTGAAGTGCAACGTGTAAAAAAACTTCACTGACCTAATTTACTCATGACATGGAATCAGATTTCAAGTTTAAGACTATAAAATACAAAAGGAAAACACACTTATACACATACATACATATATACATACAAAAGCCTGGTTTAATCAGCAACAGAGCCACGTTTCTTCGTATCGACTTTCACATATAAGGTCAATCAAGAGACTGTGGCTTTTGTTGATTCTGTGTTGAACAGATTACCGGGGCCAAACCACAAACCAGCACAAAAAAAAAAAAAAAAAAAAAGAAGAAAAAAATAAGAGACATGCTTTGCCATAGCTGAGCAGAATGTATCTTAAGCCAGCCAAAGTGCTGAGGCCACACAATGCGTTTTCTCAAATTATTTCCCAGTCCCTTCTCTTCAGGGAAACTCTTAAGCTGCAGTGTGGAGATAGCTGCCTCCAAAAACAAACCGGAGCTAAAAGAAATCAGCAGCCTTCATTAGTCAAGGGGATGGCCGACTTTCAAAAAACACACACGCACACATTCATACACACAGTGTTTACAACCCGGAGAGATTCTGGAGGCTGTTGGGCGATGTCGAACCAAAACGCGAGTGACGTCTCATCAGACTTCATCCCCTGTTAATTAGGCTTTTAGACTGTGAGCCAAGGTGAGGTTTAAAGAGCAATTTGTTAGGCCGTGATGACTTTGCGGCCCAATTTGCGAAAGGTCAAGGTAGTAGATATTTGGTTGTCAAAAATGGCACCGAAATGTCATCGGTGCCAATGGATCGGTTTTGATAACCATGATAGCATAATTTACAGCGTTCTCATTAGATGATTCTTTGTGGCTTTTGAGGGCTGCTAAGCTAATTGTGCAAGACTCAGTGTTATGATTTTACTTTTTCAGGCGTTATTTAAGACTGACTGATGGTTGACCAGGGTGCGCCCTGGTGCAAGCAGTTTCTGGACCCAATCCTAAAAACCTTCAGGGTAATGAAATGTTGTTTATTTGATATATTTTACTTTGAGTCAACGCAATCTACCAAGCTTCTTCTTCACATATGCTTTTTTTTGAGTCATTCTGGATGAAAAATATAAACGTAAAAATGTTTCTTTAAGGAGGAACGACCGACTTTCCTTCCAGTATAAGAGGAAATCACCTGGATCAAAGTGTGCTTTGGCACCGGGACGTGATCAAACTGCTCATGTCTTTAAATGAAATCACATGTGATCTAGTGGCGGGGAGCTTCCACAGCAGTGCCACAGTATTGTTTCCAAAACCCCTTTAAGCAGTCAAAATGGAAAACATTTGCTGTGCTTGAATTTTTAGAAAAGAAGGAGAAGAAAAAAAGTGAAGAAGAAAACACCACGACGGGCAGAAAGTAATAGTAATTAAAGCTGAAGGGAGGGTTTCGAGGCAGGGCTGTGTGGCGTTCTGTGGGGTGAGTTTGGTTTATCATAACAGTGGCCGGGGCCAATTGTCAGGGTGGCCAGGATGATATCATGGAAGGGAGGAGTGTGTGGCTACAAATCAGCTTTAGTAGCTTAATGAATAATGGCAGGTAGGGTTTGGTTCCACCAGGAGCAGGCAACGGGACACAAACACTCACTAAGACACAGGAAGGCTCAACTCAACATGTGTAATCAAAGATTTAAAAAAAAAAAAAGAATCACATTAACCACCTATAAACATAAACATACAGGGATTTGTCTTGGTGGTTATGGAGTCAGCAGGACGAGATTTCCCTTTAATTACAGCTCATAGTAAGTGGATATGATTTCTTTGTACTTGTTATTTTAAAGAAGCCATTGTATCCTGGGGTCGCCGCCCTGCCCCCTCCCCCCCCCCCGGTCCAGTTTGAACCTACAGTAATTTTGACAAGTTTATTATTAGTTTGCCAGCCCTATTTGGGCTTCGAAAGACTTTGTGGTTTACTGTCAAATTTTCCCCCAAAACATTTTTAAAAATCTGAACAGGAAACTGAGTCTTTGAACTGGAAACAGCTTCTAGACAACTATAACCCTCGATGAAAAGTCACATGCAGACATCGCCTGGTTTTTTAAAGGGTTACAGGCAAGGAATGTTGTTACTTAGGTAACAGGGACAGAAAGAGGAAGAGCGACTGACACTTATTCACCCACATAAAACAAAAACATCTTCAGTTGACTCACCTGTACCGTTTCCAACTGCCTGCAAAGTGGTATCAGGCCCCAGGGTGTCAAAATCATCTTTTATTTCATCTGCACAGAAACAGAGAAGAAGAAGAAAAAGGGGATGTGGGGAGAAGGAGAGAAAAGGGAGGAGGGGGGGTGGGGAGGGGTGAGTACCTCGGTGTACCATGCAAACCAACAAACGCTGACAATGAGGCCTTTAAGAAGAAGGTATGGAGAAAGCAATAAAGGCACCGCTGTGCATCGCAGCGCGCCGCGGCTTTGTTCGGCATGCTTAATGAATGCTATCATCTGGGCCAGACAGTGACTTATTTACCTTTAACATGACAACAAGCGGCAGGGGAGGCAAAGAAAGCTTCAATCGTCAAACAGAGCGATTAAATACAACACGCAGCACATCCACCTGAGCAATCATATAGAGCTCCAGCCAACACACAGGCTGAGCTTATTACTCCCTGGCTGTGACGCCGCTGCAATCCTCTGCATGCAGGATCACGCTTGTTTTATCATATGTCATTTGGTGGATGCTTTTATCCAAAGCTGCTGCTTGGAGTATTGTGAGCGCACACATTTTTTTGATTTCCCACAAACCCTGGCAGAGAGTTAGTGCCTTGCTCTAACTAAAAAGAATACAACCCTTCACCACAAATTAAGAGTTTTAGTTGCACAAACATTTCTCAGGGGCAGAGCTGCTCTGGAGGCAGAAATAACCTCATTGGTTGGGGTAAACCTCAGGTGGGTGGAGCCAAAGAATTAATGTTTTCTGGTGAAGTTAAAGTGCAATGAAACAGACAACAGTTAAGACAGGATGAAGCTATTATTTCAGGCATTACACTGATGATACTAAAGTGAAAAGTGCATTTCAACAGTAAGAATCACTAGTTTGAATGTTTTGGCATCATTAGTGGACTTTACTACTATTCTGAATGCAGAGCTTTCATGTCTTTAGGTTAATTTCAAAAGGCCCTGTTGTAAAATAATTCAGGTACAACACATGGCAGAGTACACGGCTGAAAAATGGGAGATAAAGGGTTAAAACTGGGCTAAATTTGGTTGTAGCTACATATAATGATATATGGTAAAAATATGAAATGAAATGACGATTATATTTTCACCAATAAAGCTTTAGACATTTTTTTTGGGCTCTGAAAATTGATTTACATCAACCAATCAGATAATTTCTGCCTCCCAGAGACGCCCTGTCTCTGAGAAATGTTTAAATAACTAAACCTCCAGGAGCATCGGTTTGAACAGAACAGGTTCTTACTGCCAATCAGGATAATGGCACCCGGTCTGTGCAGACGGGCAGATATTGTCCTGGCACAGGTGAGACGGCTGTAAATAAATGGCAGATTGACAGGCTCATAAACAAACCCTCTTCTGACACATTCATCTCTCCACGGTCGACAGGAGGACACTGACTGGACAATCAGCTTAAGGAGTCCCTGGTCCCTTCTTCCTGCCTCGTCTGTAAAAATTAAATCAAGGTGCTTCCGAGAACATGGGGGCTTTGTATTAAAAAAAAAAAAAAAAAAAAGAAGAAAGAAGACCTGCATTGTGTGCCTCACCCGCATCTGTTCTTGCTCTGCTGCTCCTGCAAGGACGTCACAAATGTTGCATTGTCAAGATTTTTATTTTTTTCACCAGTCCACAGCAGGATCTCATGTATCTGACTGTCCCTTGGCTATTAAACCAGGATGAGCGCCTACATTAGAGAAACCTGGCTGAGATGTTACAGGAAAGGTGGTGGGTGTATTGTTGATAATAATGTTATCCTGCTTACATTACTCCACACAAGAGCCAGAAGCAAAACAAGTTTTTATTTTTAGTTGGAAACAATGAGTTTAATAGTTGTGAATCATTTCTGAGGCTCGCAATTCAGGGTGCTTGAAATTAAAGATTTGACTTCTGCGGTTAAATGATAAAACACCCCTGTCAATGGCTTCAGAGAATAATGACAGGCTCTTCTGGAGGGGTATGTCCTAGTTTAACTTTTCCCTTTCTAGGATTTTTTTTTTCCCTCATCTTTTTTTTTCTGTACATTTGATTGCACGTCTGCCAAACGGCATGAAAACCACAGGCGCAGTATGAGAAAATAAATGGGTTTTAAACAACATAAATTAAGCTGTGACAAAACAAAACAGATAAAAAACCCTCCACCACAGATTAAAATATACCCACAAGTATCAGATTTCAGCATGTATGAAAAGCTCCCCCCTTTTGCACTGGACAGGGTCAAAACTCCTTCACTTTTCTGTGTCCTCGTAGGCACCGTGTTTGCTTTGGGTAATCAAATTTGGCTGCATACTTTTGGTCTGACGCAAGGGGATGACCAGTGGGATTTACTGGCCCTCCACTCTCCCCTATTTACCTTGGAAAACTTTTGTTATCTGTGGTCTGAAGGGAGGGACGGCTGCTTCCAGTAGGAGGTAGGCTAATACCACATACACCTCGCTGCTATGGCCTCTGGCACACACGCATGCATCCATCCATGCCAGTCCTGAGCTACATTCAAATGGGACAAAGTGGCATTGTGGTGAGCTGGGTGCCTGCTCGTTCTATAGTAAGAAAAGCCACTGATGTTGCAGCTGTAGAGCCTCCTTTACACACAGATTTTACAGGGAATGGCCAGTTTCAGGGCTTTATCTAACATCTAAAATGTTCACAACATATAAAAAATGCCAAACAATGTAAAAAACATGGGGGAAAATAGGGTTTTGATTCCTGTTGGCGTCATTTATGCCACAAATATGTGCCTATTCTTGGCCATGGAAAGCATTTCGGATGAAACTGTCCACTAAATGCTGGAGAAGTATGTTATGTCAGCAGTAAATCACATAAGACCTGAGGCGGTAAGGTACACACCTCCTAGAAGAGCAATGTTGAGGTTTGAGAGTCGACTCTGGACCCAGGAGGAGTCCAGAATACCTTGGCCCGACCGTAATTCCACCTATTTTCATAGCAGCGCTGATGCTGTTTATTTTGAAAACATTCCTATTTTTATGGCCGGTCGCCGCAGTCATAGCCGCTTTAAAGTTCTGCCTTTGTGCATTTAGCCTCATTTATCCTGAATCTGTCATGTTTGACTAACACATACAATAGGTTGAGAATCTTAGAAACAAAACAAGATTTTATTAAAACAGGTTTTTCAAACCTGATGCCGATTCTAATATGTTTAGACTGAAGTTGTCAATAGCAGATATTATGTGTGTCATTTTACAGCCAAAAAAAACAGTGTTTGCCTCTGAATTTTATTCTTGGCAGGCTGAAAAAGCTTGTGAAACACTGCACTTATTCAAAAAATATGGGAAACTCCTGGATGCAGTAGGTGTTTAAATGACAAATTAATTACACCAAACTTGATAAATGTGCAACGAAAACAAGAACTGCTGTTTTATCAAAGACAGAAGGCCAAATTTGGCACAAGTGTCATAAAACAAGGCGTCTTGAAGATGGAGCAAACGTAATCCATAATTCAGTAAACACAAGGAAAGAAGGTTATTTCTACATCTTGACATTGCTGCAATGTTAAGTCAGAAATCTTCCTAACGCCCCAGAGAAGAGTTTAAAAAGGGCAAAGGGAGAACGCAGGTGATTTATTTGAAAATGTCTGTCAGTGATAATGATGTCATGCTTTCCAGCACATCGCGTCCAGCCTCACTGTGGGATGAAGGAATGTCAAGGACAACGCCAGACACAAGACTCTGATTGTGCCCTGGAATCAGAAGAGGCTCGGCGATAAAGTTTTTTTTTTTTTTTTCTGGCTTTCTTTCTTACATGCAGTGGTTATGTCTCAAGAAAACAACTGAGCTATGCTGCTCTGTAGCTAAAGACCATTCCTAAGCATCATAATACATTAAATGCTCATAGTGTCTTTTGAGGGAAACATTTTTTAGGTGCTTTTGCTGCAACTTTTCAAAACCTAGAATTGGTTACATTCCCTCATGTTTCCGAGACCTGTGTGAAAACTCTTGATAGGGGAGTGCGGACCAAATCAGTCCGAGTAGGAAGGAGTGGGGCTGCTAACTTATCTCAGACCTAAGATATGTGCTGAGGTATCACTGTAGACACTTAGGCACCGAGAAAGAAAAAAAAAAAAAAAAAAAACAGGCTGGGAAACACAGCACCCGCAAGATTGGGAAAGAGACTCCCAAACGCTCTAATGAACTTGACTTGCTCTCCGAAATATGTCAGACACTTTATCACACAAGAAACATATTATCTGGGAATTGCAACATAGTTGAATTACAGACATTATGGCACCGCAGGTCTTTATCAAATAAACAATTACCGTATGCAACGACAGCTTGTTTATCCTTTATCTTGATTTATTTACCAAACTGTCTTTTCTTTCTTCCAGGAGCCAACATGAACAGTTATTTAGGAGAAGCAAATGTTGATACCCACTAAGGTTTTTTTTTTCATCCCTAATAAATGTGCAATTTTCCCCCATATTAAAATTTAAGACTGCTGAATGTTCCTCCGTTTTTCGGCACCGTGCACAGCTAGTTCATTAGCAGAAATGAATAGCGAAGCCCAGCTCATTTAAATGGGCTGTCTTACATGACTTCTCGCCCTACTCTGTTCCTGTCACATGCTTCCAAGAATCATTGACTCTTATTATACATGTAAATGGCTATCATAAAAATAAAAATTTCATTTAAGATTGTTAATGACTTTTTTGCAGCAGTCTGGCTTCCTTTAATGATTATACCCTGCCCCCTAATTAAAAGTATTTATCTTTCAAGCATCCGTGACTGGGGCCCCTGCAACCGGAGTTGCTCAACAAAAGACTGTAAGTCAGTCAAATTTGGGAAGGTGTCACCTGCCTGGGATTAAGGAGTGTGTTAGGGAGGAGGCAGGATTGTTGAAATACAGTAATCACTGACACAGTTTGGGTAAAAGTAACCTCTCATGTCTTTCATCTCCTGCTGAATCTGCAGACTAAAACATTGTATCCTACCGACCACACTCTCACCTCCTTCATTTTCCGCAGCTCGCAGGTTTTTTTTTTCCTGCGAGGTTACTGTAAATATTTTTTGTTGTTTGGCTCAGAGCGGGACTTTGTCTAAGTACGAACCAAATGGTCTCCGTCGCTCACAGAGAAACTGTTTATCGTGTCTGTCTGCCGAGGGAGCATCATCAGGGCTTCACTGTCAGACCTGGCTCAAGCGGCGTTTGCTCAACGCTTTGCGGGGTTTGTTTAAGTCTACTTGGGCACCAGATGGGTGGGGTTTATGCCATAAGATGACACCACGAGTGGCAGGATGCGCACACATTTGCAATAAAGTATCTGAAGATCAGCTTAGTGGTAGTTTTTGTGGCCGACAGCTCACCTGAACCCCACACATCTGGTAAATCCAAGAAAACAAAGGCAGCAAGAAGTATTTTTGAGCTTGTGAACCTCTAAAAATGAATAAATAAATGTCATTTCCTTTAATTTCGTGCCTTTTGCTTGGTAAAAGTGCAGGTGACATTTCTCAGATAGCGGATATTTCATTTGGGAACTCTTCTCTTTGTCGTCTAAGAAAACTGATCTAGTTTCAAAGAAACATTACAAACCCTACTTGGAGGCAGAAATAACCTCAGTGGGTGGAACCGCAGGTCTTCTAGCCAAAACTTTGACTAAAGCCCAGTGAAAAAGACAAAAATTTGCCATTTGGCCAACCTGTGGTTTTGAAATCTGTTGTACTTCAGCTCCTCCCCCTGAGGTTAAACTCAACCAATGAGATTATATCCGCATCCTCTGATTCGAGACACTCACCAGTACCATCGACCGAGGCACTCAGCATGTCGTTGTCGGGCCAGATATGCTCCACGCCGCTGTCCCGCATCTCGTCGTCTTCCTCGTCCTTGGTCAGCAGGCCGTGGCTCTCTGTGCGCGGCGAGGCCTCTGGGTTGGTGAGGCTGGCCGGGCTGCCGGTGCCGTTGATCAGGGGGTCTTCCTCGGACACGGGCAACTTGTCTTCCTCCTCTGTCTCTGAACCTGTCTCCACCACATTCTCGTAGTTCAGAGCTGTGACAGAAAGAGAGACAAAGAAAAGAACCAGGGTGATGAGTAAAGGGGAGTTTTGGAAGTGGAAAAGGACTGCAGAGAAATGATGCTGTGTACATGTTATATATAACCAAGGGATGGGATGGGGTGGAGTCAGTTAACCAACTGTTTTAGTCAAGCAATAACCCTCACGATCAACTATTGATACTAATGTTATCAAAAAACACAACCATTTTATCCTGGGATCTTCCCCAAAACTTCTTCTTTGAGTTTCCCCTTTTTATATATTTCTAAACCTTTTGGTTCATCTGCATATGCATCTGTCATGTTATTGATCGATGACTTTGGATTTTTCTACTATTTTGGAACTTCCACATGAGTGTCAGCTAAACTCTAAACATAAATGACAGATGGATCTGAACCGAGATTTCAACTTGTTTTGGAAATTGAGGTTTATTCCCTGATTAAAAAGGTCATCCCACATCACTGCAGGTCCAAGGCGTAGGCGCTTTTTTTTTTTTTTTTTTTTTTTGTGGGTTACACCCCAATTACAGCATCCGCGACTGGAATTTGTGACTGAACCACAGCGGTGGGCAGACAGCTGTCGAGGAGATGCGAGCCAAAATAGCCACTAATTTTCAGTCCTGCTCACATGCTTTGGATGCCAACGAGCTGCACCTTTCAGGACGGCTCTGCTCTGGAGCATAGCCGTCACGTTTGAGATGCTCCGCATAGCACGTACAATATTACAAATGTTGTTGCTATGCATACAAAAGGCTTAACCTATAGTCATTTAGATTATTCATAGTGTGTACCCCTCGGATGTCTTCACATTTGCATTGCCAGTGAACCATGAACATAAATATAAATGTTTCCTAACATATGAAAATATAGACTCGACAGGACCTGGAGGCCTATTGAGTGCACACATACAGGATAAGCTGACATACATACCACACACACTCCCTCACACACACATTCAAAACTCCAGAGCAGCATCAGCAGGGCCCGCCCGGCTCCACAACACTCAGGTCCCAGACATATGCCTGGTTTTCTTAAAATAGACGGCCTGTAAATAAGGGCTGTGAACTCAATCAAAGGTGGCTCGCGTGCAAATTAGTCACCGCCATCGGCAGGTTCGCAGTGCATACTCGCCGCAGCGTAAATCACGGCAGAAAGGGACGTCAGAAGACTTATTGTAGGAGCGCAGATGGAGCGCTAGGCAAGCCAGAAGCATGGCATCACATGGGGACACACCTCATTGGCAGCTTGTACAAGAATGTTTTGCGGTAAGAGCCAATCATGGGCGGGCCCAGAGTGAAGAGGTGGAGGCATTTTAAAATGTGCTTAAGTTGAATTTATGTTTCTGAGTAATAAAAAAAGCTGCAGTAAGCTCATAAGTCAGCAGAGACTTTGGTGAAATTCAACAGATTTATATATATATATATATATATATATATATATATGTTTGTGCATAACAAGTGTAAAATATACAAAAAGCCTCACATTGTGACCCTTTAAGAAATCAACAAGCTAATTATGGTGATTTTTGTGCCGTATTATGTGGACTGAGGCCTGAGAGTGTCCCTGCCTCTTGAACCTTCCCAGAATCAAGAGCGCCAACAAGATGAAGTTCATGCATGACATTTCTGAAGACATTATACATATCAAAAGATAAGCCTCCCCACATCCCCTCCTAACACGTCTCCGTACGATTGACTGGTCTGCACTTGCCTTCAGCGAACAACTGCACAACAGGTGCAAATTAAAATGAAAACAGGGCTTTCAAACGTGGGAGGGGAGGTATGGGGGAGTAGGGTGGCAGGCAGGCAGGCAGGCAGGCAGGAGGAGGGGAGGAGGAGGAGGAGGAGGAGGAGGAGGAGGAGGAGGGTGGGAGTGCGGTGACCTGCCTCGAATACCAATCGACGGAGGAAACAAAACCTTTTCAAGAGGTGTGATCACAAGGGTTTAGGCAAGTTCAGACTCAGTAATGCTCCTTGGAGATGACAAAAAAGGCAACCGAGGCTGGAGACCCAGGAGTGGAGAGAGACGTTAGGAATTCTTGGGTGGTCCACATCTACCTTGGTACAATTGATATTGTGCCTTTGCTGGAAACGTTATATATGTATTTTGAAAGAGAAAAGTCTTTACCTTGAGGGAATAATCCTCAAACATCTACACTAGAGGACTGAATCGCTAAAAAGTTTGTCAAATTTAGGAATGCCTCAACTTCAAAACAACTAAAGTATAATTTTGGAATTCACCTCTCCGTGCACCATCAACCCCGAGGTTTTGAACTTTTCTCAGCAATGTCCCATCAGCTCTCTGTCCCCCAGCTTCCAGAGGAGGGGGGCCGCCGTGCAGGGCTGGTAGAACAAAAGGCCAAGAGGCTTGGGAAGCTATCAACCCGTCACTGTGAACCTGATCTCTGGATGCAGATTCAATGACGGTCGAGCAGGGGCCGGCTGAATGAAATTATCTAAGGCTGGACAGGTTTTAAAGGGGCTATTCTTCCCCAATAAAAGGAGTGAGGGAGCTTCTTTTTGTTTAGCAACACATCCACCGCGGCAACGCACACCGTCCTGACTCCAATACTCCCACATTAGGAACGAGGGAATACAAATCGTGGACCTTCTGCAAAGTGGAGCTTTCATTTATTTTTGTCACCAGTTTTCTGTCTCCTGCTGTTTTTTCCTTATCTCTCATGACGTCTCGTCCTCAACTTTCTGAACAAATTTAAGCACGGGGGCGTTGAACTGTCTCTGAAAGCTACAGTAGATGCAATCTTCTCTGAACGTCAGCTGTCTTCTCCGCATTCAATGTATACCTCCAAGAAGGCAAAATGACAGTGGGGTGCTCGTCAAGTCAAACGCGTAGTATTAACGTCAAGAAAGCCGCCATTGTTTAGGTGCCACCGCTGACAAGAGCCTCTCCCTCTCAGAACATGAAGCATCTATTGGTATTGTGTCACGCAACAAAGTAATTCTAACCTACTAATATTTCGCAGGCAGTTATTTCGTCCCCCCCCCACCCACCCCCACCCCACCCCGAACCTCGCTCTTAATCAGTCTTTTGTGTTGCAGAGGAGAGAGAAAGACAAAGATAATGTTTACTTCTCCTCTACTCTCCTTTTCTTACCTTAAGTGTCATCCTTGACAAAAGCAATTACGGCTGACATTTTGCAAACTGTTGCTACCTGTTTGATTTTGCTTTCTTCTCTCCTCTTCCCCCTTTTTTTTTTATTTCTATCACCATTTAAGGTAAATAAAGGGAGCCTCTTTGACTTGAGTTTTGCAGATAATTAAAATGACACATGTAACAGCACAATTCTTGTTTAATATCAGGTTTTAAACTATCTGACATAACCCTTTCACGGGCCTGGCATTATTCTGTCACTCACAAAAAGTACAGAGAGGAGAGGAATATTGTATATTGATTAGGAGGGCTAGAAGCATCAGCAGTGACAGCCTGAGAGAGAACCAGAGAGCAAGGGAGAGAGTCTTATTAAAAACTCATCATTTCTTTGATGAAGATAAATAAAAAAGAAGAAAAAAAAAACAATTGCACAGACAATACTTCAGCTGTGACAGTTGTATTCTGTAGATACTGAGAAGCCAGTGGAATTAATTTAATGCCGGCAAACAAACTCCAAATCTAAAATGATTGTATTTACAAAGTGGCAGGTTTGACAGCGAACGAATGGCTCCAGTGATCAAAAACACCTTTAATGTCGGGAGTCATAATCGACTCCTGCAACACCCAGAGACGACTCACTTAGCGCGCGCTTTGGACGACAGTTGTCGGACCGCACGCTGCATTCAAAGTCACTCGGAGGAATACGCGGCCACCGACTTGTGCCTTTGATGCTGACCCCCGTGCATCTGTTTGCCAAAAAACTTTGTATGTACGGCATGTGTGCGTGGAATTTCTTTCAAGCCAAGAGTGCGTGACATGAAATGACATGAGTGATGTGTCTTGTAGTGAGTCTTTGATACGAGAATTTAGGTGTTGACAGCCTTGTTCGCTGAAACTTTACATCTCACCTCGAACAGCACATCATACACGTGTTGGGAAACATCCTTACGTCACCATAAATCAAATAATTAAAGGTTGCAGTTTGCAACTTTTGCAAATTTGTCAATTTGATGGAACGTCATTAAACTCAATGTCCATTGAAGTAATCGTACTTTATGTGCATCAAGAAGATGTCAATGAAACTAATTTAAGCAAGAAGATGTGAAATTTTCTCCATTTTGTGATGCATTTTAACTTAATTTCCCTTCCACAGCTGTGAAAATCCAAGTTCAGAGGTGCTACACCTGCACTCTGCAGAGGAAAACCATTCCACAATGCTAACAGGTATAATCACATTTATTTAACGATCCCAAAGTAGCCGTCCAGCGCCCAGAGGAGGCTGCACTAAAAGCCCTTCCTGCTCTAGTCTCAGAGCCAGAGAGAAAGAGAGCTCTTTTCTGTTCAGCAGGCCAACAGCAGAGGTGATCGCTGCGGGGAAAATGACTCCCACCCACGTTCGCGCTCTCACGCTAACCCCGGCTGACTTTTTAGTCGAGTGTCGAGGCTTAGCTCCAGGTGACACACTCGGCCTCCTACGCCGATAATGAGCCAGGACATTCTCCCTATTGGATGATAACTGCTCACGCTCGCTCCCTGTCTCATGAATGTGAGCCA
Organism: Scomberomorus guttatus; assembly: GCA_038419695.1. Taxonomy (NCBI): domain Eukaryota; kingdom Metazoa; phylum Chordata; class Actinopteri; order Scombriformes; family Scombridae; genus Scomberomorus; species Scomberomorus guttatus. The sequence goes on along the minus strand of CM076468.1, from coordinate 15,580,189 downwards.
AGCGGATCACCTGGATGGCTGCGAGGGAGATGGGGAAGCAGGAGGGCTCTGTTAGTCTGTGTGTGTGTGTGTGTGTGTGTGGGAGGGCATTAAGGTGGAAGCGAGGTCGCTGCCTTGTGGCTACAGCCAGTGGTAGTGGATTCTCGTGATGACCTTTTGTCTGCCATTGTTCCTGTCTGCAACAGTTTAAGCACTTCCCCGGGTAAGTCTTACTTTTGTCTGATGGAAATCTTGAATCTTCAGGAAGACAGTTTTCAGAATAATTAACTCATTTGTTATTTAATTTTCCTGTTTCATTACACAGTATATTCTTGTATTTGCCTCAGAAATAATCCCAAACATTGGCATCAAGAAGAAAAACCCTTTATTAAATGTTACAGCTTCAACCTCCAGAAGCGGACTGACTGAGCTGGAGAACTTTTACAGATTAAATGTCTTCCATGTTGAAAATATTGAATCCTCAGATAATGATTTTCCATCAAACATGGCACACTAGAGCCATTTGGAAGAGAGCTCAAACCCGAGTTACGCCAGACAAAAGAATAGCAGACATGTTTGGATATTCTGTGCTATCTTGTCTCGGTATAATGGTGCGATCGAGCACAAGGGGCAAATCAGGGCCAAGTCGGTGAAAGGACGGTGGCAGAGGGCAAACAAAAGCTCTGAAAAGAGACAGAGAGAGAGAGTGAGGGGTGAGGGCCAGGAGGGGAGGGGGCGACTTGGGAGAGACGATGAATGGTGAAAACTCAGTGAAGTGTAAACGCAACCTGGGAGTGTGTGTGTCTGTCTGGGCAGTGTGTGTGTTTGTGTATGCCTATAGAGAGGGGGGAGGGGTGTCGCTGAAAAGTGGAGTGAGCGTGTTTTTGACTGATATGTGTTGTTGGAGACGAGCACTGAGCGACTTTCAGGCATTAAAAAGATGCTTTTGACTTTTTCGATGCAACTTTTTAAAACTTTAAGAGCAAATAACAGAAAGAGGAGAGAAAGAAAGAAATTAGAAAACTCTTTGTGAGCATCAGTAAGGTGAGTGGCCAGATTATTTAACCTTAATAAGTCCAGTAACCAAAACCAACAAGTACTTACTATCAAGTAAATAAAAATATGAATTGTTGAGCCAAATAAACAAACACTCATCTAGTGTAAAAACCTTACAAACAGAATACAGAAGTAGTCTCGACCTGCAAATTTAAACTCCTTCTAGCTGCATCAACAGAGTAAACAGCCAGTTAATTCAACATTAATAAGTCGAGTAACTAATGCCAACCAACTGGTACCAAATATTGCAATATTTTCATGCCAAAAACAACCTTCAAAACTGAGAAGAAATCAGCGTTTTCCAGGAATTGGGTTTCATTAAAGTGCAAACAGAATTCCAATATAGTCCTCGTTGATAATATGACACTAAAACTCCCATTTCAAACCTCTTTAAATTGCCTAGAACACACTTGACTGGTTTTTTGGTCGTATATTACTGGGATAAAATGTGTTTTTATTTTCATACAGGCCAATATTGGCTTAAATCTAGTGTGTACACTTATTTGGAGAGGGGGAGTAAAAGTTTATGTGCATAATTAAGTGCTTCTGACTATTTTAGGCAGCAAATGTGGGGCGTCTCATCCTGCATTTTCTTTTTTACTGTGCAACTGTTGAAAAAGTCATGAGATCATATTTGTGGCTGTCCATTGCATCAGTTTCTGAAATCAGCGCCTACATATTTTAACATTTTTTAAAGCAGCACGGACATAAAAAAGAATATCAGATCATTTGGGTTGATGGGGAAACTTCCAGCACGTTGTCACACACCCGTCAAATTGCTGCTGGGTTTTGTCCGCGAGGAGACCCTCGCAGCAGCACTGACTCTAATTCAATTAAAGTCCCATTTATTTGCTGAGGAGGCCCGAGCAACAGGCTGGGGAGGGAGCGGGAGGCAGAGAAAGCTTCAAGGTTTGCTCAACAGCTCAGAGGTCCCACCTTTGCTGGGTCCTGCATGGATTCACCATCTGTGCCCCCCCCCCCCCCCCCCCCCCCCCCCCCCCTCCTCCTCCCTCCCCCTCTCCTCCTCCCCCAGTTCACACATGTTCCTGCCTCCAACAAATGTTCGAAGTAAACCTCCCCTCCCTTCTTCCCCTCTCCTCCTCCTCCTCCTCCTCCTCGTCACACAAGCCAAAGAAGAAGAATAAAAAAGACACACAAAAGCTTCCCCTGGCTGCCCTCAGGACTCCCAGGCCAGGAGAGTGGGAGGGAGAATTCAGAGAAGAAGAACAGGGGAGGGAAAGGTTGGTGGGGAAGGGGAGCAAGGGGGGAGGAACTGTGTGTGTGGATGGAGGAGGTGGTGGGGGGGGGGCTCCAGAATATATATTTTTTATTCCGGCTCAGGTGAGCTTCCCCTCGCCTCCTGATGTTACCCTGACACACGTCAAGCAACGGGAAGAGGGGGGAAAAACGGTTAAAATTAGAAAATTTAATTTATTTGATAATTTCCCAGAATAATTAGAGTTAATATGGGTTAATTAATATGCAAATCTCTCAGCAGATGTTCGGCAGCGAGGCTGCGCACGGCTGAGGAAAAACAGCCCCCTTCTACTTTCTCCTGCCTGGTTTTGGCTGTCAGTTATTGGGCCGTAATTACTGTAACTAACCAAATACACACACACACAGAAAAAAAAAAAAAAGAAAAAAAAAAGAAAACGTTTGGTGGGTGAACTGCTTCCAGTTTTGGAGTCGTCGCAGGCAAAGCGGTGCTTCTCACACACATAAAGGGAGACCATCGCTAATTTCCCCTCCACTATAAAGGCCCTTTTTATTCTCCCAGCTGAATGAATGCAGCGAGTACTTTAAACTATTTGAAATTTGCGGGGCTTTGTGTGTGCGGCGATGTATAAATGTAAATTGTAAAGAAGACGCAGCAGCAGCAGCAGCAGCAGCAGCAGTAAGACGCAGCGAGCACCTGCATGTCAATATCGAGTAGAAAACACAAGCTAATAAAGCAGCTGTGTGGAATCTGTCGTGCCATAAGAAAGGGAACGGACACGTGTTTACATGTGTGTTTGCAGCTGAATATTAATGTCATAAACATGCATTAATAAGAACAGGTAAAAGTAACTAAATCTGAGGAAAAAAGATACAATTTCTCCAAATGAGAATTTGGGAAATTGATTAAAAAAAGTAGCTTGTTTGCAAACTGAAGATAAGACTAATTTGAGTTGCTGTTGAGGTTTTCATGAGTGTTATGAAGTAAATTCTACCCAAATATGGACATAATAATTTATTCATCTGCAACCAGGCTTTGTTTCTCCCTTTTTTAATTTTCCATATTAATGACAATATCCATTAATTGCTTCGTTGATCGATAGAAAAGTAATCAACAACCATTTTAATGAATAATTTAAGTCAAATTTTAAGCAAAAATGTCAAACATTTACTTGTTTTAAACATTCACCAGCTTCTCAAATGTGGGTATTTGCTACTTTTCTCTGATTTATGTTATTGTAAATTGAGTATCTTTGAATTTTGGACCTTTGTTGAGACGAAACAAGCATTTTAAAGCTTTGGTCTCTTAGAACTATTTTCTGACATTTTAGACACTAAACAACTTATCAGTTGATCTAAAACAGAGCCAGGAGATGAATTGATAATGAAATAATCACTAGTTGCAGCACTAGCATGAAATATTTCTTCCTCTTGTTTGTATTCTTGTGGGAGGAGGGAAGGGTTACATTTAATAGAAAGATTTAATTCATGAATTCTTCCCTGGGGAGGGAGAAAAATATAAGAGCCTATCTCAGGGTGCTTGCCAGGGTTCTCCTGTGGTCAGCTCTCTCCAATAATAATGCGTTTCCGATAGCAGCGAGTGTGTGTGTGTGTACACATGCGTGCCAAAAGCTGAGACTGTTATCTAAATCGTTCCTCTTTCTCTGCAGCCCAGAGTCTCTCTCTCCCTCTTTCTCTCTCTCTCTTCGTTTCCACTCCTCCTCCTGCCCAGTCTCAAAGGGACACCGTGGCTCAATGCCATGAGTCCACGCCCCGGCCTACATACACAAACACACGTGCACACAAACACACACCTACACGTAGGACGCGGAGGCAACATGTATTCATAAAAATAGACGCACAAACACGCATGACGAAAAGGCATGCAGAACATTTTTATAAATAGAAACACACGCTTTCACACATGTAAAAAACACACTCGCACATACAGTACATATATACACGGACACACACACACACACACACACACACACACTCAGGTGGTGGAATCTGCTGACGCAGCCTCGGATCGGGTTAGATTTTGGGGCGGCAGTGGAGGTGGCGCCAAATTGATAGTCACAGCCCTCTGTTATCAGGTCTGACTGTTTAATATGGAACCTGGTTTTGTGTGTGTGTGTGTGCGTCTGTGTGTGTGTGTGTGTTTGTGTGTGTGTGAAGGCCCCATGAGAGCCAGTGTGGCCTTGCAGTACTTTGTGCGCAGCGCCACCGTGATAACACATCTGCTTTGGGTTCATCTGTTTATGAATCACTCTTATCTGCTCTGGAAGTGCTACACTGCTCCTGTGTGTGTGTGTGTGTGTGTGTGTGTGTGTGTGTGTGTGTGTGTGTGTGTGTGTGTGTGTGTGTGTGTGTGTGTGTGTGTGTGTGTGTGTGTGGGAGTGTACATCCGTGTTCCTGTGTACCTCAGTGTGTGTTTCTCTGTAGGTTTGTGTCATTGTGAGTATTTACAAGGGAGGAAAACAGGGAGACGAGGAGGAAAGGAACTGAAGGATCACACACCTGAATTCACTAAAGTTTAAGGTATAACAGACATTTACTAACTAAAATCTCAAGGTCAACAACTTTCCAAACTTTTTCTCCATGTTTTAGAAAAAGCAGTTCTTTGATCAGATATTTCTTGAACTAAATCTAAGTTTTGGCCGACAATATGTGACGACACATGTTTTCAGGACAGGTGGAGAGACACCTTTCCTCTGAAACTCTTTCCCCTGCAGCACAGAGAGGCAAAAAGCAGCTATTCTTCATCCCTGACGGCCCCCACGTGCCTCGTTTTAATAAAAAAGAATCTATAAAAATAAATTACTTGCACTAAGTATATGCAAATTCAAATGTAAGCAATCATTGCAAAATTAATTTTGCCAGAACTGATTAAAAGCTTTAATAAATCTATATACAGTATTGCACCAATCTGATATTGTAAATTTATTACGCTCCCTGTAAGATTAATTAGAAAGCTACGGTAACATATTGCACTGCCAGGCCAGATTACTGTACTTTTTTGTTAATAACAGTTAAGCAGAACCTGAGCTGTAATTACCGGCTAACAGAAGCTTTTGATGCTGATTTCCTTCACCAGGAGGAGAGAGAATGAGATCCAGCCGGTAAAAAGAAACAAATGAAGGCTTCTTTTCACAAATGCTATGCATCTAGTTTGGGGGGGAAAAAAAAAAGAATTAATCACTGCTTGAAGTTCATCTTTTAATATGGCTAAAATCCAGAGAATCCAAGCTGGAAGATTTCATTTTGTGAACTGAGGACATGAATCAAAATGTATCCTCATTTAGTGTGTTGAGCAAGGCATCAACACTGCCAGGTTAAGGGGTTTAATTCCTAAAACTGTTAACGCACTCAACATATCAAAAACAGATCAAAGGCCCTAATAAAAGCAGCAGAAATCTTTTTTTTCCCACTTTCCACCTTTTTTCCGTCAACACTGCGGCTGTTGCAGAGACATCAGGGAGGTTTACAGGCGTTCATCCCAGACTCTTTCACCTTTTTTCCTCAGACGCCAAAACTGTTGAGCTGGCCACCAGATAGCAGCGAAAACAACCGGTTTGATCTGACCAAGGTTGTTTTGCATTCTTATCCACAGTGACAAGGCCATGGCCACGTTTATCTCAGCAAAACAGCACCTGAGAGCTAAAACAACCATTTCTCACCGCCCGCAAAAACTCTTCAAAAGCAACACTTTGGAAATATATAATATACGACACGTCTGGTTATTATGTTCCTTTGTGATAAGGGGATGACCACTTATGTTTCTTTTCGCTCTGTTTTTAACACAATAATAATAAAACTTCTTGAACCTAAACTGACAAAGACAAGAAAAAACAGGGGAGAGTGAGACCTCTTGCCGTCATAAAACTCTGCCAGTCACCAGCTGTTTAAAGGTCGATCAATGTGTGTGTGTGTGTGTGTGTGTGTGTTCAGGGGGGACGGAGGGGGGAGTCAAGCAGGGACCTCAGATGGACTAAAGAGATCAGACAGGATGAACCAGGGGGGTGGGGGGTGGGGCGGGGGGGGGTCCAGGTGAGGGGCCACAGGAGGGTGAGGAGGGGGGATGAGGAGGGTTGAGTCCTCTTCTTCCTCTCTGGTCCGAGCCAATCTGGGGGCCCGGGGCCTCATTCACATGGTAATGAGAGTGTAAAATCACATCTGTTACCCCCACCAACACACACACACACGCACACACACGCACACACACACACACACACACACACACACACACACACAGAGCAGATCTTTGCCACCTGAATAGCATCCCCACCAGGTATCAAACAAGCACCAGGAAATGGGGAGTGTGTGTGTGTGTGTGTGCGTGTGTGCCTCATCCCCAGCAGGCAACCGGCAAACGGAGCTCTCCAATCACTAAATTACACACACACACACACACATACACACACACACACTTTGGAGAGGTGGCCTGGGCCCTCGCAGAGAGGGAGAGCCCTCTGGAGAAAGGCGACTCTCTCTGACACTGTTACCAACTTCCCAATTAGCTGCCAGCCAGCCAGAGGGGGGGGAAGTATAGTGGGGAGGAAGGGGAGAAGGGGGAGCGGGAGGGGGGGGGTTTGGACAGACGGGGGGCATAGCTTATTGTCACGGCAACGACCTGAACGTCCACAACCATCTCTTAGAGGATTTTTTGGACATCATATTTCAGTCAAATCTGTGAATGTGTTGCACAAGATCACAAGTCACGTGTTCAACCTCCACAGCAGCCAAGACATGGTCATTCACAGCAAAACAACTTGCCATAGTGCCCTTGAGCAAAGGCTTTTATATCTCTAACAGTTACTGTGTAATTTAAAATGTTATAGCATTCGTTTGTGCTACAAAACCTGCAAATATTTCACGATGGAGAAGCTTTTTTCATCTAAGAACACAGCTTTTTTTTTTAGCTTAGCATCTTTTTGTGCACCGTATTGATGCTTTTCTGAATCGATTTTTGTTCATATTCATGGCCTTACTGTGATCACTACATGCGATATTTTGCACACCACCTCGTTTACCACCACATCTGCGTGTGCGCGTGAATGTGTGTGTTTAATAGTGCTAGCGGCAAGGTACGCCAGGTGTAAGACAGCAGCAAGATGACACAACTTAACCTCTCCCTCGATCTCGGTAAACGGCACAAACAAGCAGCGCTGCAGTCGGAGGCCCCAGAGCCCATGACTTATACATGACGTGGGTGGGAGTAAACAGGAGCAGACCGAGGCATTTTGTTTCCTTTTTTTTCCTGTTGCCAGCTGCATTTCTCTCATGTTGTACCTGTGTTTCTTATATAGTAGAAAAGTAACGCTTGAGAGGAGTAAAAAAAAGTGTCGCACACTCCGGCTCCATATGCGTTTCTCTTTTATTTAGATGACATTTCGGCACTCAGGCCTTCCTCGGCCCTCAGGTCTTCTTCGTACCTGTCTTTCTCATCTAGCCGCAGGAGGGCGAAAACTACACTTTTAATTACATGGTGGGAGTTGAGGATGGAAGCAGCAGGGGGTGGGGGGGGGGGGGGGTGGGGGGATGTGGATACCTAGGGCTCTTTCACATACTGAGCTACACCTTAATAAGAAAGCTTAACAAGAAAACAGCAGCCCCCTCCACGTTTAAAGGTATGACCCTTAATGCGTCAGTTTATTAGATAAAACCGTTATGTTTTCCTTTTCAGGTGCACAACTAATGTTTCTACCAGCGAAAAAAAATGAGAGCAAGTGTAAAATAATTGGCTTAAATTCCAAGAATGGCAACATATAAAACAAGTAATAATAAGGGTCGGAGTTACAGCAACCACCTCTTACTCATGTTTAACTGAAAAGAAACAAATTCAAGGAAAAAGTAAGATCTGAAGAGAGTTTCTGGTTAATTTCTAATTAAGTGTTGAATTGATGCTCTTAACCAGAATGACTTCAAGTGGGCAACAGCTACCACTATGAAGGAATAAAGACTAATTAGGTATTGGAGCTCCACCACTCACATTTGACCTTTTGATGCTTTTGTGCACACTTATTTGGAGGTATTGTATTTTGGAGTACTTTGTCATACCATTATTGTACTTGTGCATGCTCAGTATCACTGAAATTTACTCTGTGAGCAGCTCTTTTCAGTTAACAAGATAATTAACCTGCCTCTGAGCAGAGGAAAGTAAAAACAAAGGTCACTTCTTGATTGAAATTTGAATTTCTTACCATCAACTAAGATGGAACATATTCAGTCATATGTGTGTATGTATATATATGGCTTACATAATTGAGTAGCTCTATTCGCATGATGTGAATAGCTGCAACCCATGCTCACACACACACTCACACACTCCGTGGTCTCCCTATACTGTAAGTAAAAAGGAAATTTTGATCTAAGGCTTTTTCCCCCCACCTACCCTTGGGTTCTGCCTCCCCGTGTTTCTGTCAATCCTCTCCTTTTTTTGATCAGTGGCTTGAAAGAGTCGAGCATGTGTGAGTGCTCAGGTACCTGGGGTATGCCGAGGTGCTAATTAGCTCGGCAGGATAATTGATGTGTAGATTACACCGTTGAACAAATGCTCTGACTTGTTTGTTCTTCGCACTTCTCAGCCGCTGCGCGCGGAAAAAAAGAAAAAATCCTTCTCTGCAGCACCTCCCACCCTCCTTTTACCTCGGTCCTAATGAACAATTTACCTGGCTTGTAAAGGAGGTGGTTAAGCCTGCCAAGGCAGAGGGAAAACAAAGAGGGGGTTGCACTGGAGTTCATTTCCCACAGGTGGAACTACTGTCTCCTGTGCTTCAAGACCTGCCTCTGCTCCCTGGTGCTAGCAAGCCTGGCTGTGGAAGAAGAGTATGTGTATATACGCTTTGCCAAACCCTGAAGGAGAGGATGGCGAGCATACATAATTCCAAAAGGGAAACAATTTTCAAAATGAAAGAGCATGCCATTAAGAGTGCCGGTAGGCTTCCATTGTTCTGCCCCCCCCCTCCTATAATGCTATTTCCTCCATCTTTTGTCTTTGGGACGCTATTATTAGCCAAGCACGCACGCGAACAACCTCCCCCTCCCACCCGCGTCCGTTCAATAGGGTTTGAATTTGCTCATTAACAGCTAAGAATCCGCAAACACATTCGCCGGAGCTTTTGCTACTGCTAATAAACTAATCATGCCCTCTCGTCTAATTGGGAAATAGAATGAGGGAGGAATGAGAGCTTCGCCTGAGGATTTTAGGAGCTGGGTTTCTATCGCGCTGGCAGAGAAGTGGAAGTGGAGCCCATTAGCAGGACAGATGTAGAGGCAAAAGGTGAACGGCTGAGACGTCGGCTCCTTGCCACACTGCTGGACCGCCCGTAATCTGTCACCCGCACTAGTTTACAAGTTAAACACATTATTGTGCTTATTGAGTCTCATTTCTAGGATGCATAGCGCTGGCTGCTTTTTTTTTTTTTCTCTCCCTTGTGGAGTGCTTACAAACCTGCCAGGGCACTGTCACTGCATGCAGGCTATTACCATTTTCTTAGCAGTCCTGATTAGTCAGGCAGGCAGGGCAGTGAGAGAGCAGAAAAAGAGAAAGATAGGGGAACTAAGCCAACACATTAAGTCTTACACTCATTGTTTCTTGATACTCCCTACCCATCCCTCAGAAATCTTGTCTCAGTGGCTCAAGAAGCCCCCAAATGGCTTCACAGGTCTCCAATTTTCACAGCTTCCGGAAGTCATATCACTGCTATTTTCCTGTGTAAGGGGCAAATGATTTACACAGTGCAAATGAAAGGAAATGTGTTCTGTAAGACGTCCAAAAAACTCCTGTTAACTCTGTGTTTACCAATGAATTAAAGCCCACCAGGACATAGTTCAGCCATGAAAAATGCACTCAATACAACCTCCCTCAAGAAGATCATTTTATTCTCTTGTTATTGTGTTAGTGGCCTTAGGCACCTCCAGTTTGCTATGTCGGAGTGATAAGGAAGAAAAAAGATGAGTTCTCTCTTTTAGATCAACCCTGAACTCCCTGGGACAGATTACCGTGTCATCGAAAACCCGGGGCGGCATGTTTGGACTACACCGGATTGGGAGTCTTGCTGACTAACTGGCAGTTTCCGTCGCCAACCTGATAACTCTCCTCCAACATCCCTCACCCCAGTCCAGCCAGCAACCCAGTCAGCCAGGCACTTTTTTTTTTTTTTTTTGTTGTTTTTTTTTGTTTTTCCTCCCTGCCTTTTTCCTGTCGCCATCTCGGTATTTAATCTAACACCGGCAGGCGGCAAGCAGGGTTTACTTTTCCCCCCTCAAAGACAGCTTTGCGAGGCGGAGAAGGCAAAAGTGGGAGGAAGAGAGCCGAGCACTCAGGCGGGGAGGGACAGGGGAGTCTAGGCAAGGCACAGGAAACCTGGGCCAAGCGTCACTTTTAACAAAAGCCTTTCATCTTCCTCTCCGCTTTCCCCCAAGACAGTGCGCTTCCAGCAGAGGGATCCTTTTAAGTACATACCTGATAAGGAAACTTTTTTTCTTCCCTTTCGAGAGTGCATAAAGGAAAAGTATCCCCCTCCCACACACATATACACACACCCCAGCACGGTTAAAATCCTCTCATCGCTTTGAACGCCAGATACTGTCCCTTTTATCCCTGGCAAACGGGTTTCCTATGGCTATTAACTGATTCAAAACAGGTAATTACGGCGGGCAAACAGAGACGCCACAGATCAGAGCGAGCTGCTCAGGCCCACTCCACCTTTGCAATCAAACCAGGCGACATCCTAGCTTGCGAGTTAACAGGACAGAGGTATTCGAGGATCCATTTGTGGATAACTGCACCTAATCCATTTTAGTCAGGAGTCGCTGTGGCAGGGCTGTGTGCGCGCCGGGGGAGGACCCATGGGATGTATCTGATGGAGAGGTCATAAATCACAGAGAAGAAGTTGAAAAAGTCGAGCTCCCACGGAGGGAGAGAGGTAGCAGACGGTGGGGGGAGGGTGGGGGGGAACGCCCCTCAGAGGAAAACAACCGAGGCTATCATCACCTTAGTTAAAATATCAGCAACCTCATGCCAGCGAGGGCGGGACTGCCAAACAATGCACCCTTCCCTGTGGTTGGAGAAGAGAAGGATTCATGCAGAACCTCTGGTAGGTGGTTGTTATTGCGGGACAATTCCCTGAAGCGTGGTTAACATAGCATGAGCCAGTTGGTGGACATTTTTATCCAAAGCGGTCTTTGCTGCATACATTTTTAGCATGGGTGATCCCAGTGGGAGTTGAACTACTAGCCTAGCAGTGTTAGCAGCTTGCTCATTGGGAATTGAACTCCTAACCCTGGCGAGAGTTAGCGTCTGCTCTCCCATGCTCGGCACATTTTTTTTCATCTATTTAGCTTCAGAGTAACCCTTTAGAGTGAGGTGAAAGGAGCAAAAAACGCTGTATCACATCCCCAAAATGTAATTGAGTCACATAAGAGATGACGAGCAAAAAGAGGGAAGGACAGAGAGGAGAGTAAACGTTAACCCAATCTCAGGAACCAAGTAATCCTTTTCCTGCCATCTTCTCATCTGCACAGGAAGTAAATGGCGCCCCAGGGGAGCACTCACTCTTTCCTTCCTTGTCTCCTTTTTTTTTTCTTTTTTTTTTTTTTTCTCTCTGCTGTTTGTTGTTTCAGGTAATGAAAACAGAGTGGCTGACAGAGACATTTTCATGTTGTTTTCGTGACCCGGACGACATGCCAAAGCCTCCCGCAACGCTTGTTCAAGCCAGAGGTGAAGTTTGACAAGATCCTTAAACATTCTCCCCCTCTCCTCTCCTCCCTCCACTCAAATTTCGAAGCAAGCTGTTGCGTAAGAAACTCTGTATCTATGGTAATGGGCAGCTAATTGATCCCATGGGGTTTCCCTGGCATGGGGAGAACTTATTTACTCTTGCGACAGAGGGATATTTCAGCTCAGACATTTTTTCCCTCCTCTCAAGCCTTCCTCTAATGTGACTATAACTCTCAAATTCTCTTATCTGTACAGGGCACGGTGAGGTGCAAAGGGGGCTGATGTCTACACATTTTCCCATTTGAGAAGCGTGTGTTCGTGGGGTGACAACCAGCCGCCCGTTGCACCACAGAGAGGAACCAATCAGGCTTTAACACCTTGACTCTTCTCTCCGAATGTGGCCGCCGCCGCTGAGCTGCGGCGCCCGCCTCGATGTCAGTACTACAAATTGGCTTCCAACAGGAATCCAAGGTGCCAAAGAGCCATTAGACGGACAAAGGCTTGAAGTCTACCCAGGGATTAATGTGTCAAAATCCTTAGCCTGTGTGATACTCAGGAATCAACCCTCTTCATTAGTGCTTGCTATAAAGGAACAAGTCAGATTTCCTCTCTTCCAACATCAGTTCACCTCAGCGTGCACTCTGCTCTTACTACTTCTTCTTGCAAAGAGAAATTGAACTTTTTTTGTGGGTGTGAACACTTGAGACTCTCATTAGAACAGTTCTGGCCATCTCAGGTGCTTTTATCTAGAATGAGGTGCTACAACAGCCTCCCCAAAAAAACTGTGGGTCATAATTCACCCCAACTGAACACTACAATTGCTGACTTGGACCAAAAAGCTACCTATGGTTGGGCTTTAATGGCCCGGGCTTCACAATACCTGTTCAAAATGTAGTTTTAGATTCTTGGAAGAATTAAAATAGGTAGATGTCAAAACATAAGCTGTCGTACCCCCAGAATACAGTTATTCAATGTATTAAAAGGGTCTGAGTTGAGACCAGCAGCCAGAAAATGCTGCTGATATATTAGTGGATGCATCATCATGATGAAAAGCATCAACAAAACACCTGCACCACTGGGCAACAACAGGCCGACTGTCAGAGAGACACATCTCCAATTAAACAAAGTCGTAATCTGCCCCTGACAGAGCGGATTAAGCTTTGTCCTGGTGGGGGCTTGTGGGGGGGGAGGGAGGAGGAGGAGGAGGAGGAGGAAGGAGGGGGTTAACCACGGCTGGCAACTTCATTTCCTGTGAATACGCCCTTGCATCCTCCCGTGGAGTTACCTGACTCAGCGCGGCCGGGCGGCCGGCCGGCTGACTGGCCGGTCAGGCGGCTGACTTGCTGGCTGCTTGTAGGAATCAAATCCTGTCTGAGATAACAGATAATCATTTGTCACCCCAAGAAGCAATTCCCTCCAATCACCCGGGAAGGGAGCGCCACTTTATTCTGCGGTGCTGTCAGGATGGCAAGAAATTACATTCAGCCATGGTTTCCCCCCTCAACTCCCTACCCCCAAATCTCTCTTGAGCCCCGTTTGGAACAACAGAACAACAGCTGACAACACTGGAAAAGACGGTCTTTCAAACCCCAAACAGAGACATACTGTACACAACCAACCAGACATGTTTCTATTCCTATACATGTGAGGATGTTCCTTAAAAACATTTATTTCCTTCGTCTCTAACTCAAAACCAACCCCAACGCCAGTTTTAACCCAAATCCTGAAACTAAACCTCCGCCTTTCAAACCTTGTGAGGACATGTGGTCCAGAAATACAAGAACACATAATCACACAGGAGCTTTGGGAAACTCTGGGAAAACACATGCTGCCAAATACATGCATGCAGGCCTGCATAGGAACACACACACAATCGTTTTAGCCGGTCCATGCAGCTGTTTCGTTTCGGGATTCCTTGAGTTGCTACACTGTGACACTCTCCCTGCTCTCTCTGTTAGACAATCATTTGGACGGAGCAGCGTTCAACAGCCGGGCCCCAAAGTTACGCCTCATACATAACTGAGATACACCAGGTTACACTGTGGGACTGAACGGGAAACGTGGGCCTAGTTTTTTGTCACAGCAAGCAGCTAAACATGCCTCAACTTTAGTTTTCCCTTGAGAGAGGTAAACAGCCTCTTACAGTTTCCTACTGAACTTTAGCTTTGTCCCATGTTTTGAAAGTTATCTTGCTCACGCTTAAGCAAGAACAGCCCTATTTTGTCAGCACATTAGAGATAAAGTAAGACTCTGCAGGGACCTTATTCAAATTGTAGTAAAAGTTCAAATCTATACAATTAACTCCTGAGAATGTATATAAAAAATATAATCTTTTCAGCTCTTGGAGCAGTGATCAGTGCTTCACAGAAGCTGAATGAAGGAAAAGCAAAGCAGTGGCAGTTCATAAGGTTTCATATTTTGAGTTAGCGAACTGACTGGCTCTGGGACGGCTGCCCACACTGCATTGGCCATACTTAATTACATTATACACGGCGTAGGGATATTCATAGCATACATGAGCAACGAATTAAAAGGAGAGAGAGACAATATTGCCAGTGTGGAATAGGACCTCTGACACCGAACGAATTTGGTGATTTATTTAAAAAAGGTACCGTCCTATTAGATTAGTGATGCTAAATTAACGACAATTTAGAAAGAGGAGAGGTAGTCCAACCTGAGAGGAGATCAGTGAGACGGTGGCGTCTGGGAGACACTAGCTTGTTGATGGCATAATGCTAAGTCTGTGTGTTGAAGATAAGAGTGCCATACAGTAGGCCCTAGGCCCGGTGCAGTGTGTGTGTGTGTGTGTGTGGATGTGTCAGAGAGTGGGGGGAGGATGTGTGTTTGTACACAGATATATATAACTGTGTTTGTGTGTGTTAGCGTGCAAGACAAATGAGAAAGGTGCTTGACGGTGTGAAGCGACTTATCTCTCATTATGGGGAACAGTGGATGAATAAGGCAGTCGATAGAAGAGGGAAACAATTAGAGAGAAAAGCATCCAGGACTGAGTGTAGATTGCTGAGGTGTAGTTTTAGGTGTGTGTGTGTGTGCATGTGTGATAGATATGGAGGGGGAAGACTGTCCTCCAAAGGAAAGCGAGGCATCAAACATGTTTATGTTGATGTGCCCTGCAGGAAGTTGTAGAGGAAGCACTGTGACATTATTATAAACCCACAGAGGTATTTTGTTGTGGACTTCTTGTGCAATTTTGGAGGACTTGTTGGGACATCTCATAAAACTGTTTGCCATGAAACCGGGTTACAGGTTATATCAAAGAAACAAGCTGGGAACGACTGCCTGAGCTCTGACTTTGAAGAAAAAAATGTGTAAAATTGATCATTTCAAGCCTACATACTTCAATTTTAAGGTAGTATCTGGGAAACGCTCTATCAATAAAAGGATGTAGCAATCATGGAAGAAGGAGAGGAGGGGTGGGTGGGGGGGGGGAGAAAATGTCCACCTCTCAGAAATTCAAGAGCAAGGCTTTTTCTTTTTTCTTTTTGCGCCTGCACAAATACCAAGGGAGACGTCTGATTTTTCTGAGGTTTAACTGAATAATGTATGCATACTTTCACTTGGGCATGATGAAGCAATTTTGGCCTTTACAACCTGCGAGAGCAGCGGTGGGCTTCACTTCCTGCACCTTTGAATAATTCAGACGACCAGGTGGAGAGTCTCAGAATACTTGCCGCTATCTTTTTTTTTTCTTCTTCTTCTTCTCCTGGAAAGTAACAGAGCTGGGTTCATGTTCAAAATGGCTTCATGAAACTTTAAAATAAGCGTAAAGATAAGGGGGGCCAATGGCAGGAGAGACGCGCTGCGTAAACAAAGCGTGGGTTGTGCAAAACGATGCATCTTTTCTGACACCGCGACGAAATTCCAATTTGAAGCAGGTTTTAAAAGATTTCAGGGATCACAAGGTCACACAACTCACTACCCAAATCATAATAAATACATAAAAACCTGATCTTTTCTCCTCAGCTTGCATGCTTTCCCCTAGATCTGAACATTCAGGTTCAGTCCGCCGTTGCACTCTTTGCAAGTCACTCTGGATAAGAGTGTCAGCTAAATGGCTAAAATGTAAATGTAAAATGACAGGCCCTGGAGATCTCCCTGCCCTGGATGTGTGTGTGTGTGTGTGTGTGTGTGTGTGCGCGTTTTCCATGGAGTTCAGGTTTGCCCTTGATAAAAGAGAAAAAAAAAAAAAAAAAAAGGAAAAATATATTTGTGCCGAAGAGGAGAAAAATGAATAGAGGGATTTGGCGTCACAAAAGTGTGTCTGACAGGTTGAAGGGCTGGAACCGTGAGCGAACGGACACCTTGGTGGGTTTCCTGAAGTGGCGGCTTCCGAGCAGATATGAAAGGGGAATATTTGATATCGGAACGTCGCTGGGCTCAACACAGGATATGGAGACTCTGCAGAAATAGCCTACCTAATAAACCCTGACTGATTTTTATTTCATAGTGTCCAGGATTTTTTTAAGTAAACACCTTAGAAAATGAGCAACTACTAAAAAATGAGGGTAGTAAATACGACTTTAACAGCCTGGATCCTCTGTATTTCAGAGATATAACATGTATTTATTGTGTCCCACCTTCTTGCTGACACTTAAATTTCCCTCTGGGATAAATAGACCCTGTATCTAGCAGAAGCCCTGCTGTTTTAACACACAAACACACACTGAGCTGTCTGAGAGAAAACCCAGGTACTAGTCCCTGCAGAACCTTCAAATTACTTCAAATCGATGCAGTAAAATAAAGCAAAATGCATAATAATGCGTTAGCTCTCCGGTGGGAGCGCAGAAAACGGAGAGAGGAGGATAAAGAGGCAAAGGTTTCCCAGGCCAGGCAACACTGTCGGTTTCTCTCAAACTCCAAACACCCCACGCTGCTCGCTCCTCTGGCTGCCCTCGGTGGCCAAACAAAGAGGAGGATGTTTGTCAGAAAAGTAACGAAAATCAATAAAAGCGAGACCCCACCACCAACCACCTGGCCAAAGGCTTCCAGTGTTCATACATGCTGTTACGAATGCGGCTCCTTTCCCTTCTAGGTTTTTCCTTCCTACGCTAGTCAGAGCAGAGAGGAGCAGGGAGGAGGAGGCCGGGGGGCCACACAGGAGGCCTGAGGAGCAGCTGGGCTGCTACCACTGTGTTGCCCGTGGGCCGGCTGCATTGCTCCGGTGTCGGGGCAGAAGGGCAAAAAGGCCACAGAGCAGTTGGACGTTTTTACCACCACTGCTGCTACCTACAGTTAAATTGTTGTATATTTTAAGTACAGCAAAGTCAAAATCCTTGTGCATTTTACCTTGTTTCCATCTTTGGTGCTAAGCGGTCATTGCTGAGGTATTTTCAGCAGTTCTACATTTCCCTGAGATCACTTGGCAATCTGCAGTAATAGTGTGGGTGGTACTGTGTGAACTCCATCCTGCAAACGAAAGGTGGGTGAAGTGAACGAGAGTTTAGGATGGTTTACTCAAATATCAAAACCAAATCTCTAGATTTTTACTTAAGTACTGCTATAGCAAACTTTTTGAGGACCCTGTGTTATATTAGTCAAATATTAGGCAACACAAGGTGACCCAAGATTTTTTTTTTTCTGAATTTCACTGAGGAATTCTTGCACATTCTGCCTTTTGTCTTGCTAACTTCTAAGAAATGAAACCAGTTTTGTTTTGTTTTCTGTATGTAAAGTGTCCTTGGGTTACGTGAAATGAACACTATTATTATTATAATAAGATTATTAAACTTGTTTCAAGGTTCAAGTAGGATATTTAACTCACAAAACAAATCTAGATGAGATTATTTATTTCAGGAAAATTAAAATTCTCCTCAGGTGTTTTGCAGTGGCTTTATTTTATGCTCGTTATTCTTTTCTTGCCGACTGGCAGATTTCTCTAGATTACACAATATTGTGCTTGTTTATAGAAGGAGATTCTGTGCAGCGCAGCCGGGTTTTACCACCACTTGCACCATTCTGACCCCCGAGTCTACATGCTTTCATTCCAACCAACATTTTGCTGAAAGGAAAAGCAGCTGAAGTTAATTCAAAGATGAGCTAACTATGAACTTATAAGTTCTTATTTCCTCCCCTAGCACTATCACAGTATCACACATGGTCACTCCGGGGAAACAGAAATTTCAGCATATTCTTCTCTGACATCATTTATGAGGTACTTTACATCAGCTGAATGGCTAAAATGAAAATATGACTAACGCTCCCTCCCTCTCTCTCACTCTGACACACTGTTCTGGCAACATATGGCAAAACAACATAAAAACCCTAATGCACTCCAACTGTGACTCGCCCTAAAATGCGGCTGCACCCTGTAAAGAGAGCACTTGTTTCCTCCCACACAACACGAGGGCGACTTAATCTCAATTACACCCAGAGGTGAACACCGTCTCACTTCCCCACCTGAGTGATTGGCGAACAACAGTGAGCTGAACTCGTAAGAGCGGTTCTACTCTGCGCTCCTCGACTCCACTTACCCGCGGAGAGGAAAGAGTATTGCGGTTGAGGTCAGCAGAAATGCCAGCTGAAGCCTTGCGATTCATTCCTGCCTCGCAATCTGTATTAGAGCGTCTTAAAGGAAGGGCTTTAGTGACCGGGGAGTATTTTTTTTCCACCGGTTTGGGCTCTGGATAAGCCATGCCAGCAATGACAGAATCCCTCGGATACTGGTGTGTTACAGCAGAGGCCCGCCCACGCTGAGACCTCATCCCGGCTGGCTGCTATAGGGGTCACAGCTACTGCCCTCGACCTCACCGCAGCGTTGCAGGGTATCTATAATGATGTAGGAGGAGGTTACGCTGGAGACCTCTACATGATACTTTCCTGCCTCTTTTGCGAGCGCAGAGGAAGATCGGTGCGTTTGGTTACGTAGTGGTGTGAGTTTAGCCATTTCCCTACCTGACGTTGGCGTTGTGAGGCGTGTGTTTGCTTGGTTTATGAGCCTTTGTCCTCCCCGGAAAAGTTCACTGAGCATGTTCACTGAGTCTTTTACAGCAAAGCCTTGCCTCATATTTCAGGAGCTGGCACTCGGAGCTGCCCTTTATAACCACTGACTCTCTAGCAGATCAAACCCTCCGGGGGGGCGAGGTGCCTTGCTCAACAGCACCTAACAATTAAGACATCTTATGGAGTCATTTTTGGCTGTTACTGCCACCACAGTATTTCACTTTTTTCAGGCATTTCTTCAGAATAAATTAGTAAATTAGAGTTTGACTGCAATACCCCTGTGTCCATATCATTAATGTAAAGTTGTTCTTCTGCACTTAAATGCTGCCCTAAGTACTGAATATGACATTATTTACTGACTTAAGCACAGTACAGGGAAACTATTCTTTTATAAGTCTGGATCACTGTGATAAGACACTTAATGTAATCACTTTTGGTCGAGTCCATCTTGTCCCATTTGTGAAATCTGTACTCATTAAACTCTCTGCACCTCCCACCAGCAACCACTGAGGAGAGGAAAAAAGCACGGTGCCTAATTGCGGTTTCCTCCACTCTTACCTGCCTCCCTCCTCGCACATGGAGGGGGGGGGGTTCATTTTTGAGGACAAGGACAGGCGTGTGTTTTTGTATTTTAAATAAACATGACCCTTGTGGTTTCTCCAAAGGCGGGACACACACAAAAAAAAAGAAGAAAAAAAAAAGAGATGCCTGAGTGAGGGAGAAAGGGAAGGGCTCTCGACAACAACGATACCTTCGCTTGCACAAAAAGAGACAAGAGGAGTTAGCGGAGAGGAGTTATTGGGGTGGCGGCGGGGCTCTCGGTGAGTCAGAAGTGCCATTCACTGCCACTTAGACCTGCACTCTCTGTAGGAGCTAAAAATAGCAGGAAGTTCCCCCATGACTCAGTAGATGTGAAATTAAGAAAATGAAAGCCTCACACTCCACCGTGTTGTTTGGTTGCTTATAATATTACACAGAGCACAGTGTGCCTGTAGACAGACTGTATCAGACTAAATAATGATCAGAGTTCAACAGGTAAAAGTTCAGGCTCCAGAAAACCAAAACTTTCTTTGTCTTTGCTGATTTGTTTGAACAACTTATCTTGTTTTCAGGGACATTTGTTGCATCTATTGGCCTGTGACTCCTAAACACATCAAACACTTTTTGCAGTTACTAGTAACATTATCTTCACTTTTTAATCTTATGATTCATTACTTCTTTTCACATTGTGATTGTTGCTAACGTGCACTTTTTTTTTTTTTCTTTCACGCTATGTTCGTGCGTCTTTGTCACAAATACTTTGAACATTAGCTTGGTTTAGGAAGTGAAGCCTAACTTTAAATGTAAAACAGAAATGCACAGGCAGAGGAGAAAGGAGGAGGAAGAGGAGGGAGGAGGGGGTCGGTGTCAGGAAAGGGGAGAGCAGGGGCCTGCTTTGTAAAACCTCCACTGAAATCTTCCAATAAGGGATTATGACACAGATCATAAATATACTCAACCTTATAAATATTTGAGCTTGGCTACTCCCCTTGCTTAATGTGCTGTACAGGCCCTAATTAAGCCAGTATCTGATAGATGCCACTGCATAATGATGTGCGGGTGTCTGGGGGTGGGGATGGAAGGCGAGAGGAGCAGCAGCGGCGGCGGCGGCAGCGGCGGCTGGGGACAGAAGTATCATCTGAACCGCTCACTTTGTAATAATGATAGCAATGTT
Source organism: Scomberomorus guttatus (assembly GCA_038419695.1). NCBI lineage: Eukaryota > Metazoa > Chordata > Actinopteri > Scombriformes > Scombridae > Scomberomorus > Scomberomorus guttatus. Next base: position 15,559,541 of record CM076468.1, on the reverse strand, counting down.
AATGACGGCGCTGCTACTTCAATTAAAACTACTTAGCTACTACAGCTGCTGCCGCTGCAGTGACCCTGACTGAGCTGGTGAGAGCGGAGAGGGAAACCAGTGCTGGATCTCCTGGTTTCACTGTAACAACCTGCTTCTTATCTTTGTCTGCTTAAGAGCTCTTGATGGTCTTCAGTTCTTCTCATTTTCTAAAAACAAGTTCCAAACTCTGCCTGTTTCTTCTACAAATCAGGTTGTTTTTTCCCCCCAATGTGTTCTGACTTATTCTGTCAGCTTTCAACATACTGACATTACCAGTGCACAGGGGTTAGTGTTGAATTGTTGCTAATTTTCTAAAAATGTGCATCTATATCTTGGAAAAAGACAGGATGGGGCAGAAACTACACTAGACTCAAGAAAACTTACATTTTAATCTCTTGAAAATTTTTTAGATATTTGTTTTGGAGGCAGGTTGACACTGTGTCCCAAAACAGGCAGATTTTGCGCTCGTTTTAAGAAAATTAGAGCTCTAGGGCTCAATAATAGACAACAATTACTTGATTATATGGAAATTGTTTGCAGTGCTCTCTCTTTCTCTCTCTCTCTTTCTGTTTCTGCCTCTCTGTTACACACACACACACACAAAGCCCCTATCTGGATGAGATAGACCAGGCATTGATTTACACGTCTCAGTTTCACCCCCCCCCCGATTACAGCGAACTACCTTCTCCTGCCATTAACGCCTGTAAAGGGACAGCATTATTCCACTGCACCTATTTGTAAATTTCCTGCTAAATTTTGCAGCAGTGAACGCAACTCTAGTTTTTCTGCTGATGAGGTCCATTCGCCACGCAGGACTTGCTTTGCCAAGCACTATTTGAGCTGTGATTCACTCAGTAACATGCTATCCAGGTCCCTGTTTCAGCCCGGGTGACACAAAGAGGAAATTTCTCACTCTTGACCTAATGTTCCACCAGTAAATTATTCTAATAAAAGGGTGATAAAAGGTTATGAGACAATATATGTTACCATTTTTAAACTGAAATGTATGGCTTTCATTGCGAGTGGTGAAAGCTCCTAACAATCAAAATAAAGAGAGGAAACCTGACCTAGTTTTGGCACAGGGTCTTGAGACAATTTATAAGAAGAAAATAGATGCAGAAAAGTTAAATCTTTACGATGCTCCGGGGAGCGATCCAATCTGGACCCAACTGATTCTTCTGAGCTTCCCTTAATTTAAAGAGTCGACTCGTAACCTTGTTAAGACCCCGGACTGACTTCTCACCTCGAGTTCAAAATGTTAAACCATTGTCCGGTGAACTTCTGCTGCCACGGCTCCGCATTTAACCACCGAGAGAGGCAGACAGAGCGAGCCGGGACCTCAAAACTTCATGACTCAATTATTCCGCTATTTGATTCATGTGCTAACCAGATGATCAATGCAGATTAATTATGTAATAGTCGTTTTGGCGGTGCGCCACGTGCAGTGGAGGAGAAAAAAAAGAAAAGAAAAGAAGCTATAGACTCTTGGCTTAAAGATGGGGGTAAAAGCCACGAGGGCTGCGGACTTGCTCAGGTACTCTGGACTTATTCAATTACTGCGCCGCAGAGCTGCACTGGAAGCATAATTTCTGGGTTTTAGCCTCCTCCATTTACACACACACTCCCCCACTCCACTGACCTGGCCTGCCTCTGACAAGCTCTTATTACTGAGCAAACATGCCTGCCAAGTAGCCATGAAGCAGAGCCTAATGAGCACATTATTGTATTTACCTTAGATAAGGTGAGCAGCACAAGGCGATAAGAGCCAGATAACGCCATGTTTGAACAGTGGATGTATACATACACAGAGGGTCTTTTGGTATTTGTCAGTTGTATCAAAACATGGCAGCTGTTTGAACGAGGAATGTGATACCAGAGGATCAGACAGAAACACTTAGGGTTTCAGCCACAAATCAGAGAAACTGTGATAGAAATCTAGAAAAAACAGAGTCGGTAATTAGAGAAAGGGTCAGTGGGCAGTGTTTTGGATCGCCTCACCGCTGTTATAATTGCTAACTGATATTTCCAGTTAGGGCGATGCAGCGGGATGGGGGCAGGCTGGCGATCAGGCACTTTGGCAGGAAGTGACCTGATGATCTGACGCTGGGGGTAAAAGGTCATCAGTGAGTCTTTTTACTTCAGCTGGCCTGCTGCATCCTTCCCTGGAGATCTCACATTTAAAGCGCCTCTCTATTGCAAACGGGGCCTCTCAAATTTATCACCTATTGACCGTAGTTCATGGCAAGGTCATAAATCCATGTTCTAGCCCCCGCAGATGGCCACCTCAAAGCTCTGTCAGCTCGATAATACGAACAGGATACGGGCAGAGAAGAAGAACAAAGCCTCAAACTCGCTCTCGTGTGAAAGGTATCCGCCACTGTCAATCCTGCGTATTCGCGGCTTCCTGACGCGGAGTATTTTGTCCCCCAGTGGCACCTATATTGCGCCAGATGTGTGCCCCCCCTCCCTGCTCTCATCCTCCTGCATGTGACCTGAGACGGGCCCGGGGCAGAATTCTAGGTAATTTCTCGCTCACATCCTACACCGTCGATTGCGGCGCCTTTTTGAGGTGAGGGAAAGTGACAGCGCCAACTCTCCAGGGCAGAGCTTCCCAGTCGAGTGGATCAGCGGACTGAAAATCGCTTATGAATAGTCATTAGGCCTTCATTACAAAGCCCCTCACTACCCACTTTTCCTGTGCAACCAAATGCCTCTTGTCATCTTCACAAGGTGTATCATTTAATTGCCAATTGATTTTTCTCCCCCCTGTATATGACAACATGTCACATAGCAAAATGCAGCCTCGACCAGCCCTAGGCGGCCACATATTCTTGGCATCCTGAACCGCCTCTGAATATTCTTCAAAAAGAGACAGGATGCTTCAACCCAAAGAGAGCTTAAGCGCCTCGCACAATAATTAAACTCAATACATGTGAAGACAGAGAGAAGAGAAGAAGAAAACGTTCTTTGTGTGACGGCTGGCAATTGTTTCTTTGTGACCCATTTTCTGTTTCTGAGGCCACAAAGCTCTCAGAGCGTATGTTGCTTTTAATGTACAGGGTGACTTGTCATGGTGGCTGTTTTGGGTTTTTTTTTTTTTGGTCTCTTTTTGAAAATCTGTATATTTTCTACCAACATGCCTGTTAGCCGCTCGCAGTCACTGTCAGTGCCATTAGCAGAAGTGACACACCTATTTTGTCTCAAAGTAAATGTAGGACAATCGTCCCTGAACGCGAAAAAAGAGTGAATCTCCTGTTAAAAAAAAAAAATTTAAAAATGTCGGCAACATTTCAATGACAGCTCGACAGACGTCCACTCAAATCTCTTCTGCGTTTTCTGTCAGCCTCCCTCTCAACCCTCAGGTTCGAGCCTGCAAACTATGCAGCATTTGGCGTCAGTAAAAGGGACGCAAATGGCAAGGCCGTGTCACTTTCCCCCCCCTCACTCATCAGACGCTGCTGGTTTTCTGTTGCATTCCCTAACAGCTGCCTGCTGTGTGTGTTTTTTGTTGTTGTTGTTGTTGTTTTTTTTTGTACTGACAGATTGCACCGTGTGTTCCCGGCCCGTTGTAATGACATCCAAATCGGCAGGGTTATCTGTCAGGTGCACTTCGCCTTGGGTTTGACTCCCGGGAGGAGCCTGCATTGTGTCAGCCGGAGCGAAAAGCATTACACGTCGCCTGTATTTACAGAGCAATTTCATCCCGCCTGCATGCGTGGAGGATTGAGCTTGGAGCCTTGTCTAGCCTTCAAATGTGGCAAATCAGCACAGTCGCCCCCTTTGACACGAAATGCGGCACGATTATCGAGTTGGTGCAGCCTTAATAAGCTGAATAATGAGGGAATTTCAGAAATGCCCAAGCGCCATTATACCCCAACAATAAGAGCTAGGAGTGAGTAAACCAGTGCGGGGCAGAAGGTAGGCGTCGGGGATATAATGAGGCTACTGTGTAAGTAATGTAGTCTCTATTGTATACCCATGTAAATGCCCATCTCTTCACATGCACAGCAACGACGGCATTAAGCCAGTCAGAGATTTCTGGAAGAATGGCACACACAGTGGCGCTCTTTTTTCTACTTCACCCCTCTCTCTGCCTCGTTTCTTTCTTTTCTCTCTCTCTCTTTTTTTTTTTTTTTTTTTCTCCCCCCCTCGTCTCAGTGACAGCCAGTGACAGTGGCTGGCAGCCGCCTGGCTTCTTGAAGGCAAACATTACAGCAAAAGATGAGCTGCAGGTGTGCCAGACTTGTAAACATGCGCTAATTACACATTTTTCCAGCGGATGACAATGAGGTCACTGAAATAATTGGGTTTTTTTTTTTTTTTTCTGCCACACTGTACTCTAAACGAGAAGGACAGGCTTACAGATACTTCTCTGCTGCTGTGTCACTCTGACCGTGCAGTTTATCCAAAATAATTCAGCTGATAACAACACAGATTTTTTTTATTTGCTTCGGCTGCAGCGGCCGTCTTGCCGTCACTTGCATCTCCAGCAAGTGATGTATGTCTCAAATTGAGCTCTAAAAGACCTATTATGAGTTTATTTCTATTGAAAACAAGTTGCCCATTCTTACTGCACTGGAAGAGATCTTCACACACAAGAAAATCAGACTTTATTGCAGACAGGAATGACTTGATGAGGAGACTTTTTTGACTCAGTAAGCTTGGTAGATGTCATATTTTGCCCTTCACCCTGTTTTGTAACCCTGAACACAAAGCCAGCTCCTATTCTTCCAGCTGTTAAAATCTATGAATGGGAAAAGGGGGCAAACAATTTCCGCACGTTCATGATTGCCATTAATTATATTGGCGGTTCATTCAATAGTGTTTGTCCTCATTTTTTGAAATATGAGTCGCCCAGACAGTAAATTATGTCAGGTACCTTGCAAATCACGCCTAGGGCCGGCTGAGTTGCTTCAGCTGGAAGATGGCGGGGGAGGTCCGTTTCAGGAAAACAATCTCTCTCCTGCATTGTCAGACAGGGGGGGTTACCCAGCGAATAGGCACATACATCAAAAGAACTGCCAAACAATTGTCTGTTTTTTATTAATAAGCTCCGAATATTGCTGCTGGACAAGGCCAGGAGAAGTGCCTGGCTTGCACTTTTTTCTGCAACACAATACAGGTGCAGAATTTAACAGCCCTGTACTCGGCGGGGTGTATTTTCCTGTAGCATAAAGAGGCTTGTAAAATGTCCTAATCTGTCAGGCTGCGCCGAGGCTCCGATCTATTGAGACACGAGATAGGCCTTCGCCAGGACGGCTGCTCCTTTTCAAGCCGAGGTCACAAAAATCCAGGTGGATCGTGCTCGTGAGCCAAGTCCCCCACTTTTATTCCCTCAACGCAGTTAAAGCCATGAATACAGATCTCTCTGAGCCTGCAACGCCTGGCAAACCTCCACAGTGAGGCTAGTGTGAACAATCTCTGTCTCAGCAAGTCAGTTCTGTACAAAGTTGATCCCTAAAACACTCATTTTCAAAAAAAGGTGAAAGAAATCTACTGTTTGGGGAAGAATATATGAAGATACACACTAAATTGAAACATAAATAGACTTTTTTTACTAGTTTTGTAGATTATTTGGCTTGTTTTAAGAAATCAAGACAAGTATTTCCAATAAAGAAGATGTGGTTTATACACTTTAGGTTAAAGCTTCTATATGACATCTCCTCCAGAAATGACTTGATAAGATGGAGATTTTTACAGTACATATACAGTTTTTTTATACATTTAAGGGTCAGATGAGAGTCTAGACGCTGTTTCATAGGATTTCCCACCTAGATAAAAATAACAGTCTCCTTGGGACACTGAATTCTTGCATATATGCTGACATTTGACTCTTTTCATGCAGAAATATCCGTCTGCAGCCTCAATGCAAACATCAGTTTTCAGCTGCGCTTCCCGAAAACCACAAACGACCAGTGCAACTTTCAAAAGAGACAAACATTGCGGGCTGGAATTGTGAGTTTCCAGCCGAAGGGCTCGATCCTCTGTACTTTATTTAAGTATCTCTTTCCATTTGTTGAGGCTAATCCTTTGCCGTACTTTTTACAAGCTGTTAATATTGATTGCCGCCGCGGATGAGAGAGGGGCGGCTCAATCTCAATAACAGCATTCCATTATATGGCAGACGACAGCCGTGCCGAGTGTGCATCTTCCATGCAGCCACGCATTTAGGGTATTATCAAATTGATAGTGACTCAAATTGATTTGGATAATGAAGGTCGCTGCACCTTGAAATATAATGGCCACTTATTGTAATTACCATCACAATTATCAAGGTCACCGCATCAAAAACAAAGGGCTGACATTGTGACCACAGCAATGGAGCCTGATGAGCCTTTATTATTTAGACTGATCATAGTCTGGGTTAATACTGTGATGAATGTAGTCAAGTTTGATATAATTTAGGAGTGTTTGGTGTCAGACATGTGAATAATTTGTGTTTCCCTTGTCTGAATAGTAAATATTGTGACAAAACATACAGAAAAGATGCCATTCAGCAGAACTTTTGGGGCTTTTTTTCTCCTCTGAAATGATGAAAAATGAATTTATCACCAGTCATTCTGCAGATTTCCACGTCAAATACTACAAATAAACTGACAATGGAGCTCAGAATTCTGGTTTCATTGGGAGAAAAAGAGCAAAAAAAAAAAAAAAAAGACGACTTGACTCCTAAACCTACTCCTGTATGATTTTGACTTCGACTGCCCTTCACCCACCCCCACCCACCCGCCCCCCCACTCTTTTTTTTTTCCTCGCTGCCTCTGATGCCCGTCAACATGTCAGCGAAAACAGGGATGACATCCCAACACGAGCAAACTGTCACGCTCCACACCTCGGCTGGGGCACTCGCGGGCATGAAGCAAAATTCAAGCAAAACACATAAAAAAAAAAAAAACAGACGTCCATCCCTCAGTTCAGATGCAAACAAACCTGCCTGATAGTAATAATATGCTTATATACCATCCAAAGGAAACAGCAGGGATGCCTGCCTACTATCTCAGAGAATCAAACAATGTTGGAGTGCGTTTCCTTTCACACAGTTGAGCCTGCAATAAACCCTTGGCCTTTGTTTCGACTACGCTGAGCAGAAGGATGACCTCAGCTTTGAAACAATAAAGGGCCTGTAATGGTCTCTCCAGAGGCCTGTTGCCTCAACTTTGTTTCTCCTGAATGTGTGAGAAGAGAGGGGAAGAAGGCAGAAAAAAAAGGCTTTGGTTATAAACTTTTCCTGCTCTTTAACAAACTGTGCAAATTGACGCCGTAAAGGGCGCCACCAAGGTAGGGAAAAGTAAGATTTATGAGATAAATGATAGCCGAGAAAAGTGCTTTTCTTGTTGCAGGAGCTAAAACTGACTTCTGTGCAAGTCGTGAGCACGAGAGAGTCGCAGAAAAGTACTTTACTATTAAAACTGCCCTGATTTGGTAAACACCACCCATCTGGCAGCCCTGAGGAGGTTAAAACAAACGTTCTGAATCATTTGCCAACAGACAACAGGTGAAAATAAATGGAGAAAGTGAAAAAATACTTAACAAAGGAGCTTATAGTGGAGGGGCAGGGGTGGACAAACAACAAATGAAAGTGGGAGAGAGTGTGTGTGTGTGTGTGTGCATGTGTGTGTGTTAATAGTAGTAGTAATAGTGGTGGCGGTGGAGGGTACTGAGGGGGCGGAGGCATGGCAAACTGCTAAGAGGATCAAATATTGAAGCACAACAAAAGCTGTGTCACAGGGGCGTTTGAGTCACAAGTCTCCCTTCGACAGCCCCTCCTCCGCCACCCACCTCTTCCCTCGCCACTCTGTACCTCTAACCTCCTGTTACCACGACAGCGCTCTGCCACAAAGACAGCCCCTGATATGACAAAGAACAAAACGGCAGACAGATGTAGGTATTGTCATGCAGAGTGTTCCCTCCCTCCTCCTCCTCTTTTCTCAGTCCTCCTCCTCCTCTTTCTCTCAGAGGAGAAAAAAAAAAAAAAAAAAAAACAACCTGCCCCTGTGCTTCTGCATCTAACACCTCTGAAAAAGAGCAACCAAGTCACTGCCCTCGAGTCGCCGCCGCTGAAACTTCCAGACGGCCGTGACGGTCAGCGAACAGGTCGCCTCTCTGGTCACATCTTTGCGGCTTGGCAGTGGCGGGCCGGGTTGATTGAGAGACACAGAGGTGAAGCCAGTTTCAAAACAACACTCCGGTTTGACCGATTTTGGCTTTTCAAAGTCGACAAAGATATTTTTAAAAGCTGCCAAGGTGGTAGTTTGTGCTGATATTTTTGTATGTATAATTTGGAGCGTTTTCATGCCAAAAAAAATCCAAAAGCTCTGGGTTGTTTTATTCTTTTCTGGGTGAAAAACCCACAGAAACAGCACTGTCTGTATCACAGCACACTAAGACTATCAACTGAAGCCCAGACTGAAGAGAAGTTAGCTCCTTAAGGCCACGCCAGGCCAGCTGATGCATTGATCTAGTTTCAACATCAAACAGGTCTTATTTTTAGCTTGTTGGTAAACTGGGTGAGACTGGATGCTCTCATTTCATTCTCAAATCACTGTCATGGTTCGCTTTTTTTTTGACTGATTTGGAAGTCACGAGTACATTATTCACAAAAAGGCAAGTTAAGATCTTTTGACCATGACAGACAACTAAAGGGACGTGTCGGTGTCCTTCTCTTCAGGCACCGGGTCATCTGCGCGGGCCTGACCCGTGTCCGAGGTGGGCTCTTGATGAAGCCGTGCCTTATTTTTACAGCTGGGAGACCCGGTGAGACGCTGGCGTGGGGACGAGGTCTGATTGATTCAGACCAGATGGGCGTCCCAACACGTTGGAGCGCTGCGACCGAAATAGCTCCACGCCGTCTCGCTGCATTCCTCAGGAACACATTGTGCTCTTCATGGCAGAGACGGAAGATCTACGAGTTCCCTATGAGGGGAACCTTAAATCCAGCGTTTAATATTCACAATGTTGGCAAGAAGTCAGGCGCTTAGATCAACAGATATAAGAGGAGGTTTCATTCCAGATACACTAAAAATCTTTCATTCCACATCTATGAGAGTTAATGGATCACCTGCCCAGAGCCACGCAAGCTGCATGAGTGGACAAACAACCCTCCAATTAACACTAAAACTGACACATAAAAACAGTGGAAAACTTTATGTGTACATGATTTTTAGATTTTTAGCCAGATTTTTGACTTGATAAGTGTTATTTTGATCAGTAAACGAGCTTAAATCAAAAAAAAGCTAAATTACACACTTGTAATTGCTTCTATCTACATCATAGAAAAACTGCTGGCGGACAAAAACTTAGAAGATCTGCTCAGAAATGTTCTGAACCAACTATCGTTTAAAGCGAGTTCCAGCGAGCGTGTGCACCAAAATAACAAATTACTTAACACTGGGAGTTGAGATGGCCGGAGAGGTACCTTAAATTAGCCGGGGATTTAATCTAATTGGTGAAAGTCATCTGCTCCAACCTTCACCGTGCTAAATCCCCCTGCTCTCCAGTCTAGACTGAATTCTTGACGGTCCTGCGCTAATGTCCCGGGCCGGCGGCTGCGGCGGGACAAATGCAGAGCGGCAAGCCAATCTGACATGAGACCCATCTCTCGGGCTTTAATGTGGGGTGACAGCACAGGCCTCTTTTTAAGGGAATCAATTAAGGTTTAAAAAGGTGATTCCTGGACGCAGTGTCTGGCTTTATTCCTGGGAGGGAAGAGGGGAAGAGGGAGTCTGGAGGTGGAGGGAGAGAGGGAGGGGTGGTCCCATGGGGGTTAAATAGAAACCACACACACACACACACACGCGCACACATAATCACACACCTCAATGGCACCATTGTCGTACGCAAACCACATAACTGCGAGTTTGGCGGTGCCGTCTTGCCTGATTTAAAAGTTTACATGGTTGTTTTAGCGTCGATTGACTCTTGGAACCTGTTGAAAGTATAATTTCTCTCCCACCTCCTCCTAACCTTTCTCCTTCATTTCATCTTTCTTCCCCCCCCCCGCCCCTCCTCACCCTACCTCCTTCAACACAGTTTCCTTGATGTGTTGAAGCTTTCTCTCTAGTGCAGATTAGGGTTTTTCTTTTTTGCGCAGGCGGCCAAATGTGAGTAAAACATGGTGACTAAAAATATGACTTTCTTGCGTGATTCTGAACTTCTGACACTACTTATTTAAACATAAAGTGGCTCTAGAAGACATCATGGACCCGTTTTTAAAGCAGAGATAATTCAGATGTAGAATTCAAACCAGCTGAGTTGATTTGGCTCAGCCTCTTCTGGTGCTAAAACCACAATTTTCTACTCAGTTCTTCCACTCTGCTTTCTGATGAACTCCGCTTCACCCTGTCATCTTCCATTTAAAACCACTAGCCGCTTTCCAAATTGCCCTCTGGTCTTCGCTGACTGGGCCGCGTTCATTAAAGCTCGCATCTGATATCACTCTATCACTCGCCACCAAAACTTCCAAGCCTGTGGGAAAGGGTGGGAAGGGCTTTAGCCTCGTTCTGCACCGTTTAGCGGTGAGCTTGTGGGATTTCACTCTGTTACACCATGTATCAAAGGGAAAGAGTCTTTACCAACACAAAGGTGCTTCTACACCTTAGCATCGACTTTAATCTCCGCCCCGAGGCGCCAGACAAACTATTCTTTCCTCGGCGAGGCACCTTGCATAAGATGTTGAAATCAGCTTACGACATGATCTTTTAAGAAAGCTCACTCTTGTGTGCAGGTTTTCAGACAAGGTGTGTGCGGAGCGAGAGGCGAGAGGATAGGATAAACGCCATTGTGATCTATCAAAGATGAACATCCTCCTCACCTCCCGATCACGAGCTATCAGCGCTCGTAAACAAATCCAGGGGAGTGAGGCTTAATGCATAACTCTTATTTATGTCATTCAATTTAGCCCCGGCCGCTTGGCAATTCATTTTCATGATCAATTACAAAACCTTAAGGCATCTGTAATGCATTTGGCTTGACAGGGCGCATTCACACACGCTTGCTCAAACACACTGCTGTAAAATATTCAACCCCAGCACCTCTGAGAATACTTTGAATTGGCTAATTTTCCTCCTTTTCAGTGTGTATTTGTTTGTATTTATCCCCCGGGAGTTAACAGTTACCTACACCTTTGATGCTAATAGCAGCTTTGTGTTGTGTTGAACTCGCACAATTGTTTGAGGTGTGTCTGCAGCATACCGAACAAGATGAGAAACAGGCTGCAAAGAGGTAATTTGTGCGGTGGAGAGCCGGAGACGCAGCTGAGATGGATGCTGAGAAGCTGATTTAGATGTAACTGAAGAAAACGGGCTTCGCTAATAATCACCAGTTTCTGGTGATTTGGAACATGAGATTTCAACTTTGATTCAAGCTAAAAAAAAAAAAAAATCAATGAAGAAATTACAGCCTGGGTGAAAAAAGTAAAGCTTTTTCTCTGTTGGTGTCACATTTAATGGGTTTTCCAAATCCTGACCTTTAACCTTTTGACCTAACTTTGACCTTTTTTGTTTGATCTGGCGTTCAAGTTGATATATTAGGTCCTCACTGACATCTTATTGAATCTATTAAATATCAAATATCAGCTGGTCACTGTCACCCACCTCTGATCTGATGAGGTTCCTTAGACGCAGCTGCAGCTATTTTTTAATTATCATTTATTAATTGAATTAATTAGTCAGGAATGCTTTTTAAAATCAATTAATACCTCAACTAATGCTGTAAAGAGCCGCTAACACAAAAAGAGCTTCATGTGTGTTGGTTTTAGTGATGTTTGGTGGCCCATCTTGGTCCAAACACTGTTTTTAAGAGGTTTGCGGATTCTGAAGAAGAAAAATCCAAAGGAAACATTTGCGATTCATGGTGGATAAATACAGGGAGTTAAATGAACTGAAGCTTACAGTTACAGTAACAAAAAAGCTGAAGCTGCTGGTATGAAAGGGCAAAAGCCACAGAAGCTCAACAACAGATGTAAAAAAAAAAATAAACAAAACATTTTGAAAACCACAAGTTTGTCCTCCATTATGCTGCTGTTTCTCTATTCTCTCCTCACACCGGGTTCCTCCTTCAAACAGGTTCGATTTTATGAATCACTGCTCGCTCCTCAAGGGAACACATTGTGTATTCCTAGAGCCATGGTCTTGGCCGTCTCTGCTCATATACAGGGAAAATTCATTTCAATATTTATCTCCATGAATATTTTTCTCTCTTTTTTTTTTTTTTTGTAAGGGTGAAAAATAACGTGGAAATCACAAAACGGGTTTGGGGGATGCGTGCCCGGCTGCAGCGTGGAGGTGGGAAGCTTGGAGGAGATCATCAGAAAGGGAAATTGTGCACAGCGGGAAGAAAAATCATTGTGTTACCCCAGGTGAAAAATATTGTTGCTTTGCTTAAAAGTGCATGCAAGGCGAGCTACATTATTAGAATGTTTAAATATTAATTCTTCTGCTGGGTAGTAAAGATGATGGAGTCGCGGAGTCAACTACTGTACTTTGTTTTTCCTCCCCCTGCTTGCATTATTTTTCCCATCTAACCTCACTTTTCTTCCTTATTCCTGCAGAAAAACAGCTTCCCCGTCGCACTCAGGGTCACTCTTTCGATTCCGGCTACAGTTTAACATGTTCATTTTTTGATGTTTAAACAAAATGTTGTGCCGCATGTGATATTACAGGAAGGATCCAAAGGGTATAAAGTGTCATCTGGCTGGCTTTGATGTGAGAATCAATACTCTGCGTCTTTGTCTTGACTGAAGGTGAGGTCAGATTTCGAGCGCTCTGAGCAGTTGACAGTTAAAGGTATAACAACATGCACTTGATGTAAAAGCCTCCTTTCAAGATGGAGTCAGCAGCAGCAGCTTAGGGGGGATAAAAGGTGCTTTTTTTGTCAAGGTGACTGTCATTTCTGAGAGTGGACATGAAGAGGTTTCACTGCAAAACACTGAATAAATTTTGAATAGTAATTATCACCTGATGTTCATTTCTACAGTCTTAGTTCTTGAGATAACATTCTGTAGAATTATGTAAATGGCTCAGCATTGCTGATAACTTCTACTTCCATGCAGCAATTTGCAAAAAAAAAAGGGATCTCATTTTGAAATGAAACTCCTCGTACATCAAGAAGTGCTTACAGGGTGTTACTGAGGAGGAGGGAGGGAGGGAGGGAGGGAGGGAGGGGGGGAGTGTTTGCCCAACAAAGCCAGGTGTGATTTAGGAGGATCTTCACCGGCACTCAGGTAAAGTGGGGAAAAGCTAAGTTCCCTTGTTATGTCAAAAAGAGATTTCAAAGCCGCCGGCTTAAAGGTGGGTATTAGGCTGCTCAGATCTGAAACACTTTGGGATCCTTCAGACTGAAATGGATAAAGATACAAAGAGCTGAGGGCAGGGAGGGGAGGGAGGGGAGGGAGGGGAGGGAGGGGAGAAGAAGAGAGAAGAAGAGAGAGATGGAGAGCCTTCATTCACACTGCACTTAAAATTCTGATTGTCTCACTGATGTTTTCTGTGCGACAAAAGCTGAAACAAGTCGCAGTTTTTCAGATTTGGACCATGAAAAAAACAGATCTGAGGCTTGTTTGTGAAATCTGACGTTGTCCTCGCTGGAGTTTGCTATAAAATCTAGATTACATGCTAGATTTTTTTTCGAGCAGGTTCCACAAGAAAATGCCATGTAAACTTCTCTTCTTCTCTTATTAATTCATTGTCTGCTTACTTCTTGAATCCGGCTGATGTTTCTGACCATTTTACTCTCCAGCTAAGGCAACAAAATTGTAAATTCAGTGCAAAAATCTCCTTCTTATAAAGTCATGTTTGTCTGTAAATGAGCCTCGAAAGAAAAAAACAAGTATTTTTTAAACAATACTGGGCAAAATAAGGTTTTTATGGCTCAATCATAGACAGAAATGACTTGATAATATAGGGATTTATTGCAGCGTGTGAATGCAACCAGAGACCATGAGGGCAGTGACACCAGGAAAAGCAGAGGGAGGGACTGAGGAGGACTCAGAGACAAAGGAGACGACAGACAGATAGAGACTTGAAGGCCCTCGGTGCATGAAAGTGAGAGTGCTGTCACTCTCGGCTGCCCCCGCCGGCCCTGCCCCCACCCTCTCCGTAAAAAAACCACCCCGCCCCACCTGAGAGCGATTGCGATGCATGTTCTAGTCACTCATGCAGGAGAAGCAATACACAAGTTCGGTGTACAGCCACTTTAAAAGCTCATCAGGCGCATACTCTGCTTGTAGGAAATACCTTATTCATGACGGAGCCGGCCGAGGCCTAGGTAATTACTTGAATCAAGGTGGCCTCGGAAATGTTTAAATCTACAAGGACTGGGAGAATGCATGAATAATGCAAAATAATTTGCATCTAAATTTTTTAAGTGTGCTTTATTTGAAAAAACTAAAACGCGGGCTTCGATTAAACTTTGATGAGTGAAAGCTGAGCGCTGCGTACATGCATGCGTGCGGGGCGGGGGCGTGCATGCTCGCAGCAGAAGAAAACCTCCTTCGTTTTGTAGAAATTATTTAGAAAGGCGATAAAGGGGGACAGAGGAGGCGAGAGGAGAGGCGAGGAGAGCCAGAGGTAGTGCCAATAAATAATAATTAAGAGAGAGAGGTATTACAGCGGGCCGGGCGTCTGGAGGACGGTGTGAACAGCATCCACTGCGGCGCTGTCAAACAGGTTGCAACTGTGCACTTACATTTACGCCGCCACTGAGCATCTTGTTTGGAGACTTTTTTCCCCCCCCTCGTACACAGGTTTTTACAGCTCTACTTGTATTCAACATTATGAATATTTATGAGAACGTGTTGTTCACAAAGCAATACTTCCCTCTTCGTTATAGCTGAGGAATTCATCGGAGCTCAGGTTTGAATGTACGCCGCCATCCGTGCGTGTATTATGCAAGATTATGGGTTTTTGCGATGATGGGTGCGTGTATGGAGGGTGTACAGGTGCTGGTGACATACTGTTGCATGCGTGAGGAGAGTTTAGGTGCTTACCTGCTTTGGAGTGAAGAGGCACAGGCGGAGACGGAGCGGTACCGAAAAGAGAGAGAGAGAGAGAAAAAAGGGAAATTAATAAATGAGCAGTTTCATACAACCTGTGACTCACAAACGTTTTGACTTTTGATCCTCAGAAATACAAACTCATGAGGTAAAAATCCAGTATTTCACAAAAAAATCAGAAAAAATGAACATAATTTGGTGTAGCAGATATATATTTTATTTTTTCTTCTTTCTTAACTTCAATCAAAAGTCACTTTCAGTTAAGATTTTATTGCAAAATGATGATTTCAACCCCGACAAAACAATAACCTGATAAAAAAAACCCTGAATATTTGTAATTTTTGACAATGATAAAACACAAACATTAACTATCTGCTCTGAATATCACCCATCTTCAGCTTGACTCTACAAATGTGAGTATCTCTCTTCATAACTCCATATCTGACTGATAAAACAAATCTGTCACTTCAGCTGAAAATAACCTGAATGAATGCTGAGTCAAAGCAACACACACACTGACGCACACAAACACACACCTCTCCCTTTGTTAAACAAGCCATATATCACCGCTTTTCTCCCTGCTTGGCCCGAACTGGGAGGGCCGGAGAGGTGATAGAGGAGTGGGGGGATGAGGAGAAGAAGAAGGAGGAGGAGGAGGAGGAGGAGGAGGAGGTGCACGCTGGGTATTTTTAAACGGAGGCTGGAAACAAAGGCTCCTCCTGAGGCCGGCCCCCTGCCCGGAGGATCACCTAGTCCCAGGCTACACTGCTCCACTTTTCCCACGCTAACCTCCGGCCTCATTTGCATCCCCTGCTGCCCCTTGTAGCGATTATTTTCAGGTGAGCTGCTCTGTATAGAGGGGCCTGGCTTAAGTATGTGTGTGAACGTCCCTGTATGTGTCTATGTGCATGTGTGTATTTAGGTGATTTTATGTCCCTAGGTCTATCAGCGTGCGTGAGCCTCGGTGTGTGTGTGTGTGTGCGCGCGTCCGCCCCCCCCCTGATCCTGCTCTTAATTACGACTGACTGGCACCAGACACAATCACCCCCTTGATTCGTCAGTTTGCCCACCCCCCCCCCCCCCCCACACCCCCCCCCAGCAGCCCGCGGTGACCCGAATCATCTCCCAGCAGCTGGAGGGGGGAAAACATCGTCCACACACGACAGACAGAGATAGTTGAGACAGAGTTGCGCTGTCTTTCTCCTCCAATAACACGGCTCTGACACGGCTTACACTGGCACTGCTATTATACAGGGTTTCTATAGGTTACAATAGTACACTGTGTACTACTGTATCTGTACTTAACAGTGCTGTCCTGTTCATTCTTTATCACTGCTGGCACACTTTAACCACATTCAACAAATACAGCACTATATAACACAAGGTCACCACTATTACTGGTACTACTGGAGAGTATACTACATTTATACTACATTATAGTATTAGATACTCTAAGCTATACTATACTATATACACTAATGTCATTCCTGACCTTCACCTTAATCTTAATTTACCTCCAACTGAGCAAACTTGCTGATGAAGACCGTGAAATGTGACTGAAAGGCCTGGAAAAAGTGAGTAAGTGGACCAAACTAGACTAGTCCACAGTACATTATTCTAAAACAATGTGAGAGATACATCAAACCTTAACAACAAGTAACCATAACAACAACACTTACGCTTCAAGCTATGCTACCAGTTAACTGCCACTGGTGAAGCGATCCTCGCCACTGATCACTGATTACAGACAAACTTTCTTTGGTTACACGGTCTAAGAGTGATAATACACAGAGAGCCATACTACTAAAAGACAGATAGCGTCATTTTCCGCAATAAATTTATGGAAAAATGTTCACATCTTTAGCATTGTTCTCCCAAATAGACCTGTACTCCCTCACCCGGCTGTGTTAGTGCCTTGTTCTTCCCACTGAGCAACACATACACTACACCCACTGATCTCTGCCACAGCAGTTCTTTATAGAGATAGCAAACAGACAAAAACAATGTTTGTCCTGCTACAGCCGGGAGCCGCACACATAACTACACCTTATTATTTCATATCATGAGCTTCGGACTAATTCTTTCAGCTGTGGCAAGGGGAAAGGTAGCTACAAGGCAGTGTAGAGGGATTTACACAGGGAGAGAGCGAGAAACAAACACACACATCCCTAATATAATTGTCAGTGTCTGTCCCTCCCCGTCTCAGAGTGAAGCCCCAGCGTTCACAGAGAAGGGTAATTATCGTGTATCCGAAAGGGAGGATGCAACCGTCTCTGGCTCTGATTAGAGGGGACAGGAGAGGAGTGTCGCCTCCCTTTTGCAAGCCAGCGTTTACAGGGAGGCGCACCTTTCACTGTCCAAACAATGTCTGTCAGCCGCTATCAATAGCTGCCGTGGGAGGAAACAGTAGCCAAGGTGCCAGGACTGCCATACAGACTGAGAAATGGATATAAATTGGGTGAAAAGTGCATTACAAGGCTCTGGTAACTCCACAAATCCCTGTGTGGAGGTGGAGCGTAGCATCCATCGTCCCAGAACGTGTCTTACAATGTCCCTTTTCACTTATTCCAGGTTTCTATCATGTACAGTGTCAGTGTGTCAGACTGTATAAGGCAAGATTATTTTGTACCTGGCAGTGCAAGATTATAATCTTAGGATGGATGTAACAGAGAAATAATCATCTTTCTCTCTCAGGAGGAGGGAAAAAAAGGGAGTCTGTCAAAATTGGTCTTGTCAGAGGTTTTTAGTTGGCCTGTGTGTCACGCTGCCTTCCTCTCTTCTCCTCCTGCTTCACTCCCTTTACCTCATTTCTCCTCCCCAGAGGTTACCATCTGCAACCCCCCCCCCCACCCTCCTCCTCCTCCTCCTCCTCTCCCTCCTCTCCTCAGCACATTGAAGCCTCATCTTGTATCTTGAACTACTCTGTTTTCATTCGCAGCATTTTGACATTTCTTGACTGATTTTATAATCAGGCTTCTGACACCTTCCACACACTTCAGTGAAGGAAAGAAAAAAAACATACGGCGCCCTTTTTTTAAACACAAAAAAACAGAAGAAACTGCGAACTTAATGTGCCGTCGGCCTTTGAAGTTCAAGGGAAGGAAGTTAGCTGCCACTTGAGATGTCATAGCTAATTGTCCATTGCGAAGGCAAGTATGATCATACAGCAAAGTGAAAGCGGATAATGACAAAACAGTGAGAGCGAAAGAGTGAGGGAACTATGCAGAGGCCTCATTTAGTAAATAAATGAGCTAAAAAGGAAAAAAAAAAAGAAACCAGGAGAAAGTGAAAGATAGAAAGAAAGAAATCGGTCTTCTCTGCTCCCCTTACACACATCCTGAGTTGAGTTAACGCATCGCGGAAGATGATCGTCTCGACTCAATTTCTGAAAATTGCCACTGCTGCTGTAACCCCCCCCCCCCCCGAGAGAGAGAGAGAGAGAGAGAGAAAGAGAGGGAAGAGAAAGAAAGAAAAAAAACTTATCAGCGGTTACTCCTCCTTCATTTTATTTCATTTATGAATTACAAGGAAAGATGCCATTATATATTATTAATTCTCTGCTGTTGCTTTGGCTCTGGCTGCTGCAGCGGTGAGCTGCGGATGTCGGCGGCGGTGTAATTACGTTCTAGCCGGGCAGCCATCCGTTTCCTTTCAAAAATTTACAGGATTCTTAATCACGTTGCTCATTTGGGTGCACGGTGGCGGGGATGGCGAAACACAAACAGGGGCACGTCTGTTTGCACGGGAACACCTGCTTAGCATTGATAGCAGATGTCAGTCAGTGAACTGAACAAAAAAAAAGTGCAGGGAGGGGAGGGGGTGGAATTAAAAATGTAAGCATCACCAACTTCTTATTATTTACTTACTCCAAAAATGAACTACTGGAATGGGAGAAGGAAAATCCTGGCAAACGCCGGGGAAGCTGGGCCTCGTAATTGTGTTGCTGCCTCCCTCCCTAACTCCTTTACTTCCTCCTCCTCTTCTTCTTCTCTCCTCCTTCCCGTCCATCTCTTTCTGTATTTCTAAAATCTGACTAAGGAGTGAGCATCAGGAGACGTTTTTTAACCTTTTCCCTTTCCTTTCCCCTCGCTCTTCTCTTTCCCTTATTCGGCTCAACGTATCTAAGCACCAGCGTCTTATATTTCTATCCGTTTGCATCAGTCTTTGCTGCATTATTCATTTGCATTATAGCACTGGATGGTAATTAAATCTTGCCTGGGATGCCGTTGTATTTAAATGAAACGTGAATATTTTAGCGAGGGAAATGCAGAATGCTTAATCTCCCCCCCCCACCCACTCTCTCTCCCTGTTTTTGCCTTTTAAAAGACTATTGGCTGAGCTTTGAAACAGTTTATTGTGCTCGCCGCTCTTTCTAAACGGCTTCTTCTTAAGAATAATAGTGTTGAGTCAACAGCTGCATTGACAAACATATTTCAGCTGATGCATTTGCCCGGGCAGGGATATTTGATACCTCTGAGGCCAACACACATGCACACACATAGATTCCTCTTCTACACACAAGCACACATATGGAGACACAAATGTGCACAGTGGCGCACATGCATGGATGCAAACACACACAATATCTCGCTGACAAAATGGCCACTGAGGACCTTTGCCTTACAAACACAGAGAGAGAGAGAGACAGGGAGAGACCTTGATAATGTACACATAATAGTAAGAGATAGTAAGAGGAAGGAGGAGAGACAAGGAATTAGGGAGGAAGAGACAGAAAGATAACAAGAGGGAAAAAATGATAGGGGGAAAGAGACATGAAGACAGTGAGAGGGAGTGGGAGACATTTGTCATACATACATTTGTAGATAGTGGAAAGTAAGAGTGAGAAAGTGAGAGATAGACAAAGGGAAATGCAGCAAAATCAAAAGAGACAGAGGAGAAGATAAAGCAAGATTGACACGTTTAAAAACGTACGTTTGTATTTGGACCACACAAAGCCGGCATTTTTCTCACCCAAACACAGAGTTTTGGAAAAACCCTCCATGGAGTGAAACCGTACGAACATCCTGGCTGCATGTTTTAGTTTGGACAGAAAAAAAAAAACAAGCTTTTGCAAAGCTATGATGTAAGCCTGTCCGTATCTAGCGATAAAGTTAACTGGAAGAGTTAAGAGCTGCAATCATAATGACTATTTTATACTTACTCCAGTCGTCTGCTCAGAGAAACAGAGAACTATGTAAATGAGAACAACTAAATTGTGAGTTCAGCTATATTAAAACACATTAAAGAGCAGAGGGGAACAGAACGTAGGTTTAACCAGCTAACAGTACGTCTGGTGCACAGTTATGTTTGTAGACACAAATAAGAGGGAGAAGATGATATTTGTCTGCTTTCTGATGGTTCAGGCGGTTCAGCGTGGAGGAGATATAAACCAAAAAGACCAGCGAAGGCGTGTACGCATGTTGTTTTAACACATAAACACATAACACTTTCAAAATTAGCCGGCTTAGTGTGGACACAAAGACCCCCGAGAAAGATACGGCGGAACAGAGAGGGAGAGGGAGGGCAAGAGACCTTTGTCATACATACATTTGCAGACAATGAGAGAAAAAAACAGAACAATAGTGAGAATCAGAGAGAGAAAGAGAGATGCAGAAAAAATGAAAAAGAGAGGAAAAAAAAGAGAAAGAAAGACAGTGACAGAGAGACCCTGCGATCGAGATGACAGAGCAGAGAGAGAGAGGTTGAAAAGCAGAGGGATGAGCTGTGCCTTTAATGCCCATCTGGCCCGGAGATGTAATAAAATTGACATATTGATTCCTTTGAATTTACGAATGCCTGTTTCATAAACTCCATTTCCAAAGCCGAGGCCTCTTTAGAGCCCTGTCATTTTTCCCCCAAATGGATCAATTATGTGCCCACGTAATCCTGTTACCTGAGAAACCCACGCATACTTCTCCCATTTGCGGCGCTTCACCGGGCGCACAGACTCGCATTATGTGCACATAAACAAACTCGAGGTTTTTTTTTTATTGTGTCTTCAACCGCCCCCCCCCCCACCGCCACCCCCCCCACCCCCCTCTCCTCCTAATATTAGCGATTGTTTTCTCCCCCCCGGTGTCATTGCACGAGTCTCTCCCGGAGGGTTTTAGGGAGGCTTTTCCTCTGTTTCTCTCTGGCTTGTTTTGAAGTTGTAGAAATCCCTTTTACCTCCATAAACTGCCATTCTACCACCACTACATCAACACAAACATCAAATCATATCCTTCTTAAAAGCCCTATAAACATTCATTTCAAATCCAGCAGGAAAAAAGGACAATATGTCGAATCCTTTTTACCTCTTAAATCACAAACAGACACAGTTACAAGCTAATGGATGGTATTCTTTGATAAACACACCATCATCTCCCAACTACACCTCAAGTAATAAACAATGTAGAGTTTGCAGTACGACACACAAGACATTTCCTCCATCTGCTACAAGATAAATACTGCTCTGTGTTCCTGGGTAGTGTATTAGGTGAAGGTATTGGCTGGTGGTTCACCTCCCAAAGGTCACCAGAGTTAAAAGCATGCTGAACCCTGCAATACTAGGAGCCACTTTTAGGTTAAAAAATGCCAGAAAGAAAAGAAAGAATAAGGCAGGTTGCTGGAAAAAAAATCTCCTCCCTATCAAATAATTTCTGCCTCAAATATCTGCAACAGTTTTCAGTAGAAATCCACTTGTATGTATCTTACTTCATTAGATTAAGTTGATTTAAACAGGCAGAAATATTCTCACTTTTTTGCATTTTTGTTGTCTTACACGGTGAGTCAACTCTTCTGTATCAACTTGGATTTCCTCCGTGTGCACTTATGATTCTGTGGAGTCTTTGAAATGACCAGAAACATGCCTCGGCTTCGAGAAATAACCAGAAACAGAACGAGAAAACGTTCAGGAATGTGTCTCGCTGTCACTGGTGCAGAAATGTGACGACAACTTAAAGAGTTTCTGACCCGTGCTGGCAGTACAGGGATGGCTCACATTTATAACCTGGGTGAAAACAGAGAAGTCAGTACGGCTAGCGCCTGGGCGGTAATAGCATAATAGGCGGCTACAAGTGGTCACGGGTCAAACCGGTGTGAGTGTAAATGTTGGAGCAATACAGCGGGCTGTCAGGTGGAACGGAAATGTATGAAGAGCGACAGCAATGCCGGCGCACGGGAGCTCTCACTGAGCCACTAGATATCTATTTTACTATCTCACATTGTTGTAAAACCAAGAGAGAGACAAAGAGGGAGGGAGAGAGGAGGGAGGGGGGTGGGGGGAGGTGGGAGAAAAAAAAAATCAGTCCTCGATCTTATTTTCCACACTCCGGCGAGCTACAAGCGGCTCAGTTACACTACACTTGCACCGAACAATCAGTCTGGCAAAGGTTCACAAAACGACGAAATACCTTGTCACTTACTGCCTGACCTGTTCAGCGGAGTGACTCAGAGGGGGGAAAAGAAGAAGAAGAAGAAGGAGAAGAAGGAGGAGGAAAAGGGATGTAGAGGAGAGAGAAAAAATAAAATAATCATGAAGGAGCTCTGCTGTGGGTGAGAAGCATGAAAGAGTTTAGACAAAAAGATTCCTTTATGTTCTTATTCTTGTTTGTTGCCTTAAAGTGACACTTTTGTAAGACATTTACTACATTATTGGTTATTTAACATCCAGTTTTCTCACTTTAAGGTTGGAAAAATCCTTTTCTCTTATATTGATATCTGGTATCTTTGGATGGAGTTTTTAAAAAATTCTAAACTGCTTTCATTGGATGCTCGTTTTTTTATCCAAATCCACTTTTCAAGGAGGAAGCTGGAGAGTGATTTCCCCTTCAAACCCCCAAACAAACAAAAAAACAACCCCAAGAGGCTGTGAAGCTAAACTGGAGCGTGTGACTAATGTTTACATGGGGGGGGGGAAAGAGGAAGCCACCTCCAGTTTTAGGATGAGAAAACTCCAAAGTTGCAACAAGCAGCTTGGATGTCAAGTACAGGAGGAAGGCAGGGTGTAAAGTACATGATTTGTCACATAGCGACTAGAAAGTTGCAGGAGCTTTGAGGCTGAGTGAGAGGGGCGATTGTTAAAAAGTGAAGAGGAGGAGGAGGAGGAGGAGGAGGGGGTGTCGGGCTTAACGGGCTGACAGGCGGCCGGGTTCTGCTCACTGGACTTAATCTAAAAGAGAAAGGCCCCAGTTATGATGAAAGGTCGACAGAGTATGTCTCAGCAAATTGGCTTTTTTTTTTTTTTTAACCTCATGCTGGCTGATGCTTCAGCTCCACCGCCGTGGAAGCCTAATGACCTACGGCCTGCTAGCTCACCACCTCCTCCCCCTTCCCACCTGTCCAAACGCCCTCCCCGCTTCACGAACGCCAATTTCTGTGAAAACTTCCGTGGCTGCCGCCGGTGTCAGTGTCATCTCCGCTGAAGTTTTTTCCAAAATCAGCGCTGGTGAAAAGAAAAACCAGGAAAGGTCAAACTTTTTTCTAACACTTGTGTTCCTGCGAGCCACTTTTTTTTACCTTTTTGTCTGTTCATGAACCAATAAATCACAGAAGAACAATTGAGGGAAGCATCTAAGACATTTAGATTTTAGGTAAACAAGATGTATTAGAGATAGGTCATTGGGTAAATTCGGAGAGAGTTGTGACCCAGTTGCGCCCAAGTTGAGAACATGATGGAATAGTTTGGCTCTGTCTTGTTCCAGGCCTGACATTTCTCCAAGGCCAACTATAATGATGGACAATGACAGGTAATTACTAGGGGGAGCGTACACGAGAGCTCGAGATCAGCAGTATCTGTGATGTTTCTGGAAACTCTGAGTGGGACGGAGGATGGCGGCCAACATCCTGAGCAGCGGGTTCTGCTCCGATTGGAGTCCAATAGGAAAAAACCACGCCACCGTAATTTTGATGTTGTGTTTTTCCTAACTTGAATTGAAAAGTTTACAACCGCCATTTGTGTGCTGAGCGAGCTACCTGACCCTGAAAAGCTGCAACAACCTAAACTACAAGGCTTTCAATGAGGAAATAAGTGCTTTTTTGGCCGGACTGCAACAGCGGGGGCCGGCCCCATGAGCGCAAACGTCTGTGCCTGGCTGAGTGATTCATTGGTCGACTGACTGATGAAGGGACACCATTGGTCGGCCTTCACCGTCGGCCGAGAGTCGCCACTTCCTGTATCCTCCGTTTTTTTTTTTTTGTTATTATTCTTTACTTTTTCACAGATGTGTGGCTTTTTTCCAACAACAGCAGAAGATGCATCAGACTGCGCCAAAGTCATATGTATGTTTTTACACCTGGATAAACCCCCGCTTCCTAATGACTTACATGCATTTCCTTATTCCTCGTCTTGGCACTTGTGAGTGCTTTTCCTGGCTGTTTTTTATCTCTGCGAGGGGAAAGGTGTGTGTATCTGTGTGTGTGATGCTCTTATATGTCATTATTTAGTCTTGGGTGTTTATTCTAGCTGATGCGGGGGCACAGATGACTCCCGAAAGCTACACTAACGAAGACGGAATACCAAATAGCTTAAATATTTTGTAAACAGCTTCACCTGCATGCTGGGAGAGCAGGAATGTGGAGGGAGGGAGGAAAGGAGGGAGGGGAGGGAGGAGTCGCTGCTGCAATCTCTCGTGTTGCACAGACTCCTCAGCGCTCCCCTTTATAAATTACCTCATCAGTGACTGAAATTAACACCGATTCTTGCAGGCAATTTCTCAATTTCCAATGCTAATTAGCTTTTTCTCTTTACTTTTAAATTCTGTAGCACCTGTTTAGGGGGAAGACATCTTAGGCAGTGCAGGCGCATTTAATCACAATTTTAATTAACCATCCCCGTAGATGTGAAAGAGAAGCAATTATAATGCAGATGAATGATGATTTTTCCACATTAAATTGTTTTGTTTCTTCGTTATGTTGATTGCATAAATACTGGCGCCGTTCAATTTTTATCTACTGTAATTTTGTAATTGTTTTGCAGAAAGAAAAAAAAAAGGGGGGGGAAACCAGCAGCAGAAAGGGTTTGGATAGACTGAGTTTGTCTGTTGACAAATTATTTCATTTCGTTAACCCGTTAATCGCCAGAGCAGCTCAGAGAGGATTTGGCAGGAAAAGTGTCTTGTTTGCTTTCTTTCCCCCAAAACAATTGTTTTCATCCTCTTTGCTTGTCAATCATCTTGAGGTTTTATGGGTTGCTGTTGGAGGGATTACACTCTTCTTATCTCTTTTGACCTTAACAAACTATTTAACCAAATGAAAGTCATCCCCTCTCCTTCCTCAGCCTCTCCTTTAACTACTGAGCATATAGTTGCAAATGAAAGCACAGATGGGTGCTACTGGAATGGACTCATAATCTTTATGTGCTCGTGAAAATATCATTGGGTTCGATGACAGCGCCTTCGACTGCGTTTATTGCCCCTTGTTCTCCGAAAGTTCGCTTTTATGTTAATGTCAGAATGACTGTCGCAGTAAAAACAAAAACACACCACTGTGTGCATTTCCTTAAAACGCCGCCACCTTCTTTAGCTTTCCGTGGGAAGGTGTTCTGTGTTAGCCTTCAGTTGCAACTTTTACCCAGAGTGCAACCTGGTTCAATTAGGAGGCTTTTAAAAAAATGTATTCCCAGAAATGATCCATCGGGATCCATTGGAAAAAGTCAAAATAACCCGTGTTGTTTTGAGTGGGGCTCCTCTATGGAAGATCACCGCAAAGGGCCTGCTATAGGGCAGGAAAAACTCCCAGAATCCTCCTGTGCTCTGTCCCCCGCCCTTAGCCACCCCCAACAACACTCATTCTCTAATCCCACTCACTCGCTGCTTTCAGTTTGCCCAAAGACCATGCAGGGGAACTCCAACGGACCAGACACACACACACACACACACACACACTTTCCCTCTCTCTGTGTGTTACACACACACACACACACACTTTCCCTCTCTCTGTGTGTTACACACACACACACACACTTCATATCTCTCTCCCAGTCACAGTGACACACACTTACTGAGGAGGAGTTTGCTGTCTAAAACTGGTCCAGTCAAGTGTGGGGAGAGATGTTTTACTAAAGTTTTGAATCAAACTATTTCAAAAAGTTGCGTGTTTTGAAAAGACATGTTTAAAGTTAGAGTTAGAGTGTTAATGCAGAACACAAAAACAATCTGTCAAACATTTTTAGAGATAAAATGAGACAAGTGGTTGTTGTAGATTTACAAAATTTAAGATAGAAAGAAAAATCTGCACCTGGTTCTCCTGTCGGTGTCGGAGTCCCAGGAAGTTTGGGATGTATACAAAGAGTTTTGCTTTGAACAACTTAATGCCTTGGTTGACATTTAATTTTAGAATTATGTTTTTTTTATTTCCTCCAAATGAGTATAAGACAGAAAGAAAACAGCAAAGTGTGTTTTTTTAGAAGCTTTGCCACTCTCTGAATCACTCCGCTGCGAGCAAAGCTGCAGTTTTTTTGTGGATCTGTCTTAAATCATCGTAAGGTGCATCTAAAAGGAAGAAGCTCCTCTTTGAATATTAGTGGCAATTGGCTGGAGGTAAACAGAGCATTAAATCCTGCAAAACTGTGGCAAGGCCAATATGGGCGCGGGACAATGGCTTGGCCCGGCATCTCCGAGCCTTTGTTCTCGGCTTAACAAAACTCTGCCGTCACACCGTTTTACCTCAATGCTGCCCTGTCCAACGGCCATCAGAGCACATGCAAAGCTGAAGACGGGGAGGGAGGGAGGGAAGGACGAGAGGAGGAATACGATGGGTGGGGGTTAAAGGGGGAAAATGTGAAGGTGGGGAGAGAGGGGAGGGAAAAGAATGATTAAGACAGAAGGAGAGAGGAGGAAGAAGAAAGAAAGTGCAAGAAGAAAAGTAAAAAGAGAAGATGGAAGCAGAGGAAGAAAAGATTAAAGAGAGAAAAGGTGTGACAGGGAGAAAAAAAGATATGGAAGTGAGGAAAAAGAGACTGGAGTGTCAAAATCCTCTGAGGCCGTTAAAGGGGCAAATATTTGTGAACGGACGGTCGGGTGGGAAAAAGAAATGAATAAAAACACAATCACACTCTCCACACTCAACCTTAATAAGAATATATGGCAGCTGTAAGGACGGGTGAGGAGGTAGGGTGGGGGTGGGGGTGCATTTTTGAGCTTTGTGACGTGGCGGCGACAGAACTGGAGCAGCGAGATTCACTAAAAGTTTCATCACAAAGTCCTTATCTGCTTCTCTCCGAGGGCCACGGCGAGGTTCAGGAGGAAGAAAAAAGAAAGAAACGGCACATCTGCGTCTGCTGTGACCTGTCTGTCTGCCAATTAGCATGTGTGTGAGCGCGTGTGAAGTGTGTGTGTGTGTGTGGTGCATGCGTACATCTGTGTGTGATATATACAGGGCCGTGTGTTTGTGGGTTTGTGTTTTTCTGTACGCATATTTATGTGTGTGCACGTCCAAATATGCCTGCCCAGATGCAAGCGTACGTGTGTGTAAAGGCACGTTTGTGTGTGACACCGTGTGTGTCCGTGTCCATGCGTGTGCAGATGTGCACTTGCCTGGCGAACATGTGTGACTGTTTGCAAGTGTCAGCCATTTCAAATCAATGGCACATAAACGCTCTCTCGTAATCCCGCCCCCTGCCCTCTAGAAAAATAAAAGGCTCGCAAAACATGAGGCAAACTCCAAAATGAAAGCTTTATAAATCCTTTAACTCACTTTTTCCCCAGCTGTTAATTAATATTCATGATAATTTTCTAATAAAAGACACTTTGGCCGGTCGTAATTTTTCTGGTAAGCAGAAACTTGCACGTCATTGCTCCTCGCTAATGCTGCAAGACTACGAAAGGATATGTGGGAATTTTTGGCAGTCTGGGCTCCAAATAGCAAACATGGTCAACAAATCCACAGATGTTGGCAGCGAAATGAAAAGAAAAATCTAAAATATCAGTTTTATTCCCACAAATATGATACAGTCTATCTGAAAAACAGCACACAGCATCTGCTCCAGTTCAATTAGTGTTGATTTTAAACTGACTTATTAGTACTTAACCCCAAAACTTGACCTTATGATCACCATCTTGGATGTTGTTCAGGCTTCTAGTTTGCCTTCGCCCTCCCTCTTTCTCTCCCTCACTGTCAGGTTCTGGCCTGCCAATTTCCACTTGAAGCTTGACTGGGCCTGATTTGATGCAAACTACCTCGGGGTGAGGTGGGGAGTTGGGTAGGGGTGGGGGGGGGGCAGAGTGGGGGGACTGAAACTGATGAACAGTTATGTCAAGTCGATTTCGCACCATTGGGAAAAGGTAACCTCTCCGTCGGGGAGGAGACGGCGGGGGAGGAGGAAATAAAGGTAACAAAAAGAAAAAGGCAAAAAAAAAAAAAAAAAGACAAGGTTAGCAGAGTGGAGGGTGCTGGGGGAAGAAGGTGGGGTCTAGGGGGCTGGTGGAGGGGGCGTGTAATCGCACCAGGGTGCAACCACCCTCCACTGCTTCACATCACCTCCTTCTGCTTACCGCCCCGCGCAAAACACTAACTGTCAGTGCGAGTACTAATTGCAGATGTGCCAGTCTGCCATCATAATAAAATCAGAGGCAGGGCGGACATTAAGCATGGCTGGCTCATTTGTGAGACTGCTGAAAAGGTAGCATAAATGAATATTTCATTACCTTAATTACTAAGGAATACTCCTTTCCGCCAGTCGTGGAATGAGTGTTGCTGTAACTAATTATGAAAAGTAATAACATTAGGGATACTGTGATTGCCAGTTTATAAGGCGGCGTCTGCTTGCTGTTGAGGTATAAACCATGTTGGGAAACATACGGCGAGGAGCGGAAGGAAGGAAGCGAGGGCTCGGTCTTGATCAAACCCACACATCTGCAAAAAAGTGGGTTTGCAGGGATGAATGGAGCGCTGATTATTTACCCAGGGATGCTCGTGCATGTCTGAAATTGCAAAGTGGAGGTTTTAACAGGTATCAAGGGGCTAAAAGGTTGTGAAACTCACTCACTGTGTAAATGACAGCTTTTTGGCAACACACGGGGAGCTCTTTAATACATTTCAATGAATACAAACACTGAATATGAAAAGGACACATGCGCTACAGCTCCATACCTGGACCGCAAAGTGCAATTTGACAAATCCTTTACCACGCAGCCCTGAAGTACCTGCACGTCCAAAAAGGCCAGACTACAGCAAAGCGCCGCGAGCTGCACATTTGCATCACTTCATCATCCCTCAGAGTCTTTGATGTCAGACACACGGCTCGATACCTTTGTCCGTTATTCACCTCTGCAGCCCGTGGGCACATCCCATGCCCAGCTGTAATGTATGACCACTGATAAGGTCGTCAGGGGTGGAGGGGGGGAGGCGGGGGTTGAGAAAAAAGGCAGAGTACAAGGTCTGCTTTGATGGCCATGCTAATTCCAATACCCCTAAGTAGTAAGAATAACAAAGTGGTGGGAAATTTATCTCAGGAATGCCGGAGCAAGACGGCCGGGCGATAAGAAAGTAGCTTCCCTTGGGTGGGGGAGAAGTAATTAGAGTGGGCTGACTGGTTAGATGACTGACTGGCTGGCTGGTGGGATGGATGGAAGTAGAGGTGCGGGAAATGGGCTGGAGGGCCACACGAAAGGCAAAGTTTCAACACAGAAAGATCCAAGAGTGAACTTGACTGCTAAATCGACAATAACTCCGGCGTTGGAAACCGAATTTGTCAAGATTTTCAAAAATATGTCAGTGTCGACTCCTGGCTAAACTAAAATAGAACTCCCTCTGGATATTCATGCGAAGGTTTTATAATACAGAAATGAAAGGTAGAAAGAAAACAAAAGACACCCTCAGCAATGTAAAAAAACACCCTCAGGCCCTTGAGTCATAAAGCCTTGACCTAACAAAAGACCGGGCTGCATCTCAGGCGAGTCACAAGGCCAAGTCTGAGCTCGAGTCTCCAGATTTGACCCAATCTTAGTCATCTCCCACAAGGTTTCTAGGTCAGGAAATACCCATAGTACCCTCTGCAGCCAGGCTTTTACTCAAGCAATCCAGCCTCAATAGCAGCCACAACCAAATTCAGCCATAACTTTCAGTCCCATCTGTCATTACTAGGCCAAAAAATGATGGGTCAATAGCAAACTACAGCAACAACCACACAAACCTCAGTTTTATCACCTCAGCCTGACTTTAAAAAGTGGATAATGATAAAAAAATCACTTTGCATTTATCCTCACAGTTCTGCTTCAGTGTCTTATCCAAACCAAAACCAAAATCCTTGACTTTTGCTTTGTCGCCCAAACCAAAACTACAACCACAACCACAGAAAGATCGTCCCTGTCAAACTCCAACCTCCACTTCTTACTACGTTTAATTTACTGTCATGTATCAAACACACACACCCCTAAATCCTTGACCTCATGCTCGACCACCTTGCCCCAAAACCCCCGACCTAAACTGCAGCCTGAACCGGCAGAGAGCTCCTCTCTGCTCCAGCCTCAGCCCCCGTTTGTCCTGCGTGTCAGAAAGGCTGAGGACAGGCCTGTCGGTGTGATTATCCCCCCGCTACCTGAGGAGGTGTTTGTTTGACATTCGCGTTTGACAGCGGCGGGACACGAGGCGTTCAGGGGAGGGGGCTCCCTCTCCAGTCAGAACCCATTAACACGTGAATTCACCTCTCAGAGTTTTTAACAGGGTCGACTTTGCTACACATGTCCACTGACTGCACCACAGATGACATTTAAAGAGGAAGATGTTCCCCCCCCACCCCCACCCCCACCCCTCCGTGTTTTATCTCTCCTTGACTCACTCTTGCCAAAGGTTAAATGTATGTTTGAATAACAAGGAAGCCGCGTGTAATTTCTGACCATTTCCTCTTTCTGCTGCAACCTCCGGTTAAGAAGGTGCTTGATCAACGCTGAGATGAAAGCGTGGAAGTGAGTGAAATTTGTGCAACCGCAAAATGACCTAATTTTGTTAATCTCACTTGGCAATCGGCTGCAATTAAATTGAGATAGCGCATCTGAATTTACTTCCACGCGAGAAAACCGGAGCACAAACGAAAGCAGACAAGCCCTCGTTAAAATAAAAAAAGGTAACGAGTGGGGTGCACTTAGGTGGCAGAGAAGCGGGACACCTTCTGAATAATGAACTATAGTAGGAAAGCGAGCCCTGATCAAATAGCATGTTCTATTATGCCGTATTAAAGGTAGGACAGCGTGCTGCAAAAATGTGTAGAGTCGTATGTGGAAAAGGCCTAGATTTCCAGATGTCACCATGCCTTAATCTGGCGATCTGTTATTGATTGTTCCACGCAGCCGTGACCTTGCCAGAAGAGCTCTTCCACCCGACAATCAAACATACATCAAAGAGTGTGTGTGTTTCCCTAAATGTGTGTGTGTGCACATGTGGCAGCGAGCGGCGCTTGCAGATCAGCGATGCCGACATCAGAGCAGAAAACTGGAGGCTGCTTTCAACACTTGTTTGCACAAAGGTGTCATCTCTGAAGCAGCTGCCGCAAAAGAAGAAAAAAAAAAAAAAAAAGGGAGGGGAAAAATCATTTTAATGGGCAATTGAGGTGATTACTTTTTTTTTCCCTTTTCCTCAGAAACGTCATGAAGCTGTGCCCTGCTTTTTCAGTTGACAGCAGTGATAAGTCACACACACACACTCACACACACACACAGAGCAGGAATGCATTCTCACACAAGCTCGAACCAGCTGTGATGTGTTTGTTCTTTTGATTTAATCTGTATTTGTTCCTTTGTTGCTCTATTAAGACGCACTCCTGTTTGTTAAAAGCACTTTGTAAATAGATTCGACTTGACATGTCGCTCCCTGTTGCGATCGATATTACAGAATTTCCTGAACTACAGAGAACATGACAGATACATGCAATTCATACAGAAACGGGTGCAACGTTTTATACAAATTCTTCAACGCTGTATGAGAGATAATCTGCCCACCGCAAGAGGCAAATCGGCAAGGAATGCTTGGATTGAAACTACATTAGAAACAATATTGAATTTGGTGGAACAGTTGCCATCCTAACTCCTCTTGTGCATCCGGGCGAGCACACACATGCACAGATATGCCATTGTTAGGAAAAAGAAGGTGTTTTTAAAGTTGTTTTTTTTTTTTGCCCCCCCCCCTCCCACCCACCCTGCCATTTAATTATGAAATCCAAATGTTAGTTTACACCTGCTCAGCAACCTGTCGTCTGTGGCGCCCAGACTCCCTCGCAAATGGGAAAAAGTTGACGCGTGGAAAATGTCGAAAATCACAGGCGAGACGCGGCGCAACAACTGAATAAGTGCAAACAGCAGGACGAGACGGAACGGATGGGCCAAATAAAGACTTTGCATTTTCACTTGAGAAAGACTCAAATGAGGCATGATATTTCAAAATGCATTTTCCTCCTACGCAATGCATAAAACATGCCGGCTTAGGGTAAAGAGTGTACACACGTAAATGAAAAGTCCAAATGCATGCAATTATTTGCCGGACCACTGAAGTTTCAATTTCTGTGTTTGCTTTTTGTCAAAATCCTAAGGAGTGAAAAGGAGAAAACAGAGAAAACAAGAGGATGAGAGAAAGACACACAGAGAGAAAAAAAAAAGGAGAAAACAAGCAAGAAGGCATGAAATAAAGTCAGGGAAGCAGGAGAAAGACATCTGACTGCATTGCAACTTTACTTAGACTAGCATGTCTCAAAAAAACAGGCGTACATCACTGTAAAGGGGGGAGTTGATACGACCTGTCAAATCCTGAGAAAAAAGAAAAAGGAGGGATGGAGGGAAGGGCTCGACAGGCAGAACGCCGCTGCCAGAAACACCTTTAAGTCTGTCACCTTTGCTCCATCACTCTCCATCTCTTCCTCTTTCACACCGTCCTGAATTGTTGATGTCCGAGTGACCTGGCCCTCTGACAACCACAGAAACAGCTCTCTGCCTCTTTTCAAAGTGCTCATATGACGCAGCAGCAGAACCCAAACTGCACACAGCACAGCAGAGCCAAAATTAGCACAATTTAACTTAAAACATGAACGTCTAACAGATACACAAAAGCGCTCACTACATTTTCAAGCGGCTAAAAAGCGAACAAAACCTGATTTTCTGAGGCAATTCCTTCTGGGGAGGAAGCAGAAGTTCAGCAACAGTTCAGCTGTCATGCAGTAAAAACTGGGACTTTTGCACTGGTTCCATGTAGAACTGGCTGCATTTTTACGATGCATAAACAAATGCAAAAGATTAAGGCCAAAAGCACGCAGGGAATGTCACAATGCTGCCTGTGTCACTACATTGTTTTGGACGATCCATCGTTACTGCCGTTTAAACATAAAGCGAAGTCACAGGGGCAGAGTTGGCTCACTATTGGCTGATTCATGCCTCGGTGTTAGTCAGGCAACGGATCCCAGCCACCGCTCTCGCTTTCATCGTTTTTGGCAGTGGCAGTTGCTCTGTGTGTGTGTGTGTGTGTGTGTGTGTGTGTGTGTGTGTGTGTGTGTGTGTGTGTGTGTGTGTATCACCCCAAATACACTGTAACTTCTGCAGCTTTGCTTTTCCAAACCAACCCAAAAAAAAAGAAGAAAAAAGAAAAAAGAAAAAAATCAAAAGGAATTTGAAGTTTGCAAAACAACCCTCGAAATCAAGCACAAGCACTGCAGCTTCGAATTTTAAGGGAAGAAGAGGAGGAGGGATGGTGACAGGACATGTCGAGGAGATGTATGAGCAGCAAAGACTTGTCATACAAAGAGTTAACCCCCCACCAACACCACCACCTCCAACCCCATTTCTCCAAAGCACGGGTTAATATCATGGCTGCCTGGTAAGGCATTATCCAGAACCTCTCGGAACAAAAGGCCCCTTTTGCAAACAGACTCCTACTTTCCCCCAGTGTCCAAAGGTGTTTGCTGAAGTAAATCTGCCTAAATCCTGCGCAGCTTGGCCAGGAGGAGGAGGGAGGGAAGGTGTACCGATAATCCTTCTTCTTAACCAAAAAAAAAAAAAAAAAAAAAAGTTCTGGGTGAGGAAAAGAAAGAGAAAGGGGAAAAAAAAAGAAATCCATATCACATGATGCCATTTAAAGAGCTGAGGTGCCCCCCCTTCTCATCTCCCCATCTTTGCTTAAGATTTGCATACATCCAGCCTGGGAATCGGATGATAAAGGTATCTTGCTAATCATTTCGATGAAGCAACAGATAAACTCTATTGTGTATGTTTATATAAGGGGATGTAATGTCATTTTTTTTCTCTCATTCAATAGCTTTTCTAAAAGATGTATTAAATTATTCAGGAAAAGGCTCATTTTGACCACAAAACACCTGCTCTTCCCAAAAAAAAAAAAAAAAACCCTTAAAGAAATATTAAATATATTTTGGACATTTAAAGCTACACAGAAGTTTTGGAGGCACCTTGCTGCCAAACAGACAAGGGGAGAGAAAAAAAAAAAAAGCGCATCATGAAGACACCTGCTCCTGAGTCTTATCGCCTCCTTTAAGCACAATCCAATCGGTCGCAGACAGGATTTCTTTTTTTTCCTTCTTCTTCTTCTTAAGTGTGAGTGGCCACGAATAGTGTGGGCATGCCATCTCGTAACACTATCTGTCTGTCAGGAGGGGCCCAGGTCCCTGCTAGAGTAGGGAGGCTATAAAAGGCTTGTAACCAGGGGACGACCAACAAACAACCACAAACACCCTAGTTATTTCTCTCCACCACCCACCCACCCCTTTCTGCCTCTCTCCCTATTTTTTCCTTTCCTCTTCTTCTTTTTTTTTTCCTCCTCTCCTCTCTTGCTCTCCTTTTTTTTTTTTTCGCCCCCCTTTTCATCTCAGGCCCTTTTCTGATGCTGAATGCAAATGTGTAGCCCTGCTGCTGGCGGCGAAAGGGGCTGAATTGTGATTAAGAGGGAGAAGAAGAAGAAGAGGAGCTCCTTTCTTTGTTCTCCCCCCGGGGGATGTTTACCAGGAGAGACACGGCGGATCAGATATGAAAGGCATTCAGGTCAGCATTGATGTGAGCGAAAGTGAAATCGTACCTAAGGCATTCCAAAGACCCGCAGTGTCAGGGGTCCGGGCTCGCGGTGCCTCTGCAAGTGTGTGTTCTCTGGCCGCCAGGCGAAAAATATCTTCACACAAGCAGGGCGGTCGAGGAAGGAAGAATGAAAAAAAAAAAAAAAAAGAATAATAATAAAAAAAAAAAAAAAAAGGAGAAAATGTGTCAAAAATGTTTTTTGGCTATTTTTTGGGAAGAGGAGGAGAGATGGATGAAAGTTTTCTGTCCAGTGTCCAGGATGGTGGAGTTGAGATGATCATTAGTTTTCTTTTTTTTTTTTTTTTAGTGTGTGTGTGTGTGTTGGAGGGGTGGGGGGAGGAGGAGGAGGGGGGGGGGGGGGGGTGTACAGCCACAAGCCATGCTATTTGCTTTTATCTGCCTTATCAAAGCGTGAAAAAACAGTGCATGTGTGCTGCTGTTGTGTGTGTGTGTGTGTGTGTGTGTGTGTGTGAAAAATGCTGTTGCTGAGCTACATTCCTGATTTAATTCCTTGTGGAAAGCACATATTAGAGGATTTGTTGAATAACATATCAGCTTGAAAGTCGGGAGATATCAAACTGCGGCGGCTGTATCTCTGTCTGTGACACACACACACACACACACACACACACACACAATAAAATAAAATAAAATCACGAGAATCACAATAACTGTAAATACTCCGGGCCCTTTGACACAACTGATTGCGTGAAAAAATGTTTCCCCTTCCTTTCAAAAAATGACACTGTTACCCAAAGGGGAACATCCTTTTGCTCCTATATACCAACGCTACGCTCGAAATCACAATGATCTCGTAAGGGAAGTCCATTCATTTTTATGTGCTTGGCTATATACACTTGACTCACACACTTTGAGCAGATGGATATATTTAGCTTGTGACGACTGCAGCCGAGGGAGAGGGAGAAAAAAAAAAAAAAAAAAAAAAAATCAAGTGATGCAAAAAGCTACCGGAAAATAATAAGGCCTCGTGCAGAACGCCAAAGTGCACTGTGTAGTTGTGACAGGACAAATATGCCTCCTTATTAGCCTGCATTGAGGAAAACCTGCTAGCCGTTTTACATGGAGTAATTGGAATGTGTCTATTTTGATTCGACCACAAGGCCAGCGTTATAAAAATACTCCAGGAAGATTCATCCTCGGCTATCTGCGGGTCTGTACACCATGACACTCTGAGCACAACATGCCCCCCCCCCCCTCCTGCAGCAGACTGATTCCTGCTGGCCCCTGTAATATCTCACAGCAATTATTTCACTTGCTTAAACAAAATAATCCCTTATTTCCCTCAACATGAATACACTGCAAAACACTTTTTTCCCTGCTTCTTCCTACAAAAAAAAAAAAAAAAAAAAGCCATCAGGAGTGTAAGGTGTCTGCTTTGGCTGCTCCACACAATTGCCAACCCGTATGGGAATGGCAGCAGTGAATGGCGCGGTGGACAACCCCCCGCCACTATTGACGGTATAAACATGTAAATGAAACACATTACCACTGACAATCAATTGTCCGCGAGCGCCCTGCCAAACCTGCCCTCCTCCTCCCCTCTTTTTCTTCTTCTTACCCCCCCCTTGTGCTCAGTGATGATGGCAAAAAAAAAAAAAAAACTGCCCCTACCTTAAGGAGAGAAAATCTAGGGGGGGGAGGAGGAGGAGGCAGGGAAGTTAGTGGATGGGACATGGGAGGAAAGAGGAGGGGGGGGTGAGAGAAGAAGGCGGAAAAGAAGAGGAAGAAAGGGAGCACCTTGTCTCACCCCCTCCTTCCCTATTTTCTACTGCGAGAGCAGCAAACACAACTAAAAAGGCAGAGGAATAATAGAGATGGACAAATTGTTTAGACTGGCAGAAATCTGGCATTGTCTGGGTCTGAAAGCAAGGCTACCCCCCCCTTCCTACACACACACACACACACCCTTTTCCCCATTTTTACTCCAACTTCAGCGTGAATCTGTGATAGCCTTAATAACCACATTCAGACTATTATATCAAACTCCAGCAGCCAGAGAGAGACGCAAAGAGAGAGGGAGGGAGAGAGAGATTGGCCTTGTCTTTCTGCTGCTTCAGATTATGTAATCAGTGCATTTCAGAGGGTAGGTCCCGACACCGAAATGTCATCTAGGGTACGGAGAAAAATAAAACAAAAAAAACGGTTCAGAACTGGGTGACGCACAATCAAACGTTTACCGAGAACACTCTGAGAAAAATAATGCAACATCTGTATTTCCTCTTTCATCTTATCCTCAGACAAAGCTGCCACAGTTTGATGCAAAGACTCCGCGTAACATCCAAATCAAAAAGAGGAAAAAAAACATGATTACAAAACCGTAAGATTTTTTTTTTTTATTTTCTGCTTCATGTTTTTGATGCTTGTGCTGGTTGAGTAATAAGAAAATAAGGACAGGTGTGCGAGAGCTTTTCTGTTGGGCGCTCACAGCTGGATGTGACAAGCAACACCTGGCGAGGGCCAAACTCTCAAACACTTCACGCTGCCGAGATCAAGTTTCACACCAGGAGAGGAGAAGGGTTTTTTTTTAGCGGTGTAACAGTGGGGAACAGGATGATATAAAAAAAAAAAATAAAAAAAGAGAAGAGTAATTTCTCAGGTTTTTAAATATTGCTGCCATTTCAGAGCTATAAGACGCTTCACAGAGGCGTGCAGGAGGTTTGGATGAGGAGGGGATAAGTCATGAACTGTGGTTAAATACCACATGACAGAGTGGGCAGCGAGCGAGTAAAGCTACTGTAGCACCTCGAACCCTGAAGGCCAACAGTCATCTGGATGAGAATGTCATTGGTTAGACAACTTAGTGAGCAAACGCCTCATTAATACTAATTGGCACAAATGCTGAATGCCCCTTCCATTTTGAAAAGAAAGCTGAAAAATAATCCGAACAATTCCGGTTATTCTATCTGCGAGGCTGCGTTGAATAAAAAATTATACCAGATCAAAACAGATCAACAGAGCCTCACTTGCTTAATTAAAACATAAAAACTAAACCAGATGTAAAAACATTTACCAATTCTTCAAACAGGAATAATAACAGGTGGCACACAAATTATAATTTACATCAAAACACGCTTGCTTACACACCACCACCTCCAAAAGCCATTCAGTGAAATTAGCTGTAATTGTACATATTTCACATTTGTGTATATTCATCTAATTTGTTGGTTAAGGGGAAAAAGATGGAGTCTGGGTGCATCTGAGAGCCATCTGGTTAAAAAAACAAAACAAAAAATTAAAAAAAAAAAAAAAAGCCTCTGTATGTGTCTGTGCGCGCTGCATTTTTTGGTGCATTAAACGTGTTTTTGTTAGTTACTGCTGGAGGAGTCAGAGTCTATCCTGCCCGGCCGTCACACGCTTCGCCCTGCCCTGCCATCCCTCCACAGAGCCAGGCAGGAAGAGGACAGAGAGACAGGCAGAGAGACACACACACAGAGAGAGAGAGAGAGAGAGAGAGGAGAGTGGCCAAGCCTCAATAAGCCTCTGCATTCCCAGGGGGGAGGATTGGGGGGGTGAGGAGGGGAGGGGGGTGTGTGTGGAGGGTGGGGTGGTGGGTGATCAGACAGAGCTAGTTGTTATGGAAGAAAAAAAAAGAAAAAAAGGGGGCTAGATTTTTAAAACTACGATGACATTAAATCAATTTTTTTAAATGTACATGCTCCTGGATGAACGAGCGACTACATTTTTATGAGAGATAAAAATATTCTTTACACACTCTGCCAAAGCTCGCCGTCTCTTGTCAGGTTTAAGGGTGTGAAAATTATATTTGCTTTGCTAATATTTTATCAAATGGTGCATTTGGTACAAAAGCCAAGACTGGTTTTCTCCCTCTCACTCCCTCTTTTTTCAAAACAGGTGGCCACTGCTAAACAGGCTGTCATATCTCTAAATGTGTGTTATTATTCTATTTTTTAAAAGCATGAATACTGCAAATTCACACACACATATATATGTATATATATATATATGTATATATATTGGAAATCTCCAGCTCCACTGTTATGCTCTTGTGCTATTTAGTGTGGAACAAAATGCTTGTCTGCCATCGATTGTATGAAATCAATAAATGAAATCTGATCTAGATAAATAACCTGTGGGGGCAGAGATTAAAAAACTGTTGTGGAGAAAGCAAATAAAAGCCTCGTCTGAGCAGCTGAATCACAGCCTCGATATTTTACACACACTGCTTCAGTTCGCCAGTGTGTTTGGAGCCTATATGGAATAATCAGGAATAACGGGGCCAGGAAATGTCACTGCAGATTTGCCTCTTGTGGGAAACTGTGCAGTCAAATGGAGAAAGAAAACCAACAAATCTCCACCTCCAGCGCTCCAGTCCGGACCCAATTAATGTCCAGCATTTATCGGACATGTCATCTTATTTATATACGATACCTCCTCTATAATAAACTTAGTGACAAGGATGAACAAAAACGCACAGGTTTAAAAACTAAACCAACAGCCAAATGCCATCTCCTGTGAATTATTTCACCTCAGCTTGTCCTGCACAGCCCGGAAAACAGCGACAATGTGGGGTCCAATTACTTGAAAATGTGCTTTACTGATAAGATGTAAAGGCCTATATAAAGAGAAATACATCACGGCTGAGGCATGCCAGCGCGTAAGCAAATCAAAATTCAAGTCACAAGGTTGGACTTTTACACCGAGCAGCATGAGTCTGCTCCAGCCACCGATGGTCTGAGTGACCGCTACACAGTCCCCCCATGGCGGATTTTGTCCCGGCGACAAACCAGCCGGCACCGCTACGCTCCAACTTTCCAACATCCACAACTTTCCACTAACCTCCTCACAACCTTCCCACGATATCCCCCCCCGAAAACACACAATTTAATTTTTTAAGATCCCAAAGGCTCGATTGGGGCAGCAACACGGACGCATTTACGCACAGTTTCTCCCCCGGATAGCGGTCCCTTTATCCCTGCGTAAAAGGGGAAGGCAGGAATGCGCACCAGCCGCGGACCCTCACACACCCCCGAACCGCAGTGGAAACCTTCAAACCAGGCTTACATCCAAAGATATCCCCTCCCGACTGCTTGGTTTATCTCCCCGTGTTTTTCTTACCGTTTTTTCCGTCTCGGGTTGGCTTGTTTTCGCCTCTTACACCTGGGGCCATCCGCCATGATCTCTTGCTTCATTGATAAGTGTGTGTGGGATCAGATGGCAGCTCGCATGGACTCGATTCCTTGATTTCAGCTTGATATCTGACGGGAAACACACACACACACACACACACACAGGCAGCACCAACAATGTGGGTATTAGCGTGGAGATCCACTTGCCCCGGACGCGAGAAAGAAATTGCAAATGTAACTTGGATGGAGGGGAAGATTGCAAAAAAAGAAAAAGAGCCGTGGAAGTATGAGAAGGAGCGGTGAGAGGATCCGTGTCCATCTAATTTTGATTTTCAGCTGATCGGCTCTCAGCTTAGTGGCATTAACAGCAAAGCAAACAGCAGCAGGAGGAAGGGAATTGTAATTTCTCTTATTAGGAAAAGCACTTTTCATTTCGCCAGTGAGGACTGAAGCGAAAACATTATAATCTATTATGATTTCATTCAGAAAAGTTTCACAGTCCGGTTGTATTTTTCCCCCCCTCACAAAATAAATCTTTTACTATATTTTCTTTTATATAAAAACTGACAGGATCTGCTCACGTTTTGCGCTTTCAGTCCGGCTCTGGCACAGAAGGCGAAACAGGTTAATAAATCAAATTTCTGTCAATTTTTTTAGGGTCAAAAGCAAAGCTTACACGGTACAGACGGCAAAAGCGACAACGAGCCTCAGTCTGGAAAAAGCCTTCACTATGTGGTCTGATTAAAAGTCATAGAACTTCAATAAACACTTGGATTCGCCTGAGAAAATTGCAAGTAAAGGTTTAATAAGCTAAATCCAAACCCCCTTGTCAACAGTTAATAAATAACAGATGGGAAATAATTGTGCAAATGTGCCAAAGTTACTCCGGACTATAAGGAAAATCTTTAAGGCA
Source organism: Scomberomorus guttatus (assembly GCA_038419695.1). NCBI lineage: Eukaryota > Metazoa > Chordata > Actinopteri > Scombriformes > Scombridae > Scomberomorus > Scomberomorus guttatus. The sequence goes on along the minus strand of CM076468.1, from coordinate 15,518,531 downwards.
CAAATGGCGCATAAACAAAAGCGATAAGACTCAAATCGCCTGTGTGGGATGTTCAGTTCGCCAGCTAATTTATCAGCGCAAATACCGTTATTAGAATAAGTGAATATTGACAAGAGGTTTTGTGTGCTGTAGTCACTCAGACGTTTAGCTGAATGATACAAACAAGACACTAATATAATACAAGCTGACGAGACTCAGAGGGGAAAACGGGATGCATATCGCCTTTTTTTCTCCCAAGGATAGCGGTGTTGTGTGGCGCCAAACGCCCCGCAAACAGCACCTTTTCCCCGGCTGCGAGGAGCCCACAGGACGCCTCTACATCACGGAGGTAAAAAAAAAAAAAAAAAGAGGAAAAAAATCAAAACACACGCACCTATTTCCACCTGTGCAGGTAAGGCAAAGTTGAGCTCCAACTCTGACGCGGGCGCGTGGAAGTTTATTATCCAACAATTCTCCAAAAAAAGGCTATAAATTTAAAAAAAAAAAAAAAAAAAAAAAAGGTGTGGAAGCACATACCTGTTTTTAGGGGGAGTAAAGAGGTGTCTTGTGGATAGGAGTTGCGAGGAGGGTTGATACCGGAGCGCGTCGGTGAGCGGATCCTTTTCCACCGGTGATAATAAAGCCTTAGAAATAAAGCCTTAGAAATAGTTGGGAGGAGGGAGGGACCGCTATTCCTGCTAGGGCAGGTTTACAACTGATGTCTTACACCCACTCCAGGAAACAAACCTGGGTAGGGACTGACGTGTTACGCCTCTTCTAATGACATTTTTTTTCTTTCCACCTCCTTTTCTTTGCCGTGTAACACAGAGAAGCCCCCTGAAACGCACGCCACCTATCTTCACGGGAGGGGATAATTGAGGAGAGCCAAACGTGAGCATCTTCTGGGTTGAACGTGAAGTTTTTTTTTTTTCCTCCCTCTCTCCTTTCTCCCCCCTCTTCCTCCTCTTTTCTTTCCCTCACTCTCCTCTCTCTTTCTCCATCTCTTCTCTTTTTGAGTGAAACCAACTATGTCGGGCTTCGACGCGGAGCAAAGAACAGGCGACAGTGTGTGTGTGTGTTTTTTTTTTTTTTCCTCTTTCTTCGCGTGAATGTGTGTGTGTGCGTGTGGAAAGGGGGGAGAAACTTGGAGCGCGTCCACGCCGGCCGCAATCATGTAAGGATTATTTTTTTTTTCTATTTCCACTCCGTTTAATTTGCAGAAATGGCAGGGTTGATACGGCAGGATGCAGGAGTTGGGGTGGGGAGGCAATTCCACATATTCTTCATTATTGTAATTGGCTGCGACTGCAAAAGGTTTGGGGATGTTCGGCTTTTATCTACACTGCAAAAAATGTCTCTCTGGACATTGTCATTTAGCTTAGTGTAAAAAATGTTATTATTTTTGCTTTAAAAAAGCGGCGGGAAGAGTTCCACTTGTTTCCAATACAAATGTAAGTCTTTATTTGTATTAAGAATAAATAACTTAACGTGTGAGTATAATTTGTTTTATTAAGATTTCTCCTGTTTTTAAAAAAAAAATGTTGGAGGAAACTGAAAAGATTTGGATAAAAGTGTTTCTCAGCATCTTTAACTGAATGTATGTCTTGTTTTTCGGGTAAAAACTAGATTGCAGGAGTAAAAATGACGATAAATCACTTTCAATTGACTATTTTTTGCAGCGTAACAGCAAATAATTGTTTTATTAGCTGTGAGTCCTCTTCTGTAGCTGCAGCATCAGTGTGTGCTGCAGGTACATTACTATCTGTGTCAGTAATAGGAATGCATGTACACTCAACATACAGTTACACTCTGAAAAGAGAGGGGGGGGGGGGGGGGTAATTTGCATTTTGTCTTTTTTTTCCAATTGCACCCCCTAACGAAAATGAACCAAAGTGAATCCAAAATAAATTCGGGATATTATACAATTAGCACTGCACAGACTACATCCCAGCAGTGACAGAGATGACTGCAACCTCTGTGGGGATATTCTGTTCATACTAAAAGAGCAGAAAAATACCATCAAGTACAATGAAGTGAGTGAAAAGTCACTGCAGACACACTGCGAGTCCCTGCAGGAGTATTATAGGAATATCATAGACATATTCCAGGATTATTACAGTGATTCTTCGTTCTGGAGGCCACTTAACAGGATGAATCCCGCATTTATTAAAGAAGTCACATCTCAGCCATGTCTGACTTCTTGCAACAGAGAGACAGAGAGAGAGAGAGAGAGAGAGAGAGAGAGAGAGAGAGGAGAGAGAGAGAGAGAGAGAGAGAGAGAGAGAGAGGAAGCTCCGCCTTTGCAGCGCCGTGATTGGTTATGTAAATAAAGTATTATTTTGTGTCCTGTCCTCCTGCAGTTCGCCACTGTATGGCTAATTAAATCATCAATCAAGGGGCTGAACTGGTTGATTCCCCCCCCTTATACCCTCCTTTCCACCACCACCCCCCCCCACCCCAAAAAACCAATCAGATGCAGGCAAAAAGAAATCTCAGACCAACAGAGTCTTACTTCTGGTAGGAAAATTGTATATAAACAGCTTTTTATCCTGCTGTTTTCTGTGGAATGCAACGTATTCTGCTATTATTAATATTATTACTATAACATAAATATCTCTCTTTCTTTTCTCACACTTGCCTGCGTGGACCGGAGGACTCAGCCAGTGCCAAATTGAGTTTTTTTTTTGGTAAGTTTGACTTATTCTGTTTCAGCCCTTTTAATCATTTAAGTTATTACATCTACTGTTTTTCTTTCTCTTATCCAACAACAAAGAGGAAGAGGGCAGAAGTGGGTAAAACCGATCGGGGTGAAGCTGCTTTGCCTCCCGTTTTTTCTCGGGTCGAAAGTGGATCCAGTCCTGGGTGAATTATCGTCATGCGTAATTTACTGCCACGGTGCTTGCATGTAAACGAAGCAGTCCAGCTCTCTCTCTCTCTCTCTCTCTCTCTCTCTCACACACACACACACACACACACACACACACACACACACACTTGAACGGTAGCTCCAGCCCTGTGTCCCATTCATCCAAGCGAGCCTGGAGTGGCACCTCTCGCCTTTTTTTTTTTTTACGCACACAGGCGCTCCTACGTGGGGCCGCATATTCACCGTGAAAACGGATTACAGTTGGTGTGTGACCTATAGGGGGACCTTGTGCTTAATGAATATATTGATTTAAAAGAGGGGAGGGGGGCACCAACAACAACATTCTTCATTTTTTTTTTTGCTTGATTTTTATGCTTGTTAATTTAAGATTAGAGTGATTAAATTAGTTATGAAGAAGAATTGTTTATAATGTTTTGGGAAAATTGTTATTTATAAGGTGAATTGTTTGATTAAAGAGGCGGACAGATTTGTAATTATGTACAAATCATTTCTAATGAATTGTAGGTATTTATAACTAAATTGCTCACTGCTGATCTCTCCTCATGTGTTTGTACATCTTTTTTTTTTCCTCTAAATAAAATTTGAAGCTTTTGCAGCACATTATCCGCTGTGGCTTATTTTCTGATGTCGAAATGTTGCCCCAGAAAAATCAATATGTGAAAATTCGCTTGGGTTTAATGGTTTTTAATGTCCAACACCTAAATTGGAGCTCTGCAGTTCTGCAGCTGTCTGCCTCAGGCATGACTGCTGATTACCGAGATTATAATCCTAATTTTCCCTCTCTGTCCCTCTGTCTGTGTGAGTGTGTGAGGAGAGGCCCGCTGTTAGTTTTTTGACAGCGTAAAAACATAAACACAGTGGTGCAGTGGGGCTGTAGGAATGTTTCGCAGCATTTAGAGAATCTGTCAGTCTAATTGCCTTTTTCTGTTTGTACGTACGAGTGTAGTCAGGTTACAGTACAGCCGGATACGCTCACTGCGATACCGTATGTACGACTGACTGTCTCACCGACACCAGAAATCACTGTTTCAGCTCGCTGATCTGTCAGAATAATGAAAAACAAGCTTTAATTCCAAAAGTAAGGAGGTCAGAGGTCACTGCAGCATGACAATATCCCTGTGAAAAGGCTGGATTTACACGTTTCTGCAGGTTGATGTTAAATTCTCAGGTGAATTTATCGAGTTTGATCATCTTCAGGTAAAATTAAATTCCCCCTTTCCAGATTTTTCAAAACGGGAAACTCTACACTGAAAATGAAAACCTGGACTACAGCAGCAGGTTTCATTACAGAGAGAAATCAGATCTCTGCACAAATCATATCAGCAGTTGACAAAACTGACCATCTGATATTTGATATTCATTAAAGAGAACACCGGCCCTCTCATACTGCACAGTCATCCAACCAAAATATCATATCAAAGGCACCCTGGTCTTATTTGCTACAATGCATGTTTTCATATAAGCACTTGTTTTGCAGCCGTTTACTGGTGTACAGTAAAATAAGAAAAGACAGACAGAGACAGAGAGTGAGAGAGATGCCACAGCAGAACACGCCTCGGGATTGAAACACAGTTGCATGTACACGTTGTGCATTCAACAACTCAGCCGCCAGGCGTCCCTGATTATTGGCCTAATTTAGATCTGTGAGAGTCACATGACAGTGTGCATCCAGTGATGAATCTTTGCCCAGTCCTGCTCAAAAAAAAAAAAAAAACACACCCAGCAGCTCATCCAAACCTGTTACAATGTGTACAGTGTGTAAGAAATATTCATATTGATCATTTGTGCTGAATGACTGCAACCAAAGCAGTGATGATGGACAGAACTCCCACACGAGGCATCAAATTTAAGAGTTTTCAATGACTTTCAAGGTCTCGCTTTGGGTATGTAAGACAAATAAGACAGTTGTCAAAACTACACGTTCTTATTTGTTACTCTTGTCAACAACTCCAGGTAAAATCAAGTGATTTAAAGTCACAGATATGAAAAGAAATTAACTTTCAGATGTATATGACAGGGTTTCATTTACTGGCATGAAGCACAGGTGCAGGTGTGTTCTTACTTGTGTCTCTGGGGTCTGGCAGCCTGGACGCCTGCACACCATTTCCTGCTGCAGGTTGACACCAGTGCAGGAAAGCAGTGGAAAAAGATTTCCTCCAGGACTTTCATGGATTATGAGGATGAAGCTTCACGGAGTGAAGTGTCTCACTTGGATCATCTCACCGCTGATGAATTTCACATGATGAAGGATAAAAACAGAGGGGGTAGAAAACCAAACGTCATTTTTTTGGAATCAACATTTTGATTTTTCCCGAAAAAAATCAAGAAGATCTAGAAGTGCAGCTGCAGAGTGAACTTAAGCTCTTGTCAACATTACACAACAAAGAGGAGGTCAAAGGTCAAAGTAACGGAGCTAAACTGATGTGCATACAAGTTATATGATACTAATAATAATGTCTTTGGCTGATATTTTCTGCCAATAGTCAATATTATTAGATCTGACTTTTAATTGGACTTTTCAGTGTTTGGGCCATTAAAATGCACCTAAACAGCAACACAAACAACAATAAAAACAGAAATAAAAGTGTTCTTTCTTTCTTACTTGACTGGAATGTGAACAAAAAACGTTAGCTTTTACAAAATCAGGTTAACAACAGCTGCTGCTGATCAGGAGCTTTGACAAAACGCAGAACTATGAACCTCATATTTTAATATTAACTTTGCAAACAAGCCATTGTCCTTACAGTGATCACTGTAAGTGACATCAGGGAAGAATAACTTGCTACTGGGAGTAAACGCACATCTTCATTTGACAGCAACATTAACTTAAATCAGGTGAAACCAACTAATTATAAACCTTAAAGATTCAAGATTACAATGAGTTATAATAATTCCTCACTGAGCCTGACAGTAACACATAACAGTCCTGCAGTACCCTTTTCCTTATGTTTTGGGTGGTGATGCATACCGTAACACTGCTTTTCCCAGAAGTTGCATCATGCTCACATTTGACATGAGGTAAGGGGATTTTTAAATCATTTTTAGGTGAAATACATCATCATGTTTATGCCCACCGTACAAATCTCTACATAATGACTCTATTTTCTGCTGATACATATTGTGCTGTATTAATTAGTGGGGAGTGTATACAGAAAGGCAAAGGTTGTGTGCAAGTTTTAACAACACGCCTTCAGTTGAAGGAGTCTGTGCACATATAACCACTTCCAGTGATATAGAAAATCAAACAAAGCTGGTTTGACCAGAAAGTAGGTCTAGAAAAAAAAAAGGAGAAAACTGAGATAATTCACTTCTACAATTCAAAAAAGCTGTCAAGTGACTGCAGCTCGGCCTCATGAGTGTTTAACTCTCAGAATACAGTTTGAGCTTTAGCCCTGAAAACAAGTTTTGCCTCTTTTTAATTAAAATAACGGTTGTTGTTGGCGTTCAGAGGGTTTGAATGCATGACAGAGAAGCCGTGGTATCCTAGATCACATCTCCTCTCTGGCTCTCTGCGCTTGTTTGTGGCTCCTCCAGCTCTGCAACATCAAAACTCAACATCTCTCGACGGGGTTTGGCTCTGTGATAGCCACCGCAACACCACAACAACTCCAGAGATTGACGGACAATTAAAGACCGAGAGGCGAAGGCTCGAGCGTGTGATCTACGAGAACTCCTCAAACATGCAAAATGAATTTAGTTTACATTTGCCATGAGCAAGAGAGAGTGGAAGAAAAACTCCTCTCTTCTGAGCATTTCTGATCTCTCTCAGTCAGACAAGAAAGCTGCTGCATAGCAGATTGCTGCAGAAACAAACGCTTACACCAAAAAAGTATTGATTTTTTATGTTGTTCTTGTTAGCTGAAAACTGAGCAGAGGCTTCTACAAATGACCACTTATTCGACTGAGACACTTACAAGAAAAAGACAAACGTATCATGTGTTGGGCATCTTTTTTTTTCTTCTCCTTTTCTTCCTGTGGAAAAAAGCCAGATGCTTTGTGGCTTCCCTGAAACAACAGGTTGGGAAAGGTAACAGATTAAAAACTCAGACTTTTGTTTCTACCTGATTCTTCTGTCATTCTTTTAGTGAAACAGTATCTAAAATGTATTCAACTATGACCATTATACCAATTGATTAATATTACTGATTAATAATGACAACTGAGCAAAGAGATTTGTATTTCCTCCATAGTCAAGAATGAACTTTCATGTTCAATATATTATATATTGACGTTCATATATATGAATATATGTAAAGATAACTCTAATAAATTACATCTGCACAGATTTATATTATTAGCAGCACAGTTATCACTGGACTGGCTACATGTTTAAATACTTAATTATAAGAAAAGGATTAGAGGAGTTAAAAAAAAAAAGACTCCCTTTCACATTTATTGATTGCTGGCATGAAAGTGAAGCTCGTTATGTGTCAGTATTAAAGCTGGGACACTCACATACGCTCAGTTGCCAGTTTATTAGGTACACTTAGCTAAAACTAATTCAGCCTAATACAACCGCCCTGATTAAAATGTTGCCTTAATGTGGGTCATAATGTTCGGTTTGTTGAAACTGTTTGAGAGACGTGTTGCTTCAACTTTACGGTTATTTGGAGGTTTGCAGTATTGTGTTAGAGGTGAGAGGTGTTTCTAATATGTTGTCCACCCTTTTTTATATGGACTAAATATCAGTGACATCCAAAAAAAAAAAAAAAAAAAAGGCCCCAGTAAGAATCAAAGGCTGGAGCCTTTAAAGAACCATCAATATTTCTACTAATCAGTGGCAGAGATGGTTCAAGCATGTTGGAACAGGACATACAAAGGCAGAGCTGGTGTATGTTGTGTGACATGTACAGTACACTCTGTAACGGTGCCACCAAAACAAATCCTGCACATTCACTGTAATTGACAAATAAAATGGTTTTGATTGGGATTCTGATAGATCCCACAAGAAAAGTTTTTTACTCTGAGAGAAAAAAGGCGACTTATCGCTCGCTGAAATGAATAATTGACGGCGTCTCCGATGAATAATTAATCAAACATTTGAATAATTGTTGTAGCTGTAATCTCGACAGACATTTGCATATCGGCGTACTCTTAATATCTGCCTCTGTATATGAGTTTACATCCTCTCAGGACACAAAGATGGAATTAAAAGATCTAACTTACATTTGCAGAAACCTTGTCCGGCTCTCAGAGATTTTCCACTCAGTCAGATCGCTCGACATGAACCGTGCATCAACCAGTATGATACGCTGCTAAAAGAGAGGAAAAGAGCTCATTTTGATAAGAGTAAAAAAGATAAATCTGCAATCACATGTAATACTGCAACACTACAACATGCAGACACACTTAAAAGACTGCAAACACAGTAAGAAACTGCTTATTTTGATGCTAAGAAAGGTGAATTAATGATTTTAAGTCATATTTTTTATTTAATGCAAAGGTGTAGGAAAATTCTCACAAATTCATACTTTGGAGCCTGAATGGCATCAACAGCTAACTGAATTTTGAGCACCTTTACAACCATAATCCATTTAAATAGAAGCAAAAAAAACAAAACGATCACACACAAGTTCACACACGTTCAGATGCTGCATAAATAATCAATCCTGTCCAGTGTGGAACATTATCTCCCTTTAAAGTTGGAAGTTTTCACTTGTCTGCATGTTAAGCTTGCAATCTTGAAAAATAAACAAATTTGGTGGGAAGATCACTTTTGGCCCAAAGATCAGTTGGTTAGATCAACATGTGGGATGTCAGATGCTGGATGATTACTGTTCTGAACCAAAAATCTGGGTCCTATTTTTGTAGTTTTAGCTTTCATTGTTTTCAGTGAGGAAAAAAATTAACAAGTATAAGTTTAACAAGCCAGGAACACAAATGGTCGGAGGATCAAACCTCCACATGAGTCGGATTATCTAAACCACTTTATTTGGAGGTAAAACTCAAAGTGAGCACTCTAGAAATGTCTGAAGGTTAAGGTTCAGGAAAGAATGCGCTTTTGCTTAAATATTGAAAAAGTCGAGACATCCTGTCGTGTGCTTCAAATCAGCAATTACCCTCACCGAGACTGTCCTCGCTAGGAATACAACAGCATTTGTCGTTTGTTGACAAAAACCTTTGGTGGCTGTGTGAATTATGACATTTGGCTAGCGAGAGCGAAGGCAGAAGCAGCGTGCCGTAACGTTGTTATAGTGCCACAAAACCTCGTAGCTTTGGCTGGACGGTTGGGTCAACAAAGCATTTGGCTGCGACATGAAGGAGCACTGTTTGTTTCCCCGTTTCTTTAAACCAGGACCTGCCAAGTGCAACAGCGCTGACCGACGAGGTTGTCCTGATAATAGAGGTGTCATAACACATATAAACACCACACGTCGTTTTGCAAGATAAATGATGTAACGCCTTAATTAAATGCTTTGAGTCATGCTTTACTTACACATACATTGAGTATGACCATTTAGCATTGGCAGGGAACAAACGTTTGTTGATATGCTCAATACAATCATTCCCTTGTTATGTTGATAAAAATTATACTCTGGCTGGCATTACGTTTTCTTACATAATATATGTGCTAATGGAAATCATCAGTGCATTATCAGTAAGTCGCTGAAAAAGGATCCCAAAGTCGTGTTCGAATGCATCATGTAACTTCCTTTGAAGTTCAGCCACGGAGCTTTTTAAACATCCATCTTTTAACAATCTAATGAAGGCACATGATGTCATACAATCAGCATGTACAGTAAACCAAACCGACTTCCAAGACTTCGCCTACGACTGACCAAACTTACTATCAGTGTATTGCCTCCAAACATGGCCAAAACCAGTGTGAGTTAGTTTGTGGTGTGTGTGTGTGTGTGTGTCTGCCCCAAAAGATCACTAACTAAAAACAAGACGGCAGCAAAGTAATGTTTTTTCATGAACTGTGGCAGAACTTTGCAGAGAAGTCAGCTTTGAACCTTTGGCCTTTTTCGATAAGACTCCAGAGTTTGCAGTTTGCTTGTTTGCGGTTTCAAATGTTTGCATTATTTTTCAGCGCTGCCTCGTACAAACATATCTATTTCATCCTCCGCTAAAGTTTATGGCCCTGTAGGACTTGGAAAAGGCAGTTCATGGTCTGCTGGATGCACTGTATACCTCCACTGCTCATTTTAGACATACCATCCTTTCCTGCATTGTCGTCCGTGGCGTTTGTTATCTTGACACTCAAAGGATTTTGGGGAATGTTGATATAAGCCGGCGTAGGAAGCAAATTGCTGTTGTGCTCACCACTTCCTGCCATGTTTCTATCCTTACCAAGTAAAGCTATCACTCTCACCTCTCCCTTTTGACCATTTTTCTTTGCAGCAAGCCTAAAAACACAGACAGGAGGGTGTGTATGTGTGTTGGGAGGGGAGTCAATGATTCGTCTTTTGATCCTGGCGTGCTTGTTGTCAAAAGCTGCCTGGATTGAAGAGACTGTTGGCCACAATTGACTGTGACAATTAGGGCACGATCACAGTCCCCGAGAGGAGCACTTAAAGGCTAATTTACATGTCACTTTGTCGAATTAAAAAAAGAAAAAAAAAATAGCGAGAGAAAAGATATTCTGCTTTTGCTCACCCTCCCTCCCACCTTCTCTTTTCTGTCTATCTCCTGTTTCTTTCTTTCTTTCTTTTTTTTTATTTCTCCATGCCTTGTAAACTGTAATTTGTACACTGCTTAGGGGAACCTGGCAGAAGAGAGGCGACCGGCATTTCCATTTGAAAAGAGGCAATCACCAGGCCACTGCTGAGCCTATTGTCCAGCGGTGGGTGTGGGGGGGGGGGGCGGCGGCAATTTACAGGCAGAGAAGTTAACCTTCTGGCGAGGTATATTACACACAAGGTTTACACCCGTATATACAGTGTGTAGATCTTCTTGTGTTTGCTGATATTCTGGCCCGATACTGGGCTTTTATTAAAACTTAGATATCAGTCAGTCAGGCTGGGTAGGATCAGGTTACTGTGCCTTAATTTAATTGCCCTTAAATGGTCCTGACCTCATCTGGGACGTCCCAATCGGTTTTAAACATCCGTCATATTTTCATTCTCAAGTTTGAGTGGCTGAATGAGTAAAATTGTCTCTTTCACCGATGTCAAAATCAGCCTGGTTCAAGATGTCTGCATTTTTTTTTTTTCCTGTGATTCAAATGGCTCGGCTGATTCCCTGGTTGGAAAACAACCGAGCCAATCAGAGCTCAGACGTCACTGTTTTTATGCCAGAATCCCAAAACGGCGACGACTGTGGGTAAGATCGGCAGCCGTACAGGTGGTTGCAAGTCGACTCGCATAAATAACGACTTGTGTATCAACGAGTTTCTTTGATTAACACAGCAAATGTTAAGTTAACTCGTTCGTGCAATCGCCTGATTAGATAAGGGAGTGAAAACTGAACAGCAACTGAGTCTTTTCAGACTTTGTGAAAATGGAAATAAAACCAAGAAACTTAAAGTATCCTTCAACTAATCAATGTCTACCTCAGTAGGTGTCTTACACTGGCTATTTGCTTTTTATATTTTCATGTCAGATGGATAGTAAAACTGCTTTGTTCATTCTAGTCTGACAACACTGGATAATATGATTGACATATGTTCTCCTTCACTGAAAGGAACAGTTTGACATTTTGGCAAATGTGCTAATGCTAACTAGTGAGAGGTGCTGGTATAGGCGGACTTTTGATCCTTGGAGAGAGCCATGCTAGCTGCTTCCCACTGTTTCCAGTCTTTAAGCTAAGCTACGCTAATCACCTTCTGGCTCCAGGTCCATACTTATCACACCAACATGAGTGGTATAAGACAAACTGTTCTGATTTTTAAACAAGAAAAGAGCCGTGGCTGTTTTGACATTTTCCCCCTTAAAATATCGTTTTCTTAATAATCTTGAGATGGACTTCATTGTTTAAATATTTGTTTAAGTTTTGGGAGTTTAAAGAGGTTTCTTATAGCAAAAACAAGACTTTGTATTTACAAAATGCAGCTCTCAGTGAAATCTCAGTGTAAATGTGGGTAATGCAGCTCAGTGACAACAAATCGTGGCGCAAAAATATCATATTTTACCAAAATAATATACAAGTTAAGGACTTAAAAATCCCATATCAGCTCAAACAGACATCCCTCCCCTGAGCTCTTCCTCATGGCTGAAGTTTCTTTTCTCCTGCTCTGACAGGCTGTTTGTGACAGGTGCAGAGTGTGTGTGTGTGTGTGTGTGTGTGTGTCTGGGTGTGTGAAAGGACCCCCCCCCCTCCCCTTCACCCATCTCTTTTCCTCACACACACACACACGGTCCTGCTGTCCTTTCAAAGAGAACATAGAGGGGACAGAGTGTGTACAGAAACAGCAGGTTGATGGGATAATGCCCATCATCTGTTGCACCGTGTCATTTCTGTGCTGCCGTAACCTGCTTTTGTAACGGCCCTGTACACACACACACACACACACACACACACACACACACACCTTTTGACAGCACATATTTTGTCTTGTTTTTAAAAAATTTTTACAGCAGCGCTTCTGTTCTGTGTGTTTGTGCGTGCAAAATCCAAGGTGGGGAATGTGTTCCCCTGCAACTAAACAGTGTTTTAAAATATAATCAAATGTACACAAGCCCACGTGTGTGTGTGTATGCATAGGTGTGTTTGTGTGTATGAGGTGTTCAGGCATACGTCAGCCCGGACAGGGATTGTCGTGCAGCTCAGCCTGCTCACAATAATCATTTGAATAAATTCCCTCCTCTGCTGTGAATGACCTAATCCAGATTTGATGGTCATTATATCAGGCCTGTTTCATTATGCTGTAAACATACAGCAGAGATAATCTTAATCTCTGTAATGCCACTGTAAATGAGAATAGCACTGCTGTTACACTAAAACCACCTCAGTTGTTGTAGTTTTGCGCTCTTCTCCCGGCCGTTTATTCTCATTTTGAGATTTTTACGATATTTGAGGCATTTGGGGCCAATTATTATTTTACCAAATCCCAGAAAACATACTTTTTGTAGACACTTGAGTTACTGATATGAGTATCAGATTGAATGTAGGTTACTAATCCCAGCGATTGAGCTTTTAATTAATTGCACAGTTTTGTAATAAGGCATGGAGGATTAGTGTGTGGACAGGTGGGCAGATTTAAACCTCACTGGGCCGGACACATGTTGAGACTGAAGGGAAGCCATCATCCCGAACAAAGAGGGATTTTTTTTTATTCCATGGACATACTCCAAATGTCTGTGTACACGCTACAAAAAGGCTTCTATACAGTGCAGCCTGCATGTAACAATAACCATCCATTTAATGCTGGTATTATTTTAGAAAGGGCCAAGTTCATGTAGTTCTTTGATGGACATTATTGGAGCTGCAGGTTCTCCACAGTACTATATTCACATGTCTACACTGGACTTTCACGGTGCTATAAGTTATAAATAATACTGCCATAACACCTTTATTGAGCTAATAAACCATCTTATTGTCCATGTCCAGAGGAAAGCTGGAGGAGCCAGTATTTTCCTCAACTGTAAATTCATTTGAAAGTTGTTTTTTAAATGCTCTTCAACACAGAAACTCCCGGATAATTCAATGGTAAGTTAGCAGCTGATCTAATATTGGGCCAGAATGTGAAAGTGGACCAATATAAACTGCTAAATGTTGTAAACAGATTTCTTACAGGTCTTAAAAGGTATCTTTGATATCTGCTCGTCTTCAGCGGTGCACACAGCAGAACTGTAAGCATGGTGATGGGATGATTCTTGGGAGTCATAGTTGCTCTTCTTTTGCACTGCTGAGCTTCATAAACATCCAAGCCTTGGAAGTGCTCCAACCAAACACCTAACAGAAAATGAACGTCAGTTTTACTTCCAGAACCTCGAGTGCCTGAAGTAACCTCTCCCAGTCTGAAAATTGATTAAACTGGATTTTCACCAAAAGACATCACCGCCAAGCTAAAAACAAAGCCTGAGTTTCTGTAAAGTTTGACACAGTTTTGGAGACACTTGACCTATATGCTGCTCTAACACTTTTTTTGAGAAGTTCTCTGGAGCACCGTCAATGTTTCTTATGTTCCTCACAGTTTCTTCTGTTTTTCTATTATCAAGCCTGAGGAGATTATAGTTTTTGTCTGTTTACTCACTGGAAACCTTTTTAAACACATATTTTTTTAATTAAGTTGTGAAAAACATATTGTAGTACTCTTAATATTAACTTGTATTCTATTGTATCATAACCTTTCTGATACTGTTGTAATGTAGTGTGTAATTCTACCTTCTGAAGGCTCATTATGCCTTTTATTATTATTACTATCTTACCTACAGCACTCTTTATACTGTACATAGAGGCGTATGTACAGTTACCATCACCCCACATCACACACAACCTCTGCAGTGACCCACCGACACAAATTACACCCCCCCCCCCCCCAAACACACATATACACACAAACTGACAGGCAAACATACTGAACACATCCCAGCACATTTACCTGTGTTTTATCTCCCTTCCATCCGGAGTTGTGGAGATGTGAAGCGACCCGCTGAGCGCCTCCACGGGAGGAAAGGAAGCAGATATTACAGAGAGAGAGAGAGGATTTATTCCTCACACACACACACACACACACACACAGGGACAAGAGAGGTACAGTATAGAAAGCGGGAGAGAAAGAAGGAGGAAATGAAGAGAAAGCAGTTCGACATTTGCTGGGTTTTCATCCCCTTTTCTTTTAAATTATGCCACCTCCAGTTAGAGAAGCTGAATAGGAAAAAAATGACAAGATTTTATCAAATATTTCCTACAATATTGCAAAAACAATTTTTATGTGCAACAAAAATAAATTCCCCAATTTATTGGGGAATACTAGCAAATAAATGATGGAGGCCGGGCACGAGTTACCTGATGAATGGCGCAAAAGTTGCTTCGTAACAGCTGAAAGGTGGCTTTAGATGTCCTGAAATGTGTCCAATTCCTCTTCCTGGAAGATATGAGATACTATTTGCATGAAATGACCTCTGTCTTAAAGCAATAGTTCAACATTTTGGGAAATACTTTCCAAGAGTGAGATAACATCAGGATGGACCAAGGGTCAGGGCATGGTTAGCCTAGCTTAGCATAAAGACTGAAGGCAGGGGGAAACGGCTAGCCTGGCCCTGTCCAAAGTGAAACAAATGACACCGAACACCAACACTAAAGCTTGCTAATTAACACACTGCATCTTATTTGTTTAATATGTACAAACACATATGTTAAAATACCAATTTGAAGTTTTAGCCTAAAATTTTAGGGAGGTTGCCAGAGATGGATGGATACACTGTTCAAGTTCAACTATCAAGACATAGTTAAAGCATGCAACTGCCAATAAAATCATAAATTGTTGTTTTTAAATATTTCTGTCTGTATATATTTACAAACAAGTTAATTTATGAGTTTTGGAGATGTCGGTTGCATGTTTTTTCACTTCACAGAGCCAAGATTGCCCTGCTTCTAGCCTTTATGCTAAGCTAAGCTAAGCTAAGCTAAGCAGGTGCTGATTCTAGCTGTGTACCTATCTCACACACGAAACGGATCATTTTCTCATCTCACTCTCGGAAAAAAAAGCAAATAAGCATAATTTGTGAGTTAATTTGAGCTGAAATTGTGACTCAGTTTGTACTCATTTCCAAAAAAAACTCCAAACATTCATATATTTTACACTTAAAACTTATTTTAGTGAGAACAATATTAAGATGACTTGTAACTTTAACAAGAAGCCTTAATGTGATTTGACTTTCATGCCACTCATCACTTTCTAAGAAGAGGTGTTAATTTTGTTAAATAGTGGATGTCTCATTTTGGAATGAAACTCTTCATTTATCTCCAAATGTCAATTAAATTCAAATATAATCAAATATATCTCAATGAATAAAACATTGTGGGTAGCACGTTGGATGAGCTTTCACTGCTGAGTGTGTGTGCGGTGTTTTGGGTCTCTCCCTCTTTCTCTCTCATTATAAGCAGCCTTGAGCATTATAGCAATTCCCTCTCTCCTTCCCCACACACACTCATGTTTGCCAAGCTCTGCGCTAGTTGTTAGTGGCCCCAAACAGTTTCACAGTACATTTAGGAGTTTGATCTTCTGCTAGTGATACGATGGCGCAGTATGGCCGAGCTGTCTGCCGCAGATACAGACAGACGACCACTTAAAGAGCACCACAAACTCATCTTTGCGACGGCTGCAGAAGATGACATTAAAGAACTGTTGTTTGATTTCAGATTTACCACCAGACAAGACCCAATCTTCCTTCAAAAGGGAACTCTGGTGAGAGCAGCAACCGTGTTATAAACAACAAGTTTGACCCTTTACCCCCAAACCGCCTGAATTAAAACAAATTTTGGAGGAATTTGGCAATAAGGTTGGTCAAAATTAGATTTTCAGACCGCTCTGAATCTAGCGAGAGACCATATTTTCAAAAAGACGGTGAGCATAATCTGCTTATACATATTACATGATCATATTCAGGTACATTTTCACCGTACTGGCAGTTCATCAAAGTACCACATAGTGCCATCATACAATGATAAGGTTAAAGAAAGAGCTCCATAAACAAAGAAATCCCCAGACGTTTTTTGAGGTGCAATAATGGTTAAAATGATGTTTCTTCAAGCGGTACAATTAAGGATTTGTTGACTTATGACTTATTCACAGTTTCTACTTATTTCACTGTCTACTTAATACTTCCTATTACAGCTACTTCCTGTTTTATGTCATGTGCCCTCTGTTTGAACTTGTCCTTCTCATGAGTCTGAGTTCTCTCACATTTTAATACCTGTTTTCATTTTATTACATTCTCATTTTAAGATTTCATAAGATGTATTTAGTCTGCCAGAGACAGTTATAGCCTGTGTGTGTTAAAGGGGTCCTTCATAAAGAACTGTCTCTTTAACAAATATTGAGACACTGCAGTGAAGTACCCCTAAAGCCAAAAACTAAACACAAAGCGTCCTGCAGCACAGACAGCAGGGGTTTTAGTGCAGTGCTCCAATCAAGTTTTGTCGCTTATTTGGGGGGCAAAGGGGGGAAAGAAGAGGGAGGAGCGTTTGGGGTTTGGTGGGGTTGTTGGGGTCCGTCTTTACAGAATTGTCTATCAATAGGTGCAGCCAGTGTCAGTAGTCCTTCTCATCAAACCGGGGCCTGACAAAGAGGCGGCGGCGCATGGGAAAGGGGCAGCAAGGTGAAACTAATGCCATGGATGTTTGATTCATCAGGGCCTCATTGTTGGCGGCCACGGCTGATTGTGAAGGTTCAGTCAAGCAAAAGGGGTGCGGAGTAATCAGTCGGATTTATGGTGCCGAGGGCCTCGGAGAGAGGCAAAAAAAAAAAAAAAAAAAAAAAGCAGGATAGAAGCTGTTTGCAGTGCAGCCGGAACAGGTCTGAAATACATATACCTCATGTACAGAAAAACAGGTTTAAGATCTCTGTTAGGCCCTTCTTACTGCACTCACACCTTGCTGACTGTTGTGGAAAAAACTACTTGTTGTTGTGTGTAAGTTTCTAATACTTCCTTGGAAATTTATCACATCTGGAAATCACTAACAGTCAGGATTTTGTGCATATAGACGCATCGCATGTGCACATACACACATGCATTCATACATTATATACACAGCATGATGGAGACCTGCACTTACAGTATGAAACCTGCCCTGAAATGAGTGAAACTCTGAAATTATGGGACATATGACAGAAGTAATGAGGGCAAGCACCCTTGTTTGTTTACTTCATATACAGTACACGATGTACGCTACGCCTGAAAATAATTATTTGCAGCTCTACTTTATATTGTTGGGTAGTCTGCATGAGATTATCATGAAATGAACAGTTTAATCTGAAGTGTAATAACTGTTAGGTAAATGTAGTGGAGTAAAAAGTACATTTCCCTTTGAAATGTAGTGAAGTAGAATAGAAAGAAATACTTGAAGTACAGCACCACTGCCTCAAAGTACTACTGAGTTAATTTCCATAATTGCCCATTAAAAACATACTGTCTTGAGCAGCTCCCAGATGTTTTCCCCAATGAAGTTAAAATTCCTCCATCATACTCAACCTCAGTTCATTATCTTTCTTTTCATCCGTTTCTCTCCCTTTACTCTCCCACCTCATTTTACCCCCCTCCTCTTCCCTTCTTTCCTCCTCCGTTATCCTCCTTTCCTCTCCTCCTCCATCTTCTTTCCCCATCTCCCTTTTCCCCGTTCCCTCCCTTCATCCCTCCGTCCACCTTTTCTGATTGGTCGCTGCATAGGGAAGACAGATGTAGGGCGAACAGCAGCTAAGCCGTTGTACTCTTAAGCTTAATGTGGAAGTTTTATATGCAAAGAGGTGAAGCAGGGAGGAGGGGAGGGAGGAGGATGGAGTTTGAACTGATTAGGATAATTCCTGCTTTTAATACAGCTGTCCCTCCAGCTTAAGGTAAACCAAATGTTGCCATCGGAGATTAGTGTACCTTGCCTGGTTATTAGCGACCCCCCCCTCCTTCCTGCTCACCCACTCACACACACACACGTCAGAAACGTCTCTAAAGCCGCTCTCGCTGGCATTAATTTGAGAAAGAGAGAGGCGGGAAGGAGAACAGGAGGGGAGGAGGAAGAAAAGTATTGCAACTTGATCTTCTTCTGCACCTGTTGGGAAATAGTGTGTGTTGGGTGGAAGATATTGTGTGTGTGTGTGTGTGTGTGTGTGTGTGTGTGTAATGTCGGTTTTGTGCCGTCAGAAATTTTCTAACAGGAATTTTTTAGGACAATCATTCTAAGTGATGACATTTGGACTCATTCTCACCTCAGGATACAACTTCGGGGTTGAGTTACGGAATGAATGTCATCAATGAAGGTCTTCACGAGTATAATATTTCAAATGCTTTTATATACATTTAAATATTTTCACTTTAAAAGATAAGAAATTACTAAGGTTTAATGTTACAGTCAGTTAAATTCTGATATTCTCTGATAAGGAAACAACTAACTAACTTGGTAGCAAAACAATTTCTTGTAATATAACAAACAACAGATCCTAAAACTCTGACCTCAATATAAAATTATAATAAAGACAACAACAAGAAATTGATAAATAACAAACCAAATCCCTCCAAAGATTAGGAAATAAGCACCGAAGTGCAAACATGTGCATGCGGACACTGCTGTGAATGTGTGTTTTTGTGTGCGTCTGTGTGTGTGTGTGTATACCTGTGCATCTGTTCTGGCCCGTCAGTCGACGAGCTCTCAACCGATCCTGCCAGTTGGTTTAATATCTTCACACTCTGAGGAGAACAAAACACACACTTACACACAGAGTTGCTCACACTTGGCATCTCATGTCAAATATTATGTCACCCGCTCCCAGTCACGACAGTTAACGCAAACATTAGTAACTGAATACAGCAGACTTGGCTCAGGAATTTTATTTGAAATCCTTTTCAATGCTTAAGCTGCTGAGTCTAATTCAGCTGCACTGAATTAAACAGTTAAACAGTCCAGAACTACAGCAGAGAAGGAGCACAAATGTCCACCAACGCCCCAGTCCTGGACGTGAGACTTTCCCACCAGCACATGAAGGCTAAAACTCCCAAACTGTCCCTGCTGGAAACCACAGAAATGTTCTTACTGACTACTGTGCCAGCCAAATTTCAACTTTTCAACATGCACATTTCCAGGGTTATATTTTAGGGCTCTACTGGAATATCTTTGCATGATTTCCAGTTAAAAACTCCTTATTTATCTTATACTGGCCCTTTATGCAGCCCCTCAGTTCAGCCTCTGTCTGAAACAGGCTGTTTTAGCTCCTGTCTCTTTAAGGCCCGCCTCACAGTGAGCCCGCTTTGTTCTGATTGGCCACCTTTGGAGACTAAACAAACAGCAGTGGTAGAATTTCACTTCAGTTTCTCGTTCTTTACTCCAAATGGAAACTTTTTGAAATTATAAATGTCCGAGACCGAATCCGATCGTGTTGAATAAATATGATGGTTACGAATCTGCTAAGCATGTTTTCACACATGCACTGCAACCCAGAATGTATCTGAACATTACCCAGAGGAGCTGTATGTGAGAACGCAAACGTCTGAATCAGCTGGACCGAACATTAAACAGACTTTAGCCTGCCAGCTCCCTTGTACAAAGTCCATGTAATGTCCGATTGAGCCCGTGTGTGAATACAGCAGTCAAGAGATGACGAGAAAACAGCTTCGGCTAACCAACACAACGAGAAGCTCAGAGCTAAAGACCTCCGATAAGACCACCACAAAGGCTGTTACATAACCTGAAAGTCTGCAGCTTTGTATTTTAGGTCATTATCCCTCTTCAACAAACATTATTTAATAATTATATATAAAATTAGCTGCATTTAACAAGAATTTAGAAAGAACGTTTCATTCCTAAATATTATATTTGTAAAAGAAAAAGCTTCCTGTTTTTATTTGACACAAAGTTGTTAAGATTGCTGAGAGCTTAAAGAGAAACGCACAGTGTGTCTTACTTTCACATCAGCCATCATGTATGCGAGCAGTATTGGTTTGATTTTTCTGTATTATTTGCAATAAAACCCTTCAAGTTACAGGAGTGGATGGAATGGAGTAACCTCTTTTAAGCACTGGTAAGTAAGTATTCTAAATACTATGTGACCTAGTTCTCACACGTGTACTGTAGCTGTCACAGAATCAACCCTAATTTCTAAAGCAAGCTACTTTTGACAAAAAAGGGAGGAGAAATCCTTTGCCTGGAGCATTTGAAGTGAACGTGTGAAGATTTCCTCCCAAATGAGATAACCACTGACAACTGAAGCGACATCAAAAGGTACTCAATTATAACAAATTATGGCAATTTTCCAGGGACAGTAGGTGTATCTTAACTCTTTGGCTGACAAAATGTTTTATACGCTTTAGGCTGATATATTACCTGATATCTTTAACTCCTGCTGCTATGAATACAAAGCAGGTTGTTACATAAAAAGTCTTACTAGATAATTAAAACTCCCAGTTCCTGGAAGTGGTAACTTCATATGCAAACTTTGACACTTTGGTCCAGGTCAGCTACATCAAAACAAGCAAAATGTGTGATGTATAGTTTTTTGCTTAAGCAACAAAACAGCCAGACCTGAAACCCAATATTTTGTTGGGACACATCGGGATCGGACTGGGTCTGGTTATTTTCAAATGTTATTTAATAAAGAAATGTCTGTCTTTGTCTCTCTGACTGTGCCAGTTGTTTGCGTAATGCCTGGTGGGAAGAAGGAGAGACGGACTGTAGCCAAATTCTTGCGTTAGATGAAGCAAAGCAAAACTTCACCTTCAGGTCGGGCTCAGGTCTCTGGTTTTGCAGAACCAGGTCAGGTCTCAGTTGTAGCGGTGCAGAACTCTCCGGTGGCTTCATACCATAAAGTTACACTAACTAACTTTATGACCACCTTCACTGCAACTTTATGATCTTTGCAGAAACTTGAAACATCCATACTGAATAAAAAAAAGAAGGCAAAATAAACTGTATCAAACCTAGAAGTTACACGTTATAATGATCACAGTCAAGTTCAAATATTTGCAGCTGCATCTCTCCTACTAATACAATTATTCAAAAGATTCATATTGCAAGATATCAAGTAGTATCATAGTGCAAAACCTACCTAAAGGCCCGAGGCAACCACAACATGTCAAAGAAGTTTATCAGAGCTGTCACATGACTACTCCTCTTAGTATCCAACAGACAACAGCACTGTCACATTCAGGAAGACTTCAGCGGATTAAAAAAAAAAAGGTAAAGAAACAAACAAGAACAGAGGGCTCACACATGCAGAGGCAGGAACGCTTCACTGACAGATTGAATCACAGAGGAGTGAACACTCAGCTGCAGAAAGTCATCAGAGGTGATAACACCGTTCATTTCTGCCTCCCTGACATGTGAAAAGACGGTTCATTGGCTAATGCTCAACAATAATACACCACACACACACACACACTTATACGCTACATGAAGGTCAGAGGGCAGAAGGAGAGAGAAATCATTACAGATACTGACCCACACAAACGGGTGATTACCACCACGACGGCGCTGCGTGGATCGATGCGGAACAATTCGCTCCATTATCAGGGTCGGGTAGTTAGACAACATTCTCACTATGTGTTAAGTAAGAAGATAAAAGCTGTCGGTATTATAGCTGCCATGCTAAGGAAATTACAAAAAAAAAACATTAACAGACTGAATAAAATGTTGAAAGTTGAGGAGTCAGGAGTTTGTGACAGTTTAGCATGTTGTGGCTTTTGCTGGACGAGGTCGCAGCCTGCCTGGGAAAAATTACAATATGGGTCTTATTTTCGTGGGTTCTTGCCATCATTTCATTGTACTCACCACAGTAATTGCTGAGATCTGGGAACACAGCGGGACTGCTACGACAGCCTGTCAGGCCGAGAAACACGAGCGCTCCGCTTACAAACAAGCCAGAAGTTTAGCCAGATCATCTCAATCACTTTATTTGGAGGCAAAACTGAAAGTGAGTGCCCCTGTAGTGTTTTTATTAATGAAATAAAACACATGGTTTGTGTTTTCTACTAGTTTTAGGCCAACCAAAAACAAATGGAAGACTCTGTATTTCTCCATCAGCCTTTTTAACCTTAGCAGTGCGGACAAGACAACTAAATAATTAAAATATTTCAGGGACTTTTTATTTTTGGTGTCTGGAAGTGAATCATGAATCCTGGTTACTGCGCTGAGTACGATAGGTCAAAGTTGAACCACGCTGTCGTTCTATAAACTGTGATGGATGTTTACAGCATACAGTTATGGTTATTTTACTGTTTGCATTCATTTTTTTCTTCCTAAAAACTTTGCCTACAACCTGTCTGATCATCTGACTCCACATTCACAGATCTCAGTGACGAACTAGTTAAGTATAATGCTATTATTACTGATAGGAATGCAGCCAAAACTGCTCAGCCTAAGTTACAATAAAGCTGAATTATCCTTTAACCCCAAGAACTGCTCTTGTGGAGCAAATCAGCAGCCAAAAGCAGGACTGTATAAACTGAATGAATGAGAAGTAGAGCGCATGGGCTGAAGACATATATATGTACTTTTGCACTCAAGATCTGGCCCCATTCCCTGAAATCTGGGATGCACTTTTCCTATCTGTTGTTCTCATTAGTCTTTGTTTCACCAAGTCCTTGTTTACATCCTAATAAGTAAATCTGACTTGACTTGCACACAGTTCCAGTTGAGCTAAGAGGGAGCAGAGGCGCGATGGCTACAGGCGGGTCAGCGGGTTAATCACACTTGACTCAGAGCTCATTGCGATTGTCTGGACCACTTTAGACGTCGAGCGCAGACCTTTCAGCGGAAATCCCATTAACCTGGGCGAAAAGACCATTTAAACACGGTGACTGGAGAACCGATTAGGTTCAATTTGAGATTCCCGCTAAGCAGTGCATGGCGCTCAGCCAGAGTGAGCGTTGAGATGCGGCGAGCTGCAGCGTGTGTGAACTTAACCCAGGCCTGTTAGGTAACTCAGCAGGAAGACAATGAACACAACAACAGCTCCATCTTCCATTCACATTTTGATTTCATAGTTATTCTCTGCAGTAGCATCAACTGTAAAACACAAGTTTGTCACTGAAATTCAGTTTTATCAAATCAAGTATTTGTAGATTAAATTGACATTTTTTTAAAATCTGGGTTAAAATGGAGATCAAATGTTTCTCCAACCTCTTATTTGACTTTCAGGTTAAAATTCTTCAACTATGAGGAAGGTGAAGAAGAAGAAAAACAAGAGGAACAACACCAAAAAGAACAAGGCCACAACATCTAGTGCTGCGTATTAATTCACGCCATCCCTGAAAGATGTATGCCTACGAGTTCAAACATCATCTAAAGCTCAAAGTTTGCACCACTGCACCGCTGCTCATTGCATTAAGGTTACAGAGACGAAGGTAACTTCATGGGTTTTCTTACACGGCAATGATCACACGTCACATAGCATCGACGTGACATGGAGAAATGCAAAAAGGGCAAAAAAGGTATGCTTGTATGCTAATACACTGCAGCCTTTTTCACCCTTACTGCACAAAACAAGCCTTACTCTGACACACGGTGAGAATAATGTTGACTGATTGGTGTTTTAGAAGAGCAAAAGTTTCTCAGAAGCAAATATTTTAAATCTTTTGTCATTTTGCACTGATCCAAACAGTCTTTCCTTTGCATTAAAAGGAAACACACAGTCTAAAACATCAAAAAGACACAAATCTCCTCCATGGTAATGCATTGCTTCATGCTCTGCCCCAGAAAAGAAGTGCAAAGAAGTATAAAGCGCCGGCAAACTTTTTGATATCACATCTTTACAAGTCAGTCGATGCTTCAGAGTGCGCGGGGTCCCTCGTTCATTTTGCATTGATGCTGAATGTCTAATTTAGATACTTGCTCTGGCCTACTTCATCAAACGACTGCAGGGTTATGGGGTTATGAGGTTTATAAAAGATGAAATGGTCAGATATTCACCATTTGAAAGAAGTGACATCTACAGTGCTTTTATACAATCACCACCAGTATAGATGTTGTGTAAGAGATTGATATTCCTTAAATTTTAAAAGGAATTTGCTGTTTTTCATTGAGGCTTTACAAGCTTTATAGATGCTTTAAAGGTCCCCTCCAGACATGTTTTAACATGTGTATAAAATACTTTACTTTGAATAATAATTTGTGTCTGATATGTTTTTTTCCACAAAAAAAAACTTAAGTTATCTTGTAAAACTCCTTAAAATGACATCTCCTCCTTCTCCCTCGTTAAAAATTCAAGAATCTATGAAAATATTTCATTTCTGAAGTTTTCCTGCTGCTCCTCCTTCACTGTAAAGGCTATTCTCAGTGTTTGTGCACTGGAGGTTGAATATTGGACCAAAATTGGCTTCCAAATAGTGTTAATTTTGTCAGCGATTGTTTAATAAGTTGTAGTCTTAATCCTGTGTTAAATGTCCTTGTTAGTTTTTATCATATTTAGTCAACCTCATCCTGTTTTATCTTAGTCAAAGAAAACTAACCATTTTAGTGTAGTTTTATTATTTCAGTGTTAACAAGAAAAGAAAAAAAAGTGCTGTCCAGCAAGCGAGTTCACATGGTATCAATATTAAAGGTTAAAGGAGGCGAGCTTTGCTACAATTACAACAACCATGATAAGGAAAGGTAACGTTATACACTGCTATTTTAAACAATACAGCTGTCTACAAGGCTGCGTAATGGCTCACGTTTCAGGCCCCTTAATATTTGATTTTCAATGAGCTCAGAGAAAATTTACACTCTCAGCAGATGAATGAAAACAGCCTCCGAGTGTCAAACTCACATACATCATTCTGCACAGTGAAGCTCAAACATCCACCTGTAGGAACAAGAAGACAAACATGTTTTTGAGTGGAGGGGGACTTTAAAGACTTGCAAAACAGATATGCATTATGTATTAAATGATATATAATCTAATATGGGCTATTTTTTTGGTAAGCATGACAATGATTCAGTGACGAATGAATTCAAAGGTTATTACTGAAGATAAAATATGCTAAAAAAACTGACTTTTAATGAATTCTGGTCAAAGTGGAACCTTCATCATCATCATTCATGTGTTCAAATTGGAAATCAGTAGCAAACAGATGGATACTGCAGGTCTACACCACAAACTACATTAAAAACCTTTCAATAACATAATGTTGTTCAAAATTCCTGCCAAGGCTCTGCTCCCTGCTGTCACCTGACAGCCCTGTAAATAATTCTTTCAGACTTACAGTAATCCTTACAAACAGATCTTCAGACAAAACAACAAGATACTTTAACTAATTTAGCCCCAGTTTGACCCTCCAAAGACCCTGACAAGGACTGCAGTCCAGTCATCAGTGTGTACTGATGTTTGCCACATAATATCTGTTAACATGTGCAGTTTACAGATAAGAGTTTCACCTCCCAAACTCCCTGCAGGGACGATTAATCACATCAAATATGTTTGATATTTGCAGGAAATCTTGGCCGAAGTGGACCAGAGTTTATCCTCAAACAATACGAGACAAATCAACTACAAAAGACCTTTTCTTGTTAAGTATGCAATACAACCTTCCAGAGCCACAATTTAAAAACTCCTTTTATCCGTTTCTGGCTTTACAAACTTCTTATGGATACTTTTGGGACATCTTGTATCATGCCAAGGTTTGACACTGTTATGTCGACTTTTAAAAGAAGAAATAAGTGACTATGAGGTATTAGAACTGAACAGAGTCCTCATTCTAATAAAAAAAACAGGGCTGACATGTTAATTATTTCCAAAATGTGACTTTACCTGAACACGTACAAGTAAATGAACAATAATAACACCCCATGTGGCTCCCTTTCTACATAATCAAACTGTGGTGCAGGAGGGGGGGTGGGGGGGGGGGCGCTGGTGTGTGTGCGAGGGTCTGACAGCCTCGACAGTTGGGATGGGCGACTGCCAAGCTGCTGCTAAATATACACAGGGGTCAGTCTCTGGCAGTTCCTCAGCTTTGTCAGAGCCGCGCTTCAGGTTTTCTGATAAAAGGGGTTTCTGCTCGCTGAAGTCAAGTGACAGTTGTGACAGGGGAGAGGTCGCGGGTTGGGGACCTCTGTGTGTGTGTGTGTGAGGACCTGACCTGTCGGAGGTTGATAGGCACTAGGCGATGGGGGGTGGGAGTTGTCACAGAGGTCCCCAGATATCCAGCCAAAAGGACTGAGGTTCTCTGTTTCTTTCCTGCCTGGGATTTGTGGGGGTTTTGTGTGTTACGTGTACACTACAAAAAGTATCTGCTTTAGTATGTCATTTATCTTTAATATCGAACCTTGAAAGTTTTATCAGAAAATATTAGAAGAAAACTAGTTTGACAATCAAACATATTTTATGTTTGTAAATTCAGTATAGTTGTATTTTAGACTGTTGATCGGACAAAACGAGAAAACTGTAGATTTCTTCTTGTCACATTAGGCTCTGAGAACTTGTGGCAGGTATTTTTCACAATTTTTTACATTTCATTAAACATTAAATCAATTTACCAGAAAAAAATAATTGATAGATTAATAACCTTGCTGTCGTAGTTGGAGCCCTATTTCTAAGTATTTTATTTAATTGAGAGTCATTTAATTTATCTTGTTTAAACTGTTTTTATTATTCTGTCCATGAGTGTGAAGCAAGCAGAACATTATTAAACATTATTACAACATTATTATTAGCATTATTAAAACCTGCAGTATATCCACACCTGGTTTGTTTGGGCATTTGTTTTGTTTGACACCGACCGTGACTGAAGAGACACGGAAAATAGCGCCACCTACAGAAACTAAACTAAAATCTGAAAAGCCAAGAAAGAAGATATCACAGTCGCCTGGTTTAATTAACAGGTGTTTTTCGAGAAGAGCAGCACAGAAATGGGCGAGATTAACACTCGATGGCGGACATTTTTTGCAGCGTGCCTCTGTGTGCATGCATTTGCCTGTGTGTCTGTGTGTGCGTGCATGTGTGTGTGTGTGTGTGTGTGTGTGTGTGTCAGCAGAGCATTGATGAACTCAGCACAATGTTGAATGGGACTGTTTTGGCAGCTGAGACAGCGGGGCCGAACCTGCGGGTCAGAGATAAACGCCCCTTGCAGCTCTGAGCCGGCGAGAGGACGTCCCATCAGAGACGGGGAGAGAGCACAGGAAAACAGCTCGCTGAGGGGGCAGCGACAGTGACCGAGAGGTTACACTCACGGGCCTGTGAGCGGAAAGTTGCTGGTTGAAATCCCAGAGCTGCATGGGACTCTCTCTTCCCTGCCTGACAGCTCTTTTTAGCTAAAATATTCAGTCTCTCAGTCAAATTGTCTGAGTGCCAGAAAATTCCAGGTAGGCCTGTTTTCTACAGAGTAGCGTTCAAACACTTCTGAAATGAGCATTTATCAGAGGACAGCAGCTCTTTGCCGCTCTGTAAAATCACCAGGTTTGATTGCAGGTTTTGCAGACCTGCAGCTGTTGAAGAAAATCACATCCTCACCTCCATCGTGGGGGTGTACAACAACAAATTCCCTTCAGGTCTCAGCATGCTTATTTGCAGGATATCTACGCATGCTGTCCACAACCACTGACGTGTAAATACTGTGGATTGATTGGCTCCAAATAGCTGAAAAACAAGCCAAGTTAACAGGTGTGCAGCACGACTGCAGAAGCAGTTATTCCAACTTTCATGAGGTAAAGGTGAAGTACTTGTAAGCTGCAAGGATGATATTTTGGAGGAAATTGTGCCACAAAAAGGCTCACAGGGGACATTACTCTTCTTTTTGGTGCCAGATATGTAAAAGTTGATATTTTGTATATACAGTATAAACATTAATAATGTTTTTTTAATAAGAAAAACACGTTAAAATTAAAATCACGGTATGGCTTTACAGACAGATTAGTAATTGTAAGAGAGGAAAAAGCCAATTAAAGTTGTGTTTACTTTTAAAGGTCATTATTATGATCTTTTTCCTTTAGGTAGGCATCCCTTTATGACTCACCAAAGGTTGAGAAACGCTGCTTAAAAGCAGCAGTGAACATAAATGAACTTGAACCTGTGATGCAGTCACCAGGAAGCGGCCTAATCACCGCGAGGAAACGATAAGGTTGGTGCTTGATGTTTGCAGCAGGAAGCCGGGCGGAGGTGACCGCTCCGTTTAAACACGCAAACCTGCCAAGATTCAATCTACTCTTGTTTTTCCACGAGAGAGGCCTTCTCAAGATCAGAAAAAAAGGCCTTGGAGAATCACTGACTGGAAGCTTGGAGCTGCATTTAGGAAGGAAGTGAAAATACGGTGTGATGGGCAGACAAAGGTTATTACTTCAATGTTAAAAAAAAAAAAAAAAAAAAAAAAGGAGACTATATGATCAAGGAAGGCTTCGCTCAAAACAACTGAGCTCAGCAGACCCTCACAGGGTAAGCTGAGGTAAAACAGAGAAGTGACACATTTCTTCAACTGTCATTTTGAAACCTTTTTTTTTTTTTTTTTTTAACACTACGGCATCCTTGGCCAAGACAGCTGCAAGGTTGCTGTTCTGCAACTGAACATGACCTCTGTCCTTTACTTAAGAGGAACACATGAAGGGAAATTCTGCTTTGGCTGTCAGTCAAGGTTCAGATTATTACTTTATATCTTCTTATAGTATTTTTTGCAATGACAGCAGCTGTTATACCAGCTGATACAGTTTTAAAGACGTTCACAAAATGAGGAGGTGCAGGAACCTGATCGGCAAAGGTGAAAAGTTTAAAACCTGCTCTTCCAACAAATTTGTTTGTCGTCCACGTTTTCCTGATTCCAGTGACTCACTGAGACACTGCAGTGCACCTTCTGACAGATCACTGATAGTGAATCTGAAGAAAAAAAGCTGCTTTGTAAAAACAACAGAGTCCTAGCTGAGTTAAACTGCCTCCCGCAACATTTTTTTGTGTGTGTGTGATTCAAATAGATGTTGCTCACTGACTGATTTAAGAGCATCGCATTGTGCCAAAGCCAGAAATAATAGCATCACAAAAAACAGCCACAAGAATTGTGATGAGTTTGATGCAACTGTACAGGATCATTTAGGTCAGAAATAAAAATAATGTGGTCGTTACTTCTATGAACATGACAAACACTAAGTGATCTGCTCCCGGCAGCCACTACAGCTCCTGTGTCAGCTAGACAGACGCTGCAGGTCAGTCGCTACTGATTTGGGCAAATGATCTCATTTCAAACATGAACCAGCTCACATGAAAACCTGTGTGATTATCAGTTTAACACACTTGCACTGAAGCCGCAATTCAAATTTGCGTGCAGGCGTTACTCTCTTTCCACCGCTGCTGTTTTCCAATATTCCTGCACCTACGTCATGTTTGTATAATTACACTCCTTCATTATCAGATTAGCAGAAATATTACGGAAACATCTTGAGATAAGAAATGAAGAAAACAAACTCTTTTTTTCTCTCAGCAGCTGTGCACCTTTAGAGCCACATAGCACAAGCCTGGAGTTTAACAGGGCAGCTCCGAGGTACAAATAAATGGGAGTGTGTAGCAGGGCGCAGCTGAAAAACTGCATACCTGCACAGCAAATCTCCCCTCAGTAAATAACCGTTAGAAAAAGCAGAACCCAGTGTGCAGCAAATAAAGAAGCACAAACATGTTTGGAGGAATAATCTGACTGCCACGGAGGGCTGCATTACACCTTTCATCTCGACGTTAGAGAGAGTGGATTTGGCTTTCCATCACGAGGACAACACAAACTAACGCGGCGAGAATGGAGCGAAGGTTTGATCTTCCCCGCGGAGAGAGGCCGCATCCGAGCAGTTAGCAAAATGAATTGAATCAGCGGGATTAACGGCACCTGTAAAGACCTGTCAGGCAGATTTACAGGCCCCGCTGATAAGCTGGCGGCGAGGGATAAATACGCCTGGTGTCCCGTCGGCTGCCAGCCAGTCAAAGGAAACCGTCCACCCCTCCCACCTCCCCTCTCCCGGACTCTCTTTCGTTTTCCCCCAGAGCTGCAGACACCTCCACCTTTGATAAGGTAACATCAGTCTTGACTCGGGCTGCAGAGGTGAAAGCTGACTGCAGGATGGTGGAGACACGCTTTCAGGGTGATGAATGCAGTCGAAAACAGGCGGACTGTGTGTGTTGATGCCTGTTTGGATATCAAAGGTGAACACACCCTCGCTGTCAGGTGGAAACCTTGTATTATGGAAATGTCGGCTTTTCAGAAGCTGCTTCTCTGTGTCACATTACTTTTCTGTGGTGTTTTTAAAGAAAAAAATTCTAAATCCAAAGGAGAATGTAGTAAATAAATGTATGTGCAAACACTGATATTATGAAAACAGGGCTGTGGTTACTATTGAAGGCATCAAGGTCATGTCCTCAATAATGTGTCTGAGATTTGGGGAAATTTAACAACCTGCGAAGGAGTTTACATCCTACAATTATACACATAGTGAAATGTAAACTAATTTAAGGCTGATATGATATTTTTTAGGCTAAATATATTAACATTTGACTGTTCTAGGAAAAAATATATTCACCACACTGCCAAGAAATTATATTTCTTGGCAGTGTGGCGAAGGCTTTGAAACAGGATTCAGACCATCATAAGGGGAATAGAATTGGAATATTTATTAGTAAACCTATATTTAAAAACATAAAACATGAGATTTTTTTGTGGCTAAAATGTGTAAGGTTGCAATGGAGGAATAGTAACAAGCTTCCAACCTTATGTGTCTTATGTGTCTGTGCTGTATGTTCAGTGTTTTTTGTGTTTCCACATTAATGTATATG
This sequence comes from Scomberomorus guttatus, assembly GCA_038419695.1. Classification (NCBI taxonomy): domain Eukaryota; kingdom Metazoa; phylum Chordata; class Actinopteri; order Scombriformes; family Scombridae; genus Scomberomorus; species Scomberomorus guttatus. Next base: position 15,487,365 of record CM076468.1, on the reverse strand, counting down.
TGCACGTCTTTGCTGTGTGTGTGTGTGTGTGTGTGTGTGAAGACCACAGCTGTCCTCATCCGGCCGGAAGAGTATAAAATCCAAGAGAAGAAGTGAAGCCGAGATGCTTTGCCAAAGCTGGTTCCCATGGAGCCATGAGCACAGACCAAGAAAGGGAAGCTCAGCATGTCGTCACAGAAGTAAAATGGTATGTTGTGTACTGAAAGTTTATAAGTGGCTTTGGGTGAATTATATTAACATTTTGGCCAAATATTCCCAATCTTGAAAATAAATAGAATTGCTCTACCCGTCAAACAAAAACTGAATCCCTCACGTTATCGCTGGAGTTATCACTCTGAATATATTACGCTCCACTGGCAGGAACAGACCCACCTCTGTCTTTAATATGAGGAAAGTAGCTGCACGTTTGTGCAGTACGTGACATTTAGAAGGGACTTTTTCATAGGCGAACACCAGCTCTGTCAAAAGACAACTCCCGCTGTAACAGTCACTCTGAGGTCATGTGAATCAGTGACAAGCTGCAGAGAAAACTCAGCACTGTAGCACTCAGGGGTGTTTCTCTTCCCAGCTCTCTATCCCCTCTGCTCTGTACACGGATATAAGAGCTGACATTAAAACTGTATCGGCGTCAGACAAATTAAAACTGGTAAAATATAAACTTCAGGGGTGAAAGACAGTGCGAGTTTATCTATTTTGTTCACTTTTTACTACATCTGTTTACATTTTTCTCTTATTTGTGTATGTTTTTGGTGTCTACTATGGTTTTACTATCACCTGCAAAGCACAGCCTGTTTGAAAAGTCTTATACAAATAAACAAATGGGTTTGATTGGTTTTCCGATATTAGCGAATATTTCACATTTGCTCCCATAGGAAGAGATTTATAATAAAAGGGACTAAGATCAGCCTCTTGTTGTGGTGATTTAACTTGTGCAGGAGTGTATCCTCCCAAAGCTAACATAAAACCTTCACCTCTCCTCACAGCTGGACCTGTTCTTGTGTGGCCGACCTCTGCGCCGGCACCTCACAGAGCTTATTTCTTCACAACAACTCGAGAGATACGACTCGATGAAAACTTATTGAGGTTGGTTTACGCATCAAGGGTAGAAAACTCACCTCTGAGTCGACTATAATTGAAAACATCAGTTCGCTACATTTACAAGAAGACTGTAAAAAGCTCTCCTGGCTGTGACATAACAGAGCACAGGGGGATAGCATATCCTGCCTGTTTGTTTAAGTATGTGAAAGCAGTTTATGATGGTCAGTTACTGAGTCCACCTACTCCGTCTGATTTATGCCCGCCGAGTGGTGAAGCTTCCTGCAGGAGCGATTGAGATGCGACAAGCTGCAACCATCCACGGTGACCCGGGACAGAGTCCAGTGTCGGCATGTAGGCCACGTCCCTGGTGAACATGTTCTCATGGTGAGGTAATCCATGATGTCACCGCTGAGAGCTGCAGGTGGAGAACGGACAGGGGACCAAAAAGAGCATGAGTTTCTTTTTTTTTTTTTTGCACATGTTTGCTTTCAAACCAAAGTGCAGAGAGCTGGCTCACAACAGCAACTGTTTAAAAAAAAAAAAACCCTATTTTTATTGCTGTCAGGTTTGCTGTATGACTTAACGTTTTCATGGTTGTTGGGCGTCTTTTCCGGTTGGACAAATCCCAACTCATCGCTGCCGGCCAAAATGTGATGTTTTGTTTTTCCTTGGGATTTTAAAGTGAAGGTGATGTCTCATAAGTTTCTGATTTATTTCAACTTTATTGATGGAGACAGACAGTTTAGTTCATTGAACCGTCTACTGTTAGAATAGGGTAATCTATTTAGCCAAAGGTATGTGGACGTCACAAGGGACATGTTAATCCTATAGAGTATAATATTTTAGACAATAGTGCTCTTTTACCCTTGTAAATGTTAGGAGATAGCCCTTTCCTGTGTCAACGTGGCAATGTCCCCCGTGCACGAAGCCAGGTTCATAAAGAAATGGTTCTCCTAGTTTGGTCTGGAGCGACTTGACTGGCCTGCACAGAGGCATGACCTCAAGCCCATCCAACACCTTTGGGATCAACTGGAATGCCGACTGTGAGCCAGGGCTTATCACCCAACATCAGTGTTGGACCTCGATAATGTTCTTGTGTGAGCAAATTTCTGCAGCCAGGTTCCAAAACGTTGAGAAACACCTTCCCAGAAGAGAAGAAGCGAAGTGAATGCTCAGGCGTTTGCATACTTTTGGCCATGCAGTGTACATTTTCAAACAGGTAACCTGACAACTTTTTTTTTTACTTTTCTACTTTAACCAGAAAAAGTTTTCCTTTTGGCTCTTTCTTTGCCTCTTTAGGCCCAAGAAACCTGTTACAACATCACTTTTTAAACAAATATAAGCAAATGACTGAACACAATTCTCAGGAATTCTACTGTAACTTTTGAAGCTACATAGTTTTCCACTAACGGCAATAATAAAACAGTTCCATCATCAAGGCTTCTCTCCACAGCAGTGCTGCGTCCTGTGGAATCCTCCCAAAACAATCACAAAATGAAATAAAACTTGAATTTTCATGACAGCATGCTGTACGTCATGTAAATCAAACGACCGTACTAACAATCCACCGGCTTGGGTTTCACCTAAAGCTGCATGACGAGTACCTGTGTGTTTGAAACGGCGAGCGAAGCTTAACATGCTAAACCCTCGAAGGACCGTCGTGTGGATACATGGGTATTGTAAGTCCACCAGAGCATCGCTGGCACGGCTGCACTCTTCTCAGAGCTATACAGTTTAATGTTTACCCATATTCCCCACTGGTCTGGAATATTATATATCTGTAAGAGGTAATGTTTTTCAAAGCCATGACCAAATGTGTTTGGATTGGCCAGAGAAAGCTCCTTTAGATTTAACACAGGCTATACGGGCTGATAGCTTGTCCAAAAAAATATATTCCATGAGCAAAATGGCTCCCAATAAAGAAGTAAATTTAATGAATATTTACATAAGGCTGGATACATGTCAAACTTAAGGGAATTCACAGAGTTGGGACACGGATCACTCACTAAGCTCTATGTGGAGGCGCTGTAATGTGTTATGGAGCCACATCTGAACAACTCAGCATGTGTGCTACCCAAAAGTAACCAGAGTGTGATCCTTTATTTAAACAGGTAGTCCCTTGGAGCATTATTACCAGAGAGGCTGGCAGCCAAATATATAAACAAAATCATGATTAAAGGGGAAATAAAGCAGGACTTTACAGCTTCATCGCACAAACCGAACAAAAATATTACCGTGGTTGATCAATACCAATTAATGACCAGAGATTTCTGGACTGGACTGCGTTTTGAGACATTGCAGCTATTAAAATAACTTCTGCTTCCTCATAACAGAAATGAAATGAAATGAAGCAGTTCTTCTTCACGTGATATGCCGCAGTTCACAGGATGGAGGGTTAAAGAGAGTGACAGACAACGTTTTTGCCAATTTTGTTGCTGGTCTGGTCATAAATCATTCAATTTATTAGCTATATAACTTTAAAAATTACTTAATAATCAATCTAGGTAGGTCTTTATCAGCATAAATTATCTATCTATACCCATATTAGGTATTATATTTAATTAAAAAGCACCTAGACCAGCAGAATCAAGAGTGAAGCTCAATGAAACTTGTCCAAGCTTACAGTGATCCAGACCAGAGTGCTTATTTTCTGTCTCGTGCACTTTTGGGTACAGATAATTACTCATAGCGTATGACATAACTGCTAAAAAGGGTGGTTTCCTCAAACACCACAAACTATTTGATTCAGAAACTGGGGCAAAGAAGATCAGGCGATTAAGATTGTAGAAAATGTGGAGGAGCTGTGTGAATGAGAAACACTGGTTGTGGGGATAACCTCCAGTAACCTTTGGGCAAGGTACCGTCACCCAATCTACTATGATCATGTTTGTAAAAGCTCAGTTGTTTTTTTTCTTGTATAAATCCAGGAAACAAAAAGATAAATAAATCAGGATTTTTGGCCAGGGAAAGAAGACGGCTGCCAGCTCTCCCGGCTTCATCACAACCAGCGATCCTCAGAGACGCTAAGAGCCGAGCGCTTGTGCTCGTGCTGACGAGACGGCGAAGCTTTGAAATGCAGATGGCGAGGCCTATCGACTGTCACCTGTATGAGGCACTTTAACTCCTGTCGCTGAAATGAGCCTTTTCAAGAGTCGAACAGTGATGTGTATCGGCCGACAAGGCAGATTGGGGATGATTGCTCTATTGTGGCTGTCAGCTAGTGAGAACAAGGTATTCATCCTTTGTCAGAGCGACGTCTCCTCTCTCATCTCACCAATGAGGAGCCCCCCTCCACCTCCTCTCACCGCCACCACCCCACCCTCTTAACCTCTTGTCTTGATTTGGAATTACTGTTCAAAGGCATGGTTTACTGGTGCAGCCTGCTACCATTACTGGCAATAAGTAGAGGTACGCCAGCCTCCACGCAGCTATTAGACGACTGCTTTTTGAGCAATCATGATTCTATATTGTATGTTTGCCTGCAAACGACAGTATGTTTGTCACAACGCCGCCTTTTGCACACACAGCTGCACATGCACAGCAATGTGATTCCTGTCAGGGTGGAAAAACCTCAGACGCAGCTTTTTACATCATCGCATCACTGTTAACAATTCAAAGAATGACTGTAATAAGATAATAACTGTAAGTCACCTGAACACCTGTAAAAGCGGCATACATGACCTTTTTTAAAAAAAAATCAACAGTAGTGTGTTGTTGCATGAAGTTTGAATATTGAGAGTATAAAGAACATTTTGCATTTTTCAGCTTTTCTCTGCTTGTCAGCGGGCCTCTTTAAAATAATACAGTCTATGTGATGATAGTGACTGTGTTCTTATTGTTGTGTCATGCTTACAGATTTGCCCAGCCAGCATGGGGTTTCTAACATACAACAACACAAATAAAGAATACATAAGTAGACTTTTAGCCATTCATGTCTACAACCAAACACAAAAAAAACTTTTTTATGATATCATGCTGTAAAAATCAATCGAGTGGCTTGGATTACTGCACGTACATGACAGTTTTTGAAATCTGAAGCAAAGCCTCAAAGGACAAACAGATTTATTAATTTAAAAAATCCTAATTGTAATCTACAAGGGAATCAAAGAGAGAAATAAAAGTATTTTTTACTTTCTTCTTACCATTGTCTTTTTATTCCGCTTCATGTTTTTCACACCTTACTGTCATCAGTTTTTGAAAAGGGAGCAAAAAATTATTCCGCAAAGACACGTCGCTGCTGCTGACGCTGAAATTTTCAGACTGATATCTATAAAACCTTGGCAAATAAATGGGGGGAAAAAAAAGATGTTTTAGATTTGTGTGAAATGACCGTTTGAGATGCAGTTAATTTTGCTCCCTCGCAGTTGTAGTTTTTGTGCGAGAAGTTGTGATGAAATCTTGACAAATTGTGAAACCCAGGCTATGAAAATAAAAATAGCGGAGGAAAGTTGGTGTTTTCCAGTTGAAAGCACTGACACCTAATTTTGCCCCTGGACTCACTAAATTAGATGTATGTTGTTTGGCAGTATTGCAGTTAAACTTAGAGGTGTGTCTGTGACAGAGTGTAAGACACACAACAGCCTTAATACCACCCTGTCCTGAATAAATGCACACACTTATAGTTTCTATAGTACCTCATTTATTTCCTGACACTAATGCAGCATACTGTGTCCGTGTTGTGCGTCTCTGCTTTATTTTCCCCCCTTTTCTCCCATAATTCAACGTGAAATACTTCCAGCCATTTGACACAATTAGGCGCTCTCTTCCCACCGCATTGCATCCCACTGGATGGCCCTCATTATCACGAGCCCTTGCCTTTTAGATAACTTATAATGAGGCCGAAAATGTGAAACATTTTGCTTTTTCTGCTACACCGTCGGTTCAAAGAGACCTACTTCAACCTAATTAGGAGTTCCAACCGCTGCAGTCAAATGCTTTTCTTGTTTCTTATGGGGTTAACAGCGGTGAGATGTAGATTTCCACAAGACAGGGTCTTAAGCCATTATGTTGAATCTGTGACAGATATCACTGATGTCCAAGTCCTACAGTAATGGTCTACAGTACTCAGAACTGTGCAATGTGAAGTTATAGCGCTGATGGTGAGGATGCTGTTAGTCAGATAATGTGGGGCTTTTTGCTTTTTATCCCCCAGATCGACTTACATTTACATCTGCAGATCTGGGACTCAAATTGAAGATTACAACAATAAATAAGACAAGTAAACCTGTTCTCCTCTTGTGGTATGTTGTTGGAAGAACAGCTGAGCCCCAAATGTTCCTAAATAATCCACCAAGGACCACAGATCCAGATTGTGTCCGTTTAATTGTCTTCCCATTTGTATCAAGCACCTGGTCAGAAATTTTGGATGTGCATACACTCCCTCTTGAAATCTCTTGGATGCAGAGCAGAAAATGGGAAGCATGTGGTAATTCCCACTTTCAAAAACCGTGAAAGTGGACCTGACTGAATTGTAAAAAAAAAAAAATGCACAGGACCTTTTTTCCCCCAAACATCTGCATATTAAATTTACAGTTATTGCATTTAGCCCTTGCAAAGTGAATTATATACATGTGCAACAGTAAATTAAACTCAATAAAGAGAAAAAGCAGATAAAGAGAAATTTTATCAAAGCGCAAAAAATAAAGTGTCCCAGTAGGTTTGCTTAAAATATCGTTCTTGCGAGTCATTACAGGTGATAAGTATCAGAAGTCTCTTGTTTTTTCATTAAAGTTTTGGTGACCTGGTATCCTGCCAGGTTAGAGATTCTGGTGATAGCAGTGGTCGAATCTAATTTGATGTAAATTATTGGAATTTAAGCATGAAATGCTTCCCTGTGCACTTCTTCTCTGGAGCTAAGAAACCTTGAAGGAGTAGCAGACTATGAGCATTACGCCAGACTTTTTGTGCTGTTCATCTCTCTAAGGATTAATAACTGCATCCATCCACTTCTACCCATAAACCCTTGGGTTTTTGTAGTTAATCTTTTACTTGGATCTGATTATTTTTGTACTGCTAACAAAATACTTTGCAGCTCTCTTTAAGGTGTGTTCAGACTGAATGCAAAGTGAAATATGGAGACAGTGTGATTGCATAAAAAGTCAGGGAAAAGAGGAAAGTGGGTTTACTCGGTGGCGAGCATTAACTTGAGAGTTGTGCAAGTCCGCCCCTCTGTACCACCTACAAGCTACAGACACTCTTTTCTACAAAGATGCATGTATGTATCTTTGCAGAAGTTTAACACGAGTTAGAGCTGGATGCAAAGTTAGCTAGCTGCAGTAAATGTGCTGCCGGAGCATTGGCTGTTTGTGGTGGATAAACATCCAGAGGCCAACTAAGTGTGCAAAAAAAATGACTTCACCTTCAGTTTTGCACCAAAAAACGACCTCAGAGACTCACATGTTCAAGTGTCTCTGTGACGTAATCCGGTTAGAATGAAATTTTCGTCATCTGGAGAAATGAACCGTAGGAGCTAAAAGATAAAGCACACAGCACACGCCTGGTTCGAACTCACTCTGAAACAGACCGTGAAAAATCTCCTCCAAACACACTCTGTCCAGCTCTCAGGACCCCGCGGATCAGCGGCTGTCCACTCAGACAATTACAGCGACGGACTCGACCTCTTTGACCTTTCTTGACCCTCAACAATTCAGCTTTCCACTTGAGTAAGTTGTAGGTGTGTTTACTGGGCGCCAGCTTGTTCCTGTTAATAATATGAGCACTGAACCTTGGACCTCACCTGACTACAGTATCTGGGACAATAGCCAGCTCGAGCGTGTCAGTGTGTATGTGTGTGTGTGTGTTTCCTTTCCCATAATCTTGTTCCCCTCGCTGAGCCACAGAGCCTATAAAGCTGTCAGTGAACATGTAAGACACGTCACCTTTGCCGGGGTTTCTCACACATACACACACACACGTATCCACACGCGCACACACACACACACATGCAGAGCTGCGGCGCAATCACACACATTCAACAAACCACTGTTACACATGCACACAAGAAAAACACTCATGTACACCCAGAAAAAACACACATACTCAGCCACCGCTGCGCATCTGAAAGCGCGCGCAGGCACCGACACGCGCGGTCACACGTCAGATTCACACACTGCAGAAAGGTCCAGATAAACACACAGTATTAACCTCTGCAGATTACCGCGGTCGCCTGTAATACCTTAAATTGGAAGCTTGACAGTTTAAAGAATCGTTCAGTGAATTAAGAATCACGAGTGTTTACACACTGCAGCTATTGGACGTTATGTCACGAAGTAAACACCCAGACAGGTGAATCAATGATGAACCTGCTTTTTTTCTCTCTTTGCTTTTTTTTTTTTCTTCCTGCAGATATATTGCGGCTACAGCTGGAAAAGAAATTCAGTTTTTGTTTTACTTCTATTGAAAGAACAGTCACTCACTCGATTCCCACACATTACCAGACAGCTTAGCTTATAAAAATACAAGTAGAAAGCGAAAGAAAGCAAAAATATCAGTGTTTATTATTTCTGAGAGAAACACCAAGCACTGATATTTATTTGTTTACACATATTTTACCTCATTGATACTGCTCTGGCTCATGCATAACCCACTCTGGTCCCATGTTGATGCTTTAGGGGACCCCATACCAGAGCTGCAGACTGCTTTTAGTGCAGCAGTATCACAGACTAATGCAAAGCCGCCTAAAAATCTAAACATGTACATCTCTCTGTAACTTCTGAATTATCCTCCTTCACCTGTGTGCGACTGCTTTCACTGAGCCTGCAGCCTCTTAGTTGTCTGCTGTTATTTTGTTTCCATTACTGTGTTGTAACTGTTAACAGGATGTCGCTGTTAAAAGGCACTTATCCAATCTTATGGCCCTATTTTGTAGAGGGGCCCCCCGTGTCAAAATGGAGTTTTAGGACCTAGTTCGGGGGTATGTGTCATGAATGGAGGTGGTTGGGCATTGCAGGGGGATGGATAGATACATTTTGGCCCCTAAAGAGTTGATCCGGCCATGACGATGTCTAGCTATAATGTGCCTTTGCTGTTTCGTACAATATTTTCTACTCTTTAGGTCTTTTCTGTAATCTTTAGTGGTTACGATCAGCACTCCTGAGAAAAACAGAACTCGAGATTATTCCAATAAAAGATGGAAAAAAAGTTCAGGGTTCAGGTATTCTGTGTGAGTCAAAGCATTGTTTGTGCCTGTGAATTTGTGCTGTTTGTGCATAAAAACATCTGCATAAATATCCGTGTAAGTTCATGTGTGGCTGTGTGCGTGTGAAATGACAGCGTGTGTGTGTGTGTGTGTTGTCCAGGCCTGGTGTGTATGTGGGGGGCCAGCCGGCTCCCGGTCTGACAGGAGGATTATGGGAAACAGATGACTTACGCTTCTAATTTGCGGCCTTAAATTGCAAACAGAGTTTCAGGAGTCCAGGAGAGTTATAAATGGTGAAAGAAAGGTGTGTGGGTCTATGTGTGTGTGTGTGTGTGGAGTGAGGGTGGGTGGGATATGCCACACACACACACACACACACACACACACACACACAGCCAGATCACTACATGTTGGCTGCAGGTTCACCCAAACACAGAATGACAGGTTATACATTTACATTTCATTTTACATTTCAGTTCAAACAAAGTCTTCATGCGGAGTGATGAAAGCAGCAGCAGCAGGATGAATATTAACACCTTGCACAGTCAACATGAGCGGGAACAGTGAAGAGTGCAAAGGTCAAAAGCTTCGGTCGAAATTGTAAATGTCTAAATTGGTGCGACGGGTTTTGATTTCAGCTTATTCTTTAAGATATTTGAAAATAAGCACATAGAAACTGACTTTATTGCTCTTCTGGTCTGAATAATTGTTCTTCACAGACAGCTTTGCGGTTGCCTTGGTCCATTGTTATTCTCACTATACATGTTGCCACTTGGTGACATCATCAGAGAGCACAACACAACTGTACATCTTTGCTGAGCCAAATGATGCTGCAGCTATAAACTCCATCACTACCTGTCTTCTGGCAGTAAATAAAACGGATGAGCAATAATTTCTTAAAGTTAAACGAGGACAAAACTGGAGTCCAACTAGTCGGCCCCAGAACAAAAAGAGAAATGCTGTTTAATAATCAGATTAACTCTCTGGATTAAATCTGAGGTTACAAGTCTTGGCGTTATCTTAGATTCAGATCTAAGCTTCAGGTCGCACATTAACAAGGTGGCGAAAACATCATTTTTCTACCTTAGAAACACAGCTAATGTACGACCATTTATAAATCAAAAAGATGCTGACAGACTGATTCATGCCTTCATTTCAAGCCGACTTGATTACTGTAATGCACTTTTTACTGGCCTCCCGAAAAAAAAAACACACTTCAGCTCATTCAAAACTCTGCAGCTCGGCTATTAACCAGAACCAAGAGGAGAGAACACATCGGTCCAGTTTCAGCTGCTCTGCACCGGCTTCCTGTAATATACAAAGCCCTTAATGGGCTAGGACTGAGCTACATTGCTAACTCCCTTGTTAACTATCTGCCTTCAAGAACATCTGCGATCATCTGCTGCTGGTTTATTGGAGATTCCCAGAAACAGCTCGCTAAATATTTTTTAAAAGAAAGCTAAACACGTATCTCTTCACTTCAGCCTTTAACCAGCTCCGACTTTCCTGATACAGACCTGAAATTTGTCTTTTGCACTCTGCTTCGCACTTATGCACCGCAGCTTCTTTTAAAATGTTGTATTTTATGCATTCTATGTATTTTTAACTTTATTTTTATTTTATTATTAGTATTGTTCAGTGGGTTTTATCTTATGTTACATTAATGTTTTTCATGTTTTATGTTCTTTTTTATGTCTATTTTCATGTAAAGCACTTTAAGCTGCATTTCTTGTATGAAAGGTGCTTTACAAATAAAGTTTATTATTATATTATTATTATTTACATTGTTGTCATCATGATTAATCCAAACTAAAAGTATGAAATGAATCTTCTGTTAGTGCACTGTCTCTCACCTCTAATGCTTTCAGAAACATATTTTAGTGCACTGTTTAGCTGTAATTTGAAGAAGTTTGTGACGCAGCTGCCATCTTGGAAACGGACGTCGAGGACACGGAGGGACTCACATGCACTAACGTGCGCACGTGGCCGGTGCGGCTACCAAAACAAAGGACGGAGAAGCTCGGATAACAACTCACACAGAGGGAGTGTGACGTCATTCACTGCTCAGGATGCCATTACTCCACCATATCCTTACATAGCAAGTAGTTTTTTGCTACATCCAGTGAGGCTTAGTGTCATTTATTTTATCTTCTCTTATCTTATCTCTCTGAAATGGTCAAGATACAGTTTTGTAGCGCACAAAGATACACAGAAGACTCAAGAATTCATGAAATGTTATCAAAAATATACCCAAAATGGCAAGAACTGAGTTTTTTCTCTTTTTAATCATAGTTTTTAGTGTTAAAAAAAGCAAATGTGCAACTATAACCGTCACTCCAGGGATGATAAGAAGTGGATCCTTGCCAGTGCAAACAAATTGTGTTATCTCTTGCAATGTCATGATAAGAGGCATGTTATTTGCTAATCTCAAAGGTCTGTTGAGTGTATGTGCAATCCATTTTCATAGAACTCCATCAAGCTTTCACACCAAGCATGAGGGACAAAAATCCCACCGTGACAAAGCTCCGTTCCTGCAACACATTTGCCGTGAAGGTAAATAGCTGAGCCAGCAGCTCATAAACCAGCACCTGTTGGTGATTAACCTTTTCAGCTAAGGTAGGGAGAGGAGCACGCGTCTCCTGTGGCGAGGAGGAATGCGGCGTTCGGACATCGGAGACAGACCCGAGATTCCTGACCAATGAGAGCTCGGGGAGAGGAAATACCCACGAGACAGCTGGGGAGGTTTCACCTGGCACCTGTTGAGCAACAACAGGACATGCCAGAGAGACGCTCCTGCTGCTGGTTGGAGCTGTGAGTGTGGACGTCAGTCATCATCGGTGTGGGTACAATCTGGAGTGAATCATCATCATATGGGTCTCTAGAGACTTCTGTTCCTCTTTTTTTCTTGTTACTGCACCTACTAAACACAAAAGTAGCACAAGGGAGGCTCTCAATAAATCATTTTAGGTGCCTGTTAAGGCAGGAATCCAACTACTGCATGAAAATATGTGAGTAATGCAGCACACACCAGGATTATAGACCTTGATTTACTTTATTAGAAAGCAGCTAAAGACTACAAAAGTCACAGGAACAAGAATCTTTTGTTTCCTGCTAATATGAATCGTATAATCCTCACGTGAGCTGGATTATTTGTATATTTTTAAGGAAGAGTCATTTGAAAAAGATGATTGACACAACCTAAATTCTGGTCTTATTATAATAGATTTGTCCATCATTTCTATCAGTTATGATGAAATAGTTCTTACTCAAAAGTAATTTGAGATCTGAGGCAGCACTGCTCAAAAGATGTCTGACATGGCAAAATCCATACCAGTTTAGCCAGATGATCAAAAACACTTTATCTGAAAGTGGCCACACTGGAAATGTTTGTCTCTTCTTGCACAGGAAACCTGTAATCACACAGCTACAGTAATTATGGTAGATCAAAATTGAAGCAGGAAGTCATAGATGTCGCCGTGTTCCCAGGTCATAGACACACTGGGTGACTAAAAGTCAACATAACAATAAAAATATAGGAAAATTAGGCCCCATAAACTGGAATTTCACTTTAAGAAAAAAATCTTGCAAACTAGATATTTTGAATTTTGAGGTACTTACTAATAAACTCATAAAAAAATGTTTACGTTGGAAATGTGGATTATTGTTTTTGGACATCAACTCGCTGTGACATCATCAATTAAAAAGTGTCCCCTGCAGGATCGGTGAGGAGGACTGTGTGTGTGCGTGTGACAGGAGTCATCTGTTAGCATTATGTGTGTGTTGGGAGTGTGGACGGGGGGGGGCGGTCATTGACACTTGTTTTCATCTCATATACCAAACAGCATGCCGTCACACTGACATCACCCTTATTTCCACACCGTGCTCCTCCACAGTGAAGGTATTGTCCAGTTTAGTGCATGTTTTATGTATGACTTGGGATACATTTAGAGCACAGCAGAGGCCTCAAAAGTGGTTGACAGTGGCAAAACAATCAATATGCAAAAAAAAAAAAAGGCTCTCCGAGTTAAATTCAGGTGACAACTCTACACATGGAGGTCAGTTTACTTGTCATGGTCAGTACAGCACTACTCAGCTGGTGAAAACAGTTGTATGATGTCTTCTGTGGCTCCAGAGGACGTTTGCCAAGTCTGAGAAAATACCCTGATGATATCCAAAGGGTTGTCAGCAGGGTTGTCATCTGTTTCTGTTCACTGGCTTTGTTTACAGCAATGATGTTTTGATACCATTTTAATGCCAGTAACATCTGAGTATCATAAGTTTTACTCCAGTAACCCTACGTCGAGTTTAAATCCATTGTGTTCTGAGCATGTTTCTAAACTGTTTTTTTTTTTTTTTTAGGTAAGATAAATGTCATTCAAATAAAAGCAAAGAATGGCTCCATAACGGCTGATCAGTCCTCTAACAAGAAAACTATGAAGTGGTTCGTTAGAAGTTCAAATGTAATCCAAACCAACTACAGGAAACAATTGAAGGGAATATGGGTAGAAGGGCACAGAAGCAGCTCTGCCTGTTTGGAAAGCAAAGCAGAGCAAAATAAAGTCTGCTCATTTTCAGCTATTTCTTTATGTGGATTTCATTTGAGTTCCACTTCTGGTGCCAAAAACTCTAACCTACATGACTTTTATTTATAACTCGTGGTTGGCTTGTTATTGGGCAGCATGAACCTTAACTCAAACTACATTTTCCACTCGGGTTTGGACCAAAGAAAACAAACTGTAGGTGTGATTGCAGCCTTACTTAAGATATGGGCAAAATGGCATCAAAGTGTGGTGTTTTCATGGGCCATTTCCTTAATCATGTTACTGTTGTACTGTTTGTTTGTATCTGAATGTGGTCACTTTGGACTGAGTTGTAAACATGGAAAAATTCTTGAGTCTGGGAAAAAATCCCACCTAAAATGTAAAAGATCTTAATCTAAACCAGTTTGGTGTGAAACAAGAGAAGAGACAAAAATAAGTGTTATCATGAACAATATACAGTCAGAGGACTACTGCCGGGTATAAAACAGAAAATAAATGAATGAAAAGCATGCTTGTGAAGGCAGAAGTGGATACACACACACACACAAACACACACACACACTCAGCATAACAGAGCAAATGCAATTTTCCAGAGTGGCATACTTTATAAATCCAGTGTTAGTGGAGCTCTTTTTACAGTGTTTGCAGCAATTCCTTGAAAAACATCCAAACACTGTGAAAGATACCAGGCCTTTTTTCCCATGGTGCATACAGTATATCATAGCACAACAAAACAAAAAAAGCCATTAATGTCTGGGTAAATAAAAGACCACGTCAAAGTTTTTTGTGTCTTATTTATGCTGAGCTACTCACTGAAAACAGAGGCGATATATTTTACACAGCCACGTACAATATAAAGCAGAACAAAGGTCACCGTCATCTGTCTTTGGAACGTAACACATTACGGTGAAAGATCTTTTCATTCAAACGTGAATGGATTACTCCGGCTGCAAAGGTCCCGACCATAAATAGATTCGGATGTGGCCGACAAAAGGAAACACACTTGACGTCCGGGCTCATTTGAGGAGGTAACGAGAGACAAGACAGTGACGGCCAATAGGACGGGAGAAGGGAGCGACCAGCTGGCCACACACAGTGAGCAGCCTCCTTTTACACAGGTACAGTTCTTTGGCATTATATAATCAAACTTAAAGGCCTATACTCTGCTTAGGAACAAAAACTTTGATTCCTCACATTCACACACAGTTCCACTGGTGTTTTCAACTGAATTCTATACAAAAATACTGCATCTGCCAGTGAATCCACAAAGTAATATGAGTGTTATTATTGTGACTTTAGCATGAACCAAACAAGAAGTACATTATCTGATTCCAGCAGTTCGTTGTGTTTTTGGACTGTTAGTCCAAAAACAAGTAAACAAGACAAGTAAACAAAACAAGAAATTTAAAGATGTCACTTTGGGCTCTGAGAACTTGAGATGGGACAGATGTGGGCCAAAGAGTGCATTGGTCAAATCACAGATCAGAGCTAAAAAAAAGCTTAATTTTGCTGAATTTAAAAGGGGAATTTGCACTGTAACATCTTCTACAGCTTTAACTTCTACTTGTTTTGCAGCAGAGAAAATGGATTTTAGAGGAACTGCAATATTAGACTCAAAGTGAGACTCTTGCTTCCAACCCAAAAAAAATCAAAAAGCCTCATATTTTTATGTTTATGAAGTCAGAGCTCTGGTTGGCTCGTTGGTATTATGTACCACCTTCTGCTGGTTGCAGGATCTATGCTACATGTGAGGCCCTGCTGTGCCAGGATGCACTTATCTAACAGTGTTGCTGCTCCAGTGTCACCACAACAAATTCCTCTACAACAAAAACGGCAACGGTCCACACTGTACTTGAAATTGTGAGAGGTGGGCGGGGGAGGGGGAGAGAATGTAGGGGGGAGGGGGGGGTGAAGCCTGGGTTGCTGGCTTGGCATGGTAGTCCATTTAGCAGCCCATGCAAAGTGTTTACAATAAGTCTGTCTGTGGCTTCATTGTCTCGTAAATGAGGACAGCGAATCACCTGGCGAGGGGGAAAAAGGTCCCGAAGTGGAAAGGCTTTTGTTTGGCGGATGGTGAACCTTTCCCCGTCGCCTTCCCAGGGAAGAGAGGTATTTTTTTTCTTCTTTTTTGTTGTTAAACCCACAGTCATTAGTCAGCTACAGTGGGGGGAGACGAAGAAGAGGGAGGAGGAAAAAAGAAGAAAAAAAAAACGTGAGGCCCTTTGCGGGACCTGAACCTTTTCAAATGCGAACGCGCCTTTTGTTTTTGCAACCCTGTCAAGAACGGTCACCTAATTAGACCTGATATCTCTGGCCAAAGAGAACCCGTTTGTTAATGGCTCTTTACGGAATTTTCTTAATGAGTTTAGATGGCCATTGTGTGGCAGGGAGCTCCTCTAAGACAAGAGCATTTTCCAGCAAACACACACACACACACACACACACTCACGGACACACACATAACAAAAAAGAAGTGAAATGAGGGCGAAGATTGAGCAATGGGAGAAGCGAGCTGACATGACTGTGGGCTAAATAGGCAAGGTGTAGCGAGAGCTGTGAGCGTTATGGATGGAATCAAGGCAGGGTCATTAAGGCGGAACAAAGGCGAGTGAGAGCGTACCCAGGGGCCTGGTTCCTATCTGGCTGCGCATTGTGTCGGGCCTTGACGGCGTTGGACATTTTCAGACACGAGCTGCACACAACACCTTGATCACATCTAGTCGCTGACACCGTTTTCTTCAGCAAACTCCGGCGGCTTCTTTTGGGAGGGGGGGCGGGGGTGCCTTTCTATTTCTTTTTTTGCGTTTTATACCCTCTCCTCTAACACCCAACCTCAGCACCAACCCCCTCGTCCTCCTTTTTTTTTTTTTGCTTTTGTTCATGTCTCAAGGCTGCAGCCTCCCTTTCTTCTCGGCTCTATGGAGAGGGAACAAGCTTGTTAGCTGGCATGGATATTTTGACTGGAGATATACTTTGGCCACTTGCCTATGGAAACAGTGTCAAAGCACAACCTGGCTTAATTGTCACATCGGCAGTCCTGGGAGAGGTCTTTGGTGAGGTCCAGGCCTAATAAATATCAAAAGCTCCTCTCATCTCTCTCTGCTCTTTCTCTACTCACCCCCTTCACACACACCCCTTCTTTTTTTGCCAGTGAGGGAAAACTTGTAAATTAATCTTAGTGTCAAAACAAGACTTTCTCTTCTTGCCTCAGAATCTCTAGTTATTTTTCTGTTTTTGTCCCAGAAGTTTTCATCAAAGGGTAGCGCTGTCTGAGACCTAGCGTAAGACCATCCGTGCAATTTATAGATTTGATGTTTATAGAGGCTTGCAGTTCCTCAGTTGATTTAATGAGAGTCTAAAGCTTCAGCAAAATACACAGCAGCAAAAAGAAAGAAAAAAAAAAAAGCATCAACAACAAACAGAAGCTGTTCAGGAGTAGAACATTTACAGCAGTCAGGAAAGTGGAAGGGGAATGGCATTCGGGGAACTCCGATTTGATGTACCTCGAGGTTTTCCAAATGGGTCGCCACACTGTTGCATAGCGATACGGTGCCATGAAGTATTGATTCTTGATTATACACAAGATGTGCAGTGTAACATTTTTGCTAATACAGTGCACATTCAAAGAATTTTTCCGAGCTTATATTTAGCTGATGTAACTTCCCATCTGCTTTGATGCTGAGAGGTTGGTTTTGATCCCATAATTCAACATACAGCGGCGAATGACGGTGAAAATACACATTTTATAGCTGCTTACACTTTTGTTTAGACACAAATATCAGTTCTGACACAAAGTCAGAGTCTGTTTACTTTTTCTTTTTTTTATATATTTTGCTTTTTTACTGATGCTTCTTGCTGCTGCGCCTTCCCCTTTGCAGCTGTAACACTGCACATTTCCCCGCTGTGGGATTAATAAAGGATTATCTTATCTTTAACCTCAAAATGAGTCTAATAGGTCACAAGTTAGTTGCAAATTACTTCTTTAGGTAATGTGCTTCTGACAGATACCTTGTCAATCAAGCTGTGTGGGTGGGACAATAGCATGTTTTTAATTTGTATTTTTTGTATTTTTTATGGGGTTTGGCTTTCTGGTGCTCTGTTTTTTGTATTTTCTGTTTAATCCAAACAAACTATAAAGTATATCCCCCTCCCTCCTTATGTGTCAGAGAAGCGCCACAGGACAGGACTGGAATGAACTTGAATATTCTGTTTGTTGTATTACAGCGTTTAACAGAGCACAGATGATTATTTTTATGTTCATATTGTATTTGAAAGCTGATGTCAGACATATTGGTGCTTTCATGGAATCGGCGCTCGTGTTAATAGCAAACCAATAACAAAGTCTGCATATGTATCATAGCAAGAGGATTTATGTCCCAGCGTGATTCCAAACTAGCAGATCGGACTAAAAACCTTTTTCTGTGCAGTAGCTGCTGCTCGTGTCCTAACAAAGAAAAAGCAGATACATCACAGCAGTTCTCAGGTTTCTGCACCGGTTTCAAGTGTGTCACAGAACAGAGTTTTTATGGTCGCTTTCACACCTGGAGCAAGAATCACACTCGATCACACATTGTTGCTGCGTATTTCTGGTCTGTTTAATGTTCACTCTGACTTATTACAAACACAACCAGGAGGTCTGAACATGAAGTCACATGGACTTTTTTTTTGTGATTTTATACCAGCAGGATAAATGTGGGTGGGGAAAGTTTAAAAAAAAAAAAAAACAGCACATGCCCTTTCTTCAGCAAGGCCTTTGACCTCCAACTACTCCCATGGAGCATCTCAGAGGCTGGCAGATCAGACTGTGGTTATAATGGGCAGCTCATTCATGTGAATGAGCGCTTGCCTCTCAATGAAACCTCCCTGACAAATAAAGGTTGCTTTGCAATTGACAAGTTGCTCAAATTGCGCTTCTGACAACTTTTCATACACAAAGTATTCTGTACAGGATGAAGGAAAAGTGAGAACCATTCCACTAAAGGGAAGATAAAACACATTCAGCTGGTATAATGGTCGGCTATAAAATGCCTCTCCATCATTGTCACGTCAGTGATGAATGATGTCATATGTGTCCGAGATACACGGTGGCTTTATTTCTAATGATTTATAAACCGTAGCTTCATATCTGTACTAAATCATATCCCTATCAGTCTGCCTTAAAGAGCTGTTAACCCTAAAAGAATTTCAGCCAGGAGAATGATATCCTTGGAGAAATATTATACACTTTTTTATTTATTATGAAAACAGTAAAGCTGTATGTGCTCTGGATATCAACACAGAACTGGCTATTGGCAGTTTTGAATGCCTCCATACAGGCATCATGTGCTTCAAGTATGCTTTGTGATCTGTCAGTATGCCTTTACCCTGCTGCCTCCAAGACAAATTCCTGTGCATTTATGCTACATGGTGCATTAAGTGATTTTGGTTCTGATTATAAAGGGACAATTCACCCACTTTTTTTTTTCATAAACACACCGCTTCAGGGTCGAAGTGTCTCGTTTAGCCACGACTGATGCACTCAGACAGTCACTGCCGCCTCGTAAAAAAAAAAAAAAAAAAAAAGGGGGAGTTTAGGCTTTTATCTTTCCCTGTCCATTTTAATAAGCACACTTTGTGACAGCTTAGGTTTCCCCGGCATCTTAGGTGATACACAACGGAGGCGGAGACTTCCAATTAAAGAGGGAGGGAGAAATGAGGAGTGACATAGAGGAAGGTGATGAGAGATAAAACGTGTGAGGGGAAAGAACAACATGCCTGGTAAAAGAGGAAAAAAAGGTTTAGATCTGCATGGCCTGTTTTTTTTTTTTTATAACCCCACTCTTGTCTGTGCCCTTGCCTTCGTTAACTGAGTTAGGCCTGTTACATTAGCCGCTGGAATGCTTTATGTACTTGTACCAATTCAATTATTTGTTTCTGCGACTCAGCTGCGGCAGGAAGCGAGGAGAGAGGCACTCACATAAATTCTAGCTGTTAATTTCCAAGTAATGCAGTGGCCGTGATCATTTAAGACAAGACAATTGATACCACTGTCAGGAAAGAGACATCTCTGAAGGATGTTTTTTCTTGTTGTTTTTTCTCTTTGCTTGCCGAACATCACGGTGACACTTGGTTCAGATGAACGTCCCGGAAGCCCTTTGATTAATGTAATACAATAAGAGAAATGGGAGGCTAAAATGCCTGCGCACGTCTCGTCTCTGAATATTTGACTCAACAAATGAAATTCTCTGTGTCTGTCTTCCCCTGCCCCTCTGTCGAGGACCTCTCAATCGTTTTCTTTGTCATCAATCAATAGACATGACAGTGACAAACACTCTGAGGTCCCAGTCTCCCTCTTTTTTTTTGCTTTATTGCTTCATAGCTCCTCATTGTCAGGCTTGCCGACACATGTATTTCCATGTCATCTTTTGGAGGTGTCAAAAAGATGACAGAGGGAAATGCAGGGGAAAAGGAGGGGAGGGGAGGGGGGGGGTCATGAGCAGGAAGCAATGCCAGTTCATTTGTGTCAGTCTTTGATGGAGACGGCGATCGTAAATTCATACGTTAACATGCGCTGAGCCGCAGGTCACTCAGCTCTGCAGCATAAAGATTTAGATTAAGTATACCTACTCTGCTCGTATAGACAGCTTTTTAAAATTTACACCCTGCAGATCAGAATCACTCCATCATTTACCAAGTACAATAAATGGACAGGGATTAGTATTGGCGGTGCTGTTGCTGAGACATACGGCCAGTTTAAAGAATGGCTCTGGATCGTTACAAGATTATTTAACTATTATACAAAATACAAAAGACATTTGGTTTTGGAAGAATTCACTGCATTTTTTTCTACTAAAGGTGCAGCTTGAATGTCCCTTTTAGTGCACTTTTGTGTTAAAATAGATAAAACTGTATTCGGTTTTTACCTTAAATTTAATCCTGCATGGCCGGATTAACCTGCTGCAGGGCTCCAGGGCAACAATGACAAGGAGAACCTGCCTTGATATTGTGCTTTCTAGTGCGCTTTATTGACACAAATCTTCAACTGAATAAACATAAACCTGATGAGATGGACAAAGTCTGGAACTTTAAGGACCTGTGGAGTTATTCATTTTTCAGGTTAACTAAAGAACTAAGTGTTCCTTTATGAGGTGAGACAGTTTGTCTCCTTCTTAAGCTAAATAAACAATTTAAAACTTAGTTGGATTCACTAAAAATGCACCTAGAGAAGATTATATAATGTCACCTTTACCTGAAAACCACTTTCAGCCAGCCGGTGTCTTCAAACGGTGTAATGTGTCTAAGAAATCATTCACCACTGAAGCTCATCACTAAAAAAACAAAAAGTGGTCTTTGTCCTGCACCTTAACCGGCGATACAACTACAAAGAAACTGAACTGACACCGAACTGAAACCTGAGGGCAGCAAGAATACATTTCCGGACATCAGGGCACAGTTTTTCTGGCTAACGCTTGATCTTGTGACGATTATACGAAGCACATTTGGATGTAAAAGCACCATATTACACATTCCTTGCTCCCAAATCTCTTTCATCTTATTCATGGTCAATGTAGTATCTCCAGGCTATGTACAGTATGGCACTATAAATTAGGGCACTCGCTTTCTGGATTCAAAAGAGCTGTTCTTGTCTACAGCTCTTGATTGGACTGTCCTTGATCAAAGTGATAATGAATAAGAGTGCTTAAATCAAGTGGTGTTTGCCTGTAACGCTATAAATGACAAGTTCATTTCCAGAAGGCTGCGTCTCTGGCATAAGGGAGGGTCTGAAAAGGCTACAAAGGTATGAGCACGTGTTAAAGATGATATAATAAATCATATTAAAATGGATTCTAAATAAATCTCCAAATATTCAAGTGTGGTATTAGTAAGAGAAAGTATGAAACCTTTAAATCAAAGCTGCATAGAGCAGTGGTTGGTTAGGTGTATTTGGGGACCTTTGTTGCATGTTGACACCCTCTCTTTCCTCACATTTTCTGCCTGTACAGCATCTCTACTGTCATTATTTTTAAATTCTTTAAAAAACAAAACAACATTTGTGGCCACTTGGCTTGTGGCTGCAAAGCAATATCTACTTGTGTCGCCTTGTCGCCAAACCCCCCACTAACAGCGCTGGGCTGTGGGGTGATATTTGGGGTAGTGGCCACAGTTGGGATTGTGGGATCATATGACGCACACTGGCCTGCAAAGGCGTTACCCATAACCAATCATTACAAAAGGAATGGTTGTAAAACACTGAATGACTCTTTGTAGTATCAGGATTTGATCTATTAGGTCAGAACATTTTGAAATTTTGCACAAACTTCTTCAAATCAAGGTGTAATTGTTTCCATTATCAATGAACTAACTGATTTATAAACTGTAACAATACAGAAAGAAGCTGCACAGACTGGCTTCACTCTCAGGTTGTGTGTGAGGTGTCATCATTTTTGTGGAGGACAAAGTCAGAGCTTTTGACACCTGACTGCTCCTCAAACGCTGCGTGTTAATGATTGCATATTACCTGTTAGCGACCGGGACAAAGTCGAGCATCGGCCACCTTTGTCAGCGTGAGGCCAGGTGGAACTCACCTGTTCATGAAATGAGAACGTATAAAGGTTGGAGGAGATGTCTCTTTCATGCTGGGAAAAGTTAATTATTGGTGTGTATTTTTGAGAAATACAGGTGAATCTGTTAAATTGTGTCCAGTTACGACGGAAAAGGTTCAGGGTGCAACCAGTCAATTAGTTGGACCACCTCGACAGGTTAACCATTTTAGAGAGGAGGGGCAGACGATAACACCTTTTCACCACTTCAAAAATACCATCAGACCTGTTGATTTACCTTTTTTTTAAAGAAGTATTTTTATCTTATAAGTGTCATGTTACTCATGTTGTTTCAGGAATACTGTCAGTATTGTCACTATCACTATCTGTAAGGTACACATGTATCTGCCTAATAACAAATGTCCTCCAGATGCAGTCATGTTGTGTTTCGGCTCTGTCAAGGCCGCTGGAGATGATCTGTTGTCACAACTGTATCTTTACACGTTTGTATTTTGAGAAACTTGCATCCCTGAAGCATTAAATTCACCTGTTAAAGGCCTGTTAATTGACAATTTACATATCTTAATACTTAATGATACATTTCATTTGTTACCAACTTTCTCTTTAAAATGCTTACATGTAGCAAATCTAGTTTTTCTTGTTTGTTTATGTCACTTTTATCCCGAGATCTATTCTATGTCTATATCTATGTATGTAAAACACAAAAGAAGGTTTAAAAAAAAATTCAAAACAATAATTAAATGTCTGCCACATGACGCACTGCTTCTGACTTTACTTCCTGAGCTGTGGTGCAACCAGAATGTGACATTTTTGGGACATCCGGGCAAAATAAACAGTGAAAGTTTTCACTGACGCTCTAATCTGACTGAGCTGCCTGGATTTGATGCTGTTTTTTTGTCAATATTTGAGGGAGAAATGTGAATACACTTCGGACTTTACCTGTAAAACAAAATTAAATGTTATCACCTAAACATACGCCAACATTTTACCAGTTTAATGAAAAATGTTTGAGTTATTTGTGCCCAGAAGTTAAAAAAAACTCTTTTTGTGTTCTGCACCATTAGTTCCAGATCCTGCTGCTCCTGTATTATGTGTATCAATAATGTATATGTTGCATATTTGTCGTGCTTGTGGATTAAAGTGATTCTAATTATCTCTTCAAAACAAAAACTAACTCATAATCTGCTGCATTTGCTCGCCATCAAGGAAATTAGAAAAAAGGCATCCCGATACACTCCTTCACCATTCATGACACCTTTGCTTAATCCACTTACAACATTTGAGCTGCTTCGCAAACAAATTGATATCATCAATTGTGATGTTGGCAAATACCACAGGCAATCTGCTCATGAATGTTTATCTCCTCTAACACTCACCCACCTGCTAAGAGGTGCCACGCTTTAATGAAATTGTTTGGACTACCGGCGCCTGTTGCTAAGGAACTGTGTGTCTCCTGGTTTTTTTTTGCCTGCAAATTTCTGTCATCAAATAATGATTAGAGACGAGCACACCTCAAGGTGCTCAAGCCAGTGAAGGGTGTATTCAGAGCTCGATTGGCAAACCGCTCCAGGGCGAGAAGAGACACTGAAAAAGGAGCCTTTTCTGTGCGAGGAGCCTTTGCTGGCATCGACTCCAGTTGTGGCCCTTTCAAAAGAAACACCGATGGCTTCACATCCTAATGCGATTGGAGACGCATCGATGTTTACGTTTTGAAGGTAGGATGACCAAGAATTTGACGGTTTGTGGAATTCCATGGCTGAGCATTCTGCTCCTCTGTACCTCTGACAAGGTGTCGGTATAAACCTGCAACAGCACCTCTTCCCAGCGATTAAGGATTGTCACAGTAAACTTCCGACTCCGCTCCTTTCATCCCTGTTTGATGTCTGATTTCTTCTCCTTTCATATTTTTCAGACTACACATCAGCACGTAGACGCTCTCAGACATAGGTGACATGAAAAGCGTCTAAGATCAGGTGTTTCATGAATATGTTTACACGTCGCAGCCTTTCACTGAGAAATTAGTCCTCACTTTTCCGCTGCAAAGAGGATTTTGCGAAAGACGTCTGGAGGGTCGATGTCTGAGTTGATTTGTGCTATTTCACGCTACACACAGACGCTTTCTTTGTGTTTGGGGAGTGAGTGAGCAGCGACTGTTTCTGTCTTTAACTTTTATTTATGTAGAGAAGGGTCTTTTTCACACTCATAAATATCCACAGATTTCACTATGGGAGCTGCCCAATACAACCACAACCTGCTATGGTCCAAAAACATTAGCATTCAAAGTTGCACCAGGCAATATTTTTTATAAAAATGCACCTGCAGAGAAGAGTGCATGCCTCGTCTGTTTAAAATTCTGCCCATAGGAAAGAATGAAATGAGCAATGTGGCGAGAATTAATGCTTATGCTCAATCCAGAGAAAGTTGGACTTTCTAACATGTTTTTTTAATGTTTATTTGAATCTTAAAAAAGGCAAAAATCAAAAATGAAAGAAAACTGGGAGGAAATCTGATCTGATCCAAAGCGACCACTGTGAAGTTTATATATTGCTAGTTTTTATAGACTTGTTGTGCGTAATCAGCTGCTCATTTGCCTTTTCTCACAGTCGCTTTATTCACTTCCTCTTAACTTGATTTTCTGAGCTGTGCTTATCACATGAGGACCTCACTTATTGCAAACTACGGTGATGAGCATAACAACTTTTGGGTGCATGTATATATAATCTCTAGGTGAAAACCACTTTAAACTGAACTTCTCCTTTTCCAAAAATCTGGATATTTTTCAATGAAATCTGTAAAAAAAAAACAAATAAAATGATCCTTATATATAAAGCATCAGACTGGCCATGTTGGAAGATGAAAACACGCTGTGTACAGTTTACTGATGTCAGTATTTCTGGGCACTGAAGTCCTCAAAATTTAAACAAGCCATCCATCTTCTTTGTGTGTGAACCTCAAGATCCACTTTGCTAAATGTAGCCCTCACCCCTCTGGAGATGTGGGGCTGTGTTCACAAAACAGCCTCAGGCTAAAAGTAGCTCTTAACCGGTCAAGTTAGGAAAAAAACTCACAAAATTCACAAAACACGTGGCGACAGAAGCAGCTCCTCAGTCTGAGAGAAGTAACCCAGAGAACTTCAGTGAGACCTGCACACACATCAGTCAGCTGCTTAAAGTAATGAGCCTCGTTACATCAGAAACAAACATTTAGAGAAGAGAACTTCCATTTCACTTAATTAGATAAATTAAATATATTAAATTTACTATAACTTACTTTATTTAGTTTAACTATTTTATTTAATTGCATTTAATTCATTTTAGCTCTTTTATTCCTGTTTAAACCTGTTTTTTTTTAATTTAATTCGATTTCCTTTGTTCTCTACATTCCTGTATTAACACATGTTTTATTTTCACCGACACATTGTCACTGTGGACAAACTGATCAGGTTTATTCATGAAACATGTCTCAGTTCTTTAGTAGAATTTGCTCTCAGCAGCCTTTAGAGGAAACTCTCAGCTGGGAACTTTTAGCGCCATTTCTCCTAATTGTAAGATAATATCCTTTGTAAACATGGTCCCTGAACTGTCGCTAAGTCGAAAACATGCTCTCCTGCCCCTCACAGCGCCACCGCCCCCCTCCTGCACTCTCTTTGCTCCCACTCGGTGACTGTAGGTGAGCATCTGGACAATGGCATACAGTTACTAGAGTCTCTCCACATGCCCTCTGCATGGTTTTCAATCAGGTTGAGGCAGGAGGGCCTCTAGATTGTATAGATACAGAGGGCTGATCCATAGGGGTGCTCAGCCTGTGCAACTTCACTCCCTGGAAAACGCCTCTTCTTAAGGTAGCGCTATTGGCCCATTCACCACATGTATAGATCAATTGTATCCCTGTTAATGGAAAATAATTGAAGTTTTCCCAAACCTGCTGGTGCTGCATGGCTTTGTACAATGAGACGACCTGTGAAGGATGTTTTTAATTCAAAACCCCGCGCTAACAGGGGGAGCAGGGCCTAAATTGAAAGATGTTCCTTTTTTTTTTTTCCTCTTTTTTTTCTCCTGCAGTGAAGCTAGGTTGCATCCTCGTGATAATTACTAATGCCGCGGAACACAGAGAGAAAGAAAGCTTTCTATAGAAGCTCTCTAAAGAAAGAAAGAAAAAAAACATGGCAGTGAAATGCAGACACATCAAGAGTCACGCCGAAATGGTTCTCCTTCCACGCATTAATGGCCATATCAATTGAATACCATCTAAAGTGCTTTGAAAGGAGGTCTATGTGGGATACACACACACACACACACACACACACGGCTCACATATACAGTGAGAGCATCTTGTGATCTCCATCTCTAATGTAAACTTGGGGAGAGTGTGGAGGGTGGGGTAAAGATGTTAACTGTGAAAAATAAATGTCATCATTGGCCTCTCCTTCAAGATTGTTTCCTCAGATAAAAATTCTATGGTCAGACTCGGCAACTCGAATCAATCGGCACAATTAGGACCCGCGGGCCATTACACTGTGCACACATCTTCCTATTCGTTACACTGAATGCTCTCTGCTCTCATTGTGCACGGCGAGGCGTTTGTGAGGAGACTCAATAGAGAGAGTGGAAGTAGAGTCTTAAGAGACTCTCTTTGTGATCAGGGTAAATATAGCTCGAGGTAAATTAACATGTTAAGTAAAGGCGAGGTTCTCAACCTGGCGGCCGGGATCGTCCTCGCAGGTCAAAACAAAATACTTTCTCCTGTGTGACTAAATAGGTCCATGCATCTTGATGATATAGAGTTTATTGTGAAAGCACCTGCATATTTTAGATGGTTTCCACTTAGCGAGTAATTTCCTTGAAAAACTAAAAGACTTACTGCAGCCACAGACACACGGTGTGGATTTCTTTATAGTTTATTAGTGGTAAAAATGAATAATAAGTCATAATTCTACTGTATCTCACATTGTAAATGGTCACATCAAGCATTTAAACCTCAACTCTATCATAGTACATTGAAAAAACATGAGAGCATTTTGACTAACTTAAAACCTAAAACCAGCTGACTCACTTATTAGTACATCAAATTGAACTGACGTGTCTTAAATGTATGTAAAATAATGCACAAGCCTTGAAAAATTAAATTGGATGGAAATTGAGCAATCATTGGAGACACCATATAGCCTCAATAACTATTTTAACAACTTTAAATGGTCACAATTGAATCGGCAGAGGCTCAGATATAGAGATTTTATTATCTAGTATGGGTCAAGCTCCAAAAATCCCACACTTCCCATTATGGAACTCACTAGCATCTTTCATTAAGACCCTTCCACTCATTTTAAACCCCACAGCTCCTGTTTGTAATCCAAGCTTTCTGATGATCAGGGTATTTTTTTCTTCAAAGTTTGGAGAGCTCCCTCCAGAGCTTCAGAAGGTAACATACAACTTGTTTCACAGGTTGTGACGAGTAAACTGAACTTCTGTGGAGTGTCCCTTTTAAGGGGGATACGATAGGGGAAAACTTTATGTTAAAGGCTTAATTGTGTTAAAAAGTACTATATAAATGAATCTCTACTTATTTATTATGACTAGTATAGAGCCAGTGTGAGCGATGTGATTAACATGTAACCTGTATCTTATCTGCAGAGGTTGTGACATGTACATTTCCACAGAGCTCTCGCCCAGCGGAGTGCAATCAGAACCCCGTCGCACGACATGCCAGGGCTTCAATCTTTAAAAGGGCCCATCTGAGCTTCTCCCTAACAGGCTTGCTTGGCACACTCCGGTCTTCTCCAGACTTGAGACGCCCTCACCTAAATCAGCGGACGGCCTGTCCCCGATTAGCGGTAATTGCGAGCTTTGTGAGCGAGCCAGGCCTGCCGTGGATCGGCACCAGCGTCTTCTATTTTAATTTTATTTAATTTTTATTCAATCGGGAAGGTCAATTATAAGAGCAGAAATTCTGATTAGCAGTGATGGTCTGGCAGCTCATCTGAACCGGCGAGTTGATGTAAGCGGCACCATGGTGAGATT
Organism: Scomberomorus guttatus; assembly: GCA_038419695.1. Lineage (NCBI taxonomy): Eukaryota > Metazoa > Chordata > Actinopteri > Scombriformes > Scombridae > Scomberomorus > Scomberomorus guttatus. Next base: position 15,459,092 of record CM076468.1, on the reverse strand, counting down.
GCCTGGTGTTACCTCATCCGCAGCGCGCCATGCCTATGTTCAGATCAGAACTAGGTACGGAGGAAGGGGAGCACGGAGGATGCATGGAGGGACCTCTGGGAATGATGAAACAGACCTCTCACGTAGAGAAGGGGCGAGCTCGTCTGTCGAGCGCAAAGCGCACAGTCAAAACGTTTCTCCCCCTTTTCCTAGCCTTAAAGACTGGGTGTAATCATTATGATGTGATACGGCCTGTGCAGTGCTATCTCTGTTTAAAAGGTGGTATTTCTCTCTTTATATGTGTGGACTGTACACTGGTGAGCAGGCTAAAGTGGACGAGGGGTCTGTGTAGTCTTGTTTTGGGGCAGTTTTTAACGGTTTAGGTCTCTTAGTTCAGTCAATCACCTTCTTCAGACTTTGTGGAAACAGTTTGGGGAAAGCTCTTTTCTGTTTCCACATGAAGTTGCCGGCGTGCACAAAGCCAGGTCCATAAAGACATGGTTTCTGTGGTGTGGAAGAACTCGACGTCAACCGCGTCCGGCGTCTTTGTGATGAACTGGAACGCCGGTTGTGAGCCAGGCCTTCATGAATCCATGACAGAAATATCGTAGGAAGGGGAGATAATAGGCAGAACTTGTATGTTTTGTTGGATCTTGAAAAACACAACCTAAAACTCACCTCAGAGATCCAAATACACAAACCCCAGACTCCTAACTATTCAAATAAAGAAATTATTTATTGAAAACAACATCAAGTGTTAATAATTTGAACGTTTTATCGCTGGTTTTCCAATCTGTAGCAGAAATGTCGCACAGAAAAAGGTTGATATCTTTTTATAACAGCCTCAGTGTTACCTCTGTTAGGCAGGTACTGACGAGTGTGTGCCTCGCATCCCCTTTGGGAAAATGTGAGGTTATATTATTCATCTGTATCAATTATGTCATTTGTGCAATTATATCAGCATGTGAGTGGTGATATCCCAGCAAGCATTTGACAAGACAGGAACGCATCAGGAAGCGACAAACTGGCACTGAAATTATGATATGACTACACCATAGAAGAAAAATCCTGTCAAGACAGAGTTTTTATTTTAGGTATCATAAATGGATTTAGGTCACATGACAAAGCGTGTAGGTGATGTCTCAGTATTAATGTTCATACTGTTGCATAAACATTAGTCAACATTAAAATGTTTCGTGGATGTTTCTGCACCACCGTCCTGCAAACACTAACACGTACACTGTGTGTGAGATGTGTGTGGTACAGGTGAGGCCTTGCCAACGGGCAGGTGAGGGGTTACGAGGCCCGGCTCTGTCAAAAGGCTAATAATTAATGATCAAATGTTAGCGGCGGTGGCGCCGCCGCCGGGCTCCACTGATGCCATTAATTCAGCTCAGTGGAGCTCGGGCCTTTTGCTCGGGACCTGCTGCAGCTGTCACCGTGCTCGCTTAATTATCCCCTCTACCCCATCTCACCCACCCTCATCCCTTCAAGCCCGCGGCCGCCATGAGGCTGCTGTCTCCACCCCCTCCCCTCACCCCGCCACCCCCCACCCCCCCCCCCTTTCCGTCCTTTCCTGGGGTCTGCCATGATGCTCAGGGCAAAAAACAAAGAGGTTAAAGTGGGTGAGTGAGTTTAGTCCTCTTCTCTATCTCCATGTTCACTATTACTCACTGTAGTGAGTTATGATATGCTAGGCTCATGTTTATTTGCCATAACTAGCAAATGAAGAGGTCCACATAAGTAAAGATAAGATAAGATGTGCCTTTATTGATCCCCTGTAGGGGAAATTCAATTTGACACAGTAGCACATAAACACATGAATACCTATACGTCTAAAAAGTAAGGAATAAAATAAAATAGGAATAATAGATACAATAAAATAGATCTGTGTGTATATACATGTGCAATGCTACATACATTCATAGTATGTGTTTGTATAAACAGTAAATGTGTAATATCTGTGGTGGCGACAGCTTAAGTGTGAGTGGTGTATGGTTTGAGGCTCAGTCAGTGGAGGTAAGAGGTACTGGGTGCTGTGGCGTTGTGGAGTCTGATGGCACGAAAGAGCCCCCTAAGCGTTTTAAAGGCACGTGGCCCGGATGAGTCTGTGGCTGAACGTGCTCCTGAGCCGCCTCAGCTCGGCATACAGAGGATGAGAGGGGCTGTCCGTGATAGCTTTCAGCTTCCCTCTCATCCCCTTCTCTGTCACGGCCTCCACACTGTCCAGTTCAATCCATTGATCCATTAATGTCACATACATTGAAAAGTGAAACCATGTTGCATAAATCCACTAACTAGTGATTGCATATTAACCTAGACACCAGAGTTAACATTGGTGAGTTGATTTTTGGGAAATCATTTGTGCAGTTACACCTAATTGAAAAAACAAGCATACCAAAACATACCTTATTACATTATTATTATTATTATTATTATTATTACAGACTAATTCACAAAGACCAGCACTAATAGCCACACGCAGAGAGTTAGCGGTAACTGAAGCACACACACACACACACACACACACACACACACACACACACACTCTCTCTCTCTCTCTCTCTTCAAATCTTCAAGTTTGTGAGGCTTGAATGATATTGAACTGACATTGAATGATATAGAGGTCTTCAGTCAGACATGGGGGGGGTATGGGGGGGTAGGCTTATCTTGGACTTTCAGCTACTTAGAAATAAAAATGTCCTGACAGCTCTGATGGAGCTCAGGATTCCTCCATACAGTAAGAGGCAGCTTTATTACAAACAATCCCACCCTATAAACCTGCATCTGTGTGTAACAGCTGACCTGTGTAGATGTGCAGCAGAACACACAACATTAATTACCGTCAGATCCTGACCGATCAGGTGTTAACGAAGTTGCCGCCACTGTGCCGCGTGCGTACATGCGCACGGCCTCTTTCTCAGATCGGAGACGCACTTATTGTTTCAGCTGCTGTGTGATGCTGCAGCTGTGACACACAGCCAGCTGTGGGCAACAAACAGAACATCAGTACTGATGTTTCTGTGAAATCCCGGATACATTCAGTGACACCTGAATGACATTATTATAAGATTCAGACATTAATCTAACATGTTTCAGACCTGCCTGTAGCCTATTTTGACATTTGACATTTCAGTAGATTATGTTACAGATGCAAAATAGAAGTAAAAGAAGCAAAATACATGAAAGTTGGTTTGTGGTTGAGGAGAGCTCTGTGTATGTGCACCTCTGCTAATTAAAGACACATAATCTGAGGCTTTTGTGCTCTCTGCAGTTTTCATTACGGACCAATCTGTGTGCTGAAATGTGGAGAAAAGCCTGAAACACTGGAAACAGCTCCGCTCACTCAATCAGATGCAAAACAAGAGCAAATTGCACTCAGCAGCAAAACCTTATGGGCATGTTTGCGCCGTCATATCATAAGTGCAATATCTTTTGTGAACTGGACCTTGAGACGGGGCAGATAGTTGCAAATGATGCGCAATTCATGGTGCTGTGAGAGGCTGCAATCCATTCTTTGTGAATGGAAGTGGTTTTTTGTGTGTGTGCTAACATCTGTTAGCCGATGAAACCTTCTCACAGTCACAGGTGTAACTAATGACGTTAATAACGGCTGAATTCAGCTGAAGTAAATAGTTACACCTCTGCCTTTCCTGCTAATGACAAGACTAAAATCTCACGTAGTGTTTGCGCTAAAATCAAAGGTGACATGATTTTCCTAATTGTAGCACGTTTAAGGAAACAACACTTTTTAACCAAAGTGTAATTTGGCCTGTTACCTGCTGTGAATGTGATGTGAGCTGTTCTTTTAGATGCTTTTGATGATTAGTCACGATTGCACCAGTTATCTCAACCTGATATGTGTATTTTTCTAGTCTTCTTGGTTCTGACTGCTGTATTTAAAACAAATTGCCCCTTTAGGGTCATTAAACTTTACTCTTCTGTAGCTACTGAACTGATATGTGATATCAAGGTCCTTCTCTTACAGCTACTCCTATGAAGCTTTTAAGTGTCTACCACTATAAGATTTAGCTTATGTGTATCTCTGTATAATTCGGATGTACAGGAGTCCTGAAACAGACCATGTACACTCAGGAAATCATCCCCGATCAAATACAAGTAAAAAAGATTTATGCTGTTTAAAAGTGAAGGAGACTGCGGGCCTGTAAAATCAGCTTACCTGCCCCTTGGCTAGAACACACTTCCATGTAATATTTACAAGTGTCAGATATCTCAACCTGTCTACTCCGAGAGGGAAGTTAAGTTTACCTGCTTGTCTCAGCACAGGAGACATTTGAGGAGCACGCTCTCACGCTAACCAATAACCTTTAATATTTCATCCGGCCTGGGTGATATGTTTAGAGACCTCTCTGCACTTCCAAGTTGTTCTGAAACCAGCGAGAGGCAGAGAGAGAGCGAGAAGAGGAGGGGTATATATCCACTCTCACTTTGCTGAGGGATTATTTCCGTACCTGTTCAAACATGCTCCGGTGAATTATTTATCCCGCTGAGCCCCTACGCTGTGCACTTGTACCGCGAATATAAAACATCTCACCCATGCTTTTACCTCTCCACGGTGAAAATGTACCTTAGGACGCGGGACGGACAAAAAGGGGACACACGAGAGCGGGGATTTCTGCCTCGGGGAAAGGGGGAAAACAACGTTGCTCGCGGCAAAACAAATGCAACGCTCTCTGGTTAACCTGAGTTCTGAGTCGAGGGATGTGATTGTCTCTGAAATATAGATGAACTCTCAAAATGGATCACTAGAAGGTCTACGTGTTGCGCATTCCTAGCAAAGTAGCTGCGTACCTTCCCGTGTGATCGAGACGGGAGAGAATCTGTCTGAGTGGAAAGTTTCAGGTGTTGCCGCCTTGATTTTGCCCGTCACCTCTCTGCTGTACAGATGACAGGAAGTCTCACCTTGTGCTACATCATACCCCTCTCTGACTCCTCATTTCTACTACTACTACTTTTATAAATGTGTTAATGTGTTTTTTTTCCATCATTATCTCAGTACAGACATATTGACTGAAAATCACCTTTTAATTCTCTATAGAAATGTAACAACAGCTATTTTGACAGTCACGTGTCAAAATAACAGAGCGAATGACGTTCAACTGGCGAGGTGGTGTTCATTCGGAGCCAGAGCGTTTAAAGCATCAGCCAACCTTTCTCCTTTTTGGACTCTTTGTACAGGATTTCCCTCATTCTGCACTCCAGTACATCGCGCTTGGAGCCCATGATGCTCTCCTTTTTCAGCCCACTCCCTCTGCCTCTCCTTCTGGGTCTTTTGGAGCTCTTCAGTGATATTCTGTAGGGAAGGCTCCTCTTCCTGTCTCCTGGACTTGAGGCTTGTGCTCCAGCTGAGCCTCATAGGAGGCCCCGTGTTTTCTCTATCTCCTCCTGAGCTTCCTCTGTCATCTTCAGCAGATCTTTCTCTAGCTGACTGACTTTTAATTGTTCCTCCTCCACAGTGGAGTCCTTTCTGAGAAGCTCAGTCTTCAGGTCCACGACCACTGTCTTTCTGAGAGCTGCTCTATTTCACGTTGAAGAACGTCTTGGCCCCTCTGGTTTGCAGCCTCCTCCCTCAGTCTGCTGCTCTTGACCCCTGTAGGTTCTGTACCTCTGGTACTTTGTAGCATGCACCCATACAACACTGTTTCTATTGGTTGGCCATGTAAATTCAAAGGTCAAGGGTGAGCTCCTGTCCTAAAATAAGCAGTGATTTCAAATGTTATTGGGGGTGCACCGCTTTCATCAACAACTTTTGGGTTTACTACAATAAATACTACTAATACTGCAAGTCATAGTAGTATAACTGTGAAAGCATGTTTTTTTATGCTTTGGGACAAACAGAGAATGCTTGTATTTTATGCATATGAGTGTGTAAAATGATGTGCTGCTGGCTGGTATCTTTTAGCGGACCACTGGAAGCCCTCTAATTAGAAAATGAGAAGTGATTCTTTAATGACTATGGTGTAGGCCTCTTCAATTTAGTATAATCACACAAAGAGTGTCTCAAGATGAAAGATTATCAAAGGAGCTGAGTGCGATAGCTCAAAAAATTAATATTATCAAATAGCCCCGATCTTCACTTATCAAGAACGTTGCATGATAATTAAATCCAAAAAGCACAAGTTTTTTTTTCAGTCTCCTTTCATATGAAAATTGCTGTGATAGTGATAGTTAACCTAAATGAAACATTTCCTTTCCTATGACAACTGGAGGGATTAACATATCAGATTTAAGGACTTAAAGGTGAGCATCATGCACTGTGCTGCAGGTTAGTAAAGGTTGGTAGAAGACATGTGGCCTTAAAGTTAGAGTGTTACAATGTTCAAGGGGTCGGATTTAATTCTTGTAATACCTGGATTTGGGTGACCGGTTTGAAACTGTCTTGGCTCGAACACAGAGGTCAAAGTTACACAACTAAAAATAAGCAGAATGGTGAAAATAAAGATAAATCAGTTACCACAGTTCTGTATTTATATAATAGTTCAAGTGCAGCATAAATAATCCTGCATAGTATAAATACGGCACCTCTAACGGCAGGAGTTACTGTGTTTTATTAGCACAAACAATATGAAAACTATTCCACAATCTTATACAGATGAAAACATTCATTTATTCCTCTTATTGTATATTGAGGAAAGAATTTCTGCATGCTAATCGTGTGTTTGCCACTAAATGGCAGAAGGTTGCATATTTTTTTAAAAGAGATTAAGGAACATTTTGACATGAATGCAGTTGTGCTGTTGGATGCAGTTGATCTTTAATTCCCTGTGAAAGCCGCAGTCCTTAATATTTGTTGCCAAAGGACGGAGAAAGACTCAATTGACTTAGAAAAGGAATAACATTAAATTATGATGAGCTTTGCTTTGTAATGACAGAAAAAGTCCCCGGAATTACACACAAATGTTGATAGAGATCAATCCTATCAAAGCCCTTGTACCATGGCATGCAAGATGGAAGAAAATCTCCCCCTCTTCAACTGCACAAAAGCAATAAGGAGGTTTCTTCTTCCCCTCTCTCCCTCCATGTACCGGGGGCGGCTTTCTGCATCAGAAGAATTCCTGGCAAATTAATGCACTACCTCTTGGGCTAATTAAATTAGAGGGGATCAAAACTACAGAGCGGCTTTTGTGGTGGACACAATGTTGTGCTTCATGCGCTCTTTGCTCTGGGGGGAATTTCTGCCATTTAGCCTCCTCTCTGCCTGCAGCTCCATGCTGGACTTGCTCTAACACAGTCGAGTTTCTCTAATTTGCTTGAATGAGAAAGAATTATTAACTGATAATAAGAAACGAGGAGAGAGAGTGTCGCGGGGCTGCAGGCAAGGATGAGTGGGAAAAGGGTGAACTCCACGGCACCTGAAGCTCATGCGATTTTTTTTTTTTTTTTATTATTAATTTCTCCCTAAAACGAGGCATTCAGGAGTAAAATTGCTGTGCAAATGACAAGAACGATTATGGTTGTAATTCCTCTTCTTTGGGAAATGTGTGCAGCTTTGTTGCAGCTCTAACTGGATCAGTCTGCTAACAAGCTACCGCTAACCACGTAGCATTAAGCATGACCTCTGCAATGCATGATGGTTCATTCTAAGGTCATTCTGCTTCATAGGGGACACAGACACAGACGTTACTGATATTATGCTGTAATACAAATGCCAACTGCAACGTTGTGTAGCAGATAAAAGGGTTTAGAGAATGAAATTAGCTACAATTTAAGATGAACTATATAAACTGCAGCGTGTAATGTGTGTACAGTGATCAAGCTGTATGTGTGGTTTACAGGGAATTGACTACAGTGAAATTAATGCCGTTTATTTTTAAAGAGATGAGAGAACGGTGGGGATGATTGGTCACATCTACCTCAGACCACTTCAGCCAACGTGAGATTTTACATAAACCATTTCTCACCAAATCCAACTGGCTGGCTCACAACGTCAAACACATTTTGTAAGCTGCTAAAGGCTGCTGATTGCTCTCAAAGCCAACTTATTATTAAGTGATGTTAAAATGTTTAGAGTGTATAAGTAGTGTGAGATGCTCCTAATATGACAAGATGTCTTTTTTGGGGGGTTGATGATCGGGCGTACAAAGCATTTTTGAAGTCTGCCACTCAAAGTTTTGGCTCCTTTTAACAATGAAAAACATAATAATGTACATACAGTATGAAGACTTTTCTCTGACAACATATCCCCGTAGTGGACATCTCCGAAATTAAGCCAGAATTCTCTGCAGGGATAACGGCACCACAGCAGAGCTTGTTAAAATGTGAAACAGCACACATCCAAAGGCGGTGAAGCCAGTGAAAAAGCCATACAATAGCTGAGTTAAAGAAAAGAGCGTTTCATTTCACTCAACTTGTGCCTAAAACTTGTGTCCACACCACTGCAGTTGGCAGCCTTTTTTCTGTGCAGAACGCTTCTTGAGATAGTCACACATTATGACCAATTTGCAGCAGAATTAATCAATTGCAATAAGTCGCCTGTACGTAGCTGTGAGGCACAACGTCTGAGAGAAAAAAAAACTGATTTGGATCAGCAACAGAAGTCTTGAGTGTGTTTTGCATGCCTTCAGGAAATCTCTCAGAAGTCGAAGGAAGTAAACCCCACCCGCCCACCCGCTCCACCCAACACGTCTCAGTCCGTGTTGGCAGCGCTGTGCCAACAGATTAAGAATTAATTCAGCCATCAAAGCCTGCTTACCTTGACATTAAGGTGGGATTCCCCTCCTTAGCAGCTGATAGAAAAGACATCTGCATTGTGTGTTTCGTCCTGCCTCTGCAATTACAAAGTGACTGCTGCAATCCTCTGCAACACGTGAGGAAGGTTAATCATTCAGGTTGATACAATCACTGCTCATTTCCATCGGAGGGGAAGATTAATACAATGACACAACCTGAAATAACCAGCATGTGTTTGTACAGTATGTGTGCCTCCCCATGTTTATTACATCGATACAGCTGCACCGTTTGATTAATCTGTGATGAAATCATATTTATCATGCCCCTTCAACTCAGAATACTGAGATCAAAACAGCTAGAGGATGATTATTTCTATTTTTATAGCAGAAAATGCACCTTAGCTGCAATATAATTTCCATTTTTCTCGACAAACACTACATTACATTATAATCTGCGAGCTCTGAGAGCAAAAGCGCATTTTACGAGGAGGTGAAGATATTTTATCTCACTGCTCTCTTTACACCTGGTTTACTTTCTCTCACACTCGAACACTCTCTCAAGTGCGCAGAACACACACGCACAGACAAAAGCGCGTGGAGCTGCTTCCCTGCTCCGGAGCAACAGACAATGAAGGTGCAGCAGTGCTTCAGCGTCTGGCTGAAGGGTGCTTCAGCTGGAGGGCACTTACGGCCATCAGACGCGTGACCTTCCAGAATCACTGGGCTCCTATGCTGATGGCTGGAAGGATTTAGTTCCTGCTCTCATGTAGCATGTGCAAAATATGAGTGAATGTTTCTTGCTTTTTTCTCATAAGCGTGTATTTTTCTTGTTATCTGCAAGTTGTGAATCTGCTTTATGAGAGAATCTTTCATATGAATGATGATTCTGTTGCTGGATTTATTCCTTTTATCAGTTTTTTCTATTCTCAAAGTTTACTTGAACTTACATAGGACTGTTTATTAGATGTCTTTGAGTGATTTTCTCCTCTGAATGTTGTGTGAGGTCCTGACATGGGGGGGTCGCCTGGCCTGGGCATTCGGGCTGTAGCGTGTATCTTCAGTGAACGGAACGGAGGCGAGACCAGTCAGAGAGGGTTTACAGGAAAATACGTGGAAACACTTGTGTCTTATTGGCTGACAGGTCTCTGCCAATTCTTCGATTGATGGGGTTACTATGCCAAAGGCTAGCTCACACAGTCAGTCAGTGTGAGGGAAAAAATGTACAAAGCTTTCTTAACGGTAAAGGGGTTGAAGCTGAAGCAGTGGCACAAACATCCTCTCATGCTGAGCCAGGAAAACAAGGTGCAGAGTATAATATATAGACAGCTAATCGGTCTGGTAGTCCTACAAACAGTGATAACACCAAGTTTTATGACCAATCCAGCTTTTTTTCTAAGTTACCACAGCTTCCATGACATACCTGCATTATGCATATTATGTTGACACTTTTTTCCACCTAAACAAGTTCTGAACAAGTTCTCAGCTGAATAATGTGATAAAAAATGGATGACATTACAACCAAAAGTTGTTGTTTTTTTTTTAGCACAGTGTGTCTGCAGTTAATTTGAGTAGAAAATAAGTGAAAGGACTCGTCTTCCTGATCATTTACACATGAAACAGCAGCCTGTCTTTCAGGTAATGACTCCACTGGGCAAATCGCAATCAACTCAGAATGTGTAATAATGAAAAATGCAGCATTTTAAGTATTATCCCACATTACAGGAACCAGCTTGGACATGGCAAACAGGGGTTTTACAAGCAAGCAGCTGTCTAAATTGCAACTTGCTCTCTAATCCAGAGAGAATTAGGGCCCTTCCTGTGTACAAGGCCCTCTCCCGGTCAGGGCCCCTGTCCTGTTTAGATTTGTGAGCTTGATAAACCTCGACGGCCAACAGGTCTGTTATGAGTGGGAAACGGCAAAGCAAGGGAGGGGGGGCCACATTTTCTCATAGCCAAAGTCAACCAGGGGATAATACCTCAATCCTAATGGGGCTCAGCGCGGGCATTATCTGGCCTCAAATGTTTTTTCCCCCCACTTCCTCTTTGTTCGTGTGGAAGTTGAGTTTATCCAGACTCCCCCCTTGCTCCACGCCGCTGGACCCCCAGCGCCAACCTGTTTGGTTTCAGGTATATGTTCACCCAGCGACTGAGGGAGCGTGAACTCAATCAGGATATCAGACAAAGCTCTCAGTAAAGTCCCCCTCTTCCTCTCCTGTCATATCCGCGCGCTGACAGATAAGCCCTGGTTTTGCCTTTTCCCATGATAGCACCGCAGGGACGAGGCGGCAGCAGCCACGGTGGCCTTGGTCTAGTGATTACAGCCTCAATATGAGCTGACATTGTCGGGAGAGAGCTGTTTGGTGGGCTGAGATTAAGTAATGATTCTTGTTGAGAAGAATTAAGGGTGGGGAGCGTCATGAACGGTGGCACCGTAGCACACACCTCAAGAGCCAGATTGCCATTTGAAGTGATTACAAGGTTATTATACAGCGGAGATGCTAATGACGCACATTTCAACTTGTCTATCACCAAAAAGAGAAATCATACTTGTGGTTTTCCTGAGCAACATGTTCCCTTTTCATACTAATGCCGCCATCTGTGAAGGAAGAAAAAAAAAAAAAGGCGTCTCTTCTTAATGCAATCATTTTCACATCAAGAAAAACGTGCCAAAATATTTTCCCGTGAAAGACGACCGTATTTGTCAAATTCTCCGCAGACTAATCTCGCAATATTGCACAATGAATATTCTTATAAAAAATGGGGGTGACAGAGGGTGATGGTGGTGTTGGGAGGGCGGGCGGGTGAGCACACTGGGGTTTTTTTTTTTAATGAGGACACTTAATCTTGTGTCGGCAAAAAATAAAATTAAGACTCTCTCCATGTCGCCCGTCTCCTCGCAGGTGATGGAATATGAACAAAGATGGCGGTTCATGATGGCACCGCCGGTTTTCGGTGGACAAATGGTGATGAGGCCTGTTGCTAGGCTAAAAGGCCTGAAGAATTTACTTTCTAATTCCAGATTATTTGCCTGCCAAGGGTTTTCCCTTTACTCTACTACGTGCGAGGAAACACAAAGGAATGATGGTGGTTGTGGGGGTGGGGAGGGGGGGGGGGGAGCTGAGCTGGGTCAACAGTGAGGGATTGTGGGTTGGAGCTGGCTCAGCTGGAGGAGATCACCTGGGTTTGAGAAGCAATGCAGGATGGGAGATTTGGTTTGGCAACAGTGAGGTTGTGATACCTCAGATACAGTGAAAAAAATGTATTTCTCATAGAGAAAAACTTGATATAAAACTGATTTTTTTTAAATAGAACTTAATGACAGATGGTAAAAATGCTTAAATTTGGTGCTTTTTTTACATAAAGTTATTATCTATTATAAAAATTACATACACATTTAAAACAGCATCCAAACGAGATGAACCCACATTTTTATATACTGTATATTACAACTTTTTGTAGGTGTGGCCATCATTTCACGCTTATTTATTTGTTTACTCGTTAGGAGCAATACAGATAAACACTGTTACATAAGAGGGAGTAATGCAACAGAAGGAATGCATGTAATGTATATACTGTACGGTGTCTAGTTTAAGCATATTCGCTTGCATCCCTGATTAGGCTTTTAAATTTGGGTTAAAACAACTGACCAAACAAATGGACAAATCAGATAAAAACATTATCAGTAAAATAACACTGTACTGTGAACATGGTGACAGTTATAACAAAAGGTCAGACAACAAATCCACGCAATCTGCCGGCTTTGTTGTAGAAATGTCGCTGCGTTCCCAAATTTCTGCAACTTTTATAAGTAAAATGATGTAAAAAAAAGAGAAATGATGGTCAAAACTACCCAAAAAATACCCAATTTGTACAAAACTGATTTACAAAGGACAAAAAAAGTCAGGACCTCTTACTTTCAGTAGCAAACTGCCATCTGACCTGATATAGCCTGCATGCAAGAGTGCATGTGCACAGTCATGCAGAACACACACTATATATACACACAAAAACGGATGAATGTAGGCAAACATGCAATATAGTGATAATTAAGCAAATGCACGGGCACAGATATATTTAGATTCATGTGTTGTCAGCTTGTTGTTGTCATTACAGTCTGATGCTTAAGATTTGGCCAAAGAAGGAGCAGGAACTTTAATTTAAGAGCTTTATAAATGTCTAGATGTCTATAATAGAGGTGCTTTTTATTCTTCATCCCATGTAAAGTATTCACATATGGCCTTGTTGTACATGCCTGTCTGCGAGCTGAGCTTTCCTGCCATAAGCCACTCCGAATAACGCCTGAATGCCTAAAATATAAACTCAAAACGTGACGGTGACGCAGCAGTTTTTATCGCCGCCAAAGAATTCATGCTCGCTCTTATCGTACAACACGGCACAAGATATTCTCCAAAGCAGGCCACTTCAGAGGATGTTGGAAAAGCTTCTCCCCACTAGGTAAACAATCAGGCCTGAGAACAGAATCTCTCTCTGCTCCATCTCCAACAATCACACCAACTCCAACCGCAGAGGACTTTTCCCCCTCCTCGCCTCTTTTCCTACCTTCCCTCACTTTTTTCTTTCCTTCTAGAACACAGACCCCAACCCCCCCCTCCAAAAAAAGAAAGAAAATCGACAGCTTTCAGCACACACTACCACCCTATCTCTCTGTATACAGGACCCTGTCGGCCCGTTTCCTCTGTCAAACACCCCCAGCCTCCCCTCCTTTTTTTTCTTTTTGTTTGCTTTACTGTAATCATTTCGCTGGCCCAGAAACGTGTGGGTGTGCTGGCAGCGGTACAAAAACGAGAGGCAGAGAGAAAGAGAAGTTACATGGGAACTGAGTTAAGGTTGAATATTTATTAGAAGAAGCCATCTGGCGTCGCAATGTCTGTACAAAGAGGGCTTGCTCTCTTCTTGTAATAGTCCTCCTCCTTCTCCTTCCCTGACTTTATCTCTCTCATTCTCTCTCCCATTTTCTTCATTTCCCCCTGTGTCCCAGAGAAAATATTCAGCTCCAACCACATGCTCGCAGAGCCTTTCACATAATCACAGCATTATACCATTTCAAAGACTCGCTAATCAAAGGAAAGAGCACAGAGATATTTTACCCTAAACGGTTTACTTTGCTGCTCAGGGGGGATTTCAGCGATTGTGACATGCAGTCATCACACACCTCCTGTTTATTGTAGCCACTTCATACAACAAACAAAAAAAAAGTTTCCTAAATCAGGTTTTTTTTTTTTTTTACTGTCACATGTAACAATGATCTATTTTTTTTAATCAATGCCAACAGCAAACCACAAGAATACTGAGACAGAGAATGAAATTCTGAGACGTGCATCCAAGTCAAGACTTTGTTTCTGAAATTTGACACAAAACAATGCCATCTTTTGGCAGGACATTTGATGTTTGGAGACTTAATAAAGTCTAAACTGAATAAAAAAAAGATACAACATACCTGAAATCTGTTCAAAATAATTTGCTGCAACATCTTTTGTTGCTGTGCATTCTCTATTAAACATGCAAATGTCTGTATTTCCTAATATCCATGTTTGAGAGCCTATGTGTTTATATATGAACATATATATATGTGTGTGTGTGCTCTTCTCTTTGCATGATTGATTGCATATGTTTGTGTTTGCATGCCTGAACGTTATGCAAACAAGCGGTATCCGTGTGCGCGCTCACAAACTGACTTCCTGGTTGGAGCTGCAGGAGTCCACAGGGAACGTCAGGACAAAGTGGCCGCATTTCACCCAACAAATCCCTCGGGAATGTTCGGCGTTCCCGCGAGAATTAAATCTCCTCTCGGGGAACTCTCCATGGAAATACATGAGTATGCAAAGATACTCATGCTGACATGTGAGTCTATCTGTGCTGCTCTCTGTGTTGATCAATGAAATACTCAAGTTTTTGGGGCAAAACAATATATTCATGTAATATTCCAGATTCTAAAACACACATACTCCCTCTTAAAAATGGTGTTCTGTGTCTCAGAAAGTCTATTTTAAAACCTCTTGCAACCTTTTAAATGTGTGCTAAAACTAACTCTCAACGCTACTGTGACTGAAACTTAAAACGTGATCACTTTGGAAGTCCCTCAGTTGCAGCTTTTTAATGAGCTGTCACAAAGATATGTAGAGCTATTTTGGGCTTGACATTTTTTCTCCAAAAAAAGAAATAAAGTTGGCAAAACAGACTTTTCCAAACAAACAAAGATATGGAAAATAAGGGCACCCGGCAGAAAGAGACCTATGATAACATGGCGACCAAAATTATCCCCCTAACAACTAAATTTAAGACATTTTTCACATTCGTACAAAAATATAACATCGTAAACATGTTGTTCTTAACTTTACATAAATACCTATAAATATGTCAAATATTAAATATGAATTTAATGTCAGTCTTGTCTTGGGGAAACATTCAGGACCATTATGATAGTGATTATTATAAATGTAATGCTATGATTCATTTGATGCTAGTAGAATTAAATAATAGTGACTTGGCTTTCAGCTGACGCATTAAACTACTGGTATGTCCTGAAGACAGCGAGATGTAGCCATTGTGGTGCTTGAGGAATGTATTTATCTGAATTCCAAGGTCAATAAATTGGACATATTGGATCTACTGTAATCAACTCTGGTGTGTTATTAGCGCCTTCAAAGCATCAATAAAGTTTGATTCATCGATCCCACAGCAGTTTCCCCAAATTATTGCCATGACAGTCTTGAGAAAGAGTTTGCTGCACCACTACAAACAAATAAGCTTTATCTTTAATTTAGCTTCGGCATTCATTTTGAACTTGGAGAGCATGAACAGCTTTCATTGCCAAATTTGGTCTTGAGTAGGACTTGATTTTTGCTCTGGTGTTTGTCTCGAATTGGTCTTGATTTGACTGGAGCTGCTCTTTTAGTGGACTTCTTTTGGGAGAAAGACAAACAAGCGCATGATTTTTCTCTCACCAAAAGCAATTATCTGAAATATGAAACTGATGTGTTTATACTCTGTTTACGTCTTCTTAATGGCAGCAGATAAACCGAATCCCACACATTTACAGCACCTTCTTCCTTTACAAGCAGTATATCTCCAAGACGACCCAGAATAAACTGTATTAACTTTAGAATTTACTGTATTAATTGAAAGGATTTTTCCACATTATGAGTGCTATTACTGAAAGCAATATAGTTGCATTAGAATCGAATAAATGAGTTGGGGATGTTTATGTAATGTCTTCCAATTTGCAGGTACACACCATGCATCCCAATTATGGCAGAAAAAAGCAAAATGAAATTTCCTTCTCCATTCAGGAATATGAATATGCAATTTTATGAGGGGAAAAAGGTGCCAAAGAGGTAAGTACCTTGCCAGCATCGTGAAAAATGGCACCAATTAAAGCTTAACTTGCTTGTTTTCTCATAACATACATGTTTTCATAACTCTGAAATCAAATAATTGCTCCTCTTTATATCATGCACAATAAAACTGAAAATATGGCGGCTGGAGGATGCTCCTGAATATTTTAGTGGAATTTCTGAGGCGCTCTGAAAAAAAAAAAAAAGCGGCAGAAAATGTGGCAAAGTGAGATGCATATGTGAGGTTCCTTCAAGAAATCCGAGAGGAAAACTGCCTCGTTTATCTTTTCAGGCTTGGAAAGTGCACATGATTTCATTTTTGTGATTACATGCCAAAAGCAGCACACTGGTCCCTTACAGATTATATGAAAACAGTGTGTTTATTTCTGAAAAAAAGAAGAAGAAAAAAAAAAAACTGTTTATTTTGCCTGAAGCGATGTAACTTCTTGCTGCCGTCTCTCCGTCCAGCAGGTTTCCATGAGGCTGCAGACTGTGTCCAATCAGCTGCATTTTTTAAACAACACCAAGTCGATTAAATTTAATTTATAGGTTATTGTAATTATCACCACACTGAAGTTCAATTGGCAGTTTATTACTTCAGTAGCTGTTTGTATTACTCCTCCCCCTACCACCAACGCAAACAAACAAACACACACACACACACACACACACACACACACACACACACACACACACACACACACACACACACACACACACACACACACGCTGGACTGATGTTAATCAATTTGGAGAACTGCCCAGATTGTTTAAACTGTCATCACCACCCATCAGTTCTTCCAATACACCCACACACACACATTCACGGACACACACATGCAAGCGCATAGACTTCTGGGATGATCACATCACACAGGACTGAAAGTCATGCCATCCACCCAAAAGTAGTTTTCCTAAACAAACCTATGATTATTTTTAGATTTGAGATCAGTAATGCTTAGATACAGCATAAATTATTACTACTGTGTTAGTGAAAAAAAATGGCTAAGCGTCACTTTTCTGCATCTGGATCTCTTTGAATTAAATCAAAAACAGTGTGGGGTTGTTATGTGGATTTTTTCTTGTACGATGAAAAAAAAACTACCATTTATGATGGATATTGGTATTTCTGCTCTTATTTACCATCTGACTGTTTGCAAGCTTTTTACAGTGTGATGTTTTATGGATTTCTTTTTTTTTTTTTTACAGAAAATATCTGGATGGCTATTTTCTGTTTCCTCAAGTTTTAATGCACCGATCGACCTCATTTGTGTCTCCCTCAGATTGGATCATCCATCCAGCATCAATGTGTGCACACGGCACTCATGTGATGCTTGTTTATATACCTGATGAAGGCTGTTTAGACCAAAATCTTGTATGGAACAGATACAAAATAAACCAGCAGTAAACAACAGCGTGGGCACTTTTTTACTTGTGTGCTAAAACCAGTAGCTAATTGCGCAGAGTGAGATGTCTCATTTAGAGACAGAAAGAGACACTGACCAAACATACATGCCCACAAAAGCTGCAGCTGCAGCCAGTAATGCAACAAGGACCCTTGTAAACTTATGTGTGCATTCGTCTTCCATTCCTCGAAGTATACGCTTATATTTTTGTCCTATCAGTCAAATTTGCTTGTCAGTCACCCGTGAAGCACTTTGAGCAGCACTCACCTGCACAGAAGGTGTGATACAAACCAAGTTTGAGTTGAAGGTAATTGCTGAAAGTGAAACTCTCAGATTTTCCCGGCATTAATAAGGTGCAGTCACACTCTGCGCGCACCTAAACTGCATTTATTTAAGCGTGATCAAGCTGCATCACGTAGAAGTGTAGATACAGCCGGTTTCTGCTTAAATATCCACATGTCAACAGACTCATTAGAGAAGACATCACTTTATGGTATCATAAATGGCTTAATTGTGCTATTTTATTACTTGGAACTTAGGAAAATTGCTCTCTGTATCACTGCAATGTCAGTTTCAAAAAAAAATCTAGGTTGAGTTCATGTGTCTGTGGCTTTTTTTTTTCAAAGGCCCGGAGGTTAAGTAACTCTAGCCTTCTATGTCTTCTTCGACTAAATTGAAGGCAGAGCTCAGAGGAGTGTGGATTAATTGCAAATAAAGAGGTTATTCTCCAAAGAAATAGGCCACAATTCCCTCTTCATCTGCTCAAAATAAAAGATTTCTGCAAAGGGTGACACACTGCAGGTCACAGGTGCCATTTGGCGGGTGCTTACGCTAATTTCAGTGTGTTGTGATTTTAGCGTTTAGCACGGCAGGACCTCAACTCATTTCTTTAATTGTAAGGGGTTTGCCTTCAGTGACCAAACCTCAGTAAGTGCAGGCCAACAAGGAAGTCATGTTATCGAAGAAATCACCTCTTATTCTGTCAACTAAAGGAGATAAATTTGAGGTTTGACAAAGGAGGCATTAGAGGAACATCGCTCTAATGCGAGACAGGCATCAGTGTCTTGTTTATTCTAGGTGGAAACGGCGAGCGAGGCCAGAATAATTGGGCAGTCCGTGGTCACGCAAACGCACATCGCATTGTCCAGTGAATTTCTGAAATGGTTGTAAATGTCTGCATGGTGACACATCTCGCTGCTTGCAGCACTAACGCTTACAAAGAAGCTGTTAGGAGGAAATGGGTCAAGATCAAAGTTGCTCGTCTCCTAAATTGTGAAGGGGATCAAAGAGACGAGGGGTGAAAAGGGAGCAAAATTGTTTCATTTTGCATTTACATTTCAGGCATTTAGCTGACACCCTCTGTCCAGATACCCTGAAAGCAACATGAGAATAAGCTTCTAGATCAGCTCCATTACAAGTGAATGTTACATTAAAAGTAACTGGAAGTGGCAGGAGGGAAATAAACACAAAAGCTGCGGAGAGTTAGCAGGGATTTTGTTTCACTCTGTGAATTACAGGCAGATTAGAAGCCAATTGGAACAAAGAAACATCCTTAAAATGTAATCTTCAAGCAAACATCAGAGAATTTCATTATATTTAACATCACATAATTTCCCTTTCTCTCACTCAGAGCGGTTAGAATGGGCATATGATGCATTAAATTATCTAATAAGAACCACCTCGACTAGAACTTCATGTGAAACAGGAAGTGATTCAGCAGTGTAAATGGTGAGGGTTGTCTCTCTCGTGTTTGACAGGCAGTGGGAAGGTCAACAGTCTCATTTTTGCAGCATAAAAGGCCTTCAGCCAGTCCGGGTTACAGTTTATAGTTCGACCTCTTCATGCAACTGCAGGGAAAATATGAGCTAATAATGAAATGTGCACAATAAAGAGGCAATCTGTCATTTAAGCTAGCTTATCACCAAAGCTTTTTGTCTGGCTGACGCCGACGCTTCAGCCAAAGCTGCAGAAAAATTGCTTTAATGACAAGATTTTGCCTCCCCAAATAAGAAACAAATAAAAAGAAAAAAAAAAAACTGCAAAGACAAAAATCTTTTTGAACCCCTCAATGGGAGTGGGTGTGAGTTGTGTCATTTCTATCTCAGCTTTTGATGATCTTTGGCGCCACGCTATTCTTTTCTTCTCCTTCCTTTCAAGTTGTTTGGTCTGCTTTTCCCCAGCAATTCTACAGAAGTGTGCTGCAGTTAACACACATTCAGCCCCAGCTGTAAATTATTCATTTCATCCGTGGCAGGGTCCTGTCCTCACAACTCTGAAATGTACATCATTTGATCGCTGGCGTGGGCCCTCGTTCAGTTTGGCCGTGCCAGAGCGGAGATCCACCCTCCCCTAATTACCAACGTAATTGTTCAGGCATCTCCTTACCGCTGGAAAGGCAGAAGGCTCTCACGCTGAAACGCTGCAGCCAGAAATGAGTGCCATGTGGGGAGAGACTGTACCCGACCACAGCAGAGAATTTGAGGTGGCGCCTTGACGCCTGGAGCCCGCCGCTGTGCCCCCAGGCTGCCAGAACGACCACGATTCAAGTGTTAGATTTTGTTAGATTTAAGAGTGCTCTGCCTCTAAGCCTCTCCTCCTCCTCTCCTCTCTGATCCTGGCACTGATTTATATCTAGGAAATGTTGATGACAACTTTCTGATGTGTAACAGGATGAATAAATGCTGTGGGAACCAAATATTGTTTTGGTCTTCTTTTGTGGAGCTGCATATGGGAAGACTGTTTTTGTGTCTCAGCAGGGACATCGCTCTCTTTTCTTCTTCTTCTCCTCTTTTCTTGTTCGCTTTGCCAATATTGGCTTTTTAATCAAAATCAAATATTTGCCAGTGAACTATGCTCACCGCTGATACGATGGAGGTGCTTAAGTGATTTTACTCAACTAACGTCAGGAGTGTCAGTCTGTAAAATCTGCAGAGGAACCTGCCTCACCCTGATTTAAAGAGTTCCTCCCCATAAAAAGATGTTCATTACTCTCCTAATGGCCTAGATACTGTTTTAGAGGCTTTTCCAACCATGAAAGTGTTACATTTTGCTCAGACATTTCTGTGTATTCTGGGGATTTTTTTTTTTTGCATTTAAATGGAACTGAACACTAATCATTGGTCCAAAAACACTAATCCAAAAACTGTGACTGCAGTAAAACTGGAGATTCCTTGCAGGTTCAAATTAGGTTAAATACGTGATGTTACTGGTTTTAATTTACTTTATGAATTTGACATTTGTTTTTATTTAAAGGATAAGTCTTTTCTTTATTTTTCTGACTGCCAACAAATCCTACGAGAAGACCAAAACCAACAATTATTGTGTCTGTGTCCAAAGTTTGATGATATGTTTTATTACTGTGCCCCATTATTGTCCAAAAATGATTAAAAACACATCAATGAGCCACACCGATGTTCTTTCATTACCATGAGCGCTGACACTATAGTTTATTTTCACCCCACATACTGTACACCGCCCTGCTACTGTAAATACTCACTAGCACACCAAATATGTATTCATCAGCTGGAAATAGTCCCCAACAAATGAACTATAACCGAGTGAAGGCGTCGAAGAAAGAATACAGAACTTTACCAGCCTTATTCTTTGAGTTATGAAGTGCAGTAGACAGTTTTTAAAAGTGCTAAACAAGTAAATTCCCCCGTGTGTGGACATGAAAACATTCATTAGAGTAGATGTTATAAAAGCAGGGATCGTGGCACGTGAAGGTGCATGCTGACACCGCAACCCCGCCGGATGTTTCAAAGCCAGATGACGGCACATCAACAAATAGGGATGAGATTAGGTTGGGGTGACCTCACTTAGAGGAGTACGCGGATGTCACCGGTTTCCTGAGAAGACCTAGGGAGGCTGAGCTAATTCAGCTGGGCCTGTGACGTTCGAGAACATCCAGACTGATCTGATAACACCGAGAGACGCGTCACAAAGTGAGATGTGCAAGAAACAAAGGTGTTTGGGGCGTGATCCCGCGAGAAGATTGTGAGTTTTGTCATCTAAAGTTTCTTCCTTTTGTTGTATGCTTCTCAATCTCTCCCATTATCTCTCTCTCTCTTTCTCAGGATTGTCCATTACTTTTATGCTTTCCTGTCTGTATCTAAATGCAGTGTTGTGATACTGACTTTCCAGTTTCAACACCCATTCCTCGCCAATCAGATCGTATTTTTCCAGTTTCTGCACATCCGCCACACTTGATTGCAGCTGCATCATTCAGAAATCATCCCAAATGCTGCTTTGTATCAAATCCAACCTAAAAACTGTGAGTCAAAATGTCCATTCTTTCACCTAAGCTTATCTACAGCATAAGCCAACATCCCCCGCTGTCTGATACCATGATTTGGAGAAGAAGAATTTTCCTTTTCACTTAGGAAAAGATTTGTCTTAGGGCAAATGTGGTGCGGTGCCAAAACGAAGATGAGGGAGGAATCATGAGTTAGGAGGCGCATATCTCTGGGCCGAGATCAGGAGCACACTAAATATAGGCCACATCCAGTTGAATTTATTGGAATATAATGAGAAAAGGATGTTCCTCTAAAGTGGATGTGAGGCGTTCATTCATTATGAGGAAGTTTAGTGTCCTCTCACTTTTCTCATGTGAAAGTTGGAAAAACTGCCCTAATAGAGCGCTAAAATAGCATCTTCAAAGCACCCTCCTGTATTCAGGATATCAGTCCTGCACTGAAAAGAGGCAGAAGGTGCTCCCCCCCCCCCAAAAAAAAAGCCCCTTTACTTTAACTTAAAATTCAATCCAAACAGAGGAAGATTGTATTTTGTGATACAGATTTTTTCAAACTGACCGTCTACTTTTCTTCATCGATCTCAGCGCGCACCTTTTCTCCAGATTCATCCTCTCCAATTTTCCTAGATGCCTCGTCTAATAAGAAAGATTGTGATGCGCATGTGGGGGTTAAAAGGAAAATCCAATCGCAGGACACATAAAGGCGTGAGTGACACATCTGACAGGAGGCATCCGATGTTATCTATCCACTCCGCCATCCACTCCTCTCCTGCTGGTGTCATTAGGCGACAAGATTTCCCAAACATGTCCGGAATTATTTCACACCGCATCTTTTGCAACTGTGCTCCCTCCCCGTCCCCCGACCTCCTTTCTTTTTCACGGTGTGGCGTGCAACATTAACCATTAACATGTCACTTTGTGGACGAGGCTCTGTCTCTGAGAAGGGGAGCGAATAACCTTTAAGGACCAGGCGATGAGTTCGATAATGAACTCTGCTTTCTTCGCGAGCCTGTCAAGGCTGTCAACAGATTTTACAATCTGTTGCTCCAAGGAGGAAGGTGAAAAAGGAGGGGAAGAAAAAAGTGTCCTTCAAACCCAAGAGGTGTAAGGTGGATACTGCACCTCGACACGTTTTGCGGGACTAATTCAATTTGGACATATTCAAGCAGAAAATTAAATTATTAGCAGGTTGGTGCGTTGATAGAGAAGGCGGTGTCGCTGCGTTTTGTCGCAAAAGTGGAGACGAAAGTGTCACAACAGACTCAGCTGATGGAAATGATGTGACACATGGGGTTGTTGTTGATGCAGGAACGGGTTGAACATCAAAAACCCACAGATTAAAAAAAAATGTGTTGAAGATTCTCATAGCTTTAATTTAAAAAAAAAAAGAAGAGTTATAGCTGGTGTTTGTGTATGAAACTGCATCATGAGAAAGTATATAAAAAAAGTGATACTGCATTCTGCAGTTTTGGTTATTCATCCATCTATTTTTCATGAACTAGCTATTTGTTGGGTTGTTTTAACCCGTGGATCTTACTGTGCCACCAAACAGGCCGACCAGGACTAACAAATCAGCATAGATCGTTTTAATCGGTGCAGTTATTGGTTCGAAAGACATAAATACATCCTGAGTTATCAATAACAAACAATACCTGTGTGGTGATTTGCTGGTCTAAGTTAAAACTGTAGAAAGCCACGAGGTTACATTGATACCATTGTTTAGAGGCATTTTGTTTGCTATATTTCAGTCTGTATTGAAACCTGTTGGCACCTGCTTAACATTAAAACATAATTATTACAATGCTGCAAAAACTACAGTTGTAGGCTTGTAACTTGTTGAAATAACGTTCACTTTTCAACCAGATTTAGCTGTGAATCATCAAATGAATGCCTGATGTGTTCCTAATAAACACTGTAGATGCATTGGGCTTTGAATGGCGGGAATTAAGGAGTGGACAGTTCTAAAAATTCTTTGTGGTTTTATATTGATTTAATCCAATTTCACAATCCTTATGGATCTATGACAACGTGGCTTCTAAATCTGGTGTATAGCTCCAAATCCTAACATTTGCTTTCGTTTCCCAATAAGTCAGTCAGAGAGCAAATGTTTTTTTTTCTGTTTTCTGATTTTTTTTGACCAAATTTAGCTCAGATTTTAATGATCAGCTCACTGGGATACAACTCAAATAACCTCATGTGCTTCAAGACACTTCCATTTGCACAACTATTAGAAACATTCTTATCTAATCTAGTAGCTCAAAAGATCAAATCTCAGGTCACATAACATTTTTTCTCATTGAATCAGACACTTTATTTGACAAAGCATTTGTTCTTAGCTGTTTTTTTATAGCTGTCAAGACTGTGAGAAACTTCTGTGTGGTCCACACTCAGATGACACCACACTCTTCCTCCTTGAAAAAGCGGGTGCGAGCAGCCAAGATCCATTTTCATTTTTACACCGTTTACAACCCCCACGACACACTGCCCCCACCGAGCGTCGCTGAAAGCGTAAAAGTAGTGTCCTCGCTCACTTGAAGGCCCGCTCTTCAGAGGAGCACATTCAGTAGGAGGGTGCCAGGGAAATATTTGCTTTGAATCATCAGAGGACATGATTTCATTTAAAGAGCTCTTTGATGGAGGGGCACACTCCTTCCTCGCCTGTGATGTGTCTCAGCTTAGAGCAAAATCATTCAGAGCGCTGAAGGACTGATACCGGTGTTTTTGTGTGTTGAGTGTGTGTGTGTGTGTGTCTGTGTGTGCAGGCACAGGGTGGTTGGTGTGTGTAAAATAAAGACAGAGACAGATACATACAGGATGTATATGCATTTGCTTTTTTTTGTCATGCATTTGTTTGTTGTTACGCTTTATGTTGGTTTGAGTTGTGACAGATTCACAAGTTCATTCATTTAACCCCTAAATCTTCCTCTTTCACTGACAAAGAGCAGTGTGCAAAAATGTACAACACATTCAGGTAATGAGGTAATTTGTCTGGTAAATATTGAGTTTGCAGTTCTCTGGATGTTAATTGTTTGGTTTCAGTTTTTAACAATTACCTTATTTAAAACTTTAGATGCTTAAAACTGTTTGGAGAAAGTTAAATCCAATGTTTAGATGGAAACCAGAACTCCAGAGTCTGGTATCAAAACACCAAATCAATCAAAACTCCATATTAACAACTCAAAAAAAAGGAGAAAACTGCTGCTCATCGTTTGTGGGCTTAATTGCATCTCATTAATTTCTGAAACAGAATATGCAGGGTAGCCATCATGTGGACACCAAACCTTATACTTAAAAGCAAACATACAGCATAAAAACTCTTTAAGATACCATGAAAAAGCCTATAAACTATTCTATAAAGCTAAATTTAACTAGATTTGATAAGGGATTTGAACGGATTTGGGTTTGATAAGTGGATTCTGGATTGAGATTCAGAAAATACGATCAAACTGCCACCCTGTCTGTACGTGCTGTAATTGCATTTGCAGGCTTGTGCACCTGTTTTATTTTTTTTTTTGTGAGCGAGACATTGTGTTTCCGTGTACTCCGCACGCTTTCATGTGTCTGCGTGTGAGGTTTGTGTTTGTCTCTTGTGCCTTTCGATGGATTTGTTGCACACCCCGGCTGTTAGCAGAGTCGACAGCCCACTGATCTCCCATCAAACCGAGCAGCGCTGCAGGTACGGCGTGTAAAGGCTTTGCTTTGAGACTACCTGTCATCACATATCAGGAGATTATGGTGCTTTGCTCTCTCTCTCTCTCTCTCTCTCTCTCTCTCTTGCTCGGCGCTGAACACACAGCAGCTACTACACCATCTGTAAAACGTTACATCAATGAGGTACATATCTCAACACGGAGCCAGAGATAATCTTTGGCATTTCAAACACAGAGGCACAATCGCGTCATCGTGCAGCAGCCCTCTCCGCCGTGTACTCGAACGCTCAGATAATGCCAGATGCCGGTGCCATACGGGAAGCTAAATTTATCATCTGTTTTTTAAGAGCAGTGGCATCTTCGTTTTTCAATTTCAGATTGTACTATCACACCATCAGTTTGGGCCCCCGACACACAAGAAGACAAAGGTGGTGATTATGTTTATCGAATCTCAAATTAGAGGAGGAATAACATTGTGTGATTGTGATTGATTCTTGATGTGCTACTTTTACTAGAGTTCAAAACTTTTCAAAATCAATATGCCATCAAAACTATTTAACGTACACTTTAATTGGAGAGTATTTCCATTTTTTCTTTAAAATCTGCACAATATTTTGTTTTGCTTCTCACGTCTGTGACTGAAGGCAAAACAGGAAGTATGAAGCCATTATCGTAACAAGTGTGTTAATATATTTAGACCCAGAATAGGATAAAACGTAAATGATCATTCCTGCAATAATCCTCAGTGACCCGTGAGGGCAGCGCATCTCCCCCCTAGGCAAGTCTTAATGCGCTCTGGTGTGTCTTTGCTCGGTGCACCGAGGTGACGTCTGCAACTACATAAATCTGATTTAGAGGGTTTGCACACTGAATAAGCAAATACATGAGCACAGCATCACCTCGCATCAGGACGAGGAGGATGAGGAGGAAGGTGGTTCCTACCAGAAACAATCAAGAAAAGTGGTCGCGGGAAAAATGTTGATCTGCTTCCTTTTACGGTTTGTGGAAATGCAAAAAAAGGGAGGTGGGTACTGGAGGGATAGATTACAGGTTATATTCTCATGGATTATGGTGACTTTGAGATTCAGAGGAATCTGGATACAATCTTAGTGCATCAGGATTTTAAAATTGTCATGATTTGTCCTGGAAATTGTCTCATTATTCCTGACAGTGTACTGATTTGCAGGTCAAACACATCTCGCCGTCTTGGATAATCACCTCACAAAATTGTTGATGGTTAACATAACAGTTGCCTGTTTACACATCCATCAGACATGGTGCAACATTAGCATTCATTTGGAGCATTCAAGTCCAATTTTCACTCTCCTTTTACCTCTGGTTTGCTCTTCACCAGCTCATGACGGAAATATGTGGCTGTTTAGCTGCTAAATGCTCCACTGTGTTCACCAGCTGGTTACTAACTGTGGTGCTGGGCAGGTAGTGTACAATGATTTGAGAGCTTTTTTTGCTGCTGCGTCTGGAAACGATGCTGATGAGAGCACAGACTGAATCAAAACAGTACAGTCGGGGGTCACACAGGGCTGTCGTGGTGAAGGAATTTCCCCTGCGGTGATTCAGGGTGGCTCAACAGCGCAGTATGCAATCTATGCAGCATTAGCTCTGTTTTTTTCCCTTTTTTTGTGAAAATCAAGCTATGTTAGTCTGATTATGTATCGGCCGAATTGAGCAGCAGTACCTGATGAAGACGGAAAACTCTTAAAATCATGTTGTGGCAGGAAACAACTTTAGCCTACAGTCGAGTCCCCTTAAACCTGGGATTTATGAATGGAGTCTGGCTCGGTTCTGCATATTTGGCAGTTATTTGCATATGTAAACCTTCATAAAAACCCAAAATGAGTCTAATTTATGAGTCTAATTTAATTTTAACTGTGCAGATGATGTAAAAACACCTCAGCTCAAAAAAGCAAAAGACAGAAAGACAAATATCAACTGATCAGCTGGACAAAATGTAATTAATACGCCTCTTGTGTCACTTGATGTGTCTCCAAACATCATCAAACGTCGTCTCAGCTTTGAATGGAAGCAGTTAGGAGCAGTTATCACCACTAGAAGATCCACATCACTTCTCCACTCCACATCCAGACACGACCTTAAATGATGACGCTGATAAATTTCTACAAGCCGGCTCTGCTGTTTTCACTCGTCGCAGCCAGTATTGATGTTAAAGCTCGAATGCGGCTGCATCACGTTACAATCCTCCTGCACAAGGCTCTGCTCTTTTAATCATCTTGTCCGCTTGCTGCGTGCGTTCAGCTTTGTTGTGAATATCTGGTTGCCATGTATGTGTTTTAACAAGATTTCACCCAAACGCAGACTTGAACTAAATGAAACACGACTGGGTGCCAGGAACAGGACTGACTTAGGCAACAGGGAGAACATGTAAAAAGGCCAGACGGGTTTTTATTTGGAGACGGTGACTGGGTCAGACAATCCGGTGTTAGCCGGAGAAATGAGCAAATGTGAAATGAAATTATTTTGCATAATGGCAGCAGTGGTCGCCTGAAAGTTGCAGAGACAGGCTTGTGAGTGGAAGGTCAGCGGTTTGAAATGAAATGCCTGCTGAGAAAATCTGACAGTGCTCTCCTCTTCCTCAAACTTTACTGTCATCATGTCCCGGAGCGAGGCACTCTGCACCAGCGTCGCTGCTCAGTAGAACAAAGGTTGCGGTGAGCGGGTCACTGGTAAAAATATGTAAACACGGTATGAATATGAAGCAGGGTGTTGTTGAAAGGGAGTCTATCTACTCAAAAAAAACAACGGGTTTAAAAAAGTGTGAAAATAGGAATGAGTTACTGTCTGCATCCTGTCAAGAGCTAAAATATACACCAGGAGTAACATCTCACCAAAGTTAAGGAACAAAACATGACAAATGAAGATTTTTAAGGTGATGTTCACACCAAACTGCACATGTAAATCCTCTAAAAGAAACTATTCTGGGAAAGATGCTCCGAACAGACTGAGCTTGAACCACAAATGGTGCAAAATCAAGAAATGTTGGATACAAGAAGGCTGAAATGCCTCAAAATGTTTTGTTCCCAACTCTTATTTAACAGATCATCATCGGCTTGACGTGCCGACCAACTTTAAGTGTGATTAGAATACATTTTTTACCCCCTCTTTGTAAAGATGAGCTGTCATCAAGTCAAACTTAATATTACTAATTAAAAAACGGCGGCTAATTTTGTGTGTCGCTGACGTAAGAGGAGAAAAAAAAATAGATTTTTGAAAGTAAACCTCAAATTATACTTTGGGTATAATTCAGTTTGGTGTAACTGGGAATGTCTCGTCTACATTGATGGAGGCAGGGAATGGGAGCAAGGGTTTTCATTTTATGAAGATAAAAACATGTGAGAAAAAAATGACTCATTTGTTTATGATAATTACAGCCAGGTATCAGAATCTTTAGCAGCCTTCTGGAAAGGCCCCTTTCATTTATTTTTCTCTACATTTCACTCATTATGTGAATAAAGCTGTCAAGATAAAATCACAATACGTTAATTTGTTTTTTAACTTGTTATCTCGCTTTCATCTCCTCCTCCTTCATCTGCTTTTATTTGACATTTATGTGACATTTTGACAGCTTTAAAAGGCAGATGACCATAAAATGCGGGAATCAGAACACACTGCAGTTAGGATTTAATAAACTCAATCGATTTGTGCCGCGTTTTAGTCTTAAAACATCGGTTCAAAGTGTAGCAGTGCGGAGCAGACAGGCTTGTTGCTGTAGTTGATTCAGTGTTGGTTTGGTTAACATTGGCTCTATTTTTAGCCTGACATCTGAAGTATCCATGGAGTCTAAATGTGGGAAAAGCCTGTCCTCCTTCCTCCCCGGGTGTCTGATGTTTCCCAGCAAGCCCTGCTGCAGCCCTCTGTGTAAGAGAGAGTGAATCAGTGTGTTTTGTGTAAGTGAGAAAGTCTGTGTGTGTGTATGTCGAGAGTCTGGGTGTGCCGGTGTGTGTGCACACATGTGCCTGTTTGACTCTGTGGGAGAGTTTTAGGTGTGGGTGTGAGAAAGTGTGTGTGTGTGTGTACATGTCTGTCTCTATATCAGAGTAGAGGTGTGTGTGTGTGTGTGTGTGTGACAGAGTGTGTGTGTGTGTGTGTGTGTGTACAGCCGTGCATGGAGACCAGAGGACTGTGGGAGGACTTCCTCTGTGGATCCTCTCTGTTTTCTTTTCAAAGAATGACATTCCTAAGCTGTTTCACTTTTCAGGCAGGAAGTGGAAACCGTCCAATAATGATTAAAACCAGGAACGGCAACATAACAGCTCGAGCACTGCCACAGAGGTTTGGAGTGTTGACACAAAGTCAAACAGTCATGAGATATTGTTTAATAAATCTGAATAACTGGAGGAATAGCACATTTAGGTCTGGGAAACTAGATCACAGCTTGCTCACTTTTGAAAATTCTGTATATTCTTGCATGTTCTGCAACATTAGTCTTTTGCAAATTATTGGTTTCTGGGAGCAGAATCTCCAGCCTCCATTGGTGAAAAAAATCCTTTTGTTTCTGGTGCCAAGCCTGACGGTTCGACTCATGGAATAAAAATCATCCGTGTGTCCCTGGTGGGCTATTTGTTGCGGCTGCAATCTGATAGTGTTTTATAATACAGCTTGTAGATTCAGACATAAAAGAAAGATTTCTTATTACAGCCGATGTCTCCAAGGTTAGTTTTGGAAATGTTTCAGATGTACAGTGTACAGTACAGTGATTTTTAGCACGGACCGGAGTGTTGTTGCCCACCATTTCACCTTTCTGACAGGTTATAGTTTCACAAGTTCAAAACTTTACTTTTGTATCATATTTCATGTAATTTGTACTCCTGTGACACTCCTAAACTGCCAGAATGATCAACCATTAACTTATGTTACAACTCTCTCGCCAAACACAACGTTGACATTGGACAGTTTTGCAAAACCTCAGTTCAACGCATGTTCACTGCCACAGTTTTTTATGATATATGATGTACTAAAATATCAGTTCTAACATGGATGGGTTAGCAAACGGGCTCGCCATGCACAAGGTAAGGGCCAAAGAGGGTCAAGTGGCTCCATTTTCTCACATGCATATGTGTTAGCATGTAGCAAATGACACAACTGATGCACCAGGGATACCATGTCCTTAAAGTCTGTCTTAAAACAACAGTCAGGTGCCCATACAGACATTGAAACATGTTTTTCTTGCTGTAATCATCCCTCCTGTTCATACTGACCATTAGAAGATCCCTTCATAATGCACTTACAATGGAAGTGATGGGGGACAAAATCTGTCAGTGTTCATTTGGGCTCCTGACTGTTGTTTTAGGACAGACTTGAAAAATTGTGAACCCGTCCTTTGAGTGCAGGAAAGTCAAAATGATAAAATTACTCATAAAACGGAGACACAGACAGTCTCAGAGCGGAAGGTGCTGCATGTTGGGAATATAATACTGAATATGCATAATTTAAAATAAACTCATAAGGCCTGGAAGCATAACGGCCAGAGGTTTACGCAGAGTGACCTATACCAGTCGTCCCTGCTAACGTGTCATTGGGCAAAACATTCATTCAACAACAATCACTGCAGCTCCCCTCTGAACTCTGAACAGATTCCTGTCAATCTGCATGTATTAACTGTTATGTGTGGGCATGCGCTTCACAATTTCAAGCAGAAGCTGGCAAAACATATGCAGTATAATATTTTAATTGTAGGTGATGAGAATATATGCGTCCAACAATAATACTGTATAAGGTTTAATCCCTGCCTTGGCAATATTACAAGAATCTAACAGGTCACAGGTCAGGAGTTGAAGCACTTAATCTGATGGCAGATATTCAAATACAAATATGTTTATAAGAAGACTCGAGAGCCTTTGGAGTGATCACGCATGTTTGAGAAGTGCGAGAAAAAGAAACAGGAGGCAAAGCTCATGATCGCATCCGTCAAGAAGTTGTTACTCGCTCTATCTCGCTCACAGCTCACCCACGTCGGTGTCAGTTTTTACGAGGCCACGCTGGATCAACAGTAAAGAGATGTATAGGGGGGTTATTTTTAGACACCCCTCTTTCTCTCTCTCTCTCTCTTTCTCTCTCTGCAAAGTATTTTTTCTTAAAAAATGCATGAACGGCGGTGGGGATTCAAAATGCGGCGCTCATGCATTATTAACGAGGCTCCATAACCCTTCTCATGACTCCAGGTTGGGATAAGTGCAACCTATCCTTGTTTTCAAAACTTACACTGAAACACTGTCTCAGATATGTGAATTATTGATCAGCACACAGATGTTGCCTGATGATGACTGTACTGTTGTTTGTTTTTGTTTTCCTCTACACATGACAAACACCATGACTAAGGACTCCGACGTGTATTTAGTTTGTTTTAGCTTTAGTTTCTGTCTTGTTTATTGGTGCTCATCGATTCAATTTGACTTCATGTGACAGGATGGTTATTGGTTGGAAAATCATGCTTTTGAATTGGACTCATGTTTCAAGCGTGTAAATTTAAATAGAGCCTATTTGTTTTGCAGGATTTGAAAATGTAAAAACACTTTTTCATAAAGAAAGCAACTTCTACAGGTGTGGTGTGCGGTGACACTTTACCTTCTAAAAAAACAGTCGTTCATTCGGAAAGAGAGAGGATTTTTTTTTTTAAATCTAAAATTCAAAAACAACTCTCAGATGTCAGAAAGTAGGCCTTTAAAGTGCTCATTGAAGTGCAGAAATGACAAACTTTAAACGAAGGAGGATTTTACAGGTTTTCAGATGATGTGCGTTTGGAACAGGCAGAGGTTTGGCAACTGAGACTCCTCCAGTGAGTGATTCTCGTTGAGTGGAAACCTGATTCTCTGTAAGCCGACGTGATTTATCTGTCTCTCCCTCTTCAGGTCTCTTTCCTCTGCCTTCTTCTTCTTCTTCTTCTCTTTTCTCACCACTGGAGGAAGAAGGAGGGGGGCGGGGGACAGCCGAATGAGGTAGTTATGATGAACCGTCACTCAGACCCTGACAGCAGCTTTCTCAGCCGCTCGTGCTCGGACAAGTCCAATTGATTACACGACTCCGTCAATGTCACGGCGTCACAGGGCCCCCGTTTAAATGCACTCCCGGCGCTGTCGGATAAATCAAACATCACTAACAGATACCCCCTTTCCTCCTTTGTCGGTAATTGCAGTATTCCTGTCCTCCTGTAGATGTTCAATCCCTCGATCCCTCAACCAATTGGCTTTGACAAGGGGGGAAGCAGTTCCTGTCAAAACTGTTAAAGGGGAGGATGATATTTAAGAGGTGTACCGGATAACAGATTTCTATCACCTCTCTGCAAGCCAACATCATTTCTAAAGGATTGCTTTATCAAGATGTCCTCTCCCTACTTCTTCCCTGGCTGAAAGTAAAGTTATTACTCCGCCATGATGACTCCATGCTTCTTCGGTGAGAAGGAAAGTGACAGGTAGAGAGCAGGGATGTGCAAGGCCGATACGCCTGAGGAACATGAATAAGTCAGGGGGAGGGGGGGGTATTAAATATTCATTCTACTGATATCGCTCTTTGTCACATCCTCTTTAACAACAATGAGGATGGGCAGAGGAGGAGGAGGAGGAGGCGGGTCCTTAAACTGGCGCTGGCTAGACATGTCATGCAGCATCAAGTCACGACTGGATATTTAACCTGAGGCGAGGAGGATTTTGCTGCTAACTCGCGCCGTTTGTTTTAACCTGCGTGCGGCGGCAGATGGGTGGAGTCGAGCTGCCCCGGGAGGAGAAAAACAGCGAGAGCCGGAGCGTCGACTGTGTCCGCAGGTTTTCACTTCATCGACAGAACAGCACCAGCTGATTTTACTGATTAGCACACCTTCAACTGGAGAGGAAGAGCTAATCAGTGAAATTAGCTGCCGCAGTCTTTTGGTTGAGATGAGAATCTGAAGCCTGTAAGGCCTCGATAGCTCACGCCTCAAGACGGCTGCTTCACACGACAGCAGGAAAGTAGGACATCACAGTGTAAAACTGAGATCTGCTGCCAGCCTTTCAGATCAGTTTTCTAGTCCTCCATTTTATCCCAAACTAGTGTGTGAGTGTACTCATCAAAACCCTTCTGTTAGTCTTAGAAAGGTGAGTAAGACAAAACACATGTGCAACAACAGAAAAACAAACTGATTTTCTTTTGACTACATTTTGAAATAGTTTGAGTCGCCTAAATTTCTGATCATGTTGCACAAGGAATAAAATTAGTGAAAGTCTTTTGAAGGAAATTGATCATAGTGTAATGACTAATTGCAAAACGGTTTGGGCAACGCGGTGGGGCAACATCACCCAAACAGATGTCTTAGTGCACGACGCAGCGATTCCATGGCAACCTCACGCACAGATCTGGTCTACATTTTGCCATTTGCTGTTGATGCTGGCAGATACATTGACCTGTCATGTTGCTCCGAAATCATCCTTCAGAGTCACATCGAGTTTGAAAACACTTTCAAGTTCACAAGTGAACTGCGTTGTACCTTAAATGTCTGAAATGTGGTAATAAGGAGGTTCGGAGCTGGAAGGTGCATCGCTCGGGAGCGTTGCCTAGAAAGTTGCCTGATTCACTGCTGGACTAAAGAGTCACATTTCTCTGAAAAACAGGTGGCTCATATGCTGGGCAACTGTCTGAGCTACACAGTGAGGTAACAGTACCAAACAGATGTCTCAAAACTCACTGCATTGATCCCAAACGGTACCTTCTTGCATATGTTCCCCCATTTTTCTTGATTTCCCATTGCTCAGCATTTTTGCCAAATGATCCCTGTAATTCAAGAATAAACAGCCTCCATCCCACAAGGCTTTGGTTTCTGGAGACACAGCAGCACTATATATCTGACCTTTGCACTGCTTAACTGCAGGTTGCTGATGATGTGAGTGCCAGCTGGATGCAAATAAATAAATAAATAAATAATGTGAATGCCGTCATCTGAGTCTGTTTTCTGATGCCACTGAGTAATCTCTGTCACAGCAGACAACTGAGGATGAAGACAACACTACCAGTGCCAAATGGGCACCTCATGGGTGCTGATTCATGGCTACGCATTTCTACAGCAGTAACAAATACCAATTCACATCTCTCAACTTCAACAAATAGCTCACGGCTACATTAACGAGCCGCATTCGGTCATGAAATATGTCCGAGTAAAGGAGAAGTACGCAGGATAAATCCAGCCGGCCTGCCAAGATGCATAAGAGCTTATCCTCGTACGGCGACAGTCGCCATTCACCACAGGAGCAACACCGGATCCAAACTTCATAATATTACAATGTAAATCAAAAAGTCAACAGGAGAAAGAGGGGAGGAGGAAATCATAATGTACACAGTAAATCCTAAAATCAAAACTCAGCATCCTTTGGTTTCTAAATGCACTGCTGTCATAAAAGCATTTCCATCGACAAATGAGTCTGCGGGAAAGGTCAATAGTTAATTGAATAATCTATCACCTTGGGATGGACAGAGTGTACCACGCTATGCAATCAATGACAGGCGCATTAAAAGGTCAGCCACAGACTTCC
Organism: Scomberomorus guttatus; assembly: GCA_038419695.1. Taxonomy (NCBI): domain Eukaryota; kingdom Metazoa; phylum Chordata; class Actinopteri; order Scombriformes; family Scombridae; genus Scomberomorus; species Scomberomorus guttatus. The sequence goes on along the minus strand of CM076468.1, from coordinate 15,424,230 downwards.
ATGATAAGTCACCTGGCTAATGTTTTCTTTGGTTATACACAGCTCGAGGGTCGGTGGAGAGCAACTAACAGGCCACTCTGGCAGCGAGCCAGGTTCATTCAGCAAACACTGGTCAAATACCAGGTACACAAGAGTAACGAGGAGTTTTGGTCCTAAAGGGGATATAAACAGTGACACCTAGTCTTCACAGAGGGTTTATTATGGTTCACTGTAGCGCTGAAATAATTAGTTGATCAACATTTCTTGGTTTTAGCTTAGAGAATCTGCTTATTTTATCTTATTTATCCTGGGAAAGTGAATATCTTTGGATTGGAGTTTCTTTGCTATTTCAGACATTTTATAGACTAAATGATTAATCTAAACAAAACAACATGATTCATAATTCAAATGTTTACTTCCAAAATGTGTGGAAATGGTCTTAAACTTCTTGAGAATCTCCTTCATGAGCAAACAATGTAAGACCTAATTTAAAAATCTTTTCTTGTTTTTTTCCCCATTCAGGTGAGAAAAGACTTAATTAATTATCTTATGAAGGGCATCTTGTGAATCAAATGAAGTGGAAAGCGTGACATATTAAAGTATTCTGTCTCAGCAAGGAGTAACGAAGTATCAGGTAACATCAACTGCCCACTTTGCTTAAAGCCTCCTTCATTTTTCACAAGAGAGCGAAGAATTCAAATCTTTTAGCAAACTAATACTAAGTGTGGTATTCTTTGCTGCTGAGCATTACCGATGCAACATGAACACTCATTTAGAGTAATAGCGGTGCATTCATAGCAATATCCTTCTGTGACTGTGACCACCCTATTAATTATAAATGAAGAGCATTTCCTTATAATGCCAATTTATTTCCATGTGTGTGCTTTTGCAGGAAGGTATGGTCGCTCCTATTTGAAACAAAAGAAGGATTGCAATGGTAACATATGCTCCCAAGAAAAAAAAAAAAAAAAACAATAATTATGCAAATCTGAGACAGAATAATTATGGACGTATTCATTATTTATAGGTTTGGTTTGGCTTTGTGCTATCATAAACTAACTGTGAGCTGAATGTGCGATTGTAGCTTTCTCCTTTAATTGTGTGTACATAGAACTATGTCATTTATTTCAACCACTGCTAGCGCAATTTCATTATGACCATGGGGTAGAAGGATGGTGATTGCCAATTTGGTTCTGTGAGAAACTTCATATTTTCTTTACTTTCATATGCATACGTTTGTTTTTTTCCTCCCCTCACAACTAAATGTTTACTTTGCTGGGAATATTACATTATGAAATCCATATAAATGAGTAAAATTACTGTTTGAGCTGATGTAATGATGGTCCCTACCGAGGAGAATCTTATTGATGTAATCAGTGAATGGCACAAAGCAACCATTTTTTCCAGTAATTGGACTTGGTTGTACAGTCGCTCATTTGTCCAGTGATTAGTCTTTGTTTAAAGCAGTTGTAAAAAAAAAAAAACTGTAGAACTACTAAACACATCCGACAGGTTTTTGCAGATTGTCTGGACCTCAGGGAGGCTGCATGTACAAAGTGAGGAAGCTGATCTCAAACATGTGAGAATTAATCCATTTTACTTTTAGGGCAGCGTGTTTAAGTTGTATTGTAACTGCACTGTTAAAGACTGATTATTTCTCACACTGGGGGGGGGGATGTTTGTCCCTCAGCTTTGTTCAAAACGTCTCAGCACTGTGCTTGTCTGATGTCGTTTGAAAGTAAAACTGTTTCTGTAAAGTCCTGCATTCCTCATTCTTCTGAGGGAAGAAGAGAAGAGCTGAGTGACTGAATATATAGTCTAAAAGACAGGTGATTCAAATCAATCTGGTCATACAGGGCCAGGTCATTTTACCTGTATACGAACATTTAATATCGTTTTGTCAACTTAGGATCTAACTTTAACTTGTTATCCTCTAAAAAAAAAGAACTTTTCAAGGACTCAGTTGAAAACCAGATGGTGCATCTCCAGGGGCTTATCCTTAAAAAATAATTAAATAAACTTTATAAAAGTTGGCATTTGATTTTAGAGCAAAATCTCTTCATATCATCCCCGTGAAGTGCAAACAATATCCCCTAAACACAGAAGCACCCCCGCTGAATTCCCTGATAAGACACGGGCACTTGTCACGGAAGATCAGTTTTGTCGTTTTGCGTCTCTCTTGTGTTTTTCGAGACGGACCCCTTCACATTGATCCTCTGTGGCGTTTGTTTGTCATCCCATGAACCATCACTGTCAAACCCGGAGCCGCTCTATTCCCGACGCGCCGCTCATCCCAAAGAGGGTTTAGACATACAATTAGCCACGGTTATAGCACCATCCCTGACGCAGCGGTTAGCGATTTAGAGTCCAAATCACCATCCGGTTTATCTGCGAACATTGTCGATCACAACCAGTATCTCCCTCTTTAAAAAGGAAAGCAAAGTTTGGGTGCAAACTGCCAAACAACTATTATTTTCAATCCTCTGATGTGATGTGACTTTCTTTAATAATTCATCTGCTACATCATGTCATGCTTGTCACTGAATTGCACTTATGATCCCAGCGCTCCAATCATGAGACGGCTAAATAAGCTTCCTACAATTTCATTTATACCTTCTACTTTGCGCCCTCTCATATCTGATACTGTACATCTGCTTCTCGCCCATTCCTCATACGCCTCAGAGGCATAAAAAAAAAAAGAATAAGAGACCTAACAGGGGAGAAAAAAAATGAGAAAATACTAATGTCGACAATTCCATTTATATTGTCCGTCCTAAGTGTGAGCTCAGTCACTTTGAGGAGTGCCGCTCTTGAAGGCTCTTTGCTGAAAATGTCCATAACTCAATAGAAACTTGGCTGCGTCTCAGGCTGCTTCCTCTTTCCCGCCATCCTTCACGGGGATACTTTATGTGCCATCACCTCCCTACGACGGAGGGCGAGGCAAAAGTAATGTCTGTTTCCTGTCCAGGAGATTCCCCTTCAGCGGCCGAGACTCTTCTCCTCCCGTGGATCTGTGTGCTGATAAAAGTTCTGCTGCTGATGGGCTCAATTTGCTCTCCCCGGACATTGTTTTTGTAACTTTGCCAAGCTGCATTATTGGCAGAACATTGAATTTCAACCATTTGAGCCCGTGCTGATGTCCATGACAAATTTTATGATGGATAGCGTGGTAGACCCTAATAGCTTTTTATCAATTAAGCATGTCACCGAACGCAGCCACAACCAGTCCTTTCAGCAATAATGGCTCTTTTCAAAATAACTTGCTGTTCTCGACCAGCTTCCTGTCTCCGGGGTGCTTCATACTGAAATACTGCTCAAATTAGTTTGTTGCAAGTTTATATCTGCTTATCTTAAATATCCTTTAAAACACATATTCAGTATTCTGTTGCTTCTAGAGGCTAGGGGAATTTACTCAATACTGTACTTAAATACAGTAAGATACACGTGCATTACCTTACTTGTATTTACATTTTAGGGCAATTTAAACCTCTACTTCCCTACATTTCAGAGGTAAACATTGTATTTTCACTAAACATATTGCCTTGGCAGCTGTATTGTTACAAAATGAGGTGCAAATTAAGATTTTACTGTTGTACAATCTTGAAAAATATGATGCTTGTAAAGTATTCTTTATTGGACAGCAGACAGAAGAGAAAAAAATAGGAAATTAGGGGAGAGAGACATGCAAACAACCCCAGCTGCACTGTGCCCTAAACTAAATGCATCTTTATAGATTCACACAAAGGAGTTCAAATTATCTCCACCTCTACTATCTAAAACATTAACGGTCCAAGAGCCATTTCTGCATTTTAATACTTGAGTACATTTTGTTGAAAATACATATAATCTAAACTAAATTCTGCTACTTTTACTTATAATCTGAATATTTCCACCATTGATTAAGAGGAAAACTGCACCAACACTCTTTATTCTTCAGCTCTTCCCTTAAACCCAGACGACTGATATTATTTAAGTTGCTCTTTAGCAGCTGTGCTCCCCCAACAGTTATTTAATGTACAGTACATGCAAAGAAAATGGAAACGTATTCAATTAGCAGGGGACGACATGACAAATAGCTGAGATTAAATAAAAGGCCAAAATCAGTCTGTGCACAAATGAGACGAGGATAAATGGAGCGGTCCTGACTCTTTCAGCCTTGGTACAGTTATGTGCTTTGAAGTGACACCGCGGCTGGCACTGATCACAGCATCACTCAGGTTAACGCCACATCTCCACCTCCAGTGTTAGTTTTGCTCCGATCTCCGTCCTCCTAATCCATCACATTTCCCATCCGACTGAACATCCTTTTACACAAAAAAAAAAAGGCAGAACGAACGGAAGGAAAAAAAAACAATCACTAAAAGAGATACAAAGGCTGATTTCATCCATCTTACACCCTGAAGTAAATCTTTTCGAGGGGAGCGGAGATCTACGCTCCTCTCCTCTCTCTATTTCAGAATTGCCTCGGAGCTCATCCATAACAGCTTTGCGGGCCCCCGGGTGCTCGGAGGGCCGGTCAGAGCAAACAGGGAATTGAATGAGGCGAAGGTAGACAGAGAGGAGACAGAAATGTCTCCTTGGAGGTCACGCCGGCAAAATTGAAAGTCTCAGGTATAGTGGGGCCTGTCGGTTTAATAAAATGGATAGAATTTCCATTTACCCTCGGCACCCACCTCCTTAATGCATTGTTCTTGTATGGGAGGGGTGAGAATGAGTCAGGAGCCGAGGAATACACTTTATAGACACAAATAATCGTAAATTGGGAATGTCACCTTTAAGCCGAGGCATTTTTATTATTGTTAGTGGTGCTGCTGAGTGGGTTTGATGCTTTATTCTCTCAGGGATCCTGTGTACCAGCACCACTGCCCTCCCCGCCATCGCTTCCCCACCTCCCAGCCATCTTTATCGGACTCCTGGCGAAGGAGGAAGAGGAGAAGAAGAATGAAGAGGGGACCTTAAGCTAACTCGCTTCTCCACTACCCGATACTTCTGGGTGATTGATGGCAGATGGCATGCTTTAAAATAAACCTATCCATTAACAGTGCTCACTGTTCTTTACCCTGAGCGTTTACAGCTGTCTGCAGGCCTGCAGAGTGCATCCTATCAGGGCGCCACTGGCAGACCTGGCCCTCGCCGTACAGGTGTAAGCTCTTTATTTACTGCTATTATTTGGATGTTACAAAGGCCCCTCTCTAGTTTATGGTGGCGACTTTATAGATCCTCCCTTCCGCTGGAATATTAACTGTCTCTCCATGATTCAATATGAGAGCACAAGGGCTCCTGGGAGCTGTAGACCAGAGTGGCGGATGCAGGTACTTGTCTAATTGAAGTCCCCTGAGCTTTGAGGGTATAGAAGATATAAATTGGACAGATAGCGAATGCACAAAGTATTGACAAACGTCTTACAGCGCCTTTTTTCGCCATCCATCGGACTGCTGGGGAACAATACTAAGCAGCATCATTTCCCATTCGGCGGGGATGTTGATGCGGCCGAGACAAGTTCAGGGAAATGGACAAAAGCAAAACATTCATATATTTAAATTAGATTTGCAACACTTGACTGACTCGCGCGTGTGTGTGGAAGTCAGACAGAGACCTGTTTACTCCCCCTCTGTTTTGCATTATATGTGAGTGCCTGTGCAAATTAACGAAGGAGGCCCTCTGTATTTTCGGCTCCATGTTAATTGCGAGAAATAATATTAAAGATGTGTGATTCTTATGCCTGAGAATATTGCATTATAATAAGTTCAGGAACATTACCGGGGAACACAGCTTATTAAGGAAGGTAGAGGCTGGATAGAGATAGATTTAACTGTAATATACTGTACCTAATCCTGAATATATTATACATTTGCATGCAAAACCCTATACAAGATTTGAATATTAATTGAAATATGCAGATGATGTATAGGGTTGTAATTATTGCTGATTTAGAAGTATAATTGGATGAAAACTTTTTTTTTTTTTTTGGTGGACGGTTCTAGCAATGTGCCGCGGTGAGAGATTAATATGCATATTCATGGTTGAATCTGCTGAACTCTTATTACTGACAATTGGTTTAGAGAATACGTTTGTGAGGCAGGGTTGAAAGGCTGCAAGAAGACAATAGCAAACGGGGAGCGCGGAGAGAAACAACCGTTTCACCGAGCGGCGAGGCAAAATGAAAAATTAAAAGACAAAAGACCTTCGAGCAACCTGTTTTGGATGAGAGTCACAGGCGAATATCTGTCCGCTGCTGGACCGTAACTGTGTGTTTGCAAGTTTGAGCCTTTTCACAGCAAATCACGTACACTTAAAGCAACAAAATATAAAAATCTATCTCTTGAAACTTGCTTCACTTGTATAAAGCATCACAGTGAATGCCAGCAGACTGCATTCATTTCTGCCAGTGTTACATTATCATAGTGTGGTAATAAAGTTTGGGTATCAAGCCTCAATTATTTTTGAGTGCTGACTGAAATGCATCCATCGTATAAAGGATCAAAAAGAGAAGAGTGCAAATCTTTCTTATCTAAATCATAACTTTGGTCATTTTAGAATATAAAGTACACTGACATAAGTTTGGCTTATTTTGTTTTTTTTGTAAAAAATAAATATGTATCTGAACCAAAACTCAAGTATACACCGCTCTGTGCATAATGACATTTAAGTGCAGGCTGATTTGAATTGTGTGACATCATAATGATAACTTTGACAAAAATTCACACTTGATCTTCACTGTAATGGATCACAAAACTAAAGAGTCTCCTACTAGATTTATTTATTGTAAAAATATGAATGGAAACCAATGGATGCCTGGAGAGAAAGAAACATATATTTAAAAGATTTAATAGGCAGTTGCATGATTTACAAACTGTTGATGATGATGTTATAAGTATAAATGGGCTTTAAAACATATTTATCAAAAAGGGGAACAAAATACTTAAGATCTGTACTTCTCTCATGCAAATTTACAGGATCCTGATGATTTGTACCAACCGAGCTCGTCTCTTCCCTAACTGCTCCTTTTACGACAACAGGTGGCTCCTTTTTTTAATACTGGATATATCTTCATCTCCTCTACCTCAGGAGAGGAGCTTATAATGTCATATCAGAGGAAGAGGAATAAGTTATCATGTGCTTACGGGTTGATAAATGGATAAAAGATGGCTGCATCAGCTCTGAGCCAGCTGCCGTTGGCTGCTTACCATCAGGCTGAGAACCTCCATCCTTCACACAGCAGCTCTGAACTACACGCAGTAGGTCATAAGATTCATATTCTTTCACAGGATTAAGTACATGTTGGGTCACATGTAGAGCTAATTCACCTTTCACCTGCTTCACCTTCCATAACCACTCAAAAACACGCTTTTTATCTTCCTCGTCTGTCCTCTTTCTTCTTACCGCCCAAACTCCATGAGTCATGACAGGCAGGTTGGCGTTAACGCGACCCACCGGAAACCACTCCCGCGACCTCGGCTGTCTAGAGCCGCCGAACAGCCCTCCCTGCCCGCCTCCCCTTGTCACACAAAAGAGAAACGCTGAAGGACCTCCGCTAACTCTTGTCAGAGCTGTCACGCACTCTGCCGCCGCCTCTGTCTTGACAAGCAGTTGGTTGAAATACCCATCGAGACCTGTCGCCCTGCTCCCCCCCTCCCCCTTCCGCTACCATCATTACCTCCTTATTTTATATGCTGATTTATTTCATTTCTCCATCTTTTCCTCCCTTCCTTTCTTCCAAACTCTAGACTCAAGACAGAAGCCTTATTACTCTGAAATGCCGGAAAATACAATTAAAAAGCTGTGACCTAGATTGCGGTGCTGACCGTAACATAACCCTGGTCATCCCTCGTGGCGTCCGTACCCGACCCCCACTGCATGATCCAACCCTCGCAACCCCCACCACCATATCCAACCCTGCTTCTGCATGCAGATGATAAGGAGAGGAAAAAGTCATCACAGCAGGCTTACAGAGTTCCTCATCGAGTCAGAGCTCGCTCTTACAGGACTACTTTTGATATCGAGGCCGTATGCACACTCACACACACACACACACACACACACACACACACACACACACACACACTATATACACACATAAACACACATGCTGGGAGCAGAAAGTTAGCGAACAGCACTCAAAGAGGTTTTAAATGCATAACAGTTTGAATGACATGTTTAACGAGGTAATTTGCAAGTCACATGACCTCAGCATCACATATGCAATTATGACGCACACACACAAACACAAACACACAAATAAGTATAGCTTTCTGGCTCATAGTTACCCCACTGAATTCCTTTAAAGCATCAAAGGCTCTAACCAGTAAAGCAAAGGTCAAAGGTCAGATTTGAGAGCATAGCTGTGCCCCAATTCCATGGCAGTGGCAGTCCACAGTAATGGTTAGATTAATTGATTTATTGTGTCACAATATTATGTTTCCAGCTTTGTGGCAACAGTTTGGGGAGGGCCCTTTCCCCCCGCGCACAAAGCAAGGTCCATAAAGAAATGTTTTTCCCAGTCTGGTGTGTAAGAACTTGACTCCAGCTCAACCTCAACCCCATCCAACACCTTTGGGATGAACTGGAAAGCAACTGGGAGTGTCAGGATTGGACCTCACTAATGCGTTTGTGGCTGGATGGGAGCAAATCCCCAGTAGACAGGCTCTAAAATCTGGTGGTAAGCCTGAAACCAGAAGGGCGGAGGCTGTTATAGCAGCAGATTAATGCCCGTGGTTTAGGAACGGCATTTTCAACAATCACATATGGGTGTAACGTTCTGGTGTCCACATACTTTTGGCTAAGTAGATTGTTTACTAGGTACAGAGAGTAGATTTGGGACTCAGATGTTCTTTTCTTCCTTCTCTATTGTTGTTGTTGCCACTAGCCTCACCTTGATAACCATAACAAGCTCACTTCCAGTCACACCCACGTGATCCGCCCACAGGAGACGGTCAACACCCCCAAATGTCCTCGATAACATTGACAGAACCACCTCAAAGAAACGGCGGGTTTTGGCTTGAATTTGCAGATTGACAATCCTGCATACAGTATAACCCAAGTTTATTTATTATGCTAATGTGCAAAAGTTGCATCTTGCAGCTTCGAGTGTGGATGCTGCAAAACACCACCCTGCCTTTATTGACAGTTTGGGTTTGGAGCTACTTTCAGTGACATGATGGTGTCAGTGTGTGTGTTTATTGTTGGTTTTTGCATGTATGTTGGTATAAGAGACGTGGGAGCTTGCTATTTGTTTAGTTGGTCTGGCGGCCGCGCTGATTTCATGATAAATATTAGCGCTCAAATATGTGAGTAGGGCATTTATTGAAAGTGATCACTCCAAACATTGTTTGTTTGTCTGCAAAATTGCAGCGGCCTCTTTTCGACGAGCGGGTTATGAGAAATTTCTCTCCAAAACAGCCCAAATGTAACCAATTCGATTTGTGTTTGTTTTTTGCCTTTTCGAGACTGTTTGTCAATGTTTAGAAGTGCTTGTGTGTAAGTGTGTGTTTGTGTGTGTGTGCGCGAGTGTGTGTGTGTGTTGAGGGGAGGACCACATGTGCGTAACGATGATAGCTACACTACACTTGGGAAAAACAAACACCTCAAGAGACTCATATATATCCACTTGCAGGGAAGTTTTATAAACCAGACTGCAGTACATTTATCCACCCACTCCATTTTTTTTTTTTTTTTTCCTACATGGGATTACAAGGTGGTCAGGCTCTGCCAAGAATCCTCTAGGTGCAGAGCAAAGGGAGTGAGAGCAGTGTGTGTGAGAAAAAAAGCCAAAATACGTGACTTCGGAGTCAAACGGGTGGGGGTGGGAAGGAGAGGGGGGAGGGGGGGCTTGAAGCCGAGGGGCCGGAAATGGAGAGAGAGACCGAGGAACAGTGGGAGAGTGACCTTTTACAAGACAGCTGTTCTCTCTCAGGTGCTTGTTCTCAGCATATCTACAGCCCTTTTTTTGCATTAGTCATTATTTGGTCCCATGGGAGCAGGAACAGGACGGGGTGAGTGTTTAATGTGGCAGGAAGCAAAACTACACTCTTACAAAAGCTTGTGAACCATTTAAGGGACGGTACACAGCTGATACACAAACTCACTGCATGTTCAAACAATCCTTGGGTTACTTCTACAGTATTAAGTCTCAATAACTCAGTGTTGTTTGAGTGAGACTAATATTGGTTTAACTAACTGAGATAAATCAAGATAAAATGATTATTTTGCTCGTAGCAACAACTTATCTCATGAGACATTGACAACAGGCCAATGGCCAAGACTCATGAAATATGTTTTTTTCTTTTTTTTTCTTCTTTATTAGAGAGTTAACAGGAACTGAGAGGAGGGAAAAAGATGGGGGATTACATGCAACAAAAGTCCCTGGCAGGACTGGAGCCTGGGATGTTGCAGGGGACATATCATGCTTTTTGTGCTTTTCTATCATTTATATCCTGTCATAACGTTGGATGTCTATGTGAAACGTGGTTCCCAAACTTGAGGTGAACGTATGTAAAAACCTTCAAGTCAAAAGCCAGGGCTTTAGTCTGCTCTGAGCGCTACTTCCCCATCGGACTGACATCAGGTCGTTCGCACATGCCCACAAACGGCCGTCCGTTCTGTAGCCTTTGCTGCTAAGGTTGTTTCCATGGGTTGTTCACCTTGCCCACGCTCATATTTTGGATCTCATTGGGGCTCGAACATGTTCAAATGTATTTGAGAAGATGATATTCTGAGTAAATAATGAGAAAAAGTGAAAGTGAAATCTTACTATTATTGTTTCTTTACGTAGCCCCCGGAGCCGGCAGAAGTCGCCCAAGAGGCACCTTAGCAATCAGAACAGAGTGGGCTCATGGGGAGGGGGGGCCTTAAAGAGACAGGAGCTAAAACGGCCTGTTTCAGACAGAAGCTGAACTGAAGGGCTGCATAAAGGGTCAGTAGAAGATAAATAAGGAGTTTTTTAAACTGTAAATCATGCAAAGATAATCCAGTCGAGCCCCAGAATATAAATATAGAGCTGGAAATGTGCATGATATGTCCCCTTTAAACCCCTTGATCATGAGGGTGCCCTGTTGTTGCTAATGGTTTCATCTTTGTTAAGATGGCGGCGTGACAAAATGTTACTCCAGTACAGTGGTAGATAGGGATTTACTACATCCAGCTACAGGCAAAAACTCAACTGTGGCAAATAAAAAAAGTCCAGATATTGATAACTGACACAAAGCACAGCCAATCAGCAGGCTGGCTGATTCAAACATACCGACACTCAGATCGGCCTGAGAGAGCATTGAAGCACAGAAGCATTGAAAAGTATGTATGTTGTACAGGAACACAGACAGATGTATTTCAAGTATTTCTCTTTTATGAGTGTACTTAGGAGTCAGAGGGGGTTTGTTCAGCGCAAGGAAAAGACATTAGGTGCAAGCTCTCCAGGTTACAACAGCACAGGGAAGGAGATTTCCCCCCCCCCGACCCCCCACCCCCTGCGAAAGTCTTCAATCTTGTGAAGCCTAAGGGGCTGAGTAGGTGTTTAATTATTAAAGGTGTTTGAACAAAAGGCTATTCTAAGCCTGCTGGAGCCACCAACTGGACATTCTCCTCAGTGTTTGATGGATGACTACCTTCAGAAATAGTCTGTTTCCCTCGCTGTGTTTGTGTTAAATTACCCCCAAAGACTTCCTGAGACCTGTGCTGTCTTTTCACTGTTCACTACAGAAGGTGAACACAGAGATTAATCAGCTTGGGAGTTCATGCTTATCAGTGCTTTGAAAACTTCACACTGGCTGAATAAAACTTTGGGGGAAAGTAGAGCCGCTGCTGTTGTAATGCTAAAGCGGCAGCTATGGTGAGGACACTTCTTTCTGTATTCATGCTGCATACGTCCCACATTAACATTAAAGAAAATCACTTCTTAAATGTTACACAGTTGAATCCAATTAGTATTGTACAGTGGTGGAAACAGCACATTAATTCTTTGAGAAAGTGAAGAAATACCAATATGACACAAAAGCACTTTACTAAAAGTTCTGAATTTAAATACTTGAGTATGAGAAATACTTTTTGTAAAGACTTTGTTCCTTTTAGAGCATAAAATTATGAATGTATGATTGTCTAAGAGACATGTTGACATCATATATATTCATATACTGTTAGGTAGTTTAAACCTAACAATAATTCAGTTTTTAAAACTACAGCCAGTCCAAAACAAGCAGTTTCTCGTGAAATTAATTAAAATTAAAAGCATATTGGGTTGTTGGGAGTGCAGCAGCAGTTCTGCAAACAAGTAGTAAAAAAAGTGAGACTTTATAGACAGTAATGTAAGCAAAGCAAGAAACATAAAAGCAAAGCAAAGAACATAAAAGCATCACATAAAAAGACGGGCGTCAGGAAAAATTAAAACATCACCACATAAAAAGCAAGTCTATAAAAGTGAGACTCAGAAGGGATTTAAAAGACGATACTGGTCTAGTTATCCAAACCCCTTCGTTCAGGTCATCCTAAAGCTCAGGAGCTCTGATGATAAACACATTTTTGCTTTTTAATGTTGACATTTGGGTGACAAATAGGAACCTGAGTACTTCACTGTCATCAGCTTTGTAGGAGATTTCCATTTACAACAGAAATGCATTATTCAGGGTCAAAATGACATGAATCATGACTGACACACACCTGGCCACCTGCTTTTTTTGATTTACAGGGTCATGGAAATGCCTGCAGGAGATTTATTTGGTTAGTAAAATGTCAGGACATTAACGCCAGAGGTCTGAGTTATCTCAATAACTTGGCCGATCCAAAAAGTGGAATCCTCTAAAATCTGGAAAATCGAGAATCTGGACCAATGATTGCCAACTGCAAAAAAAAAAAAAAATAAAGTACACAAAAGTACAGCTTTCCTGCTAATTTATGTCCCAGTAAACCTGCTCAGTGACCCCACCGCCTCAGCCGTCACAGTGACCCAAAACAAATGTAGCATAACATAACATCACGGTGCTGCTGTGGAGTGACTGCTGGTGTTTTCACAAGTAAATAAAGAGGATTAAAGAAGGAGAAAAGGAAGAAGAAGAAGTGCCTGGAAAGCAGATCTTATTATATATAGCGTGCTTATGCTTTAATTTAACTTAGTCAGTATGGTTAATTAGTATAAATTATTGCTGGAATGTAAAAGTCGCTTCTGGATTTTGCTACTGACGTGTAGGTATGTGTTGGATCAGGACTTACTACTGTGGACTTACTCTACCAGTGTTTATTAAAGTAGTCATGGATGAGGTTCAGGTTGTGTAATACTCAAACAAAATCCCACTTGAAGAACAGACACTCCAAGAATCTTTTCAGGGCAGTTCCTGATGAAATAAATGAGTTGTTTGAATTACCACTTAATAACAGGGTTGGGGCAGATTGCTGGAGACGATGTTCCCCTGTGGTTGCTGGACTATAGGTTCAGACTGATGTTTCCACAAATTAAAAATCCACCCGAAACCTTGTGAAATCAGGCTGCGGTGCGCCAATACCTGCTCAGTCAGGAATCCTGGGTCAGTATAATTCCAGGTCGGAAAAAATGTTAACGGTGCCTTCGACACTTTCTGGTTTTACAAAGAGAGGGAGTCCAGGCAGAGCAGCGGCGTTTGAGGTTACGCTTAATTTTCCTCCCTCTAAGAAATACAGTTATTCAAGGAAAATAAGTTATCTCACCCCCTGTCTATGTCGCCCAGAGAGCCAAGCCTTTCATATTTTATACAAGCACAGACACCAAGGGGCATAACTACTGCTTATAACTATTATTATATGATGAGTATTTATGTTTACCTGATGAATTCCTTTAAGTTTTATTTCACATTTATTACAACATCCCTAAAACTCATCCATTGTGAGGGACACTATGAAAAAAAAATAGGTCATTGTAGGTTTTAGATTACATTTGTAGCAGTAAAATGTCTTCACATGTATATTAATAGTGTATATTGTGACAATTTTTACATCTCATGCTTGTGTGATTTCATTCTGGCAGGACATCTGCTTCAGTTATGGTTCTTAGTTGCGGCCCAGTTCAAAATGTACTGGCTAGACATGTTTCTTATTTGGTTTAATGATAATCATTAAGATGCCTCAGAGCTGTTTTAATAATTCAACCATTAAACCATTATTAAAGGAGAATTGTGGTTTATTACAACTTGGCGTTTATTTTTGTAGCTTTGGACATCATTTCCATGACTTATTTTAACATTATATTCGCAAAATTGATTGTTGAGATCTGGGAATATGACAACATCGCAAAAATGTTTCATAAAAGTTAAATGGGGCAAGAAACACAAGCGGTCAGATGATCGTACAGGTTGTAAACAGGTCAAACAGATTAACTAAACCTCCCGACGTGCTGAAAACAACCACGATGTCGGTAATAATCCCTCGCTGCAGAGGAGAACTGTGTGCACGCACGGCCCACGAAACAACTACTGTAAGTCAAAGTTGAAACAGGGAGTCGGTTTGTGAGCGGTGATGAATGTTTATAACAGAAGGTTTGCCAGGTCGCCTAGTTCCCAGATCTCAGCATTTAACTTGGTGAGTACAATGCTGTTATTACTGATAGGAGTGATGGCCAAAAGTATGAAAATAAGACCCAATGAGACCATAAATTCCCTTTAAATCTTGTTGAATCACAAGTAAAGCCTGAAGGAGACCACTGGACTCTGGAAGGAAATGTCTGCATGGCTTTCAATTTTATTCAAAATGGTTTGGAAAGCAAAGCATTTGGATAAATAATGTATTTGTTTATATAATATGTTTTGAAATTATTTCTTTTTACAGCCTGGGCAACATAGTGTTTTAAAGTTTATTATCTACAGAGCATGGAAAATATTTTACCTTTTTGCGCAGCGTGTGTTTGTGTGTGCATGCAGCCGAGGCTTTTAATCCTGTACTTAAGGACTCGTCTCCTGCCTGTGACCGTACCGTGCCAAGCAGGACACTGTTCCCTTTTAATCGACTCTGAAAGCTTCAGTGGAAAACTTCAGCTTTGACCCAGTGACACCAGCGCTCGCACCACAACAGCGAGCCCCGGGAGACAACCTAGCATCAAATTACCTCTATGCCCGGACCTGTACTTTCTCTATGTGTTTCTGAGAGACAGTATGTGTTTGGAGGTTGGAGGGATGGTGGTGGATAGGGGGTGGAGGGGGGGTTGGGGTCGTGCTTGCCTTGACCACAGGCTGACTGCTCGCCCCGGGCCCCTGGCGTCGGTGTCAGGGAGAGGTGAATCGGACTATCTCCACTTGCAAATCTATCCCCGGAGACCCCGGAGCCCTCGCACCATCCCCACCTCCTCTCCCACCTCTCACAAAACATCCTTTTAGAGGGGGTCCATCGGCCATTATGTCCCTCCTCACCTCTCTCGCCACTCCGGCGGGGCGTTATCTGAAGGGGAGGAGAGGTGCGACCACGCCACTAATCTCTTTCTCTGACTCGCTTTGCCCTGCCCATGTCACTCTGCCGCTGCTCTCCAAGGACGGCTACCTCCACGGTCAAGGTGACACAGAGTTTAGTTTTTCCTCGAGCCACCACGGACACAGACCTGGACTACCAGGGTTTATGAATTACAGGCCTTGCTTAAGTGGTAATTTAGGCAGGAATTAAGGGATAATGTGTATTTTAAGAGAGGAAATCCTTTGAGTTTCCTTTTATAATACAGCACCTACCTCACAGTGGGTAATTGGAGCCAGATGTTGCTCCATGCAGCATTAAAAGGACCGGCCTTTCTTTTCTTTCCTCTGAGCTACGTGAAACATCTTGAAATTCTGTCATCATACCGGCTTTTGTGTGCTTGTGTGCTTGCATATACTCCTGTGTCTGTGCCACATAATCACATTAGTTAGATTTAATCTAAGAAGAGGCAAATTATGCGCTTTTCCCATCAAATTTAGCCACATGACGAGCAGCGTGCAGAATCAGTGAGTGCAACCTCTCCCAAAGTGCTTTGCATGGATGGCACAGGACTGGAAAAAAGAGACAGAGAGGGGTGAGTGAAGCGCAGGATGAAAGGGAAACACTAATAATGTCTCACATGTGTACTGGCAAATTGTCTGCTAACACCGGCGAGCAACACACTCGCTAGCTGGGAACGTGGCAGCAGCCTCCTAATAAGCAGCATGCACTATTTATGAAAATAAACCAAGGGCAGGGAGGGTGAGCGCTGTCAAAATAAAAAAACATGTCAATCTTCGCTCCCCACTGTTGCCTGAGCTCGTTGCTTGTCTGTTAACGCACTTTTTTTTTCATGTTTGCCTATGATGTACAAAGGCGGGAAAAATCACATCAAACCCACAGATTTCTTAAACTTCTACATGTCTAAAAGGGGAGGGGGGGGGGGGGGGGGGGCGCTGGAAATCAAAGGGAATATCAAAGTTAGGAGAAGTACGGGAATATGTCTGTGAAAAAGTAAATATTTTGTCCTAATGGTTTGTGTGTTTGAGAAAAGCACACGTGATGAAAACCACAGATATACACGCCGGTGTAGTCGGCAGAGAGCTAGGTGGGGAAGTACGGTTAGGTGAAAGAGGAAAAAAGAAAAAAAAATGAGGCCAAGCTTCGTTTTAATACTTCATAGGGCATTGAAAATTCCCTCTGAATTTCCCTAACTTCTCCCCGCTCTGTGCAATTATGCATGTTTATACATTTTGATTAACGGCGATGAAAAGTCATGTCCGCCGCGCGCCTGATAGATGAACGTTTGTGCCACAGAGCGAGTGACAGTCCGTCAGAAACACATGAAAGACAAATTCCCTGCTTTCTTCTGCTTTATACCTACTGAAACAGCAGGTAACTGAAATCCTTTAAATATTTTACGGGTCTCGCAGGACAACATTCAAAGACGACGGAGGAATATCTACGAGATTCAAGAAAAGTTGATTTAAGTCGGTGTGACACAAGTAATACGTTGATTAGTTGCTTTGGGCCCCGAATCCTCTTCACTTCTAACAGCTACTCCACTCCTTTCTTCTCACGAGCCTTCGCTCTGAATCCACCGGCCATTGAAGGAAGACGAGAGAGATACAGGGGAAAGAAAGAGGGGCTAACAGAAAATATCACTGCCAGTCAAGTACGGAGACCTGAGAACAGTGTTGTCTGGTTTCTCAGCTTGTTTTTCATACTGCAGTTAAAAAAACTCTTATATTCTTTGCATCCATCTTCTTCTTACAGCTGCAAAACTCAATGTGCATGTGGGCATCTGAGTATTGCTTTAAGTGGAAAAAAATGTGAATCTATGCTTTAAGGACTCAGTTACAAGACGCCATGAGACTGGGCTGCAACATAGTTTGCATTGTAGAAACTGAACAAAGGTCTGAATGAATTTAAGAGGCCATATATTGAACCATGCACCCCCCTCCCCCCTCCTCCCGCCTTCAGAGGATGAAATATGTCACACATCACATCAACTACGGCAAAAAATATGAATGTCTCAGTGTTTGCAATTACAAAGTTTCCCCATAACAGCAACACGACAAAATAAAGGTGAGAAAAAAGTTCCAGAGAGAAAAAGCAGCAAACATTTCCAGTGATGTAACAGCAGGGCCGCGGTACGCAGCGTGGGAGACGAGACTGGAGGGTGGGAGGGGGGGACGCTGGAGGAGACCACAGCAGCTTTGGAGTATAATAATAAAAAAAAAAAAAAGAAAAAAAAAAGAAAAGAAACACCAATTTCCTTCCAACAGCTGAGCACCTACAGGTCATTATTTCCTCTGCTGGGCTGTAATGTGAAAATCCTGAGCCTTGGCTTGGAAAACTTCCCTCCGTTGAATCAACAGTAAATAATGACTTGGTCAGAAACACACTTCTTCCCCTACCTTGACCTCTAGCAATAAGGCAGCAACAATCTGTAAACACAGACGTTTGATCACTACAGGCTTCTTTCATAAAGTCAATTATACGAGTGATCTGATATGTGTCGCCGCTTTGTACAGCGGACGCATCCCTTTTCTCAGATACACGTAGTCAGTAGAAGTTAATAAAAAAGACGTAATATCCAAGAGTTCATCACAAGGGTGACGTGTTTATGATCATAATCCCAGTCAAGAGCAAAGCACAGCCAGCCAGCAGGGTATTATGGCTATGATCTTGAAATAAATATTGAATTTTTATTTATATTTGTTCATATTTTATACTCTCAATACTTGTTGCTTTTATGTTTTTGCCTATAAATTAGTTTGTTGTCAGCTGTGATCAAGTTTTTGCTGAGTGATTTCTGTTTTGAGGGATCGATAGACGGACATGAACATACTTTGTTTGTTTAACGCCTCACTGCGAGCTTCATTTTTCTTCTATCTCATAATAAAGTTCAAGTAAATCACTAATGTCATTTGCAGTCTTACGTCTTCGCTGCCTGTCAGCTGTCCGTATATCAGTGAGCATCTTTGACATTTTGAGACATTGGAAAAGACTTAATTTCCTACACATCGACACTTCGTCTGAAACGTCGGATCAGCCGCCTGAAGTCTGCCTCCTGCTGATGCAGCCACGGTTAAAGTTGCACAGCTCAAACAACAACTTTCCAGGTTTTTCCAAAGAGCCTTTTCCAACATTTCTCACCAGGATAAACACATGTATATTTAATGCACTTGGTGATTATAGTCGCTCCAGTGTGACATACATGAATTTATTACAGCAGATGACCCCACCTAGAAAAACCATCCCTCAGCGGAGGGAAAAAGAGAGAAAAAACAGGGAAGAAAAACGATAGGAGTGGAATGATAACAACATGTAAACACTCTGACTCTCGAGGCCGGGCTAATGAACGTGCGAGGACAGGAATAGAGAGTGAAAGAGCCAGGGCCTTCTTCCAAAATATCCACTCCCACATAGGTCAGTGGACTTTTGGCTACATCCTGAGTGGCGTAGGGGAGGGAGGGAGCAGTTTAAATGCCTGGGATCTGAGGAAAGAATTCAACAGGGCATGGGAATGGCAGTGTCACGGCAGTCGCCAGAGAACGCTCTTAAAATGCCGCCACGACAGACAGGCCTGCTAAAAAACAGTATCACTCCTGCACAGTCTCAAATTCTTCTGTTTTTATGACTTTGTTTTCTAAGGACAAGAACCCTGTTTTTCAAGATGTTCTCCAAACAAATGGAGTGTGAACAAAGAGGATTATTTACTGGTGTCAGTTAAGTCCTGTCTGATCACACAGAGTTGGGTAATTCTTCTTTTAGGGGAGCCAATTAGGACAAAGAACAGCTGTAAAGCGTTTTCTGGAACATTGCTATAATAATAATAATAATAATAAATGTTTTATTTTACCAGGTAATCTCACTGAGATCACTAGATCTCTTTTGCAAGAGTAAATTGAGTACAGCAGAGTGAAGATTTTAACAGCCAGCGACACAAAAGCAGCAGAAACACTCACAGGCATCTCAAAAAAGCTTTAAGTTTATAAAAGTTTTGTAGTCTTGTAGTCTGTACTTATTTACAGACGTGTAGCCTGCTGCTCTTAGCTTTGTATGTTGAGCTGCAACCATTCATTTTAGTCTTTGTTAATTTCTAATGGTTTCCATTTTTAAAAAGTCAGAAAATAAAGAGTTCCCAGAACTTAAGGTAACTTCAAATACGATAAAAAACGATATAAAATGGAGAAAAGCAGCAAATCCTCATATTTGGAAAGCTGGAATGAGAGAATTTTTGGTATTTTTACTTGTTAAATTGATTATCAAAATGGTTGCCGATTCGTTTTCTGTTGATTGATAAGTCAGCTACTTGCATGTGTGTTTGTGTATAGCTACATATGTATGGGAGTGTGTGCATGCAGGAATATACATCTCCGTCTCACCATGATTAAATTCCATTTGCAACTTTGAAGGTACAGTCTGAACATCAGGAAAAGTGTGTTGTTCCAGTGTGTGTGTGTGTGAGTGTGTGTGTGTGTGTGTGTGTGTGTGTGTGGGGGGGGGGGGGGTCGGTGATAATTTATTTATGTTTTGAGACTAAATCTGGGTCACTGGAACCTCGTTGTCGTCCTCCTCCTCCTCTCTGAATCCCTCCATTCCCTGAGAGGGAGGGAGGTGCTGTTAACTAACCACAGATAACAACAATGCTACACTCTTGTAATTTATTTCAATTACTGCCAGGCCTAAAGAGGACAGAGCTCTTTTCTTTATCAGCGAGAGGGGGATATACCCAACTCCCACTGAGAGGAGTGCTGGTCAGATTACAAACTAAACAACACAAAGACTCAGACTACTAAATATCTGGACAAACTTCCTGATATTAGTGTGATCACAGCCGGGTTTTACCATCCAATTCTCAGCTGACTGAAGTAGTAAAGTGGGAAATGATCTATTTTTGTTTCCTTTCCTGTTTCATCTCTCTGTTTTAGTAAGGTGGCCGTCTCTGCTTGTCGTTATCTATCCCAGCTCATTTAAACCCCTCAGTTCTTCTTCTTCTTCTCGTTATTCCAAACAAACCATAGGCATAAACGGCATTACTTCCTGTGCAGCAGGAAAGAGATACCAGATAGCGGCTAAATATAGAACCCAGGTCCAATATCCACCCTAAACTCCAGCCGCTGAACCCTCAGACTCACCTGTGTGAGTCTGAGGGTCGACAGCGACAGTAAGCGTTGGTAAATAGGTGTTTCAGTCCTGTTTTGTCACGTCATGTCTGACCAAAGTCCACAATGAGTTTTGAATTCAACCCGGAGAGTATTTGAAACAGCAAATGGAAAACTTTTTTAATGGATGCAGTCATCAGAGAGAAACGAAGAAAAAAGCCAGTTAACAGCTAAAATTAATAAGAAATAATTGCTTTAATTTGAATTCATCCAGTTCAGTCAAACTTCACACTTGGTGTGATTATTTTGATGTTACAGCAAATGAATGAAGTCACAGATTGTCTTTAAGATGTCTTTAAATCTAACATTTTCACAAATTGACTTAATTTAAATTAGGAGTTCAGAGTTCTGAGGTATTTTTGCGGCCGTGTCTGGTGATTAATAACTGCGCGGCGCTGCGTGGTGTTTCTAGGTCTGTATTTTCTCTTTCGGGAGGGGGAGGATGCATTGAAGCCCCTCAGACAGAAACTACAAGCTCAACAGCTCATACAGGATGTTGTAGTACACAGATCACATGCTGTGACAGTAGAGATACTGTGACTCTGGTTAATAGTCATTTCACAGGGAAATTTCCTGATAAACCCTTTTTTAACCTGCTGGAGCTGTCACTCACATTAGGTGCCGCTGAAGAAAAAAAAAAGGAAAAACCTCAATATCTTGGGAGTTCACAAATAATTTTGCAGTCATTAGTTTGCAATTATAGCACAACTATCTGCCAGCTTTGCAATTATCACTGTGAATATGCAAATTCAGATTGATTTCATGGCCCGATTTAGGAAAAACAATACAGCAAAGAATCGTCATGTGTGTCAAGTTGAAAAGTGAAAGGCGGAAGAAAAAGAGCCAAAAAAACCTCGCAGAATGAAAAAGGGTCTTGATGTGAGCCGCGCATGAAAAAAGAAGTTAATCAACAAAGTGTTAATTGAATACAAGTTCCATAATTGTTGTATTACAAGCACAAACAGCACTTTCCTTAAATATTGTTAATGCATTTTTTTTTTTGTTGCACCTATTAGAGATTCTTGTCTCTAAGTTAATTTCATTATGCTAATCAGGCCCTCATCCGTACAGAACCTCCTCTTTGATCCATGTTAGTTGTCGTGATCTTCAAAGACAACGTCACCAGTTACTTTAAATGAATTTTACATTTTTTAAAAGGAATCTTATGGAAATGAGGAGGTGGTGGTGGGGGGAGGTGGCGGGGGGGGTTGGAGGAGTAATTAATTTTTTATGATGTGTCTCGGTGTTTTCAACATGGGGAGAGTCAACGGCACGGGCTGGATCTCATCTCACTGTTTTTGCAGGAGGAAACGTGGAGGCGGGAGGGGTGGAGAGGAGAGGAAATGGTTTCAGATGCAAAAAGATTAAAGAAGCTGCAAATTCAAGACTTAATTTGGACTGATAAACTTTGGTGTTTAATATGCTCTTTTGTGCTCCCAGCGTGAAGAAAAGAAACTTTTTTTTCTCCTTTTCATTTCCTCTCTCTCACACCCCCACTGCTCCCAGTCTCCCCATCTTAACTTTTCTCTCACGGTGAAGCGTTTCCTGTCCGGCCCCGGCCGTTTCCACATCACCGCGAAGACGCGGCCTTCCTCAGGAGGAGGGGCGAGGAGACGGACCCCGAGGCTGGGGGCAAACCACCCGCGAACACGCCTGCATTATTAAAACCGGACAGCGCTGTGAATCAAAGGCCTGGAATCTGTATTAAAAACCTGGCCTCAGGCGGTACGACTGATCAAAAATAAAGAAGAGTGAGGCTCCTGTCGGTTTGTTTGTTTATTACTCCTGAAACGTTTTTCTGTGCTGCACAGTTTGCTCTTTTACCAAAAATAGAGCCACACAGAAAAGTCTTCATCCAAAGTTTGATGTGTCATCATCTTGACTGATACATGTGATTTACTTGCATTCTGGGAAACCGTGATGGATATTTTTATTATTTTCTGACATTTTATAGACTAAACAAGTAACCTCAGAGGATAAAATAAGTGTGTAATTGCTTGAAATGTAAAAAAAAATTCAAAGCACGCCTGTGTATCTAAAGATAGATCAAACTGCTTAGATGCTCTTGAGCAAGGCACAACATTAAGAATGGTACAAGATCCCAGGTGTGAATGTAGAATTAGTCGAAGCAGGAAAACAGTATGTACGCTCGATAAACATCCGCTGGGTGAAAAAATGAATAAATAAATAAATAAAAACATATTAGTGGGGGAAAAAATCTAAATAAATATGTTTATATTGGGATTATTTAGCTTGTTTTCATATTTTCTAGAGAAAATCATAAACCTTCTTATCTCTTTCTCCCATAAAACCAAACCTGCTGATTCATAATGACAATTCCTGAACAATAAATGCCGTCAGAGTACAGTCCTGCACGCTAAACTCTCAGTTTCCTTTGCTGTTTACGTGTCACTGCGTCCTTGTTGGATAATATCACGTAGGTGAACACGACAGATTGTGCTTACCTACTAAATCCGGCATTAGAAACATTTTTTAAAAATCCTCTTACACGCCAAAAATCAAATCTGTCCTGTCCTGTCTGAGTGCTCAGGCATTCTGCCAGATCTACTCAGGTAATGCAGGCTGGAAGCTGACTGCACAAATCTACCGCCGGCTGTGCCTGGGATACCACAGCTACAATTTTCCATCATCTATCATTTGAAAAACATACTGTGGCATGTGAAGTAATTAATTAGGAAGACAAATACAGGCAGAGAGGGAGGTTTTATGTCGATGGGAGTTGTGTTTTGATGGATTGGACGGCGTGTTTCTGGGGTTGAAATGGAGCATTGGGCTTAAACATGTTGATACTGACGTAGGGATAAGCTCTCTCTCTAATTCCCCTGGTCACTGCGGTCAAATTCTCACTCTAACTCTCTCTCTCTCTCTTTTTCTCGGCCTCTATCCTTGTCTTTTTCTGCACCAGTGTCTCGCGCTAATGTGTTTTTCTGTTATGTTCTGTTTTTTCCACTCAAAATATAGTAAATAATCCTGATTTTCAGTTATAAAACCACAGTAAATCCAGTCTACTGTGCTAAATCTTTTAAAGGCACAACCTGTGATTCAAATGTAAACATAAGGGTCATGTCTGTCACAGCAACATAGAAACATGAGACAACAGATAAGTTATTAGCTGAGGTGTTATGAGCTCATACGCTGTTAATTGTGTGTTTGAATCATTTCTGCAAGCACAGACCTACATTCTCAATTATGATCAGTTAAGAAACACAAAATAGTAGTTTTCTACCTACAACTCAAGCTCAGTTTGCAGACCAAATAAAGTATGTTGCCAGAAATTCAGCATGCTTGCACTTAACAACCCATAAGAACTGAATAAAGTGGCCATTTCTCTGTTTTCTCAAGTTATTATCATGCAAAATTCTTTAAACAAATTCAGCTGCATTGCGAGACTGTGCCGTTATCTTTCCCACTGGGCAGGTTTTTCATTTCTTTTCGGGAATTAAAAAACAAGCTTTGCGAAGCCTCCATATGAAATGATGCCTGTGAGGTTGTCTATTTTTTGCAGTGTGCTGCACCTTGCAGACTCCCAACAGGTGGCTGCTGGACTTGGTGGGTGTTGATCCAACGCCAGCTGGCTGTGTTGATGGATGACCAACCACCGGCCTCTTTCTTTCTTTCTCTCTTTTTTTTTTTTTTTTTCTTCTTCAAGCCTGTAACGCGAGCTGCCGGTCTAGGAGGAGTGAGGCGAGGAGAGACTAAGGAGCGGATAGTGATCTGAGAACCGAAAACTGATTGGGTTTCAAAGAGCTTGGCACCGGCCTGCTGCAGGAGGCAACCTGCCAAGAAAAGGTTCCTGTGTACTTTCAGAACGGTAAATGGGAAGTTTAATCAGAGCTATATTGAAATGGTGATTTCCTCCGCGGACATGCGCACACACACACACACACACACACACACACACAAATACTGATCCACATACAAGCACATATTATGTAACCACACACACACACACACACACACGTTGTATTCATGCAGGTGCGCTGTGTCAATGAGGTGCTTTTTCACACCCGGGAATTCATGCGCACGCAGTCACACGCACATAGTGATGTATACGCGCATATGTACATGTTCACACACACACACACACACACACTCAGCATGCACCCACACACATACACACAATACAGATGGATTGTAATTATTTTAGTGACCAGTGGGGTTAAAGAGAAATTCAGTCTTTGATTTCTGAGGAACTGGTGTTTATTCCAAGCCACTAAAAATAGAAATATTAAATAAACAATATTACATAGTTTTTTTTTTAACTTGCCATCCCTTTCTAAAGAAAATGACTGAAACGCTGTACGATAAAGCAAATATGAACGTGGTTTTGAATGGTTTTTTTTCCTATTTATGGTATAAAACAATGTTGTGGGCCTCTAATTCATTTTCAAACATAAAAAATCACCAAAACTGGAGTTAAGAAGTTTTTTTACAACACCAACAGTTATGCAGACGTGAAAAAAACAAGTACATGTCAAGAGAAGACAAGCTCTATGCATCATTTCAAAAAGAGTTTCAGTAAGTGTAAATAGTGCAGTTGTTGCTAAAGATTGTATCATGATCAACATAAAAACATGACAATTCTTTTCATAATTGTCATAAAATCAGTTATATTTAAGTTTTCACCTGACAGCAAAGGTCTGTACATTAATAACTACACAGTATGCAGGAATTAACTGAAGGAAAGCAGAGTCAAGGGACAACATTAGAGGTCAAAGGTCAAAGCTGCGACAGTGGATGTGATAAACAGCTCTGTACCACTGCATGACAGGAAGGTTTTTAAGTGAAGAAATTACCAGCATGTGCCTCTGCCTGCCTTTACGTCCACCTCTGACTCTGCCGCTACCTATTTTCCCATATGTACATTTATAAGGGCATTGCTTTATCTTTGAGCAGCCGCGAGGATTAACGAGCCTCGGCTTCGCGCTGCACCTGACTGAACCTGCCTCTCGCCCCTCAGCTGGAGGATAATGCCTCTCCGGCCGGCGCTCTGTCCGACCTCGCCCTCAATTTGCTCGGATTTGAACTCTTGAATTATGGCTTACTAACGGCGTCTAACAGCTGGTACAAGGAGGGCTTCTCCTGCATATTTAATCGCATGAATTAAAGATGACCGGGAGGCTGCTTCCCTGGGCCTTTTTCCTTGATGCGACGACACAATGAGCGGGCAGGAGTCAGGTATATAGGTGATCTGCGTTACAAGAGGGTCAAGGCCTTCCACTGCCCCTCACATCAATTCATGTAATCTAGTCTTCTTCATATTGAGCGGGAAATAATGTGCCTCTGCACAGCTGTACTGCACTGAAAATATTATTCGCAGGTAACAGAACATTTTACCTGAGCACAGACTCAGTTCATTGCTCACTGTAGGAATTTGCAGCAGCTGATACTCTTGTTCAAGCTGATTATATAATCTTGTGTTTCAAGCTTACAAATACTACAATTAAACCCTGGAAAGGTGTACAGTATGAGGTTCAGGTAACAGTATACTCAAAAGATGATAAGTTCTGCTCCAATTATGGATATTACATTCAGCTAAGTGCAGCAGATCAAAAGACAAAATTATATATATATATTTTGAAATGCTCAATATCTCAAAAAGTTGAGAAAGTTGAATTTTTTTTTTTTACATATCCTGATGGGACTGATAATTATAAGACTTGTGTTTTAGAAGTGAAGCCTTTTTGGAGGCAGATTGAATGTGTAGAGCTTGAGAATATTTTTTGCAATGTAATGATTCATGTGAGAGGTTATGATGTTGTTTCACTGCGGGCTGGCGTTCATTAAAGAATAAAAACATGAATTCCTGCAGGTTTTTCTGACTACAAACACATCATATTCGTCAGCCATGGTGCACTCTCAGCTGCTTCGTGAACGCAGCCTTACTGCCACAGTCTCCCCACTCAACTACAATTGGAATTCAAACCGCAAACCCCACACACACACACACACACACACACACACTTGACTTGTGCCAGCAGTGGCGCCACGCTGCACCCGTCGAGCTTCAAAGCCTACAGGGGAGCGCGACCACAGCCAAGCCCGTGAGTCTCAGGTGCGGTGGGCCTTAGCCAGACAGCAGATGTATAGAGAGCTCCCACAGCACTGATCCCTATTAGATCTCCACAATTACCCCACCCAAACCGCCCCCCCCCACCCCAACTGCAAACTCTGCTTCAAATTAGCATCTGGCTCCCCGGGGCGGAGAGGGCCTCCTGTTAGTTGAGACCGGGGTTAATGTCAGGTAAGCAGGTTGACAGGAGATCGCCGCCGTCCTCGGTGATAATTACGTTTTGACCGTTTGACCCAAGTCATTTAGCGCTGGGGTGGCGGGGGTGGGGGGGGGGTGGAGGAAACCGCCACATCCTTTCTTCGCCACAACACCCTCCCCTCACTGCCACGACCACACACACACACACACACATTCTTTATATTCCTCGGATCTCTGTTATGATGAGAGGAGCCACTCGTGTCCTCTTGTTAAGTACACCAATGACAAGCAGAGAGGAAAAATGTGAGGCAGGGCGGAGGAGCAGGAAGACATCCTCACATTCCCTTTCAGCTATCACCATTTTGTTTTGAATATTGGCAATTAGAGGAGCCTGAGAATCAACTTTTTAGCCCATGAACCGATCTTCACGCTGCCATTTTCTCCCATTTCCTAACTAAAGTGATCCAGTCTTATTTCTCCCATTGAGTATGACTCCGCTAATAGACCCTGGTGCATCCGGTGTCAGGTTGGGATCTGAATAATCTCTGTGTAAAGTAATGTCCTCTGTTTACAAGCCATTATCTGTTCAGAGTCCCTCTCTTGTCTGTCTCTTTGTTACTCCCCTCTCTCAGTGGTAGCCTAATTGCGTTATCCAATATGCACTCCCCTCTTTGATCACTTAGCGCCACTTAAGGTGTCTGCTAGAGTTGCTGGAAATTGTCGGAATAAAGCAAAAAAAAAGGGGGGAAGAAAAAAAAAGGCGACAGGGGGGGGGGAGCTGTCGGCGATGAGAAAAGACCTCCTTAATTGCGGGGGGCCTTTGTTTTGTTGAGGAGATAGGTGCCACGGGCGGCTCTGACATGGTTTATGTGAACGGTTGACAGTGCTATTCTCTCAAGTTAAAAACATGGGAGACAGATGTCGCCAAGAAGCCGCGCAAAGAGGCTCGAGAGCCTTTTCAAGACCATAAAGAGGCAAGGCCAAGGAGGAGGTAATTAATACATAGACGTTGATAACGTTGACAGGTAAAATGTACACATTCTGACTTTGCTGCTCTCATCTTTAAGTCATGTCTATCCCTTCGTGAAATCTGGCTTTCGTTCTTAACAAAGGCCAGAGACTTAAGAGAAGATCAACAAGCCATCGAATGAAGTTAATTAATGCAATAATAACAATTTACTGGCAGGATTGTTGGTTTGTACAAAAAGTGGATCAAGGCAACACGACTGTCTCCTACATAATACGTTTATATACTGCTAATGTGCTTTGCCAAATATGCCTTAGAGGAAACATAATTACTGTCTTGATTATGTTCACTGGCAACGTTTTTTTTTTCTTTTCCAATCCACTAAGTGTGATATTCTTATGCTGTACTGATGTCATATGGAGGAGGCTGGTTCATGTCCTGCATCCCATGTGTTGTTATTAGCCAGGTTTAGGCTAACATGCACATTTAACATTCAACATTTAACCAACCAACCAGTCCTTCTTGGCCTTCAGAAACAGGAAATAACTTATTTTTTCTTTAAACTTACAGCGTCTTCAATCAAACCACATAGTGTCCTATCAGTAAAGTCAAGATTTTACAGTTATTCTCTGATTTAGCAGTGTAAAATGTGAGCTTTGTGCCCGAAATCACGTCCAAAATCTTTGCTCACTAGATTCCACAATATGAAAGAAACACATTTCTGTAACTATGAGAGTTTGATGCATGAATCACCCATGTGTTCTTTAAAAGCAGTACATAATAAACAGCAGTTGAATTTCTCCTTTAGAGATTAAAGGACGGGTTCACAGTTTTTCAAGTGTGTCTTAAAACAACAGTCAGGAGCCCAGATGAACACCTGACTGCTGTTTTAAGACACTCGAAAAATTGTGAATCTATCCTTTAAGCAGATTTGCATGGAATTACCAACGATCTCTGCGGTTTTTACAAACCACTGAACATCCCCAGGTATGTCAGTCCTGTGTAAATAAGGCTTTAGACTTTAATGTCCTGCTCTGCTGACACTCCTCTCCCACCTCGGTCTCTGTCCCCCTCATTTCCATTCCAGCTAAGTCTATAATTGCATTGTGCATCCACTTTTCTCTCTCTGTTCCTTCCTCGCTTTCTGTCTCTCTGTTGACACTCGGTTTGCCAAATAAACACCGGCAAACACACTGTACATACGTGCAGTACGGGGCTGTAAAAGAAACCAACAACTGAAAGGTAAATACCACTTTATCTGGCCTGTCACAGCAACAAGCGGCAGAGCACTTTGTTTACCTCAGTGCTGAGTGAAAGTGGCTCAGGCCCTGCTGCTGTTGTGATATGGCCTCTAATTAGTTTCCAGGCAGCCTTTACCTGCCTCTCCCTCAGTGGAAACCGTCAACTCCCTTGTGTTTTTCAATGTCTGTTAAAAAAAAAAAGAAATCTCCTCTCTGCTAGTCCTTTTCTTCTTCTATTCTCTTTACTAAAGCCCAGTGTTCCCCACTTCACCTCCTCCTCTATTTTCTCTCAGTTTTGATGTTTTTCTTTTACTTATTACTCTTTAATACTGCATGTTAATGCAAATAAAATGTCTGTTTTCCCAATGTGATCCCAATTAAAACAACAGTAATTCAATCTATTTTTACTTTATTAAAGCTCTCTGTGTCAGACTTACTGTATGTTTATGTCCACATATCCATTATCTATACCTACTTATCCTGTGCTGGGGCATGGGGGGGGGTGACAAGCTGGTTTAGGAAAGTTGAAACCACAGTATATAGTATTTGTTACAGTATTTGTGAGCAGTTTTGACAATAAGAATAATGTGGAACTACACCAGACTTAAATGCCTTGCTCAAAGGCAACTAATGAATCATTGCTAAATGCCTGATGTACTTCCTGCAGGTGTTGGGAATCAAACCAGAAACCTCCGGGACTGCCTTTCAGAAAAATTTCAACTAAACCTCTAATCTGCTTCTCCTCTTCCTTCTCCTTTTCCTCCCCCCCTCCACCTCCTTCCCCGCTGCCGGTATGGTTAGCTGCCACGCTCCGCTGAGCCGCTCTCGCTCCCCCAGGAGAAAATTTGTGCATGCATACTGTACATGAACTTTGGATAAATAAATAAACACCGAAAGAGCTGCTAGATAATTGAGCACAAGTGAGAAAGAGAGAAAGAGAGAGAGGCGGGCAGGCGAAACAATTTCTCCAGGGATGGTGGCAAAGAGACGGCGAGACAGGTATGATTAAAACCACAGTGATTTATGGGAAGGTGCAACGCCCGCCGTCACGCTCACTGCGTGTATTAACGTTTTTGTTTTGCATAGAACTCATCTGGAGACATGTGACCCCCCCCCCCACACACACACATCCCACCCACATACAACACACACACGCTGCTGAAACAACCTCTCTCCTTTCGTTTTACCTTATTTATGCAAAAACCGGCGGGGATTTTAGAGGTTAAAGCGAAAGCATCAAAGTGCGTCAGTTCTTGTTGTTGACCTCTGCGTAGGTGTTTGGCTGCCATCTTACAATACGTTTCCTCAACACTAAAACCTGACTGACCTCTGACTATATAGCAGGAACATACTCTGATAGGGATGTAAGGAGTTGTGGGAACGCGCTGCTCTTTTTCTGCAAGAGTCAAAGACTCGTGTGGCAACAAATGTCTTATTTAACCTGCTACAGTGCAGCCATTGTGCTGCAGAAATCGCCCTCGTGTATTTATCCCTATTTACACGTAGGGGTAGGTTGGAGTACTGTAGGGGGTACGTGAGATTTTTTAAAAATGTTAATTTAAAAAATATCAGTCATGCATAATTCCTAAGATAATTATACTATAATAAGTTCAATAAAAAAATGTAAATTTATGTTTGATAAACCACATTTTATATTCAATATTCCTATTTTCAGTGCAGTCGTTTCCCAAAGCAACAAACACATTCACGTTTATTTCACTGTGAACGGGGAGCCAGTTTGGATTTTGACTGACAGGCGAAAATCAAGAAAGTGGATTTGTGGTTGAAACGTAGCAGCGACACAGCTGAAAACAGAGCCAACAACATATCGTCAGTATCAGGAGGAATATGTTTTAATGGGATTTACCTCAATGAGCTGCAACCCTCCCAAGGCAGCGCGGCTCCGACGTCATCTCAGCACAAAATGTCATGTCGGTAAGCCACAGGAGTTTAACAGAAAACTTTCCGACTTCAGATCATCCCAACAAAGGATATGAAAAGTCTCCACAACATCAGCCAAAGCATCAGCCAAAGCCAAAGCTTCTTTTACTGTGTCTTTGCTCGTAGCTAAAGCCAAACAGCCATTCACCAGAGCTGAAGACCTATTACTTCCACTCCTGTTGTATTGGCCAAGACTATGCTGGACAAAAACAAATGACACCGTTTGCCACAGAATAGACACGATGGGAACAGACATCGTTGATCAAGTTGATCTCTTGTCTGAAGCAAACAGAAGAAAGCTTCCTGCCAGTCATCAGGAACAACTCTTGGATGTGTCTTCTGACTGAGGCCTACACATGAAGTCTGACACTCTCACACAGTTTTGGGTGTGTGTGTGTGTGAAGAAGGAACACCCTGAGCTGGGAAAGAAAAGCTTTGGAGCAGCTATTACCCTTTTGGATCCACATATCTGTGTGAGGCCTCCTCTTCTGCAACGACTCTGATCAAAACAAGGCGAAGAAACAGACTGTGCCTGGAAAAGAGTTTGATCACCGCAGGTGCCTCGCTGCCACCGAGAGTGACAAAGATGCTCAGTGAAGCACGAGCCCATGTTGCTCACTAAATTATCAAAAAGACACAGTTTAATCCAACTACAATGCTGTTGAATGAACCCTTAGTGTTGTTGCATGATGACAAAAAATTGGTTTGCCATGATTTAGTGATTTAGTGATAAAATTACAGTCTTAACAGCTAAAAATCAACAAACGTTATGATAATTTGAGACATACTGTAAGAAGAGTTTAGAGACACTGGAATGGATGTCCTACTTTTCAAAAATCATCCTGTCATTTAACTCTTTAAACTCCTCCTTGATCAATCATACGTGTCATCTCCAGAGAGCGCCGGCACAGGAGCTTCGTTTTAATGGCAGCAGGTTTGGTGGGATTCACTAGTTTCCGTGATATTGATGTCCATCTCTGCAAAAAGCAGCCATGCAAATAATTAAAGTGGAAATACACTGTATTGTCAACCAGAAATCAATGAGGATGAGAATATTGGTCAATAGCACTCATTCCAAAAGACAGAGTCAGCTTATTGTGCAGGCAAAACTGAGTGAGGAGCCATCATTTGCAATAGCAAAGCCTCCCTCATTTAAAGGAAAAGATACTGAATGGGATGTTTTGATAACATTTGATCACCTAATAGCTGTTTCTGGTGGAGTTAAAAAGAAAAGTGTGGATGACCTCTCACCCCACTGGCTAGAAATAATGTTTATATGATTTTGGGGATGTTGTTTTGTATATTTCCCTGTGGGCATGATGGTGACTATTAAGTTGAGGCAAAGCAGTTGGTCAAAGAAATGTAAGAAGAGAAGCTGAACGTGATTCTTAAGAAAATGTCACATTTAGCTTCTCTGCGCCGAGTAAATACAATCAGAAAGTTGTGGAAGAAGAAACTACCTGCAGAGTTTAACGTGTGCAGATTTCACATACAGAACAAAACAATGGTGCAAAACATACATTTGTGGGGTAAACTGTGCAGATCACACTCACTCTGCAAACAGTCCTACTCTGCAGAATGAAAAAGCAGATGCAAAGTGTTAAATGAAAACGCATTGAGGGCCACTAATGACAAAAACTAAAGTAAAACCAGGAGCCTGCATGTTTTATGACAATATCTCGGAGCTGGTTAAATGATGATAAGGCTCAGGTGGCTCATATTAACCTGAGAAAATAGAGGCGGCATATTTCCTCCTGTTAAAGTGTCGGTGCGCGGCGGTGATGGCGGCGTCGGCGGCGGGTGTGAGGGGGGGTAATTGAATTCCAGGCCGTCATACCTACCTCAGCTACGGGCTTCATTGAGATTAATTACTCGCCGAGACCCCACACATACAGCTCCGAGATAGCAGCCATTTTAGCTCGATGGCGTCCAGGACAGCAACCTCAGCAACCTGAAGAAAGAGCGGGTGGCCAGACAAAAGAGGGAACCACGCGGGCACTGATGTTATCGCCGGCGTTGTTGTGTTACGATTAATTAATTTCAAGGTGATTATACATCACTGAGCACACTGTGGCGTCCCCCCCCACACCCCCCCAGAAAAAAAAGAGGGATATAGGCGGCTTGTGGTGGTGGTGGGGCAGATAAGCAAAACAATGCTTGAGGTGATATTCAAATGTTTCCAGGACAGACTAATAATAAAGGGTAGTAATCTAAATATTCATTTAGGAGCATATGTGTGTTTAATACACCTTGTACTGAGGCATAAAGAACAATAGTATATTGCCCTTAGCTGTGTTTGCTGCTGTGACCTATAAATCCCATATCTGAGTGCACTGCCATGTAGACATTAGCTTTACAGTGCACAGGGAAGGGGTGGGGGGGTTGGCGGGGGCCTTACAGGGCCAATAAGCAGCGATTTTACAACCCTGTAGCACAAAATAAGCACAATGGGTGTAAAAGGAGGTGATAGAATTCAGATCAAAACCAAGGTCTGAACAAATGACTTGGGCAAGTGATTTATGGCTTTCAGAAATCACTTTTTAACCTATTATTAAACCAAAATGTCGCTCTTTTTGTCATTTAAATAGTTTTTTTTATTTTACAGTTAATTATTTCACTACTTAGCATATAGACATCTCAACACTGTCTCCTAGAAATGAAGTTTATATACTACTAATTTGCTTTGCCAGACACATAATTGCCGCCTGGGTTATGTTCTGTAAGTTGACATGAGTTTGCATCCTGAGTGTCGCATGTTGTTTAAGCTAAAAAAAAAAAAAAAAAGCACTTTGGTGAAGGGTGGGGGAGTAATCAGGGTTTTCGTTAAATGTCAAAAAATTTAAAAATATTTAACCAAACCAATGATCTTTCACTAACCTCCAAGTTCTCTGGGTGCCTACACATGACTATAAAAGCTGTTAAGGGAGAATTCATTGCAGGGAATTTTGTTGAATTATGTTGAACCGTTGCTAATTATGTAGATAAAATACGTAATGCAGGCGGTATTATAGTGTATGTTGGATGCACTTAATAATGCCCACCCCCATCTGGCATAAAGCTATATGCTATATGTGAAGGTACTTAAAAAAATCCTTTAATCTCTCAGTAAGAAAATGTAAGCAAAACCCTAAACGAAATGAATTAAAATCATTAAATAATAATAATAGAGCGGTTCAATTGTCCCTATTGTGAAAATCAGACA
This sequence comes from Scomberomorus guttatus, assembly GCA_038419695.1. Lineage (NCBI taxonomy): Eukaryota > Metazoa > Chordata > Actinopteri > Scombriformes > Scombridae > Scomberomorus > Scomberomorus guttatus. The sequence continues at coordinate 15,390,101 of CM076468.1, read as the reverse complement.
ATCACAGCGTACATGTAGCTAAATAAGCAGGAGATGCTAACATTCCTACAGTCTACCAATAAGGGAAAACACAGACTACGTAATGCTTCTGTACTGGTGAAAATAATGTTCCAGGCCTGATGGTCGCTAGTTTGAACACTAAAGTCTCATTAACATCTGTGTCTTCTGTAGCTGTACACCTACATGACTGTGAAGCAGGATGTTGCTGGAACAACATCAGCGTCAGTGATCAGCAAACCTTTCCCCTGGTAGATATAAGGTGAAAATAAAAAGGGGGGGGGGGGGGGGGGGAGCTAAAACTGCTCATCGTTATGAGTTTTTCCTCCAGAGGTCCACAAACAGGTCTGAACTCGGTTCAGGTTTTAGCAGCACTGTCACACCCCTTTTCCACAGCAACACTTGTGAGTGATAAAACAATACACACCTTTCAGCATCAAACCACACTGCAGCCAGAGGCTCACGTCAGCGCACTCCCACAGGAGCAAGTGGGCTTCAATTATCACCACACACACTTAAACGTTTCCACACACACACACGCGCGCGCAGCTACTGACACAATATACCTTCACATACTCATTTAGATTTTGTCTGTGTTTGTTTACGTGAGCTTTAGATTTTAATTCCAATCAGAGAGAGCAGTCACATTTTTCAGTTCATATCTGGATGCTTCACATGGATATCTGGAACAACAGCGCGGATCACATGGCACGCATCGCACTGTGTGTGACTGGAATCTGAGTGCTCATTCACTGGAGACAGTTGTAATAAATGTTGGCATCTTGAGCCCGTGTTAGCATGGAGGAAAACAAGAGACAACAAAAGAACGGAAGCCAAATAGCTGTCTTCACTGGTATTTAGGGAGATCCCTCAATTTAGTAAAACCTTGAAGAACATACTGCAGCTGAAATATGATGGAAACAAGCGCTGCATGAAACAGACAAGAATCAAAAAACAGCAGGACTGAGTATCTCTGGAGAATATGGCCTCAGGTGGATAACACACACAGTATCTGGTCTAATACACACTAAACACATATTTAATGCACATTCTTTGATTAGGTATCCTGTCTATTGTTTTTTTTTCTCCCCAGGAGGTACTTATCATCATCACACTCTCAACAAACACTAAGACGACACGATATCAGCCTGAAAATGCCACAATGTGACAGATGTGGGACATCAGAGTGAGTCAAATTTTGCTTCCAGGATTTTGCTTCTCTCACCTAGTTTAACGTGCAGTCTAACATGATTCGGCCAAATCATGGCAGGACCGTGAACGGCCAATCCAACACAGAGGCCATCTAAAAAGGCATAAACAGTGACTTAAAGGTGCAGTGTGTAGAATTTAGTGGCATCAGGCAGAACAGACTTGGCAGAAATGAAATATAATATTCATAAGTATGTTTTAATTAGTGTATAATCCCAAAAACTTTCCTTACTTTACTTATGAGCCCTTTGCCAGAGTCCTGCATCCTGTGCGCCCGCCATCCACCCCGACCTCTTCCGACCGACTTCAGAGGGATGTATAAATGTGAACATAATCCTGAACAATCAGACCAAACAGTACAAAAACAAATGCACTAAGATTTTTTGTTATTGCTATTCTACATATTGGTGCTCTTTATGTGGGTTTCATCATAAAAAATATATATAAACAGACATCCAAAAAAAACCTGATGTGGGCAGGATTGACTATAATGGCCTTACTGAACATGAGGCCTAATTATCAAGCGCACAACACGTATACATCCACAGGCTCTGACACAAGCGAGCGTGAAGGTGCATGTAGTCATACGTACAAATATATAGATCTACAGAATACAAACCGTACGTGCCTACACACACAAAAAAAAAACCCCTTCATGCCTAAGGTGTCGGCACCAGAGAAGCACAAACATGTAAACAGTAGCTCATTAGACTCATTAGCACAACACAGGACCCCGTACACAAAAACAACGCGGACGTAGTCATCTTCCTAAGAACACAAAAAGGTCCACCTTGTCAGTCAATAGTCTTTGCAGTGTGTGGGCGTCCGGTTACAGATACCTCCCTGCTCCGGTCCCTCGCTGAAGGGGATCTGTTTCATAGCTAATCGACAATATTGACAAATATCATATGCTAGGAGATCCTAGTATATTCAGCTGCAGTTAACTCTTTGTGATATGTGTAATGGAATCAAAGGACGTGCACAGGATATTTTAGGTGATCATGAATTTATCAGACCGCAGGCTTAAATTAACAATGTGTCTACTTTGGGAAAGAAAACGATATGAAATTATTCAGGATCAAAGGTTTTGTTTTGTTAATGAAGCACTTAAATTACCACCTGTTCTTTCCAAATAGACTCCAGTTTTTATATTCAAAAGAGTCAATATTCCATCCATCCATTATGAAACAAGAAAAATGTCTGCAGTATAAAGAAGTCGCCCACTTTTTTCTTAAATATCACACTTAAATTTGTGTTGGCAGGTGTCAAACTACTCAGAATATTTCTGTCATTTGTTTGTGTGCTCTATGCCTGACAACAATAATGTCTGTATTATTTTTCTTAAATTATTCATATTATGCAGCACTGACTTTATGTTCAGTCAGTTATGCTTTCTATTGTATGTAAGGAATATAATTGACTGGGTGGTGGAGCTATATGTGTTACCACATTGACAATAGATAGACCGTATCACAAAAACTGTACTAATGGGCATACAAAAAGGGCTCCACTCCAAGGGGTGCATACATATTTATACCCATGTCCCCTTTCATGTGTTTCTACAAATCTTATCTTGCACATCTCCTCTCGGCTGCTCACTAGCTGAGAAGCTCTTTGTATTAACAGAGACCTGCACAGTTCAGGCTCTATTTGGTTCCAGGGAGCCGATACCGTCTCATATCAGCGCACAATTTGACCGCGAAGAAAAGGGGATTAGACCTGCGAAAGTGTGACCCATTTTACATCCGACCTGCTAAATCAGTCGACTTATATTCATATCTCGCCCTTGCTCCCCACTTCCTCGCACATCCCCTGCTCACTTCCCCTCGGGTCGGCACAGATAACCTGAGATGAGGATGAAAAAGAAGAAAAGGAGGAGGAGAGGAGCAGCCATGCAGGTCTTGTACGGTACAGTTGGTGCTTGCTGGGGCCCAGAGCAAAGCCAGGTTCTCTGTTTTCTCTCCTAAATCAATAAGAGGGGGTCCTCTGGGGTGCCCTGGCCAGCCATCTGGACTGAAATCCAGGGGCTCAGGTTGTCCCCTGGGCTCCCCCGCCTTCCAACCCCGTATGCACAAGGACCTGGCACTAAGTTAATCGTCCTGCCTTCCCCCTTCCCTTCCCTTCCTCCCCCCAGCCTCTCCCCCTTCATCATCCTCCTGCCTTCTGTCCCTCTTCGTACACCTTCCATCTAATCTGGCCGGCTGCGACTCAAATGTCAGGCCACCTGGGAAAGGCAGCTGTTGGCCTGCAACGGGAGCCGCCGCGGTGGGCCTGGACCGGTCCCAGCATGCACTGCCCTGTCGTGTTCCTGACATGCTACCTCCAGCAAATAAAGCACTTTTAGCTTCCATAACCTGTAGAGAACTATTAATGAAACCTGCTACAAGACACATAGGTTTCTAAAATAATGCGACGCAAAAACAAAGTGATTGTCATGGAGGTAGAGGAGGGAGGAAGGGTAATTCGGGGCGTTGCTGTTGGTAACAGTTGCTACCATTCTGGATATGACAGGTTTCACCAATCAATGGCTTTGGGAGATATGAAAGAGAATTCTTCCTCTTTGTGTTGACAGAGATTAGAGGTGTCCATGCTGCTACACACACACACACACACACACACCCAACGTGCATGCAACTACACACAAATGAGTATATAAGTGTCCAGCTAACGATAAACGTGCGCGCACACACATTACCCCCACAGATATTTATTCAGATTCATCAGCTATCATTAGTGCCGCCGTTTTCATCTTCACCTTCACCGTCGTCATCCTCCTGCTCATTCACAATCTGCAGCACAGCAGGTTATAAATCTCAAAATGAAGTACAAATTACAGCAGGTACATGAGTCTATCATTTGCCTGTGGAGGAAGGAAGGAGGGCCAGCAAATGAGAGGAGCGATTTTCATCAATACATCGCCAGAGAAAGATCCATCTGGATCCACTGAAAGGAGGAGGAGGGGAGGGGGGGGGGGGGGGGACTTTTGGCATCAATGCGCGGCCATTGATTGTGCGTCCCATTACCAGTATATGATCCAATCTAAAAAGGGAGAAGAAGAGCGTCGCTGCGAGCGGGCCTTTCTGCTGCCCTGCCATCAAATAACGAAGACATCCCCCCTTTAATCACTCAGGAATGATTTGGGAAGGAATCCAAACATGAACACAGAGCAACGCTCGGGAGAAAAGCCGAGATTTGTTTGGGGGTATTAAAAAAAAGAAAAGAAAAAGAGGGAGAAGAAAGGAAAGAAAACACACTGACAAGGCCTCCCTACAAATACTCGGTCCGCTCCGTGGGGAAATAGGAGCAGAAAGGTAGCAATCAATATTGAAACACAGAAATTAAGCATTTAAATCAGTAATTAGGGAGCAGGCATGTTTTTTCACACCTGTACGCCGCCGAGCCTGCCAACCCCAGCGCATCTGTTTCCCTCCACCTGCCAGGCACCTGGTATCATTTCAATGGCGCTTGATTGCATTCAAACGCCGAAGACTCTTTTAAGCTTCTTAGTGATTTCCCCCCCCCCCCTTTTCTCCTCTCCCCACCACCACCCCCCCTGCATTATTTTGTATTTATTTGTATCTGTTCATTCCAATGCAGGTGCCTCGCAGTAATACTCAAGTGTGCCATACATGAGTGATTCTTTTATGCCTCAGTTCCTGCATTTGTCATTTTGGCGAAAGCAAGAGGATTAGGGGTTTGGATGTGTACCTCCCTTTTTTTCTCCTCTCTCCCCTCTCTCTCTGTCTCTTTCTCTCTCACACTTTTAACAACATCCTTCCCGAATAATTTGCATACCAAATTCTTTAACCCTACGGTGGTCAGAGAGGACTGTCAAATCCTCTCCACTTGGCTTGCTCTGTGTGTGCATCAGACCTGTGACCGCTGACTTAGTTCCATCACAGTAGATATAAAAAAAAAGTCAAACATTAAAGAGGTTCATACTAAACTAGCTTTTCTCCCCGTTTCTTGTTCTTTGTGTCTCTTCTTTTTTCAAACGCAGTATAATTATTGACAGAGACATAACTATTTGTTACTGCCAGCAGGGTTTACCGCCAATAACCTCTGTATTCTTCACTTTTGGTAACTTATAATGTTGTCTCGGAGATCGACCCTATTCAACAGCTGTGCTGACTGTCTCCAACCATGGCGATGGCAATATAGTCACTATCTGTCGCCTGTTATCACTGGAAATCCATTGATCTCGATGATAACGTTGACAAATGTTAGCAATGCGCAGTTATTTCAAGCATCACAACTTGAACCGAATGGGAGACGGAAGAAAATATTTGTCACGTGTAATGTGACTAAACATTAAGAGGTGTGTATCAGTCTAAAAAAACGCAGGAAATCACTTACTTAAACTCTGTAACTGTGCCTCTAATCACAGCACATTTGAACTGCAATCAGCTGATTCAAATGCTCACAAACACCTGCATGTTTCATTGGTCTTGTTCCAAAAAAACGCAGCCATTTAAAAGCCACACTAACAGGGGGGGGGGGGGGGATGGCATCTCTAACAGGTCAGCGTGTTACTCTTTATTTGACGCCACATTTACACGCAAGATCATTTATGTGTTGGAAATACTGCATGATGAACCTCAGGTAACGGTATCGCTTCCCCAAATAGATGCAAAGCGTTACAAATCAGCTTTTTATTTGTACACCAATTCCATTTGATTTTAAGGCCTGAAATGAGCCCTGGCCACCTGAGTCACCCCTGACCCCCCCCCCTTCCCCAACCACACAAAAATCCAAAAGTCAACCAGGGACCTCAGATGAAACTTGGCTGCCGGCTGCTCCATGTGCAAGTGTTGCAAATTTCCAGAATTCCCTCACTTTTCTCCCCCACCCCAACCCTTTAAACTAATGGGATCATTCTGATTCGGTTACGGAGATTCAACAGTTAGAGAGCCACCATCTGGGTTTCTGTTAACCTGAGTCAGATGTGAGCCTGTCGCTACTGCAAGGTAGAGCAGCTTGGTTAATGATTCTTAATCTTTTCTTTAATTAAATTGTGCAGCCAACCTGAAAAAATCTATCTTAATGCAAATGAGGAACTCCTTTTTTTGGCATTTGCTTACCGTAATGCACTAATAAGGTTAATTTAATAAAAATCTGTTCCAGTTTTTAGAGATAATTGTGTGTTTTCTTGATCTATTTTGTACAGAGCGAGGAGAAATGTTTGTTTGTGGAAATCGCTAAGGGAGGGAGAAGGGGCTCACAGGATGAGCCAGGGAAGAGACCTGCCGTGGATAATAGTATTTGTGTGAACTGAAAATCTATTTTGCTCCACAGCGGTGCACCACTTCAATCCATGGTGACAGTTCCTGTCAAAGAATAAAAAAAGTAAAAGTGTGTTCACAACAAAGGGGCCACGGTCGGGATGGAAAACTCCTTCCTGAACAGGCCAGAGACAAGAGCGAAAGGAGATTGTATTTCAACTTCACAGGGGGAAAACTATGGATGAAAAATACAGACGCAGCCAAAGGGCAGCTCAGTCTTCCAAACACAGTATCATAAAAGTTTGTAAAATATTGTGGAAAAAATATATATGAAGATTACCTTCCTACCAACAGCATACATTAACTATTTCCTCTATCGGTCACATGAAAATGTTGCTGATGGTTTGGTTCAGAAACTAAAACGTTGAGGAACATTTCCAGCAGTTGTGGGAGTTAAAGATAAATGTCTCTGTATTATGGCACTTTTAGTCACTAAGACATTCCTCCAGATACTGATAGGTGTGTTTCCTGTTTTAAGATTTGCGTTTTACTATAAACATCATCAGGAGGAGTTAAAGGTGTCGGAAATGACAGCTAACATGCATCTGCTGTTTGCTCAGTTGCATCATCTAGGGTGATGACGTTATAGGCCTAGACACTGTATTAGATTGTATACTGCCTTTAACTGATCCTCGTTTTATAGGAGGATCATTTCATTAATTTTTTAAAAAAACGGACGTGTTTTTGTGTGCTTTTGCAAACCTCACCACAAGATACGCCTCAGTATTGCTCTTCCGAGCCTGTGAACTGATGTAAGAAACTCTGTGTGAGGCAGAAATAACTCGGGTTGGGATTATAAACCTAATGTTGAGTATCATCCAAACAATATTCAGAAATCATGACACTAATGTAGCAGAAGAAGGTAGAAAAGGTAGTAAACTGGAACGACCTGGTGTTGCTTTTATGACATATATGAAAGCTCAAGCTAATTTGGCAGAATGTACAGGACATTTTAATGAAATATTCAGAGACCTCATGTTTAAGGTACAGAACCTAATCTGAAGTTGTTAAATTATTTATATTTACAGCACAACTCATGCCTGGTACTTGCAGCAGGAAAAGCCCCCTTGGCTCTGTGGCTCTAAATTAACACTGCTTACTAGTCTTCCAAATATGTTGGAAATAACCAGCATGTACACACTTTCTGTGGAATTTTCTGTTTGGTACAGATTGATATGTCTGTGTATCGTGATAGAACAAGTAATATAATATCTCCAAATGTATACAAACCTGTTTGTAATCAGACATCAAGACTGCCAAAGTGTTGTTTTGTGCAAAGACGGAGCATGTTCCTACTTTAATTATACTGTCAGTCTCCTGATGCAGAGATTAAAGGCACGTTGAGGTATGGAGTAGGTATAAAATGTGTCTAATGGGAAATTATGAGAGGAAACCTGAATATGGCAGGTCAGGGACACAGTAAATAAGGTAAAGCCTTATGTAGCCTCTTTAATTTTTAGTAGATTTGGGATTCAGATTCATTTCTTTGCTTGTTTCTGAATCAAATCGAGAAGTTGTTTAAGCCACAAGAATATTTTTATGATATTAAATTATCTTTCTTATTGGAATTGAACAAAATTAGCAGTTCTTTGCAATACTTTTGACATTTGAATAGCAGCAGTGAACACATTTAAAAGGAGAGTTAACCAGAATAAAGGAAAGCACGGTCAAAACATGGACCAATCAAGTTTTGATTGTAACAAATTCTATATCCTTCAAAATGACGGCATTTAACCTGCCACAAAACAACCATGCTGTCGAATTGTAATGCTGATGGAAAGTCATGTCCCAAAAATTGTTTTGTTGAGATATATTGTTAAATAGGTTAATCAATAACTATCTTATTTGGAAAGAGTTGGACGAATTATGGTGTAATGACTCTCCTCCTCTCAATTCTCCTGCCTTGGTGGGCGGCCACCTTAGTTGAATGCATGAAAAAAAAAAAAAATGGATACATGGTTCGTGAAGTTCAGGTTTGCAGCAGGCTCAGAAAAAAAAAGTCATTAATTAGATTACATTAGCAGCAAAGGCTTAGGGGGGATTAATGTCGAGAAACGTGTGCACTCAAAAGCAAAAGATAGTGTACCTGGGTGTGCTTCAAACCTGATTAGCTCTCGTGGCGGTGAGCTACGAGGGGTTTGACGGCTCACGTCTTGTTGTCTACCTGGCAGTTTGTGAGTAATCTCTCCATTGTGCTTGCGGGAGGAAGGTAGATTTAGACATCGGTGTGTATTTCTCAGCTGTCTGCGGAATAACACACATTTTCTGTCTGTTTTTTCCTTTTTTCATTTCTTTCCTCCTGTCTCGTACATCTGCTCTGTGCACATGAGGCCTGCCCCCTCTGCTGTTCCTGGCAGCAGCTTATCCAGGAGGTGTGCATGTGTGTGTACACCACAGTCAAGGTGTGTGTGTGTGTGACACATTTACGAAGCCAGTTGTAATAGGTGAATCACTGCAGCGTATCCCAGCATTCCTCCCTGGTGGCGGCCCGCGCCGGCAATGGCGGCAGGAGGCTCGTGTCAAGAGACGTGAGCTGGAGTAGAGCGTGTCAGAGGCTCATCGTCATCGCCGCCGTTGTCCGGGGCGACAGCTCTCCGGTGGATGGAAGAAGACATCCGTCAATGTCTCCTTGGCGCGTGATTCCTGTGCTGCTGGGAATAAGGATGGCGCTGCGAGGCGAGAGTAAATTCTCAAGTCAAATAAAAAAGATCTCCAGTAGAGGTAAAGAAGGGGGTGGAGGGGGTGTTTGGGGCTAAGGGGAATTACAGACAGAAGAACAACCCTCTCTTCGCTCAGTGAAAAGGTAAAAATATTATCATACCACACGTCATAAAGTGCAATACAGCCGATAACTTGACGGCCTCGATGTCAGACAGGCTCACTAACAAGTCTGACAATTGAAAGTCGAGGTGAGCCTTCTGGGAGATGGAGGGGAAAAAGGAAAGGGCCTGTTGGCTAAGTGTGCTCCCTCCCACCTGCCAAACACACACACACACACACACACACACACACACGCTCGCTCTCTCCTCTTCTTCCTCCTCCTCTTCCTTTAACAGTGAATAAAATTGACTCGTTTGCGGTGTGGCAAGCAAAGGTGCGGAAGCCGGTAGCATCACCTAAGCGGAGGCGTGCTGATCACACCTTTACTTAATGAGCTCCTTTGAAGGTCTAAAATAGCAGACCCCCCCCTCCCCCCCTCCTCCCCCAATTCTGCTGTACCTATACGCGTCTCCTCACCCCCCTCGGTGGCTTGTCAGGTGGAGTCTCACTCATTTGCGGCTCCGGCTGTCAGCCAGGGGGAGTCGGGGAGGAAGAAGGGAGGAGGTGAGGTGAAGTGGCGGTGGTGGAGTTGATGCAGAAAAGTTTAGACTCTAAAGAAAAAAGAAGGTAATTAACTAATGAAGGCAGCATATTAGACTGCATGGAACTGGGGTAGGGTGCAGTTATTGCGTCTAGCAGCTTCCATAGAGTGGTTTGTGCGGTGCATTTTCCATTTCGCCCCTACAATCCTCCTGTAGCAACGTCCAGGTTTCGTATCCGTACAGAGTAACGGCTGTAATCAGTGAGTGCATCAGTTTTATTTCTGTGGGAAGGGAAATGTTCTTGTTTAGTTTTTTGCAAGCGGACCGGTAGCAATGGCCAATCTTCTTCTCACTTCCAAGTCCGAGCTGCACTGCTGGTTCAACATAGAGCCGAGGTATCCGAGGTCCTCCGTCAGAGGTTTTCCAGCATTATAACAACTTTGCACTACTTCTCTGTCATCGTTTCTTACAGGCATCCTTGTCAGGTAAACACAGGGTGTTTGAACTTTATATATGTTAAACTTTAGTCATGATGGTTGTGTGGTTGTATGTTCGGTCTGACTGAAAATGTACAGTATGCGAGATAATTTGTCACAAATTTAAAGAAATTATGAGGATAATAAGATGTAAAGTGATATTGAGACCACTAAAAACTACCTGAAATGTTGAGTTTGTGTCACTTTATTATTAAAATCCGTACACTACTGTCAATCAAATTGACTGCTTACTTGTTTCAGCTAAAAAAAAAAACATTATATTTCAGTACATGTTTTGATCAGAGTGAACCTTAAAAAGGTATGAGCGCCCTTATCAGAACTGGGTCTGTATGCTTGTAAATTAAAGTCAAATGAGGAAGAGATTTAGCAAAGTCTGCTATCACCTCAGCAACCTATTATGGGAGGATAGAATTAACTAAAACTACAACCACAGGGATAGTGTACACAAACACATTACCAAAATACATTCGAGTATAACACATAATTCACAGTCTGTCAATAATTAATCCAGGGATACCTGCTCCCAACACGTGTAATCTTCTTAGGATTATATTGGGGGAAAAATGCTGTCGCGGCTATGACAGGTGTTCCTGCATTAGCATCTATTAAAAACAGATTATATGGCAGTTGCTCTCATTTTGGCGGCTGACATGGAGGAAAACGGTTGTTGTTGGCGGTGTAGCAGTTGCACAACACATATGCGCCCGTCGGAGGGCTGCACTGCAAACCGCCTCTGTAATCAGGAATGGCTATTATCTAGATGTTTTTTTAAACCTTTATTTATCCGAGGAAGGTTTGCTGAGCTTGCACATCCTTCTGCAGCACTGTCCTGTTTTGCATTCAGACGATTACACACATTTTCGACTTTGCAAGCTGCCCAGTGCGACGGGCCTTTTTGTGTCGGACACCGAGCCTCAGCAGGTGCTGTAGCAGTTATAATGAAACCCCATCAGACGTGTGTGTGTGTGTGTGTGTGTGTGTGCATTCTTAGTTATTTTGTGGTAAAAGTACAGTCATTTTCCTTCTAGCTGCCTCAACAACTTCTACTATAATTCCCAAAATTTCCTAGTGTGCCTTTAGACACCACCCAGAGAAGGTGCGCGATAATGCTGCGTTTAGTCAAATGTGACTGTAATGAGGATGTAAATAAAGGCACACAGACAGCTTTGGTGTTCTAACTCTTATGTACTGGCACCCAAATCTGATGTTTAGCTCTTAAGATCGCTGGAACATTCGCAAACTCTAACGGAGTTGCTGGATGTTATTCAGCATAAGGTCACATTCAAGAACAATGCACAAAACAAATAAGTTGAGCCATTAATGCAAAATGCAGTCGCACCAGCTGCTTTTGAGGTCTTGTTTTTAAGGTGGAATTTTTTTTGTTTCATCAAACATGCAACCAACCAGGGACATCTGCAATTCTTACATGTACTTTGCTTTCTTTTGACTTTGAAAAGACAAAAAAATAAATAAATAAAAATCCCTTCTAGCCATGTCCACGACTCTTTTTGTATCTTTCTTCTTTGAACTCCCTTCTCATCTCATAACAGGAACTCTTCTGTTCTTCTGTCAGTGCATTACAACTGTGATAATTGCAAATAGCTGCCTCTAATGTCTACTTTTTAAAACAAGCTTTTCTATTCTGCAAATTTTAATTCAACTCTGTTCAAGGTAAACTGCTCTGGATAGGAGTTTTAGATAATAACATAAAATATAAGCACGGTTATAAGTCAAATCACTGAGACTCTGAATTTAACTGCCTACAAAAGACCAAACGGCATGAATCCTGATCAGCCCTCTACCCCCCACCTCTTTCTCCAGCTGCAGTAATGGCTGGCAGGTCACACATGCACACTGGCAAAAAGGAAGTGCTAACGTTCAGTCACAGATGCGAGTCTATATAATGAGGCCCAGTAAGAAGACGCCATAATATCCTTGCTAATAAGGTATAATCGTCTCATTGTAATCAAGTTATGTGCAATTTATGAGGGTTAGGGAATGGGCCTTTTGACTCGTGATGCTTTTTTTTCCTCCGGATGCTGGTCTGCAGGGCTGAGAGTGAGCATTGTTTAAGTGTTGAGGGAGGACACATGTAACACACTTGTATGTTTGACTGTGTGACACTCCTCAGGAGGAGAAACTGTGAGTACAAAAATAAGATAAGTTGAAAACCTGTAATGGTCTAAAAGGTTTTATACAGATTATTTAACATGTTATATGTTGTATGTGGAGAAAACAATTACACCTGGGAGGAATGGAACAGATGTCACAGGGACGACAAGCTCAACAATTTGGACACATGTGATCCTACAATCCCATAAAACCAAAGACAAAAGAGGTTAATAATGACAAAAATAAAAATGAGACTAAAAATGTGTATTTGTTGCAAGTAACAGTAGACAGACGCATAGAGAAAATGAAGCTTTGCTCCTGTAACAAGAGCACTGTAATGCATTTCTTTAGGAATGAGAGGTACAAGTTTCTCATCTATTTGTTTATGTTCTTTTGGGCAGTGCAAACTCTCACAAAGGTAAATTATATCAAACTATGGATAGAAATCTGCCTGAGATTTCTGAATCCTACCGAGACACGTTTAACAATTCATTGTCTGTTCCAGCGTTTCCAAAGCTGTTTTACTGTGCTGCAACATTATACTGTAAACAGTTTGTGTATGTTTGGACTGATACAGTTACACTTCCTCCTTCTGACATACATTAAACGCCTGCTACAGAAGAACCATATGAAAAAAAAAAAAGAAAAGTTGCCTGTACCACCTTGTAAGACCTACAGCAAAGTAAACCAGCTCATCTTATTGAGCCAAATGTGTTTTCCATGTATGCAGCTCTCCTCGTACCACAGTAATTGCATTCCTGAGTCAAACACCCACCCATCGGTGATTTGACACCGTCTGTTTGATGCGCCACGTGTGTGCGTGTATGCACATAAATGTGTGTTTGTGGTGCCTGGAACATATTACTGTCGGTACGCCAAACCTGCCTGCGATTGTACTAATAAAGGCCGAGTTCCTTCAGCTCAGCCTCGACGGTAGACAGCACCAATTACATAAAACGACTGGAACGCGAAGGGGTCGTCTTCCACAGCCTCGCTGACACCCGCTTTGAACTTCCCCGACTTCAAAAGGTATTTCGCTGAGTGATTACCGGGTTACAGACTGGGTTTTAAAAAAAAGAGGGAAAAGAGGAGAAGAGAAAATGGATCCTTCAAATCACCTATATATAAACATTGGCATTTTGATGCCTTTTAACATTCACTGTAGCCTGAAAACCTGCAGATACAGGATGACAACAACAAAGTGGATCCATTATGAAAGTCGATGAAAAGCCTTAGTGTTAAACCACAGATGTTGTATGATAGACAAGGTACACCTCAGAAAATCGCCAATATTCAAATAGACACTTTGCACAAGTGTAAATTAGGAGCTTTACTGTATGTTTGCACTGATGGAGCAGCTGTGGATCAGGAGAGTCTTGCACAAAGAGGGAGTTGGCAGTCTGGTGGAGTCTGAGTGGGTGAGCGCCGTGCTGAGACAGCCCATCAATCAGCCCTTCGAACACCTTTCCCCCCTACTTCCTGTAAGTGCTCTGCGATCCACAGCGACCGCCAGGAGTCCGCAGGAAGCCACTGGGTGAGGATTCAGCAAACCTATTTTTTCCTTTTAATTTGAGCAATTGCTGCAAGTATTGATTGAGCGAGAGCACAATGCAGTTACAGGAGAGGTGGAGAGAGGAGCGCCAAAGGGGGAGGGCCCGGGCGCCGTTAATGTAGCTCCGACAGGGGAATCAAACGCTCCCTCTTGTTTTAAGCGCTCCTCCACCCCGGCTGCACAGGGCAACGGTGCCGAGCGGGTCGATAGTGCTGATTAAACGGCACATATCCTGGTCATCAATATTATACACACTCTATTTGTGGGGCGCCAATGTTCAAGTCACACTGCTGGTGAAGTAGATAGATACAGCGGAAATATAGACAGTGTAGTGCAGCTGCACGGGGGCCTGAGAATACCTGCGATCCCGCCGCAAAGAGACGACATACTGAAATCACTCAGCAAGTTTCCAAAACTTGACAGTAAAGCATCTGCGTTGTTGTGGAAAAGTGCGTGCCATGTGGGTGTTTGTTCTGCACGCTGGGAGGGGAGCCCCATTCACAAATCTCCACCTAGCAGCCACCTCGGGGCTTAAATCACACACATTTACCAAACCCACATTACATCACAGGCCCTAACTGGCAAATACAAATCAAATGCATTAGGAAGTACATTTCAATCTGACTACTTAGAGTTCAACAGTCATATTTCAAATATTAGATTAATTTATGACTGTATGTCCATGACGTGTAACAGCTAAAGATGGATCTACTGTTGCAGGAGGCACTGCTACACTTCAGCAATTACAAACATAAACCAAGTCCCTGCCACACACATACACAAACACATACGAGTGTTGGACAGTCGATAGCACTACCGCATGATAATCGATCGCCATTTGTAACAGCAGGGTAGGCAGAAGGGTCCGATCAGTGCAAATTATTGTCACTGCATGCTGTCGTGCTGTGCAGTCAGCCGGCCGGCATAGCGGAGCAAGATAAATGACAAAAGAGTCGCGGGAGCAAGATAGCAGTTAGTCATACCTGGTAGTGCAGGGGACTCGACGGGGGGGGCGCACATCAATACGACAGGGGAGGGCGGAGGGGTGGGAGGGGAGAGGAGGAGAGAGGGGGGGGGGGGGTGAGGGGAAGAACCTGGAACAAATTAAAATATAGTAAACGACAGATTTCATGACATTCAGAAAATGATATGCTTTGCTTGTGTGTTGTTTTTTTTTTTCCTCTTTTCTCAGTGGGAGTGAAGGTTATGTGTGTCACAGATGCACAGAGAATTTACATTTTCCTTCGAATGTGCTTGATCTTGCTGGGTTTGTTTTCTCCCGCCACTATTATAAGCAAACAGACAAGAAAACACGTGTATCTTAACATATTTACATATTTTGCTGATAATTATACTGCAGATGACTCATTTACAACATCAAAAAACACCCAACCTTTATTTATTTCCACTTTTTATAGTTGATTTCCACCTTTCCAACTTATAGGAGACAAAGTCTAATTGTTTATGTGTGCAAACTATGCTAATAAAACAAATTATTAAATTAAATTCTGTCTCATCTACAAGATGTTGACCCTGAATACTTGTCTAATCACACTATGTGTGTATTTACGTACATTTACATTTGTTACACCTGTTAATTTCTTGCAATGATGGATTTATGAATCTTACTGCAGGTTCCTCTCCTCTGCTAAGCGCCCGCAGTGTAAATTCTGTATGCCACCGATGTATCTGTGTTACTCCAGAGCTGCATTTATTCCAATACGTCAAAAAGGAATAAATGACACAATCAAAATCCGAGTGAAAGTGTAAAGTGCAACAATTGATGTGCAGTCCAGCGATGAAGACACCTCTCAAGAAGTCAGCGGTGTTGCATCAAGCAGCCCCATTGATTTCAAAACGGGGAAATGGAAGGTTCTCATTGATTGGAGATGCTCGGGGTCTTATTAAACAACTGTGACTGTCCCTAAAGCAAACATTGGGGACAACTTACCTAACATCTGACTAGACTCCATTGATTTTTTTCTTCCTAGGTTGGTGTTTGCATGTCCCCCGCACCGCTCACTGATGCCTCGGTAGCATCGGAGGAGAGCGGCGTCGACACAGCAGCTGTAATTTGTGATAGCCGATCAGACGTTCTTCCGGGTCAATACTGTATCTTCTGTGGAAGCTGGCTAATAGGAATAAACATTTTATCTTTGTCTAAACAATTGAGTCAAGCGAATTCCCCATAGTGCTGCAGGGTCAATGGGTGATGCAGTCGGGTAACAGGGCTCCTGTTTTAAATGGCTCTCATACAGAAAAGACCATTAAAAATCAATGGGGAGTCATTTTTACGGGGGAGGCGGTGTCAGAAGACGTAACTCAGGTGCAACTTTAATTGTTGCTGTTGGAATAGTCCTAAACAAGAGCCGCGGAAATCTATGAAGTGTGTGTATTTGTGTCTCTGCTCCATGATGTGTGTTCTACAGTAGCAGGCAATGGAAAAGTGAAGTCATGGCGGAGAAAACGTAAAACTGCTGCCAGCCATCTTAATGTGCTTTTAAGATTGCGGGAACCTAATTTTGTGTTGTATGCATAACTTGTTTTTTTTTATTTTACAATCTACAAATTGAGCATGTGTTCATATCCAACAGTGCAGCAAACCAACTTGAGATTGTGACACAGAAAAGAAACAGTTCAGGTATTCGTCAGTAGAGCAATTTCAATCAGGAAAGAGTTTGACGACAATGAGATTTTAGGGGGAAAGAGATCAGTTAATATTCCTGTATTATTGTTCCTTTACTGCACAGTTACCAGAATTCCAACAAGTAATTTGAAGGTCCTTTCGGACATCTAAAGGAAAGTCCACATCGAAGCATATAATTAGAACCAGGCCTATCTGTGTGTAGACCTCCCAATTTCTACATTTTCTCTGATTATCCCAAACACAGAGGCACCGCAGAACTCTTTCTCAGAGAGTGTGAGTGATGCAGAGAAAGTGGGCTGGTAACGAAAAGGAGCCAGCTCTACTGAGGGAGCACATTTCATCCGAGGGTCAAAGAGTCAGCGGAGAGTGAAATGACTGTTTGACTCTATTCCATCCTTCCCTCTTAAGTCACACAAAGCGCAGCAACTCCCAGCCAACTGTGAGGTATTGTATAATCGCCGTGTAGCTCTTAAGAGGCCTGGGAAGGAAATCGTTGTGGAAGGAAGTGCAGAGAGTTAGTGTACGTTCAGGGGCACAGTGGGAGTCAAACTGAGCAGGGGTGGACTGTTGTTGGCCTGTGCTGTACACTCAGTAGAGAAACTCAAGTCACGTGTGTTTATAAGGCGCTGTTAACAAACCAATTTGTTATAATAACTCAGTTTAAAATGTTATTATTAATGATTTGTATTTTAACAGGGAAAAAAGGGAGGTCTTACTTCAAGCCAGTACATTTTCAAAACTAAACATGAAGAAAGTAGGAACCAACTTTTGGATAAATCATGCAGTATAAGTAATAAGTAAGTGCATTATCTAAGAGGCCTTTTCCCAACAGGAGTGTGCTATAAAAGGTTAAAAAGATTATAAACCTTCTGATTTTGCTGCTCAAGAAACAAATGAATTCTGACAACAACAACAAAAAAAACAGACAAATGTTGACGTTCAGAGACGCACAGAAGGATGTTTTAAAAAACACTAATAATGCTTGAAAACCTTCTAATTCACAGTGCACAGAATAGTCAGCTGATGTTTAATACACATCCAATATATTACATTCTGACTATTTACCCTCAATGTATTCAGTGTTTCCAACAGATTTCGTCTGGAAAAGTAGACCATCACGACACGCAAAATTCTCCATTGAAACCCTGAATACTACATTTTTCAGGGGATCAGAAACCCTTCAAGGTAGTGTGAACAAGTGAAAGACTGAGTTTGACGTGTGTGGGTAGGTGTGTTGAAGCACATTAAGACAACTCTTGTGTGAGCTGCATACTGTATATTTATTCACAGTTTGAATGCAAGCATTCCACAGTCAAGATGGTCTATAAAGTTTACAGCACACGTGCTCGGGGAGCTGCATTACCTGCGTTACTGATGATTACCAAATGACATTTAAGAGCTTTCTGGATGGCGGTTTCCATCCGTCTGACGAGCATGAGAGGTTGTAACACTTTAGGTTTCTCCACCTGCATCAGCTGAGAGGTAATTTCCAGCTGTGTTTTCTCATCGTGGGTTCGGGACTCATCCATCCTCAGCGGAAAAGGTCACACAAATGTTTTACAACCTGGGCAATTAAAGTTCAACTCCTTCTCAAGCCTGCCACCTGTATCAAACCCTTATTAGCCTCGACACTAATGGTGTCAGATCATCTTGTAGCAGAGATAACTCTATCCATGGATGAAATGCTGATTTTAAATAACCCGTCTGGTCAAACGTGCCCTCGGGGGCAATCAAAGGTCAGACCAAAGGTTGTGTTTGATGTCCAACTCGTATCCCGTTAAGGTCTCGTGGCCACAAGTGATTCGTAAAATGGGGGCCGACTCAAAGGGCAAAGCAAGCGACATGAATACATTTTATGAGTGACAAATACATTGTAATCTCTGTTTTCACAAGAGCAAACGGCGACGGCGATGCGTTGCCAATTAGCAGATGAGAATTCATCAGTGGGAGCTGCAGAGCACGCCGGTGGCCACGGTGCCGCTGCTCCTCGATGAGTAGTGACCGCCACGTGCATGGGCGCTGTCATAGCAACGGCAGTCTTGAAAAGTGCATGAGTGGACTAAGGCAAAAGTCTGTGGGCAAAATAAATAAATAAATGAATAAAAAAGAAGAGTGACCGTCTATATATAGCTCATTAAGCTCTGCTAATTTCCTATTTAATGAAATGTATAACTCATGAATCATAATATTCCAAACATTAACATATAGTGTGGACTCAGCACAGTAAAAAACATTTAAAAAATATGTGCACACGTGGCACTATGAGTTCAAGTTTTTAAAGTCGGTTCCATTTAGATAGTTTTAGTTAAAAAACTGGGTGAAAAATATCATACATACATTTTTGGATTATTTTAGCAAGAATGAAAATATGTACCTACTGTTAGTGTGACTCTAAAAATGTTTCCCCTCTAATGGTGTGAGCGACTGTAAAATAGCTGCAAATGTGCACTTTTATTGATTAATATTAAGATGTTAACAGAAGGTTCAAGTCTGATTTGCAAATGAAATGCACAATCAAACGTGTGTTTTGTTCATTGTGCTGTTTACTTCATTGGATGGAGGGTTATAATGCAACAAGCAAGCATCTGTCATCATGTTCACAGACACTTTAGAAGAACTTTATTTAGCTGGGCACATTGTTTTCGTAATTTACTGCACCACTTCAACTCACTACACAAGAAAAACAACATTCTTCAGAAAGTTCATTCCCCCGTGCCAACTCTGTCTATAAACTTAACCACATAAGGAGGTTCCTTCCTAATTTCAGATTGTGGATTCCTGCCCAACCACATCATCTTTTTTTTTTTTGAAAGAGATGAAAGTCGTCTGACCAACAGGGAATCCAAGTTTTAGAAAATCACAAAAATGTGGTTCAAATTGTAGTCAGTTGTAGATATAGCAGAAACTAAATGACAACATATTTAGAAGAAGTTGGTTTCATTCTTGGCTCATAAAATGAAATAAACACAAAAGTAGAGTTTCTTGTTTTTAACATTAGAGAGGGCTTTTCCTTAACATTTCTTACATAGGAGCAGATTTATAAACTCTACTTTGTTCCCTTTTCGACACCTGTGCAGTGTGCGGGGCAGATGACACCATATTGGATTGATGCACTTGACTTGTTCCGGCGCGGCGAAGGTAGTGTGAGGACAAACAGTTAAATACACTGATTCATCTCCAGCCGAGCGCGCTGGCACACACAGCTGTGCCGTCCGGCGAGCTTATGGCGTCGTCATCATACTTCAATTATGAAGAGAAACGTATTAGAAAATGTAAATTGTGTTAAATTGAAAAAGTGCCTGAGGATGTAAAGCGGGAGGTGGGTTGGATTCACTAATTCTTTGACAAACTTGGTCTGTAAATGTGTTTGGGTTGAGCAGTTGGTAAAGCTTTACACTTTTATGTAGCAAGGATTAAAGTATATGACGCTGTAACAATAGTTTCACATCTTTTCACAATATATGGGTCGTTTAATTATCCACAGTTCCTCAGGACTCAACTTTGACAATATGACAATCAAACAATTAATCTATTTCAGATAAAACAAGTGATTTATTAATTCCTTGGATAATGATTCCTATATTAAACAACAACCTTGAAATGGAAAAACATGAATGCAACTTGAATGCAACATTTCAAATGTTTAGAATCCATCACTAAATTCATGGCAAACCAATATTTTGTCATCATGCAACAACACTAAGGGTTCATTCAACAGCATTGTGGTTGTATTGAACTGCATGTTTTTGATAAGTTACACTCACAATTTAGTGAGCAACATGGGCTTGTGCTTCACTAAGCATCTCTGTCACTCTCGATGGCAGCGAGGCACCTGCGGTGATCAAACTCTTTTCCAGGCACAGTCTGTTTCTTCGCCTTGTTTTGATCAGAGTCGTTGCAGAAGAGGAGGCCTCACACAGATATGTGGATCCAAAAGGGTAATAGCTGCTCCAAAGCTTTTCTTTCCCAGCTCAGGGTGTTCCTTCTTCACACACACACACCCAAAACTGTGTGAGAGTGTCAGACTTCATGTGTAGGCCTCGGTCAGAAGACACATCTAAGAGTTTTTCCTGATGACTGGCAGGAAGCTTTCTTCTGTTTGCTTCAGACAAGAGAAATGGGCCCAATCCAGCTGTGATTACTCTGCAGAATTAAAAACCACCAATCAAGTTGGCCAAATGTCCCTCTATGACTGACTTCACTGGAGCTCTCTCCACACCCCTCACTGGAGAGGAAAGCATCCAGGTGTAACCCTTTACACATGATAGGAGAGTGCTCCGTCTGTGTGCCTGTTAGCACATTTAGCAGAGCAGCAGTAACAGTGAGTGCTCCGTCTGTGTGCCTGTTAGCACGTTTAGCAGAGCAGCAGTAACAGTGAGTGCTCCGTCTGTGTGTCTGTTAGCACGTTTAGCAGAGCAGCAGTAACAGTGAGTGCTCCGTCCGTCTCTGTGGCTGCTGGCTAGGTGGGCTAGGGGGTTTATATCGGTTTATATGTAGCAAAGTGATCACGTAGAAACCTACGTCAGGTCACATGGGAAAACGTTTTTATAGGGCTTAGGAAAATAATGCTAAAACATAGGTACTTCGACCAAAAATTTAATTTTTGGAAGCTACAGAATGATATAAAAACCTTAAAATTACAAAAAAAAAAAAAATGGACCCGCCTTTTAAGTTGTTGGGTTGAGGCTCATGTGAATTGGCATCTCAAATTTTGTCTGCAAGGATTTCTGTGTTTTCTACATTTTTTCTCCCTCTTACGGGTCAAGAATTATTGCAGCTGTAGTGGATATTATTACATTTTGGGCAGGAATTCAAGAAAATGTATCACGGTACTCAGCACTGGAGACCACGACAGGAGGACAGAGGAGGGAAAAGAGTAAGACACAAACAGGACTATCTTTCGGTCCTGTTCCAGCCCATCTCGGTCCAAACCATGATTCTGGGCATTCAGCACCCTCCACTAAACTAATCAACACCATGTTTGGGCGTCGTGCCCTGAAGGTAAGGTGAGCAGGAAGTTTGGGACTCCAGATACAGCACGGCGGGGCTTCATAAATCAAGTGCTCCTGCAGATTCTCATTCACGTATCGCTCCGTCTGGCTGCACGCTACAAGCTGTAATTACACACCGGCTAGCTGTTGTATGGAGCTGAGGAATGAGCTACAACATAACGCACAATAAAGCCTGTCATATAAAAAATGGTGTAAAATAACTGGATCAACACTGCATTTTATAGTCTCCTAGTAAAATGACACTCAAATGTACAAAGAGAAGAAGTAAAAACACAGTTGTAAATGAATGGATGGTAGTGCCTGAGCTCTCTGACAAAATGTCTTACCCTCTATGATTTCTTTCTGCATCGATACAACATTACAGCCGCTGATCATTATTTACAGAATGCCACAGAGAAGAAAATAAAGCTGAATATTGTACCAGAGAATCCAAACAGTGTTTCATCAGGCTGGTTACAGTAGGCCAGCATTTTTAATTTGTGCAAACCATTCCCGTCTACTGCTTCATGCTAATTCTGCAGCATTCATTATGTTGAGTGTCGAGCCGAAAACAGACCTTACAATTACAGAGGCTTACAAAGGCAAGACGCCCCACACCTAACAACTATTTCCACCAAGATTTTTCAGTCTTGACAGTAGGAAACGAGCACATATTGATTTAGCAAAATACAAAAGACAACACATTGGATGGCAGGTAGACTATAATTAGAATTGGCAACATCAGAAATCCTCAGGGAACACAACATACTGTGTCTTCCTGCACCAAAGTAGAAACAGACACCCATTAAAAACAGTTTACCTTGGTAATTTATGCTGCAATTTGTTTTATGGTTAAAGTTTTATGGTGTTCAGACTGAAAACAGAGGATGTAAAACAAAATAAAATGTAATAATACAAGGGCCCCGCGTTGGTGGGATTTATAGCTTCAGGTAATAATATATGATTCAGGAAGGCTGGTTCGAGTTTGAGTAAGAGATTCATGAGTTTTAAGGGTTATCAGATGCCAAAACTCTGCATCACCATTAGTTTATACTATGAGACAGGATTTTACAACTCTGGTAAGTAATCACCACAGCAATCACTTTATCCATTATCTCCATGATAGCAAAGTAAACAACAGAGTTCTAGCATTCGGATTGCAAACTACTGGTCGTGTCTGCTTGCACAGATCTGACTGCATGTTGCCAGATGACGAGCCTCGTTCAACTTTTTTCGCTGGACGACCCCCTTTGATTTTTTGCCAGAGCCAGAGCTGCGTCGGCATGTCTGCGCTGTGGTTTTTTTCAATGATTTGGATGATTATTATTTCGCCCACCATCTGTAATCAACCTCCCGATTCCAGTCATAATAATTATACATATTTAAGACGATCTTAAATGAGAACAACCGGCAGCGACTGGATCAGGAGACCAACAATTAGAATCCTTGAACACCAAATACTGAATGATTTTATTTCCCAACTGTCAACATCAACTGGTCCACACCAGTATAAGCTTGGTCCAACCACTTGTGATACCAAATCATAACTATAATCAGCTCAACAATCGTAATGTGTGACCCAACAGTGTAAAAATGGAGATTTTTAGAAGCTCTAAAGCTTAATAATTAGTCATTTTAAATGATACACGGCACAATTTTGCAGTTCTGTTTATCAAAAAAAGAAGGGTTTTACAGATTACTCATGTAAGCCAGCTGATATACCCTGCAACATACAGAAAAACTGTGCAAAATGTGCACAAGAAGCAGGAGACGGAGCAGGAGAGTCAGAAAGCTTTGAGGTTGTAGAGCTTTGACCCAGGCTGTTTAGCCTACGAGCTGCAAACAGCAGGAAGCAGGGTTAAAGTCAGATCTCAACAGGGGCTTCTGGGGAAACAGCACACTTAAACCTGACTGGGCACTTCCTGCTTTAGCAACAACAGAGGCCACACATGGTAATGCTATAACTCCTCTGGTGACACAGCTCTTAATGGACCAGGGGAAAGCCTGAGGAGAGCTGGGTCAGGGGATCAATCGGTATCGTGGGAAGCTTTTAAAGACTCAACTCTTATTTGAGATTTAAAAATAGAGCCGGCCTCGCTTCTCCCATAGCGGGGAGTGCTCTGTAGGATGCATCCGGACAAATGCAACGGGCAGCAGCAGCAGCCCCATAGCTCCAAAAGAAATTTCCACGCGCTGATGTTCTTGCGCCATTGCATGTCATCAAACTGTGACGTTCAATGCCCTCCTGGAGGGATTTCGTAAAAGCTCTGTAATTTACTTTTGTAATTAACTTTATTGGTGTATCCACTTTACCTCAACCTGCCTCATCTGCTTCTATTTCACTGTAATTTCCTACATTTAAGTGGTGTAAACTTACTTAGTTTCAGCTGTGGGTTTTTTAATTGTAGGTGGACAAAGCTATTGTGAAGGTGGAGCAAGATATACACAGCAAGCTGCTTTGCATTTTGGTCTAGGTGTGAAAGAGGTAAATAAAAATCATTAAAATCATAGATAACATTGGAACATTCGTTGCATATTGCTGGTTTGAAGTGCAATAACAGAACATTTTGAAAGAACTTGTTCTGGGAAGTCTGAAAAGAGAAGCACTTAAATTAGAGGCACTTTGCTTCCCCTTCTACGGTCGGACGGCTCCGTTTGAAAGATCTCTTGACAAGGAGAAGAAACTCTGTTGTCAGAATGAACATCCCTTCCCTGAGCCCCTCCTCTCCTCTAAATACACAATGGGAATGTCAGAGTCTACGAAGCAGCGAGCCGGTACCTGAATAAATCGCCGGGCGCGTGTGGAATTCGTTCTCCTTACCCATGTGTGGCAGCGGCAGCTGAGGGCTTCACAGGCATAATAAGGGAAAAGTAGTACTGGCTTACAACAATGACATCTCAGAGGTGGATATAAAACATCCAGCTGCTAAATATGAAAAAAAGAGTTAGATTCCATCTAATGTGATCACTGTATTATTTCTCTGTAGCAATCCTTGCCTCAGTGCTGACTGCATTTATGAAGCAGCATACAGTAGATCTTATCACCCTTTTCAAGAACCCTGTTAGCTAATTGCAGTAAAATCCAGATAATACAGCAATAGATCAATTTGAAAGCATTTCCTTGAATTTATCAATCAAACGTCTCTCCCTGAATGAAAGCATTGTCTCCTCTTGGCTTCTTAAATGTAAAACACTGTAAACAATTAAATATTGGACCATGTTCATGCAAAACCCCTTTTACCATTTGCCAAAGTTTGGTTTTTCTTCCTTCTGTATCCACTTAAGCATGATTATGATTGTCAAGAGTGTTTTGCCACCAGTAGCTGTAAGAGGCATTGTGGCTGCCTCTCTGTTTGACAAAGGTGCACTTGTTCGACTGCCTGCTCCAGCCCCCCGCCCTCCTCTTGTTCTGGGCTTGGCCTATTATGTTTCAAAGCTTGGAAGCGCGCTCCCTCGACAAAGCGGGGGTAAATGAAGATATTTGTTTCCACTCAGGTAGCGCTGGCACGTGCCCGCCGCTGCCTCAGCTCTCAGAGACAATTAGCCGACACCTGCTCGCAGCAGATTGCTCTGGCAGATTTCTGCTGCTCCTGTCGCCTTCGACACCGCCATCTGGCCTGGGGAAGGTGTTGCACAGGTCGCCTCGCTGTGTGGCGAACTCACCAGCCAGGAGTGACTCGGAAAGGGAGAAAATAGACACAGAGAGGAAGCAAACAGAAGTGCAAGCTGTCTGTTTTTTTGTTTTTTTTTTAAAGCCAGATTGTGTATTTCTGTCTAAACATCTAATCTTTGTTTCTGGGCAAGATAGAGACTATATAGTCCCAACCTGTAATATCTTTATCCTCCAAACTAGTGAATCTATTTTTATTTATTCAATATAAAACAGTAGACCAGGATAGTCATTCCAAGATGTAGACACATTTTACTATCCGGGGTGTCAGTCTATGAAACCCACAAGGAGGTAAGAAGTGATTGGGAGCGGTTAGAGGCAGGAGGGAAACCGGGATGTTCAAGCTTATGAGCAACACACGGCAACATGCGGCCATCGTTCTCAGCCTCACCTTTCTCCTCTCTCTGTCTCTGCGCTTCACACCTACAGTGTACATCTGCGGCTGCAATTCATGCGTATGCAAAGAGAGACATGATGGAAATGGATACAGAAGCGCAAAAACTGAAAGCTGATTCCGGCTGCTTGTCATGTTAAGGCTGCTTATCGTTACCATTCATCCTCTAATAAATTTAAACACTTTGCTAATTTATCTGCCAAGTTTTATTTTAAACACATCTGATTAGATTTTGGCAAACCAATGGATTCTGGCTTTTTCAAAATTGCATTATTTGTCACAGGGGAGCACTACAATTACGCATCAGAACAAACTGACATATTTGTTACTGATTGGCCCAGAGGGAGACAGCATCACTGGCCAAAAGATGTGTGGGGGTGGGGTACTGTTGCCTTGTTTTACTGTTACAATCACTGAGTCACTCTGGATGAGAGCGTCACCTAAACGCCTCACATGTTCGAGTAAATACTCCTCGTCTCTCCCGCAACACAAACCCAAACTGACCAGCAGATCACTGGGGATTACGGGCGTGACATATTTACTTCCTCCCATGATCCTAATGTGCTTAATATTCATGTTTCAGACAGAGGAGACGAATCCAGCTGATTTATTTGATCATCTCACTTGTATACACTCCACTTCCCTTTCCAAAAGCATTCAGGTTGCATGGAAGGAGGGGGATAGCTCCAGGCATGGCACACCACCCCCTAACCCTACAACACACACACACACACACACACACCATATGCAAGCACATGTACATACACATATGCAGACTGCTTGGGAGAAGAGAAAAAACACGGGAAGAAAGAAAAACAACACACATTTCCCATGAAACACAGTGTTGCAAGAAACACTCAGATCTTTTACTATCTTATAAACAAGTCCTGCATTCAAAATTTTACCTAAGTATAAGAGTAGCAGTACTCATAAACCAGAATGGCCCCTTTCAGAGTCTATGTTATAATACGGGATCATTATTACTGGTGCATTAACATGTAAGCAGCATTTTACTGTTGTAGCTGGTTGATTTTGAGCTAAATTTAATCAGTTGATCATATTTTTGTATGTTAATTCTTAATCTGCAAAGTCACTAATGGCGGTTACATAAATGTGCTGGAATAAAAAAGTACAATATTTCCCTCTAAAATTTAGAGGGGTAGATGTACAAAGTTTAAATTTGGCCAGTATTCAGCTGCACACATTCAATTTCCATCTGATCGGGTACAGTAACCTCCACTTTCTAATGAATGGTAAACATGTTGCGGTTATTGTAAGTGGTGTGTTTCCTGCTCAAATAATCCATTAAAGTAGGAAGAAATGTGCAGCTGTTCTAGGAGGTAAAGTATGTTTAGAAAGCTGCTAAAAAAAAAAAGGTTTCTGCTCGCACGTCCAAACTTTTCTGTGTGTACTGAGCTCGGCAGGCATCAGAGTTAAATGTTTTATTCGTGCACAAGAATCAGTGTTTTGTGTTCAAATTACTAATTAGGACCCTCCGATTAATAATTCTCCTGCATGATTTATGCCTCCAAATCACTATTTCTGTTCAAGCACTAGTAGCATAACATGTAAATATAATACTTAGTGCAGTATTTTAGGTTGTGACTATAAATTGAGTATCCTTCCACCGATGGAGTCAGATATGCAAGCAAGTCGGGACATTTTTTTATACCGTAATGTTGCGGTGTTTACCGTTGCCATGACGACATTGTACATAGCAATTAAAACATTTTATTTAAGACAAAAAACTCATTACAGTCTGACTTGCTGAAAAGCCACAACCATTCTCCACATGCAGTAACACTACTACACACAACTGTAAAGCCACACACACACACACACACACACACACGTTTCCTCTCAAACAGCCTCTGTAACAGACACCAACTCACACAGATTCACTTTAAACACACAAAAATACTCCTCACACAAATTCAAACACACACACACACACACACGGTGCAGGCCTCCTGATGCTCGTCTTTCATCCACGGCACTGCACAGCTGCTCACCTTATTGCCAGCAGTGCTCACTTCAACCCCCAACCTTGCCTCCAAGGTACACAGTGTGTGTGGGCTTTGTTTGCCAGTGTGTATGTGCGTGATGTGTCTCTGCTGTGTGTGTGTGAATGTAGGTATGTGTACATGTGTTTGCATGTATGTCCATCGGTGCACAGTACATGCACAGTGCTTGTGTATGTGCTCATGTCTGCGCATGTGAGTGTTTGTACATATGTGTGTGTGTGTGTGTGTGTGTGCCAAACGTGTGCAGGGTCAGGCCTCAGAGGCCAGGCTGGCTGGCTGCTTTCCTGCGTCGACTGTGCGTGTGTTTTCATGTGTGTGTGTGTGTGAGCTCGGCCTGCGCGACCCCACATGTACACATAGAAACAGGTAGCGGGGGCGCCATGTATTATTCATACGAGGGATGGAGGGGGGAGGGGGGGGGGGCAGTCAGAGGAGTACAGCGGCTCCTGTTGAGTCGTACAAGTGGGTTTGGAGGTGGGCAGGGTGGTCAATGTCGACTTTCATTTCCTGGCGGTGCAGCTCGGGGAAAACGGGAGATACTGTACTTAAAGAGCGCTCGCAGTGTGAGTTTAATACTGTAAGTGCATCTTACAGTGAATCCTCTAGTGTGCTTTGATATTCAAGTTATAGTGAAAAGGCAACTACAGAAAAGGATGTACAATACATAGTATATATAAGTATACAGTCTATAGTAAGTACTGTCTGAAAGAACTGTATTTTTCTGGCTTTCTGTGGATTTTTTCTTCTTTGTGTCATGTAATGCTTTTCAGAGAATTTCCATCCTGACATGAGTAGCTTCTTCTTCAATTCCTTGGTAAACATTACAAGAAAGAGATCTTGTCACAGATCCAAAGGTGGATACGCTTTAGACTAGTTCTGAAACAATCAATTAGTATTTTGACATTTTAGTCATTTATCAGGAAAATATTCAAAACATTTACTGGTTCCAGCTACTCAGTTGTGGGGTTTCCCTGTTTTATGCTGTTGTAAATTGAATATATGTGTTTTGGTTTGGTTTTGGACTGAAAACAAGCTGAAAATGTGCTGAAGAAACTTCTAGGAAATTGTGATGGACGCTGTTTACTATTATATTTGATAAACACACAAACATTGTACCTGAAATGTAAAAAAAATGCAGCGGCAACCTGTATACTGAGAAGGAACCACAGATATTACAGTCTGTCTGCCTCTTGTATTATTTAGGAACATTTCAGTTTGTAAACCTTCATCAAGAAATACTGATTTAATTCATTAATAAAACCATAATCAACTAAACAAACTGAGACTGACACTGTGCAGGATTTCTGAGTTTTTGGTCGTCTGCCCGTCATTAAAACATTATGCAAGTTTTTAAGTGTTAATCTGTATGAAATATGGTTAAAAAAAGCATATTACAGACTAACATTCACTGCCATGAACACTATGATCTTTAATGAGGAGCTTATGGAATTGGTGAACCAGAAAGCAATGAACAGATGGTACATTCATGACCACTGACACTGTATTTGTGACTACCATATTGGTACATATTTTTAAATAAATAACACTAGTTTATTTAATATTTTAACGGCAAAAACAAAAAAAAGAAATGATTATTTTGTACTGTAAGTTTAGCGTCTGAATTTTGAGAAACACTTGTAGTAACGTTACCATGGTTTGACACACAAGACACCATTATCAGTGCTCTCTCCACCCTACGTGTAGTCTCATTTCTTAGATGGTGTAATCACACCAAGGTATCACAATTAATCTGACAATGATATATTGACTATTAAAATGCCAGGCTACATGTAGCACCTTTACTCTTAGCGGTTAGACTCCATCCATTTCTGCAAGAGCGGGCCAGAGACGAACAAAAAACAAGCAGCAGCAGCATCGCCCACACAGCGTGTAATGGATGCCTGGATCACACAACCACTTTTCTTTTCTTTTCGAACATGCCTGTATGGCCTAAGGGGGGGCGGAGAAGAAGTTAGGCACCTCTTAGCCTTACACCTGGCACAAGCTACACAGAGGCAGCCAAAGTTCAGTTCCCTCTGTTGTACGTGCGGTTGTGTGTGTGTGTCAAAGATTGAGTGTGCGTGTGTGTGCGTCTCGACGGGCAAAAATGCAATATGAGGTGCGAAGAGGCGGCAGCAGACAGCACAGGAACAGACCTGCATAATGGAGCACAGATCCCCCGTTGGTTCCTTTTTAACACCTCGCAGTAGTCTGAGAGTGGAGTGAGACAACGAGAGAGAGAGACAGAGAGGGCGACAGCCAGACACAGAGAAAGAAAAAAAAACAACTTGTAATTGAGCAGACAGCAGAAGACTGGATGTAACAACAACTTCTGCGGACGATTTTCAGAAGTTGTTGCGCTGTTGTTTGGCCTGGCTTGGAGAAAGTTGTCTGGCACTGATTCTGTGAAGAAGAGGCCTTTGATTTAAGGTCTGGAAATACCTTGTCTTTGGCTGTACCAGCACATACTTTCCAGGCTTAAGGGGGGATCGTATCGATTCCAAGTCGGACACAACCATCAGAACTTCACACACCTACATGGGGGGGATTTCATGTGCTACCTTTGGTACCTTCAGAAGTTCTCGTCTCTCCCTCGCCCTTACCCGATGAGACAGGGGATCGTAACTACAAAGAAGGAATGGAGCTTTGAAAGGCAAGAATTTCAAGCTTGCTTTGGGCAAACAGGGGGCTTTGAAGAATCCACTCCTCTATTAAAAGGAGAGTGGGGTGGAGGGGGAGAGAAAAATCAATTTTGACACAAAAAAGCGTGCTATCTATTGCTGGAAATCCACATGGATGTAAGATTGTAACTTAAAGCGTAAAAAAATAACTTTGTGAACTTCATCTCTGCTGCAAGGCGAGGGGACCTCAGGTTTTGATTCAGCAGTTTCTGTGATGGTTGTTGTGCCACATTTTGGTCACTGACATTGTGTTCAACCTTTAAACTCCCAAATATTAATATTTTATCAAGTATTTCAAACTATTAGTAGGTATCTGGATAATTCAGGTTCAAGGTATTTCTTGTTTTCTCCTTTTTTTATTTCTTACTAAAAGAAATGTACAGACTATACACAATATTGAAGTTAGATGTTAGTTTTAGACACAGTAATCAAATTTAGGCCGTGAAAAATGTCTATATTTTGAAAATGGTAAAGTAAAAGTAATGTTTCTTCGCCATAGATGCTGTAGAAATGAAGTATTTCGGGAAAAAAGGGGCACATCTTCAGGATATCTTAGCTTTTTTTCATCCATGTTTTGCTGCATTTATATATAGATCTTGAAACTGAACAGAGCACATTCAGAGCTTTTAGATTTCCACCAAATCATCAAATCATCAGCTGAGCCTCTGTGATGCATCGGGCCCAATAGGATCACCCCAAAAATGTGAGCCCCGCCCACATGAGGCCCTCCAGCAGGGAATTACCAAACGCTGAAAGACATGAAACGATAGAAAATACTCTAAAATCTCTGCTACATAGAAATTTAGTCTATTTATCTCTTTAGCACGGAAGTACTGGAAGTCTGGGGGCACAACTGCATCTTTAGACACATTTTGGCCTAATTAAAGTATCTCAAATCGTTAGCCATGTGGGGTTGTGCCAAGCCCCGAGTTAAGGGATGCTCTCTGATGGTAAATGGACAAGGATTTGTGACTCCAGACTTCTCACATCAAAGCTCCAACTCAGGGGGAAGAAAAAATTCGCCCTGAACCCTTCCAAGTCCGGAAAAACTGTCGTGGGTGTAGCGAACCTCCGAGAGAGGGATCAACGCGCAGACAGAAAGAGATGCAGAGAGATGCAGACAAAGAAAAAAAAAAAGAGGAGACAGAGAGAAGGAGTTTGACTTCAGAGTATCACGGTGTCCTTTTCGTCGCTGCAAATTAACTAACAGGTGGTAGCTAGGAGGTTTGGAAGTATGGATCTGAGGAGGGGGGAGGTTGGCCAAGAGGTAGAGCCCAGACTGCAGAATCTCCAGCCCTGTGATCCGACTCCAAGCTGGCAGCAACGCTATCAACAACGGAGACTGCAGATGTTGCCGGGTTCCCCTTTTCCTCCAACATGGCCCTCAGCTTTTTTACCCCCCCCCCCCCCCCCCCCCTCCTCTCCCACCCAGATTTTGTGTGTGTTTGTGTGTGTGCTGAGTAGGAGGTCCTGTGAGCAAATCCTGATCAAGGCCCCTGACTGTGACAAGCAATGTCAGGGCTCATTTCTAAGTAGTCGCTGTTCCTTTCTTGTATGTGCGTTTGAGAAACAGGGAGAGAGTGTGTGTAGGTGCGTTTGTGTGGGTGTGTGATTGCAAGTGTGTTGTGTGTTTGTATGTGCTTACTGGCATCTTTCTATACCCCATTCTCTCTTTCTAGCTCTGTTTCAAAGAAACCATTGTTCTCCTGTCGTGTATAAATATGTGTGTGAACACAAAATTCAGGTTTATTACAATTTGTGTCTTATTTTCGTTGTCTTGTCCATTATTTCTGTCAGTTATAATAACTCTATTATTGCTCTCATTAAGTGAGTCACTGATGGGAACACGGTGACATCGATACAAGGAAGTCCTACAGGTCAACAATCTGACAGGTTGTAAAGCTGGAAACCAGCAGTTTGTCTGTATTAATCCCTCATTGCTAAAGAAAACGTGTACAATGCAATGAATCAACATGCCAGAGTCACATTTTTGAATTTATAAGCTGTATATAACGTGTTATATGCAGTCTATTAATGTTTATTTTAAAGTTATCAATGCATTTAAAACATTTAAAACAGCTAGAACTACTCCTGTAAAACATCCATATGTGGTGTTAACATATATGTTTGATAACATAATAAAAAAAATACACGCTCACATGTATATTGATTACAGCTGCGTTACACTGAGTTATCCAGCATTCATACACAGTCATATATGAGTTATGGATGCTTCATTGGGTGAGTTATAGTTGTTGACAAAAATACACACGTAATGTGTGTCCTCATATGTGTTTACAACTACATTATAGCGTGTTACAAATAATTTACTGTTTATATACTGTTTCCAAATGGGAAATGAGGGTTTAAAAGGGGGGTTACAATTTCAACTTCAAGGAGCTGTTGCCCTGTTCTTGTGTATGCGAGTGTGTGTGTGTGTGTGTGTGTGTGTGTACATTACACAAACACTAGCTTTAAAACATTCTGTCAACCATTTTTTCCTAAATAGTTTGCATTCCTTTCTTCTCCGTGCTTGCGTGTGTGTGTGTTGTGTTGTGTTGTGTTGTGCAGCTTTGATTCCTCTACCCGTTCTCCCCCTCTTCCTCTCCTCTCTTTTTTTTTCTCCTGTGTGTCTGCGAATACCAAACAATTGGATGCACAGGTGGTCGGTCCACTTCTCCTCTTCCAAGTGTTAGATTTCATTACAAACAGTGTTGGAGGTGGGTCGAATGTGTGTGTGTGCGTGTGTGAGTGTGTGTGTGTGTGGTGTTGGTGGGGGAGTCCTCTCGACATCTGTGGGCTTATTTGAACGGGCGGATGAGACACGAGTCCCTGCCGAGTTCCTCCATGGAGCGACGAGGCTTCGCCAAGAGACCGACCGAGAGGAGACTGTCAGTTTGAGATCTTTATTTACTTATTTATTTATTTTGAAGGGCAGAGGAAGAAGGGTGACGTGTTGCACTATTGACGGTGTTCGTTTGGAGTTACCTGAAGTATTTCAGTTTAAATAAAGTTGCAGGCAAAGTCTATATCACAGGGATACTATGCAGAAATAGTCCCATCTCCCCACCAAATCCTTCCTCATTGATTTTTCATTGGTTTAAATGGCTCCATGGTCTCTCCTTGCACTGTGTTCCATGCAAACACTCAAATCCCTTGTTTTTAACAGGAAATACACCAAACTACGAAAGCAAGGTCCTCTGACTGACTGCAAGTTTCCTGTTTAACTATAAACACTAATGTTTTGTAATAGAACTACTCCCTTTTTGCAAATAAAGAACAAAATGTAGATTTGACCTGTTTTGGATTTATTTAATTTGCTAATTGACCGCTTTGCTGCAAGTCATATGACTGATTCATATAAAGTTTTCCTGTTACTAAAAAGCATATTAAAGTTCAGCAAACAAGCTCGAAAGTTAAAAAGGTGATTTACTGTCCCACAATGTGCATTTAGAGACATTCTACTTCCTCTTTCTCTTTGTTGAAAAAGGTACAAGCTGCAGCCTGCTGCTCCTCTTTGGCTCCTGGCGAAATTGTTCTTGGCAGTCCTGCGAGGCTTCTCTCTGTTATGTGCCATTTGAAAGCATTATGAAATCTGCCATCTTGACTGCGTGAACCAAATAACAACAAGAGTGCATTGTGCGCCACCTGCTCCACACATTTAGGTGGCTTTAAATATGCAGGCGTAATGGCACCTATTCCCCCGGTCTGATGCGACGTGGCTGAGAAGCAGGGAGGGGGGCGTGACGGGGTGGTGGGGTGTGTTAGGGCAAAAAAAAAAAAAAAAGTGGGTTTGTAGCTTCACTTAAGGTTCATCAGCCGGTGCGGCGTTTGTCGTATTTTTTTTCCTCTTGTTGTAGAACAAATGTGAATAACAAACTCTGGCATCCCCGAGGTCTCCAGGAGTTGTGTTTCTCTCTGTGTGCGACTGTGTGTGTGTGTGTGTGTGTAGTTATGGATGTGATGAGGCTTTGTCTGGCGCTCCGGTGGTGAGAAAGAGATAGCCATGATGGCACAGAGAAAGACACAGAGAGAATAAAACTAAGTTACGGGAGGAAAGACTGATATTATCAGGATGATGCTCGCTATCTATTAAAAATCACATATCTATTACATGATAGAGGTGATTTTCTTCAGCCTCAGAGGTGCCAACCTGTAAATACACTGCTTTAAGGTGCTAAGGGGGATGGTGCCAACTTCAACAATCTATATCAATCAAATCCTTTTATTGATTGGGGTAGAAGGAAGGAGCGGGGGGTGGGGGGGGGGGGGGGGGGGGGGTTGAGGTAGCCAAGTAGACAGAGGGTGAAAACAAAAGTCTGCTATCTGTGAATATCAAACCATCTGTCTGTCCCCGAAAATGTAGCAAGGTCCTCAAATTACTAACCTGTCAGAGAGGATGAGGCTGCACTCGCAAGGCTTGTGGACACTAACAGATGTTGACAATGCAGAAGTCGACTGGCTTTTTTTGGCCGCTATGGGTTAGGGATGTAGTGAAGGGTAGTCAAGTTAAGTTAATTCTATCTATATAGCCCAAAATTACAAATTTGCCTCGAGGAGCTTTACAATTTCTACAACATCTACCCTAACAATGGCTGATGCAATGAAAAACAAGCTATAAAGACAGTAAATAAAGAGCTAGACCAAACACGGGCAAAACTCTACAGAAAAAAATCCCACAAGACGTTTATTAGTGCATAACACGCAAAAATGTGCTTAAGAAGCCAACTTTTTATGGAAAATGTGAATATTCAATTAATGTACCTGTAAAAATGGCTGAAATCACCTGATGATGATGAAGAAATTGGGTTATTACCCTCATAATAGTCTGTAATTGCTAACTTTTATCACGTGTTACAGAAAACAGAAGTAATGCCAGAGTGAAGAGATGCTTTTTAAAGATTTCATTCGTTTCTATGTTATGCACTCAGTACTCATGTAGCAAAAATGCCTAAAAGGAGACATGAAGCCCCAACCTATTTATCTTGCATGCACACAAAGTCTTGAAAAGCACATCACAGTGCACACAAAATACTGACAGAGCCAACAATCAGTGTTATTATATAGAAGAATACATGCATTTTGGAGCCTGGTTAAAGTTATTCTAGGTGTACAGTTAGTTAAAATGCTGAATCCTGATGATCTGCAGTGAAGTCAACCTGACTGATCACACTGTACGTCAACAGCAGCTCTTCTCCACCTTCCCAACGCCGTCCAAACAAACAGTACGGCGACTCATTAAGCTCGTACCTCAGGTCTTGGAGTGTAAAAGAGAGCAGGGCTGGTAAATTAATGAGAAAATAACTCCGGCTTTTATGATTTCCCACCTCATGTTAAGGGAGGGAATATTTTTGTCAGTTGTTAATTACTGTCATATGACTACGGCACCTTTTTTCCCTGAAAATGACAGAGAATGGAGGGAGGTTAAGGATGGAGGGGGTGGTACGAAAATTAACTCGACTATGGGAGTGTGATCTTGTCATGTACCTGATGTTCAAGGGAACATGTCTTACCCTGCTTTAGATGAATCTCATTTATTTACATTTTGCAGTAATTTAATTTCCGTGCTTACTGCGTAGCGAGCTCAAAGCTTTCAGTCACATGAAAAAGGGAACTTAGTTAAGTGTAACAGTGATGTTTAAAAAGCTAATATCCTACCTAACCTTGTTGTACATTAGAGATATTCTGATAATGCACAAACTGTGGATTACATGCATGCTGCCTAAAAATGACGAAATCACTTCAGCAAATAAATTGGTGCCAACCTTGGATAACACACTTCGGATACACTTTTATAAAACATCCTACTAGTAAAGACATGTCACTCGCAGCCATTTTGACCTTTTGCATACTTCTAAAGTGTTGAAAACTGCACCTCAACCTCATTTATTCTGTTCCTGCTGGAGATGGAGAGAGATTGTCTGACAAAAATAATATAAGAAACTCTCCTAAATAGCACAGCAATGCATGTAGTGTACAATAAAGCAGCATTTTTCTGCTGTCAAACATATTTAAATCGGTTTAGTAATTAAAAATGTAGGCCAAGTTAGCATTTTTGCACATGTGGGTATAAAAAAAATAAACTATAATCAAAAATATCTGATCAGATTTGATACTACTACTGTGCCCAGTGTGCAAGGTAACAAGGTGATGCTTCAAACATCCACCAAACCAAACCGTCAGTAGTCCTCACAGAATTATATCATTAAAAAAAACCTCTGAAATAGCAGCTGGATCATCCTGGGATGATGAGCACAAATCACATTAATTATTTAGGTAGGTTTATTTTTTATTGTCGTTTTTTTCGAGCAGGTTGATTGAGTGATGTAAGCGCTGGGTGGTCACGTTTTTTTTCATTAAAAGGGTAATCATATTGAACTAATGTTGGTCTACCCTAAATCTAACTGGTGCTACGTGCAAGTGCTATTAATGTGACCGAGTGCACCGCTGCTCGAACTGCCAAATGATTCCACTCATTAGTACCTCCTCTTGGGTTCATGGTGTGTTAATCAGTGAAGTTAGCTGCCGTACTGGTTTTTAGAAACATACACAAGCATGGACTCCAGAGAAAATGGGACATGACTAAACCCACAGCTACAAACCCTGGCTGAACCCCGGGGCCGTCATTTTAACCTGTATTCTCCATCTCACACTACCATCCAAAAGTTATAATGGCTGTTAGGTGTAAGAGTATGTTGCACTCAATAGCCGGTGAATGTCTACTTCACACATATGGGTGGTGTAAAGGACAGAACGTCACTTGGTGCCTGGCTAGGTATTGTCTCCATTTCCTGGTTGACTGCTTCAGTAGCTCCTGCAGAGGAGGGAGGGGTCATTACTTCTCCCATCACACGCCGCCGACCTCAAACCACGGCCTGCAAATGCTAACCTTTTCTCGCCCCTCCAAAATCAAATCAATAACACTTTGGCCGCGAACAGGGAAACACTGTGTTGGCATTAATCACCTGCCCTTCCATGCTTGACTCTGCAGTTTGTTCCTTGATGTCTGGCTCTCTGTTTGGTTTAGAGGTAATGGATGGCTGGCTGTGTGGGTGACTGTCTGACTGAATGACTGGTTCTCCTCCTGAATAACTGGCTGCCTTTCAAGCTGAGGCGGACCGTCATCACTTGTTGTTGACACTGTGGCACTTAATGAGTCAGTCTTTGCTTTGTTTCAAGCAAATGACGGGCTGAGTGACTGTCCAGCATGAGAGCTTAACTGCTAAGTATAGTAGCCCAAAATCATAAGTTTGACCAGACAGGGCTTTACAATTTGTACAGCATGTGATACCCAGTGTCACAGACATTTGATCCTGATGTAAAAAACAAAGGAGAAACAACAGGAGCAAACACAGAAGCAGGATCCCGGACAGAAAGACATGTAATAGTACTCACAGAGAATACATAAATAGTAGAAGTAGAAGCAGAATTACTTTAAAGAGACATATTTTCAACACTACAAAAAACTACAAAGTAGTAGAGCTACAATCTAAAATACTGAGTGTTCGATTTCAGCAGGGTTTCTTTAGTTTTCGGGGGGATTTATACAATATAAGCAACTAGACAGCGGTTAGAGCAAATAAACTGGTTACAGTTTTAACAGTAGGTTAAGGCTGGGGAGATATCACAGGGCGCACTGCTTCCTACAACTGGAGGAAGGCACTGAACGTACATAACTCCCATATCATACTATGCTGGACTGTCTGATGCAGGCCTGACTCCACAGTAGCATGTTCTTCCACAATGAATGACTGTTGCCAGTTTTTTTTTTGTTTTTAGAGTAAATGGTTGACTAGTTGCCAAGCTGGCTGACTCAGGCAACAACAACATACAGTCAGCTAGTACTGCAGAAGAAGAGAATAATTTATGGTGTTGTGACACCGGGATGAAATCAGATCACAAAAGGGGGCATTTACTAATACACTGAGCTTCATCAGCAACATACGGGTTAAAACAACACTGACATGCGTTATGGTCACCTGCAACTGGCAGCTAAGAGCAGCAATCCAACAGAACAAAGAGGATATTTCACACCGTCATAAATATTGGAATGATGGGAATGGATGACGCAAACAAGGCTTTGTAGCTTTCCTCATTTAAACATCTATAAAGATGATGTAGCAGCAAAAAATCCATTAGGCAAGTTGTGTGTGTGTGTGTGTTATTTATCGGTTTGAGACCTGAATGAGTGGAGCAGGCTACTTTTAACACATCTTAATAATAAACCAGAAATTGCAGCATCTGGACAAATACTGGTAGTCGTGTTCATTGTCCCTTTAAAACTTTGTCTTCTCGAAGATTAGCCTTCATGCACACCAATCATTTTAATCATCTGAATAGTCATTTTAGGGTCAAAAGATTTCCCGTTTGAGCTTCTTTTGAAAATCCACATCCTGACTTGATTCGAGTGAATTCACCCCACCGTTGGCTTGCTTCACACTCGTCAAGTGTTCCCTGTCCTTCCTGTGATTGCATTAGCAGAGGCTGATATCAGCCCTGCAATCCCATCCACATAAATACTCCTCTCGAGGCTCTTGTGTAAGCACATACAGGTGCAGCCATAGAGGGCCTAGCTTGCGTTGGCAGGAAACAGGTGTCTGGCTATTGATAGCGTCCTGATGAGGGTGGGGGAGAGGGGCAACGAAATGCAGGGTATGAAAATCAGGTGGGTTGTTGTGTGGTCCCCGGGTACAGTGACTACTAATTGTTACCAACGCTTTTGAGTCTATTTTTGTGGCCCGGTGCCAGATGGTTGCGGCTGACGGGGGAAAGAAAGGGAAGGTAGTTGGTGTTTATAACAGGTTGTTGATTCCTGATGAAATGCGCCCTCAGGGACCCCTTAACACCTGGCTAATAGAGACGTGAAATTATTAACAGTATGTAAACGTGTGTAGGAACAGTAGGTATATGTTTTCATGCCTTCCGCACACAGTTTCTAGTGCAAATATCAGTTTGGGCCAAGTGTGACTTCCAGGAAAGTTTTCTGTTTGCTTGTGGTTTAAACTGTATGTTAAAATGTTTTTCTCATCCTGTTGAAGAGAAAGTATCAGTGCACAAAAGAAATCCCTGCACAAGAAGTACATTAAGGGACCAGAAGAAGTCCAAATAATTCTTCAAGAGGAGACGCAAGCTTTTTCATTTTTTTTCCTTATATGATTTTTATGTGTAACAACATTGTTTTGGGCAGAAATTGCAAATGTCAGAGATGTACATTTAAAATTTAAACAAACAGTTGATCTACCAATTGCTCCCTGATGGTTTAATCAATCAATTTTCTTTTCAAAGCTAAAAATGGACTCATACCTATGGATTATTTACAGTCACCAGTCTACCAGGAACAGAAACTCCCCAAACTGGGAACGTGACCTGACACCTTCTTAACATGAGGTGATATCTATAAACACTGAGTCACATTATAACCTTCCTTCACAAAGAACATAACAAGTTCATGACTGAAAATGTAAATAATTAACCACATGTAAATAGTTAGATGTATGTCAACTCTCCCAAGAAGCAGGCACGCTTTATAAAATAATCAGGTTGTTTGCATAGTCTGTCAGCGACGGAGATAATACACTGATAATATCTAACAAATATACCAAAAATATGCTTCCATTATGTGATGTGCTGTCATTGTGTCTGTGAATTCCTGATTTTATAGAAAATAATCTAATTAAAGGTCTCCCATGATAGTATCTACAAAAACAAAACAAAGACTTTAAATGAAGACATTATTAAAAAGTGCAAACAAGTTGGACTTTTGATCGGTTCTCAAATTCAAAGAATCACTGAAATGTGTCTGAAGTGACAGCCTCCACTCAACAGGTTTATCTTATCATGATTAGAGAAGCTCCTGGTTTCAACCATTTAGGGTTCAGAGTTGTAAAAAGTGAATCAGTATAATTAATGCAAACAGCACAATCATGAGCCGGAGCAAATTTGAAAACAATAAAAACGTTATATGGATAGAACAAAAATACCAAGAGAGAACTAAATGTACCAACATATCTCTACATTCTACATCATATTTAATAGCATGCCTTTGCCCTCAACATAGTTGTGTATGCCTCCCAGCACATTACTCCACACATAACACAGCACAGCGCCTCCAGAGGTGGAAAAGTGCATCTGCACTCCGGAGAGGAAAGAAAAAAAAGAGTCGACATGAAATCGATGCCTAAAACACCTTAATCTTCCAATTAAATCTCTTCAGTGGCTGCGGTGAGATGGTAACTGTGATAAGTGCAGGTTGGAGTGAGGCGAGTAGGAGGAGGAGGGAGGAAGAGGAGGAGGAGGAGGAGGTGAAAACCTACACAGGTACGTCTGTCACGGGTAATTACCTTCTCAGCGCCCTCGGCTCTCCAAGCTGCCAGTCGTCTGTCTGTCAGAGAGATCAGCTTACCTCTTGTCTGGGAGTGTGGTGTGTGTGTGTGTGTGTGCGCTGACTAAATGTTTATGAGTGTGAGCTCAGAGAGAGAGAGTGTGTGTTTCTTA
Source organism: Scomberomorus guttatus (assembly GCA_038419695.1). NCBI lineage: Eukaryota > Metazoa > Chordata > Actinopteri > Scombriformes > Scombridae > Scomberomorus > Scomberomorus guttatus. Next base: position 15,349,249 of record CM076468.1, on the reverse strand, counting down.
TAGAGATAAAATGAGCGCGTGTGTCTGGCAACAAGGAGATAATTTGTATAAGTGAGCACGTGCGGGGAGAAAGTGAGCGTATGAGCGCCGAGTGCGCATACAGGTGTGTCAACACAATGAGTGTTTGCACAAATGAGTGTGTGTGCAAACTGTTTTCGTGTGTGCGAATGCCGACTGTGTGTATACATCTGCAAAAAGTGCACCTTTCATTGAAAAGTGTCTATACAGAAAGAGTGTGTGAGCGTGCATGTGTGAGAGCCTATGAGGGAACATTTGTGTGTTTATAGAAACTGTAGGCGTGAAAATGCACTAAGTAAGACAGCATGTACCTGAGGAGAGAAGTGTGTAAGGTGTAAAAAAAAAATGTGCGTGTGCCTGTTTGCCGCCCCCTCCTCCACGCACACGCGCACACTCACGGACGTACACACACCTTTCTCAGCCCCACAAAGCGCCCATTGAGAAGTGAAAAGGTAGCGGGCCGATGGGAGGGATTGTTGTGCAAACAGGCGAACACAGAGGAGGCTGGTGTGTGTTAAGAGGCGGTGGGCAGGTAATAGAGCAGACATAATGGGAGCTAAGTACCTGTAATCCTTGGAGATATCACTCCAGACAAGAGGGGGGACCCTGGGTAATTCCCTCCGGTTGGTGTAATTGGTCCCTCGCCAGGTTGGAGTGTGTGTGTTGGGGGGATTGGTGTAGGGTGTTTGGGCGAAGTATCAGGTGTGAGAGGGCGTCAGCTGCACTGAGTGCCTCCTATTGATCCAGGAGAGGGACTCTGTGTGTGTGTGTGTGTGTGTGTGTGTGTGTGTTTGTGTGTGTGTTCCTGACCCAAATTCAGTAGGAGGCATCTGGCAGGGAAAAGGCACCTACCTGATGCACCGGTAGAAGGGGTCGCAGGCGCATGAGGGGTGGGTGGAAGGACGATGATGATGATGCTCAACTGCTGGGTAGTGTAGACACTTCCTGCAATGTGAAAAAGGTAAGAAACATTATAATTGTCCACTTATATTATTACATTATTCCAAATGACTGTACCATGTGATGCCTGTCTTTTTATTTTTCTATGTTTATTCAAACATTTTAAGTAATCTTTCTAAAATTGAACCTTATTTCTATTTTGCCGCATTTTTTTTCCTAATTCACTATTACCTAAAGCATCAAGTTCACTCTCGACCTTGAAAATACTCAACTAACTAACACTTAGTCCACTGAGGAAGACGTGAGATGCAGTTGTGGCTCTAGAAAAAGCCAATAAGTGGACCTTGGACTTTAGATGAGAATCTTGTCTCCTGTCAGCTGTGTTTTTAGTGCAGCGATCAAAAAAACCTTCAAATAGAAATTTTAGATCAAAATATAAAGAAGACGATGTCACAGCCTGCCCCGCACTATCTGATTTACAGGTGGTCTCTGAAGAGAGCAGTGCAGAAATGAGAAAAGAGCAATGAGAATCAAGATGGAGACTCACGGAAAACATCTTGAAGATTGTCACGTTAAAGCAAAGACGTCTCACAGTTTATTGCTTTGAAAAACATTTGTCCCCGTGAGCTGCTCAAGCGTAAGTCAATGTCAATGAGACTACATGATTCAATTAAGGATATATGAAAAAACGTGTCAGTGTGTATGTGTGTAGCTACAATGCTTACACATGCATGCATCCCTTGCACATGTCCGTGTGTGTGTGTGTGTGTGTGTGTGTGTGTCCCATTTCTTCTGGATATCTGCTAATTGTGCATTTCATTTCTGCTCAAGTGACTCTTTTAAAGGCAAAACAGATACTGAGAGTTTGAGCGCCGAGAGCGACGGCGAAAAAGCACGGACGAGAAGAAGAGACAGAGGGGGAGAAGATTAAAAAAAAAAAAAAAAGCCGAGATAAGAAACAGGAAAGACAGCTGCTCTTTTCCCTCTCATTTCATCCAGTTATTGGTTAACTCGGTGGAAAGAAAGTAAATGTTCAAGGGATTTCAGGTCGGCCCCTGCCTCCGCCAAGGTAGATGTGCGCTCTACTTGAGGTCTAATTCAACTCTTGTGTAGTATTGATCGCTGCGGCGGCCACGAGGGAGCCCGCCGGTCTTTCCTCGGACCAAGGTAGACAACGGTGAGAGAAAAACGTGTTGTAAAATGCCTCCCTCCCTCATCCACTCCCCAGTTGATATCAAGCTGCTCCTTTTCTCCCCCCCCCCTCCTCTTCTTCTACCCACTTTTGAGTGCATCCTATTTTTTCCCCCTCAGGTTTTCTGCAGAGTGATGGAACACCTTTGGAAATCAGCCGCAGGGACCAGCAGCGTTCAATGCTCAGACACTGTAAATTGAACAAGAACAGGAAAGACAGTTGTGTGTTCGTGTATGCAGGGTATATGTGGGCAAGCGTGTTTGTTTGGAAGTGGTTTGCACATGCATTTATGCAAGTATTTCTGTGTTTTTGGCTGTGAGTGCGAAGTGTTTGCTAGTTTGTTAGTCTGTTGTCCATGCGGCGGGGGGCTGGGAGCTGATTCAGCTGCACTTGGATAGGGGTTCGTGGGGCGGGGGAGGTGAATGGACGGTAGCAGGGGGGTGATGGCGGGGTGGACCGGGGGCGGGAGGCGAGTAGGAGGTGGGGTGTCCTGGAAGAAGCAGTACCTGCGATGAGAAAAATATGGATTCCTGTCGGCAAGACAAATTGATCTCCAGTGTGTGGGAGGAGCAGAGAAGCTTCTGAGGGGAAATCTGCTGAGAGGGAAGGAAGGAAAACAAGAAGAAGAAGAAGAAGAGGAAGAAGAAGACAGGGCTGGACTTTATGTTTTCTGTGTGTGTGTACGTGTGTGAAGTGGTGGCAATTGAACAAACAAAATCTCACACTCACCCATCCTGCAACTATTCAGAATGAGAGTGTAGTTAAGTAGAAATGCAGATTCCTATTCTGAGAAACATCTTTTCAGCTTCTGATGGCTGATGAGTTTATTCATTTTTTGTGGTGTTGCTGCTCAGGATGTAGATATTGGAGTACAGTAAAGTACATCAGAAATTTGGTATTGCACGTCTCTATAGTTGGGGGGCCTTGCGAGAGACAGAAGAAAAAAGAAGAATCAGTGAAGCAGAGGTCGAGACGTCCTGACTTTTAGCTTCTGCATGTTTAAATTCCCACATCTTTCAAACTCCACACCCAAGATTATGACACTGGCTCTCTGTTATAACTCATGATTAGTAAACTGACCTTCATGTTAAAAAAAAAAAGCCTTTAACAAAGCCAAGAATTGTTCAAAGACACAAATTTATAACTTAAATGCTGGTCGGTAAGCACTTTGATAGTTGAAAACTTGAGTTTTCAAACCCACAGAGAGATTCAAAGAGGCCAAATCACAAAAACTCAAAACTGGCAACATTTTCCAGTCAATTTTCCAGAAATTATTACACAACTGCTAAGTACAAAGATTGATGACCCACAGTGGTGACCGATTGCTTGATACTTAGTCAAAGATTAAGTATAGACAAAGTTAAACTCAGTGTTGTAGTGCTTACATTGTTCAATCCCCCCAAATGTGTGTATTTTCTGTGCTTCAAGTGTGAGCGTGGTTGTAAATATACAAATATATGGAGGTATGTGGGGCTTCTGACACCTGTTACTACCCCCAACACACACACACACACACACACACACACACACACACACACACACACACACACTGCCATGTAAACAGGAAGGGGGTTATGTGAGCAGAAATGCCAACTCTCTCCTTTGGGAAAAGGTGCAGGTTTCTCTTTCAGGACCCCTGAAATGCAGTACAATGCGTTACATTTAACTGATAATCCCTTACATTCATATTATTGTTGTAATGATCTCCATCAGTATCCACACACACAATTGTGATCCGACTTATATCCGGTGCATGAAAGCGTAGCTGCTTTGAACACTGTCTGCACCTCAGATAGACACTTAAACATCATTAACATCAGATTATCACCTATATTGTTTAGAAAGAGAGATTTGATGATAACGTTTGTGTGAATATTGTTACTGCAGCAAACAGAATGTCCAAAAGCATCAGACTCTTCATGCATAAACCACGTCACAGCAAAGGCAAATGTCACACAAACACACACACAAAAAACCCCCATCTAAGCATTAAACAGGTTATCACTTCAGCTCAGAACCCATAAATCAACCACAAATAATGTAGGAGACATATTCAAGGAGTCATACAAATGCAACACCACCATTGTTATTCCTAAACTACCCGACAACCTCAAATGTTTGGCATCTGTACAGGCGGCTGCTAAGGTCGCCTCCGAGCGCCGGCTGTGTGACACCGTTATCGCCAGGCGCCGCAGATTGGCACCTGTCACGGCGCATTCAAACCCCTGTGAGTAACACTGACAGACAGGTCGGCGTGCCAGACCTGAGGTAGCACCCGTGGGTCCCCTGGCCTCCCTGGGTGGGTGGGCGGATGTGAGATGAAAGTAAAAATAAAACAGGCATTGTTTTTGTTCTTTCACATGCCAAAGAAGTCTCTCTTAACACACTGCATCTCAGTCTTATAATCTTTTACCTGATTTTCAGCCTGAAAAATGAAAATTTAACCATTAACAGCAATTCAAATGATCCTGTAAATACAAATTTTATAGGATCAAACATGATCTAAGTGTCCAAACGGTTTAGTTTTAAGTGCTGCCACATTTTCAAAAACATCCTTTTTCATAAAGTTTCATATTAACTCCATCCAAGATGGACTTGGTTCTGATTGGTTCCCTCACAGAGGAACTGGGAAATCCATCCAATCAGGCCCCGTTTTAATTGAATTCCTTCACACTGCAGATTCACTTGAATCAGAGGAGCTACTGCTGAACTGTAATTTAATTATATTTAACCCTTAATATGTTTAAAACTCCATTCCCTCTCACCCTGAGGCAGATAAGCAGATTTAAAAATGATAAGTATGTTTTAAACGTATAAACTGAATAATAACTTTGAAATCTAAACAGAATGAAATGATTTGTTAAGAAGAAGAGGAGGTTTTTTTTTTCTAGCACGTCATCATTGAAAGAATTAGAGGTTATTTTATTTATTTATTTCTGGTTCGGACGTTGGGGTCAAAGCGGCGGAATAAGCACTTCCTTATTGAAGAAGACAAGAGCAATGATCGATGCCAATCGCGTAATCAGGCTTTATTTGAAGGGGGTCGTTGATTCTCAGTCCATCAAGGTTAAGAGTGCGGCACTTGTCACGGCGTGATTTATTATTGCCAGGAGCAGACGAACAACGTCGCATGCCAAAGGGGGGGGGTGGGAGCGAGGAGACGAAGCCCCGTCGTTTGTATTAATAAGTCCAGACGTTACGTGTGAGGCGCATTTTGGAAATTACCCTTGAAAAATTAGCATGTCACGATCAATCGTCATCAAATGATTCAAGGGGCGTGGCCTGCCCTTATTTAAATGGTATTCATCATCACATGCACAGAGGGTAAACTAGTGGATTGTTATTCAGATGTCTTTAGTACTAAAGAGTTATTTCACCCTGTCTTTGTTTTTGACCATCCAAGTGTGTAAATGTGTGTGTGTGTGTGTGTGTGTGTGTGTGTGTGTGTGCTACTGTTGTAAATAACTCCGGATGTAAGATGTTGGTGGGAAAATTTATCAATTCTAAAAATAAAACAAAAAAATCACAGTAAAATTCTAATTAAGTAAAAAAAAACCAACTAAAAACATTTAACTACAAGATGTCCACCAAATGATGGTGATGATTTTTTTCTTTTTTCATGTCATCCAAGAACTGAATCTCCTTCTGCTGCAGCTTTATCATACTCTCTGGGGATGAAAGTGACGTTTAAACGCTCCACATGTACAAAGTAAATCTTTCAGTTTGGCTGCTGTGGTGAAAGAAACGCGGCGGTGAGTGATGCCTATTTACAAACAAAAGTACGTCGGGACGCTCCCGTCTGTCCGTGAGAACACAGCGGTATATGGGAGACGAATGGAGCGGAAACTGCATTTTTCATCCCGTTCCCCTCTGTTTGTGCCCCCCTTACACACACTACACAACAGGGAACACATGTAATGCATCACACCGTGATTTCTGACAGCGAGGTGAAGGTAATAACTTTGGGAAGCCCGCTCCCCTTCTTTTCTCCCTCTCTCACCCCCCCCCCCCCTTCTCAGCGGCTCGACGCTCTTATGTCAGCCATCGATCTGGTGGCTGGAGACAACTCATTTCATCGCCGTGACACGCCATGATGGACCGGCGCGCCCTGAACCCCTAGACTTATTCCCGGCCCTGTGCTCCAGCACGCCTCCGTCAGAGAGGCAGCGTGTCGGGACGCTTGGCGAGTCTATTGATCTGCCACGGGTGGACAGTCAACGAGGCGCTGACGCCATTCTCTTCTGGCGGTTTCTTCATTTCTGCGGGCCTCATCATACTGCCACAGCTCTGTGTCACCATTTTTGAAATCCCGACACACTTACTGTATGAATTTAGTGTGGATTAAGCTTCAATTTAGGTTTTCCTTTTGAAAAACCTCAGTGATGACTTGATTTTTATCAGTCATATCAAATATGAGACAAACACATCGACATGACCGAGCTTTACTACTAATAACAGCCAATAAAGCTTGTTCTTGCAGGCTCTTTCAGTAATTTCTCGTGTTTTTATGATTTTGTATTTCCCCTGTGTTATTTTTTTTGTGGGTATTTGTGTGCAGAAAGGGCTCAAAAAGACCACAATGGTGAAATAGTGGAAACATGCATCAAAGTCTATGAAATCGTGAGGGAAGACGTGGAAAATGTGCATGAAATTAGCACTTATATTGAGGAAAAAAGTATAATTTAGCTCAATTTGGGGTATATTGAATGTATGGAGAAATTGAACCCCCGACCAGCAGAAAAAAAAGCACCTTAACCCTGACGTGATTAATGCCTTGCTCTACCCGTGCTTCACCCTGGCAGCGTTAGTGCCCTGCCTCTGTCAGTTCGCTGTGTTTGGTGTTGCAGCCCCGAGGCGGCACAGGTCATCCTGATTTCTGCACAAGTGTTGAACCTAACACCTGACCCCGAGGCTTTACCGCAAAGATCCAAACCCGACGTGACACATGACTACAAACGGGCATAAACACTAACGCTTCCCCCCCTTTATTTGCTGAATACTGCTTCGCTTAAACAAACCCACAGCTACATATTCATGGTGTCAGACTGAGAACACGTGTAAGGTAAAGTAAAGAAACCTAGTGCTGATTTTATGCTCATTATGATGAATGTGTGCAAGTGTGAGGCAGTGTGTGCATGCATGTAATTATGTGTGTGTGTGTGTATATATGAGTCTGTGCATGTATGTTTGTCTGTGTGAATGCTAGGCTCAAGTCAAGGGCAGTAATGCAAATTGTCCTGTCACTTCATTTACTGCAGGATGGGTAGATATGTGTGTGTGTGTGTGTGTGTGTGTGTGTGAGGTGAGAGAAGAGGGGAGGGGGAGTCAGGCCGAGTCTCCTCACAACACACACACACACACTTTCGTTGGTCGAACCTCGGGGCTAAGCTGAGCCTCAACCTGAACTTGGGAGTTCATTTTGTTTCTCTACGTCTGGAGCAAAAAGAAATAGCCTTGGGATATCTCAAGTATTTTTTTTTTTGTCTTCTTTCCTGCCTGCCTGTTCACTTAATGTTTCAGTAACATTCCTCTGGAATTACAGACAGAAAGGTAATTCGCCAGCGAGGAAGCTTTATTTTCCAATGCTCCCAATTGTTCTGACAGCCAACCTTGCTCGTGAGATCTTTCCTTTGGCGTATGTGTTTGTTTCTTTTTGGTTTATTTTGTGTGTGTGTGTGTGTGTGTGTGTGCAGTTGGGGGTGGAAGTGTGGAAGGGCGCTATTAAATCGGACAAGGCAAAAGATGAAAATCATGAAAATAAGACCAAAAAAAAAAAAAAAAAAAAAGGTTAGGGGAAGCTCAAATATCTCCAGCACTGCAGGCATCACAAAAACTACATATGCACTGGATTTCCCAAAACGGTTTAGCAATCCACCTCTCAATAATAATAACAATAATAATAATACTCTTTACATTTGGGTCTTTCCTCACAAAAAAACAGACAAGCCTGAGGTTGAAGAGAGCTGCAAATTTAAATCATTCCTTTTCCAAATGGAGGACCTACCCTCTAAAACCTCTATTACAGGTATAAAAAAAAAGTGTTCGTCATCTTCGTGGCTTCCAGTGCTCTTGCTACGTGTAAGAGCACGGCCTCTGAGTATTAGCAGAGGCGGTTTAAGAGAAAAAGTTCATTAAATACCTCGGGGATTAGCTGCCAGAGTTGGCCTGGCGTCTCGGCTGGCAACGGTTAAACCTTTTGCACCTGCTTCACCCTGTGCTGACATCCCTCTGCTGCGTTTTTTTTCTTCTTCCTTTTCTCTTTTTTTTTTAAATATAAGAGGAGGTTTTGAGAAGCTGCTTTAAGAAGAAATCCAAAACACCCCCCCACCACCACCACCACCACCACCACCCCACAATCTTCACCTGAATGGTAATGAAATCAGCCAATTTAGCCTGAAACATAAAGTCGGGGGGCTCGGATGGATGGCATCGAAGCATGCACTCAAAAGTGGGCTTTAAAGGAGAGAGCAAGAGAGAGAGAGAGAGAGAGAGAGAGAGAGAGAGAGAGAGAGAGAGAGCGGCACCCAAGCACGGCGGCGGCAGCGGCGGCGGCGGCGTGAGGGGAGAAAGTTCCAGAGAGGTGGGCAAATCTGTAAAGCGCTGGAGCTGAGAGGGAGAGCTAGTCACCTCATCAGGCGTAGATTTTACAGCCCCCGTTGCCCTAATCCTGACAAGCCGTCTGCCATTAGGGAAGCTGCACCTCCCTCCCCACCTCCGACCTCCCCCCTCCTCCTCCTCCTCCTCCTCCTCAACTTCTCTCCCCGTGTGTGTGTTACCCTCGCTCTGGAGAGGGAATTTCATCTCGCTGTTGAAGATGTCACGCAGAGGATGAGGGGATGTGAGCGTATTTATTTGATTAACGATGATGATGATGATGATGATGAGGGGGAAGAGACCAAGGAGGACACTGTGCACGCTAGATGATTAGGACTGTGTCTCTCTCACTCACACACACACTCACACACACACACACACACACACACACATATACTGTTTCTGTTTGTTTGTGGGATCCAAATCAATATTCCAACTCCAGGAGCCTTCAAAGGCAGCCAAAAGTAGCCAAGTGAAAATACTTGTTTGGGAAACAGCAATCGAAGCACAGGAGCATTGGATTTGGTTTGGTTCAAAACAAAAAATATGATTAAGGAAGCTCAGACAAACACGAACAGACACAAACACGCAAACAATGCAAAGCAACAATTCATATTTGGGTTTAATTAATTGCTTAATGCCAATAATATTGCTGTAATGTGATGCTAATTACGGGGTAATTATGTAAACGACGGTTAACTATGACGATCAACGCTCAAATTAGCATTCAAATCATTTCAGTGGAGGGCCCACCTCTCATAATTGCATTAAAAGATGTACACAACTTTGAAATGCAAGCAGAAGAACCTTTTTCTTCTGCCCCCCGCCCCCCCCTCCCCAAAACACACATCACTACACACACACACAACTTTCCTCCACCTCTGTACTTTTTACAGGCAGAATCCACAGAAACATCTGTTAAGTAGGAGCAAATGTCAGCTAATTATTTCACCAAAGCATGTTTTTAATTGATCAACAGGGGAACAGCTGTAGAGCGGGTTCTCGCGTCACGGCGCTCGGCGAATGAAGACGGAGGCGAGGGGGCTGGGAAGAGGAGGAGGAGGAGGAGGAGGATGGGAGGAAGGGGGTGTTTTCTCTGAGACAGAGAGCACCGAACCCTCCGCCCCCACCCTCCAAACCGCTGAGAAAAGGTTTGACCCACCGCTGTAATTAATTATTTCAGCTGAACCAAAGTGCCAACCTGTGAACGACGCCTTGATGGAGTCAGGGGAGGAGCGCTCATGTTAAACCTAAATCAAACAGATATTAACAGGTTCATATTATAGGCACAGATCCCTTTTTCCAACAAATGCCTAGCAACATATTTTAATACACCATTAACAAAGGTCTGCTGCAGTTCAAACAGAATATTTTAGTTAAAGCAGTTTCTTCTGGTACTATGATGTAAAGGCAGTAACACTGTCATGGTCAGGGGTCTGATTCGCTGTTTAATTTAGCTATCCACACCAGACATATTACCATTCAGGGTGATAAAAGATATTCACCTGACATCACATTCTCTGTGGTCTTAAAGGTTGAACTCAACAGGTGAAGCAGGAGCTCCATTCTCACAATGCCAAAAAGCATAAACGCCCTCAACCGCACCAGGAGGCCCTCTGGATAAAGGTGTCGACTGTGTAACATATGCTTTGTCACTCGCTGAGTTTTCATTCAGCGAAAAAACACAAACGGCGACTCGGGCAAACCACTTCCAGGTAAGTCTGTCTCTTCGCCTGACAGGTTAGGAGCCTGCGATTAGCTGTGAGCTGGGCTGTTTTTCCGAGGGAAGAGCAGAGGGTTGTTTTGCTGCTCCTATTTCTGTCACATCCAGGTAGGAGAATCAGGGAGAGGTGAAGGCCCGAAGAGACACACAAATCTGGGTTAACCTCCGTAGATGCTGTCCCTCGAGGCTGGTTGTGAACTGTGGAGCTCGGAAAAGGAGTCTGTTACATGGCTACCTACCCTTTGTCCCCACGTTACTGTGAGACTTTAATATCACCAAACAAACATAGCTGCAGGCCCTTTTACACATAAAGTGTGTCACAAATAATCAGAAAGAAATTGCAAAAATTGTCGCGTCGGAAGTATTGCACGCATGACACACATTTAAGACAATTCCTCCAGTTATTTCAACAAAGGAAAAGATGATGGTGAAACAGTTTGAATGCATCTTGGAGAGGAGCGGCCAGGGGAAAGACCAGCGCAGACCTGCTGTCAAAAGGCCAGGTAGTAGCAGTTAGCTGATGAGCAGCTGTGTGAGCTTTTATCATGTAAATATTAAGCTTAAAGCAGAATTGTTTTTGGCCATTTCTGGGCAGCAAAAGAAGCTGTGAACAGACATATTTATAAAATTGATACTGTATAGTGATAGTGTTATAAAACAGCTGCCCATTTACACATCCAGCAGATTCAGAGTGACTTTAGTGGAGTCGTGTCTGACAAATATTCACTCTTCTTTAAGATCTGGTGTTCACCAACTAGGTGCTAACTTTGTCTGTCTGCTGTTTGGTGCTGAGCAAGTAGCGTAAAGAGGGTTTATTAGAGCGTTTTCACTAAAAAAAAACAAAAAAACAGCTGCCTGCTGCGGCTGGAAATAGCATCGCTGGAAGCAAGGTGAGACTGAGGTGAGGCTGTCAAATCAAAACAATGAGCTAAAAGAGGCTAAAACACTCTTTCACATTAGACATACAGAGGTTATTTGATATAACAATATCAGGTGCAGCTTTAAAGTACCTGCCTTTACAGTATGTGCTTTCAAATGTGAGAACTTGATCAAAGAGTGCTGACATCAACAATAAGGTAATCTGCAATTGTTGTTGCATTGCCTTAAAGCTGTTGCCATATGTGACATAATTCGTTGTGATCTTATCACAGGCGAAAAACTGAAATTTGAATAAAAAAGATCTCGGAGCAAATGAAATAAATGCTGCATTTCAGCAGAGCAAAATTTGGCCTATTGTTTTATTCAGTGATATGCATTTTTAAAGGGGACCTATTATGCACATTTCCAGCTCTATATTTTTATTCTGGGACTCCACTAGAGTAGCTTTGCATGATTCACAGTTCAAAAAAACTCCTTATTTATCCTACACTGGCCCTGACTGCCCCCAAAACAATGGAAAAATGCCATAATGTTAGCGGAGCGGTGAACTGGCGTGCTGAGCGCGGAGCAAATAGCCATGTAAAGAAATCCGTCACGAGCCGACGTCAAAGTGACAAAAAACGCTGGAAACCGAGTGTTCAGAGCAGTCTGAAGCAGGTACTTTTTGCTTCTACATACGTTTACGTCATTATTTGACAATTTGGCCACGTTTAATATGAACATCCGGCATTGTGACATTATATTAATGACACAAATTCAAATTTAGCACCCTAAAATTGTGCTCCATGTAAAAAAGTCAGGTAAAAAGCAGAATATTGGTTCAAATTAATGCACTTAAATAAAAAAAAAGATATTTTTCTTTTTCCTTTCTTCTGTATGCTACTGCACACCCAACTCCCATGAGCATTCCCTAAAAGGGATGTTCGCTTTTGAGTTGCTCTGTGGTCAACTTCTCCGTGCTCCTTCGCAGCCAGGGTGAAAAAGTAGAGAAGAAGAAAGATGAGGAGCGAGAGGAGAGGAAGAGAAAAGAGAAATCTTCCAACTGGCAGCAGTATGGACTAGGGGAAGCTCAAGCATGACTAAAAAGTACATTCACCGCTAGTCAGTGAATTTTGCTCCCTATTTGTCACTGCCACCTTGGAGAGCAGTAAGCATTAATAATACATGGGAGCTGGGGGAATCTATTAGAGGCTACCCTTGCGGAGAGGAATCAGACGGAGGCTGGGTGCTGGAGCTGTTAGGAGGGGAGTGCAGGGGTTGGGTTGGGAGACAAGAGAGATAGAGAGGAACAGAAAGCCCCGGTGCTCCAACCATGCCCCTCTTATTTATTGAGGAGATTTTTAGGGGGGCCGTTGGAGGTGTCAGGTGTGGCTCGTGTGATGCATCATCGGAGAGAGAAAGAAGGAGAGGATGAGAGAGTGCCGTGGTGAGAGGAACCTCAGGACACGGCTGTAATCGAGTTCATTGATCAAATAGAGAAGGAGGAGGGAAATGGAAAAAAAAAAAAATACTGGACACGCTGTTACCTAACCGTGCATTCAAGCAACTCAACACACCCGAAGAAGTCTGCTCAGAGAGACCCAAGCTGATTTTAACCACAGCCACCTTATTTTAAACACTCACAACTGCCTGCACTTTAAGTGGAAGTGCTTTGCTGAAGGGCACCTCAGCAGCAGGAGAGCATTTCACAGCTACAATCTGCCACCTTTCACATGAAAAAGCACTCTGTAGTAAAAGACGAGAGCGTTGAAATAAAAATACGCTGCTGTAGCAGTCGGTATGGGGAAATTTAGCAAAGGTTTTAATGAGCAAATTGTGACTATTGCAAATACTGATTTATTAATTTTAATATCAGCCAAATATCAGGATCTGCTAATATTGACTTTTGCTGACATTTTTGCAACATACCAAAAACTTCTACTATCTATAATCACATTAATAGCACATTTGTTCTGTATTGTCACTTTTTAAATCTTTGAGTAATTAGATTAGGACATTTTTCTCTCGACAAGAAGACCCTGATGCCTCTCTGTGTTGCCACACACACTCTTATCCCCCCTCTTCTGTTTTGGCCAGGTCTGAGCACTTTGTGGTGGTGGGAGGGCGCAAAAAGAAAAAAAAAAAAAAAAAAGTGGACCATTTGTTGCTTCAGATGTGCTGCTAATCCTTTGATCGAACCTCTTATGCTCTTCAAACTTGCGACCGGGGCCAAGCTACTAATGAAATTCTGAGGCCGGCAGATAGGCCTCGAGCCGGAGCGTGACAGAGTCCATCTGGTGTGCTAAAGTCCCCCTCTGCTCTCAAACACACTGCTCAATGCAACTCTATGGGAACACTTTTAAGTGTTTCTGCAGTATTTAAGCTGCTGCACTGGGGCCAGCTCCACTCTGCTCTCACCTGAGATTAAATGCTACATTAACATTTATTCTAATGTTTACTTTAATATTAATAAGTCACTACTGAGGGCATTTTGCTACGTTAGAATAAAACTAAGAACATTACTCAAGACTGTCAGCCTGTCCAACAATACATTTTTCATCGTGAGCCACCTGTTCAGATTTGGAGGGAAACCTGCTGGACTGCTTTACGGCACAAAACAGGGGGAGGGCGCTGTGACAGCAGATGGCGGGAGGAGTGAAAGACTTCCAACATGACTGTCCTGTTCAGGCAAAAAAGTAAAGAAACCAAGCAACAGGGCTTATGGGATTTTTTTTTAATGCAACACTTAATCATATATCGTTTGAGTATCAAAAGTAGCCCTCACTTTCAATAGGCTTTAACGGTGGCTGTATGGAGTCTAATCTTTCAGGAAGTATTAATAGATTCATGGCGAATACTTTAAATTAGAGAAACCTATAAGCTGTATATCTTACCTATATCCTTCTAAATTCCTTCTAAACATTATTTTGAGAAATATCTTTTGTTTCTGCAAATGCTTTCATTTTTAAATCAGAAAAGGAGTCAAACTTCTCAAATGTTAACTGTTTGAATGTTTAAATACGTACAAGCAGCCATATAATTTGAGTTTGTATAAAGTACAGAATAAAAAAATGGAGCAAAAATGCGTTGCGGTTCGATACCCAGCCCTACCTGTGATGTGTTGGCAGCTTGATGAGCGAACCTGAAGAACAAAACTTTTCGCTCAGGCAGAAATAAAGAAGAACTTCTAGAGATCGCAACCCTGATGACCACAACTCTATATGAAACTACTGGAAATATCTTTTTGTGTGTGTGTTTTTGTATCAAAGGTGGCATCCTTTCATACAATCCCTAAACCTTTTGTGTGATATCCAAACCCATACACATCCACATTGACAGACCTGTGTGGGAACCCTGATCTGACGGCTAGCGTGTGTTTGAAAACATGCCTGGTTGCGCTGACCCAATCCATACTACACACACACACACACACACACACACACACACAGACACACACACACACACACCTCTCCTCAGCGCCCGAGAGGATGAAATATACACACACACACAAACACAGAAACACACAGCCTTACATGCAAGGATGCGTGTCGATGCGTTTGCTAACACACAGAGAGGAGAATGCAGGGGAGCCTCGGGAACACACACACACACACACACACACACACACACACACACACACACACTTAACCATACAGTTTCTTATGCCTGTAGGAAAAAGACAAGAAACAGCAAACCACCTGCTGTGAACTACACATTCATTCTGTTTGTATTTTCTTCAGTTTGCTGAACTTGCTCTATTGATGTGCTGTTTGTCTACTTTTTCACTTTTCAAACTTACTTCAAAAGCTACGCTCTGTCTGCTCCCTCTCTGTTTGGTTTCCATTAACAAAGCGGGTTCTCAACATGAGGGTCCAAACAGGAATGAAGGGCCATGGGATGACTTTGGGCAGATTGTTAAAAATATCTATTAATTATATCCATCTGAAGTGTTTTTATTCTTAGTAGATATATTCGCAGCCGCAAGCTTAAAAATGAAGATGTTGCAGGAAGAATTGCTTGAAAAAGGTGAGAATAAAAATATTCTTAAAGGATCAAAGGTCACCAGTTTACAACGTCCCTCCAGTATATTCATAACGGCTCAAGTTAGTTGAACCGTCCTGCTATGTGTGACAATATATTTGTGTTTTTTGACAATATTTTGGATCACAAATGTGTTTCTAATACACATATCTGGGGTACTACAACTTCTGACCCTGATAATCACTGTATTTAACAACTATATTTGAATGAGTCTACTTTTCTGTTCATATTAGCCAAGAAATATACTTGATCACACTAAATAAAAGATCTATTATTTATATTTCTTTTCTAAAGTTTGAGTTTTTAAAGTAACTAAATCCTTCCTGTTTCTTATAATGCCTTTTTAAAGCGGCGTATTACGACAATGCAGCGCCGAAACAACCATTTTCTCACAAATAGCTCTGAGAGCAGGGAGGCCATGAATGAACTACATTATGTGGGTACAATCACATCAAGCGAGCTGAAGATGATACAGTATGTGTTTGTGTCTCAGGAGTGTGTGTCCGTAAGGCGATATAGCGCCCCGAGGCTCACTCTAAATCTGGCCTCTCACTGCTGGGAATTACAACAATAGTGTCACAGCCTAGCAGCTTCAGATATCATCTTACTGACCTGCCAGCGGTTTGTGTGTGTCCTAAGCAACAGTACTGCTGTTTAGGAAACAGTTTAGGAGGGGTGTTGCAGTACATCATTTGAAAGCCATCAGGCCATAAAGACCCTGGTGCGTTGCCTGCCTGAAGCCTGGACACCATAAACATGAAAACGGGGCAAAAGAAGATCCATCAATACTTTTCTAAAGTGCACCAAACTGTACTCGGCTCGTTGTTGTCTTCTCCCACGGGGGGGTCGGATCCGCAATCCATTGCAGCTCACATTTAAGGTTTGAACTTTCCAAATTGTGCCCCGAAGGATGAAGAATTTGCCAAAAGTTCTAGCCCTTTAAACCCTCCCATTTGTATCCCCTTATCATGTTTTTTTGTGGCTAATTTCAACGCGTTCTCATATGAAAAGCCTGCCTGGTGCCGCTTTAAGAATGCAGATGAAATTAATCAAACAATAGGGAGGGGGCGGATGTCCCCCGCGTTCACCTCACCTCTCCCCCTGTCTCCCTGTGCTGCTGCTGCTGCTGCTGCTGCTGAAGGAGGCGGCAGTGGCCTGAGCCAAGAAGGAGTTAACCTAGGGCTGGGATTTAATGAAGGAGGTGGGGGGGGGGGGGGGGGGGGTATCTGCAGTCAGATGGTTATGGGGGTTTAGGGAAGTAACGTTAGGGCTGTTTTGGGGTGGAGGGTGTTTTGTGTCTGTGTGTGGAAGAGGATGGGGGGGGGGGTGTCTGGCACAAACCACCTGGATTTGCCTAAATCTCTGTCCCCGCTCTGCACTGAATGACTGCATTTGAGGGACGGGAGCCAGATGTACTCAGCGGGACAGGAAGTGAAGACATTTTGGCTCCGTTAGACGTCCAATTTTAATATTAGAAACATGAATTTGGGGTTAATATTAGAGAGAAGTCAGTTGAAGTCCTATAGTATAGTAAAATAGTAATATAGTGCTTTAAGTGTTGTTGATATGCATGTATATAATAGAAAAAGAAGGAAGCTGTATGTATGATTGAGTAAATATGTGTGCATTGTGTACATTCCTACATGTACAGGAATGCGGGCACGGCGAGGTGTATGTGCATGTATGTGTTAAGTGTCTCTCACAAAAGGAACATGATATCAATCTCTAAATATAAATATTATTTCTTAGGAAAGTATAATTGGGGTAAAACTAAGGACCTCACATATCTGATCTTGCAAGAGAAAAAAAAAACCTATTGTATTTTATGGGATAAACTAAACAACATTTTTAGTATTGAATATACAAACAAATGTTTCTATTCTTGTATTTATCCTGGCTGCAGCAAAAATGCCATGCAGGAAAATCAGATACGGTGGAGGGCAAACCTGCCTCTTTATTCATAGAATATTGTATTAACTTCCTAAAGTGAAGTGTAGTTTAGTAAGAAGCAAACTGATGTGAACTCCTCATGAAAACTGTTGATGGTGAGTTTTTTTTGGATAATCCAGAGTAAAAGAGACACTGTTAACTGTTCCTGTTGATTTCTTAAAATGTCTCAAAGAAAATATATTCAACTCCAATTTATCCCAGTTAAACTACAGTATCTGCATGGCTACATAATAGAGAAAAACCTGCATGTTTTTATTTGTAATTTGGGTGAACCAACCCTTTAAGGCAACCTCTTGAGAGGTAAATAAATGCTTAAAATATAATCCATCTCTGTTCATACTGATGGTTGTTTAAGTGATGATTACTGCCTGGATTCACCCACCTTCAGATTTACCACTGCATCATTGATTACCACTGATTTGTATCTGCTCAGAAGAAGGTGGGAGAAATCTTTTTTTTTCCGACAAAGACAAAAACGCAGATAAAGTGAACTGAAGTGTTGTTTTTTTTTAAAAAGGTAATTGTCTGGAAACGTATAAAAGTGTGGCTTTTTATCCCCTTTAATCCTGTTAGATTTGGATGGAGATAGCAGGCGAGGCTCTAATCTGTTCTAAGGTGTGGAAGAAGGGATAATGGAGATTGAAGAAGATATGAGCGCGGTACTGTTTAAGGAACTGTGTGCTGAGCCTCTCTCTACTGTTGCTTTCAATGAGCAGAGATACTCCCAATCATGTGTGAAAGTGAGATTAAAAAAAAATACAAATATGAGGACAAATGAGCCTATAAAGATCTCAGAACAGCACTAAAAACATTAAGGTGACAAGTTAACACTCAGCAAAATACGCCCATGAGACAACCTGGCAGGAAATAAAACAATGAGGGCCATAAAACGAGAAGGGAAATATAAATAAATACGTTTTTTTCATGGT
Source organism: Scomberomorus guttatus (assembly GCA_038419695.1). Classification (NCBI taxonomy): domain Eukaryota; kingdom Metazoa; phylum Chordata; class Actinopteri; order Scombriformes; family Scombridae; genus Scomberomorus; species Scomberomorus guttatus. The sequence continues at coordinate 15,331,044 of CM076468.1, read as the reverse complement.
GATGTCATGCTCTTTTTTCCTAAACTTCAAGACATCCCCCACGCCAGTTCATGAGGAAGTCATTGACTTTTTATTATGTCAGGGGCCACAGACATTTTTGACACTGTTACTGTTGCTCGTCTCCCCGCATCACTGTTTACCACTTTGACAAGTTACATTATTCCTCCAGCACAAGGCTGTCACGTCCTCCGACAGTTCCTCGGCGCTCAAACCCAAATCTGGGAGACGCCCCGGCGTTTTCCATCTCGCCGACAAAAGATATCACTTTCTTTTGAGAGACTGCTGAAGCACAGCGAGGTATTTGGCGAGACAAAAGTTGACACATGTAACCGCACACATACACGACGTTTAAATGGATTTTCTTACTTTGGCTCTGTTCACTTCCAGAGTGACTGAACAACATGTAACAGTATGGACAGTATAAACACAGTTGTGATAGTACTAGCAATAGTACTAGTAGTCATTAAAGCAGTAGTAGCAGTAATAGTAATGGTGTTAGCAGGCTCACAAATGGCTTTATAATGTTGTCCATAGCACCTAGCTCAAGATGCTGTAATTATGAGGGCTGGACATTAAACCAAATTAATTACAACCAAATGATATCTGACGAGGGGTTCAACCAACCAATCAGCCATCAGCCCAGTATCTTTAACTGGTCATACTGTAACAAGGACAAACAAATCACAAGTCATTGTTACTTGGTTTATCCTGATATAGATAATACTGTAGGTCGTATCATCCAACCTTAATCTTAGTAGCATCAGTACTTTAATACTGCAGCTATTATTAGTTTAACAGCAGCAGCAGAAGCAGTAGTCTTAAATTATGCAGTTAATAAGTAAATAATAAATAAAACTGTATTTTTTTTCCTATCATAACTTCTCAGACACTGAAGAACACTTACACAACAGCTGCTGGATATACACATCATAATGATCTCCTACTCTGGCTATCACTGTACTGTATATTATTGTACAACGTAACTGTATATGCATATCTGTCACAGTACCGGTGCATTAAGCGCAGCCTCCATGGGCCAGAGTTTATCGTCGTGAGTGTAAACACGCCGAGCGCAGGGAGGAAGGTGTAACGACGAGGATGTTGTGGATGTAAGATGCAGGTTGCAGATAAAAGCGGTAATCACAACAAATGACCCCTTATTATTACAGATGTGGAGGATAAACGTGGGAGAGAGCCTGAGGGAGAAAGGGGCTCCACTGTGGTTTATTTTCCTCAGCAACAGGAAAAAGAAAAAAGAAAATACCAGCTTATAAATGGGATTGCACCCACGCCATTCCCAGGTTACCCCAGATCGACCACTGTTAAGGTGCTCTTTGAAGTTTTATTATTATTATTCGTCTGCCACCCTTGTTCCTTTTCTCAAAGTTGAAAGACAAAACACTGAGATACCAAAACTTGACGTCGTGTGCAGAGTAGCTTGAGTGCTGTGAAAGTTGTGTAAGTGTGTGCACTAATTGTTTTTTATTTAAATCGATCACATGTGTAATGTTAAAAGTAAAAAAAAAAATGCAGCTTTAAATTGTGGCAGATTTTCCATCCCTGTTTTTTTTATTTAGTGGAATGTGAATTATGTATGTGGTTTATTCATATACTTCTCATGATGTGTGTGTGTGTGTGTGTACGCTTCCTGTGTACTTCAGGGGGTATCAGCTGAAGGGTCAACACTGGAGGTGGGGGTCATGCAAGAGGACACCGCTAGTCCAGGTTTTAGATGGCTCTGGTTTCAACTGAGCAGAGGCTTTGTAGCGTGGGATATGAGGCCTGACTCTAAAGCTGTAGGAAAATAAACCCAAACAGGGAGGAAATGTTGGCTTATCTGAGCTCAGGAACACGGCAAAGAGAAGATTTTTTTTTTCCCTACATGTACAATCCTCTCTCACCCTCCTACACTCCTATCCAACTCCCAGAGGCAATTTCAGCAGCACGTTATTATGCGTTCTTTTTAAGCCGTAAAAATATCTAATTCACCTTCCCTGTATTAAAGTGAAGCTTACCTTATTACATTATTGTGTCACATGATTGCTGCCCTACAAAAGCCAAAGAGTGTGAGCTGTGTGGGCAGAGAAACTGAGCTGATCTCTCCAACAGGAAGTAGCGTTGGTCCAGGAAAGGATTATTTATCATTTAGTCGTATTCGTGAGCATAATATGTTTCTGCTGTGAAGTCAAAACTGTGCTGGTGAACTTTGATCTTACTTCTGCTCGTCTTTTCTCTCCTTGGAGAGCAGACCTTAGGCTGTTCAGAACAGGGCTGAATTACCAACCGGGCAAAGCGGGAAATTACCGCAGGGCCCCCAGAAGTCCAGGGGCCCTGCAAGCTCTGAGGTTATTGTATGTCAACTGGTTTGTGCAAATTTAATTGAGTTTGTTTATGAATATGCACTACAACATGATACCAACTGGCACGATAAGGGCCTTAAAGCATGTCCTGCTTTTTTTATCTAATCTTGAAGCCCCATATTGCCCCTGTGTCAAAATCTAGTTCTAATACTTTATTTCAAATTTGTGCTAATTTGTTGCACTTTATCAAAGTAATGTTACTAAACACAGCACGTTGTTGCCCCAGGAGCCCCTCAGAGGTTAATCCGGACATGTTTCAGTCATATACTGAGGTAAATCTTCAAGATACACGAAGGCCTCAGGGATACAGAAACAGGTTTCAGACCATCGTTGGTTGCTTTTGGATTATCGCCGTTAATCTCTGACAAATTCTGGTTTGGGAAAGCCAATGAGAAACACATGTCATTTGCTTTCAATTATGCATTTAATTAAATTTGTCTGTGGAGACCTTCTTTACTTCTGAAAAATATATGACTTCAGACCCCAGCGCTGCCCAGCACAACAAAACAAAGCTCTAACTTGATTGGGTCTTGCCAAAGAGCACCTGAGCCATATTATGGGGGGCATTACTCACTCACTTTTTCCCCAACACTTTTTCCAAACTGGCAAAATTCCTGTCCAAATCTGAAGACATTTATTAAAACAGGCAGCTCCCAGGTGAGAATATGAAGTGCACTGCTAAAAACAATCTTTACACTCAGCAAATTAAGCCATTTAAGGGAATCCTGCAGCCAATTTGCTTTCATAACGTATTCGCGAGTAAGCATTTTTCCAAACCAAGGAATATTTTTTCCAACACACACTTCCAGACCAGATTGCCACCTCAGTGTAACACCAGTTCCCCTCCAAATCTTTGGGAATCGCCTCTGGCCTCAGCTGCCGGGCTTCTCTCACAGATGTGGAGCGTGCTGCATCCATCTTTCCCCGGGAAGTCAATTTCTTGGCGGCTCGGTCTTGTCAGCCAGTGTAAACAGGGTTTTGATGAATGGAAGTCAAGGTGTGCAGTCACCTGGAGCCGCCGTTCGAAGTCGCCCACTTGTCTCTCTGTGTGAGTGTGTGTTTTTACAGCTGCGAGGTGCCTTCGCTGGAGTCCTTTTCTTCTCTCCTTTACAATTCCTGCCTGATTCCTTCACCAGCTGGTAACAACAGCTTTAAAATACACCTTCAAAAACTCTACTCGCATAGTCCTGGACTGCCTCATGAGGCTGGGGCCGAGGTAGAAACCAGAGACATAATTGGCAAAGATCAGTGCCAGAAATCGGCAAAGACTAACAAATGTAATACAGTATGTACAGTACTGAAGTTCTTTGCCTAGGTGGGCCTATCACTTCAAATCAGCCTCCTGCTTGGTTTGTGTGTAGGTCTCGTGTGTGTATTAGTGTGTCTTTGTGTGTGTGTAGACTGCTAATTGTAGAATATTACAAATGCTGGACGCAGGAGTTGAGATGAAAAGCCAGGATGTTACAAACCAAAGTTTTAAAAAGAGACTAAATCCCTCTGTTTACAAAAAGAAAGGCATGAAGAGGAAACTCACTGATCTTAATTGGTGTCTTTGCTTCTCGGTTTCAGTAACAAAAACTTAATATACAAAGTATATTTAAGGCGTTTGGCTGATTTTAGCTTTTAAGAAGAGACTAATAAGCTAGATCACAAGCAGGAGCGAGATAAGTTTGCTTTCTTCATCAACAGTAATACCTTCCATTCCTCCGTCATCATTTACATGTGAAGCTATTACAGATAACACACATTTTATCGCGTTCTTCCTGGTTTTCCTCACTGAAGAAATTTAAGATATGATTTCTTTCTTTTCCTGCCGTCAGAAGATGCAAACCCTTAAAAATGTGGCAGTGGCTGTTGCATGCACAGGATTGTCAAATGACTGATGGAGAGTGTGTACGTGTGTCTGTGTGTGTGTGTTTTAAATGTTTGGCCTCATTTTAAACCCAAAACAAGGTGTTGAATCCTGCAATATCCCGCCAAATGCCGCACCTGCTTCTCCAGTGTCGTCAATTTAATTACACAAAAACACCTTGCATATTCAAAAGCTGCTCCGGTCAGTCACTACGACAACAGGACCCTGGTATCTTGTTTGATTGCGATACTCTGAGAGAGAGAGCGGCTCCGTGATTAAAAAAGAACACTTGACCATTGAGGAGCACAATAGGGGCCTGACCTTCCCGAGTCTACAAGAGGGCCGGCAGCCCCTGGGGGCTCCTCGCAGCGACTACGGATCTCATTTCAAGACATCGTGATTAAGTGCAGGCAGAGGTCTCAACAGCCTCTGCACATCCTCAAGATTTCAATGACCTGCAAGATACTGAGGAGAATCTGATTATAATAACACACTATTTTCCTCCCATTTTTCATTTGCATATGTGTAATTTCTTATTTTTTGGGACATTTTTTTTCTCATTTTGCTGCTGCTCCTCTACTTCAAAGGGAGGTCAGAGGTTGAGGGCAGCTACAGAGTGCCTTGCTTATTCCGTTTTATCACAATTTAGGGTCTTGTATCGGAAGTTTTGGCCATGATTTTTAATGGATATTATAACATTGTACTCACCAAAGTAAATGCTGAGTCTGGGAATACAACAACATTGAGGTCCAATGGGGCAGGACACACAAACAGTGAGACAATCAACCAGGTTGTAAACAAGCCAACAATTTAGCCAGATTATCTAAACCACTTGATCTGGAGGTAAAACAGAAATTGAGTGAACCTGATATGTCTGTAATAATCCCTCATTACACAGGAAGACTGTGTGTGCACAACTACAGTTAAGTATGGTAGGTCAAAGTTGACCCAAGAGGTTGGTCTGTAAACTGATGCATGTTGACAATGGACAGTTTCGGTGATAATTTACGGTTCGTATTTATTTTCCATCCCAGACAAACCTTTTTGATCATCTGTCTGGTTGCGTTTCCTGCCCAGTCTGACTTCTTTTTAGCAACGTCGCTGCATTCCCAGACCTCGGCAATTAACTTGGTGAGTAGTCAAGTCAAGTCAATTTTATTTATACAGCGCCAAAACACAACAGAAGTTATCTCAGGGCACTTTTCACACAGAGCAGGTCTAGACCATACTCTTTAATTTACAGAGACCCGACATTCCCCCATGAGCAAGCACTTGGCGACAGTGGCAAGGAAATTACAATGTAATCATTACCGGTAGGAATGATGTCCAAAAAAAAATCCCAGGATGAATAAAAACTGGAATTTCCCTTTTAATAGAACAGTACTTCGAGGGGAAGGGGAATTTTTTCTGCTTCCTGTTTCTTTGCGTTCATGGTGAGAGAAAATCAGTCATACCTTTTGCATCTTTGCCTTGAATAACTTTTACCCCCCTCCAATCGACTCCCATCTGTAGTCAAAGTGAGGTCTGCTGTGAGTTATGTCAGATGGAGCGATTACCAGAGAGGGGGCCAGGAGGATAATGAGTAACAGATGTAGGTCGCTTGCTCTCTCACACATCCACTCGTTCTTTCTTTCATTTTATCTTTTAGTTTTTCTCTTTCCATTCCTCTCTCTTGCTCTCTTCCATCTCCTTCAGTTATTTAACCTCTCTCTTTGGTTTCGCCTCTCTCCTGACTCTTTCACTCTCTATCCCTCACTTTCTCTCTCCGCCTCCCTCTGGCCACCCACAGCTGTCCGTTACAAGGTGCTGGCAAACGCTCCCTGGAGCGGAGGTGCACTTGTTCTTTCCCGCTGCTAAATAGCATGCATCAATCACGCAGGTGTCTTTCCACCAATGGCAGGAGGCCTCTTAACGCATTGCACATGCAGCCAGAGACAATCTATCAGCAGACAGGCAATGTTAATGTGGGACTGGAGCCAGGTTTTATGCATCTGCAGTCCACTTTGTCATTGTAATATCAGTGCAAAGATACACAGTTACCACTCATGGCGTGTTCACACCAAGCATGCCTGAAGTACTTTATACAACTCTTTGGTTCAGTTTGTTTGGCCAGGTGAGAACAAGAACAAGAAAATAAGGATCTTGCTTAAAGTCCAAGCAAATTGCCGCAGGGTTTGTTAGGAGTGAAAACAATCTGAACCAACAGGAAACAATCCCAAAACACACGGGATTATGGGTGCAAGGACACAATCGTACTAAATTGTTTCTTCATGTGTTGGACCTAATGTGAGCACCAGAGAATATAAATCATACTTAGCTAAAAATACAAGAACTGATCTGTTTTGACTTTAAACTATCTAACCTGGAAGGACGACAAGATGTCAAACCCCTGGCCAAGCAAGTGACTATGTGCCTAACAAAGCCTTGTTAGAACAAACTGTAGATGTGATGGAAACTAATACTAAAGAGATTTGTCTTTAGTAGATTGGTATACTTGATGCCCTTGAAGATTGTAATATTATAATAAAATAAACTAAAGAGGCTCCTATTTGCTTTAACTGCCTGTGTCAGATGATGGAATAATGACAGTAAAGTAGGGGGACAGAAACCTCTGGACGTCACACGACCAAAAGATTTACAACCAGTGTTAAAAAAAAAAGATGCACACACATCCCAGCTAGTACTGGGCAGACAGCAACATGCAGAAAACAGGGCAGTAAGCTCACCTCTCCAAACAGTAACTGGTCATTTCCAGAGTTCACCAACCCCTTCTGCCATTTCTCAAGCCAACTAGATTTAGAGCGGTCCGTCCAAATGATGGTTAGTGTTCTGCCAAAGCAGCTGGAAAGGCTGGCAAACCTGCCAGCTGCAGCCAAAATGTACAAGTATTTGGGTAATTTCCCAACTAGGGTCAGGTCATCCAACAGCACCAAATGTGACACTAACCTTAGTCAATCCAGAGAAAACAACACAACCGGTAGAGCTCCATAGTGGTGAAGGACTTTCACTTGGTACTTTCCTAGCGACAGTGTGCATGCAGGTTTTCAAGTGTTGCTCTAGTTTATATTATCTGGTTTGTACAGATTTTGACCATCTCTAAGCAGTACTTCTCTTGGTATTTAGCAGCATGGTTCTAGGGATGGCAATGTTGGTCAGGTTCATATAGCACCATCATCCAATACTTTGTTTTATGACTAGAACTTGCATAAGTAACAACATTCCCTTCTGCCTCAACGGTACTTTGCTTTTAGCGCTAATTAGCAAATATTAGCATGCTAACAAGATGGTTAGCTAAGATGGTGAACATGCTAAACATTTCACCAGGTCGAGTTAAAAAAGGTTGAACCGTCATAAACTGATGCCAGCGGCAAAAAGCGCATTCATGAGAGTACCTTAAGTCTTGTTTCATGATGTCAGGACAACGCTACGCCAATTTTGCATCTGCTGTACTACCAGCCAATGTACATCCTCCTTTTCATTGTAATCACATCTTCTATCCTAATGTCCTTCAGCTGCCAATTAGAGCACAAATTCAGACAACAGACAAACCGATTGTTGTGCAGCCAAGGGGCGAGTCAATTAATCATTAACAAACAGTGGTAGTAGTGGCAGTGTCACTGTGAAAGAGACAGAATTTGCCAGTGCAGGTTTAATATGTACATGAAAAATTATTTTTAAAATTTTATTGCACAGGCCTTTTGAATCTCACAGATGAAAGAGCTTTTTTTTTTTTTTTTTCCTCCCTGCCTTGGTCCACAGCCTCGGTGCCCTAGATACTTTTGCCCCTCGAAGTGGAGTCACAAGGAAGCTTTGCATAAAAAGTCTTATCCATGTGGAATCAGAAGCTCGGGCTCTGGTGATTTTTACACTGATTTGTGGTATGAGGAAGACCCAAGTGTATCTACATACAGTAAATGGGCTCTGCAGGGAGAGTACAACCCCGGGCGGTGTCATGCTTTCAAAGAACACACAATGTCAGTGATTATTATTTCGTAGAATCTGGACACTCATACGTCACGACTATTTTTGATCGATTCCCTCGATTTTCTTGTAAAGCTAATGACATGTCATCCATATCAGGCTGTAAGGTAGGAATACTGAATGCTCACTAAATTATAATACCTACTAAGAGTGCACACGTTTAGCACTACTATCTTTTTTGAAACGTCTACCACATTCAGAGACGGGGAAATTAAACCTTTGTTGCATTTGTCTAAGTGTGAGAAAGTTGTGAATATGTCATGCACATCAAGAAAAGGTGTTTCCACCACAGCTTTGAATAGATGCAACCGTTTTGAGGAAGGTGTGATGCCCCACTGTACGTGCTGAGGTTGCCCAATATAAGGCTTGTGGTTGGCTTGACTTCCCATCGGTTGTGACATAAGAGGATACCTGGGGCCTGGGTGGGGGGGTGTGGGGGGGGGGGTTGGACTGCTTTGTTATGCAATTACACCACAAACCACAAACACATAAGGCTCCGTGTTGGACTACAGTTTTCTGGGTTCAGCATGACCACCGTGGTTAAGGTCACATGTGGTTAAAGGTATCCTGCTCCTGTGTCCACCGCCTGGTCAGTGCACGCTAAATTTTGGAGACAGGCTTGAACTCTGAGACAAAGGATAATAGGTCTAAAGCATAATCTGGACACTGTCTAGTCAAGTTTATCCAAGTGGAATATTTTAGCCAAGGTTATGTTCAGGTTCTGTTCCTGGATAAAAAAAAAAAGAAAGCTAGAAGAAAGCTTGTCCTCAGTTTGATATTAGGCCAAAGCAGTCAGAATTGAAGGTAAATGCTCTTGTAAAGCATTGTGGTTCATGTATACTTAATATATTGAATATATAGAGACTTAAATAATTAGACAACTGTCTCTACTGTCTGAATGGAGAGTCCATGTGCAGCATACAGTTTCATCCATCACTTTTAGGTTTTCTCTATGGACACTTGGAAGCTTAACAGCCAAATCAACTGCAGCAATGTGTAATTTCCACCGCTTGATGAAAAAAAAAAGAGGAAGGAGGCAAGGTAACGACTTAATTTGCTAATAGGAATAATTATAGCATGGCCAGAGGCTAGCTCCATTAGCAGAAACAAGAACAATTTGGCTTGTGTTTATCTTGTGCTAATTGTTGCAAGCAAACGGCAAATATTTTATTAACTTCAGGAACACACTTTACCCAGAGAAGGAATGACCTGAATTTGAAATGATCTCCCGAGTATGTGTGTGTTCACAAAGACACAGGAGTTGATTCTGCTTTTCTGACACGATGCACACTGGGAGAGCACCTTGAAGTTAACTTCAGGAGGAGGTGAGCTGTGTTACTGGGTCAAACCCTTTTTTAATTTGAGAAAAATCTGGGTGGGAAAAGTCAACTAATTTACAGATGTGTCAGCATATTTTTCATATTTTGTTTTGAGAATTTCAAGGAGTAAAATCTGAAAAATTAGGGCAGGGATATAAAGGAAGTGCACATATTCATTATTATTAGTTTTCTATTATCAAAATACCTTTAGGAAGATGTTGATGTGAGCGCTACAATTAATTTTTTGGTGTCTTTTCTGCTGAAGTAAGTAATTTAGTATCCAAAATCTTCTCTCTTGCCCTCCTACTTGAACTCCTACACAGGTGTTTCCAGATGTTCTGACTAATAAGACCTCTGCTCATGCAGAAAGTGGACTGAGCTATGAGCACGTCCAAACTCAATGTGCTAATAACAAAGATAAAGTTGTCCTTCCCAGACACATGCAACACAACTAACAAGACAAGAAGCCGTCAATCAAGCTCAGTTTGTCCACACACACAGTCCTGAGATGTCTAATCAGGTAAAATAAGTAAATGTGTGATGTAAGTATGTTACATGCAGTATGTGTGCGGCTATATGCATGAATGCACATCTGCTTGTGTGTGTGTGACCCATTTGTGTGAGAATGTGTGTACATGTTTAAACCAGCGAGTGTATCCTGGGTCTCTTCCTCATTAGGCGTCCTGAATCAGACTCGGCACCGTTCAGTTTGGAGAGCAAATATTTTTTTTGGTCCTTTTCAATTTCACTTTACTGAGTTTGTTTTCCTACAGCCTGCGTGGAGAAGGCAGAGGAATCAGTGTCAGTCTAAACGTGGCGCTCCAATAAAGAATCGGCCTAATCGGAGTGATACAGACGGGAAGCTGGCGCTGAGACGTTGGCAAATGTGGAAAAGGTCAGTCGTGGTTGCAACAAGGGAGGGAACGGGGACAGATCTGAGCAGCTTTGACGGTTCACTGAAACATTGCTCAGAGTGCGGTGCCGTCATCACTTTAACTATTACTCTCTCTTCTCTCCTTTGCTGTGACGAACACAGTTTGAGAGGTCTGCTAGTGACTAAGCACCACACCCGGTTAGAAGAAGAGCGCAAAATGCCTCCCTGCATGCAAAGAAAGCGGTCGTTTTGTCGTAGGCATGGACTGTAAGGACGTTCAATAGGCGCAAGGGAATTAACAGTATGCTTCCAGGGAAACCGGAAAACCTTCAGCGAGGCACGTGACAAAGAAAGATGGGGAGGGGATAAAAGTGGGGGCTAAAACAATTGCACACCAAACATGTAACCTACATAATCTAGGTTATTAAGCTTCTACCTTTACCCAGATGAAGTGGAGCTTCGCTACGGTTCAGCACCATCTAACCTCTCGCTCCAGATGTTGTGCTTTTGTATGTTCAGGCTATTATCTCCCCGGCTTGACATGATCGTCTCGGCTCATGTTAAAGGCGCACATAATAACCACTGGAGCACAAGTTGGTGAATAGACTAACAAGGAGTAATGGGCCCGGACACTTGTCAAGTCGCCTTTTGCTCACACGGAGGGCCGTGGTTTGCCAAATGACCCGCTGTTTTTTTTTTTTTTTTTACGTAACAACTACACAGTGACCGTTTACATTCACACGTTGGCTCTTTAAAGCGGCCGCCTGATACACTCCAAAGTAGTCAGACAGTCATTTTGACACTCGAGGCAGGAGTCAAACCTTGACAGCGTGTCAGGAGAGGTGCGACAGAGCCAGGTAGACATGACACCTCGCTCCCTGAGGTGCCAGTTTTGACGGAGCTGCCACCAGTGCGAGTGAGAGGTCAACACCTCTGGAATAGACTTGTCAAATTAGAGAGTTTGCACTAGTTTGCCGCAAACAGGCACTAATTAGTGACAATGTAGGTTAACACACACACACACACAAGGAGAACACACATCAGCACAGTTTAGCTGGAGGGTGTAACCTCTGTAACAAACTAGAGATTATTTGGTCAGGTTTGTTATAGTCCTCAGGGCCAAACAGCCATCGAACTCCACCACAAATCAATTGAGATATCTACAATTAAAGTCTCCCAAACGTAATCTGCTCTGCTTTTACCTGTTTATAACCAGATGAACATAAAAAGTGTCTTTCGATGTGCAGCCTAGAAGGTATTTGGTCTTTTAATGCTGTGATATCCTGTGTGTTACACGCGTGAATGTGTGTTCATTTCCTTTTTATTTTGCCCTCCTCCTCAAACGAGTGTGTTGTCACAGTTCGGCTGACTCTATTTTCCATATTTTATAAATAGCCAGGAGAAAAGTATTAATTATCCTTGTACAATTTAATGCACTGAGTACTTTAACCTTTCAGGTTTCCGTTAAACACCGACATAACAAGGCATATCCGTAGCGGCAAACGTGATTTATGACAGGAATACCTAATTTTTGTTTTTAAATAGGTTGGACGGCAATCTGCATACATTTAAATGCGCCTGCAAACACTTTCTCCCCCTCCTCTCTCTTGTCTTGGGGCCCTTGTTTAATATTCAGGGATGATTTTTTTTGTCCACATACATTTTGGTCTGTGTCACCTTAGATTAAATTATTACCGTTTTGCAGCCTTTGCGGTGCAGGCCTGGGGCCCTTATTTACTAGAATCAATGAAACAGTAATGAAAATCCATTTTTCATAGTATCAGCCCCCGCTGTCTTTTATTTAGTTAGCTGTGTCTAAGCAAGCAATTCATTTTGTGTAAATGCCACCCTGAGAAAAAGGCATTAGCGCGGAAAGGGTTAACCCCCCAAAAATTAAGATGCTCTGCTCGGCACGGCCGCTGTGATCCGACACACAGAGAGTCCCCTGAATAACTTTATCCCCAAAACAGCCATGTGGGATTTGATTATTTTGAGGTGTGAGGTTGGGCTGTGCTGTAATGCTACTGCCATTATACGCAGAGATGAATCTTCACACTTGGCATCCAGTAATAGAGTATTGATGACTCAGACGCTGTCAAACAACAGATCTTCACATCACTGACTCTCATATTTACCAACTGTAAAATGCACCCAGTTGTATGGACAGTTAAATAAAGCATATCATGCATGCATTGATGAAAACATGCAAGCCCTGTGCAGAGCGGATTTAGTGTTTGTGCTAATATTTTACCAGCATGTTAAATACATGTGCAGCATGGCTCTGTGCCTGCATATGCAAAGTGCGGTGGGGGAGGAGCTAGGAGGCACGGGTTCGCCTTCTGGGTCACAGCACATCAACGCCAAGGTAATATGACACACACCCAATCTTGCATATTGAAATATCTCCATCTCAGGAGCACGGTGTCGGCTTTGGCTGCCGCACATATTTAAATGGGTTTGTTTATTGACTTTGGTTAGGGTCGCGCGTGTGGCAGCGGTAATGAAACAACATAACAGGAGTTAAGAGAACGCACGAGTACAAGGATACAAGGATAAGTGATTCAGTGGGATCTGTTAAGGATGCGTCAGTTCAGATAACAGTGTGTGGATTCGAACGAGTCACACGGTGTTAATTTTCAACACATAATTACAACTGAATCTGTCAGTTAATCTGGATTCAATTTTGCCTCAACAGCTTGGAAATGTTTAAATATTATGTTTGGTAATACTTTTATGTGCTACTTGTAAATGATGCTAAATAGCTTCTCCGTACATTTATTGTGTGCAGTATAAGTGCGGCACACGCCTCCGTATCCGTCTCTTTGTTACACACCACAAAAGATCAAGGGCCCTGCCGTGTCGGATGTGACACTATAGGTTCTTACACTCCCTCCTGCTCCCAGATTAGATGACTTCATAAGCAAGTGTGTGTGTGTGTGTGTGTGTGTGGAGGTGAAAGGAGGGAGGCCCCCGCCCTTTCTGTCGCACAATGAAATAAAATTTAATAACTGAATAAAAATGTAAATAAAGATTTGCTTAAAATGAGTTGTCCGTGAAATAATTCTCACCCCCCCCCCCCCTCTTGTCGTCCTCCTCCCCTCCATCCTTGAGCTAATACTGTGATGTGAGGGGTGGGGGGTGGGGGGTTATATCGAGCCCGTCCTGATGTGGCGTGTGACCTTTTGAAAGGCGCTCGGCAAGGGTTGATTAAAGACGTATTAAATTTGTTTAAATAAACCTCCTTGTAATGGCACATCATTTGTAAGAAGCTATTAGGGAAACGCCGGGGAAAAAATTGCGACGCCATTATTTGCATGAAAATGTGCCCCAGCCGCTCAAATTGAGGATCACTCCTGAATGAGCAGCGACAAGAGAGGGTTGACACTTCTATAATTTTCCACCACACCCCACCTTAACCGCCCGCAACCCCCCTCGACGCCGTGACAAAACGCCGATCAAACTTCCTGTGTTAAACCGTGGGACGAGGCGGAGCTCGTGTCACATAAGGACCTGTCCGTTTGACAGAGACACCGCCCACCCTGCCCACCTCTCACGGCTTCACCAAGTGCACCCCTCCCCACGACTTACACCTTTGAAGGGAGTGATTAGGTGATGACAAAGCCAGAAGACGCTAAAAATATCACAAAGTCCCAGCAGGTGGGAGAGGGACTGACTGAGAGGTTCAGAAATCTGCATATGTGGCGTTCACTGTCCAAAATGTATATTTTGTTCTTATTTCAACCCTTAAACATACACTTCCCCCCTTTATTACCCCTCAACTAGTAATATTTTTGGTTAAAACTATCTTCAGACTGTTTTACTATATTCAGTATAAGATTGTTCCAACTTTTTTGACTGAATCTATATGATGTTTAAGTGAAATGTGATATATGTACTCCCCAAAAGTAAGCTTGACATATCTGGACAACTTTTGGATCTTCACTTGGATTTTAAAGGATTAGAGCAAAGTTTGGCAGCACAGCGGGAATTTGTAAGGGGGTAGATCAATTTTAGGAATCTTAAGGTCTTCGTTTCAATAATAAACGGTCTTTTGGGGACGAGAAATGTTCTTAGACATGATAGTTTATAAAACTCTTTAGAAGCCTTTTAGATGGGTTGAAAGCTAGAAACAAAGCTGTTTCCAGTTATGTTGTCATGAAAATGTACATATTTGCCTCTAAATCAGGAAAAAATACCTTCCATTCATAATTCAGTACCTCTAAAATACAAGAGTGTAAATAAATTACAAAGGTCTGCCCATCATTTCTATATTTATACCACAGAGAAGTGTTGCTGGAAATCATGTATATCTTAAGTACCTTAAATTGATTCATTCACTGTCTCTGAAAGTGTATGTAAAAGACAAAAAGTCTTGTCAGACAAGATCATCATTAGTTTGGAAAACAAGTTTGTGCTTTTCAGCAAATTTAGGACAAAACTTTTCGTGTGTCTTTGGTTAGTTGTTGTTTGCATCTGGAACAAATGAAAAATAATGAGAATTCCTGAGAAATATTAATTCTAATCAGATTTACAAACAAACACTGATGCATCCAGAGTTTATCTTAACTTTCTGCAAAGTACCTACATAAACAACTTGACTTGTTTATTTAGAGTTTCTTTCTTTTGGACTCCTCCATGTTCGGCCCAGGAGGGAGTTTAACTTGAGCCAAAACTGGGGCACGGGGGAAATGAAGTGCTGTCAACCCCTTCGGAGAGAAGTTCAAGGCCTCCGCCAAGTTTAAGTTGCTGTGGAGGGATGGAGGGATGTTCAGCAGAGCATGAGGCTGAAGCTAAAGTTGCTGACAGGCGAACAGCTTGGGGAGGAAAGTTGAGATAATTAAAAAGAAATACTTTTTTTTGGGGGGGGGGGGGGCTCGTTGATCAACTTAAGAAATGAAAACAGACAATGAAATTGTCCGTGTGTCCTCTTTAAACTGCTGGCTCCATGCTACCATTTTCACAGACACAAAGTTGAGTGATAGCTGGCTCCATGCTAACAGTTTAGCATGCACTGTAGGCTTATAGAGTATTGTAGTAGACTTGTAGACGTTTGCTTTAATAATTACATTATTTAACACACTGTGTGGCAAGTCAATTTTGATCAGTTTTGATGTTCTGAATCTGTAATTTCTGCTTTTGAGAGGTTAAAAAATAATACTCCTCAGCTAAAAGCAGAAATAGATAATTTAATAGGAAGGAAATCAATTAAAGGGGACCTATTATGCTTTTCCTTATTTTTAGTCATATATAATGTTACAAAGTCAGATGTTCACGCTGTGGTAAATTCTTCAATATAAAAGTCTCCCGTTATTTAGTCATTTAAAAGCTTTTCTTCACAGGTAAGACAAACAAAAGAATGAAGAGTATGCTTCCTCCCCCTCTCCCCTTCTCCTTCTCCCCTCCACCTGTCTGCCTGTCTGACCTGCAGCAGATTGCACGGTGTAATTTAAGGCGTCTGGTCAGTGCAAAACAGCTGAAGGCAGCAATCAGGTTTGTGGCTGATTACCTTTTTGGTAGCGGTTTCACGGCATAAGTGTGTGTGTGTGTGTGTGTGTGTGTGTGCCTGTGTGTGATGTAACAGCACCTGACATGTTTTTTCGTGGTTTGTCGGCTTGGCGGTTGGTTATTCACTGACAGCAACAGGAAGGCCAGAGAGGTGGAGGCACCGCACACACACAAACACACAAGCTTGTGTCAGTACATGTGACGATCTCCCATTTACTCCGTTTATTCCTTCAACCTTCAACCCAAATTCTAATTTCACAACATGCTAAACCTAACAGTTTAAAACTAGGGACACACACACATGCCGACTAAACATCCATGACCATAACAAGGTAGCTGCTGCTAGTAACACACACACACACACTCACACAGGAAGCACATTTCTATTAAGAAATCCCTCGGTTTGACATCTAGACAACGGCCGTCATGCAGTTACTGTACTCATGCAGGATGTTATTTTAACAATTGCATAACAATGCTACAGATAGACGCAGATCTTACACTACAAACGACAAACCAGGTTTCCGTAATCGCAGTAGCGGATTACGGAAACCTGGTTTCCCCACCTAGATTTCTCCTGCAGAACGTGACAGGGAAAGTCCAGCAGAGCAAATGGATGAAAGGAGCGATGTGTTTGAGTATTTAAAAATCATTCATTACAAAGTCCGACTGCAGCTGAGCAACACAAAGTAGCTTCTACAAGGAAAAGAAGTCCGTTTTCCTTTTTCTGAGTTAGGAAGCAGCATCTTCTAACCTGATTTCTCTCACCTGGTTACTTAAATGCATGTAAACACACTGATAGAGGCTAAAGGAGCTACTTTGTACCAGAGGGTTGCCAGTTTGAATCCAGATCCAGCTGGGAAACTCTGGAAATAGCTCAGCAGGTTCAATCTACCTTCACTGGACGGATAAAAGGTTAAAAACATGTAAGAAAGAAAAACAAGTCCCCTGATATCTCTTCCAGTAATGAACCGAGAGGCCTTGACAGCCCATCATTCCCCCACTAAAAACAGCAAACTCTTGCTAACTCGACAATACTCAAGGTTTTCACTGGACAGGAAATGGATTCAGAGAGACACGGAGCTCAGTAATATGAACAGGTCGTGTCAAGGACTGAACACAATGCGACAGGAAGAGAAACCTCAAGAGAGAGCACTTCCCCTGACATTGACACAGACAGTGGATGAGGGGAAACTAGTGCTACATGACAGGTACAGAAACTCCAAATGAAAAGAAGCTTTAAGAAATTCAGTACTTTTTTTTCTTTTACCTGTGAGGCATTTAGCTGATATTCTCAACTGGAGTGGCTTAGAATCAAGTTAAAAATAGATTATGCTTAATATCTTTAAAAAGGCAAGGAACAAGGTTTAGTGCACTGTGCAGGAATGTGAAATTTGAATTGACACACATGTAAATGGTACATGGACTGCACTCGTATGCAGCTTTTCTGCCTTAACCATTAACACCTACCATTTGCCTCTCACATATAATGATGGCGGCAGAGCTGCAACGCAAGGTGCTGGCTGGATAGTTTTGGGATTCAGTGCTCAAAGACACATTGACACGTAGGCAGGACAAGTCGGGGATCAAACCAATAATATACTGTATATTAATGTATACAGTTCTCTTAAAATATTCCAGTATATTTTAGAAATGCTAAAAAGTTATGTGAAATGTATATTTCCATATTAAAATCAACATTTTTTGCGGAAATGTCAGCTGATTGGTAAAATGGGCATAATATGTAAATTTTCCCCAGATCACTCTACTTTGATCCACAGTTCAAATAACTCCTTATTTATCTTATGCAGCCCCTCAGTTCAGCCTCTGTCTCTAACAGGCAGTGTTAGCTCCTGTCTCTTTAAAGCCCCCCTGCCGTTGAGCCCACTCTGTTCTGATTGGCCAGCTTTCCAGAAGCCTGCCGAGGGGGCAGCCGTATCAGAGTCGTGTTAAGTTACCGCCGATGCAAACCCAACATTTCCTGCTTTACATAAAAGGTTTTAAATGACTAAATAACGGTCCTCAGTGAATTAGCGGAGCTTCATTAGCGGCACTAAAAACTGGTCGACACAACAACATATGGAGATATTTGGAGCTCTTTTTTCAGCGGATCAGTTAGAAATAATGCAGGGAGGAATAGTACAAGTAGAAACAGCCACAGCGATGATGATGTTTGATGAGGCGCTGCAGACGACCAGCACACCTCCAACAGGTAAACTACTTATTTTACTTTGCCCTGCTGTGTAATGGAAAAACACTCACAGCGTGCCAGCTCAAGTCAAGTCACAGCTCGGCGTGACTACCCCCAAAACAATGGAAAAATGCCATAATGTTGAGCGGTGAACTCAACATTGTAAGATTATGACTGAAAATAAGAAAAAGCATAATAGGTCTCCTTTAACACTACAGAGTCTTTTCCTTCCTCTAAGCAAACTAACTCTGTGGCTCTCTGTGATCAGATAGGGGCGTCAAACAGGCACCCTCAGGGCCCCAGAGCTCTTTATCCCTGCTAAATCATCACTGAGATGCTGCCCCTGCTGAAGCCACCTGGCACCACAGCTGAGGAGTCCAGATGAATACAAAACAGGGTTACGGCGACTCTCGCCACCTCTTAGGTGAACGCTCAACATGCAGCGGGCGACGCCGCTTGGCAAAGAGAGAGGGGAAGGGATTGTAAAGGCCAGATGAAGATCCTGAAACCCCGTAACAGTGAGGAGGTAAGGCGTTATGTAACACCGCTGCTGTGTTTAAACAAGAAAAACCAACTGTTTTCTTCTTTTTTAAGATGCCACTTTTCAGTATTGAGCTGTTTTTGACATAAAAACAGAATAACCCAAATAAATCTATCTCATAATCCTATCTCCTGTGTCACCCCAATGCATAAACTCAAATATTTGGTCATTTGAGAGTTTATGTGATGCCTCAGTGTGAATAATATCAAATTGCTGGATGAGAAAGAGAGGTTTAGAAACTCACGTTTCTTTGCAAAATCAGATCCAACATTTGGATTAAGTGACAAATATTCTCATCTTCTCTGTAAGTGATGGCACAAAGTAAAATAAGGTCATTTCAAGTTGTTGACAGAAACACCTTGAGATGATTGATAACACTAAAATAACAGAAACTAGCAGTTAACTTCAGTTCTTGGTTGAACGATCTCCAGACGTGATCCTCCACATTACTAGAGACACAGCATGATGAGCTTCAGGTAATGAGATTTTTTTTTTTTTTTTTCTCCTCCGTAAAAATGCATATATAACGTTCTGGAAACAAACTCTTCAAATGCAGACATCAAAACAAATGGTGAATTAAGGCACGGCGCTCACTGCCTTGTTCTGAGAGCATGGCCTTGAGCTACCGATTTTTAAACTGTGCCACCGTTAATTTATGCGAAGATCTGAACTAATTCTTTGGCAACTGTGAAGCGAGAATATTAACGCGATGTATTTCCTTGTCGATGATAATGCTGCGCTCTTAATTTGAGATGTGCGGTGTAGTCGAACATGAAATGGAAATTTGCCCCAAACTATGTATTTGTCACTGAGTGTCGGATGTGGAATGAGGTTACATGCATCCTTTGCTACCCACACTCTTAAGATACAAGAAGAGGTGAATTTCTTCCCTCACACACACACACACACTGTGGTGTGTATGTATAGAGAAAGCTTAAACTTAAAGCCCTGGCTCAGAATATATCATATTTACATATTTACATCGAGGGTGTTTTTTTATAATGTATTTGCATAGATTTCCTGAAGAGTTTGGCTTCTTGTACGTGGAAAATCTGTCATAACTGACATACAGACAGGTTTTCCTGAAGGACTGACCCCTCTGAGGTGAAACGCTGCTGCACAGAAGTCCTGAAGACAAAAGATGCATTTAGAAAATTACAGAACTGTAATGAAAATGCACTCAGAATAATGTCAACAAAGAGGGCTTCACAAAACTTTTACAATACTTTATATGATATCATATAAAAGTGAAACTCCAGGGGTCCACAAAAGCAAATTGGCAGGAGTGGAGCAAGCGTTCACCATGCTCAATTAGCCCGCTGCTACTTTATGTTGCATACAAATTCTTCTTCTGTTACACCAAATTTTGGCCAAATATATTGTTCTGAATAATACACAGTAGACATGTTATTATTAATCGCACTGGGGTTTAAAGAGAACTTTTGTTTTCAGAAGAATTATAGCATTTGTCATTTGTTCAAGTTAAAAAACGACCACTACAGTACCTCCAGCGTCCAAGGAGGTAAATGTTTGACGTTCCAAGATCAGTGGTGCAATTTTCGTTGTCTTGAACAAAGACAGTAAAGCTGATTCTGATGTTCTGGTGTTCTTGAGCTGGGGACTGGGCCCCCGAAAGAGGTCGATGAGGTCGCGCAGTATTTAATAAGATCTGTGAGCTCAGTCACTTTTTGGTTTAACTGCTGTCAAGTCGCTGCTATATGCAACCCGTAACTGTTAGAACTGGTGATATATATTTTGTGCCAGCTGTCTACACCAAAGTCTTTCACCTTGCTTGACAAGCTTTGCTGCATTCCCTGTCATTGGTTAGGTTTTGACTTTTAGCTTACAAAAAGAGAAAAAATGTATATGTTAAAAAAATCTAATTACATACAGCAAGCATTGCAAAAAGACTGCAGGAAATGTAAATGAGACATAAACAGAAGTAAATGGGCTGTAACTCTGCATGACAGCAGTATTCTCCTGTAACTGCAGAACCACCCACTCCAAACAGGCGTAAGCAAACGCTCTGAATATTTAGAAAGACTTCAAAATATTTTACTCAGGTGAAGCCGTGACAGCAGAAAAAAATGCCCTTTTAAGAGCCTGCAAGAGGATGTGAAATCTTTACATTATGGCCAACCCATAACCCTAATGGATACAAACTGTCATCAGGCTAATCCCCAGGCCATGTCATGGCAGTGCCACCCAGAAAGCGCCGGGCCAAAGGTAACCTCACGTTTCCTGCATTTACAGGATGAGGGTTGGTGTCCTGGTGGGTATACGGTCGGTTTACATCATGCTAAATAAGGAGGAAGTGATGCGTTTATGCTGTGTAAATCTCTGCTGAGCGTACAGGATGATGCAGCTGCCTAAAGTTTACCTGCTGGATGTAAACCATGAACACACACACACGCATACAGTGCGAGCAGAAGCACATACGCGCACATGCGGATATTCACACATATGTAAACACGCATACAGGCTATGTTTATGTCCCCTCCGCAACCTCTTGCCTCGCTCTGTATGGTGATGTACTGTACCTGCTAAATTGTAAAAACTCTCCTTGCTGACACATTTATAAACCAATGTCTAATTACGCCGCAGTTCATTCTCAGTGTGTTTGTCCTTTCAAACTAATTTCTCTATGAAATCCATCCATTGCTGCCCCGCCTCACTCTCACCTTTTCACCCATGTAAACTTCCTGCAGGTCTTGTAAAACCAAAACTGCTCCAAGAGGATTTAACAAATTGGGAGAGGGCCCAGATTATACATGGTTAAATGATTAAATCACTGAGGTACAGAGCCAAAAAAAAAAAAAAAAAAAAAAAGGAAGGAGAAATAAGGAAGGAGAAGCAGAAGAAAACAGGTCAACGTGCACCCACAGAGTGCTCTGGGGAAGGCAGGAGATAAGAGTTTATCACAAGCGTATAAGTAGATACCGTTAATCCTCCTTCTGTGAGTGTTCTACATGAAATAAATCTGTGACTGACAAACTGGAAAGATACTATTGTTTTAAAGGTGGAGGGGTACAGAGGGATGGAGGGGATGTGGTTATTGTCAGCAGATGAGCATGTAGATAATCAATTCACGCTGGGTTGAGCAGTTTCTTCGGGAGGTAAACAGAGGATGCAGAGCGGGTCTTTTGCGAGGCAGGTAGACGGGCGGTGCTGTGCTGTGCTGTGCTGTGCTGTGCTTAGCTGGTAAATGTTTAGCCCTTAATAATTAATCCCACCGACTTGCCAAAAGCAAGATTGATTATTCTATTAGAGGTGGGGATCAACAATGACCTGACTGTAGCTCTATTTCACACACCGTTTGAGTGGCGAGAATTACCACCGCCGTAATGCACACTGCTTTTTTTTTTTTTTTAATACTCTGAGCCATGATATTATCATACAATATTATGATATCACATGTAATGTCATATACAGTTGTGGAAGACGGGGACAATCAGGGCTGAGAGAAGTAAAAAAGATACATTTCCCTTTTAAAGTGAGCTGCTAATTACAGATTAAGATTAATTACAGACTAAGAAAAAAGGGAGTTTGCTTGAAGACACCAGAGTCTTATACTGTGACATGAATACCTTGAAAGTTTTGTTTTGTTTTTTTTAATTTTTCTGAAAGGTGACAGACTCTGAATGAGTTGATAAACTTCTCCACCCCTGAAATGACATAAATTCTGCACTTGTTGGTTGATCAGAAAGCAATGAATTCCTTATATAGCTGCTATTATACATCTTTTCAACATTTACTTTCATTGATTCATCTGCCAATTATTTTCTCAATTATTTGATGAATCATTATGTCTATTAAATGTCAGAAAATAGTGAAAAATGCCTGTTATGACGTCCCAGAGTCAAAGGTGACGTCTCCATGACTAACAGTCCCAAACCCAAAGATAATCAGTTTACAATCATGAAGAAAAAAAACATTCAATCATCACATATGAGAAGCTGAAACCAGCACATATTTGGCATTTTTGAGTAAACAATGACTTAAACGATGATTTGATTATCAAAATAGTTGCCGATTAACTTTCTGTCGATGGAGTAGAACTCTGTGCTTGTTACTCTTCTTCATTGTAAAACCTGTTCGAAATCTAAAACCACTTCACTTCTATTTGACTTTGCTGATTTTGCTTGTTTGAATGCAGCCGTTTAACAGCGCTGAGTGTGGCGCTCCCTGTTTTTAACAAACTCTCTGCGACTTAGAGAAGATTAAAATAGAGTCCCTACAAAATTTAAAGGCAATAGTTTTGCTCGCACTGCATCAAGGAATTGAATTCTCAAAAGTCTGACAGTCTGACAGGAATCAGAGCAGCAATAAGGAGCCCCTTTATAGACCTGCATACCAAAAGGTTGATGGAGAGAGCTGCAGCAGCAGCGGCATGACTGTATCAGAAGAGTAGTACTGAAAAGTGTCAGGTCATAATGACTGTATGACCACCTGCGTGAGTACGAGGGCCGGATCTCACCTGTTTGAAACTCAAGGGACCTGCGAACCTCTAAACCTCTGAACAGACTTTAGGTAAATTTAACAGGAACAAAAGAACCCTGCCTTGCTTCAGGTCAAACATTTTCATTCTGTACTTTCACAGATACGTCGGGTCTCCGGTCATGCTGAGTGTGCAGTCTCACTTCATCAAGCACTTCATAACTCTTCTGCAGCCTTGTTCAGTTTATGTCTTCCAACCCTCCTCTGCCTGAGAAAGACGACGACGCAAACTGAAAGTGTTAGAACGTTTTATTGACTGCTCAGTTTTTCCATCTACTGCCAGGTTGTTTTTTTTTTTTTTTAAATTTCTTCCTCTCTCTGTTTTCTGGAGGGGAGGAAAATTCTCAGGAATCATCCTTTGACTCCCTAAACCCTCCTCAACCACTCCAGCTGTCCTCATGAGCTCCAACACACCCTCATAATTAAACAACAGTATCGATCTAAAACTCAGCCAGTAAAAAAAAACGACCTGTAGTTATGTTTACGCCATCTGGCGGCCGTAGTAACGCACTCCAGGATGACCCATAGGAGCATAATATGCTCTTTTCCAAAACCGCTACAAATCACTGTTAAAAAATAATTATGTTTTATATTGTGTCAACACTGTGGTTGAAGTCTGGTTAGGTTTAGGCATAAAAACCATTAAATGAAGCAGTAAACACCACAACATTACGGTTTTTAAAAATATGTCCCGGAAACAAGACACTCGGGCAGCGAGCATCTAGCCATCCACCCAACCCGCCTCCCCCTAATAAGAGAAAGGTTCTATCTGCTGGTTTACACGACACACCCCCCCCTGACCCCTAACCATCTCACTGCTCATGCCAAACCAAACCAAGCGGGTGTGTCATGCAGATACAGAAGCATCTAATCAAGCCGCCTTATAGTGACGTCATCTGAACTGTGTCATAATTACGACGGCTGCTAGATGGCGTAAACGTTAACTATATTAACGGGAGGTGAGCTCATGTGCACCCGCAACACAGCACACAAATGCTCACACACACACACACACACACACACACACACACACACACACACAGCAAAGCCACATATCAACAGGGTATCTAACCACTGGGAGGCAAGAGATCCACAGAGGTGTACATTAACATAAATACCAAATCTGCTGGAGGAGGGAGAGAAGTGTGTTTGTGTATGTGTGTGTGAGGGGGCGGTGGAGGGGAGGGGGGGGGGGGGGGGGGGTGGAGAACAATGCATTCATTGTGTGCAGATGGAGGATATGAGAGAGAGAGAGAGAGAGAAGTGTAGAGTGTAGCTCCATCTACAGGCTGAGAGATCACACACACACACACACACACACACTAAAAAAACACACTTGCTCATTCTTGCTGAAAAATAGTTGTCTCACACACTTTTTCCCTCTACATCCCCCCCACACACACACACACACACTCTGACACATTTGAACGCTGATTTGCTTCAAAACATGCTCTTACTCTCTCTCTCTCACACACACACACACACACTCATTTTCACATGCACATTATCTTGTGCACACACTCTCCATCCTCCACTCATCTGTCTTTTTTCTCTTACACACACGCTGATACACGCTCTTTCAAATTTACACATGCACACACTAACTCACACACACACACACACACCATTATATGTCTCTCTCTTTCATTTAAAACCACACACTAATTCTTTTTCCTGCTCTCGCATGAACAAAAACTCTGCAAAAGGACAGACAGAGCCGAGCTCTTCAAAGCTCTCTTTTAACATTTCCTAAATTCTGTTAATAATCATCTTAATGGAGATTACTGTTTGCAGGAAAATAAAACAACATGAAAATTACAGCATCATCCTGCTTCCCTCTCGAGGTTCGTTAAGATCAGGTAATGCAATTAAAATCTAATTAAAATCACATTAAATCGCCTTTAAGCGTCGTTGTTTGTGTCAAGCAAAGACAGGATCTCTTTATTAGCATGCTCACGCAGAAAAAAAAAAACACTCACAGATACAAAACTGGAAATACGCACGTGCACGACGGCATTAATTCACTCACACGTGTGCAAACGCGACACCTCGCAAAACAAAAAGAAACACACTCGCACACACAAACAAAAGCTTAGATACTGAGTCGTCTCTTTGACGCCACATATACAAACAACAAAATGGATGTAATGTTAACATTTTGTCTTTTCTGATGACGTATGTCCCTAAACGTGCAGGTATATAACTGCTTTCACTCATCACTCAGGTGTGAAAATGACCGATTCAATTTAGAAGTGAGTTTAAAAAGCCTTTTGTTTCCAGTCATCATTCAAATATTGCTTATTTTTACTTTGCTAGTTATTAAGAGTTTACCCATAAATTCAGTGTCATGTGCTGGAGTGCAATAGTCAGTCAGCTTCAAGCAGCAGGGTCTTACAAGAGGGCACTAAAATCACAACAATACTGGTTATTTCCCATGAGAGGTTTATGTAATTGTGTGTCTGTCTGTGCTTTTCTCACTGGTTTGAAGTGGGCAGGGCTTTGTTTCTTTTTATTTTGTCAAAAAACTAAGGCCTGTATGATCTGTTACAATTCTGTTCGATATATAAATACAGTACAACATTGTGTGGAAGAATGGCTGGCAAAAGCCTGGAGATTTCACTTGTCACCAGGAAGTTACTGGTTCTGTACCAGCGAGGTCAAAGCAAACAAAAAGTATTTGTGGCAACAGTTAGTTGAAAGGTAGGAAAAGCACAAAAGTCAAGTGTCACATGAGCCAGTCAGTGTAACTTCATAAATGTGAAGCAAAACACTGCTGAAAAAAAAAAACAAGGAAGGTTCTCAGCTGACTTTCCCATGATATTAAAAGCTTTAAAAAGCCCCCAAACTCTGGTCCCCCCCCCCCCCCTCCACCACCACCACCTTAAAACCATTTTACAGCTCAGGAAGTCCCAAGTGAAGCCAGTTGGTCCTGCTCTGTCATCACCTCAGCGACAGCACTCCCATACACTTCCAGAAATTAGCGGCATTATGCAGAATCAGGTAACAAGTCTTCAGTTCCTCCTGCCTTGACTTATCCCAAGAGGAAATTTACAGTGATAGCTTGACTAAAAGGCTGACAAGCATGTGGGAAGAGGGGGGATCAAGAGTCCATGAAGCCTGGTCCACTTCCTCTTCATCTATTTGTTTGCTCTATTTCTTTTTAAATCCCTCTGTCTGAACTCTCTAACACTACACTGAAAAAGTATAGTTCTCTGATGAAAAGGGTTCAAACTGGCTCCAAAGGCTCTGTTATTTCCGCACAACTAGTCATTTGGAACCATTTCCAAACTTACTTTGTTATCTCGTTGGAGCCACAAAAAGTCACAGCATCTATATTCCTTAAATACATTTTACTGCTTAAAACTACCTCCCTGTTGTACTTTAAAATGTTCTTATTTCCAAAGTCTGAACCCTCTTTCAGTAGTGTGACTGAAGCCCCATGTTTTAAACCAAACATGTTATAAAGTCAGTCTTGAGAGCTGTATCTAGATTAAAAATACGCATTTCTTATGTAAGCATCTAGCTCTCTGCCCCAGTTTTCTTAAATAATTATAATGTGATGTGGTATTGATCTTGGTAAGGAAACCCCCTTTCCTCTTCTTCTCCTCCACAGAGGGGTCAACAGTCAGAAAAACAATCGCAACCAATGAGAAGCCTGACTCCTACTCACTAGATCACCCTGTAAATCTCCAACACGCAACTGCATGTTACTGATTTTCCTATTCCAGTCGGTTAAATGCAGTGGACAGAGGAGCAAATTGCTCAGGTGTGATCACATCAGCCGCATCCTCGCCGCAGATGCGATGGCAGAAACCGAACCTGACATTGCAGAACTGAGAAGTAATTAGAGGCCGGGGCACCGCGCTCCTTCGTCTGACACCAAATCAATGCAGTTTTTCCGCGTTATCAATTAAAGACGTGTAATTACAAGCGTGGAGAATTGCCTCTCACAAACAGTCAAGCCAGAGACGGCCCTTCACCGCCGGCTGGCTTCAGACCCACTCCTCCATACGCTGCACCTTGACCCCCGCCGCCTCAGATGAAATCCTGGAGCCACAACGACCGGGTTGTTTATGGATTTTATGGCGTCCGCTCCAAACACCTGAGCAATAAACTCACTGTAGCGTGCAGCACCGAAATGCCGTACACTTGGTAGTGAGCCAAAGTGCAAAATGTATTACTCAAGAGCCCAGCTCCCAATTGAAGCCAGCTGGGTTTGAACCATTAGCCGGTACAAGCAGAGACAACCTGGTTGCCGAGAGTGCCGACACTCCTGGGTAAATGAAACAGAGGGCTGTACACTGCCCCCCCCCCCCCCCTTCCTAACATCCACCCCCTCCACCCCGCGGCCTCCCATCAGCACCTGGGAAAATGGATTTGAAACGAGGGCAGCCCCCCCACTCCTCTCCTCCCCCAAACGAGCAGATGGAAGCTTCCGCAACGATTATCACCACATTACCTGGGAGTCTGTTGACGAACAGGAACAATACAGGCGGCGCTAATAAACCCCAATCAAACATGACACCCCCGCTAATGTCGCTCACTTCTCTATCCCTACAAGGCACAACTAGTCGCACTGATTCGTTTTCATCAAACGACCCGGCTACAGCTGCATTTCCTACAAGCAGGGGAGAGTCAGTAGATTTCTTTCATAGGCCTCAGCCTTGGTTCACCTTATGATCATAAAAAGTGTAGGGGAGTCATTTGTAAGACATATATACAGTAGCAGCGTTCCCTCATGAATTTTACTCTTGTCGGGGTAGGAACAGCATTTAGACCATCACAGAAACTCCCCAGTGAAGTCAGTTAAAAGGGGCAGCAGCTCCCTCAGAGTCAGAAAGATTTATAAGAGAGCGCACATGGACTTACATACTTGGCTATTCATATCTATCTTTTTAGTGTATTTTAGTGTGGATGGATGGACGAAAAGGGATGTTTGCCAGACCTCAATTTATATCATATGAACTTGCAGTGTGGAATTTTTACATATAAGTGAACGTCTGTTACATTCAAGCCAAACGGGTTCACACAATGCTGATTAAGCCTGGAGTTTTTAATCTGGTGTCGTGTTTGACATTCCCGCTCTGGCCCGGATGAATGCACTGGAGACTTCCGCCCAGCCGGGCCGGCTAACTTCCGGTTAGCTCTCTGCTAACTCGAACGGGGAAAAAAACAGCTCTTGGACCAAATGGATCAAATTCTGATAGTGAAACGAGTCATTTCGTGCGGGTTTTGTGACGCTCAAAACTACTACGGTGGCTACGGCGAAGCCTATAACATAAGCACTGTGGCGACAATGTTTTTGTAATTCCCCTCAATGCCAGAAGGAGGAGACAAAAGTCCCATATTACAGCTTTAAATCACTTTTTTTTTTAAAATTGTCTTTATAATTTGTGGTATAAGAAATGACACTCAGTATATGATGGAGTCATTTGTGCAAACACTACAGCAGAGGTTTCTCTGGCATGCAACAGACTTCACACTTCTTGTCCTCTCTCTTCTTTTGTTTAAGTGTTAGTGCTCAGTTTTCTCCCTCTGGGAGTCTAGCACTCTCTCTCTGTCTCTCTCATGCCTCCTTTTTTACCCAGAAAAGCCCAACTGTAACAACAGTGGTCTCTAAACAACCAGGGGATTCCAGACGACTGACCTCAGCGCTGTTCGTCCACCGCTGAGATACAAATATTTACCCCTAACGCGTTCAGCTCAGCCGTGAGGGCCGCCCCGCCATGAGAAACGCTCCTCGATTGGGCCCCGCCTGGCTTGAATGCCCCTGGAAAACAAGTAAAACTAACCCTCATTTGGCCTCTTTTCTTCTCTCAGACCAAACTGAAGATATGCATGTCAGCGTGTGACAGTTATGCAATAAAAAAGTGAGTCGAGGAAAATTAGGCAAGTGCTTAAGAAAGCTCATGTAATTCCCAGATTTGTGCAGCTACTGTATATATCAGAGATTAGTTTGGAGACATACTTTACCTGATTGACTGAGCAAAACCTGTCTGGGTGGAGCAAATCAATTATTTTCCTTGGTAAGTGAGAATACTACCCTCAGCTACCTTGATAAGCTGTTACATGCCTTCCAATTTCATGAATGTCAAGGTGTTGAATGAATGAAATTTAGGCATCAGTGTCATATTTGCTGATGATACTTCTGCGGGTTTGGCTTCATCAGATTGTGACCTCCACTGTGCACTGGGGCGGTTTGCAACAGAGTGTGAAGTGGCTGGGCAGAGAATCAGCAACACATCTGAGGCCGCGGCACTGCCTGAAAACGACGGATTGCTTTCTTGAGGGGGAGAGTGAGCAGCTTCCCCAACTGAAGGAGTCTCAGCATCTTGGGGTTTGGTTCACGAGTGAGGGTAAGATGGGGTAACAGACTGATTTACCAGTTTGCTCTCTCTGCTTAACAGTTTTCGACTCCACCCGCTGACATGAAAGTACATTTTCTGCCTCTAAGAAACGTTTATGTAGGGGCAGCTCCAGCGTGCAGCTGAGCTACATAGCACCTAAACATAAAAGTAAAAGTATTCATTTATCGCTTAATTGACAAATGAACTAATGTAGCTTCTTGTGTACATTCTAGTACTTTAAATTTTGCTCTGATGATTGAGTTTTTATTGCTCTATAACGAGGTATTGACTCCCTGTCTGGTCCTATCAGCTTATGTTTCCCAGGTGGTGTATGCGCTGTGATTGTATGTGTTTTATAGTCTGCCTTAAACCTCTCTGCAAACAAATTTTTATTTGATCTTTTCCTCTCTGAATAAAACCTCTGTGTGCTTTGATTTTTTTCTCTTGTTTCTTAAAAATTAAGATGGATATGCAGACTGTGCTGCTTGTATCACCAAAGAAATAACCAAAAAGATTAGATTTCTCAGATCTGGGTGAATTGGATAAATCACCGTGCTCTGTAAAAACACCACTAAGGGTCTTAAAAAAAAGTCTGAGTACACAATATATTCCTTTTCAAAGCACCCGCTGCAGTAGTTTGTGTTTGACACTGATCAAGCATAATCATCAGGCGATCAGGGCTTGTGCATGTGTGTGAAGAGTACACACTGACACACACACGCACACACACACAAAGAGCATCTCCCCCTCTATCCTCCCAGTGCAAGTAGAGCTAACCACTCCAGGGAGCTGGAGACTCAATTAATGACATACATACAGCACTTGCAAGATAGCAGGAAGAAAGAAACACACAACTGCACATATGCACATTAAAGGCTGCTCTATACAGTATGTCTCTTGTACTCATGTGCACATAGTACAATATGTAGGCTAAGGCCGGCCTCTGGGAAATACTGTATGCTCTTCTGCATTATCCGCCTTGAAGCCTTAACATATCTAACGCACTGTAACACACTGTAAGAGATGCATTTTTTGCATATCGTATCGTATATTACTGCGGATCCTTTTTGTCAAAGCTCCAAAAATATTTCCGTCATGGAAAGTGAAGACAAAATTGGGCAGAAAATGTGTATGACCTGCTGATAATGCACCAGAGCCCCTCTGAGTAAGCAAAAAAAAAAAAAAGAAAAGGTCATTTTGTCACATTGTTTACACTGCACTGTATTTACTATTCATTTCATTTATATATTTTTATATTCAGAATAGAGAGCGACAGAGAGACCTCCTCACACTCTTGTCCTCATGAGTGCTGTGACTGCCCTCTTCACTTCCTCTCCCTGGATGACAACCAGGACAGGGGGCCTCCTGTTCCTCTGGTAGTCCACCTCAAACTCATTGATTTTGCTGATATTGAGCTTCAGGTGATTATCGTTGCACCGTGTGACGAAGCTCTCTATCAATCCTCTGTAAAAAAGCCTCTAAGTAAAACAGCACTGGAAATTATTCACTGGAATATAGTGATAACTTCCATTTCGCCAAAAAATACACTTAATACCTTTTATTAAATTCCTTCAGTCTTATTATAAATATTATATGAGTCTGGACAGACATGGATGTAAACTGCGCGAGGCGGTATTTCAAGTTTTTTTCCGAACACACAGACATGTCTTTTTGGAAGTGAACTCTTCATTTCACACCTCTGTGGTCTTCCACAGACCACAGACCTCACCTCCTCACTCTGTCTCTCCGGCTTAGCCACGGTCGGCTGCCGCTAAGGGGTCGCTACTTGGAGGAGGACGGTGGGTGCTCACAGAGCCCGAGGTCAAAGGTCATTCCTGTTCTCCTGGCAAAAGGTGAGAGGACCAGAGCACGGGTCAGTGGTGCTGAAATCTCATTTAAGAGATTGACCCCCGAGGGCCGGCTCGAGTCGGTCCGGCGCTCGGAGGTGTCGTCACCGGGAATGATGTATAGGTTTGGGCTGAGAGAGGAGCCCCAGCACAACACACACATGTTCACATGCACACACCTAGGTCGACAAGCGCTGATGCGCAGAGCTTCAGAGCATGTCAGTGCGGTAACACATCTTTCATCAGATAAGATGAAACTTAAATGAGCCTTGTGTGGAATCTGGGACGTTAACAACATTAAATAATAACAGAAGGAAAACAAGGGTGTAGATAAGAATGAAGCAAGGCTGAGGTCAAAATAATACACAACATTTAATTTCACCATAGAAACAGGTTAGGCAGAAATGCATCGGTCATAGTATGAAAGGTGGAGGCTGCAGTAGAGCAGCAGCAATACAGCCTGCAATCAGCTGGTTCAACTGAAAATGTATAAATTCACATTATATTATTTTTATAACTGAAAAACAGCACAATACAGTAATATACTATGTTACATAACAGTGATTCAACCTACAGTATACACTGTACGCCATTTATACTCAATAGGCAGATTATATATATATTTTATTATTATACAGATTATAATAATTTAATCCGGACTGGGAACAAAATTTAACCGCTTCACATCACGTCACCTTAGCTGTCATCATGCTGAGCTCCAGTTGATAAAGATAAAGATAAAGATGAAGAGTTCTGGCTTTTTATACACCCAACTGGACCTTTGATAATGACCCTTGCAAATTGTTTAACTTCCTAAAATGCTGGTAAAAACCAGATTCACTGTTAAAATTACTGCTGTTTAGACAAACTGAGTGTTCGGATTTCACTTTTGATTTGTTGTCATGTTGGCATAAAATTTCATGCCACTGAACATATGTGACAATTTAATTTAATTTGAATAAAAAATAACTTATGCCCTACCTATTAGTGGGGATTTTTTTTTTTACATCAAAATCTTGCTCTGTGCGGCTTCATTCTGAATTTTAACACACACACACACACACACACCGTGGACAGCCAGCGTTCAGGACTTCAGCTGACACTCACCAGCACCGCTGAACCTGATGTAAGATGGCAGACGACGAGGGAAAATTGAGATACGTTACAGTGATAAAATTTCAGGTGGCAGACTAGATAAGCTCATTGTGTCACTTTTCTCTCTTTTTTTTTTTTCTCTTATCTGTGCGCTCTTGGTCGAATGCCAAGTGGAATCAAAGCACTGGGTATCCGAGTGAGTAGTTGAGCAGGGGAGTGTGTGTTTTCATGCATTCTATTGTACCTTTGTGAGGACTGATTGGAGTATTTTGACATTTTTACAAAAGCAGGACAGTCCTCACTTCTTTAAAGGGCAATTTTAGGAATATGATTGATTTTAGGTTACAGTATGGGTCGATGCATTACCCCATTTTCCCCCTTACTGTATGTTTGTGACAGATACAGCTAATATAAGCTATTGAATGTATTTGGAGGCTGAAGAGATTAAAGCACCTCATTATACCTCTCTGAACTTCTTTCTCTCCAGCTGTGACTTAATTTTCTATCACTCTTATGCATTTCTTTTTTAAATTCCTTCCCCATCTCCATCTACCCCTCTCGACTCCTCTCTTTCTGTCAGTCTCATGAGTCAGGGACACCACATGGCTGCGTACACGCAATTTGTGTTACTTTCTTGAATTATTGCGAGTAGTGCGGGCGTTTGCGGCGAACAGAAGGGAGCAAAGACAGTGAAATGAACCCCTCATTGATCTCAGTATTGAGAACATCTTGCCCCAAACCTGAGGGGGGGTTGGAAGATTCAGAGGAGCTGCAAGAAGTTGAATGCATAACAAGTAGAAGAGTTCAGTCAGGTATGTACAAGTCAAGTTAATTTTATCTGTATATCCAAATATCAACATAGGACAGCCTCTATCCATAGACCCTCAAGTTAATTTAGTGTATTTAATTGAGAGTTAATTACAAAACATGGAGAAAAGGGTGTTCAAACCACAAAATATGAAATTATAAAACTGTGAAACTGCCGAGCTCTCATTGAGGATAACAAGGGGATAAAAGGGCAAAGCTGCCATTTTCTAAAAAAAGCAATCAGACAATTATTGAAGTTACTGAAGACTACAGGTCTTTTTTTTTACAGGGAACCTATCCTATCACTACTTTGAACTTTTATTTCATTTCAGGCTCCATTTACTGATATACTAATCAGGTAACTTGTCCTATTCTCATGAATAACTGGCCTGTAAGATATGATAACTCAGGGGGAAATTATGTAACAGCAGCACAAGAACAAACAGATCACGTATAACAGGTAGAAAAGAGGAAGCAGGAATAAAAATATAAAAATGGGGAAAACTACCCATAAATTCAAATTAAATCTATATACAGATACAGAAAGTAACCACTAAGTAGAGAACAAACCAGAAGCTATATGTGTATATATATCGTCTTATTAATTAAACAATCATGTCTATATATACAGTTTCAGATTTTGATGGCAAAAAAGGTTTCAGCGAAGGCATTTACAGTAAACGTCGATTTTGGTATCAGTCCCCGATAATAAAATGCAGAGGACATCTTAGAGCTGCCTTTTCAACAACTACACAACAAAAAGATCTGCTGTAAACGGGTCGGAGATCCGGTTCTGCACTCACAGGAGCAAGAAGTAGACGAGAATTGAAAGCAGCCACAACAAAGGATGAGCTTTGACCACAGGAGGCTTCAACAATTTGCGGCCAGAATTCATGAACTACTTGGCTAGCTAGCAGCATCCAAGCAACGATGTCACACCCGTCTTTGGAGGCTGTCAAAAGTTATTCTGGGAAATGTAGGAAAACTAACTGAAGTACAATTAGAGGGAAAGCGGGTTCAACAGAAATGTAAGTTAACCCACTTCATCACGGAATAACTCCTGCAATGCATTGAAATCATAGATTGATGATATCTTGGAGTGTAACAGTATCTGAAGGAGGGGTTTTCTTTTAACTGCCAGCTGCTGGAGGTTTGCGGTGCAGCTGTTATTAAATAAATGTCCCCATCTTAAGCTCCGTATCAGGATGGCGTGGAGATCAAACGCAGGGGGCCCGTTTGAAACCTGCCTTAATTATAATAGGAGGAGAGCTGAAGTTCAAATATTTATCAAATTGTAATCCTGACGCTGTATCCGTTTCACACGAGACGAACGCTCTGGTAGACCTGACAGTTTCCCTTACGTCCAGGCGCTGGTCGGGAGCATGTGCAGCCTGAACGCTGCCACATGTGGGGCTGATTATGAGGGGCTGAGTGTTTACGGTGGACCCAGATGTTGGGTGTTTAACATGGCACGGGCCGAGCCGGCGCGTTTTGACAGCTCGCGGTTCAGCTCGACCTACACTTTGGTTGTCGGGTCGCTGAGACAAAATGTCAAACATGCAGATAAGGGCCAAGTAAATGTGATTACGGCAATTCAGTTTCCCTGCTGCCCGGCCAATCTGTCCAACATCGGTCAACACCTCGCCTGTGTTTGGAGGGAAAGATCCAAGGCTGCAGGGCTTCCTGAAAACCACCCACTGGTTACAGCAAAAGAGATGGATGGACGAATAAATAGATGACTAATATTATGAAAGGAAGGAAAAGAGGGAGGGATGAAGACTCATACAAATTTGATTAACTTGTCACTGATTAGAGGGTGAATGAAAGAATGGAAGAATGAGTGTTAGGAGGGTTAGCGAGGAAGGAAGGATAGAAGGAAACCAATGAATGGATAGAGAAGAAATCTGCTAAAAGGAAAAAAGAAGAGAACAGCGACGGAACAAGAAAGGTAGTTTTCGTCTATAAAATGTCAGAAAATAGTGAGAAACGCCTGTTATAATTTCTTCCAATGTCTTGTTTTGTATGACCAACAATCCAAAACCCAAAGATATTCAGTTTACTGTCATGTATGAAACAGAAAAGCATCAAGTCCTCACATTTGAGAAGCTGCAACCAATGTTTTTAGCATCTAAGTGGAAGAATGATGACTAGATTATATCTTTCAGACTGAGGGAAGCAACGTTGGAAAGAAAGAAGGAGGGTAGCTGAATATTCTGCTGGCAATGAGGGAAAAAAAAGGGAAGAAAGGAAGTAAGAACAAGGAAGATAGTTGAAAATAGTTGAATGGCCTGTTGGTGAATGAACTGAATGGATAGATGGATACATTTTCTCCAAAAATGAGGAAGATTTTTGTCAATCAGATCAAAATAAATAGCTTTCCAACCACAGTTATTTAGCACAGGTGACTCCAGAAGGACTCAAACCTGAGTGAGTTGTTGGACTGTAGAAGAGTTCTTATCAAGGTAAGTTAAAAATAAAAAAAAAACTGATAACCCTGAGTATCTGCAAGCTCCAGGGCAATCACACATTTCAGAATATGCTGCTGTCAATTTAATATTCCTGGCCTGTGGGGGAGTGAGAGATCAGGTGACCGGGGTATAAATAGGCCAGCCGCCATCAGTTCATCTCAGCTGACTCCTTGACAGGATCAGAGTGACTGAGGACTGACTCTGATGTCACTCGAAATCAGGACAGTTGTCGCTGAGGGACCTCTGAGTTGGCGGTGAGCTTCGGTGTGTCCCCGAGACACGGACAGGCAGGATGAGGTTTACATCTGTTTTCTCTGAAGTGATGGGGGTCGCACCGGGGAGCGCCGGGGCGGGCCAGGGAGGTCTGGAGGTGAACCGACGGATGCAGAGATGGAAAGGTTCGCAGCACACCGATGGGATACAAAGCGAGTCGGGGGGGCAGATTCACTGATGCCGCTCGAGGCGATGCATACCTGAACAGATGTAACTGTCAGACTCACACAGACATGAATGTTTCTGCAGGGTAAATAAACACAAAGTACGCATCAACCTACAGAAAAACTAAATCCCAGAAGAAAATCACTGCAGCCTACTTGGCATTTTAGCAAGTAGGTAAACAACTCGCTTCTTCGTAATTTATTTTTAACCATTATTTAACAAGGTACATTTGAGTGAAAAAACACGTTCAAAGCATTTGCCTGAGGAAATATTTGTACGAGGAGGGAGAAACACACCGTTACAGCTGGAGGATGCTCAGTATTAGAACTAGATTTCCCCAGTTTTGTTGTTTGAAAGCAAATACTGGTGAGTATTATTTGGGAACTGAAACTGCCAATAAAAGATAATTTGTTCTGATATATCATACTTTGAAAAAAAAAAGGTAATTTGCATGCCAAGACATGCCTCAATTACTCTTGTCAAGGTGGAAAAGCCTCTAAAACAGCATTAAGATCAAGGAGAACTGAGGGACAGTAAAATGAGCCAATGAAAGCGACGCTTTTATAATTCATTCAACAGTTTCTGGAGGCGGGGTGAGGCAGGTTTTACACTATGACTCTGGAAATGTTGATGAAGTAAAATCAGATCCTCACAGCACAGGCAGCTAATGATATATACACTGAAAATTACACAAAAAAGTTAAAACAGCTTTAGTTACTCAATCAGTGATCAATATAGATTTTCCTGGTTGGCTCACTAATACTTCCAAATCAATAACACACCATTTACTGACATTTTGATATCTTTTACACTATCATACCATGCAAAACCTTTAAATGATGCTAAATTATATCAACATCCACATTCTAAGCTTTATCTCATTACAGTCTCAAAGGTGATGCACTGATCAAATTCTGAAAATTTACTTATGATGTTCAGGAAGTCAACACCACACCGGCCCCACGTCATCATCTATTCATTCATCTATCAGGCAGTGGTGGAAAGTAACCACACACATTTACTCAGGCGCTTCTGTACTTGTATTTACATTTTTTTCACATTTTCTGCTACTTTACACTTGTGTTCATCTTTCATCTTCATATTTTACGCACAAAACAAAGGATCAACCAACAAAATGAGATTTATTTTAAAAATGAAATGTCTCAACTATATATAAATTTGTTAAATTAGCTCCAGCTACAGCATTAAAATCTTGCTTATATGTTAATTCAGTATAATAATAATAATAATAATCCAGTAACATGATATAGCAATGACTACTTTTGCTTTTGATATTTTAAGCACATTTTGCTTATTTTCACACAGTGGTATTATTACTTTTACTCCCCCACTGCTATGAAGGTAATGTCTGACATAAATAGCAAGATCGCAGCATCAGCCGCTCAAAGTTGGTTTTCCGCTTTGGGCAAGACGCTGAACGGGAAAATGGTTAAACAAGCAGGTGCACCTGCTATCCAGCAAATTACTGGGGTAATGTGCAGCAACTTAACTGGTAATTTAGGACAACGGCAGCGATGTCTACTGCAGTTTCACATAATCAGCAAGTCTGTTTTACTGCACAATGGCTTAAGAAACTGTGTACCTACATATTTTAATGGTTCTTTCGTGGAGGCAGACTCTAGTGGATGTTTGATTTTCCTGTCTTATTTCCCAGCTTGGCTTATAAAATTCTTAGTGCTTTCTCCATTATGCCATTCTCCTGGAATCCCTGGGAAATTCAACGCACCCTTTATAATTACTGCACCAACTGCCGGCTGACAAGGCTCATTTGCCTTCGCTGGAAGAGGTTGTCTCTTTCCTTAGGTACCTCTGTTGTGCTGATGCCCTCCCCTTGTCACTACTAATTCCCATCTTTACCTACGCAGCCGGTGGCGCCTTCAAATATGGATACACGACCTGCTTAAGGAGAGCACTGTCAAGACAAACAGGGATAGGGATGCTTAAAGGGGCTAGATTTCCGTGCAGATTTCTTCTGCTTGAATTAATGCCGTATGAGTGAGCATGCCAGGAAAATAAAAGGTTTGCTTTTGTAATAGGTAGGCTAGTTTCCTTTAAAAATAAGGAACACAGAGGTGTTTCAATTTGACACAGGAGGAGAATTTTATAATTATTTTTCTTTTTATAAGTGAATCATGCTATTTTTATGAGCACACACTGCAGAAAACATTTGAGTCCACATGTTGAAGGAGCTCCCTGGTGTAAGTTAACGTTTGCTGCGTTGGATATGATTTAGGTAAGTCGACATCTGTCACAATCATCACGCCGTATTTCATATGTCAAAGGTACAATCTGTGGTCCAGATGTAAACAAAAATGGTTGTTTTACCACAAGGAAACAATAAATAAAAATGATAAAAACAAGATTGAAATCAAACTGGGAGAAATTCTGGACGAGACCCAATCGACTCATACATGTTCTCTGATGTTGTTGAAGGTTTGTTTACATCTGTAACATTTATAAATGAAACAAAAAAAGGGCTAATAAACACACAAACTCTTCAAATATGCATATAAATTTAGTTTGAATTTATATAGTCAAAAAAATGAAGGATTAAGCCTCGGACGTCCGGGTTCTCTGTGGTCAATTTTTATGATCTCCTCAGTTTAGAGTCATGTCAGAAGAGGCAGAGGGGAAGCGGACCCTTGGCCCCGACACCACCCAGTGATGTGCGGCTGGAATTGTGACCTAAAACATCCTGTGCTCAGTATTAACGCAGTAAGGTTCAAGTGCTTTGCAATCTGTTTGTGCTGCTGGCATGTCATAGTCTGTTATGGACACCTGGGACGGACAAGCAGCTGATAGCTCATAAATAAAGTATGAGACTACTGGCTGCAACCTCTGGCAACATGTCATGGGTATCAGAGGAAAAAACACAAACCTTTTTGTTGGTTGTTGATTTGTGTTTGGTGATTTAAAAGAACGGTCAACTATATGAGGAAGAATATAATTCCCCAGATTATTAATATTGCAACCAAACAAGTCTCAAAGGTTAATAGTATCCAGACAACAGTTTTAGGAAAACACAATTACATTTTAACTTTATTTACATGCTGACAATTCCAAAATTTCTGGTAATCAAACTGATAAATGAAGCTAATTGAGAGTCTAATAAAATCATCACCAAAAAAGAAACCAGAAAGAACTTCAAGTCTTGTTTTAAAAGAAATAATAATCTAATTAATGCCACCTGATGCAAAAAAGGGATTAACATTATGCACATTTGCTAGAAAAGTGTAAGATTTAAACATTTGCACAAATAAATACCAGTTCTTTTATTGCACCAGTTAACCTCTTTGCATTTTTGTAAGTCTTTGTTGGCTTTTTCAACTCCTAAAGGGGATGTTCAGCTATCTGTAGTTTTCGACTGAGTGATGTTTTCATGCATGTGCATAGTAAACTTGTTTTAACGGGTTGTTGTCCCTCTAGATTCCTCATTTCATATGACAGATGGCTCAAACAGACAGGTAGCTGGTATGAATACAGTACCAGAATATGTAATTCCTTTGTGAAGCCCTCCACCCATCCCTGCTGTCTCCATTCCCTCTACATCATGAAACAGAGGATGTCTTCCTGTCCGAATGTCTCATCTGTTAACGTCGGCTCCGTCTCTCTCTCGGAAAAGCGAGCACATGGTTCATGCATAAATCAGCAGCACGGTGATCCCAGGTTGTCCCCTGATGCGCCGCCTCCGGTGATCTGGCTACTGGAGTCGTGCCATTACGCTGGCGCATTGAGCCAGTCGCTGCTGAACAAATATGAAACCGCGCCACTTTGTGTCACAAATTTTTACATTCAACAGAGGTCACGTGAAAAGCGAGGGAACCTTTTTCGCCCATCTGTGAGCTAAAACGTTAAAAAGGTGGGCGAGCCTCCCGGGAAGAGAGCAGAGAGAGAGGAAGGGAGAGAGTGGGGATGTAAGCCATTACAGCTGTGCGTATCACACAGCTATCTAAGATGTATGATCCCTGTGGCCATTTCAAATATTTACAGTCTTACCTGTGTATCCCAAATGTAAAATCACAAGATGTGGCTTCAATCTATAAAATATGATGCTTCTGACAAGAACTGAGGGACAAAATGGAGTTGTCACATGATGCAGCGGTAGCCAAGGTCATACATTCATGCATTCACCTTGCACTTATCCTGTGTTGTTGCTGCAAACAGCTCCTCACGAAACAGAAACACATTACGAAATAATAATACAAAACTCTAATGTCCCTCAACGAACTCCTCAGCGGGTCACTGCATAAAACTTTTAACAAGAACAACAGCAGATTTTTTTTTTTTTTCGCCTAATATTTGCTTGTGAATGAATCAAAAATGCAGCAGGATCTCAGCACACACTGGTAGCACTGAGTGGGTTTTCTACACTGATCACATCTGTACTGGTAAATCAGAAACTGGGTCAACTTTGAACTTGAGTCGGTGATCGCCATAAGGCAAACAAACACTAATATAAAGAAGAATATATGAATATGTTTTCAGGAGAATAATTTGTTGAGTTTCTTTAGACCCTATTTTGAGTTACCCTATATCAGTCTGACACTACATAAATATAAATATACAATATGAATTCAGATCATAAATAATTTAATGTCAGCATGAAGCTGCTCTGGGAAACATATTTACATATTTGCAAAAATGCACCAATCTCATAAGTTTAGAATACAAAGTGCGCCCAACATTGAGATAATGTATGCTCGTCCATATTAAAATCTGCTGTTGCCGTGTCGTAGGGTCACTAAAAATTAATGGAAGCGAGGAACAGAAACTTCAATCTTCTCTTGCCTAACGATGATGATAATGATTGAGTTTTGCTTGTGTTATGCAGCGCGGGCCGCCCACATGGGCTCACGCAGAGCATGTTAAATACAGACAAAAATCACTTATTACTTACATAATAATATTTTCAGACGCTCGTGTCTACAACTAAATTCATAAATTATAAGAAAAATCAAAGTCTTAGTGAAAAGTGAATCACACATTCCTTTTTAAGCTTTTGGGCTAACTTCAAAATACCTCCAGTATTTATTTTTATCTGCCATCCTAAGCAGCCGGAGAAAAAAACACCAGTTCTTACAGTAATTGCGCGACTTAAGACGTTCGGCTTTTTGTTCTTTGCCCTTTCGGCTTCGGTCACAGAGCCCCCAGGCTGGTAAACATGTGCGTGATCTGTGATGTCACATTATGGGGTTTTGTAACATGCAAAGATGCTCAGCGCAGTTTTTTTAAGAATTCATGATTTGCAGTCCTTACTATAATATCACATATCAGTTGAGGGATGTGTTGTTCGAGGGATTCTAAACTATCTCCCCCAAAAAAGTTGTTAAAATAACACTGAGGTGAAGTAAAAAGTATAAAGTATGACATGGATGCATCAACAGAGCCACTAAAGTTAGAAAATTAGCAAACCAGCCTGCAGCTGGTGGATGTTTGTTTGACTTCTACCATAATGTTTAGTGTATCAGAGCACACAGGATTTCCCTTATACTCAATTTTTGGGCCAAACAAACCACAGAGCAAGCAGAGCCTGGCTTCTCCCGAGCACCTAGAAATATGGAGCTCAGGTTAGTTTTAGTCTTTATAACAGCTGGATCCCCTGCTTGTTTGTGCGTCACCCAACGCAGGTCGACCAGGTTGAGATTGAGGCATCCGGAGCGGCTGACGAGGCCTTTGCTCCTGTGTATTTCCCCACAGGGAAATCCAGCAGCTGATGAATGTAGAATTGGTTCCAAGCGCGTCTAGTGATTATTTAGACCTGAACCTGTTCTCTAATAAGCATTCTGCATCACACCTCGGTCGGCATAAAACCCCCTTTCGCCGCGTCTCGACTACATCGGCTGTTAATTGGTTTATTTTCTCCAGCAGATGAAACTTCTTTGAACGGAGAGAAAGGCAATGAGTAGAAAGGGATTCGCTGAAGGAGGGTTGGAGGAAGGGATGGAGGGAGGTGGGAGAAGTCACTTTTGATACGTTTTAATTATTTCTGTAAATACAGGAGGCTGGGGCTCCTGGGCGACCCTGTCAGTCGATTTTTCATTTCACGTGCAGTTGTAAGGTGTCTAGGTCCAGCCAGCTGTCTAGCTGAGT
This sequence comes from Scomberomorus guttatus, assembly GCA_038419695.1. Classification (NCBI taxonomy): domain Eukaryota; kingdom Metazoa; phylum Chordata; class Actinopteri; order Scombriformes; family Scombridae; genus Scomberomorus; species Scomberomorus guttatus. The sequence continues at coordinate 15,288,811 of CM076468.1, read as the reverse complement.
AGCTGACGTACCACTGGCAGCCATGGGGGAATAACACTCTCCTCCAACACACACACACACATATCCACACATCCCTCTTCTTTCATCTTGTTAATGGACATTCCTCCACAAATGTCGGCGAGTCTACCTGACTGCAATCCTTTAAAGTTTAATTCACTCTACATTTAGCCTTGGTCATAAATACCATATTAGGTAGCAGCAGCATGTTTTATGTGCTCCCTATGGTCGTGCTTTTGTTTTAATGAAGCCATGTGCAACTTATGAGCAAAAAAAAAAAGGGAGAGAAAGTCGCATATTAGATGGGATAGATCAGTCAAACCTATTCCCACACTGTATTTTATACATGGGCTGGAATAAAATGAGGCTGGTGCCCATCCACTGGCGAGGAAGGAGCACTGTACTTTGACATCTTTTTTTCAGTTCTTGCTGATTTAAGGCAGCCTCTTATCGTGGAGTGACTGGTGGTCTACTGCAAATCATTAATTTAATCACATTATTTACCTGCTTCGATGAATTTACAGGAATTTCTCTCGGTGACATTAGTGCGCTTATGTAAAATGGTAGTGTACAGTGAGGTCCAAAAGTCTGAGGCCACATTGAAAAGCTCTAATATTTTCACGTAAACCTGGAAATAATCAGAAACTTTGAGGATTCAGAAACATTTAAAAACACACGAAGTAATGAGATGTAAAATGAAGAAGAAATATTTAGGATTCTGCACTATTTGTAGGTCAGCTGCCTCCAGTTATTTCCCTTGTGTTTCCATGTGTTTCCCTTTTTCCCTGTGTCTCCTGTTCCCCCCCGTCTGTCTCTATGTGTGTGTGTGTATGTGGTGCGGGCGTGGCGTCCGTCCTCGGCGCTCTCCGGCTCCATCCTGATTGCGGCTCATTCACCTCACCTGCCCAGCCTGCACATCTGCCTTCGATCAACTCATCAACTCGACAGTATATCTACTCCGGTTCTCCATCCACTCATCGTCAGATCGTTGTTTCAGCTACAGTGGTAGCCTCTTCCAGGATCACTCCCCCCCCCACCCCCCCCCGCCCGCCCGCCCGCCTGCCTGCCTCGCCAGAGCAGATTTGTGGCATTGACCAACTTTGTCAGATTTCCTTGACTTCCCTTCCACTTAAGCATGCGTTCAGATGACACTCAGGTGGGGTTGATCTACTCATCGGAGGCTCGTTGAAGCAACTCAACTTACAGCCAGTGTTCACCTGTTATAAATATGGCACTGTAATTAGCAACTAGCCATTGTACGCAGCATTGTAATAGCGGGAAACATGGCATCAGAACTAAGTGAAAGGCTCAGAAGTCAAATTGTTACTCGCGAGACTCCAAATAGCAAAAGTACTGTCAAAAGAAGGCTGTGTTGTGGTCTCAGAGGACGAGTAGCAGTTTCTAAACCACTTCTCAGGAGGGGAAACAAGGCCAAACACTTGGGGTGGGCTGAGAAATACCAGCATTTCACAGTGGATGACTGGAAAAAAGTCCAAGTTCAATCCAAGTTTGAGATTTATGGCAGTAACAGAAGGGTGTATGTAAGGAGACGATGATACTGCAGTTTATCCCATGTGAAACATGGTGGTGGGAATATTCAAGTCTGTGGGTGTTTTGCCTTTTCTGGAGTTGGACACCTGCACTGAGTTGACTCACACCCTGACCGAGGAGAAGCAGCACTCCATTCTTCAGAGACACGCTGTAGCCTCTGGTTTGCATCTTTGTGGAGAAGGTTTCATACTGCAGCAGGATAATGACCCCGAACAAACCTCAAAGCTTTGCAAGAACTACTTGAAGACCAAAGAAGACCAAGGAGTCCTGACTGTCATGGACTTTTGTTAAGCTGATATTATCATTTGTAATTAAAAAAATGGCATTAAATTCGAAACAAATGTAAAAAAGATGTATCTTGACTAGTGGTCTCAGACTTTTGGACCCCACTGTGTGCTGGTTGTTGGACACTTTTGGCATTAGTGGGCCCACTGGGGATAAAACCCTCCATCCTTGATCCTTGCTCTCCCTAATCAACCTATCACATATACTACATGACTACACCAAATGAGAAGGTACAGATATTCCCCTTTGAGTGGAACTATTAAGCACCTAACTATGGCTTTTACATTGTGTTATATCTTCGAACAAATTATTAATTTTAATAAGCCCAGTAAGATGCCTTAAAACAGACTTTTCAACTTGTCATGTTGCAGGAATGACTGAGAGCTAGTAGCTAGTAGACCAACAAGACACACATGCAAAAAAAAAATAAATAAATAATTAAATTACATTTACAAAAGGCTTCAACTCAGGTCAAGTCTGGATAAAATGGTATAAAAATGCAATGAAGTTAGCTCATATTAAGCTTCTAACTTTCCAAAAACACGGACTCACGCATATTTAAACGCTTTAGGTTAAAGATAATATTTAAAATAGTCCCTTAAATATTTTTTTTTCCATTGGCAGATATTTTAGAAATCCAGCGACGTCGGGCACAATATAAGAGAGGAGGAGGAGAAAATAAGAATTATTATTTTACATAATGTTTAAATGCCAAATCTTTCTTATTTGCAAGGGAGGAATCTGAGTTTTTCGCAAACTTTGACAAGGTAAGTTAGAAAATTACCTTAAATAGCAACAGCGACAACACTAATTGCAGTATTTGAATCAACTGGCAAGCAACACCTTTGCAACTTGTGATCGCAGAAAAATTCACTTTCCCAGTTATCACTGATGAGGATAATTAACATGTAAGCAGTGTATAAAAGGTGATGATTCTGATTTTTCTGAAAGCACCTGAAAGTACAGTAGCAATTAGGGTCTGCTTTGTAATGACCCTGATATCACGATACTTTCACATCTCTTTCACAGTAACTGTTGTTTTTTTCTCTGCTTGGATGCAGCAGTGTTAATGTGTGCGCTCTCTTTTGCTGTGTGTAATCCTGCTGGTCTTGTAGCATTGTTGTGTCATTTTCTGTTATGAAACTTATCAGTATGCCTGTGTATCAATGTCACCGTGACAAATGCCTCACATTTGTTTGTACAGATGTCGAGCGCTGGTAAAATTTATGACTTTTTTTTTTTGTGATAGAGGTAAAAGGAAAAGTGACACAAAACTGTTTTTGAAAGTGTCGAAAAGCCGAAAAGTTCTTTTTCTTTCTGTCAGAGCCATGTGGAATGAGTCTTATCATGACAAGCACACAATCTTTTCTGTTTCAGATCTCCACATCTTAAGGGGGGTTTCTTATTATGTATGCTAAAGACGGCAATAACGAATGCAAATTTATGGACCAGTTAAGTGTCACCTCACTTTAAACGTAAGGAAGCCGTCCAAAATGTTCCCCCTCTCCCTTTATTCAGAGTGATTCTTGCATCAAAGTTATCGGTTGGAGCTTTGAACGGTGGAATGCTGGGATGTCACATCTTTTGTTTCCTCTAATATCCCTGGAAAATCTGGTTAAAATTGGAAGATACAGCAACGAGCCGTTTTTCTCCGCCGGTTGCACAGATTCCACACTGTTTTCACAGCTGTCTCGCTCGCAGGACTCGGCTGAAGGTGGGGGGACGTTGGGGGGTGGGAGGGGGGGGGGGGGGGGTGGAGCTGCTGCGATCAACTCATGTGTAAAGATGAGAAATGAGAAGCAAAAGGGATAAACCAATACATTGAGCGTTTGACACAACCAGCAGCAGGGAGGAGAACTGTTTGTAAAGAAAAGTAATAGCATCGAGTATTATCTGTCTGAAGTCAAAAACTCTGCTGCTGTTGCAATCATATCTGCTAAAGTTTGGATTTTTTTTTGAGTCCGGAGCTTTCTTTGGCTTGTTTATCCAAGCTTATATCCATCTGCAGGATGTGACCAGAGGTTATAAACTCGAGCTCAAATGACTTTAGTCCAAGGATGCCCGGCAGCTCAAATCATTATTAGTGACTCCATTCACATTTCAACGGTTATTGTTGGGCACAGTATCATGCGACTGGATGGCAGATGCTCACAGGTAATGTCCCTCTCATGCCGTTGTTATTAGGCCTCTGGTCAACAGCCAAACACAGCAGCTGTCCATCCAACACCAACCTATAAACCCCCTCAGCTCCTGTTCATAAACAATAATATGCAGGCAAATGGGGTGGCCAATGTCAGACGTGGCCAGGCGAACACGTCGAAGGTCATCGTCGACACCTAGTCGCTTCCACTGAATAATTGTTTAATTGTCTCTCAGTTTTGAATCCGTGCTCATGAAAATATTGATGAAAATAATCCCGCTTCTCTTTGATAAAGCTTTATTTATGATCAGTGGAAGGCTTGATCTCATTGGCTCGACTCTGTCAGTGACTTTTACATGTAATCATCATCACGGCATTCAAGATTATAGACTTGCTAACCTCGGTAGATTAGTATAGATTTATACTACATATTCTTCTAATAATGACAATTAATTGGTGCCTCATTTTTTATTTTGCTTTTAAAATCTAGTCCGCCTACTTCAACAATGTCAAGTGTCATATATCTGCTAATTTTCGATTTCTCTGATCCCTGCACCTTCGAATTTCTTTCCATTTTGTGGCATGAGGTAAAGCGCTCCATATGACAAAGTGCCACACCAGCTACCTTTTTTTTTTTTTTTGCCTTGAATAATCCGGGGACATGGGCCTAACGTGATCTGACATTTGAAACGGCTGTCGCAGGTTTCTCTTAATAAATGATTCACGCGGCCGACCCAGGAGACCCGGAGTTAATGCCATCTCAGTGGCAGCGATCTAAAACTTTGACTCGGATCCAGCTCTGTCCTCCAGGGGACGGACAAATGGACACGGCCAACGTCTCTCCGGTGCCCCTGGTCTCCATTATCGACCCCGGAAAAAGGAAAAAAACAGACATGAGAGACCATAATGATCCAGTGTCAGAATGCAAAGTGCCGCATAGCTGCTTTTATGTGTGTGTTTTCCCCCCATCGCGGTGAGGAGGAAGTTGTGATTCTTTTTACTGCCACACAGCTTTAGGTGCACTAACAGCATCCGAAGGTCCCTCAGAGAGACCTAATGTGAATTTAATGACCTGACGCTGGGCGAATGACAAGTACGCAAGGTGAAGGTGACAACCTTTTTTTCCATCTATATGATTTTTTTCCCCCCTCCGACTCCCTTACCCCTCCCCAGGTCTTGCTTTCTGAAAGCCATGGTGATGTTACATCTATTACAGCAGTGTGCACGGCTGGCAGTCACTGCTGTGAAATTCAACAACACTGAAAGCTCCCTTCAAATCTACATGCTTTCTGCATTATGCAAAAAAAAAAAAAACGGACTACTTTATTCAAAATTACATTTGCTTTATGACAACTTTCCTTTTTTTTATATATAAGCCAGTGGAGGAGTGGGACATACAGCAGCTAGAGACATGTCCTTCACAAGTTTGATCCCCGGACTGTATGTCACCATCCAGCCAAGACAAGACACTGTACATTGAAGTTTTAATTATGCAAACGTTCCTCAGAGGCAGAGCTGCTCTGCGGGCTGAAATCATCTCATTGCTCGACTTAAACCTCAGAGAGCAGAGCCAAGGAACCCGTTTTCAGAGCACGAGTTAGCTAACCGATCCTTTCAAACAGCCAAGAGCTGTAAAGCAGTCATTCATAACCATTGTATGAATTATGTTGGCTGGTGAGCAAGCTCAGCCACGTCCCCTAAAAGTTACACTCATATGCAACTAATTTGCATTGGCAAACACATGGAAAGGTACATTCTGTCCACATATCTTTGTGTACTTTTGGTCTGGGAGGTGTTTAATGGTTTGGGCTAGCCCCCCTTGTTCCAATGAAAGGAAAGCGTAACGCTACAGCATACAATTAAATTTTAGACAATAGTGTGCTTCCAACTTTGTGGCAGTTTGGGGAAGGCCCTTTCCTGTTTCCACATGACAATGCCCCTGCACACAAAGTCAGGTCCTTAAAGAAGAACTTGACCTCAACACCGTCCAACATCAGTGTGGGACCTCACTAATGCTCCTGAGGCCGACTGGGAACAAATCTGCGCAGCCACAGCTGTTATAGCAGCAGACTGTATATACCAGTGGTTTTGCAATGAGATGTTTATGATAGTGTGTTCAGATGCTTTGCTCAGTTGTCCACAAACAAAGCATTTGTAAACTGTAGTTTTCCTTCTGTTCTGGCAGCTATGAGCAATTTTTTATGTTTATGTTATGGCAACTTAAGCAAAATTGTGATCTTAAATGTACGAAAAATCTATCTTGACTTGATTTTTTTCGATATTTAACCAGAGCCACAGTCTTCCCCTTACCTTAACCAAGTGTTTTAGTACCCACCCTAAACTGATCTTTGTGACTACATGGCTTGTACCACAAGTGTGCACCTGAAAACTGAGCCGGGCTAATTAGATAACCAGTAATTCGCTAGTCTAATCCAGTGTGATTTTGATGTCATGTAGCCAGAAATTGGGGTTATTTGACTCCGCCTATTCAGTTTAAAGAGATTATCGTAACGGATATTCCAATCTCCCGCTGCATTTAGTCATTATTCAAATTACTAAATGTAATGTCAATAAAATCAACATAATATATAAGGTGGAGCAACCGCTCACAAGAATGAAATCCCCTCCCTGAACATGTTTAGAGAGACAAATTTCCTACAAAGCGCACCGTACAAGCATTACAACCACTAAGTGCATATTTGGTCATTGAATCTAAGGGCCATCATGATCACATAATGCGCTCCAGAGGCTCCCGGTGGCACAAACACATTTATTTCCAACAAAAACTCTTTTCATACTTCGACAGGAAACCTTGCATTCGCACAACACTTAACCACGACCAGCTCCAATCTGATTAATGCTTAAACCAATTACAGCTTCCCCCAATTAGAGGACATTACCAGGTTAAGAGCTTTAATTTATCTTCCTCAGATTTTTTTCTCATGAAGTATCTGTGGATGTTTGCAAGCAGATTTATCGACGTACTTTGCTATGTGGGAGCTAGAGGGCGATCCCTGTGTGCCCCCCCCCCACAAGATGTAAACGAAACATGCTAGTGTGATTCTTGGAACGACATTGTGATCTAAGTTTCTAATTAAGAAACAGAGAGTAGCACGTCAACCACAGACGCATCACTCAGCTCCTCGGCCCTAATGTTGCCCTGTAATGCCCTGTGTGGTCTCAATTACACTTTCCATGATGTAGAATAACAGCATTACTGCAAAGCAAGACATGCATTCATATACTTGTAATTAAATAAAAGCCAAATCAAGATCAGACCCGAGTGATCTTGAGCTACATTCATTTAGACGGATGTGGGACAGCGCTGACCTCTCGGTTGATTCTTAAAGAGACAGAGTCCAAAGGTCGCCGTCACTGTAAACACATTTTTCACACACTGATGGTCGATTCTTAAATTTAAGTTCCATCGGTGAAGATTTCACTTAAGGGGCCTTTCAAGTGTTGCTTTGTTTTGTTCCTATGTCCAAACTGCAAATGTTAAACTCAGGAAGAACTCAAGCAGCAGCAAATAAACGCTTCATTGGCAATTACAGAAATGTACTTAGGAGCAGCTTGTAAAAACTGTGTGGTGTACATAATAACTTTAGGTGATAAGTGATCACTGAGTGAATAAACATCCAATCACGGTTTAAGATCTTTGACTCAGGAATTAGTCAAGTTTGGGATTTTGAAAAAGAAAAATGATGCAATCAAACGTGTAACCAATGCAGCATTCAGGAGACTCTTATGATTCTGTTTTATGTAATACTAAGATTATCATTGGAGGTAAACTTTGAGATGGAAATGTCAAAAGAACAAACATGGATCAGGAAACGGCAGCTCTTCCCACTTTATTTCTCTACACTTTATTGTAGGAAACACTGCAGTTTACCACAAAGAGGATTTATGTGCAATCTGCAGAACACAACAAGTAGCGTACTCATGTGACTTTTGTTTTACTAATTGCACATTTTTTCCTAACTGAAAAACTCTTTAGTGCTGCTGAGAGTACTGAAGCAATTATTTCTTTAATCAAATACTTGATCAAGAGAAAAAAACAAATGCATTTATGAAGCAAAATGCCTCTTTCACTGCTTCTAGCTTTCCAAACATGGATATTATCTGCTTTTCTCAGACTTAAACAATTGTAAGTTGAATATGTTTCAGTTTTTTGACTGTACGTTGGACAAAACAAGCATATTTTTCACAAATGACATTTTGTAGACCACATGATTAATTGCTTAATCAGAGTAGAGTGACAGCTTTCACTCATTCATATCTTTCATATATTCACCTACAGACAGAGGAGCTGGTTTATGAAATCAGACTCTACTGTTTGGTCAGACTGAAAACATGCAGACGTTTATATTGCATAGGACCACTGGAGTAGAGGCAACATTGCAACTGAAACACACAAACAAATTACACCATGAAAACAACAGGAAAATGGCTGAAATTGTCCTTGATGTCATTCATCAATCACAGACAGAGGCGCCTGATCGTGCTTCGCCCACCCTGTTTCATTTGCAAATCATTTGTTGACACTCTCCCAGCAGCCAGCATGCAGAGGTCAGGCAGATGGAGTGCTGTCACCGCGTCACCCCCACCCTCTAATGCCATCTACCTGCATGGGCCCCCGGCCCCGTGGTCCCTGCCCTGGATGGAGGTTGTGATGGTTGGGGGGTGGTATGGGTAGTGTTGTCGTTTGCCCCAGCATGGCGCGCTGATGCTAATGGACTCGCACAGGAGTCCAGACTAGATTGGTTATTTCAGTCTTAATTCAGCCATTAACATTTCATTAATGCACTGTCCTACTGCTCGCCTGCTCCGCAGCCTGCCGGCTGCTGCCTGTTGATGAATGCTGCAGGCTGCAAAACACCACGCTCACCCAAGGTGGATGGGAGGGAGCCTCTGTATCTGTGTGTCAGTGAGTATGCATTTTTTTTTTCTCAGCTGCTACTCCTTTATAACACAGAGTCACTGACATCTCATCATACATGACAAACATATATTTAAAGCTTCATTCTGCAAAGTCAAGGTTGCATTTGTTTATAAGAAATAGAATAGCTAGATATACGACTAGTTTTGCCCTTAAAATATGTTATAATGCTGGAGAGAGCTATCAATTATGCTTTTATTTGTGATTAGAGGGTGTAGGTTTGCTTTATTAATTAGTTCATTCTCTTTAAGGGGTGATAGCCTTCTGTAGAGCGATTTTTTGTCACGATAGACTTCTAAGTTATTATGTAATGTCTCTCAGCGGCTGTCATCGGTATTCTCGAGGCTTATTGTGAGTATGGATGCCAGATGTGTGCAACAGTTTCCTTGTCCCCTGTGTGTCCCGTTTTAACAGCTAAACCTGTGGCAGGTTAACCATCTCATCTTTGCTTTCTGGGAACTGTAGTTCAGATTTTTTTTCTCCAAAATTTAATAAGAGGATAAAGATTTTTGAGGCCAGTATCACCTCCATAATATTACTTCCCTGCACATCCAGGAATTAGTGTTTATTCTACACTTGTACTGTTAATGTATCAAATGCATACATACACAGTACAGGAATATTTGTGTATGCAAATCACTCTCACTCTATTATGCTCAAGGCAGTATCAGTTACTAAGGTATTCGGCTGATAATGAACACACGATGTGTGTGTGTGTGTGTGTGTGTGTGTGAGTGTGTACATGCCTACGTTCTATCCAACAAGTTTAACACAATATTCTAATTAGACATCTATGTTTATTTAATGCGTCCTGAGTAAATTAGTTGTATAAAATTATGACTAATTAAGTGCTGCATTAATAACTGAAGCGCCTTTTCTGCTGCCGTGCAAAGACGAGCACATAGGTAATCATCATATCTATGTCACTCATTAAGCTTTTTGATCATCATGACATGACATATGATAATATATGCTGTAATCTACACGCTGAGGCTGTTGCATATTTTATTTTATTTAGAAACATAAGATGACTAACGTTTGAAAACAGAAACACCTACTCTCATCTCCTCTTGTATGATTTTTAATATACATTTAATAAATTTCTATTTTTGCTGAAAAAATGATAATTCAGCAGACTGTATGCTTCATTTTCTCTTCTAAACCTTTGCTTTTTAATCCCATACACACACTTACAGTAAAATTAAGAGAAAGCTCACAGTGCTGCTGTTTTTTTCTATAATGTTTCAGGGAATATACTGCAGGAGTTACACCCAAAGATCAAAATAATGAACTGAAAATTATGTGAAATGTATCAAACGCAATACTTCTGAAAGCAGCATGCAACACTTGTGACTCAATGACAAAAAGACAGACAATTGGCACAGCCCTAAAACACATTTGATATTTCTGGATCAGTGAAGCTGTAGGTAGACTGTTCATCTGTCATTACTTAACAGCGAGCGCAGAAAAAACTCAAAGTGCTACACGAGTGATTAATATCCGGCTTTATCGGATGTGTGTGTGATATATGAGATTGCTTGATAATCGACACTTAGTTTTGCCATATGGTTGGACCCGCCTGCCAAGGTACAAGGACTCAAAATATGGAGGTAAGCTCTTGGGGACGGGAGAACAGCATAACGCTTCCAAACAAATGGAAGAGAACATGGCTGTGATTTAAAATAATGACCTGAGCGGCTCCTGAATCCTTTTCAAGGACATGTTTGCTGTTTTGTTCCAAAATTAGGGATTTAAAAAGACACTCTGCTCTTGCGAGATGGATGATAGCTCAACATAATTACAGATTAAGGTACATTTTTAAAGAATAGTGCGTGACAAGTCGGTTTTGTTAACAAAACACATTGTTTCAGACAGTTTCCTGCATTGCAGGATAAAGACTGATAATGGTATACAACTTCTTCAAGCATTGGATGTAATTATCAAGAAAAAGCTGCAAAACAAATGAACATGAGGTTCTTTCCCCATATGGAAAAGATTTGGAAAACTCCTACATGAGCATAGTCACTTTCCACCATGCCCTCCATCACCTCACTTATATTAGATGATGTACAGCACACCCTAAAAACACCACCTGAAAACGTAAATGTGTCAAAGAGGACAGCAATTGACAATCAAACCCACTCTTTTAGCACGGAGGGGTCCGAACGTCCCTCAGCGACTGTCAGCACAGCGGCCCACAGTGCAGTTATCATCTCATCAGTGCCATTTTAACAATCACAGACTTCTCATCATCACACAATCCACGTCCATCAAATGCTTTTTGGGGTGTCTGGTGTAGGGATGTCAACAGTTAACTGTCAATCGGTTAACCTCCGAGAATATTTTTGACTGGTTATGCACGTCGGTCTATAGGTGACATTATTCACATTAGATCAACCACCTCTGACCACCGACTGCTGGACGGCTCTCACAAACGAAAGCTACATCACAACTTTTCTTAAAAATTAACCGGTTAGTTGGGTGTCGGTCTATCGAAGCTGACGTCCCTCGTCTGGAGTTATTTAGACGCCGCCAAATGTGACTGGCATGCCAAAACAAAGTGAAATAAATAAGTAAACACACGCACCAGTAGCATTAGGAGATTGGTTTTGTTAAAGACCTCTGACAACATGTCTCTTGGACATTGGGTGGAAGGTAAACAAAACAACTGGCGTGCCGCTGCCAACCTCAGGCCCCAAGGCAGGCCTGTACTCACTTGGCGGCTGCCAATGGCGAGGGAATTCTCAAGCAGTCTGCTCTTCCATCCTGTGCCTGAAAACACAGCAGAGGAATACTGCTTATTTTAGACAAGGGGGGAAAAAAGGACTTTATTCTTGTTTCATGTGACTCGAGAACTGGGTAATTTTAAAAATTTGTTTATCCTTTTGCCCCTATTTTACTTCCTGTCTCATGATGTTCTCAAGACGTTGCCCCTGGCACTGATCAGAGCTGCAGCTTTGAATTCAAGGAGGATTCATCTTTGTTGGCTTATTATTCAAATAATTACCACTGTCTAACGAAGACCAATAAACAGTCGATCAGAAAGAGCAAAGACTTCCAGAATAAATATATATGCCAGAATCTTGTCATCCTATACTTGGGGGGGCTCCTGATAGGCTCAATGGATTTCAGATGGACAGGAAGTGTAGGCTTTGAAAGATCTGTAATTCCAGGTGGCCAGGGAGTGTTTTGGCAGGCCGACCTGCGCGAGGCCCGCAGATCGCCAAGAAAGGGGACCTGGAGTAGGTGGAATGTTAATCATGGAGAGAGGAGAACATGTGTGACAAAGGGAATGGATGGAAAACACATGTCCCATTTCACACTTATTTACCTTTGACTGCCAAACCCCTGCCAGATTAAAGGAAGAAGAGGCGGGGGGGAGAGGCAACGGCAAAGGTGGAACCCTTTAAAGTTTACCTCTTTGATGAAGACGCCAACTCTTTGATAGCATTTCAAACATTTGGGAGAGGAAAGAGGAAACCTTGGCGGGATTGAAACTTGGGCCTTGGCGGTGCAGCGGTCCACTGACAAAGAGCTATGTGTAAAGACAAGTGGAGGGGATAGTGATGCTATTCAGGGCAGAAAGACATTGTACTGTACACATTTTACAAATTACCAAATGTATTTCCTGTAAAAGGTACGAGAATGTGTTTACTTGAGTTGAAGTGTGTTAGTTATAGGCTGTCTTTTCATGTTTATGTAATGAAAGTGGTTTTTCCATCTCATATATTGACATTATATTAGATTTACTGCTGTATTTGAAATGTCTTTTTGAATCAAATTAATAGCACACGTGTAACATAATGCAGAATCAAACAATTAGTGCCACAGTTATTCTTTTAAGTAACATATGTTGTCCACATGCTAATCATTCATGAGTCTAGGATACACACAGTAATATTCTGTCGTATATTTCTGAGAGAAATGTGCAGTATTGTGGCGCGTATTACATAGTATATGTGAAGTTCAAATAATTATATTTCTTTGAGATATATAAATAAATGTTTGTTGAGCATGGGATGCGTTCGTGCCTCCGTGTGTCTGTCCCGTCTGCGGTAATTCATCAGAAAAACAAGCTTATAAACAATTTTTAATCAATGTGTAATAATAAGCTGCAGTGTTTTCTAGGCAGCTTCATCTCATCTTATAAGTTGTTTGAAGCATGTCTTCTGTTGTATTTTTAATGGCTGCTGCGAGGCGAGTTTCCCCTGAAGGGACAATAAAGTAAAGTGAGGCAAATATGGTATGAATGTACTTTTTGTCTCTTTATAAGGTGCCCTATCGCTGCTGTAAAAATGTACAATACTGTGTTAAAAAATGAATGTATTGTGAATGTCCACCACACTTAATTGACTTTGACACGTCGGCTCAAGAAAATTTTCCTCTGCTTCATATTGTGTATAAAAACCCCCTTGTTACCCTAATTTTAGTACTTCTGATGTTTTGACTGGTTGACATGGTTTTCAATAGGCTGCAAAATTAACAAGGGTTTTTATCATCCAACAGCTGCATTTTTGAAAGACTGAGGAGGTGTTTTTAAATTGACCGCACAATAATCCACAGTGGAAACGTCTAAAAATGTGTAATACTTCAGCGAGACGGGGACATGTTCAGTCTAAGGTGTGCTGCTTCTCTTCTGCTCAAAAGAAAATGAATTTACCCACTCACGAACCCCATCCAGTGGAGACTCGGCAGAGAAGATGATACCCGTTTTTGATTTCCAGAGTGCAGCTTTTTCTTTTTTTTTTTTTTTCTCCTGACATGCCATCCTAAACTGGAGGACATAAGCGCGCTTTGAAAAGACTGTTAAAAAGTGAGAGTGTGATTGGAGTTGAAAAGTTTGCAGCTGTAATGGTGGCTGTTTGAGATAAGTGTAACTTATTTCATTTGGCGGTGGTGTCACATGCTCTCGCTGCTTTGAAGTGGCAAATTAATGACAAGTGAGAACAGTAGCCATTCTGCAAAGAGAATGACCCCTTTTCTAATGGCTGTGTGGCACAGTGAGAGAGTCATCTGTCGGCCCCATCTAATTATGTGAATCGAGCAGTTTGAAAAGTGTCTTAAGGCTGTTTAGGAATAAAAGGGACATTTAAATGCAGAGCACTTTGAAAATTACAGATCCTTCAAAATACTTTCCACGGACACGTCGCTACTCCGCTACACAGCTCCTATTTTTTCTTCATCTCGTTAATTCTGTGCTTTGAGAGTACAGCCGGCATTCAGGGAGGAAAATTTGGAGATAGCCTCCCACTCCCACCCCCAACTCTTCCCAGTTTCCACTTCTCTATTGTAAACAGGACTCTCCTAAACTTCTATGAAAAATGACATTCACGCTGGAAACAATGCATCTCCTGTTCTAAATGTATAACTTCAATGTGATATTCATATGCCATATACAGTATCTCGCACTGTCCTCGGGCACCGTTTGTAAGGACCACATGGAAAATTCCTGCGCGCTTGTATAATTCATGATTTGAAGGCAAATACTGATATTTTTGTATTGCAGCTGCCACTACTAAATACATGAACTATACTTAAATTAGGCAATTTTATGAATTATGAGTGTTTTCATCTTGTCAGGGCAGAAGAGCCTCTAAAACTGCATTTACACCATCATGGGAACCTACTCACATTTCTAATGACTAAATACAATTTGCAAAGAAAATACGATTTTACAGCAGATTTGTTCTGCAGCTGTTTTCAGGGAGGAGTCTTCTATTAGATCAGAGGTGGATGTAACTTATTGGCTGATATTAATATTTAACAAAATACCTACATTTATTGCGCCGAGCTCACTGATAGGAAGCTTTCTTACTGCGGTTTACCCGACGTGAACAAGAACTGAAGATGTTATTTGACATTTTCCACAATCTGTGAGAGCAAACTCCTCACTATAACATGATGTATGGTGACCTTAACCTCAACCAATATAGCTTTTTTATACTTATTCTCTTTTGCTAAATATTGAGATGCAAATCTCATTATGTTACTTTCTCTCTCTGAGCTTTAGAAGCAGATTTAATAGTAATAGTTACTGTATAGTTTGTAATGAAGGGTATATATTAGCATGTCACACACTTACATGTGGATATATATTTGCCTGCTGTACCTTTCAGTAGTGGAGAGCAGTGTGTTTTATCATTGTTCACAACAAATTTGCAAAACTTCCTTTTCCAAGTTATTTCTGAGGTTAACCTGAACATCTTGCATTCAAAGCCTCGCTCCTTCTTCTCTGCTTTGGTTTTCCTAATTATTATTTGATTGCTCATTAGGCGCTGTGTTCGCTGTGCGTGCATCTGCTCGCAAAACCTTTTTTTTTGTGTGTGTGTGTGTGTGATTTCTCATATGTGAGAGAAACAACCGTCTCCCTTTAATTACATCGCCTCGCCAACATTTGTTAACACTCCTCCGAGGGTGCATGTGGACGTCTACAAATACAATACAGGGCAGGGTGATGTGTCTCAATGTACAGTACTGTATGTAGAGTACTTAGAAGTAAGAAACAGGGAAACATAGAATCATTCTTTTCATTAAACTAACCCCGACCCTCTCATTTCTAGCAGCTGTCCCTGCGGATACACACCCTGCTTCCCTTCTCTTACGGGGTATGATGTGTGGATGAAGGCTCTTTCCCGCGCCATAATGACTGTACAGCAAGATTTTCAAGGGCCCGCTCATGACAATCCCATTTTCTGTGTAATTTCATGGTTGTCTTCTTGAATGAAGATATTGGCTGCTCTGAAGCACGAGGTCAGAGTCTCCCTGCTCCGTTTTCTGGATTGTTCCGGAGTATGTTTCCCTTCACTTGATGAAAAGTAATTCATCATTTACACCCCTGAATTCTGCCACTTTTTTCCCTTTTTTTTTTTCTCCCCCGTGCTACCGTCTCTCTTTTCAGTAACAACTTTCTTCACTTCCCCCCCCCTTCTCTTCCCTTTCAGATTCCCCCGTGGTACCTATGGCGGTGCTGAGAGATAGATAGGTTCAATACGACGGCAGGTCAGCCATCCCCGAGAACAGGTTAGCCCTCCCAGGCCTCTGCGCTGCCCTCTACCCGTGATAGAGTTTGTCACCTCTCTACCTCTGGAAGTCAAATCCTGTCAACTCGGGCATCCTTCAGTATCCCCGAAGTGGCTTTGGCACCCAGTGGGGCATGTGAGCTTAAAATTGATTTTTTCCCCCCCTTCTGTGTTTTTTCTTCTCCTCGAGATCTGCCAGGTTCCCTTAAGGGAGGAGGTTGACAGCCAGTGGAAGCCCTCAGCCAATCACAAGGCAGTGGCGGTGTAAAAGACACCTAGGGAAACTTTCCCTGCGTCTCCTGGAGCCGGGGGGGGGGCAAAGGTTTCTGACATGTTGAGGAGGAGGTGTAGGGCTGGGGAAGGGGGGATGCTGTTGCTAAGAGACCGGTAGGGTTTTTCTTCAATCCCACCTCTCCTCCTGCGTGGCCTCCTGACTGCTCTGCCAGAGTGAAATTAATTGACTCAAGGGCCCCCCAAACTCACTTTTAATTGTTTTCATTTCATCACTGGCCTTCCTGCCCAAAGAAAGTACAAACATGTTTCCTCAAAGCCCCTCTCATGTCATTCTCCTTTTGAAAATATTGTTTCTTCATGCAAAGTGATGTTTAGATTCTTTTAATCATTGTACCCTTTGGTGAGCGATGAAATAATTGGGCTGCGCATATGTAGATTCCTTTGCATCTCCTTGGCTGAACATATGTAATCGTGTGCATGTGTGCGCCCACGTTTATTAGCAGTTTTAAAGCGACCAGTGAGGCACGATGAGGGCTCACGTGACTTCCCTTTTTGCCAGCTGGTAACATCTGTAGGGTGTCCAGAGTCCAATCAGAGAGTCTTTAATACTGAGAAGAGAGGAAACCCTTGAGAAGAGATACAGAACCTGATCATCCCGTCTCATCAAGGCTCTGGCTCTCCTGTGACCCTTCCACGCTGAATAAAACCTCGCTGCACAGCTCCTCGGAAACTAATTCCCGGGTACTTAAGGAAATACAATGAGCTCAGATTGGTATCATCAGTAAATTACACCTATGACTCGGGCAGCGCTGTCTGAATTCGACTCATTCGCGAACGGAAGCTCCTTCAACGGGAGCAGGAGATTATGTAAAGGTCCATATGTTAAGGGCATGAGACACACCTCCAATCATTGTGAAATGGGACCTTTAGACAGGTCTTTTTTTCTGCAGATACATTCAGAAGTCTGAACCGTGTGCACACGAGATTATCGCTGCCGATTTCTTTGCACTGCGGGAGTTAAATTGGGCAGCAGCTACAAAAGCAGTCAAGCTAAATTAAGTTGTTTTTACCTGGAAAATGTTAAATAAACATGACCTTTTCCACTAAAAAGGTGTGAAAAATGTTTTTAATGTTCTCTAGAAAATAAACCTTTAATGGAAAGAAAACCTCATAGCTTCTTTTGATTAACTTTCATGCTAATGAGGCTCATTATTTGCATCTGGAATATACCTGGTTATTCCCAATATTTATTTTAAATGGAGTATATCTTTTTTAATTATTTTGGACTAAAAGAATTAATGGTACAAAATCAAAAGCTAATTTTATTCCTCACTTTTTATCCATTAAACTCTGGTGAACAGTGTTTAATCTGATCTGCTTCATTAAAATATTTTGTGCACTTAACACTTTGGTTTTGTGAAAATTTGATGACTATTGGACTTATAAACTTTTGCAATTCCCGTCAATACACATTTCAGTTCCAGATAAGGTGACACTTACAAGATGAGATGTTTTCAATTTATTTTTTTTACCTCCACTGACATACAGTATATATAAAAATCAAAGGGGAGTCTGTATATTTGCCGCGAGTCTGTCTTTCCATCTTTCAATGAAAATATGGCTCATGCCCTCAGCCAACAAACAAACTCAGACACACACACACACACAGTTTGTCTTGCACATCTTCGCCTCGGAGCCACTGGAGCACCCAGGTGGCACCCAGGAGGCGAAGCAGGGCATCAGGAGAAGGGGAATAGCCGGAGATCTGTGCGTGTTTGCCATGGCTGAACAAACTGAGTGTGGCTGTGTGTTAAGAGAAAGAAAAAAAATACATGCACAGATGGATTTTCAGGGTTGGGGGGGGGGGGGAGTGCGGGGGGGGCAAGGGGGGGGTTGTAAAATGGGGCAGAATCACATGTCCTTCAGCTATGTTAAAGATAGTTGGCAGAAGGATTGGAGGCTGTATTAATGCCACTGCTGCTGCAGTCAGGTGCCACTCAGGTGATACATGGTGACATTTGTAGCTTGTGGAAAAGTTTTCCGTAAAGCATCACATCAGATTATTTTCATTTTTTGGGGGGGGGTCTCTCTTTGTCTTTGACATGCTCTTTCGTGGACCATTATTTATTTCTGCTTTTACTGACATTCACTGTTAACATTTACTGTCGCCACCTTTTTATTCATGTCTTTGGCAGCTCTCTGCACGCGCAATGAATAGGTTTTACATTTTAAAGCAGTCTGTGAATACAATTAAGTTTTACAACAACAATTCTGTGAGTAACAAATACATTATGGGTGTGAATCAGATGTGTACACTTTGTGCCATGTGTATCACAATAAAGGCTATTCTGAACTCTCAATATACTGACAAGACAAAGCATCAGAATATGTGTGTAACTGAAAAAGGAAACAAATTCATGTGAATGCTTTTTTGAAAACTTACTGTACTACAAAGTCCTTTCAGGACTGCCCTGCTCCATCTACACATGACCAAAATAACTCAAGGAAACATGATTTCTGAATGCCAAACTGTCAAACTCCTGCTGCTTCAACCGAGAAAACTTGGAAAAGGGATCATTTGTATGTGATGCTGGTTTCACTTGACAATCTTACAGGGCACCTGAGCTGTCTGGGGTCAGAAAACATTCTCTACAATTGCTTATCAGCACCTTGAAATTTGGTTTCAAATGCATTAGGTCTCCGTAAGAGGGGGACTGATGCCTTGACCTGTCTGATTTCATTCATAATTTCCCAATAGTCAGCTGATCCAGCAGCACAGCCAGACTGTGCAGAGCTGATTTCACCACTACTGTACAATTTTGGGATGCACACCCACCTTCTCCTCCTTAGACAGAACGTTTAGGTGATCATTTGTGCGCTGATTAGATTTTCTGACCTTTGAAAACACCATTTTTTTTGTTTTGTTTTGTAGTTTTTACCCAGCAGAAGCATCAGCTCTACCTGTTACGGGGAGCGAAGACGACGCAGGTAAACCATCTTCTGCTGTGTGATTTCAGGAGTCCCTCGCTGCTAAGGAGTCTTTCACAGTGTCTCGGTGCCCATTAGCTTCTGCTGCCCGGCCAGCCACCTCTGCATTACCAACTCATTTCATACATTAAGTGCTTTACCTTCAAGAGTGTGAAAGCTGGCGGGTTATCTGTCCCCTCTCTGCCTCTTTCCTGCTCTCTCACCTCAGCCTCGTGTCTGCTTTCAGACCACAGTGAATAGGCTCGTGGTCCACACTCACGGGTTTTTTCGCCCCCTCAAATGAGATTGTACGACAGTCATATTCTGATAAAAATGATCCTTAACCCTGGAGTTTACAGTTAACGTGGCTTGCAGGTGCAGCACCTTCCTTATCCCTTTAGCGCTTAAGCGGAGCCGAAGTGTTGCTGTGCTGCCATCAGCACCAGCTCTGTACGCCAAATACTACAAATATTACTGTATGTCACTGTGGGAAAAAATAGAAATGAAATAAAACATTCCCTTTATGATAACAGATAAGTGTTGTTTAAATCAAAACTGTCATTGTCTGACAACCCTGTTTACAATAAATCCAAAGTGATAGTTTACAGTTAACCTGGCTTATGATTTTTTCGCTTTTTGTCCTCCAAAGTAAAAAAAAATCCGCAATATCGTCTGAGCTGTGACTTAAACCCCTTCGTCAGTTGAAAAACCTTGACAGTTTCCACTTATTCAGTTAAATTTCAGATCGTCTCTTTTAGCCAACAACACTGTCCCTGCGTCACTGAGCTCATATCGCCAGCGCTGCTGTTTCCAAGGCTTGTACAACTGTTTTACTTCAGTCTTATCATTCCAGCAGGAAAAGCTCGTCCTCCCTCCTCCCCTCTTGGGTGAGGTGAGCGGGGTGTTGGGGGGTGAGGGGGGGGGGGGGTGGGGGGGGTGATGCATGGCGTAGGAGGCACATGCATGATAAGCTAAACCTCGTGGGACGACAGCGAAACTTGTTCGCAGCAGTATGCTGCTATCCTGCAGCCACTGATGAGCCTGATATGTTTAATTGGGGTGGTCCATTTCCCATCCAGCCCCTCTACACCTCCTCCCACCACTCTTCGGATCCACTCCTCCTTGTCATTTATACCAGAACTATGACTGTAGGCAGGGGGGAGGGAGGGGAGGTGTCGGGGGCAGAGAACAAGATCCCCCCACAAAACAGAGATAAAGAAAAAATGTAATACTTCCACATTTTCCAGTGCTCCTTTCATCATTATTCAAAAATTAGTTTTTAATGCAATGAGTAGCTCCAATCATGTTAAGGTCTGCATGATTCAGATAGTATCATAATTACAATTAGATTACATTACCGCAATCAGAGAAAGGGGGATCGTTAAGAGAAGGAATATAAATTGCTTTAGTTTTACAAGTACTGAGCAAGCAGAAATTTGAATTAATCTCCACTTAAACATCTTCCCCCTTACAGAACTGCAAAGCATGCTGGTTTCTTCCAGGCCATCAATACAAATTAAGAGAGAAGTATGATTTTTTTTTTTTTTTCCTCTTTCTGAGGGCCTTAACATTTGAAGTTTTACACAGAGCAGATGTTCACTTCACAGTGGCAGTTTGGGCTCAAAACTTTCTTGTCAGGCAAACTGACTCCTCTGCTTTCACATACGGATGTTTGTGGATTTACGCGTCGGCCCGTTTGTCTTTGTGTGTTCGTCTATATGCACATACTGAAACCTGATGTTCAGATACACCCGTCGTTCAGTTTGTCTCAACTGTGTTAATACACACAACTGCAGTAGATGTGCATTGGTACAGTACACAGTATTTGTATTAGCCATGTGCTACTGCATGTGTGCATGAGTATAATTATGCGTGTAAGCGTGTGCAGAAAAATGTGAAATGATCCCAAAAGTCAGATTAAGTTGATGTTTAGATTAGGTGTTCTGGTCCTAAATAACATAAATATTCCTAATAAATAATAATAATATGCTGCGCAGTCATTTTTTAATATATTTATCATATTTCTGGACGACCATTACAGATGCAAAGCAGTATTTTAATCGTGTTGCTGTTTATTTGAACAACTTGTATAGTTTAATCTGCAATAAATCATCATATGTTTTGTATGTTAAGTACTTAGTTACTTTACACAGTTGTGTTTAGAGCAGTGAAAACAATATTTTAAATTAAACTGACGGCTCCGTTTAGGCAACTTGTTGGTTTAAAAGGTTTGATCCTCTTCAAGAAACATCTCTGAAAATTAAGGTGTGTCGAAAAAAAGCATGTGCACTGTTCACGTGCAAAAGAAACGCACGCATGTCTATGGCAGCCAGTGTCGGTGCATACCTGTCTGCTCGCAGTGCGTCATCGTGGACACGTCACACCAGCACAAGCGACAGCAAACGTCCTCTCTGTCCTCTACAACTGAGGAAGTGCCTCAAAGCCCGTTTGGTCACATTGTGCAGGATTATCCCGGACTGCAGAATACAATAAAATACAAATCACTCAGAGACAGAAATATAAACGTCAGTGGAATACTTGGTGGATGATTAGGACTGAAGTTAGCAAATCCCTGATCCGCTAATGAATTAAGACTCCAGTCAAGAGCAGCATTCCCTTCTTGATGACAGCAGTTTTTCTGAGCTGCTCCCTTCAGTTTCTACACAAACAACAGTTTTGCTTAATTGTGCTTAACGCATGAATGAAGAATTAAAACAAAGCACTTGTCCCTTCCTGTTCAGCTCACATATTGCAGTTTGTGCAATTAATAACGCAGATGATCGCCTTAGTTATATCTGCATAACTTTTTTTGGGGGGTCTGCCCATTTGCTAGATATCAATTACCTTTTTTTTGCTTCCTATTTATTCCCTTCTTAGGCCACGATTGGAGATTAATGTGCGCTTCTAAATTACCACACATGCTGGCCATTTATCAGCTCCCGAGAACAATCGTGCAGATTCAACGCTAAGTGGCAGAATATTCATGAAATAGGAAAAAAGGAGTAATTTTGTACACCCTTTGATGATTAAAAAAAAAGGAATTTCTCACTCTCGCTCATTTACTTTGTGGGTTTTTTTTGGTCATTGTTTTCTTGTGCGGCCACTCAGAAAAGGACAGGCTTCATTGTGGAGGCAAATCCTTCTTAATTTAGCTGAAAACATGGACTTATATTTATGGGTGGAAAACAGCGCGATACATTACGGTCATACAATGTGATAATGGTGATAGCGCGGCGCATTGTGCTTGTTTGTAAAGCCGTGGTTCAGAGGCCCATAATAGACCAGCATTCAATCCCTGACTTCAGTAATGAGTTGGGTAAACAGAGCTTTCAAAATGAGTCTCTAAATCAGTGCATAGAGGCAGAGGAGAGGAGGAAAGAGGAAGAAGGAAAAAAAAAAAAAAAACCCGGGGCTGGGAGCTTTTGGTCCTCGACACCCGGCTTTAATCAGGCATTAGGGAAAAGGGAGTGAAGATGTTATGAAAATGCGGCGCTGGCCTTTGTTCGGCGTCTGTCATGGCATTGACTTCCCTGACACAATGCTACAATGCATGACGGATCAAAGTAATTAAAGTTCCAATAATTTACCTTCCTCTGTTGCGTGTCAAGTCTGCCAGACCGGCTGCTCTCAGGCCCTTCATTGATTTCCTCACCACTATCAGAGCGCCATCCTTAAAGACAGAGAGGACATGAGGGCTGGGTGTGTGTGTGTGTGTGTGTGTGAGCGTTTTAATAACTTTCCATGCTGATATAATAGCAACGCTTCAGATGTTTAACCATTAATGATCACAGACAGATGACGGAGATAGAGAGACGAGTGCGTCTGAACCCTGCTCGCCCGTTTCCCTCCTTGTCACATCACTCTTCTTCTACTCCTGTTTTCTGGAGTCGCCTGTCAAGCATTGCGGCAGTGTTTGAGAGCGCATTAAGTTTCCTCGCCAGCTCAGAGTGGTCAAATCGGAGCTCGTCTACTTCACCTTGTTAAACTTTGGAATCCGGGGAGGAAAACTCGGCTTTATCCCGCAAATCCACGGGAGATTCAGATGCCGGTATGCGAGGATTGTGAAATCATTATCGGTACACAGAGGAGTAATTCTGTCTGCCGTCTAGGCCCGGGATTGATGTGTAATGCTTAGGAAAGACTCCCTGCGTCGCCGTGGCGGCCCTGTTTCACCACAACAGTCAGAATGAAAACTTCACTCATGCACTCGAGGTTACTCTGTCTCTGTCGCTCTCCCTCCCTCGTTTTCCCCCCTCTAAGGCACGACAATGTGTCATTGTCATCGTGGTTTTTTTGCAGCAGGTTTCTGCGGTATGAGGTGGTGGTGGAGGGAAGGAAGGAAGGGGGGGTCTTTTTTTGAAGGCTTACTCCCTCCAAAACCGTCTCTCCTCCCTTGACGAAAGTTAAATGGTTGAAGTATTCCTGTTCTGAGATGTGATTAGCGTGTCACACATTAAAAATGCCATATTAAATAATCCCATCCTTCAGGCTTTACTTCCTCACCAGGTATTAGCTTAGACGGAGAATAATCCTAAGCTATTTGGAAGTAGGGAATCCACATAAAGATCTTGGCACTCGGTGTTTGAATTTTCGATCTGCCTGGTAGGTGCGATACTCAACCGTCTTACATCGCAGACAGCGGCAGTGGGAAGCCGAGCTCGTGGCGCTTATAGCTCACCGCGGCAGCGCCAGGTTCTCTGTTTCTAATCTCGTCTCTCTTCTTCTTCTTCTCTCTGAAGACTTCCAAGGTTTTTCACCACAACTGGAGGTTCAAGACGACGCAGGAATGAAGACTCGAAGAGTTGTGTTGCCATTATGTTGTTTCGTGGTTTAACTTTGTGCAAGTTTGTTCAGTTGTAATTGATGGCAGTCCATTTTAAACTTTGTATGATGTTGTTTTCAAACGCACTCTTTCAAATACACATTTTCAAAAGTGCTTTGTTGAAAGGATATTTTTTTGAAACTTAAATTGTCAAAGGGATGTTCACAAAAAAAAGGTTAGTCTGGCTGCAGGAAACACTCAAAAAAGGACAATTTCAACAATATCTGCATTCAAACTGTTCAATCACATTTGTATATAAATAAAAAAATGTCTTTGGTGTGGTTAGATGTGGTGATGGTCTGCGTGATCATATATCAGATGTTGCCTAAAGGTTTGCAGAGATGTTCAAATGAAAAAGTAAAATTAAATTCTCTAATCTGCTCTTTCACCCTGTTATGATACAATTTCAACATTATGATTATAAAATTGATAAATTACAAGGATCACACAAGCCTTTTAAAGGTTTCCATCACCGTGATAAATGGGCGCTGGTGTAGTGATGCTGTAATGCTGGTGCAGGGAGTTAAAATCTGATAAGTTCAGAGTTCAAGTGACTTTATGAGGAAGAGATTTACATCTCACTGGAAAATAAACTGATTACACAACTGGAGCTAAAAATGAATCAGAGCAGGACAGAAGTCTTTATCTTCTGTCGCATGTCAAAGATCGCCTGGAGGGATACGATGTCGCAATCAAAAAGTAGAAATAATGTTCTCCTTATGTTGTTTTATTGTATGCAGAGTGAGACGATGTTAAATCTGATCACAAAGGGCCCTTAAGGTTGATTTTGTTACAGCTGATAGAAACGTATCGGTGCGGTGATTTGAAATTTGTCAAGGCCAAAAAGACAAGAGTAGTTTCAGCTCAGACGCTGGGAATTATATCTACACAGCACATAATACATGTATAAATATGTTATATTCAAACATATTACACAATGTAGAGTCCCTAGCATTGGTAGAAATGTTCTCCTGCATGACAAAGAGAGCTTTAAATCTGTGGGTTTGTTTTCACCCCTGCTTGGAGGTCAGCGCCCTGTGGCTGTGGATGGCTAATTATCATCGTGCAAATGGGTCACGGTTGTCATTACTTCTGGTCACATGATTGTATTCATCCAACATGTTTTTCTCTCTTTTTTTAAACCCGGGATGACAATGGAGCCACAGTATTGGGGAAACTCCCCCTGAAGTTACAGATTTGTTACGCGGTCACAAGTCATTTCAATTCACATATACATACACACATATTTTATAAATATATATAGCACAGAAGCTTGGTGATAACCTCCTTTGCTGGTTTAATCAATATTTAGAAAATATAAAAAGACCTAAATATGGTAAATCAACACTTTTAAGGACCATAAAAGTCACTGTTTTATGACAATATTGAATATTCACCTTTTCTTCTATACAAGTTTGAGTTTCTACATTAAAAAAATACGTTAATAAAAAAAAATTCAAGACCAAGAAAAACTTTGAGAATTAACTTTATCAAAAAATAAATTACTGAGCTGGTTTCATTTCCACTTCTATGATACCTCTTAAAGGCTCTTTGTTAAAGGTCAACAAAACTGTACCACTGGATTGCCCTTTAGCGATGCACTTAAATAAGTAGTTATACTGGTGTCACTATTAATGACAATGTCTAGACAGTCTAAACCAACCGATAAATTTGCCACAGTCAGATGCTTCGATAATTCCCGTTCTCCTGCAGGTTTGGGTTCATTCAACCCCAAATACCCACCAGGCTCTCATACCTAAACGATAAAATATGTTGTTTGTCAGTCCCTTCCAAATGACCCACATGACTGGTAAAATACCAGTTCATGTGAGAGTTTTCTGGTTTGCCACTTCTATGGTTAACCTCACCCTCCTCCCCAGGAGGACTCGAGGATTTTGCGCTGTAACGTCACACCACGTCTGCTTTTGCTCCTGAGAGTCAGTTCTCATTATTTGCATGACCACAAGAGGTCACTTGTCAGAAAACCATAATCATAGATTTTAGTCAATTCTAAACATTTGAACAAACAACAGATGCTGTTGTTTTTCTGGTGTTCTCCAAAAATCTATTAAAAACAGCTCAGAGACAAACTGCTGCCTTAACAAATATCATGTATCACAAATTTTCTAAACAAAGCTTTATTATACAGCTAATTATAGCATGTAATGGAACTATTTTCTCCTTTTCTATTAGCCTTGAACTGTAAGTCAAAATCAACCTCAGAGGCAAGCACAAACAAGGATCTCCTCATATATTAGGTCTGCAAAATGGAACATTTGTTACAAACGCAACGATTGTGGCACTTCAGCCATGTCTGATGATGGATAACATTAACCAGTGCAGCTGTTTTTCTCTATTTTTATGAAATGTAGTTTTGGAGCCAAGGGGAAACTATGACCTCGACAAGGCAGTAGCAGAGACAGTAAAGCCATTTGACTCTAGTTTGGACTGTCCATAGGCATAAGTGGTGACAGGATATAAATAATAATTACACGAGCATTATCATTTCACCACTGGCTAATGTGGTTGCAGCTTCCAAGAAGACACTTGCTGTCTAGTAGAAAATTAGGTGAATAATTGTGTTCAGATTGAGAATTATTCAAATGTCAAAGTTAAACGGTGAATGGGATTTATGTATATTGTTTCGATGAATCCTCTCAGGAATAATCGCGACTGTATTCATAACTAAAGCCAGGTGGCAGACGATGCTTGAAGGAAAGCAAATACCCATTTGTGTTTGTTGCATCGGTGAACATTGTCCATCCACTGTGGGCCTGTTGTGATGTGACCTGGGGCACCAAAAGTGCAAAAAGCTCCATGTGTTCCTTCAATGTGTCTTTAAAATGGCTTTGATGCAGACTGGGTTGTTGTAGGGGAGGGGGAGGGGGGGGGGGGGGGGGGGTGGAGTTGAGTCCAAATGAAGCTAACAACATTTATGTTTTTTTCC
Source organism: Scomberomorus guttatus (assembly GCA_038419695.1). Taxonomy (NCBI): domain Eukaryota; kingdom Metazoa; phylum Chordata; class Actinopteri; order Scombriformes; family Scombridae; genus Scomberomorus; species Scomberomorus guttatus. The sequence continues at coordinate 15,261,910 of CM076468.1, read as the reverse complement.
CAAACACCAAACAGAGGTACTCCCATAAAAATGATTCCATTACAAAACCGTGTTACATGCAAAACCACACAGAGTTTGGATTTCCTGCACTTGCATTTGTGTAAATCCAGAGGCGTGTAATGCCACTAATACAGTTTATTGTAGTAAGTGTTTCTGCACAAAGGGGAAATGATGCTTCCCTTCTATTTGTCTTTGACAATACACGGATGGATTACGCCCAGAAACCATGAGTTATTCAATTTCCACCTGGAAAAGCTTAGCTCACGTTCATCATATTATGAGCATATCTGCTCGTTTGGATATAATTCACACCTCAACGGAAGCTTACACCTGCTTGAGGGAATTAGGGCTGAGGCCTTTAATAAACGTTTAAACCTGTCAGACAAATGAGATAAGTGCATTCATGACCTGTTCCTCCTGTTCGCCGCCTTAATTCCGTCTGAGGGGATCCCTCTCCGTACCTGCGGAAAGTGGGATACCCTGCATCACTCTGTGATGCTCAAAACGGGGCCCTTCAGACCAGCAGGGTGCCAATTCACTGTCAAAAGCAATTAGAAATATATTTGACGAAGGTCACTGAGCGTCATGCACAGTGACAGGAGTGACGGTATTTGGAGAGGAGGAAGAGAGGGAGGTAAATGCTGGAGTTTTCCCTCATCATCCATTATAAAAGCCTCCTCTGGAGTGTGTGTGTGTGTGTGTGTGTAGTCAGAGAGGGAGGGGTGAGGGCCATGAGTGGGGCCCCGCCGAAAAAGACAGTAAGCGGATGCTAACGTCCCACTGAGAGAATTTCTCCAGGTCGAATGCAAAACGTTCCCGACTAATCATCCGCGCCGTGGAAACGCCAGCTGCGGCCCGTGGTAGGATTATCATTCTCATAGACCTCTTACCGAGCTTTTAGCTAAATGAAAAATCTGCTCCATAGCCTAGGGAGAAGGCAGCGTGCAGATAAGAAGGAAGAGTGTTTACTGAGAGGCAGCGCCGGTGAAAAACAGAACAGGTTTTTTCCTTTCCCCCTGCAATGTAAAAATGGTATAGGAAAAAATCATTAGGCTGGCGAGGAGGAAAAAAACAAAACGGCAAAGGAGAGGAAAGAAAATAGACTAGAGAGGAGAGAAGATCAATGTATTTACACGATTCATTTGTGACAAAGTTCTTCTGGGCTCATTAATTTAATGTTTCTGTCTACCTTCTGTCCTGAGGGCAACATGCAATTTGTTATTCTATTGTTCTCCACTCCTTCCCCGCTTCCTCTCCTCTAATATTTCCCATTACAAAGCTGACTTATAATCCTGGATCTCTAACGACGGCGGAGAATAATCAAATTGCCGCCTTCATCAACCCGGTGCCGGACCTGCCGCCACCTTTGGGCTTGATCAAATGAAATAATCAGTTTTAGAGGGAGGCAGAGGTCAGCCATGAGTGTAGTAATCTTATGAGGCTCTTTGCCCTCCCCTAGACACACACACACACACACACACACACACAACCAACCTAAGGGTAATGGATCTCTATTAGCGCTCTATTACCGACATCTGTAACAACGGAGCAGTGCGCCAAACATTACTAACAAGGGCAATGTATTTGGAAGTCACTAGCCTGCTCCCTCCGGACGCTGCCTCTCATTACGAAGCTATCAGGACCATTCTGTTTGCCCGGACACCGCAGTGGGGGGAGAGGGGTGAAGATGGGGTGGGGGGCTGAAATAACAATTAAAGGCCTCTGCGGCGGTCCCACCACAGAGCTGTTAGAGGTTTTGGGGGGTCCCTAGGGTGCCCTAGAGGTCCAGTTGCTCTTGACCCTCTTCCTCTGATCTGACAAGAGACAATGCCCGAGCAGGAGGTTAGTTTATTATTACGAGACCTAATTCGCGCTTGACTCTGAGGTTCGGAGTCAAACGTGAGTGGGAAAGTGCATAAATGATTTACAAGCCGGGGGATTCGTATAAATATTACTGAGGAATGCCACTGAAGTCCCCCTCCTTGATTTCTCATGCTCCGCTCCAGTCTTAATCAAATAAACCTCAGAGTCTTAAAGGAGACCAAACCAATTTTGCGTTGGAAAATAAAGCGTCTTTCTGTGAACTAGTTCAAAGTGATTACTCTGATTATAGCTCAGTGTAGAGGCATTAGATACGGTCTCTGTCAGTGATATTTTGATCTTGACACGGGTCTTTTTTGAACCGGGGGATCGGGGTGACAAGAGCCCTGATATTAAAGACATAGCCCGGGGGCAAGAGATGGGCCCTGTCTTTGGAATAAAAGGTTACAATCGCTTCCTGGCGCCGACGACGGGAGCTGAAGGTGCCGCTCTAAAGCCCCGTACAGTAAGCACAACACGTCGTGAATAAAAACTGCTCAACCCTGCTGACATTGTCGGTCACAATGCGTTTAGATAAACACAAAAAAAAGGGAAGGATTTAACATAAGTCCATCACAGCCGTGCTCCCTGCCTGATGCTGACCGTATGTAGACTGTCAAACAATGTGGAAATACCCCCAGCATGATGAGGCTTAATCCAATTGGCATTGGAGCCAAACTTGTAAACTAATCTATGCATTAGCCCAGCTGGCACTGTGCGCCCAAACGCTCCTCTGGAACCTGGAGTTTGGAGCTGTTTGTCGCCCGCCAGCGATAAGAGCCCATGCAAGCCCTCAGAAAAAGTGGGCTTAGCTCCTATTCTTTTCCACTTTAGTCCATTTATCACTCTACCTGTCTCTGAGACCTATTTAAGATTAAGGTCAGTGGGGAAAAAAGGCTCCCCTCTCTCAGTTCTTTGGATACTTTTAAAATTCATAAGTCAAGAAGCTTAGGCTTTCTCAGCGCAAGTCTTCATAACAATGAGAATTCTAATATTTTATGTAAGAATAGCTGACAGGAGATTTTTTTTTTTCCTCCCCTCTTGCTCTATTTTGCCCTATCAAAGTATAAATACACTCGCAGTTTGACAACAGGGAAGACGAATGCGCTCATTCCTGACTGGCGCTGACGGACACAAATCCCACCCAATCATATCACATGCATATTCCAAAAAATTGAGCAAAAGAGGTGCGTCTCTCTCTCTCCCTCTCTCACATCTGTACTCTCACATCTTCCAATTTAAAGAGGGAATAAACCTTTTCAATATGCGTCCAGATTCCCTGTCTGCTGGTTTCTTAGCATTTCAGCTGAAGTTCTTTCATCTTTTTTTTTTTATTTTTTTTTTTTTATCTGTTGTGCCAAGTTGCACAATCTTTGAGGTCTAACTTGCACTGCTGCAGCTGGCATATCTTTTGTTGTTATTCCTTGTGTTTTTTAACTGCTGAATTCATTACAGTTGAGCTCTTAAACTCACAGTAAAGATACAGCGGTAAACGGAGGCCGATGCCAACATTCCTCCTTATAACGGCCCGAATCAGACTTCAAAAGTTAAGAGTGACAATTAAATCGTGCCAAAATGCAGCACCATGTTAAAACTATTGTTGTTTCAAGTCTTTTCTTTTCCCATTGTCCTGTATGTGATGAAATATTTAACATATTTTGTTATTATTTGTCTTAGAATTACACAGATTTTGTAGTTTTAAAGAAAACAAAAAACTATAAACTGAAAGGAATTAATACAAAGGTTGTTAGGTTGTAAAAGTGGTTTGTAAAAGAAAAAGAGAGTCTAGGAGAAGTCATGGGTAGTTCAGCTTTGTAATGTGTGCCAGCCATCATTACACTGTATTTGGATTTCCTCATGTTGAGTAAATTTGAAAAAAAAAAAAAAGACAGCAGGCATTGTTAAAATACACTCTACATTCACAACATATGGGTTGGGTGTGTTTTAAGGGTTTACATAGTTATGTCATTTTGGTTGTTTTTGTGTCAATCTGTGGTGCCAAATAAACCAGATTTCAAGGTTGGCTTTTTAGATCTGACAGTATTTCATTCTCATATGTAAACTTTCAACACTCAACTCATTGGCAAGAAAAGTTTAATACATCTATGAAGTACTGAAAACAATCAGGTTTGTCACTGAATACTCTGCAGAGAACCAACAAGATGCAAATTAAAACAAAAAAAAGAGTAAAAAAAAAAAAAAAAAGGATGAAAAGAGCAACACAAACTCCAAGAAAAAGGGCTCTAGCCTGCGCGCCCACACACTCGTCCTGTTAATAATCTATACTGCAGTCCATTTCTATAATGCAGAGTAAATCCCAGAGCAGTTCAGCAGTGCAGTTAGCCTACAAGTAAAAGCAAATGCCTTGCAGTCTTGGCTGCTCGCCACCAGCTGGTGCTCCAGTCAGCTGTAGGTAAAGAAAAGAGGGAAAAAAGAACATGTTTTACATACTCTAAAACCAAGGGATTGGTTTTGGACCGATGTCAAATTTCTCCAAAAATTCAGGGAATCACTGAGTGCTTCTCACAACTCGGATGGTGGTGGATGTCTGCCACGGGGTCAGATACAGCTCGGAGTGCAGAGCAGCATTACAGTACATACTGTACCGTGGTTTGGTTGCACATTAAAAGGTTGTGTACAGTAGCTGTGCTGCGAGTTACAAAAAGTATTAATGTATTTTATTTCTTAAATACCTCTGGAAATGTAAACAGACTTGACTGCAGGTGTTTTAGGGGCCTTTATGGGTCAGAAACGTTACATTTTTCTTCATTTCTTCTCTTGAACCATTTTTTAAAAACCGCATAGTTAAATTACTTTGGTTTACACTGACGTATGAAACGTGCTCCATGAATAAGATCCGATTCAAGCAATAAAGCTAAAGGACAATAAGCAGAAGTTAGTGACAGACTGACTCTTTCCTGGGTGGTTGAGAAGCTAACAAACATGTTTATGTTAAATACCTGAGGCTGATATTGAGCCACAGGGCAGAGAGGATCCCCTTTAGAAAACCACGTCTAGACCCTCCATACCCTCCCACTGTATTTGGGTCATTGTATTTGTGTGAGGGATTCAGGGGCAGTGGGAGATGGAGGGGGGGGGGGGGGTATCTTGGAAGGGGGAGGAGGCTCAGCACGACACACCAATAAATATGCCAAGCTGCTTTCTTTTTCTTTTCTTTTTTTTTTTTTTAAAGGAAGAAAAGAGAGATTTACATGAGCAATATAATATTCTTGTGTGTAAGTGATATTTGGGCCGGGTGTGAAAGAAAATGCCTTTGAGATGACTTGAATAATGGGCTGCCCCCTATTGAAGCCAAATAAGAAAATTGAAAGCACAAATGTAGAAATTAATTTCTTCTCTCTGGTATTTTCGGCTAAGAGTGGGAGGAACAGAGATTCACTGTTAAGCATTTTGTCTAATTGAATTTAGTTTTCCTAAAAGCTTATTTTAGAGACAGGGCAGTAGAGGGGCCTTCACAAGGCAAACTTTTCCTTCTTATGCTTATTTATTTTCACTTATAAATGCTTATTTTCTCATGACACTAATTCAAATCTTTATTTTTCCCTGCTGCAGCCATACAGTAACCCTCTGACCGCGGGCCAAAAGTTCATATTGTTCTCCTTACGCCTGAGTACACTTGGCAAGGAGACGTTAGGAGATGTTTGCTAAATCGTACACGTCAAAGTGCTTGTGTCAAATCCCTGCAGTCTTTTATGTGAACAGTTCATCCCGAAAAATTTCTAATTTCATGTCTAATGATGCCTATTGTGGCAGCCGGCGTGCAATTTTCTTAGAACGCTGCACAACCGCTCTCTCCCCCTCTCCATCCGCTAACCCCAGCCTCAGTATCTTCTCCGGTGCAGTGTGTAGGTACAGGGGCCGGGCCTCGTCTCATTTTCGACATATAATATGTTAATGTAATGAATGCCACTTCAATTAGCGCAATCACTTCATGTTCCAAATGGAAACGCTCGCCGGCAAATGACAGCCTAATCTCGGCCACGGTGGATTTTTCATCCTGCCGTAGGAAAAGGGGGAGAAAAGTTCATTTGAGTACAGTAGTTAACAATACCTCCTCATCACCTTGAGGCCATATTTAAATTCGCCATTGAAAAGTAAAACCTCGTTCTCTCCCCCCCTCTCATCCTGTCTTTCTCCCTTTCTCTTTCTCCCCCCAATCAAAATGAAACAACCTAGGCCCCGGCTAATTAAGTGTGTGAATATCTGGACCCTAATTAACATATTTGTGAGACAGGCAGACGCAGGGAGGGCCTAGCCGCAGCTCCCGTGTTTGCTCACAGCTTGAGCAGTGTCGCTCTGTCTTCAGTTAAAAAGGAAACCGAGGCGCGATCAGGCTCCAGGTCTGCCCAGGCCCCTCCAAACAGGGGGAGAAAATGCCAGTAATTGGATGACCGTCTTATTATCCCTTTGTTGGTTGCAATTCCCTGATTAGCATTTTGGAATATTTTAAATTATAATCCAGGAATTAGGGGATTTTACTGTTTTTTTTGTTCCTCTAACCTCCCCCTCTCTCCAATTAGCCCTGACGCTAAGCAGGAGGATGAGTCCGCTGAGGTTTTTACACATGTAGCCAGGTACTAATTCATGTCGTTTTGTAAGGAGGTATATAAAACAGGATGTGTCCTATCCATAACTACATGCTCAAAGTACAACATTTAGGGGCTGCTCTCTGCTTTCTATTACTTATAAATACTTCTTTCTCCCATGTGATCAATTAAGATTAAAGGAGCATTAAAGACTTTTTACCTGGATTCACCCTCATCAGTGGGCTGCCTAATAGTTCATGCATCCACTCTAACTCTTTGTGTTTCACATAACATATCCTACGTAAGACCATTGAAAAAGTTTTTTTTTTCTTTCCACACACTCCTGTAACAACCCCACACCCTCTCCCCCATCAAATATTTACGTATTAAATTGTGCATTTCACAAAGTCTCCATTGTTGTCGGGAGGTGATTATCACCGCTGATTTTTGACTTCTTGGTATTTCTGTATGCTTCCTGTTTATTTAGGTCAATGGAAAGCTTTAAACAGTTTCTGCGGTAAACTGACTTCTCTGAAATCTTTTCTTCTAATTGTTTCGGTGACCCCCGGCATCGAGGGTGCGTGGCTGGAGTTTTGTGACTAGATTAGGTTGTTGACGGGTGTGTGCATTCCTGCATGGCTCACGTGGATGCAAATGCAGATGTATGTGGGTGTAAGTGAGAGCTTTTGCACACTACATGTATTTCTGTGTGCACGCCTGCATGCAAAAAACTGTGTGTACGCACGCGTGTGTGTGTGTGTGTGTGTGTGTGAAGTGTATGTGTGTTTGTGGGGAACAGGGAATCAGCCCATGTCGTCCCAGGCCTCCTTCAGTTAATTGGAAACATAGATTGTTGAGTCAGCGTCAGGGCTCTAATCAGGGGCCTGTCTCTGAAACTAAGGGGACTTTATTGAAGTAAATTTAAATCACAAGCGACCAAAATCGTCACTGTTTGTAAAGATCATTTAAGAGAGAGCGTGTGTATGTTGTGAAGGACACGTGAGTCAGTTCAAGGGATGGAGTCGAGTCCTTAAAGTACCTTAGTTGCATATGTTTACTAGGATCACTGGTTAAAAGGTTGAGGAAATAACCACCTTTGCTGCATTACCCTGAAGCCTGAAGCCTGATTTCAGTCTGACTATAACTGTCTTATTATTATTGTCATGATGTAGTGCAACTTTGCACAAGCATGTCCTGGTTATACATTCACGTAACAGAGGAAAATGTCATCCTGCAACACCAAGACACATCACCACAATGACATCCATAATCCCCTGACAGCACTGACACGTATTGTTCAGAGTGGAAAGTCATTTGATATTCTAAACAATAGAAACAAATTTCAATGAGTCAACTAATCCAAGGTTAAGGCCCTTTGACTCTAGGCCTAGCTATCATGCTTCTGCAGGGCAGCAATGACTATTTTCTCTTATAGGAACAACATAAAGAACAAGCTACATATTTACACGTTTAGGTATTTTCTCGGCTCACTGAAATGACAGGAGAAATGACTCCACCTCGCCGCTTTCCAGCTTCCCTACGCACCTACTTTCCTGTAAACCTCTTAAGACATTTAGCAAAACAACAAGGTCACACACGTCTCATACGGCGCTTACCACATGTGTGATTTACAGCATTCACCTAATACAAGAAAATGTCATCCTTTAATGCCGAGACACCTCGTGACAATACCGTTCACGATGCTTTGAATCTCATGCTTCTTCTTTTGTCCCGCTCTCAACGCCAAATTGCATTTGTTCCAAGTGTCACGTTAATGTATGAAAAGTTTAAGATGTCACTGGCGTAATCTGACAGCAGAGGTTTTAGTTAAAGCAAACGTGTCATATTGTACTTCTATTAGCAGGTCGCCATTGCACTATTAGTGACATCCCCAAGTCACTGGCGTGTCACCTTAATTTAAAGTTAAGCACTGTGACAGTTTAATATGCCAGGGAGATGAAAGCCCCCTCTGTTTCGGCGCCACGTCAAACCTTTTTCAAATGGGCGATAAATAGGGCTTATTGTTTCAGCAATTGAGAGGAACTGTCTGTCTAATGTGCCTTTATTCCAACCCCCCCCACCCTCCCCTCCTCTGTCTTCCTCCACCTCCTCTCTCTCTTATGGAGATTTTGTTTTCAAGCTTGAGCGGCGCTACCTAGAGGTTGAAGATTATGCTTTGAACACAGGCTGAGTGTCTGTCAGCCAAGGGTCGGGCTGAGCTAAGTTGAGGGAAAAGGGAGAGGGGGAGAACACTTAAAGCGCTGAAACTAGAAGACAAATCACGGCGTTGTCTCTAAGCCTTTTCCGTCTTTCCCTCTTCTTTCTTCATTTCCTTCTCACAACCATCACACCACAAACCTAATCCACCCCCCTGAACTTTGACTCAATTTACAGAGGACAATGGCCAGTCACGGTAGCAAATACAGATCAGTCCTTCAAAAGGGCAGACTGTTACTTCGCTCAAATGAAATTGACCCGGGTTGATTATTCCGCTGCTTGGCCTGCACAAGCAGGGAGCTTTAAGCGAGGAAAAAACCGTGCCTCGCCTCCATCTTTTACCAACTCCTGCGAGGGCCTTGCACCTCCCTGAAGGCCACTTCCTTCCCTGTGACTACCGAACCATACATGCAGTTGCTGTCAATAATTTCAGTGGTGGCAGCGGACAGCTTTGCCTTGTTGGAACGTAAAAACGAGGGCGCCTCACCGTGGGTGTCCTCTGACACGTCATTAGTGAGGAGGGAGGTGGAAGTGACACAGGTTGCTCGCTCAACAGAAACCAACTCCCATTAAAAGAAAACACAGCAAAGCCCATCCTCAAGTCCCCCCTTCTGTCCTCAGGCTACAGGTGGGCAATTTTGACGGCTGCACAAAAAGGGGCCTGGGGGATCCCGGCGTCAAGATAAGGAGGACTATTAGACCAGGGAAGGGTGGTAGTGGTGGAGGTGTTGGACAGCGAGAAGGGAGGCGGGGGGGTGTCTCACCACGTCAGGCGAGTCCGTTTGTTTTTCCACACACCCTCCTTCTCTTCCTCCCCCCATCCTTTATGCGAGGTGGAGGAAAAACGAGGTGCCATGAAGCTTGAAAGAGTGCCTGACATCTGAAGTCTTCTGATAGCTCCCCGCGATGCTCGGGAAAAAATTAACTCTGACGCCCAGATCAAGCCTCAGGAGCTTAATTACATCAAAGAGAAAGGGATCCTTGTTAGATTCAATCTAAACAAAAAAAGAAAAAAATGATCAGTAGTTTTCAAGGCTTTGTTTGACATTGAGAAGACGTGAATGTAAAAATAAGAAGAGAAAGTATGTGTGTGTGTGTGCGGAGGGGATAAAATTGGAGGGAGGAAGTTTGTCGTGCAGAGAGGCTTGGAGGAAGAGAAGAAGAGCGGGGATTATCAAAAGAAGGCGAGCCATTGGAGGGTGACACGTCAGATAAATCAGGTTCCTACACGATGCTACTGCAAGGACACATCAAGTTGAAATAAAGTGACCTGAGTGACCGGCGCGAATGTCCGGAGAAGACGATGCAGCAGTTCTTTTGCGGCTACAAAAAAAAAGGTAGCTTCACAGAAGCCCACCCCTCCCCCTCGGCCATCCTATTGACAGGGATGACAACGATCCCACGACGCACCATTATCCTTGACCGTCAAGCCGACATCAAATGGGCAGGGAGCTGTCCCTGTCAAGACAGAGAAAGAAAGGCCTCTCAAAAAGTACAGAGCTGCCGAGAGAGGAGGAGAAGAAGAGACAGAGGGAATGAGAGAGGAGCTTGTTACATACGTTGCTTTCCACCTTGCTTTGTCAAAACAGGCTTATTCAGTGTGTACACAAGCCTTGAGGGATGTTTCTTTCAAAAGAGAGGGAAAGAAAGGCAAGACAGGATAAAGAATCAAGAGATACAGACATGAATCCAACGACTTGTTCTCTCTTCAAGGGGGCGATGCTCTGCATATGTTTACGCAAACCTTTACTTCGCACTTGAAATGGAAGAGGGAGAAAAGCACAAAAAAAAAAAAAAAAAAAAAAGTGCGGTGGGTTGTGATGGGGAGAGCTTTGAAGCGAGATAAAACAAACCGCTCCTCTGCAACGCACGTCGTCTCATCTTTGTGATGTTAAAAGCAAATTGATAAACAAGGGCTCTCGCTTTCATGGGGTCCTGTCACAAATTCAGGGTGCAGAGGCTTCTCACTTTCATCAGCAGAGGAGTCCCACATGAGTAAACTCTCGCTTAGCTGCCGTGCAACCTTCCTTGTTCTGACGCCGCTCATTATTATATAGCATTTTGTCTCAAATCGAAAAGGTCTCACTGGCTCCAGGCAGGCACTTCATAGCTCTAACCAATCACCTTTCCAAATATTTGCACTGGTTTGGAAAAGCAAGAAATTGAGGTTCTTGTGAAATATGAGTCTCTGTGCCCCTTCGGAAAGAGATGAAAACCGAGAGGCTTATATGAGCATGATGATGTGTGTTTTGGAGACATTGGAACTCCTGAGGCTACTGTAGCATGCAGACAAGAAACGATAAAACGTGAAATAATTTGGTTTAATTTGGTGTATAAATTGTGTTATTTCTACAATTTAGCCTGATGTTTAAATTAGTTTTGTGAAGGATATTTCTGCTCTTCTGTTCTGGCAGAATAGGATCAAAGAGTAGATATATATACCTAAAGAGGTAATGAATTCTTATGACTAGTACACTGCAGTATACTGTATTTGTTCTTCTCCATCAGTGGTTATTTGCACCATAACAATCACCAACTGGAGGTCTTAATTGAAACTAGGATACACTGATTTAAGATTTTAAGGAGGGTTCCTTTACCGTCAAAACATCACACTTTTAGGACACAAGAAGTATTTAAAAAATAATGAGGAGTTCAACAACCTACGCCCTCAGGTGGAGGCGCTCTCACGTTTGAAATGCATTTTTAATTGATGTCATTGTCTGGTGAGTCACAACCCTTCTAATAGAAAATTAGACACTGCTGCGAGGTAAAAATCGATCAGAGTGTAACACGGGAAGAAGGAGAAAGTGTAGCAGCCACTGCACATGGATTATTTTCACACAGGCAACTTACTGTATTTGGTCAAATATGGTCATGTTCAATTGTGGCAGACAGCTAAATAGAGTTAGTGAAATGTGAAAACACCCCGAGATTAAGATAATTTACTTTCTCTTTTTTCACCCTTTTTACTCCTTAAAAGAAGTTAATCTAAATGGTTGCTTATATGCCAAATCTCTTATATAATGTAATATTTTCTTGACCTTTTGAACTTTAAACTTCTTCATTGAATAACGGGGGTTTAAAGTGATTATGATACATTTCAAACCGGTTTTATTTATTTATTGAACTCTGTTTACCACATAATGTTCCAAACCCCAAGTTGAAAAACCCTGTGCTGATATGTGGTGAACTAATTTAAATGCTGAATAAGGCTTGTATACATTGGGAGCAATGGGATATGTAAATCAGAGGAAGCTCATCTGTCATTTCAGTAGGACTCAAAATGTTACTAATAAGAATATGGACAAAACAATGCCAGTTTTAACTGCTGGGCACAAATTATATGCCAGACCTGGCACCACATACAATCTGAAAAGCCTCCGAATACATTTATTGAGACAGCCTGACTTGAGTTGTAATGTGTCAGAGATGCAAGCCATTTGGGTATCCAGACAGCCTGAAGCAAACGCTCGGAGTAATTAAGTGTTTCGATTTTAATTTGGCCCAGGGCTGAGACAACTGAAGCCGTCTGCTCCCAGTCTGGACACAGAGGCCAGAACCCAGGATGAGTCAACATCACAGTTTGAAGAGTGCAGTATAGATGATAATGTTCATGGTGCTCAACTTTAGTCTATTGCAGAATGTACTGCAAGTAGCATGAAAGTCTCTCCTAAAACACCTACATTTACCATCTTAGAGGTAAACCAACAGCAGGAGAAGTGTCTAAATATTAATTAACCTGGGGAAATGTGTTTAAGGTGTTTAGAGAGGCTTCCTGACCCGCTACACATCTTAATTTAGTGCTTTTTAGATTTCAGTTTCATACAATCAGTGGAAAACAATACATGAGGGCAGAAGTGAGAGGATGGGAAATGTGAAAAACGGCCACTAAAAATGTTCAAGGCCATTAATGTAAAGAAAAACACAGGTTTTAGTGTGGTTTTAAGTGTTTCCATGCATTGCTGTAACACAACTAAACTAAATTTATTGGATTCTCCGATGCTGTAATGTTTGGAATTAGTTTATCCAAATTATCATATCAAACATTTAGCGTCATGTTTTTTTATCATCTACACAGCATCTGTTTGTGTTTACTACACTGATATGACATTAAAAAGCCTCATTAACTGGTCAACTGTTGATTACCTATAAATGAAATCAAGTAATGAAGGAGTTCACGTCAGCCGGAGACAGATGTGGCTCATTTCTGGACATGTGCTACCTACAGTATACAGTGGCTGCAACATGTTGTATTCTGAGATTGGGTCCTCACTAACAACCTCGTTGGCATTCAGCTCTCAAACATTCATGAGTGGACCAGTCAGACGGGCCGGTCTAATCATGAAGAAAACACCACAGGCCATCGGCCCAGCTCGCAGTCACTGAATTCAGTGAGGCGCCCATAATAGCGTGCTTAACCTTTGAACGAGACATGTGTGAGGCCGATCCCTGTCGACCCAGACGTCTCGTCAGGGTCCCGTCTAGCCGACAAGGCCTCAGTCACCGCTTGAGCTTTAACCATCAGTAGCTAGATCAACTACTGGCCCGGGGGTGAACAGGCACCCCTACTGGGCGTCACATTGGACCCCCTCCTGCTGGCTGGAGCCTCAATCCCACTACTGATGAGAGGGAAAGGAGCAGTGGGCTGTAGTGGCATTGGAGTAAGACGCTTTTGTTGTGGCTGTTGTGGTCTCTTGGGGAATTTCACAGATGCCGCCCCCCCTCCCAGCAACAACCTCTTATACCTACATACATCTAAAAAGACGCGATGTCCTCGTTCCTGCAGCTCCTACACAAGCACAGCAAGGTTTAAATACACAAACTCTACCGGTCTGAATCACAAACTGATTGCGCATCAAGAAAAGCATCCTGCTCACTGATAGAACTTCTGGTGTCATATATGAATGTTTCCTCATTTAAAGGAAGAAATTAATCATAACTTGGGGGTGAAATTTCAAACTCGGGGCAGCGAGCAAGTGCTCCATTAAGAGAAAACTCGTCTCAACATCTCAATAAGCACTGATTTGGTGAATGCTTAGAAGACGTGTAGGTGTCCCGTTTGAAAATAAGCTAAATTTGGTTGGTTAACTGTCGTTTCAACAGCATTTCTATGACAATATTTCAATGTAAAGCAGTTCCTAACTACATATTGGAATATGGTCGTTGAAATGCTGTTGAAACTGTGGTTATATGTAACCTCGACATCTACAAATCAATCACCTTTCAACCAAATATAGACTAGACTTCTTTAGACTTGCAAATCACAAAACTGTCTTTCTTGTCATCTTCTTACTTTTTCAGTCTAACATGCACATTTTGTTACAAACTGAATTGTGATTTCAATAGTCAAAAAAAAAAAAAAAAGATTCACACATAATGTAATTTAATCATGCATTTAAAACCTTTCTCTACACATTAATTCATTGTTTTTTACAGGGACAGTGCACAATTAAAAGTAATTGCACCAGAGTTAGCTAGTAGCTAATTTACATCTGTTGTTCCCTGTCCCATTACTCCCATTACACTACTGCCACACACTCCACTTTCTGTAAGAGGTGGAAAACGGAAACTGCTTGTCAAGAAGAAATCAAGCACCACAAAGAAAATAGAGCTGACTGAGCAAGTTTGATACAGGATCAGAGTCATCAGGCGACCTCTCTCTTCACTAAATTACAATACAAACAAATTGCTGGGGGCCAGTGAGCAGATCTGATTGTATAGTGTCAGGGTCATATACTGTAGTGCGTCATTCCCAGACCCCCCAAGCAAATACCACTTTTCTTCCTGTAAGGAAAAAGCGGTTGTGGTTTGCCCCTCAGCAGCCCTGACTGAAGAGTGCTGCGTCTGGCAATTACTGATGAACTTCTCAAAGTATTCATAATTGGATTGGACGCAGAATAAAGTTTAGATGGTTATTTTTGTTGTGCATATTCAAGGAACAGGCTGTGGAAAAATTATGTTTATGGCTTCTGAAGAAACATTTGGCAGCCAACGGTCATTAAGAGGAGTCCCGCCAAGTGAAAAGTTGCACTCTTTACCAAAATACACACAAAATCAAGACATAAATACTCAGAGGGGAGATGCTGCACGCTTGCCTGAACTAACTCCAGCTCTCTATCATAATTTCATTAATTGCTCCTCAAGTCTATGATATAGCGAGCAATGCGCCAACTGTGAAGAGAGCAAGCTTATTTCCTGGACCAAATGTGCAAGGAAAAATGGTATTATTTTGAATAAATCCATCCATATTGGATCCATTAACTCAACATATAGTTAATGCAAGCAACAGAAATATCACTGTTAGACAAAAATCTTCAAATTATTCATTTAGTTTGTCCAAATTTTTATAAAAGCAACTCAGTACTCCAACAATCAAGTTCATTTTCCAGTCAGTATTAACGAAAACCAATATGATTACAAGTCTTGTAGACTTGGAGTTGGATACTGTAGCTCGTTAATTTAAGACTAAGACCAACTTGTACAGCTGATTGTGTTTTGCAAAAATATTAAAAACTGATGAATTTAAGAGGTTTATTTAGTTGAATTTGAAAAAAAGGTAGAAAAAGCTGCTGCATATTCCTCAAAGTCGGAACTGAAAGAATTATTTTTAGTAGCAATAGCGAAACTTGGGCATTGCACAGTGCAGATGGATCTATTCTAACGTTGTATGTGCTCATTTGCAGTGTTGCATATAGCAGCGCTTGTCCACTCAGAAGGAGCTGGCGTGATGCATGCTAGGGGACAGGGAGGATCAAACAAACAAAAGAGCAGAAGAAAAAGAAAAGTTTGAACACAAAAACCCCTCAAAATAAAAAAAAAAAAAGATAGACAAGCCCTGACACTGGCTCCACACTGTACCCGTCCAATTTGCTTTGTTCCCGGTTACCTGCCCCTGCCATCAGAGGGGGTGCCACTGGGGGCCATATTGGGGCCATCTTCGCTCCCATGGCCCCCTTTTCTCGCCACAGCCTTTAAAGTCCTGCACTGCGATGTGCATGGCCTTGATGTTTGCCTTGTACCCTACATGCAAAGCTATCATTATCCATGCCTCTTGACAATCGCAGGCCCTGTCTTTGTTACATCTGCAGCTCTTTGCCTTGGGCTATGACATGACTGTACGGTTGATCTCTTCTCTTTTACATATCGCTCCCTGTGTCTCTCTTTCTCTCTATTTTTCTGTACTCAGACTGTGTACCATGTTTGATTCTAACTCTGATTTGACGACTTGTAAAATCTCTTACCTCTCAGCCTGTGTGACACCTCTGCTGCTTTGATCTGTTCGGCAGTTTTTCACACAACTCGCGCTACAGTCGGGCAAAAATGTGTATTGATGTCCGGCACACGTTGGCGCGCTCAGGTTTGCTTTGTGCTTTCAGGGCATTTCAGACAGTAAAAGTCAGGACTAAAAGGCTTCAGTGAAACAGTAAAACAAGTTATTTCTTGTCTCTAAAATCAAATCAACCGAGAAATTATAGAAATTTGTTTTCAAAAGCAATTTTAAAAATGTTATGAACCTTCTAAGAATCAGCATGAATCAGAGTCTGTGTTGCACTTTCATTAGCAAATGTGTATGAGCCAGATTTGCAGTCTTTGTACTCTGATCACTCCTTTTTTGGGGCTAAAATGGGTCACTAGCACAGAGGAAACAATGAAAGATAAAATGCATTACTAGGAAATAATGAATAATAAGTCCCCACCTTATCACCCTTCAAAACACAATGTGGCCAGGTTAAAAAATGCAGTAGAAAAGCTGAAAAATGAAATGAAAATGAAATGTTGGAACATATTCAATGCATCATTTGCAGACGGAACCATCTGAAGGTCTGTTGTTGCACTAGCTTGCTGTACCACATATGCTTTGTTGGGTTGGAAGTTTTCGATTGTATCCTCTTTTCAGACATCTAATTTCCACAACAGACTGCAAATTACCAGCTCTTCAGAAGATTATAGCTATAGTTAGCACTTTAATATTTCTATTTTTTAGCCATAATAAGATGGAGGGGTAGAAGAAGATGGTCACTGATGCATGATGACACTTTTTCACTCTGATGTCTTGAAATTAAACTCAAGGTAAAACAATTAAAGGACTGTAAAAACTAGAAGTACCGTCTCGCGGTCGTTTGCCAACCAGTCAAGTTGCAGTTTACATCCATGTCTGTCCAGACTCATAATATTTGTAGTGAAGACTTTAAAGGACTTTGATAAAAAGTGTTATGTCTTCACATGCTTGGCCAATAAAGCCGATTCTGATAGTTCTGTTTTTGCTGAACATAATGATGTCACAGTGAAGTTTACCCTTTTGACCTTTTGGATATAAAATGTAACATAACTTCACAATTTTATCCTATTAGACATATGTGTGACTTTGTCATAATTAGCGCATGAATTCTTGAGTTATGGCCAAAAACGTGTTTTGTCAGTTCATCCTTGAGTCCAAGTGGACGTTTGAGATATCACGTTCACGAGAACGGGACGGACGAATAACCCGAAAACATAATGCCTCCGGCCACGGCTGTCGCTGGCGTGGAGACATAAAAAGATCTTGGTTTGCTGATTACCACTTTAGAGAATTGTTGTTTCCTCTATTATGGAAGTCACAGGGAGCACCACGTACTGTACAAAGTCAAGATCAATCAATTAAACACATCTCCAAAGTCTAAATGTACCCCAGTGTGAAGTCGTTTACATTTGTATTTCAGTCAAAACTCAAGAGCTTTTAATTAGTTTAGCCTACAGTCTGCCAAAGCTCGCCTGACCTTCGCTCTCCTCCTCTGCTTGACGTCTGGTTTGTACTTATGTTCCTCAAAATTCCTCAAAAAAAAACAAAAAAACAACAACAACAACAAAAAAAAAACACAGGATTGCAGGCAGATACCCACTCTGACCACATATCTTACAATTGTTAATTATTGTTTTAGCTGAACACTTTGTGATGCATAAAACAGCTTTTTAAGAAGGATTTTTCCCATAAATAATCTGTTTTGATGCCCCCACTGTTTCTACCTTTTTTCCACCAAAAGATAACCTCCACCCCCCACCACCACCCACCCCTAAAGATCACAGAGGAACACCACTTGGGAAGTCAACAGCTCTCTTCTCGTCGACCATGGGAGGTAGCCGCTGGCGGCGTTTCACAAGCCCACCACTGATCTTCAGACGAAGGTCCTGCAGCTCGCCAGAGTCTGCACTGCTGTCAAACACAGCACAGGACTTAAAGGCCTCATCACCGCTCTGTTCCCACCAATATATTCCAGTGCTCCTACACATCTTCACTGATGTGTTCTTAAGATCAAAGAGAAGGCAGCAATTTAGGACATCACACCAACTGTGAATTTTAGACAAGAAACCATCTTGACAAATCGAATCATACCTACGACTAGACCTACTTAAAGACTAGCACACCTTGACCAGGCTTTTAGACATCTCCTTAATCTATTAATTTATCATTTTTTTAAGGCCTTGTTGTTGAAAGACGCCATCAAGAAAAGAGTTTTAGGTTAACAGCAGCAGGAGAGGACAGACTTTAAACAGAACATGCAGTTTCACATGGAGATGAGAGGGAGTTTTTTGGCAGGCGGCACATCCAAAGCTGTGGAGAGAGACAGAGAAAGAGAACACAGTCGCATGCAAAGTGCGTTGATTAACTTGCATTGTCTTTCAGTGAGGCTTTGCTAACACTCTGCACTGCATTCAAATGAAGTCCAAGACAGGGAGGGAGAGTCGACACCAGAGAGCCTCTAATTCAACCTCACAGCTCTGATGCTCTCTCTCTCTCTCTCTCTCTCTCTCTCTATGTCCAATGTCTATTTCAAGACCCCCAACCCCCAACCCGGTAAATTAATAATGAATGCATCCTGTCCGATTTAATTCAGCGCTAATTAGGTCAGGAAAGTTTGGGAGCGAAAGGTACGGTCCAGGCCACGTGGTCGGGTCTCTCAGCGGGCAGCCACTTTCATGTGGCGAGAAAAAGTTGAGCGTTGAACAGAGGGATGGCAGGGGCAAGGCCAGTGCCAACAGCGCCAGCACAGGGACGAAGGGCCAGGGCTGGAGACAAAGATAATAAAACCAAGAAGTGGCAGCTTCAGAAAGCCACTGAAAAAACAGAAACCACCAGGGAGATATCAACTGTGGGCCTTCGCCGAATGGAAAAAAAAAAAAGAAGAGAGCTGTCAGTCTGTTTGTTTGGACTGCGACCGCTGAGAAATAATTATTCCCTTTTAATTACAATTTGGAGAAAAGAAATGCAGCGCTCAGGCTTAGGATGCCCCCTCTGTCTCCAGACAGGGAAGCTGGTGTGGGGCAAACAGCGCTGCCCAGACCGCAGAGCAAATCGCCGGAGGATTCACAAAGCAATGTTATCACCTTTTGCATGCCGCCAACCCAAAGAATAAACGACTTTGATCCGACTGCGAGTGCACTTTGGCCAACTTGGGTGGCACTCGGCGGTTTAAGCAGAAACTCTCTGGCAGGAAGAGTTCAGAGCGCTAGCAGGAGGAGGAGGAGGAGGAGGAGAGGGGGGGACAGATGAAGGTGACAGCTATAGAGGTTAACCTCGATTTGAAGTCCCGATGGGGTTGGAAAATCCTGCAAGGCTAGATATCGCTCTGATCTTTCACATCTAGCTCACAGATATTGTACCAGACAGTGCCAATAATATCTCTTCAGGATAGACTGACAAACCTAAAATGTACTTCAAAGGTCCCCCAGTATTCACTTCTTGACTTGTTTTCACATATTTACCTCACAGAACAATAATGTATAGGTATTTTATGTGACAAAGTATGAATAAATTTGAATAACAAGTTCGTCTTACTGTACGTATTAAGACTGGCAGACAGTAGCAGCTCCCCTGATTCAAATGATGCCAACCTGCTTAGTGGAGGCGATCCAGATGGAGTTTTAGTTCAAGTACTGTTAATCTGCCTGATTGGAAGGGCTCAGGCATTTGTTGGAGAGGGGGCGACTCAAAATGAAGCCCAGCTGTGATGCATTACCTGAAAATAACCTCAAAACCTACCTATAAAAATAATGTCTGCTTGGAAATAAAAATTAATGAATCCAATATGGACGTCCACATCTCTACTCTATGAATATGTGCTCTGTTGTTGCTCTGCACTTTTTACTGTTTAGAAAAGATGAAAACTAGGGCTGGGCGATAAGGACAAAATCAAACATCACAATATTTTTGACCAAATACCTCAATATCAATATTGGTGTTTTCACAAAATATTTACATAATGAGATTTTTGGTAAATGATCATCTGTAATGTGGATATAATGACTAAGGGCTTGTGTCCATATAGCCGTTTTTCTCTGGCAGAAAAGCGCTGACAGGGCGCTGGGATGAAGCGCTCGTGCGGTGAGAGAAAAAAAAAAAGGAACCTGCACGTGGGTTTTGTTTCTATGACAACAACATCTTGACGATTTCTATGACAACACCGACCAGCAGCATTCGGCGTGTGGCCGATCTGCTCCCACAGATGGACTTTTCTGTCTTTGTTATGACAGTTCCTGTCTGACATATCATAAAGCTCAGGACGAGCTTCTCCTCCATTTTCTTGGTTACCAGGGTGACGAGTCCCGCCCCATCTAACGTATGATTGGTTGCCTGAAAAGGAGCGACGGTGACGACTAGATGCACCGATACTGATATCGGACATCGGTCCCGTACTGACTCAGATAGCTGGATATCGTGAAAATGGGCTGATCTGGTATCAGATACCATTATTTTAATAAATAACAATTCAGTAAATTTATATCTATGTATTTATTTGTTATATTTTGTTTTACAAAGTTGGGAAAGCAATGTTTAAGTCGAGCTTGATTTTGCCTTACATATAAAAGAATGATAATTATTAAACACTGGTATCGGACCGCCTGAGTGAGTAAAGGCACATAATAGAACAGCTAAAAACAGTCTGCTAAGTTCAGAAAATGACATCACTTTACTGTAATGCAGTACAGTAAATGCCATATCATGATATTATAATATCCAAAATCTAACAATATCTAGTCTCATATGACGATATCGATATAATGTTGATACAAAAAATCAACTACAAAAAATTATCAGTGAAACCAAATTATTAAACCTAATTAGAAATTTTGACAGTAGTATCTCTACTCTAAGTTTAATTCAGCACCCTCTCAGCTGTTTTAACCCCCTGATATACAGTTTTCCCCTTTTTATGTCCCCTAATGTAGATTTTAGGTTGTTAAAATCATCTTATTCCACATTGTCTGACAATATCACAGTCAACACAGTCAATTTTATTCGCTTTCTTAGATCTCAAACTTCTGTTTCCACTGATGTCCTACACATCAACATTTTGGGGACAGATTTACAGACTTTTTAGGAGGTCACTGTTCTTCTTGAATAATATCACAGATAAGGCCAACATGCCGTGAACTAAAGAGCCTGAATATAATAGTTTCTAACTGTCTAACTGTAAGGACACTGATTATGTGTGACAGATGCACTATAGGTGAGGAAATAACTATAAACTAGTTAAACAGAAGAGGCAGGAATGTGTATTAATGTCCTTCTGCTTTGATATCCTGCCAGCACAAAAGGAACCGGATGTGATTACCCACTCAGCAGCAGGATTATCAGTCAGTGCCAGAGAAACCTCTCCCCTCACTGCCAGACAAACAACACTTCTGTTTACTGTTGCACTAAAATAGACGGAAACTGAGGAGGTAAGCAATACGTACGGCAAAGAGAAGATAAAATTCAAATCAGTGAGACAAACTCAAGTTTTTTTTATCTGATAAAACGTGTTTTTTTTTAAATTTTTCACTGTAAAAATGTTTTCAGCCTCTGGAAAAAAAAAAACTAAATATTCCTGATATACAAAGCATTGATATTCATCTGTACTTTCCTCCTAAGTCAAATGAACCCTTTGTGAATTAATTTAAACAAGATCCAGCAGGAAATTGACCTCTTTGGGAAAAGCAATTTTGAATGAATGAATCCAGTTTCAATCAAGTGTATAGTAAAAAAAAAAAAAAGCAGGAAAAGTTTTAAGAGCTGTGGCACGAAATAAAAAGTTCAACCTTTTCCTTTTACTTTCTGGAGTTATTCAGGCCCAAACCTGCTCACAGGATTTTAATACCACTAGACCTTTTCCCATCCTTTGGGAGAAGAAAAAGTAGAAAGATATAATCCTTTTCCCTGTAGAAAATGCCTGCAGGAGAGAAGACTAGCACCGAATCAAATTATTCTCATAAGATGGT
This sequence comes from Scomberomorus guttatus, assembly GCA_038419695.1. Lineage (NCBI taxonomy): Eukaryota > Metazoa > Chordata > Actinopteri > Scombriformes > Scombridae > Scomberomorus > Scomberomorus guttatus. Next base: position 15,240,050 of record CM076468.1, on the reverse strand, counting down.
ATGACCTTAGCTACACTTTATTCAAGGCTTCTTACCTCCACAATTTAACTGATGTTCTTTTTTTCCCTCGACAACTTCTTGCCATGCATGAATCACAGGTTAAATGCATTCCTTTCAACGGCTGCGCAACCCGGCGACGGAAATATAATTATGTTTTACAAGTCGACTCTTATCTGTAGCCTCCTTCATTTCCCCGCCGACTCTCGGCGTATTTTGAGGGCTTTTCAGAAGTACTTTACGGTGTGTCAGGTTGCTGTTCCTCCGTGTAAATGCACTATTGTATTGCTCAAAAGGTCTCTACTCTCCATATCAGGGAAGAAAAAAACATGGTGTAAATAACCTCTATGGTGCACTTTACTTTTTTTTTTGTAAATTTAACATACACAGTATGGACAAAATGCTACATAACAGAATCTAAGTGGCCTCCTCGCTTTGCTACACAACAGCTCCTGGGTTCAAATCCAAGATAATACTGAAAATAACTGAGAACCAGAGTTCAACCAGAGGTTTTTTTTGGATGCTAACTTTTCAAAGGGCTGCAGCGTTAAAGAACTACTGACTTTGACCAGTTTGTCCATCTAGCTAATATGTCACATGGCATGAAAATCAAAATACTGCATGCAGTATGTTAAAAGACAACTAGCATAAACCATTTAATAATAATAAATGTGCTGTTGGTTTTTATTCCGTGAACAAATTCCTTCTAAAAACCAAATCTGAGTCTTTATTACTAGTCCATCAGATCTAGGATGGACTGGATAATGATTCTGGACACGCCGCACTGTTTTTTCACCTGCTTGCTGCTTCTGGACAGTTTTATTTTCTAACAAATGTCACATTAACAGTCACAGTTGTAAAAACCAAGCGTGTTTACAATAATCTTGACAGGAACGACTGGCAGCAACTGGATTTTTTGTTCTGATTAGACGATCTTATGCTCATACACAGAATGTATAAACAAACAGAACTAACTGTTTAAATAACTTTCTGAACGTCAAATATGAAGATTTGCAGCTTTTCTGTGCAGCTTTGTAAATTGAATCTTTGATTTCTTTTACAGTAATAAGCAAATTGGAGACATCACCTTGGTTTTTTGTAACTAACGATGGGCATTTGTCATTTTTGGCATTTTATGGACTAAATAGAGAAAAGAATAACCTATACAGCAATCAGTAATGACTGAAAATGATCATTACTTGCAGCCCAAACTGCAGCAGAAGACAGAGGATAACTAAGAGCTAAAACACAAAATCCACTAACATACAACCTCTCCCACTTCCTACATGTGTTTTTTTCTGTTTGACTGCTCATGTAGGTTCTGTTGTTTGTCTTTTTATGGCTGCATTATTCTCTTCCAGAGCAATATGTTGTCCATGTCAAACATACCAATAGGCTACGTTGCAGGCCTGTTGGTAAATGCTTGAATGCTCCCAAATTGCTCCAGTTCAGCTCTCAGTGGCCAGCAGCAGAGGGCTGTGGTTGTACTGGGCATCTCCCAGGTGTAAACACTGAGGCACCATGAATGTGAAGCAAAGTGACTCCCTGAATGAATAAAGATTTGAAATTGAGAAAAGGGGGACGGTTTGAGTGAGATAACTCCAGACTGTATGTGACACACAGGCGGAAAAACAAATACTCACGGGCTGATTTTGACATGTATTCCAGTGACTCACATCTTGATTTGCGACATGACAACTAGACTATGTATCACTAAAACATTATTCATTATTCATTCAGTCTGAATAAAAAAAAAATACTTGTTTGACTGCATCACTGCATGCAGCAGAGTTGTGACTGTAAAATAAGAATAATTTATGTAAAACCTTAACAAACCGCCACAAATCAACCCTGAACAACTTACCTCCAAGAATAAAAAGGATGTGATGACTTAGCCATTATTATAACAATTAAGCTCTAAGCATTTTCTGCTCTCTTTGTGGTGAAAGACGTCGGAGGACAGGTGTCTTCAGGTAGAGAAACCCCGACTGTGAGCTCTCCGCTAAGCTTTATCAGCCTGTCTTTGTCTAATCAGCTTCTATTGTTAATACTGTTGTATTCCTCATTAGCTGCCACTGTTAACAAGCGTGTTTATTATGCTAGTTACAAGACCGTTGTCAGAGCTAAAAACAAAGTAATAATAAAATCCCCCTCCAACCCATCTTATTAAGAAAGAAAGAAAGAAAAAAGCAAACAGGAAATACCGAACGCCACTAAAACAGAATAAAAGAAGAACTAAAGAAAGACAGAGAAATATTCCATGTGAAACAAACAGTCTTTGTGGGGGAAAATACCTGCCGGGCTGCCGCCACCACCGCAGTTAGTTACCGATGATCCCCGGAGAGCGACTCTCCTGGGTTCCCTAAAACATGACAGCAAAGGAAGAAACAAAGAATGGGCGTCAGGAGTCTCAAAGCACAAAACTAATTATCCCCCAACTGTTACATAACCTATTAAAAAGCCTCACAAACAAGGTGAGGAGAATATCACACAAATGTCAAAGTCTTTCAAGTCTTTCTGCTGGCGTATTATACAAAATCACACATATATATATAGATATATAAATATAACACATGCTGGAGGAAGCTAAAAAGCAACTTTTTGAAGATTTGGCCTTAGCACTGGCACTGTTTTTTCTAATAGAAAGAAATGGCGTTTACAATAGTTTTATACACATTATCTACATGTGTAATTGCTTACTAGAGCTGCACCTTAAACACTGATGATTCGATGCATCAGTCAAGAAGCCCCCTTTTTTCTTTTTTTAGCTGCATCATTGCACACAGAGTAACGCAGGGTGGCAGCATGACAGGCTGTAAACTTTTACAGTCTTGTCTCATAATTACCTAAATACAACAGAGGAGTCTATTTTCTGCCCCCGACTCGGACGCCCTCAGCTCCAGCGCACTAAAGTCGGCTAAACTACTGTCGGACCAGACGCAGGTACCGCTTCCTCTGCTGTCCGGTGTGACCGACTCCTCGGCTGACAGCGCCGTCAGCAGCCAATTAGGACAGACGCTCCGAGGTGCACTAGGATTTTATGACTGAGCTGTGACCAAGACGCACACTTTTTATTTCTCTGTGTGGAAATCTGATGTTTTCACATCACCGACAAGGAGCAACGGCATTAAAACACAGAGTCTTACGGGTAAAATGAAGCTCATGTAGGCCGTTATAGGAGGTTAACGTGGGGCGGCTGGATTATACTGTAACTGGACGGAGGCAGTAATAACATTAAATTGTTGGGACATATTAGAGAAACAGCTGCTCTGAAGCCAAAAATACTATTGGTTAAATTAAAATTTAATGGAAGATAAATGTATTGGTTTAAATTGTGCTTCCGTCTAATGATTGCCTCCTAAGCCCCGCCCACTGAGGTTTACATCAACCAATGAGGTAATTCCTTCCTCTGAGAAATGTTTTTGAAATTGAAAGTCAGTTCTGCATGCGTGTTCCCTGTTCCTGCGGGGACAAGGGGGGGGGGGGGGGGGGGACACTGTTTGTTGGGGGGGAGGGGGTGCAGGGAGTAGGTGTGAATTATGCAAATAAATGCTCTGACACAAACTTGGAATGGGATTCAGTGAAGGAGGAATTGGCTGAAGCTGAAACCTTCACATGGCGGCGGTGGCGGCGGCGGCGGAGGTGGAGGTGGTGGCGGCAGGGGCCTCTCTTCTCCCACCCCCCTCCCCCACCTCCACCCCCACCCCCCTCCTCTCCAACTCCTTGCTCTTTACCTTGAGGCAGGAGCTTATCTTATTTGCCGCCTTTTTTAAAGAAGTGTCAGGATTAACATAAGCACCTCCGCCATTGTGCACCCACTCAAAATAATTTTATCTGCCCGTGCTCTCAGGGGGAGACAATCGTTGTTTTATCAGGTAAGCGAATACCTCCCTCCACCCCCCCTCTGCTACCATATGAAATGTGCCTTTGAGGACCGCCGCCACCTCCCCTCTGTTTGCCAGTTTATATTTAGCCGTACACCACTTCATTTTCCCCATCTCTAGAAAGGAGGGAGGATAACACACAGAGGCCCTGGGTGTTTTCCACATAAATACCAGCTGGTTGAAAAGGTAGAAGTGAGGATGAAAGGCGACTCTTCGGATTATCTCGACGAAGTGGAAGAGAAACTGCACGTGTGTACCTGAGAGATAGAAACAGAAATATCCATGTTTGGCCTTTGTTCGCCTTTTTTCTTCTTTTATCTTTTTTTTTTTCTCTCTCTCTCTCGATGCACGGTCACTCCCATCGCTGCCCTTTTCCCCATCACTGACGTTTTCTCCTTCTTCAGTATAAAGAAGTTTTAAACGCTCCCTCTTGGTTTACCCCTCTGCCCTGTGGATATTGCCCATTAAGGGGATTTTTTTCCCCCTTTCTTTTGGCAGCTGAGGTCCACAGGAAACAGGACAGGAAATGATATAATGGTTGCAGACTGGAGTGCTTCTCCCATGCCCAGCTGCTCCTCGTATGACCTCTGCGACTGGAAGCAGGGAGGAGGAAGAGGAGGAGCTGGCATGCCTGGCATCACTGTCTACATTTAGGGGTTCAATATTTTATTGTCTTATTTTTTTTTTTTTTGGCTGAGGCAGGGCTTTCTGTGTCAGTGAGTGTTTGTGCATGTCATGTGTCTGTCAGTGTAACTCAGCGTATGAAGTTCTGTGGACCTTCAATGCTGGAAAGATTACAGAGTACATAAGCAGAAAGTCCGGCTTTGTTTTGCCTGCTTCTTGCTTCATAAATTACTTTGCTGACAAGAAAGGCTGCTCATTACATTACCGCACCTCACTGAGTCAATACAGTGCCAACTTAAGTTCACATTAGAAGTCGTCTGAATTCTTGACAGTTTTTCTGTGCAGGTTTTGAATGAAGACGACTTCCACAGCATTTAACTCTGATTTTATGGTATTTCAAAACCTAATTTTGAGGTTGACAAAGGTTGTTGTTTCGTTGTTATTGCACAAAAGACAACAAACTGTGTTTGAACAATAATAATATCTTACTTTTTAAAGCCCACCTCTTCAGCCTGGCGTTTGATCAGCTTTATGGACATTATTTAATTTATTTTCATCACTTATTTTATTGTATTTGTGTTTTTTCCCTCTTATCAATTTTAGTCGTCATCGTTTTTAATCTATTTCTAGTTTTTATTTCACTTAATTCTTATGATGTTTAATGTAATTTATTTGGTTTTATTACATTTCCATAATATTTATTCCTCGTGTGCATTAGTCTCAAATTGTTTTACTGTTTACATTTGTTCGGTCTTATTATCGGCTTGTCAGTCAGTCATCTGTGAAGCACTTTGAATTGCACTAATCTGTATGACAGGTGCTATACAAATAAAGTTTGATTGATTGATACTTCACCCTGCAACAGGAAAAAAGGCACCACTCGCTGTAGCAGGCGTGTAAAAGGGGACTTTTTCTCTCTGCCTGGACTAAAAATATCCACTAAGAAACACAGGAAGTGGCATTACTTTTTTTTTTTTTTTCTCTCAAAGCAAAGAACAAAGGCTGCTTTTGTGTTGCTCCTCACCTCTGTTAAAAACAGGAATAACACTAGTTTAACATCTTCAGCTGACAAGGAGCAAACCCGTCACCACATGTACAAAGATATTAAATATTCAAGAATTCTGTTGCTGCTCTTAAACTTTAATATTCGGTGATGATCTGAACTGATTCATGCACACAGGCGACTAAGTGATGCAATAATTTGGAAGGACCAAATGTAGATAGATCATTTATTGTAATGAGTGTATATTTCTATAGGTTACTAAACATTTATGAGCTGAAAAATATAATTAGTTTTAAATCATGTCAGCATTTTTCAACTGTCTCTTCAAAAACAAAAATACTTGAGATACATATATGAACTGATTTTTAGTGAGTTTTTTTTCTTGCTCATATTTTAGGAGAACGTGATAAACATTATGTGAATCCTCCGCCGTGTTTGGACGTGAGCGATGGACGCAGAGATATTTTCGAAGAATTCCTCAGCTAATTAGGTGCACAGTTTGCCATCTCATCCAAATTTCTCTTGACTGGGGCAATGAGAGAGAAATCTCTGAGCCAAAGTATAATATGAAAGTTTTGCCCCCCTCCATCTGCTAAATTTGCGCACACAGGCTTAATTGGGGCCAAATCTTGTCAAACCTCTCCTAGTGAACATTCACTATTAGTTTGGAGCATGTGAACAGGAGATCGCCATAAGGATCCAAACTTTTAGCAAACTAATCCAATTTTTTTTTTAATATTTCAAAGCCTTCATCACACCTCTCAGTAGGACACAATCAGATTCAGCAGCACCACAAACTGCAGCTTCAAATGACCCCAAAAAATTGAATGAGCACCTCTTGGAAACTAAGTATATTTGATCATATTTATAAAAATGTTAATAAAAACTCACTGTGTCTATGTTTTACTTTAGAATAATGGACATTGAAAATAGTTGTACCATGTTAATGTCAATGAAATTCAACACTTCCTGTCAGCCACTTTAGCAACAACAGTAGATCACTGAATTAAAAAAAACAGCAAAAATATAAGTACTTAGAATTAATTAGTGGTAAAAAACAGTATTTTTGTTTCATAGAAAAACTCAGAGAAGCAGATCGGTGAGCGTGACGTTGTCTTTGTGTCGGTCACAACACCAGCGATTATTTCAGACTCTGACTTCACACTTGGATATTATCAATATTTGGCTTTTTATGTGAGAATTTTTGGCAATAACATACAGTAGGTGTCAGCAAAATTAAGGGGGGGAAAAAAGATAATCACTATACAGAAACCATCTGTTAAAGTCCTGATCAAACAGGATTCATTTTCGAGACACAGCATGTAATGTTATGGTTTACCCATCTGTAATGTTCAAGGCAAATCTGCAGAAGGAAAAGATTTTGCAATCATCAATGTTTAAACTTACAAAGGCGAGAGTGTCCGCTGCTATTTCATCAAAAATGTAATGACAGCAGACACTCCCACCTTCTAACGCAATTTCTACTAACATGGACCTAAGTTACAGACACACTGATGCTATCCTTTCACCTTTTCTAGTAAATATTTATTCCATTTCAGCAGAGCTTGTAAAAAATGTAAAAACTGGTATTTGGATTTGTTTTACTCAGCAGACTCAGTAATGCATTTTGTTTTGTTCAGAGCGACTCTCAGCTGTCAGTGTTTGAAACATGTCCTCCTGGGGTTCAGCAACACTTACACGCTCACCATGATAGCTACGCATTAATGTCACTCACTCAATGCCTTCTGCACACACACACACACACACACACACACACTCTATATGCCTGTATATGCTCACACATGCACACACACTGAGATAAATATAGTGCAGACTATTTCGGTCACACAAACATGTTAGCAAACACACAGGAAGCTATAAGGAGGAGAAACACACACACAAACACCTACTTGTTCATGTATGTGCACTTATATACACACAGCTACACACGCGGCTATCTGCACACTAATGGCCACACACACACACACACGTTACACTTGACATCATCTTTAAATTTGCATGTGCACACACACACACATCACGCAAATTACACACAGAGCCAACTACACACGCACACGCTCGGTCATCACACATTACTTAAATCATTTTCACTCTGCATGCCTACACGCATTTGTTTGTTGGTTATAGTTTGTCTGTATACACAAACGCACTTTTTCAAACGACACACACACACATATTTGTACCTATTCTGATACACAACACGCACACACAGGTTTTTTTTTTTAATGCATCATATTTACGTGTGCAATGTCGCCGTGTCAGTCAGTGGCGTTATAATCTCCGACACATTTACATAACATATATTACCCTGCTGTGTTGACGGCCAAGTAAGTACTCAAGCTCATCCTGGCCCCTTTTCATATTTACGGCGTGACTGATTTAAGATGGACTGATTGTAGGGATTTAATTACGGGGGACACAATGGCCACACAATTCTGTTTTCTTCTCTTCCCTTCTTGCGAGGCGCTGACACGCCGCACACTCGGCTGCACACTGCCGAGGAATGTTTTACACTCCAAATGAGCTGTGCTTGCAGAAGAATTTAATTTGATCTGCCGCTGTAATTGTGCTCTCAAAAAAAAAAAAAAAAAGAAAGAAAGAGGGAAAGGAAAAGAAGAGTGGTGGTGGTGGTGGTGGGGGGGGGGGTGTTTGAGGCATGCTGGGGTGGGAGGGGTCGCAGTGCGTGCAACTTTAAAATGTAATATGCACAAAAAGTAAATTAACTCAAGAGGAGAGGACCTTGTGATGTGTTGACACTTGCACTGGGCTCTCTTACAGGGAAGAGTGGAAGGAGGAGGAGGGAGGATACAGAGAAGGGGGGGTTAAGGGAAAAAAAAAAGAAAGGGGGGGGGGGAACGGCTATGATAAAACACCACAAAGAAAAGCGTTATGAATTTTATTAATGACTTGCAAGACAGTATGCAAAACATCAAAGGTCCACGGGAAAGATTAATGACCCTGTGTGAGACTGTTTAATTACCTCCAGCTAATTAGATTCTTGACCAAATTTTTAATATCTGTGTTCGTGCCCGACGCCTAATTGAGATTCCACCATATTTATCAATCTTTCAAAAAGAAAAAAAAAAAAAACCCTTAGTGGTGCTTTTTTTGTTCCCTTTAGCCTTTCTCCTGCTGCTCTTGACACTTTGTCGCCATTTAAGGAGCGATTATGATTCGCACTCAGGTTGAAGAGAGAGAAGGTTTCCCAAAAAAAAGTAGAGCCATGAAGGAGGATGGATGGTTATTTACTCACTAACAGGGGAAGGGGGGGTAATGGGGGGGGGGTTATCAACCTGATCTCGGTTTCTAATGAAGTGTGCTTGCTAATAAACAGACTTAGCGAGCTCTGTCAACTCTCCTTGTCGTGCCATAATTCTCTTATCTGGACCTGAGCTGAGGAGAGAGGAGCTCTCCGAGGAACCGCTCTCCATCCACGTCTCGTTTCGCCTCTCCTTCCATTTTCCTCCTCCGGATAATCCGGGCGCTGTTTACCAGCACACACACAGTTTCATCTAAATCATTGCCTTTGAACTTCCAGCGCATATTATCTGTTCTGTGACCCTGTTGTTGTTGTTGTTGCGGCTGCTGCAATAATTGCACTTGGATTATTGCACTGAAGTCAGACGTGACTCTTCCTCTGGCCTCTGGGTTTTTGGTATCCACCTCTGTGGCTGTTTGTGTGTGTTTAAACATGTCCAAGTTGTAAGTTGTTGTTAAGTTCATCATTAAATTTTTTTAAAGCAGCGGTTACCAACCTGAAGCTTCTGAAAATGAGTCAAAACAGTCTGACAAAGGAAAATCAAATCTTCAGCTGCACACACAACATAAAAACATGTTCGCAGGCATTTAAGAGAGACAAGTTTGCAATTTTGTCAGCAAGTGATGCCAGCTCACATTTCCTGAAGCCACTTTGATTTTGTTCCTCTGAAAATCTTGGTTATATATAGGAGCTAAGATTGATATTTATGTTTTTTTTAATTATTAGACATATATTTTAAGGATCTCTTCTGTTAAATTACATTCCTCCTTTCCTCCTGTTTGTATATCTTGAGAAATTTTGCAAGAAGGTGTCACACGTCGGGGATAAACATCTCAGAGAGAGACGTCATGAGGCAGAAACTTGTCTGCACTGTGCTGCACACTGTTGTGGACTAGCAGGGCCTCGCACAGCACCATCTGCTGTCCGTACAGCTCCATTACAACACTAACCCACTTCCAAAACTAACAACATGCACAAACAGTCAAGCGGCCCTGCAGCACTTTGCTGTGAAATCATATCACTGTGTCAAGTTTCACAACACTAGTTTGAGAGGGGGTTAAGCCTTAATTAGCATGCATTCGTTATGAAGATGTATCTAAAAAGGCCTCATTCCCCCTTGATACCTCTCATTTGCTCTCAGCCCATCTTCCTCCATTTCTTTTACTTTGCTCTCTGTCTATTTTCCCCTCCGCCTTGACATTAGGGTGTACTCAACACTCATTCTTTCACTCCCTCCATCTCTTTTCTCTCCATTCGCTTCCATCTGTCTCTGTCTCTCTTTAAAGACTGAGATCTAAATAGGAGTAGATCACCTCCCTCGCTGGTGTTTCATTAGAGGCAATTAGAAAGCCGACGCTGCAGCGTCCCATAAGGCTCGACGGGGAGAGGAAAGACACAGGCCGCATTAGCTCGTTGAGATGAAGTATGTATGACAACGCTTTCATCAACGTGCAACAATTCCTCGCCGACATCTCCGAGCTGAGTGTCAGAGGTACCATTCTGACAATTATGACAATTAACACTGTCAAAATAAAGCCATTAGCTTAGCGAGAGGGCAAACCAATACACTTAATTACAGGGTTTTCTGTCAAAATGGATTCCCTTCAGACCACTTCTAAAATGGAAAAAAAAAAATTAATAAGTTGAGTATATGGTGGAGGACGGGGCAAAATAGCAGACATCTGCTATTGTATTAATGCTAGTCTCAGGTCGGCGTACCTCCGAGCTAAAGCTTCCTGTCGGATGAACACACACACCTTCACACACACACGCTTCACATACAAGCACTAATAATCACACTTTATAGCCTCAGTGATGATTAACAAACCTTTTAGAGACTCTACCCCTTCAAAGCCTTGTGTGTTATATTGTTTTGTAGTATTTTGTTTTACATATGTTGTTAGTTTTTAGTCCAAACTGCAGAATAAGTTTATTCCTTTCAATTCTCCCCAAGTCAGAAATTCAACCTGCCTTAAAGTATTTATAAAAAACATTTTAGGTTGCGATGATTTTTATCAAAACTTTGTGTATGAGCACTGATGATAATCTGAAAATTGTTGAATTGTTTTCTTTGTGTTTACTATGTCTGTTTCTTTTCTTCTTCACCATCTTCTATAAAAATATTTTTTGCCATCTTATCTTCTCTAAATAGCAGTTGTGCAAGCCCTCTTTCCTTTTTATCTTAGATTTTGAGACAAAGCATCTGCAGTGTTCATTAACGTCTTCTTTTTAAATAACATTTGGAGGGTTTACATCACAATTTTTAAAATTTCTGATCCTTTATTGTTGTAATGCCGGCCTCCAGGCCATGTACAGGGTGTCTGAGCTACTGTATGACATACACAGTAAACTTCACTTTGCACCAATTTCCTCAAGAGTGCCTCAATAAATGACAAAAGAGGGATTTGCACAGCACACGTCAGACTCATTGCTGTTTGTTCAAGCAGCACTGAACCGGGAGGTGAGCGCTGCCGAACCACAAAGTGATGCTACAGGAGAGAAATGACGGGGAGGCGGCGTGCCGATCTTTGGAAGAGATAGAAAAATACTGTAAAACGCGGTAAGATTGAGTTTTGTCACCTTTAAAATATGCAGAACTGCCCATCTGTCTGCGAATGCTCCAGGGGAACCTGCTCAACTTTGACGCGCCAATGTGAAAATACAATTACACAATCTCCAGGGAAACCTTGGCCTGTCACATTATATTTACCTTAGGTCACAGCGAACGTGTGCTTGCTTCTCTGTCTACACATCCATCCATCTATCCATCTATCACCGTCTTCTCTTGAGTGGATGAGGTCATTCTTCACGCAACAGCCAAAACGTCTGTTTTGAGAGCAGCTTTTGACTATGACGCAGTAATCGAATTTGTTAAAATGACTATTTGGTGTTGTTTACGGCTTGTACCTGTTTTCAGATGACATCCGAAGTAAATCAAAATCACATTTTAAGGTTGGGCCGCAGTGGGAATCATACATCGCAGCATTAGTGTCATGCGCACGCCATAGATGTTTGTCTCATCTGAAGCGATGTGAGGTCAGGGTCTGTGAGATTCAAGTCAAAACTGACCTATGTTAAGCATTATGGGATGGATGTGAGGTGACAGCATTGTTGTGGGATGCTAAAGCCAGCTAAAGTCAGTGTCAGATGCTGCAAAATTCCCACATACCAGGTCTAAGGCTTTAGCTGCAGCTCAGGGCCTCGTGGCTTCGTCTTTTTTCTTTGTATGCTTTAGAAATTAAACTCCAAATGCTTCTGAGGTTGACTTGACTGCAGCAGTATTATTTATTTGTTAGACTTTGAAGGGTTTTCTGAAATGTTGGGCTAATATTTGGTCTATATACTGTATATTTTGGATTTCATCCAGTGAGTGTTGTCGTTGCTGGATCTAATGGATGTGATACCGTCTCGAGAATTACACTAAAAAAAAATTAATTTAAAACGACAACTACTACAATTACAATTACAACTGCTTTGTGATTTTTTTAGTTTTTAATAATGTAAACAAAGTGGCAGCTACGATAAAAGAAAACACAGTGACGTTTAAAGATCAGATCAGATTAAAGATCTGGCCCTTCTTCACTGTGGTTGAGAACAGTAAAAACAGTCTAGTCATATTTTGAATGTACAATAATAATGTAATAATGCATGCAATCATTTTTATTATTAAGATATTGATGTGGAATAGTGGATACTTATATTTGGATGTCAAATAACCCCCAAAACACATTTTCATTCATGTCTCCCCTCTTACAATAAACCCTCATTAACAAACTGAATTTCAGCCATCGAGGCCCAAATGTCACGGTGGTTTACTGAAGGCTGCGACCCTTAAACGACCTCTGGCGTCCAGACTTATTCAAGATCAAGCTGCAGTCACGGGGGGGGTCAAAGGTTTAGGCCAAAACCCCCTCTTCTGTTTCAACCACCATTCACTGACCAAAACATGCAAGAAAGCTGTTCCGGGTCAGCGGGAGGTTCTCTCTCAACGCCTCTCTGATTTGTTTTTAATTAATGATCTCAAACAAACACAGCGATAAAAAGTAGGGGAAATAATTGATTGGCTCTTTAAATGGGTCTGTGATTAGCAAGTGGGAAACATTCAGAGCGTCTACGGGCTAGGTGGAAAAGTTGGGGTGACGACCACAACTGTAAACAAGTTCACGGCCTTTTCAAAATGCATCAGACAGCAGCAGCAGCAGTTAGTCTGCTACTGCTTTACACTATAAAACCAAATCAATTTGTTAACACATGTTCCCAATGGGAATTTAGCTGGTTTATGGCTACTACAGCCTATAATCAACTCCATTATTAGGTTTATTTCCACTTCTTAGAGTACGTGCCTGCTGCTGAAACAGAATATAAGGTTGTACTATGACATCACGGCATTTTTATTGCAGCAGCTTTAGATTGTCAGAGTCAAACTTTGAATAATGAAAATAACTTTTAAGTTAACTTTTAATTACTTTGGAAAAGTTTAAACAAGTTTCGACAAAATGAACAAAAAAAAAATATTAATAATATCAGTTATGCTCAACAGGAAATGCCTGTTCTTATATCACAGTTAAAATATGTATCTGTTTATCATCCTCAATCTTATTTCCTCAGTTAATCGATAATCTCGATGGAATCTGCGAGTCCGTAAATCAGACCACTTCGAGATCGCCGCCGCTGCTTCTCCCCTTTTTGGTTTTTAATCAAAAAGGAAACTGATGGGTCCCTTCAGATAAGGATGGGGGCCCTCTGCTTAAAGCTCAATGCTAATAAATGAATATGTTCTCCATCTCACCAACCGCTTATTGTATTTCACAGGGGCAAAATGCAATTTGTATCATTTCTGCGCCGCAGATCAAAAGGAAGTGGGCCGCGCGCGATGACTCACTGCACCGAAAACGCTCTGTTTCCAATCGAAGAAAATCAGATCTGCACTCTGTTTGTTCATTTCTTTTTTACATCTCCATTTGTTTGATAAGGCTGTGAGCAGTGACGGTAAATGGGTGGATAAGTCGAGACAAAAACAGTGACATGGCCCTTCTGTTGGCGGATAGGCCGTCAGCTTATCAATAAATGACATCATCTGCCCCCCAGACGTCTCTCTGCCTGTCACATCGGTGGCACTCGGAGGAAAAAAAAAAAAAAGAAAAAAGACAAAAAGGAAGAAAAAAAATAAATGTCTATTTTTCCCATTAGGGCTGTCTGGATGGATGCTGGAGTCAGAGACACTGGGGACAGTTTGTCTCTGAAAGTCTGCAGAGACGAAAGCTTTAAATGTACTGACTGCACAGTCCAACTGACAACGAAATGCACCGTACTGCATGCACGCTACAGAAGATTAGAAAATAATAGATTACAATAAATTAGATGAGAGGAGAAGTGACTGCATTTGAATAAACGTGGCAAGATCTGCCTTGAGTAAAGTGGACCAAACTACTTCGACCAAGAAGAAGAAGAAGAAAATGTGACTAAGATTTTAAAGTGTTAAAGTGTAAATTACACTTTAACTGACACAATATTATGGCTTTACAATACATAAAAATAAGGGTACAAGGGTAGAACAGAGTTGAAGAAATGTCATAAGTTCAGTTTTACTAAAATGGAGTAAAGCAGACAGTAAAAGGGAACATTGGAGTGAATAGATCAGACTCATTTCAATGTATTTTTCTGCCCTTACACTGACTAGACGAACAGAATAAACGAATACAGAAGAAGTTTTGTTCTCTTTCTGTCTTATCATTTTGTGTCTCCTGTCTTCTGTAAGTACCATAACCTTTGATTAACACCAAGTCGATTTGATTTATTTCTCCTGTCATGCTTTTTCTGTTGTTATCCCGCTCCCATTATTGTGTCTTATTTGTCAATTAGATTCTGCCCTTCTGTTTATATATCATCTCTTTTCTTATTCTTCTGGTACAATTAGCCTTATGTGTCTCCACTTTCTGTTTCTAAAGCACTGTAATGGCTTCAGTTCTTATCTATTTATTAGTGTTTTAATGGTGAAACAAACTTAACTGCAAACTGCGTAGTGTTTCTCTTGTTCTCTGCTCCAGTACAACCAGCCGTTCTGACCAGCCGCCTGTTGTCGTTGGCCTTATTTTCTGTCTGATAAAACTATTCCCATGACCAACCGCACGCCAGGACAGGAGAGCTTGGAAAGTCCCGATTCACCAACAAGGAGGCTCTTGTGTGTTTTGGTCGGGTTTGGTTAGGGTTAGGGTTAGGGCCAAGCTAACATGTGACCTGGACCTACAGTCAACCTCCAAGAGCTCCCTTATCAAACCATAAGGCACTGATTCCCTTAACAAAAACTTTTACAAAATGAGCATGAAGGGAAATGAACATTACAGGCTGCAGATAAAAAAACGATGTGACATCAGCGTTCCTTTTATAGTGAGATGACTAGCAGGAGATACTGCAGACAAACATTTTCACTTCTTAGTCACAGTTAGGTGGGCTAACATATACTTCCCACTCTAATGAATGATTTGCCTCTAAAACAACACAATTTCTTGAGACTGAAGCCGACCCATGCCATGCAGCTGTGCAATTACCTATGACAAAAAGTGTCAGTTGTAGCGAGTCAAAATGTAGCACCAGTGGAGCTACACAAGCCCTTTTTTTCTGAGACGTGGGGATGATGGTCGAGCTCATTAGCCATCAGCTGTCAGCATCTAAGGCCATGTGTCTGTGAGCTCTTCCTAGTGTGTTTTTGAAAACAGCGGGGATCTTTGATTCTGAGCAAACCTGGAGAAAATCACACAGTGGGAGGTTTTTTGTTTTGTTTTTTTTTTTTACTGTGGCAAACCTGGGAGATAAACATTTTAGTGGCTAAACACATCAGATAAGATAAAGTGGTCTAGTGTTATCCTTTGAATTAAATCATTTAAATATACTTAATTACTCAACACAAACAGGTAAAATTCAGATTGAAAATTGCTGCCAAAGTTGAAGATAAACTGATTTTGTTGACCCAAAAAAAACCACAAAATACCCAAATTGTCAAGCAGCAGATAAATGTTAAAAGAGAAGAGAGAGAAAATTTGAGGCACTATTGGATGCTATCACAGCCTTTAAATAATGACAAAAAAGGAAGTCTGAACATTTTATTCACTTGTAAGATTTTACAAGAATGAAATTTACACAAAAAAAGTAAAAAAAAAGAAGGTGACTGAACTCAAATTTGGAATAATATGCATCTTGAGCACCAGGTCAGTCTCCCAATACCACCTCCTTCCCTCCATGTAAGAAATCGTGGACTCTACAAATCTATAATTCACTCTCTGCAGCCTCTCCTGATCTGCGTCATCAATCATTCAGTCAGAGCTGGTGGCACAACGAGGGCATCTGAGACTGAAAGGAAACTTCAAAGGCAGGTCGGACTCGGCCTGCTACACTGGGCAGAGTGGCACGGTCGAAAACAGCGGCATTGTGTTTTCACAACAATGGAGAGCCATTACAGCGGAGACTGTTATCAGCCAAAGGCTACCAGGGACGGTTCCTGCTTCATTGTGAGCTATCGAAGCAAATTGTGTTCAGGAGCGAGGTCAGACTAAACATATTAGGGCGTAAGAAGACACACCTGAGGCTTATCTGATGGGAAATGGAACCGGCTACAATGTCCTGAAAAAAAAAAAAAAAAAAAAAAAAGCATCCTGCCGGGCTGTTTTAAAGGAAGATGGTGTTTTTGCGTGTATGTGTGCGCTTGTGCATCATTTGTATGTATGTGTGTTTGTTTTAGACATGTTTTTATGTGTTTAAGTGACAACATTTTGAAGTGTTGACATGCATTTTTCTTTTCTATGTCTGTGATTAGGAGTGTGTGTGTCAGGATGTACATGTATATGAAGGTCCTCACTATTAAGTGTGTGTATAGAGGATGTCTTTCTTTACTGAACATGTGGACCAAAATCTAAGAGTATCTCTCATGAAAAGTCAGTGTGACATATTTTAATGATAAAGCTGCAGATGAATTGTTTATGGTGCTTTTACTGGTGTGTATTTCTGTGTGTGTGTTGGGGGGGGGGGGGGTAGCTGGAGTGAATAATTCAGAGAAAAAGCCGTTTGTTTTCAGGGGGCGAAGGCAAAGACACATCTGAAACATATGGGAGGAAATCACATTGAAAGCAGTGAGCAGTAAATTAATGGTAACAGATGCCAAGATGTCTGGCTAGTGCTTTTTTCTCCTCCTTGCTTGCTTTTGTTTTCTCTGAGAGCTCTTGCATTCTTAATGTTGGGAAATATTACAATTAAGACTTCCTTCTCTCGTGTGAAGTTCGGCCGTGTTGCTTCTTCACCGCAGCAGAGTCCGTTTGGAGAACCTACCTGGCTCCGGAGTTACTTTTCCGCGCCGCCGTTTAATTGATTTTAATTCACTGCGGTAATAGGTTTTCAGCTGCAGATGACGGCTTCGACAATGACGCCATAAATTATTTATGTTACCTTGATGATGCAGGCCTGTTCCACTGATGAGATAAAACAGAACTGTGGTCTCTGTTTTCTCCGTTTCCCCCCCAAGGAGAATATCTTGGCATATTAGAAATATGTCTAAGCTTCAACAGTGTGTGTGTGTGTGTGTGTGTGTGTGTGTGTGTGTGTGTGTGTGTAGGGGGGTTGGCCTATGTCCAAGCATGAGCTGCAACAAAGACAACCTTGCTCTTAATGGCACATATCTGGGAGATGGAGGAGCCCGATACATGAAAGCGCTGTGATCATTACACTGATAGCAATTATCCTTCAGGAGGCTCTAATGGCGGCGGCCTCTCTCGTGCACGCACGCATGCACCGACAAGCTCGCAATCAAGGGTGGCGGGCAATTAAATGTAATGCTTTTTGGTGAACCTTTAACGGCGAACAAAGCCTGACGACAAGTACCAACGAGGAGATTTAATAAAGAAAAGGCGTCATTTTTGAGAACAAAAGGGAGGGAAAAAAAAATCAGGACAAGAGAGGGGACAAAGGGGAAAAAAAAGATATTAATGTTGTTTATTAATCTATTCTTAATGTGTTGCAGTGGACTGAGGGGGAAGGGGGGGTGTCTGAGGGGTCTCTTGAGTGGAGCCGTGGCGTTGGCAGCAGTATGATTGAGTGCAGGGGCCAGTGTGACGGAGGGACAAAAACAACAAGGTAATTAAAGCTTAAAGCATGCAGTTTACGCTCTGCCATCCGTGACAGCGTAAGGTGTCTTCAATCCAACTCCCCCCAACCCCCCCCCTCCCCAAATGGAAAATAAGTCAGGTAATTGTCATTGCGCACTGCATGTCATTATTTATTAAACGGGTAATTCATCTTCGTGGAGAAAGCAGAGGAAAGCAGGTAGGGCTGGTTTATTAGTCATAATCAAACGGGCGGGTCACGTTTATCAAATCAGGGTTTTACAGGAGAAATGACAAACATACAAACATAAGCAGAAAGAAATGATCTTCACTATTATGCTCTCTTGAGGGTGTGTGTGTGTGTGTGTGTGTGTGTGTGTGTGTGTGTGGTGATGGAGAGAGTAGAGAGTCACCACATGGAGAGAAATCTTTGAGTTAAAGTTTTCGAAAGCATCAGCACACACACACACACACACACATACAAACACACACTCCTTTTTCTACAGTATATTTTTTTTCAAAGTGCGACGGGTTGACAAAAGAGATCGCTCCCCGTTGTTTTTCCTCGCGCGGTTACAAAGAGGCGCGTAAAAAGTTACAAGGTTGTCCCCCGTGGGGTTAGATTTCAAACAGCACCTGTCAAAGCAGATGGGGCATTTAAATAAGAGTCTTTAAGAGGTATTTGTTACAGCGGAGCTCAGGAGTACCTGCTGTGCTCGCCGATGCTTTTCACGGCTGTCGTTGCTCTCACAGAATCTGTTTGCTGTGTTTGCAGGGATAAACATCACATAAAAAAAAAAAAAACACAAAAAAAAAACCCACTGAGGCCACAAATTACAACGGAGACGACCGCATTTATGTAACTGCTGAGGCGAGTGAAGCCAAGTCTGCTTGTCTGACTCTGTGCATGTATACATGAAGATGTATTGCACGTGTTTACTTGTACATATGCATGCTTACATAATGTTGCTATAAGGTAAAAACTCAAGTTTTGGAAGAGAGAGTTAGAAAGATATACCCCAGAGCCCTTTGAAACATTTCAAAACCAATCAAATGTTTGACAACTGAGGAAAATATAGTTTTTTTTTCACCTGATAACAATACGCCTGCATACAAGCATATGTTCTTGCAATTGTGTGTGCAGTCATGCAAGTGTCCAACTTTCCAGGAGAAAAACTTTGATGAGAAGACAAACTTTAAGGAACTCTCCGAAACACAAAGCGGAGCATGACATCCTTAACAGCAAAGTTACATCTTCAACTTGCCTCCCGTAACACCCTGATCTCCCCTCTCTTACTGTACCCTCCACACTGAAAACAACATGCTGCTTTGAAGACGCACACCGCAGCGTCCTGACGGCACTCGGGGCCTCAGCCTCAGTGTGAGCTCACACCTGGGAATTCAGGCAGAGGCTGTGACTAAACATCGCCCTGGACAGATGTCTCCTCACAGCCAAATGCGTCCTCAAGACAAACAAACACAACCACCTATAAGACTCTTGGACTCTTGATAGCTTAGCCGTGGGCTAAAAGAGATCCAAATAAACAGATGAGCACACGAGGCAGCAATCGAAGGACATTTTTAACTTCAGAACACCAAAGGTAAAGCCACAAATAAGTCAAGACTTTCAGAACTGTAAAATTCAGCCTCATAGTATTGTGAATGCTAATGTAGATGCTCTGAATACTTTATCTTTTGTTTGGTAGTACCTAACTGTACTATATCCGTCTGGGTTTTAAATGAGAGTTTTAGTGTGCTATGATGGACCAAATTCAACACAAATAATTCAAAATAATTATAATATATTGCCAACTTTGATCTAAACATCTCTGCTTTTGTATTTTTTTTCAGAAAGCAGGCCATTTTGCTTATGATGACCCCTGAAATTTCAATAATCTTTGACGTATCCATTTAAATAAAGCTAAAAACTAGACATGATCAGGGACAGAAAGCCACGGGGTTTATGGGAAGTGTGGTCTTAGTTTGCACAACAACTCACACAAACTACTTCTACTACAGGCTCCCAATCTTCTCAATGATGAACTTATTGTTTACAGCAAATATACTGAAGCATTACTATTAATGTAACCCTAATAAAGTACATCAACTTTACAGCTGCAGCTAAGGATTATTTTTTATTATCTGTTTATTCTTCTTTTTTTATCTAATTACGTCATCACTTGGCCTGTAAAATGTCCCAAAATGGTGAGTGTGAATCATAGTTTCCCATATCCCAAATAACCTCTTCAGTCTAGAAACCTAAAGATAACTTACAATAATATAAAAAGCAAAAAGAAGCTGGAACCAGAGAATATAGGCATTTCTTTTTGATGACAACTGATCTATCTATCCAAATTACTCTAAAATCTGTCACCCAGGCAGCGTTACTGTACGCCCTTATTTGACAAAATTGATGACAAGATCGGGGAGCAGAGAGGCGAGGAGATAGTGTCGGGACTGCGGCTGACAGGCCAGGAGTTGCCGTGTTTGAGACCGATTCCCTCTTGAGATGACTTTCCTGTCACTTTGGCAGCCTCCATGTTTCATCACTCTGCGCCTGGCGTTTTCCCGGGGCCTGCGACCACCAGGGGACCAGGGAGCGCGTGCTTGAGGTCAGCGCGTGATGCTCCAGCCCCTCCCTCCACCTCCCGCCTATCGCCACGACGCCGAGCTTTCGCTGTGACAGAAAGGAGACTTCTTTAATACACTGGTGGGTTCAGCGACCGTTGCTCCTTCTGTCATCTCCATCTCTTTCCTTCCGCATCACTCTGTGGCCCTTCCCCTCTTTCTATCAGCAAGAAAATAAATAAAAAAAATAGGACGCCCTCTTGTTCTTCACATGCTAAACTTCATTCAGATTGTCAGACACTTAAGAACTGACAAAACGCTTTCTCAGACTCCCCGTCATTCCCTCTGCTGTCAGAGGAGATAATAAATAAAAATGACTCCTGCGTGGGTGGAGGGAGAAGGGCCGGCACACAGAACATCAAGAGATGGACAAAGTGTTTCCAGAAGCCTGTAGGGAAACTCGGGTTAAAACCACAGACCAACACACACGTTGATGTATACACACATTCACTTAGGATGCAGCCCCATGCTCCCTCAAGGCTTATAATGGGAATAGGCAAAGAGTTAAAGGCATGGCAGGCCAGTGTCCCAGATAATAGGACAAGCTGTCCAGAATTCTCGCTTCTTTGCTCTTTGCTTTGGTGCGGTCAAACAAGGCCTAATGTGGTGACTTTGCAACCAACTGGGGTTTGGGAGAGGGTTGGGTGAGTAGATAAACTAAATACAGCCTCGCCAGACAGGCCTCACCAGGCACTGGCTGTATGTAAACTCTGCACGCTGGCATGATGTGTAAATACAAGCTTTACAGCTACAGCAAAACTCAGATAATTCAGTGAAAGTCTTCCACAAAAGGAGCACGGAATAAAGTAAATAAAAAAGGTAAAAACAACGGCAAAAGTAGAAATCACTGGTAAATCCAGCTACGTCAACAGCCACATGAAAGAGACACAAACAACAGAATGCCCTTGCTTTGTGGGGGTTTGCAATACTTTGCGAGTGAAGGACAATTGGTCCTCGGTGTAAAGTGAGCGCTTGGCTTTTAACGGACCTCTGCATGCCAAGTCCTCGGCAGGCGAGGCTGGGGACGCTACCTTCGCTGTCATTCAGCTCCATCTCGTCGACTAATCTTCTTGGTGCAATGAAAGAGCTTAACAGCTTTGCAACACTATCCCTCCCCAAATGTCATTATCACAATGTACTGCGCCGACCGTCTCAACCGGCTCCCTGCTTATCGTTTTCTTCATGGGAAGTTGAAGGCAGGCGCCCGCTGACATTCACCGCGCTCTCGCTGAGGCTCTCGTCCTCTGACAAACACAGTTGCAGAACGTTATTCAAAAGTCAGTTCTGTAGTTTTGAGTTCCTGTGTTTGTCTTTGGTGTTTGTTATGTACCGAGCCGACTGTTTATGTGTGGTGTCAGGCCTGAAAGGAACATGATGTTAGAGTTGAGAATGCCGATCTGAATCAAGAGGATTATCATGAAATATTTGGAGATTGGCCATCAGTGCTGAGGGGAGCCAGTCTCCATGTTGGAGGGAAAGATCCTAACACTTTTGACACTGTTTATAGGACACCTACAAGAATGTCTAAGTAGTTCAGAGGTTCATTTGGTTTTTGTTTCTTCAGCGTTGGTCTCTAATAGCATCTGAAACTGCTCTGAATTTTATGCGAATAAAAAAATACGGCTTTCAGAGCTTTGTAATACACTAAAAATGGTTCAGAAGCATGAATTTCATGAGCATTTAAGTCAAAAATATATAAACAGTTGGTAATAAACACAATATAAATCCAATAAACTTTATGCACACATTATATGTACTAGCATTATATGGCATATTATAACTGCCTACTTTATAGGACATTCAATTTGAGCTTTATAACCACTTGAAAATGGCCACTGTGTTTCTTTATGTCTCGTGAGCATGTAACACACAAAAAGAGATATTTCGATGTGGGTATGTTGTCTGAGTTTTACAGTAAGGACGGAGGATTAGGAAGGTTTCTGCAGTCTAAAGACACTGGAAGTAAAGCTGCACTTTCAAAATCTCACAGTTTTGCTCAGTAATTATTATATAAAGCACACACAAAGTGTCGTAGGAGTTAGTACTTAATAGTACTAGTTACTACAAATGCAGTGATATTTATGCACACAGGTTTCCCCCCCAAAAAGTGCCGGTGTTATTCCTCTAAAGAGCTTTAAACAACAGACGCCGTATCGTGACGTACATGTCACGGCTGTACATCACGTGTGCTGCGAGACATCTTGCGCGCACGCATCACTCAACCAGATGAGACCCTTTTCCACGACGGGCCCCAGCAGGGAGCCGGAGATCTGCGGCTCGGTCGTGATCTGCGAACTCTTTCTCCCCGTCTTTCCTCACTCTTTGTTTACTCTCACACAGAGTTGGTGATGAGCGCCCACCCCTCCCCCCTCCAACCCTTTCCTCCCCCCACGTACCCACCCACCACCTCATTACTGTACCTCCTCTACCTGATGGGCCCACTCCTCTTCCCTCCCCCTCTCTCCCTCTCCACTTTTATTTATATATTTATCTATTTTACCCCGGCTTGGCGGGTTACCGTTTTTAATATCATCGGTGAAACATGATTATTACCTCTTAATGCCGAAATTACGGGGGCATTCTTTTTGTCATCCTCGCCATTGCATTTTTCCCGCGTAGCACCCCGTGGCAGGAACATCTTTATCTCCCCATGTGCTCCTAGTTTTAAAACCTTTACCCCCGCTGTTTGAAAAATATTTCTCATTTTCCTCCCCCATGGCGTGGAGAAATCCCCATAGGCAAACCATTAGTGATCTTTCTGCCTTTCCCAAACACTTATTACTATCACCCGCACTCCTTGAGCTGCCTCATTGGCTTTTGGTAAATTATGCAAATAAGGTGATGTTCGAACATATAGTTTTTCTGTTTTTCTGCAACTGCGCAAGTTTGCACAGCCTTCCACCGAGCAGTCACGGCACCATTAAAGTGACTGAGCACGTCAGCAAGATTTATGCATCAGTGACAAATTATAATGCTTTGTCGCTAATTTCCCCGCTGCTTCTTCCTCGCACAGGTTTAGTTATGTGTTTGCCTTTTGGGGAGGCCTTTGGTTGTGAGTTTTAGTGTTTAGTGGGGTTTTTTTTTTTTTTTTCCTCCCTGCATATCAATGTGTCACTTCACTTCACATCTGCAGAGACAGGAGGCTGCAACCCAAGCGAGTCACTCTGATGTTTGACTCATTACAGACAAAGTAAAATCTATTCTGGAGTTTCACTTTTCTTTAAGAGAATGTGGAAAGTAACTTTGAAGGAGAGACAGACAGACAGAGAAGGTGAAATGTTTCATTAGAGGATCATTTATGATAAAGTGTCTGCAGATGGAGGCAGATTTACATGTAATATGTACATATTACAATATATTTAATTAACAGTTAATTATCTTTGCCTGATCTCATGGCAGGTCAAAGGTGGGATGCACAGCATCAATGTGTTTCAATGTCTTTAATATAAATTTAGATTTGAGTACAAATATCAAGTCAAAGAAGTGCAAAAAAATAGATTTTTAACACACACGTAGCACATAAATATGTTCACATTTCCTCTGCTCACATTTTAAAAGCCTGAGTGGTTTTTAAAAAAAAACACATTAAGGATAGATGAACACTATCAGAGGGGATCCAGTGCCGATACCCCCTCCATACCGAGCCAGCGGCGTCCCACCTTGCCTTGCTTCCTCTTCACGCACTGTATAATTGTTTTTCATTTACTTTGAGCACGGCTAGCTGAAAAGATGGGCCGTTTCAATGAACAGATTAGGGCCTGCGAGCACAAACAAATGACAAATCCCTCTTAACCCTGTGAGCCTCTCGCTCTACGCCCCCCACAAACACACCTCACCCCGTCAAACATTTAGCTCTGGCAATGTTATTAAACACAACTTTGTAGATTTACTTCCTTCAAAAGTGCCATTTAACCAGGCGGCAGGCAGGAAGGAAGCAGCGCTGGGAGGGGAATTACAGGTTGCCAGCGTTTCGTCTTTGCGGAGGAGTGACAGGGCCGTCATTTTGCCGGCGGGGCCACCTCCCGTGTTGTTGTGACAACCGGTCATTATACATCGCCGAGATGCTCTCAGCTGCAGGTTTCAGCCCAGATGCAAATGGACGCAAATGGGCTCCGACCGCGACCAAGCTAATAACGTCCTTTTCATCAGCTTTGCATCCTTTTTGTTTTTTCTTTTCACTCTCCTCTGTTTTTCTCTTCTCCTGGCTTTTTTTCCTCCACACTTCCCCTTAAGGTGGACAGTTGAGAGCAGAGTTTTATAGACGAGTTGGGGATTTTGATAAGCTTGCAGTTGTTATAGCTGCACCGTGAATAAACACACAGTGACACACAGGGTTAAAATAAAGCACCTACACTGTTAAGCTTAATAAGTAAGATGTTGCAGAAAGAAGGCAAAGATGGAGCAATAATGGTTTTACCCTTTTTTTAAACATATTTCAGTCTTTTTTAATTTTTTCAAGCACATAAACTACACATTTGAATTCTTATTCGGCAGGTGAAACATGAAAAGATGCTTCTATTAACATAAACGATCTACATAAACTCCTTTTAAGTTATGGGGTCCCTATTTTACCATTTCTTCCCCTCCTGTAAGATTTTAAAGAGTGCCTTTAAATGTGCCTTAAAACTTTAATATCCATATCTTTTAGCTTACATTTTTTTGAGTACGCTTACACTTGCGGCAGCACTAAAAAGCAACCACTCGTAAGGAAGGTCAAGGGTCAAAAACAGCATGGGAAGAGAAAATGTGTTAGTCATGTAGAGCCAGAAATAATGACTTTAAGATCCTGGAAATAGCAAAAGACAAAATTAAGTTTCAAACTGAAGTGAGGTAATGATGTATTTAAAATAAATGTTTCACGTGCACAAGCTATTAACCATATCATGAGCTTCTCACTCATTAACTCATACATCCCCTATTATTTAAAACTCCTCTATCTATCTCTATCCAGGTATGTATCAACACACTTAAAGTCAACGATGCAGGAGAAAGTCCCTGCATGCACACTGCTGCTTTTTCTTATTGATGGCAGTAAGCAAAGGTGTGCTGATGATGGATGAGGTTATCAACACTGCCGCCCAGTTTGTCTCTACATGCTTTCAGTGGCTCCCCTCAGTAAACTAACAGACGGCACCTCTGTGCAGGCTGCTTGTGATACCTGCTGATCAGTCAGCTGCTTCACTAAACTGGTTTCAAAACGCTCTACTCAACATCTTTCCCTCTCTCCTGTCAGCGCGCTGGAGATGCCGGGATGCTTTTTTTTGTTTGTTCGGTTTTGCCGTTTTAGTATCTCGCAAAAGGATCCCTCAGAAAATAATACATTTATTCCCTCCTGATTTCTTAATTTCAATAACATTCAGAGCTCACGCACATGTGGAAATGATTGTGACTCATTAACCGGCACATTCTGGTTTTATTTTGTGCCAAAAATCTGTTCAAAACTTTCCACCGCAGCTTGTACTGCTGCTACTATTTAAATGACAGGGATGGAGACTGTAATCCTGTCTCAAGAACAACAAGGAGCAAAAGAAATCCTAAAAGCAAACAAAAAAAACAGAACGACAGAGTTTGTTCCACAGGATTAGTATTAGGACTATGTTTTGTCTTCGTCTAAAAAGCTGTGTCCATTTTTACAAAGATTCATAGAGAATGAAGAGAATTTGTTTCATCAAATCACTGCACACCACCTTGTAAGATCAGTCGCATAAGACGTGACTAATCACAGGAAATGTAACGGCTAAATACTTTAATTTTTTTCAATTTTGACACTTTATAAAACCATTAATATTTGCTGCATGGAGGACATTTTCCAAAAGCTGCATTTATACTTTTACATTCAATAATATTGTCAAATCAACATAAATGTAAAGCTAATTTGTTTTAGCATAGGCACATCCAGGTAACCAAATATTTGTATTGATACGTTCCACCTTAAAGTGTCTAAATATCCTGCAGTTTGAAGGTTGTTAAAATCATTTAATTGCATCGCTTTGTTTGTTTCAGCCTTATTCTCTTGTTTCTTAAAAAGATTTCATCAGTTGGAGGCTGGCTTTGTGCTGCAATTAAGCAAGAGAGAGAGAGATAGAGAGAGAAAAAAAGAATTATCATCTTGTTTTTGTTAATGCTTGCTCTCAATATAGGGGTCAGATTTGATTTGAGTCCCAGTCCATTAGCAGAAGTAAAACAGCAGCATTTTGGATAAACAGTAGCAGCAGGGGACAGCTTTTTGCAGACAGGAACCATCTTTCTTCTGCAGGTCTTTTGGCTTTAATAGGACAAAATGTGACAGGTACCACCGGCCGTTTATTGAGAATGAACTGCAAACCTAATGCGCAGTGTGTGCTTAAGCTATAGAAAGCATCACTACAAACCCTCCAATGTTAATAAGTCTGTAAGATATGATTATTTGGGATTGAAAAGCACTCGTAGAGCTGATGTGGATCTGTAGTGACGATGGTTGTGAGTTAAACAGGAGAAAATGTTGACTTGTGTTGGATCTACTATTGTTATAAAATAATTTGAAAGATCATTTTTTAATGTGTGGACGCTTTATGTTATATTTTAATTGCTATCTAACATAAAGTACTATTACAAAGGTAGAAAATAACATTTACTTATAGTATTATACTTCCTGAAAGACTTTAAGTATCTATACTTGTTTTATTTTTCATTTCACTCTTTCAATTCAATACATTTGACAGGAAAATCTTGCAGTTTTTACTTAATTACATTATTTTATTGTGTGCGAAATGTATTATGATTTTTGATCATTTCCTATTAGGATTCAGTCACACAAATCTATATTTTTGTACATTAAATACAATTAAAATACAAATGAAAAATTGCCTGAATCAAATGAAAGTTATCATTGTGTGTTTGGTGATGAACCTTCATTTTTTTTAGTACGTAGATCTGTCACAATATAAAAATAGTATAATGTAACTGCAACACTGTGAAAAGTAATTATAATACACATTTACTTGAAGTAAGATTTCAAGTACTTTGTTGTGCTACCGTATTGCTTCCTGATGCAGCACAGGACGCTTCTGTTGCCTAAAAATGTGCAAATATAACAAGATATATTTTACCCCGAGAGTTTCAAGATCCAATAAAAAGGTTAAGAAGTGTAATGTATGAAGCGGAAAAATGAAAAACCATCAGAAAATCTGCTACATAGTGTTCATGCGTGACAACTTAGTTTTTCTGCTCTCTAGCACAGAGTTCTTATTATATTCTTGACTGTAGTGTGCAGGCCCTTCGGAATAGCCTACGTTAACTTTTAAAACTGTCTGCCACTTGATATGACAGCTTCAACCGACCATCAACCCGTTTTGAGCCATCAGTCCCATTAATCCTCAGTATTAGATGAATCGTGATCCAAAAAAAAAAAAGGACATCCGTCAGTAGAAAGAAGGGCTTCCCCTCAAGGGTCTTATTCTAAGTCAGCCCAACACGAGAGGCGTGGAATTAAAGAGCACTGATTACCATTGTGAATTATCTTTTTCATAGCAGGGATGCGCGAGCCGCTTTGAAACGCGCAGTGAGAAAATCCCCAGTAAGAAACAGTCTCCAAACATGGATAATACCATTTAAGAAATCGTCTCATTGGTCTTGGAGAAGTCCGAGCTTTATCTTAGCACAGAAACAAGCTGAGCGTTCATAAATTGCAGCTTCAATTGGATAATTGGATCACTTGCTGGAAGATTAATGGCGGCTGCGTGTTATTACACTTTATACTTCATGTGGACTGGACTGCTGCACAAACCATCAGCCAATTCTATTTTTTCTTTAAATTGATTGTTTATTCTAATAGCCAAAGTTCAGTACAGGCAGATGCATTATATGGATCTGCCAATAATGTTTGGGCATTTTTTTAAATATAAAAGTTTCATGTAGAAGTTTTTTCTGTTGAAGATTTAATGTTGACATTTGTTTTGGTGTTTAGTTTATGTTTTTACAGGAATCCACATCTGAAAGGTTAAATTGGGCAATACAGACCAAAGCATAACAAACTCAATTATGTCAATGTCCTTGAGAAGATGAAGACACGTTACTGTAAGGGAAAAGAGAGAGAAAATAGGATTTGGGATGTCTGGGCCAGAATTTATACTTCCTTGTTCTGCGATAAAGTGCTCCATAATCTGGAAATAGAGTTTCCTTTAAAATATTACGTTTGAAGGCAGAGGATAGAGGGGGGAGAAAAAGCAGAGCTCAAAGCAGGCCTCATAATCTAATAAATTGATTTGCAATATCCTCTGAAACTGTGAACTGATAAATGTAGCTTCTCATGTCGCCCCGCCTTGTCTCCAGCTCTCTGCTTAATGTGCTTCGGCGCATTGAAAAGACAAAGGGACGGCCCCGGTAGTTTTGAAAACTATTCCAGTCGCCTTAATGTAAGCGCTCATCTGGGCCTCGCCAGTGGTCACCCAAGGATTAGGGGGCTGCTGTATTCCTAAGCTTGCTTTCTCTCTTCTCTCTCTGTAACCCTCCCTATTTTTTCCACCACTTCTATTCTTTGACCAAAAGCTAGGATACACCCGAGACAAGGCATTAAACATCGCCAGCAAATGGAAAAAAAAAAAAAAAAAAAACCCAACAACAACAAAACAGATTATCCTTGGATATGAACTCCCATGTTCTTGGGATTGCTGGACAGCTGTAGCCAAAATAAACAATAAGCGGTTGACTTGGGGTCTGTAGCCAGTATCATCTGCACTGGCAGATTGCGGCAGAACAGAAAATAATATCCGGTGACTTCACAGGGCCGTCACAACACCATACGGCCCCAACATGTAAAAAATAGAGCTAATCTGAGGCCCCCGAGGACGCCCCTCGACTCATTTCTAACAGCCGCATTTCTAGCGGGAAAGACTTACCACCCATGATTCCGCTGGGCGGGTGTGGAAGATGCCACCCTACTCTACCCCCCTCGCCAAAACATTACAGCGCACAAAGGGAGGGAGAAAAATAACAAAATGTGATTTGCACCCAAATCCTCTCAAGTCCTTAGAGTGTGGCATGAAACGTCTCTTTGGAAGAGTTGAATAGATCTCCCGGAGGTATTCTGTCTTCTAATGGCTTATTTATCATCGCCGTCAGCCTCATGCGTTATCAGACGTTTTGTTCGCGTGCAAGGTGTACCTGAGACTCAGGCAGGCCTGCGAGGGGATTACCGGAAATCTGGACCGGCGTCAAAACCAGCAAAAAAAAAAAGAAGCGACTAAGACGAGGAGAAAGACAGCAGCTCGCGGTTTGGCACTCCAGCTTGGACCACACAGATCACCGGGGACACTCGCATGAAAAACATTCTCCTCTCCATGTATTTAATAAATGCCACTTGACATTGGGAGAGGCTTTAGCAGTGTCCCCCCGCATTGGAGGAATGAGGACTTGCTCTGGATTTGGGCAGTTGGCGGCGCCTATCTCCACACTGGCAGGAAGCATCAGGGATTTCATGGCTGTTTGCCCGTCCTGGTGCTTTTCCTCTGCCTCACGCCCCACTTGGGCAGCCTTTTTTTTTTTTTTTTTTTTTTTCTCCTGTAGTCAAAGTTGCCTTCATTTGGTTCACAAAGACATTTACATATCTCCTGCCTGTATATATGTGACCTCTGTGCATGAGAAAAAAACTGAATATGTTGCTTTAAAGCTGCAACATGGATGTTTTATTACCCTAAAATAACAGAAATACACTCCTTATAAATTAACCCAAAGCTATTTCGATGATCAATTAATCATTTTAGTCATTTTCAACTTATCAAATGTGAGGATTTGTTGCTTTTTTTGCCATGTGTGCGACAAATCACCTTGGACTAGGAAATTGAACACTGTGATTGACATTTTATAGGTTAAGGAATTACTGGAAAATCAAGATACTAATCACTTAATCGATCATAATAAAATAAATTGTTATTGCAGCCTAACATACAATTTTCCGTGGCTGTATAAACACATGTGGCTAGCAGCGAACTGGCTGAGGCCGCCGAGGTGGGGCCAGTGACCGTAGAGCAGGAAGTCACAGCAAAATCAATGATGGGAGAAAAGCATGAAGCAAAGAAAGATCGGAGAAGCCAAATGTTCACAGATGAAAATCAGTGTCAGGATAATAAGGAGGATGCTAAAGAAGAATTCCTGATGGCTCATCAAGATGAATCACAACGTGTTGGAGTGGGAAAGACAGGGGAGAGCGGGCCGTGAGGAGTCACATTTTGCATAGTTGCAGCGTGAGCTTCAACTTATTCGCTTCCCAGAGAACAGAACTTCACTCTGTCCTCCAGAGAACAAACAGCGTGCGCACGTATGTGTGGTTACATGTATTGCAGTGGGATGGGAGCTGAATCAGGGTGGAGGGGGGGGTTGAGAGGTGCGTTAATGCGGCTGCAGGGTCCCAACATCTGCATAGCCTCAGAGAGCATTCAGCCTGCTCGACCAGCCGGCAGCTGTGGCCGCCTCTGCACGGCCCATGGGCAGTTATGCATGGCTTTGGCATTTCTTTTTCTTCCTCCTTGTTGTTCTTGTAGCTTCATGTTTTTCCTTCTTTGTAAAACTTTGAATGTTCCTGTGTGCGTGTTTGATTGTGTGTGTTTTTGTCGGTGAAAAGAATAAATAACCAGGCCTCTGCTATGGCTATGTGATTACGTCTCAGCACACCGCAGACTGGATGGAAAATCTAAAATAGTCACAAACCTGCGTTCTCACACGAAATACAGCTGGGGTGTGTCAAAGCCCAGAGCACCACTAATGTAATGTTTGACTGCCAAACAATACGAAGCCTGCGCACACACATACACACACTTACACACAGGGAATATTGAGTCTCATCTCTCCAAGGCAGGATGATATCACCCACCCTGCTTTTCCACCTTTTCACACACAATTACCAACCAGCAAAGGACTCTCTTCCCCTCTCTCTCTGAACTGGAATAGGAAAAGCTATAATTACAGCAATCAGCAGTGTTGACTTCACAACACCCCAACACAAACTACACGTCTGCTCACACACTGTGGACATCGATTCACAACCTGAGCCGGGTCGCCTCGGCGTGGAAGATAGGGACTGTCGTGATGGATGGGCGTACGCTTTCCAGGCCACTGGTCATCATCGGTTTGGCGCGGAGGAACCCCCATTTCCTGCTTCGCGCTGACCCCATCCTGCCCCCATCAACCCTGGGACCGGTCCAGGCATTCAGTCACAAAGGGGGGAGGATGGGTAGGAGGCCGGATCACAGCTCACGCAGCAGAGTGCAGCAGATTAATGTGTGTAAACACTCCAGGAATTGTCACTTTTCCTGAGGTTACTTAAGCGCAAAGTAAATAAGAATAATCACAATAATAATACATTTTTATTGGTACAGCAGTTTTCACAGCAGAGATAAAGTGCTTAGACAAGCCTAATAATAAATAAGCCAGACACAAATTAAAAACAGGGTTACGAGAAAAAAAGGACAGCCTTGTACACAGCTCAGGGTAGGTAAACACTACAGGATGTCTTTGCATTTCCTTGTAATAAGCAAACAAAGCAAATATTTGAAACATTCTATAAGAAAAAGCTCACAATGTGTCTCGTGCTGTGGCTGAATATTCATTATATGGAAAGACTGCAGCAGCAAAAACCTGAGAAAAGTTATGATGCGAAACGTCTGCACAGACTAAGCTACAAAGTCAGTATCACCAATGCAAATTCCTCCAAAAAACAATAGTAGACTTTCTAAAGATAACAGCTTCATCAAATTATAAAAACACAATAAGAAGCGAAATGTGTTTAAAGATTTAAAAGTAACCTGAAGTGGATTTTTTGTATATTTCTGTTGGATCAGTTATCCCCATCATTTCATTCTGGCTGTTATTTTTCCCCAAAGATCTCAAAACCACAAAACCGGTGTGGCATTTATTACTAATATCTATCTTATACTAATATCTCTGTTATTACTACAGTGTGAACACAATGTGGGTCCACTCTTATTTGTCTGGTTTTGAGGGCAGACAAGAAAAATA
Source organism: Scomberomorus guttatus (assembly GCA_038419695.1). Classification (NCBI taxonomy): domain Eukaryota; kingdom Metazoa; phylum Chordata; class Actinopteri; order Scombriformes; family Scombridae; genus Scomberomorus; species Scomberomorus guttatus. The sequence goes on along the minus strand of CM076468.1, from coordinate 15,207,554 downwards.
CCATGAGAGAAAAATTATGATATTCATTTCAATTAGGACAAGTCTTCCTAGCTGTAATCTATCATAGTCACTGTTCCTTTCCTCTGTAAAATGAAACATGAGCTCCTGACTTGATGTTGTATAATCTTGTGCGGCCTCCGGATGAACCCTGCCCGAAGATAGTAAAAAAAAAAAATGGATGTGAACAAAAAATAAAAGGGGATTTTAAAAAGGAAGAAAAAGCTCATTTGGCAGATTTGTTTCATAATCTTACAAGTAGTTATGGATCTCTAAACTACAAAATATCTGGCTGCTATAATTTTTTACTGGGAACTACACTCTTCCATCCTCCCATCCTTCTACCCAGCCTTCTTCTCAGCCCGAGACGTGTAATTTGTGTACATGGCCTTTGGTGTTGTTTTAGGCCGCGCTCCAAAGCCACTCTAAAAAGGTATGTGGCTTTGGCGGAGAGAATAAACAGCCACCTCATTTCATTCTCCCACGTCTCGGACGGTCGTCTCTGCTCCTCTCGACCCTGCCAGCTCCCCGATTCCAAAGAAAAGCACACATAAAACACAGCACTTTGGGGAAATCAAGAGGCAAGAGAGGGAGGGAAGGGCTGAATGGCTAAAAAAGGTTACAGCACGGATCCCAGAGTAGTTTAAACAGACCACGACGCTGAAAAAAAAAAAAAAATGCAGATACATGCCCGCCTAGACATTTGTTTTCCCAAGATGTGTCAGATATGAAAACTTTTTTTTTTCCTTTTAATTTGTACTCATCCAACAACCTTACTTAATTAAGCAATATTTCAAAGAAAAACTTGAGCCAGCCTAAAATAACAAAGTGAAGCTTCAACAGAGAAGAGCAGAAAATAAGATCCGGCAGATTCACCCAAAAGTATGGACTCAAATTATAAATGTTTTTTCTCTCTTAGCTCATTGATTTGCTGTTGGTGTTGGTGCCTCACAGAGCAGCTGTGTTGGTAAACATGACCATGCGGTCGGGAGTTTACTGATGTCACTCTGCAGGATTTCTGGGTACTGAAGTTCATATTTTCAGAGACTTCTTGCCGCAATGAGGGTTAACCAACGTGTTTACAGCTGCCAAACGTAGTTTTAAGATCCACAAGATGGGAGGGGACCACCACAGCTTAGTGAGCCTGAGTAGCATTACAGCAGTTGTGGGAGGGTCTGCAGGAGTCCACTGCTTTAAAGGAAGTTGTTGAGGAAGTCCTTATTACACCATTTGTTGTTTATGAAGGGCAATTCCACCACTATTAATTCATGTGCAATTAAAAATAATGCACGCCAAAGAGAAAGCAAAGAAACACGTCTTTTAAAAGGGGACATATGAGAATGTGATTTTCTGTTATTTTTTTACTGTTAAGATGTCGGATATCTATGTTAAACATGGTCAAAGGTCCAAAAATTGAGGTGAATGTATGTAAAAATGTTCCCTGAAAGTCAAAAGCCAGGGCTTCAACCTGCTCTGCACACTTTGTTACCTCCTACTTCCTCCTCGTGATGACATCAGATTGTTCACGCACGCCCACAAACCGCTGGTAGCCTTTGTTGCTAACGTTGTCCATGTACAGATGTATTTGAGATGTTTCCATTTTGAGTAAAGAACGAGAAAAAGAAGTGAAATCCTGCTACTATAGTTTGTTTACGTAGCTTTTGGAAGGCCTGTTTGAGACAGAGGCTGAACTGAGGGGCTGCATAAAAGGGCCAGTATAAGATAAATAAATCTTTCATTTAACTGTAAGTCATGCAAAGATATTCCAGCAGAGCCACAGAATATAAATATAGAAATGTGCATCATACGTCCCCTTTAAAAGATACACAATAGTGCCAGAAACTTAAAATCAAAATATCCTCATCAGTTAGGAATATTACCACAACCAAGGTGAGTTCAGCTCAAGCAAAAGATGATTTTGAGAGGAAATTGAACTACCATGAAGATATATACACATTATCTACAAAGCTATCATAAACAACAAACAATGGTTCAAGATTAAAAAATGTACAGCTGAAGATGAGACTTACTTCATGTGACTACACACTGTTACTATGACTTTAGCACCACCATACCATCCTGTGCTATTTTTCTTCTGAAGGTGATTCATCTAGACAGCAATAAATTAACTCTTCAAGACACTATCTCTTGTTTGGACAGCACAGAGGAGACAAATGACCGTCGATGTGCGTATGACTAACTGCAGACTTCAACGAAACTGCAGCTATACCTCTGTTGGCGCCTAAGAGGCGGTGAGTGAAGGCCTGACAAATCAGTGCTGACAGGTCCACCTCCACCTGGCCCCTTCCCGCTCCCATCAACGTCTACGATTTCTCAAACCTGACGGGTAACGGCCCGTAGCGCTGTAGTGAAGCTCGGGACTTCACAGCGAAAATGCCAAACACAATCGACGCAAACACACAAAGCCCTTCTCCTGTCATGAAGAGGATGTAGAGGTTGCAAGGGGAGGTCGCCCGTGTCTCACCTGGTTAAGAGACGCTTAAGACAGTTGGCGGGCTCGTTGGCGAGACATTTGTGAGCACAGCGGCGAGAGGAGGAGGTGATATAGCCTCGAGGTGATCGCTGACCTCAGAGGATGGAGACAAGACAGACAAGGATGGGCCTTTTTACCTCAAACAAGAGTTATGCAGCAGAGCTGGGCCAAAGATCAGGGAAATAAGGGATATTTTGACATATTTTGACTCCTAAATTAAATATTAGATACCAGATATGTCATCTTTTGTGGATAGAATGAAGTTTATGCCTTTTCCACAGCTAGAAAAGACTTGACATGACATTTTATTTCCTTAGAATCTTATTTTTCTCCTAAAGAATCATTTTGGGAAAGCGAGTCTTCATTTAAAAAGGAAATAAAGTACTGTAGTGGGTCAGAAATCCAGCCAAATCTAAAATAATGTTATTCATCTGGGTTTCAATACAGTCTTAGTGCTATATAATATGTTAGCACACCTATAAAGTGCTCACACAGGCTTATAAAAGCAAACTGTTCTTCTTAAGTCGCCAACCATTTTCCCTGGTTTTCCCTGGTCCCTGATGTATCGTTGACTATACATCATGTGACAGTGAGTCTATTTGTGTCACAGCAGGTTGGGGAAAATGTCAGAAATGAACATGTCTGCAGCTCCTCCTCACATCTGCTAAACAAGAGGCAGGAAAGCTTTTCCCTCCACAGCGCTGATGACTGGTAGCTTGATGCGGGTAGTTTGCGCCGAAAGAAGTTGCATTTTCTCATCAGGATGTCTGACCTTAGAGTCGATATGTCACCAGTAAAGATACTCAAAACTGCCATTTTTACTGATCTGTCAATCATAACTGTAAAGAAACACATCTTAAAATGTAGATGCAAGAAGGCCAGGGATGCTACAAAATATCTTAAGAACCATTAGTACCTATAGGATCACTATTTGTAACTGTGCAGTATAATAAATATGCTGGAATTTGTCTAGATAGTAGATGTGAGAAGCACTTAATTCCCATCTTGTAAGTCGGGTGTCCTCTCTTGAAGGTGCCAGCCACACCGTAAATCAAGCACGCCTCGTGCTGTTCAAACATCAGAAACCACACTCAAACATATTTTCCCCGACGTTCGTTATCCAGCCTCGGCAGGGGGAAACAAGGTGTGCAGCCTAATATGAAGATGCAAAGCAATCATGCAACAGCATATGGAAGGAGACGGGAAATGCTAAAAGCCTTTTATAAACCCCTAACAGATTCAACTCATTGTTCTCCAGATGCCAGTTAACGGAGCCAATTGAGATTTTAAGCATTTCTGAACAACACGAGGTATTTAACACCAGCTTTCCCCACACACACACACACACACACACACACCGATTCACTTATTGTTTTTCCTTTGATGGAATTTTCTTCAAAGCACGCCTCTTAACGTTGGCGGATCATCCGGCTCGGCCCCCTCGTTTTCAGATCCCTCTTTCTTTTTTTTTTTTATTTTCAACGCAACTCCTCATTTGCGTGCCGAGGTGCTTTACCTTTAGGAAAAGAAACATCAGGGTTTATTAACGGCGAAGAAAAAAAACAAAAAAACAGGAGGATCTCTTAGACTCTCACGCAGAGTATTCCTCTCCCCGGGAGACTAAACAGAACAAGAAATAACATGAGCGGTAAGTATTAATGTATGCCCTTTGATGTCTGGCTTGCAGAGTCCTGTAGCACCATTAACAATTTAACTGAAACATCACATTTGTCAAAACTAAATTGTGCATCTAAGACTGGAGGTTGAGAGAAGACGTACGTGTCTTTCTTTCGCGGAGTTGGAGGAGAGCAGAAAAGGCCCAATTAGAATTGTTTTTTGAACTGGAGCAGAAAAAACCAAAGTGAGTGTGTTGAAGTGTGTGCGTGAAAGAGAGAGAGAGTAAGTGTGTGTGTGTGTGTGTTCAGGAAGGCAGATGAGAGGGCCTACTGCAAACACTCACATCATACATTAGCTTAGCTCCCTCTAGTGTATAATTACAGCACTGACGCATTTTTTTTAAAATTCATCCACACAACCAGAAGCTACTGATTAAAATGTTCACTATGTGTACAAATAGTGTCATGAATTTACAGATTTTCTACAGTTCCACATGGTTTATTTTACATTATTAAATTAGACTAATGTGAACATGTTTTAGAGGTTAGGAATGATTCAGAATGACTAAAAAAACAATTGTTATTTCACATATGCTGCTTATACAAATAATACCTCGTGTAATTGAGTGACAGAGCCTGATTTCCTGTGATAAAAATGTTTTTTCTGCATGTTATTACTGTATAGTGCCTAAAAATCAGCAAAGTAATGGGTGAATTTTGGCTTGATGTGTCCACTTTTCATGTATTTTTCTGTAATTTAACAGGGAATAGTTACCCTTGCTTTAGTGACATGTTCAATGATCTATTGGAGAAATTGTGACTGACATCTGAATTCATGGTGCACTATAGCAACAAAGAATACGCCAACATATAAACTACAAATACATCTGTGTTTGACTAAATTCTATCAGACAAAATGTATCTTCAAATTAAATATCTTAAAACTGATCCTAACTGTAAAGCTACTGACTAAAGTCTTCTTTAAAACCAGATAAAATGTCGTTATAACTAGACCAGAAATTCTGGCTGTAATACCCAAATCTCAGATCTCAGAATATCAGACTCAGCTCATGTGGATCTCGCTAAATGAAGAAAGAGCATACTGTCAACACATACTGTAACGCTGCTTCCTAGTTTTTCGAGTCCAGGAAATGAAAATATCTTTAAGTCTTCATCTTTAATATCATAAATTGTCAAAATGTAAGAGGAGCCGCCCTCAGACACGCCAGTAAACATTAAACAAATCCATTCAGCCTTCCGCAAACAAAACCCAAAATGTAATCATTAACCAATCACACTCAAAGGCAACGTAGCACTTGAATGGGAACACAGGCCGTGTTCAGTGGGTAATATATGGCAATTAATCACTTGATTAATATGCCCTTAAACACACAAAGTGACAGTGACAAATTCTGTTCGCACGTTTGCGATCCCGAAAACGATAATTGTCCAATGAAAGTCTCATTTGTCAAACAGAGAGAGAGGCAGAGCTACCAGTTCAGTCTATAATAAAATACTCTTTTTATTTGTTATATTGTATTTTTTTTTTTTTTTTAACCACAGCTCAAGTCTGCGGTCATTCCTGAAGGAATAAAAGGTAAATCCTTAAAATATTCTCAAAGAAACTCAACTCCTTAAGCAAATAAGTTGATTCCTTAATAACTGTTAAGTCTTTCTTGGAGACACTTTTAGTTAATTTTGTAAAACTAAGGTTGATTCCACAAGAAAAATGATCCCAAAAAAAAAAAAGTCTCTAATTTCACCTTTAAATCACCTCATGATTTATTGTTGATGTTATGAAACACAACAGAGTTTTTGTTTCTCCATACTGATGTCCTGAAGTTGATCTTTGAGAAAACTGTAAAAGTTTAAAAAAGGATTGTATTGTTTTAAACACTGCAGAGTTGTTTTCTCAGCTATTCCCCCACCAGCTGTTACCAGATGCATTCATGTATCAGTATATGTTCTGATGAATAAGATAGTCTTGTCTACATTTCAGTGGATCTTGCACGGCACGGATTATTTACTCTGCAGTCATTTTAAGAAGCTGTTGCCAGACTTGAAATGTTTTGATTTGTCTGCTGGTCTCCACTTCTTGATATCTTTAAGTTGGATTATTGCTACAACTATCTAAAGTAGTTCAGCACCCAGTAAATATTGTTTTAGCCTCAAATGTCCACTAGCAGCTATCAACAGGGCTGCTGTTGATAGCTGCAAAATCCATCCATACATTTCTTTGTTGAGCTCATGAATATCGAAACGCACAACACAGTTTCATCATGCTTGTCACATCCAATGTGATCACATGACATCACAAAATGACAATCATGACCGTATCGGTACGCACAGTAAGATTTCACTGGTTACATGCTGGGCTGCATTACTCCTCTAAAACTGCACCACGTGAACACATTCTGGTGTTGAATTTGTCAGCCGCATGTCCTGTTTTTCTTGCTCGAGCCAATGCTGTAGTGACCCAATTTCCTCATTTGCAAAAGATTCAAATTAATTTCATCATAAAGCAAAAAAAAATAAAAAAAAATAATAATGATAAAACGATCCACTTGTCTCTCCCCTAAACAAATTTCATTCCTGAGGGAAAAACATGTTGTGTGAACGCTTTGGTGTGGACACAATGCAAAAATGATCTTCTTCCATGATGCAAGTTTTATGTGGCAGCAGCAAACAACCGTCTCATTTAGACCTGGTTGGTGGTGACGTTTCATATAAAGTCACAGGAAGGATTTTTGGTGCGGGTCTGAAAATGAAACTTGCACCCAACATCCAACCTCTGCAAACTACTTCCCATTTCTAGTTGTGTCTCCACCATCCAAATCTTTCCTTTTTCCACATTGCATACTCAATCAATTAGTTGTCAGTCAGACAAGAAAATAAATCAACAACCATTTTGATAATCAATTAATCTTTTAAGTCATTTATCAAGCAAAACATTTTCCATTTAGAGCTTCTAAAATTAAATGTCTACAGGTTTTCTTTGGGTTGGTCAGACAAAACAAGTCATTGGACGATGACACTTTGGGGCTAATTTTCTTCCTTTTTCTGACATTTTTAGACTAAATTGTTTATCAGTTATTAAAAAAAACATTTTAATGGATAATGAAAATCTTTAGTTGCAACCCTACAGCACATCGTTACCATTTCTCAAATTCTCTGAGATCAGGCTATTATTTTGGACGCTAAAACCCAGGCAGAATCAGCACTACAAACAAGACTGACGCTGGTGTGAAGTGCACCCGTCACCCAGCATATGACAGCATATTGCCACTGTGCTGTGCAGAAGCCTTCAGTGTGATGTGTGCAGATGAAGGGCTGCGGCTGAGGGCCCGGCCAGGCGGCACGGCGGCCCGAAGAGAAGCGCCGGGAACTGGGGGCTGCAGCGGCCGAGCTCCCCTGGCGCTCCCCTAATGAGCTCCACTGCTGCTCCCGACATGAGCCCTCGCTCCTCGACAACATCACACACACTCCCAGACGGGAGCGAGCCAGAGAGCGGCGCGCACGTATAAACACGCGCTCTGCACAGCTGCGGCACGGAGCCTGAACATTACACACTCAGAAAGAAGTAATATGCATGTTTAAGCATACAGACAGACACAGTCCGACACTAACAAGTAGAGTCGTATGTACATGGAGGCAAAAATAATCTTTCCACTCACACACACACACACACCTCACAGCTGTTGCATAGCCCACTCCAAGAGAGAGAGAGAGTATTTATTAGAATGAGAGACTGACACAGAGAGTGAGAGATGCAATATGCATGCATAAACATGCTTATGAGTGCCAGACACACACACACACACACACACACACACACAGGCTTGACACAGCTGTAGCATGACCACACTGTAACTTAAGAACATTACTAAATGCATACATGTTCACACACACATGCAGCGAGCGATCATGCAGTGTCGTTAAGGTTGGGACGTAATAAGCGTGATTTTGAAATTCAGCTGGTTGCTTTTCTTGGTCTTTCATTACTGTAATTTTAATATTTGGGGATTCTGGACAAAACAAGCAACTGAGGACATCAGCTTGGACTCTGACTGAGAAGATTATCAATCGATTAACCGTTAAAATAATCAGCAGATGAAAGCTAATTCAGGTTATTAATTATTTCTGAAAATGACTTTTCAGATGCATGTTTTGGAGGGTGTAAAATCTGCCTGAACCTGACAATTAAAATTAATTTCCACCAAAAACAAAGAGACCTGATTCAAAAGGGACCCAAAGACAACTGGAAGCAATCCAAAATACATCTGAGGATAATCCAAAATGTGGTTGACCCTAAGAGAGCGAATACCAACACTGGCACAAGCGTGACGCTAGCTGAAAATAAACATGTTTTTTTTCTTTCTGTTTTCTTTTTATACACAGATTATATGTCAAGAATTGAGGAGAAGGTATGATAAGAACCGGAAGCAATTAGGAAAAAAAGCGATATCAGATCTGATGCATCTAAAAATCATCCAGTGCACATCTATCTCATGTGTTTCGCCCCACGCAGGGCATCTCTAACCATCTCAGTGGTCTCCTTATCCACGACAGCGGTGAGTAAGACTTCCAACAATTACTAACACTTACACAGAGATGCCCGATAATGTCTTCCTGAGAAGCAAACAAATTGAATTCGTTTTCATTCCAGTCAAAGAAATCAACTTCCCGTAATTACCCCACAAAACAACAAAAAAGACAAAGAAGAAAGAGAGAAAGAAAGAAAAAGAAAGAAATTTGCAAACTATATCATTTTTTTGCCGACCATTTCAACTAATGATATTGTAATAAGATGCCTCGCAATAGAGTGGGAATGGAAAACGTAATTACATGCATTAGTTTATCTAAGCGCTTGTACCGTCGCAGATCCATCAGTTTTTCAGAGCTCATCTGGAAGCCCATGCATCACTGTCAGGAGCCGTTTGATGGGGGGAAAACGTGTTCATTTGTTAGCCTCGTTTAAAAGATGGCGCCTCAGATTTACTTAGGCCCAGACAGAGCAGAGCGGTTATGACAGCGCCATTACAAAAACACACACACACACATACACAAAAAAGAGGAGGTCTGAGACAGAGCACTCTGCGCCTTGGCAACTTCATCAGCTTTTTGCATTAAGGTGATTACAGCCAATGAGAAGAGCCTGAGCCGTGTTATGTATGTAAATGATGAGATGACGATACGGTAACAGCTCCTCTACCTGGACTGAAGCTGTGTGCGCCTTAGCAGAGCCAGAGCTGAACCTCTTAATGTATTACACCTGCACAAATGCACTTTATCTGGTTTTATCACCCAAAGATATATTATAGATCCTCAACCCATACATCACGTCACCTAATCCTTACATTTAAACCGTGAAAAGCAAGTGATTTGCAAGATTTTCACCCAACAATGACAATAAATCCATTTGATGTGCACTGCTGATATTCACTGGGACAAACCTCCGTCCACTGCTTTCCCATCTAAGACTTTTGTGGTGTTTCTAGTGGCAAAAATCGACATAAAACAGTCTCCGAAGACAGAACATTACACCGCGAGTAACTGTGTTTGTGTTATCTTTAAGAGAACAGGCTCCCTCTTCTCCTCGTGTCGTTGAATGCTGAGTACTTAAACGGGGGTCTGGCGCTTCAGGTTTTTAAGTATCCGAACTGAAACGTCGCAACTCTTTCCCTGCAAAACCAGAGTGTCACTGAATGAATTCACGCAGTTGTCAACACCTCCTACTGACCTCTGACCTCTTGCACTTGTTCCATAAGCGTACAAAGATGTATTGCTTTGCCAAAATTGCCTTTAGGCTCATAAACTATGAGAATATCATACACCAAAGCCCACAATTATACACATTTGTAATTCAGACAAAGTTTAAACTGAGACCATCACACAACAACGGTGTAAAATCTCTCCTCTGAAGCACAGAAAAGAGTTTTTTTGTGTGTGTTTCTTTGATCAAAATTCACTTTCAGGGGCTTTCCTGACATACTACACAAGCAACATCCACACAATCGATAACTATCCAAGCCCTGAAAAGAAAACTACTTTGCTTGAGTGTGAGATACAGGTCAGTTGTTTACTACAGTTATCAATACTACCTAAACAATTAGGTTGCATTTGTGAGCAAAGTCCACTTAATTATTAATTGAATAACCCTGAAAAAGTTAAGTGGACATTGTGTCACTGATGATACAATTAACGAGTCGAGGTTTTTCTGTAAATTGTCCTATTAGAGGTCTGTAAAAGCAACACACACAAGCTTATGCAGTGCTACAGGACACCATTACGTTCCTCAGTCACCGTTTCTCTCAACTCTTAATGGACATTAAACACGGAGCTGAAGAAATACACAAGCACAATCGAGTTAGCGGGCACTTACAGGGGAGAAGCTTTGCCCCATACATTTGCGTAAGAACACATAACTGTCACAAAATTACATGTCATTATTGAGCAGATTGTATGGATTCCACTTATTGTTGCTTAATGGCCTCTTTTTTAAAAAATGTGGTTAGCCCGGTGTTTAAAGATAATGCAGAGGAGGATGCCGGGGCCTCGTCTTGCCCGCCCTCCTGTCCTCCCTCCGCTCCCTCCTTCCAGCGAGAGCAAGAATCTGCTTATTCAGTTACATTTCAAACCTCAATTTCCGTTTGCAATCAGCTCGTTAAGGCTGACGGCTTGAAAGGCAGCCATTAATGACACACACACACACACACACACACACTGTGGCTTCATGTCCAAGAAAGGTCTGTTTCTACTGCAGCCAGGAGAGAGTGCAGAGGCAACTGCAGCCCACAAAGTAGAGAGAAGCCGCCCCCTGCTGGCCTTTACGGGGAAACATCCACTACTCTAAAACAAATCTGGATTTCAATCATCATGAGCTTGTTGTCTCCCTGTAACTGATAGCTTTTTAGTGTACTTGTATCTTTGTGAAGTCCATTGGAGAGAACAGAATCTGTGTCAGAAGAGACTCATCTGTGTTTATTTTTTGTGCTTTTTTTAAAAATCTATTCTGCATTTCATATTAAAAAGAAATCAAGTTTGAACTCTCGCAGCTTGAAGGGAAAGATCACATCCATTATTATTCTCTTTTCTAAGAAGCAACATTTTAAAATAAGCTACTTGGATTAAACTGGAATATTTTTTATACTAGATCTTTTACTTCTTAATAATTATAAATGAGCTACTTTATGTTTTATTCTGAATGTTTATACTTCTCTGTAAGTAAAATATCAGTTAAAGCTGCAGTAGGCAATTTGAACATACACAATGCAACCTTCGGCCTCTGTCTCTGCTGCCTCGCATCACTCCGCCAGCAGCCTTCCCCTCCAGGCTCCCTCCGCCTCCTCCCACAGCCCGTTCCCCGCCGCACAGTCCCACCAGCCCGGCAGCGGCGGTGTGAAGCTCGAGGCGGCCGTGGAGAACCTGCAGCCACAACTCCTTGAGGAGAAGCTCCAGCGGGCGGAGGAGGAGAAAGACCTCTGCTCCGTGGTGGAGTCCCAGATACACCAACAAGCCCCTGTCGCTGTGATTGGCTAGTTATGTGCTGCTAACCCTGATTGGTCTGCTTGATTCAGATCCGGGTCCAGTTTCATAAAAGTATGAAGGGGCGGCCTCTTTTTTTTTTTAAGAAACCCTTCAATTAAATATTGATAGTGACATGCAATGGTCAAAATTAGTTATTTAAACAAAAATTATAATGAAATATTGCCTACTGCAGCTTTAAGTATATATAATTTCACTCAAGTGGGACATTCCTGTAACCTTAAAACTCTTTTAATTCCAGCCAATATTAGTAACACACAGTATTGTTACAGTTAGTAGTTATATTTACTGAGGAGTATATCTTAACAAAGATGCAAATTCTTGGGGAAAATACAAACATTTGGGCACTTAAAAGAAACTGAAATATTTTTATTTTTAAGCTGATGATATTGTAGCTGATATTTTGTATTGATGTTAAAAATCTTAAACATTTGACAATTCTTATGTTATGCTTAAACAACTGCAGAATTCACTGTTTACCCACACAATTCTTCTGATAAAGCATTAAAACCATCATGGGACAGTTAAACTCTCCACTGAAACCCTGACTAATGAAAATCCTGCAAGGTTAGCAGCTATTTTAATTAGTATAATGGAGACTCTGGGATACACTGCTCCCTGCTTCTAATTATTTTTTAGCATTTCTCTGCTTTGGTGTCTGCAAAGTACCCAGTGATAAACCTCTCTTTTATAAATATCTAACCAAATCACACAAGTGATTTGTAAACCTCAAACTGTCGACACAGATATTATTGAATTTAAATCCAGTGCTTTGACTCTCATATTCAACATTTCTCCTACCAATGACGGCTGATTTTGTGAGTCCCTTCATCTGTTTCATTGTGTACGACACCAGGTGTAACAGTTTATTCCCAAAATGGGAGCTATCTCATTTTGAAATCTTTGAGTATTCATTTTTTGGCAGCTTCTCTTGCATGATTCATGAAAGGCCGGTAGAGGGCTAATTGTTCAAATTAATTTGCGTAAACGACTAAGCAAGAGATAACAGAATTACATCTGCACTTCCCTGGCACGAGTTCAACAGTGACGGGCCTCGACAGGCAGCTGCATCAAGACGGCATCCTTGCCAGAAATTAAAAGCCACAAAACATTAATTAATAGACTTTTTGTTACGTTAATCTGCACCAAAAAGGTTTAAGGAGAGCAGGGTGGGGGGAGCTGGGTGTTGGGGAACACAGCACAGAAGTAGGCGTTGTGCATAATTAGAATAAATTAGTTTGATGAGACATAAAAAAGTGGGTGTATGTTGAAGTTAAAATTTAAAAGGCACCGGTTTTGGAGTTACGTTAGCTGACAAGTCCATTAATCACCGTGGTAAATGGAGCCGTTACAGTTTGAGCACACTTGGCCTGGTGGAGTCGGACGGAGGCGGGCTGTCCGCGCAGGAAGCCGTCTGGCGGAGGAACAACCAGGCCCGAAACCCTGGGCTTCTGGGAGTGCGAAAACAGAGCCAAGACAATGTAGGACCATCAATCTCCCGGGCTTCAGCTCCTCCTCCTCCTCTTATTCTCAAATTGAAGGAGCGGCCCATACTTTGCACTTGTCAATTTGGAGCTTTATCTACACGCTAGAGGCTAATGAGCCATCTCAAAGTCTTGATGGCCAGGATGTAAATGATCTTAACTAGCTCTCTGTCTGCTGTCACGAGTTATAGGGCCACGATAGGGCCACGGGGAGCAAAAGGAGAAACTGGAGGTGCTGGATCCTCCAACAATCTCGTGTGAGCTGCTGTGATCCTCTTCAGGTTTTTTTGGGGGGAGGGGAGATTTGTTTCTGTCAAAGGTTGGAGCAAGAATACTTCTAGAGTTCAGGGGGTTTCATTCCTGCAGAGGTCTATATGCCTCAACATATATGAGACAGTGTTTTTTATTATTATTATTATTTAGTGGAAATATGTGGACTGAAATGGTTAAGAGCATTTTGAGTTTGCAGAGCATTTATATTATCAAATTGCATATTGTAAAGACAAGTATGTGCTGTTGCAAAACATCTTTTTTAATAGTCAGAGAGTAAAGGTGTGTACATTCAGGTGACTCAGCGCTGAATCACTCTTTGCAAAGTGCAAATGTGTGGGCGGCTTACAACAACGTAAACCTACATGTGAAGACACAAAGATATGAATCATCATCTTCTGAACTTTTAACATCTTGGTTTCAGCCTACAGTTGTCTTTTTTTTTTATTTTTTTTTTTAGAAAAACACCTAGAAAAACCTTTTTCTTCCCATAAAATAGTCGTTTCAAAGTGCTTTGCTGAGTGGTGAGAAGAAAAGAAAAAACATATACTTGACAGGACAGCATACAAAACACAAAATATTAAGTTATAAGAAAGAAAACATGTAATAGCACTTTTCCAAATGTTAAAAAATTCAAGGAAGCTGGTCAGAGCTGCAACGATTAGTGGATTAATATTAAATTAATCGCTTTAAATTAGACGACTATCTTGATAATCAGTGAGTCATTTTTTAAGAAAAAATGCACAAATTCTCTGGTTCAAGCATCTTAAATGTGAATGTTTTCTGTTATATTTAGTCCTCTATGACAGTAAACTGAACATCTTTGGGTTATGGACTGTTGTTTGGGACCAAACAAGACATTTTATAGACCAAACGACTAACCGGTTAATCGACACAATAATCTACAGATTAACTGATAATGAAAGTAAGAATTAGTTGCAGCCCTGAAGTTGGTACAATAACCACAATACCAACGTACAGAGTAAGAAATAGTAAGAACATCATATACAAGACAGACCATACTGAGAAGAATGAGAGGCCGACTAGCAAGGCCTCTGAGCATTTGAATTTACTTGAGCAATGCCTCTAATGAAGGCTAAAGCTCACTGAAAATGTGAAAAACTTCGGATGAATCACCTTTTCCAATCAGCCGGAGGAGATACAGTGCCCCCCCCACCCCCAACCCTCCCCCCGCAGCGCTCAAACTCCTGCTTTCCCACAATCTTATAGGCAATGTAAACATGCTGCCAGGACGCCCATTTCTCATCTGCTTCTTTTCCCGCCACCATTTCAAGGGATATTATTACCATAAATTATAGCTGTAACGCGAGGTGGGAGGCAGATAAAAAGTGGAGCCTGGGCATCCATTTAGCTCTGGTAAACTTCCCCGTTGCTACTAGTTCATGATCACCCATGCAAACAGACTATTTTATGCCCGACTTGCCTGATGCATGAGAGGGAAAGCGCGCCGCCATTTTTTTAATCCCTTTTCTTCCCTCCTCTACCCTGAAAGAGGAAATCGATGGGAGGACACGAAGAGGCCATTGGTTATGTTTGCTTTAGCGGGAAATGGGCTTGTGTCTGCACGCCGCACGGCTCACCTGGGCCCCGTTCATCTCTGCTGTGTGTGGAGCCCCCAAGGGCCCCGAATGCACCACCCACACTGGTAATATCAACTCTACGCCTACACATAACTTCATAACAAAGCAGGGATCTAACTGTCACAGCAGGTGTGTGTTTTGTAGAATTCTTATTACAGATTTCAATAGAAAAAGTTTATATTGTTAAGATTTTTTAAATATATATATCTATTTATCAACAAATCATGAAGTGGGCTTATTTGGAACACCATGGGCTTAAAGGGTATGTTAGGTACCCATTAAAGCTTATGCCAGACATATTTTAAACTATAAAAACATTTCTTACTTAAATTGCAGCATTATATATTAAAAATGTCCAAAAAGCAGATTTGATGGGCTTAATAGGGATGTTTACCCCAAACACCTACTGTTGTCACAAAGGTTTGTTTAATCCAGATACCATTATTTAAACTGCCCCTGCCAATTTTGAGCCATAATATCTTCAAATTTAAGCCAACACATTGTTAGAAACTTTCTTTAAGACTTTGATTTGCCAATAGATCAAATGGGAAAGCTGCTGATAAGTCAGTTTTCCTCTTACTGGTGGGCTCTTGTTTCATGCTGACATGCTTTGTCATTTTTATGTGTAACAAGAGGTTTGGCTATGTTTGTTATAAACAGCACTCACAAATTACAGCCATATGTATTTATAAATCATTTCACCTCTTTGCAGAATTTAATTGACGCTTCACAACGTTTTTGTGAACGGTTTTCAGTTATTGGGTTGTTGCGTGAAGAAGAAGAAAACTAATTAAGATGCTCCGTGTTTGTTGAGCGTGTTTGAGAGTTTTTAAATGGATAATTCTTACAACTCAAGACGTTTATGCTCATAGTTGCTGACGGTGTTTGCTAGTGCAGTTTTGTATTCACAGGTTTGTTTACCTCATATATTGATTTGTATTAATTAATACAACAAAAAACGACAAAACAATGAGATATTAAAGCTCTGCTGAAAACCAGGATAATATTAAAAAATAATTGTGTGAGCACAGTTTAAAATTACAGTGTCGATTCATGTAAAAGCAACTAATGTAGTAAAGCTATAAAATATAGGTAATTAAACACAGTGTATCATATCCATCATGTTAGAAACTAACTAGGGTCAGTTTCAACTAATAAATACTCAACCCAGAGATGTATGTATGAGCTAAACTCTGATCAACTCCCTGAAAATATTCATTTTGCTCTCTTTGGTTTCTTAATCATTTTTCCTTCCATCTCTCCTCCCATCACCATTTTTCCACCACTGACATCCAGACAGTTGGTGCTGCCATGTTGCTTACAGCCTCATTTTTCTTCTTCTTCTCTTATTCTGCTAATATATTCAGCCTCTTCTTCTTCTCCTGATACATATTCACTCTTGATTGTGGCTGCCAATTAGCCAAGCGAGGCTGTGGCAGTTCATCCATCTGACTTAAAGGTTCCTTGCCACTAATTTTGACGGCCGGGTCAAGTAGCAGAGGGACCCATTAATTGCAATAATGAAGTCTTCAGTGAGTGATCATCAATGACTTCAGAGTGCCATTAATTCTTTAAAGAAATCATCTCTTTATTTTTAATGTTTAGCTTTATCGTCCAGCCAGCTGCTGCAACATCTCATTTATCCAAGAGTTAATAAACATTATGCATACATGATTTCTCTTTCTCTCTCTCTGCTTTTTCACTCTAATTTCTTTGCTGCATACCATTTCATTTGTTTTGATCCCTCCCTCCCTACTCATGCCTCTTTTTCTCTTCTGCCTTCATTTTCATGCTTTTTTTATTTAACTCTTTAACACCCACTCCCACCTTTGGTTTCTTTCCTCAATTTGTCTTTCCCTAATCTCAACTTTATCCTTCACCGCTCTCTTTTTTGGAGCTTCTTCACATTACATTTCTCATGTCTCCACAATCCCTATGAAACCTCTCATTCTCTCAGGCCATCAGGTAGCGGCCGGCTAATTGTTCCCAGAGTCCAGTTTCAGAAGACTTTAACTAACTTTAAAAGTTGGTTAAACACTCATCATCATCCATCTTGCACTTCCAGCTTTACCTGTCTTTATTTCCTCCTTGCTCTCTCTAGAAACTCTCCCTCCTCTTCCGTCCCTCCTCCTTCACCCTTGTTTCTCTTTTCCTACATCACCCTGACATTCCTCTTTCCCTCTCCTCTCATCTTCCCACTATCTTTTCCCTTCCTCGTTCTGTCTCTCTCTTCACTCACGCTGTGCCACTTCAGGTCTATATTTGCTGCTTCACTGGACAAATACAGGATCTATATGGGCACAATTTCCCGGCCGTCGGGTCTTCCTATTCATTCTGGTGCCAGACAACAGACAGCTGTAAAGTAATAATAAATAAATGTGTGTGTGGGGATATGAGCAAGTCCTCCCACACAACCCAACACACAGATGTAACCGCAGCCCTACAGACAGTGAACATGCATGAAGAAAATTCAATATCGTTGGTGTTTATCGATTTTCAGTTTAAACGCACCGTTATAAAGTTTAAATCTCCACTGGATTCAACTGATGTAAGCAAGTATTTTTGTGACTAGTTTATTAGCCTGTCAATTATCAAGAGTTACCTTGAGAATACAAAACGGTTTCTTTCTTTCTTCAACATCTTGTTAAAATGCAAAATGCCTTTATTATTGAGGTCAAAGCTCTGACCCCTGACCTCCTGCTTGTAATGTTGGAATTGTCGTCCTCTTAATTTATTCTGGGCTTGAGCGTAAAAACCTAAATGAACACAAAGCTTAAGTGAGAAATGTGTGAAAATACGACCCAATCATCGCTTCACTTTTACTGAACATCTACAGCTTCAACTTGTTTTTGCAAAAGTGGAATTTAGTGTGATCAAAGGAAAATAAAACCATTTATAAGCAGCTTTGTTTGTGTTGTCCGCCAGCAAGATATCTCAAAAACTAATCAATAAATATGTTTGACTTGAATTCCCGTACCATTAATCTATTTCAAACAAAACAAATCATTCAATCTATTTAAAATATTAATTTACCTACAGTATCTATGCATCTACCCATCAGTCTTTTCATCTATCCATATATCAATCTATCCATGCAGTTACAAGCTGCACTACAGTTTGTAGCCATTACTCACGGTGACAGTGAAGAAGTGACTGCCAATAATCCCAACAGTGAATACATGTCAAAGACAACTTACACCGAGCTCTCTGTGACACTGCTGGATTTCAGACATGAAAGATAGACTTGATTCGCCCCTCTGACAGCGAGTGTAAAGCCTCTGTGCTTTCGTGGCGTGGCCCGAGTCAAATTGTTCATTTTACCTCTAATCGTGTCATTTATCAAAATGCTGCTCAGCCGCGTCAGTAAGTGCAGTTATGCTAACTAGATCTGAGCGAGGCCACGGAGAGGACTAACCATCATTCAGCTTTGGGAGGTCCAAAACAGATGTTAGCTAAAGTAGGCACCAAACAAATATTTTCAGGGCTAGTTCAAGTTTTAAAATGTCATTTTTAGCCAACATTAACTGGACGAAAGCAGATTTTGGCGTCGTTTTTAGGATCAAGCACAGTAATACGCTGACTATAGAGTCATTCAACTGCAAGATCAGGCTTTTAACCTTTCTGTAGAAAAGGCGCACGCTCTGCTGACGCGTCCTTAAGCAAGACACCGAATGGCTGCCAACTCCAGGGCTGCTGATCTGTAGCTGACCTTGACCTCTGACCTTTCTACGAGGGGTGGGAGACAGCAGGCATTTCCGCTCAAGGGGAGCGACACAGTATCAGAAAGATTTAGTATTTATATTCTATATAATGATACGTTCTGTTCTGTGTGACATGACTTTTTATTTCTTTTCTTATCATGAATAAAGCTGCTCAACTGCTTCTTCTTCACTTCCTGGTACAAAGTCTCATCTCTTCAATAAGGTTTTCTAAACAAGATTTTGTATATATCCTTAAGACATGAAGCACAGGACATGTTTAAAACTCTGTCTCACTTTGGGGCAACTGTGGGTCTTGCATGTCCGCTTTGTCCATTAAGGTAGAAAAGCACAATATTAAGTGCAGTACATTTACCATTTTAATACTTAAAGTTAAAGTTTTGAAGCATTGCTCAGTATCTAGTTATATCTTAAATGAAAAGCTTCATTGTGTCTGAGCCAGATTTAATGTTTGCTGCAGGACCTTTGATTAAAAACACCTATTTCAGCTTTGACAGGTATTTAAGTGTTGTTTGACAGCCTATTTAATCTGACAGGTCCTACGTACGTTCTTTGTAAGCAAATTATGATTGAATTTATTTTAATGATGGCGGTTATACTGTGTTTTTTATTTACTTTTCATTGGGAGCTACCTACCACAGTGTCTTACCAAAAAAAAACATTTGAAGCTAGACAACCGTGACCTTTAGGATTACAAAAACCTTCTACAAACAGGTTTTAGTACCGACGGTCACATTGCACAGTCACATGGCCAGGAAACTCTCTTTTTAAATTATTAGACGCAGGGCTGCCACCCGACAGAACGAAAAAACAGTCGAGCAGCTGGGTTATGAGACTGTATCCTCCTATTTGGTTTTTATTGAGACAGTATCAACCCAGGGCAGAGCACCACAACACAAACACCAGTCAATTTACCCATTCTGCATCCAATTCTCGCTGATGATTATGAGCCGCGTTGCTGCAGTTGATGGAGAGATTAATCTTGCTTTGATAGAAATATGTCAGTTTCTGCAGGCTGTGATGGATGTGATTTATCATTCCGGACAAATCTGTGCCTGAACGTCCCTCCTCCTGACAGCTCTATTGTGGCAAGAACGTCCCAAAATGTCACCTGTTGTACGCCCAGTGACCTTCTAATTTTCTAATTCAATTTCGAGAACTCCCCTCCCCGCTCGTCCACTCATATCATGAAGCAGTAATAACAATTACACACCGTGACTGGCTCCAAAACCTGCAATTCCCCCACTTTAAATCAAAACCCAAGTAGTCTTTTATTAAGCTGCCCGGTTAAATCAATCTAAATCTAAGCATAATAACTCTCTAATCAGGTGCTGGGGAGAATAATAGGTTGTCACGCTCGAGGAAAAATAGGCAATCATGGAATGTTTTCTTTAATTAGGCCGGCTAAAGTAGAAGGGCACGGCAGGAGAGCGGGACACATTCATCATAGCCAAGGTGGGAAATTACTTCAATTACTCAGGAAGGGGAGAGTGAACAGAATTACAGAAGTCAGAGAAGCAGAAGAGAGGAGACTGTGATCTGCAAGGAAGTCCAAATGACACCGGGGGCAGAGGAGGCAAGGAGTGAGGTAAGAGGGGTAGGAGGACAGAGGGAAGGTGGGACGAAGGCAAAAAAGTAAAGAAAACTGTCTCGATCTGTCTGTAGAGAACACAGGGATCAAAGGTGGTGATCAGCTGATCGGTTCTGGATTGCTCAGTTGGTTTTGTATGTCTATTATTATTCATTTATTTTGTTCCTATTCATGAGCAAATTGTTTTCATCAATCATGTTCATTACGATGTTGTCTTATATGTTTCTGTTTGGGCAAAGTCTGAAGTTTGGTTTTTGACTTCTGTCACATTTGGTTTTCATCTTTTATCCAAATTTTATGCTTTTGTAAAAAATGAAAAAAAAAAAAACTTAAAAAGGAAGATGAGAAGGAAAAGATACAAAAAGATACTTTTTTTTAAAATCAGTGACAGAAGGACAGAAAGGAGGCAGCAAATGTGAAAGAATAAAAGATGGTGGAAGAGAGGAAGAGATGAAAAGGGAGGCAAGAGGAAAAAAAAACGCTGGACAGGAGCGTAGAGAGAAAGTAAAGGACGGAGGGGTAAGGAAGGCAGAAAGAAGAAAAGTTGGAAAGAAAACAAGAGACACTAAAAATGATGAGCAAAGGAATAAGCGGAAAGAAGAATGGAGGGAAGAAGGGGGGAAAAAGGAAAAGGAGAGAAAGAATCAAGGAGGAAAATGAGTGAAAACTGGAGTTACAAAGATTTAAAATTGTAGAAAAGAGTTTCAAATTTCAAGTCTCATGAACCTGCCATGCAAAGAGATGGAGAGGGAGATGAAGGCAGAGAGCGAGAAGAAAGGAAAGAAGGAAGGAAAGAAGGAAAGATATAAAGAAAGAAAGGCAAGCGAAACCTCTCTGATTGCCAGTCGCCTCTTGCCATGGCTGTAAAACAATCCTCCATCACTCATCCTAAAAACTGGACCCCTACCTACACGGCCGACAACCCTCCGCCACAGAGCTCCCAGTGTCTGTCAGCTTTCCCAGAATGCAACGAGAGAACGACTGAGCGAGCCCGGCTGTAATTCCTCCCGAGATGACGAGATAAACGGCCTCTTACTGTAACTGGATCTATTGATTGGGACGATGCTTTGGCAGGTTGTGGATCCAGTTTGTTCTGTGACTGAAGACCTGCCAGCTCGGCCACCGGCCAGATAAACACAGAGATTATGACTTTTGATAACTGCGACGCTCCGGCTGGCTCTGCGCTCAGTTCAGATGAAGTAGCTGGCGTGACGGTGACGAGGAAAAGCTCTGAAATGGATCAAAGCACTTTCACTCTCCCACTATCCATTTATTAGGTACTTTGACAAATTAACAGCCAAACCAAATGTGTCTCACTGAATTTTACAAGGAAGAGAGCAGCCTGCTATCCTCTGATAGTACGTGAACGCTCCAGCGCCATTTTTCACAATGCTCCTTAGAGCTGCAGCAATTAGTCTATTAATCAATTAGTCAATCAACAGAAAATTGACTATTGTGATAATGGAATAATCATTTTGAGTCATTTTTCAAAGAAAAATATTGATTTTTTCTTATCTTAATAGTAATCTGAATATCACTTTCTGAACTGTTGATCAGACAAAACAAACAGCAGGAGCTTTTTTAAGTTTATCCCCCCCTTAAAAATACTTTTTTTCATAAAAGAGAAGATTAAAAAGCAGTATACTCACACAAATATACAGTAAAAATCATGTGTCCTCCAAAGTGAGGAGTGTGCGGCAGGTCAAAATGAAAAAAACAAAAGAAAAACGAACATAGGACTCACATAGTCTGCCTGCAGTAAGCATTTTTGACTGAAACATGCACCTTTTGACCCCAAATCTCTCCAAAACTGTTCACCAGGCATTTACTTTGATTAAAAAACAGGCAGCTCATAGTGTATTAAGACAAACTGAAATACTGAACATGTGGAAATTGTTCTGATAATAAAAAGCGTCACCATGGTGCACCCTGGCTGTTGTCCCAGCTTCTACAAAGTAATAAAGAGTAATGAGTTGTCTGCCAACAGTAGCAAAAAAAGAAAGGGTATGCATATCCAAAAGTAGGCTTTATGGTTACATCACTTTGGGCTTTAGGAAACTGTGATGGACAATTTTTCACCGTTTTCAGCCGTTTTATAGACCAAATGATTAATCGAAAAATAATTTGTAAGATTCCCGTAAATTTTATCACCGAGCTTTAACTCCAACCCTCATCCAAAACAGTCGCGCCAGAGGACGAGCTCTGATAGCAGAAGATGGAGGGGGCTCTGTCAGTATCACAGCAAGGTGGTAATCAGGCAGGGATCTGTGTTTCACTGTGGCGATCAATAAAAGGATTGCAGCGTGTTCACATCTTGCAACTGTGCGGTATTATCAGGTTGGAGCGATCCATCATGACTTGATAGGTGGTCAATGGCGGAGCAGTCGGAACTTAATAAGAGGAAGAGGTATAATGCAGCTCGTGACTTTTCAAAGGATCTCGCTGTTGGAGAAGTTCGTGCGTTGTTTGTCTAAAATGGAGGGACGGGCGGGGAGGGAGGCGCAGCGGGGAGGGAGGCGCAGCAGGTCGACCGCTCAGCTGTGAGAAGCTGCTGCAGATTTGGATTTTCATTATCAATTAATCTGTTGATTATTTTCTCAATAGAATTGTTGTTTGGTCAATGTCAATCACTTTTTCCCAAAGCCTGAGGAGAATTTTAGTATTGTTTTATTGAAAAATTACTCAAAACAATTAATAGATTATCAAAATAGTTGCTGATTAACTTTCTGTCCATCGACTAATGGATTGATTGGCTAATCGCTGCAGCTCTAATCTTCTTATCAATTTATTTTTATCTGTAAGTCCAGTAAAATCATTCTAACTTCAAATATTTCACAAAATCAAGTTTACGCTCTTTTGTAGAAAATCCTTGACACAAGTCGATTTCTCTTGGAAACAGTTTGAAATATTCTCGCTGCACTGATAGATTTAGAAAATAGAAGGTAAATATTTTTAGGAATAATCTTTAGACAGAAATGACTTGGTGAAATATGCTGATTTAAATAATACAATACAATAATACAAATGAACATAGCTTTCAGTACCTCTAAATGTTACAGGTTTATCTTTTTTCTGTCCTTCTTCCCCTCTTTTCTCCCTCCTTTTACTCCCCACTTTCTCTTTCCTTGCTCCCCACCTCGTTCTCTCCTCGTCTCGTGGATCCTTACTTTCCTCCTTCCTTCCCCCTTTTTTTATTTTTTTGTTCCTCTCCACCTCATCACACATCCTCCTTTCTTGTTCTCTTCCTCTTCTCCTTCCTTTCTGTCTATCCTTTCTCTGTCATTTCTTATTCTTTTCCTCTCCCTCTTTTAATTAATTCTTCTCTTCTCCATCACTTTTACCAATCTGCCTTCCTCCTCCCTCTCTCACTTTTCTCTCTCCTCTTCCTTCTTTCCTCCCCATTTTTCCCCTCCATCTTTTTTTAAAAAATCTACCTCCCTCCTCTCCCTCTCCCTTTCTGCTTGACTGAACAGAGAGCTCCATCATCATTGCAGGGCCAGCCCAATTTTTGTTATAAAGGCAATAAATCATTTCAGCTTTCATCTATTGTTATTGATGAATGACCAATTATTTGTCATCTAATATGCTGAAAAACGATGACCCAGGGAGACGGATCAACTTCTTTGTTTTTCCCTCCCGCACTGCCTGATGTGACACAGGACAGCAGTGATGGATTGTATCCTTAAACTGTTATTACATGTATAATGTGGCGCTCAAATCCGACATCTCACTTAGCCTGCGTTCCTCCTCCCCTAAACAAATAGATATCAGTTACATTATAGAATAACAGAGAAAAGATGATGATATTCTGCAGCCTTGTGATGAAGAAGTTATCAAAAGATGAATTAAGGTCAGTCGGGGTGAGACGTGGTGTCACTCCTCCTACCTGTGCTACAACATATGTTTAAAGAATTTACACTTTTTAATGTAAAAATCTGGTTTTGAAAAAGATCAGCATATAGTATTTATAATATAAATACAAAGATCATAATATAAGACACACAAATGTACAGTTGAGGACCAAGATCCAGCTGATGAGTTAAGGCGCCTTTAGACTGTGCGACAACAGCGATCGTGTAAGTTTATCTCATGTCACGTTGTGCGAGACGCCTCTAATAAAATCTTGGTCACAATCTGTGTCAGACTGTACAATATCGATTTGAGGCTGTCAGATTGTGTGACGAATACCTGGTGAATCGGAGCGCTATAATGTAAATAGACAAAAGTATATGAGAGCAGGAGGTTTGTCATTCATCTGCAGCTGATGTTTGAAAATGGTCTTTGGTCTCCAAAGCTGCAAGTCGGTCGTCAGTGGACAAGTCTCACAGTGAGATTTAGGACGCCATGTTGGATTGACGACCAAAGGTTTCACCACATTTCTCTAAAGGGGCCTTTTCTCCATTCTGACTATTAAAACAACTTGACAGTTTTAAGACAATTGACTATTTTGCAGTATTTGCAAAACTGCAATGATCCTCTGTTAAATTTGGTTCCAGCTGTTTCACACTTCAGCACATAAGCACACAAAATGAAAAACCAACTAACACCACTGTATGCTGTGAAAAATGTCCCTTTTTTCCCCCCATTTATGTAAAATGAAATTATCATTCTAATACTTGACTGCATTGGAAAAAAATCTCTGCACACCTGAATATGTGACGGGTGCGTTGGAGGAAGGGGCAACGTTTCAGTCTATCCAACCTTCAGCAGGTATACGGGCAGCAACACTTCCATATATTGATTGTGTGTGTGTGTGTGTGTGTGTGTGTGTTCATATATATATATATATATATATATATACACACACATATATATATATGTGTGTGTGTGTACAGTACATAGGAGCTGCCTCAATCATCCAATCAGAGGACTACAGAGATTGGTTTGACTGATGAGCACCTTGAACTAACACAAGTTTGCATCACCAGTCAGAAAATATTATTAAAAAGATTAGAAAGATACAAAATAACACAATATAACGATGACAATAATAAATATTTTAGCAATAAGTGAGCAGTGTGCAGGAGTTCTTCTCGTTAATACATGACTGCAGAAATGTCCTTGTGGTTAACTTCACAATTCAATCTTTTTAGTGTTGATGATCATTTTAATTTTAGTATAATTGGCTACAACTGTGGACTTGTTTGCAACTTGTCAGATTGTGTTGTTTGCCCTAATGGATTTCTTTTTTTCTTCATTAATTTTATTTAGTTTTAGTTATTTAGTCTTAATTTGGGGGGGGGGGGACTACTCCCTATATGATTTATATTCTGAAGGCCTGATATGACTGTGATTAGTTGTTTACCTGCCATCACCTAGAGGACAGTTTACAGCTTCGTTTTCACAGTAAAACAACACTGTAAATGGGTGAACATGTCTGCAGCTCTGTGATTTACCTGTTGAGGGTTCTGCTGTGGGGTTAAAGAGGGTTTGATTCAATTTTTCTCCACAGCCCATCAGTCACTGGCCTGGTCATGACTGTCTATCATGAGTAAACATCCAACCACTGAAAAATACAATGACAATATAGTACAAGTCAATTTGGTGATTCAATACAATTAATGCTGTAGGAAATTATAACATAACATGCATATAATTCAAACGATAAAGAAAATATTGTTAGTTGCAGCCCTCTCACTTTGTTGCTATACTAATAAATTCACGTGTGCAAATGATAATACATTTTTGCATCAATTAAGTTAGAGTGCACGTTCCAGTTTGCTAAAAAAACGGTAACTTGGGTATTTCCACTTTATATTTACTTCAACTCCACAACAGTAGAAAAATGTACTTTTTACTCAACTTCAGTTATCTGACAGCTGGAGTTAGTTTTTCACAGAAAAAATGGCATTAGCATTTTATCGATTAAGTTTAACTACCCAACCGTGTAAAAAGTACTTCAAATTAGCTCAGAGTACATATTTTAAATACACTTTGCTTCTTTAGTTAACTGCTATTTTAATTACCGGACTTGCAGTTGAGTTTTTTGAAGTAGCCGGTCTGAATGCTTCTTCCACCGCTGTTTCCGAGTCAACCATTTGTTTGGAGTAAAGTTAGCCAAAGTTTAGAAAGGCTCAGACTGTATATAAATAATGGACATAGCCACCGTGACGTCACCCATTGTGGACTTCCGCTTTGAACATGGACGTATTGAAGCCTCGAGTTTGACATTTTGACTGTCGCCATCTTGGATTTTTGGAACCAGAAGTGACGAGAAGTGACCATATTTGGACGAGAAGGTGGAGCTGACCCCGACGCTAGCTGCTAGCTTGGTTAGTACGGTGCATTTACAGTCTATGGTTAACTGTGTGCTAATGCTAACGCTAATGCTAATTTTCGCTAGTGAAAAACGGGCTTAAAACCATTAAAACAAAATGTTCTTACTGGAAAAACAACATTAGAAAAATATATTTTTTACTCTGATTCCATCACTGCAGCTCAGAATAACATGAGACACCTGTGTGATGATAACTGAAAATAAAAACGAAAGATTGCCTGTTATTATAATCCACACACTGTTAATTGGCTCCCATGATTATAAATGCAACATTTGGGTCACATAGACCTCATCAGTCATTAACTACGTTTCTACTCTTTGCTTCAGTAGCAGAAACAGTCTGGCATTACTTTTATTTTTTTTTTTATCTTGCTCTATCTACTCTACTCTACTCTAATCTAATCTACTTAAAAGTTGGCTGTAGGCTACATCTGTTGTTCTGAGTTGACCCTCTTTTTATCAGGTTATATGAATACACTTCATTTCATTTCAATAGCCTTATAACATCGTCCCAATTTACCTGAAACATGCTGGGACACCAAGAAAATGTCCTAATTTAAAAAATGTAATTAATTTCAAAACAATGTTTATTTTGGTACACTATTACATCATACATTATATAACATTTATGTCTACAATATATTAGTCATTCGAATTTTATACCCCAATATTAAAATCAAGTTGAAGCATATGTCATTTGGAAGTACAATGCTGTTTTCTTATGCTGTCCCAATTAAAGTGATGAAAAACTTCATTTAATCGACAAAAAATGAATTCAGGTAATATCTTCTGTACTGATACACATTTGCTGATTGTTATGAGGCACACCTGCGACAGGATTTCCTGGCATGAGTTGAGCATGTGCTGAACACTGCATTGTGATTGTGACAGAGCTTCACAAAATACAATACCATAAAATATAGGTGCAATTTCAGCATATTTACATAGAGAAATGGAGACAGAGATAGAAAGCATAGAGAAACAAAACAAAATTTAGAAAATACAATAAAAACTGGAAGAAATTACAATGAAAACTTGTGATAAAATTACCTGCTAAATCAAATTCAATCCAGGGTGAAGCATCTGTAGAATCCCTAAATATGATGTTTATGGGGAATTGCTGTATGAGCAAATAATTCTTCATTTTCACCCCCAGTTAACTGCTAGGTAATATTTAATTTGGCCACCAGGTGCCAGTAATTGATCACACAGATTATCCCCTCTGGTTGGGCTTATGCAATATTTTGAAACATACTGGGTGCAAAATGTAATAAAGTTATGAAAATGTTCTCTGGCTGCTATTTTCTCAATTAT
The DNA here is from genome assembly GCA_038419695.1 of Scomberomorus guttatus. NCBI lineage: Eukaryota > Metazoa > Chordata > Actinopteri > Scombriformes > Scombridae > Scomberomorus > Scomberomorus guttatus. The sequence goes on along the minus strand of CM076468.1, from coordinate 15,179,646 downwards.
GACATTAGTTTTTATTCTTTATCATCAGTAAATGTTACAGTGGAAGTGTCTGAGATGAAGTATGTATTGATTTTAGGCCTACTTGGTGTGTTGGTGTAGTTGAAATATTCAGCCATTGGAGGTCAGTGTTTGACTAAATATTGTGCCACAGATACAGTGAACAGAAACTACAGCAGGCCTTCTGTATAGGCTATTAGCTTCTGTGTGTTTGTGTTAAGCCAAATTAATAGCTTGAAAAGCAGCGGTGCATTAATTCTACTTTTTGAAATCTGATAGTCATTTTATGTTAAAAACATAACATTTGAAATTGATCATTCAATATACAGTACTGTATGTCTTCATCATATCAAGATCTAACAGGCTGTTAAAGTGTTTATATAAGCAGAGAAATATCTGAACACTTTCCTTCCATATTGAATTATCTACTGTTCATATTCAGCTTTATTTTTCATGGGCAAAAGAGCAGAAAAGTCTGCCAGCAGTGCCGTGAGATAATTTTATCCTGTTGTTCCTGGAGCAGTTTCACTTAGTCAGGGATTTTAAAGAAATGAATGTAGAAATGGATTTCGTTTTCATGAAACCACACAAGCTACGGCATTGACAGAGCCAACAAAGTGAGACTGTGCCCCACAGTTGGCAGTTCTTCTCGCTTGTTTTGAGGAAATTTGGATTTTAGTAATAGATAGAAGGATTGATTCATGCGGAAATAAAGCATGAAAAGCGACATGAAACCCCAAACCCAAATTTCTACAAAACATGTGGTCCAGTCAAAACAATAACATACTTAATTTGAAGTAACATGAACTTGATCGTAGACATTGTTGCTTCTTTGGAGTGGTAGAAAGTCAACATAGGGTTTAAACAAGATAATTTGAGGAAGTAACATGTAAAAGTCGAAGATTTTGCTTTGACACATGCTCATAAATTAGTAGTAGTAGTTGCAGCAATTGCAGCTTTACTCCTACTGTGGCTTTAGATAAGAACATCACTAAACACGTAGATGTAAATGCAGCCTAACAGTGCAGTGCTCTTATTCTCAGAAGTGTTATGAAAAAAAAGTGGCACAGTCCCATTTCATTTGTTAAGGGGCTACTTAGGAATGAAAGATGCCCCCCTCCCACCGCCCTTTTTTTTTTTTTCTTCCAAGGACGTATGAGCTCATGCTGCCTGGCCGGCTGCCTGGACAAGGAGGAAGAAGAGGAGGAGGAGCCGGATGCATTCATCAGGTACATTACATCACCACGGGCCAATCCCCTGCTCTCTGCCTTTCACAGCAGCGTCTGTCGCAGAGTTTAGCGTGTGGGAATTGGCTCAGGCTGGATCTTACCTCGAGAAAAAGGGGACAAACAGGGGTCACGGGGTCGAACCGTGTTTGGTTCAGGCGCCCAAACCCTCGGCTGTGATGTGCGTAACAAGAAGAGAATCCTTCCATGACTTGGAAGTTTTGATTTTTAAAGAAAGGTGTCCCCAACCCTGGTGACAAAAGGAAGAAAATCATACATCTTGAGTGATACGTGTCGTTATATGGCTTATAGACATTCTCAACTGAAGCAAAGAGCTGCTACAAAATGTTTTAACAGACCACTATATGCCTCTAGTATTCGTCAGCCATTTCAAAAAAAGTGTATTTGTTGCCTCTAGTATCTGATTCCTCCCATTTGTTCAAGGTTTTTAATTTCACAGACAATTTGTATGAAGATCATCCACTTTTTGTGGCTGTCACAAGGTCACAGTTGCTCGCTTTATAGTTAAATTTTCAGGTGTGAAATGTTATGCAATGTTCTTTTCAGTACATGAATGAACCAATTTTTAACTCGAAAATTCTCAAGTTAAACCAAGTTTTCAAATCAACTGCGTTTTGTACGTATTTTAGCTCCCATTCAATTAAACTCACCAGTAGAAAAAAACAGGCTGTTTTTAGCTCCTGTCTCTTTAAGATGAGCCCACTCTGTTCTGATTGGCCAGCTCCAGAGGCTACGTAAACAAACTCCGCATTCTTTACTTGAAATGGAAACTTCTCAAATACATCCGTACATGTTCGAGCCCGAGTCTGATATGAAATATGTGAGCGGGCAACGTGAACAACCTGTGGAACAACCTTAGCAACAAAGGCTACAGGCAACAATCTGATGTCATCACGAGGAGGAAGTAGAGGTAACTTTACAAACGAAGTGTTCAGAGCAGGTTGAAGCCCTGGCTTTTGGCTTGCAGGCAGCATTTTTACATACAAGTTTTGGACCTTTGCCCATGTTAATTACAGACATGATAACAGTATAAAAAACACAAATCACAAAAAAGTATAACATGTCTCCTTTAAAGCTTTCAATGCACATCTACAAACGTGCACACAGAGGCAGTGTAGCAGCTGAGTATCAAAGTATCATTTACTGTGGTATTGATTTGTCCAGCACAAGTGATAAATGTTTCTGGTGACAGCAGGTGGTGGAAGGCTGATGGGAAATAGCATCACTTTTAAACATGTTTCTTATTCTTTTCAGGGTCGCATAAAGAGGAATCAGTGGGGGGTGATGGGACATGTGGTCTTGATTTGGAGAAACAGTGGCACTGGTGACAATATCTAAAAATAATGCGCAACTCTGGAGATCCTGGGTGCTTCGGGGACGCTGTTTGTACATAAGCTGTCAGCCTTGTTCTGCTTCAACCACTGTGTGTGTGTGTGTGTTTGCAACCCTTTTACCCAACGTGGACGCACCATTCATTCCATGAAAGCTGAACTGATAGAAACAGACAGACCAGACACATTTTAAGAGCACTGTAGATAGATAGATAGATAGATAGATAGATAGATAGAATGACCTTTGACCTTCTTTTACCCACATGTTCAAGACTGTCATCGAAGTCAGCTGCGGCACAAACATCAGCCATGTTGTGTCCTCGTTTCACTTTTCCTTTCTGTAGAGAGAAGGTGAAACGGGCATCGCTCACCGCTCATCTGCTGCACACACACACACACACACACACACACACACACACACACACACACACACACACACACACACACACACACGCACACACACGCACACACACTGATATGATTAGCATCACTCGCCCTTTAAGAAAGTACATTGTGTACATGAGAGAGAGAGAGAGTCAGAGCCTGGGATTAGAGTCGACCAAATTACGTGTGTGTGTGTGTGTGTGTGTGTGTGTGTGTGTGTGTGTGTGTGTGCGCTTAAAGCGAACATGGAGACACATCAATAGCAGCCACAAAACATCTGCATCCCTCCTGTGAAACATCCAGAAACTTTAATGTAATGATGCCAGAGGAAGTTGTAAGAATCGCAGGAATCAAGGTGACATGCAGATCCAGGCAGTAAAAAGTCGATAGCAGGGTTTAGAAAATATAATGAATAAAAGGGATCAGGATAAGCTGCATCCTCGGGTCAATACTGAGGAGAGTTTACAGTCCAGTCCAGCAACCAGGATTAAGATTTCAGTTGATATACTTCTTTGTGAGACGGTGTAGATTGATTAAAAATCTCCTTAAGCTTTTTATTTCAAATTCTTTCAGTTTGTTCGAGTTTGCCTTGAACCAGTTTCACTTGCTTCTCACACCATTAAGTATACACAAACCCTTAACGTATAAATGTAGAAGAAAGAGAAGAAAGACTACAAAAAGCTCTTCTTCTGTGTACAGTATGTCATTTTCTGTGCAGCAGGAACAGTGAGTGTTTTGAACAAAAAATTGTAAAATGGAGCTTCTACACTCGCTTGGGTTAAAAGCCTTTGAATGTCTTATTTGGTGGAATGAAACCACCCACATTTTTTATATTTTTCCATGTAAGACACTTTACAGAAGTAGGTGAAATTCTGCCAAGTCACAACAAAGTAAAAAAGGGATTAACACACCATTAAATGTCACAATAAATATCAAAAATCCTGTTACTTTTGCCTCCTGGAAAGCAGTGTGTCTTCAATGGTCCAACCTGTTAAACTACAGCGCTGCACTGTACCTTTAACTGAGGACACCGAGGTCATGTCACCAGTATTGTTTCTGAGAATTTGGGGGTTTAATTGACCTGAAGACAAATTTACGTTCTGCAGTTGCACAAAAATTAGATACGGTGGCTTTTGAAGGTTGATTCTGACACTTTCTAAGTGTGTTAATTGAACATTTTTCTACAAAAATGTAATATATGTAGCAGAAAATCTTTCCTGAAACTTTTTTGGTTGCTTGTTAAACACTTCTTGGGGGATTTGGACTCACCTTTGCTAGAATCCTGAACTTTAACAATTTCAGAACGATGCCATCAGTTAAAACAATGTCTTTCTATCCCACTGGTTTGAACTATTACATAATTACCAGTATTTATGATTGTATTTAAATGATCAGTCCCATTATTTGCCACTTTAACAACCCAACATAACAGAAGAATTTAAACTATGAGCTTCTTTTAATAAAAAAATCTAATATTACTGTGAAGAAAGAACCTATTTTAATGTAGAGTTACCCTCAAACTCTTTAGGATTTTTCAGGCCTGTAGAAAAACAGACATGTACTTGTGCAAAATGTCACAGATTATTAACTGAAATAATAAAAATCACTGCTGAGTCTTTTGGAGGTGCTGCAGGCCTAAATCAATGAAGCATCTGTGATGGGCGGAGCCTAATCAAATAACCCAATGACTTACACGCCCTCCCCCACCTTCCCTCTAACACCCGTGCCAGGTTTCTACATAAGATGATCACTGTGGTTTAATAGCATGAAGCGATAGTTAGATCAGATACCGCGTTGGCAGGAGCTCTCTCTGTCTCTCTCCGGCGTTATCAAGCAGCGTGTTTGGAGCAGCGATGACAGCGCTGGCACAAACAGGCAGTGCTGGAAGCTGGCCGTAGACCAGCTGTGTTGAGTGTGTGTGTGTTGGTGTGTGGCGCCTGTCTGGCTTTTGGCTGAAGCTCAAGGTTGAAGCCTGTTTGAATCAGGGAAATATAAGTGCAGATGCCAAATGTGGACATATATATCTCCATTTTTAGAGGGACAAAACATTAGTGTACCTAAAAGCTGCAATATGCATCTTTTATTGTATCAATATAACAAATAATTCCACTGTACTGTACATTTTCAATCTGCGTGAAAGCCCTGTTTGCTTGAATTTGGCTGTTCGGTCATGTTCACATGTTTTGGGGTGTACACCAACTCCTGTGGGCGTGTCATGTCGGCCTCGCCAACATCAACCTGAAGGACAAACAAGCTGAATGTTCAGAAACACATTGATTAAATCTAGAGGCTTTAAGGACACCTCACATGATTGATGACAGCTCCTCAACATGACTGACCGATGCCGAGAAACTGAGAGGAAGGAGGAAGGAACTAAGGGTGCGGTAGCATGATTCGATGTTGAAAAGGTGTGGGGGGGAGGGGGTTTCCAGAGCTGTTCGACCATCCAACAAGCAGTTCTGACGTAGTTGGCAGCCTTCACAAAAAACCTTTCATTTTCATAGGGAAAAGAAGCTTATTGGAGCCACCCAGGTTTGTCTTCATTCAGTTAGCACCATATTCTGTGCAGCTGCAACTGTGCGTTTTTATTTTTTTAATTAACAGGGTTTTAAGCTCACTTGATCATTGAATTCAAAGCCTTTCAAGGTCTTGTTTGGTACAATTCAAGCGCCCAAACTTGGCATGTTGGGAGGTAAGATACAACATGGGGCAGCAGTTATCAATAAATGCCTCAATAACTGCTTTTATCTCCTAGAACGGCATGTCTTTTTTAGTTTCTTTAATGTCCAACCTATAAAACTACAGCGTGTAGAGCAGGCGTTTTGTATGAGCAGGACGGACTTCTTCAACCAAGATTGACTTGCAAAAGTAGAATCAGCTCCATTTCCTGCATCAAAATCACAAGGGCAGACAGAATGATCCTATTGTCTGTTTTTAACACTCTTTCAGTCTTTCTCTGACTTACAACTAAATACTTAATCTCTTAATCTAAATTAAAGCAAAAAACAAGTGTCCTCACTTTCCAAAATAAGTCCCCATTCCCAAGGTCTAAAACTCAAACTGGACCTCACAAGGATAGAAGTACGCACACACACACGCACACACACACACACACACACACACACACACACACCTTTCCCCTTCTGAAGTGTTTTTGAGCTCAGGCCAGAGGGAAGGAATCCCACAGCTATATTTGTGACCAACACACACACAGGACAGCCAACAGAGAGCGTGTGTAAACAGACTGAGGTGTGTGTGTGTGTGTGTGTGTGTGTGTGTGTGTGTGTGTGTGTGTGTGTGTGTGTGTGTGTGTGTGTGTGTGTTCCACCACCAGGCCATGCAGTTTTCCTCTCATCTCATTTCAACTGTCACACTGTATCACTGTACTGCTGGGATGACCTTTGACCTTTCTGATGAGATTCTCCATGACAGCGTTACATAAACTTGAAGTAAAATCATTTAAAGGGGACATAACATGCTTGTGGTGATTTTATTTGTTTGCTAGTTTTTTTTTTTACTGTTGTTATGTTGGATGTCTGTGATAAACAAAGTTACAAAACTTGAGGTGAACATATGTAAAATGCTGCCTGCAAGTCAAAAATCAGGGCTTCAGCCTGCTTTGAACGCTCTGTTTGTCACCTCTACTTTCTCCTTGTGATGACGTCAGGTTGTTCGCACATGCCCACAAGCGACCGTCCGTTTCATAGCCTTTGTTGCTAAGGTCGTTTTATGGGTTGTCTGCGATGTCCGCTCACATATTTCGGATCGGATTCGGGCTTGAACATGTACGGGTGCATTTGAGAAGTTTATACTCGCTTACATACGCAGCCTCCCGAGCCGAGGGACAGCTCATCAGTAGGGGATCCTTAAAGAGACAGGAGCTAAAACAGCCTGTTTCAGACAGAGGCTGAACTGAGGGGCTGCATAAAGAGTTATTTTTAAATGTAAATGCCTGGAAATGTCCCCTTTAAAGGCAAGTAACAAAGGAAATGTAAAATAAACAAATAAATGAGTCACTTACTGTGAATAACAGACAACTCAGTGATACAAAAAGTGAAAACATCTTCCACCCATCCTGCGGTCTGACACACACACGGTCTGGGTGTGTTTGCAGCTGTACAGTGAAGTGCAGAGATTATCTACTGGTGTTGTTGTCTTGTGGTCAGGAGGGTGTAATCAGCACGACCCACCGGCTCGCTGTGAATGCCCCGTGCTTATCGCCATATTTTGGAGTGTATTAAGTCGACCACAGGCGTTTTCACACTGCGGCTTTCTCACGTTCACATGCCTTCACCTGCGGCGCAGGCTGACTGCCGGTGTGTGTTTAAATCACAGCTGCAAACTGAGGAATAACACATGTAATTCATTCAAGTCTGTTACAAGTCTCATTTTTGTTTCAGCTGTTACAGAAAACTGGTTCTTATCTTTTCTTTCTTGGGTCTTTTCTCTGAGGTCTTCACATGGACAATTTTGATCTTGTGACATTTTTTTCACACCGTAAATGTCCAAAAACTACATATGTGAATATAGTCCTTGCAAAATGCAGTTTCTCATGTGATATTATATGTGAAATTTGTGTCCCTTACGGAAAAGCACATGAGATGTTGATTGATTGATGGTGGATTGATGAAGCGTGGCATCTTTTTTCATTAAACATATTTCCAGTGCAGCCATTCATATTAAATTAAGACCAGCCATTGGTATTAACTCAATAAGGCAACACAGCTAACAACATCATAACGTTCTAATCAATAAAAAAAGTTCAGTACAAGTTGAGTAAATCTTGAATTTTCTGTCGCCTGCATGTGTCTCTTCACGTGTTTTGTTCGCAGGTGATTTTGGAGGTCCTTACATTTTTCTTCTTTCTTAAACATCCTGAAGAACCTTCATAACATCTCACCTTAAAGAAACCATGCGCGTCCATGACTTCTTCTTCAAACATATTTGTGAATAATTATATTTATTATATATATCTATTGCTGGCAGTACAGCAGCTCCCTCTTAAACCTGGAGCATAATGAACATAATGAGCATTAAATCTACAAGGTCCTTTCCACGTGTTTTAAGCAGTGCTTAGGTAACTATTTTATAAAAGGCATTGTAGGATTTATATTAATATTAAGCGCCTCTTCTTTCAGAAGAAATGCACACACACACACACATATATAAGTAAAACTTTGTTGTTACTTGAATGAGTTTATAGAAGGACGGACGGATAGGTGAGGTGCAGTATCTAACGCTGGCTGTTCGGGGTGTAAATGTGTGCCGCTTTATGAAAGAAGCATATGCTTTAAAAGAGTACACATTGTTAAGGCAACCCTCCCCGCAGAGATACCGCTTTCTTAAAAAAAAGTATTTAATATTCAAATCTATTTCTTCTTGAAGACAGATTGAGGCCAGCCTGGAGTCCCTGTCATCCTACGCTCCAAACAAATCATCAGCAGGGGAATAACGATGAGCGGTGTTTCATCTTTGTTATTCCGTTGTCTCTCGCATAATTGACGGATATTAACTTCCCATCAAGCAAGTCTAATTATAATCAATCCTCCAATAAGGCTCACAATTAAGGGAGCGATTTGATTGGTTAAAGTTTAACCCCAGAGCCTAATGAAGACATGCACACAAACAAATTCATCAAGTTGATAGCGTGTCAAAGTAAACATCTGGAGAAGGGCTTTTGATTCAGGGTCGCTGACAGAGCAACGTGTTTGTTCATAATGACCTTGAATGCACTCTTTATATTTGAAATTAAGTCGAGTAATTTATCGTACGTTTACATAGCAAACACCATCTTTCTCTGTCCTCGAAATTAGGGGCAGATCAATCAATTATTGCTTTGAAATGGCCTTTTATAACTGTTCATTACTTAAAAGAGTTAAGATTAAGGCAGTTGGTGATATCTAGTGGCAGAAAAAACTCCATTTTTGTTAGTAATTCTCCAGTAATTTGAGAAAAGAGCTGTGGCGGTTTGTTTATTGACCACATAAGAATCTCATAGACCTAAGATAAAGTAGTAATGTTGGTCAAAGTGTAATTAAAAGCTACAGCAACAGATGAAGAGGCTACAAAATGACAAGCATCACAAACATAAAAATTGCAATTAAACTTCCCACGACACCATGCCAAAGCAAAACCAGGAATCCCACATTATCTAAAAAGGTACGAGTAAAGTTCACATTTAGTGTATGAGACCTCAAGACGTAGCGAAGTGTGATGTCACCCATTGGTTTGCTTTGGAGCCGGTTTAAAGTCCAGAGTTGCAGCGTGTGGTCGGCGCCACGTTTTCGGCATGATGCGAACGCTAGCTTACTATTTTTGCTTTTTCCTGACAAGCGGCCCTTTTGTGGTCGTGCAAATAATGAAGGAAGCAGGTTGTGGTGAATGCTTGGATGTATAAACAGATGGTCTGACTTTGGTTACTTTTAATCTAACCATGACACTAAAGGGGTTTATTGTCTTGCTCAAGAGAATCATGAACGTGTGTGAATCATGTGAACCAGCAGCCTTTGTTAAAGGTCAAAAAGGTCTTTAAGACTGCCCATTAATGTTTGTAACTATGAATCCTTCCTTCCCATTTGCTGAAGGACATTTTCTCTCTGACATATATGATAGATAATCCTGCCTTTTGAAGTAAATCCTACATAGTAGCTTGGCAACCTGATGACTGGAGTACCTGTAAATCCTCGCTTCAATGAAACTGGAAGGAATAAAAGACAGTGGCCAGGTTTGATGTCAATGGCTCCCCGCTCGCTAAATCAATGCCCCGAGCCCAAATGAAAGATGAAAGGCCGACAGAGAGCGAGAAGCTTTTTAAGCCAACAAAAGGATCCCTGTGCTCTCAGACACTCCAGCAAACATCGATCTGTACTACTGAGCTAACCCCCCCCACCCCCTCAACCTCCACAAATGGATCTGATCGAACACACAAACTCAGCTTCAAGTCACATGTTTTATTCATCAGCGATGATGAATATCAGCGGTGATATTCCTCTGTTTGTCACTACTTAAGTTAATGCTTTTATTTACTGGTGGTAATACAGTAAGTGGGCTCATATTTATAGTCATCAAGGAACAACACATCCTCCTAATGAAACGATCACACAGGCCGATTGTACCTGCACTCCAGGACAACTCAGGAGCGTTTTAAATACTTTAACATGCTAGAAAACAGCCATCCGTGAGGCATTTCTACATTTTTACCCCAACAATCAGCCATGATGAGGCCAATTATTACACATTTAAAAAAAAAAACAGTATATAGACCCCACATGAAAAGCTGTATTTATTTTTTGGACATCTGGAATATGGAAAACTCATTTAATTCATATACTCATATAATTCAAGAAGAAGCAATGCTGGTTGACTGTAGAGAGTGTGAGGACAGCCACAGAGGATAATGATAGTGAAGTGTTGTATAATTCACAACTCTGTGGACAGTTGATAGCACGCTAGCCATGCTAACTCCCGTAGTTTATGTTCACAACCCTAGCCACGCTATTTTCTGCCCTGCCTGCTTGTGGCCACACTGTGCGAGCAAATTTCATCAGGCAGATTTCTGCAGCTTTAGAAAACCAGGCTCTCCCCTCGCAAAAAGTGATTTTAAAATGAATAAAGCGCATCCATGGCATTGCATCCCTTGACCTGGGATGTGCGATGTTTTTCAACTAGTCCTCCAGCCCCGCCTACCTAATTTTCATCTAGTTTGTGCACCCTAAAGATAGCGATAAACCAATTAAAGAGAAGACATAAGCTTTAGAATGATTCATGACAACAGAAATGCATTTAGCATGTTAGTTATGCTGTAAAGATATACATGATGCATGCTGGTGCAAAATGCTAAACGTAAACAAAACATAGAGGACCATGAGATGCAGTTGAAAGTGCACCTTTGATGACTTTGTTACATGTAAAGTAAACCGTTTTTTGACAAAACGTTAATTTGGGGAAATGTAGGAAGTCAGTAAAAGTAAAAGTAGAAAAGGTGGGTTGAAAAAATGTAAAATGCAACACTTCATCCTAAAATAATATACAATACAATATATAAGAGGATTTATTCAGTATAAGAGGATCTGAGGTTGGATTTTTCTTTCATCCTTGTTTTGCTGCTGCACATCAATACAATTATCTGTGTAACTTTTTGTTTAATTTTGAGTTAATCACACATATACCAAAACAGATATCCTATTTTTGAATAAAACCTTTGATTTGAACTACTAAATACTTCTTAAACATATACCATCAAAGTCACATTTATATTTCATAAGCTCTAGCAAAACCTTTACAATCATAAATATTTATGCAATAGGATTTATGATAATATGTATATCTCGCAGCAAAATCTAAAAATATCATACAGTGACATTACTGCAGGTTAGAGCTGAAAGGCCATAGGAGATTAAAAACGTACCATTCATCACAACAAGGTCACTCATTTCTATCCATATCCTGTAGATGTTTAAAATGGCCATACAGTTAATTAGGACACCAAAAATTCATCTGGTGAAAAGAGCCTTCCAGCCCTCCTGTGTGTTCACCGTTAAGTACGTGGGTTTGCGTGTCGTCCTCCATGCGGGCGCGTCAGGCAGCAAGGTCCTTCCCAGAGGGCAGCGGGACGCGGAGAGATGGAAATGGAAATGTCTGAGGCCGAAAGAGCTGCAAGGACACATGAGATATGTTTCTCAGCAATGATGCATAACATTCACAGCAGGGGGGACGGAGGGGATATTATAGAGGAGGGGGGAGGTTTGATATGGCGTGCAGAGAAGACCTGGTTCACTCCAAATGGGGATATGCTCGGTAATTACAAATCTTTTTAAGGGACGGTGTGTGCAGTGTGGAGAATCCAGGCGTCATTTACAGATACAGATATGTTTTTTTTTTTACTTTACATCTCATTTAAATCCTCCCAAATCGTTTTAGAGTTCAAGAAATATGCAATGTAATATCCCCAAAAACATTTATTTATGAAGACAGCAGTAACTACTTAACATGCATACAGTACAAAGGTTATTTGGAGAAATCAGGTTACAGCAGTAAATCAGCTGGAACATGCACTGCAGTAACCCTGTTTACAAGCAGCAGGTCAGTAATCTGATTTTGACCCCTGATATTATGAAGCCTCGCATATTTTCAAGTGATATAAGATGCTGCAGAGGGTTTCTTAGTTTATTTGTCTTTTTTTAGGCAATGTCAAGCTGTTCAGCTGTGAAAACTGGATTATTTCCACAAGAAAGTAAATGTATCGTTCCAAAATTCAAGGCTCACTGCTTCATTCATGTCCAAAAAGTTAAAAAGACTTTTGTTATCATGGCAACAAAGACATGAATACTACTACTAAACACCTACACTACACCTGTTATCACTCAATAAATGAACACTATCAAAAATAATAGTAGTGAGAAGACTAATGCATAACAGTTTTTTTTAAAATAACTAACCAGGTTTCTCAATCTCTTGCTCTGATTACAGAGAGAGTGTTTCTTTTTTACATGACACTGAAGAAGTCAGGTGACTGCAGAAAGATGACAGTAAATTGGTTACGTAAGCGCATACTGAAAGGAAGACTAAAAATGGTGAGGTGACATGCTTTTTTGGGACCACTGAAGCAGGGATGGTGTATGATGAGGTAACTGCTGACACAGTTTTCTTAGAGGCAGCACTGGACTGGTAATCTGGCATACAGGCCGTTTTCCCAGTGGGCCGATACACCTTGGGGCCGATATAATTTTAGGTTTTAATTTTTAATATAAAAAAATTATTGCTAAAGCAGAGGCAGCGGCCCGTTGGTTCATTTTCTATAATGACACATGATCACATCTCTCACTGGGCTGGCCCCACCCCTCCCCATCTGTCCTCTCTGTTTCTCGTGTCAGATGCCGTGGCTCAGAGCCAAACATCGGCGGATGAAGGAGGGCGTATTTGCCGCCAAATGTGCATAAATCACTGATATTTGGGGGCTGCAGCGGTAGCTTCAACATCTACGGCGACGGCAGTATGCAGCAACAGGTGGAAGGGGAAGAGGTGGCTGGCCATGGCCACTGGTCCACTTGCACTGGTACACTTGTCCACGGCACTTACTACCCAGCTTTGTAGTGGTTTGGGGGGATAGTACAGTACACATATTTAAGGGGACCGCAAGGATGGTGTAGTGGTGGGTGGTGTTCGATCAATTGTGGGGGGCCGGTCTGGGCCAAAAATACCAGAGATGGTTTTTTTGTCTTGGGTTAGAGGTGTGAATTAGCTCATTCTCTCCTGAGTAACTGAAAAAAAACACCCTCCCACCCCCTCTCAGTGTAAGATGTAAGGCTGTTGGACAGAGAGTGAAATAAAATTACTTTTTATTGCACCATGTGTCGACTGTAAAATTAGTACATGTGGAAGTCATCTCATTTTCACAGCATCTGTCTGCCCATGAAACTGAATCCAAGCCGTCTGGATGGGAGTGTGTGTGTGTGTGTGTGTGTATTTTCAGTCCCGTTTGTCTGTTTGCTTTGTAGATTTTTTTTTATTTTTTCTTTACGAGATCTGGTTGCTGCACTTGCTCGGGAGAAGTCCCCTTAAGCAAGGCACTTAAAAACCAGTTGCATCGTAGCTTCAGGCAGTCACGGATCTGAGACTGTGTAACTGCCGTGTAGGCGCTTTCTTTCTCCCTGTGTAGCCTAAGTGAAAGCTCACACCGCCTTTAATGCACTTTAAACCTCATTGTGTGATGTCAAACACATCAGCCACATGTATATCAGTGAGAAAAAAGAACGTAGACGCCTTCTGTTCTTCATCTTGTGGGGAAAAAACATGCAGATGAGGTGTTATGACCTCGACAATGCCGTTTTCATGTGTTAATCTTATTCTCAGCAGCGCTTCCTCCACAGGCAGCTTATGTACATTTCCTCGATTAACACCTCCTTCCTATTTTGGGAGCTCAGGGAGTCATTTCATGGTAACCACATTTGCTTAATTACATAAGAGAGACAAAAAGAAACGGAGAGAGAGAGAAGTCTGGGGCGCAGCGAGGCAGACTGCTGCGCTGCTCTTTAGCTCGGAGACGATGCTCTGACTCGACTCCAAACGCAATTAATGCTGGCCGAGCGCCGAGGCCACTCCAGGCAGATGAGGAGGATTGTTGTGGAGGACGAGGCCGGTGTTCTGGCGCCTGACGGTTCAACCTGCCACCCTTTGATAGCCAGATTTGAACATGAAAAATGCATTCTGACGCCGCTAGATCCAGCTTATCTTGTAATGGATAACAATTGACCTCACTTCACAAATCAAACCACTTCCCCTCGACCTGCCTCCACTACTCCTGTTTCAGTTTAAATTCCTCGCATTTCCCAGAGTGACCTGAATGCATTCCTTTCCAACAAGTGCTCCAAATTAAACAACATGCACTCCAGAATGACACATTTAGGCGTTTTCTGATTTGACGCCACAATCAACAGGAAGGCATTTTGAAAGTTAAACATACAGAAAAAAGTTGAAGGAAGATTTGGTTCGATTTAGGCACAAAAACAACTAGGGAGACATTGTGGTTTGGGTTAAAACAGCTTCCTGGTTAAGGTTAGGTGACCTTCATTGTTGTGGTTACAATAATAACTTGGTTAAGGTCAGGGAATGGCCGCCAGTGTCGACTGTTGGTGGCAAACAGGAAATGAGCCGCGTTAAAGTCCAAGGTTTTGTTGTCCTATCCATCCACCCCGACATCACCCGACTTCCTCCTTCGCCTCCGACCGACAAGACTCATACTTTCCACTTTACAGATGACAAAAACGTATTACAATTTTAAGATTCAATAATGGACTGAATGTCTGGTCAAGACTGATATTCGTTTATGTTTTGGCGGAGGCAAGGACAAATTTCTTGCAGTAATTTCTTACTTGCAGTAAGATCAAAAGAGACGAAGAGGAACCAAAGACAAAACAAGAATTACTTTAACAGAAATACTTTAAAAACAAGAATCTAAACCTTCAACTGAAAAGTCTTTAAGGCATCATTTATAATACATAGAAGACCAGAACGGTATTTAATATTGAAAGATCACAAACACAAATATATAAAACCTGCTAAGTTAAAGAAGAGTAAAAGTACAGAGTTACTTCCTGCAATCATTCGGGTCCCTGCTGAGACCTGCAGCCAGTCAGAAAGACGACTGGACTTCCCAAATACATTATCTGTCTGCAGGAACACACACACGCAGACAGACACAGTACAAACTGCACTCAATCTCTCCTTTCCTGGAAGGTTTCGCACACGCACACACACATGCATACACATTACACTTAAGAGTAATGCTTTCACCCTCCCTTTTCTTTGTCTGTCGTGTTCACAGATCACACAAAACGCACATGCAAACACGCACACACGCGCGAAAAAAGACAACACGTGCAAGCGTATTGCTACACTTGCGCGGCAGTTCCTAAACAGGTCTATGTTCGCCCCATAGAGGTTCAGTGAAGGTGCTTACCCGCTGAATATTGAACTGAACCAGCCTTGCTCCACTCATGCTCAGCGGGTTATCTGCTCGACCACAAAATCATTGTGATCGGCTGCTCCACCAGAAGGTATCGCGATGACTTGTTGCACACTTTCGGTTCAAACAAACGATGATTGGTGCGTTTACAGACAATCTGTGACCTTGTTAGGCTCTGCGCCTCAGTCTGTCTGAACTGGAAAAAGAAAAACTGCTGTTGCTTCACTTAAAAATCACAAATTTTATATCAAAGCAAAGGCGAAAAGTTAGCGTTAGAAAAGGCCTGTTCAAAGTATCGGTGAGACAATGAAATACAATCCAGTTGGAGGTACAGTTTAATGTGATTAAAGGCTTATCAGACGCTAAAACAGAAGATTGCGAGGTTAACAGCAGAAATACGGCGTTCATGTTACTCCACCAGAAATGTGCGCTTGCATGTCTGTGATCGACCAATGTAGCGCCTTGCTCGGTTCAACTTTTTTGCCGGCTTTTTTGCTCTCTGCATTGGCACCCCCTGCTACACCGCCTCCATTCAAATGAATGAGAGGGCTGCGTTTTCTCACGCAGAGCTGATGTCGGTCTGAACGCCGTGTGAGTCTTCAAGCTTTCACCAGATTTCAGCACAGTTTGCCGTTAGTGAGGCTCTCTTGTGGTGAGTGCAGCTCAGTGAAGATAAAGGTAGGGAGAAAATAAAATTAGCTGCTGCTTATGCATAAAAAAACAACCATATATATATATATATTTTTAATCATTTAAATTTGCACATATTACAGACTCTACACACACACACACACACACACACACACTCCCCCCAGGTGGGTTTCTCTTGTCTCAGCGGCCGTGTTCATCACTCCTCTCTGCCAGGCTCCAACACACTTTCCACTTCATCACTGTCAGAGCAGGAGTCTTCTGTGTGTGTGTGTGTGTGTGTGTGTGCGTGTGTGTGTGTGTGGATCTGTTAATGCATATGCGAGCATGTTTATGTGTGTGTTTCTGTTTGTCTGCACGTGCGCACATCTCTTCAAGGTGCATGCGTGTGTGTTGCAGGTTGCTGTTCGACCCTCTGCAAGACAGCACACACCCACCCAGACACACAGACACACCCCTGCTCGTTTTGATTTGAATATTAATTTCAATTACTGCTGCTTTCTCTCCGAGGTGCCGAGCGGGAAACAAATGAAAACAACAGCAGCAAAAAATGAAAACACAGCTGGTGTTTCTCCTCTAAAGACCACTGAGGGAAGTAAATCCCTCCGTACTCGTCCGACGCCCGATTCTTTCTATTTTAAAGGTGCACTATGTAAGGTTTGGCCACCTGCACCAAACAAATAGGGGGCAGCATATCACCAGAAAGCACCCTTCCCCTTCCCCCCAAACGCATCACCCCACCACCTCTCTCATAGAGTTATCACTCACTGAATATAGCGTAAACAACTGTTATTTCTTCACATTCTGTTGATAATTTGAGTTATTTTTTAAATTTTTTTAACTAAAATTCTGGCCAAATCTCACATAGTGCACCTTTAGGTCAACTTTAAGTTTTTAATTTGGATTGATTACCGTTGCGTAGGTGTTGCAGCCGCCGCAATAATGAACGCTCTGGGAGAGGGGAAGGCTAAAGCATTATTAATGAGATACTTAAATGTGAAAGAAGGGAAGGCAAAGAAATGAAGAGAGAGGAGGACGGAGTGAGGAGATGGAGACAAGAGGAGAGTTTGGTATTTGGGGAAAGAGGATGGGAGAGAGAGATTCTTGTTTTAACACAATCATTTTCATGACATAACAAGATAGTTTCATGTTATAATTCCGTTTTAACAGGAAACTTTTCTTCAACAACATACAACTTTATCTTTTTATACCACAAAACTTTCTTATTTCATAAAACGTCTCTTTGAATTGAAAACAAACTTTCCTCATTATAACATGATAAGTTGTTACAACAAGAAACTTCTACGTCATTAAAACAGGAAAAAAATCCAGTCAGTGTGTAAAGAGACGATAGTGAATAGCATGGAGAAGTGTTGAAATGACCAATTATCAATTTGTTTTAAGCATTTTGTGCATGTGTTTAAAGAGCTAAAATAACCCCTTCGGCTTTATAAAGTTACAAAACACATAAAACAAATTGATAACGGCATTTGAAAACTTAACTGCCTTAAGCTCTAGTTTCTGTAATGGCCACTGGAGGCTGGTGCCAAGAAACTCAAACTGACCCTTTAACATCTCTCTAAAAATACAAAGTCAATGGTTTAAACCAGGATTTGTTTGGGAGGTTGCTTGACTGACTCACACTCAGCTCTACTTTCTTGCTCCGGCAAAGTTTGGGAGCCTTGGTTGGCGAGTGATGAAGTTCAAATCATCCCTTCAGAAATCTGTGACGTTACAGACGCCGCAAACATATCTGTGTGATCGCAGGCTTGAATGTTATCTGTCTGAATTCTCCATATATCACAGCCTATTTCAAAGTATCATCCTTCATGAGCTCATTCTTTCTTATTCCTTTTAACTGCAGACAAAAAAAAATCTGAAACCAAAAGAAAAGAAAGTACTGTCCTTTTTACATCTATTAACTTACATACAGAAAATGAGACTAAAATAGTGCAATGCTGTAAAGATTCGAGGTAGTCTGATGGAAAAAGAGTAGAGCCTGGTGAATAAAAGGAGAGGGAGACATAAGATGGGGAATACGAAAGGGATGAAAGAGTAATGGAAATCTAATAAATCCTTTTTTGTGTGTTTTTAATGCTGTAATTAAAGACTTAATTTGCATTTTAACAATTGAAAACTTGGACTGAGAATATTCTGGTTTATTTCATCTCTCCTGATCATTTCAATGCATTGATATTAAGATAAAAACAAGCTTTAAAAGTAGATATTTTTGGAGATTAAATGTTCTAACCCAGCGTCAACATTTCAGTGCTCAGAGAAAAAAAACAGCAAAACTAGAAAACAAAGAGGGGAGTCGAATGATTTCTGTTGCTGTTTCTAACAACTTTACCAGAATAAGTGCTGATACACGGCCAAGCTGTGTGTTTTGGAGAGGCTGGAGACACAATAGTATTAATAAAAGTGATCCCCACGGTGCTGCAGATGTGTTCTTCATTAGTCTCTGCTCTTCTATAGAAAGCTAAAATTGATTATCACTGCAGCGCCTCTCAAACTCTGCAGCTTGTGTTTTTGCTGCTGAACAAAAAAAAAAAAAAAGTCTCCAGACAAACTGAAGCAGAAGAAGGCTGCAAATCGATTTTCGCTTTGAGGTTGATCCTACCGGTAGCACATCCTTGTCTTAAAGATTAAGCCATGCGAGTATACACGGCCGGTACAGTGAAACTGTGAACGGCTCATTAAATCAGCCTCTAGCCAAAAGTTTATCCTGGAGGATCTGAAGATAGCTTCTTAAGACTTCAGGGTTTGTTCAAAAGGTTCTCTGCAGAGCCCAGAGGTTCATGGAGGAGCGTGAAGGCGTTCCCCAAGGAACTGTCTCAGGATCCTCAACAAGTTCTGAAGGTTCCTTGAACATCTTTCTCTTTTCACAAGAAGTTCAAACCCCAGCAGGGACTTAGCATCAGTGATGTCCACCTGCTCATAACGCAGGTAGTAAAAGTGCATTGACTTTATTTGGGCTGCACAATTTTAATGCACAACTAAACTATGTCGCAACATGTTCATACAGAATGTAACGACGCCTGTGGCTTGGTGACCTCTACTGTCACATTTTATTTTTATTTTCTGGATTTTATGCAAAATAATAATAATAATAATAATAAATTGATTTCCTACAATGTCTTCTTGTAGCAACTAAAGCCTTATTAAAGTTTTTGTGGTTGTTTGTGTTTGTGCTTCAACACTCACAGAAAGCGGTTAAGGTTAGAGAAAGAGGGAGTCTCACCTTGTGTGTATGTGGAGTCTGTCCCCTCTTTCCAGGTTTCCATGGTGACAGAGGTCATGTTGCTTGATGTCCTCCTCATCAAATTCTTCATGTACTATGTTATCAAGACATCTATAATTTTTTTCATCCTGTTTGTCCATATTGTATTTCTGTAATTTTACTTTCTTGGTCTATTCTATACACACAAACTCTATCATGTCTGTCCGTCATGGATGAGGGATCCCTCCTCTGTTGCTCTTCCTAAGGTTTCTTCCATTTGTTTCCACATTAAAGGGTTTATTGGAGGGTCTAAGGATAGAAGATGTTGCTGTACAGACTGTAAAGCCCCCTGAGGCTTTCACTTTAACCAAAGTGCTTTTGTTGCCTAAACTTAACCACACAGATGCAAACAGTGGACTCTGGACCCTAGAAAAAAGGTTGCCTGTGAATCCAAGCAGCAATTACAGCAATTACGTAACCAATAAAACAAAATAGTATTATATAAACATACTGTAATCTCTACGAGACAGGACTGAAAATGTTCACACTTAGTATCATCAAATTACAAATTAAGTTTTACAATAAAGGCAGTTTTCATGTTTAGTGTACTTGAGTCTAACTATTCAATTGTAGCGAGTAGTAGACAGTTTATGTAATGTTAGATACTTGAATTATATATGAACACAACAGACACTTTAGTAAATAAGGTAGTATTTACAGTAGCAAGATACTGTAGTTCACCAGTCATAAAAATAGAGCGTTGTTGTCTTTTCTCAGAAAGGGCCATCATTATTATCTTGGGGTGACGGCTGAGGTGTCAAAACTTCACCGAATAAACCCGAAACCAGCTGATGGTCCACTAAAAATATACGGCTAAGTGGGAAAACTGGAAGATATTTTGAGCTCTAAGTGTAACCCAGTTGAACTGAAATAGAAAAACAGATTTATTGCTCTGAATATAAAACAACATACAGCAGGACAGCTGGGATTACCACTGCCAGGGACAGTAAAGACAAAGGTGGCTATTTCAGTGTGTGTGTATGAGTGTGTCAGCGCTCTCTGAATGTGCTGTTGAGCTGACACACACACACACATACACACACACACACCTGTCAGTGCCTCACCTGATCCTGCAATGAAAACAGCCTCTCCGGGGAGCAGCAGCAGTATCCTGAACACCAGCAGCTATTTTTAATACAGATCATTTGCATCAGACTACAAGTGTACCACAACTTCATTTTTGGTAGTTTCAGTGGAAACAACATCATCTAGGGATGTACTCGCAATTACATTTCCTAATAATCTATTTTTTTCCCCACTAACTTTCACTTATTTCATCATGCTGCTGCCCCCGAAGCATTCTTGCTTTCCTTTACATCAAGTTTCATCAAGCGGACATGCTGTGTCGACACTCTTCACCAGCCTGAAAATGAAACAAATTTTACATTGCTCTGCATTTTGCCTGCACCATCCACGACAAGCATTCAAACCTGACACCCCCGAGGTCTGTGGCCTCCTCGGTTTGCTCAGCAGGGGTCCCCGACACCTTGAGTGATTGCTGGTGGTCTGTAGTCAGTGGAGGGATGGTGTCTTATTTCAAAGGCAGAGAGGAGAAAGATTTGTGGGAGCCTTAAAGCCCCAAAGGCAGGCTGGCGCCTCTTATCCTCTATCCCAGTCAGAGGAAGCAAAAGCCTCCTGCTGAACCACCCTGGTGCAGCAATTACTGCAGAGGAGCAGCGAGGATGGATGGGTGGGAGCAGGTTCGCTGGGCCTGTCTGCACCAATGTTTGTCTGATCATGCGAGATATCTCCAAAAGCTGCACATTTAGCTGAAATTCGGTCAAATAAATGATAACCAGCTGATCACGTTTCACCCATGAGTGCGTCACAGTTGAAAGGCAAGGCAGTAAAAGGCAACATGTAAGAGGAACCAAATGCAGAGTAGAGTTGAAGAGGAGCAGGTGGAATTGAAGTCGACATCTTTGGCCAAATTTAAGAAAACGATGTAAAAAAACAAAAACAAACACACCCTCTCACTAAGTGACTTCCACATTGGAGCATTTTAATTTGAACTGTCCTCCATTACTTAAAACTAGAGGCCACAGTGTTACATCATCTGTTTGTTGGAGTATTATAAAACTCAGAAACAGTCACATTAACTGTGGTTGGAAGCTCTATTGAGAAATGTTGATCAGCATGTGCGCTGGCACCTTTCCTGGTGAAGTCTGTTCAGAACAGAGCCAGCACACTCGAAATTTGTATTTTCACGCACTGAAACCAACAGTACGAGCGCCGTGGTATCACACATTGCTCAAGTTTTAATGACTCAAACAAACTGCACGCCTTTCTCCAAAACTCTGCCATCTTTAGCTGTATTTAAAAATTCATTTCGGTTACATCTTGTTGCCGGAAAAGGCAGCAATATGTGGAAAATACATTACAGATTGCAGCTTTGACTGTGGGTTTATTCCGTGCAGCAAAAACACAGAACATGTATTGGTACCACCAAGGAAGATTTGACTTTCGCAAGCTGAACATTTTGGCAGTCTCTGCTTCACCAGAGAGTCACACATTCTGGGCTCGCTGTGAGCTAACAGAGACTTTAAAAAGTTAATTGTTTGGTGACAGTTTTATTTGATTATGTAATTTTGTTTTCAAAGTTCATGAAGGCAGAGCCGTTCGATTTTGTGGGTCAGCTTTCCAGCTTTTCGTCATGTTTTTGCACCCAGAAAACAACTCGAGTGTGTGGGGCAACTGTGCGGGGAGAAAATGGTGCAAACACACACTTAAACAGCTACTCAAACACATACACATGCTTTTAACGCTAACAGGGTGTTGCTGGATGTACTGTATGGTGGTGGGTCAGGACAGTGTTTCATCAGAGGTGAGACAACTGACTCAGATACATGAGGCGGAGCATGAAGATGGATAAAAAAGGATGCTATATTGTATATTTTTCATATTGTCAGCAATTCCCATGAAAATTAGTTGTTGTACGTTTGGTTTAGTATTTTTGTGATTTATTGTAGGGAATATGGAAAGTTTTGTGATACAAGTAACATTGTTGTTTACCTGTAATAGGTGAGGAAACACCCCTGATAGAAATATGGTCCTGCCTTGACAACTTGGTAAAGAAAATGCAAATAAATGCTTGTTTCCATCTAATACTGTTATGTGAATATAAGGAGCGAGCTCATCAAGATAAACAGTTGGTGGCACTAATTCTCCGGTCCAGTGGAGAAGAAGAAAAAGAAGAGGGTGCGATGAAAATGATGTCATCAAAAGAGCGCCAGTCAAACATCAAACAATAGAAAATCTTGTGGAAAACGTGATGGAAATATGATATTCCTGCTTGTTTCATGTATTAATTTGAGGAACGTTACAGTCCCCACGACGCTCCGCCCTTACAAACAGGGTAGGGAGGTCAGGAAGTATCAGGAGACAGAATTATCATGAGATTTGTTGGCAAACAAAAATACAGAATATCACCAGCCTTATCCTTAAAGGAAGAGGAAAAAGAAAGAGGGAAAACTAGCGATGAAATACATAATGAATGAGGAAAACTCCATCTCCATCTGAAAAACAATCCCTGGGAGTCCAGACATCAATTTGTTTTGTTGGCTGACAAAAACTGACCAAAGCTGAATTTCTGATGGACATAAATGATCAACAGCTGTATCCTGTCTTAGAGGAATACAATTTTATCAATTTCAAATTCTAAAAATGTCAAAAACTAGGTACAGAAATGAAATACACTTTGGTACAGATAAAAGGTTGTCGTGTTTTGCAGGTTTCTTTGCTACATACAGTAGTTTGCAAACCAAACCAATTTTGGTAACTGGGGCACCTCCCACAGTCTGTTGCAAGTGGTCAACCATGCACATAGTTTAGTGCACGCCTTTAGAGATATGCATCTAAAGAGGAAGAGGAAGAACAAGTTGGAAATAGAAGACATTAAAGGAGGGACAACATCAGGAAGCAAAAAGAAGTAAATAAGATTGCAAGAAAAGGAAACAAAAACATTGTATTTAAAGACAATGACTGAGGATAAGAGATAGAGGTGCACATCCGTGAAGACAGACAGAAAATGGGACTGGAAGAGGGAAAAAATGAGACAGGTTTGCACAGAAAGAGAAATGAGATGGAAGCCTATATCCATCAACAAAGCAGAAAAATGAGCTCAACAAAAGCAGCTGAAACATGAGAGAGATCCACATCCATGAAGAGCAATAATTAACTTGAAAGAAGAAGAGAGCAAGAAAAAAGGGGCAGAAAGGTCTACATTTATTCAGAAATTCACTAACAAGACCTTGTCATTTGTACGGTATACATGAAATAGTTTATTTGGTTTGACGGGTGGCGAGGGTCGGCATGATTGAGGGTCCAGAGGAGGAATGAAGGGTGTGAGGGGATGACTGGGGGTCGTGAAGCGTCTGGAACATCATATATCAAAAGGATATGAATTTAGGTGGAAGAGAAATACGGGGTGAGAGAGGCCGAGCTGGTCAGTCTTCATTTGTGTGAGATTAAATATGAGAGTGTTTGGGGAGCGGATGGAAATATCCAAGAGGCTTGTGTGCCGTGACGGGTCGTAGGAGGAAGTGGTAGCAATGAACTCTGAGCATTGCAAGGGATAGGTTGTTGCGAAGGGTTTGGATGCAACGGATGGGGAGATCTGCCGTCGGGGGTAAGCGTTTTGTTGCGAGTCGAGCAGTGGTCAGGTGGAGAAGCTGAGGGTTCAGACGAAGGAGGGACCGGCCAGGTCTTGTTCCTGAATCTCAGTTATAATAACTCCATTAGAAAAATTAGATTGAAAGAGAAAAGGAGAAAGAGAGGTCTGTGTGTATAAATTATTCACAAAGAGGGATATGTGTGGCTGATGGATGGCTTTAAAACACAGGTAAATACTTAAAGAGAGGAAAAAAGGAGACGGTTGCGTCCAAAGAAAATGAAAATGTAAGAAAAAAAATGGATTGAGAAGCAAAACGCTCACTCTGGGATAAAAAAGAGAAAAATTAGGTTGGCGGAGAGGAAAGTGATGAGAAAGAGGGAGACGTCTGCATGTATAATACAGATACTAATAGACTGGTTGCATCCAGAATAAAAAAAAACAAAAAAACAGGAAGACGTCAGCATACAGGATGAAACTGAGATTTCTGCTCATCCGAGGGTTTGCTGGATTGTTGGATGTAAAGCCCTGTTTGCATGGGACCAGTATTATGTTAGGATTTCAAATAAGTAATGATTTATCCTCATAATCTCTGCGGAAGGTCAGGAATTTACTCCTGTGAATCATCTTCATGAGAAGGCTTAAAACATTGATGGAAAATGTCAGATTTTGTCCCTCAGAACCAAAGAGCAAGGGCTGTTTTTGTTTTTGAATAGAAATAGATTATATATCAAATTGAAAGAATCAAATAAAACACTAAAATAAAGCTTGATGCTGCTGAATGTAAGAAACACTTTCAAGCTTGTTATTAGTTAATGTGTCTGAATAATTCCTTGAGGGATGGGTCATGTAAATGACCAGACACGAAAATAAAACTATTCATTCATTCATCTAGCAGAACAACCAAAGTTATCTTGATGTTTCCACCTTTTACAGCTTGTAAACAAGTAAAAGCAGACTGTGATTTACTGCAAGACAAAGACCAATTTAGAAATTAGTTTCTGTGCCTCCTTGGCTGCTTTGTGACAACATTAATTACAACACTTCACTGCAAGAAAAAGCACCTTTGGAGCATCACATACTGATGATGTATAACAAATGAGATTGTCCTTGAAGTTTGTGCAAAATGTGCTTCAAAACCATCTTCTATAACTTATACTGTCGCCTTCATTTTTCAGTGCAGGAAGGCAGGAGTCAAATATCTTGTGGAAGTATGAAAACAAATGGCTTCATAAGCTGCTGATAGGTGGGTTTTCAATGTTTCCTCACCAAAACATGGAGTTTTTACTTCATAAATTAGAGAAATACTCTCACAACAATGCACACAATTATTACAAATCACCACACATTAGGAGAGGATAATTATTCCTAAATAAGACTGAAGGAGAAATTGATAGAGCAACATAAAAACCACGTTACGTCAGTGGAGCCAAAAGTGAGCTGTGCCGAGGACGAAAGCGAAAGAACTGAAGTACGTTGTGTAATATCACCACACATGATTCATGTAGTATTTCTGTCAGCTCTTGGCGTGATACATCACGTCCTCTGCTTTATATTCTGCACAAGGCATCCACCTCATTCTTCAATCCTCAACCTTGAAGGAGGAGAGGATGAACGCTGGGACCTTCGACTTAGTGCATGTAGCTGCATTTATTTATTTATATTTATTTACAAAACTTGAACATGCCATGATTGCATCGTTTTGTTTTTCTGTCTTGTCTTTAACTTCATTTTTTTTGCACATACTACCACCATTAAAACCTAAATTTGTCAACGGGTGACAGATAAATATCACCAGTTTGGAAGCTTTTATGAACCGTCCCGCCAGAGCAATAAAATCCATCAAAGTCATCATTTCCAGGAAAATAAATGGCAAATGTTATTGATGTTGTTGCACTATTAGCTGCAAGTGTATATTAATGGTATTGTTAATGGTACTTTGATTTTAGTCCTGTCTTTAGTGTTTTATTGATTGTGTGAGTTGTCTACCTTTGGTTTTAGAGGTTTGTCATGCCGATGAGGAGCTACTAGTACTGAGCAAGATAAAAAAGAAAGAAACAACGGCACCATTACATATGGTAAAGAAGTTTACACACACACTGCTATCACTAATATTTTCAAGGGGTTTCATGTCCCAGAGCTTTCACACCTCCTCACAAGATGGCCAGCCTCGTAGGGAGGATGAGGAGGAGGAAGAGGAAGCTGCACTCTTCCTCCTTTCGGTAGCGCCGAGGCGAGGAGCAGATGGTGTGAGAGATTGGAAACATCGTCTGGAGTCGGCCAACCCTGGGCTAATGGCAAGCTGTGCTGGCAGCGCTGCGTGAGTGTGTGTGAGGGGTTGGAATTGTCTTACTGTGCATAGCTGGCCTGCTAAAGTTCATTACTGGATGTGTGTGAACATGTGTGAAGCGTGTGACTGGCTCTTTAAATGAAAGTTAAAGTTCTTTTTTTTTTTTTTTGCGTGTGAAAAGCTTTCAAAAGTTCATTTTTGTTTGTGCGTTTGTGCCACTAATGAGGAGATAAACAGGGATGTGAGGCTTGTGAGGATGAGTGAGTGTCATTATTTTTGCGAGCCCGTTCAGAAATCATCCTTAAAGCGTGTTAAACCTCCCAAAGCTTAAACGCTGCGTTAATCATAATTTGGTGGATTCACAATAAGCATTGAAAGTGTCAGCGAGTGAGATGGTAAACAAGCCAAAGCAAGTAAACAAGAGTAAATGAGAGACAAACAGATGTAGTTTACGTTCACTGTTGAATGCTCCTCCTGCGATGTATCCTCGCAAGCTCTCTAAATGAAGCAAATAGAGCCAATTTGTGGCACGCATTCATCCTTCCTGTCTGCTCCGCCTCGCCTGTTTCTGAGAGAATGTGGATCGCAGCGCCGCATTCAGAAACACAGAAGCTCAGCTGCGGTTCAGCAAACATCAATACAGAGCCACTGAACACCTGAGGGTTCCTGTCTAAAACCAAAACTATGTCAGAGTATAACTTCCCTTTTCTTTACCACACGTTGACTCTTTGAGGATCAGACCCCAGAATATTAACATTACATTGGTTGACAACTGATTCTGCACCCTTGGTAGTTTGTTTGTGGTGGGAAAATGATCTGACCTCAATCAACTAGCCGGACAGTGAATCAATCACCGACCTGGACTAGCACAACGAAAAACGTATTTGAAAAACGTTCCTTCCTGTGTTTACGTTCTTGCTGCCGCCCCAGACACACCTGACCAAAGAGTGGATATTTTCGCGTGGCTTGTAGTGATGCATTTTGGTTTGCTTGGCTTTTTCTCAGTGTGAAAAGAAACTGAACCAACAAGAAAACGCACCAAATTTACCAACTCATCTACTGACTCAGACCAGAGCAAAGGAATTATGGGTTTGAAAACGCCCTCAAACCCCTCTTTAGGCTCAGACTTTGCCTAGACTTTGACAATGTGTTATATGACATTCAAACTACTGTTTCTCCGTGACATCTGAGCAAACTACATCCGTGTGATGTGCTTGCTCCAGAAAACTAGCAGTGTAAGTGAACTTTGAGTTTGAATCATTTTGTCAAACTAGTTCGACAAAGAGCTTCTTGGTTGTTGACATTCCTGAACCCGGAAGTCTGGCTCTAAACCCTTCCTGCCTGATCACCTTCGCATGGCAAGACGTAAAACATGGTCAAGGTTTAACTTGTCTGACATGTCTGACAAGTAATAGCAGGCATGTAAAGCACCATGATCAGCTGATCTGACATGCTGTAGTGACCATCTAGGAAGATATAAACGTCTTGTAACCTCACCCTGGAAATATGTAATGTAGTAATGAGAACATTTCCTTTTGAGACCGAAGAAAGTCTTTAGGGAGGAGGTCGGGGTGGATGTTTGGTCTTACAACAACGTCGTCTGGTGTTGTAAGCCCAAACATTATTCCCATCATACAAATAATCAAACAAACAGCGCACACTTTGACACAGTCTCTCGTTGAGGACATGCATAGTGTTGCATTTGATTGAACGCACAAAACATGACAGAACTTACTTAACAGACCTAAAACAATAGAGGTGGCAGATGAGAAAATGCTGACAAAATACCTACTTTGTCATTTTGGTTGAATTTGAATTTATTGAACAGATAGCCCCTTTAGATGTAGCTTCTTATTTTCAAGGGGGTCCTGCAGACAGTAATACAAAATTATAAAACACATACAAACAACAACAGCATTACATAACCAACATACACTGCAAATACACAGATACAGACAGCTTGCTCACCCTCTCCCACCCACACCCCCAGCCCTCAGCTGTTGTACAAGAAAAATTGGATACAAAGACCCGGATAATAAATCAATTACGTCAGCAATAAAGAGCAATTGAAGCAGTTTGTCCTCAGTTTATTTGTGCTACAAAAAGACTGTAAGTACACACAAATTAAAAGCATAAACAGGTTGTTTTTAAGATGAGAAAATAAAGATGTCCTGAAGCAGCAGAAAGAGGTAATAGATCTCAGAAAAACAGGTCTTGCGTCTGACTTCTTCAAAGATTCTGGGGACAAAAAACGGGACATTGCATCTGTCTGAGTGGATTTGAAGATGTGCATGGAGCCAAAAACTGTTTCAAATAGGAAGGACAATTACAGAAAACACATTTGAAGATGAACTGTGAAACTGCCCTCTAGATTTAGGCTGCAACCAATTAAGCGAGTCTCACATGAAACAATGGTGAGTTCTATATGGACATAAATAGAGAATTATATACAACATTAAGGGGCCTAAGATAAGTGTCAGAGGTGATTATGTCAACATAATCAATAATAGGTAGTATCATCTGAGAAATTATTCTTTTTCTGACTTGAAATGTAACACAATTAATTGAGTGATAAAGTGAACTCAGACCACCATATCTTCGTTTTTATAATAAAATCAATGTGGGGCTTAAAGGAGAGTTCATGGTCAATCCAAAGTCCATATTTGAACAAATCAACTTTCTCAAGGGGTGACCCATCGTCAAGATTAATATGCAGATCAAAGGGATATGAACCACTGTTGCGTACCAAACACCATGCAGGACCAGTTAAAATCAATCTGTAAAGAATTCTGGTTTTGTAATATATCAGAGTTAGAAGTGTAAATAACAGTGTCATCAGCATAAAGATGAACAAGACAATCTGAGCATATTTGAGGTAAGTCGTAGTCCTAAGTCGTAGACAAAGTAGACAGAGAAAAGTTAAATAAATCTGCAGGGGATACATTATTACATGAGTGTGAACAAGTTTGGCTTCCAAACCGTCTGAACCAGCACTACTACTTTCTTTTAACTCACATATAGCATGAAAAACATCAGTAGGCAAGATTTTTCTAAAAGAAAATGAACCATCAATTCATTCATATCAATTAGTTAGTTAGTAACTTGGGAATAAAAGAAGTTCCATACATCATCAACAAAAGGAATTAACAGAAATCTATCCCAGTTAATAGCAAGTAAGTCTTGAATAAAACAATCTAGATTAATATTCTTTATTGTCCCAGTCTAATATATTTAGGGGGAGAACTACTAAACCTTACACACTGGTCCTTTAACTGAGTGAGGTTTACACTATCAAATAAATGTCCATCATTGGAGGAGGAACGATCAAGCCAGTTACTATTGAAGTCACCCAAGATAATCATTTCATTATGCCTCTCAAGTTAATTAATAGTTGACAAAATACACTGAGGGAAGGCAGAGGGAGGCCTATAAATGTTGCTGATAGTTAAATGTTTATTATCATGAAGAATAATGTTAGTGAAAAGACATTGAAAATTAACTGGCTATACATTAGTACTGACACACTCAGAAACAAGATTTGCAGTGACATATGTCGCCACCACACCTCCTCTAGAAAACTTATCAGCTCTATACAGAACAAAAATTGTCAATTTTAATTTCATCATCAGTGATTTAACTATGTTTCAGAAATAGTGATAATATTGGACTTGTAAATAGTAACTCAGGCTCTGAGGAAATTGATTTTTGAAGCAAGGCTCCTAATATTAAGATGAATAACCTTTAAACCTTTAGCTGATTCGATTGTACCATAGAAAAAATACAAACAGGTCAGGAAACTGAGTTGGGAGAGAGAAGGTGAACACACACACACAAATAACTACAGGCTCAGACTGCTACCTAGCCTACATATGGCCACAAAGCTGCTTATTCCAAGCCAAGTAAAATAGATTATCCAAAAGTCATGTAGATTATATTCAGATGAGCATAAAAATATACATGGTCTCAGATATTCACAATGACAAAAAGAGAAAGAGAAGAAAAGTGTAAATAACAAAAAAAACAACCGGCGTCACAATTTACGGCAAACACTGATTCACACACTATAGCATTATCTCATAGTAGGCTAACCTAAATAAAGTTATTGTTTGCAAATAACAGAGCAGAGACAAGTAAAATATATGAAATAATATAGTTCCAGTTACGCGACGTGATCCAGGAGAAAAGAACTAGTTATAAAAACATGTTTTTCCTTTTTATTTTAAGCCCTCGGAGGCTGCACTTTGACAGATTCAGTTGTCAACAGCTGCATACTTTTTATTTAATTCCTTTAGGAAACATCCGTGTCGACGCTGTTCTGAACATGATGTCTGAAGATAAAAATACAGTTATTGCAGTATTACAACATTTTTTGAAGAACATTAATTACTATGTTCATCTTTTGTTTGACATGTTTGTTTTTTTTAGCTGAGATTTCCGTCTAGGTTTTCCACAAATGACACACATGAAACTTCTGAAGGACGATCAATATAACGATCAACTACAATATATCAGACGATTATGATGTACAGCCAGTTCCATAGCCATATACCTTTAAGAAATGTCAGCCATAATGAATGACAAGTTTGCAAGAAGATGGTATTTTATTATTTTCTCCAGCAGCTTCATTAATTCGATTAAATCTACTGTTTAAACTCCACTTGAACAATCTGATTTTTGTGTGTTTTTCAGCAACTTAAAGTTTTATTAAACCCCTTTAAAAGCCCCTCAAATTTGCTGAACATAAAAACACACAGTGGTCACAATAAATAAAAGTACCGTTGGTGTTTTTAGTTTTATGTGACAAGATTTTCATCCAACCACAACATGCACCAGTGGAAATGTGGGAATGAATGAATCACTGCAGGAAACCACACTCTGAAAACAACAGATCTTTTGACGTAAAAAAAAAAAAAAAAAACTTGCTAAAAAAACAAAAACCTTACAGGAAATAATATAGGGAAGCATGCATCATTTTGGATCATTATTATCATGTTTTTTTATTTATTAATCTGATGTCAGCTTGTTGGCAAAGTAGAAGAAAAACTCCACAAACGAAGTGTTGACAGCAGGTTGAAGCCCTGGCTTTTGACTTGCAGGGAGCATTTTTTATGTATTTCACCTCAGGTTTTGGAAATTTGACCATATTTAACATAGATATCCGACATCATAACAGTATATAAATAACAGAAAACCACAAAAAGCATAATAGGTCTTTAGCTTTCTTGGTTTTCTCTAGGTTTCCATTTAAAAACCTCCCTCAAGGTTCCTTGACTCTTTTCAGTTTGATAGTGTGTGGCCCACATTAGGAAATGCCAGGGCAGCTGGGAGATCCTGTGGAGATAAGCGGCGCCAAAGGCACCGCTGATGTCACTGTCTCTGGACTGAGAACCCTCCCTCCCTCCCTCCCTCGCTCCCTTTACCTCCTTCACTCTGACAGAAAAATGCCAAGTGAGGAGTTTGGTTCCAAAACAAAGTAAAGCTGTTCCTTCCAACACAACAAAATCGTTATGGAAGTGCTGTCAAGTGAGAAGCTGCCCGGAGATTTGCTCCCAAAATACAGTAGCACTTTACTTCTTTACTTGAAATGTTGCTCATTGAGGTTTTTAACGCCTCACAAGACACAGTGGAGTGACTTATCAGTAAAGTGACTCCACCAAATTCTCTGGAAACTAGTGGAGCTGCAACGATTAATCCCTTGATTATTTCTTCTGTTTAATTTGAATAGTTTAGTCTATAAAGTCTGTTTCAGAAAATAGTAAAAAGCAAGGAGGCATCATCAAATTGTCAAAACGATATATTCAATTTACAGTGATGTAAAACCAAGAAAAGTAGCAGGTTATCCTATTTTAGAGGCTGACACACAGGCACACACAGGATGTTTGCTTGAAATATCTTAAACCATCAATCCTATATAAATTAATTATCAGTCACAAAGGGGTCAGAAGATGATTAACAGAACAGGAAAACATTAAAATGTACTTCTGCAACACAAAATGTTATTGTTGTTATTGTTTTTCCAGTAAATTGCTGGATATTTTTACCTTGTAAGACCTTTAAAAATGATAATAATGAATTAGTTTGAGAAGAAAAACATCACAGCCTCCCTCATCATTACACTGTCAGAGGGAATAATGTCTATTTCTGGTATATTGCCTATATAGAGTACCAATTTCATCTCGGCGTTTTAAACCAATGTGCCTGACTAAATAAATGTGCAGATAACTGAAGAAGACGTCAGCTCGGATAAAGAAGAAGTAGTTGTACACCTAAACCATTCCTGTTATTTTATATTAATTATATTGTTATTTATATTTAATCAGTCAGAACTTTTTCACATTTATATGCTCCTAGTTTTGCTTTTCTTTAAATTATGTCTGTTTTCCGTCTTCATATCCTCACATTTTATCAGTTTTATTTCACTGTTGTTTGACAGCTGGTTGGGTTTTTTTTTGCTTCTTAGCAGAGGTTAAATTAAGGATGAAAAATAAAACTATTTCATGTTATTTTCTGATGTTTGAGTAGTTTGAGAAGTACTGAACTTCCCTCAAAAACGTGTGGAAACAATGTCGATCTTCTGATTAAAAATCCACCAAAGCAAGGATGGATATGTAAATGTAATTGCATATAGTACTCACTGCAGGTGAGGTGCATGCAGTGGCCATGCTATTGCCTGGGTTTAACTCCCACATGGGGCCCCAGTGCATTGTGGGAGTGGGGGGTGGCAGAGCACAGCCATCTGCTGCAGGACGACAGCAATGTTTTGTCTAGAGAGGGAAAGAGTGAAAGATGGAGGAAGACAGAAAGGGAGAAAGTGAGCAAAAGAGAGAAGGATTCAATTTCATCATTATAAGGAAAGAAATAGATCAAAACCTAAAAAAAACTACAAAAAGAGTTTTTGTCAACACAGAAATTGTGCAACAAACAGCACGGGGATTGCAACTTTTAAGTAAATATTGAAACTGTAGGCGCAATTTGACAGGATTGAGAAACAATTCATCATAATGAAGGTTGGAAAGCAGCATTGGAAGGTTTTTTCCTGTAAGGTCGTGTTCAGACTGACAATGACCTGCATGGTCAGTTAAATATGTACAAGCACACATTCCTGGTAGATGACCTTGTAGCTCACAATCATCGAGACAAGAGAATAATATAATTGTCACTGTGATCACTTTCCAGCCCCACCAAAGCAGCCCCTAGTGGTTTTTTAACTCAGTGCCGTCTTCTGTTACATGTACAGGTGATTCTGTCCACTTTGACATCTGAGACGTAATCACACATGTTGTTTCTAACATATCCAAGTCTCCATAAAGCTACATAAAGCTTTGGGCTTGGGCCATGTTTGGTTACTTTTAAATGTAATTTATGAGAAATGTCTCTCTTTCTGAACATGTGCGAGGCGTCCGTGTGTGTAGATACGCAAGCTAATGATCAGTAATGGATGAAATAAAGCAGAAATATAGCTGTGGGTCTCTTGTGTTCAGGTCTTAAAGGGGACGTACTTTTTGTGATTTTCTGTTATTTTTATACTGTTAAAATGTTGGATATCTATGGTTAAACATGGTCAAAGTCCCAAAACTTGAGGTGAAAGTATGTAAAAATGCTCCCTGCAAGTCAAAGTCTGCAAGTCTGAACGCTCTGTTTGCAAAGTTGCCTCTACTTCCTCCTCGTGATGACATCAGACTGACATCAGATAGACATCAAATTGTCATCACGACATCAATCAGAACAGAGTGGATCATCAGGAGGGGGGCCTTAAAGAGACAGGAGCTAAAACTGAGCCTGAACTGAGGGGCTGCATAAAGGGCCAGTATAAGATAAATAAAGAGTTTTTCTGAACTATAAATCATTGCAAAGATATTCCAGTAGAGCCCCAGGATATAAATATAGACCTGCAAATGTGCATGATACGTCCCCTTTAAAGACACAGGTACAGGTCAGGTTTTGGAGCCGTGCAGAACTCTGGTAGGCATTTGTTGAAACATTTATTGCTTTTGTTTTAACAAACAGTAAATAGTTTTAGAAAGATTTTTGCATTTTGCTGGTGGAAGTTTTTCCTTTTTTTAGAGATCAGTTTTATGGCATCTCTGCTTTATTCGTTGGTTAACAGAGGATAAAAAGACCGGGAGGGAGAAGAAGCTGCTTTTTAGTTCAGATGACATGAAGAGAAAGAAAGAAAGAAAGAAAGAAAGAAAAACTGAAATGGAGAAAGGCAGGCAGAAAAAGAGTGAGAGACAGAAACAGACATAGAGAGCTAGAGAGAGGTCCTTGGCAGAGCCTCCTACAGCTGTTGAGTGCTGTCACACTGTTCAGGAAGGCCAGAACTATTATCTATGACCACACACACACACACACACACACACACACACACACGCACACACACACACACAGTGGGGATTAAGCCAGCGGCAACACTTTGAATAGGCCTCCACACTGTCTGATTAGACATAAACAGGGGGCAGTAATTCATCCCCTTTTAGTCGTGTAAACATGTGTTCACTGAGTTTTTATGACAAGTAGATATGAAGTCCAGGATGATGACGGACTCCCTGCAGCTCGACAGCTACACACACGGTATCTTGTTTTTGGATCCAACGTGCTCAATAAAAACTTCAGTCCAGTGATTTTGGATTCTGTTTTCTCCTGTATGTTTACCTGCAAAACAAATACTTTTCTGATTGTTCGGGCGACTCCTCTTTAAAGTGTCACGGTAACATTTTTCAGGTGCCTGCTGGTGACAGAAAATCAGGTTTTGCAAGCGAGTTTATTTTGTAATTTAATCCAATACACACCTACGAAAAAACTGCTGTACAACAATACTGCATCTGCTCACACGCAAAGCTCAAAAACTAAGGAAAGCAGATCAAAACTGTGGTCTGTCTACTCACCAAAACATCTGACCTACATCTAAAACAATAAGAAATCAGTAAAAACACTGTGAACATGTCGACCTCGGAAAGGAAACCCTCTCTAATTGTGGCAGCGTCACATCATATCATCCAGTTTTAGAAAACGCTGTTGTGGCAGAGAACAAAAATAAGCAAAGAAGAGCCTCAGTCAGCCTGAGGTGGGACCAGTCGGGTCACTTTATCCTCACAATGATTTCATACATGTCTCCAGTTTGGCCTTCGGACCTTACGATTCTTTGCGAATTCAGCAAATCTTCCAAAATGACATTCAAGTGACAGAGCCCTCTAGTGGCCGCGAAGAGCAAAAAGGAGCAAAGGAGGAAGTCAGGTGATGTTATTTAGCCGGGCAGCTAAGTGCAAAATCGTTCATCTGGTGATACAACATGAAATTTTGCATGTGGTCCACCTGTAGGCTGCTTATTAAGAAATTAAGCCAAATGAAAATCCAATAAGGCCACCATTTTTCAAGATGGCCACTATTTTTGCAACATCTGGGTTCGTAGGATGGATTTATTCATCATTTTTGGAAGGTTTAAGACATTTTATGTCTCAGTTGCCTAATATTTTACTTGATGATTCAGTTTTCATGGTAAGTAGGCATCTGGATGCATCGTTGTGTACTTACTGAACCTTAGAACTGGCACACACAGCTACAAAGTGCAGTGCAGCTCAGGCCAAACTCATAGCATTTGCATCTTCCTTGGCATTCAGTCTTGCATCTGCATTTGGGTCAGCTGTTGGCAGCACTTTGCATTAGGTTGGAGAGTCGTTCCAGCGAACCTTCCATCCCTCGCCATGCTTTGTCCACCGCCGGTCACTAGGATTCAGGTACTGTGGCCTACATACAGTTGCCTGACTCCATACGTATCCTGCCTGGAAAGGAGCATGTTTTGCATGTTGACGGAGGGCATCTTGAGTTGGTGGAATAGAGTTATATGTCCGTTGTTTTCTTGCAAACAAGTCCAGACTTGTCTCATTAACTCCTATAGCAGTACTGGACCTGTCAGTACTGTATCAATGCCT
The DNA here is from genome assembly GCA_038419695.1 of Scomberomorus guttatus. Classification (NCBI taxonomy): domain Eukaryota; kingdom Metazoa; phylum Chordata; class Actinopteri; order Scombriformes; family Scombridae; genus Scomberomorus; species Scomberomorus guttatus. The sequence continues at coordinate 15,143,468 of CM076468.1, read as the reverse complement.
TGTTGCCATTTAGGGCTGAATCTTTTGCATGCACAAACATGCGCGCATCCGCCTCGTCACGAGTACAACGATCGTATTTGTTGTTTGGACGCCAGCAATTTTGTCTGCTAGAAAAATGAAAGAGCTCCGTTTTGTTGGTGTCGTCTCGCAGAAAGTTGTGCCAATTATTGGGTGTTTTGGTGAAGTCTGTCAGCCTCCTTCGCATCCCCTGCCCTCCATTTGTTCTTGCCTTCAGATTAGATGGAACGTAAACATCAAAAACTATTTCTGAGCGCTTGTGCTTTGTGGCATAAGCCTTTACTGCAGGAATAACATCTTGCACGGCATACTAACCAAAGGTTTTTGATGCCCGGGTTTGCCGAAGCATTCACTAATGCTGAGCTATTGATGACAATAGCATCTGCATCTTGACTTTGGATTCAAGCATCTCAGCCAGATTTCTCGGTTATACAAAGCCGTCCATTGTCACTCAGAGAGGCTATTCTATTAATTCATACTCACTTCTTTGACAAGAGATGAAAAGTTGAGAGAGAAGATGGAAGTCCTCCTTCAGTATTACTTTACAGAAGCTGACACTGAACTCCATGCTGAGTTTCACAGCAGTGATGTCACCAGTGTGCCCTGGTAGTCCCTGACATTCACTCGTATAATTACCGTTACAGGCTGATTTTCAAGTGGCTATTTTTATATCAACTAAGCCCTTGATGAGTCCCTGTGCGAAATTTGATGCTTGTATCACAAAGTGAACGATTCTGCCCAAATTTGCACACAAAGTCCACACAAGTAAGAGGTCAGGGTGGACGGATGGGTCAACAAAACGTCGGACTTTAACACGAGAGGCCGATTTTGTTTGTTTGACTGTGACTGTTCCCTTAAAATTACTGTAAACATGATGACAAAAGCCCCTCTTACCTTAAAAAAGTATTCATTTTAACCTAAGTGATGATCTTTCCCTAAACCTAAGCAAGATGTTAATGTGCCTAAACCAGACTGTCAGACATTCATCATCAGAAAACGTGTCATATGAGAAGGCCTGGACAAGCAACGTATTTTGTCGTTGAACATTTCTGCGATGAAAATGGTCTATAAATCTGTGTGATCCAGATTCAGGTTAGCAAGATACATTCAGATGAGATGGACAGACGTTTGAGAGGGAAAAAAAAGAAAATGACGTGATGCTCATTAAGCATTTTCAGTATTTCGGGGGAGTTTTGTGTCTTTTATAAGTGAAAAAATATGCATGAAAAGAAACATGCAGTTCATCTTCATAATAATATTATTGCATCAAAACTCCCCTTCGCTCCTAATGTTGCTTGCTTTAATATAATTCAGCCAGATACAATTAAATCTTTAATAAAGGTAACTTGAGGTGCTTTGTTAAGCAGCATAAGAAGATTACATTATAAACGACTGGAAGCAGGGATAACCTTTACTTTTACAATTTAATCATCTGGAAAATTTTAGAAAATTACGCTGAATTTAATATCACTTTATTAATTATGCTATATGTAGAGGTACAAATATTGATTGAGTGTCTGGAAGATTGTAGATTCAATTCATCCCTGAAATCTGCTGAAAAATTGTGACTTCACACACTCTTAAAGTAACTTGGTCCTCTCGTGTTTTGGAAACGGTCCCATATGCTTGCACAGTTGCCCTCCAAAACGTTGGCAACAACTTGTCTATAAAGGTTTTGGGGTATTGAGTTACATTCCCCAAATATCACAGTCTCATTGTGCGATTGCATAAGAGTCACGTCATGCTCGGAGCATGGGCCCCCTCAGCTTTAACCTGGTGTTATTTTCAAACTAGCCTGGTCATGACAACACGTATTTTTGGGCCTCTGCGTATTAAATTTAGAGCTGTCAGCGCTGCATGCCCCCACCCCGACTCCCTCTGGAGAGGTAAATAAAGAGAACGAAGAAGTCATATTTCAGGAGAGGTAGCTCAGTTCAACAGTGCTCCACTACTTGCTGCTGATCCTAAACCTCAACCTCAAAACATCAAACTCCATTTTCTGAACGACTGATCAGGGCTCAGAGGATTCACCGCTGCTCTGTGACTTGAAATGACGACACAGGAACATAATCCAGAAGGAAATTCTGTAAATCTGACTGCAAACAACTGTTTAGAGGATAAGCACGGGAGAAAAAACAAGGAGATGTACAGTATTCATCTAACAGCTTGGCAAAGGGCAAGATTTGCATATAAATGCTACAGCAGCAGGCCTTGATATGAGTACATACGGCATTCAGCTCAGAGCAGACTTAATGAAAAGATTTTGATGACAGAGCTTTAAGCATCACAATAAGTTTGTCCTTCATTGAGTTTATACCGTACAATGTGCACCGCTGCAGCGTGCGTCATCATCTAGTCTGGTTCAATACGTCCACCCGTGTCAGAAATATCCACTCCCATACAGGAAATATTCTATATCTGACTTTTATTCAAGCAGGGAAGTTTTTTTCAACACCCACATGCTTCACATACAGTGACGTGCAGTCATACAGGTATTTAAACAGTGAAATCCCTTAATTCTACCCTGGATGTGCTCTGATTTTCCGCACTGAGATTGAACCTGTTAACCTTCTCGGCACAAGAAGCTCATTTCCCCCTCCAGTTGGCCTTCGGAGCCTGATGTTTCAAGGCTCTGCTGCTGACAGCTCTTGCATGTCTCGGTGTAAAAACAGTAGCTGTTACAGATCAACAGGCACGCTGGGGATTAAGAAGACAGTGATACCTGCCTCCGTGACATAAGCGTGAACTGTCGTCAACGATTGACGCTGTAACTGTAGATTCAGTGTGTTCTTTCCTTCTTCGGGTAATTTCGTGTCCCCCCCCCCGCCCTTGAAACCTCAAAAACCCCCTTTTTCCTCTCCTCTTCGCTCTCTCTGAAATGCTGTGCTGCTGTGAAGATATGTGGTTTTCATACAGCAGCAGCAGCAGCAGGAGCAGGAGCAGCAGCGGCGATGAAGGCTCATTTTTAACTCGCTAATGCCTCCTCTTCTGTGGTTTGCTGTATGGGTTCGCGCAAGGACAAGGAAGGCAGCTGGGTGCCAGATGAGAACGGTAATTAGGCCGGTATCCACCGGGTTTTGGTTACAGGTGCAGATCTGCCTGCAGGGATGAACAAAGCTGTCAATGGAAAAGATCATTCATGCTGAAACAACAGAAAGGAGGGAGGGGGAGGTTGGCCAGCTCTTGCTACACGGAGCAAGAGCCAAGACAAGATAAATCGCTCTGAGTGGCATCGCGACAAGCTGAAAGCAGGCGTATAAATCATTTTCCTGGGCGCTTAAGAGCAAAAGGAGAGGCTTTGATTTTAGCCGGAGAGCCTGTGCATTGATAGAGAGTGTTAAATTAGACAAGAGGGGCTTCTGATGTGATGCTCGCTCTTAGCGGAGCACAATGTAGAAATGATGTAGAATTCCTCTCTTGCTGAGTGTTAAAGTGATGTTGAAGAATCTCAAAGAGGATTTAAACAGTTTTAGCCCACGAGAGGGGCTGCTGGTTCGATATTTGACCGCAGCCTGATGGAAAGTGTTACTTCACCGTCTCTTTAATGTGACTTTGATTCTATTTTTGCTTTCCACTGCATATTTTCTCTGCAGTTTTTATGTTTGCAGAACAGTTTCTTAACCTCAGTGGTTGTAGAGTCAATAAGAGACGAAATGGTTTTCCCAGTTTGGTGGCCGAAGAGACTTGACTGGCCCGCACAGAGGGCCTGACCTGACCTCAACCCCCATCCAACACCTTTAGGATGAACTGGAACGCAGACTGAGAGCACGAATGTCCGACCTCATTGATGCTCTTGTGGCTGAACGGGAGCAAATCCCTGCAGCCAGGTTTCAAAATCTGGTGGAAAACCTGAAACCAGAAGAGCGGAGGCTGTTACAGCAGCAGATGAATAGATTTGGAATGAGATGTTAAAGAGTAACTTAACACCTGGCTTGAAAGCAGTGATGTCACTGTGTACTTGAGTGCACTTCTGCATCACCGCAGGAAAGCAACAAGTTAAACCACTAAGGGGCCAGAAAAAACATGCTTTGATCCTATAATGCAATTTGAAAGGCAACGACATTACAGTTTGTTAATTAAGACAATTAAATATTTCACAAAACATCATTTATGCATAAACAATATTTAAAATTCTGAACATAAAGTCAAAATTACCTCAAATTCACAGAGTAGATTGCCTTCAAAATGTGTATAAATACATAGCATTATATTTTAGAGGCATTCACCTTTTCCAAATGAGATAAATTATATATAAAACTTGTCAAGTGGTAAAGCCAGAGCAACAACTTATGTTCTAATTGATCGACCTTTTGAAAGAACACACACCTGCTCTGAGGAAAGGATGCAGAAAGTAAAGCTGATTTACACTCAGCTGATGTGCCGCAGAACCAGAGACGACACTAATTGCGTGTGTGTATAAATTTCAAATAGCTTTTATTTACACAAAGTGGACACGTCACGTTTGGAAAATGACCTTTTGCAGATGCAGAGGACGTGGCTGCGATAGCCTGATTTGAGGGCTGTATGGGAAACTCCATCCTTCCATTCATCACTCATGCTCGCATCTTAAAGTGTCCGCTTGCCCTTAGCGTTGTCCCGCCGCTCTCTTTGTCACACGCACACCCACACGTCACAAACACACACCCTCTCTACCCTCAACTATTAACAATTCGACGTGTTTGCTCGCAGTTTTAGATGTATCCTTTGTTGCTCTGCAATGCACTTTGCGAGCAACCTGCTTTTTGTTAAAAGCACTTTGTCGATAAATTTGACTTCCCTCGACACTCAATACTGAGTCCATTAAGCCGCAGAGCCATGGGGCTACTCTGTGCGCAAGGGCCACTGGTTCCAGTAAGGTATATCTGCTGAGCTCTCATTAGCAAGCATCATCATACGTAATTCTGGCACGTGTAATGCCATTAGAGGGGATTTGGCATCTGATAGTTGAGTAATGGGATTAGCTGGGCGGTAAATCTCCAGGACCCGAACTGTAGGTCTTCCCCACTCAAAGGAAGACAGATAGACACACAACCCAACCCGCCGTTTCCACATGAGCGTAATGCAAGTCATCCCTTCGTCATGGCTGAATGCTTACTAATGTGTGTTATGTTCCCTTCATTTTACATAGTGTTGTAGCTTCTCTAAGGAATAAGATGTGCAGTTATTGTTATGATGGTAAAATCATCTGAAACAGCATCATCTCAGACCTCCTTGTCCAGTTATTGTAAGGAATTTGGTTTACTGTTGCTATTCCTAATAGTGTATATCTTCCTTTTATGTCTCTAAGTCCCAGTTTTGTTTTGTTTTTCATCTTTACCCACACATACAGAGGACAAATTGCCACACTCTTAGATGTACATGTTTCCATATATCCATATATTTCCGGTCTAATTTTTGTGATAATCGTCATTTCAAGTTGGTTATTGATGCTGTTTTGTACAAAAAAGACCAAGATTGTTGCCCAAGTTGCTGAAAACGTTGGTTTCGGATGAGCTGAACATCTCAGTTTGACTTTTTTACTTGTTGAAAATGTGCAAGAATTCAGTATTTCTTTTTTTTTTTCTCTACCAGAATGGAAAAGCGTCTAAAACAGAGCACTGAGAAGGTGTAATTTGATCATTTGTAATCATTCAGAATAAACCAACACAAAGTTTTGAGACAAGAAAACACAACATACAGTACAAGCCAGGAAACTGTCCTCCTTGGATGTCAATAATTATTTTTACCTGCATCACGGCAGCTGGTTGGGTTTCAGTGACCTCGGAGCAAACCTACAAACAGACAAACAGAATTGGATGACGACATGAAAACGCATCAAGGAGGCCCAGTAAAGCCAGCGCTGAATCATTCATCCTCTGCATTACTAACGAGCAAAGAGCGGAGAATGAGAGACGCTTGTATACTTTGCTAACAGGCTGAATGTGTTTATCTTCTACTACTACATGGTGCTGAATCAGAGCAATAAAACGTAACCATCAACTTTTTCTGTATATGTTCTGATATTTATGATATTAATTAAGAGGAAGGTCTTCAAAAACAAATGTATGTGATTAAAAGTTGTCGGTGCTGCTGTTTTACTGTTATGACCCTGATTTATATTTTTAAATGACAGTTTTCCTTTCAGATCTGATAAAGAATTTCTAATCTTTCAACTAAGCTGTATAATCGTCTCTAGAATAAGCTCATTGATTATTAAAACCATGACACTTGATATTTTGCAGGTGATGCAGGATTCCTCCACTAGTGGTATCGTGCAAAGGATTGTTAAAACGACAGTTCGTGCAAGGTTCATCCTCAGTTCCTCTAACTGAATTAGTTAATTGTTTGTGACGCAAGACAAAGGAATCTTACAATGAAGTATAATCTTATTATGCAGTGATTTACAGCTGTGGTGACTATAAATATGTTTCCTGATATAGAACCTGCTATCTGTTACTCATGTTTCAGACATTTTTGCCAGTCGTGAATCTGTGAAACGATAAACATCCCCCACATTTCCAGGACAGAGCTGAGCAGTACTTGCTCTTTCCGGAGAGAGTTCATTTGTGATGAAAGTTCAAAATCGCTGCCAGGGGAATAACATGTACAGGAACTGAACTCCTCACCCGGCCAGCGTTAGTGCCTGGAGCTCCAACCATTAAGCTATGTACAGGACTGTGTGTTTTGCTGTAGTTGAAAGCCAACACTCCAATATAGAACCGGTGACTCAGCTTCCAGCTTGGCGGAGAAATCCCCTGAGACCTTTGACCTCCTAATCGTTTAGCAGCGCTTATGGTTGGAGATCTGCTCCAGGCTATTAGAGAGAATTAGTGTCATGCAGATTTGGGGATGGGCCAAACCTATATCTGTACTTCACGGTATTCTCAGCATTTATTACTGAGCACCCAACCCATGTTGAAATCTGATATATGACCGTATAGTAGCACATACATGAGGCTATATGTAGGTGCAATTGGTGTTGACCTACATGGAGTGACAGGCTACATGTTATGGACAGACTGTTGATTTAAAATAAGACGTTTTATGATTGAAACCCGTGAGGCACCACTATTATGGGCTATGGGGTGGTGTTTATATAATGTATGTATATAATATATATAGGTTTAGCTGTATATTTGGGACAAAAAAAATACACATATGCTTAATAATATCAGTAATACTGTACACACAAGTACACGGATTGTACCCTACAATAACCTTTTATCTGCAGATAGCATGTATGCGATAACTGATGATGACTCCGCCCCGCTGTTGATGCAAAGGCAAACGCCGGAGTACAAAACGAGCAGCCTTCCCGAACAAAAACAATCCCTAGCTCGTTAAACTGTTGCGTCAAGCTGGCTGCAGCGAGCCCGAGTGGTGCTGGAAGTGGAGTTGTTTTTGCCTTCAAAATGAAAGCAAAAGCGAAAAATTTGAGTACTAGTGGTTAAAGAAATAATTTCACAGTCACTGGAAACACCAAACACAAGTCATATCAGCCATAAACCATCATTTTAATGCTAAATATTACGTGTGCCATGTGTGCCATGTTAAGAGTCCTCCTGGGCCTTTACCCTATTGATAAAAACTATAATAATAAAGTAAAATATACTATACATAGAGTTCACTAATACATCTTACAACTAGACTTTGACACAGGACCCCAGATTAGGTAACAATGCAACATCCACCTAGCTGATAATGGTAAATGAGCTGCATTTATGTAGCGTCTTTCTAGTCTTCCAACCACTCAAAGCACTTTATAGTACATGCCAACATTCACCCATTCACACACACACACACATTCATACAGTGATGGCACAAGGATCAAACCACCGGCCTTCCGGTTAGCGGACGACCCGCTCGACCTCTGAGCCACAGCCACAAATTCTGGAGCAAATGGTGCAAATTCTCAAATAATTGGTGAAATTACCCCAAAACCAAAGCAACTGTCCACTTTTCCAGGCCTTATATCACCTTGATGATAAGTATAATACACGGTCAAGATGGATAAAGTGCATAACAAAGGGAAACAGTGGAATATTGTGTTATTTACCCCACTACTAAAAAACAAGTGACTCGCACTCCCCTCCCACACAGACATTTACAGCTCCCGGGTCAGAAAGAGAGTGGGTAAGATCATGTCTGACCCCTCTCCAACTCTGCCAGCCCCTCTTCCAAAAACTCCCCTCTCAGAGGACAATCAGACCGAGCCCCCAGAACCAGGACCACCCGCCACCTCCGCAGCTTCTTTCCCCAGGCAACAGCCATCTTTAACAAGGACTGCAAAAGACTGTAAACACACCAACTCCACCTCCACATCTCATTCAAATTCATATTGTGTGTACTGTGTCTTTGTCTGTGTAGATGTATAGAGATTTTATTATTTAATTGTTAACTGCACATATACAGCATGCAAATAATCCATCCACACTACACAGAATCTTTGTAAATTACTGTCCCTCTCTTTCTAACGCTGTTGTGTTTGTGTTTATTGTTCATGTTTACTGCTTTTTCTGTTGACATCTGGACATCTAAACATTAGAGTAAAGAAGGATTCATCAGTTTGAAGCTCGTAATGTTAAAATCACTGGTGCTTCAGAGGACCTGAAGGCTAATGTAAACCTGCATTTCATTCCCAAATTAGATAATCTAATATCACCAGATGGTGCATTTGAGTGACTCTTGTCATCTTGTAGTGAAGTAAAAAGTAAAGAACGTCCATGTCTATCACCAGGCAGTCGGCCTCAAAGGATCAGTGGTACGATGCCTGAATTTGCCGTATAAGCTGTGATGTTTTAGTGTAACACATGACAGGAATGTGGTGAATAGTTCACCACCAGTGGATTTAGATTAGATTTTGTGTTATCTGTTTGTTTGTCTGGGTTGTGACTGATGGGGGAACGTATTGGTTGAAAGATTCATTTTTGTAAAATGTCTGTTTTTTTTGTTTTTTTGTTTGCATTTTGGATTTAGGCTCAATCTCAACATTGTAAAGATGTCCTTTTTGCAGAAACATTGCTCCCTGGAGCAATGAGACATTTAATATTTAAGATTTATTTCGTTTGATTTTTTATTCTCTTTCTAGTCAGAGGATGGAAAATAGGAGACGCAATCAAACTGGCCTTCGCCGTTTTCCTCATCTCCTGCTCTTCAGGTGGGCGTGGAGGTTGTAATGCATAGCTTAATGTCAGCTGTGGAGAATTCAATGCTTATTGTTACCTCTGCTGAATGCAATGCATAGCTGGTTGTTATCTGTGGAAAATGCAATGTAACCTTATGGGAAAGGGGCAAATAATCCCATCCTACCATCCCGCCTCATTATTTGTGCCCCTTTTTTTGCATGCTTCATGTGTGTATGTGCACTGTGCTTGTTGCAGATGTCAGTAGTGTGCATTTTTGTAAAGGACAACAGAAAAAGGACCACACTGAATTGCTTGTACTGGCTACTTGGCGAATAAATCGTATTCTTTCTAAAAACAAACAAAAAACGTCCCATTGAAGAATTTAATTCTGAAATCAGTCACCGGAAGCATTGTACGACAGTTCGGCTACCTTGACGGCGGGTCGGTTACGCCATCTTGAAAAATTTGTCCCGACCAGGAGGCAGCGGACTTTGGGAAAACCAGCTCGTCCTAAACTCGATAGCTGCATTAGCTACGCGGATTAACGGCAGCTTTAGCGGTTGTTGCTATCATATGATAGTGTGTCTGCGTTTCCATTTAAGTCATTTCGACGAGGGAAGGGTGTTTGGCCCATTTTTGGAGAGGGCTAACCCCGGAGAGAGCCTTGTACTCGGCTGTGTTTCCCCGCTGGAGCGGACGGAGCTTCGGCTGTGGCCGGGAAGCGCCGTCGGACTGTCGGACGAAACTGCTAGCTCCTACACGGAATATAACAACAGCACTCAACGGTTCAAACTCGCTCTTTTCATGCTAGAAGGTTTGGAGATGGCCATTTAAACGCCGTTTTGACGTTTTAAAGCCACGGAGCTCGCCGAAGATAAGTTTTGATTGGAGAGCGGAGTGCGCTTGATTTCTAGTCCGATGGATGTTAGCCCTGCCCGGCTGTGGCACGGCTCTCTGCTCCGCTGCTCTGACAATAACACCAACAAGCACAGGTGAACACGTCGGTTCATAACAATGCTGCAGACCTGGCAAATACATGGCAGCCCGGGCTTGAATGCCAACACTTCGCCCTCCATTGCTTGTCTGTAAACCTGGAAATACCACCAACCATCCCCTCCTCCTCTTCCTCCTCCTCTTCCTCCCCTCTTCTTCTTTTTTTGGACTAGTAAGGCTTGCATTACCTGGGATATTTTGGATTTAGGCTCGATATCGACATTTTAAAAATGTCCTTTTTGCAGAGACAGTGCTCCCTGGAGCAACAAGACATTTAATTTTGAGATTTTTTTTGTTTGTTTTTTTTTTTTTCCTGTTTTTTATTCTCTTTCTAGTCAGAGGATCAGATTCGGATGGAAAATGGGAGACGCCACCAAACTGGCCTTCGCCGTTTTCCTCATCTCCTGCTCTTCAGGTGGGTGTGGAGGTTGTAATGCATGGCTTATTGTCAGCTGTGGAGAACCCAGTGCAATGCTTATTGTTATCTCTGCAGAATGCAATGCATAGCTGGTTGTTGTCTGTGGAGAATGCAATGCAACCTTATGGGAAGAGGGCAAATAATGCCATCCTACCATTCCGCCTCATTATTTGTGCCCCCCCCCCCCTTTTTTTTTTGCATGCTTCATGTGTGTATGTGCACTGTGTTTGTTGCAGATGTCAGTGGTGTGCTCAAGATGGGGTTTTGGGACCTGAAAGGGTCCCTGAGGGGCTCCCAGTGGGACATACCAGTACAAATTAGATTTTTTAGCTTAATTTCATTAGCTAGAAGAAGGTACAAACAATATGGGACAGTGTTTTGTCCACACTGTAACTTCCCAACCTGCAGCATCGACAGTTATGTAAGTAAATACAAAGTCAAATGTGGCATAAGAAGGGGCTTGATATGAAAATGTTTGGGTAAACAGTTGTGTAGTGGAAAATAAAAAGTTGGTTGATGTCTAAAACCCAAGATGGGAACATCACAGGACAAATAACCACCATTATAATCTAGAAAAAAAAACTGGTCTCTGCTACTATAGATACTGACAAACAAATGTATTGGCACAAAAGGGCATGGGAGGTTCAGTATTGTCAGTATTGTAACACTGTAATGGTCAAACCTCATCGCAGCAAAGCAATTTGCAGACTTCATCTTGGCGAACGAACATATTCTTATATGTCCTCATTTCCCAAGAGTGGATGTATAATGAATGTCAGTGGGGTCATTGAGGTGATAATTAGGTGGAAAGGGTTAATCCAGGGGTGTTATTTTTCTTGCGGAGCACATTGGTTACTGTGGTTGAACTCAAAAGTCAACTGTCATGTGATTGGGAGATCTTCAGGTATCATGTTATCTTCATTATGTCAGAAATATTTGATGTTTTTATTTTGGCAAAGCCGTTTCTTAGACAACGTATTTATTTTCTAAACAACACAGTAAAGAGGACGGCGTCAATTTGAAGCTTGTAATGAATTTCTCCACTTGCACCATTAAAGCACAACAAACGGAAGCCAAAAGAAATCCTAATCATAAAATAACACTCAAATAGAAAACTTTTTGGCACAGGCTCCCGTTGGCTACTTTACTCTATTGGTTTGTTCACGACGCGTAGCGCAGATCTGCAAGTCAGTGAGGTTATGTGAAGAAACAGAAGTAAGAGGACATTAAATACCGCGATCTCTACAATTTGCCTGATGAGTAGATTGTGGACGCCTTCGAGATCGATCACGATCTAAAATCGTCAGATCGTCCACCCCTACTGTAAACCTGCACTTCATCCCCAAATTGGACAATCTAATTGGACAAATGGATAAACAAACAACCTGGTTAGATTCTGTGTTATCTGTTTGTTTGTTTGTCTGGGTTGTGGTTGAAGGGAGAATGTATTGGTTGAAAGATTAATTTTGTAAAGGACAACAGAAAATGGTTCTGGAGGCAGGATTTTCCTCTTGCATACAAGCAGAAATTGGATTACTGGATAAATGCATTCATATTAATGGAGTTTGGAAGTAAATGGCAATGAACGACTGGAGAGATTTAACATTTAATATATCCAGCAAGCCTATGTAAAAGCTTTCCAATTACACTTAAGTAGTGAAAAATATAAAATAAAATCTCAAGTCGCAGTGGAATTTGTCCTTTAACAGCAAGCCCTGGGGTGTCTTTGAGCGTTTCAATAGAAATTAAAAGGCTTCCCAAATACGGTAATAGTTGGGGGTTGGTTGGAGTGTAAGCCAGGTGCCGTCTGTATTTCACAGTGCAGCAGTGATTATTCCACTCGTTCATTACTGTCTGAAGTGGCGAAATGAATGGTTCCTACTTGAGCTGGAATAATAATCCTCTATGAAATCCAAGTTGAATTGGCACAGCTCAAGACGACACCAAGAAACCTCTGATAAGGGCAGGGCACTTATCATGGAGTGGTTTTATTTGATGAGGCCAATTGCAACATGTCAAAAAAAAACAACCAAGATAATATTGAGATTTTTCTTCAAAGACTTCAAATGGACCCAGTTTGAAAAAAACACAAGTTATTTGTCAACTATCAACTTAAATTTTAGTGTTTGTAATGTACGTTTCTATGGACAGAAAGTGATTAATCTATACCCAGCAAATCAATTAATCAATATTAATCAACCCAGGTCGTCTGGTTGAACGGCGACTTCTGCCTTAGAATCTCGTGCGAGCTTGAACTGCAAATTGGTAAATATTTACCGCGCCGCCTCAGAAGTGATGGCGCGTTCGGTTTCTGTCAGATTTAATGTGAATGTGAGCCCGAAGGCTGAGAGAAACAGTGATGTGAATAAAAGTTGGAGACATGTTTGTGAAAGCGTGTTAACATGTGCGTTGACTACAAGATGAAAATAATATCCAAATAATCAATCATGTCCATGGTAACACAAGTAGTATCTGCTGTGTTTCTTCTGTGGTTGGTAACAGCAATATTTGCCTCTCATATGGCCTTTTGACCCTATGACCGCCCCATTTATTTCTAATCAGTTAATGACTATTAAATGGGTCTAAGTTGAAGCAACAAGACACTGCCCTGTTTCTCCTCTGCTTTCGACACGTTATGAATGTAGCTCAGGCAATCAACCACTGGGTGTAGAGGTCATACTCTGGTGTAAAAGTCACGTTTTGCTGGTAATTTGGGGTGAATATCTGGTTAGATTTCTGCATGTATCCACCACTGAGGCTGACAGACTGGTAAGTCAACTCTCGTGCTCTGTCTTCACATTTGACCTCCTGTTTTGTACACTGCAGCAGTTTCACACAGACATTGATCTTCTTGCACACCCGTGTAAGGTTACATCAATATGGCGAGGATGAAGCAGCTCTGGGGTTTTTTTTTTTTTTTTTTTAAATCCTCAGCAGCAAAACAGATCTGATGATTCAGTTTAAGCTCTGCTACACATCAAACTCAACTTGAAACAGTATCTAAACTCACCAGTGCAGGATGTCTGTGTTCTGTCCAGTTCCTGAAATTAAATTTTTGACTCACCTGCCAAGGGGACTGGTAGATGAATGTATCCACCAGCCAAAATAATATTATAATTGCCTTTTTGTGTCACACATACATTTAAATTAGGGGTTGGCGATCTGGCAAAAATATCATATCACGATGGCGGGTGTTAATTTCGGACTCTGGTTCTGTCCCATTCAACTGGGGAGAACTAACATTTACCAGTTGCATTAACTGGGCGAATTGGTTGACTTCCCAGACACCAGATTAAGCCCCTCTGTCACCAAGCGCCTCTCACTGCTGAAATGCTTTTTAGCAAGACACTGAATCTCTCATCTCAGTGCTTGGTGTTTTATAGTTGACCTTCTCCTCTGAGCCTCTTGTAGAGGCTGAAAGAGATGAGTTGGTTTTATCGTTTACACACGTAATGATGGAGCACAGCTCACCAAAAAACATTAAATATCTTGATGTTAAAATGTGAGCAAGTGCAAGATATTAAAAGACTTGGCCTTTAAAAGTTAGGGCAAAAACTAGCAGCTCTTTTCATTATTGATTGATGTGTTTTTTGGTTGTTTCTTGTACGCAATTAATCATTTGAGGCCAATGAAATCCAACTTTGTTGCTTAGACATGGTGGAAAATTTGCCTTTGGCTTCACTTGGCAAATAAGAATTTCCTAGATACTGTTAATCATTAGTAGATATAACTGTTTCTGAGTTTTTTAGTCGAACACTCAAATAGAGGAAACATTAAAATTAAATTCTTAGAATTCGAAATGTAAATAAAGACAGGCAGCTTTGACAAGCTTTGTCCTAATAGCTGACTAAAAGTGATGTTGACTCTGGCTGGCTGAGCTGATTATTTACTCTGTAAGCAGTTAAAAATGATAGCAAATGCACTGATGAACCAGAGAAACTCTCCCCATTTATGACGCATTTGCCAGTAATTAAAAAAATTGAAAATAAATAAAGTATTTCTTTCCTTGTGGCTGTTTAAACATCATTTAGTAATTAATATAATTTCTTTCAAAAATTACTATTTCACAGAGCCACAAAGTGCAAATTCAGTAGGAAATGTAGTAAATGAAATAAAAACAGGGTTATTTAATGTACACACGGTTTGTAATTTGTCATGTAATAATAAATATTGTTTAATGGAATAAAATATATTCAGTAAAATTATTTAGTGTCTATTATTTTATGTAATTATTCTAGTAATGCACGTAGCTAAAATGCAGCTTTCTCTTAATTCCCTCCAAAACTTAAAGTCATTCATTTCCAATGTGGAAGGTGAAAGGAGAACTGCACTTGTGTGTATGCCTTGTTTATGTTTCTCAAAAAAAAAAAAAAGAGACGAAACTTAAAATTATTGGCTTCTCGTTGTCCAGATCACCCATGTTTTCTCCTTGTGTGAGGGAGCTACGTAACATCCGGTTGTAAATTAAAAAGTTAAAATATATAACTTTTGACGTCACTACCTTTACCGATGCCTCACCTCATTTTACCGCCCTGCTTTCGCCCACTAAAATCCTGTCTGGTTTGCCGTCTACTGTCTGAATCCATGTACCCTTCTGCTGCAGTGTTTTGGGTGTTTCCAAGAGCGGTCAGATGCCGTCTACCAGCTCTGTCCCCCCCCCCCACATCTATTTCTAATATGCTCTCTTGCATTATGCATTAGGCTGCAAAAGCACAGGTGTATTTGTTAGGGCCAGATGTAGCCTCAATTTCCCATTGGGCCTAACTAGCCAGACTACCTCCTTCCAGGGTCGTGTATCATTCTGTGCTTTAACATCATAAAAACAAAGCACTGTACCAGCTCATGTTTGGAGGTAAAATGGTGACCAAAGACAGCATGTTGCCAAACCTGGCTGGGGGAAACTATGACCTTCCACCAGTCAGAGCACTGGTTAAATTTAGCCCCATGGCCAGGTGTTTTGTGCTCTGTACACACTGCAAGCAACATGGATGGTTTTTGTGTGCTTTTTGGTGATGCAAGTGTCTCTGATTGCATTTATGCAGTGGAATATGAACTTTGTATTCATACGTGCGCACCATTTTGTCAATAACTTACAGAAAATTGCAGTCCTGATGAGTTAAAGTAGTGTTTTTAAGGTAAAAGTCAAACCTTGGAGCTTACCATTGACCCTAACAATTCTCTCTTTTCTTTCATACAGAAGTGGTGGTGAACTGGTCAACTTAATCCTTATTATTTAGCATGAAATGGAAAGAAAACAGAAGTGCAGATGACCTTTGGAAAGTTCAGTCACAATCACTGTTTCTCTGTTTGTTTACGTGTCAGCTGAGTTTTCTCTGGTCATTGAACTACATTGAAAATGGACTTGAAGTGATTTTTTTTGATCATGTTGATCATGTTGCTCAATGTGAAAGGCATTGCTGGTAAAAATTATGCAATCATACAATGGTGTTTTAACAGGTTTCGAAGGCCTAAGGCTCCTTTAAACACACTCACCACATAAATGACTATCTAAACTTTCACTTCAATTAAGAATCATCAAAACACCATAAGTGCTATTGAGGGGATTTTCGTCAGCAGCAGTGCTTTGTTTCAACCTGCTCCTTGTAGCACTGGGCTGAGCAATGACACACACTGAGAAAGCACCACCGTGGTTGAGTAGTGAGAGGAAATCATTTGAAAGCCTGTTTAGTGCACTTTTCTGAGGTCATCTGATGCATTAAATCTTAGATACTCCACACAGGTCAAAGCAAATGCAAAGGATTATTTGCAAATGCTGTTAGGCTCCGAGTCTTTTTATAACAGCCATGTAGAGGCAATGAGGGGACTAAAATAACACAGATATTTAATTCAGCTTTCACCTCCTTATAGGAAGCAGAGGTGTAGGCTTGGAAGAAGATGGAGGAAAACTGTCCAGGCTGCTCAGTCGCTGGCTAAAACGATTATTGTGATATTCTGTGTGACACTGTAGTCCTAGTTAGTAATTACATGATAATCAGACACTGTTATTTGGAGAGTCTAAATGTTCTTTAGCATTTCTTGCATTTTAATTGTCTTGTTTATTAAGGGACCAATTGGTGATAGTGAAATAAGCAGCTAAATATTCAGTTTCCCGAATTCTGCGAGTAGCTGGTTAATTGTGTCGTCGTGACAGACGTGGGTCAGTGGGTCCGACGCGAGGCCACAGAGTCCACCCTGTAACCGAGAGGGCACATGTTGGACATCGGCTGCAGCCACTGGTCCTGTCAGCGTGTCCTTGAGCAAAACCCTACCTGCTCAGCTTAATGTAAGTCATGCTGGATAAGAGCATCAGCTAAAAGCCTAAAATGTAAATGCAGAGCGAGCGCACCTCCGTAATGGGAAGTCGATGAATTGCCTCTGTAACCATTACTGACTCAAATTAAAACAAACGATAGGGTAGAGGGTGAGTCCAGGGATGACAAAACAACATCACCTTCAGATTGGAGCTTTTGTTTAGAAACACTCTGTGATGAACTTGATTTTTTTTGTGGTTGATTTCCAGAATGTTAAATAGATTTTCGGATAAAACCGTCCATATATACGCAGGAGTATTTTATCTTAGTCTAGACCACTTGATGTGTCGGTACCCCAGAGAACGGTCCAGAACGGTCCTTTACTGTAATTAATGCATCCTGCAGATGTTGCTTTATGTGCTTGGGAGAGTTTCAGTCTAGACAGGCTGGCTGCTCAGACGGAGAGGCCCTGCTTTGATCCTTGATTAAAAACTGCGAGCTGTACATTCATCATGCTCTTGTTTCAGGCTCTCTCAAGGGTCCTCGCCTGCTTTACGCTCCCCTCCTTCCTCCTCCTCTTCGTCTTCATCCGTCTCTTGCCAAGATTCCTCACTGTCATGAAGGTCGCTCTAACCTCTTATCACCAAAACCACTAAAGGCTAATGGTGTCTCGGGAACTCGGCGGGCCGGGGTGAACGCTGTTCGCTCCTGATATTGTGGCTTCGCCATCCTGCCATTATTGTTGCTGTCACTTTGCGTTGCCGTCTAATAAACCCCAAATGTCATTTAGGGTGATTTGGGCAGCAATCATGTGAACTGTAAAAACATCAACAGGTCTTTGGCCCGACTTTTGGGGTGCTTTTAATCAACATATTTAGAGAGGAAAAAGCTAACATACAAATGTGTAATGAAGACTGGAATAATAATATTGCTTATTTCTTAGTACAAGGCAGCTGAAATGTGTTTTGACACTAGTGTCTCACTTGTAGCACCATCCTCTATCTAAGGTGGAGAGGGGATTTGTTCGGTCTTGAAACTTGTAATGCTTGACGAGTTTATCTTCCCAAGCAGTATTGACGGGAAACAGAGTTTTGAAATCTCAGCAGTGCCTGGTAATCACTGAGTCATCATTGATAAACAAAACTATAAACCCTGCAGATATATTGTGGCTACTCTCTGCATCGGGGGGAGTTAAATTCTTGGCTTACAGCACCTGTAATATAATCTCAATTAAAAATACACAAGTGTTGGTGTTTTATTTTGGCTGCAAGGGGCCTCGTGACCAGTATGTGTCATTAGTTTACACTAAATATAAAGATGAGCCAGGAGTCAGCGAGGTCGTTGGACGGCTGGACTGATGAAAGAGGGGGGGATTTATTGACTCCCAGCGTTTATTGGTTTGTCTTGTACAAATGTGAAGCCAGCGAGTGCAAACAGTGGACATAATTGAACGGCAGACAACATGTCTTGGAGGGCCACGTGAGATGACTCAGAGTGGGGCGGTGCGTTAGCTCCACACAGCAGCAGCAGCAGCAGCAGCAGCAGCAGCAGCAGCCTGTGATCCAGTGTGGGCTAACCTTGACCGCAGAGTGTATTTCTGTACACTTGTGGACTTTCTCTCCTCTTTTGATTCCTAGTGTAAGCAAAGCAGCAGAAGACGGACACGATATCATATTTTGATTGCTTTTGCTATTTAAATTGCGATGCTGTTCTTAGAGGTTTTACTGGAAGTCCGCATTACCTTGTGATGGGTGCTTGAAGCACATTCAGTAGCCTCACAGCAGTGGATTATGGGAAATCTCTCACTGAACTGGACTCACAAAGGACCGGTCTCCTCATATATGCAGTATATACAGTATATATAATGGCCTGTCTGCCAGTCTCCTTCTCTCTGTGCCTCCCTCACTCTCCACTCCTCACTCATTGATTGCTTGTTTTATAAAAATGAATTGAAATGCCCGTGCTGCAGGCTTTGTGATATTGCAATATCACTGCAAATTCAATACACAGTTCAGCTTTAAGCCCAAGTGGCACTTAACACACCCTTCAAATAAATCCAAACAATTCAAGCGCAGGGGGGGGTGGAGGGGAGCAGGGGGGGGTGGGGGTGGGGGTTTGCAGATCCTTCTACAGAACCCTGCGAGAGATAACGAGGCCTTTTAAATTGCTCGTCCTGTAAAGAATGTACGGTATGCAGTGGCCGACTGCAGCCCATTACGCACGAGGCACACGGGGCTACGCTGGTATGTGATCCCTATGCAAGCGATACAGTCGGCGGGCGATTCACGGCGAGAGAGAGAGAGGGAGAGAGACGCAGGCGCTCTCCTGACCTGTCCGGCAACCGGCCCCATCAACGCTAATTGAGGCGGAGACCAGTGGGCGTTTGTCGCTCTGGCATACCAGCGAGGATTAAAGGGATTGGATTCAGTTGCTGAGTGCGGTGGTTTTTAATGCACCCACCCTCCTCACTATGCCCCCTCCTCCTGGCCATGGAAAGAGTGCGGTCTTTGTGACCAGCTCACCCGAGCCAACCCGACCACCCCTGCCATGTCACGACACCATCTGATTGCGCATTAACGTAGCACTCCAACGAGACCCTGGCTGCCCTGTAAAATTACTGTCTACTGTAAAATAGTGTCTGGCTTTGAGCGTCTCTATGCACAGACCAGACTGTTCACTGTCTATTAATTCAGAAGCCACAGCAACAAGATTGCCACTGCTGCTGGAGAAAATATGGAATTAAAGTGATTATATAAATGTGCCACTTTTTCCTCTAAAATAAATTTAATCTAAAGAAAGAAAGAACAAAGCTTATTTGTCTGTGGACCCATCTGTACTCTTATCTTTTTCCCTGCACCTCTTCTTTAATCATTTTTTATGATTTATTACCATCAGATAATTGAAGACGATAAAGTTCTGTCTCATCATAGAAATACTGATTAAGCACTGAGGCTAACTGCTTATCAGACTTTGTACTATGGGACTTGAGAATAGTGCCTAATATTGAGTCAGGCAGTTACCTCTCTGTGGGGCAGTGGTCTACCAATGCTGCCCCTGGTGCCTGATGCCTGTAATAGTCAAACAGCTATAAATGGTGTAAAAATCTTTATCCAAGCTGGCCAGGAGCTGCCCTAAAGGCAAGTGGTGGGATGCATTTCTAACCAGCAGTGCCAGCGTTTCGGAGTTGGGGAGAACAGATTGATTCCACTGGTGCAAAAAGAGAGGTCGGATTTATTTTGTTACAATGATTTGTAGTTTGGTTTTGCTTTTTTTTCTGTTTTTTTTTTTTTTTTTTGCATGATCTCCCAGTTATGTTAACGTGCCATCAAGATTACAGAAAGGACCACAGCTAGCGATAATTTTCATTACCGATTAATAAAAATGATTTGATCAGTGTTTCCCAAAGCCCAAGATGCAACCTAAAATGTCTTATTGTGTCCACAACTCTAAAGTCACTCAGTATACTGTCATAGAAGACTAAAGAAACCAGAAAATATTCACATTTGAGAAGCTGGAATCGGAGAATTTGGACCTTTTTTCTGACTCAAATGACTCAAAACGATTAAAAAATTATCAAAATAGCTGCAGATTAATTTAATAGTTGGCAACTAATTGATTAATCGACTAATTCTTGCAGAGCTACATAGATTTTATTGGACTTTTTTTTAGTAGAATAGGAGTATTACTTAAATTTCAGCCCAACCCAGCCCAGTTTGTTCAGGGCTGTAGCCTGATCCAGACCTGATGGCTAAGCAGGTCAGATCTTTCTCTTCATTGCTCTGATACATACAACCTAAAATGGATTGTTACTTGTTTACTTCTTCTACTGCTCTACTGCAGAGTATTTGAGAGAAGTAGTGCCGAGTAGTTGCAGAATATGTGTTCAGATGTTATCGCTGCTCTTTATTCAGAGGTGTGAACACTACTATGATCAGGAGTTTTCTTCTAAGTGAATGCAGTTATTCACACGTAAAAGCTGTATTTAGTTGTGTTCTTGAGTCAGTTATGTGGGGGAGGAGTGTCAAATTGCATCAGCAGCAACAACAAGCATAGCTGGCAAGCCAAGAGGCCAGCTCCGCAGACAGCATTTTGACCCCTGGCCTCAGCCTCAACTTCTTTATTCACCACTGTTCAAAAATCATCACTCGCGTTTGTTTTCAGCGCCGGTCGCACATATTCCCACACAAACCAGCGCCCCAAACAGCCATACATCACCGCAAATCTATTTCATCTCTGCCCGGACGCAGATGATAAGTTGATCCTTAGAACAAATTCCATCATAACGAACAATCCCCGCTCCTGGCAGGCACACAAAAAAAGCCTTGATGAATGAGTTGTTTACCTACTTCGGTGCATGCAGTGCCGAGCGCAGGCCTGGCCCGCCAAAATGCCACTTCATTATGAGGCTACAGAGCAGAGTGCAGCACAGCCTGCCCCTGTGACCAGCCACACAGAGGAAATTGGATATTAGTTCCTGTATTCCTCGGCAGTTGTCAGGCAAAACATGCCTGATGGACTGTTCCTGAGCCTGAAATGTCACATTTTAATGCAATTACTGGCTGATAATACACTCACCTGTAATATTCTTCTTCCTTTTTTTGATTTTGCAATTTTCTTCTGCATTTTGGAGCTAAGCACTTGCTGTGCTGCACGGCCCTGAGATCACCCGTCAGTGAAACCAGAAATGTGAAGGCGTTACATCCCATGTGACAGGAAGACGAAGGAAAAAAGCGTGTTCAGAAGAGCAGATGTTTCTTTGCTTACAGTTAGTGTTACTGGTGAAACTAAGAAACAAAACAGTTTTTGCTTTCCTGCCACGTAAGCTCGAGAACTCCTAAATTAGTCAGATACTTTATGTTTCACCAGCCAGTTTTAGTTTTGGAGTAGAGAGGAACAAAACCCCCGGGCGCTGGCTGGCTACCTGCCAAAATGTGGCTTAGTCGAAATTTCTCCAACATTTGGCAGGTGGTTGGTGGTCATTTCCCACCCAGCATGCACCTCACTGGCTTGGCCGCAGATCAGACCAGAACCATCTCTGCTGCGTGGCTTCTACCTTGTAGCCCTCTCACGTTGCTAATAAAAAGACATGTGCCAGTACACAGGATCTGAGGTAGCTCTCCCTTGTGGTTTTTTGTTTCCTCGTTGGAAGTCTGGCTTGTATTTTAGATAAAAGTGGGTGCGTGAGAGATTGCAAGTCATTTGAGTAAAAAAGCGAATTTGTGTTACTACTCAGCTCAGGCGACTTAACTGTCGCATGAAAGGAAATGCTTAAATTTCTTATGGTCATATGTCACAGTTGGGGAAATGCAGAGAGTCCAAAAAACACCCGATAATATAGTATATCAGTGTTTTAGCAATCTTGAGATTATTAAAGAATTACTCAAGGAAAGCTTTCAGTTCCTGAAAAATTAAAGAAGTTGAAATGTTCATTGACATGTTTTGAAACGGTATCTCTTACTGTGTTAAATCATTTTTTAAACTTTCAACAAGGTCGTGTTCAGACTTTACAGCTTTACAATAACAATTTGGCCTCATTGCACTCAAAAACTTGAGTAACTCGAAGTTTGCAGATATGTTTTTCTTTTTAAGTGTCTGGTGAACTCGTGGCCCGGCAGCAAGTTGGGCTGTTTGTCAGCCTTCAGGTGTATCTCAGTGCGTCCCGCTATCAACAGAGAGGGGAGCGTCGCTCTCTGCCTCTTCCTGCTCGGAGTCTCCGGACCTCCACTGTAACTCTCAGACTCAGGTTCTCTGTGTTGCCTTCACCTTACGTGACCTCTTGGCCACCAGACAAAAGATTGAATTTTCAAAGCCGGCTGCAGATAATCAGTAATCTCCTCCAGTCGCAGCATCTCTGCCAAGTTCGCCATCTTTTCCATCTTCATATTACACTCTCTCTGGTGAATCACATCCCCTCTTGTTAGTCTAATTGTTCTTAAAAATCCTGTCTGATAGCCTTAACTGATCATCAGGAATATTTCTCACTCCTTACAGTTAATTTCTTTTGTTTGGCGCTGTAGGAGCTGGGTGCTTAATCACTGTGGATAAGAGCATCAGCTAAATGCCCAAAATGTAAAATTTAAAATGTCAGAGTGAATTTTCAGAGCCACCAGGCAGCTAGCGAGGGGTGGGAGGGTGGGGGGCGGCGCACGGGGGGAGGTGGGAGGGGGGGGCTGCAGGGTGAGAAGCAGTTTTTCAAAAAGCCCTAGTGGATTGAGAAGTGGGTCGGGTGTTTAGACGTTTTGCAGGGGAGGCATTGCTGAAATGTCCGTAACTAAAGTAGGTCACGGTTAACCTTGATAAATCTCTTGTATAACTGGAAGAGAGAAAGGAGCCTCTATGAAACGCTATGTGGTCATTTCTCATCAAGAGAAGAAAGCAAACTGTGTAGGGTGAAAAACATCGTGTGTGTGTGTGTGTGTAAGGTGCTGCAGTGATTTGACTGATTGTACTTCTGCAATCAGTCCCTCGTGGGCAAATATTCATCCTGATGAAGCAAAGGGCAGACGAAGCTTTCCTTTTTGTAGGAGACAATTAAACATAAAACACCCTTTTTAGTTTGTTGTTGGAGTTTCTCAGAAGTGGCCTCACAGTGACGCAGGTCTGCATGGACTCCACATGAACCCTAAATATGTTTATGTTGATCTTTTTCTTTGCCTGTTTACCGCAGCATGAGCTGACCTTCCCCCATGGTCTCACAATCAGCCATTATTATCAATTAACTAGACACTGCTTTGCTTTTTTCTCTTTTGTTTAACTTGTTTTCATTCTTTTATTGTGACACTTTTCCTTTTGGCGCATAATGAATTAAATTTATATTAGTAGCAACCTTCCGCTAACAGCATGCCGCTGTAGTCGCCCAACGCCGTTCTTTCTTGATCTTTCTCTCCCAACAAACCTTATTACGGCAAACAAAGTGAGCCTGTGCCACTCATGTTTGACATTTCCATGCGTGAAATATGTCTCGGAGACAAAGAGGCTTCTCTCTTTATTGCCTGGTTGTGTGCTTGTGGGTGGAAGCCCTATTGTATGTCCCTGCACAATCGCTCGTGTAGGCTCTGCACTCGGTGACATTATCCGCTTTAGTGAACTCTGAGCTGTGACTCGGGCAGAAGATTGATTTCTCTGCTTTGTATCCTTCACATCCGCAACCATACTGCCGGGCAGCTCTTGCCCACCTTTGGTACGCAGCGCTATAGGCAGACGGCCTGTGCTGTCACCTCATTTCAGAGAATTGATTGATTTGAGCTCTTAACGGCCGTATATACAACGAAGGGCTGTATTTGCAGTTCACATGGACCTGCAGCTCTTTCTCACACAGTGTAATACCTGAATGGAGGTGTTATCAATGGAGCTGTTGAGGTGTTGCAGCTTGCCTTGGCTGAGAAACAAAGACGACGGGCTTTTTGTCGTGCTTTTTACATTTGAGCGCCGTCATATATGGAAATACATCAGTTTACTGTCAGTTTACATGAGGTGAAGATTGTCTTTGTGCCTTCATTTCCTAGGATACATTCTAAGCCTTTGATTTAGAGAAAGGGAGGAGCTCAGTTTTGGGAACCATTTCTTTATAGTCATCTAAAGCCTTCTAATAAGGTCAATTATTATACAAATGATGTTGAGCGGAGGTGTGTGCGTGTTTATTTGTGCTCTAGAAAGTAACCGCTGTGAAACAATCAGAAAATAACGTTTTATTTATCTGATCTAATCTGATTTCTCACTACCAGCGCTCCCTCTCTCCATTCACTCTCCAGCTCGCTCGCCCACAGCCGCTCTCTCTCTCCCTCTCTCTAGTCTTTTTTAAAATGAGCCGGGAAGCCGACAGCAAAGTCTGACTTTACTTTTAACGTCATAAAACGAAGAGAAATGTCCTCCCCTCCTCCTAGTAACGTCTTTGTACTCCCCCCGTGGCAGGGTTTACAGCTCTGATCGGTCTGATCTCCGGCTGTGATTGGCCACCGCAGCCTTCAGCTGCAGTGATGTCGGGTTGCGTTTCTCCAAAAGTTGACTGTGGCCTAACTTTTCCGGGCCACAGGCTGGTGCGGCGCCGCTGCGGCCAAAACGCCTGCAGCCGAAACACACCAACCCGATTCAAATGAATGGGAGGGCTGGTGTTTTCGCCACAGTGTCTGATTTGGTCTGAATACGGCTTAAGTCACATTTTTAAATTACAGTGCTTAAAGAAACAAACTAAAATTTAAGAAATTCCAGATTATCTATCATTTATGGCTCCATTTTGTTAGTTTCTCTAGCAACAGATATTTGTTCCACCTGTTTTCTCCGTTCTGCACACTCATTACTGTTGCTTGCCTCTAATGAAGTTGATACAGGAACTCGGGCTTATCCTGCTGCTGCATTCATTGTAACATGGAAATGCGCATGCCAAGCACCTCGACATTAACGTCCACGGGGATCAGCGCTAGCATGGCTAATGCTGTTACACCAGAAGTGGCTAATGAGCTAACCTTCCGCTTTACCTCCGCATACCTCTCCATCATTAGCGCCTTCAGCTCCCACGAGGGCCAGTGAAGGGAGCGACGCATTCATCCCCGCTCAGGAAGAATAGAAAGCAGGCTTCATACAATGGACACTTAATCTGCTGAAGAGCCTGATGGAGTGGAAAAAAACTTAGCAAGCACAGCCTGAGATTTTACACTTCAGTTTTAAGACAGATTCAAAGTAAACATCATGGTGTGGTGCTCTAAAGGCATGATGGGATATCTCTGGACTCATACCAAGCGCTTACATTCAATACAATAGATATTCTTTTTTCTTACTTCCTTAAGGATATTTTATGTTTTAGCTTGACATGCATACATTTCATAGTCCTGACAGAAGAGGTCTGATGTTTCTGTTGCAGATTTGTCTCACTTAAGGGCGTCTTAGCAGTAGATTGTCAACAAAAACAATTTTTTATGTTTCCATGATACAGTAAAATAGTCAAAAATGTGTTTTTATTTGACTAATCACAAATGAAATGAATCTAGTCAGTGATTTGTTTGCTTCAAAGGCATTCTGAAAGAGTAAAACTAAAACCACATGAACCACACATCAAATGATGTCATCCTCCCTGTGGGGTTAACGTGCAGATGTACATATTTGGGCGATTTCTCATTTTTCCATTAGCTAATGCATGTGTTTGAGTGCAGCTTTGTGACTGTGTTTTCCTTTGCTTCCATGTAGGGCTGGATGATAAAACGATCTCAATACGGGATCGCAATAAAATGTATGTCAATAATGATGATGAACTTCAGACATTTGTTACTCGATAATGGTTAGATCTAACAGCCTATCTGTACACGCCCATCGCATGAACGCAATATGATGACAAACTCTGCTGCATCTGCTGACGAGGTGACGCTAATGCTAGCGTTAGCAGCCGAAAAAAGCTGCTCTAACTCACGGACACTTCTCTCTAGTAGAGACGTTCTGTCTGCAGCCGTGGAACAGTCATCACACATCATCGATTTAACGAGGCTGCTTTGACTGTGGAGGCTAACTGCTAAGCTAGGCTAAGCACAAAGCTAAGCAAACAGTAGCAACGAAAGGCTAGTTACCCACTACTAACACTAGTGTCGCTTCATAAAGAAAACGGAAAATAACGTAGTCAATAAGATAAATGAAGAAGTTAGAGCAGAATATATAAATAAATAAGATGTAGCATAATGGCTGCTTTATAATTTTGCACATTTTACTCAGATTTCTACCTCTAAAACATTTGAGAGATGGCCAAAGTAATTTGATGTAATAGTAGTATTGTTTTGTTTGTTTGACAAGTTAGATGTTAGATGTGTTTCTGTGTAAATTCATGTGCTTTGCGTGTTTTTTGAAGCATTTATTTCTGCGTTTTTTGACATCGGGCGCCTCTCATTCATCAGCACACACTATTCTTTTCTTCTCTTCTCTTTGCTTCAGCCATGTGCTCTCTGTCATGCTGGCAGCAATTCACAGCTGCACCTGTTGCGTTGAAATAGTTTGGGGGTTCATGGGAAATGGATTTGATGAGAGAAAAATGCCGTCAGCGCTGCGAAGGGGCAGGGTGACACTGACCTCGCCTGCCAGTGAAGTAGCCACTCTCCTCTCTCTTCCATCTGCCTCTGTTAATGTCGTTGAAAAGAGACCTGTGGTGCTTCCAGGGCTCGGGTTGGCATTAACTGGCTTTACTTAAGCAGCTATTTTATTGAAAAATACATGATCTTCCTAAAAGGTAACCTCCATTACGCAAGCTAAGCCCTAATTTCTGGAAGCTTCTGTGATTGGAGACAAGGTCAGGGCGGACAGGACACTTCTATTACACAGTGTGAATTCACTGGCAGA
Source organism: Scomberomorus guttatus (assembly GCA_038419695.1). Lineage (NCBI taxonomy): Eukaryota > Metazoa > Chordata > Actinopteri > Scombriformes > Scombridae > Scomberomorus > Scomberomorus guttatus. The sequence goes on along the minus strand of CM076468.1, from coordinate 15,116,370 downwards.
GGAGAGTGGATAATGATCACATTATTGGAGCATTATTCTTTATTTGTCTCGTACTTTTCCGTAAATTCACAGAGCGCTTTTTGACTTTAAAAAGCAACAATATATAAAAGTGAGTAAGGTCAACAGTGCAGATCCTAGCAAGGTGGAAGAATAAAATAAACAGGAAATTAGGAGCAGGTAAAGCAGTCACATACATAACAAAAAGTTCTGGTAATTACACATTAGAACCCAAAATACAGCGTTTAACTCCAACAAAAAACATTTTAACGTTTCAGACCCAAAATGGAACATGTTAGACTGGCATCAAGTACCATTTACTCATTTACTGAACATAAAAAAGTAACATGTTGCATGATTTTGCAATTTTTTTTTACTTGCATCAGTAGCCTGAGGAAGTTGTTAACTATTTTAAGCGTATGTGCACTGCCTTTCCTTTCCAGGGAATAAAAATCTGACAGTTAAGTCACATTTTCACAACAGAGATTAGTAAATTGACTGTCGAGTGTTGAAATTCTGCAGAAATGTCAAAGGGAAATGGGTAGAATATTGCCATAATAAATACCTGAAATAACATGGCTTTGATGTGTGGTTTCTTGGGTTAAATATGTTGTGGCATTGAGCACTTGAAAATCCCAAAAACAGTGCCATCTAAGAAGAGTAAAAAGCAATTGTGGTTTGCCAGGAAGCGAGCAAACGGAGCCGGACTCTCCTCAGTCTTGTCAGCAGTCTAAACTGGACTAATTCTCTGACAGGTGATGAGAGGCATCAGCAGCGACGCTAAACTGACAAGCTGTCATGGAGTCATTTCCCTGGATATCGGTTTGCGAAAACCTGCTGCGTGCGTTCATCCGCAGGAAATCAGAGTCTCCCTTTTTTCTTTTTTTTTTTTTTTTTGGCGAGGGAAGTCGATTCCTCGGCTCAGTTGTGTTTGTCAACAGGATTTTGAGTGCTCTGTGTGTTCCTCCATTTTTTCAGTCATGCCTGGCTGGTTTTTATTGTTCATCTTTAAAAAGCTTTTATTTTTGATTGGTGTATTGACTTTAAAGCACTTGGGAACTCTGATTAAAAAAAAAAAAACTACCACAGGAGTAAATTTTACTATTACTGAATGTTTTACAACTTCACTTTATCTTATACTTGGAGGCTGTAAAGAAATGTCCTTTCACAGGTTATTGATACAAAACTAAATTAATTTCTTTGACAGTGACAAAGCAGGAAAATGACTCCTGAGCCACAGCGGCTTATAAATCACCAGATTCAAAAACTACTTTCAGTATTTGATACATTAATTAGTATTTTTAATATTTTATCTGTCCAGGAAAAGTCAACAAATCATGGATACCTTCTTAACAAATATCTCTACTTGAAATGCCAAAGAGAAATTAATTTATGACCTCTTCCTGCTCTCCAGGTGCCATCCTGGGTCGCTCGGAGACTCAGGAGTGCGTCTACTACAACTCCAGCTGGGAGAAGGAGCGCACCAACCGCAGCGGCATCGAGCCCTGCCCTGGCGAGAAAGACAAGAGGCGGCACTGCTTTGCCACGTGGAAGAACGTCTCTGGCACCGTGGAGGTCGTCAAGCAAGGCTGCTGGTTAGACGACGTCAACTGCTACGACAGGTACGCGGGTAACAGCAGGAAGTACTGGCACACAGCAAAGAAATCACCAAACTCTTCTTCTTCTTTTTTTTTTAAAGGTCAGGTTTTACCAAACACAGTTGGACTGCTGCCAACTTACAGTTTAAAAACTTTCCTTACACATGTTTAATTAAAAAAAAGCCTTTTATCATTTTCAGTTCCAGGCAGCATTTACAAGTTTTAAAGTCGTACATTTGTCTTTCAGGGACCTACAGATAACACAATAAGTATAAAATATATAGTATAGTGCATAGTATAAAATGAAAGCATTAAATAAAACATTGTTCTTTTAGAAAAACTGTGGTGTTATTTCCAAAATGAGATTCAGCATCCTACTCTACAATATATAACTTTGGGCACACAAAAAAAAGAAATGTATCACATATTGGACAGGCCTCTAACTGCCAAAGTATTCATCCACTCTGTAAACCCAAACAAATGAGCTTTTTTGCACTTTATTCTTAATAATGGTCAAGGTCCTTGCCAAAAGCTGTATATTTATTTCCAACACAAAGCAGCAGCGCAAGTCTCCCGAACAGGATAAAGGCATCACATCCTGAGGAAGCCTCGACTCTAAATACACTTTACCTTGAGCACAGTTTTTGTCCGTCTGTCTGTGCTTCTTCGACTAAATGTCTCGCACAACCCTACCTTTTTAATTACCACCGACGGAAGAAATTTGAATTGCTGTGCTGATTCTCTACTGAAAATGCATCCAGCTTCATGTGTGCGTCCAAGCGTCCAGACCTAGAACAGTAAACAGATATTAATAGATGGTATTATAATAGTCTCTTCCTTGCTAGAACATCAACCTGGCATCAGATGCTGGTTTGAGCCAGTTCGGCTCGTGTTTTCCTTTGATTCGTGAGCGATAAAGTTCCTGTAGATTCTGCAGGCTGCACAGTTTGCGTACCTCTGCTCAGACGGCGCCGCCTCGCCTCCCTGGAGAGTCCAGAGCAAGTCGAGGGCGGCTGCCACTTCCTTTGGCTTTTATCTGATGACTGTGTGAGTGTGAAAGAGAGAGCGAGCGAGTGCGCGTGTGATTGTTAGTGTACATGTGTGTTTGTTTGCATGTGTGTATATTGGCGCGTGTGGGAGTTATTTTATTAATGTTTTTCTTTCATGTCTTGTGCGGCAGCGAGGGAATGGAGAGGAAGGAGAGGATTGTGTGTAGGTGTGTGTTTGTGAGCGTGTGTTCATGCTTTTTAGAAAACACCCCCCCCCCCCCCCTCCCTCTCTGCAGTAAGTGCATGGAGAAGTGTGTGCGCACATGCAGCTTCATTTTGTATCTGTGTGTGTGCACACTGATTTGCACTTAAGAAAATAAACTCCATGTCCTTTGCAGTCTGCTGAGTGGAAAAGAGAGGAAACGTTTTTTTTTAAAAAGATTTTTATATAATTTCCACTTCAATGTCCTCTGCAGTAACGAGTGTGTGGAGAGGAAGGAGAGTCCAGACGTTTTCTTCTGCTGCTGTGAAGGCAACATGTGCAACGAGAGGTTCCTGTACGCCCCTGATGCGCCCCCGCAGAGCGAGACGCACCATTCAACCGCCTACAGTATGTACAGTCCAACACACACACAGCAATATTCTCCTCCAAGTAACAAACATTCAGTGTTTACGCCAGACGACTTTCTTATATTTATTTAAATTCACAACGCGCAATTAGATGTGAATCTGGAGTTGTCAATCAAATACCGACAAGCAGTAACACATTACCTCAGTACTGAAATGTTTCTAAGTTTTCTAAACTTGCATGCTCGTGCTCTGAACAGCTGCCAGCTATTGAGCTTCCAGGTGTTCCGGTCTTGGAAAATATTTAGGGATTTGAGGCAGGATAATAAAAGTAACCAACGCCAGGTTTGACAGTGTATTTGTCTGTTGTTTATTTTGTGCTGCCAGAGTTGGAAAAGCCGGTGTTCTCACTTAAAGAGCGAAATGAAAAAAATGAATCTTCCCATTAAAACCTTAGATTAAAAAAAGTGACGTTGTTTGTGTGAAATCCATTCAGAATGGTGAACGTCTATTCAGAACAGGGCTTCTTATTTTCCACTTCACTAACGTGTAAGCGTGACGCTTTCTGTTGCTTAATATAGTTTCTGCTGAAGTGTTAGAGTTGGCCATACAATTACATAATATAGCAAGTGTTAGCATGGAGTCTTCTTTCACTTAATATGTTATAATCTAAAGCACTGAGCCGTCTGTCACTCCAAAGTCTATACTAAAGAGTTTGCATGGAGCCTACTATCACTCAGTATATTATGTTATTTAACCTTTATTTAAACAGGTAAGTCCCACTGAGGTTGAACCCCTCTTTTGCAACAGACCTGACAACACAGTGACATAAAAAGTTGCAGACAAAACTATACATAATCAAATAAAAGAATACTCAAAGACAGATGGAAAAAAGCTAAAGACAAACACAATTTACAGGAGTCTGTTATTGTAGAATTTACAATAATGTGACTCTCAGGGTGGATTTAAGGAGTTAGCCCGAAGCAATAAAACTGCTCTGCAGGGAATAAAGGTATAACTCTGCTGTCCTTGAATATTTTGAAAGCGAAAATATGTCTATAGCTATAATATGACTATTTCATGTGCATTCAGCAATCAATAGCAGTGCTGGTATGATTGCACTCATCACGTCACGCTTGACAGCCAAGTTGTCCAACAGGCCAGTCTGTCTCTTTGTATTCCTTTAACTTTGACTTTCTGGAACCTGCAGACACCCTGTAGAGAAAAACTTTTCACAATCTCTAACAAACGCCCTGAGGGTCCCATGATGCAGCTGGTGCAGCCCCATCAGCCCCTTTTCCTCTACACCCCTCCCTCCCTCCCTCCCTCACCCCCAGGACGGCAGTGGCGGTCGGCGTCCGAGCGCCGGGGCGCTTTGACAGCAGTGCCGAATCAGACTGTCACACCTTGTGATGGGAGGACAGGCTGAGCCAGCAGGCGTCACCCTGCAACTCCTGCAGGGGTCGGACACAGTTCAGAGCTCTGTTATTTTTGGCAGGCGGATTACGTTATGTCACGAGATGGATTTGCTAATCCTGCTGCGTGTGTGTATGTGTGTGTGCGTGCGCGCGTGTGTGTTTGTGTGCGCGTGCATTGATATTATCCCTAAGCACAGTGGCAGTAAGCTGTAAGCAGAGTTAGTGCTGCACTTAGAGATGATGTAGCACAATGTCAGGCCAATCAGCCATGCTGTTTTCTCTCTTTCCTTTACTTCCTGTCTGTTTTTTCTGATATTTCATTCATTTGGGTTTGTTTGTTTTTGTTTTTTGAGCAATAAAGTTATATGTTGTATCTTAATTTTTTCCTCTTTGTTCCACTATCTTCTCTCTTCCTCTTCTCGCAGCCACCTCCAACCCATTTTCCCAGAAGCCACAGCTCTTCAGCACGCTGCTTTACTCCCTGGTTCCCATAATAGGCCTGGCCGCCGTCGTCCTCTTCTCTTTCTGGATGTGGAGACACCACAAGTTGGCCTATCCGGCAGCCCTCGTCCCCACACATGTAAGTCGTACCAGGGTGAGAAAGTGAAAACCAGATAAAACACACAGACTCCATGACCTTAGGCACTTACTCTGTCCTCTTGTCTCCATGTCTGCTCCGCAACGCTCATCGCTGCGGTGTGGGTTTTCAAGAGGTCACTTGTCAATCAAACTGTGCGGTGTCCTCTTTCTTCAAAGTTGTTGATGCAGTTAGAGTTTCTCTTTTTGTCCGTTCAGCCACGTCGGCCATCGCGTCCCACTTCGTCTGTTAATTGCAAACAAAGGGGAAAAGTAAAACGCTTCCATTCTTGCAAGGCAAATGATTTCTTTCCTGGAAACACATACTGTGTTTGTGTTTAAAACTGAACACACAAACATTTGGGGGAGAAAAAAAAAAAACATTGGAATAACCAAGATAGTAAAATAATTTGCCGAAAATGTCTGACTCGACCCTGGGCGAATTTCTTTATTTATTTCCTACTTGAGTCAATTCTCATTAGCAGCTCCTGTAAAAAGAAGACTCTAGTATTGTGTGCTGTATGATACAGTAAAAACAGTGCCTTCGCTGTTTAACCAACCTTCAACTTCACCACTGATCCAGTTTCTCAGTGGGCTGAAACAGCCTTGGCCTTTCCTGCCCCGTACATCAGACGGCTGTGCGTTCAGGCAGAGCTACAGTCAGCCAGAAAGAACGCGCTGTACAGAGAGTTTACATTTGGATAATTGCTTTTTCAGTTTTTTTTCTTTCAAAGGTATATAAAGGGACGAAAGGAGCCCTGGTTCTGTCTTTTTCTTTTTTCCAGACTCTTCTTTCAGAGCAAACACATCTCAGACGTGTCTTTAAAGCGCCAGACTAGAGTGTCAAGAGATGACTTTAATTGGGATAGTTCATATTGTCTCAGTTAGGCTTTTAATCACACAAAGGTGTTCTGTCCTTTAAAACTCTCGAGATTTTAAGTGCATATTGTGCTGTTCAGGTTAGAATAATTGTTGGCAAAATAGAGTTCTGACCCACATCTGATCGTGTACTCGTTCACCTTTCATTACTCCTCCCTCACTCACTCACACAAACATATCTTCTTTCCCTTTTGTGTCTTTCTTATCGTCATGTTTTTTCCGCAGCTGCTTAGTTGTAAAAACCTCATATCTGCACTTTTGATCATTTTCATGTCTTCACTTGAATCGCACATACTCGGAGGCCAGGTTCGCCACCTTTCAACAACGTCTCAAATCTCCGTTTTTGTCAGGCTGCGAGCAAAGCTTGTTCTTCCAAATTCCTGATTAATTTATTTTTTATGATCCTGAGGTGGTTTTAACCCAGCAGCAGCAGAGCTATATTCTCTGCTGTGAGGCAGCAGGGGAAAAAGAAAACCCATGCAGAGCTTTCCACCGTATGGAAGAGGAGTCAGGGGCCTCTGCATTATTGATGAGGCTTTATATAGGCAAACAACTAAACACAGAGACGCTTGCAGCTCTGCCTCGGAGGATGGTGGTGGGTGGGTGGGTGGGGAGTGCGGGGGAGGGAGTGAGGAGAGACATGCAATTCTTTCAACTTAGTTACTGTATTTGCACAGTGCCAAAGCATAGCGGGGAATAGATAAAAAGACAGTGACACAATACAATCAGGAAACAAATACTAATGTGCATTGGAAAAACAGCACCGCTAAGAGGCTTGTGAAGCATCTTACCTGGAAACATATAAATGAATAAATAAACAACATAAAACAAAACAAGATCACGAGCGAAGAAGAGTGGATCAGATAATTATTGATGATACATTGGGGGAAAAACCATCAGCTGAATGTTTCATAAACATAAAGGGGAATAAAATCAGATGAAAATGAAATAAAAGGATGAAAAAAAAATGGAGTCATGCCGGATGTGTATGATTGCGTGTGTGTGCATGAATGTATTAGCGCGTGAATGAGTAGGTGTGCAAGGACAGGAGAAGAAAAGGAGGTCACTCGTACAGGAATGTATTTAAAAGTCAGCTCATATGCTTTTCTGGAAGGAGGTGATGCAGTAAACCCCACCCGCCTGCTACTTAAAAGAGGCTAAAACAAACAGACGTATTTGCTATCACTATCTGATATCCGTGCAGTTGTTCTGGCTTCCTTAGCTTGTGTTTGATCAAACTTAGTTTTCTTAATATGGAAGATGGAGAAAGCAATCGAGCGGAGATACATGGAGGCAGCGGGAGGGGAGATGTGGAGGGATTTATTTATATCTATTTTTTATTTATTTATTTATTTTTTGGGGGTGTTGTTGAAGAATGTGTTTTTGCGTTGCACCACAGGCTGGATTAAAAAAAGCAGAGGTGACTCAATCACTCAAACAGCACACTCCTGCAAAGTCATTGAGGACAGCTTCTGGCAAATTTTGCTCTGTTAAGAGTAAAAACACACCAGAGCCCTGCCTGTTCCACCACAGGTTACTGAATCAGACTTTCTCTGCAGAATAAATATAGTCAATTAAAAAAAAAAAAAAAGCAACGCCTACTGTTAAAAATTACTTAAACTACTCCAATACTTAACACACAGACATGAGCGTTATTGATCTTCCCAGCTCAACAATAAAATGTCGAACCATTCCTTTAAGTCTCTCTCCATTTGAATAATTTATCTATATCTTTGAAAGAGGCTTCAATCACACATATAACACAGTACTAAGCTCCGCAGCACGGGGGATCGAGCCTTCTGCTCTGCTGCACCGCACTTGTGAAACAGCTTTCCTAACCATCTGAGGACGGCACAGACCCCCGACGCTTTCTGTTCAAGAATAGTATCGTAACTCTTATTACTATTTTCTTTATGTTCTGTGTTATTAATACTGTAGAACTGTAAAAGTGTGGTATAAATTAAATGTATTATTATTTATTTAAATGTTTCTGTCAAGACATTACAAATCAACTTTCAGCAACTCTGTGAAATTTGAGATAGGTAAGACTGAGCTGGGCTATACAGCAAAAAATATGATCATGATCATTTTTTTCCATTTTGATAAATATCAATGTTTATTAGCTGAAAAGAAGCTCATTAGTTAAACTTCAGAATATAGTTTATTAACTTAAAAAATAGAATGACATCATGTAAACTTTTAACTGTGTTTAGAATATATTTTGTGATATAAAAATATAGTGAATAACATCTAAAATAACACAAGTTAGCTTGCCTTGTAACTTATTAAAATAATGTAAATAAAACTAAAAGCTGTGATTACTATCGCAAAATTGTAATCAGTCATTGTTATATCTTTTATATATATATATATATATATACATATACAGTATATATTCTGCTGTAACCTCTTCTTTTAAATTGCTGACTGTTATTTAGATTTGCTAGTTTTCTTTATGAAATGACACTAGTGTTTGTGGGTAACTAGCCTTTCGTTGCTACTATGTTTACTAGCTTCGAGCTTAGCCTAGCTTAGCAGTTATCTTTGTGCATTTGCAGTCAAAGCAGCCTCGTTAAAACGATGGCGTGTGATGACTCTTCCGCAGTTGCAGACGCGATGTCTCTACTAGAGAAACGTGTCCGTGAGTTGGAGCAGCCTTTTTCAGCTAACGTTACTAACATACTGCATTCATCAGAGCATAATGCACAGTACTTATAGTTTACATGTCCTCAAGGAAGTTTTTCTTTTCCTCAGTAGGTGCAGACATAACACAAACAAGTAAGACATTCAGAATTACACAGTTATACAAAATACAGGATTTACAGGGACAGTGACACAGGGACACGGGTCACACAACAGAGACAAAGACATGGATCAACACTCTACGCACCACAGACTGGATTTCTTGTAACTTAAGAGGAGGTTACTTATTTAAAGCTTGTATGGCTGTAGGAACAAAGCTCTTGATAAAAATGGGTCTTTCTCCACATGGGTAGTCTAAACCTACGGCCAGAAGGAAGGGGGGGTAAAGTGGGTAGAGTGGGTGGTCTGGGTCATGTGTGATTGTGAGCGCTTTTGCAGATCAGGGCTGAGGTGACACAGTCAGATAAGTTGGGGGTGGTAATGCCAATGAGTTTGCTGGCTAAATTAGTTATCTTTTAAACTCCTAAGAGTTTATTCCCATTGGTGACTGTAAGCATATGGGGGAAAAAAAACAGATGGCACCTTACAGAAGAACTGGCTCAATAATGCTACGGTACAGGAGGAGAAGGAGATGGGGTTGGACAGACAGGTGGTTTAGTTTATGGATGGCTGTAAGTCTTTGTTGACAACGCTTGTAAATATCCAAGGTATGCTGATTAAAGCTGAGGTTATTGTCCAGTGTAATGCCAAGGTATCTGAAGGACTCCACCACCTCTACTTTCTCTCCTTTGATGGTGAGACTGGAGGGTAGGGGGGGGGGGGGGGGCAGTGTTTTGGTGTGGCTAAAGAGCAGTTCTTTAGTTTCTGAGATGTTAAGGTGGAGAAAGTTACCGTCGCACCATGTGCTAACCCAGGTTTTTTTCTGTAGCTACAATTTACAGATGTCCCCTAAACGCCTCACGTGCAGGCTATCGGTAGATGCTAGCTAGCTTTTATCTACCTGGGCGGGCCCAGGAGAGGTGTCATTATTGAGTAGTGCGAGGACGGCCGTGTCACCTGCATATTTGAAGTAGAGGGTAATGGTGGATGGACTTTGACAGTCGTTTGTATAGAGGGTGTAGAGAAATGGAGTGAGGACGCGCCCCTGTGGAGCGCCGATATTAAGAATAATGATGGGTACCAGTGAATCGTAAACCCTTACTGCTCGTGGTGTGTTGGAGAGGAAGTTATGGATCCAGTGGATTAGTGGAGGTCGTCGTGTATTTTTAATATCGCATTAACAAATTGCCCTCACCTGTACATTTTAAGGCGTCCTGTGTATATGGGAAGTCGTTGTAATTGTTGGCATCATAGTTGTTGACATTTCCTTCCCCCTGTTCCCCAACAGCATCTACAGTGCGTGCCAGCTACAATGCTGGGTCTTTTTAAATGGCAGAGCTCTGCATCACACTGTGCACATTTAATCTAAATCTCTAATTAAAAGGAGTAGGAATGTGATTATGTCATAAACAAGCAGCTGCAGACTCGACAGAGCCAGGGACAAAGATGTAACATATACACAATGTTGTTTTCTGCTTTTGAGTAAAATTACGCTAAACATTTCTATTTTATAGTTTTTCTCCCAAAGGCATTTTTCAGAACACTATAGTATCAGTTGTTTTTCATGTTTATGATCCGGCAACTTGAGCTACTTTTGCACTAAGTGGAAAACAACAATAGGATCATAGGATAAAGAACTGAATTCAAGATAAATAGGCTGGCACATAACCGCAAATGTAGAAACTGAGGCACCCAAACAATCACATACACAACAGACTACACTCATATCATGCATTTTTACACCTTTCCTACATTGAATTTGGTCACATCTTTCTTTGCAGTTCATAATCAAAGGTAAAAAAAAGGAAGAAATGCATCAAAATTCGCAGTACCTCCATTAGATTTCTTTGCAAGGTAACAAAACAGGCAATCTCCATGTAATTATTCCCATTTAAAGATCATTAATGGATCCATTATCACAGCTATGGTCTCTACTTTTACGATGCAAGGCAATGAGGAAATTAGACCGAACCAACCCAGTGAAAAGGTCTCCTGTTGTACTTTCACATATACTTGTCAGGTTTACATTGGGCTGGGTGGAAGGTGTTGGGTGGAGTTGTCACATTTCGTCACAAATTGTGCGTTTAATTTTTCTTTCACTCGTGTCTCTTTGAAGACTCCAAAAGATGAGATCCGGTGTGAAATGCAGAAAGTCGCATCCAGCAAAGTAACTTTATAGCACAGTGTCATTATGTCATTATGACTGTGGTCTATCATGGACTGCATATTTGCCACCAAGCCTCCATTATTCACACCACAGTGAGAAGTGGAGGCAAACTGGAATTGATTCTGTCTGAGTACACAGACCCACAGCTTTCACACGGAGAGGCCTGGAGCTGGAGCACTTAAACATGAGTCTGGCCATTTTTCGACCTGGACCCTGTTTCCTCATCTTTATCCATCTTACCAATCGATTCTGACCAAAATCTCATCAATTGCTTTATTATGGAGCTACTTACATCTTGTTTGTCTGGCTGCAGCTTTCCAAAGAAAGTCCTAAACAGCCAGTAGACTCTAAATATTCTCACAAAGTCATGCCTTTTTCAACACTTTTATTGCTCCCAAATGACTTTGTCACATGTTGGTAAAGAGATTAAAATTTTATGATGTCCAAGATTTTTCAAGCAGTTGTGATTTCGACACGGCTCGTGCTTCACCGCTTACTTTCCTTTCTGCTGGGCAACTGCAGCTGCTTCGTGCACACGTGTTGCCGTGCGAAGTGCCACAAAATAATTGTGAGGGCTGACAGATGAAAAATGAGATCTGTGAGCTATGAACAGCTTGAGAAAAGACCTGCTTTTTTAGTGTCTTTGGGGTTGACTTGTTTTTGTCTTTCGTCTAATTCAACCAACATTTCTTTGTCTTGCACATGGCTGAGTATCACACATTTAATGCCTTTTTGGTCATAGTTTTAAAACATATACATTTACTTTCATTATGGATTAATCTGCTGATTATTTTCTCGATGGATCAATTGTTTAATCTGTAAAATGTCAGAAAATAGTGAAAAATGTTGATTGTAATTTAACAGTCAAATGTTATATCTTCATATATCTTACTTTTCCCAACCAGCAGCCTAAAACCCAAAGACAACCAGTTTACTATCCTGTATAACAAAGAAAAACATTCAATTTGGCATTTTTGCTTGAAAAAACGATTTTTCAATTATCAAAATAGTTGCTGATTAATTTTTTTTTAATCGATTGACTAATGAAATTATCAACTAATTGTTGCAGCTCTACTGTCAAGTAGACAAATTCTTTTTCAGCTTTCATGCACTTTCTTCACCCAACATATTGTATCTGTCTCACATGATTATTGTGGATACATGGGAATAATTTGATGCATCTGTAGTCAGGTTGCTGTTTGGCTCTCCAAATTTTGCATTCACGATTGTTTGGATCTTGGAAAATGTTTTTTTTTTGTTACTTTGACACTGTTTTTTTCAGTGTATTTCACGTTTTTCTGCTTAAGAGCATCATTTAAGTTCCTAAAATGGTAGCATCTTGCCTTTGGTGCAGTGTTTATTAACAGCTTCTATGATCAGTGTGGTTTTAAAAAACGGACCTTCGTGTGTCCCAAAGTAGCTTTTGGAGTAAGCGGAGGGTAAAAGGGAAGACGCATCATCTCCTACCTTTTATCTGCCTCTATTTCATCCACTAACTGACAGAAAATAGCAATAATTTCTCTGTTTGCTTCTTATGTTCCTTTTCAACAAGCACGCCTTTCACATTATGGTGGAGGTAAGAGCAGTTTAATTGAAGTTGAAACACTTAATTTCCCCCTCTAATTTTGGGTTCAGAGCTTGGTATGAATTCTCCACCTCAATCCCAGACCGCCATTTTGTTATTCTCTTTGCTTTTTCGACAGTGTCTTGTTTACTCGGTTCGTAACACATTTCTGTCTGTTGTTTCTTTCTTTCTGCCTGGGTTTATTGCATGGATGGATGTCTTTTGTGTTCCCTGCTGAAAATGTATTGTGCATGGTGGAAAGTGGCCAACATGGCTCCGAATGCAGCCCCCTTGTTTGTATGAATGTCCACCTGTTATGTTTATGTAATGTATTGTCTATGATGTGACCCAGTTTCCAGAATGGTATCTGCTTAGACCTATGGCTCTCCATGTTTCCCATGCAGAGAGACCGAGCAGAGGAAACTGAAACTGCAGCATGCAGTTCTCCATCTCATATGCAGACTGAGGAGGAGTGCAGATACATTTTGCATAAGTAGGAGCGTTGCCACTTACCTGAAACACTTTTCTAGCCAGAGAGTGTAAATTACTTAAGTACAAGAGGAGCAGAAGCCTTTGCAAATGTACTTTGGCTCAAAATGTATCAAATTGGAGTTGAAGTGTTGCTGCAGACATCACAGAAAAATGTCATGGAAAAGAAAAAGGGGGTAGCTCGCTTAATAAAACCCAGACCCTCTGAGGGACATTAGACCCTGACTTATTGTTAATTCAGGCTTTCAGGTGAGCTCTTCTTAATGTCAGGTCAACAACCTTTTGTTTTTGATATGACCTCAAGTTTTATGTTCATATCAACAACAAGATATGGCCTTCAGATATGTAGTCTTAAATCTAAAAATTAAACTTGGCATTTTAATTTTGCCTGTGCACCTAAACCCAGGACAAACCAAGCCAGACCCAAAAGATTTGTTCTGATGTAATAGATGAAGGTGTAACCCGATTAGGGCACGGGAGATGGTTGATGGTTGGGGAGAACGGCGTGAAGCAGCAGATTCTGTTTTCCTGTTTCCTGTGGTGTGCTGACTAAGTGTAATGCGCCCCCGTTTGAGGCCACGGCGCCCTGTGATCGGACAAGGGATCCGGTGACTCCCGAGGGAGGCCCGGCCCGGCCCGGTCTCCTCGTCAGGCCAAAGCCCGGAAGACAGACAGGACTTTCCAGAAACAATGCAGACGCAAAAGAAAGGAAAGAGTCGTGAAATAACTCGTTTTTAGACCAAATCATCACCGGGATCATCTCGAATGCCAGTGAAGGTGTCTCATGTCTACGTGTTGATGACGCACTTTAACATGAAGCAGTACCAGTAGTGAGGATCCAGACCATCACCACCAGAGTCCATCAGAGTCCATCAGTCATCATTTTCTTGTAAAAAATCATCCAAGGCTGTCATCTCTGTTGCCAAGCATCATAACTGTGCAGGAATTCGCCCTGATATTTAGACTTCATCATGATTTGCATTGTATCCTTGAAGAATGTTGCTATTCTTTCATTTTTTTTCTCTCATGCACATCATGGTCAGACTCAGTATCACATATTTCACCACCAGCACAATGGATACACAGGAATTTGTCTTCATGACATTTTTGCAGACTTACTGATGAGTCGCATTGTAACACAGAGCCTTGCAGACAGAAGGAACAGGAAAAGATGTTTTCTTGACTTTGACTTTAGTCCCTGACATTAAATATATAAACTTTTGTGGATTTTTATGAAGACATACTGACGACTTTCTTGTGATCAGAACCTGAATCACTTTAATCTTCAGCCAAAACAAAATGTGCAGGAATTTATCTTTGTTACTAAGTACCAGAATTGTCACTATCTGTATAATGAAATGGTCTTTAGAGGATAATTTTCTCATCTAAATCATGAACTGACTTAAAATGGCTTATTCTGCCAAGCACAGTTGATGCGCTGGAATTTTTCTCGATTGCATGTCTGCACACTTATTTATGATTTGCATTTTAAAACAAATCCGCCCAATGATTTTTTTTTTTTTTTCCCCCCCATCCAAGTCATGATCAGAATTGGAAATGCTTTAATTTCCAAGCACAGTAAACATTTAGGAATTAGTTTGGAGATGCTGACATATTCAGAATCAGATCAGATTCAGTTGGCAATCTTACTGATGCACTAAAGTTAGTCTTTGGTTGTGTTTTTGCAGATTTAGTGACGACTCACATTGTCACATGAGCAGTAATGACACTGAGGGAGCTCTTCAGTAGTGGCATTCGTTGTCGTGCGCTCCTTTTTGTATTTGTTGCCTATAATATAGAAATGTAAGGGAGGGGGGAGTTGGTGTAAAGGCCTAAACTTCTCATCAGACCCTCCCCAAATTTGATTATTCTTTTATTTATATTTGGGATTCTTAAATGGGTCAGGAGGCAACAGACATAAAAAGAAGAAGAGAGAGACATAGAGAAAAGCTCTAATTTATCGAACAAATACCGTCAATTCAGTATAGACTTATTTGTTGTTTATCTACAGTATTCTTCTAATTACATGGTGCAGCACAGTGCTGTGTTACCTCTGTAACCTATACAGCTTAAGTTCATGCAAGCCTAGACACAAACTCTCAAACCATTCCTGTTCTCATTCATTCTGTCTGCTGCGGCAGGTTTATCAAAAAGTCCAAACTGAGAGAAACTAGATCTGAGTCCATTCAGCGTCAGTAATTCTTTATGCTCCAGCAGTGCTGCAGAATGACAAGAGGTTTGCCAAGTACATTCATACACAAGGTCTGATATTACAGCCTGTCAAGCACCAAATGAGTTGAGTGGATAAATCAGTAGGGGTTATTCGCCACACTAGAAACTAACTTTTTTTTGCCGCGATTACGTTAAAATACAGTGCACTCTTTCTGATCGTGAGCCAATGAAAACCAAGCTTGAAGTAGTGACTTCTGGTACTCTGGTTAACAACCTAAACTGAGGCTGAAACATTAAAAAAATTAAACTCTCTCCTCCTTCATTGAATGTTACACGGGCAGCACGTTCTCATACACACAGAACAGAAAACAGATGTGGCGAAACATGTCTGTGAAACCATAGATTGATTATTTTGGTTAGTACAATGTGTTCTTGAAGATGTTTTCCAAGGTGCCAACTCGGGACCGTTTGGCCCGCTCTGTAATCCAACCTCAGCACCAGCGTGGGTAATTTTCCCCGTCATTTGGCTGGCATTCGGTGTGAAAGCAGTGTGTAGAGACAGCAGGTCTGTCTCGCAGCTCTCTGTTAGAGGGAAAAGGCTTTAAGCAAACACATCAGTTCCCACTTGAATCCCCCCCCCACCCCCCTTTTGCACTGCTGGGGCAGCTAGTGAAAGACACGGACCGCCTGCTCGGTATTTCTCCCTCTTTTATTCTCACAAAGCTTCTTTTAAAAATGAGAGGAGGAAAAACTAAACTTCTGCAGCTGCTACCACAGATATGTATACTTGTACAACATCCACTCACTAACAGATTAGATTGGATAAAACTTTGAGCCTTGCGGGAGCGTTTAAAATACAGAATAGAAGCAGGAAGATGTACTACAGACAAAAAAAAACATTTATTTCTCGCCTAAGGAACAAACATAACTTTATAACTTTATTTGCATAATGTAATAACATTAAAAAAACTAACTGATAATACAAGAAAAGAACATTAAGTCATAGATAAAGAAGAAAATGTCCTCTTGCAATATACAGTTAATTATTGGCTTGAATAGAAGTAATATTATGCAACTTATTTGTATTTAACTGATTACTAAACAGATTGTATTAGTTTTTCTTTTTTTATTTGGCCTGTTAGTAGTTTCATTGAACATTCATTGCAAGTCTGGCCTTTAAATGACTTTCTGTTCATGATTATAACATATACCTGCTACCTAAATGCCAAACAAGGTATATTTTGTTTCATATTCCTGTGCTTTTATATCAAAATCCTATTATTTTTCTTTCCTGGGAAACTGTAATCATTACTAGAAGGCATCAATAGGATCCTGAAAGGATCTCAAACATTTTATCAGACTAAATTTACACACATTCAAGTTCAAAGCAGCAAAATCTCTCTGCCTCTGAGACACTTTTCCATTCTCAGTCAAATCAGCAGCACCTGCTTTTTGTGCGTGCGTGCTGAAGGTCAAAGTTCATGACCAGGCTTTGGATTTCAGCTTGATAAAAATCAAACCCATAAACGCTACTAAATGATATACAGTTCGCTTCTGTTGCCACAATAATCTTGTCAGAACAGGCGATAAAACCTGAAGCCTCTTGTCCTAGTTTTACTGCTCATGCGGTTAAATGCTTTTTGGGTTTGGCCGGTGGCACCGCTTTAGCTCATTTTTCACAGCCAGAAGACTTGGATATCACCAATATTTGTCTTTAAGAAAGGTTTGGTGCCAAAACCTTGGCGGTAAATTAAACAGAGGTAATCTAACGCATGCCGCAATTTATTTATTCCTCACACAACCAAAGAACACTCATTGGCGTGTTGTTTCCGTCTATTAAATCTTGTCCGTCACTCCTATCGGTGGCAAACCTTGTAACTCACAGGAGGCATTTTATGGGAAGTTAGACTCAGATTGACAAGCGTGCACTTCTGAGATATTATTTGTGTTTGAGTGGATCCTGTGGGCCTCAGGGTCTTGAAACTTGCTCTGGCTTATCAAGCGCAGTGTAAGCCTTCGGTTCAAGTAAAAACATGATGATCGCCGGCGTTACAGGGAGAAGTCTTTTTCTTCTTACTGACAGCAGCGATACAGAGGCACAGAAGTACAGTCGAGATTTTACAGCAGCATATCTTGTTTCATCAAAGGCCATCCGTCATGTGCTAGTCTTTCTCCTCTACCTTTTATCCTTTGGAAATGTGACTCCCTCACTGCATGCTACGTTTTAACCTTCCCCCTTCTCTCTCTCTCTCTCCTCTCTATCTCTGTGTGTGTGCGTGTCTCGCTATCCTCACTCGCCCTCCTGTCCTTCTCTGTGAAGTCACATGTGAAAGTGATCAGCTTAATCCCGATCACCAGCTGTGTTTAACCTACTTTAGATTTGGAACACTTGGCTTCCTTGCTTTCACTTTTGTTTATACGGGATTAGCATGGACGCACAACACATGCATGAGGTTTGACCTGCCAGGGTTTCGACATGATGGCTACTAAATGTTTTTATTTCACCGTTTAATCATTTTTATTCAGCGTGCCCTGCTTTATATTCATCGATGTTAAAGCCTCTGTTGTTGATGTGCCTTGCTCAGGTGTAGTAAAGGGTTTAGGATCTTTGCCCACCCAATTTCCCTCAGCTGCTCACTGGATTCAAACTGGCAACCTTCCAGTTACAATCCTGCTTCTATAAACTCAAACAAATGCAGCCCTCAGGGGTTTAATTGAATTTAGAATTAATTAATTCAAACCCCGCTCGGTAAGCTGTGTCCTCACTGCCAAAAAATGTCACAGTAATAATAATAGTGAACTTAAACATGCAGCACTTCCTAAAACACACTTTCCAAAGTGCTTTAACAGTCAAATAAAGCAAACGCATAAAATAAAGTTGAAAGAGGAACGAGGCACCACAACATAACAGATAAAGAAAGAGGCGAAAAACAGTATGTTGGCTAAAATAATCAAGTGGGACAGCATAATCACATTAAAAGCAAGTCTATAAATGTAAGCTGTAAGATGTGATTTAAGATGTGAAGATGATAGTGATTCTGCTGGCCTAAGCTCCTCAGGCACGTTGTCGCCGAGCCAAAAGCCCGGTCACCTTCAGTGTAAGCCAATGCTATTTTAATGCTCTGCAAAAAAAAAAAAGAATAAAGAATAACACTGTCCTCTTTCTTTTTTCTTCTTTTCTGTCTGCCCTCTCTCTGCAGGATCCCGGGCCTTCGCCCCCGTCCCCCGTCCTGGGACACAAACCGCTGCAGCTGATCGAGGTGAAAGCCAGGGGGCGCTTCGGCTGCGTGTGGAAGGCCCAGCTGCTGAACGACTACGTGGCCGTTAAGATCTTCCCGATTCAGGTATTTAAACTGTGGAATTGCTGATGTCTGACAGCTTCGGTGAAGTGCGTTGATGCATTTAGAAATCAAACGATAAGGCTCATAAATTAAATAAAGAATGTACAAAACAATGAGGCATTGCAACATCAAAGGTAAAGAAGAGAATCTAAAAAACTCTTATTGCTCATATAAAGTAGTCATATTTCAAACTTTGTGTTATATTTATTACTTTCTAACACTACTTGTCACCTCCCTTATCTTTCCTCAACGAGCTATATTTGAAACTTTTGTTAATTAGGTGGGATCGCTAACGGAAATAACATCTGCATCTGTCTCTCTGCGTGTGTCTAGGACAAGCTGTCATGGCAGAACGAGTATGAGATCTACAGCGTGAGTGGCATGAAGCACGACAACATCCTCCACTTTATCGGCGTGGAGAAGAGGAACAACAACCTGGACCTGGAGCTGTGGCTCATCACCGCCTACCACGACAAGGTATATCGAATATTTTAACACAATTTAAAGTGTTTTTTTTTTATGTATCAATTTCAAATCAAGCAAAGATATTCCTGTAGAGCCCCAATATATATAGACCTGGAAATGTGTATAATACTCTATGGATTTTTGTGTATGTAACCAGTTTCTAACCTTAGTTTAAACCTAAACTAAGCTTGCCTTAACTAAACACTTCCTGCACCTAACAGAGACATAAGACAACAGAGGGAGGACAAAAACTTGAAATATGTCTAAATAAGAACACCAGTTTCAACAACTGAAAAGTAGGTTATAGAATCTAGACCGCAAGGAAAAGGAGTCTTAAATCAAAACACTCTGGACCAAAAGATAAAGATATCTTGGTTCATGTAGAGTAGTGTAGAAATCTGATTACTGACCAGCTGCATGTAAACACGTGTTTTACAGTTACCATGTTACTGCAGCGCATGTAAACACCTTCTCTGATTTCCCGCCTGATTTCTTCCACTAAACAGGTTGTTTGTGTCCATGTAAACACATTGATTTAGTGGTCGTAGTGTATCGTCTCATGCTTATTGTACGCAGATTTGAAAACCCCCCCCCAGGGCAGGCAGCTAGCATAGTTGTTGACACTGGAAAAGGGGAAAAACATGCATGAAACCTTCACATTTTATTGATTGTGTTTGGCGCCTTAAGAGCTCCTCCATAATTACAATATACTTAACACTGTTGTTGGGTGGTTGTTTTTTTTTTTTACGCCTTGTTCATCCAGAGAAGGTGGACTTGAGCTTTGTCAGCCCTGTCATGCTTCACTCACCCTCTCAACAAGAGTCTTTGTAGCATTTGGGGCTTTTAAGTGCCTCTGTGTTTTGAGGGTCATTACCGACGAAGTGGAGAGCGATTCTCATACGCTTCACTTGCCTGAATTTCCCAGCCAGGCCAGGAATTTGAATCAGTGTGCTCAAGAAACCTTCCCTGTGTGAATAAAAGTTGAAAAATTAAAGGTTGTGGGTGCGGCGGGTTGGCGGAGAGGCTTAAACCCAACAATACAACGCTCTGTAAGCCACTTAACCCTGCAGCGGGTCCACAAGTGCTACTCTGATTTGTATGTGCTCGCCAGGTGGAAATAACAGTGAAGAAAGCGGCAGTATATCAGAAACATCGTTAAGTGCCTTGTCAAACACGTACTGTAATTATTTTGTAAGCAGGCGTCTTTAGAGGATTCATAACGTAAACTTTGACCCGCAAAGAGCTTTTCTTTCCTGGCAGTTTTTGAGAGCAGGTGTCAAAATGTTGGACTACTCTTTTTGCACCGAACCCCGGCTTGTGTAACACAGCTGGAACAGTGATTGCAGAGTTTCAGAGTCTCCATGCTCATGACTCCTGACAGCTGATTTATGCCTCGGTGTTCGGTGCATCCCAGCAGCTCGGTGCGTTGGGATCGGATAGGAGCGTGCAGCGGCTCGCCTCAAAAGCTACGTGCACCTGCAAAACTCCCTGCATTTTATTCTTCTCCTGTCTTGGATAATGCACAGATATTAATAGCTGTCAGTGGGTGTTTTTCAAAGAGACGTCGTCTGATTGGTTTTCACATTTGAACAGAAATGAACACAGCATTGAACATACTGAATGTGCACAGGTATAAATACACACTCTGGAAGGCAATTATCCAACAGGACAACTGGGCTGATCAGATTGGACTTTTTTTTACTTCTGTAGGAGCTGTCTGCCCTCTAGTGGTCACTCGGTTAAACTACATCTGTCTTTGGCCTTAACAGACATGACCTTGTATCATATTGACATACATTATGTAAGAACAAAGATGTTGCGTAAAGGATAAGGAATGAAACAGATGCAGGGTTGAAATCTTGTCTTCATGTGTTCACTGGAGCCAAATCTGCAATTATATTTTCTTCAGTGGAACATTTAACATGAATATATTTAACATAAATGGCTTCAAACGGCATCTGTATCTACATAGATGTGTTTTTATATGTTTTGGCAAAGTAAAATGTTTAACTATCTGTACATTTAAGCAGATCTTTACTGATGAAGAGACTGTGTGCTCAGCAAACCCTCCCCTGATAAATATAGATTAAAGCACAGTGATCAAACACCACGACAACAAGTAGATAAATGAACAACATTTATCAGAGCTGCATTACTTACCAAGAACAATAAATGTGTGGGAAGTTGGCTCGGTGACAGAGGTGACCAAAGGACATCACTGTGCTGTCTATGGAAAGCACTTTGTGCTCCTAGCTTGAAAAATGCTATACAAATAAAACACCCAGCTAGCAGCAAATATTATTTATCACCCTGAACTGAAATTTCAACCTCCAAATGTTAATTTTCAGTTCTTTCTGTTTTGATAATCGTCCCTGAAGTTTCACTATTGTACAATGAAGCAAAACTTAGATGTCTGTTCCTGTAGAAGCTGCCAGTGTTGCTGAGTCCCTTGTGAAATATAATACTACCCACAAGCTTTAGTGACTTCCCACCCATTAGGGATATTGCTGTTACCATGGAAATGTTGCCCGCTCCAAAGAGATGAGTCTCATTAGAGATCAGCCATCACTATATACTATCATTAAGTGTTATTTATTCTTACTGTTGAATCACTTCATTGACATCGCCCACATTGCTAGATGTGTTGAGTAGGAAGGTTCGCCTTTAAAAGCTATTAAATATATTTAATAATTGTATAAAATTATGTCATAATCATTGTAAATGTTTTGTACTAAAATAAAATCTTATATGAGTAAATGAAGTCAAGAATTTTCTGCCTAAACAGGCAAAGATTTTGCCTTATTTGAATATTGACAGATGAAATTTAGAAAGCAAAAGTTTTGGCTTTTCTATAGAAGAAAACAACAAATATTGACCAAAGTGCTTTATAAGACTGAGAATTACAAAAACAAAGCAGGAAATATCGAATGAATATGTCTTTCCTCTCTCTTCCCCTGCCCAGGGCTCGCTGACAGACTACCTGAAGGCCAACGTGGTGTCGTGGAACGAGCTGTGCCACATCACTCAGACGGCGGCCCGCGGTCTGGCCTACCTTCACGAGGACATCCCGGGACACAAAGACGGACACAAGCCCTCTATTGCTCACAGGTGCGCTAAAATGCTTTAATGTGTGTTGTTGTTGTGGTTACCGGCATCCTACACTCATGGATCAACAGTGAAGATGTTTTCCTTCTTTCTTGTTGTGTTTTAGGGACATTAAGAGTAAGAATGTGCTGTTGAAGAGTAACCTGACAGCCTGCATAGCTGACTTTGGCCTTGCCCTGAAGTTTGAGGCTGGAAAATCAGCAGGAGACACACATGGACAGGTACAGTTTACAGTAAAAGGTTAAAACTTTAACTACGTATCCAGCTCACTACCATGTTAACTGCATACTGTGTTCTGCATTTACTGAGTTATCTGTACTGTAGGTAATGTTACTGAGTCACTATTATCAATATATAGCTGTGAAAATACCTGACAGCGCCTGCGGGTGGCAGTGTGGCTCAAAAATCTAGTAATGGAGACTTTTGGGGTTTTTACACAGGCCTGGAAAGACTGAATACTGATGTTTAATTGAAAATATCATCATAATGTAGCTAATATGCAACTATTCATTTACCTCCAACTTTATTAACAGGTCCCTGTGTTACACAGATGTTACCTCCACGTTTTCATTTAATCTGTTTTGTTTTTTTTTACTTAGAAAGAACCAAACTTGTTCAACTTTGCTTTTACTTGAATATTTTTACTGGTTGGAAACATGCTGAAATCATGTCTTTTGAACTGATTCACTATTTTGGTTTGATGTATCTGCCAACTAAGCAACAACAGGCCGCGATGACAAGCATCACTTTTCGCCGCCTCAGCCCGCCTTTGAGCTGTGTCATGATTTTCCTCTCCCTCCCTGCTGATGCTTGGTTTTCTGTTCATGTCTCTGTCCTGATGCTGAACTTTGACCTCTTAATGTGTTGCTTTTTAACATGAAGGTGGGAACGCGCCGCTACATGGCACCTGAAGTCCTGGAGGGCGCCATCAACTTCCAGCGAGACTCCTTCCTGCGTATTGACATGTACGCCTTCGGACTCGTCCTCTGGGAACTCGCAGCGCGATGCACCGCTGCCGACGGTGAGACTGACAGACTGATGCGTCAACAAAAAAAAACAAAAACGCTGCAATCAGTTTGTCCAGAGTTTATTTGATTTGTCATCACTGTGTTATGTTACTCCAGCTTAATTAAAATTTTGTGTTGTGTGTTAACAGGCCCGGTAGATGAGTACATGCTCCCGTTTGAGGAGGAGGTGGGTCAGCATCCCTCCCTGGAGGACATGCAGGAGGTCGTCGTGCATAAGAAACTGCGGCCTTGCCTGCGAGACTGCTGGCAGAAACACACGGTGAGCAAGGAGCCAACTGTTTAGTCAATAGTCTAGTTTTCTACAGAAACGGTGACTAGATGGTCACTGTTTTGAATAACTTTAATTGGTGCCAAAATACACAACAAGTCTGAAGAAGACCTGGATTGTTTGTTGGATTCGTAAAACCTTAATTATGGTCAGTAGAGGTTTTGAGTTTTTGACATTTTTTACCGCTTTGCTAAATTTATCCAAGGGTTAATACCCAAGGGTTGAATCGAGGGCACCTGGACTTGGTTGTAGATACTTCTAACTGACTGGTGGGGAGTCCCAGGTATTTAACCTCTGTGTGGTCGTTATTAAGGTCAAAGATACCACTTGGTTTGTTAGTGCTCCCGGCTGTTGAAACGACAGTCATTCAGAGTCATTGGAGTCACCTGAGGCTAAGTGTAAATGACAGTTGGAGTTGTCACATGAGGCCAAATGTGAATGCTGGTTAAATTTCCTGGGAAGGGATGAAAGGACAGCATTGTTAGTTACCTCCTCCCGTTGAGAGATGGTTTCTCTGTCCTCCCTATCCAAAATATGCACGTCGTTGTCCTCAAAAGAGTGTCCCTTATCTTTCAGGTGTAGGTAAACTGTTGAGTTTTGACCTGCGGAGCTGGCCCTCCTGTGTTGAGCCATTCGTTTGCTTAATGGTTGTTTAGTTTCCCCCGATATACAAGTCTGTGCATCCCTCACTGCATTGAAATGCATACACTAGATTGCTTTTCTTGTGTTTGGGTGTGCAGTCTTTCAGGTGGACCAGTTTCTGTCTCAGTGTTCTGTTTTCACAAAGGTCCAGTCGGGGTATCCGAAGCTTTAAGTGCATCCTTCAGGTGTTTGTGCTCCTGTCTGCTCCTGTTTGTGTTCCTGACGTCCTCTCATGTGAACTTGATGTTACTGTCCTCTGAGTTAATATGTTCTGTAAAGACGTGCAATTCCTTGGCTTTAATTGTGACCCATGTGTACCTTTCGAAGCCCAAACCAAACAAAAAGAGACTATGAACTTGTCACTGAAGCTGTGATTGGCAGTAACGTTGATCTGCTGTCCCTCAGGGTCTGGCCATGCTCTGCGAAACCATCGAGGACTGCTGGGACCACGAGGCCGAGGCTCGCCTGTCTGCCGGCTGCGTCGAAGAGCGCATCGGCCAAATGCAGCGCCAAGCTCCGATCATCGGCCCCGAGGAGATCGTCACTGTTGTCACCATGGTGACCAATGTGGACCTCCCGCCTAAGGAGTCCAGCTTATGATCGACCAATCAACCGACACCAGATGAGCTTGTGGAACCGCATTGGATCAACACGAGGGGATGAACAGCCGACCCTGGTTGGTTGGCATAGTGTTTTTTGGTTTTTTTTTTCTTTATGTTTTCCGTTTTTGTCTTGATTTTCTTTGTTTCTTTAAGTGCGGGCCGCTACTCGCGTTCAGGAAACACCCTGCGCCCACCTCACCACATCAGTTGATCTCCACCTCATTTTGTGTGCCTGAGGATTTTAACGTTTTAACGGTCGAAAAACTCTTCTCATCCCGAGCAAACGATTCAGGATATTTTACGACGACAGCAACGACGTCACCGAGTGACAGTGCTGTCATGCTGGGACGACGACACTCAACAAACACTTTTATCATGTATTGTTTTTATATACATACACACACATAGGAGGGCGACCTGTTCTGCACGGTTTTCTACAGAGAGAGGGGATCTTGCAGAGGAATTTCACAGAACTCTCAGTGCATTTTAGTGTAAAAAAAGAAAAAAAAAGACGAGCACCTGGCTCTCGATACATTTGCTGTTTTCTCGTGTGCGTTTTTTTTGAAGAAACGACTATCGTTCTGCCAATAAGCAACGGCTTCTGAATGTTTATAGTGTAATGCTGCTGTACATAGTGTATTATGGACCCAGACAACTTGGTAATCAAGCTTATTTTAAAGGGGTGAGGGGGAAGGGGGGAGGGGAGGGTCCATTTTCAAGCATTACGACGATAAAAACCATAAACCTCCTTCAACCAGGTATACCTCAGTTCAGATGGACACAGTTTAAATTAATCCCTCTCCCTGTTCACAGTCATAGCTTAACACTTTCCACAACCTTGGTTCTACATGACATCCAAACAATCTACTGTTAACCCGTGACACTCATGGGTAATGTAGTCAACAAAGCCTCGATAGACATGGCCGTACACACAGTAATCACAAGTATTGCTCCCTTTTTTCTCTCCTTTCTCAATCTCACGTTTAGATTTGCTCCACTTTGATTTTTGACTGAATTCCTCCTTTTTGTTAGTTTTTATTTTTTTTCTCTCTTTGAGATTTTCTGCTGATAATGGGAAAAAAAAAAAAAGCATAACCCCCATGATGAAGTTATATGTCGTTTAAAGTGATTTTTCCGTTTTGGTTTGCCGTGTCAACTGTCAACGGAGTAATAATATATCGCTGACAAGCCTAATTTTGGCCGTGAGATTTGGATATAAAATATATGTATTTATATCTCTCTGGATTAGTGCTGGGTACCAACCAATGATACCTTTGATATTTGGTATGGGTACCAAATCAGAAGGTATTAAAACGCTTCAAGATTGTCAAACTCTTGGAGCATTGTTCTTGTTCTAGCTCATGGCTATGTTGTTTTTTAATTTGTGAAATCAGTTACGTGTGGTCTGATTCTGTTTAGAAAAGCAGATTGACAAAACGAATCATTCAATTTGTTTATTTTAGAAGAGGTGTCAGATTTGAAGTGCAGTTTTGAGGAATTTTCCCAAAGGTACCCAGCCCTACTTTGGAATTGTACCTGTATTTAGCTGAGCCAGCTTGCTTTTGATTTGATTGCACACACTTTTTTTTTTTTTTTTTTTTTGGATTACTATCAAGAGTTTCTGCTCTCTTTTGATACGCCTCAGGAATCTTTGCTACTCACCACCTCCTCACATCCTCCTCCTCCTTCTCCTCCTCATCGTCACCTGTCTCGGACTGGAGTACCTCCTCTCTTGCTGATTCTTACGCTTCCTCTCTCTCTCTCTCTCTCTCTCTCTTTCTCTCTCTCTCTCTCTCTCTCTCTCTCTCTTTCTCTCTTTCCTCGTCTTCACTTGTCAGGGATTAGCCGTGATGTTCAAAATGACCTCTGCTTCTTTAGGACCAGCCTGAATTAAATCTTAACACTAATCCTGGACAGAGAGGTCATGAGACGTTGTCTAAGCCTGGACACGTTATGTTTGTCATCAGAGATAGACGCAACCCGGTTTAAGTTAAAACAGTTTTTATAAAACAATTAGCTGATTTAAAAAAACATTCATGTGCAACTTTGTTAGTTTTCCTACAACAGGGCTAAAAGTGGTTTTGAGAACCTCCTGACACTAACTGAACGCTCACACGGTTCTGCGTATTTAGACGAGTGGAGACGAGGAACCTCTCTTTCTCTCTCTCTCTCTCATCCTGGTGCCATTTCTACGTATCCATTATAGTTACTCTTGTAGATGTCAGGCAAAACGGATGTATCTGTCATCGTTGTGAAGGCAACAGTGACATTTTTGAGTCTTTATTTCCTCTGAGGGACATTAAAACACTGGTGCCGGCAAACCTGCAGTCTCTCCTCAAGCTTTGGGACGGTTTCACAGGACACAGTATAAAATCAAGCGTTTTAAAAGTCAAATGACGAGGTTGGGAACACTTAAAACGTGAATAAACTTATTTTTTATCGAGTTCAGGCAATAGACATTAACACTTAGTTTTTAACAATCTTTACATTTTAAGTAAGAGCCAAGTAAACAAGTAAAACACGAAAGAAGGACATTGCCTAGTGATCATTTACACATAATCTGATTCTAGAGTTGAAGCAAATGCTGCTTTTACAGCACAGCAACGTCTATAATTGAGCTAAATATTTGTTCTGAGCACTGTGTGATGAAGATGACGTGAAGATATTTATTCAGTTTTGTACGAGCTGATTTTACATGTATGAAATCCAACAACTTAAAAAGTACACCTCTTAAATCTTTAAGATTAGGTCAAATGA
The DNA here is from genome assembly GCA_038419695.1 of Scomberomorus guttatus. Taxonomy (NCBI): domain Eukaryota; kingdom Metazoa; phylum Chordata; class Actinopteri; order Scombriformes; family Scombridae; genus Scomberomorus; species Scomberomorus guttatus. Next base: position 15,089,004 of record CM076468.1, on the reverse strand, counting down.
GGAGAAAGCGACAAGAGAAGTGCGGCAAGTTTGCAATATCATTTCAACACATACTGCAACAACACAGCAAACCTGAAGGAAGTTGAAGCCATCATCTTGTTATTTACTTAATGTAGCATACAAGAGTACAATATTTGCATCGATATCGCTTCCTTTTGCTGCTGCAGTTTTTCAATTAACTGCTATTCAGAAACAGCCATTGTCTAAGGTCCTCGTGAAGCTTGAACAGTCAGGGACGATCAGTACTGCAAACCCCAGCAGCCCTTCAATAACTACTACCTCACCCGCAGGGATTCTTTTAGGGGTAGAAAGTGTGGCAAACAAACCAAAATCAAAACCGGGTTCCTCAGTAGAAAAGGGAGCAAAATTTCGGAGTTTTTCAAAAAGCTTGTGAAATGAAATTGGGGGGGAAAAGTCCCAGTTTGGGGGATTATTTCTTGGAGTAAACTCCCATTTCACAAGTTTGAGATGACTGAAAGAAGCAAAATAAGCCTAAAAAGAAAGTTTCCTCATTTGTACTGTAAAGCATGATCTTGTGTTAAAGCTGTTTTTATTACTGTACAAGACTAAACAGCAATGACAGGCTTCTTACTTAAAAAGGAAACAAATCCTTGAGTATACGCCGACTGGCACAAACAGAGAGGATAGTATTATCTTTCTTTTATTCCCAAGTTTGTGTCTTAAAATGCAAAAGTAGCTCACCAGTATTCCAGCAGCCAAGTGGATTTTTAAAAACGGCCTCCAAATGTTGGTTGGTTACCTGCCAAAGTGGCTGGTAGAGGTGACAAAACTATCAGCCACAGCAAAAAAAAAAAAACAAAGTGCCAGCATTTGGTTGGCGGTCACGTCCCAGTACTGTAGAGCTTAATGTAGGTGGAACATGTTTTAATGCTGATCTGCTTTTGAAGATTTCACAGAAACCTGTTACACACAATTATTTCATAATGGGAAGCTTTTTATTTGACAAGCAAGACATGCAAAAAAAAAAAAAAAAGGAATATGAATGAACACAAACAGGTACAAGAGGTAAAAAGCAAGACCATTGTCAGTTATAATACAAAAACATTACATATATTACAGTTCATTTCAAGCGACAAAACCATCTCATCTCTCTTTACTTCAGATTTCTTGCTCCACTATCTGTGTGTCATTACAGCTGCTTGGGTCAAAGATAACAGGAAAGACGTTTAGGAACAACTTAGCATCATCTGTTTAAAAACTCAAAGTTAGTATTTCTTTCCCCTCCACTGACCCTTTTGGGCTCCATACAAACCTCTTATCTACTTACCCACACAAACCGGGATAAACCCCACAGCCTCGGATCATTTGAGAAGATTTGACTGCTTCATTAACACCCTCGGAGCAGCTTTTGATTCAATTTTAAGAAAGAAAAAAAAAGACAAAATTGAGTTTAAACCGTGCCTGAGAAACCGTCCCAAACCAACAAATACCATTCAGGGATTCAGTACTATGCTTTTCTAAGTTCTAGCGAGTTATATGCAACCAGTGCCGCAAACTACCCTACACTTCTGTAGGATCAGCTGCAGGAGTGACTTTCAGTATACACACACACAAATAACTTGTAGCATTTTAATTTTTTTTTTTAATCCGTGACCTTGCATATTGATATGTTGTATTTATTTTTTAATTTACAGGCCTCGGGTTTTGGGGATCACAGCTCAGGTGCAACTCAAAATAAAGTTTTAAGAGTTGGCACGATTTATGGTTGTTGTTGTTGGGGGGGTTGGGGGTGGGTGTTCTGTTGTAATTCAGGAAATACTTTCATTAATTCTAAAAGAAACGATATAAACTGTAACATGCTTCTTTCTATTCAGTCTACGGACAAACGACCGAGAATGAATGTTTTTCAGACTCCTGGATTCCAGTATTGTGTGTACTTTGATGGATTGAGCCCGGCCCTGTGTAACTTTAGAGGGCTTTGCGTTTGGCTGGTTTCGTGTGATTGTGCCCTGTCACTGTAGGAACTAGTAAAACCGGCGCACTCGGAGCTCCATTCATACACCTCCCGGCTGCTGAAGTATCCTTGATCGCGTACCATGCGGAGAAAAGGAAAGACATGTACCAAAAAAGTACAAATATTGCTTTGTCCCTTCTTCAAATCCTAACAGGGCACTCTTAATAGGCTCCTTAACCTTTAAGAAGCATTTCAATTTATCCAAAATGGATTTCTGGCTCTGTTTGTCTTTGTCTGAACCCTCTTCCCCTTTTCAAACCAATTACAAATCCGCTAAATCTCTTTGGTTCCCCCCAGATCTCCACTGCAGGCTGAATGTTGAATGAGAACATCGTCATTTAGAGGTGTATGAATGTGTTTTCCCAGCGTGCAGGCTTTCCAGTTCTCTACCTTGACTTCCTCCAGCCCAGCATCTCACATTGCTGTGCATATAAACTACCAGTGGAACATTTGTGTCTTGTTGCCCCCACTATTTTAAGCAGTCTAGGATCTGTACAGACATGAGAACATAAATACCTGTATCAACTATATACTCTGAGCTGAATCTTTATAAGTACGTGTTGAACTTCAGTGTTTCCTCTACATTCATTTATACGTTTCTTGTATTTTGATTGGAAATTGTCCCTCACTATGCGAAAAATAACTTAAGTTGAGCTTTGTGTAAGCTAAAAGCTAGAGGCTCATTGGAGTACTTTGTAAGGCATCCAAGAAAGCACTTAAGGGTTCCTCGGAAGAAAAAATAAAAACAAATAAAGCCCAAGGTGTTCCTCAAGGAGCCTACCCAGGTCACCTGACGGTTGCATTTTTAAGAACCCCTGAAGCTCTTTAAGAGCAAAATGCAATACTCCATATGTGATAAAACAATCATCCGCTACAGGTATTTCATTCCAGCATCTCAACCTCCTGCTTTTTTCCCACCGTTGGTAAGAATTTTAGAGGAAACATTGAACTCCAATGACCTCGCCACCAAGACTGTCTTGGCAGCAAGATGTCTGGTTGCCAGGCCAGAAATTTCTACAAAAAAAAGCAAAAACACTACAAGCGTTTTTGACCCCATATTTCTCGAGGTTCTCAAGAGTCGCAGCGCTGATCCAGGATCTGCCAACGCAGCCTCTAATGGTAATAATGCTCACAGGGTTTCTGTTTTTTAAGGCTGGAAGAAATCTGATCATTTGTTTGGTCATGAAACTTCAGTGGGTTGTGTTTTTAAAGAAAACGGCTCTAAAGTGATGAAATTGTCTTGTTTCTTAGCTCCTGATAAAGAACTGTGACTGTGCATTTTATGTTACTGACATTAAAAAAATGTGAAAATAGGAAAAGAAACTAAGGTCTGGAATTTCAAACTGGAAAGTGTGTAGGAAATACATCAAATGCATCCTCAAGAGTGAGTTTTTACCAGCCCCAGGGGTTCTCACCCTGACCTTTGACCTCTGAAAAGTGAAGGGACAAGGGAGAATTAGAGAATTGCCTTCAAAAAGTATTATAGCAGAAAACCTTCAGAAACCCTGGATACATTATCACAGACGAGACTAAACCGGTCCCCGATCAGCGCTGTGACTCTCGGCTAATGTTAGCCGGCCGTGGTTTTTATCAGCTGAAGTGATCCACGTGATGTAAATAAATGTGTTTTTAGATTGTGAATGTTGACGTTTTTCTTTTTCTTTCACTAACTGAATCACATTTTGACTGAGATTACTTCACTACATGTTAACAGCTGCAGTTTGTATTTGAGTACTGATGGAAAAGAGGTTATGTTAGGAATTAACTGCACTGTGTCCTTTCCAGGAAATGTCTAATTATTAGGTAATTATATGGAAATTAAGCACCTGTAAAATACAGAATTGCTGTGAGGTAATTGCAGAATAACACATGCATACAGTGACATCATAAAACATCAAAAGGTGAGCTGAATGGTAAGTATTCAGTCAGACCAGCTAAAACATTAAAATACATCTGACAGGTTAACAAATTAAAAAAAGGGAAACATTCATTAAATTAGTTCTGTAACTTTTGATGTAAGTAAATTTCTGTATTATTCTTTAAAGATTTACTTTTATCTAACCAGGTAAGTCAAACTTTTCTCCATTGACTGTATATAAATATTTATTATATATTTATATACAGTCAATGGTTTTCTCTGGGATGTCATGGAAAAGAACGTTGCTGTTACAGGTCAGTTTAAGGTCCATCAAACACACCGACATGAGGATTAAATGTACTTTCTTTACTGGACTTCTGCAGAATTACAAACTCATAGTGACAAATCAAAATTTCATCCCTGTACTTCCTGTCCAGGCTAATGTTGACTGCAGACATTCACCACTGGATGGCACCATTATGCAGCTGAAGACTTGATAGTTTCCAACTCTTGTCTTCAACATGAAATTCAGGAAAAGACTTTGTAAGAGATGGTTAATGTCAGCAGAGAGCCTGTTTTATCTCCCCTCCCTATAAAGAAGTCCTTAGGAAACACTCATTTTTAAAAATAAGTCTGAAGGCATTTACTTTCTCAATTTCACAAGCTTAAATGATTTGCAAGGCTTGTAGGACGTCTAACAGGCGTTTCATAGTTTATTGAAAACATCAGTAACACTGCTCTACTAAGACATGAAACCTTTTAAATTTAGTCTGAAGCTGCTAAATCCTCTAAATGAACTAGTCAAAGTGTGACAAAAACACCTGTCCTGATGACAAATGCTGAGCCAAACACATCCCATCTGTGTCAATATCATTATCTCAAACAAGGACTTAAGTTACCAGTTATACCTACAGTAAATTTGTCAAATTATTTAATGATTTTAGGCTGTTTCATTTCATTTTTATTTCAAGTGAGTTGTCAAAACTCTGCTTCATGACAAACTGATATTCTCAAGTCACGAAGACATAAACCGGTGTCGACTTCACAGTCTGACATGACTGCAACCATGTTTCTCTCCTCATATCCCGGCGGACAAGTTTAGTCTGTTGATGTCAACGTCTTTGTTTCAGCACCAGTGTTTCCATTTCAAAACCTCTGATTTAAATTCCTTCTTGTTTGTTAGAGATTCACTTGTCCAGTTTGTCATCTATTAGAAGATCAATATCAGTATGCAGGACCTCTCAAGCTGCATTTTCTCTGGAAGTGCTGATGATTTTCTTGCTGTGCTGGAGCATCACTGAAGAGAAAATTAACATCTTCAGCCGAATGCCGACATGGCCCACTGCTTGACGTCAGTGGGGCATTGTGGGTACTTCTGCAGGGCCTCCATGATCTGGCTGTTGTCCACCATGAGTCTCATCAGCTGGTATTCCCTCTGCGTTTTGGCCGAGGAGCCGTCAGCCAGTCGGATCAGCTCCAGCTGCTGCAGGTGCTCAAAGGCCTGAGGATGGACGGGAGGCAAAGTTAGGAAATGAGGGGTTGCCTGTGTCGTGCCAGTGTTAGAATTTTGCCATTGTCATATAAAAATCTATAAATATTGACAATTTCTTTAAGAACTTTCTTCCTTTCAGGGCTGCAGCACCTCTGAAAGGGACTAAAGGTTTTGGGGTTTATACCGACCTTCATGACGACAGGCTGGTCGAAGTTGTACATGGAGTTCGACTTTCTCTGCAGGAACTTCTTAAACTCTAAAGGTTTAAGGACATGTAGAAAGTACAGGATGTACAGGTGAGAAAAAGTTGAATTGCATACTTTATCATCAGTGCTTAAAAATCTTATTTCCCTTGTTGATTCATTTAGTTGTTTTTCTGTCATTTATCTCCTGCATCTTCCTTTATTTCCTTTAGTTTTTTATAACTTGTACCCACATAAACTGATCTTTTCCCCTGCTCGTCTTCCAAGTACTGAACACCAAAAGTCAATTTTCCCATGTTATCATTGTGAGTCATTTGAGATGTGAACAGCTCTCCTGTGTCGACGTGATGTTGAGTTTTGATATTTTTTCTTTTCTGTTTTCTCTTTAAACTCTCGCTGCCTGTTTCTTTTCACAGCTCCTCTGGGTGTTGTTTTCCCTTCGCTTCTCTTCTGTCTGTTTTCTGATTTTTACAAGAAACACTTCAAACAAACAACTAAGTATTTTTCGGCGTACCGTTGTGAACCATTTGGAGATTGAACGGCTCTCCTTCATACACATCATTGAGGTGTTTCATGGCGATGATCAGACACAGCTCCAGAATGGACAGACCTAAGGGAAAGCAAAAGAAAGTGATGTGAACTTTTCAGAGAATCTCCCAGATGTTAAAGAAATTTCTCTTCTCACTTAGATTTTTACCGTGAAGCATATTAGCCTTGGCGTCGCCAAAACACAGTCGGCTGGCCTCCAGCAAGTCGGCAGGTTTGATAGCAGGTTTGGCTACAGAGACACGACTTAGACACAACATCTGGAAGAGAAAATGTCAATATATTTGCATGTCAGAGAACAAACAAGTGTCTTATTAAACTTTGCATATTTTAATTTAAACCTCAATTTGAGGCATTAATAGCTAAATAAAGGTTAAGTGCAAATGTCAATGACACAAAATTAAAAAAAATGAAAATGACGTGTTGTTCTCACCAGCAGCATTTGCATTGAGCGGAAGTCTTTGCTGGAGTTGAAGTGTCTCTGTAAAACCTCCTCCACTGATTTGTCTTCACAGAGCGTCTGAGGACAGAAAACAGAACACAAGAGAAAAGTAGGTTACACAACGCAGATACCACAAAATCTGACCATCGTTGTAGCAGAGTTGTTGTCTTTCTGCGTCTGAAATTTGGACTTTTAATTGTCAAACCTCCTCTGGGTTAGTTGTTTCAATGCAGGAACAAATCCACAAAGCCAAGTGGACTAAAATGTGTAATGTAACCTTTAATTTCCTGTTATTGATTAACTGTTAGATTCAGGGTGTTTGGACTGAGCCAAGATAAGTTCTTCAATTCACCTTGACGCTGTCGTTCCAGTCCTGAGCGAACTTGGTGTCGGGGAAGTCGTCCGGCAGGCTGAGCTGTGTTCGGACCCGGTCCAGGTACTGATCGAAGGTCAGGCTGCTCAGCAGATGGATCTGACGGTGGGAAAACCGCGATTTAACCCGCTTCTCCAACAGCTCCAGAACATCCTGGATGGAAATAAACCACCACATTTATTAACGTTTATTAAAAATTAATGATTGAAGCTAAAAAAAAAATGCAGAACCACTGGTGTGATTGTGAAAGGTTTGGATGATAGAGTCTGAAATCAGATGCTGAGGCTCACCAGTCTGCAGGTGATGCCGACCACAGCGATGGGCGCCTGGGCAGACTGGGAGACATCGAACAGGTTGTATAGCAGAGTTTGGTTCTTATGGTGGGCGAACAGGTCGAACTCATCCAGGATGAACAACACCGGGCGACTGCTGCTGCGATCACCTGGACCGGAGAGAGAAGAAGGTGTAAAACAAGAACTGTGAAAGCAACCATACATCAAATTTAAACATTAAACCAAACTGCTCTAAACTGCTTCCTCACCTTTCTTCAGTGCCTCCAGCAGGAAACCCAGATTCTCTGCAAAGCTTCCCTGAAATGAAACAGATTTTTGGAGCGTTTTTATTGCATTATTAAAGAAAAATAACTGTCGATAAAAACGCTAAATACTTACAAACACTTTGTCACCGACAACGTTTTCCAGGTGGAGTTGCCGTGTTATTTCTTTTAATGCTATTCTGTCATCCGTCTGCAAGAGGCCTTCAGAAAACAGACAAGAAATGTATCTGATTAAGTGTAAATAATCTAATTTTAATATCTTAAATAAAAACATGAGGTATCAGATCATGTACCATTGAGTTGAACCTGTAGAAGGTTTTTCTGGATTTCCTTTTCCTCCAGCAGGTCTCTTAACACACACTTCAGCAGCTGCAGACAGAAAAACACAGACACCATCAGACGCTACAACCCTCCCAGGATTAACACACAATACAACACGATTCATCATCTTTTGAACCCATAAGCCTGGTTTATGTCTGCGGAGGCTCACCATTGTTTTCCCTGCTCCCCTTGGACCGACGATTAGCACCGAGTTGCTCTCCCCGTGGACGGCCGTCCGCTTCAGCAGCCCCAGCAAGTGTCTGAAAACATGAGTACGCCATTAAAGGCTCTGTTTTTTTAAAGAAATCAGCCAGTAAACCTCCTGCAATAACAGCCCCATCTACAAATTATTAAACCTTCAGTGTTGGAGGTGGCTTTCGTTTTCTGCTCTGGAGAGCAAAACCTGTGACGCTCGTGTTGTGTCCAAGTCAGCCGGGACCTGGAGCGTTTCCAGCTCAAAACTGGGACAGAGCTGTCAGGTAAGACTGAACTGGGTCGCTGAATGTCGCACTGAGCTCCAGATCGTCTCTTTATTACAGATGACAATTCCACTGCAGCTTCCATTTGAAAATTAATCACTTTTTCTAACATTTAAAGGCGGCAGGATTAAGTTGTTTGTCTTCTAACTAAGCCATATTACTCTCTAGATGAATATTTTCCTTATCTGTAATGAATATCTGCACTTGTACACTTTCAAAACAATTTAAGACCTACAGATTAACCAAATCTTTAAATTTCCAGGTTCATATCCAGACTTTCTAGACCAATTTACATTTTTTTAGCTCTTGTAACTCGCACAAAAGGTGAAATTATCATCTAAAAGAGACTAAATAAAATTCCTTCATCACAACATGAAATGATTTCCTTTGAGCCAGATTAACGTGACCTCTAACCAGCACTGATGAAATAAACCCACTTGTGTTGAGCCTCCACTCCCTCCGGCTTGTCGGGGAGCTGCTGGTGGCAAAGTCGCTCCCTCAAAATCTTCTGAAGCTGTAAATGAAGGTGAGTGAAAACATTAAAACAACACAACATGCACTAGTAGAAATTGTTTAGGGTCTTGCCATCCAGTTGCTCATAAGTATGTAATTAAATATGGAGAACAGTCTTCTCACCATCACCAAGAACTAATAAAACATATTATTAGAGAATAAGTGACACTGATGAATACAAACCTGTGTGATGCATTCCCCGACTGGCAGATCAGCATCTTTCGACTTCCTTTTACTCATGATGTGACTCTAAAAAGTAAAACATGTTCATTGGTTAAAATTAGAGCCTGGCAGATATATTAAAGTTATAAAGGCAGCATTTTATGTATATTTGATCCTTTAATAATTAATTCAAGTTGAATATATATATTTGTTCTATATGTTCTATTTGTGTTTATAGTTATTTATAATTATTAAATTCCCAGTGAACTGTTTCAGTGCGCTAATGTCATTTTGGACAATGTTGGCATACTGGCTGCTACCACAATTCACGCCAAACTCCATTTCATTTTTCGTTAAAACAATATCATCTGCCTTTGTAACATGCGTGCATACAGGTTGTAAAAGGTATTTAAGGTATTAAATATATTATCAGAGTTCTCCATTCAATTCGGCATACAGCTAATGTACCCAGAAACATCTCTTCTAATACAATTTCAACAATAACTCTGGTTCAGACTGCTCATGAAGGGCACCGGCGGTGTATTTACGTAGTAGAAGATTATAATAAGAATGAGCTACGCTAAAATAACAGAAGCTTTGACACATTGTATCCACGCCGAATTAAAAACAGACTTGTTATACTTCAAAAACGGTCACAAGTTGTGTTCAGAAATGCAGAAATATTTGCCGACATGCTAAGATGCACATTTTCTGAATGGAGTTTGGTGTAATTTTCTGTCCACGCTGAACGTCACCGGAGCTCGAAGCGAAACCAGAAACGCGCTTTACCTCCGCTAACATTACTCTGATTGTGTAGTTACGTTAACGCCTGTTTGTCCAAGCAGTGAGTACATAAATAAATAACGACACATACTTACCAGAACCACTAATTCAGCTGCTGAGAGCTCTCAATCTTCGCGGGAATACTGGTCTGCCAGCAATGACGACTTCCTGCTTTGACTGCATTTCCGGCTCTGATTGGCTGAGGCTCAGAGTAGAATAAAATAGAATAGAATAGAAATACATAGATGACATATTCACATGCAACTAATCACAGTGACTCTCCTGCACTGGTGAAAGTACATTTACTGTACTTAAGTACAATTTTGAGGTACTTTACTTGAGTATTTCCATTTTATTTTACTTTATATTTCTACTCCACTACATTTATTTGACAGCTTTAGTTACTTTTCAGATGAAGATTTGACACAATGGATAATATAACAAGCTTTTAAAATACAACACATTGTTAAAGATGAAACCAGTGGTTTCCAACCTTTTTGGCTTTTGACGTCTTACAAAAAGCAGTGTGTAGTCGGGGTCACATTTCAGATGTCTATGAGTTGTTAACAGCTCCACCAAATAGTGATTTTTCCCTCTAAACTTCTCACATGGTTTCATTTCAATAAATGTTCAAATGATCCAATATTTCACCAAAAAGATTAGAGAATAAGTCCAAAAAGTGAAAACAGATTTGTGTATCAGAACTTTGTTTTTTCTTCTTTCCTCTCCCATTAATCATCTCACGACCCCTCAGATTTATCTGCTGACCCTTTGGAGGGGCCTGATATATAATAATATATAGGGAGGGGGGATATATATCCAACTGTCTTGTAATTACCTCTCAAATTCATAAATATATGTTTGATTGTCAGTGTTTACATGCTGCAAATTCTGCACAAGGGAAAGAGCTGTCATATACAAACATAAACAGGAAACATGTAAATGTTGCCACCTACAGACAAAGAAAATAACAACTGCTGCAGTTCTAACATTAGCGCCACCTGCAGGCAATGAGTGTTAATTACAGCTGCAGTTTCTCTTTCTATAGCTGCTGTTTTTGAGTGTTACAAATTTGTACTGCAGACAAAAAGTTGTTTTTTTTTGGTGTGTGTGTTTCTTCCTTAACCAAATAGAAATGTTAATAATAACAATAATAATAATAAACTTTATTTATAATAAGTGCTTAACATAAAAGCAGAGAATCATTTATGATAAAACAATAAAAACAAGGACAATAATAAATCAGATCATATTAAATATAAGATAAAATTTGGTTAAACCAAATTTTAGCTTTTGAAGATTTTATAAAAGAAAAAATATAAATAGTAAATAAATAGTATATATAAATAGTTTCACTTACAGTCCATTTTACTGTCAGCTAACAATACATTTAGTAAAATATGCAAAAAGTCGTATTAATGTTAAATGATTTTACTAGAAGTGGGACTTTAGCTAAGATTTTTTGTCAAATGAAACATATTTTGCCAAAAAAAAAAACAAGATGTAAAATATTTAAAGCTTTTTCAAGCAAATGACCATCTAACAAGTCAGTTTAAATGTTAAATGTTTGCAGAAATAAGCACCTGTCCAAAGCTAACTGTGCTCTAAAAAATTTAAATCATTTCAACAACATCCAGGTTTATATTTGAAATGTTCAACACTGTTGACAGAACATAGTCAAATTATATTCCTCCATTTTTCATTTTGGCCCTTGTATCCGTCCCTCCCAGTCCATTTGTTGCCTTTTAAAATAACTGAATCTTGTAATCGGGGCCTGTAAGTGCACCTGAGAGAGCAGAAATCTTCATTTCAGGAGAAATCAGTGCATTTCAGACAAAATTTGTGGTAAATGTTGGCAAATAGGAGTATGAACGCACGTCCAAGCCAGAGAGTGCAGGTGCTGAGCTGGAAGTAATCATGAAATAAACAAATAAACAGCTCGCACACTGCAAGGCTCCAATATCCACTTATTTATTGCACCAAGAAATAAGTGGTGCAATAAATAAGTGGACACTGGAGCCCTGCAGTGGGCGAGCTGTTTATTTGTTTATTTCATGATACATGTTGGCACCATTTCAAAAGATGAAACTGATTATCCTGACAGAGCTGCTGTAATTAAATGTCAAGATTTCCACCTCTGGAAAAGCTATAAATGCTATCACTGGTCTGATTTTGATAAAAATTAGGAGGGATGGTTCGTGTGAATGGCTCATCTGCTGCCTGCATAACAACATCTTTTACTCATTCACAGTGATGATGAAGCTCTGGAGATACTTTAACGCTTCCTGTGGCTTTTGGTTGACTGATGAAAAAAAGCACAATAAACCACCAGATATCTCGCAAATCGCCTCCCAGTCTCCGCTCACATTTAGCCTGTCACATTCTTCTAAAATACGACTGTTGGCTCGCACTTTCAGCTCTGTGTTTGCCCTTAAAAATACATGAAGCGTTCTTTTTACAGCAGCCATACACTGAATTAATTTAACGTCTCCTCAGGTTTGACCTTCAGACAGAATTCGAGCGTTTGCACCCTGAGTCGCGCCTCCTTTTTTACCTCACATGACTAAATCTCCCTTTTTTTGAGCTTTTGTGACCCTAAATCAGTTTGCAGAGCATCTGTTTTTGCTTCAGTACCAACATGTTTCATATTTTCATTCATTTCAATAAAGCTGGGAGAGGACCACAGTATATAATAGTGCCTTGCTCAGGAGCACCTTGCTGTTTGTGCTGCTTGTGGGTTGTATTTTATGTCACTTGTTTGTTTTGTAGTACCACCATGATGTTCCTGTAGGGATTTGTAGTTTTGGAGTGATGTACTGTTCATAAATTTTAAGATTTTGAGTATGTTTCATAACGGTGGATGAAAAGACTGGAGGTGATACAGCTGGTGTTAAAAGTTTTCATTTAAAACCTTGCATTAATGTCATTAATTATTAACATTAGAACAATTTGCAGCTCATAGTGTAATCATCTTGTTAACAAAGTACACCTCATTACTGTGACACCGCTTCCAGCTATTAGCAAAATAACTCTTTTCCCGTTAATGTGATTATTATTAGTGAGGTTTATTACATTGAGGGCTTGGATTTTGTAGTTTTTTTTAACACCCTGACAAGGAATATGTATTTACTTTGAATACTTATACTGTCTATTGTATTTAATGGCTTTATGTGTACTACTATACTTGTGGTTTTGCATGTTTTTGCATATCTACTGCAGGACTTTTTGCGGGACAATTGTGCAAAGAATACCTTTTTTTTTTATTATTTCATAAGGTACTTTTCCTTCCTTACATGCAGCCATTTGTTTCTGATCATCTCCATACAATATATTTAACTTGCACGATCCTTTCATGCTCATCTTGTTCTTTCTGTAGCTTTCTGTTTTTTGTTTTTAGGTCCCTAGATTTTGTGGCCTCATATGTTTGAAATATGAGTTTAAATTTGTATTTGTAAAGTGAGGATGAGTTGAAATTAGCATCAACTCGACCAATATGTAGTCCATATATTTACTGCACAATTATTCATTTCTTTACTCAACTTTTGTGGGTTCCCTATGAACAGTGAAAGAGGTTTTCCTCGCTGTAATCATTCCTCCTGTTCATACTGGCTATTAAAAGATCCCCTTCAAATGTGCTTTCAGTGTAAGTGATGGGAGCCAAAATCCACAGTCCTCCTTCTGTGCAAAAATGCATTTAAAAGTTGATGTGAAGCTTATATGAGGCTTCAGCAGTCAGAGTTAGTCATATCAAGTGGATATCTGCCACATTTACAGTCTTTTTAGCATCAAATTCCCTCTTTGTGTTTCCTCGGACAGTGTTTCCCTGTTGAGCTGCGGTGGAAGTATAGTAACAAAAAGAGGGACTTTGGCACTAAAAAGACTGTAATGTTGAAAGATATCTACACAATTTGACTCAGCTGAAGCTTCATATTAGCTTCAGATCAACTTTTAAATCCATGTTTGCACAGAAGGAGGACTGTGGATTTTGTCCCCCATCACTTCCATTGTAAGTACATTATGAAGGGATCTTCTAATGGTCAGTATGAACAGGAGGAATGATTACAGCAAGAAAAACAGGTTTTTTTAGTGTTCATTTGGGCTCCTGACTGTTGTTTTAAGACAGACTTGAAGAACCCCCTCCACTCAAAAATTTGTTTTTCTTCTTGTTCCTTCAGTTGGATGTTTGAGCTTCACTGTGCAGAATGATGAATGTGCAGAGTTTGACACTTGAAGGCTGTTTTAACTATTTTTCTTTCTGGGACACTTGAAGCTCCTGTAGGGGCCCCTGTGGACCTCCGGGATCCAGTTTGAAATCCATTACTGCAGGCTGTGTCTTTGTATGAGTCACCCCACCATGCTAACCAGTTGTGTCCTTCTTCAGTTAATAATTTTGATCCCAACTTTTGCCTTTGCAGAGCTCGTGTAGGGGGAAACTGTGCATCACCCCTCCCATCTGCTGGCTGCCTCTGCCGCGCATGCCCAGTGTGGCTCTCCATCATTTCCAATATCCCAGTGTAGGAGAAGCAGCAGAGGCAGAGAGCTAAATGGGTAGGCTGCTTATTCTTATTTTTCTTATGCTCAGAAACGTACCGTTGCTTGCACAGTTCACTGTTTCAGCACCGGTACGCATTCGCTGGGATGCCCGGGTAAGAACGGAGTGTTTACAGCTTGGTTTGACGCAGACAGAAACGTTAGTCTCTCTCTTCTTCTCTCTCTCTGCAAACGCAACGGCTGTTAGCTTGCATGCTAAGCTAACCCGTGCTAACTCGGCCTCCTTTGGCCTCCTTTGGCTTTGAAACCCTGACGCGGGCCTAGCTGCTTTTTACTTCGACAATTTGAAGTCGGAATCTCGGCTGCGGGTCCTCAACGTGCACGACTCCGCTTACGGTTCGCCAATTAAACGCTAAAACGTTATTAGCTTAGCCGAGCTCGCCCTCTAATTCATTTTCGTTACAACGAGCTAGCTGGCTAGCTGACGCTTGGCATGCTAACCCCCAGCTAGTTCAGAAGCTGTGTCCAATGCATCAAAAAGCAGCCAGACAAGACTGATTCTGCTTGTTGACACGGTCACTTGTTAACGCGGAGGCCTCCAGGTGATGAGTTTTAGCCGCACATCTCGCCCTGTGATGGACTAAACAACCTTAAACGCCAGACATCCAGACATTTGTCGTTAAAATGTTAATAAAGCAACACTTGGCACAGTTTGATAGGCAGCCTGGCTAATGTTCACCAAGCTAATTGGCTATCATCTAACGTTTAGGTTGTTTTGGGGATGTCATGCTCTCCAGTTTGCAGGAGAAAAGTCTTGTCATGTAGCCAGCGAGGCAGCCAGCTTGTGTAGCTGTCAACTTTGAAGTCTGGTGCAGGACAATATGGCTAATTTACTCCTAAAGCTAACCTTAGCCAAGTTAACGTGTCTTCAGTTAGATTTAAAATGCTAGATTGAGACTTAATGGGTTTAATGTAGCCTGCTAGTAGTGTAGTCCACTGAGGTGTTGCACAGTTTGTGTCATATTTATCATGCCTGCGTTTACGCTCCACAGACTGTGCATGCTTTGTGCAGGTGACTTGCATTGCTGCTCTCTTCTCTCTTGCTTTATTTGACAATATATGGCAGACCCTGTTCACCTATAGCGCTATATGCACTTTAGGAGAAGCGTTCACAAGTGCAGAGCTCTAAATACAGGTTTAAAATACACCCAAAATGGATTTGGGTCTGTGTTCAGAGGTTGTCATGGACATTTGCAACTGTAAATGGTTCCTCACCTTACCTATCTTACTTTATAATGTGCATGTAACATTATAAACCTCCCAAACACTGTCTGTTGTCAAGGTGACGTGCCAAATAGCATAAGTGTAAGCAAAATCTGATCATAAACGGTCCTTTAAATGCATCCAAGATCACTTTTGATACTTGTAACCTGCCTGTCTATTTCAGCTGGGTATAGACACAATCTTTATCAACATACACTTGGTTTTAATAGAGCCTAAGATAGAGCTAAGTGTGACCTTAAATCACACTGAGGGCAGGTTAGTTGTGCCTGCTTCGAGGCACATTCAGGGTCAGCAAATGAGAATGTGTAACATTGATTTCACAGGTCTGAAAACGGCTATCGTCTTGCTTTCATCGCTTCTAATTGGCTTTATTTGTTTGGCACAGAAGAGATACAGTAAAGAGTTATGGTGTCCCGTTGGTACGGGGCTAGAAAATTTACTACAGTCTAAATGCTGGTAAACTTGTGTTTTGCTACAGGCATCATTTGAATGTCTTGTTCTGATCTAAATCAAGACTGGGTCAAGTTTGCCAGCTGCTGTGACCAGTAGATAAAAAAGTTTGTTTTCTTGTTCTGGTCAAGATTAAAGTCAATTAAAAGTGTTTATTGGTTGGATAGACCTTTTATTACAGCAAAGTAAATCTGGACATTAAGCTCCAATGATCCTCTAATAAATAAACAGCTGTTACGATGCAATAATTTTACTGTAAATAATAAAACATACCAAATATCACAGTACCAGCACTTTTAATGAGAACAGGACATGAGATAAAGAAAACTGCATCTTGACCATGTAAGGAAATGCAGACAAGCTACTTTGTCTGATCATATTCTTTAAAATTTGGACATTAAGAGAGAACATTTTCATTTACATAAACTGCCATCTTTAATGGACTGCAAATTGAGTTACCCACAAACCTTTGGCGGTGGTTCCACATGTCATTTTGATGTGATTTCTTATCTAAAATATTTATTTCCCTTCTTTCTGCGTTGCTGTACTTCTCCAGCGGCTGTATTTACATCTGTTTCTGCATAGGATTTTTTTTCCCACAAGTCCTCTTCTTGATCTACACCGCGTGTATGAAGTTTGCAGCTGGATTGAGTCCAGACTGTGTAGAATTCCCATTTTGTGCCAACCCCCCCCCTCCCAATGGTGGTTCATCTCTTCCTTAATTTTATATTGTAATGTTGGGGAGAAATATTCAATAAATCAGATTTACTTTCTTATGTGCGACAGAATGTATGAGCCTCACACTATTTCTGCAGTCTTGTCTCAAATGGCAGACATCAGTGACTCTGCAGTGACGTTGTCGGGCTCCACATTACTCTCCTTGTCGTTTATTAAGGGCATTCCGCCCCAACATCATTTGTGATGACAAAACAGTAGCAACAATAACAGCACACTCTGAGGACAAAGGGAAACTGTTTAATACGGGATTCACATTTAGTATTACCTCTCATTTTTATTTCTGAGCCAATGTGTTGTGAATGAAATCTGTTTTTTTCCAGAGACCAATCCTTTATGCGATTAAGGAAAGTTGCTTTGAAATGACAAGTGGACCCGTTGCCTTTAGGAGTCGCAGGTATCCTCAGGGTTTGGCATCAACATGCTACAGATGGGCTGAAATGATGTTCCACTGCTGCAAAATAATTAATTTTATTTCACAACTTCTTTCTTCTAGCAGTGATTACAGAGCTGTTGGAAAATATTGTATCTCCTCTAATCACTTTTACGCCTTCTTGGCACATTACCGAACTCATACATGGTCCACGGCTTCTTCTTGTGATAATGATGTGCACCCAGCAACCTTTAAAAATAGCCTTCTATCTGTCTTTTTTATGATTCACTCTGACATACTGCATCTCGGTTTGCGTTTTGTAGTAATTTAATCCTGTTCTGCTGTTTCGTTTGCTTTTGTTGGATTAAAGCGTCAAAAAATGTAAATGTTTTCAAACAGGAAAGCTGTGAGTAAATATCCCAATATTCATTCAGATCAATGTCTAATCTTGATTAAAACCTAACTAACCTAAGCTGAGCCACAGCCAGTGATGATCACTCAACGCATCCTGCAGCTACTTCACAGTAAATCCTCTTCCCTGCAGGGCGTTTACTGTGAAGCGGCTGCAGAAAGTGTTAGGAGTGTATTAACAACATGGCAAACATGGTCAGCTACTTTCGCTCTGTACCTGTGCTTTGTCTCCATGATTGAGGTTTTATTTTTACCTTACTTTTTACCTCAGGTGATACAGTTGTACAAAGCACTTTGGTGATACACCTTAGATTTAGAAAACACTATCACTGCCGCAAGCTGCAAAGCAACCACACAGGATGAATAATCCACTTTAGGATTGGGTTTTAATGTAGCCACAATGCCCTGAGTTCGAGCACCTTTCTGCTCTTCTCTGCCCTTTCCCTCTCTGTCTGTCGCTCTCTTGTTGCTGGGTGCAATAAATGCGAAAAGGCCAAAAACGTAATCTTAAAAAAGATCAGCCAGCAATAAAAGGTTACAGATTAGTAGGTGCCATGTGTAATTTGGATATGGTAGTTGTTGAGAGTCAGGAAATGGCGAGGAGAAATGAGCAGTAAAATGGTAAAAGTTGAGATTTAAATCTGTGCTTTCACATTAGTAAGGTAGCAGATTCAGGGAGTTTTGTGCCAACCTTTTTGACAAAGGTTGAGATGAAAACATTTGGCTAAGGCACCTCTGTAAGCTTTAATCAAAATGTCTTTGGTTTGAATCTGGTCCAGACTTTTGCTGCACATTACTTCCCTCTCTCCCAGTCATTTCCGTCTCTCTCTGCTATATCATAGCAACGAAATGACAAAATACCAAATAAAAATATTTAAAATAGGGGTGAAACCTTTGTCACAGCCAGAGACATCCTCAAGCAACAATGCTGCAGTTGTTGGGAAAATAATTAGTTTTTTTCCTCCAATGTGAGCACAATAATAGAAATTATGTTTTCTCTGTTACCTCTGCATTTTCCAAACAGGGAGTTACAAATGAGATTTTAACGATGTGGTGGTTTCTCTGATAGGATGCTACGCACCTCTCCTGACATGATGAGGTGCGACTGTCGCCGCTGCGTATTTCCAGATAAACAGCATACGTCTTAACTGCTGCCTCATTTTTACTGTGCCATGGTTAGCACAACCCTCCTTACCTCTCTTCCTCTGTGGTGGTGTCGCTGGGTTTGGTCTCAGCAGCTCGCAGGGCAGTTATGAGTCAGCAGCACCAGCGGCTGAGAGGAGGCTTTGCATGGAGCTCCGTCACTCACAGACTGAACTGTACCCAATTTGCCACCTTTGATGGGCTTCTACCTGTGTTTGAAATTCAGTTTCTGAGAGAGGAGGAAAAACTGCCAATATCGCTGCATAAAAATTAAATGGCATTTTTTGTTGTCTTGCCATAGTGTCATCATTTGATACAATAAGTTGTATTCAATATTTAAACTTTAACATAAGAAGCATTTTTATAATAATATGCAGAGTTATCCTGAGATTATCTGCAAGATTGTCATTTGGGCCAATTAAGACATTTCTTCATTGATCAGTGCTGGCTATATAAATGTACAGACTGTATAAAATATATATTAAAAAGCTCAGTTAAAACAGCAGTAGCCATTCCCCACGAACTACTACTACAAACTATGAACCACAAGCTACCACAAAGAAATAAACCGAAGCAAACAGATTGAGTTGCTAAAACCCTCGCCAGTAGTATTTATCTTTTCTCTGTTGGTTTAGATTGACTAATTTTATCATAGGCCTACTTTAGGCTTCCTATCCACTGTGCAGCTCTATTATGTAGGAAAATAATAATTAATGTCAGCTTAGGCTTTTGCCGATACAATATGATATTAGAATCATAATATAAAGCAAGATAAATATGAGCTGAGTAATTGAAGGTTTTAACATGCTTTTGCAATCATAAGACAACTCGTGATGTACACATATCAAAAATATCCTTGTGACTATTGTGATAATGATTCAAACCATTTTGTCCAACACATATAAAGTGGAAATAACCAGTAGTATATTATAATTGGATGTAGGCTACTAATAGGGCTGGGTATGGTTCACATTTGAACCGATGCCGGTAACTCAAATTCGGTACCGGTAGCTTGTTTTAGTACTGTACTCTCTATAATAACAAAAATGCTATTTCAGTTGTAAAAAATAAAACCAAACTTCTCAATTTCAACATATTTATTGAGAACATTGTATTGTATAAGATAAAATAAACAATAATAAATTAATAATAAACAGGGTAAAATAAGTTGTTTAGGCTACCTGTTGAGATGTGCAGTTTGCCGAAAACGCACTTAGAGCCTGTCGTCTGCAGCTCTTCATCAAACATCATCATCACTGTGGCTGTTTCTGCTTGTACTGTTCCTCTCTGCAATATTTCTAACTGATGTGCTCAACAAATAGCTCCAAATATGCCCAGGTCTTGTTGTGTTGACTTGTTTTTATTGAAGAATAGTGCTGCTAACTCAACGGTAAACACATTTAATTTCCTATAAGTTCTTCACAATAAGGGCCTTCTGTTATTTTGTCAGTGGAAAGCTTTTAATATGAAGCAGCATGTGCAGGAAATGTTTTCATCAGCAGTAACTTAACACAGCTCCAATACAGAAATAGTCAAATAAGGAGGAATTTCTTGAAAGGCTCATAACGAATCTTATTAATATTTATTTGAATTCACAACACAACCCGCTCTCAAGGTATTGAAATTTTGGCACAGATTGATCTCACATGAATAGGTACTCTGTAGTACCAACATAATTCGGTTGGTACCCTTAAAAGTACTGAGTTCGGTACCCAACCCTAGCTACAGACAAGTCAGTAAATGTAATCGTCTACAAGTCAGAGTGTGTGGTGGCCAGCAAGAGACTGACCAGTATCAAGACTGTAAATAACCAAGGGATAGAGATGTTCTGTCTCTGAAAGTTACCAGTCAGTGTGGATGTCCTGCGGTTGCCAGATTATGTTTTTGTGACTTTGGATCCTTCTTTAATAATCTGGTAACTCAGTCATAGTACTGATTTTTTTTACCATTCAAAACAGCTTTTCCAATAACAATTTAGCATGGCATTTTGCACTCATAACAGGGAATAGATAAATGGTGATAAATGAAAACACTGGTGTCAGATATTGAAGAGGCTTTTATACAATTTATTTCTCCATTTCCCAGAGCAGATCAAATTATGGACATATACACATGCAAAGAAAATGGATTGCATTAACCACTAATTCATTATTGCACGTTTCTCTTCTGTTCTACCCGCACAGGAACCATGGGAATACCACTACCCAACTGCGTTTGGGAACCAATATGTTGAACACACTCTACTAGTCCAGCTGAGGGGCGGTATTCTGGGCGGCAAAAGACAGATTAATAATAAAAGACTCTTGTGAAAGCACAGCGCACGCCGACTCCAGATTCTCACCTTTTTCAGCCAGCATCTTCCCGAGTCGGATGGCTCTGAATGACAAGATGCAGTAATGGAAGTCCACGTGCCATTCAGCACTGTAGCCATGAAGCAGCTAAAAGGGTAGGGTCTCCCGTGAGCTCGCCTCACCCTACCCGACCACCCACCCACCCACCCACCTACCATCTCATCAGCTCCACCTGAGAGCAGAGTCCCATT
The DNA here is from genome assembly GCA_038419695.1 of Scomberomorus guttatus. Classification (NCBI taxonomy): domain Eukaryota; kingdom Metazoa; phylum Chordata; class Actinopteri; order Scombriformes; family Scombridae; genus Scomberomorus; species Scomberomorus guttatus. The sequence continues at coordinate 15,067,872 of CM076468.1, read as the reverse complement.
GAAGGATAATCCTGCAGCCGTACCCATCTCCTCAACCCTCCCACCTTCACCTCCACCACGGCATTGGAAGACGAACATGACGTGCATTGCGAAGACACTGGTTGATGTCTGATATATATACCTCTGAGGTGTCGAGCGTAAAACCAGTGGAGCAATGAATGGCGGAAAGGACTGTGAGGCAGGAGATGAGAGGCAGGCCGTCCCTGTCCAGGTCCCCATTGGCTGGCAGCGCAAGGCGGAGCAAGGTGGAGGGGTCGTATACATAAGGTAGGAAGAATTAATCAAAGATTTAATCAAATAGGTTTGAGAGAGCAGGTCCGCTACTTGAGGTTAACAGATTGAGTACACAGGAAAATCTATGAGGAAATAAATCACAAAACATTTAATTTTTGTTATGGATGAATTTGATTATTTTCTTCTTTCACTGATTGTTTGGTCTACAAATTTTCAGAAAATAGTGAAAGTCTTCAAATGTTAAACTAACTTCAACTAATTGACTAATCATCTCAGTACTAATTTTAAAAAATGGTGCAACTGAAGCAGAGTTTTGACCTAGAAAAATTGGGTTTTTGGCAAAGTATTTGGCAATACTGTATCTGAATATGGTCATGCCAATAAAGCAAATTGAACTGAAAAATAAACTATATATTTTGGACGTTTACTTAATGACTTTGCATCATTTTGTCTAACAACAATCCAAAATTCAATAAAATTTAAAAAAGAAAATTAAAAATTTTCCTTGGTAAATGATTTGAATGAATGGATCAATTTAGCATATTATCGTCACTCATGTATAATATGGCCAAAGGTAAATATATCAATGGTAAATAACAAGTTTTGGTGTCATTCCCTCAAAATCAAAGGGCGCCCAACATGTGTGTTTACTGTCCTCACATGGGTAGACTTTCTCTAATTTATGTGCTCTACAGATGAAGAACAGAAACATGGTGATTTTTTTTTTTTTGATGATGTTGCTCACAGTGTGGAGTCATGGTTATTCCCTTAACGGCCCTGATGAAGCTGTAGTGTACTTGGCATCTACCGGGCGTAAAAAATCTCTTAACTGTATTGTACATTTGGAGACTTCTGTTAACATGACAATATGTGATCCCTTGATACAAGTAAACTGCAGCCCACATGTTTGACGCAAAAATAACACATTCTGGTATATTTTGAAACGTGACTGGCAAATTTAAAGCCTATCGACTCCTTTAAGAAACCATTCATTTACAAAATCCAGTCATCTGACAGAGTTATGACTTAGACTAATGAGTTGGATCCTGTACCAGTCACTGTGTCATGTAGACTGGAAGTTGGTGTCCTTCCCGGCACATGAACATCAACATGTATATTTACCAGCCACAATGAACTAAAGCAGTTGGCTGGTGTCAAGTTTATTTTGGGTATTGGAAAGAATCCTGTCTACTTCTGTGACCGTGGCCTGATACTGTCACTGCACACTTGTATTTGCTCATGTTCTTTTAAATTGAGTGTGTGCATTTGCTTCAGGGATGTGCAGCTGTAGATACTCCACATTATATATTTTCACAGCAGCAATGACTGATGACTCATTCGCTGTTTTTTTTTTTTGTTTGTTTTTTTTGTCGACTCATCAGTATATATGTTTGATAGGGATAACCAATGGTACATACTGTTCTTTATTCATTGGTAGCAGCTTTGAAACATTTCATCAGAGGTATTTTTCAGGTCTTTGCCAACCTTCTCGAACACAAAGCCCCCTCTCATTTCTCATAGGTTAAAACTGCTTTACTGCAGCTGTGACCTCCCGATCACATTGCTAATGTTTACCATAGTCCGTCAAGATAGCTGGTATTAATAGCTTTATAGCTATGAACAAGTTAAAAAAAGAACCGCCAAATGTTTCACTTATGTGGAAACATTACATGAGAATGTTAATGTTACATATCTTAATGTGTGGTTTATTCACTCACCTGCCAACATGAACAAAAGGAAGAAAGACGGGACTAAATAGGTAATTTGAGCGATATATTCATTCAAGAAATATTGGTTAGTGCTGGGGTTTGAGTGATTTATTGATTTTCTGATAAACTGGACTAGTTCTGGCTTTTTATTTAAAAAGAAGTCACTGTCCACTGGCCAATATATTACAGGCTCATCCTTCCTCATGGGCACTGATAATGTTTTCAGTTTTTTTAATTCACATGGATGGTGATTTAAATAATTCCACTGTGATGTAGCACTATGAAGGTGGAGGATTTTACTGTTTGATTTCATGGTTGAAAGCCTGTAAAACCTGCCTCAAGGAGCTGCTAACCCACCTAAAAAATAATTTGTACGTCTGTCAGTGGAGCATTTCAGAGTGCCTTGGTTTCTTTTCCTCTTCTGAGTCTTTTCCATTCTGTCAGGAATAAAATAGTGGTTGGAGCATTAAACCTTTGTAATATTTCCGCATAAAAATATTCAGTTTAATGCAAAAATATTACCATGTTCAGGAACTTCAGTCCAAAAATATTGTATGGTAGTCAAAAACCTATTTTGGAAGGTGCAAATAAGTGCTGCAACACATAATGTCACAAAAGGAGTATTTCTGTTAGGGAACATCACCGGCTTTAGCTCACATTTGTGTTTTTCTGTGTGCAGTCCCAGTGGCTCGGTGCTGTCCAGCTTGGAGCAGGTGAAGACCTACCTGCTGACAGATGGAACCTGCAAATGCGGCCTGGAGTGCCCGCTCATCCTCCACAAGGTAATTTTTTTTGTCCTGATTCATTTAAACACAGCAGCCGGGCACAGATTTTAAAGCTGCCTCTTAACTGTGCTCCATAAAACACCCTAATTAGAGATCATGGTGGAAGTCTCTATCCGCAAATTACACTAAAATGCTGCTATTCAAAAATTACAGCTGAACAAGGGCCCCTATCCAGACTAAAAACAGTTGATCAAACCTAAATGTGCATTAGCTGGTATTTCTGTACCCGAAATGATCGTCGGTTGTTCATTGTAAGGTGATTGAGAAGGAAAATGAAACGATGTGAGCTATAAGTCATTTCAAGCGTGCCACAGCAGATGACACCAAGCAGGATTTTAGTTTAGTTTGGGGGATCATGTGTTTGATCCCATCCCTGCTGTTATGAGACACTGGTTGAAATGCAGTGTAACATTTATAAGCTACATTTGTAAGGAGAAGAATTTGCTCTTTTTTTTAACTGTTTGTTTCATCAGGTAGTAGCTTGGAACAACTGATTGGTGTTTGGAGCAGATTTGATGATGTTGGTTATCAGGGAAGGTTTAACTTATACATTTGCACTTCCTGCAAGTCACAGAGAATGAGTCTCACCAGATACAGGATATTAATGTAGAGCAGACAGTCAGTTCTTGATGTGTCTTGGCTTCAAAATTACATGCGTGACATATTTGACCGCAGCTACAGAGGAGGGAAAGGGATAGAGGGAGGAATGAGGAGGAAGTGGTGTCACACTAGTCAAACAAAAGTGAAAACGACTTCTGACAGACTATTGTTAAAGTGATCTTTTGAGTATCAAAAAGTCACCCGTCAGCTTTTAAGGTAGCTGTAAAAAGTTTGTACTTTTGTCCTTCATGGAGCCTGGTGGCTGTAGTCAGCTTTAATTCATGTCGTAATACAATGGATTCCATTAGTGACCGTTGTCAGGGTGTAAAAAAGTATAAAAATGTCCATAGAAAGTTCTCAAACCTCTCCTGCAGCATAATCCACTTCTGAACACTCGTTCCATATGCTTGAAATGTATGAAATAAATTCAGGATGACCACTTCTGCTGATCTCTGTGAAGGACCAAACTGCAAATGTCGGGGTGTTGTGAGGCATCCACTGCATCACATTACATGGGGTAATCCAACCGATTATCCATCTTGATGCTAAATTTGTCCCCAACACACCATGTCTATCAGATCAGGCCACTAACAGGCTGGTATTGTCTTATCTGGAACAACCTTGACTTCTCTGCTCTAATATTTACAATATAATACAGCAGATGTAAACTCCACCAAAGACGAAAGATTAGATACTTGCCTGCTCTGAGACGCGCATATACGATCCTTAACCGTCATAAGATGTGGGATACTACTCCAATCTGCTCAGGAGTGCCTCTGTCTGTGTGTTTATCTGTGAGTTAGTTTATACACATTACAGTCTGTACTGTTAAACCGGCACAGAGCCCCAAGAGACGAGAGTAAGGAAAATACAGTGTGCTCTCGTACACCTGGCTGTAATTTACATAATATTTAAGTGTGGGCTGCTGCACATTCACATGGCAACATGAAACGGGTCGGCGACCTTCTAACTGAACCACGCCACTTCTGTTCTGGACCCACAGCATCTCTAGAATCTCCACAACTGAATCCATCTTTTATATCTTTTCTAAAATGGTCACCTATCTTCATATATATAATGGGAGGTTTGGCTGAAGGGGGAACTGCTCTGATTTTACGCATCCAATTGACAAACATAATTGACACTGTAGCTATGAATTTATATAAGTTGATAACATTTTTCAGTTTATAAACAAGTCAGAAATCGCCTATCTTGTTCCTCAGGTGTTCAACTTCGACCCAGGGGCAGCTGTCAAGCAGAGGACAGCGGAGGATGTGAAAGCAGACGAAGATGTCACCAAACTCTGCATTCACAAGAGGAAGCTTCTGGCTGTGGCCACGCTGCACAGGAGCATGGAGACGCACCCACCACTCACGTTGACAAGTCCAGGGGGAGGTACGAGCACATGTAACTCCAGTAGCTCTAAAATCTGTGTTTGAGTTTGATGGCAGCTCGCAGACACATAAAGTTTCATAGATAATTACATGCAAGTTGGTTGCTGGTGCTCCTATCTGCAGTAAGTTTTTATGTGTTTCTGCTGAGCGAAGAAATGGCAGCAGCCAGTCAAATAGTGGTAAAATTTGGTTGGTAATTTAGTCTACGTTACCTTTTTGGTTGATCTCTTGAATGTTGATTGGACTATTTGAATCAACTACATATAGAGACATTGTACATTCGGGGTTTTCATACCTATTTTCAAAAACCCTAAAAAAATGTCAGATCTGCTTTAAGGCTTAATGTTTTTTTTCTTCTCATTAGCTGATGTGCTCAGAATATTGTTCTAGAGATCAAGCAGTGGTTCGCCAGCCACTGTGCCCTGCCCTGCATGTTTTAGATGTTTCCCTGTGCCAGCACACCTGATTCAAATGAATGGGTCGTTATCAGGCTTCTGCAGAGCTTGATGACGAGCTGATCTTTTGAATCAGGTGTGTTGGAAGAGGGAAACATCTAAAACATGCAGGGCAGGGGTGCCCCAGGACCAGGATTGAAAAACACTGCTGTAGATAACAAAGACTTTGCTGCCTCACATTTTGTCCAAGGTGTTGCTGTTGATTTAACTTGAATGTGTTTTGTTTGCCCTCAAGGTACGTCGTCTGTGGTCGCAGCGCATTCCACAACTCAACGGGCAATAAGGACTAAACCCCATGATGGCCTGCCCAATGCTGTTGGCCCAGACTGCAAGAATCCTTTCAAGATGATGATGGCAGCTGGACAGCAACAGCAGCGGCTGTATCCACCCCAGGAGATGGGTGGAGCCCAGCAGCCAGAGCTCTACTCTGGGTACAACAGGCCTCAGAGGCTGGGCAGTGGTGAGCCAGGCCCCAAATCCCCTTACCGGGCGGGGTATGGTAGCATGCTGAGCCCACCTCCCTCCAGTGCTAAGCTGTATGGAGATGGCTCACAGTCTCCCAGTGCAGACACTCTGGGCAGCCCCGAGGGCTTTCCAAGGACCAATCCTTGTGGGTTTCCAGGAGCCGGCAGTCCCGGTTCAGCCTCCATCCATGGGAACTCTAGGACGCCTCTTTCCCCACCCAACGTGATGCTCCATGGCTCCCCTGCGGGCCAGCCATCCTGCGCCATGACAGGAAGGACTAGCACGCCCCTCTCCCCCACGGCCACTGCCAAAAGCCCTGTCATGAACATGAACATGCCACGGGGGAACTTCCCCCCTGGTATGGATATGCCCCGTGCCCCGTTCCACCATAAAACACAGCCCCCTGTGCATCCTGTACCTCCCCCTCCATCCATACCACCATCCTGTGCCCTGCAGAAAAGGCAATTGATGTCTGAAAAAGACCCCTTAGGCATCCTGGACCCCATCCCCAGCAAGCCTGTCAGCCAGACCCCGGCCAACGCCCCAAACCCCTCCAACTTCCAGCCTAACATCCACTCTCAGGTACCAGTGATGAATGTAAACATACCCCCTCCCGCCATTGTTCCCTTGCCAAGCAACTTACCTTTACCCACAGTGAAGCCTGGGCCTGTGGGGCATGGCGGCCATGTTCAAAGGACTCAACAGGGTGGTCCGGCTTCCTCCATGTCCCCCTCCCCTGTCACCTCCCCTGTCCACATGGTTGGACCCGCCCATGGGAGGATGGAGACCTCCCCTCATCGCTCACGCTCATCCTCCACCTCTTCTGACCATGGGAACTTCGCAATGCCCTCAGGGCACCAGGCCCCATGTGGCACCATGAAGGTCCCCCCTCGTTCCCCCAGGTCGGCTATGGGCTCTCCTAGGCCAGCCATGCCCTCCAGCCCCTCCACCAACAAAACTGACCCACTCCACCAGTACAAAGACTCCCAGCTGCTGTCTGGGATGGGAAACTCGATTGGCACCCAGCAGCACAGCAACCCCATGTACTCACCCACCTCTTCCTCCTCGTCATCATCCTCTCTGGCCACCCCCAGCGCTTCCCAGAAGGGCCACCCAGGACTCCTGGGGATGCCCCTCAACCAGATCCTCAACCAACAGAATGCTGCTTCCTTCCCCGCCAGCAGTCTCCTGTCAGCGGCAGCCAAAGCACAGCTAGCAAATCAAAACAAACTCAGCGCTGTTGGCAACAGCACTGCTGGCATGGCTGGTGGTGGTGTTGGTATGGCAGGCATGGGGGCAGGTGGTGGAGGTAACGGAGGGGGCGGTGGGCACCCTGGCTCTATGAGCGGCTCTCGAGGCATGGAGGGGCACAGCACTTTAAACCCCATGCTCCCGCCAAACTCCACCATGCTGCTTAACACTCCTGAAGGCCAGAGTGGTCGGGCGGCGCTGAGAGACAAGCTGATGGCCCAGCAGAGAGACCCCCTGCGCAAACGCAAGCAGTCATCAGGCAGTGCATCGGTAAACCATGACAACACTAATAACATGGTCTACAACATGCTTAACAAAACAGGCATGGGAGGACCCCACATGCCAGGTCCCAGTGCCACTGAACAGCTGCGAAAAGTAGGCCGACTTGGAACCCTTCCCCCAAACACCTCCATGGCCCAGCTCCTCCAGTCCATGAGCTGCCAGAGCTCCCACAACATGGCTGGGAGCAGCCATCGACCTGGCCTCAGTCCCGGGGCAGGGCCTGGTCCTCAAGGAGCTGCACAGCTGCACTACAGTGACACCACATCCATGGTCCCTGGAGGCCCTCAGCAGAACCTCCTCACCCAGCAGAGGCTGCGGGGCCCCGGTGACGCCATGCAGCACTGCCAGAACTTGGACACCCCTGGGGGCCACCTGGGCTCTCGTCCAGGCCAGTTCCCTGACATGATGGCCCAGATGCAGGCTTCGGCCATGAGTAACTGTGGGCCCATGGGGCCTGGCGGTGGACTGGTCGGCCCTGATGGCATGCCACTGGGACGCCCCAACACTAACCCCCCACCGCTGTCCCATACCGGCCCTCACCCCTCACAGCAGAACCTCCTTCATAGTATAGGGCGGACTAACATGGTAGTGATGCCACATGGAGGTGGAGATGGAAGCTGTACACAGACCATCTCTGACACAGGTGAGACATCTAAGCACTCCAGTACATCAGCTGCTGTCAAAGAGAGGTCTGATAATCTCTTAAATCATGAAAATTGATCATTCATACCAATTACACAGGATGTATCGGATCTTAGTTTTGAGCACAACCATCATTTTATAATGGTGTTCATTTCAAAAACACTGGAGCCAAAATGTGCTGTTGAGTTAATTTTATTTGGTGAAACTGAGATATTGAGCCTCATGCAACATTTTTGTATTTTTATCCTAAAACTGACTTTTTTTCTGTGAGTTTTGCTCGTACGAGTGTTCCAAGTCGGATTCAACAAACTTTTAACTGCCTGAACTTGTCGTAAATTGCTCGTTTCAGCCTGATGAATGCCTCCTGTTCATGAGGAGGTGCACTTTCATCAGATGTGATCATTAGCATAATCCATGCCCCTAAAATTGCTATATAAGGCTCCATGTTCTGCTCTGTTTGTGGGCGAGTTTCATTCATAAAAAGTTCCCAAAGAGTAAAAACACTGTGCAACTTCAAGTCTTGCTGTCAGAAATCAGAATACAAACGCATAACAAATTTAGGAGTGATTAGGAGACCCGAAACAATTAGAAAATATGACTCAAGCTAACGTCATCAGAACAGCTCTGCACTGTGACAGAAATAAATAGGGAATGCTTTGACATGAAGTTAGATGCTAAAAAACATCTTTCTGAAGCAAAGTGCTCCGTAGTGGGAGGCGGTCATGTGACAGTCAGAGATATTAGAGGAGAGAATAAACCGTCAGCTGCAACACACGATGATACGGGTCATAGACCTGCAGAGAGACACAGAGGCAGCTGTTGGAGTGAGAGAAGTTTCCTAGCAACTACTGAAATGGAGAAGTTCCTGCGCCAAAATACGGCTATAAACATAAAATCTAAAAAACCTTTCAGTAAATTGGCAGCCATGATGATGAAAATATGGTAAATATAAATTCTGCATTAAGTTTGTTTTACTTGTATACTAAATTTTGTTAATTTTAGTATCATATTCAAGCTCAAAATTAATTCAGATTCGGACATTATAATGTCAAACAAGTGTTTCTCCCCAGTCAAGAAAGGCAGAGGTGATCTATTCATGACACGTATGACAGGTCTGGACCACTCGTAAATTTCTTTCGTAACTAAGAGAAAATTCTAAGTACAAGAAAATTGATGAATGCCACAAATGTTCTTAAATCACTCGTATGTACATTTTAAGAACAAATCTGTTTGTACGAGTGCTTCTTGCTTGAGGCCCACAGGACATATTTCTAACATTTAGATTTGATGGATAAAATTATTCCAGTTATTTTTATAATGTGAGCATGACAGTGATTACAGTCATAGTTTCGACTAGTGTTGCACCACTGTCCCACAATTATTGATAGTTGAAATTGCAATAGAAGAAATAAGATGCTAAAAGCTCTTCAGATCATTACTGATCATATTCATGAACAAAAAACATGTAAAATGGTAGGAGTCATTATTGCAGCTCTGTGTTACGTCTACCCATCTGGTAAATTTAAACGCTCAGCAGCCCCTGGAATAATTCCACTAGCCCCATCTTCAAAAAAAAGAAAATTATTTTGTGGTTTTGGTGACATTTGAAAGTGACTGTTGGACAACAGAGTCTAAACTGACCACCCTCTGGCTGGAGGATGGCGTTGATGTCTTTTGCAGTTAATGAGTATATCCCCCTCCCTTCCTTGTGATAAGCTAGTGGTTGGATGAAGATGTGGTTTCTATGGTTATGAGTGAACTAAAACCAAAGGATTTAGGTGATAGGCCCCGAGCCTAGACAGTCGGGCTCCTCCAGTATCTCTGAGCTAATGAGCAGGCCCCTCATCTTTGGAAGCGCAGCTAATTGTCAGTCAGCCAGTGTTTCTCTTTGTTTTATTTGTATGCTAGCATCAGTCAATGGTGTAAGAAGATGGAAATGGGATCTGCATCACGCTTTAAGGGAAGCAGCCCAGATAGGGCGCTCTAAAGAGCTTCTCCCAGCTAGCTGGTCGCTATAGTAACGATGGACCCTGAATAGAGACCAGAGTGAAGCCTTTGATGAGGGTTTAGGCCTGTGTGTGTGTTTGAATGACTGTGTGTGCATGTCTGTGACTACTTGTGTATATCAGTGTGTGCTTCTGTTTATTTGTGTGCATATGTATAACTTTGTGTGTGACTGTACTTTTTTTTGTGTGTGCGCGCGCATTCATGTTAACATTTGTTTTGACAGCGATGAAAAGACCGAGATCTTATGTTTTTGTTTTGGTTTTTTTTCCCTTTCCTGCCTCCTGTGGGACTGGACTATGAGCTTATGTATTCATTGTGCATCTGTGTGTCCTCGTATGGTTTATAATGGAGATCGTATCGCCATGGTCTGCTGCGGGCCACCTGTCCTTATCACCAGGAGCCCCGTTATTCTGTGTTTCTCCCAGGTCAAGTCATTAAAATTCAGGTGGTCCTGTGTAGATCAGGAGGTAGAGCATGACGTTTGTCGCCAATGCGGTCGGGATGGGAGGAGAGAAATATGTTGCAAATTGCAGTTTTGACATTTGGAATTTTGAAAGTCTTCGTAGCGACTCCAGAAACAAGCATGTAGTTTTTCTGTGTGTTCAGAGTGCTGGGCTGAAACAGCACACTCACTTTCTTTGACACACCTGTGATGTAAAACTGAAAGAAAAACACGGGTGAAGTTTTGAGCAGCAACTGTCTGCTTTTTATTCAAGCTGTACTTAGACTTTGATTTATTTTATAAGACCAAGCAAAGATTGCTATGGCTGAAGCTGTTTGTAAACAGCCATGACAAAGCTATATTTCACATTAATTGAACCAACATGCAGGCACATCTGACTCAACACCATATGGAGTTAAACACTGAGGTAGAAGAGCGGCAACCTGTTGTCTCCTCCTGTTGCCTGTTATGTTTGTTTATATTATTCAGGATTATAAAGCTCTTGTGTACTCTCTATTTTTCTGTGTTTTTCTACCACTTTTCAGTGGTAAATTCTATTTAAGCTATGGACTTCATCACTGTAATCTTCCAGTGTTGGCCTGCTTGGTGTGTAGACAGCCGTGTGTCTCCACTGATAAAGTTGTCAGCTGTTTTTTTTCCATCTGACACTGTATGAAGGCTTATCCCTATTATCCTCCTCCACATGAGATCGATCATTTAGTTGATGGGTAGAAAATGTATTGATTCCTGTGTTGATAATCAGTTAATTGTTTTAGTTGCTTATCAGGTGAAATGCCAAATATCTTTTTTTTTCCTTCAAAATTAATTGAAAAATCGACGATTAATCGTTTTTCTTACCTAATTTTCAAAAGCTTTTTCTAAAACCTGCTGGTTTGCAGTCTTACACCAGTTCTCTTTTATTGGTGCTTTGCTACCATTTAAAAATCCATTACTGCTACTCGCTGCCTCTGTAATCAGCAGAAATGTATTATGTCAACCTTGTGCTTATGCATGTACATCCTTGTGCTATGTTTACAGAACAGGCAATGCAAATGATAAGGGGACTCTGATCAAAATATAATTCTGCAACGCCACTAGAGGGCCAGAGCAAACTTTCACACCTTTTTAAATAAATAAATAAATAAAAAGAAACCAGCAAGAATCTGAAAGATGACCACCTCACCTCCTCAGATAGGTTGTTCCTCTGCATAGGGGGCCTGGTGGCTAAAGCACATAAGCACTCAGAGGCTCTTGGGATAAAAGAATATTTTGTCACCAAATGGCAGATGTTATGCCTTTTGAGTAGCTCTGTAGATTTCCCCTACTTGAAGCTAATTTGGATGACATGTTAGGCATCTTAAGAGCAATGAAAGCTCTTTGAAAGTGGCCTAGTCAGTGGCTTCTTAGCATTAGCCTCTAACCATCTGTTTCTAGACAGCTAGTGAGCTTTGAACACCCCCCCTCCACTATTGCCATCAACAAATACCCCAAAGTTCATTTTAACACCCCCCCCCCCCCTCCCAAATCACACCACCCGACCCTCGTAACCCCCCTTATCCACCCACCCAACTCCCCCAACAAGCTTCCTGGCAGCGGACAGCACCACCAATCATCACTCGGTTCCCATGGCAACCTCCCCCGGCAACAGCCGTCACTATATCATAGCAGGAGCGGAGGATGTGGGGAGGAAGGGGGAGGGGGTTGGCCGAGTCGTGGCTCTCAGTGTTAGAGAGGAGAGAGAGGGGAAGAAAGAAAAGAGGAGAAAAAAAAATGGAGAACACACACAGCTGCCCTTCAGCTACGTAGCATCGCACCAGCTGCTCCAGTCACCACTCGTCCACACACACACACACACACACTAAACACAGCATTAGGCCTCGGAGATTTTGTATTTGCTTCGGCTTTGTCTGTATAACATTGCTGCTGGGCTTTCTCTTGATTCATTGATACATCTGTGGCCTTGATATATTTTGTTCATGTTCCGTCCTTGTACGCTTTGCTAACAAGTCAGTTTGTACTGTGCGTCTGGCAGCGTGTCCGTCTGTTCGTTCTGGGTGCAACAGATTGTTAATGTGCAACTTTTTTTTTTAAATTGTGAAAGTCTCTTTGGAGAAACACTCGCCATTGATTTTCTTGTGGCTTCAGTAAATTGGAAAAGGTATAAATTACAGTCAACTGCTCTACAGGGGCAAGATTTGCATAAACTACTGGTACAGGAAAGAGTACAATAGCACCAGCTTAGTGAAATACACTCTAATTGCATAATATTCACACTCATGAATGTACACCATTTAAAAAACTTGCATGCCAGTTGTTTACCAACATTTTCTCTGCATTGATTACATTTGGGCCCCCACCCAAGTAGATTTGCTTCTACCCAAAAATATTTTTCTTGTTTTTTTTCATACAATACATCAATTTCAAAAGCCTGAATGGAAAATGCAGTTGGAAGTGCATTTATTGCAAAACTCTGCTTGAATTGTTTTTAATAAGGCTTATCTGCCAATATTGGGTGCGATCCATTACTTATATTTACGAAATTGTTACAGCTGTCCAGTGCACCCTCAAGCTACAACCTGCAAATCTGAAAGTTTTTTTCTACCAAAGAGGTGCTCAGTATTCATAGTAAAAATAATTGTGTACAACACAACATAAGATATGCAATATTGATTAAATATGTATCTGACACACTGAATAACAAGTGTAACCTGCGTAATTTGGCACTCCATTTTTTCACCAGCTACTTGCTCCAAATATTTACGATCCTGGTTCAATACTAGAAGTCCATTAAATTATTGATATATGATATGAATGGAAGTTTAACTAGGAGAATCTGACAGCTTCAAGTCCCTTATTTAGACAGGTGAGAACAGTTGAAACAGCCTCGTCATCCCTCTCTGTCAGTTGGCCCAGTTTAAAGGTACATGGATGTTTGCACAGTTTACGCACAGTTTGACTTTTTTGTCCTTTTCATTCTGCAGGAAATCCCTCATCCCTTGGCTGCAATATGGGCGGCTTGCAGCCTCACGTCAATACTGGCGGCGGTCAGATGTACCAGCAGCAGGTCCACCAGGGCATGCAGCAGGGTGTGGCCTCCCACCCAGCCTACCAGGGCCAGCAGCACTTCTCCGACAACCCACCTTACACAGACAGCAACGCTAACGCCGGCTCCATGGCCTGCCTCTACCAGACTTACCAGGTGAGATGATGAGTTACATTTTGAGCTTTGTAGCAGTTCATTTTTAAAAGATTTATCAAATTTGTGACTCTGCTGTTGTGTCTACAGCAGGGGATGTTGCCACATCACCAGTTCGGGGAGGGGCAGCAGCCCCAGGGTGAGGGGCTACGAGCAGGTACGCCTGGCTCCGACAGGGGCCCTGGCAGAGGCCCGGAGTCGGTGGACGCCATCTACAGGGCCGTGGTAGACGCCGCCAGCAAGGGCATGCACGTTACCATAACCACCACAGTGAGCGGGACCACACAGGCGAGCCCGGTGCCTGCTCTCAGCGCCATGAGTGCCTTCACTGCCTCGATAGGGGAGCCGGTCAACCTCCCCCAAGCGGTTAGCGCAGTCCTGCACGGGCACCAGGAGGGGGAGGCGTTACCACAGCAAGCCAGACCAAGGCAGGTGAGGCTGGGACGAGGTCAGAAGAACATGGATGCAGGGAAGAGCACTCCAGACGGCCCCGAGGCCAACGACTACTTCCGTTCCCCTGGACGTGGGACTCCAAGGGGGCAGTGGGACGGGGAGACGCAGCATGGGGGAAGCTTTGACACTCATAGCAACAACAGCGCCTGGGGTGGCGAGGAGTTTCTCGAATGCTCCACCCAGGTGAGGAGTAGTCCCTGCATGGAGCGACCCGCCAGCTTGGCTCCCGCCCCACCCTGCCCCGCTGAGGGGTCCAACGACCATGGCCTGGCTATGGCCCATGGAAAGGCCTTTCTCGACGATGGCTATCGCTTCAACAACTGCAGCCGGACACCTGCCAACTACAAGGAGCGTCTGGAGCAGACGGTGGAACGCTGCGCCCACATCAACGGCGCCACCCCGCACTTCAACACCCGAGGTTACGGAGAAGTCCTTGGCCCCCCACGGCAGGAGCTAACGGGGGATGACCAGTCACCCAGCTCCTCCACCAGCCTGGAGGGACCTCTGGCCACAGCCAAAGACTACAGCCACTACAACGGCCACTTCAACGGTATGGCACCCAGCCCCTCGGACACAAAGAGCCTGAGCAGCGAGGAGGACCTGCGGCAGCCGGACTCTCCCTCCTCAGAGCTGCTTCACTACCGGTCCAGGACCTTCAACATGGGAGAGTTGGTCTGGGGCCAGCTGAAGGGCTTCCCGCCCTGGCCTGCCAAGCTGGCTGGGGACGAACAAGTGCACAGTGCTGCTATGCAGCTGCGGGAGCAGGCCAAGGTGAGCAACCAGTCTGTGACCACCTGTCATTGTTTTACCAGCCAACTTGTGTTTTCAGACTAAATAAGACTGCAGAGTGACAGCTGATTTCAGTGGCTGGTAGACTTAACAAACTTACCAGACAGCAATGTTCCCTATAAAAGTTTTGTAGCCTTGGATTACAGCAAATTATTTTCCAGTGTAAGACGGCTGCTTGCCAGAATGTCAAGATGATAGAATAAGTTGTATTTGACTGTAACCAAGTTATTCCCAGATGGAAAGTTATTGCAACACTGAAAAGTCAGACGGAAAAAAGCTTTTTTTTTTTTTTTTTTTTTTTTGTCCATCGGCCATAGTGGCAGATGGATTTCAAAATGCTCCAAACACTTCCACCATCTTACCTGCCAAATTTGAGTTTCTGAAAAGAAGAGGTCCCATTAATGATGATTTCCAAAGTAACTGGTTGACAAGCTCATAAACCAGACGCGTCATTTTTTGGTGGTGGGTGGGAAAATTCTCAATCTGCTGCTGAACAGTCCTGAATGTACTCAGATGTTTTCTCTTGTGTCCATCCAGGTAGAACCAGAGAAACTAAAAACACTAACTCATGACTTGGAGGCACTTGACCGAGCCGCCAAAAGAGGCCTGAAGTAAGTAAAGCCGCCCACCATGTTGTTGCTTCAGTAAAAAACAACAACAATGTGGAATTTTTTTTAAACACCACAGTAGGCAGTTTATTGTTTGAACATGCTGAAAGGTTCAGATTGCAGCTTGAACCAGAGTGATGTGTTTACATTGTTTCTGTTTGACTCATATTATTGATTTTATTGACCCTTTGCAAAGCCCCACCCCCAGCTTTCCAGTTTAGCATTGCACAAATGCAGTTTACAGTGATAACAGTGGCAGATTTACCACTCGAAATACTGTGTAATTTTTGAAAGAAGGGGTCCTTGATTTCAGACTGAGGTTGGAAAAAAGTAGGCTTCTCATTTCTAGTCGGTAATAACAGCTGTGCCAGACGTGGCAGATTTTTTCAGCTGTAGCCTGCTAGATAATTACATTAAGTCATTGAGTTGGTTCAAACAGACTTTTTATGTTTGTGATTGACTTGTATGAGAGTCAGAATCCTCTAATAGGGTCGTAAATATGAATTCTTTTGTTATACACATATCATCATGCTACCTTAGTGCCATGTCACGGTGCTAAAACTGATGGATCCCACAGAGAAAGTTGACAACTAATGATCCATTTAGATGACGTAGAAATAAAAAAACAGCATTGTTTCTGTTGTGCAGGGCACATTTACTTAGCATTAGAGTATATAGTATATATTTTACTTTTTCATAAGAGAAGGATTTGAGGACAGATTCTGTAATCTTGACCTAAGCTTTCTGTAACGTCACCTGTAACCCCACAATATAATGTATTTAGCTACAAATATATTAGCTCTTGGTTACTATTGTGTGTAGTAAGCTGGTGAGCCAAGCATGCGGATGTTTTTAGTCTGTTCTGACACTTTTGCTCTTGTGTTTTTGGTTTTGGAAAGGCGAAAAATGACACGACCCTCTAAACTTACAAGAGCCCCGACGCACAAAGCTCGTATGTAGCTATCTGTGATGTGTCCAGGATAACATCGACACCTTGCGGTTGACGACGGTGTCCTGAAACATTGTGTTTCGATCTGCAGCAACCAAATGACACTTGAATCCCTGCTTGGTTGCATCAGCTTAAATGTCAATGATGTAAAATGTAAATGTTGTCCAACAGACCGGGGAAACTGAATAATCACTTGGAAGCTGCTATCCACGAGGCCATGAGCGAGCTGGATAAGATGTCGGGCACAGTGAGTATTTACACCTCTGTGATTTTATTAAATTTGAAGTATTTTTAAGTTACCTACTTGTACATCCGGCACAATCACGTTTCTCTCTATCTGCCATCAGATCCCGTCGAGAGATCGTCAGATGAAGCTCCCCAAGCCTAAGAGGAGGAAGATATCCAGATAACATTGAATGTGTCGGCCCAAGAACGTCCTCAAAGCCTTCGGAGACTTCGTCCGTTCAGCCTTGATGCGATCTGAGCTCTCTAACAGGTGCTACACATGGACTTTCAGTGGTACATCGTTGTTCCATGATATCAACTTGACTTAATGACTGACCACAGAAGGTGCTGGAAATTCCAATCACCAATACAGTTTTAACTGTAGAAAAAAAAAGAAAAAATAGAGAAAAACATCAATGGTTGCAATTTGTCTACAGTTCACTGAATTAACTATTTTTTTCTAGTATAAGATAGTAAAACAAACAAAAAAAAGCTATGAGCATTACCTTACATATTTAAGAAAAATAGACAGTCCAAATATTTCTGATACATTTTCAATATGTATATAGATAATCCTGAAATTTCATGCTATTAAGAATTGTATGTAAATATTGTACAATGTCATGTACAAGCGTACCTAATGCACATTTTATCTTTTATTGTACAAAAACAAAGCAGAAGAAGTGTACCAATGTCTTGGTTTCTATTCAGAAATGCGGTTGCATACGACCGCATGCATAGGATAAATAAGAATACAGCCTAAAGCTTTTATATGATGAACTGTAAGACGTGCTGTTTGTTTTTTTTGTTTGTTTTTTTTTTGTTTTTTTGTAAGGGAACAGCAGCGGAACAGGCATGAGTATATGAGTTCTCCATTACGATAGTCACTTCACACCAGTTAAGTGTTCGTTTGTATTGGAAAAAAAGATTTTAAAAAAACAGAATGAACTTTACCAGCAGAAAGTGTTCAATGTTCCCCTGAGCAGGGTGGGAAATGATCACCAGCCGGACGAATGTTGGTAAATCTCCCATCTGCTCCACCGGTCACTCCGACGGGAGAATCATGATATTTGGAGATCCAGTTTGGTGTGCTGGTGAGTCGTTGGGTTTACCAATCATCGTAACTGGCAGATAAAAGAAAGTTGGTTACCTGCCGTTTTTAGACAGACAAATCCACCCTCAAACAGCATCGTTTTGGGATGTTTCTTTGCATTTCAGGAGTTTTGTGACAAAGCGTTTCAATAATTCACACAAACATTTCCAGAGTGACGTTCCTCAACCCCCAACAAAGCCTGTCAGCCAGTTTGTTTGTAGCCATTTCTGCTATCACACTCCTTACTGACACGTCCTGTGGCTGCACTACATCCTGCAGGCTGTTGCACCAGCTGAACCTGATATGATCTTATGTTCAACTGTAAAGTCTTAAAGTCTTACTGGGAATCCACATAGGGAGCGAGATGTGAGTGGTGCGTAAGCGCGTTCTATCCGTTCAATCCACACTGACTCCAACCTGCGTTCAACATCTCCACAGAAGCAGCCGTCTGGCTGCTGCAGCTCCTGGGGAGCTGAGAGGTCAGCGGTCGGACAAACTGCCTTCATCAAGCTGACTGACAGCAGAAATTTACTGAACCAAAATAGTTTGCATGTCGGCTCCACGGGAGGAAATCGACATTGTTTGTATTTATTGATTCACTGATTTTTATTTCCCCGCCCACCGTAGCGAGTGATGGGAATGTGCCTGCGGTGAAACAGACGAGCTCACAGACAGACTGGGAGCTGATCAATAAGTGTAGATACGGTTAATAAGTTCAAAACACACATACAGCGAGATATTTGTGTGATTTAAACAGCCGTCTGTGCAGATTACGCTTCACTTAAACACGACAGAAATAGACAAGTCAACCTAATCAAAACATAGTTGCAAAGAATTATGTTTGACCAGTGCAGCAGTGAGGATTTTTGTGAAAGTTTTACTATTTTAGTTAAGTTACCTACAGTAGACGTTTTCATACAAAATGGAGAAAGGAATGATGTGTGAACTACCTAACATATACAACCTGTTGTCCATTACATCATTAATAATGTAACAACCATTTATTACTAAGGTGGGGATGGTTTTATCACACATAAATATGGTCATAAATAATAATATTCATCACCTGAACAGTTAGATGCAGTGCCACTGGTGAGTCCTATCTCAAAGAAATGCAGCATAAAATCATACTCATGCTCTCGTCTTATCAGAAAAATAACAAACGTTCCTCTTAGTGTCATCATAAATGGAAATATCAAAGAAAAAGTTCCCGTTGTTTTTGTTTTTCTATTGCTAGTCCTGTTTTTACTGAGTTAACAGTAGTTGAGGTATCGACTCCTCCAATACATTCAAACTAATACTACATGTGAAGCTCGTGCAACAGCCTGCAGGTGGTTTTCCTGCTGTTCAGGGTGGAGAAACTGAGCTGATCTCTGTGCTTCGTCTCGAGGACTCTTGGAACGACTTTTTTTTCAGCTATCAGACACAACTGTTAACATTTGGCCAGTTATCCAAGAGAAGAAGAGCAAACCCTGAAATGCGACAGACGTCACCACTTTGAGTGTTTATGGGTGGATTTTTCCTTCAACTACAACCGAGAGTCACAGGCTGCATTGATGAATTCTGTCATCTGGTTATTGTGATTATGTTCTCGTGCTCGTTTGTACAGTGATTCTTTTTTTTTTGTTTTTTTTCCATGACTGTAGTCGTATTTGCCACAACTATAGCTTTAGGTAGAGTAACCAACGTCAGAGGCAGAGTCTAGATTATCATAAGGAACACTAACTAGATTTCCAAGAGCGGTGAAACATTTCTCACATTTAGGGGCCTTGTGTTTTATTTTTTTGTTTTGTTTTTTTGCTTATTGATGTAAATTATTTATGTACAGTACTCCATATTTATTTTAAGCTTTACAAATATGCTAGATGGCAATAATACTACCAAGAGTTGAGAACTCAAGCCTTATATGTGTATATGTATGTTTTTTTTTTTTTTAACAAATGAATAGATCATGTATTCAGAGTCCATTACAAAGGTCATGTTCCCTTTTTTATTTAAGCAGTGAGCATTACAGATAACACTTTTTTTACAGCGAGGCTTTTTGTTACAGATTGTGTCATGGTTTTCTTAGTAAAAGACCGTACTATTTATGAATATGCACGTCTGAAAAGGCGTTTATGATGGCGTTTATGTTGGTAATAAATGCAGTTTTAACACTACTAGCTATCAAGAAGCCGAAAAAGTCAAACCATCACTTGATCAGTCTGAAAATCGACAGTGATGCGCAGTATTGGGAACTCTGGATCAACTTGTGTGAAACGGAGGTGAAACACACACACAGCTGCTCCTCCAGATCAAAACCAACCAACAACAACCTGAAATCACTACAGAATTATCAAGTGCAATATACCAATCGATGGCAAAGATCAACAGATCATAAACACTGCATCTCTGATTGTTTGAGACCTTTTTTTTTTTCACCTTCAACAACTTTGACTGCAATTTTGTTGCCTGATTTCTTCTGACGTGCTCAAAGAATCTGTTTTTTTTTCCTTCACATGTCCTAACCTGAGAGCCATGAAGTAGTAATTTATTTGTAGCTTTTACACACACGCCAGGACCGTAACCCCAACAGCTTCAAATTCAACGTTCATTGAATTTACGCCTCTAAAATAACATTTTACTAAAATGTAATTACTTGAACTTTTCAGTCATTCGTTTATAACAAGAAGCTATTTCAGATGTCCACACTTTTACACTCCTTACGTGAAGAGATTCTTCCTGAAAGTCAGTAAAAATTCTTCTTGAAGCGAGAAAACACTACTATTACAAAACAATCCACACACGTTTTGTAACCCCAGACAAGGTTTTAGTGTAATTTGTGGCAAAGAATCCCATTCATTCACCCTTTTTAATCTACCTTCTTGAAAATATCCGCAACAAGGAGCCTTTGAAGTCTTTATTCATGTGTACACACTTTGAAGAACCTTGAATTGTACTGTATTTCCTGATGAGATCTCTCGCTTATTTCAAAACATTTGTTAAATTTTCTTGTCAGGTGCACACTGAAAAACTTGGACATTTTGAAAAAGGTCAGTTTGTAGCGACAAAGTGCAGTAACAGATACAAGTATTGATTGGTGTACATCAGCTTTTAAAGAAATATGAGTGTATTTATTCCCTGTTTTGAAGTCAAATTTTACTACATTTATGGCAACGATACCTGTAACTTTTAGAAGTTGTGAGCATCCTTTTCAAAATGTCCTATTTTTTTTTAGTGTGCATACTTTTAAGAACCTCAAAGAGTTTTTACTGTAATTTGTGGCAAGGAAATCCTCCAGCCGTTTTTCAAAATGTGACGTTCGGTGTCGAGAACACGTGAGCTCTTTCGGTAAAGTTCATTCTGCCTCCCCTCTCCTCCCCCTCCTCACCTCACCTCCCCTCCTCTCCTCCACACACACGTTTTTTTGTGCAATGACATGCAGGAACCCGGTCTCGTGTTGGGAACCCATGTGTTATAGATCTGTTATATCAGTTTCATGTTATTTGTGGTCAAGAGTTCAAAGCATTTTTGTGTTTGAGATGGTCTGTGCAGTCTGCCCCCCCCCCCCTCTCTCTTCCCCGCCTGTGATTGTGTGTTGAGGTGTGAGTGTGATTTTTTTTTTTTTTAACTTTTCTGTTTTTCTGCTCTCTGAGTCTCATTTCCCGCTTCCTCCTCCACCCTTTTCGTTGTCAGTATTTTATTTTTCAACTTGTAATTGAGTATATATTTTCTCACTAATATATACTTTACAAAAAATAGACTTGCGTGAAGTATGATGTGCACTTGATTGCTCTTGTTTCTTTTTCTTTTTTTGCATTAATGTGGGCTAGGGATAGTTTGTCAGAGTCCATTATTTTGAGATTGTTTGGACTTTTTTTTAATGGTTTGATGTAAGCAGCATTTTTTTGTAAATATTGTGAAACATTACAGGTCATGCAGTGATGTAACATTTTGAACAATGTTGCACAGATGTTTAAGATATTAAAAACCTGGTCACTCTTACTTGAATAACCCGGCGTGTGACGTGTTTTTATGTTTCTCGGTTGTGTTTCTTCATAGTTTCTAGATTGTTTTAATTATGCAAAGTAAAAAAATCAGGTTCATGGAGTTATAAATATGTGAGAAACTCAGTGTAGTTAAAAAAAAAAGACAGTATTTCTTATTGCACACTGCCCTCTAGTGGGTAAATAGTGGAATGACACACTGCAGGATGAGCACAATTTTAATTAATGCAACATACTTCACATTTTTAAAGATAAAAAGATGAGATAATAGTTGGAACATATTAGCATGTTCATAAGTAGTTACTGTTGAACAGTTCAGGTTCATGTTTATAGTCAAAAATATAGACTCATCTACAATAATACATAAGTTATTTGTTTATATTTTGAATGAATAATCTGAATCAGCAAAAAAAGTGGAGTAAAAAGTCAAATCCTAGAAGTATTAAAGTTGCATGATGTGAAAATACTGAGATACTTTACAGTACTTAAGTAAATGTACTTAGTTTCCATCACTGTAGTAGACAAAATAAATATCACGATGATTCATAAGAAATTGCAGGTTTCGTGTGTGCGCGTGCACGCGAGCCACTCCGTGTGGATGATGGTGCTGATGCAGGTTACGGGCGCGCGCCGCGGCGTCTTGCAGGGAGCGCGCCCTTGTCGGTAGGACAGGACGATGCGGTTGTCTCTGCGCATCCTCTCCGGGCTCCTCATCTGCAACCCGGGCTGCGCCTCTCCCGTCTCTGCCCCCGCCGCTAACAAACACAAACGCGCAGCGGGTCAGACCACTTCTTTGCACGACTCATCCCGCGTCACCGTGTCTCCGGCGCAGAGGGAGGCCTGCACGCTGGTGTCTGCGCTTCACAGCTGCGGTTGATTCGGTTCGGTCATGGCGCAGCCGAGGAAGCCCGGAGACACTCGGCTCGGATGAAGGACGCGTTGCGCATCGCTTAAAGCGGGAGGTTACTAAACTTTCCTGCAGAGAGGAACCCCGAATCCAGATCTTCAAGGAAACGGTTTGCTGCCAAATATGATTTGAGTTGCAATTCTGAACTCTCAGTTGGTCCGGGACGCAGGCAGAATCATCAAGGCCCCGCTGGAGGTCCCTGAACCTCACTTTGGGCACCACCCTTCCTGAAAAAGACTGATCCTCGCCTGTTTTCCAGCGTGTCGCGTGTTTATTTGTTTGCTGCTGCGTTATTTAGAGGTGCAGTGTAAACAGCGCCAGCAGCAGCAGCAGCAGCAGTCATGGTGGATGCGGCGGAGTGCGGGGTGAGAGTGATGTGCCGCTTCAGGCCGCTGAACGAGGCCGAAATCACCAGAGGAGACAAATACATCCCCAAATTCAAAGAGGATGACACCGTGGTCATAACGGCAAGTCTGCCCGCTCTGCCTGTGTGTTGTTGTTGTTGTTGTTGTTGTTGGTGTTGATGCTGTTTAGCTTAAAATACAAAAGTCACCTGAAGCTCTGCAGGCAGGTTGGAGATGCCAAGTGCGCAATAAGCTGCCAGTGCTGTGGCACATTTCAGGAGAATAATATAGCAGTTCAATAGGAAGATAGTCTGATGGTATATATGAGTCTATACCATAAAAACAGTAATCAATGAGTTCCACACAGATGTTTTCTGTAAATCTGCAGGAATATATGGAGGGATTTGTTGTTATTTTCTGTCAGTTCACACTTTCAAGCTGCCTCTATGGCTTTCTATGATGTTATGATAAAAACAAATCCAGTGACTCATCCAGTGTGAACAATGTTTCAGAAATTAGATGATTAATTGATTAGCTGATCAACAGAAAATTAATTGGCATCCCTTTAGAGCTGCAGCTAACGATTATTTCCATTCTAGATTACTCTGCCGATTTTTTCCCCCCTGATTAATCGATGAATGTTTGGTCTATAAAGTGTCAGAAAGTCAAAACGCCCAAGGTGACATCAAATCCAAATTGCCCACACTCCAAAATCCAAAGATATCGAGTTTACTGTCACAGGAAGCAGATAAAAGCAACAAATCCTCACAAATAAGAAGCTGAAACTTGGGAATGTTTCACATTTTTTTGTTTAAAAATGACTTAAAGTGACAATAATCAACGGATCATTGCAGCTCTACAACCATTTTGAGTTAGAAACACACGTCTATCAAATACCTTTTAATATGTTTTAAAAATAACAAACACTATGATGATGTTAAAGTGGCACCTAGAGGCTGCAACTAATTATTTTCAATATCGATTAATCTGCAGATTATTTTCTCTTGCCTAAATCTTGTTTTGTTTGACCCAAAATCCAAAAATCATGTTTGACAAAGAAAAGCATTCAATCATCACATTTGAGAAGCTGAAACACATTTATTGACATTTTTGCTTAAAAAAATGACAAAAACAATTATGCGATTATCAAAATAGTTGCTGATTAATTTTCTGATGATCGACTAATCAATAAATGGACTAATCACTGCAGGAGATAAACAGATCATAAAGGGTTAAAAAATGTTCAGTCAGATTTGAGTGATTCTTTAACAGCCAATCAGGACAAAGCTCAGCTGTGATGCATCCAAACAAAAAAAGATAGTTTTTAAAATTAAATTTTATGACAAACGGCCGTAAACATGTGCAACAAAAGAGAAAACAATCATCTTTCAGCACTTATGGTCTTAAATTCATCCGGAGAGACTTCTGCTTTAATCTGTGAGGAAGTAATAATTCAGAGGTCAAAGGTCAAAGTCACAGCGCTCAGGATACATCCATCATAAACATGCTGACTCAGGAGGCCAACAGGAGCTGAGTGAAGGTCACATCAATACTGTTTATCCACAGTGTGAAATCATACTGATGCATAATATTTACTACTGTGTGCATGTAGCCATCAGGTCTGTTTGTTTTCTACATCTTGGAGTTCAAGTTGGGTGGAGTTTAGCTTTGTGACAGCTTCACTAAACTCTGAATAACAACATTACCTGAAATATAAAGGATCCAGTCGGAGGAAACATCTGTTTTTATCATTAAGTTCGGAGGTAAAAGTTGTAATCATTGGCACAAAAAGTAATTGTTTATATTCTCCAGAACAAAGTCAAAAAGAATCACCTCATACACTGTATTGATCTTTTAGATTAATTTCTTTGCAATCAATAGGATGACAAATCTGCTGACGCATTGTGGCATGAAGCTTTTGTCAGAGTAGCTTATTTTTAAGCTGTGTGCAAAGATTTAAAATGTATTAGAGCTGCAACTAACGATTAAAATGACAATTAATTGATTGAAAAATGACAATTAATTGATTATCAAAGTAGTTGCAGATTAAATTTCTGACTAATCAAGCTCTAAAATGTCGCTCTCACCTAACAGCTGCCAAAATTGTTTCTTTTTGTTTATTATTTGTCTTTTGAGTTTGTTGTTTCTTACTAAAGCAGCACTGTTGTAGACGGCCCCAAATGTTGGATTTTCTCTCTAAAAATACAAGAAAATATGTCATGTCATGAAGGAAAATCTCAGATCTGGATCAGCTTCAACATCTGATGAATGTTATAGTGTTTCTACTGTCAGACAGATGGACACACAAACACAGAGGGAATAAACCTCTTGCAGTGCGTGTTGATGCAGATCCGTCAGCAGCCCTGCATTATTCATGCTGTTGCATTATGGACAAACTGCATGTCACTCGTCCCATCAATCAACCTGCAGAAACACATCACAGAGGCGCCCGTCTGAGACCCGAACACGCCGATACTGTTTGTGTCAGTGGTTTCTCTTTGCTTTATTTGGGAGTTCAGAGAGAAAGTGTTGCCTGTGCTGCTGCCTCCAAGTGCTGAGAGCTGCTTTTCACAGCTTTTACCCCCCTGAGAGAAGGAGTCAGTAGCTGGACAAGGGCAGCAGGAGTGATGGATGGTCAGACTGAGACCATCCTGGAAGCTGCTGGAGCATTTACAGCTTAAATATTTTCCCTTTTTAGATTATTCTTTAGTGCATTTTGTGCCTTTTTTTGATAGCTAGCAGCAGAGAGATGAAGGGGAGAAAGAGATGAGGACTGATAATAGATATATTAAAGGAGGACTGTCCTTTTTTCACAAAAAAAACATTAAATTAAGAATATGTTACATTTAAACTTATTAAAACCTGTTGACAATGTTAATTACACTGCACAAAATCGGTACATTTCCATTTTTTTAAATATTTTTTCATACTCCCAAGTTTTAGGCAATTAAGTCAATGCTGGACTCACAGGTCAGGACAGCTTTCGTTGTTAAAACTGGGCGGAAACAATTAGAGAGTTTTAAAAAAACCTGCATTGCAGAATCAATCCAAAGTCTTTAGGGCGACCCTTCATATTGGGGCGGTGACATGCAGTTCACTACGGAGATAAAATGTAAGGGGCGTTGGTTTGTTAGCGGCCGTTCGAGCAAATGCTGTGCGTTTAGAAATCCCCAGACGATCAGTAGGCGGGGAGATCGTCTGGTATCGTGATTTAAAGTCAATGCAATCAATTTTTACCTGATCTGCTCTCCTTTAACGGTTGTTAAATTGCTTCCAGACCTTTCAAGCAAAACCTGCACTGCCTGATAATCAATATGATTCTCTCAAGAAATAATTCAAAAAACATAAAATAAAAATAACATTTCCTGGAATACTTGGTGTATACCAATAATCCATACTTTTTATTTTAATTAAATTTTAGTTAAATTTGCACATTTGGTAAAATCAGATGTAATTTTATTGATTCTAGTGCAGAGGTATCTTCTCTTTTACTTGTTTTAAATAACTCCTGAGGACAGAATATGAGATGTAATAACTTTTTAGATGAGTTTAAAAGCTTAACTGAAGGTAAAATCAGTTTTTTGATGTTTTTCCATCTGCTGTCATATGAAGATGTTTTTGTTGTTGTTGTTGTTATTAATCTGTCCCGCGTTGGTCTGAAACAGGGGAAGCCGTACGTGTTCGACCGCGTGCTGCCGCCCAACACGTCACAGGAGCAAGTGTACGACCAGTGTGCCAAACAGATCGTCAAAGGTACGAAGGTCCGAACCTGCTGGAGGGAAACTTTGTTCTTATGTAACTGTGATCTGTTTTGTGTCTGCACAGAAATAATCTGTCCTTCGTCTTTAACAAACAGGAGACGCAGCAAAGAGAAATGACTTTATACTCTGACTGTCAGCCTGCAGCACCTTAACTTTAGTTAGACTGCTGCATGAATTAGGCTTCATGTTTATATATGTGTGAGCATGTATGTGTATATGTGTAGTAGTGCTAGCAGGAGAAAGACAAATACTGTAACATTAATAGCAACTGTAGTACTCTTAGATGTAGTGACATTTGTAATAAAGTTTAGCAGATACAGTAGTAATCACATGTAGCAGTATTAGTAATGTTGTTAGTTATATTTATTCACAGGAATAACAAATACTACACAGAAATCCATAATACTTTATAATATTTAGGTTTACAACTCACGATTAATTTCATTACTGATTCCTCAATTAATCGTTTGGTCATTAAAATGTAAAAAAATGGTAAAAAACGACCGTTTCAATTGGCCCAGAGTTAAAAGTGACGCCTTCAGATGTTTTGTTTCGTCTGACCAACAGTCCAAAACCCAAAAATATTAAATCTTCATATTTGAGAAGCTGGAATCTTCTGCATTTTTTCTTTAAATATGACTGAAACTGATTTGATTCGACTAATTAATTGACTAATCATTGCAGCTCTAGTAATATTCTAGCACTCTAGGAACAAAATGTTTTCTTTTTTTTCCATATTTGTGTCCTCCCGTCCCTCCAGATGTGTTGGGCGGTTACAACGGGACCATCTTCGCCTACGGACAGACGTCCTCTGGGAAGACACACACCATGGAGGTGCGTGGTTTATTCCTAAACCTCGAATTTACTGGAATTACTCACAGATCTGCTTTACTTTGATTTTTACTGTCAGATGATCAGTCCGCTACCATAATCGATCAATCCCAGAGTCCGAGCCTGGTAATGACCTTCATTTTGAACTTCTATATCTCTCCATCTATAATTCTATCTATAGTAAGAGGATTAGAGCACAGCAGGCATTGTGTAACAGACTTACTCCGAACACTAAATCCACTCGGCTCGAACGCTGGACGAGATTCCATGAATCAAAGCCCGATGGGAGGGTTTTAGGAACATCACAAGTTCAATTCCTCGAGCAAATTCACTGTGTTTGAAGGCAGTTTAAAGCAGATTTTTTTTTTAAAATATCCGATTCAGCAAAAAAGCAGAACAAAAACTGTGCAGACAAACTCCCTGATAGCACTCAAAGGAGATCGGCATCATTCATCACAAGTGCAAATGACTTCAGCGCTAATCCACCAAGACGGCAGCCTAAAGCCTCTTTTTAATTCTCTGATCTGATCTAAGTCTGTGATGAGAAACCTCTGCCGCACTGTCTTTACATTAAGTCTCATTTCCACCCTGATGTTCCCCTTTTTAATTCCCTCGTAGCTTCAAAGTTAGACATGTTCTGACAATGACTCTGAGAGAGATGCCCTGATGCATTAACTAACATTAACATCTGCTGCTGTGTTCAGGGCAAACTGCACGACCCGCAGCTGATGGGAATCATCCCTCGCATCGCCCACGACATCTTCGACCACATCTACTCCATGGACGAGAACCTCGAGTTTCACATCAAGGTAAAAACAAAGCACAAACATCTGTAGTAAAGATCATAAGTTCTCAAGATTGAATCAACTGCCTCCTGCATTGAAAGTGATCTGTCCACCAAGAACAAACAACCTAAAAACATCTTCTGTCAGGCTTGTTTGGGTTTTTCTGCTACATTTTTGCACACACATAAAATATGAAAATTCACATTGAAAGTGTTCCTATTTGTGCTGTATGTTGTACCCGACACGATATCAAATCTTGAAAAGTATGTTTTTTTTACGTTTGTGTGTTGATGAAAATCTAACGAACAATTGTGAGGAAAGTGTTGTTCCTATGTCGCATATGATAAAAGTAGTAACTTTTTTCCAAAGTTGTTTTCATATTCGCTGTGTCCAGTTTCAGCAACTTATGATGTAGAAGTAACAGAAAAGGCAAAACTAAACTAAAAAAAAGAAAAATAAAGAACAAAAGAGGAAAAAAGGTGTTAAATGAACTGATTATTTCATTTTTGAATCCCATTTCCATTAATACATTTTTATATATACACACACACGTTTCAGCATTGTAATTTTTACCTTTTTAGTCATTTAATTGATGCTCTTTTTTAGATTTAAGCTTGTTGTGTGCATCAGTGATCATATTTGATACAGATCTGTCTCTATGTGCAGGTCTCCTATTTCGAGATCTACCTGGACAAGATCAGAGACCTGCTGGACGGTAAGTAAGACTGTACTGTACGTCTCAGGTGTAACACATTGAAGGTGAATTATGGGAGAGTTTTATGTCACGTTGTTTGTCTTTTTCTGTTTCAAGTGTCAAAGACGAACCTCGCTGTGCATGAAGACAAACACAGAGTGCCCTACGTCAAGGTTGGTAAACCTGGATCGACGTTACATTCACATTCACATCCTGGGTTGCATCCTTTCTCAACACACTCAGTGGTGTTGTTGCTGCAGCATTACTCTGTCTGATATGACCACTAGCTTATGGTGGCTAAAGCTAATGACTCTTGCTTCCTTAGATTTACTATCATCCTGTAATTTTCAATGTTGAGCACAAGTTAAATCACTTTAAGCGCCACTATTCCACTGAAACACCTGCATAAATGATACAATGGTGGATCGTTCTCTTCCTCTCTCAGGGCTGCACCGAGCGTTTTGTGTCCAGTCCCGAGGAGGTGATGGATGTCATCGACGAGGGCAAAGCCAATCGGCACGTTGCAGTGACTAGTACGTATATTTAAATGTGTATTTTAACATCAACCAATTATCTTTCTCCCCATTTCTAACTTATTTTTTTTATTTATTGTTTGTATTTTTGTTTTTTATGGGAGTTTTTCAGCATAGCTAAGCAACACACAGTATGAGTATTAAGATCCTTTACTTAAGTAAAAATATAAATACAACAAAACTGCCACTGAAATCCTACTTAAGCAAAACTAAAGAAGTATGTGTTATATATTGAATTATTAGATTGTTATCACTGATATGTCGAAGCGTAGGAGACACTGTTGTAGCTATTTGACCTGGAGCTCATTTTTATGACTTTATGTATTTTTCGGTAGTTTAGTCCAGTGGTTCTCAACCAAGGGGTCGAGCCCCCTCTGGAGGGTCACAAGATAAATCTGGGGGGGTCGTGAAATGATTAATCAGAGAGGAAAGAAGACAAAAAAAGTACAAGAATTTATATTAAGTAGTTGGACCTTTCTTTAATCTTTGATTTTTTGTGAAATATTGGATAATTTGGAGGTGAAATCTCTCATATTTACAATATATAACTGCTAACAACTACGTCCTGATCATTAACAATTTTTTAATAAGATTTTTTTACTCTGCAAGAGTAACTAAAATTGTCAAATAAATGTACTGGAGATGCAATATTTCCCTTTGAAATGTTGTGGAGTAGAAGTTTAAAGTAGCATTAAATGGAAATACCTCGAAATTGCACCGCTGAAACTGCTGTAGATCAACTGTAATTATTCTTTTTTTTCATCTTCCAGACATGAATGAGCACAGCTCTCGCAGCCACAGCATCTTCCTCATCAACATCAAGCAGGAAAACATCGAGACAGAGAAGAAGCTGTCGGGGAAGCTCTACCTGGTCGACTTGGCCGGCAGCGAGAAGGTCGGTCCGAGTGAGACCAGAAAGGTGCGAGGTGTTGTGTTCTATGAATGATAACGCTGATCGTGTCTGTTTGAACAGGTCAGTAAGACGGGAGCAGAGGGAGCGGTGCTGGATGAAGCCAAGAACATCAACAAGTCTCTGTCGGCGCTGGGAAACGTCATCTCAGCTCTGGCCGAGGGAACAGTGAGTTAATGATTCTGTGGCTTAAGAAGAACACTTCCACCAGTGTTAGTTTATTGTTTATTAAGGCAGCGATACATTTATTTTTCAGAAAACTCACGTGCCGTATCGTGACAGCAAGATGACTCGGATCCTGCAGGACTCTCTGGGAGGAAACTGTCGCACCACCATCATCATCTGCTGCTCGCCGTCCATCTACAACGAAGCCGAGACCAAGTCCACGCTCATGTTTGGACAGAGGTACCTGTGACGCCTTTTTGTTGTGTGCTGTCAACACGATGAGTGTCCTATGGAAGAAAATTCCATAGGAAAAATGACCTGCCAGAAAATTTAGATCAATTGCGATTAAATCTTCAACATCAATTTCCACTTTTTGTGGAAATTGTCCAGTAACGAGCTTTTTATTGAAACAGAAGCAAAGCAGCCAGGATGCAAAACATCACAGAGGTCTGAGTGTGTGTGTGTGTGTGTGTGTGAAGGTGAACGGTGACTCATTAGGACTCTAGTGACCAGATGGCTCTGAGTTTCCCGCTGTGCATCTGGTTTTATTCCTATTTATGGATCCCTGTGATGAAATTATCCACATCTTGTTTGGATGTATTAGTTTGTTTAATTTCTGGCTGTTTTTGTCGTCCAAAACATACAGACAGACACTATAACACTACAATTAACATTATAACTGTTTTAGAAAAGTATTTTTGTACATCCAGAAGGAGAATCTGACTAAAAATATGAACTTTTTAACTTTTGGATACAAGATAAAAACACATATTTACATTTTAACAGTTTCCTCAATGAAATTTT
This sequence comes from Scomberomorus guttatus, assembly GCA_038419695.1. Lineage (NCBI taxonomy): Eukaryota > Metazoa > Chordata > Actinopteri > Scombriformes > Scombridae > Scomberomorus > Scomberomorus guttatus. Next base: position 15,036,573 of record CM076468.1, on the reverse strand, counting down.
GTGTGCGAGCAGTCTAAGACTTCATATAGTCTTGAGCAAACAGCGCCTGTAAGTTCAAACTGGTTATGTCATAAAGCAGCAGTGGTGACGGGGTGATGACTGATGAATGATTACTGTGCAGCCATCTGCCCTCTGCTGAGGAGAAGCCGAGAGGAAATGATGAAGATTTTCCATCTAAAATGAAATTTCCACCATTAGAGGAAAGATCTGGGCAGGCGGATGTCCTCTGGCAGAAAACAAGATGTCAGACTTGTAGAAACAGTGAACATATTTAAATTACACGGTAGTTTATCAGGAAGGTCTAATGTAAAAGCAGTGGGTGTTTTTAAGGTATTTTACTAACAGATGCAACAGTTTATTCTCTTTTTTTCTTCTCACATCTGCTTTACTGTCTTCAGTTTGATATCAAATTCTCCATGTATTAATAAGAATGATAAAGGTATAAGTTGCAAACATCTGTGTGTTAACTTGTCAAACTAAACTCCCAGACGAGCTTCACTCTGTCCCGTTCGTGTCTCCTCAGAGCCAAGACCATCAAGAACACGGTGTCGGTGAACCTGGAGCTGACGGCCGAGGAGTGGAAGAAGAAGTTTGAGAAGGAGAAGGAGAAGAACAAGAGCCTGAAGAACGTCATCCAGAGGCTCGAGGCTGAACTCAACCGCTGGAGGAACGGTGAGACAAAAACACAGAAACGTTCATAATTATTACAGAAACTATTATTTATCAACTGGTGGACTGACAGAAAATAATTGACAACAATTTTAGTAATCACCGTTAAAGTCACTCATCAAGCATGTTTCCTTGGTGAAGAACTTGCAGGAAACCTTTCCAGTATCTTCTGACATTTTATAGATTAAATGATTAACACAAAAAATAACCAATATATTAACTGATAATGAGAATAATCATCAGTTGCAGTCCTACTTTTAATAAGCTCTGTTTTTGATATGTCAGAAGACACCAAAACTCATAATGAAGCCTGATCCTGCAGCTGCATGTCCAAAAATCCAGATATGTGGTCAAAAATTATACTTAATTGTACCTTTAACATCAGGTAACATCTGATTAATCCTGTATTAATGTTTATATATGTTATATTTGTTTACACTGTACTCAAACACACAATAATGAATAATATACCGCCTGGTTTTTTTCGTTTCTCTGCTCTACTTTCTTCCTCTCCTCTGAGACTGCAGTGTCTCCTTCACAGTATCCTCGCCCTTTTTCCATCTCTGTTGCATAGTAACCACTGAAACCCTCCCTCTCTCTCTCTCTCTGGCTTTTATTAAATGTCTCTTTACCCTCCACCCCTTCTCTCTTTCTCTCTCTCTGGCCTTTGTTTTTTTGTTTTTTTATCCCCTTGTGGATGCTGATAACCCTCCCCCTCCTTAGCAACAAATCAGCTCCGCTGCAGCCTCCTAAATGTAGTGCAAATAGGGAGGCTCACACACACACACACACACACACACACACACACACACACACACACACACACACACATTACGCTGATGCAGTGTTTTGAGACATGAGTCAGCCGCTGGCATCGCGCCGAGCCATTTACTCTTGGATGAGCACAGCGCTTCACCCTTTTCCATTTTCAATCGGCTCTCCTCTCCATCTTCTCATTTGCTGTTGGATGTCATCAGAACTGAAGCAAACATCAATTAAAAAGTCAATAATTATCAAAATACCAATTTGTTATCTACTGTTATCTATCTGAAGTCGCACTGCTGCTAACAGGCTGTGCAGACAGTCTGAGTTAATAGACAATATAATGTCATGATTTACTGTAAATACATACAGTATGTATTTGATACAGTATACTATAGAGACACAATGTATTTTTCTACATTTTAGCCACACTAGCAGCTCTAAGGATGACAGTGTTATTGCAGACCAACCAGAGTAGCGCCTGACTGACAAAAATGGTGGAAACTGTTTCCTAAAAAAGCTCAAGGTGACATCTACAAATGTGTTGTTTCGTCCCGACCAAGTTTTCTGTCATTAAAGACTAAATAAACCAGAAATATTTACATTTGAGAAGCTGAAATCAGAGTATTTTGACATGATAGTAAATAGTTGGCGATTAATTTTCTGTTGATTGACTAATGGTTGCAGCTCTACATTATAAAGGCTGATATTAGTTTTTAACTCACATAGCAAAATCTGATGAAAGCTGTTGAGCCTGAAAATGTAGAGCTGAGCCTGAAACATCCTAAAATGGCCTCTGGCATCATCTACAGGCCAAATATATATGTATTTTTTCTGCATTAATTATGTTTTCTCTTCATTTTTCATCCATCCAACAAGTTTTTTTTTTAGATGTAATGTGGTTTCTACTAATGTGGAAGTAAACTTGCCCCACATAAATAGCAACTGTATGAATAATTCTATAGGATATGAAACTGTGTAATAGACAACTTCTCGGTCAGTTGGATCTAACAGATGAGTGCACATTGCAGGCGAGAACGTCCCTGAGGAGGAGCAGCAGAGCTCTAAAGATCAGAAGAGCGTCGAGCCCAACGACAACACTCCCATCATCGACAACCTGCTGCCGGCCGGAGGAGGCAGCTCGGTGTCCGGCGAGGAGAGGAGCAAGTACGAGGAGGACATCACTAACCTGTACAAACAGCTGGACGACAAGGTGAGTGTGTTATCTTCTATATGAAACTGCTCTTTGTGGGTTTTTAATGCATGCTGTGCTCTCTCTTTTTGAGGATTTTTTATTGTTGTTACACTGCTCTGCACGTTATTTTCAAACTAATTTATCTACAGGACGATGAGATCAACCAACACAGTCAGCTCGCTGAGAAACTCAAGGAGCAGATGTTGGACCAGGAAGAGGTTTGTCTCCCAGCCCATAAAAACTCATGTGCATGTTTGTGTCATTCTGTATATATTTGAACATCCACCGATATAACTGCGTGGGTCGTTTCAGCTGCTGGCGTCGACGCGGCGCGACTACGAGAAGATCCAGGAGGAGCTGTGCCGGCTGCAGACGGAGAACGAGCTGGCCAAGGAGGAGGTGAAGGAGGTGCTGCAGGCCCTGGAGGAGCTGGCCGTCAACTACGACCAGAAGAGCCAGGAGGTGGAGGAGCGAGATCAAGCCAACCTGCAGCTGACCGAGGAGCTGCAGCACAAGACGGTGAGTGAAGCACAGACTTTATCATGTTGTTTGACGGTGTTTATTATTAAATCAAAATTGCTTAATGCGACGAGGACTACATTTCCCATCATCCAACAAGAAGCTGGCAGCTGCCATCAATAGAAACTCTGGGAGCTTTAGTTCTAATAATTTGAATATTTTAAATATTTCCTCTTTTATTTACTTTCTGTCCTGTATGTAACACCAGATAAGGGAGAAAATAAAGGAAATAGGGGCGATTTGTCAAATTTTTCTGTTTATTTAAGTGTCATAATGGAAAAAAATCATCAATAAAAGATTGTTAAACATGCAAAATAAGCTAATTTAAACAATACTACCCTAAAATATGTTAAAGTTTGTATTAAAATTAAATGTTTAAATGTAAATTTTCAGATAAACACTTTATTATGAGGCACCACGAGGGATAAAGAGACCACTCACTTAAAATGATACTTATATTACCCACCACATTCGACACATTGACATTTTTATGTGTGTGTGTGTGTGTGTGTGTGTTGTTGGTAGGTGTTGCTGACGGCGGTGCAGAGGGAGCTGAGTCAGCTGCAGGAGCTGAACGGCCTGCAGAGGAAGAGAGCCGCCGAGGTCCTCAACCTGCTGCTGCGTGACCTCAGCGACATCGGCGCCCTCATCGGGACCAGCGACGTCAAGGCCGCCGCGGTGAGGACGCACACGCACACGCGCTCCTACACACCTCTCCCTCACACTCACGCCCTAACCTCCCCCCCCCTCTCTCCCTCCCCCTACTACTCTCAGTCCTCAGAGACGAAGGGGAACGGCTCGGCGGTGGAGGAGGAGTTCACCGTCGCTCGTCTCTACATCAGCAAGATGAAGTCGGAGGTCAAGTCTCTGGTCAACCGCAGCAAGCAGCTGGAGAGCGCCCAGGCCGACGCCCACCGCAAGATCCAGGCCAATGAGAAGGAGCTGGCGTCCTGTCAGCTGCTCATCTCCCAGGTAACTGTCGCCTAGGTAACAGTGTTCCCTAGATATCCATCCTGCAGGGAGCTGTAGTTGCTAATCCAGAGTTCAGGGTGAGTTTTTAACATGATGTTTAAGCCCCACTAATCCACTTAAATGTCCCCGTAATTTAAAAATCTATATTTTCTGTTTGCTTTTTAAGATGCCCCTCTGAAGTCACAGTTTTGCACCTTTACATCCAAATTGAAGAAGCCTTGTGCATCATTACACATTTTATATTTCCCCAAAATTCATCATAGTTGGTATGTGTGGAAACTTGACTAGAATTTAAAATACATTTCTAATGCTTTTCCCCACAACATGAGTTTTTAATAAATCCATCAAAGCATCAGAGAGGTTTAAGAGATTCATTTCACTATTATTTATTTACATTTAACTGCATTGTTTATATACTGTATGCAAATCTGCCAGTGAAGTTATAGCATTCAGTACCAGGTCATAAATAACATAAATATTAAACTTCTTGGGTGGTGTTCGATAGATAAAATCTGAAAAATGGGGACCGCTTTTTTGCATGTGAACAATGTCAAATAAAATGTATTTCGGCTGATCTACTGAATGTCTCTGAAGGTCAATACTACCATCCAATAACATTTCCTCTGTTACACTAACTGAAAGTCACTTTCTGGTGTTTTTCAGCACCAGGCCAAGATCAAGTCTCTGACCGATTACATGCAGAACATGGAGCAGAAGAAGAGGCAGCTGGAGGAAAGCCAGGACGCTCTGACCGAGGAGCTCGCCAAACTCCACGCTCAGGGTCAGTACACGAAATGACAAGCAACTATCTAATCTTACTTTATTAGATTTTGATAAAATATTTGATATTTCTTTGATAATTGAGGTGAAAGAAAAATGCCTTCTGTGCAGGTTGAGATAACAATACCTGACTGCTTATAAATCATCTTACCTCAGGAAAAACAATATGACCGAGTTAGATAACTGAATTAGATAACAGAAGCTAATTTTCCTTCTTTGCTGCATCTCAGAGAAAAGGCACGAGGTGTCAGGGGAGGAGAAGGAGAAGGAGGACATCAGCAGACTGGACGGAGACGAGGACATCAAGGTGACCTGAGGGACGCCGCTGATTCTGATATTTACACGACTGTGTACGTCTCTAATGTGGTTATTCGTCTCCATTCTCCAGAAGTCGCTGGAGGAGCAGCTGGAGAACCACCGGGAGGCTCATCAGAAGCAGCTCAGCCGCCTCCGAGACGAGATCGAAGACAAGCAGAGGATGCTGGACGAGCTTACTGAGTGAGGAAATATATACACACGTTGACCTCTGTAGTGTAAAAGCACGGCAGCTCCAGATTTACCAAACAGCTCCATAAAAACTCCTGTATTTTATTTTCATTACAAAATTTAACTTGAGTTGTTTTAGATTTAGATTTCTTTGGCGTCAAGATGCTTTTTGTGGTGCTTTTTAGTGTAAATCCTGCTTATTTTTGTGCTAAAAGTTAAAGTTGCCAGGATATGTATGTGTAGAGAGCTGACCAGAATTAGACATGACGAGATTACATGTGCATCACCTTAGATCCCCTATACAAGTACATATCTATCCAAAACATATTATTAGCTCTTGCAAATTGGTTGTAGACGAATGTTATTTGTAGTGGAACCACATATTTCCTTTCTGTGTTTTGGGTTGTGCAAGATTTTGATTCGTCTTACATGAAATTTGATTCAAGAGTTCTCGAAAAGTCTTGAAAACATGAAAGTAGAGCTTTTTTTCCTCTCACAAATGCTGTAGTGTTGGCAGAATAATATAAAAAACGGTAATATCCAGTGTCATCCATCAGCTCTATCTTGGCTTTCCCAAAGTCTCCATTGAGTTCAGAGGATTTCTTACACATGATTCAGGGTCAGGCTTGATTTCCACTTGAGAAAATGTTCAAAGGAACTACTGAAGAGAAGAAGAAGCTCAGCAGCTCAGTGAATAAAGCCGCTGCATGAAAGCGTTTAACATGTGTGTTCAAAGTCAGGTTCAAAGGCAAGATTCAACGTGACCCAGACCCAGACTTTAAATTCTCTCTGAGAGTCATCTCCTTCGGTCAAGAGGCTCAATCTCAATGCAGGACTTTTGGGTTCAAGTCTTGCTTTGACTTTAAAGTCCCGACCGCACTTTGGAAGCTAATAGCCAGAGAACAAGCTCTAAGGCTGTGTCTGTTTGTAGCTCAGTGAGTTGGTGATGATTGGTGATCACAAACTTGTGAGTTTATGTGTTGTTGCTGCTCTTATTTCCCTATTTCGAGATCAAAGCCAAAACAGCAAAAATGCTGAAATAAAAAGAAGCACAGTGGAAACAAATAAAGTAAATAAATGTAAAATTCTGTAAAATCTCAAAAGTGCTTAAAAGGCATAAAAGAATAAGTGAAGCAATGATTGTTTGATGACACAGATGCAAAAATGATACATATGATTAATATTTTTGGGTTTAAGTCATAATAAGACGTTTTTCTCTCTCTCATAGTCTAAACCAGGGTCTGTTGTTGGAGCAGGAGAGACTCATGTCAGACTACGACAAACTGAAGGCTGAAGAACAGGAGAAGGATGCCAAGCTACAAAAACTCATGTAGGTACCAGTAAACGCAGGCTGATTATTAATTTATCTTGATACAAAACAGCTTGAGCAGCTAAATGTCTGTTTTTTCCGACCAGGCTGCTGAACGAACAGAGCGAACAGGCCAGGGAGGACCTGAAGGGCCTGGAGGAGACCGTGGTGAGTCAATCCTGCCATGTGGCATCAAAATGTGTGATAGGTGATAGGATTTAATAGCGTGAAGGTTAGTTTTAGTTAGTTAAGTGACAGATAAAGGGTGTAAAACGTGTTTGACATATGTATCCTAGTTTCCATCCAGACAGATAGCTCAGTAGGTTGGGCAGCAGCTGTTTGTCTCTGTGTAACAGCAGAGTCGTGGGTTCAATCCCTGTAGTAGGATGGAGATATTTGTTAACTGTAAATCTTTAACATTGATTTATAGAGCACTGCTACTGCCCCCTATAGACTGTTTTATATAAATACTAAGTACACACACAGAGGTTAGAGTGTCATTTGAGAATTTTGCATTTTATCCTGATAGGCAGGCGGCGGGCTTATATTAATAATGAGAGAACAGAATAAGCAGCAAACATGCTGATGGCAAGAGACTTCCAACATTTTTAAAGAGTTCATCAGTAAAACTTCAGCTGTCTGGGACTTTTTGCTGCATAACCCCCAGCGTACAGACCTGTGGAACATCGGGGGAGGACACGGCCCCTCCTCCCCCTTCACCTCCACCACCACCACCACCACCACCTCCTTCCCACTGAGGGAATTGAACCGGCCACCTCACGTCCGCAGATGTATTTGAGGTCTGTGCTGACGACGCCGTCACTCCACCAGGTCCTCTTCGCACTCAGAGATCTTCTCTGAGCGCTTTTCAACCTCCCCTCTGAGTCATCACTTTCAAAAGTCACTGACGGACCCGGGATTCGAACACATCACCTCAAAACATCAACTGAAGCTGCCTAACACAATGAGCCACAGGATCAGGTAGCATCTACCTGTCTTCAGCAGAGGTTTTCAATCTTCAGCAGTGTGTCTGACTTTTAAAAAAAAAAACAAAATATTGCCAGTGGCAGGATTGAACCCACAATCCTGAAACTTCAAAGAAGCTGTCTAACACAGTGAGCTTCACAACCAGATGGTGTGTAAGAGTTTTCCTCGGAGCTCTTCAACCTTTAGCGGTGTGTCTGACTTTAAAAAGTCTCCGACTGTCTCGGGATTGAACTCACAGGCCCAAAACTTCAGTGTGATCATTAAACACAGTGAGCTATAACGTTACACCAATGGCGAGCTTTTGTCAGAGGTTTTATATCTTCTGTGAAGTGGCTCACCTTCAAAATTTACTGACACAGACTTGAACCCACAACCTCAAAAATTTGAGATGGTTGAACAGTTTTCATCAGAGCTGAATACAGCTGCTAACAAGTCAGGACTGAACCCACAACTTCAACAAAGTCGCTGTCTCCTGTTCATTAGCGCTACAGGTGCAACTCTTTGTGCTCTTAAATATCATTCATTGTCAGACATGTATCAAAGTCTCCTCTAAAATATTTTAATTGATTAAGCATCAATTAAATGTATAAATGTCTGTTGTGTCTAATTTCTTCTTCTCTCAGGCCAAAGAGCTGCAGACTCTGCACAACCTGCGCAAACTCTTCATTCAGGATCTCAACACGCGGGTGAAGAAGGTACGTCCGCAGTAGAGAAACAACTTTCCGTTATTTGTGCACACAGTTGTTTGATCTTATTTAGTGTCATTTTTCTGAAAATGCCAGTTTAACATTTCACCCGTATTCTGTGTTTTCAGAGTGCAGAGCTCGACTGTGAGGAGGGACTCGGCAATGTAGCCCAGAAACAGAAGATCTCCTTCCTGGAGAATAACTTGGAACAGCTCACCAAGGTCCACAAGCAGGTAAATATAAGACATTATAGATATGTATAACTTTCTATACATAAAGTCAGAAATGTATGCTCAATTTTAAATACTAATCCTAGAGACTCATGGTTTTTTTGCTCTCGTTCCTGTTCAGCTGGTCCGAGACAACGCAGATCTTCGCTGCGAGCTGCCCAAGCTGGAGAAGCGTCTCCGTGCCACCGCAGAGCGAGTCAAAGCCTTGGAGAACGCTCTGAAGGAGGCCAAGGAGTCCTCCATGAGGGACCGCAAGCGCTACCAGCAGGAGGTGGACCGCATCAAAGAGGCAGTCCGGGCCAAGAACATGGCCAGGAGAGGATACTCTGCACAGATCGGTAAGTGACAGTCGCACACGGAGGACTTGGACAGACGGACAAAAAAGGAGACATTACTGAATAACTGCTTGTTTGTTTGTGTCTCAGCAAAACCCATCCGGCCTGGACATCATCCACTGTCGTCCCCCATCAGCAGCTCCGTCAGAGCCGGAGGCGTCTACACCCACAACAACTAAAACCACAACAGCAAGTTAACCCTGTGAGTTTCTATCTGATGATGCATTTTGAAACTTTTATGCTATAATATTATATGCATTTGTTGATGATTTAACTGAAAATGAATAATCTAAATAAAACTAAAGCTTTGTTTCTTCCTGCAGACAGACCATGAGCAACTCAACGCATGCCCACCACCTCACCTGGAACCACAAGCCCCGCCCCTCCCTTTGGAGCACCAATCGGAGGCCATCACGACAGACTGTCATCGAAGCAACATCCAAACATACTGTACATATTGATATGAGATGTGAACATATTTAATTTGCTGAATGTCGATATCAGAGGCCTCATTTATAAAATGTACGGCTTTACGTCTCACAGTAAATTGTGCTTTTCGGGAAAAATGATCAATCAATACAATCAATCAGATCCAATTATCTGTGATTGTTTCATCTGTAGTCATAATTATGCAACAGAATAAAGTGTAACAATTATAAATGAGGCCCTGAGTTTATTAAGGTTAAGACATGAATAAGAAGTGGTGAAAATCAAGGCCACAAGTTTAGAAGATGACCTGTTATTTTGTTTATTTAGGATTGCGACTGTTTGTACTGCTTTTCGATGCTTGAAGTTAGTCAGTTAGAGCAGGTGGACCTTTAGATTTATAATTTAATCTTAAACCAGCATATAAGAATTTCACTTTTTTGGGATTAACAGTCAATGCCTTTGCAGCTAACGCAGGGCCTCTGTTATTACAGCTCGTGTTATGAATAATTTGAAAATGAAACGCAGTCAGTTCCTACAGACAAAAAGTCACGCTTGCAGCAAAAACATACACACATGGCTTGTAAATTCTTATTGTGATTGGTCATGAATGCCCCGGTTGCATTACAGTGCTAACATCTTGTGTTGTCTCGGGAGTTTGTGTCACTTGTTATCACGTTTTCTCATTTACGATCACCTGTTTCAGTGACAATCTTCAAAAAAAAACAGACACTAGCAAGCTTGAAAAAGTTAAGTCCCCTGCTGAAATATTTTTCACTGACATGCAGAAGGTGAAAGTTTTAAAAGAATGTGCTTCAAACAGCCAAAAAAATCCTAATTATATGCTGTTTATTTAATTACAGAAGGCCTCTAAAAGAAAAGTTTTGTGACTCTTAACGCTGCAGGGACACTGACCAGCCAATCAGATGTTGCCTGAGCTAACAGAGCTGCACTACGTACTACTTGGTTTGTTGTATTATGATAGAAAACTGCAGCAGGAACAAATACAAGTTTAGTTTTCTAAAACCTCTCCTTCTACGGTCCTAAGAGTCTTGTAATGTTCTGCACTGACTCTGTAAAACTCTCGATCAGCCAGTCAGAGCTTTTAAGAACACAGAGACGCAGACAGAACAAAACATCTCTCTCAATCCGATGCAAACGCTAAAAACGACAATAAGAATCCCTCTGATTGGTTTAAAAAGTCTGTTTTTCACTCTGCCACCCCTTGTGCCTTTAGAAACACCTCAACCACCAGAATAACAGACTTCCACTGAATTACACTCTGTTTGGCATCTTCCGAATCATGATCTTAACACATAAGTTTTGCAGAGTAACTTCCATTTCCTCTTTTAAAAATTTAAGGCAAAAGATTGTAACTAATGAGACCCCTTTACCTGCTAATTGAAGATATATTAAATGTCTGCGCTGCTTTCCTTTGGGCTGCCAGTTGAGCATGTTTTTGAATGTATATTATTATCTCCTTTTGTTTATGCAAGATGGTATTTTTAGTTGCAACAATTCCCAGGAAGCCGCTTCGGGATCGTTGCTTTTGTTGCCCCAGAAGTTGCCAAGGAGCATCTCAACTCTGAGCCTGATTATCCGCTTCTTGATTTGACGTTTAATTGTAAACGGGCTGCCAGCTGTTTGTTTAATCGTGGCTGTTTTGACTGAGCAGGACATGACGAAGAAGTGAATGTAACTGCATGGACTAGAGCTTGTGTTAAAGGCATGCTCAGGGAGGACAAACTGAGGTGATTTGTACACACCGTGCGCATTTACCTCATCATCATGTTTTTTTTTGGTTTCTTGTTTCTTTTGGCTGTGGCATCATATCTCTAAATATACCTACAACTGATGCAATTAAAGCTAATAAAGATATATCTATTTAACTTTCATCTTTTTTTGTCATTTTGTGTGAAAACAGAGCCGTGACTTCTACACGTCTTGTCATGATATAATCTTTAATCCCTATACATATACAGTATTTCCCTCTGTAACATTGCACATTATCATCATCGGTTTTTGGACAGAACAGACAGATGGGGTATTTTGGTCAGGTCACAAGTAAATTAATAAAAATAATCAATAAATAATAGAAAAATCTTCTTCACACAATCACATATAAAGTTCTACATATTGAATACAACAATGTAACAGGACGGTTAAACCATTGTATCTGTACAAATAGATTTTCACGTGTTTTTTTCACATATTTCACATACTTTATGATATACTGCACTTTTGGCCAACATACAGAAAAGCGGAGGGTTACAGGCGTAACCCCGGTTCTCTGAGTCTTTTAAAGGTTCCCGAGAGTGAGGATGCTCATGAGTAAGTTTCTCGTCTCCGAACCTGGGCCAAATAATATTTAAAAATATCTTTTGGGTGATTTTTATCCTGTTTGAAACAGTGTAGTGGGTTTATGTTCGTGCTGCTCATGCGCTTAATCCCTTCTCATAATCCGAGCAGGTTAAAACAAGAGTCACTGGTAAATATGATTTGTCCCAGGTGTGTTCTTTTTACACGATACTCAGCTTCAGTAAGTTCCTTTTCTCTCGCGTTGAAGATGATGCTGGCGGAAGATATTTATGTTATAAAGCCAACACACTGCACACTTTTACTGCAGAGAAAAATGAAATCAGGTGACGTTAACAAACACTCTGGTAAACAACAAAGTCAGGACTAGGTTTTTCTAAAAGCACCTTTTGACTAGGCCCATCTTTGTGCTGTTCACTGACAATGGAGTAGGTGCTACTGTACAGCCATGTCCTTAATAATGCAGATAAAGTTGAAAATGTTGGTTATGTGTCAGGAGTAGTTTGTAGTTTGTGGTATCCTATGATAAGTGCAAATCATTTGTTCCACGTTCGGTCTGAAACTACTGCAAGTAGGCAAATGTTTTCTCACACATTAGGAACTTATATACTCTACAGTCATGTATGTATTTCCCTCTATATATACAGACATACGTATGTCATGTACGGAGCCCGGGAGGGGCCACGGACAAAAGAAACTAATTTGTGCTCTCGATTTAACAATTTGTGCGCACGGATTACTAGTTCGTGACAAGGAATGTTAGGATGTTCACACTGTGTGTAAATCCATAACGGCACAGAGCGACCTTACTGTGCTGACAGATGACTGAGTGCGTTTGGTGCCCCTCTACAAGAGGGGAACAGTCAAAACAATTAAATCAAGAGCACTAATTAAGTAATCTGTGCGCACAAACTATTAAATCGAGGGTATGAATTACTAAATCGAAAGCACAAATTAGTTATTTTTTTCTCCATGGCCCCTCCTGGGCTCTGTAGTCATGGTTCTGTTGCTGTGAGTTTGGGTCTTTCTTTCTGCCCACTACTAATGTAGTGTGAAATCTCTCCCACTGAACATGTGTAGGCCACTTATTCCAGAAGCTTTAAATGATTTTCCACTTGCTTTCAGAGCACTGTTTGCTGTTTACAGAGCAATGTTGAAAAAAGAGAGCACCGGCAAGTTCTTAAAAATTGGTATGACATCACCAATCGCCTGACATAGCGATCACAAAGATGTCATTTTCAAAATGCTCCATTTCAGATGTCCATACATCTGCACCTTCAAAGATATTATATTAGGAGAATATGTTTTTAGTGTGAATGGATTGTGGGCCAAAATGGAGGAAATAAAACCTGATTTTTATATTTATCCGCATTATTAGCACCTGGTCTAACGTAGTCAAAAGCTGCACGTGGGAAACCGAGCCCTGGTCATTCAGCACAGTTTCAACACAGATGCACACACGTTCTCATGCATCTTCAACCTTTCACACAACCACACAGAGCACCCACCCATGTGCACTCCCCACACAGAAACACCCACAGAGACAGACGTACACGGTGCCCGTTTAGTTTTTACACCCAGGAGTCGGGGGAGCCGGTGAACTTGTTTGCCCTGTTTGAAGGCCTCCGTGTGGTGGAGTAGAAGTCCACGTAGTTGGTGTTGGCTTTGAATCGGAGCGTCTGGTTGGCGTAGCCGTCGGGGGAGGAGGGGGTCAGGTGGGCCGGTTCGTCCTCGTAGGGCTCCTCTCCGTAGCCTTGTGGGGACGACAGGTACATTCTGTAGCTGTTGTAGTTCTTCCTGTTGGGTTCGTCGTAGAATGGCTCTGCGTGCTGGGAGAAGAAAAATGATTGGTCCATTAAATGAAGGAGAATAGTAAAAAAGTCCAAGAGCCCTCTTCTCTCTTCAAACTGCTTGTTTTGTCTAACTACCAAAACCTCCAAATATTCAGTTTCTTATCATCGACTAAGAATATTGATATTTCAGAAGCTGGAGTCAAGGTTTTTTTGCCTAAAAAACGACTTAAAGGGTTGTCCTCGCAATATCTCTCAATTATGAAATGACTGCTTTTTTCTACTTTCAAGTAATGCTAATTCATGTTCCCATTAATAGAAAAACAAGCCAGGATTCAATACATTTGTGGCTGACTTTTCTTACCTGGGACCTTCTCAAATCCTCTCCTGACTGGGAGGAATATGTCCCAATGAAATACGGTGTTTTCTTCTCAGACCCTAAAGTAGAAATTACCACACAAACACAAACAGGAGAAAAACATAAGCTTAAACACAGATGCCAAGATGACTTTTACACAGAAAGCACCAAACCTGTGTATTACTATCCATTTACTGTATGAGTGAGTGGTTAGACACCAGTGGTCCACACACAGATCCCTGAGGGACGCCACATTACCAGCAAATCAATACAAACCTGTGTACTGCCGTTTGTGTAAACTGTTGTCTCCGTAATACGTGTCGAGTTGCATAGATGACTGCGCCCTCTGGTAGTTTGAACTGTGTCTTCTTATCCCGAGCATCGCTGGCGAGGATGTTGCACTACCACCTGAGAAAAAAATATAAAAAGATTTTTTTTTCACAATGGTAAAAAATTGATCACAGTGACTTTCCCATCACAGATTTTCAGATCTTTTGTTAACAGGAATCTGTTTCAGACATAAAACGAATGTCAGTTCGGCCTCACTCACCGGCTCTCTCACCTGATTGGATGACGGGGGACATCTGTAGAGGGCTGGTGGGCAGGGTCGGCTGTGAGCGGTAGCGATCTCGCTCCAAAGTGGAGACGGGAGTGATGAAGTGAGTGTAATTCCATCCATCCTGCACACACAAAGTTCACCTACATTCAGTCACGTTTAATCTGGAGGTTTTAGTGCAGGAATCTAATATCACAACGATAATTGTTGATATTTGGACACATAAAAATGTTAAATTATTCTACAACAGGTCTTTTCAAGTTAATATGGCTGTTTTTGCTTATGTGATTAAAGTATTCCTGAATATATCTTTCTCTCAGATTAAGGCTGTGTAATCTGGAAACAAAAGTTATGATAACAAATGGACCTTTTTCTAATATCTATGCATGCAACATATAATATTCTACATGCTCCTCTATGGGTTGAGGACATTTCTACAACAAAACACTATTTAAAAAACATAATAGTTGAGCTAAAGAAGATTTTCTTAGATGTGAATTGAAAGCATTTTTTTTAGACGTGTCTGGTGGTACTGACCTGTTTGTAGAGGCTCCTCAGCTCTCTGTACTGCCACAGCGTGTTCAACACCTGAGCTGCTGCCTTCACAACCTTCATCGAGTACCTTCGACACCAGGACACACACCACATATTATTACCTGTATTATTAATCATTTGCAGATATTGTCCTGTTAATGTCTAATGTCAACACACAAAAGGCTGTAATAATTCCCCACAGAAAGACCCCAAACTTCCCAACTAAACTGTGCAAAAGCAAATTATTCCTATTAATTCATTTTATTACAGGTAAATAGAGGTTAAAGAAAAAGTTAATTTTAGAAAAGAACCAATTTAATTACTCTTTGCAGTCAAATGGATTTCTAAAAGAGACAAAGCAGACTTCAGCCTGAAAAAATATTTCTACATATAGTTTTTCTGCTGTTTCGTACCCTTTCCCTCGCCCTTTGCTGATGTCCACCAGCTTCTCAATGCCTCCACTGTCGGCTAAAGCTTTGGCGTTCTCCATGTTGCGGCTGGTGACCTCGTGCAGCGTGCAGCAGACCGACGCCACCGTATCGTCCGACAGCACTGTTGGACTGCCGCCGGGCAGCCGGTTCACCAGATCCCGCATGGCATACTTTCCTGCAGGAGGAGACACAGAATACAGAATATTTTAAGCTTCTTGCAAAACTTTGCTTTACAGAAATTGTAAAAGTTCATCCTGCATGTTCTTTAAAGAAATCCTCTTTACTAGCTAACGAGATATTTTTGTTTGTTTGTTTGTTTTGAAAGGCAGCAGTTCTTGATTTATGTGCAGACAGGAGAAAACACAAAGATTATTCCACCATCTCCACAACTGTTGTCCACAAGGGGGCGATGTGTTATCACTCTCACAATTGGAATGAATGGACTTGTGTCACACTGTGATGTAATATAAAAACCTGTCTTGAACAAGCTGTTGATGTTCTTGCCTGAAGTGTGAAGATGATCTTTTCACAGTTTGAGCGATCTGTTTGTGTGAGTGTGTATCTGCATTTCAGTGTGTGAGTGTGTGTGTGTGTGTTTGGACCTATCAGCTCCTTGTTCCGGCCATCCAGCGCCATGTTGCGTAGAGCGGTGGCGACGGAGCAGACGACCCGGTCGTTGTCCATCCTCAGCAGCTCCACCAGGATGGGCAGACCTTTCTCCTTACGCACCGCCGCTCGGATGTAGGCCGAGAACTAGACACACAAACACACACAGACATGCACAAAAATTATGGCTGAAAGAACTGACTTGACTCTCCACTCTGGTTGTTAAATGCTGAAAAGTAGACTGTGTTTATTGATATCTTCTGAAACTCTTTATGTGGTATCAGTCCAGATTTTTGTGAAAATGTTGTAGTTTCAAAGTGTCACATTTTTAGAAAAACAGCCTTTTTTAAAACTTTTTAATCCAATTTATCCTGCAGAAGAGCATGTAAGGTATAAAATTCTTCAAAATCTGAGACATGATGTTTTTACTCAATAATAAGGACAACAAGGATGTTGCAGAGAAAAAATAAAGCAACTAAATTTGGCAGTTTCATGTGAGTTTTGATTTCAACTGAAGCATAAAAATCGTCACCCGCAGGATTGGGAAATTCGACAAATCTAATATTACTCAGATACTTTGTTTGGCCTTTCTAGTGTCAGAAGAAGATGAAGAGTCATACCTTCCAGTTTCCAGCAGAGAGGTTCTGCAGCGACCCAGCGGCGCCCTCCAGCGTTGCAGGGTTTGAGCTCTCGGCCAGCAGGTTGAGGTACGGCTTCACCACCATCGGGTGCCACAGCAGCTCCGCTCCCCTCATAGTCTGGGAGAAACCTGGGATCGGCCCGATGCCGTCCCACTGCACGAAACACACAAGGCAACATGCGGAATAATATATTAGCAGGTGTGTTTAAAACTCTGCAGATCTTCCCACTTTAGTTTAAAAGTAGTAACTCTGGTGGCACCAAATAACCATAATGAGACATTTAAAAACTATAACTCTTAGTCATCAAACAAAACATCTGCGCTGCTCTTTCCAAACTCATGAAAGTGAGTCATGAGGCTTTTGTTCACAAGCCCTGGTTCTCCAGTCCTTTTAAATCTATAACAAGCCAAATACAAAACTCCAACAAACTCACTTTTTTTTATTCTGGTTTTGACAAAAAGGCAACAAACAACTGAAAGCTGAGGCCAATGCAAGTGCTTCAAGGTTCCTGCAATGGGTGATTTCACAGAAGCTACATCCATCTTTTTCTGAAAATGGAGACTCAGGAAAACAAAAACAGTTGCATGTTTGATATCACCATCTCTTTTTTCATTACAGTCTCAGTTACAGCTAAACTGACCATTTAATGATCAAACTATTGAAATTCAGGTCATCTTAAACTGCAGCATCTATTAGATCTGACACTGGAGTCCAGCAATTTCCTTAGCATAAAATCAGACAAAACAAATCTCAATTATAACATCACAAATATGGAAACAAAAATATCTCTACTAAATAGATTTCTGGAAGCACATATCAAGGGAAATTAGGATCTCAGGTTTTCTCGTCTCACTTAAGGGGATTTCTAAGAAAATTCATTGCGTACCACCTGCTTCCACTTCAAAAAGCAAATGACATTAAGGAATCTGTTATGAGACACTGAAATGTGACTCCACTCATCCAAGGAAGGCTTCAAAGTTTATCCTTTTAGAGTCAGAGATCAAATTTGATGAGGTAGGACTGGCAGTGCAGTGCATGGTATTGAAAGTTTGGCTGTAACAGAGGCAGACAACGCAATTTCAAAAGCAGCCGGGGATTCGGAGCTGGTTTAATGAGGAAACACATTTACTCAGCTTACAAATCGGACAAAAACATTTCTCATGCTGTCTAATTAAGAGTTCAAATCGAGCTGTTCCTTGAGAAAACTCAATTAGCTTCACCTTTCAGGAGGTAAATCATTGCATTTACTCCTGTTAAAAGCTGATTTTCATTTGTTGCCAAACTTCCGCTCCAAAACTCCCAAAACAAACCAGGAATACTCTCAGTTTTCCATATTTTTACATTCCTCCTTCTGTGTTTGTACCTTGTCGTCGGGCCAGCCGCCCCTCTTCCTGCCACGCCTCCTCTTGCCCCAGCAGAGGTAGTCCAGCTCCTTGGCCGGGGAGGAGAAGCCCAGCAGGGTGTCCAGCTCCTGGTTGCCGAGGAGACGAGAGGAGGGCATCTCCACCTCCAGCCGGTACGAGAGGTTCCTCAGGGTGCAGACGCTGTTCTCCACGATCTGAGGAAGGGGATGTTAATATTACAAATTACATTTATTTAGCAAATACTGTAAAAACTCGTGGGTATATCCTTGTAAATATAATATAGTTTTTCCTTTTTAATGTGTTCTTGAGTTCTACTTTTATATACTTTGTTCTATCTTATTTCCAGATTGATTGTTTTCTATTGGTATGGTAACTGGTAGCTCAGTGTGTTTTTAAGTGACAAAAGCAAGTGTGTGTGTGTGTGTGTGTGTTTTTGTAGCACCTTGCTGTCGTAGTCGGAGGTGTTGACGCAGGCTTTGAGGACGTGAAGCAGCGAGTCGACCAGACCCTCACAGCAACGCAGCTGACTCCTCGCCTCCTCCCCTGCTGAGCTCAGGTTCCTCCACACACACACACACACACACACACACACACACACACACACACACACACACACACACAGAGCCACAGATTAATTCAGACTGAGGTGCAGTGTGTGGATTCCCCCACAGGGTGGCTTCAAACCTGCCCGGATACAGTAAAGGAGGGAGCTGATCCTCCAATAGGAACCTTCAGCCGCTGCTAATGGAGAGCTGACATGAGAAGACTGCACAACAGCACAGAAATCCCACAATGCATTTCTATACCATCAATCTACAGCCTCTGTCAGTCTCAGTGTAGTGAAACACTGGAGGCTTCTGTGTACAGAGATGTAATTTCCCTGCAGCTCAGAATCACTGAAAGCTGCCCTATTAGAGGAAATATATTCATTAGTTTCAATATAGATATGAACAAAGATGTTTTTTAAGTTGTTACACTTTCATTTTGTTTGAGGAGTGAAATTTGAAGTTACTGCATTTCTAAGAGGCCGTACTTGTCATCAGTCTTGAGGGAAAAACACACTTGGACTTGTTTCCAATTGGCACAACAGATTAACACCCATCCAAACAGACCAGTCTGCAGAAACCGAACTGGGAAGACTCCACTCAGCAGGTTTACTTCATTTAATTTAGAGGAGCTGTTGGCTAATCAGAGTCTAATACTGTGAAGCATCGTCAACAGACGTTGCCTCAAGCTCTGCGATGCAGGTTTTTATTTTCATATTTTGAAAACGGAGCTACCACAGACAGACGTAGTGCGTCTCCACTACCTGCATTTGGGAGTGTACAGAAATTCAGATATTTTGGAAAAATGTCCTGAAAGTTTTATCAACAATTATTCGGGTTGTGTTGCGTCTGTGCCCAGGACTCTAAGTCAGTGACATTTCCTGCAACTGGGCAATAGAAGAACTGTTTGTTTTTCCAGCACTTCTTTATTATTAAGTTGGATATCTGGGAGTTCAGAAAAATCAAGAGTTTCCCAGTTATAATTACAACTTGGATGTTGACGTGAACACTATTTACAAGTCAGAAACTAGTAATTAAGGTAACTCCGATATGACATGAGCACACCCACTTTGTGATAGAGTGTCCACTTTTGTCCCTGACGAGCTTTTTAAAATCTGCACGCTGATACAGTCATTACGGAGCCTCGTCACCTTCTGCGGTGAACAGTTGGACAGCCTCTTATTTAACTGCCTTTACTGTTTCTGACCTCATCTGGGAGGTCCCAGTCTTTACTAAACATGCTTCACATTTTCATCTCCCCAGATTGTCAACACCTGGGCAAGCTAAAGAGTGAAATTTAAATTGTGAACTGTTTCCTAACAGAAAAGAGAGAGCTGGATTTAACAACATTAGATTGCTGTATTCTTTCTTCTTTTTGGTTTTCTTTGGTAAAAAACATCACAGACAGGCCTGCTTGGAAAATATAAGTGTGCTGATGTCCTTTCTGAGGCCAAACTGGGTGGAAAAAAATTAGCTGTTTGCCTGTAATTCATATTTTAAAGATAACTCACTGGTATAAAAATTGTGAATGTAAACCCTCCTCCTGAGCTTTGGCTTTTAAGACACAAAGATATCATTCTTGCTGTTATTCGCCACTGTAGGCAAATGTGGGCACATGCAAACTTAAGACCTCATGCCTGCATAAAATCTCCATTACAGAGCCTCTTATTGATGGATTATACATCTGTGATTATGTGCTGTGGTTTTACAGAATCATTAAGATGAAAAGCAGGCAAAAAAAACAAAAAAAAACAAGCAGCACAGACGACCGATAAATCCAAGAGTCATCCTTGCATTTCAAAATGAGAATCAATTTAATGAGCTAACGGCACGCCTGGTAACTCAACAGGCTTAGGAGGTGAGGCACTGTGTTAAATCTATTTTCATTAAGAAATGAGAATGGATTTTTGTGGTTTTTGGGGCAGTTTTGACTGTAAATGGTTATACTGTGTAAATGTGAAGCAGGGAGGTGATTAATATGTATAAACATGTTCATTAAAGCCTGTGATTAACTTTGATAAATAACCGCAATAATGGAAGTGTTGATAATTAGAGTTTGCAAAATATATTAAAAAGTAAAAAATGGCAAATTCAACGAAACTCTTCTACAAACTCATCAGCGGAGGGCGTGTTTGATTCGTTCCTCACCTCAGACAGCCGGTGGTGTTGCGCAGCAGCAGGGAGGACTGGAACTTGACCTTGTGTTCGTCGCGGTGCGAGACGCTGCTCCAGCCCGAGTGGGGGATGACGACCGTGTTGGTGAGCGTGGTCAGAGCGTCCCGGATGATGGTCATCTTCACCGCGTCGCACGAGGAGAGGTTCCACAGGACGCCTGCAGGTGCAGGGAGAGAATAAAGAAGGATTCAGGCGCATCAAATCATTTGAAATTGCAAAATTTACAAGTTTTTCTAGAATTAAATTACTAGTGTAGATTGGATTTTCTTTTTGCGTAATATTTTGGGGCTTTGACTGCAGCTGGTAAATAATATATAGTATGTTTGTCTAAAAGGGGCCAAGAAAACACATTTCTCTTCATTTTTTCAGACTTATTGTTATTTCTGATCCACCCAAGAGCTTGATCATGCAATCCCAGTATCATCATTCTTATAAATCAGCATAACCATAGAGGAAAGTGCTGTTTTATGACTGATTGTGCCACTACAGTCACTACAAGCCATTTCGGAGGTCTTGTTCCACTTAAATTTCATATTTGGCTCATAAAATATTGCCTCTTTGAACAGCAAATTTTAAAACCCACGCTTTCTCTCCAGTTTTATAGCCTTTATGTTATGTTTTTTTCTTCATACAAAGCACTTTGTACCTTCTGCTTTGAAAGGAGCTATATGAATAGTTTTATATGAAAAGTTTGCCTGCTTACTTAGATAAAGTAAAATGATTAAAAACCGAAAACATTGAAAAATGAGGGCAAAATAAAACTCAAAAGCCATAAAAAAAAAAAAAAAAATGAGATTAAGATAATCATCAACTATTAAGGCTTCCAAACCTTACTAGCACATATTTTCAGCGTGGGTGTGAATAAAACCACAACAGTGTTAGAGCCTCGCTCCACTCTGCAAGCTGCAAGAGACAAAATGTATATAAAAATACATTCATGTCATCTGTCTATATCACAAAGTGTTAATGTAAAAGAGAGGAGTGATAATTACGGGACATTTCCAGTGAGGTGGGAAAAAAGTCGACTCAGAATTTAATTCAAACTAGAGCTCTTTTCTTTTAAAATAGGGAAAGATAGCGTTGTGTTTTTAAATATTTAGGTATATTACTATAGATTAGTTTGTGTGCCCTATTCAGGATAATGGTAAAGAACATTTTAGGTGAAAAGACAAAGACAGAAACTAGACGTCCTGCAGCCATTTGAGTCCACCGAAGTATGAAGTGCAGCTTTAATAATCCACATCCTGACCTGAGCTGTAAAAATAGAAGTTATCCCAAAGCTTTATAAAAAAATGAGGACTCTGTTCTGTGTTTTGCTCAAGAATCTGAGCCGTCTCGCAGCTTCATATCTCCTGGTATTAAACAGTATGTGTGGTGTGGCTGCAGAGCTTTCAGCGGCATCCTGTTTCCAAAGCACATTATCTTAGCATCTGTCCCGAGGACTGTGCCGAGATCTGTTCTGTCAACACTGCGCGCTGAGTGTTTAAGCCGCTGCCGCTCTCACCTCCCACAGAACAGCCGATACACAGATTAATACACTGCCAGCCAGTCAGACAGCAACACAGACAGACACTCAGCCAGCCGGACGCCCGGGCGACCAGCGAACCAAGCAAGCAGGCAAACACCCACACACACATATCACAGAGGGATTTTAATGTGTCACGTTTTGAAAACCGTTTTTGTCAATGTGGATGCTGCTTTCACCTGAACTACCCATCAAGGGAGACTTTTAATGTAGATGCTCAGATCCTTTTATCTGGGAACCTTCTTGATTCTTTGTTGCCTCACAAGTTTTATTTTCCACAAAAACAGTTAAAATGAGGCCCAAGAAGAATCATCTTTGCTGTGAATCCAGGGCATTTTTGCTATTTTCTCATTAACTACTGCACCAGCTTGAAAGAAAAATATGCCCCACATGTCCCATGATGGTCTAAAACTAAATATATTTTCATGCAAATGTGAGGATTAAAATATTCTTAATGTTTCTTACTATTAAAATAACAGATTGAGAGAACTGTGCAGCCTTGGTGGAGATAATCACTTTCAGAGTGCATTCTTGTTTTTATCCTTTACTTTAAAGAGCAACATGCAGGTTGAATTTCTTACTGGATTTACAGTTTATGTATCATGTGAAAAGTTAATGTATGATTTTATTAGTTTAATGAGACATAAAGGCAGAAATTCGGAGGTAAAAGTAGGCGTTTTGGGCAGTGCCACGTCATATAATGACACATAAGGGAGTTGTGCGTTAGTAGGCAGCAGTGAGTCTGTAATTTAGTGAATCTGTGTTTCATTTTTTAGCATTTTTGTCTGTTTTGTCAGATTCTATTCTCTGTGTTTACTCATGAATAACCAACTAAACCTCCACACTGGCGAAGCAGACCTACCGGTGACCAGCTCGCGCACTTCGTTGTCGGTCGTCTTCCTGAGGAGGCGCAGCAGGGCGGGGACGCCGCCGCAGTTCCTCAGCGCCACCTTGTTGTTGTCAGTGGCCTTGCCGTACACCAGGTTCCTCAGGGCTCCACAGGCGCTCTTCTGCACCTCGGCCACCTTGTTATCCAGCAGGTCTACCAGGTGCTGGATGCCCCCCAGGTGACACACCTGCAGACCAGGGGCCAATCACAGAGATGGATGAACTTCATGCCAAGTTTAGACAGCATACACACCTACACAGTACACTGATTAAGGCTTCCTGTCATCTGCTATCATCATGAATATGTAAATTATTATTGCTGAAGCTTTTACTGTGAGAGATTCTTTGAAAAGAGACTCTGAGATTGAAAACCAATTTGTCCTGCAAGACGAAAAGTTGTGTCACCATCATCAAGTTGACGAGTAAAGTGGAGTTTCATTGTCCAATGTCAGATCAAAGAAACATGAGAGAAATATAAGACTAAGAATGCACTTTCCTTTTCTTTTAGTGCATTCAGAGTGAGTTTTGGATTTATGCCTCTCAGATTCAAAGGGATAACTGTCACCGGGATGATGATATTATAGGTAGCAGCCGTCAAGAGTACGATTTGGATTCCGACACTAAAACTGCTAAATTTACATCATGGTCAAGGTTCAGAATACGTTTATAGTAAGTGGTGGTTTAGTATCTGTTGTTTAACTGCTGACAGATAAATTCAAGGTACAAAACAATTTCCAAATGTAAAGTGTTTTATAATAAAAGCTTTCAGAACTGAATGGAAACTATGACAATTAAAATAATTTGTTTCTTGTTTTTTGAGGGTTTGAGTCTTTTTGAGATATTGACTTATGACCTTCTTTTGGAAAAAAACATACATTTTCAATACAGACCTTTAGTGTTTTGGTGTAGTGATCCTTTTTAATTCAAATGGCACAGTCAGTTTGTTCCAGGTGATCCTCGGTAACAGTATCAGTTGAAGGTCTAAAATTTGAATTATGGGTGGCATGAAAATCCAAACTACAACGATATATTGATTTCATTTTTAACTTTCTTTGCACAAAGTACACATTAGAATCACCATTTTAAAAAAAAACTTCATGCAGCGAGGGATTTCTGAAATGGTTTTGAATGTAACACGGACTGAAACACGCAGAGCATCACTGATGGCGTGTTCAAAACTTTCTCATCTCAAAATAAACCCGTCTCAGGAGAGCAGCAGACATTCCCCGTTTCTCTCTTGATTGTGTGTTCAAACCGTCACTGAAAACATTTGTTTCTGGTTAAACGAGCAGGCGTGTGTCCAGCCCGCTCCAAAGGCTAATTAAAAGCTCATCACCAAACAAACCAAACGGCACTAAAATGGCTCTTGCGTGAAGCTCCACCATCGTGCTGGAGTCATTTATTTCACGGGAAGCAGAGCAAAGAGAGAGCTTGCCGCGTTTCAGCGTGTCGGAGCGCCGGCACATTTGGCACTAACGTTTCCCAAACTTTTGTTGGAGCAGATGGCGCTTTGGCTCAGAGTTTAGCAGCCACGATCTCAAAAAAAAAAGAAGTAAAATTTCTGCTGTAAGCTGAGAATCCATTCTTAGAGACAACAATGCAGGAATATAGCAGGAGATATCTGAGGCAATGTAAAGGAGCAACACCTGCAGCAATAAGAAATTAAATCAATCAATCTAGTCAATATTTCACAGTGTACCTGTCAGTTTACTGCATAGGAAAATATCAGCTTTTTGTCATTTTAGACTAACATACTGATGCTGTTATCAAAAAACCTTAAAATAGCATTGAATTGTCTTTATTTGTAGTATTATTTTGTTCTAATTTATTAGTTTAAGTTAGTTCTTTGCAAAAAAGAAAATGACAATACAAGAAAATAGAGGATTTAAACACTGTAACTTGTATATATGTGTAATATAAATGTGTAATATGTCAGTCATTTCTTTGTTTTTTGTATTATAATATAAGTGTGCTCATTAAATGATATTTTGTTGATTATATGATGCTTGTTTCTATTTTTTCTTTTCATTATTTGAATTATATCTCCTTTAAATCACAAGTGTAATCCTCCAAAAGATCATTACTTTGAAATATTACATACTGTATAATGACTTAATATATAATATAAATTATATATTATGCAGGGCTGCAATTACTTCCATTATTTCCATTATCAATTAATCTGATTAATAATTACTCTATAAGATGTTTTCTTTGGGAAAACTGACTAAACATATTTCAATTAAAAACTACAAAGACTGAATACTCAGAGTATTACAGTGTTTGTTGTGGAGTGAAACCTTTAAATGTGGCAGCACCTTCCTCCACTTGAGGAGTGAGTCATGACTGTGACGTCCATCTTGTTATTTTTACCCACACAGCGGCCCTGCGTGTCTCTTCACACCTTACCTCCACCTTCACCCTGTTGTCTCCGTAACACAGGTGCTGCAGGTAGGCGGCGGCGTTGGCCTGGACGGAGGGGAAGTGATGCTGCAGCATGTGGATGACCTCCGGCAGCTCGGGGTCACGCCAAGCAAACTCCCTGAGTGTAAAGAAAGAGAAACACTTTCAGCAGAATCCTTTTACTTTCCACTTCAACACTCTCCTCTTTCCTCCACGTACTTTATATCTGAAGTAATTTCCATTTTGTGCTTTAATACTGCAATCCATTGTACTCAGAACTCAAAAGTGCAATGCAAAGGTCATTCAAGTGGAATTCCAAGTCAGAAACTCGGGCGCACACAGTGAGCAGTAAGCAGAATGACCTTTTCATCATTTTTTACTTTGCGTCATGTTTGCACCGTGAAATACGCTGTAACAACTTTGTAGCTGCCATTTCCATTCAGTTGATTTGTGCTTGATAGAAGTCTGCGCTACTCGCCTGCTCCTCCCGTCTCTTCTAAAGTGTGTTAATCTGTTAAATCAGCTGCGTGTACATGATCCTCCAAACATCAGTTTGCTGCGGGCGTCCATGTTTTCCCGAGCAGATGCACTGGAAGTCGGTAATACCGACTCGGAACTCTTTACTTCCGACTTGCAATGGATTGCAGCATAATTACAGGCCGAGAATGTGATTAATGATAGCATTAGCATGCAACTCATTATCAGGGAAAATGTTGATACTGCTACCAACATGATATCCAAGTTATGGTACAGATATTTCTTTTTTTCCCTTTACCTCACACTCAGAAATCTAAAAATCAATCTTCTCAAATGCATCAGAGTTTAATTCAAATACATTTGTCTTAACACAAAGCAGCTGTACACTAAACTATTGTTCAAATCAGGAATAAGTAAACAAGAATCTGTCTAACCAAGCATTTGATACCTTTCAGTATGTAACAGTTTTTGATATTCAGTTTTAAAACTTTCCAGCACGTGTTTCCACAACTGTATGTAAATAATGTTGATGCATATACTGTATGTACAAGTGTTTTGTATTGATTTTAGTAGCAGTTTTAAAGCCATCGTTGGCAAACTTCCTGGTTACCTCGGTGAAATGCTTTCTCCTGTTTCTAACAGCTGTCAGATCAGATCATCTAGCTGGATAATCTTCAGTGTCCCTTGAGTCTGCAACGTCTGAACTTGGTAAAACTGCATTTTCATATTTTGCACCCTGGGCATGGAAAATTTTCAAGCTGGCAGGCTGAGTGAGTGGCTTCTGTTAAATCTTTTATCACACCGCCTTCCCTGATTTTACTTGATGCTACTTTTATTCTTTTTAATGGGTTTTACTATTTTTTAAATTTATTGTCAGGCGGGCTTTTTAATGTTATTCGTTTAGCACTTTTGTTCTTTTATTGCTGTGTGTTTTTATGTGATTCTTGTGAAGCATTTTGTATTTTTCTGTTAAGTGCTACATAAATAAAGATATTAACATTATAAGATAAACTTCTCAGATCCTGTTTTGTTGTGTTGTTGTAAATTAATGTGTTTTTATGTAACTTTCGACCACATTGACTGTGTACCTGGGGTCTTTGTGGATGCTCTCGATGGACGGCGTGCGCGTGGCCACCCGCTCCACCAGTCCAGAGTGCCGGTGGGAGAAGACGGGCTCGCCAGAGACCCTGTAGGAGTCGACATACAGAGCTGCAGTGCTCAGCCCGTAGCTGCTTCTTTGGTACGGCAGCGTGCCGCAATGGCTTGTGTTCCGAGGGAGGGTCTCCATACCTGAGGAGGTGAAATGAGGATACTTCAGAAACAGATCATAAATTGAATTTTCTTGGGGATCAAGAATGTGAATGGCTAGTTAGAGCTGCTTTAAAAGAGCAAAATACATCCAAGGTCACATAAAAAAGAAAGTAAAGTTATCTTAGTTATCTTAAAAGGCCAAAAACCTGTTTTAAATCTTGACTAAATGCAACTAAAATGGCTTCTTAGATCCTCCACTATCAAACTCCGCAGAGCTTTCAGCTTTAAATAATTCTGCAAAGGCTTCAATTAAGAAGCGGCAGAGTACATGAAAGGTTTCAGCCTAATTAAGTTCTGACCTCGGGGAGTGATGGTAACAACAGTTCCTGTGCCTGTAAACCATGATTTCCACCACAGATTTTTGAGGAATTATCTTCTGAACAGATGTGAAACTGAGACCAACTTCTCAACCCGGGGACCGGGGCTCCTGAGGGGGACGCTGCTGTGAAAAATGGGGTTGCTTGCGTAATTCTCTGTGCTTATAATAAATCTGTTAAAACTCATGTGAGGGAATCTGCTGAGTTATGTGAAACGCTTTGGAGGATTGCTGTTACTATTTCTGTTTTTGCCACAATCCCTACCACATCTCCTACTGTACTTAGTATTTATGCTAGTATTAGTATTTCTACTGCATCTAATAATACAGATTTTTGGTACTTTGTTTGCTTTTTTTTTGCAGCAAACCAGCCAGAGTCTTTATTTTTAGGTAAGGACCATTTTATTGATTAATTGTTGTCTGATTTCTTAAAATAACCCCTTGCCACATTCCCCGTTTGCAGCTAAAAACGTCCAATTAGCAGAATTATCTTTAGGTTTTAGGGAGTATGAAACCAGATAATAGTTATGTAAACTCTAAAATAACAGATTTTTATGTTGATTGATAAATTAATGTGATCTGAGGGGAGATAAAAGACAAAGTACCTGTGCTTGTCCTGTAGAGGGAGCCCTGGGGGTCGTGGGTGGGGCTGTGGTACAGCGGGCTGTGGAAGGAGCGCTCGTCGAAAACGGGCGTCATGTGGCAGTCTGGAGACAACGCTGCCCGCAGCTCTGGATCTATCTGCCCCGCGTGACCGCCGTATGAGCTGTGAAGCCCTGCAGGTACACAAGTGAGGACACAGGCCTAAGTTTATTTATTTACAGTGCAGATTAAATTTAAGATGCTTTTTTAAAATGTATGAAATAATTCATTGTTTCTGCAGAAGTGCATGGTTTCCTTTGGCATCACCAACCAATATGTTTGCCATTTCTTTTCTTTCGGAGATGTGTGGTGGCTAATTTGTTTAAAAGAAGGAGCACAACAACATACAGTATATTGAGAATATTATAATAATAACAACAGGTACAGTATCTCTAAAAAAACTCTTACTTACTTTTTAAGTTGGTGTATTTAGTATGTTTTATTTTTGTATATAGTATTCTAGTGTTTTAAAAACTACTTATCTGTATCTGTTCTTGTACTTCTGCTGCTGCCACACTCCCTTATCTTTTCTTATCGTATTTTCTTCATTATTTCATTAGTTATGAAGATAATACCATGTACTCAAATACCTTTGGCCCAGATTACTGTACTACAAAATCTTGTGGCAGATTAAGACTCTTTGACCAATACTCAGTGGCGGTTTGTGCAGGGGTTTGATGGTGTTGCTCTCTATCACTGGAAAGACCAAGTGCAGAATGTGCAGAATGAAAAGAAAGCTGAATCCTCGTTCTGCTTGTCATGGTCATACATAAATTATATGTGTATCTCATCATTTGGCCCACGAACAAGTCGTCTGTAGGTGAAGCTATGCAAATCAAAGATTGTGCCAAATGCTGTATTTCATAACGCCAACTCATCCCAACTGTTGTTGTGCTTATGAAACGCACGAAGACTTTGGTCACTCAGTATCTGCTGCGGGCGTCGTCATCAGCAAGTCAAACAAGCAGAGCAGAGGGTTTTTCCGTCCTCCAATCTCAGAGCAGATCAGTTCAAAGAGCGCTCCAATTATAAAGAGGCTTTAGGGCACGAGGGGGGCAGCCTCGCTGGATCAGTCCAACAACTGAAGCACACAATTTGCACTTAGAGCTTGCGATGAAGGAGCTATTTGCTTCTGCGGTTCTCTTTTCTTGATTTAGATAAATAGTGAATAAGACGGAAACTCTGGTCTCTTATCCCAAAGAAAATTCATTTACAGGAGAATAAAGATTTGTGACACGGTCCTGTTGAATAAATGTCTTTCTCAAGGGCTCTTAAAGGATGCTTAAGCTACCGAATGCTTGAAATGTGCCAGAATGAAACAGCATCATGTTTTGAGTAGCATGTAGAGGTTTCACTATTCACTATTACAGTAGTTCCCATCCTTTTTTTGACTGATTTACTTACAGCCCTGTTTTATTTTAACTGTTCAGCCTGGTCTCACCAAATGGCGTATGAATAACACGCCAATTTCTAAAGTCATTTTGTATGTTATCACTTTGCATTTTTAGAGTGACAGGGGAAGTGACACATTTCAGATGACGTCAATATACAGTAGTGTGACTTTCTTTTCTTTCATAAGGTGATTTTGGCTCATTAAGAGGAGGCGCGTTGGGTGGACGTCTAGATAGTTGGTGAAAAGCTGCTAAAGCAACGGATTTTACTGATCATTTTAACCCAAACCATGATCTTTACCTAACACTGACCAAGTGGTTTTTGTGCCTAAACCAAACCAACAGCCTTAAATGAAACAGGAAAAGTTTAAAATGACACGACACATGAAATGTCCTTAAAGTGGCGTGCTAACTTTTACTATTTATCCATTACCTTTAAGATAGCTAATAGCATTACTTCAATTGCTTATCCATTATTTTTAGTTAACTGTTTCAATCAGCAAACTTTTAGACTTCTGCTTGCTTACTAACTAGTTTTCATGCACTCACTTGCAACATGAGTCTTCAGGTGTTACAGCTGACTCAATATGTTGATATATTTTTTTAATCAAATAGTAATTTCTAGTTTTTCAAATTAGTTTTCATGTATGCCCTGAAAACTGCCCGCTTGGGTACAAATACCCCTAGTTGGGAATCATTGCGCTGTTACACAAATACAAATATTTTGCCTTCTTTCCACTCTCTGCTGTGGCTCCTACTCCTCTGTTATGACTCAAAATTCGATCAAAGAGTTCAAGACCTCAAACGTGCTGGTGACACTGCAATTTTCAAGTTAATTCCATGAAAAAAAAAAGAGCTAATTTCACGGTTTATGTTTGTGTTTTGGCTGCTCACCAGGTGTCACTACTGAAGCTATGAGTGCCACTGATCAGCAATAGCCTAATCTTGTATTTCCATCAATTGCTTATCTCCCTCATGTAATCTGGGATTATGTTGGATCTGCAGGATAACTGGGAATAAGGACTTAGGCGACGTATTAGGCCACTTAGCTGCACTGCAGGATGAAAATCACCAGAGAATAGGAGGCATTTTATTTAGTTCACTGACTCTGCCTCCCACATACATGAACACAGAAATACACACACCATCCTTTATTCACACATGCACAAAGCGCAGCACAAAAGGTGCATACATGCAAATGCACACGTGAGCAGTGCAGAAACACACATGCACACACATCATATGAAGATGCACTGAATTAAAACCGGCATACGCTGCTCGCAGTTTAATAAAGCTTTCCAGTGCCGTCAGCTGATAATCACATGCTGATACTCCAGGGGGGCTTTGTGATAGAAACACCCCTATATGGGTCAGTGGGAGCGGCTTAGTAAAGTGACAGAGGGCAGGACGGAGGAATAAATCTGTGTCGCTGCAGCATCAGCAGCGCTTCTGCGACAGTAAATCCTCCACCAGCAACGCAGCAGTTGACAAGCAGGGAGAAAGTTGTTGATGACCATTTAATAAGACGGGAGGAGCTGTGACAGATTTGGTCTTTTAATGTTCTGATGTTATTTGCATAAGAAAGGTCAGGTTGTTTAACATTGCCAAGACCCTGATCTGTTTTAAAACTACAGTATGAAGGGTTTTTATGGTTTGAAATTTACTCCAAAGAGTCCTCAAAGGCGTCTGTAAGCCAGGCTCGTGGAACAGCCCGGCTGCAGTACAGAAATAATCCCTTCTCAAGTTTCTCAGCACAGCCTCGGCTGTCTTAACCAATCACAGAAGCTCAAAGTCAGAGGTTGGATCTCCGGGGATGTCAGTCAAGTTCACATCATTATCATCATAATTAAATCATCATGCACTTCACGTTTAGCATTGTTGCGACCTTGCTAGTACAAGCTGCTTGTTAAACTTGACAATGAAAGTGGTGCTAAAGTGATTAATCAACAACAATTTTGATAATCGATTAAGCGCAGTAAGTAATTTATTAAGCAAAACGCCAAGTGTTAGAATTTGCTGCTTTTCTCTGTTTTATATTATTGTACATTGAATATCTTTGGGTTTTGGACTGTTGATGAGACAAAACAAGACAGTTGAAGCCATCATCTTGGGCTTCAGGAACTCAATCATCATACTGACACATTGATCAAAATGAAAATAATCTTATTTGCAGCCCTAAAGGATAGATCTGTGAGCTCTCCATGCCTGCATTGGCTGAAACAGAGTACGCTGGTTCTCTGTCCTACTAGCTCATTAGTTGATTGAATTCTCCTGGAGTCCCAGGTGTAAATCAGTGAAGACAGAAAATGAGCAGAGCTGCAGTAATTCAGGACCACAGCCTGATTGCATACTGTATATAATTATTCTAACTAAGCTGTGGGTATGGTGAACAGTACATTCACATTTAAAAAACAAAAGGATTAATGTAAATGGAGCAGTTACTTGCAGTTGAAAGTAATGGACTTAGTAATAGTATTGTGAAGTCATAAGCTTTTCTGAGGTCTTAGGCTGCAACTAATGATTATTTTCAGTATTGCTTCATAGGTTAATTATCTTCTCAGTTAACTCATCAATTGTTTTGTCCATAAAATGTCAGAAAACAGTGAAAAATGCACTTCGCCATTTCCCAGAGCCCAAGTTGACATATTCAAATAGCTTTTTTTGTCTGACCAACAGTACAAAAACCAAAGATGTTCAATTTACTATCACAAAAGACTAAAAAACCCAATATTGCTGCCAAATAATTTTCTGCCTGTCAACTAAACTGATTAACTGACTAATTGTTACAGCACTAATGAGGTCCTTTAGTGTGTGTCTTAGCTCTGAAAAATTATGTATTACATTAATTTCACCAGTGTAAATTAATTGTATTGATATTGAATATTGGGATACTATTAAGTATTGCCTGAGAAAATCCATCCTTGATTAAACCAACCAATCTGTACTGTTAATACATGTCATGCTACCATACAGCAACAGTATAGCATAGCAAGACACCTACTGTAAAAGTATTTAGCAGTCAAATGATCGTGGAGCTCATTAACGAAACATTACACTGTACTGTATGCATGCTGGTTTGTAATCAATCACCTACTGTACGTAATGCAATGTGCAGCTGCAAGAAACATTTCCACAGGAAACGCTGTAATCACCCGCTGCTTTCTTTTGCTCCCTATCAACTGCTTCTTATTAAGACCAATAGATACTAACATGGTTTGTTCTCCCAGCAATCAATTTGTTAAACAGCACAAGCGAGAGAAATCCAGTGGAAGCACTTTCCCACAGGCATCTGTGATCCACTGTATTGCATTCATGTGTACTATAGATGTGTGTTTTTTACTTTTTCTAGTTCTCTAGCTGCACATCAATCACCCAACAAGATTAAAAGCAAGTCTGAGTTCAAAACATCTACCTGGTACAAGTGAAATCCTCCTTCTTGAAGATTACATTCCTTATTTTTCATTCTGGCATGCATCAAATACATTTTTATCAAGCCCTGCAGCATTATCTGCCAGTGCTGCAAGATAATTTAACTAAAAACTCCATGAAATGAGCTGCCTAAGCCTGGATACGAGATAAAATCACCTGCCGAGCTTGCAGTTTGCCTGAAAGTTATTTTGTTCAACGTGCAGCTTTATTTAATGATTCTCACTGCTTCACAGAGATACTGGAAACTTCCTGCTCAGTAAGAGTGTTGTGTGCAACAATATTAAATCAGTGCTGCTCAGTCAACTTTCCCTGGACAAAGGGAAAGGTTATTAATTCAACAGAGAAAATGGTGTCAAAGCT
Source organism: Scomberomorus guttatus (assembly GCA_038419695.1). Taxonomy (NCBI): domain Eukaryota; kingdom Metazoa; phylum Chordata; class Actinopteri; order Scombriformes; family Scombridae; genus Scomberomorus; species Scomberomorus guttatus. The sequence goes on along the minus strand of CM076468.1, from coordinate 15,003,159 downwards.
GTGGAGCGTGGCTTTGTTTATATTAACGGGAAGCTTTGCTGAAAACACACACACACACACACTCAAACATTCAAACCATCTTCTACTGCGGCAGCGAAGCTCAAAACTCTGCAGTAAAGCTGCTCACAGTTAAACTTAACGTGAGTTTTTCCGGCCCAGATTTTGACCTGATTGGATTTGACCCGGCAACCCTCCAGGGCACAAACTCTCTACCCGTTATGTTACTGAATCAAAAGATGGAGCACTGAAAAGAGGGCAAAAAGAAAGACGGCTCCTTTCTGTCAGTTTGCATTATTGTGTCTTCGATGTCTGTATCAAAACAAAAGCCTGTCGAGATGCACAATTCAAAGATAAATGTGACACCGAGGATTTTTTTTTGTATATTTTATCATCTTCCGCAGCTCTAATTGAAGGATGTAGATATTTATGCATACATTTTCTCTCGTGGATGTTTTAATGTGGCTGTTAGGGTTTTATGATGTCATTGAATTAATGTGTGACTTTGGGGGCAATAATTGAACTAAAATAACTAACTAAAATAACGAACGACTTAATGATTTTAGGCTTTATAAATTAATTTTCAGTTTTAATTCTGTTTTAACCAGACCTGAGCCTGAACAATTGCAGTATTACATATAAATGAAACACTTTTAAAAACTGAATTTATGCTATAGCTGCTAATAGCAGTCAATGGTCAAGGTCAGATTTTTTGAGGGGCAGCACTTTTAGCAAATGCCAGGCTGTGAGCAGCCTCTCTCACTCAGTGTACAGCCCACACATTACACAGAGGAACAGAAGCCTACTGTCCACTAACTAGCTGCTTTTAATGTAAGTTAAGATAAAATCCATGGCGAAACAAAGCGGTCACAAAAAGACGTCGCGAGGAGCAGGAGGAAGAGAATTCAGCCATCATTCTCAACCCAGACACCTCCTCCTGCGCCAGTCTCTCCTCAACAAGTGCCAAGTAGTAGCTAATTCAGCAGCAACAAGCTGTACACTGAAAGAGCCTTTTCAACTGTCAGTCAGATAAAAACTGGTATCAGGGCATCAGTGATGACATACAGACTGAACTCTTTGTCCCTGCTCTCCTTTGAAAGAGAGCTGACTGAATCGTTGGACTATAATAAAATAATTTCAGTGTTGAACACCAATAAGCCCCGTCGTCTCCTGCTATAATCATCAAAAGTAAGCTAATTTACAATTTAGGACTGTAGTAGCCTATTGCATATTTGTATATGTTATTGCTTATTGGGTATAGACATTTTGACTTCGTAGGAAAAACAGGTGTTACTAATAACAATTAACGATGGCTCCGTTCTATTCAGGCGTCCAGTAAGCTTTGACAGTGTGAGCATGCACAATTTATTGATATTTACAGATAATTAGTTAATTAATTACTTACACCTGTGCTTTTCCTACTTTGACATGTCAAAATGTCTTCTGTGAAAAAGACCGATTAGACAAATGAGGCAACCTGAGTTCAGAGGTCAACTCATGACGTGTGACACCTGTAACGAGGCCGGTATGATGAAGTACAGCTAATACCACACAACAACGCTACATCTGATTGGACGTCAGACTGACCTATGAGGCTGTCAGGACGGGGCAGGGCGCTCCTCTGGTACAAGCCGTATGGGTCCGCTCCGTAGGCCAGCGGCTGGCTCTTTCTGGGCAGCGTGGAGCCGTAGTGCTGTGGCACCGCGGTCATCCCCGAGCGCAGCGGTGACCCCGTCAAACCCCTCCCCTCGATCAGGGAGAGCGTGGAGCCCAGACGGGCACCACCTCCTATTCCTCCTCCCCCACCACCTCCCAGGGCCTGTGTGCCGTCAGTCGGGGAGGAGGGTGACGGGCAGGAGGGCGGCATGGGGGTGCCGGGGAAGATGGCAGCCAGCGGTTTGGGCTCTGAGAGGATGGGTGAGTCGTAGGTGCTGCCCTGGGATGTTCGCAGGGAGATGCGGGAGGGTGAGACAGTGCCGGCGGTGCCACAGCCAGGAGACTGGCTCCTGGAAGGGAGGGAGGCCATCCTCCGCAACACCCGGCCAGACGCCTGAGGAGAGGATGGGAGAAAACTTACAACTTCCAGATACTACATGTGATAATGAGGCATCTGTTCTAATGTAAGCTTCTTGAATGGCCTCTTTAGTTTCACAGGTCATTATGCTTGTGCAAATACCATTAAAAATTAAATTGTGCATATAAATGATTAAGCATGTGTATAACGTGCAGTAAAATGCTGAGAAGCATGTTGTGTCTATGCAGTGTGCATAGAAGAACAATCAAGGATAAAGACGGAATCTAGAGATTAGAAATTTCTTCAACACAACATCAGAACAATTCAAGGAAGAGATAAAGAATTCTTATACTTATTTGGTGTTCATTAACATGATGAGATAATTACGAAGGCCGAACATTCATTGCACAAAACTCTGTGAACATTTCGAGTATCTGTGTTTCTTTTACCTGATAATTAATCCACCTCCTTTCTCATATTTCCTCTAGAAAATATGACTACGGTAAGTGAGGAGTGGATTTATTGAGGGCCCTCCAACATCATTATTAAATGACATTTAATGACATTTCACTCACTTTTAATTAACATTCACTTGATTCCTGGCATTCATGTGCTCTCCAGGCCCCAAACAACAAAAATGTCAAGTATAATATCCGCAACACTGTTGACAATTAATCAGTTCAACATTTCTGTTTCCTGAATAAATACCTGAAAAATGAAAATTAGAGCCTGTGCACTGCTCCCATTTGCAAATAAACTTGCCAATTACTAGTGATGAAACACTTGGATGCAGGATGCTTTATCATGTCTAATGAAGGGCATCGTTATCTTTTTCATTTGTCCAAATAAGTGAACGTGCGTGCCTTTGAATAAATTTCATTCATCTGAGCTTTGGAAGCAGGAAGTATATTACGTTTCAGGGATGCTTTGACAGAATATTTCATATTTATGGTGACAAACATTTACTTTTCCTCCTTATTACCAAATGTAAAATGTCCCTCAATTACAGACTCAGTCAACTGGATGCCGATCTGTGCCGCCTTAATCCATCGAAGCCTCAAACGCCTCAAAGGAAAATTAAGAGCCGAGACATGTAAGCTCATCCAGCCAGGCTTCTGAGTTTGGAATAAATCAGGAGAAAATTCAAATGGGCTCACTATTATCTGTCATTCCAGCTTCTACTGTCATGCAAAGAGCATATAATTATTAGCCGCAATGAACGGAGCTGATAGTGTTTGAGTCAAAACAATTTTAAGGTAAAAGTCAATTTGGAGGAGTTCTTCATCATTCATGATGGTAATTATGGAGCTCCCACTAGCTGTCATCACTCTGTGGAAGGAGATTATTGTTCGCAGGAAAAAATAGCAGAATATTTCACGCAACACCAGTAGCAGTCATACAGTAAGTGGCTTTTTTTTCTCATTGGAGAAAACAATCTCACCACCAGGTGCTTTTAGTAGCTGTTCAGGCCTTTCGATCATATCACATGAGCTTCATCAGCAGATGCAGTTTGCACAGTTGCGATGAAATCTCAGCCGTTCATGTTGGCTTAAATGTTGTAGTTTAAAGTTGAGGCCTTTATTAATTTGAAAGCTCCAGAACAGCTACTAAATAGACCTTGTGGTGAAATTTTTTCCCCAACTGCTGTTTCCACGGTCAGGACTGAACTTTGAACCTCAACTTTTACGCCAAAATGAGTGAAACTCCATCTGCTGATGAAGATCATATGATATGACCGGTGAGATTGCTGTTTCAGAGGTCAAAAAATGAACTTTGACCCTCATGATTTCTCACTCTTTTTGGTCCAAACTGATGTTTTTCTAAACTTTTTCATACATGTCACACAAGTGCATGTCTCTGCTCTTCTAAAAGACGAAAAACAACAACGAAAAAATAATTAAATTAAAAAAATAGAAAAGAAAATTCAACTGACTGATGACGTAACTCAGTAGACATCAGTCCTACCTGGCCAGATGCTTGACCCTCAGCTCTTGGGCTTCTCGATATCGAAGCCCGGGGCTCCGAACGCACCACGTTCTGGTTGCTGTAATAACTAACACTGCTGTCCTGGTAGCCGCTGTCTGAATACGAAGTCATCTGGGCCGAGTGACCTGCTGAGCCTGAGAGGAAAGAGAGATAAGAGGGTGAGGAAACACTGAGTCCTTATTATTATCGCTCAGTCCCTCGTGTGAAGTATTAAAGCAGTTTGAGGTGTGATCAAATTGATCAGCGCAGCCACCACTGCATCAGTCACAGCGGTTTAATGATTTGCATATTATCTCACTTGGCTTTCAACTTGTTAAAAGACATTATGAATATAAATACGCACGCATGGATATCTGCATTAAGCCTTTATGCTGTTCCTGGAACAATCTGCATACTGTACAGCTTCAATAATGCTGGCCTACTTTCTCCTGTAGGATGAGGAGGAGGAAGGAAGCATGTGGGGGATATTTTTATACTATCAGACCACTCCAACTGTATGGAATATGAATAAGACCAAAGGCAAATTTGTTTTTAACATTTCAAACAGCTACTCTGAAGTTACATGCTTGCTAATGATGTTGAAATTAACTGTAATAAGAGGGAGGTCCAGTGGTCTTTACAAAAAGGTCTCTGAGGGTCTGGTTCAGGCTTTTCTGGATGCAAGAAGGATGGTGTGATGCAAACAAAAAAAAAAAAAAGCTGCATCCTTTTTTTGTAATCTGCTCAAAGAACCGTCCAAAAAAATAAAACAGAAAGTCTCCCGCATACATAAGAATTCACAGCTGCACCGACTGCATCAGCGCTTCGCTCTATCAGCCTCCCATCTTTAACACAAGCTTTGAGGAAGCTTGATGGACTGAAATGTCAACCGCTCCAGTGAAGATGCCTAATGTCCAGCAGCGACAGGCTGTGGTTATACTGCAGAGCACCCAGGTGTGAATGTGTGAAACTTCTCTGACATGACGGTTTAAAATGAAGAGCAAAATTCAGACTTTATGTTTATATATATATAATTTACATAGATGGTTTTATGCTTTTTTTACTGGAAAACACCACCATGTTTTTACTTTTATGTATAATTCAACATAAATTTGAGCAACTGCCTAGAAAAACACATCAGCTTCTTTCTGTAGTGTTAATTACAAGTGGGACCTGTGGGATTTGTTATGTAGGTTCAGATTTTTCCGAAGTGTGTAGATGCGGGTGGCAACAAATGGCAGCAAATATAATAGTTTTTGGACAACAATGGAGCTTTATGGCACATAAAGCGCATAATAAATACTAACTAAGGATGTTTTTTGACTTGACTTAAACTTTTACTTTTGCTCTTTTTTTGAGAAATAGTTAAGATCTGAGACTAAGTTTTCAGGGGCTTTAAAGAGAAAGTACAGCCGCAAATCTTTACTTTGTCAAGTCAAGTCCAAAGTCATCCGATTCTCCACTCGAGTCCATACCTCTGATATGTACCCTACATCTATTTGACAGTGTAAACATGGAAAAATAGAAGCATCTATCGGACCACAGCCTCTGCTGCCCCGTCTTCACAATAGCAAAATCTTCTATAAGTGGGAAAATTATTGATTCGTAGCCAAATTTGTTTCCAGATTCTGCTTTAGACATCATAAACTTCCATACCGGCCAAACATTTTGTTCAGACCACGTGCTGTGTACATTTAACAGACCCTCACTGTCATGCAGGGACGCACGGTCCGGTTCAGGCAGGTAGAGTCCGTCTTCTGCTTCCAGGTGGCGACCACATCCTGACGCCTCCGTGGCTCTGCCCTGCGACTCTCCACCTGCCGAAGCATCGGTCATGGAGTGAAAGACATCAGGACAGAGTCCTTCAGTAATTTATAGTGTATATTTAGATTTAAGTAACACATTTCCCTACAAAATAGTAACGCAGATACAAAAAGAAAGTCTGTCTGCATGAAAACAATTTAATAGCATCACCTTTGCAGGCAGTCTGCTCCTAATCTAAGAAATGAAATGTATCGATTCTTTGACACAAAATAATGCAGCATTTTATAACTGTACTTTTGTTTTGTTGGAAAGACGACAGTGAGGAATGGGCCAGGTAACAGAGGAGAGGGACCTGTGACAGAATAGTAAATGGGTCCAATTCAAAGGCCGTATTCACCGGTGGAAACATTGTTTTGTTTTGCCTGACCGGCCGGTGCTGCTTTCGGGCAATTTTCCAGCCCTTTCTGGTGTAAAAATGCTTTCTTTAGTGCCTTTAGTGGATTTTATCTTATTTCAAGCCGTGGTATTTACCATTTGAGAAAAACATTGCTGGCATGAATGCAAAACTCAATACAGAGCATTGCTGAAGGTATTTGCTTTCACAGGACCTTTTGTTTACAGAACAGCACATACTCTATTATCACTTGTTTTGAATCTGAAGCAGTAGTCTTTTCTTTTTTTTAAACATAGCTCTTTATAATAAAACATGAACAAAGAAAATCGCACCTGCAGATCTCCATGCAAACGACTTCTCAGATGAGCTTCAGCGGAGGAGAAGAGAAAGGAAACGGACAGAGAGAGAGAGAGAGGAGAGGGCAGACAGAGATGTAAATCAAATCAGAGTCTCAGTCCAACACGTTACATTCAATCAGTCCACTAAGAGCGAGGAAGAAAGTGTTTCAAATATGTAAAAGAAAAAGAAATATCGGGAATATTTTGCTTTAATATTATATTTTGAGCCTTGGGCCGAATCTATGAGAATGAAAAAAAGCAGTTTTACCTGGGCAATACAAGACTGTAACCTACAAGATATTATTGTGATAGTAATTCTTAAATATAAAGACAAAAATGCATCTTAGACTATTTTTAGATACAGCAGAGGGTCAAAATCGAATAAAATGTAAAATATGTCTAAATATTAAGTCCCTCTTCACACACACAGTGTCAGGCTCTGTCCTAAATTCAGTCGTCGAGTGGGTCTGAAGGTTTCTGTTTGTGTTGAGAGTGATGTATGCTGGTTGTGACAGGACAATGTGACCGTCAACTAGCTGTACATCATTGCTCATGAAGACAAATATCACTATTATGTGTTTAGACAGGGCAGTCTGCAAGGGTGCGTGATTTACAGCCAACTGTAATCTATGAAACAACAACAATTACTACTTTCAGGAGCATTTCTAGACTCTTTAAAATTAGAATTAGAAGACAGAAATCACAAAATAACTCTGCTCTAAAACAGATGTACCCTGCTCAGCAACAGAAGAGGACCTGAAGGCCTCAAAAATAAAAAAATAACATCAGTTCGTCAACAAAGGTGACATTGTGAATAAGTGCTTAAAGGTTTAAAGCAGCAGACGCATCATTCTGAGCAGTTGTTGATTTCTGTTACACGTCCACACAGCAGGACAATATTAAATCCCCCTTTCAGCATTTACATGTTTTTTTATGCGTTAAAGCCCCACTGTTTGGCTCACAATTACCTGGGTGTTAAAGAAATCATAATCAAATAATTTCTAGGTGCTAAATACTTTATAAGATACCGAAGAAATCTTTGTGTATCAGCAGGTTTTCTTTGTGCTGCTGGAGGATGAGAGCCGTTATTTGTAGCAAATAAAAGTGTCAAGCAAACATAGAAAAACAGAGGGGGGCATCACGCCATCAGATCTACCTGCTACTGTCTGCTGCTGGTGACTCGGCTCCCAGCATGCACCTCTCCAGCTGGCTCGCCACGATCTGCCGCTCCTCCTCCAACTCCCGAGTCAGCCGCTCAAACTGGAGCTCCTACGGCAAGACATTTACAAGCGGTGATTATGACCCAACATCCACCATGACACAGCAATTTAAGCCCCCTCTTTTTAAGACCTATTTGATGCCAGTTAGAATTAAATGTTAAAACCCATTTTGTATTCGGTCCGCATGACTTGACTGATTTCTCACCGGCTGTGAGCTCACTGAGAGACTGCAGCGTTTTCTTTTATTTAGCTCTTTTAAACCTGTTAAAGTGGATTCAGGATTTACAACATTGAAACTGTGTCCAGGACCTTTAAAAAGCCTTCAGTTCAGATAATGTCATTACATACATTTTGAGAATTTGAGGAGGAAGAGGATTGAGCACATGATAAAATATAGATTTCAAGGCCACCTCATTTGGATTGTTCTGTGTACAGCAAGAAAACTACAAGATTCAAGTCTTCAAGGTGTCTGAATTCCATTAAATTGTTTTCCTAAATCTGTGTTAATGTTGTTTTAACATACGTCCTTTATGTGGACAGGTCTAATAATTAAATATAGATGCAAGGCCGGCTTATCGCATTTAGTTTTTTCTATTCTGCTGGGATTTAAATGGGTCAAAACATGCAGGCTGCAAGAGCTGCAACTATTATTTTAATATGAATCTTCCAATTATTATTTTGATTCATACATTACTAGTTTGGATTATAAAATGTCAGAAATTGAGGAAAAGGTCTCTCACAATTTCCCAAAGCCAAAGTTAATGTATTTAAATTGCTTATTTGTCAGAGCAACAGTCCAAAACCAAAAGAGTTTACTATCGCAGAAGTAATATTAAATATTCACATTTTAGAAGCTGGAACAAGGGAATTATTTACATTTTAGCTTTAAAAAATTAATTAAATGATTAATCCATCGTCCACAGAAGCTTATTTTTGCAGATTCTCTGTAAATTGATTAACAGTCTGTAGCCTTCTGAGGTAAGTTTCACAACAGTCAAGTCTCAGTAAAGTCTGAAATCCTCATTTTTGTCTCATACAGCTCTTCTACTCCCTCTACTCCCTCTCATTATTTTGTGAACATGATTTGTGCACTAACCTTATTTAACTTTGCATAATATGCTCTAATGCTCTAAAACATATTTCCAGTGCAACTATTCACATGCAACTAAGACGAGACATAACTCAATAAGGCAACGCAGCTAAAGAAATCATACCTTCCAATCAATAACAAAAGTTATGTGCATTAAATTGGAATGATACAGGAAAAAAGTATTGAACACGCTAACTGGAATAGTTGGTGGAGAAGCCTTTGTTTGCAGTGACTGGTCCATTCAAACACCTTTATTTTCTTTCTCTGGAACCAGTTGAGTCTCCTTTGCAGTATGTTTTGGATCGTTGTCCTGTTGGAAGGTCCACCCAGGTCTCATCCTCACTGTCCTGGTGGATGGCAGCAGATTGTTCTCAAGAATATCCTCATACATGGCTCCATTCATCTTCCCTTCAACAATCTGGATTCTGCTGGTACCATGAGAAGAGAAACAGCCCCAATGCTTCCACCTCCGAACTTCACTGTAGGTATTTTTAGTGTCATATGCTGGTGCGTAGTGTTATTACCAAAAATTTAAATTTGTGTCCCGTCTGACCACACTGCATTCTTACAGTAATCTACAGGCTTTTCCAAATGTTGTGTAGCAAACTTCAAACAAGCTTCAACATGTCTTTTTTTCAGGAGTCTTACTTGATCGTGCATGGAGACCGTGGTGGTGGAGTGCATTGCCTATTTTTTTCTCTGTGACAATTGTACCTGTTTCGTCCAGGTCTTTCTGGAGCTCTTTTCGAGTGGTCCTTGGATCTCGGGCTACTCTTCTGATTAATTTCGCTTACCGCCCGGTCAGCAATCTTGCGTGGAGCTCCTGTGCGTAGCTGGTTGATGGTGGAGTGATGCTTCTTCCACTTCCACACAATGGTGCTTTTGGGAACATTTAGTTCAGTTGAGAAATCAGTCGGTGACCTTTGCCATTCCTATATTGCTCAACAATCTTTTTGCAAAGGTCTTAGTAGAGCTCTTTGCCTCTACCCATCATGAGATGGTTCTTGCCTGACAGCTTGGTAACGAATGATGCATTCACAGATGTCTAATCCTTTTTAAAACAGTGGAAGTGCTAATAGCCACATGCACTAAGCCAGCTGATTGTAATTAGCACAGGTAAGAAGACTAATTAGTGGAATCACTGTGTTGAATACTTATTTCCCCCACTGTATATATCTGCTTACCACTACATTGTACTGTGTAAACTGTTTAAATACTGATTATAAATGATAATTTGGGGGACTTGCACCGCCAAATTTATGCCACAGGTTTTCTTCCTGCAGTTAAAGCACCACGAGTTGCTGTGAGGAAAAACTGGCCATTTTAAAAACAATCAGATATCCGTATTTATTATTTGTATTATTGTAGAGCTACATTTTGCCAGCTGGCTCTGTTGCCATGACGACCTGAGAGAAGTTTCACAGTATATTATAATGGACTTCATATATTACAATCTTCACCATATCAGTTCAACTTTGTTTGTGAGTGCAGAAGAAAGTCAACATCTCTAACAGTCTAAAAGAGTCTGGAAAAACAGCATCTACCACTAGTTTCACTCGGCAGGATTCCTGTCATAAAATGGCTGAGAAGTCCTGCTACTTTGTCCCTTCTGACATTGACCTCCAGGTCTTCAGGGGAAGCCTGCTCCCCCCCACGTTCCCGGATTACATGTTCAGGACATCAGTGGGAAAGCAGCATTTGCAACAAGCGGCAGATGTGGTCAAGGCATCGATCAGTGACTCTGTCCAGGAGCAGCTGATCTCTCATGGCAGTGCTGTTGTGGCTAAAAGAAATCTGGCATCACCTGCCATCAAGCCACTGGAGAGAAGAAACAGGGGCTACGCTCAGATCCTACAAGAGCGTAACAAAAGCCACCTCTCCAGAAAGGAAGAGGAGGAAAATCGGTGGAGGAAGATCTCCAAAAAAAGGCCCTATGGCGAAATTTCCCAGGGCAGCGACAGAGACCCAGAGATCTCCTCGCCATGGAAACAGAGGAGAGAGCCACAGAGCTAACGAGCATCTCTAAAAAGACTCCTTTCACTGTGGCCCAGGTCCACATCCCTGAAGAGGAGAGTGACACCTGCAACGAAGACATCACGTCTACCCCAAAAAAAGTGTTGTAAGGTGACAGTTGGTTTGTCAAAGGAGGAATGTGCTGGAGTAGTGTCCTTCCCCAGTTTTATGCTGAGTTGAGCACACAGAGTCCCCTCAGACATTTTGGTGATCCACGCCACTGACAACGATCTCGGACTGACACCCAGCCAGGAACTTGCATCTGTAATGCAGAGGGAGTTGACGCAGCTGCATTTCTCTCCATGAGGAACGCAGATGTGTGGACAGCCGGACGGCCAGGGAAGGTCAACCATCACAGGAAGACCGTCAACAAGCTCATCAGGATGAACATTGGCAACCTTGGCGGTGAAGTGGTTGAACATCCACTCCTGAAATATTATGAGAAGAGAATATTTCCACCAGATAGAGAGCACTTAACCAGAGAGGGAATCCAAGTCTTTCTGTCCAGCATCCACTGCACCTTGAGGAAGATTCTTCAGAAGTCTTCTCCAACAAAGAGTGCTTGACTTTGCTGACCCCCCGTCTCAGAATAATGAGCTATTCTGAACTGACTATAAAAGGGAATGTAAATGTGATTGTTATCTGCGTATGTGATTCTTTATGGCGGTGCAGTGTCTGAAGGGAATAGAGCAATAAATCCTAACGACAAACAGTTTTAAAGTTTGTAATTGGCAGTAGTTTTCTTTCTCTGGGTTCATCTTCTATCCTTTCATTTTAGCTCAGAATAGTATATTGTATGTATACCAACTTCTCATGCACTAAGTGAGGAAACAATACATTGTCAACCCAACATGAAGATGACTTTCAGTATGTTGATGCATCAATAAGCATTACCAGCTGCCATTTTGGGTCCATATGGGGAAAGTTAAACTTCTGTAGGACTTTTGATGACAGTGAAAATCAAATTTAAAACCCATTTCACTTTCTGTCTCCATGACTAACCTCATTTCCTGGGAATTTAAGACAACACATATTCAAAACCTTTTAAGGCCTTGAGTGAAGATAATGTGATTTTTAACACGTGGAGACTTTCAGGCTGGCTTATTTTTTTGGCTCTGGACTCACTCTCATGCTGTACCTCTTACAAACTAAACAAGGGGTGAATAAGTATGTGAGGGTTAATGGGACTCAGATGCTGCTTGCCGGCTCAGTGATACAGTGATAGACTGGTACACATTGTAGGCCAAATGTCCTCTAATTTTTTCCCTGAAAGGCTGACTTGCTCATGATGACGAAGCATTAAAAAGAGTCTTTCAACTCGTATTAGTGGTTGGTACATTTCCAAAACAGGACTTGGCACAGAGACGATATGATATTTATCTCAAAATATTGTACTTGTGGCAATTTTGGCATCTTCACTAAAATATGACCTATTTATTAAAAGCCTTAGGAGCTGGTAGGGATTCAGTTCCTTGCTCAAGGGCACTAAAGTGGAGCAGATGTTTGTCAGTTATATCCAAATGGCTGGTAGTTTTGGCACTCCCTCGCTTCTATTCTGTTACATAACACAGAGGCTTCCCAGCTGCTTCATAAATCTTCTAGGTACCACAGCTGGTGTCATCGTGGAGGTTCACTGGAGAATTAGCTGTCTGCGAATAACGTCTAAATATAAAACAACCCGGCTGGAAAACACACACATACATACCCAGGAAACTTTGCTGTCAGGTAATTCAGGAAATGTTCTTGATCAAAGTGAAAGATCTGATAAGGAAAATGTGTTTTACTGTGACAAAGTAAGCTGCCTTGACTGTAGTTTGCTCTCACAGCTGGTCAGAAAAAAAGGTCATTGTCTTTTAGTTCTGATCCATTATGTGTTCATAATGACTTATTACAAATTAACTAAGAGGTGTAAACATGAGGTCATATGGACTGACAGGTAACTCGTTCATTGAATAATGATGAATAGGTAAAAATAGAGGCATATAGTACCATAATATAGTTACTAGATGGTCATTACTGCTCTCTTTTTAATGAAGATCTGCTAAAATACATGGAATAAGAGACAAACACAACACTGCTTTAAGTCGTTTTTACTCCCTGATGTATAAGGGAAAACTTTTGTGCTCACACAATGAGACTTATACGTGTTACCATGGCAACCAAATTGTCTTGGATAATTGCATACAGTAGATCACTTATATGGATGACTTCAGTGGTGTTGATGGACACTATTGATCCACAATGCAATGCACAATGGAAATGGAAAAGCAGCTCACAGCTGCAAAAAAGTAATGATTGGGATAATGAAAATGTCAGATGGTGACATTGTGTCCATATATATTTATATAACCGTATATACAGTATACCTGTGTATCAATCTTTCATTTACTAACTGACAAAACAGTAAATTGTCAACATTACTATCCAGCAAAAGCAAAAAGCAGCATATCTTTTAGAAACTACATAATAACTACATCAAATAACACAAACTTTATTTTGACTATTTTAAATCTGTAGTTTGCAGGAATTAAGTGCATCTCTGTTTTACTGTGTCTGTCTTTCTACTATTAATATTGAATGTATAAATCCAGGTACACACTAATGTTGGTAGAACTGGTTTCGGGTATTATGCACCTTTTAAATGAAATGAACTGCAAACTGCCCTCAAACTTGACTCTTCGACATTCCCCTTGGAGATTTTAAAGCTTTATGATCTGATGTTTTCTTTATGATTCTTGTAATTGTTTGGATTAATTCCTTGTTTATTGTGTAGTTGTGTTGTTTCTGTCTGCTGATTGTGTTCCTGTCTTATAAATGTTTCTTATTCTCAGGTTTCTCTTGGAAAAGAGATCTAAATCTCAATGAGACTGCCTGATTAAAAAAAAGATAAAAAATATTAATACAGACAGATAGATCAATAGTATAGTAATAGACCATTATCTATCTATCTATCTATCTAGTCCTAGTCTAATATCTATTCCTTAAAATCACAATCTCTTAAAAACTACAAAAGACACTTAAATCCACACTTGCAGCTTTTCATCTGTTTGCGTCTCTTGATAAAAGCTCTTTTGTATTCGGGTCAGCTCTGGCTATGTGATGCACGGAGCTTTGACAGTCTCTTTAGTCAGAGGGTGTACAATGCTTTCCTTAATGGTCTCATCATGTTGGTTATTTGCTTGGGTCTTATCCACTATAGACTGAAGGAGTCTGCACGCTACAGGAGCTGACGGCAAAAACAAAGTGAACTGGCCTGATGTCAGAGCCAGTGAGTCTGCTTCCGAAAAAATCAAAACAAACGCACGGGAAGTGTTTTTAAAGGCAGTAATTCAGACACAATTTGACACCTTAAGAATAGGCCAGACACATACAATATAGACAGGGGACTGACTATACATCACTATGGCTCTGGCTGCATGAAACTTTAATGATCCCCATGAGGAAACTGGGTACACACAGCTAATTTTGCAGCGTTAATAAGTGTTGATTTTTCTGCAGCAATTACTCTGAGTTAATTGGAGAGATGTTTGTCCGCTTATAGGGCTGATATAGCTCTAAGGCAACTGCTCCAAACTATCAGGAAACGTTAAAATTATTGCGTAACTGCAGAAAAAACTAAGTTTAGCAATGGATTTTATTTTGAGAGCAGACATACAAGCCAAAAAGGAGGATTTTGCTTGTTTAAATGGTTTTGACATTTTTCTAGGATATTATTACACACCTTTGGAGGATGTTTATCTCTATAATTCATACAGGAAATTAATTGCAACAAGAAAGTCAGTGCATTAAGAAACTAAAAGTATCACACAATAAACTCTGAAGGTCTGGAAATAAGACAAAATAGCTCACACAACTTGGTAGTGGCACACCTTTATACAGTGTTGATACTCTGAGTTAACACTGCCGTCTAGTTCAGTCTAATCAATTACTGCATTTGCAAGGTGATAAAAGAGAACAAGATAACAACAATCACACATAGAAACATGCAAATGAGTAATTACTACAAGTGAGAAAACTCCTGAGGGGTTTTTAAAGAAATAGAGTCTGTAGCAGCGGTAGCGACTCTGTGAGGTATAATGCTTATCATATTTTAGAGCTGCAATAATTAGTCGATTAATCGATCAGTAGATCAACAGAAAATTAATCGGCAACTATTTTGATAATCGATTAATTATTTTGGTTCATTTGGGTCAAATTTATCTGATTCCAGCTTCTTAAATGTGAATATTTTCTGCTTTCTTTAGTCTTTTATGACAGTAAACTGAATATCTTTGGGTTTTTCACCATTTTATAGCCTAACTAATCGATTAATTGACAATGAAAATAATAATTAGTTGCAGCTCTATCATATTTACCATCTTAGTTTAGTTTGTTAGCATGCAAACATTTGCAAATTAGCATTAAACGCAAGGTGCTGTTGATGTCATTAGTTTCACAGGTATTTGGTCATAAACCAACGTTTTGGTTTAATTGAATCAAAATCAAAGGTTCACTAAAGTTATTACAGTTCATCCTGAGGGGGACATGAATGTATGCACCAAATTTCATGGCAATCCATCTGATAGTTGTCAAGACGTTTCACTCTAAACCAGAAATGTGACACTACAGAAAATGTTAAAGGATAACCAAAATCAGTAGGATTCATCCTCTGGGGACCATCAACGTCTGTACCAAACTTCATCCAATAGTTGTTGAAATATATCAGTCCAACAGTCAGACCAACATTGCCATCCCTAGAGCCATGCCACTACCATGACTAAGAACAAGACACCAACAAACCAAATAAGAGACAACTGTGTTGGATGAGAAGATATAGATGAAAGAAAAATAGAAGATGGTGGAATATAAGTCGCATTAAATAGGAAAGGAGAGGTTCAAGAGGCATTTCAGGTTGGAAATGAACAACAAGACCTCACCTAAAGTGTAAAGTGACGGTGTGGGATGCATACTGACACATTCACTACTTCCAGGGACACGACAGTGTGCCACTCAAACGACATGGTGCTTTAAACGTGCTGTATAGTGTCACAGCATCACTGCTGACTCTGCCTCTCTCAGCTCCTGCATCTCCTTACATCACTTGAGAGCAGCACGGAGACAGGACAGGAACACACAGCCCTCCTTGTTTCAGCCTTGCCACATTACGGCACGCCTCGAGGGGCAAACAGAGCCACATTGGTGCCCTGTGCTCGTCACCTCGTGATGTCTGGAAACACGCCTAGCCCTGCCAGGCCGATGCAAAGCCGTGCCAGGCAGTATTGTACCAGCTGGGGGATACTGGACATTTCGTCGCGGCGTATTGTGCAACATCACAAAGTGTTTTTCTCTCTCTTATCGAGTGACATCAACTACAGACCTCTGCATCTTATTCCTTCCTGCCATGTCTAATCATAGCCCGACAGTTTGGTTTATCCGGACTGCATCTGTGATATCCGTGAAATGTTCGGCCTAGTTCTGCTGCTGCTCTTGCAATAACTCGCCATCTTAAAGAAAGAATTCACCCTTAAAGACTTTGTTAAAAAAAGCCAGCTTAACATTTTCAGGCCCATTTTGCTGCTTGGTGATGCATTTCTCTTATTCTCACAGGTATCTGTCCAAACATACTGTCAGTGATGCAATGGGACACAGCAGGACATTTTTCAGCCACAAGATTAATTGTGTACGTTTCTTCTTCAAGAGACGCCATTTTGCTATGACATTTAGTAATTATACAGGGAGAAATCATCAGAGCAGAGATACCAGTTGATACACCCACAGTAGCCTCAACGGACCAGAATGCTGCGCATCCCGCTTTTGTTTTGCCATCTCTCTTGCTCTCTCCGCCTACACGTGTAACCCATAGATGGATTAAAACACTTTCAGTCTCTTTATGCGCAGAAACGGCCACCTTTCATGGAAAGCAACAGGTTTGTGCTCATTTTCTGAGGGATGTCAAAAGGCATTCTGGGAGACGGTGGTAGTCACTAAGTAGATGAGGCAGGTGGAGGCAGAGTGGGTTCACTGAAAGAGTAAATAACTCCTGGAAATGCAAAAAACATCACAGACTGATGAGATCTGAAGCAGTACCGAGGGTGGCTTTTCTCTTTGATTTCCACACTGTGAATCAAGAGAAGTCAGCTTCCTCTTCCACCTCAGCGACTCCACTGCAGACCGCTAACGTGACACCTCGGGCATCCGTAATCTCAAGTCAACAAGGCCGGCTGCAACAACAGGACATCATAAGCTCTCCCTTTCCAAAAGCATGACAGGGAGCATTCAAATCTAAGCAGATGTCAAACAGAAACAGTTTTGTGCCTCAGATATCATTAGGGACAGGGCAGCGCCGGGTGGTGACATAACTGGATTGACAGAGCTGGTTTAACCCTCAGACTCAGACTGTGACCCTGTAGCTCATATAAGGCAAACCTCTTGCAGGAAAACCGTCCACATAGTGCCGTCAATCATCCATAGATTGGCCATTCGGTAAATTTGCTTTGGCGACACGCGTGGTGTTTCTGGCCTTAATCGTCAAATCAATCCAAGCGTGGAGAGCGCTGACGTGGCCCAGTTGTTGTTTTATTGAGTCCCCCCCCCCCATCCTGGGAAGGGTTCTGCTGAGCATGCATGTTTTTCTTTCAGCAGCACATTCATACAGTTGGACCCTGCTGTTACACCTGGGAGCTGCCCTGCACAACACAGTCTGCTACTTTCGGCCACAGGGAACCAAATATGTCCTCGGATGACTATCTGATAACATTTTGGCAGAGAATCTCTATATTTTAGAGGTAATGAAAGATAAACTTTCTTTATTTTCCCTTCCAGGGTGAAATACTGACCTTTGAGAGAATTATTGTGATATTATCATAGTTTATTGACCTCCTTAACCATTGTTTGGTCCTCTATTACAAGCTAATGTTGTGCTGCTGAGCAGTGTCAAATCCCACAGGGCTTTATTTTAAATTGTAGCCAAAATCACAAAGTTTCCAGAGTTACAGAGAGAATATGAAATGATGAACCAGGCATCTGGACTTGACAAAACAATCTCTATGATAGAAAGGTACTCAGGAACAGGTACTAAATGGACCTTGGGGTGTTTGATATTGTTGTACAGCATGAAAAAAGTCTGCATCACTTGTAGTTTACCTGCAAGACAACTAAAGTTTATCTTAAATATATATATATATATATATTTGTTAGACTATCTAGAAAAAAACACACAGACAATTGGAGGGAAAACCACTGAAGGCCAAAGCTGCCAAGCAAGTCTGCTGATGTGCAGTTGGAGGTCAATTTCAATGTCAACTCCAACAAAAGAAAAAAATCTTATAATATAATGATAAAATTATCATTGTGACAGATGTTTAGATCTATCAGGCACATGTTTCACTCTTGATTTCACAGAATGATGCAAAATGCAGCTACAGACCCCTCAGCATTCATTTTGGAGCAACTTTGCTGCAGACTGTTGTCTCAACATCTCATCAATCCCACAATGTAAGCTCGACAAAATTAAACTGAGCACTGACACTGAGTAGGTTTTAGGTTTCCAAGTTGCCACTTCTCCAGCTCTGGTATTTCCCTGCTCACGTCTATCATTGGTACTTTTAATGGGCTAAATGAGAGCAAAGTGGAAAAGCATCAGGGCCTGAACACAATGGAAGGCAATAACTGATGTGCTCCATTTAGCACGTCTAATTTGACATTTCGGTGGATGAACTGCAGGCGGTAGATTTGATGCTTCAGCAGCGCTGCCGCCTGCATTTCCCCACTGACAAAGGTAAAGCAACTTGATTATATTTTCTGGTTGCGGTCTGTTCAACAGTCTAAGACAAGCTACATGATAAAATGTTTGTTCTGTGGCAACTTTTACTTTTAGAATTCAGTCATGCTGTATGTTGTAGGCTGTTTTTGTACTTTGTTAGCTGTTAATCATCCATTTCTTCAAGTCCTGTTGTCAACATACACCCCCTCATTAAACAAATCAAGAATCTCTGACTCACCTCTTCCAACAAGTCCTCATAACTAAAAGACAAACCAGGCCATTTGTCACTGCCTTCCAAAACAACACATGACAGCACCCTGGTGCCCATATTGGCAGCACAACATGCCCAACAAATCCTCATACTGTACCTAAATTACATGACATTTAAAGACATACAGTGCATACCAAAACAACCCATATGAACGCTACAAAAATGGTTCTTATTGGCCTTTTCTAATCTGCCACCTTGATGGTTAAGGTTTCTTTAAGTTTAGGTAATTAAAACTACTCAGTTATTGACGGTTAAGACTTTATTATCTCCAACGCATTGTTGTCTGGGAAACAAGTTGAACTTGAACATCCAACAAATATGTGTAAGCACACTGGACGAAATTCCTGGTAGATTACTTGAAGGATAAGGTTAGATTTTCTATATTTTTCTTATTGTCAACAAATCTCATGTGCGGAGCCAAACCAACAATGTTATTAGTCCTTGGAGCTGTTTCTGAACAAACTAACGTGCCCACACTCTTCGTGGTGAAGGAACATGTCACCCAGTGCAGCCGTGTGCTTCATTGACGTGTTTTTAATCGTTTCTGGACAACAACAGAGGTCTCCGGCACAGAGGAATACGATATATCAGGCTTTGGATACACACACAGCACTTGTTAGTAGATCAATTCATTGTTGGTTTGGCTCTGCACATGATATTTGTTGACAATAAGCAAAATATAGAAAGGCCATATAGGCTATATCCTTTAACGTGAACGAGGCAATTCAGCTGTTTACCTCAAACTCCGAAATGAAGAATAAAGGTGCTCATTGAACTATAAAGAGCTTTGTTGTGTTTTGGCATCTAATAAGCCAAAACATCATGGATCCATTACTCAAACCAGTCACTGATACCTGCAGCAACACGCCCACAGCAACGCAGCCTCCTGGGGTTTTTAAACACAGGACTGTTTTTTGGGTCTAAAAACATGACAAGATGTTTTATGAGGCTATGATAACGTGCTACTTCTATCTCAGCTTCTGAGGTCAAAAGGTCGCTTGTCAAGAAAACATAAACACGATCATTTCAAGCAACTAAACGACCAGTTTCCCCATTTTACTGGTGAGGAGGGTCTCACATCTACATGGTTCTAGTGCATTTTTGGGCATTTAAAGTAAAATGCTTTATTAGAAGAAAATTAACATTTGTTGAGTTCCAAGCAATAGTCAACAATGATCGCTTAAACATATTGAAATTAAACTGATCTATGGCTGAAACTAACGATTATTTTCATTATCGATTAATCTGCTGATTATTTTCTCGATTAATCGATTAATCTTTTTAAGCCGTAAAATGTCAGAAAAAAGTGAAAAATGCTGCTGCAATTTCCACAAAGTTAACGCATCCAAAAGTGTTGTTTTATACCCAAAAATATTCAGTTTCTGTTCATATATGACTAACAGAAGCATCTAATAGTCACATTTGACAGTGAAATTTTGGCATTTTTGCTGGAAAAATGACTGAAACTCGATTATCAAAATAGTTACAGACTAGTTTGACAACTGACTAAGCTCCCATATGGTTTATAACACATTTAATAGGAAAATTAATTCCATTCTTTTACTGAATGCAACATCAATTTCCATCGCAACTTTAAATGTTTCCTCATTAAAGCATCACAGACAGCTACTGTAGAAATAAAAGACATATATCCAACACATGCAACTCCTGCACAACACATCAGAAGGAAAAGGATGCAGCAAATAAGGATTCTCTTGTGTGAAATGAACGAGTTTCCAAGAAATGCTTTTGAGGCACTCAGCATGAGCGAGGGTTGATGAAGCTGCTCCTGCTGCGTTCAACGAAAACCAAAGCAACATCAAGGAAGCCGCAAGCAGCCCCTTC
Source organism: Scomberomorus guttatus (assembly GCA_038419695.1). Taxonomy (NCBI): domain Eukaryota; kingdom Metazoa; phylum Chordata; class Actinopteri; order Scombriformes; family Scombridae; genus Scomberomorus; species Scomberomorus guttatus. The sequence goes on along the minus strand of CM076468.1, from coordinate 14,982,507 downwards.
CTTAACTTCACATCAGTTGAGACTTAAGAGCAATCTGCAGCTCCAAAGAAACTGCAGATTAAAAGTTAGAGCGAGATTCTCTTTTCTTGGACATCACAAGCCTTTAAATAGCAGTGTGCCGAATTCAGAGTCACACAGCCGGGGACTAAGTTGAGAACATGGCCACTGTCCAGGCGTAATTAAGAGCAGGGGAACAGACTCCCATGTTGACGGGATAGAAAGAAGCATAAAAATAACAGCAGGGGAGGAGAGACAGACGGAGAGACTAAAGGCTGTGTTCACACTGCAGCTACAAGTGCCTCTCTGTGATTTTTCTGATGTTTCTGAATCAGTGTCAATAGCAAGAAACTCAAACAGATGCAAACATGTCTGTCAGTACATCAGAATCAGTTTTTCCCAAGACATTCATTAGATTTTAGAGACAACTGTCAAAACTTTTGTTATATTAGCTCTGCAGTGATGGCGAGGATGACAAGAAGATTGAAAAAAATAGTAAGAATAAATAAATAAAAAATAAAGCAGTTGACTATTTGGGAAGACGCTTCAGTTCAGTCACAGCCGGAAGACAGAAACCGTAACTGAAAAGTGTGAAAAATGAGAAAAGGGAAAGGTACGAAAACACACTTTAACGTCGCTGCCAGATCATATAAAAGCTTGTTCACACTGAACAAATATTATCTTCTGAGATCCTTGTTGCCTCTGTTTTAAACCTTTTGCAAACCTGCATGTCCATACTCTCTAAAGTAACAGATACCAGTATTTGATCAAATACACCAAAGGTCAGCAGATAAATCGTAAATGAAACATGTCTCAACAATTTGGGGTCCATTTAGTTATTTTTCTCCCTTATTTTTCTGGGTTAGAGACTTATGGAAATTATTAATGAGAGTTTTAATAGAATTTTGGGTGCAAATTTAGGAGGCTCAGCATGGAGACCCATTACATTTCAGTCTCATCTGGAGATAATCCCGTGCCTGGGTGCAACTTCTTCAGTTAGTGTTTGTGTGCAGTAAGGGTCCCACACAATCCTAATCCACTGTAAATATGGCACATGCTGTAGGTTACATCCTGGAGTAGATAAGATCATTCAGCAAAAGAAGATAAAATATGAGCTCCAGAAAAAAAAAAGCAGGAAGATTGTCAGTGTGAACAACAAGAAGGGTGTGACTGCAGCATCGCCTGCCTCCTACCTGCTCTTTGACAGAAGCCAGGAGGTTGGTGGTGGTGGTGTTGCCGCTGGCGTCCGGGGGGAGGCCGTGACCGCTCTGCCCCTCTCTGACGGCCATGGGCCCTTCCCCCTCTGCGTCCCCCTCCTCCATCTCCTCCACCTCGCCGCTATAGTCCAGAGCCGGCTGGCTGCTGAGGCGCCCTCTCTGACCCTGCAGAAGGACTACAAGCCGGTCAGGATGTGGACAAGTGGGATACACAAAGAACAGAAATCAGTGTCATACCCCTTGGGGACCTCTTACTGTATCAAAGTGCGAGTTTACAGGGACCGTATTGTGTTTTATCTACGACAATAATCCTACAGTGATTCACTTTGACCTTAAGCTGTGTGCTGTTCTGTTTTTTAAACCCTGCAGGGACTCGTAGTGCATCCGTGGTGCTTACTGGTAAATTTAGTGACCTTATGATACCACAATAACATTCCTACAACACCCCTGTGGAGACTCACAGTGTGATTGTGGCTTTTCATGCTTCTATAGTATCAATTTCCATTTCTAGGGATTCATAATGAAGCTCAATAATAGATTCCAGTGCGTATATATGCACCATATATATATATATATATATTAATCTCCAGTGGTATTATGAGGCTATCCACACAAGATTTAACCCTTCACTGACGCATGTAATTGCATATTTCCCCATAAATACAGTTGCAATAGTTTTACCTTAAAGGTTATGCATTGTGTTTGCAGGTGTGCATGCACGCTGCACAGAAGGCATTTAACAGCATGTCACGTTCATGTTTTTTTTTACAGCTTGAGCTATCCGTGATGAGCCTTCATCATGTCACACGCAGCCTGTCTGTCAAACGTGCACATTAATCACTCAACCACCATCCGGCAGCCAAGGACGAGGTCACACCGACTCACCGGTCCGGAGACCGGGGTGCAGGGATGTATTGAACCCCCCACCTGCCCGCCCCCCCCACTCCCTGTTTCCGTACCTGGTTCACACAACCCGAGCCGAGCTGCCCGCCTGGCAAGCGGCTGCGGCTGTCACAGTGCGACTCACCGGCCAGATGTTGCTGTTAGAAGCAGGCCACAGCTGGCTCGATCCGTCCTGTTACACATCCATCCTCCTCCTGCAGGCGGCCGCGACAGCTACTACATTTTCCACGCGCCAACGCGTCAAATAAACAAAACAAACAACAAACAGTCCCGTGCACGTCCACACACTCCTCGTGCAATATTGTTTGTGTGTGTGTGTGTGTGTGTTTTTTTTAATCCGGTGTGAGGTTTCAATGCACCCATCTACTGGTGGCGTCCGCGCGGAACCCAGCCACCCACCCAACAACCAACCCGCCCAGCCACTATTACCGATCAGCGGCGTGACGTCACCATGCGGCGATGGATTATTTTCCGATACATGAATCGATCAAGCGCCGATGCACCGTTGCATGTGCTGCTGCTGCAGCTGCAGAAGCCCGTTTCAGTGAGATGCAGCGCGTCACCTCCGTGCGAACAGCGCTGCCGGGAGGAAGGATGCAGCCTGCAGCGGCCAGTGTGTGTGTGTATGTGTGTGTGTGTGTGTGTGTGTGTGTGTGTGTGTGTGTCTGTCATAGTCTACTTTCGGGGACAAATTTCAGAGTAAAGACCAGTTAATTGGGTACGGCTTGTCCATTTATGGACAAAAGCTGATTTTTGGGTCAGTGGTTAGGGTTAGGGTAAGTCTCCAGAAAATGAATATAAGTCTATGTAATGTCCCCAAAAGTGACCTAGTACAACCTGTGTGTGTCTGTAGGTCTGACTGGTCGTTATGGGACTCCCAATGCATAAATGAATAGTAAAAGTTTATGTTGAAGTGCTCCAGTAAGTCAAATATATGGAAGCAAATTCTGAAAAAAATGATGACAAGTTAAAGACTAAACCAAGTCATTCAAAATGATAAGATACTAAGTCAAAACTATGTATTGGTGTTTTAATTAGGGCTATGTCTTAATTATAGGCTACTAGACAAAAGAAATAGTGAAATTTTTGAGGTATTAAATCATAATTCTGACACCAAGTCACAACAATGGCTGTCAAAATGATAGTTAAGTCCAAATTTTAAATCTAGGTCAAAATGAGCAGATATTTCACAAAACTATGTCAGATGTTTTGAACATAATTGAGTCATACATCTCTTAAAGCTCAAAGGTTTCTATATCTAATAACTTTGAGATATTTTTTTTTAAAAATCAGTCTCAACTTTTCGTTATTTTTTTCCTGTTGGGAATGGGCTTCCACTGGAGCACAGACTTGGAAGCCCTAACCTGATTTGTCAAGTCATAAGAAGCCTCGAGTTTTGAAAAAAGAAACGTGCTTCAATTACATTAATTAATTTATATCAACTAATTATTAAATTAATTCATGTAAACCTGGTCGTTAGAGAAACGTCATTTCTGTGGACCTCACAGAAGCTGTTTCTTTACTGTAATATGAGTGATATGCTTGCGAAATGTTTTCTTGCAAAAACCCCCACAAAAAAACCAAACACGAGTACATGCACATGCCCATTTATTTAAATGATAAGAGTGTGTGCAGTCATCAAGATAAGCAGTTGTCTTACATTGAGTTGTGTCAGGTGGATTTCTCCTCATTTCTTAACACTTGAGAGGTCTTCTGTTTAAAAGCTGCCTTCTTCAGTCTCCTCTGGTACATTTGCATTTAAAAATGAACAAAGACCATTTGCAGATAAAAAATGCAAGAGGGGAACATACAAGTGACAAGACTATGGGGAGCAAAGTTAAGCCTCTAAAGGTTCCCACCGACTCGCTGGGATAGGAGGAAGAAACTTCATGAAACACTATTTGTACCTGTAAATACTGTACCTGAATATTTAACAGTTCATAAAAATAAACCTGTTCTTCAAAGCAAACAATATCGAAAGACGATGCGTTCGCTGTTTCTTGTACTGCATAAACAAAATCCAGTGTCACTTAAAAGCAGCAAAGCATCTAGTTTGGAACAGCACTTGACACTTTTTAATACCACAGACAGATAAGTTTTGCATCATCACTTAAATACGTTGTTTTGCAACAGAGTGACAACCCTAAACTGGACAGTCGTGTTGGACGTGACACACCTCTTGTAAGAGTTCTTGTCGAGTAAATTCTTTTCAAATGAGAGTCTATTATTGCTGCATCATTTTGAGACGCAGGTGTTGGATTTTACGAGAGGACAAAGTAAGAGCTTAAATCTTCTTTGCGGTTCACTATTTTCACTTTAAGACCAATTTAATGTCCCTGTAGGATTAGGATTTTCCTGTCACTGTCAGGTTTATACATTTAAGGCAAAAAAAAAGGTGTAACTGTTAAATGACTCAAGGACAAACTGTCCATCAAATGTCACAGAAATCCATTACATTTCAGAGAGATCCTGACAGTCAAATTTATAGGCCAAATACACTTAAGAGTAATTTATATTGTCTGCTGTTCCTTAAAAAAAGCCACATTTTCTGTTTGACCAAAAGTATTTGAGTTTAAAACAAAAAAGTTTGAAAAACCACAAATTTTCATACGAAGTCTTCATATGACAACATGGAGTTATCATTTTAGACATCCTCAAAAAACCTTTATATGAAACAGGCTTATACAAAAGCCTTTATTATTAAGTATATTAGTTTAAATTTGTTTAGTTTAGGTATGTTGAACACAGATGCACAATTGTTGCAGCAGTAACCAGTTCTCTCACCTGAACCGAATAAACTCCCATCAGCTTGATAAAAACATGTCATGAGATGGAGGGTTTGGCGTGACCAGGCTGTGCACTAACACTAAGTTCTCCTATTGATGTCTACAAAGTCAAAACACTGCATGAGCAGGGAAAAAACTGCTTGGTTGGCATGTTCAGAACTCACTTCCAAAACGTGACTGCCTCAATCTTCACAAGGGGGATAACACTAGACTTTTAGCTTGTCAGTCTGCAGAAGGTCGACATTTTTCTTAAATATCCCGGAATGTTTTATCTGTGGTTGCACAGGTTATTAAGCTGAAGGGGAATGAAATAACACTAAAGGGCTCTGCCTTGCAGAATAAACCACATTTTGTTTCATCATTAACAGGCTTCTGACATATTTGGACCGCCATCAAACACTTGGCACTGTTATTGATTCACTGATGAGCTTCCTAATTAATAAACAGTGATGAGGAGATACAACTGTGATAGTTCTTGAAGAGGAGATGCACCACTTGCAGCACCTGATAGTAGCCATTTTTCTTGACTACATGTTCCTTTATCTTAGAGAACTCTTAACTAAAAAAAAACCCCAGAATTGTAAGGAATATTAAAGAAAAAACCTTTTGCAGAACAGCAACCTAAAAATCATTTTTGGCCCTTGTTAACCAAACAAACCGTGGCGGCTGCGGCTGTGGCGGCTGTGGCCATCAGTGTGCATTTTGGCATGTGGTCACAGCTGCAGGGTGGCTGTCTCAACGAATGACTGTATCCACCTCCGCAGCTGAAACACACAAACATCTAACAGCATCCCTTCAGAGCGCAGGAGCCCTTGATCTAAACAAATATTTCACGTCACTGGAACCACAATTCATTAGCACAATCACGTTTAAAATAGTCTTACTCGATCTTCATACAACCAGGGTGGGAAACGAACAACAGCCAAAATGATAAAAGCCTGACTGAAATGTTAGTTTCCTGCCCTGCTCACAACTCGTCTTTCAAATCGAGAAATGACAATACAGAAATAAAAAATACAGCGAGCACCGACACATCTACTTAACAAAACCCGCGCAAACTATTTTTTACAAATTAAAGCAAATAAATAGAGAGGACAGTACCTTTGCATAAACATGAGTAAAAACCTAACAGTCAGTGGATGTACAATAAATGTGAGTGAATCCAAGAGGGGCGGAGTGGCGTGTTCGTGGATTTGTGTGACACCATGAGCCAGTGTTAGGACGACCGCCCCTTTTCCTTCAAGACCAGAACCTGCACGCACTACTCCAGATCGTCCACGTCCTCCGTCGCGATGGTGCTGGTCTGTTCTGAGGTCACACCTGGAGAAAAAGACAGACGTCAAACCAATGAAACTTTGTCACACCTCTCCTGCTCATTAATCTACAGTTCCATTATGTTTTTCAGGTGAAGACGACTCTGCTGTCATTGTTTTATCGACCTTTTATTGATTTAGTTCATACAGTTTCTTTCATCTGTTGGTATTTTTCTCTTACTGTCAAACAGAAAAACATTCTGAATAGAGTGTCTGCGAGCACAAACACCTACTCAGGATCCAAAGGCTAGACAACTCGAAATTTGACATTTACATATTTATACTGAAACTATTGTTTTAATGTCTGGACTCCACTTCCTTTTGTACTGATTTGATGTTTTTATACTTATATGTTGCGTTCATGTGCTTCTCATCCGAGGTCTAGTCTGCCATTAAGATGTATTCTGTTTACTGGCATTAAGCAGCTGTGGCTACCATTGTTAGCATTACTGTTATCATAGCTGCTATCAGCCTGTACACTCATATGTACTACATATATAGTAAACCTTAAATTACATCTTTGTGTGCATCTTTGAGTCCTCAGAAATCACTATTAGATGGAATAGCTGCTGTGATCTAAACATTAATACAGTATATCCATGGTGTGTACTTTTTTGTAAAATCTGAAGCTCTCAAGAAAGATAAACCAGTGTCAGCCAGAGATGATTCGTCTATTTCTGCTGCCTAGTGGATAAACCTCCTAATCCTAAAATGTGGACAATGATGTTTGCTTCTCTACATAGACAAATTGGTTAAAAGGAGGCTCATGTTATACGAGATGCTAGTAGATGAAATAAACATAATTTTGACAACTTTACATTTTCATGTTGTCAGTTTGGGAGTTTGCATATCTAAACCAAATGTTTGGTTTGGTAAATATAAACCAATAAGAGTATATAAACATTTTTTTATTTATTTTTCAAAGCTTGAAGCATTGTGTTCAAAGCTTTGGGGGAAGAGCTGGAAATATGAAATATTTTGTGCAACATATGAAAAAAAAATTGTCATCTTTGCAACAACAAAAAAAAAAGGTTAATAGATACATTTACTATTTACTACAGTGGCTGTATCGTACTTGAGGCATCGTCGTCATTGGGAGACTTCTTCTTCTCCTCCACATAACCATGACTCAGCAGTTTGGACATGCTGACTGGGGGAGCCTTCTTATCAAAAGACCTGCAGAAGCAACACAACAGACGGTCATTACGACGACTTTACTTCATACTGTCAATTAACTGAAGGCTCACATATCTCCCAAAACCTTAATCTAATCAATTGCAGTGCATCCCATGAGTATATGTTGTTGCTTGCTTTAAAAGATAATGTAGATATGTTGGGATTTACTCACGTTCTCTTATATTTGTTGGTCATGGACAGACCCTCCATCTGACAGGCAACGCCATCAGGGGACAGCTGTAGGAAAATTTAACCAAACTCATGTTTATTTGTGTAGCCCTTAATCACTGTTACTGCACAATCTCAATGTAACGGCCACATTGTTACACGATAAAAAACAACCAATGTGGGCAGTTTGGACTTTTGCACTGTGGAATTATAGCAAGACTGATTTACTTTATTGACAAATGTGAAATGAAATGGAGGAAAACTTCAGGTGAAATTAGTCATGCAGTGGAAAAGGATTGAAGAAATTGGCATGGAAATAAACCGTGCAAATAATCTTAAAAAAAAAACTTAATCCTCCTACCTAATCTGATATGAAGCCTGTTTGAGTATTGTCTAATGAAATATTTTGAGTTAATTTTTTCAATATGTACATATCCTTATAACTATCACCTCATGTGAGGAATATGACTAAAAACAGCTACTTTAGAACAACTTAAGAGGACTCATACATCTCAAAACAGATGGCAGAAATATTAAAATATATATTTTGATCCTGTAAGCATTCTGAAATTGATGTACTTTCTATAAATTTGTGTTTCAGATCAGATCCTTTCAATGCACCACATTTTACTTACCTGAAACATTTCCACAAAACAAATCACACAACCAAAGCACCGACAGAAAATGAAAAAACCAAATGAATTCTGACCAAAATGCGATGATGGAGCGAACTTAGGCAAAATAAGAGAGGGCGATGATAAAAAAAAAAAGAAAAGGATGAAAGACACCGACATGGCATCAATGTTGGGGTTTGATCGATTCACCTTCTCTTTATCAGGGGAAAATCTATCAGTCTCTCTTTCCCAGGACGAACCGTTATCAGTGCCAAACGGTGCAGCCAGAGCCTGCTTGCCCCGCTTCATCTGACTGTCAGGAGATGTTGCTTTGTTTCCGCTGCAAGTACAAAACCACGGTGACATACGATGTGAAATTACCACATGCCAATCATCACAGTCTGTGAAATTTTGGCAGGGGTTCGTACGTTTGGCTAGTGCTCTAACAAGCCCTTAGGAGACTCATACGGCATTTTTACAAGTCCTGTTTTATCCAGAAAATCCGATTGGGCTGATAAAATACAGATTTTTCTGTTATTAAGCTCAATTTTTGTTAAGTAATAATATTTTTCATCCACTTCAGCTTCTCTACAGTGATATCATAAACAGGATTTTTTTCCAGAGTCCATCAATATGACGGAAAATAGGCTCCAGGTTGACAATGAGAGGAGACTGTGTGGTGGGAAACTGACGTCAGTTGTAGTACAGGGTCTTAACACGTGGTGATGCATCTGCATCATGTTGGATTCCTTATTCGTTTGTCTGAACGGTGTTCTTACCTCTCTGACTCATCACCTCCAAACCAGTTGGGTGGATTGTAGGGTTTCAGTGGTTTGTCATCAACATCGAGATCATGACTCAACAGCCCTGCGGAGGGGGGTGGACACAATGTTCAAAATGACACGCTGCCAAAGAATATGACATTATATGTCACCTTTGAAAGCACACAGTGATACTATAACTTGCAGCCTATTCAGCTCAGAGGCTGAACAATTACTCAAATATAAAATATGTTTAAAAGCTATTCTCTCCCATGTTGCAATTTCCTGACACCCCCACTGTTCTCCAGCATTGCTGCTACAGTTGTAAAGTAGAAAAACGGCGGATACATCTGGAATATTCATGTGGAAACAAACTCGACGTTGAACTTTCCAATACAGGAGACATGAGTTTGCTCAACAAAAGATACTGTTTTCCCCTGGTAGCTGAATTCAGTAGTGTAATTCAGTTATGTCTTCCCACAATGCATAAAAAACATTTTTGGAATTGGATTTTCTCTTTCATGTTGTGGCCACTTGTTCAAGATTTGCATTTCAAAGAGTCTGAAGGTTAGTCAGATTTCATCATTTAAATATGCAAAAGTAGGGACAATCTTGTTGTAGACAAGCAAGAAATGACATAAAAAATTATAAATATTAATTTGTTTGAAAAAATGTTACCTAATATTAATAGCAGAATTGAAAGAATCTGGTATTCAGATATTTATTGTGGTCGATTGAAAATATCTACAATGATTGACTTTAACACAAGCAATCCTTTAATGAATGTGTCATAAGAATTTCAGTGCACTCTGTCATGAAACTAAATGAAAGGCCTAAAACACACATTTAAAGTTGAAAGAAACCTTACCTTTATGTCCACCCCCCTTTGCGAGCTTGACGTACTCCGAGTCTGACTCAAATATACCAACTCGTCGCCCGCTGATCCTCTCCACTGGAGTGTCTTGGTCGGCGGTCTGGGACAGGCCTGGGATCTGGGAGGTCGGTCCAGTCACGCCGCTGGTCACAGCTCCAGGTTTGATGCCTGCAATAAACTGAGAATTAAATCTGCTTGCTTTGCTATGTGGGAACACATGCAAGGGCCACAGTGCACTGTGTGTTCAGTGAACTAAGCTGGAAACTCACTTATCTTAAGCCATTCTGTTTGGTTTTCTTGCTTTGGCTTGTGGCTGGGATGTATTTCAAGATAGATTGAATCTTTTCAGCTTTGTATTACGAGTGATGGAGCCAGAGAATGCTTTGGACTTTTTTGGAAATGCATACAAACGCTTTATGAAATTTAATTTTTTTGTGGCATTTTTGCCTTAAGACAGGCAAGTTGTCTCTAAATGCATGAAGCAGTAACAGTCATTCTTACCTCCGGGCTTGGTCCTTCGATGGTTGGGTACAGCAGCGCTCATTTCAGCTGAAGACATAACTAAATCTGATGACCAAAGAGAATAATTTATAGCCTCTTGGCAGACATACAAGAAATAACACTTGACTCAAGGCCTCCTTTCTTAACCAGCAGTAGCATCTTTTTGATTCATGCATCCTAAACTCAAAAAGGTGAGCTTGTTGCAAATAAAATTTCCGAAAATGGCAGTTTTTTTTCCCACCCATCATCATCTTCACTGCACAGGGCTGTGCAGTAAAACCGTGTGTACAAATTCAGAATAAAGTGGAATAATTTGCTGTTTAGTCGACACACTTACTGCCGAACTTACTATAAACAAAAAAGCTTAAATGAAAGATAGAAAAGCATGTTAAACAAGCAGTTTATCATTAACTAAAAGCAACGCAGTCTTAAATAGGTCATTTTTCTAATGAAGTTTGGCGTTGTATTGCTCAAGGAGACAATAGCGACCCCTGTCTGCGCTACTTCTTACCTCGAAACAAGCCGGCATATATTTGATATTGTTAAAAAAAAAACAATTAGGTAAAAATAACACTAGTCTTGCATGTGTATAGAACCAAATAATGTGTGAAAGAAAATAACTTGAGTTAACTAACAGTTGCCACCTTTAAAAAGCAAAATAACGTTCGCTAACGTTTGCAGACGTTTCATTAATAGTCAAGACTTTGGTTTGACTACACACACACACACTCTTGTCTATATATGCAAGCAACACAATCAAGATACAAGCTTCTTTTTCTAGTGCTTTCCACAGCATAGTTTTACTTAGCAATGTAGCTAACAAAGCCTTGCTAATTTAGTTAGCCGCCTAGCTAGTTGCCGCAGTAGCTTTCCGGCGCTAATCTCACTTTACGCCAAGATAATGCTCCTTTTTTAGGTGATAAACTAATGTTACTACTCGCAGAAAATCAGACACGTATCTTACATTATATGTTATTCCTCTTTTGCGGTAATGATTGAGTGGGTTGCTGCAATTAGATGTCGTTAGCCTCTTCTTGTTCTGCAGGCAGGGATGAACCAGACGCACACACTTCCTGTGGCACCTGCTGCCGACTTCCTGTACGCTAGTCAAAGATCGTCTACGTTCGACAGCGGCTGACGTCATTTTGTCGGCTGTGAAGTTAGCCTTCCAATGATAGAAGATCTTGAAATTGGGTCAGAGTGAGAGCTCTTACTAATCTTCCTACTGTTAGTAAAAGCGGAGACGATCTTTGGCTCCGTTCAGAACCCAAGCACTGTGTTGGTGCCAAAATCCTAAAAAGCAAATCAGCAATATCAGTGGCAGTAATAGCAGTATTAATAATGAATTTACATGATCTCGTTGCACCTTCATATTACTATTCATTATTCTATCTATCTATCTATCTATCTATCTATCTATCTATCTATCTATAGTAGTCTATAGTATTAATTACTAATAAGACCCTCTTTATAAGGGGGAATTAAGTTGTAGTTAATGTTTTTATTCATGTTTAATGAATCATTTTGTAGATCTGGAACAACTTTTAGTTTGCCAGATGGTGAAAACACTTGACTTGTTTAGATCGTTTGGTCATTTATTTATAGAAAAAGAAAATGCTGCAGACAATGTGGACCGAAACCCATTTATTGCCATCTTACCTAACAGTTACAACAGCAGACCTGATGATTAAAACTCTTTACTAATTACGTCTATAACTGCAAACTTAATGGCATATTAGAAAGTCAGAAACAATATCAGCATTTATTAATGAATTACCAACATACCAAGATAGACAAATTAGTTTTGTCACAACCTGCTAATTTAAAACGGATCTGTAAAGCATTAGTAACAACTTAAGACTTCCTTATAAGAAAGTGGCATTTCATTATCTATTTTTGCATATATGTGATATTTTAAAAGCAGGACTTTTAACAAAGTGTTATTCCAATGTGTCATTTATACTTTTACCAATAGACTTGAGTATTTTTGTCACCACTTATGTTACATAATGGCTTAAATGCTAACTTAGACTGAAGTGGCTCAGTTTCAATACAAAACGACTGTTTCCACTACAGGTTGTATCACTGAAATGCAATAAACAATCATCAAATCCAAAGAGAAATATATTAAACAGAATATATGTAATTAGAACAAAAAACAATATATTAGTAGTATTACTCTAAATTATATTATCTCTTTCAAGAATAAGCATCGTTACCATCAATTAAAACAAGTTTAATACACTTTAAAATATCTATCATGCTGTTTTTATTCTATCCGAGAAGTTTCATTCCAAAATGAGATATACAAAGTTGTAAAAATCACTCACTCTTTTTGGTATTTTTTACATAAAAGCACAAAAACTTGACTTACTCACTTGATAAACTGTATTAGAATTACTGCCTGTCATTAGAGTATCCGATGAATTCTCAAAAAAAATGTTTCCCCCAAAACAGAAAACCTACATTTTGGAATGAATGCTTCATCTCATTCATAAAAAAACAGTATTGTCAGTGCATGCAGAAAACACCTTAGCAGTAAGAACTGGTTAATCTGTCAGAAACCAATAAATGAAGCAAATAATGCAGCAAAGGTCAGTTTAGAAGAATTATGCCGCTGCTCTTCGGATGGCAGCCAACTTGGACAAACTCTTTTCCAGCTTGGTGACCTGCTCAGATGTCTTTGCCGCAGTCGGGGCAGAGGATGTCCTCTTTGCTCGTCAGGAAACCTCGGCCGACCAAAGACACGCAGCACCTTTTGCAGTTGAAGCAGTCGTTGTGCCACTGGCGCTGCTCAAACGAAATGTACTTGCTTCCCCCGAGACCTGAGACAAAAGCAAGAAAGTGGAGCCATAAGTAACCAACACAAGGAACAAACTGACCCTAATAGTCTCATGCTCTCTGTAATGTAATAATCTTGTAATTGTAATTGATTGGATCACCAACATCATGCACAAGACATCTGGAATATTTATGACCTCTTGGGTTTGACTATCTCATTCAATTGATGGTGATTGGATACACAGGATGCGGAGGGAAGCATATGATCCGGGGAAGGTTCAGTCCACGTTAAAGGTGTTATTTATAGTGAGTGTACTTCTGTCTATACGACCTCCCCAAATTTTTGATGCAGGGCTGCATGTCATTTGTTTTGACTTAGTTTTATTGAGGACACATTAAGAATTTTGACACACCTAATAACATTTCAGCCAGACTTCATTCAAAATTCATATAATTAAGAGTATGCAGCATATGAGTTGTTTCTCATGATCTTCTTGGTATGTAAAATTCAAAGATTAGTGCCTAATCTGGCTTCACTTGGAAGCCCTAAATAAAAACCAATGGGTGCAAAGTCTCCCCTTTAAAGACATTCCCAATTCATGCTAATCCCTTTTTGGCAAAAAACTGCATGGGAAAAAATGCATGCAGTATAAATGTGTTATTTTCACCTATTCAAAAATGGTGTATTTTTCTATATTTCTGCATACTGGGGTCCCTAAACAGTCTTGGAATTGCAAAAATTGGCCCAATTGTATTCATATGTGATGATAGTAACCATTTCATTGTAATGAGACCATTTTTTTGAAACTTGACCTCACTGTATAAAATGACCTATTGTGATCTCTAGGATAATCACAGCCTCGTGAAACTTGTTTTGATACCAAATCACAGCATGAATTTATCTATGGTGTTCCTCAAGGTGTTTGTGTCTTAATGTGGTATTTTGGAGGAAATTTTGACAATTTTTATCAATTCTCGAGTGGTCAAAAATGGTTAAATTTTGCACCAAATTTGTGTAATAAATGGTATCAACCCAAAAATTGCTGCAACAACTTATGAGACATAACTGAGCATGAGAATGGCCATCATATACTTCCAGCATAATGTCCTAAGCTATTATACACTCTAAACTTTCAAAATTTGAATAGGCGCCTAACGGGAGTGGTAGAGGCCAATAAGAGACTTCAGGAAATGCAACCACACCAGCTTACTGTAATTAAGGAGCAGTTTATGGAGGAAGCCTGATAATTAGACTGAATTTCCGTTAAATAACTAAATGAATCAAAGAGATGTGGGCGGAAATTCAAAGGTCTGGAGCCAGGCTAGACTGCACATGGCCCTGCCTCAGGAATTGGAGATTTGGGTGAGATTAGTCCGGGACACCTCATTGGGTAGTCAGCAAACCTACTAATGACGTTATTGCAGGCAGGCAACAAAAATGGCACCACTAGTGAAATGTTGGATTTCACCGGCAACGAGCTAAATTTTATGACATAATGGATTTTCATGAGCATCATGGCATTGAAAATTAAAAGATGAATGATTCACCAGATTCAATTAAAAGTGAGAATGATTTAATTTCTGTTGATCTAATTTAGTAAACTTTCACTGCTTTTCATTCAAGTGCAAGTTAATGTTTACCGCTGATAGGGGTGGTGCAGTGAGCACATTTCTTAGCAAACAAGTTGCAGAAGCAGTCGAGGCAGTAGGCAAAGTCGTCCCGGGAGGTGAAGCGCTGGCCGGCCAGCTGCTGCTTGCACCCGATGCAAACAAAGCACTCCTTATGCCAGGGCTGGTCACGGTAGTTCACTCCTCCAGTGGTGATGGGCTGTAAGATATGGACCAGTTTATGGTTTATGCAGACTCTCATATATCACATGTGACTATCAAATAAGGGCATGATCAAGTTTTATGTAGACTGAAGAAGAAAATACTGTGCTATCGAGACATACAGTACAGCATACAGCATTTTGAGATAGGAAAACAAAGATAATGCAGGTTAACAAAAAACTCTTAACTCAAGGGCAGCTTTCAACCACATCTCACGGTTTTCCTCAGTGGTTAGTTTTCTTAGTTGTCAGGAAGATAGCTCAGTTCTGACAGCTGTATAGGATCATACCGCTGAATTTCTTAGTCATTTTTTGCTGTTTGTTGCTGACTCAGTCAGGAGAGGCAGATGACTGCTGTCTCGCCTAACAGCTTTTAGCACAAAAAGAAGCCTCAGATTCCTGCCTGTTTGACCATCTGTTTCCTAACTGCACCGTTAGATGATGATCTGCTTGTGAAGTAAGTAAACTGTTGGGTGAACTTTTACTTCCAGGCCCAGTAAGGACAGAACTTTAAGGACAACAATGTGGCTGTATTGCAGGGAAATGAGTTCAAAATCATTCACAAGACATCTAGAATATTTCCATTTAATGGTATTGTGCAGCCATAAAAACTTTTGGGTTTGAATATTTTACTCAATATAAGCATCATACAACTTCAATGATGTGTTGAGCTTTTCTTTAACTTAAAGCTACCGAGGGGATGTCTGAGAGAAAAAATGGTTTAAGAGGTTAATTGGCCCTCAAATGAGTCTGAAAAAAAGAATATTAATCATGTTACTATCTGAAGGATGGAAGAATTGCTCATCAAAGACCTCTGCGTAACCTCACAAGCAACAAGTAAAAAACAAAATCAGTTGCATTTACAGAAATGTATTGATGTATCATCTACTTTAAAGACAAAATATATATCTTTATAGTAGCTGAAGACAACTACAGTACATTAAACAGAATCAATGCCTCTCGCCGGCTAAGTGAATCTACATCATATTCTGTGTTGCTGCTTTTTGTTGTTCTACCTTCTTGCAGTGGACGCACTGCAGAGCAAACACGTTCTCATAGCAGGGCAGGCAGTAGTTTTTGCTTTCCTTCTGGACGAAGCTCTTGGTGCCAATGGGCTGCTGGCAACGGTTGCAGGTGAAACAATTCTCATGCCAACTGTTGCCCTTATGCTCCATCTTTTTAGAGCCTGATGGACGGAGGGGGCAGAAGGAGAGAGAGAGGAAGCGTGAGAGTGGGAGGGAGAGGGAACAAGAAGGAAGTGAGGGAGATAAAAAAGAAAGATAGAGTTCTCACACTAACAAATGTAATTTCTCAATTTAACCCTCACGTCAGCCATGTGGTTCTGATGTACCACTGAGCTTCACAAATATTATAGCAAACTAAGGTGCTACTCTGATCAATGACCCCTTTATGGCATTTGTAGTCCAATAACCCCACATATAATAGGCTCAATATTGTATCTTTAGTTTTTTTTAGTTTTGTTGATGTATCTCAGCAAACAACCCTATCTTTGCTCAAATAACATTATATCGGTTGTAATTTAAACCATTTCTGTCTCCAAAGTACGATCAGGCCTCCTCACCTGGCATGATGGTCTTCAGGCACGCATGGCACTTGGCAGAGTACTCATTGCTGTAGCACTCGGTGCACAACAGCGTGTCATCCTTGGTGGCAAAAGGCCGATCCACGAGAGATCGGCAGCACTTGATGCAGAGGAAGCATTCGCTGTGCCAGTGGCGGTCCTTGTACGACAGATCCTGCAGAGGTAGTGAAAGGAGTGTGGTTGGCTCAATTAGGGATCAGAGGACGACTGTTAAATTAGCCAGGTAGAGGGAACAGGCAAAATGCTCTCTTGCTTTGGTGTGGACCACAAAATTAGATTAACTGCAAAAATGTGACAGACTTCACCCTAAAACACTAAGATAAGAGAGTATAACCACAAACTAAGTCCTCTGCTGTATTCAATTTTCCACAAAAAACTTTAAGACATAAAACAGGACTAGTATTTTGATTGTTGAATTCCTTTGTAATGACATTACCCGAGTCAAAGTGTGGAGTTTGATTCTCACTAACCATATCTCAAGAAAATAAAACTGCCATTTTACTCAAGAATGAGTCATATGAGCAATTTTCTTACTCTTTCCAAACTTTTGGAATTGTTGAGGAGTATCTTGGTGATGAATTTCACATTACAGGGTAGTTCTTAACGTTGCCCATAACATTCAAAGAATATCAACTGCGATTGTGCCCAGTGTCAAAAATGAATTGTTTCTTTTCATGATGTCAAGAAGCAAGTATGTTAAGCTTGAGGTTGCATTTAAGCATGCCCTCAAGCTAGAAAACTGGCTTGTCAAAGTTTCAGAAAATAAAGAGAAAACCTGACCCTTCATTGGAAAGGTACCTTGATGACCGGTTGACTAAAAAAAGACAATACCTTGCTGGTGCAGCCGATGAGTTTTTGGCACACTTCACAGTTGTTGGAGAAGAGTGCCTCATAGCACTTCATGCAGTATGGGCTTTCATCCTTCAGAATGTACTTCTGCCCATACAGGGACTCCTTACACTCTGTGCAGTCGTAGGCCTCGACCATTTTGACTCGAATCTCCTGTGTCAGTCCTCAGACCTGTCCTTAAAACAGTGACATAAAGATAATAAGGATATGGAGTTGTGAACAAAATCAATCTCCACCTGAAATTTGAAACTTGGGCTGGATTTCTGTAATTGGATGGATGACTTTTTGTGTTTGCCTTACAGCACCATCTCAGCATCACATGGTCCAGTAAATTACATCACGCCTCCACAAACATGTACCAGGTACATAATGCAGCTCCTCTGAGATTCCTGGAAACTTAATTGAGTACTACATACAACAAATTAGGCAGAGGAATGTTGCAAGCGGGCCCCAAATAGGTACACGCTGTAGAGTAAATGCCTTCCACATTTTTAATGGACATGATGTGACTTTCAAATTTAGTTTACTTGCTCCAAAAGAGTCTAAATCTAAGTGTAAGGAGGTAGGAACTAGGCCAGCTTCCACTAAATTCCCTAGAGAAAGTTAACGGTACCATACATTTGGAGGAGCCAAAAAGAATTGAAAGTGAAAAGAACAAGAACAAGGAGAGGATGTAGAAAATGGTAAAGTTGGAGAGGAAAAAGGAAAAGGATAAGACCAGTGTAGTATCAGATGTTCTCACTCTAGTTTTAAATATTACTTAAAGATGATGGTAGATTTTGGAAAAACAATTGCTGTATAAAATTATATGCAACCTCTAAAATTCAATTTTTGGAAGAAATTCAGTTGGTTTAGACAACTGGAGGGTCTTCATAGGGGAAAGGGGAAAATCAATGCACATTTGATAACATTATTTAGACTACATTTCCACCAAGACAGCTGAGATGATTATCATTTTATCATTTTCACATTTATCACTTTATCAGTGTTTAGTTGTTGCCAGATGATTTATAGATGATAGCCAGTGATTTCATTCATACAGATTGTTTGAGAATGACTTTCGTCTTAATTCGGAAGATTCAAGTTTGGACAATACTCCTTATTCAAGCCTGTAATCCTGTTTCTGCACATTATTCTACACATTACTCTTTATCCCCGTTTTCCCCTGTAACAGTTTTCTTTAATTCCTGACAAAAACTACCATTTCATGAGGGAGCATGGAGCACCTATTTTCCCCCTTTTGGAAAGACTTCAGGAAGCAGCTCCAAACATGCCTCTAAACCTCCAGCCTATGCTCATTTAATTATGTGAATTTTAAGCATTATGATGACTTTTAGGATCTTAATCTGAAATTGAAAAAATAATTCATCAAATTACACTTAAAGAGAACACAACAGACTAAAAATATACTGTACAACTACACTTAGTGAACTATGAAGGAGGAAAAGTTAAAGGGGACCTATTATGCTTTTCCTTATTTTCAGTCATATATATTATGTTACATTGTCAGATGTTCATATCAAACATGGCCAAAGTTTTAAATAATGAGATACACATATGTAGAAGTAATCCCTATGAGCAAAAAGCACTGGTTTCAGACTGCTCTGAACGTTCGGTTTCAAACAGTTTTTTCTACTTTCAGCCCGAGCCAACATCAACTCGTGACAGATTTCTTAATATGGTCACCTGCTCCATGCTCCACTCCGCTAACATTATGGCATTTTTCCATTGTTTTGGGGGTAGTCACGCCGAGCCGTGACTTGTGTCAAGCTGGCACGCTGTGAGTGTTTTTCCATTACACAGCACATCAAAGTAAAGCCCACTGTACTCCTCTATAAACCCTCTATACCCTCTAAATACAACTATAAAACATCTGCCATCTGTACACCTGTATCAGCCCTTACTCCTGTTACCCAACATCCACTGTGTCTTAAATAAGCCTTCAACCTTTACTTTCACTGTACACCACTATATCCCTTTAATCTGCATTCATTGAAACCACATGATGACATTTTAAGAATACATGAGGCATCAACAAGATATTTAGCATCCTGACCACTTTCGCCTCTTGCAAAAACTTGCACAAGCCGCTCAAATAATTCACTAAACTCAGCTAAATCAAGAAGAATTTGGTGATAAAATAGTTTTTGGGATACAAAACTCAAATTGTTATAAAGACAAACATTTACTTTGCACATTATAAATCTGGCAGATTTGATATAGAAATAAAATCACCAAGGATCTCTGAAATTATTTTGAATGACTACATGCACTAAGAAGTGTTGAGCCTCTGTGAATAAAAAGTAAAAGAGAGAAAACCAAAGATAAAGAAATGAAAGGCAAATCACTTTGGGCAAGAATAAAAGAAGAAAGACAAGACAGCATAAGTATAATACTGAAGAAGAGTCTTTACCGGTCAGCGCAGTGAGTGTCAGAAGAGGAGCTTGCTTGCAGACTGAGATCAGAGGTATCTGTCAAGCGCTGTAGTCCATCTGCTTTATAAAATTAGAGCAGAATGTGACCCACACTGGGGCAGGAAGGTGGGGGCAGTGGTGTGACTGGAGTGGGCAGGTCAGTTTATATTCAGACTGCTATAAATTAAATCCAAAATGCTGAAAATCCCTAGAAATCCAGATGTGGAAATCACAACTTGCACACAACAGGCAAGTTGTTTTTAAAAAATTTGGATTTCTTGTGATCACAAGAAAACTATTTAATAATTGTCACATAAGACGTTTTTTTTCCCGAAAATCACACTATTCACTATTATAGAACAGTAAGTTCCAGCCAAGTAATTTGATTGGACAAGAGGCATTCTATGAGTGCAGATATAGAGCACAACAGCACTAGAATGCTTCCTATAAACATACAGAGACTACGATGTGAATTGTGATTTATAATGAGTTGTGGAACATAAAAAATATACCTGTAAACAAAAAACTTGTCTTGCAAAAAACTTGTCTTAAACAGTTACTGGAGACCATCCATGGAGAGCAGGAAATGATGGAGCAATGTACTGTCCGATCAAGCTGTTAACTCATCGGAATCACACATGCCACCAAAGCGACTGTCAACAGACATAATACAAAGTATCTGGCCCGCGGTAACGTGTAGACCTACACAAAGTAAGAAGCTAGTGTGCAGGAAAATGTTTATGTGTTGCTGGGCGCTAATAAATGGCGCTTGTAGAACTGTTGTATAAAAGCAATATCACACTCAAGGTTGTGCTGTTGTACTGAATATCAACTCGGCTGTGATTTGGCTGTAGGCACGACGCCACAGGCCGACTGACGAAGATAATCACAGCCAGTTATGTATTCTGCCAGCTTCACCTCTTCAACCAGGTTATTTCTGAGCTTGACTATACAGTATGTACCCAATTTGCTCTGACTAACAATGAATCAATCTTTAGTCCATATGATGGAATAATATCTTATTGAGAATGGTATTTCAATGTCCATGCATTGTGCGGCAAAGCACCGCCTGAATTAAATGTTACATATGGCATTATAATCATAGATTTTTTTTGTGTGACACTAGGCTAGTAGAGCAAACTGTGAGGACAAAATAGAGGTACCGTACAGTACATTAAATTGTTTAATGAAATTTGTGTGTTCTACATTTCCTTATAAAGTTACTCAGTGTAGTCAGACAGAGATTACATTTATTTACAAGAAGAGATTTACAACTTATTTACCTTGCCCTGGCTGTGGCTATTGTCAGGACTGTCTCAGGGAGAGACTTGATGTTCTCTGAAGTTAGGTGGAAAAAATATGTGCATATATCGGCACCAGCACCAGCATTCGGCCAAATGATTTGGAATATATTGGCATATTAGATGTTGGCAAAAAATCCAGTATTGTGCATCCCTAATTTAGATCCTTTGTATATGATCCTTGTAAAAAAAAAAAGCTCTATTACAAGTAAAAGTCGTGCATTCAAGATATTACTGAAATAAAAGTAAATAAGCATTTGTACTACTAAATTGAGTATAATGTACATTTTAAGTACATGCACACTAAGCTGACTGAATCTGGCCCTCCGTCCACCCAAAAACAGAGCTTTTAGAAAAACATTACTCATTTTAGAGACACAAAGAGACACATATGTAGTGAGACCAATTTAATAGATAGTTTGGCTGTATTAAAAGAGAACAGGTGATGATGGGGAGCAGGAGGGGACACAGTTGAGACTCTGTTTCACACAGATTGCTAATGGTGGCAGCAAAATGAGCGAACGTTGCAATTGCAGCTTGAATTTTGCAGATTTACTTTAAAGGGCCCCCCGATTGCTTGTCCAACTTTGAACCAAATGTTGGCTGTGCTGCAGAGTTTTGTTGTTTATGTTAAAGAAGAAGCCGTTTTCCTATTGTTCTGGCATTTCAACGTGGATGGAGCTGTTATTATGTTGTTCATTTTTGTCATTAGTCATTTTGGATAGTTTAGACAGACAGCTTGACAGGAGAAGTTTGAGGGATATGTAAAAAAAAAAGGATTTAATTTGAATTTCATTCTGCTGCATTCACAGGGAGGTTACACATTGGGTCAGTGTCTTGCTCTAGACTGTTCACCCATTGCAGTTTACAGACAGAATATTCTTATCTTCGCCTCCCTGGCACTGCAATACTAATATGGTTAACTATCATATGATAGGATTACTTTGCTTGTGTGTTTTTATGTAACTCCCAACTCTTCATTCTAATAGGAATTTCTGATTTGATAAAAACTTAATTTGGTTATGTAAGAAAAATGCCATCAATAGAGCTTCTGCGAGTACAGGCCTGATTTGAACTTGTTGGCTGGTGGAGAGAGCTACAGTTCATTCCCAGTTGTTGAACTGTTTCTTTTAATGGTTCTGAGAAACTGCTCGTCATAAAAGTGCTAAACAGCAGCCACTCGTTTGTCCTTAGCCTCATTTTTGCAGCCTGAAAGTTTGACCTTAATAATTTGTCAATGTGTGACTCCAATAAATTTCAGTGTGTGCTGCAGATGACATTTACGTGGCACAAAACACACATGGAGAGAGAAAATACTTGAAGCTGAATCAATAATTAGGAGTTTTCCAAGGTTTATCAAGAATTTAATGTACGATGCATCAATATTTAACATTTTGTTGAAGACAAAGCAACAAAAGTGTGTGTTTTTCTTTTTGCATGGGTCCAACTTTGCACACCAACACACAGTGTGTAATATTAGGATAATCTAATTGTGTAACAGGAGGAGATCATGTGGAGGTAGGGCCCCTGCTCCTTTTCTGTGTCAGTCCTTAAGCCCTTTAGAGAAGAATTTAAAAAAATACTGCAATAAGACAAATGAAGTATTCTATAGCAGTGGCTCCTATACTTAGAGGTCAAGACCTCTTAAAGGGTCACAAAATAAAGCTGAAGGATCCCGAGAAAAAATACACACAAAATTATTATTATTTTCGTTAATTGTTCATTTAGTCTTATTTTTTGTATGTGTATGTTGCTGGATAATTGTATTGAAATAAACATGTTTGAAATAAAGCAAGAAACTAAGAAGACTAGTTGGTTAACTTGATCATGCCCCATACTACACAACAAGTAGACATTACTTAATTTTTGAGCATGTACACTAGCAAAGTATTCCTGTTGTTCACAGTGGCTGAATTTAGTTTAAAATCTGATAAAATAAAACATGTATTAACAAAACTAATGAAATGAATGAATTATCACAACAGAAAGTTTAAATAATTGTAAGTTATATTGGTCTGAAAACACCTCAAACCACAGTCCTTAAGTGACATGACATAACTGACCCCATTGTGATTCCAGCAGCACTGAAATTATGAGATACTGTAAGAATCGTCCATTACGTCTCTGCTGCCCTCTGGTGAGCAAGTCCTGAAAACTGTGATTAATTTAAAGGTTAGGTTCCCCAAAAATATCACTACTGTGTCAACTTTTTTGCCCATAACTCCATTTGTAGATACTAGTTATATTGCTACAAGATACTTTAAATGTCATGGAAATACTACACATATGACTATAGAATAATAACATTAAGTATGTGTATGTGCAGGGAGGAAGTAAACCAAAGGGAATTATGAGGGCAAAGAAAAAAATGAATCAAAGGTCAAATCTGAATAATATTATTAGCGCTTTAGATTCATTTTCATATTGAAGACATGTAACTACACTGTAGGTTTTTATTCTTCTGTTCTGTTCAATTTTAGCATATTTTCATCTTCAATTTTGGTCTTTTTATATTGCACGCATTACAATATAAATTTCATTAAGCTGTTTCAATGTTCCAGGACAAACCTTCACCTATAGACCCCAGTTTGCTGAAGTTTTAAGAGAAACTGTTTGGAGAATTTAAATATAGCATATCACAAGATACACAATAATCAGGATTATAGCTAATGAGATAAATTGTTTATCAAGGAATGCAGTTCATCAAAAGTGCCTGACTACTTTTCATTTGTGAAATATAATAGTGTGTGAGGGCTCTGTGTGGGCTTTAATTTCATTTATGGAAATCTGGTGTAGAATTGAGTAATTAAATAATGTCCACAAGTCAATATCTAAACATTAAAAGCCAGGAGTTCAGTGGAGGGTTAAAACATTTCCAGCGAATTCCAGCACAGTTGAGATATAATTAATAATTATTTCTATGCCACATCTGATGGAAGAGGAAACAACGCATCATGTGACCACATAAATTGGGGGATGAAAGACTGAATGATTTTTTAAAGAGGGATTAAACTGTGCTTTCATCACTGCTTTCCAATTTGTCAAGCAAAATGGGAGTATTTCAGACATTATACCACACACAGTGTTGTAATTACTGCATCGTGACCACTAGAGGGCAGTGAATATGATTTCTGTCTGCGTCCTAATTAACCTAATTAACCAAGTCATAATTCTATCTTCGGCCCTAAAACCAAGTTTTAACCTTTTTTTTGGTCCACAGATGTACAGATGTATAGTGTCTGTCTTAAAACAACAGTGAGGTGTCCATATAAACAGTGAAAGAGGTTTTCCTTGCTATAATCATTCCTCTTGTTCATACTGGCTACTAAAAGATCCCCTTCAAATGTGCTTTCAATGTCAAAATCCACATTGCATTTAAAAGTAGATGTGAAGCTTATATGAGGCTTCAGCAGTCTGAGTTAGTCATATCAAGTGGATATCTGCCACATTTACAGTCTTTTTAGCATCAAATTCCCTCTTTGTGTTTCCTTTGTGTTCATTTGGGCTCCTGACTGTTGTTTTAAGACAGACTTGAAGAATTGTGAACCTGTCCTTGATGTTGTAATTACTGGGTGAACTTTTGTTTTGAAAGCGAGAACCCATCGCTTTACTTTTTCCGGTTTTATTTTGAAATTCATAACAGGAAGTGCTAGCGACTGTGGTTATTAAAGCTAGCAGAAAGAAACCCGGAAGAGTGTGTAAAAAAACCGTGTTTACATTCAAAACAAGGAAAAGGAGCAAGGTAAACAGACATAATGAAAAGAGTAAACATTAAACTGAGCGGCGAGGCGGTGAAACAGTAAAATATATGAGGTGAAAATCATGGAGGACAAACAGCGACTACGGCGCGGAGAAAACCCGGACTGGATGTCACGTCTGCCGGAGAAGCTGCTGGATGTGCCGCTGTGGAACCTGGCTCTACCCGGTAAAACAGAACACTTTAACTTGTTAAAAAAGAGTTAGACATCGTAGCAAAACGCCTTAAAGCTGTTTAAACCACATTTGTGAAACTTTTGCTTATGAAAACAGAAAAAGGGCAATTTCACTTTCCCATCCAGGTCAAAATCCCACTATGCTTAGACTTGTCAAATCTGGACTAGATTACCAAGGAGACAAAACTCATTAAAAGATCGTTTCAGATTTGTGAAACCTTTATTCTATTTGTGAAAACTGTGGGGAAAAGGGTAATGTCACTGCTTTTTTAACCAGAGTTGTCAAATCTGGACTTTTAAATCACTGTTTTAAACAGACTCTGGGGTCTCCTTGTTAATCTAGTGCAAAAACAGAGAATCAGCCGCCAAATATCATTATTTATGTTTCTCTTAACTTTTTCCTTGCTGTGAATCAGAAGCTAACTTCAGCATCGTTCATTTACATACTTTTAACCAGAAGTGAATATCTGACTGTTCCCCATATCTCTCCAGGAAGCCACGACAGCATGTCTTTCTGTTTGGATGTCTCCTCTCCTGTGCTGAGATCAGAGCCCCGCCTCCTCAGACTGACTGACAGGCTGTTTCCCTGCTGGACTCGCCCCTGTGTTTACCGCTGGGCCACTACACAGGTACATGGGTCACAATTTAGGAGCCCATAAAGGTTGAACCTGTGCCTCCTTCTCAAGTAAGACGGTGCATTCAGGCGGTGCTCAATAATTCATAAAGTCAACCATTAACAAGTTTATAGACTATACAGTATGTACAGTGTCAATTATATCAAGCTGAGAAACACCGTGCAAACTACAGAATCATAAGCGGAAAAACTCACTGTGTGTAATAAACAAATTTGAACAGATTCATCTAAACTTCTTTGGTGTCCATTCACATGTTTTGTGATGCAGTAACACTGAACCCAAGGAATATTTTTGCCTAGAGCTTCAACAAACTATTACTTTTAGCATCAATTAATCTACTCATTTATTTTCTCAATGAATCATTTGGTCTATAAAAAATGTCAAAAAATAGTGGAAAATGTCCAAATTCTATCTGCTTTTTTTTGTCCAAAACCCAAAGATTTCCAGTTCACTCAGTTTACTTCCGTAGAAGTGACAGTAACAGTGAGAACCCCCCAAATATTCACATTTGACCGTTTAGAAGCTGAAATTTGTGCTTAAAAATACTTAAGTAATCTGTGATCTATCACAATAGTTAGTGATTCATTTTCTAAATTAATCAGTGGCCACAGACCTGGAGTGACTGCCACTTGCATTGTATTTATTCTCTGTCTCTTCTTTTCTGTGTGTGTGCAGCAATCTGTCCTCAGTGATCAGTGTGATCTTGGAATTCGTTTCTTGGACCTGCGGATCGCCAGGAAGCCAGCAGAAGGCATCAAATTGTTCTTCGCCCACGGCATCTACACACTGCTGACTGTCAAGGTACTCGCACTCACGCACAGCCCCTCCTCACATTACACGCGGTCTAAAGTTTGCTTGCTTAATTCATCAATATAAAACATTGTGATGTGTGTTGTGTGTGCAGGAGGCTCTGGAGGAACTGGCTACCTGGTTAGATGCTCATCCAAAAGAGATTGTAATCATTTCCTGCTCGCATTTCGATTCGCTGACTCACAGAGATCACACCCGCCTTGTGGAGTACATCATATCCCTGTTTGGAGAAAAACTCTGCTCCTCACAGGTAAGTAGGCTGGAAGAGAGGGAGAGAGATGGGTAATTGTTTAAGTCATCTATTAAGTAAACATGTCGAACATTTGCTGGTACCAGCTTCTCAAATGCAGATTTGCTGCTTTTAACTGTTTTATTATCTTTGTAAATTAAATATATTTGGGTTTTGGACTGTTCAGACAAAACAAGACATCTGAAGACGTTCCATTGGGCTCTAGAAAATTGTGACGGGTATTTTCCTCTATTTTTCTCTCTATTGAAAAAAGTAAAATTTAATTTATGGACTTCTTAAAGTGTGCATATGTGTTTGTGTGTGTTTATATGCAGGACAGTCCCACCCTGCGTTCCTGTTGGTCCAGAGGTCAGCAGGTCATTGTTTCCTACGACAACCAGCAGATGTTGCAGCAGCACCCTGAGCTGTGGGCAGGAATACCTTACTGGTAAATAAATACACAGCAGAGATGATTTTAAGCTGTTGCCCGTAATAGTTTTTAATGAATAAATTACATAAATTCTAAATAAAATATAAAATAATGCCATCATCTATGCTAGAATCTTCTCTTCTTTACAAATTTTTGCTATAAATCAAATAAAAAAACTGATTGTCTCCAGGTATGCTGACAGCACAGACCCTAAGAAAGTGATCGCTTACTTGGAGGATCAGAAGCACAGAGGGAGACCAGGCAAGTCTTACTTTAGTG
This sequence comes from Scomberomorus guttatus, assembly GCA_038419695.1. NCBI lineage: Eukaryota > Metazoa > Chordata > Actinopteri > Scombriformes > Scombridae > Scomberomorus > Scomberomorus guttatus. The sequence continues at coordinate 14,955,105 of CM076468.1, read as the reverse complement.
GTTTACTGACTTTGGTTTTATTGAAAATGGATCTGAACCTCAGGCAACATGATTTCTTTCATCTTTTTCTGACTTTTTCGCTGTGTGGTTTTCTTTTCCAGCTGGTTTTTACGTCAGTGGTCTGAACCTGACAGAGGACGCTCCCTACGTCCTCCTCCATCCCTTCCAGAACCTGAGGAAGATGACGACGAAGGCTCTCTCACTGCTGCTCCGCTGGGCGAGCGAGCAGCGGCCTGGACCTGAGGTGGGCGGAGTCAACATCCTCTGCTGCGACTTTGTGGCCGTCAGTCAATTCTGCTCACTTGTGATTGGCCTAAACTACAAACTGCTGGGTGGAACAGGCGCTATTTGAATGTAGGCTCACCCCTCCCATCCTGTCTGCAGGATGCAAGGTACGTCTTCCTCAGATGCCACTGGCTGTTGCCATAGCAACCGGACTGCAATCCAGAGTTAAACCTTTTCTACTTCTGTCACCTCAGTGTGTCTTTTTTCTGTTAAAAAGCATCAGTGTTTGCACATGTCAATTTAAGTATTATATATGAATGACATGCACTCGGAGATGGCACGTTTGTTTACGTTTAATTATGTAACTAACATTTTGTTTCTGGAAGTGCACATTTATACATTTCACTCTCATGGCACTCTTTTGGCACATTTGACTGTGTATTGGTACCTGTACATTATGCACAGTATCATCATTGTTTTATTTCTAATGTGTACAATGATGTTTAATGTTTAAACGCATATTAATGAAATTCTTTCATACGTTATATTAATAAATACTTTCACATATTTTGACTCAGCACAATTACTAATTTCACAGCTCTCAATGTTTAATGATATTATTAATTAAGTGCTATCAGTAGATCTTTGGCTTTAATTTCAAGTTTTATAGTTTTATTTGTCATTTTAATTTTAGAAATACTGTTTAAATGAGACAAAGTTTCTTCAGGACCAGAGTATGAAACTGACAAAACGTCCGACAGAACATACGGTAAAAGCATCAAGACAAAAAAAGTAAAACATTGTTGTCAGGTGCATGAAAACCTGAGTGGCATAAAAGATCTGAATATAGAAGTAGAAGCAGTTTTATAGGTCAGAAGTAGCTGAGAGGTTATAAATATAACGTATACTACATTAGTGCAATAATCACTGGAAGATAGCAGCTCAGTGAAATCAACAGGCGGATGTGATGAATCTGGTTAAAGATATTTTCAGTCCAAAGAACCAGGATCCCTTACAAAAAGCAATGTGAAATTGATGCAGTCATGGAAGATACAAGTGACAATGTGCTTATGTATGTGAAATGAAGCTTCACATTTTATATTGAGTGCAGAGTTATATTTATTTAAGCTGACAAGAGCAAATACCATATTTGGTGGTTGGATATAAAATAATATATATATATATAAAAAAAGTTATAAATTATACATATGATACATTAAGTTGCAAAGTGTCCTGTGCCACCTATTTTAATATTTATGAAATATTTGACAGTATTACTTTATATATATATACAAATATATACTAGCATACATTATTATTACACTAAGATACAGGTTTGATTCATGTAAATTGCTGCCCAGAGGATGAATCTCAGTGACTTGGTGATACCCTGACGTTTCATCTAGCGCCACCAGCAGGTCAAAGTTTTCACTCATCCTGTGAAATATCTCAACATCTACTAGATGGATTGGCACAAAATTTGGTACAAACATACATGGTTTTCAGACCTTGTATCCTTCTAACTTTGATGATCCCCTGACTTTTCATCTACGTCCACCAACAAGTCACAATTTAAGTTTGTCCAATGCTTTGGTTTATTGCGAGATACCTACAAAACTAACGATGTTCCTATCAGCCTCAGCTCTCCTTTGTATTTACTGCTTATTAGCAAATGTTAGTTGCTAAGATGGTGAATATGGTAAACATTATACATGCTTAACATCAGCATGTTAGCATTGTCAGTGTGAGCATGCTGATGTTAGCATGTTCTAACACAAGGACACTGACGAATCAAGTGACAAAAACCCAAAACCAGGGTAGAGGGGTTCAGTGAAGGCGCAGTAGAAGGTGTACAGGTGGATCAGTGAGTCAGATGAGACTGTGTAAAAGGATAGAGAGCCAGCAGGCCAGTCCAGATACACTCCAACTCTGTTAGAGTAAGAGGAGGGAGGGGTGAGAAGAGCTGTTCTTATGTTATTGTGCCAGGCGTAGTAACATTTATCAGTGAGCTCTAGACTCCATGACATCTCATTCCAACCAAGCCTGCTGCCATCTCGAGCTCCTCTCCTTCTGATTCCTCTGTAAGTCACTCCAATATCGACCCCTGCTTCCCAGTCCACCTCCCAGTAACAGCGACCACTCAGACCAGTTGTGCACAGCAGCTGATAGCACCAGTCAAATCTGTCAGGGTGATCAGGATATGGCTGCTTCTCTATCGCCAGCATCACCTTTCTGTTGTTGTCAGACAGGAGGACATTTTTGTGTGCTGTGTTTGGGTCCAATGTGAGTTCGTACACATCTGATGGAGAGAAAAAGAGAAGAAATGTAGCAGCGCTGTGAAAAAGTTTGTGACTGAATGGATGCCAGACAAATTGACACATTTAAAAAAGAAATTAAACATTTCTTTTTACACACTTACACTTCCTCAAACCAGATTTCAGCCATTGCATGCCACCATGGTCGACACTGGTGGAAAAAATAGAGTCAGACAAGCATGGATACAGTAATAATAACCATCATAACCATCTTTCCCTGTATCCTTCCTTTAGTAATTGTTTCTCCATACCTGAGTGTGTCGAGTCCCCAGCGTGGATCTTCCAGTCCAGAAGAGAGTAGATTAATACTAGAGTGTCCTGGGTGATTGTAGCTCAGGTCCAGCACTCTCAGGTGGGAGGGGTTGGAGCTCAGAGCTGAGGCCAGAGAAGCACAGCCGTTCTCTGTGATCAGACAGCCTGATAACCTACACAAACATGCACAACTGAGGTATTTTGTTGAAAAAAGAGCCTAGCTATGTCCTTAATTAAAATGATTTCCTTGTAATGTTTTCTCCTTAAGCACCTGCTTTGAAATTAGTTGTGGTACCATAGAACTTGAGCACATGCAGGGCTCTCTTACAGGCTCTATAGACTTGAGACTCTTGCTCAAAATGGGCATTTAGATTTGTAATAGTAGGAAAAGCACAGGTGAATAAAATTAATGATGCTTGCTGACCTGAAAGTCTCAAGTCTACAGTTCTGACTCCGAAGTCCAGCAGAGAGTAGCTTCACTCCTGTATCCCGCAGATCATTGTTACTGAGGTCCAGCTCTCTCAGGCTAGAAGACTGGGAGCTGAGAACTGATGAGAACTCCTGACAGCATTTCTCTGTGAGTCTAGTTTGATTCAATCTGAAAAATGTAAACAATACCAGTTATATTTTAGGTGTTTTAGTTTTCCACATGGTTTAATTGTTAGTGAACAGATAAGGGTTCAGATAAACTATATTTTAGCAAGGTAGTCTAAACCTGCAGTGCGGAATTCTTCTGACAGTGAGAGTAATTGCAAAAACACTGTCAACATTATCGTTGCAGACCCAGATGCATTTTATGTGAGCTGACGCCCGCGCTGCTGATGCGATGCGGTTGGGGCGCACTGAGGACAGTCCGCCCCAGTCGACATTCATTTATAGGTATAAATTCCAAAAAGTGTATTTCTGTTTACTTGTAGGACCTCTTCTTCTGTATAATTAGGTCTACTTTTAATGAGAGCGACAACAACAGAACGCTGACAGTAAATATAATACAAATATAATACATCACTCTCTTACTTGAGCCGTATCACTTTGCCTACCTAACATCACTGGCAATGCGCGCATCCTTATGTAGTTCCTCTTAACAAAATGGCATTTTAAACTACAAATATATATAATTACCATTAATTAAATGAACATCAGTAAAATAATGTTATCTACAAAACAAATGTTACAAAGTAACGTTAAAATAACATCTGACCTGAGAGTTTCCAGTGTACAGTGTGCACTCTTCAGTTCAACAGAGAGCAGCTTCACTCCTGAGTCCTGCAGGTCATTGTTACTCAGATCCAGCTCTCTCAGACTAGAAGACTGGCGGTTGAGAACTGAGGCCAGAGCTTCACAGCTTCTTTCTGATAGCTTACAGCCACTTAGCCTGAAGGATTTCAATCCGTCAACTCACATACCGAATAAAAACATTTAATGAGAATAAATGTGAAAAATAAGGGATAAATGTTTTATGTTGTGTTATGCGATATGCTTGCTTATATAAATTGTTGAAAATGTCTGTAAAATTGGATTATCTTGAGCATTATACATGTGAACTACATTTCCTGTAGTAAAACACTACATGAAAGATGGTAAGTAATGGTTTTAAAAGTAGTAGTAGTCTAAACAGTATTCAAAGAAGTGGTATTAGTAATGGCATTATTGACTTGTAGTAGCAGGAATCAGTAGAGACAGCGCAAGGGAATGTGACAGTGAAAAAAGTGTCCAACAGTATACAGTTTGACTTATGCAAGCAAATAATGTAAATTTGTTTTCTTTTTTTGTATAATTCCCTGTGAAGCATACTGTAGACATTGGATTTTTGAAAATATTTTGACTTGGAAAAGATTAAGGCGACCCAAAATCACATCAACCACAGAGCTAGATATAAAGAAACGTGTGATGCAGAAATCTAAAAGAGCTGACCCGATCATTTCCAGCAGGCAGTGTGGACTTCCCAGTCCAGCAGACAGCAACTTCACTCCTGTATCCCGCAGATCATTGTTACTGAGGTCCAGCTCCCTCAGACTGGAAGACTCAGATCTGAGAACTGATGAGAGTTCCTGGCAGCATTTCTCTGTGAGGTTGGTTTGATTCAACCTGACAAAGGGACAGAAACATTTACTTATATACTGCACGGTTACAAATTCAAGTTATTCCAAAATCTTATAGCCTGATCTAACCTGAGCGTTTGGAGTGGACAGTGTGGACTTGCCAATCCAACAGAGAGCAGTGTCATTCCTGAATCCTGCAGGTCATTGTCACTCAAGTCCAACACTTTCAGAAGAGAGGACTTGCTGCTGAGAACTGATGACAACTCCTGACAGCATTTCTCAGTGAGCCTTGTTTTATTTAACCTGATAAAAATAAGAAAAAAATTGTTATATTTCAAGTGTTAAGCTTTCTACAGTACAATGGGTTCAGTGTCTTAACCAAGTACACATTACAACAAAAACATCGGTTTCTCTAAGTCTGTTCACTCTCAAAATAAAAGGATTGGAACATATCTAACAAACAACAATGCAGCAGCTTTTAATTTGATCAATACAGGAAATGTATGACCACAAATGCTACAAAAATAAGAACGAATAGCCTGCGATATTAGAGGGTGTTATCATGTGATCTAACCTCAGAGTTTCCAGTTTACAATGTTGACTTTCCAGTCCAACAGAGAACAGCTTCACTCCTGAATCTTGCAGATCGTTGTTACTCAAGTCCAGCTCTCTCAGACAAAAGGACTGGGAGCTCAGAACTGAGGCCAGAGTGTCATGACCTCTCTCTGATAGATTACAGCCACTCAGCCTGAAGAAGAATGTCAGTCAACTCACATATTACATAAAAAACAAGTTCTTTAAGAATGTAAATACATGTTAAAGTGTCAGACTTCTTATTCTTTAACACCCTGTGAAAATGTAATATACCCTAACCTGAGTGTTTCCAGTGTACAGTTTGGACTTTCTAGTCCAGCAGAAAGCAGCCTCACTCCTGAGTCCTGCAGGTCATTGTAACTCATGTCCAGCTCTCTTAAACTAGACAACTTGCTGCTGAGAACTGATGCTAACTCCTGACAGCATTTCTCTGTGAGATTGTTTTGGTTCAACCTAGGAAAACAAATAGAAAAATTAGCTATTTAGATATTTTATGTACACTTTCCTGTGTGTGTCATATTCAAGTACATTTAGGTAGAAACCATCTCTAGTGTCAGGGGAATACACATTTAAAGCCTTGAGTAGAATTACAGAAAACATTTATGAATTGTTATCATATTTGTTATTATTATTGTTATGATATGATCTAACCTCAGCATTTCCAGTTGACACCGTGGATTTTCCAGTCCAGCAGAGAGCCACTTCACTCCAGAGTCCTGCAGGTCGTTGTTACCCAGATCCAGGTCTCTCAGACTAGGAGAGCTGAGAACTGATGCCAGACCTTCACAGCTTTTCTCTGACAGGTTACAGCCACTCAGCCTGAAGAAAAACATACAACAAGAATTAATTTTCCTTATTTCTGACCTCATAAAAGACTAATATTAATCCCAAATATTACAATAAATAAATACTATACTGTATTATGTTTTGCTCACATGCAATTTGGTACCAGATACCATTTAAAGCAAGCCTTTGTAACCTTTGATACATCAACCACTGTGGCCACAAGTGACACTAAAAAGATGATGGTAAATGCTGAAACATAGTGTAACAGTAGAGCAGAAGGGTCCTAAAGTTAGTTACACACTTAAATGTCAAAGGCTATTCGTCATACCAGACCAAGTAATGCTGTAGTAGCAATACTCCTGAGTATTGAGCAAGTGTGTGTTTTATTGCTTATGAACCCTGTCATTTGTGAGAGAAAATAAGTATTATTTATTCTGATCCAAATGCTCTTTCCCCCCCATTGTTTGTGGAGATTCCACCAATCCTGGCCTACAGTATAATTAAATATGCACAAGAACAGAAAACAACCACATTAATGATAAAGATGCTAGCCTGAAGCTACTAAGGGTTGCAAGACATATGAAACAACCCAGCAGACTGTCTCGTGTAATTATTAATGTGTAATTACTGGTCTACTTATTTCTATGGAGATGATAATTAGTGTCTATTAAATTTGTCCAGTTTTCTATGAACTTACAGAGACTTATTGGAGGCTTTGACCACTGGCAGCAGCCTCAGAAGACCCTCCTCGGAGGCTGAGTATTTCTTCAGGTCAAACACATCCAGCTCTTTCTCTGATGACAGCAAGATGAAGACTAGAGCTGACCACTGAGCAGGAGACAGCTTGTCTGTGCTGAGACTTCCTGAACTCAGGTACTGTTGGATCTCTTCCACTAGAGACTGATCATTCAGCTCATTCAGACAGTGGAAGAGATTGATACTTCTCTCTGGAGAGAGATTCTTCCTGATCACGCTCTTGATGTACTCGACTGTTTCCTGGTTGCTCTGTGAACTACTTCCTCTCTGTGTTATCAGGCCTCGTAGGAGAGTCTGATTGGTCTGCAGTGAAAGGCCCACGAGGAAGCGGAGGAACAGATCCAGGTGACCATTTGGACTCTGCAAAGCCATGTTCACAGCTCTTTGGAAGAGATATGATAGTTTAGACTTATCTGTTAATATTTTGGACCACCAGCGTTTTGACTGGGACAGGAGATCGACACCAGAGTCAGTGAAAGTCAGAAAGACATAAAGAGCAGCCAGAAACTCCTGAATGCTCAGATGAACAAAGCAAAACACCTTCTCCTGGTACAGCCCTTTCTCCTCTTTAAAGATCTGTGTGAACACTCCTGAGTACACCGAGGCTGCTGTGATATTGATGCCACACTCTGTCAGGTCTGATTCATAGAAGATCAGGTTGCCTTTCTGCAGCTGCTCAAAAGCCAGTTTTCCCAGAGACAGAATCATCTCCCTGCTCCCTGGATTCCAATGTGGCTCTGTCTCGGCTCCAACGTGATACTTGACGTTCCACAGTTTGGCTTGAACCACCAGAAAGTGGATGTACATCTCCGTCAGGGTCTTGGGCAGCTCTTTTCCCACTCTGCTTTTTAACACATCCTCCAGAACTGTAGCAGTGATCCAGCAGAAGACTGGGATGTGGCACATGATGTGGAGGCTTCGTGATGTCTTGATGTGGGAGACAATGCTGCTGGCCTGCTCCTCATCTCTGAATCTCTTCCTGAAGTACTCCTCCTTCTGTGGGTCAGTGAACCCTCTCACCTCTGTCACCATGTCAACACACTCAGGAGGGATCTGATTGGCTGCTGCAGGTCGTGTGGTTATCCAGAGGTGAGCAGAGGGAAGCAGTTTCCCGCTGATGAGGTTTGTCAGCAGCACATCTACTGAGGTGGACTCTGTAACATCAGTCAGGTCCTCGTTGGTGTGGAAATCCAGAGGAAGTCGACACTCATCCAGACCATCAAAGATGAACACAACCTGGGATTTGTCAAACCTACAGATTCCTGCTTCTTTGGTCTCACCAAAGAAGTGATGAATGAGTTTCACCAAGCTGTACCTTTTCCCTTTCAGCAGATTCAACTCTCGGAAAGTGAACGGAAATGTGAACTGTATGTCCTGGTTGGCTTTGTCTTCAGCCCAGTCCAGAGTGAACTTCTGTGTTAAGACTGTTTTCCCAATGCCAGCCACTCCCTTTGTCATCACTGTCCTGATTGGTTCATTTCTTCCCGGCAAGGGTTGGAAGATGTTTTCACATACGATTGTTGTTTCTGGTCTAGCTGGTTTCCGGGCTGCTGTTTCAATCTGTCTGACCTCATGTTCATCATTGACCTCTGAAGTCCCTCCCTCTGTGATGTGGAGCTCTGTGTAGATCTCATTCAGAAGTGTTGGGTTTCCTGTTTTAGCAGCACCCTCAAACAAACACTGGAACCTCTGCTTCAAACTAGATTTGAGTTTCCGCTGGCACATGGCAGGAGTTTCTGCATGAACAAAAAACAAATGAGTCAGTGCTGCAATAAATATTATCATCATGTTAAAACTGTAAATATCTTCTTACTGCTCTGCAGATAGTCAGCAAGCTCCTCCTGCTTTATTCTCCTTAGGAAGTGAAGTGTGATTTTTAGAAATGCCTCCCTGCTGCTCCTCATGTCCTCTTCCTCCTCACCGCCCATCATCTCTTCATCCAAACTCTCTGAACTCAGAACCTTCTGCATCTTCTTTAGCTCCTTCCTCACAAAAGTGACAATGTTCTCCTCAAGCAGCTGAAAAACAATCAACAGCAAATCCATCCATCACATAGTGGAAGCCTGTTTGTCTAATGTGCCCTGGAGAGCATTAGGACAGTATTTTATGAATTGGTTGTTGTAACTACTTCTATGTGTGTGTGTGTACATTTACACACCATAAATACAGAGTCTGTTTGATGTTCCAGGGCAGATTTACAACTGTGAACCTCTGATGTCTGCTGTTGTAGTCTGTGGACGAAAACACACCTCAGCATTTTAAATATACATTTTCATACTGGCTGGCTTCTTTTATTATTGGATTTAACAAAAATTCTGTAAACTTGGATAGAGCAGAGGTTGTGATATAATTTGCGATATTAGAAGGAATGATAATTTTTATATAATTAGTATAATTTTAATTGAAAAACAAATGATAATTAAAATAATAATAATAATAATAATAATTCCTTCACATTCAGGAGAGGATAGATGGCATAGATCAACATAAGAAGGGAAGCAGGTTGGAAAGACAGACTGAAATAACAGACAATGCCTTACTCTGTTTTAGATGAATGCTGTCCTTTAAAACCAAGAGGTGGCTCTATTGACTGGTTGCTTTTCATGGAAACACAGCTGGATACAGAGGAGACTGGTCTTTGCAGCTGCTCTGGACTTTAACACAACACAAACACATCTTTTACTTTTTTTATATTAAAGACTGTATGGAACAAGGAGCCAACTCCTCTCAGGTGATAAGATGATGAGCTTGTTGACTTACTCTGTTTCAGAAGGATGATGTCCTTTCAAACCAAGTGGTGGCTCTATTGACTGGTTGCTCTTCATGGACACACAGCTGGGTACAGGGGAGGGTGGTCTCTCCTGCTGCTGTTGTTCAGGGCTTCAACACAACACAGTTTTCACTTTTAACAACAATGGAGGCAACATTAGGTACTGTGTAGGCTCTGACAGTCATGGGGAGTTAGAAATCCTCATCTTACCTCTGAGCTCTGGTCCCATAGTCATGTTCTCCAAATGAAGTGGTTTTGGAGGGAGGGATACCTTCATCTTGCCCCTCAGGGAGATCCATAGCAGAGCTTAAACCTTTACACAAAACACATCCAACATGCTATGTCAGTCAGGCTGAAAATGAAACTGAAGATGCTTTTGAGTCTGCTCTGTGGCAAAAACACAAGTGCTTGCATAATAGGATAAATATTTTGCTGGCATGTTTTGTCATAGTGCACCGTACAGTCAAAACCAACAATGCCAGCTTATCTGCCAGTTTAGAAGAAGTTTACCTGTTAAATTAACATCCATATCAAGTCACAGAGATTTTCTACCTTCATCTGTAGAGGAGACATTGAGAAAGAAGATTGTCAGTCCAGACTTCTGAACTTTCTGTCAAAATCTAGAAAACATTTATGTAAATCAAACCTGCACCCAGAAATCAAGGTGAGTCCAGGACCTACAGAAGTAGGTTGGGTTTTTTTTTTTTTTAAAAACACGTAACAAGTTTTCCGGTTTATTCAAATTCTATTTTCTATAAATGTTATCTCCCTACTTATTGGTCAGGACTGAAGAGTCAGTGACCTGTGGACATCATATCCACTACACATCTCAATGACATTTGTCGACAGACCCTTTTCACAGAAGTGTCACAGCACACAAAATACAGCTGCAGCTAATAACATTAACGATGCAGAATTAGTATTATTATCAGTGCTTCTCTAATTGGGGCACCTAAATTAAACTTTCATATTAAGTTCTACTTTAAATCCACTAGATGGCGCACATTAACAACATCATCTATTCCATGGTCACAGCTCAACTCTGTATCCCTTCACACAAAACAATAATCGGTTGGATTTTACACAAAATAACTACAAGACAACATGTTTCTGAATGGTATTGGTTCACTTTTCTATTGTGACATTTACTCCATCTTCTTTCAGTCTGTTTTAGTTGTTGTTAGGAAGGTTTACGAAGGACTGAATTGACCCAGAGGTGTCTTGTAACTTTCCATTTCCATAAAGAGCCACCAACCAGACACTGACAGTGTGGGTGAGCTAAATTAATTTCATAATGGGCTTTATATATTGTATGCCATACATTAGAACATATATTTAGATATATTGTGTATTTTGCTCAGTTTTCTGCTCCTTTTCTACGTACATTCCAGAGAAATTATCATATATTTTTACTCCACTAATTTTGTTTGACAGCTTAACATTACTTCTATTATTAACTACCACATAAAGTAGTTAAATTAAACATTTAGGTGCTGCTTCACTCAAGTAAAGAGTCTGAATACATCCGTCACTGCAAGGCTATCCTATGTTTACAAGACAAGGAAATACTGCACTGTACCGTTACTGTACCCTATTCAGCAATTTAACACTATCTTATGTGTTGAAAAAAGTCAGCAGAGTGCTCAATAGGAGCTGGTTTTAAGAATGTTGCACCTTTAACGTTAACAGGCAATAAAACACGAATAAAAAAAAAAGTCAGAATACCTTTCTCGTGGTGACAATTAGCTGCGTCACATCGAAGTGAAACTAACCTCCAACTTGAACCAACCAGAAGGAGAAAAATAGAGGAAAGGCAGAAGTATTGATCTGGATAATGAGTCCACAAGACCGGTCAGACAAAACAATCCGGTTCTTATTGAAACTATAAATCCCAGCGCCACACCAGGTGTTACAGTTTTGATATTAGTATAGTTCTGATTTGATTCAGCCCGGAGTTTTGCCTGCAGGCGAGTATCCTACAGCTGTGTCCTGCCATAACCCTGAATACAGAATGATCATATTACCCTAATGAGAAGTTACGGCCTTTACAGAAAGATTAGGGACACTTTTATTGTTAGTGATTGTGTATGAAGTTGGATTTGTGCGCAGTGTGATGCCTGTAGGCGAAACTCAGGGCAAAAAATACTACAGGGCGCTTTCTCGAGGTGGGAGGAGCTACAGGTGAAACAGCACTAACACACACTGTCCTGTTCAAGACTATTCAATGAAAAATAAATGAAGCCTGTTATAGAAGTCACTAACAATAACTAATACCATGCAGGAAATGGAAACAAATGGAAATTAATAGCACCCACTTCCTTTTTAAAGTGTGTTATTTTTTGACATAAAAATAGATTATTTCTGCTCTCAAGTTTGACTGTTCTGCATTTTTTTATTGCTGACAATAACTAAAATAATAAGCCTTGTTCAGGAATTCTGAGTAACTTCCTCTGTCATTCTTACATTTCCACCTCTTTCTTGCTGTCTCTTTCTTCCTGTTATTTGCAATCATTTATTGCACCAACAGTTTATACAAGAGGATGATTCTGAATGGTTTTGGTGACCCCTGACCTTTCCTCTAGCACCACATCTGGTCAAAATTTCATTTAAAAGTTCATTTAAGTAGTTTAAGTGGGATTTGAGTCACAGCATTACTCACTGTCCTGCAGCCCTTCTTGAGTAAAATACTCAAAAGTACCTTGTAAAAAAACAAGCTGTACTTCCGACAGCATCCCGTAACTGATCTATTTGAATGTTTTCTTGATAGAAATCATGTTGATGGTTCAGTGATTTAACTTTATATTGTTCATCTTAACTTTCCTCAAATTCTTGTGCATCAAAGCAGTGACGTCAATGATTTTTACACAGAATTTAAGTCGGTAATTACAAGAAAACATCTGGGTTAAACTGAAACTTAATCAAATGAGTTTATTAATTTTTTCTCTTGTACTCATATTTTGGGGGATTTTTTATGTTTTAATTCTATTTGTATATGAATGTTTTTTTTATTTTACTTCAAAAGAGAATAAGAGAATTGGATTTTCAGTTTATAAGCAAATCCGCAGGATTTCAGAAATATTAATGTCATGAGTCCAAAGTCCTCCAGTACAACCCCACAAACATAAGAGAGACTCACCACAAAAATCCTAACATAAAAAAACTCAAAATTATATAATTTATCATTCATTCAATTGTTTAATTGTTTTCTATGTTGTTTCAAAGCCTTCTCTACACTGCCAGGTATATAATTCTGATGGACAATACTTAATCCCTGTTAATCTACATACTTATATACTCGATTTAGCATTTTTATGTGTCTTAATTCAGCAGATGCTTTAGTCCAAAGCAATGTACAAATGAGATATCATCCAAACCATAATATCAAGGAAATGCCAGCATGAAGTGCTGCAAGATTACAGGTGCATGTTTTGATTTCTTGCCTGAAAACAGTCCAATTTTAAGGTCTTTTTTCTAAATAATATCAGAATCAACTATAAAAAATAAATTAAACATGGCCAATATGTACTCAATCATACATTTAAACTCCTTGATCCATTAAACGGCCCCCTTATAACGATACCCTGTTTATAGTCATCAACTCAAAATAATTGTAAATAAGATATTCTTCATGTGGTTTTAAACCGCTACAACTGAGTGAACACATGAACGAATCTATGTCAGAGGTTTAGCAGCAGGTATGAAGGCACGTTACCTAAACTTGACCTTGTTTATATATATATACAGTATGCAGGCAAATAGAGGTCACTTAAGGAAGGTAAGGCAACATACTGTACATCCATGAAGAAAACTACACTCTATACATTGAACAAATATGTGGGCAAGAGGCTGACGACAGGAACAGTCAGAGTACGTGATCCACAGAGAAAAAACACACAACACACAACAGACTGCAGAGAAGAGGGGTGGGGCTGTTTCAGATCCCTTTGCATCCACGGAGACACTGTGTATTCCTGGAACCCAGCTTTTGTTTTTTGGAGTCACATGACACAGCGGCACGGCTTCATGAGTCACCCCTCCCTATCTGGAGTAAACTCAAGGAAAATGTTGTTGCAACATCGAGGCTGAATATCAGCTACAGTGTATGTACAATAACTGGGTTTCGGTGGTAAAAAGTGACAAGAAAGACAGAAAAAATTACTTTTAATGTAAAAATCAATAAAAGAAAAGCCAGAATTTCTCTATGCCATGCAATAAAACTCAAAAATGCCAAATTAAATGGACACAATTGTCCTTTTTTACATGACAAATGTACAAATATAAAGAATCTGTCTCTTTTATATCAATCAGTGTTCATTAATAATTAGATAGCTTTATCTCCTTTGCTCTACCAAGGTGACAATGATTTTTCTGTGGCAGTTAAGGTTTATTGAATGAGTGGGGTTAAAAGGAATTCCTGTGTATTGTGTTTGCGTGCACACACATGACGGTAAACTGTGTCCATCATGAAACCTTTGGCCATTTCCTCTACTGTAACCTTCAGGCCCAAAAAAAGGTCTGAGGTCTTAACTATCACACTATATAAGGAGTGTCCATTCAGGACAATCAAGGAGCATTTTAAGTGTCTTATGATACATTTTCTTTCATTTGATGCCTCTTATGAAGCTGATATCAATTACAAGTTAACCACAACACTGTAAGTCAGTGTTTAACAACCTTTTTGGCCTGTGACCCCTTAAAATTAAACAATTTCTACTGTCAACTTTAATGGCCTTGTGTGTTCAAGCAATGAGTAATGTTTCCTTCTCAAGCTGTTTCATTTAAAGGATTTTAGTGGTATTATTAAGCAGTTTTTTGTTAGAAAAAGGGTGAACTGACCCTTTTAATATATATATATATATATATATATATATATATATATATGTTTTTGTAGTCTTGATACAGAATGACAAGACAGTTTAAGATAAGCATCACACCATCAGTTGAGAACGTAACTCACAATTTTCCACACGGGTTTATTCAATGAGGTGCAGCATTTCATACAGAATGTTGCTCACATAACAAAAGAGACAGATTACAATCTGTAAGAGTTAATACAAAACGTACTGCATGTGGTATGGCTCTGTTAGTACATAACAAATGTCATTCGATCCTCCATGTTACACAGAAACTGTCGAACGACACTCAAAATTCACACTTGTGTTTGTGTCCGCTCCACTGGAGACGCCAGTAAGCTAGCTGCAGTGCATTTACTGTTCTCAATACAAATGTCCTGTAGTAAAAAAAAAAAAAAAAAAAGCATTGCTTCTCGACAGTGCATAGACAAACATGTATGGCTGAATCCTTTTCAGATATCTGTACATACATTTCATTTGTGTGCTTACTACTGTATGTGCACAGATGTCTGATTTGTATCAATAGGACACTGGTCCCCATCCCTTTTCAGGATTTCAGTATGCATAAGACACCACTGTGTAGGGTTTGCACATTTGCTGGATTACAAATTGTATTAATCTTTGTGAAACATCACACATCATGGTTGAAAAAGAAAAAGCATGGTTTATAAAAAATAAATATCCCTTTGTTATTGCTAAAAATATGATTTGAAAATATCTTCCCATGTAAGACAAAATGAAAAGGCTATTACTCAAGTGCTATGGGTTACAGATAAAATCAGTATAAAGGAAAAGAAGTTAAGAAAAAACATATTTCATATACAATAATTAAATTTTTATCTTGCTCTCGGACACTGAAACAAGTTCATAATTGCACCTTTTTAAGAAATGAACAGCTTGATAATCATCTGAGTATGTCACCTATTATCTATTTTCCTTGCACGTACTGACAAATACTGTATATAAAAAGCAAAGGTGGCGTTTAAGACATACAGAAAAACTGGTTTAACTCAGAACTAACACTGTGTTTAGGCAGTGGAGTTGTAGATTTGGTATTTAAATGTTTTCATGTCACTGTTTTTGGTCAAATGCTGGCAGAAAGATGAGAAAATATGAAAAATCTGAGTTTTTTCAAAAGTTCCTGTGTTTGTTGAGTTTCTCTTTCCATTAGTTCTTTGTTGTGGTCCTCTACAGCTGATCACAGTGCTATATCCCCTCTCTGAGATAAATAAAGTTGCTCTAGTCCTCTTGTTTACTTGAATGGAGGTTTTGATGTGTGACAAATCTTTTAAAGGGTCAATTCAACCCATTTACAAACAGATCATTTCCCATACTTATCTCTAATGGTGTGTAGCCATGCAGATAGTTTTGGCTTTATTTGTCCTAGTAGTGAGATATTTGTCTGAAATTTCTGATGTCATCACAATACAATGAAGGATTTTTTTTTAATGTGGCTCAAATGATTGAAGAAAAGACTTATTGACACTATTTTCTGAGACAAGTAGCTGTTGATTGTTGGTGTCAGTGTTGTGAGCATCACAGATGAACTTCCATTCACCTTCATTATTTTGGGGTGGAGGCAGAATTCTCAAAATCTGGGCAAATAAGACCAAAACAATTCGATTAATTGATTAGTTGCCAACTATTAAATAAATCAGCAGCTATTTTGATAATCAATTCATCAATTTAAGACATTTTTTAAGATGAAAATTTCCAAATTCTCTGATTCCAGCTTCTCAAATGTGAATATTTTCTGGTTTCTTTTGTCTTCTATGACTTGACTTCTATGACAGATTAATCAATAATGAATATAATCGTTAGTTGCAGCCCTAGTGAAAACATATGTTTTTAATGGGTGAACTGACCCTTTAAACTGGGTTGCTAGCTTGCAGCAAACAAGCTAATTTCAATATTTATGTCAACATTATAGCGACTACTAGCTGACAAGTCACAAACAGCAAATAAAGGACAACAAAGCTGCACCTTTGGAGTCACAAACAGCTTTCAAGGCCACTTCTGGCTCAGAGTTGTGGACCTCCAACATGGCTGCCAGAGGGTGTGTAACTGTCACCTGAGCTTGAGAGACTAACGCTCAACATATAGGATAATCCTGTATAGCACCATATATGAGGGGCTAACAAACATAAACTAATTATTAATTAGAAAAACATTTATTTACAAGGCACCACATGCGGTGCATAGATAGATAAGAAGTGAGTGTTTGTGTGTGTACTTGGCAACAAGTATGAGCTTTAAGATTTCCCTTTGTCCAGTGTTATGTGTGTGTTTATGTGTCTATCTCTTGGCATGGTTGACGTAGCTGTTCTCAATGCACAGCAAGATATAGGAGCTGGAGCAGCTGCTGGAGCTCTGCTGGAGCAAACTGCCGCTCTGCAGTGATGACGCCATGCCGGTCAGTGCCTGGTCACCCACACGCCACGTCTCGCAGTAACTGTCGACGTGCCGCTGCCCGGCGCCGGTTGACCCGTGCCACATCATCTTCTCTGGCCTGGGATAAAACAGAAACAATGAAGTTTTTAACGTTTGCTGTTGTGTTTTATATTCTCCCCTACTCATCACTTTATTTTCAGAATATTAAGAAAACAGGTAATTAGGGGCCTTTTGGGCTCACCATGTGTTGTCACTGAGAATGTCTTTGCCATTGAAGGAGTAGAGCGGCACGTTGTCCTTCATTTTGCCGCCATTGAAGATGGCATCCCAGCTGTCAAACAGAACCTCGTCCTGAGGAATAAGAGACAACAAAATTAGGACAAAATATCTAGTGCATTATTATGCACTAGATATTAATTATGCAAGTTAAATTTCTTGCAAGTCTCAAGGCTCTAGCTTCCACTTCTTAAACCTGCGTAAACTGACTTTTTGGGCCCCTTCAGGGCAGCAGAAAGAAGTTGTGACCACAACACTGACATATCATCAGCTTTTCAGTTAATATGCTCAACTTGTCAGCAAACAGCTTATTTCCACATCAAGCAGTTATGGAGAAACAGTATCATTCATTTGGAGTCGTGTTTCTGTCCACCTGGTAAATGTCCAAGTCCAATATTCACTCTTTTTTAGCTCTGTTTTTGCTTTCTACCAACTCCTGAGGGAAATATCGGAGAGAAATGGTGCAATATGGTACAAATTATAAGAATTTGAAAAGTGCCCACTTACATAGATTTTAATTGGCAAAAGTTCTTGATAAATTAGCTTCTCAATATATTAGCATATTAGGATGTTTCTTATAGTGTTTTTAAGAAAGAATCTAATATGCTAATATGTAGTTTGACAAAACACAACACATCACATACTGACATTGAGTAAGTCTGTGTAAGTCTGGTGATATTCTTTACTCAAGCCTATGTTAACTACCTTCAGGTTGACTATTGGCAGATGGTCCCTGTCAGCCTTGCGGACGATGCTGTGGAGATCCTGGAGCTTGGCGGACAGGAAGGCGCGGAATGTTCCTTTCATCCCGATTGCTTGAGCCTGGGAGAAGCACATGAAGTCTGCGCCCCGGATGCCTCTCATGGCGCCCGTCTGAGGGCTGTTCACGGCGATCAGGTGGAGCTGCAACAAGCCCAGCAGCAATGTTTACATCTACAATATGGCCTTGTGCAGCTTTAGATGAGAGTATGGTGATTTAAAAGTGGCTTCTCTTACCCCTGCACCTGAGGTATGATGATGGACCGGAGTCTGGGGCACAGGTGGAGGTTGTCTTCGCTGAGGGGTGACTGCATAGCGACTGTCCGGGTATGGTGGGCGTTCCTGGGCCGAATCAACAGGATGCCTACCGTCTGGTTGGTACAAGCGGTCTTTGTAACTTGGAAACCTGGGATCTGACGGTGCTGGGAACCGCGGATCCGGCTGATATCGAGCATCAGGGTGATATCTGGGATCAGGTTGGGTTGGGTGTCGGGGATCAGGCTGGGTTGGGTGTCGGGGATCAGAGTGGGTTGGGTATCTGGGATCATGGTGGGTTGGGTATCTGGGATCATGGTGGGTTGGGTATCTGGGATCATGGTGGGTTGGGTATCGAGGGTCTGGGTGGGTCGGATGATGCGGGTTTGGCTGTGGTGAAGAATGCCCAGTGCTGGGGTCGACCGGACTCTCAGGTGGCCTTTGGGAGTCGTCTGTGGAGGTGTGGGTGTGGGAGTGCTGGTCAGGGGAATATGGAACGACGGGTGGGGGCTCCACTGCTGCAACTTCATTACCCTGCAAATAATGTGCATGACATGTATTAAAACAGGGCACAGTGTATGTTTCGGAAAAGAAAAAAGGTGAAAACTACCTAAATTCATGAAAAACAACTCACATCGGCATTGGGCAAAGGAATGTAGCCCCCGAGCTGAAAAATGACAGGAAACAAGTGTTTGAATACACATCAAAAAATATTTTTCAGTCTCTGCTGATTCATGCTAAGGTATAAGATAAATATTTCACCTGGACTTGACGAACTCCATCTCGGACTCGTAAGTAGAGATCTGTTTGGTCTATAATGTACACCAAAGAGCCTTCAGGTTGTCTTCTAGCGGTGGATGTCATGGCGTCATAGGATCTTAACACTGTCACCTACAAATGCACAAAACACTGATCAATGATCTTGTAGGTGTAATTTTTATAAGTAAATCTGAATTAGTGATCCTGACATATATCGTGCCAAGTTATGATCCAAAGGCTGTGAGTGATGTATGACAGGTTTGGACCAATATTTCAAACTGCTAAAAGTTAGGAGTTAGTGTTTTGGAAAAAATCCCCAACTTTACTCTTATTTCTACACACAAATTTAAGAACAAAAGCAATCTATAATATTTTTTTTTACTTAAAAATATTTAAACTTTTTAAGTTCCTAGCTTATGTAATACAGAAACAGAAAGGTATGCACCTTCTGAGACATGCTAGACTGTACAAAATATCTATATATGTAATCT
Source organism: Scomberomorus guttatus (assembly GCA_038419695.1). NCBI lineage: Eukaryota > Metazoa > Chordata > Actinopteri > Scombriformes > Scombridae > Scomberomorus > Scomberomorus guttatus. Next base: position 14,935,581 of record CM076468.1, on the reverse strand, counting down.
GAAATATATGTATGATTCAGAATAGAGTAGTTTTAGATTATTATTTGCAGCTGTTGCTAAAACATTAGTTGCTAAAAAATATCCAAGTGTGTGAATTGCTACACACAAATAAAATAAAAAAACATATTCTTTTGCAGAAAAAACACAATTTTAAAGAATAAAAAAGGTGTTTGATGGCTCTTTCTGCTCTGTTCATACATTACTCCTGAATTGGCTCCTTACAGCATACATAAGTGTAGTTCTAAGAAGTTTGATATGGGCCCAGGCCTTCCAAAGAAAAACAAAATTTTCCCCATTCATTGGTCATGGAAAATTTTGTAATGAGTCAACATGTTGATTATTTAACTGCAGAGGCTCATGCGTCATTAACTAAAGTCTAGTTGAGTCATATAAATACTGTGGCACACATTCTTTTTAATCTATTTAAACAATCTGGACTTGAAATGGTGCTTTAATTTGTGCTTCATGTTATTGTCAGATCACTTCAGGTCAATTTTGGCTACAGTGATTTTTCAGCTTTTTGTATTTCATGATATATCGTTGGATATTAGAGAAATAAAGCATGGATAATGTTTTTCTCACCCCTGGAGAGTGTCCAGGTACTCCAGGTGCTCCAGGTGGTCCCGGTGGTCCAGGAATACTGATGACTGTAATTCAAGGGGGTGGGTCACATAAGCTCAAATCAAAAAGACATAATATTGAATTTTGGAGTATTTTTTTTAAATATAACTCACCCTGTGTGCCCCCATAAGTCCCCGGTATGACTGGTCCTGGAGGTCCAGGTGGCCCTGGTGGTCCAGGTTGCCCATCATAGCCTCTTCCTGGTGGACCAGGTGGCCCCTGAGGGCCTGGAGGGCCAACGATAGAGTCACCTTTGGGGCCCTGATGGAGTGGAGAAGTATTTACTATAGTAACTACTATTACCAGTTACTTCATAAACACAGATTTCATAAAGCATTAGATTTTTGACAGTGTGATCTTACTGGAGGTCCTGGCACTCCTGGGACTCCGACTCCACTTCCTCCATAGCGGGGGTCATAATATCCTCCACCTGGTTCTCCTTTCTCTCCTTTAAAGCCTGGTTCACCTTTCAACACATTCTGGACACAAGAAACATCAAGAAACATTCAAGAAAAATGTATGTTAACCATAAGCTAAGACGAGGTGGGAAAATCTATAGAGTTGAGGCTTACCTTTAAAGAGTAAATATCAAAGTCTGATGTGCTGCCTGGAAAAGAAACAAAATGCTCTGTTTTGAATTTGTCTACATACCGAAAACACAGATTTTTTTTTTTTCATTTTTAAGCCTTTTCTGCACTTTGGAGCACAGAAGAAGTATCACTACCTGATATTCCAGGTGTCCCCGGTGTTCCACGATCACCTTTCTCTCCTTTAGGGCCTAAAAACAAGAGGAACAGCGACAATGTAATGAATTAAACACGTTTAAACTTTTATTTCACATTTTACCAGGGCACTCAAAATATGAAGTGCTCTCACCTGAGAGATGATACCTGGAGGAATCGTCATATCCCTGAAATCAAAAAGGAAGACGATTAGGGGCATTCAACATTATTCACAACCTAAGAAGTAACAACAGTAAATAATTATCTAAGAAGCATAAATTAAGCTGTTCATCTATAGTCAATTTAAATTCAGTTATATTATTTTTTAATAAAAAGTAACGATAAATACCCAAAAATGTTTCCAAATCCATATTTTTTGATGTTTTTACTTTTAAGATAAATCAATAAATTAGGCTAAACATTCTTTATATCTCATGCCCAACTTCCTAATTTAACAAGACACACAACTGCTACATTACTATAATAAATATTAATAAAAAATATTTTATGTCTTGACTCACTCTAAATCTGTCGATGGGAGCAGGAGGTCCAGGAGGTCCAGGTGGGCCCGGTGGACCTGGAGGACCCTGAGACACAACACATACTGATTACTGTGTGTTGACGGACCGATCATACACATGGTATTCTGTTTAGATGCTTTTAATGAATAAAAATGAATAAATGACCAGGATTTTCAGGTTTTACCTTGAACGGAACAATAAGAAAAAGCCATACTCACAGGGTAATATCCAGATCCGCCGCTTGAATCTCCCTTCTCCCCTTTGACACCATTCAGCCCTGGTCGACCCTACAATAAACCACATTTAGAATCATATTTAAGTCTGTTGACATATATACATTTGCCGGTATATATTTTCATTCTGGGGCTCTACTAGAATATCATTGCATGACTTGCAGTCAAAAAAACTCCTTATTTATCTTACTAAATACTGATTCTTTATGCAGCCCCTCAGTTCAGCCTCTGTCTGAAACAGGCTGTTTTAGCTCCTGTCTCTTTAAGGCCCCCCTCCTGATGAGCCCACTCTGTTCTGATTGACCAGTTGCTGGAAGCGTATGCCCATTCTAGGTCTATGTAAACCAACAATAGTAGCAGGATTTCGCTTTCTTTTTACTCAGGAGAGTAAACCCTTTATGTAGGTTTTGAAATTTTCTGCAACTCCTAGCAGTCATACCCATGTTATCGACTTGCTATCAACTTTTTATGTAGTAAATATAATTGACAAAAAACCCACTTACCGGTCTACCTGGAAACCCAATCTCTCCTTTCTGGCCTGAAGGACCATGTGGACCCTGGACAAAAGCATTTATATGGTTCATTTGTTATGCTCACGTGGTGCTGTTAGTTTACAAAATATGAGAAAAACACTCAAAAACTGGTAATACGCACTGGAGGTCCCACTGGGCCGGGAGGACCACTGTCACCCTGTAAACAGATACACAGTGACATTTAATGCAATAATTAACATTTTTGGAGTTATTTATAATCAAGGTACAGTTGATATTTAATTCCAGGATGAAAAAATATATAATCAGGACAGAAAGAAACATGCTAGATGTTGTATACATCACTGACCGGCCTTCCTGCCAGGCCACCCAAGAACATAGGTTGTCCATCAGGTCCAAGGATGATACCAGGCTCTCCTTTCTCCCCCTGAACAAAACACAAGCTTAACTCAAATGTTTACAGCCACCACTGGAAAAAAGTACCAGTGTAAAATGATAGAACAGAAGGAAAACAAATTTAGTGGAAGCAGAGAGCAGATATTGTTGGCCATAACCTTTTTTCAAGATTGAAATTTTCATTAATTTTCTGGTCATTAGAAGATGATCATTTTCTTATGATTGCAACTTATCTTGTTTACTCCAGATCATAACATATTGTGCTGCAGATATTTATTATGTAAGACTGACATATCAACATTGTTGTTTCATGAACAAAACATCCCATTTTCCCCAGAAAAACTAAATCTTGGTTTGCTAAGAAAAATCGCTACTTGAGTCTCAGTCTCTCATTTTAACTGACATGATGTGATTACAATTAAACATAATGGGATAATGCAGTTACAGCTAAATATATAACCAAGAAGTTATTCTTTTTGTGATTAAAAAGAAATCTTCATAACAAAAAAAGGCTGCTCTTTTTAGAAATCTTGTTGCACAAAAATACAATTATGCATCTTTAAACCTGCACTGCAAAAAAGGAATTTCAAGAAATAAAAAAGCCTTGTTTCTAAGAAATTAGTCTTTTATCTAAAAAGGCAATAATCTTGCCGTGCATGTTTTGCATTACAAAAGTAATCTTATTTTAATAAAATATATCTAACTTTAGGCAGTGTACAGTGGGTTTTTAAAGCTTTTTCTCTAAAAACAGTTGCAGCCGGACAGCTAAACAATGAGCTGAAACTCACTATAAAGCTCCATAAAGCCAAGGGGAACTGCAGAGTCACTGATAATTCTCTGTAGGTTCATCACTACAAGCCACGCTTCTGACATAAAACATTGTCATTTCATACATTGTTATTATAAAAATATTGATTATAGCTGCTCAAATGTGTGAGATGTGAAATAAATTCATTAGAAAGTGGATCATCCTACCTTCGGTGCATATCCTGCAGGACCGGTGTCCCCTTTCTCTCCTTTTGGTCCCATTGGTCCCTAGATCAAAACACATAATACATTGACTTCCCTCCATTTTCTTAAATTAATTGGATTTTTCTAAGTTTATCTTTGATTACAATAACACATACTGGGAATCCTGCTCGACCTGGAACACCTGCTCCCCCCTAACGAAGAGAGAAGGATAAAGCATGAAAAAGATTAAATATTCAATGCACATGTGAAAAAGAAAAAAAAAACTCTGGCTGAGTGAAGCTCATAGCAAGATCGGTTAGGGGTCCAAAGGGTGTGTCCACTCACCTGCCCCCCTTCGTTCCAATATATGTCGTTATACTACAGCAAGACAAAGTTAGGTCAGTTAGTATGGAGGTGAATGAATTATTCAGCAACCAGTGACCGTTAGTTTGAATGAGTAATTTAGTGAATGAGTGATTAAGTGGCAGGCTGTCATGTGAGGTTGATTTTCATAATAAAGTATGTGCATCTCTCACATCGCCTGTTGTCTGGTAGATGATCTGTCCTGGAGGTCCGGGAGGCCCTGGAGGTCCAGGTGGTCCACCATCTCTCCCTGGCTGACCCTGTGACATTAGGATTAGACAGAAAATGAACAAAAACATGAACAAAACATATGGTATTTTTACATACTGTAGATTGATAAAATAATGTAATATATTCAAATGTATGATATCAGGATAAATATATCATCTTTTTTTCAAGGGGGTACCAAAACATAAACTCACAGGAACAAACAAAAAGCAATACAAGCTCAATGGAGTATCTTAGTGAATAATTTAAGGAAGAAGACTGGTTTTAGACATTTGTCATGTCATGTTGTAAAGCAAGTATTTTACTGATATTAAATGTAAAGCAATGTCTGATACGATGCAGAACACTGATAGAAAATGAACTGTAAATGTAATCAATATGTGGTTTACAAGTAAATTCCCAATCAACAACCCATACAATTATTTTATTAACAATCCAGAGAGATGTACCATCATTACAAGCTATAACTGGACCAACCAAGAACCACTGTGTGAGACTTTTATGTTTTATTGAGCAATAATCAGATTCAAAGCCTTTTGAATTTGTGATAAAGTTTATATATATATAAATAATACTATCATCTGCATATATTTGAACACAACAATCAGAGAAAGATAACAGAAGATCTTGAAGTAGAGCCCTGAGGCACACCTCTAAAACATGATTTTCAACTTAAACTATAAAAAAAAAACATATGTGCATATTGCAAAATATCGCCTATATGTTTTAGATATTATACACATAACTTACACTTTCTCCTTTCTCTCCTCTGTCTCCCTTTACACCCTGAAAATAAAAAAGTGAGAAGTTGTTAGTGCCACAAAAAGAAACAGATGTAATACTGGATACTAAGTGTTTCTGAACTCGAGTAAAGAGTCTAGTGGTGTATCATTGATATAATATATGATATACAAAAGTAACAGAACAACAAAACCCAAAATTCATCCGGCTTCCTACCGACTGTCCAGGGAATCCGTCCAGACCTGGAATCCCAGGTGGTCCTCTTGGTCCCTCTGCTCCTTTGTCGCCATGGCTGCCTGGCAAACCTGGTCTACCCTAGAAATCAGATTTAAAACATTTACTAATTAATATACTGGAATATTAACTCCAAAAATATATAAAACATTCATAAAAGTATTCAATAATCTTTTTTGATTTTCTTTTTAGTTTGATACAAGTTAAAATTATGTTTTCTTTGAATTTAATTTCAACTAATAAGTCTAAAAAAGGTGGATTTACCCTAAGCTTTGTTCCTTCAATTATTAGAAATGGAAACAATACTAACAACTGCATTCAAACAAGACAACACATCCTCTGTCTTACTTACTGGAAGGCCTGCAATACCTGGTGGACCCTGAAAGACAAAACATAAAAGAAAACATGAGATAAGGCACCTACAGTGAAAGAAACACAGAAATCTCCCATGTGGGCGATTGGGTACCTGTGGTCCAGGTGGGCCTCTGTGTCCAGGCAAGCCATTGGTCACCTCATGCCCTTGCTGGTCACTCTGTAAGTAGAGGGGTAGATGTTTTGAAAGGTATCATGTAGCCATACATCCATCCAGAGGGCTGAAAAGTTTCTTTGGGGGCAAACACGCCAACAAAAGTGAAATGGACTCATAAGCAGCTCGTTTATTAGATTCCAGGTTTTGTATGTCTTCAGCTAGGATTGATGGACTTGACTTTGTGGATAAGCCTAATGCTGTTCTATATTTTTCTTACTGTCAAGTGTCATGGCGGCAGGATCCTGCAGGGCTCTCAGATGCTCATGCTTGGCTCACAAGTGTGCTGTTAGTTTGCATTAGTGTAATACTTCAAAATCAATGGAAGAGGGCATGACAGAATAAGTATGAGAACCACCGAATTACAGCATGACCAGTTAAGATTCTGGACATCTGAATGTAACTTTAATTGGTTGAACTTCTGGTTAGTGTTCATTGAATGTTGATATTCTCTGAATATTTTTTGAAACTACAATAGGAATACATTTAGGTTGGTAAGTGATTCACAATGTTGGTAATTTGATGAATTATGTTTGTTGTTTGGCCTTTACTCCTTATATCTACTCCGCATTTTGAGGGCACACCCTGCATTTGTTCTCACTCCTGGAAGATGACAAAGCTCTCTCACATTTATGTTCTCACTTGTCCACACATACTAAAGCCAAGTAAAAGCCCTGTGCATGCACCCTCATATATTCAACCTCTACTCACATAGCCAAAGCCGTATGGTGGCCCTGGTGGCCCGGGGGGTCCTGGAGGTCCAACTGGTCCCATGGGACCTGGAAGCCCTGCCAGCCCAGTCTCCCCTACTGTACCCGCCTGTCCTGGGTCACCCTGAGCACCCTGCAGTGTGAAGGGAAAAAAAAAACATGTTGGTGTTTTGTGTTTTTGGTGAATAACTGAAAGTCTTTTGTTAGATATCCTGTTACTAGCAGGTTATTGAATGCAACTGCAACAGGAGGAAGTGAGGAAAAGTGGTCTGTGCCAAGTTGAGAGTTAGCGGTTAAGCAGCGTGAAGAGGTGATCTTTAAACAAATAACAGATACAGAAAGATGTCATATTTGGAAAGGTGAAAGTGACTTACATTAAATTATATTTCCTCAAATCATTGCATGGTTGAGGAAACGTAGCTTGTTAAGGATGTGGTTTAGGTTAGAAAAGACAGCTACATTGGATGGACAATATAGCAAGTGGGGAAATGGAAACTAATGGAAACTTGTGGAAAAGAGGGGAAAGCACCAAAGCAACCTGAGTACCTGCGACCCATTACACACCGTAGAGGATGGAGTAAAGTAAGAGAATAGGCTGGTGAAAAAGTCGGAGTCTTGCGCATCTTGCTAGAGAAAAGTAAACATGAAGGAGAGAATCTATCTGGATGCACTTGCCACCAATATGTTATTTTTATTTCAGTTCAAGCAGCAAAACCTCAGATTTTGAGTAAGTAAGGTATAACTCACCTTTTCCCCAGCTGCTCCTGGAAGACCGAGCTCACCACAGTCGCCCTGGAAGAAAAAAAAGATTTAAGAAAACATGAAAACACACAGTTTAAAATCTCCAAACAAGATGACACCACCTGCTTTATTTATAAGCTGTAAGAAATATTCAGCATCGATATGTGCGTCCTCACCTTCTCTCCCCTGAGTCCTGGTGGACCGGGTGAACCAGGGGGACCAGGAGGCCCCTGAAAGTGGCAGACAGGATATGTACAAACAATCAGTGTTTAATGGCTCATCACAATTCTTACAATTCAGCATAATTTTCTTACAAAGGAAAACATGTCAACTGAGAAAGTAATTAAGAATATTCTAAGTCTGTAAGTAATCTTTAAATCTGTAGTTTGACTATAGAAACGCACTGGTAGACCAGGGGCTCCATCCTGTCCAGGTGGTCCAGGAGGTCCAAATGCTATTGGACCGTCGGCTCCCAGTGCCACTGAAGTACCAGGGTTCCCAGGAGGGCCTGGAGGGCCCGGGGGGCCTGGGGGACCTGGAAGAGCCTAGATAACAAATCACAAAATGATCACATTGTCAGCTCCTCAACTTCTTTATTTAAAATAATTTTTTAATTAAAGTCAACGTACCCGGATTTTGTCCAAGTCTGGGAATCCTGATCCCTCCATGTCAACAAATGTCTACAAAATTATAAATCAACAAAATTCAGTGTTTCGAAAAATTAAATACTGAAAGAAAAGAGTGTTGGAAGTGTGGACGTACTGGGCGGTCACCGGTGCCCGGCCCAGGAGGTCCTGGTGGACCTGGGGGTCCTCTGGGTCCGGGTTGACCTTCTCCACGATCACCCTGGAAAGATTCAGAGGTCACACATTATCACCATAAATTAATAAATCAATGTAATGTAGTAGAATAATAGTTTAATATCTGATTTAAATGAAAGAAACAACATGATTCCTCCATCCATCTTAATCCACTCTGTACGACACCTTTTGGCCTTGAGCACCAGGAGTTCCTGGATTTCCTGGGGCACCTTGTGGCCCAGCAGGACCCTAGGAAGAGGAGCAAAACAACAAAATGACTTCGGTAGTTTTTAAAAATGAATTACTATCTAAATCTGCTCAATAAAAACAAAGAAACTCACAGCTTTTCCGTCCTCTCCTGGATCACCCTGAAGGATAAATCAAAAACGATTAGTAACATTTACCCAAAAAACAAATGATTTTTCTAAAACTCTCTACTCACAGGCTCTCCATCAGTTCCCCGAGGTCCTGCAGGCCCGTCTAACCCTGGTGGTCCTGGAGGTCCAGCAGGTCCAGCCACCTGCTGCACAACAGCGCCATCCCCAAGTCTGACCACCTCAGCTGCAGGTCCGGGAGGACCAGGGGGCCCGGGAGGCCCAGGAGCCCCACGGTCGCCTTTATTGCCGGGGTATCCGAAGCCGGAACTACCCTGGTGAGGAAAAGGTGACAGAAAAGAGTGATATTCTGCCTGATATGGACAGAAATGAATTGTGAGCTAGTGAAGTTGCAATCGTAACTACACTCTGTTCGTACACTCGTAACTACTCTCTGCTGCCATTTGGCCACGACTCAACCTTTAACCTTTAGATCATTTGGTCTGAATATGCACTTACATCTACTTTATACTATGATTGATTAGCATCCATCTTATACATATTGTCTGTGTTGGGAATAACTTAAGAACTGTCCCTACAGCTTACGTTAATATTTGTTTGTATGTATTTTGTATGTGGACATCAGTTTATAGAGAGTTTGATAAAACAATTCCAAATCAAATCAGTTACTAGCTCTTTCTGGGGCCAACTTTATCACTCAGTCTTCTAAGTGGATGGAGTTTGCACAGTTAAAACAGGATCTGTTTCCGAGCTCAAGAATAAAATTGCAAGCTTCACTTTTAAGCCAACACAAACAAAAGTGCTTTCCATGACAACTGAGCAAACTCCAACCACTGATGAAGACTGTGGGATATGGTGGAAAGCGCTGGAAAAAAGAGTTAGGTTTGTACTATTGTACTGGACTATTTTTAAGGTCAAAAATAAACTTTCATGCTGTAGAATCTGTTGTACTCTTGTTTGATTAATGCACTTCTTGATTTAATATGAGGAGGTAGATCTCTGAGATTTTTAGTAAGGCAAGTCCAGGGAAACCTATCTAATTAACATACCCATTAAGTAAAACCGTCTTTAGTTTCCTACAATAAACGTCTTTGTAATTTTCTTATAAAGGACTTTATTTATTTATGAGACCTCAATTTTGTTGCAGTTTTTAACTCACCAGATGAAATAAACCAAACTAGAAGAGCAAACTCTCCTCGATGTGAATAAACCTCCAAACATGTTGCATCGTTAACGTACCTTTACACCTTTTTCTCCCTGACAAAAAAGGAAAAAGAGACATTTTAATTTAGTAATATGTGTTAATTATCTGTGTGTTATCATGCACAATCAGACCCAAAGTAACTTTCTACCTTCTGTCCTGCTCCAGCATTTGAGGAGGAACTGGAACCAGAACCAGAACCAGAACCAGAGTCTCCCTTCGGCCCTGGGAGGCCCCTCTCCCCCTGTGTGCCTTTCTCTCCTCTGTCACCTTTCTCACCTTTAGCACCGCTGGGACCTGAAGGATGTGTCGCATGAAATAAGTTACAACACTTGCAAATGAAAATGACAAAAACTGACTGATGAGACACCAAAACTTAAAACATTAACATCCAAGATTAGCACGCCTGCCATATTTGACATTTTATAGCACTGTATGAGTTTTCTGATGCTAATTATGTCAGCCAAACGGAATAAATGTGTATTGTAAAGTAAGAACCATAACTATAACTGTGTTATACCAGCTGTGCATGAATCAGGTAACTCACTGACATGCATGACAATGATCAACACCACCATCACCTAGAAGCTCATAACTTCAAGCAAAGAAACCATTTATGTAAAAACATAAACGGTTGCAGAAATAATTACAGTTACAACACATAGGAAAAACACCAAAAGATAAAATCAAAGAGGTCTGTGATGAAAGATAAGATGACGGATATGATTTGAAGTTCAAAGTGAGGCTTGCTGCACTGACACTTTGACTTCTTTCTCTCAGTGGACTCGTGCACCATCTAGTGGAGTTGATGAGATATTGGAGGTAATGGAGGAATCTGTCCTGTAGGTAGCGCTGCTGCATAATTCATAACAACTCTCCTGTTCTACTGGATGTGATGCATTTCCTCTCCATGTATACTATGTGTACACTTGTATATGTACATTAATAGATTTTTCTAGATCTTTCTGCTATATCTTTTTGCATTTATGTATTTTTTTTTATTTCCAATGTAGGATGCCCCAAACAAATAAAAATAACTTTGATTGATTGATTTATTAACCAATGGCTTTTAATTTGTTTTATTTATGTTTACACTGAACTTATTTTAATTTGTAATTGTACTGCATATTTTATCTTTTTATGTCTGAGACATTTTATAAACTTGTTTTTGAAACGTGCTATATAATTAAAAAGATATTATTATCAATAATTATGTGACATCAGTCCTTTACTTTTGCAATGCTCCCCCTCTCTGTGCAATATGTATTTATAACCTGGAATATCATACAGTAGATCCATGTTTGCTGTGGAATAATTTGATTAAACACATGTTGATTCAGGAATATGCAACATGTACTGTAAGCTCAGTATTATCTGAAATAATAAAAGTATTAAAACTAGATTAAAGACAGGGCATCAAGATAAGGTAACAAAGCAGGACCCACCTCCATGTGCATTACCAGTGCATACTCTTATATTCCCAAACAACAACAAACCTCCACCAGCATGCCCACAGCTCCATATAAAGCTCCACATAGAGAGAAATGCAGCCGCCATAGACACAAAACTTGGTTTATACTGAGATATGATGGCCGTATGTTGATTAGGACATAATCCTAATGATTAATCTGCCCTTCTGTATGGCGCCATCAGTATCCTTTTACCCCAGCAACCCACCTCTTGCGCCTGGTGTTCCAGGCCGGCTGTAGTCCACCGACGGCTGTTGATACCTGTCGTCTAAAATCAACACAAATACAAGTTTACCTGCTGCTCGGCGGCTGTGTGAGTGATGCAAGTGTTGGCTTGCAGAGCGGGGCGTGCAGTGCCTCGTTAATGTCTGTCTGAATATTTTTGGAGGAGGTGATCGAGGAAGGAACTTGTCCTAGTTTCAGAGCAACACTTGGTACGATTGTCTAACGTCTTAATGTGTTTATTTAGGGTCTTAAAAGAAAAAAAGTAAATCTCAGGCAGTTTTTCTTTCAAAGAACCAGCCGGCTGTCTTTGAGGTTGCCATTTATGCAATACTCATATAACAGTACAAACCAAAACTTTTCTAACTATCCACCTGAGGGAGCTAAAGAGTTTTAAATAAAGTCATTGTGCTGAAACCTTGCAGCAAAACTCCACACACCATCAGGTCCAGACAAGCACCCTTATGTGCATATTTAAGGATAAAAGTGCAGTGATCCTACAAGACATTTCTCTGGCAGTGGCTGTATGATTAAAAGCTTCCATTACACGTCCCCCGCAGTGTGTTTACTGCAAATGAGCATCTTAGGTGAAGATTTACAGTCACAAATGAGTCCACTGATGGTAATGAAGAGCTCTTTTACCTGTTTCATAAGGAATTCTGGTTCCTTTTGAGGATATCAGCGGGGGTTCAGGCACCGGCCGCAAGGTTGCAGGAGTGGTCTGTGGATAAAATGAAATACAATAGTTTAAAACATCTGCAACCACTGTCTCCCTGACATAATTATTGCCAGCATAAATTCCCAAACTTTAATGCCTTGCATCGATTTATCTCTACATTCAAGAGTGATTATTTGGCCTGCGCTTTTACATAAAGTGAACTCAACCATGTATAATGAATGGAAACACATGGTAAGCCTGGGCTGAAATAGGTTAAAAAAGAGGGAGCAGTCATGTAGTTATGAATAATCTGGTGCTTTTCACTGACGTTTAATGCTAATTTCATTCTATCACTGTTTGTGGTCTGTGCTGTTTTTTAATGTATTTTCTTGTTGAGTTGTGTGTATTTGCATTAGTAACTAGTTTAACTTAAAAATACTGTGGTGTGTCTCATTGGTCCCTGCTTCAAACAATAAATAAATCTAAGTCTAGATTCCAACGGTAGTTTAATAATTCCTGTATGTAAACATAATTTTGCAGTGGAGGTTACCTGGTGTTAACTGACTGACTATAAAACAATCTTTAATATTGTCTATTATGCAGTAAAAAGTATTCCTCCATGTAGTTTTGATTGAGTTTGAAATGTTTAGTTTAAGAATTATTATTTTATTCATGGTTTTTTTATTCTTCTTACTTATTTCAGGCACAAAAACAGCTCCTTAATGCACAAACTCCACTTATCTAATAGAGAAACTCTGATTATTCCCAATGAAATTAATGATTTACTTTTCAAAATGTATTCAGTATGTAATGTAATCGCTGATGTTAATGTGGGTGTGATCTACAAATGTAGTTTATTATGTTTTTAATCTGTGACAAAAGCTATGCAAACCTGGGTAGAATTTGGTTTCTTTACAGCTCATTAACCAGGAAATTATACTGCTGACTTACACCTGGATTAAGGAGCTCACCATCACTTTTGTCTAAAATGTTCTTAAAGTGACTACTGACCTGCTGCAACACCACAACATACTTTGCTACTGATATGATGTTGATATGAAATCAAAAACTGATTTTAAATTACGATCTATAAAGTCCCAAAAATGGAGCTGGCTGTGCAGAAATGAAACTGACCTTCAGAGTGGGTCCTGTCTCTCTCCTGTCGCCTTCACCGCTGCCAAAGTCACCAGAGGCCTGAGACCCGACAGGAAGAGGAAGAGGTCAGACAAGAGTGTTCAGACACCGAGGCTCATCTCTGACAAACACACAGATACTCACGGCGTCAGAGTCGTCCTCGTCGTCACACAAACGCTCGGCGGCACGAGGGTCTCCCACCACTTTAAGCTCTGCGATCTCACCCTAAAAGCACACACAAGCACACAAAGTGAAGCTGTTTTCTTTCAACGTGATGACAAGACATTAGCTTCCTCTGAAACCTCCAAAGAGATGGAAGTCTGAGAGAAATGACTCATGCAGTGCAGAATATTGTGTCAGCTGCCTTTACCACTTTGTCTTTGGATTATCTTTTTTAAAACCTCTACCAGGGGACATGATACAGGCAGTTTGGAGTCCAGGTGGACTTTATGAACCTTGACAACTTGAACCTTGAACCTTTATACCTTTAAAAAACGTCTCTGTTGGATAATTTTGGCAAAAAAAAAAGCTCAGAAAAGCAGTTAAATGGTAGTATTTGGACAAATTAATAGTTTAACTTTCAGAATCATTTCCTCTTCTTCTTCTTTCTTTTCCACTTCAAAGGTCATGTGACATGGTCACTGACTGGCTGCAAGCTAAAGGTCAGAGGTCAAAGGCGAGAGAGGTCAGGTAATAGATTTACAAGCATGAAGAGGGTTAAGTCTGCCCTTCCTGTTGCCAGTGATCTGCAAACAAACCTGCCGTGAGATGCAACAGGGAGATATTAAAGGCAACATGGAGGTCAGACTTCCACAAAAATGCAGAGACACTCACACACCTGCTCTTTTAGCACACTGTGTATTATTCTGACTTTTCCAGGTCCCGCGGGCAACATTTGGAAAAGGATTCATTTCTGTTTTTCATTCATTCTTGTCAGAAATATGAAGAGTAAACATCTCTTGAGCACTTGAGCATTTCCTCTGCTGGTACCCTGGAGTTTATGGTTAGAAAATGGACTTCCCCTTCCAAATGCTTGTATGTAAAATAAAAGTAAGTTCATTGCTCACTAAAATGCAGCCTACATATTCTTTTACCCATTAAAGTTGGTCTAAAAATGTGCACAGGATGTCTTGTTTTCATCATATTCATAGCTGTGTTTCATTTCGGAGGTTGAATCTTCTAAAATCTGCATTTAAAGACTGAATTTATAGTAAAAGTTTGATAAGTCTCTTCCCATTTTAAAGGCTCTTCCAAATGCAGCCATACAAACTTGTGAAGGTCTGCAAATGTGACCTTATCACATCATATTTACTAAGTGTTTGCTTCAGGAGGTCATCAATCATTAGTAGACAGACTAACTAAAGTCAATACAGGATTAATTAATGGAAACCAGGGATGGACTGAAGTAATTTGGATATGTTTCCATCATATGTTTAAATTAAAAGTCACATCTCGTACTTCCAGGTGATAAACTTCGAAATGTTTGACTCAAGAGTTGACAAGGATCGCCCAAACACGCCATTATTTTAGTTCAGGTAAGGCAAGTTCAGTCCAGCCTGCAGGACCTTTGAAGGAGCTTCCAGCCTCTGAAATAAGATGTTGCTCGTGTGTTTTATTTTGCACAACATCCACTGGCGCCCCCTGGATGCACCAGGAGATTACTGTTTAAATTTTTAGACGTTTAAAGGACTTAAATGTGCTATGGTGCATTGTTTTTATGAGTGGCTTCCTGTTGTTA
The DNA here is from genome assembly GCA_038419695.1 of Scomberomorus guttatus. Taxonomy (NCBI): domain Eukaryota; kingdom Metazoa; phylum Chordata; class Actinopteri; order Scombriformes; family Scombridae; genus Scomberomorus; species Scomberomorus guttatus. The sequence continues at coordinate 14,920,546 of CM076468.1, read as the reverse complement.
TTTGTGCAGGCTCTTCCAATGAATGACAGCTGGTGGCGATAATACGCAACTCAAGCTAGCAAACCTAAATGTAAGCAATGCACAATTTAAAATGTTAAAAAAATATTTTAAAAATTGGCTTTGCAAATGTTTGATGAGGAAGAAAATACATTCAACATGTTTGTTAGATCTAGAGGATACACAATATAACCTTCATTATCACTTCTTATTGGCGGGTGAGGTCCAGTAAAAACAATGGACGTTGGATGTGAGTCCTACTTTCTCTGAACAAAGTTTCCACTTAGAATGAATCTATATCATCTTATTTATTATTTATTCTCTGTTTGTGGCCCCAGTTTGTAACTCGCAGCCTATATTTTAGGTAAAAACTTGGCATATAAACATATCATTATTGTTTTATAAAAACCTTGCAGCTCCAATTTGTGATATTTTTGTATTTTCACATCACATGAGGACTTAAATGCTTGTCTTTGGGTAGAAAAAAACGGTCTGCCGTCAAGGTAGACCATCTTATGAGGCTGATATTTTGAAGATCAAAGTACCGTAAATGTGTTACTGACTCAAATAAACATGATACATGTGAAATAATTTGTGGACCACTTAAAGGTTCAACAACATATTTGTACATTCATTTGTAATTTAAATGTTACCTGAAACTTGTCAGCGTCGGCTCCTCCTGCCTGACCCACGAAGATCCCCGACCCTGTGTCAAGCTCCATGGGATCCGGTGAACGCTCAAACTTCACCACTTGTGGCTCAGAGTCGCAGCCCTGGTAGAAAGTCACCTGCTCCTCAAAGACGGACAGCGAGAAGCGAGTCCAGGTGTCCACCAGACTCGGCACGTTAAAGCTGGCTGCCTCGTATGAAGCCTCTGAATCAGGCTCGGTGTAGAAAAGCTGCACCTTCTGACGGCCGGACTGCACTGCACTGAGCTTGACGGCGATGTACATGAGCTTCTGGGACTGGTCTGTGATGGAGAAGAGGACGGAGGCAGCGGGAGTGTAGGGCTTGATGTAGAAGATGAGAGAAAAGTGACGGAAGAAAGGGTTGGGGACGTGAGCCAGAGCCGGCTGGCCCGACACCGCCGCAGGGGTGAAGACATAGGAGGTCTCCCCCCTCGGCCCGTAGGTCGTGGTGATCTCATTTGGTGGTGGCTCTCCGATTAGCTGGAGCAAAGAGACACCACTCTTCTCTGCAGGGGAGGAAGACACAGCAAATCAAGATTTAGAGTCAGAAACTTGGAAGACATCTTTTTAAAAAAAAGAAATCAGATGAACCCTGCCTTCAAGTGCTGTTGTAAATACACAAATTGATGCACACAAATGACTAATGAAAGGGAAATATGACCTGAAACATGACAAATATGCACTCTTTTGCTTGATTCCTCGCCAAAATCACCCTTTACCACTTTTAATATGGGGTATATTTCATTATTTCACCCAAATAAAGCACTAAATGTGTGTAAAAGGTTGTATTTATGAGTCAGAGGTAGGAGCTTATGAGGTGCACTTGAAGGCAGCAAGACAGTCAGTTTGAAGCACAGAAATGATCAGCAAATCACAAGTTCTTTGGAAAGAAAAACTGAGATGTTAAATTTTAATAATATTCAGGTAACAAACTTTCCAGAAAGCTTTAACAGTATTATTGTAATGAATTAAGTTAATTCTTTTGATTGAAGGATCTTTTAAAAAGGTTTCAAGACCATAAATACAGGTCAGGATGTGCTAAGACATGTTAAGATGAAAACTATGTGCAGTGCAGGAGGTACAACAAGTTCAGAAACTGCTTTAAATGAGTCAGCCAACCCAACCATGACACAAGTGCCTCTGGAACAACAAACCCTAAACCTCACTGACCCTGCAGGTCAAATAGCAAACCACAGATCTTAAGTGATCAGTGTACAGTGAGCGTTAATGCTTAAACCTGCAGCAACTGTTTTTCTAGCCACTTGGGGGAAATGGCAGACATCTTAGCAAATAGTTGTTTAAATACACATCCAGCAGATACAGAGCAACATTAGCATTCATTTGGAGTTGTGTTCCACCAACTACTGAGAGAGATATCTAGCTCCTTCACCTGAGGGGAACTGCAGAATTAGTGGATACTTCTCTTTGGGCTCGTCACTATGAGCGTAGTAGTCATTTAACCTGTTATTCATTGTTAAGACTGTTAAGAGATGTTTAATTTCATAAATGCAATTTCTTAAATGCTTTGAGCACAAACTAAATTCAATTCACGTCCACTGTACTGGTGTGAAGGCAGAGATCTTAGAGAGAGATATCTCCAAATCTGGGCAAATAAAACCAAAATTATCTGCACAGATATATAATTGTAGAGATAAGTGAGAAAATATGAGTTCGGTAAACTGACCCTTTAAATCAAACTACAACAGTCTGATTGATTAGCCACAGGTGGTTCAACTAATGTTGTTTCTACTTTTACATTACGTGAGACTGGGAGATTGGGTGAAGTTAATGGAAAACTGCTGATATTTCAGTTCCCATAGACTGAAATAGCTTGGAGGGAAATGTGCAGCAGCCTTGAGACCAATAGTTACATTCTCATAAATCAGCATCACAAGGGAGCAACTTTAACTCAGGGATCTCCTGAGGGTGGCCTGTCATCGCAGATTCATGAGAGAATCTGTACAATCTGTGCATTAAGGGGGTCACAGAGGTCAGTGGTCGTGGGGGTTTCCCAAGATTTCTAAAAGTATGTAAAAATATCAAATTCAGCTTGTTAATTGTTCAGTCAAAGATGGCAGAGGAAACTGTAACTCTGAGAGAAAACAGCTGAGCTCAATTGAGAAATGCCTGCAAGATGTAAAACCATCATCGTTCCCAACGGTGGCTGCACGCTGAACATCACTTCACACTTTCATCATTTTACGAGTCACGTAGGAAACAGACTATGAGCTTGTTTCTCTGCAAACTTGGCTACACAGAAGACTTCTGGTTGGACAAATTTTCCCAGATTGAACCAACTAAGCTTATACTTTCATTTCTGATTTACATTTATATCTGCCCTTAAAATGATAAAATGATAAATAATTGTTTGGTCTATTAAATGTCAGAATATTAGAGCAGGAAGGTTCAGGCGATCAACTAAGTAATTGGGATTAATCCTCTTGGGAACATGATTTCACAGTCAATCCACAGTACAATTATTGAGATATTTCAGGCTGGAGATGGATTGATATATTTTCAAAAGAATGAATAATACACATCATTGATCGCACATCAAATTAATCAAACAATGTTCCTGCTCAAATTAAATGTGGTTGCATGTTTTCTATGGGACTCATTTAATACTGCAAGAAATTCAGGGAGAAAATCCTTTTTTTTTTTTTATTACAGTAAAGATAATTTCATCAAAGATTACCTAGCAACTAACACATACAGACTAGTTGGACTGTTTATCAGAAGAAAAGTGAAATTCTTTCTTGAATGCTGTTTGTAATTAATAAAATATATGGCTGAATTACATATGTTTATTTGCTTTGTAGTTTCAAATGAATCTCAACTTGCTGGCTGTTAATCTGTTTGATTATGTTTTTCTAACCCTGCTTTATGAACTCTCAGGAGTGTTTTGCTCAGCGTCTACCTGCTGAGAGGAAGGTCACATTATGTTGAGTCTACCATGGGAAGTTATTTATGAGACAACCAGCTCATAACCGACTGCACAACAACTTTCAGCACATCTGCACCCACCAACCCAACGCTGGCAGGGAGTAATCCCAAACACATGTTCTCACACACTGATACACACACTCTTTTCCATGAATGGTGAGTGTTTACAGTTTACTCTGTATCCTGTGGGATTTTGTCCAATTGGAGCTCGAGCTGAGCACGCAGGGTGGTCAACTTCCCACTGAGGGCACCTGCTATTGGTTAATCTCGCAGTGACACAGCTGCTGCAGCTGTTGCACAAATCAGGTGGGTCAAATTATGAATGAATTGTATGTTTAAAATGATAAATGACAATATAGAAAACTTGTTTCTGACTTTTATTCAAGAGCAATGCAATGAACATGATTTTCTCAATCCAAATCTGTTTTACTTTTCATGCACAGTCACATCTAGAAGCTGTCCAGTCCAACCACAGATCACCCACTAAAACAGGCCATTCAGCTTGAAGCCCTAATTAACATGAAAAATGTCTGCCAACTATTCTTTCAATTTCTTTCAGGTTCTTCATCAGAGTTGCAATCTTAGCCTCTCAGCCGCTCTGAATTTAATTGTACTTTTTGCACACACGAAGAAATGCATGTCATGCCAGCTTCCAGCTGTCCTCTGGAGGACATACATGGGAAACCATCGCCATGCTAACCCAGATGTGTGCTCATGGCTTCCTGCCCTGCTTCTGTCTCCTCCCTGATGCCCTTTCTCCATGCTAACAGGACCCATTGTATTGAAGACCAACATACAGCGATGTCTCACTGCGCTGAAGGCATCGGCAAATAAAAAATGACCTCATGTATTCTGTTACAGAGGATTACTGGAGTGCCATGTCTGTATTTTCCAACATGTAACCCCGGAGTAATCCAATGCCTGCTTTACCGTGTGAAGAAAAGATACTGCCAGTGAAGAGAGACACAGACGGACAGACGGACAGATGGAGAAACCGAGACAGAGGAAGGAAATGCGTGTCAGATGTCCATGGGAAAGTGGACCATAAGGGACTGTAATAGGATGAAGCACACAGACAGCGTCAGTCCCAAAAGCCTGCACTGACACAACATGCCAGTTAAAACATGCTGAAATGTCACTGTGGAACTAATGGACTCCTCTAGAGGTTTAGGAGTGTAAAGTGCCTCCCCAGGGGTCAGAAATATGATATGCCTAAAGGTTAAGAAACATAAAGAGAAGATCCCTAAAAAAAAAATGTACATGCATCCCTTTGAGTCTCTTCTTTTTGGCCAAAATCTAATTATGTGTTCAGAGATGGACATATCAAATGAAGTGAGTGTTCTCATGAGTGTTTTCAGGAGCAAAATCAGAGTTTTTAAGCTTCAACACCACAAACGTGATGCAAAAGTTGCCAAAGCACCATGCAAACGAATATGACAAAAGTTGTTTAACGATATTTCGTAGCACGAGGTGCAAATTTTCCAGAGCTTTCAGCCACATCAGCAGATGGAGTTCCACAATTATGGAGATGGTTTAGTTGTTATCATGAGGCTCAAGTTTGGAATTTGATTCTCATGGTAGCAGGTGGTTGTATGTGAGGGGAGATAGTAACCCCCGTTTCTGTTCAAAGATGGTCTCTGGTGTTGGATGTGACCTTTCTTGACCTTTCTCCGGCCCTCCGCTGACTTCTGGTCGATGCTCTGGTCCGGTGTTCACAGACAGTTGATGTCTGTTTCTGGTCTTGTCCAGGGTCCTTGGCATTTCATAGAGGTAGTGTAAACAGTAAAGTGTAAACATCTGCTGATGTTGGCCTCGATATGTGACTGAAAGCTCCGGGAAATTTGCAGTAAATGGATCTTTTGCAACTCACTTTTTGTCAAATTGCCAATATTTGTTGAGGAATGAGAAAGTGCATCCAGACGACAACAACAAAAAAAAGTTGATTATAAAAACAAGATGAAATTTATTGAGCTGGATGACCAGCCTCTTTTTTGTGGTTGAGTTGAAACCTCACTACACGCTGCCAAAATTGACATTTCATCTCAAATTTGGCAATTCCTGCTCAAGCAAGAGCCAAAACTCACTGCAGCAGCAGCAAATTTGACAACCGTTAGATAAAGCTGAAACTCTCTCATTACAAAGTCATTACAATGTTCACCTAAAATGAACCATTTTTGTTTTTTTGAAAAGCAGGACTACAGTATGGCTGCCTACTCATTCAGCCGTCTGTAATTACACAAAAACATTCTGTGAGCAATCCTCATTCATTTAGTTGTTTGCATGCAAAAGTTTACAGAACATTACATCAGTATCAAAGTATGCCTCAACCAGAGCTTACTTTACCTCCATCTGAAAGCTGCAATCCTTTTTTGGAAATGCAAGAACTGCAATAACAAAATAATTTAAAATGTGTAATGACACACTGAGAGGAATCTGAGGTATTTACACAGATCATACAGTCTGCTTCTTTACCTTAAAACAAGTCAAGGGAAAAATGTTAAGCTGTTAATCCTGAGTGACTCTTTAGGGAATGAGAGACGTTCTCCCCCAGCTGTGAGTTCAGCCCTTCTGGGACCGAACCAACTGGACTTCACGCGTCTGAGAAGAGGAGAGTCCCGTCAGTTAACACTTCAGACGGAGGCGACACAGCTGTGACAGCCTCCCTCTGTTCCCCAGTCGGACGTTAATCCGTGTTTGAATAAACTGAGAGCTGAGAGCCAATTAAAGTTGACTGATGGGGGGGATCAGCGGACAGAAAGCGATTCTTTGAGTTCAGATGACATCAGCTGGATTTCTGTGCTCCCATCTAGGTTTTCTTAGATCATCAAGATCTGAAATAGTCTGGTTTCTTGGCTGCAGTCCAATCTAAATATCAAACATAAGATCTGTTATTGTGTGAAGATATGAGCTGCAACAGGTACCACGTTTTTTGAGCGATCAGCTATTCATAGTTATGCAATGTGTCACTTTTATTTTTGGTACTTTACTCTGCCCCCCCCCCCAAAAAAAAAACATGGGATCATCCTATAAAATACTACTGGTTTTTCAGGGCACCACAGTTTATTGCTAGTCCTGTTTCCTTTCACCCTTATTTTCTGCAGCTATCTTGATCATCTGTCCACTTTGAAAGTTACAACTGATGGCCACCCGTGACTTTGTTAAATAGGCCTGCTGTGTGTTAAAGGGAAGCTCTAGTGATGTACTATTGCGCTTCCACAAACTGGGGGGCCTACAAGATGCAGATTAAAGTAAAAATCAAAGCAGAGGCCAAAAAATCCTGATTTTTTTAATCTCTAGCAGGGCTGCAACTAATTATTATTTTCATGAGCGTTTAATCTGCTGATTATTTTCTCGATTCATTGATTAATTGTTTAGTCTATAAAATGTCAGATAATAGTGAGAAATGTCTGAGGAAACACGTCTTGTTCTGTCCAAACAAAAAAAAAAAAAAATGAATCAGTTTAAAGTGATATAAAACAGAAAAAAGCAGAAAATCTTTGCATTTCAGAAGCTGTAAACAGATAATGTTGGGTTTTGCTTAAAAAATGTCTAAAACGATTAATCGATTATCAAAATAGTTATTATCATAATAGACTGTGGGATCTACGGAGGCTGTTTCTGACCATTTTTATAACTTTCCAGAACCAATAATTAGACAAAAACGCCCACTTCCTGCAGTGATTGGCCAGATCTGACCTTTATGCGTAAAATTGGTCGAGTGCCCCTTTAAGCTTTGCTGTTGCTTTCTCTCTGTTTTCTACCTTTGTTGCGGTTGTTGTGGCAGCCCAGGAAACGGCACACTGCGTCCTCCAAAATGTCCCAAATATCTCTAAAAAAAGCTAATTTCAGGCAAATGGATGCACTTAGGGCCCATTTTAGACACTGGTGAGTGGTATATAATTGTGAAAATGCAATTCAAAATGATTAAAATGATCTCATGCAGGGTTTTTGAATAATACTGTGCACTGACTGTGAACCACTTTGCCTTAAAGAGCTGGTAATTCCCCACTCACATAAAAGTCTCTCTCACACTTTGTCCCACTCGCTGTCTCTGCTCATCATCTAATGGTCGGCCGAACACTTAATTACCACCCATCAAGTCTTACTGGTTTCGGAGGGTGGGCGACTGGCCGTGCCCTCTGACCTCTGCCAGAAACTTCGAGCCGCCCAGTCTCATCCCAGTCACAAGGCTCTCTTGTTACAAGACCGCGACACCGTTGCCCTTTGTACCAAACCGATGATACAATCGCCACACTCTTTCTTCGCAGCAGACCATTTTCCCACCCACAGCCACTATCATAAATGCCACCCATCCACAGCCTCTCCTGCTCCCTCCCCACCACAGATGGCCCAATTGTTTCCCTCTCTGCCACTCTGGATGCTAAAACTCCAGTTGCATCTAAATCCACAAAAAAATTCCACGCCAGCTGATCACAAATTGTGAAACACGATGATAAGCAGATAACCCAGGACAGAAATGTGTGACAGGCATGCAGGAGTAGGAGGAGTAGGAGGACAGGAGCAATGGAGTGATTATAGCCTGAACAGACTAATGCTACATGTGGGAAACCACAGATTTTCTTGTCAAACCAACACAATTATTACAATTAAACCTGAACTGATTATGATTCTCTGAACATTCACTATGTCCTTAAAAAACAGAAGTAAGAGGAGTTTAAAGAAACTTGCCATAGTGCATGTCTGCTGCAAAATAATTAGCTCTCAAGACCCTAAACATCCCACTTCTCTTTCTTTTTTTCCCTTTTTGGATAATGAATGAGCCAAAGCAGGTGTCTGGAAATTCACACCCAATAAAAAACAGCCTAACGACAAGTACAGTGATGTTTCATATCCTGTACTGCAAGTGCAGCAGCAGTCTCCATGTAGAGAGCCAGTTTCACAACATCTTGTAATAATAATTCAGGCAAAACCACAATTGTCCACCATATACAGGATCCAAGTTTTCTAGATTTTAACTTCAAGTGTGGTTTATATCTAAGCTGAAAGGTTATCCAAACACAAACCCTATTTGGTAAAAGTGCCACATGGAAAATAACAAAAACTATCTGCCACTTAAACCCAGAATATTTACTTTAAATATTCCTGTGGGAAAACGCATGATAAAGATACTTTAAGGGAGCAAAGTTCATATGGTTAACCCCTTAAAGAAGACTCTATACAGATACAATCCTCCTCTCATGAAGACTCCATTCTGCAAAATTTATGATGCCTCTAAAATGCTAGACAAGGGCCTCAAGAACATTTCCTGTGTTCAAGGTATATTAGTAGGGAAAGACTTCCAAACTGTGTACATAATATACATTTCCTTTGCTTGAGTTAATGTAAATGTATTTGAAAATCCTTGTGTCACTATAAAAAGTCGTCATTTTCTTTTCTAATCTATGTTGATGCATGCTGCACAATATTTCCCGGGCATTATTCTATAACTAGTGAAGCTTTTTATGTCATGCATTAGTAGTTTTTCTGCTTTATCCAATAATGTTTGCTATAGCATAACTTATGTCCAAATATTAGGTAAATAAAATGAATTGGCTGCAGTATTCAGGCGTCAATTCAACAATTTCAAAAGAACCTGTATCTGTGCTGTTGCTGACCATTGCTGACCCACACAAAACAGGGCTTTTGTAGATGCAGTTCTGCACTGTGCAACAGACAAGACAATCACATGAACCTGGCATGCAGCCGGAGAGGGGGAGTGAAGTGATCTCAGGTGTGAGTCATGCGTTCGTGCTCAACAGCCCTCTCTGGACATGTGCAGTGGACAGAAACAGTAGCGATGACGACTGCAAGAACTGAAAAGCATTTGCAATACAGGACCATACCAAGGGATTTGCATGTTTTAACCCATTATTTGCAGATTTTTTTTTTTTATGTCTGCATTATTTGGAACCATTCTCCAAAGCAAAAGATTTTCCTTCCAGGCATCTTTTGTTTTCTGCTGATGTCAGTATGTTTTGAAAAACTTGCAGAGACTTGAAAGGTGCTTGAGTTAAGGCATTCGTCACACAGAACATCATGTCTTCTTTTCTTCTTTGTCTGTTACCTTATTGTTCCTAATCAATCTGCACCTACAATCTAACAATGAAGGTAGACATCATGTTCAGTGTGACGGATGACTTCACTCAAGTCCCTGCAGGTTGTTTTTCCTTCTGCTGTGAAATAAATGCACCACAAGTTGCCTTGCAGGAGTGAAAAATTGCAATTCAAACAGTTGAAACACTACGGCATGGTTTGAGAAATTAAAAAGTAGTTATGACTTGCATTAAAAATGGCTAAAACATGCAAAATCAAAACAATGTGATGGGCAACTATATCCAAAAGAAGCAACAATGTGCGACAAACTCTTGCAGCTTGGACATGTGTATTACTGAAACAAACACTGCACAAACACAAACATCGATGACGAAAAGCAACGTGACATCGGATTCAAAATGTATCACCACACAGGATACATTCTAACCCGCTGGGGTTACCTTTCCAGTTACTAACTGACACACATGGAGGACAACCGGGCTCCTGCGCTCTTTCAGGCAGAAGGTGGCACTCCACCGGGAGCCGCCCATTTTCCAGGGACGCCCAGCAGCTGTCTTGCAGCACATGGCAGAACCTGCGACAGGGCAGGTGCACGGGCACGTCAGGTGAAGAGCACCTGGGCACCAGCAGGAGGCAGAGGAACCACTCTGTGCCGTGGTGACACCCCGCCTTTGTCAGCCACGCCCACTCTCGTAGGGCCGCGCCTACTTCTTCCACAGATGTGTGGTTGAAAAAGTTGGGCAGCATGAAAAACTTTGGCTGTTTGCCTGAGCAAATGGGCCAATCAGAGGGCACTGGGAGACAAGTTGGGTCTGAACTATTGGTGCGGCTATCAAGGGGAATTAGCATTGAATCCAAAACACCCTCAAGAGTCCCATTTATTTCAGAAACATCATCTATAATCCCAGTTAAATTGCTAGGCAGGACTTCGCCACCTTCAAGGCCTTTTAAGACCGTTGCTGATTCTAGAGCTGAACCAGAACCATCCCCTGACCCCTCATCCACCCTCACCCCTCTGACCCTGTCTGTATTACCCGTTGTGTTAGGGTTAGCGCTCTCCACCTTCTCTGTCAGGCCTCCATTAGTAGTCCCGGGGGTCGGGGTCGCGTCCCACGCCTCGACAAACTTACGGATTCCGGTGGCAACGTTGATGATTTCTTCCCCAACCCCAGACAAATTGTCATCCTCCTCCTCCTTCTTTGTGCCACCAGGTGTTGGGGTGGCACCTGTTGTTCCTGCTGCCGTTGTCCCTAATGGGGTCTCTGTGATTATTTCTGGTTTTAAGTTCCAAAACCAGGCCTCCAAGCTCCCAGCACAGACAACCAGGAGAAGGAACCACGTCCGGACCCTCAACATGCTGCCCACTCCTTCAACAGTCTTTCAAGTGTCTCAGTGTGCAGCAGCACTACACACAGTGCTCACTGTTTCTCCAAGCGCCACCTGTTAGCCAGCCGGTCAACAGTTAAATCCAAGCTGTGCAAGGGCCACTGAGCATCCACTGAATGAAAGCAGAGACATAAAAACTGCTCGCAGTCAGAGACCCTCCCTCTAAAGCTCCCGGTGCACGGCTGCTGCAAACTCCCTCATGAAAACAAACTGAACATGGACAGGGGGAGACCCAGGAGTGGAGGCAGGCTTTCTATACCGATGATGGAAGTCATTGGTTACTCACTTTTGCCCTAACACACACTAAAACTCCACCCCTGTGTGAGTTGATCAGTGGGTCCCCATAGACCTTTTTTCCAGCGTGGATAAAAAAAAAAAAAAAAAAGTTTTTAAATATGTTTGGGCCATAATTAACTGGTGTAGTTCACATTATGTCTAAATTCCAAGCTGCCAGGCGCATCGAAATGGGAAACAAGTTCAGAAGAAGTGCCCTTCTGCAAAATGCTGAATTGAAACCTGCTTACTCATCAGGAAGTATTTAAAAAACAGTAAGTGTCTGGTTGTTGGTAGAAACAGTAAGCAGCACTAAACAAGCACATAAACAGTGTCTCAAGTGTCATATTAGCACAATTTTGGCTTTTTCTTCAAGATTTTGTATCAACACTAGTCCAGATGGTGGGTCAGAGAAACAAAGAATAGTCATTAGCCCCCTTCACACGTGCACTTCACTTTCTAAATGTGCTGACAATTTTATATAAGGGTGGTGTAAAAGATTTGTCACTTAAAGGAATAGTTCAACATTTACTTTCTTGCCAAGAGAGTACCAATCTCAATCTCATGCCATGTATGGAACCAAGAGTTGAGCCTAGCTTTGCATAAAGACTGGAAGTAGGGGGGAAACAGCTAGCCTGGCTCTCTCCAGTGTTAAAAAATATGCCTACCAGCACCTCTAAAGCTCACTAATTAACATGTTATATCTTCTTTACAAGGAGTTATATGCAGTTGGGTGAAACCACAAATTGTCGCTTTTATGTTTCTCTCTGTCTACAAATAAGTTTAACAAGGTACAACATGTTAATTAGTGAGCTGTTTCCTCCTGCTTCTATTCTTTATGCTAAGCTAAGCTAACTGCTTCCTGGTTCGAGCTTCACACAGACACGAGAGGCATCTCTTGCAAGAAAGCGAATACAAAATGTTGAAAAGTTTAATTATCATTTCTTATGCAAAAAATAAACTAAAATCAGTTTAGATAACAACTGTAAATGAGCACTGATGCAGTCTTCCATCTCACCATTGTTCTACCAAATGTTAATTATCCTGCGAGCAATGAGACTCTTTCCATAATGCTCCTGTAATGTTTGAATGAAGCCTTTATGGACCATCGAGAATTTCAATGTCAAAGCCATTCATTTAACAGATACACAAAGCCAGTAATGTTATGTATTTCATGTTTGATTGGGTTAGCAGAAAATATATATATATTAATTAGAGCAATTGCAAAAAATTTAATAATAATCAAATTGAGTGGGAGCAGCAGAGTGGTGGATGCCAATTTGGGGGTCGGGACCCAAAGAGAAGGTTGCGAGATGAATTTTTGGGGTAGAAATACACAAAATTATGACTATTTTTTGGACTCTTTTTCCATCTTTCTCTATTTTATGCAAAATAATCACTCTCTGAACTGGTCATGACTGAAGGACAGATTATGATGCGTCTGTGAGAATATCATGTTGAGACTGACAGTGAGAAATGACCTGCAGCAGATGAGAAATGATTTCATTTGCAGTTTCCAACAATAACAAAAAGAAAAGGGAGCTCCGGAAAAAATGTGGTGTTAAGTTACATAATACTGATATGTCATTGTGTTTATCATTCTGATGTATTGCTGTGTTTCAAAGACAAGCGATATTGTGTGCAACTACAGTGCTACAAGAACCAAAGAGAAAATCACAAACTTAACTTTATGACTGGTGATGAAACAGAAAAGCAACACGTAAAATTGTCAGAAGTAAGAAGTGATGAACATCAGACAGCTGGAGTGAAGAGCAGCAGGAGCATCAGGGATGAATGAAAGACGGCAGCTGAGAAAGTGAGGCGTATCTGATTGGATCGATGTCTTAAGCTCCCTGGAGACCGACTCCATTGCCTCATTGCAGAAAATCCTCGGAAAATGTACCACTTCCAGGTTCTCACAGTTGGGCGATAAGGCGATAAGGGATCCCCCCCACCGTCGCGCCCCTCTAGTCCCAACTCACCTCCCCCTCCACACGGCCCTGAATGCCCCCATCATCCTGCTACCCGCCTCATCTGCCAAGCTAGGACATCCAGCTGTTACACATTCCAGCCCTCAGACCTCCCACACCCACGCTGCATGACATTTGGAAGTTTGGCCTCATCTTGATAATTTCATACATGCAGTACATACAACGCCACTACTGCTGTCAGCCTATGTGCTCTCTCAGACACTAACCAGGGCTGAGTTACAAGAGAAGCTATTTATCTGTTTGGGAAACAGATGCATTGGACAGTGTGTGAAAGCCAGCTGTGCAGAGATCTACAATGACAAAATGCTTAACAGTCAGCTTTTCTTCAAAGCCTCTGAACAGTTTGGTTAAGTGGATCTTAGCTCATGCAACAGATGCTTTACACTTTCATTGTCTTAATGCAGTGTTAAGATGATTATCTTCCTATTATCTGGGAAAGATCACCAATGGAAAAATCAATAATCTCCTAATCTGTCCCATTAAACTGGTCCTGTTTGTAGTCCTAAACTTATTTCAATGCATTTCAGGAAATACTGCACCAAGGCCTGTTTTACTGCAGTACATGTATTGCAAAGAGAATACCAGTGAATCTTATTCTAAATATAATCAACATATTTATATCAAGAAATGGATTTCGTATGTGAAAGGGATCACTCTTAGAAGAATTATCACCTGACTCTGCAACTCTACAAAGTAGAAGTAGGATTTTTAGTTTAGTTTTCTAGCCTTTAACTTGAATCTCACTGTCAGCGTTGTAAAGGCTCTAAAATCTACTATACACAACCTGACCAGCACCAAACAGCAGACAGACACAGTTACAGACTAGCTGGTGAACGTAGTGGAACATTTAGCAGCTGGAGACCAAAAAACATCCAAAGAAAAGAATGAATATTGGAGTTACATTTGTCAAACAGTCTGAAACACAACTCCATATCAACTTAAAAAGGTGATAATATGTCAGTGTTGTGTTTTACGGCTTGTTTGTTTCCCCCAAGTGGCCACAAAATCAATTACTGCAGGTTTAAATGGGAACAAACAAAAAAAGTAAAAACGGGATAAAAACACAAATATTCAGGTGTAAATTTGATTTCAAGTATACAATTTGCAGCACAAACACATTTATCTCTTCAGTTTCAATTCTCCAGAAACAGTTTCTGAGCTACTCTCATCACAAGAGGACATAGTTACTGTGGTAAAAAAAAAAAAAAAAGCAAACACACTGAATGAAGAACAGTATTCTTGCAAGAGCATACACAACAACAAAACCCAACAAAACACACAAAATCTGGGTGGAATTTATATCTGCCTTTCCGCAGTGAAAATCTGTGAAAACTGAAAAGTCAGCACTAGTAAACACGCAACAAACAAAAGCTCACATGTCTCAGTCTTGTAGTAATTACCAAAAGCAATTACAGAGACAGTTTGGGGGGAACGTTAGACTTCCTGTGCAGTTTGTTTTCTTTTTTGCCAAAGCTGATCCTGCTATTAGATGTTCCTTTTTTGCCCCCAAAACATTAGAACAAGAACTGTGTTAAGTAGATCTTCTCTTAAAAGAAAAACAGAGGAACACACATAAACAGACACACACATAAGAAACTACAGAAATTTAATTTGAAAATCTGGATAATTTTGACTTTTTTTCGTATCTCTAAACTTTGAATATTAAAACATAGGTGGAACTTTTTCCTCGGATATTGCTTCAGACAATATGAACCCAGCTACCACATTCAACAAACTAGCCAATATATCACCACAAATGCCCAGACTCTCCCACATACGTTACCCCTCCCTCGGTGTTTCCAACACTTTTCATCACTATCAGCTGTCAGCTGCTCTGACCTTCACAGGGCCACGAGCAGGGTAAGTAAACACACCACAGCATTATGGTTCAGTGACTTAGTGAATGTGAGTTTATGAAGGCACCTGGTGCTTTCCATTTGAATTATTATGCACTCTAACACATACATATGCATGCAGCTATACACAGTACACAGCTGCTCATTGAAGCTCCACAGGGAATCTGGTTTAAGAATGTATTTCCTCCCTCAGATGCTTTTATATAGTTAGATATCATAAGTTTGTGACATTGACTGCATGTTTTCACTTCCTCCCAACCTGCTTCATCCCCTGCGTGTCTACCTCAGTTAGTGATTTCCCAGGATGCCTTTCAGAAACCCCCCCCCAAAGTGTGCGTGGACTGAACATGCTGATTTTATTTAGGGAGGCAGCCCTCGGGATGTTTTCTGCTACTTCTGAAAATGTTTATTTCCTGAAAGCCTATACTTTGGGCCATCACAAGTCTCTAACGACCACCCTCAACAACATTACTTTTAAAGTGGACGTGCCATGCACATTTCCAGGTCCTTTTTTTTTTTTTTTACTCAGGCTCTGGAATATCTTTGTATGAGTTACAGTTCAAAAATGTCCTTATTTAGCTTATACTGGCCCCTCAGTTCAGCTCCAGAGGATATGTAAACAGACAATAGCAGCAGGATTTTGCTTCTTTTTCTCGTTCTGTACTCGAAATGGAAAATTCTAAAATACATCCGTCATGTTCGAGCCGAAATAACAACACATGGAACAACCTTAGCAACAGACAGCCATTTGTCTGCATACACAAACAATCTTATGTCATCATGAGGAGGAGGTAGAGGCAACTTTGCAGACGTAGTTTTGGAACTTTGACCATGTTTAGACATCTGACGTCATAACAGTATAAAAATAACAGAAAATCACAAAAAGCATGATATGTCCCCTTTAAAGTAATAGTTTGACAATTTGGGAAACATAACATTCTTATTTGCTTTCTTGCAGAGGGATAGATGAGATGATAAAATGTGTTGACTTGACAGATTCAGAGCCAGGCTAGCTGTTTCCCCCTGTTACAAGTCTTTGTGCTAAGCTAAAGCTAACCAGTTGCTGGCTTTACCTTCATATTTACTGTAAAAACACAAGAGTGGTGTCAATGTTCTTATTTAACTCTTGAAAGCAAATCAGCATTTTTTCCAAAATGTTGAACTGTTCATTTAAGGTAGAAGAGTCATCTTGGGCTCAAATATAAGATTCAACTTGGGAAGTCTTTTAAATGCAAAAATATATATATTATTTGCCAGAAAGATGTTGATTTTTTTCCCCTGGAGATCATATTTCTGAAATTAACACAATTTAACTCAAATTGTTTAGTTTTGCCTTTTTTTTTTTTTTTTAAGGATTGTTCCAAATTTCATGCCTCTGTCCATTTCACGACATAACGTGCCAAATATTCTATGTTTTGGGCCCCTGATACCTATCATCTTAATGCCTACAACTACACTCTCCTACACACACACACATACTGGGGTCAACACAAGACCATGTGAGTTTCTACACCAGTATTTCATGGTTAAAGAACATGCATCTGAGTGTGTGAACTTGTAGGGTGTCCCTCTGGGAATGGTGGAAATTGTGGTGAGACAGAAACATGATATACCAATTAAACAGAGAGACAGTGAAGCTGTCCTGTCTGCAGGGTCTGAGAAACTCCAGCAGGGACACACACACACGCACTTGTTCCCATTATCCTAGAGATCTTTATATTTTTCAGATGAAGGATGGAAGATGAGAAAAATAGTGAGGGAGGCTTTGATGTCTCCACAGTGAGAAAAGGAGGTTCAATGACGCAAATAAGGAAATGGAAAAAAAAATTTGGTGATAAATCTCTTTTTTTAAGTTCAAATCCAAAAAATTTAACAAGAAAACTCAAAACTCTCAAACCAGAAATGCAGGAATTAGTCTCCTGACAGTCTTACAGCTCTGGAGAAATATAGCTGCCATGGTGATTAGCTGAGGTTAGCTCTTTCTCTCTCTGCTGCACACAAACATACTCAAACAAATATCTTTCAGTCCCCTCAGTTCATATCAAGGTAAATCTTAACGCCACATCATGCAATGATATTTTAGACAATAGTATGCTTCTAACTTTGTGGCACAAGTTTGGGGAACAATGTGTCTGTTAACCAGCAGATGGCAGCAGCGCACAGGCTGCAGGGGTCAGACCTACCACAGTATATGTTAGTGTATTTATCATTAGTTTTCTGTGGTAAACAAAGGAAAAAAGAATAAATAGAAGATATTGAAATATCCATTTTGAGCTCATAACAGCCTATTGCCTCATTTTTCCTTTATTTCTGCAGGCAAGAGCATTTGAACGAAAACATGAGTGTTGTTAAATCAACTGAGTGCTATCTGAAACTTAATCTTTTCACTATTTCCACCATCAACAAGCAGCGGTCTCATTTCATTTATTATACATGTGCAAGTACCTAGTTTCCCTCTGGAGGTTTTAACAAATTTTCCATCATCTCTTCAGCCATCACTCTGCTTCTTACAATCACAGAATATCTATGTTCCTTTTTGTTTGTTTCCATCAGCACTTTGATCCAAATTTATATTTTATCTTATCTGCTTCGTGTCCCTTTTGTTTGACAAGCCTCCAAACAGCTTTACAGATTATCCTGAGTTGACAGTTCATTTCATTATATAATAACAAAAAACTACACTGCACTGTTGATTGAGCTACTGTATTGTACAGTATTGTAAGTATATTTCTTGGCCCCTGCAGAGCTGACAAAGTGTAAATAAGAAGGTTTCAGTGCAGTGTAGATGCCCAAAAAAAGAAAGATGAAATGCTGCCACCTCCTGTCTGAAGTCTATAGCACTGCCTCATCAACTCTGTCAGAAATCTCTAAAACAATAGTTTTTACTTCTAAATTTGGTCTTGAACAAATCAACAAGAAAATATTATATTTAAAATACAAAAAAGAATTCAAATTTATGTTGTAGAATTGAGCTTTTCTTCTTTGTTTCCACTAATCATCTTGCATGAGGATCAACTAAGAGACAAAATAAGGGAGGAGAGCCTCTCTACTCCAAACCATATTAGTAAATGTGTTAAGATGTGTGACATGGTTCATTTCTGTCCCTATTACAAACCTACAAATTTTCCACCATCACAGTAAAAGTAGTAAATCACTGACACTCCTCGCTGATTTTTATATATGCCTCCAGTTCATCAAATAACTCAAATTCTTCAAAGCGAAGAAAAAAAAAAAAAAGTTCCCCATGGGGCATCTTGGCAGTCGCTCAGCAGAAATCAACACCCTCCTCCTCCCCTGTGGTATGTCGAAGTGGGCTTTTGGCACAGACAAAAGCGGGGCATTTTTCAGACAAGAGGGTGTGAGACAGTTCGTGGTTGCTCCTTATCGAGCCTGAATGCATGATTCATTAAGCAACAAAGACAAGACAGTCGACTCCTTGTCTGGGGAATCCCAATCGTTGAATGAGGAGATTTGTTGGAAAGCAGACAGTAAAGAAAAGTAAAGTTTTGTTCCAGAGAGAGAAGATGAACACTGACGCCTCCTCAGACAAAATGACTGAAGACAATTAAAAGCAATTACGGAGCTTTTTAAGTGGTGGATTTGGCATACCGGATCCTCCATATTAACATAAACGCCCCTGTTTTGTCTCCTCTCACCTGTCAGGAGCTACATTTTTGCAGCATGAGCTTGAACGAAAGTGACATTCAAGTCGACTGCGAAGGATTCGTAACTTGAGGCCTCAGTGCTGCAGGTTTTAAATTCCTGCAGTCCAGATATTGTACTCGAGGGCAAGCGCATAACTAATACTCACAGTGAGTCATAAAAGGGCAGGCCATGCACCCTCTGACCCAAGCAACAGGGCCTGATCCAGAGCTTCTGTATCAGTGAACAACGGCTCAACTTTTATCAAAAACATGACGTCAACAAAGAAATGAAAGCTGCATTACGCCGGATTTTTAACCCTTCCCTTCCTATTTAAGGAAGATGCTGTAGATTTACCAAATCTGGCCAATTAAAATTTTGCTATGAACACGTCTCCACCAGCAGGATGTAATGAGCCAAAGCTTTAAAGCTAAAAACTGAAAATTACACCTTTAAGAGCGGCGAGAGGGGTATTCAGTTGGTTGTAATCTGCAACCTCACCACTAGATGCCACTAAATCCTACACACTGGTCCTTAAATGTGAAACCATAACCTGTGTATAAAGATGGAGGTAGGATCAGTCAAATAAGGAGTGAGGAAACACACCCCGTTACCTCAGAACGAAGCTAACACTAGCTTAGTGGGAACACCGACCGGGCAACGCTTAGGCTAACGTTAGCTACTTTAGCTAAATTGTGGGCAGGTATCATTATCAAGTAACATCAAACTTCCCAAAATATTAGGACAATAGTCCGACTCAGTCCAGGAGCCGGGGAGAGCAGCAGGTGAGCCAACTGTCAATCACAGCTGTCAATCAACACCCACATGGCAGACATCAAAGCTACTATAAGTCTTCAAATCTTCTTAATGGAGCAATAATTCCCAAAATGACCACAAGCACACTTATTAGAGGACCTGAATTTAGCAATTGAGATTGTAATGACTTGTTGAAAAATTAATTAATTAGTATTTTTAGAGAGAAGTTTGAATAGGAGTCAATTGTCAATGGCATTGCCCTTTAAGGTACTTCCATTAGCTTCAGCCTCAGGCCGTAGTTGCCGCTTGTGTGAACTGAAACTATTCAATAATTGTTGCTTCATGAGTGTAGAATAAATGCACAGAAAACACCTGCCACTTCATTTGCGAACACTTTCCCCAGACTCGTGTTATTTGCATAAAGGTGTCGCGACCTCCAAGCCTCACAGCTCTTTAACATTTCTGATGCTTGACCTCCCAAATTCCCCCATGCAATTTTGACACCTGTGCTTAAAGGTAAAGAATGAGATGCATGATGTCACACGTCACTGCCTCAAGCAATTCACTGGACTAGGTGCTAAATATTGATGAATAAAGTGTGTAGGATGAAAATGTGTCTTCACTTCCAGTTAAGCAGTCTTTTTTTGGGATGTTTGGTATCTAATTTTGTACATATTGGTGGATAATTTTATCCAGAGAAAAGGGATACAACTTCTGCGTATGTGTCCTTGCATCTGTGGCTTGAAACAGGCTTTTTTTTTTTCCTTTCTTTAAATATTATTACATTACACATGACCTGCCTCTCCTCATAAAACCTATAATTTGCAAAATAACGCTCAAGACAAAGATCATGAGGTGTACAAGGCTGTTACAGTCTCATCACCTTCTCTTATTTCCCTAATTTAACTCTAACCTGGTTTGTAGAGGCGACAAACTAACTAACTTCATGCACATGTGGAATTCGGTCATCAATCTCTGCACAGTAAATCTGCATGTCAGTAAAACTCTGACCAGCAACAATGTGAGGACCTGCCTCTGAGCCTCGTCTTTGTCTGTGCCACTTCTTGGCTGATTAATAGCAGCGTGAATCTGTCTTGAGAGGTTCATGGCCTCCATGTTGGCGGCTGGCCAGCCCCTCTGGATGATATGGGCACAGAGTGTTTGGCCACCATGGTGGAAATGATTAAAAGTGCTTCCTCCTCATCTCACTCTTACTATACTTTTCCAGACTGATGTGATGTGCCATGCAAAACATGTTGTTGCCCAAATGGAAAAGATGACAATGGATCTCCGTGAGAGTCGCCTCTGGCTCGGGTTAAGGGCAGTTCAGACTCAAGTCTTGTATGCAGCGATTGAAGGAGGTTTCACTGTAAAGCAGGTTCACAGCCAGTAAACTTTTCACGGTAGCTAGAAATTAGTGAGCCAGTAAATAAGGCTATTGATTAATGTCTCGACTGAACAAAAAAGCTCTGTGTCTGAGGGCACAGCAAGAGGTATCAGGGCCTGCTTGTGCTTTCAAGTGCACAGAGGACACTTGAACCCTTTTATATGAAATTACCTTCAGGCCGACTCTTTGACAAGTTCATCTCCTTGTCAACAATCAGTCCTTCAGCCTGCACAAACCTGTGCTGTTATATCAAACAGTTGGCAAAGTTTTAAATGGTTTTAAATTACTTTAAATAGCAGCAACATTAAAATTGTATCCTTTAATGCTCATTAGGGTACATTTTATTTATCCTCCTGCAGAGAATGACTCAATTAAAAAGTTAAAAAGTCTCCGTCAGTACAATTATTAAGAAAATACAGATTCAGTGATAGATTTTTATTTTTAAAAAATATCACTGATCTTGTGATCTTCTGATATATTGTTTTCAGATTTGTTTTAAATCTCAAAATTACTAACTCTAAAAAAAAATTCAGTATCTGTAGCAGATAATTGACTGCGAGTAAGTAAGCAGCAGCTACAAAAAAAAGAAGTGAGCATTAGAAGTCGTTGTTTAATCATGTTTCTTTCAACGTAAAGAAATTAGATCCTTCTTAGGATTTGCACAGGGTCGCTTTCAACTGGTTTAACTGGAGCTAGGATTATCACAGGTTCAAGAAAACCAAATCATATAACTCCAATTCTGGCCTCCCTGCATTGGCTCCCCGTTCATCTTCACATTGATTTAAAAATTTTATTGCTGACCTTCAAGGCTTTACATGACGAGGCCCCTAATTATATTGAAGATCTATCACTCCTTTAAAAAGGTTCTATGTGTAAGAATCATGAAGCAATTTACATGTATTAATTGTTTTTATTGCCAATGAGTGAACGGGTTGTAATGCAACTTAAAAAAAAATTAGACCTTCCCCGACTTTCTCGGTTGCCTGTAACAGCCTGTAGACTGATTTCTATGTGAAGGGTTTGGGTCGGTTTTTTCAGCGAAAATCCAAAAGGAAGTGACGTTCAAGTCGTACAGATACAGTATACGCCTTTTTTCCCCACATGTGCACTGTTAATATTCATTTTCTTCATTATTAAAACGATAAAACCTCAACTTAGTCTCAGCGTAGAGTTGCTTTTCTGATTGAATCCATCTTTCTGCAGGAAGAACTGTTTGTTTTTAGAAGTCTAATTTTAGTTCCTACATTTAAAAATTAAGCAAAACTTAACATGCTATTTGTGGATAAATGCTGATTGGATCTTAAAGAGCCGAGCAGGTGTGAGCAGCAAACCACAGACACCATTATCAACCAGCTCTGCAGCTGGAAAACAAAGCATTCCCCAGTAACAGAAAGCACCTCCTGTCTGATTTGCCAGTTTAGATGGTAGATCAGATAGGCCGCATAAAAAGATGGAAGATGGAAAGCAAAACATCCTCTCACCCCTGAGCATGAGATCATACCGCTGTTTGAGTGTCATCTTAGCTGGCAGCAGGTAGAAAACACCCACAGCTGCCTTTATGGAGCCTTTAAAGTCCTCTATGAGAAGGCATCATTATTTACATACTCTGTAAAGGGCTTTGATGTTTCATTTGTTACTGTCTGCAGGTCTAATCAGTCTGAATGGGGCTTGGCTGAGGTAGAACTGCTGAATGGGGAAAAACAAAGAGGTTGAAAGCAGCCATTAAAAGATAAAATGGGAGTTAACCACGGTGGAGAAATGTCCTCGAGGCTATGAAAAAAAAAAAATAAAGAGGAGTGCCGTGAGTTTTTTTTTTTTAAAGAAACCAAGTTTGTGGAAAGCAGACGGCTACTGTTTATATAACCTGAAGGTACAACACCTTATTCTCTGCTGTAGTTTATGTTTCATTCTTTTAGGTAATACATACCTTTTAAGATATTTTGCATGATACAACAAAGAATATCTGTGTATAATGTGCATAAAAACTGCTGGACCATAGGCAAACAAAACCCTTTTTCTAACAGTAATTAAATAATCCTAACTTTGTCTGCTTCTTTAAAATAATGTGTTTTTGTTTTTTTGTGATTCGTCTTTGTTATTTAAAAGTTAAATTAGTAGACAAAAATAGAAAGCAGCTGTTCAGTAAAAAAAAAAAAAAAAAAAAAATTATAAAAATACAAGTGGACTCCAAACAAGAGGAGCACTGAAATCAACCTTGCAATAACAACAGGTCTGGGAACAAACTAAGCCACCGCCCACTTCCTGTCCGGTAAAAGGCTTTTTGATGCTTTGGCGGTGACAGAAGTGTCCAGTGTCCAGTCCCCATTCATTTCACCCAATCATGCTGCTCTAGACTTACAATTAAGAACCTTTATGTTAACGAGTGACACAGGAGAGGAGTCGGTCCGGCTCAGGTCACCTTATAAAGCTGATGTACCAGTTTTTACAGTATGTAAGGGCAAAAATCACATGTCTTAAGATTTAACTACTTTACAATAGTTTCTCTCATTATTTAAATACTAAGTCAAGATAGATAGTCAAGATAAGTCAAAATCAGTCAAGATAAGATAATTCAAGATAAGTCAAGAAAATGCAAGATAGGTTTAATTCAAAATACGTCAAGCTAAGTAACAATAAGATGACTCAGCCACTTAGGCACATATTAATATTTGGTGAATTGTTTCTGTTGTAATCACATGCTATATATGTTCTAGCATTATTTAAGTTCATGCAACACACAGTATATGTACAGGTCAAGTGTATTTTGAGGATTATAGGTGTAAATACTTGCAATTTTTGTGTTCTTGGGTGCTAGAATGCAGTATATTCAATATATTTTTGTTGTTTGCGACAGTGGATTGTGCCGTAAGGTAATTTTATTGTGCAATAATGCCCTAAAAACATGCTGCTAGGATGTAAAAGGAATCTGCAAATAGGCCTACGTTTGGGTCGAAACAAGTTTTTGACCGTGTACAACGTGTATAAACAGTTTAATGTGTACATCGAGATAGCGGGTGATAACATGTAATGTTACAGTTTGGAGTACCTCAAGTTGGTAACGGACCAGGCTTTATGTGACTTTTAAATACATTTTCATTCAACGTTTCCCCTGCCTCCTGTGGACTTGTGAATACAAAGTGGATTTAATTCAGTGGAACACGAGTCAAAACTAAGATACTTTGCAGATTAAGTGGCTTAGGAACTTAAAAGGCCACTATATCCTGCTAAACCCAAACAGTGAGTCTTCATCACAGCTTAACTACAGCGTACACAGGTTTACACTGTAATTAGCGGTTCACTTGAGAAGAAACCACAGTGTTTTCATCAATTACATTCCAAGACACCACACTAACTTAAAGTGATGTTTTGTTTTTATGTAAATAAATGTCTATCATCAATTGATCAAATAAAATAATGATTTAACTTTCATCCCGCTTGTGAAAACTGTTGCGCTTGATGTTCTCAACAGCCTTACAATGGAAAAAAAACTGCTGCACAGGAAGTAAGGTGCCTCATGTAGGGCTGCCACTAATGATTATGTTCATATCAAGTATGCCAGAATAGTCCAAACCACCTTTTAGAAGCTGGAACCAGCATATATTTTGGCATTTTTTTAATGATAAATGACTTCATTAAATGGTTAAATGATTATCACATTTGTTGTCAGTCATTCTCTTTTCAGAAGTAGTTTAATTTATGATTTTTTTGGGACACAGGGACACTGATCTTAACTTTTGCCACTTCAAAAAAAAATGCATGCATGTGCCTTCTAAGAGAAATCTGCAAAATTCTCTTAGAAGTATATGTATACACAAGGGGATTTTCCATTTTAAAGCAGACTATAGGGTTCAACATCTGCTTGCATTAAACCGGCCTCACGTTCAGGCAGGCTGAACCAGCTGTGCATCCAGGAAAAACTGTAAAATCATGAGAAATAAACAGTCTGAAAGTCTCCTTCTGGTCTAATTATCCCTGTGTTATATTCCCTTTGCATCCTGAATGTACACCACCCAGTTATGTGTACAGCTACTCATTTTGCACGACATGGTACACGTGTTTTAGTTGTCCCACTTGTTGTCTGCTTTGATAAAATATAGGATCATATATCATGGAAACAGGGCTGTTTGGCCACCCAGGGGAAACATCTACTGCTTGTGTTACAGCATACTCTCTGAAAGTGTTTACATGTAACGTAAACGCAACTACGGTAAATCTGTGAGGCGTTATATCTGTTGAATGTAGATTCGTAAGATTTGCTTTAGGGAGAAATCCACCCTCAGACCCTCTGACACTGTTAGACAGTAAATCATCAATTTATGATGCTCATTGTTAGACAGGATTTGTGCTGTTTCCTTATTTGGTGGACTCACTTTCCCTCAACTTGTTTCATCCTCCTCTGCTCCAATTACTGCATTCCTACATTTCCCAGAATACCTTTCAAACCTGCTGCATTTACAGTATTGTGCAATTGCTTTGGCTCAATTTTACATTAATGCAACTAACGATTAGTTTCATTATTGATTAATCTGTCAATTATTTTCTCCATTAAACAATTAGTCATTTGGTCTATAAAACAACAGAAAATGGTGAACGATGTCGTTCCCCAAAGCACAAGATGCAACCTAAAATGTTTTATTTTGTCCCAAAACAATCATCCACAACTCAAAGATATTCAAAATATTCACTTTTAAGAAGCTGGAACTGGAGAATTTAGGCATTTCTTCTAAAAAAAAAAATATATATATATGACTCAAAAATGATTAATCAATTATCAACAATAACTAACTGATTAACTGTCATTGCAGCTCTAGTTTTAATCACTTTACTATAATGACTGAAAATAAATAACTGTTTGTGAGCTGCAAAGCATAAAAAACAGTAAACCACAATTTATAGTCAGACAACAGAAAAGTAATTTATTGCAATGGTGGTGAAGTGATTTATGTCATGTCAACTGTGCTGGATGAGATAGATATTCTAGTAAGTCATTTAGTGTTTTGCAGGCTCACAAAGCATTTTCTGTTCAAAAGGTAAGAATTTAGTAAGTCAGTTTAACCCTTTGCACCATAAAACTTAGTGAGAATTGAATCAAAGCAGTAATAAAATACTGTATTCCAGTGTAGCTGAAGACAACAGAGACAGAGCGACAGAGGTTTTCCAGTCCTCTGACTCAAAATGTCACATATTTTGTGTTGCTGCATTGTATTTTGAGCTTCTGAAGCTCCACTGTGGGTGTAAAATGGCCAAAAAAAGTCTCCTCTGCTGCACTACAGTGTCATGTCATCTCCAACAGCTGATTTTAAAAACATTATTAAACTGTTTTTGAGCAGATTTTTTACAAAACACAGGCCTGAATTCTTGCGTGAAGTGTGGGGCGGACTTTCTGCATTTACTGTGTCTGTACATGATCGCGTGTGCATGCCTGAATGCTTAATGCTTGTGTGGTTTGTGGCGAGTGTGTGTGTGTATGTGTGTGTGCAGCCAGGAGAGGAGCAGTCAGGTAAAATTAGGTGATGGAGGTGAAGTGTGTCTGTTTCCTCTGAGCCCTAAAGAAGGGAAAATCTGAGCAAACCGCAAATCACCACCCTCCAGACACACACACACACACAATAGTACTATACTGTGCTACAACACCCTGACTCATTCTTGCACAAGTAACATCCATCACCTGTCAATCTTAACCCTAACACCTAAATCTAATCTTAAATCTAAACCTAAATATTATTCCTAAAGACTGTCATGTTAGATAGAAGATTGTAATACAACACCAGCACACACTCATGAACACAATGGCACAAAAGCAGAAGGTTTCAATGAGGAAACTTGAAGCTCGGCTGCCATAAAACTGCAGAAAACAGCTGAAAACACAGCAAATACACACAATATTTTGTAATTAAAAAGCACATTTATGCTCCTCTTGTGTGAGAAGAACAGATCAGTACAGGATTTGATTAATGCTGTTTTAAATCCACTTTTGCAAACCAAACAGAGGCTAAATCAGACAGTGAAGTACAGTGGACATTAGAGAAGATGCTACGAGCTATTCATAATTTCCCAATAGACAAGTCCAGACATTCCCATCAACCGCAAACCTCATTCCTGTCTGAAAAACCTTTGAAAAAGCTTTGAGATCATGTGTCATCACCTTGCCAGCTCATTACTCAGAGAAAATCAGCAGAAGTGGATGATAATGGCAGCATTTGAAAATGTAAATCAAAGTTTGGTTAGATGTGCGGTCAAGCTACTTAAAAAGGCAGCAAAGTTCCAGCTGATTTACAGCATTTTAGAGCATTTTCACAAAAATATTTTCTGACTATCACCAATATTTAAATTGCAACTTAGTTTTGCTGACATGTTTGTTTAAAACACACCACTGATTAAATACAGATATTTAAATATACAAAATGATTATTTTTCTAAAAGGAAAAAGCATGCCTTTACCTCTTCGCTGTGATTTTATCTGTGTGACCACGAACAGGAGTATGATGCAGGTCTGCAAGCTCAACGTCGACCACCTGCCGCGTCCATGCATCCTTGAAGTGGCTGATATTTATGCCTTTGAGAAAAGAAAATAAATACAATCCCTTCAGAAGCTCGAAGGAGGAGTTGTGCTCATCTCCAGCAGACACTTTCAGCAGCTTCTGGAGAAAAATAAATCACTGCGAGGGCAGTTTCACCGACCTCTTGTCTACCTGTGAAGGCTGCGTGCACCTTTACGCACAGCAGTGAGCCAAAGCGAGCGCTGTCAAGTCAGAGAGAATCACACAACAACTTCCTGCATGTGGTTTTCAACAGAAAAGCTCCACTAATCAGCTTTGCTTCCACTAAAATCACACAAAATACAATATAAAACTTTTAGGATGCATTTTATGGGATTGTAACGTTTGCATTCACACTGCAAGAAATACAAATAACCTAACATTCAATTAATTTGATTTCTAAAAAGCGCTTTTGCATCTGTTTTTAATATTGATCCAGGATCCAGGACATCTTTTTTTAAATCTGTTGATAAATATTAGACTACTAATACTGGTACAAACTCTCCAAAGAAACAACAAAAATATCACATTACACTAATTATAACAGGCATTTTACATTTCACATGAATAGAGTGGATTAAGATTATTTCCAGTATTCCTGGTGACAAAGGTTGTCTTTATTTTAAAAAACCTTTATTACATCCTGTTATCTGCCAACTTGACACATCTGCCATCAGTCAGTTTACGGCCTTCAGGCTTCACAACTCCTGATTTATGAAGGTTGAACCTTTGCAAACCTTCCCCTCAGGCTCCAAAAAGCTTTGAACCCTCACATACTGTTCATATTCTGAGCCTTCACAGTATCCCCTCATAACTGGCTTCTATTCCAAATTTCTGAACCACAAATCATTCATGAATACGTCATCAGTCACAGATAAATGGGGGATTAATCCTTAACGAAGCTTTCAGAGAGCAGAGTTTATTTACATTTATATATTGGTCCTATGTTACATAAAACAGCAGCACAACATGATTTTAATGCATTATATTAAATCTAATCTAGTCTAATTTGACCCTGAACAGTATGTAAGGGTTAAACCGACTATCCAATGTGTAAGTGGCAGCTGACAAAAGTGGAGAAGGCTGTTTGAGTGTCCTCACACTGAAAGATGCTAGTAGAGCCTAAAAGTCTTCAGACCGCCCTGACAAACTGATCTGCACCAGCACACACAGTCCCTGAGTGGAGGTCTAATCAGCCAAACATCATGCACCTGATGTATTCAAACAATTATAACCCAAAAAAGAAAAGGGTAGCTGATTTCAGTAAGAGAAGTCGTCATTTCAAAACAAAAATTGTGGACATACTTTATATGATTTTTGGTCGCATTTTAGCTTGTATTTGGAAAATGCAAAATAGAAGAGTAGATGTTTTGTTATAAGAAATATTGTTAAATTGACTTTTTGTAAAGATGTAATTTTGTTGATTGTATACAACTGAACTTGTGCTGTTTTGTGTGGCCTGGAGTGGGAGGAATGATGACATGTGTGGTCTACATTGTTTGTAGTATCTGCTGTTTAATGAAATGGAAAATAATAATAAATATGCAGTATATTACAAAAAAGAGTCAGCGTTCCAAAATGTTATCTTCTGTGGGTTAGAGTTTTACCTTGAGAGGATTGTGAGAGCAACACACTTTTCTCACTCGTTTGATCATATTGTCACACATCAGATCTCAAAGTTGATCAAAGTCAAATATGAGTTTCAAAATTAATTCTTGTAGCTGTTCTGAGCTTCTGAAAGCTCTGCCTGTCGATGAAGATCATGTGATGTGTCTAAAAGCTCCGGAACAGCTACTTAAGTTACATTATGGTGAGACTGATTTGTCAACTGCTGTTTCCAAGGTGAAAAATTAACTCTGACCCTCTAAACTAACATGGTCAAGAAGTCAATAAAGTGCTCAGAAAAAAACATAATTCCTGCTAATGAAGAGCATGTGATATGATTGAAAGCTCCAGAACAGCTGCTAAATGGATGTTGCGGTGAAGGCTGAATATCTGTGTAGAGATTTGTGACTATACGGAACAATAAAGGCTTTACCACATGACAAATCTAACCTCTTACAACAGTGTCAGTCAAATTAAAATTTTTGGTTCAGTCTAATATAAGTTTGTGTTTGACTGCATCTCTGTTCAGACATGTTGGCTGCAGTGTGGCACCTGTCTATGGTGTGGACTAAAAACTGCATTCCTTGAAGAGAGAAAGGCTTCTCATGATGACAGATGCTCACAAAACACACGTGCACACACACATACAGATCTCAAAGATTTTTTTCCTGATGCATGTTAGTAAATCCACAAATCCACTTTTCTTTCTTTATAAAAAGCTGCACAATCTTTCTGCATGAAGACAAGACAATGTTTGAGATTTATTTATACTGTAAGGATTCCCTCACTGAAAAAACACAAGGCTTTTCTGTTTTTCATAGCTCAGTAGGCAGAATGTAATGGGGTTTGTCAGAACATGCCTTCCCCAAGTGGTGAACCGTACTGACTGAATAGAAAAATCCCTTCAGCACATCTCTCCCTGTGGTAGTCTGGATCACCCGCTCCTCATTTCAATGTCAATCCTGTCTGCACATGTAAAGATGAGTCCCACTTTTCACTGTGATTTCACCACTGCCACTCTGTCATTTTCCCCCCTACCGGCTGTGTTTTCAGGGCACACACACACACACATCAAATTTAAATTCCATCCATCTTCACTCTTGCTGTCAGCTGTCAGAGCTCAGGAAGAGTCATTTTGAAGGTGACACTTATGTTGCAACCTTTAAATGAGTCGCACCTGTCATTTTTGTCTGAACACACAATATGAGAGTTGTGCCCTCCCTCTCACCTGCAAAGAAGAGAATAGAGGGCTCTGTCTCTCCTAAAATAAACTGCAAAAAGGTCACAAACACCTTGCTTAAGCTGCCTGGTCCTGCTGAAGTACTCTGGAAACAGTCAGCTGGATATGTTCACAGCCACATGAGATAACTTTACTGCTGGATATGTTTATGGCCACGAGATAACTTTACAGCTGGATATGTTTATGGCCACATGAGATAACTTTACTGCTGGATATGTTTATGGCCACGAGATAACTTTACAGCTGGATATGTTTATGGCCACATGAGATAACTTTACTGCTGGATATGTTTACAGCCACATGAGATAACTTTACTGCTGGATATGTTTATGGCCACGAGATAACTTTACAGCTGGATATGTTTACAGCCACATGAGATAACTTTACTGCTGGATATGTTTACAGCCACATGAGATAACTTTACTGCTGGATATGTTTATGGCCACATGAGATAACTTTACTGCTGGATATGTTTATGGCCACATGAGATAACTTTACTGCTGGATATGTTTATGGCCACATGAGATAACTTTACTGCTGGATATGTTTATGGCCACATGAGATAACTTTACAGCTGGATATGTTTACAGTCACATGAGATAACTTTACTGCTGGATATGTTTATGGCTACATGAGATAACTTTACTGCTGGATATGTTTATGGCCACGAGATAACTTTACAGCTGGATATGTTTATGGCCACATGAGATAACTTTACAGCTGGATATGTTTATGGCCGCATGAGATGACTTTACAGCTGGATATGTTTATGGCCATATGAGATAACTTTACAGCTGGATATGTTTATGGCCACATGAGATAACTTTACTGCTGGATATGTTTATGGCCACGAGATAACTTTACAGCTGGATATGTTTATGGCCATATGAGATGACTTTACAGCTGGATATGTTTACAGCCATATGAGATGACTTTACAGCTGGATATGTTTACAGCCACATGAGATGACTTTACTGCTGGATATGTTTATGGCCACATGAGATAACTTTACAGCTGGATATGTTTATGGCCACATGGTAGACATAAGAAGCCAAGAGTCTCTGTTGTAAGCTGAGGTGCAAGGTAGCATGGGGAAGTGTAAGGAAGACAATACTGCACATCACACTGGAAGGGAGGTGGGCTGGAAAAATAGGAAATTTATTTACAATCTAAAAAAAAAAAAGATACAAAGGGGGAAAAACTCTTTTCCATTACACTCATGGACATATAGCACAAGCTATAGCACAAGTTTAAAATGGCCTATCAGGTAAGAAATAAATATATTATTTTTTAAAAACAAGACCTCAAGACCTAAATGTACACTATACATTTTAGTATAGTGTACATTCATACATCCTTCAGTATTTATCTTAATTACCTTTTATTTCATCACTTGTCCACTATCCAATTAAATCTTTAAAACCCGCCTACTCATATACCACATTTGGCAACTGAAATTGTGACTATAATTTAAATAAAGAAAACTGTTTAACATAATGAGAAGCAGGGTCAACTGCTTACAGAAGCATAAAAGACACCCTGTTGTTGGTCCCGCATTTGGTACATTTTGTATGTAACCCATCAACTCCAAATATACATTAAGTGCACACTGCAGAGCAAACATGACATGAATGAAATAATAATGAAATAAGTTTGAAATACTGTTTGCACCATGCAAGCACAATATCACTTCAATAAATCTATTTCTTAAAACAAGATTTTGACTCAGGGTCCCTCTTTAAGACAGAGCCTCAGGATGCTATTGTGCTTTAGTTGTGCATATTTCAAAATTTAGAAAAAAGTAGTTAACAATAAAAGTGAAGTTTACAGTCACAGGTTCTCAGACAAATGTCTTTTTTGGCCACAGAAACAAATTTTAAAGTTGTGATGAACAGATTAAATGTCTCAGATAAGCAGCAAAATGTCTTCAACTCTACCTGGATAAATGAGACATACTGGCCAAATACTATTTATACTATTATATGCTGTCTATTTAGTGTATGAAGAAACATTTTCAATTTAGACTTTACAGTAGTTAAAAACTATTATTCAGCAGTCAATATAGTGCACCACTCTGTCACTAAGATCTCATTTAGACTGTTTACATAGTTATTATTAGCTGAACCTGAACTGACAGATCCACTATTCTAACCAGCTAATACAAAATAGTAGGTCACAGTGCAAACAGATACAACAGCTGCAGACAAAGACCTTCAAGTTAGAAAAGGGCTCTGAAACACAGCCGTGCCTATGATAGTGTATTGAGTGACGCTGCGACAAAGGACTGTGGAGCGTCTGTACTGTAGGTGTAGTGTCTCTTTAGTCATATTGTAAAATCAGACTTTAGGCTATTTGAGCAACCTCTCATCTCAAACCAGTGTTTATGGACAAAAATATCAATGAAACAGAGGCAAAAATGAACCCCAGGAAATTCAACTTGAGTTGAAGCTAAAGACAAACAAATAAAATCTGCAGCCTGACAGTGAGCTGACACCTACTCTCCCTCTCCTCCTACCACTATAGACCAGCTTCCCAGCCTCTCCCAGTAGTGGAATAGGTATTCTGATCTTTTACTTAGTAAAAGTAGCAATTCCACAGTGTAGAAATACTTGGTTACAAGTAGTGCAATCAAATCTGCTGTGCCTTCATAAAACACACAAAACACAAACATTACAGCCAGACTGAAGCCCTTCATCAAAATATAACATTGTGAAGCACAAAATACTCGACTGAAACAGTGTAAGCTGACTGATGAGATGAACTGAAATAGAAAAGCAAAACCCTGGCCAATGTTAATGTTGGGAACCAGAGCCTAGTTAAAAGGGAGCATAAGGGCATAAGGGAGATAATAATGATGATAATTCACAGTGATTGTCTCATCTAAAACAGGGAAGTGGAATCAAGTGCAAGCAATTAAATCTAGGTGCAGCAGTTCATAGAAACAATACACCAAGATCCACATAGTGTGTGATTGTTTGGGGACCTCTGGTGGGCAGATAAAGAATGGTAAGGCCTGGGGGGCAGCAGAAAGCAAAGACAGACACTTTATAAAGAGAAACAAAATGCCGACATCATCATTACAGTGACACAGGCTGAGTCTTAATATCCTGCTACCAAATGCTCATGTTAGTATTGATATTATGAGCTCAAAGGCACAAAATTACTAAAGTTTCTTTTCTTTTTTACTAAAATCTCAGTTTGAGTCACTCAAAAATGAAAGTGCATATTGTCTAAATTACAGCTCATGAAAGAGACAAAACAGCCAAATGCAAAATAAAGAGATTTGGGTGAACAAAAGCACAATAACTCAAGTTAAATTCAGATTGCATACTTAATAAATTGATTTAGAGATGCACAACCACAAACCTCCGCCTGGCTGCAGGTATTTCACACAGTCCTGCACACAGCTGCCAGTATGTAACACTGCTTGTAGTCACATCATAGAAAGGACCAGACAAAAAGCAGTTATATTCAGTGATGAAACTCTGAGTTTCTGTCCTCACAGACAACAAATCTGTTGTTTGGTAAAATCCTGCAGGGCTTTTTTTAGGAAAAGAAAACCCAAAGTATTTCAGCTTTGGGCCTCATCTTCTGGATCTGCTGTCTGTTCATCCATCAGCAGCCTGCATGTTTTAGCTTCATCAGAAATCATTGCTGACTTCTCTGTAAAATGATAAAAGAAATATCAAAATTACAATGCAGCTAATACATGCAGGTCACACAGAGTGTTAGTTTACTGCTGTTACTGCTGTAGCTTTTGGCATCATTCCGACTGGGTACAATTATTTCTATCACCAGTTTCATTGCTGGGATCTGGGGACTCAGCAGTTTCCTGGTCCTCACACAGTGCCATCTCTCATTCATAACTGTTCATAAACTTAAAATAGTTCAAGAAAAATGTGGATTTATAGTCTCAGTTATCTTCTGTTTTAGTAGTTGTGGTAATATCACACTTTAAAAGTACTCCATTAGTCCAGTAAATAAAAGTATCAAAAGTAAAAGTACTTGTTATGCAGAAACCCTTATACTTATAACAAGTATTTATATGATGATTTTGAATGGGTGGCACGGTGGTGGGTCAAAAGGGGTCTGGGTTTGAACCCAACAGCCGGCTGGGGCCCTTCTGTGTGGAGTTTAACTGTTCTCCCCGTGCAGCGTGGGTTCTCTCCAGGTACTCCAGCTTCTTCCCACAGACCAAAAACATGCAGGTTGGGTTAATTGGTGACTCTAAATTGCCCAAATTGTGAATGGTTGTCTGACTCTATACCATGTTAGCCCTGCGATTGACTGGCGACCTGCTTACCTGTGTACCCCGCCTCTCGCCCAATGTCAGCTGAGATTGGCTCCAGCTCCCCCGCAACCCTCTAGAGGATAAGCAGTAAAGAAAATGGATGGATGGATGTTTTGTATATAAAAATGGAATCTACAAGGTACCCAGTAACTGTAGCTGTCAGATAAATGTAGTGGAGTAAAAAGTATAATACTTCCCTCTGAAATGCAGTTGAAATATAAAGTAGGATTAAATGGAAACACTCAAGTGAAGTTAAAGTACCTCAAAATGGTGTTTAAGCACAGAAAGAATGTAAATACAGTTACTGTGGGGAATATAACTGGTGCTATCAACCAGTGAAATCTGAAAAAGAAAAACTGAAAGAACTGGGTCAGTATGATCATCTTTCACTCACCAGTTGCTGGGATCTGGGGACTGAGCAGTTTCCAGGTCTTGGTTCGGTGTTTCATGGACCTCAGAAATTGTTGAGATCACTATTGAAAGATAAAAGAATTGTCACAACCACAATTCATCTGTCAGACAGGGAAACCTCTGGTTTACTGCAGTTATAACAGTTCAAGAAGAAAAAATCAGTTGTTCTAACTCTCAGGGTTTTGGCTATCATTTATATTTGGTATGATAATATTTTACTCACCAGTTCCATTGCTGGTATGTTGGACCACAACAGATGTCGGGTCCTGGGTGGATGTTTTTTGGTCAGGTGGAAGCATTTCTGTCATCTCTGTAAAATGAATAAAGAATTGTCACAACCATGATGCATCTATCACACAGTGAATCCATATTAGAAATTTTTTAACTGCTCCTATTCAAAAAAAATGTTGGTCAGATGTCTTTGTCAGTATTTAGCTGCAAATAAATCTATTTGTCAGAATACATATTTTAATTTTATCTGTTATCTGTTTGTATTAATCACTCATTTTGCACAATCAAATTTTTTAAAAACATCTACTCTTCTGGAAATAAAATTCCATGTTTTGTCAATTTTTTTTTAGATTATTAGTTACATGATCTATCTTGTTATATTGTCCCTGACTTATAATTTGACTGTGGAACTGCTAACTGTTTGTGTAAACAATGTGTCTGTCATTCCCCTGCTCTGGTTTATAGATAGAAAATAATAATCAGTCACACAGTGCAAGAAGAGATAAAGAAGTCCTGTAATTTCATTTATCTTAGATTTGAGGGACACATCAGCAACATCACTAAAATAGCTTTCTTCCACCTCTGACACGTCGCACAAGTTCGCCCATTTCTAACACAGTCAGATGCAGAAATTCTCATTCATGGTCATTCAGGTCTTCTGTACTATTAAAAAGATCCAGCAAGTCCAAAATGCAGCTGCTACAATTCTTCTGATTCACTGGTTTACGGTTTCATTCAGGTCAGACTAAAAACTGCTACCTATTACCTCCTGACCTGTCAAAACCTCTCAGACCTTACATTCCCCCACGTACACTCACATCACAGGATGCAGGCTCTCATTATTCCAAAGATTACACCATTCACATTTTATTTAAGTCAGAACTTTTTGGATGTTCTATGTTTTTATTGATTATTGATTGTATCAGTGGAGAGATGACAGAAAATGAGGAACGGGGGGACAGAGAGATGGATAATTCACATGAATTAAGGAAACCCATTATCTGACAACTTCATATAGTCTAATTATTCTTTCTTTATACATTTTCTTGAACTTTCAAGTCACTGTCTACATACAGAGCCGCCCCCCCCTCTTGTTGGTTCTATTGATATAATGCAGCTTACTCATAACCCTCAATATGCAAATCAATACCTTTCTCTTGAAAAAGATCAGTTGTTTTCAGGGTTTTGGCTATCATTTATATTTGGTATGATAATATTTTACTCACCAATTCCATTACTGGTATCTTGGACCACAACAGATGTCGGGTCCTGGGTGGATGTTTTTTGGTCAGGTGGAAGCATTTCTGTCCTCTCTGTAAAATGAATAAAGAATTATCACAACCATGATGCATCTATCACACAGTGAATCCATATTAGAAGTTTTTTAACTGCTGCTATTCAAAAAAATGTTGGTCAGATGTCTTTGTTAACTGTCCCTCTTCCCTTGTCCTGTGTCATGTGTCTTCATGTTAATCATTCATTTTGCACTATCAATTTTTTTAAAAAGGCACCAAAAACGGCTTTTCTTCTGGAAAAAAATGTTATGTTTTGTCAAATTTTATTTATTTATTGGTATTATTAGTTACATGATCTATCTTGTTATATTGTTACTGACTTATAATTTGACTGTGGAACTGCTATGTTTGTGTAAAAATGTGTCTGTCATTCCCCTGCTCTGGTTTATAGATAGAAAATAATAATAAATAATAATCTGTCACACAGTGCAAGTTCACTGCTGTTATACTTACATATAGTAAAACAGCATGTGGACACACCTATGTAACATACTGTTGGTTAAAGCTGTGGAGAAAGTAGCTCCACAAAGTCAGACAGACATTTGTAAATAATGTTCACTTTAAATGAAGTGGTACATATAATTTGGTTAAACCAAAGATTCATTTTCAGCGTGATCTGAGTGTAGTTGCTACATCTCCACATCTCTACAATTAACCTGGTGTGTAAACAGTTATTTAACTGTTATAACTGATTAAACTGATGACCAGTAAAAAAACCTTTAAAGCTACAAATGAACAAATTCAGCAATTTATTTAAAAATGTAAATACTCAAATTAAACTAAATACTAAATTATTGAAGACAAACAGGTGACCAATGTGAAAATGTACTATCTTACCTTCCTCTGTCCCGTCAGCAGCTATTTCTGTATTGAAGATAAATAAATGTGTGTTAACTCACTGGAATTCTTCATTAATCATGTTTTGTTTCATAATCAGGTTTTATAAGTTACATTTTCTTTTGTGAATGTCAAACTTGTGCAACATGAGTATTAATAATAAATTCATATCCTGATTTAGACACTTGGGATGAAACTGCTCTTTTATCTGGTGGTTTTGTTTAGTCGGGACAGTTGGAGAGATGAAATACCTGAATTAATTACAAATACTGAAGGTGGCCTTCACAAACAGCTTTTCATTAACAAATATAACAATATTAATAGTATTAACAGAGTCCACAATATGTGTAGAGTCATGAGAGATGGGTTTTCCTAATACTCTGACAATGTTCTCAGAGGTGAGGAAGAATCCTCCAAAGAAAATGTAATGAGTCAAACGTTTTAGTTTAGTGACAACACACAGTCTGTGCAGTACAGCTGAAGGCTCGCCTGCTCTTCACCTTTTAAATATCCAACCTTCAAGGCTTTTTTATGGCTTCAAAGACTTCAGACATACAGATACAGAAAGGCAGACTGTCTCTGGTGCCTTTCAGCGTGTTTATCAATCAACCTCTACTTTACATTTGAGCTGTGATTAGGAAGTTGTCTTCTGATGTTGCCACTAAGCAGAAGAGATAAAGAAGTCCTGTCATTTCATTTACATTTAGAGAGAGATGGGGAACAACAAGCAATAAAGGTCCCTGATCGAACATGAACCAGGGACGTTGTGGTTCATGGTCGACGCTTCACCTCTTAAATCCCATTTTTCCCACTCCTATAACAGAATAGTCTAATGTATGTTTAATATAATGTATTTTATTATTTTCTCTTTCTGTAATTGTCATCGTTCTTTTTACACTTTTACTTTTACATAAAAAATCAACAAATTATTGGCATATTTCGCTTAAATATCAGACACTGAAACTTCTAGTTTACTGCAGTTATAACGGTTAAAAAAAAGTTGTTCTTACCCTTTCTCCTCTTTTTTAGTCTCTCTGTAAAATGAATAAAGAATTGTCACAACCATGATGCATCTATCACACAGTGAATCCATATTAGAAGTTTTTTAACTGCTGCTATTCAAAAAAATGTTGGTCAGATGTCTTTGTCAGTATTTAGTTGCAAATAAATCTATTTGTCAGAATACATGTTTTAATTTTATCTGTTAAAACTAACAGCAGTATGATTGATGACTGTAAAACTTCATTTGTCTGTTAGGAAAACATCACATTACTAAATCAAGAACAACTAACAATGTTTCCAATTTGAGACTTTTTTCAATTGATTTTTAAAATTCTGCAATTTAAATAAAAAGTACATTGAATACATTTGAAACACTGGTTTTTAATTGTAAAAGTTTAGATATTAATTACTTTTAAGTGCTGAATGCATGAAAACAGAACATTATTTAAAATATTGTCATGTTAAAAACTCAAATTATTGATGAATTATGAAAATGTACTATCTTCCCTTGCCTTCTCCTTTCAGCATCTCCTATATTGAAGATAAATAAATGTGTGTTAACTCACTGGAATTCTTCATTAATCATGTTTTGTTTTATAATTTTGGTTTATTTGCCAGTAAACAGACTGTGTGTTACTCCACAGTGAGCTCAAACACACCGTGATGTGAATACTTATACTGGGACGTAGCAGTTCAAGGTTGGAGCTTAACCCCACTCCTATAACCAAATGGTATAATGTATGTTTAATAT
Source organism: Scomberomorus guttatus (assembly GCA_038419695.1). Taxonomy (NCBI): domain Eukaryota; kingdom Metazoa; phylum Chordata; class Actinopteri; order Scombriformes; family Scombridae; genus Scomberomorus; species Scomberomorus guttatus. The sequence continues at coordinate 14,881,370 of CM076468.1, read as the reverse complement.
AATGTATATTATTATTTTCTCTTTCTGTAATCATATTCTTTCTTTTTGTAAAGTTTATCAAGACACTGATTTTACACTAAAAAAATAAACTAATTATTGGCACATTTCACTTAAATATATTGAGACAGGAAAATTGCCTGATCTGAGAGATACTGCGGTTCATTGTCGGCGCCTTAACCTATTAAATCCATTAAATTTTGCCTTTGATATTGTAGATGGAGACAGGAAAGGTAGTGATGTTGCAGTTATTTGCTGTGAGCTTTAACCACTAAGCCAACAAGTCGCCCCTGAAACATCCTTTTAAGCAGATTCATGAAACATCTGGAGAGAATCTCTTGGTATTGGTTGTGGTTGTGGATATTTTCATGAGGATAGAAACTTTCTGTCTCTTAGCATGAAAATACATCATCAGGACTAATATTGTTGGTAGAATCACACTCTGGAAAGAACTTGAATATGTATGATGCACAACTAGATTAACATTATCAGTCAAATGTACAGAAATATTAATATACCACACCTAAAGAAATATAAAGAATGTCAATTCAAGTCAAAGATTTGATTTATATCAGACCACCAAAATACAGTATAAATACATCAAAATAAATACAATATTTGTGACTTCTTACCTTTTCTGCCTTTGCGTCTGATATAGATGATGATGATGATGATGATGCTGTTGATGCTCACAACCAGAATCACTGGTATTGAGATGTACATCGATGTCCAATCCTGTGCAAAAACTGAATGAATAAATAAATAATTAAAACAATAGATAGTTTATAAGGACACTGTATTGTATTCCACTCTGAGGTGCCCCAATACAGACAAATAATAAACTCTAAGCTCATCATTTAGTCATTTAATGCCTGTTAGAACATGTTTTGTAACTCCTATGAGGACACTGAGTACATTGTCATGTTTAGGAAAAACAGTAAGATGCATTAATACATTAAATGTGTTACAGCAGATATTTGTTGGTGTGATAACTCACTTATGAAGGGGTTGGAGACTTGTTCACTGATTTCCGAGCTGACTGAGTTATTAAATGTGCAGCTGAACCACGGCTCCTTGTTCTCCTTGAAATTGAGAGAAAAAAATGATTACTTGAAAGTTCATAAACCAAAAATGCAGATTTTTTGAGCTCACTTCATCTTTTTACAGTATGTCCAGATTACCAACAATAACATCAGGGACAACACAGTGATGTGGCTACTTAGTCATTTAGTCATCAGCTTCTCACTATATATGCTGTAATCCACTATTTAGCACGTCTGCAAGATTGAATTATCCAGTATAAATTACAGTATACTCGTATGCTTTGGTAGAATACTAAAACCTTATTTGGGCAATCTCTAACATCTTTTTGATTTTTTCTCTGTATCACAAAAAGCTATAAAGTAATTAACAGAGAAACCTGTCAAGTTCACATCACATTGTTATCACAAGCAAAACTGTTTGGGAAACAAAAAAGAGACACAGAAATTGTAATAAAGCATTTTATTCATTTATATCTAATTGTTCAATTTCAGAAATATTCTAAACTGTCTAAATAGCCTAAACTACACAGCCTGGATTCTGCCTTAGCTGGTCACCAACTGATGCCTAGGACTGGGTACCGAACTTCAATACTTTTATGGCACTGACCGAATTACTTCGATACTATCGAGTATCATAACATGCGTTGTCATTTGGTACAAATTTTGCTATCTAGCAGGAACAGAGCTGTCCAGAACATCCTGCTGTAGCTTCTCAATATAAACAGCAATGGCGGAGGCTGATGAAGCCTCTGTAGACGCTGCTACTGCCTCTGCTGTTAACCCGGCTAGCATTAACAGACAATATACTACAAAAAACAACTGTCAAAAAGCAAAGTGATAAAACCATTTATGCTAATGTTAACTAGCTGTACAGAGACACTCAACACACTGTCTATTTAAAACTAACCAACATTAAAACTAGTGTTAAAAAGAGTTTGAATATCATTACAGTCACACTACCTGTTGGGTGCCACATTCAGACTTCATTAGCTGACATTATGGGTTGAATTGTTTATGGTGCTAAGATTAGCTTGATGGCGTGAACATTGTGAAAGTGATTGTAGTAAACAGGTTTATATTTTTTATGTTATGAAACTGCTTTGAGTGTGTAAAAATACCAAGGAGCTGAAAAATAAAACTAAAGATTTGTACTGTAATGTACTTTTCTTTTTGTTAAAATGCATTTTATAAAATTGGTATTGAAAAAAGTATTGGTCAGGAACCGGTATTGAAGTCAAGGTATCGGTACCAGTATCGAAAATTATTGAACAATACCCAGCCCTACTGATGCCTGAATATGTGAATCAATTTAATGACTAGATTCTGGTTTATTCTTGCAACATGATTTATCTGTTACTGATGAGACACACACACATCATTATCCTGTGTATACCTTTGTTATTCTGTGCTCCTTGGTTGAAGACAACGTTATGTCACCTGACGTCCACCTGTAGGTGACCGGTTCAGCACCTGTGGTGCTGCCATTACAGGTGAGGTCACAGTAGGTCATCTCAGGCTCACACCATATTGAGACACTGGGTTTAGGGACAGGAGCTGATAGAAAATGAAACGAAAATGAATTTAGGGCCGTTTTGATAAACTAAGACAAACTTCATACACAGTTCCTCCACTTACAGATAACCAGGAGTTCAGTCTTGCTGTCGACTTTGTCGTTGATCTCTACTGTGTAGGTGCCACTGTCGTCTGGAGTCAGTCCTGTGATCGTCAGCGCTCCAGTTGAAGTGTTCAGCACACCACGATCTGTAAAAATGCACAGGTTTAGCTTCTAAACAGGGATTTTTAGTCGTCTTACAGTATGTTGTCAGCAAGAGCCACTTATTTCCAGTGTTGGTCACCTAAGAGTGGGCAGCTGGAGAAATATGCACTTTAAAACACTAAAAATGTTTGTAGAACTGCTGATTTTCATACAAAAAGTCTAGTTTTGATTTCCCACAGAAAAAGCAAGTGCATCCCTTTTTTATAACCCTAATTCCATTAATTTACCCACTGATAATTATGTAATTAAGGTATTTAATTGGGTTTTACAGGGCAAATGTGGCTCAGGAGGTAGAGCGGGAAGATTGGCGATTCGATTCCCGGCTCCTCCAGTCTCCATGTCCTTGGGCAAGATACTGAACCCCAAATTGCTCCTGATGGCTGTGCCATCAGTGCATGAATGTGTGTGAATGGTTAGATTTCCTCTGATGGGCAGGTTGGGATCTTGTATGGTAGCCCCTGTACCCATTCAGTGTATGAATGTGTGTGAATGGGTGAATTGACTCGTAGTGTTAAAAGTGCTTTGAGTGGTCAGATGACTAGAAAGGCGCTATACAAGTGCAGTCCATTTACCATAATGAATGAATTAATCTTTGGATTGCAACATGTTCAGATATTTGGGGATTATCTGCACAATTTAAGGGCTTTTTTGACTAAAACACATTAAAGTTATACTTTAACAGTATTTCTTTTAAAAGAGCCTTAATATTTTAATAAAGGTGAAAAATCTGAGTATTTGTCAAATTTAATGGGTTATACTCCTTAAAAAAAACTCAATTCATGCAGAAAACTGTTAAGTATGCAGAGACCAAAATGCAGGGTTGAAGAAAACCTTCTTTATTGTTGAGACAATAAAGAAGTAAAAAACCAGAAGCCGTCTACAAAAACTAAACAGGCTCAACAGAGAAAAGCAAACTCTACTGAACAAAACAGAGGATAAAACAAAGGCTGAACAGAAAAGCAGGGCTAAAATATAAACTGAACTAATGAGCAAAGGGGGAACAGGTGACTGGACACAAGGGCAGGCTGGGAGCTGATAGGCTGAGGGAAACACTGGGAGCAAGGACGGGCTGCCAAGGCTGATAAAGGACAGGTGTGTAGAAAATGATGAGCAAACCAAAACCCAGAAAACACAATATCTCTTAATCACAACCCAGCATAAATCAAACTGTCTCAGAATAACATAAACTTAAGTACACAACATTACAAGCTAACTGATAATGTAAGACAGTCCTTCGGAGATACAACTCAATTCAGCCTTCTCCAACACAGCCCAGTCTTAACATAACAGGGAGAAAGGCTGAGGTCTCTGGTGGAACAGAGGAGCACAGCAACCAAGGAGAACAGAGCCATACTGTGAAAACTTAACAGGCTCAATAAGCATAAAGAAGAACTGGAAGTAACAGACACAAAGTGAACACAGGAACCCAAAAGAACAAAACCACAGAGTCCAAACACAAACAAAGAAAGAAAGTCAAAAATACATTCAAACCCCTGTATTATAATACAATCCATTAATTTAGCCCAAATCTGGGATAAACCTATTAAATACTGTAAAAGAATTCCTTAAAATATAATTCATTTACAACAGAAAATGTTTAGACCTCAGAATTTAAACCAAAATCTCAACCTAAATTTGTCAAAAACTTCACATTAATGTGTAAAATGAGGGCAAAGTATTTTAATCCTTGATCTCTGGCTACCCAACACCTTGATTTAGATTAAAGTGGTACCTTTGAATTGTCGGTAGGAGGAAGTCTCGCCTCCATACCAGTCCATGGCAATATCAAGTCCATGTTTCCACTCTATGTTCTTGATGGGATTCACCACAGAGTCTGGTGTGAGAACAACTTTGTCACCTATTTTCCTGTAGAGTGTTTTTTCTGCAAAATAAAATAAAATGAAAACAAGTGAATGCAAATTTTTCTCTTTAATTACGGAAATGTATTTTTTCTTTAATCAAGTGTGTCCTGCTCTAGTTTTAGTAAGAGCTAAGTAAAAAGTAAAGTACAAAGAATAATATTTTCCTCTAAAATGTAGTGGAGCATAAAGTACAATAAAGTAGAAATACTCAAAATAACAAGCAGTAACACTTTATTCAAAGTTCCCCTGTTTAGTTTTTACAGCAGTATTTAACATTTAACACACTGTGAAGTCGTTTTTTAGCAAATATAAGTGTTTGTTAATGTTTTGTCAATGGTTGTAACTCCTCATGTGGGCGTCCATAACTGTAATCAGATACAGAATGACAATTTAGTAAAACACAGTTGTAATAATATAAAATATGTCCCCATAGGAGAAGTTATAATTGCTGAGAAATACTGTACATTAATAGACTTAAAGAACAGGTTCACAGTATTTCAAGTGTGTCTTCAGGTGTCCATATGAACAGTGAAAGAGGTTTTCCTCACTCTAATCATTCCTCCTGTTATTTATAAATGTTATAAGCACCTCAAATAATTTCCACCACAGTTTAATTTTAGGAGACAAATGTCCCTTTAAAACCTCTTTACAAATGCCTTCTGACCCCTCACTACATCACTATTTCTTAAAACGGATCACGGCCATGTATTTACAGTTATAGGCTTCAAATGTACATTTCCTGATTTCACAGTTCATGTAAATGTGGGCATGTGTTGGTAAACAGAAGCTAGACTATCTGTCAGGGGTTCTCAAACTCACGTCAAGGACCCCTAAACTGACACAACTTAGACCACCGACCCCCATTTGATAAGATTTTTGCTTTTAGATGTTTTATTACACAAAGTGTATGAAACTGATGACCAAAATAGTCACTCATTCTGTCACTGTGTTACTTATGGATGGAATTAAAAAACTTCTAACAATTATATCAGTTTAAATTATCCAAAACTTACCGGCGCTGACTGTCACTGCGGTCCACAACAGAAAGTGAAACCTAACTGAGAACATTTTCCTGTTTATCAGTTAGGCTTAAATAGAAGTAAGACACGTTAATTCACGGTGACTCTGTTCATATTTTAAAATATTTCATATGTATAAATGTATTCATAAAGTGAAAAAGTAGTAAAGTTTGCCGCTGACAGCCGAAGCCCAGGACAGCGAAGAAAAAAGGAAGTGCCTTACCCACATGACGGAAGAAAAAAAAAAAGCTTCCTTCCGCTGGTTTCCAGGCAACAGATCAGCTAAATAGTTGTTACGGGCTAGCGGTTCTGCGCATGCGCACACATGTGCGTGACCTACTATCTTGGGCAGTTTCCACATGAAATTTAAATTTATAGAGCATTTTACTGTCTTTGGTTTAGTAATAATAAAAATGTAATAATAGAGTGTTTCAACTTTCTCCCCATATTCTTACAGCACACTTACCTGTTTGTAATCAAAAAAGTTTATTTGTTTAGCACATTTCAACAAGGCAATTAAGGCAGTAAAAGCAACACAAGTATGGAGGTACTTTTGTGTCTTTATTATGCAATCAAACAGAATATGTTTGCAATCAAAAAATATATTTGAGAGAAAAACTATGGACACTGCAATCACTGTTTTATTGCAAGTAAAATACATTTATGATTAAAATGCAAATCAAAAACTTTTGTTTGTGAATCCCAAAGTTTTGCTGGACCACAAAATATTCGACAGACTGACAGATAAATTAACAGATTAACTGAAACTGACAAACAAAACCTCCATCACTGTTAATGTTGGGAACCAGAGCCTAGTTAATAAGGGAGAGGAGCAACCTTTACACATGCAGTAAAATGCGTAGAAAATGAGAAACAAAACACAAGTGGCGACGTCATCGTCATCATCATCATCATCATCAGCATCATCATCAGCAGCAGCAGCAACATTTAACATCTAAATCCCTGAGACATTTTCCAATATATTTGGCATGTTAGCAGTTTAAAAATGTTCCTCTGACCTCAGAGCTCCCTGTTTCCATCATCAAACCTCCAAAGAAAGCCAGTAATCATCTGACCCTCATAAATTGGGTTTGTACTGTATTTAATTTGGCTCTGGTAAAGGTTAGATGATTCTTGTTACTCTAGGCTTTCTTTAGGATTTCACTTAGAAGTATGAAACATACAGTAAGTATAAAAAAAATCAATTTACTTTTCAAGTAAGGATTGATCAAAAAGTAAATTATATCTGATAAAATGTTTAGGTTGTACCACACAATAACACGAGTTTCCATTTGGAAGCTATTTTGCTTCTTTTGAGCTGCTTTAACACAGCCTGCATAGTTCAGTGTATTTCTCTACAATAAAATATTAAATCTTTACAGTGACACAGGCTGAGTCTTAATATTGTGCCACCAAACGCTCATGTTGGGATTGATATTATGAGCTCAAAGGCACAAAAGGTGTGCCTTTAAGTTCTTACTTAAACTTCTTTTCTTTTTTAGACTTAACTCTAAGTTTGAGTCACTCAAAAATGAAATAATAATAAAAAGTAAAACTGCATATTGTCTAAATTACAGAATAAAGAGATTTGGGTGAACAAAAACACAATAACTCAAATTAAATTCACATTGCATACTTAATAAATTGATTTAGAGATGCACAACCACAAACCTCCGCCTGGCTGCAGGTATTTCACACAGTCCTGCACACAGCTGCCAGCATGTAACACTGCTTGTAGTCACATCATAGGAAGGACCAGCCCAAAGCAGTTATATTCAGTGATGAAACTCTGAGTTTCTGTCCTCACAGACAACAAATCTGCTGTTTGGTAAAATTCTGCAGGGCTTTTTTTTTAGGAAAAGAAAACCAAAGTATTTCAGCTTTGGTCCTCATCTTCTGGATCTGCTGTCTGTTCATCCATCAGCAGCCTGCATGTTTCAGGGTCATCAGGATTCATTGCCGACTTCTCTGTAAAATGATAAAAGAAATATCAAAATTACAATGCAGCTAATACATGCAGGTCACACAGAGTTTATGTTTACTGCTGTTACTGCTGTAGCTTTTGGCGTCTGTCAGACAGTGAAACGTCTGGTTTACTGCAGTTGTAACAATTTAAGAAAAAAAATCAGTTGTTCTCAGGGTTTTGGCTATCAATTATATTTGGTATGATAATATTTTACTCACCAGTTCCATTACTGGTATCTTTGGTCACAACAGATGTCGGGTCCTGGGTGGATGTTTTTTGGTCAGGTTGAAGCTTTTCTACCATCTCTGTAAAATGAATAAAGAATTGTCACAACCATGATGCATCTATCACACAGTGAATCCATATTAGAAGTTTTTTAACTACTGCTATTCAAAAAATGTTGGCCAGATGTCTTTGTCAGTATTTAGTTGCAAATAAATCTATTTCTCAGAATACATGTTTTAATTTTATCTGTTATCTGTTTGTATTAATCACTCATTTTGCACAATGAAATTTTTTTAAAAACAGCAACAGTTACATGATCTATCTTGTTATATTGTCCCTGACTTATAATTTGACTGTGGAACTGCTAACTGTTTGTGTAAACAATGTGTCTGTCATTCCCCTGCTCTGGTTTATAGATAGAAAATAATAATCAGTCACACAGTGCAAGAAGAGATAAAGAAGTCCTGTAATTTCATTTATCTTAGATTTGAGGGACACATCAGCAACATCACTAAAATAGCTTTCTTCCACCTCTGACACGTCGCACAAGTTCGCCCATTTCTAACACAGTCAGATGCAGAAATTCTCATTCATGGTCATTCAGGTCTTCTGTACTATTAAAAAGATCCAACAAGTCCAAAATGCAGCTGCTACAATTCTTCTGATTCACTGGTTTACGGTTTCATTCAGGTCAGACTAAAAACTGCTACCTATTACCTCCTGACCTGTCAAAACCTCTCAGACCTTACATTCCCCCACGTACACTCACATCACATGATGCAGGCTCTCATTATTCCAAAGATTACACCATTCACATTTTATTTAAGTCAGAACTTTTTGGATGTTCTATGTTTTTATTGATTATTGATTGTATCAGTGGAGAGATGACAGAAAATGAGGGACGGGGGGACAGAGAGATGGATAATTCACATGAATTAAGGAAACCCATTATCTGATAACTTCATATAGTCTAATTATTCTTTCTTTATACATTTTCTTGAACTTTCAAGTCACTGTCTACATACAGAGCCGCCCCCCCCTCTTGTTGGTTCTATTGATATAATGTAGCTTACTCATAATCCTCAATATGCAAATCAATACCGTTCTCTTGAAAAAGATCAGTTGTTGTCAGGGTTTTGGCTATCATTTATATTTGGTATGATAATATTTTACTCACCAATTCCATTACTGGTATCTTGGACCACAACAGATGTCGGGTCCTCAGGTGGAAGCATTACTGTCGTCTCTGTGAAATGAATAAAGAATTGTCACAACCATGATGCATCTATCACACAGTGAATCCATATTAGAAGTTTTTTAACTGCTGCTATTCAAACAATGTTGGTCAGATGTCTTTGACAGTATTTAGTTGCAAATAAATCTATTTGTCAGAATACATGTTTTAATTTTATCTGTTAAAACTAACAGATGTATGATTGATGACTGTAAAACTTCATTTGTCTGTTAGGAAAACATCACATTACTAAATCAAGAACAACTAACAGTGTTTCCAATTTGAGACTTTTTTTTTAATGATGTGGAAAACATTCGTGCATCACTTAATGATCTCCAAAACTGAAAAAGCACAAAAAAAATACACGCGTGTCTATTACAATAAGAAAATCTAAAAGTTTTTGTTAACTGTCCCTCTTGCCTTGTCCTGTGTCATGTGTCTTCATGTTAATCATTCATTTTGCACTATCAATTTTTTAAAAAGGCACCAAAAACGGCTTTTCTTCTGGAAAAAAAATGTTATGTTTTGTCAAATTTTATTTATTTATTGGTATTATTAGTTACATGATCTATCTTGTTATATTGTTACTGACTTATAATTTGACTGTGGAACTGCTATGTTTGTGTAAAAATGTGTCTGTCATTCCCCTGCTCTGGTTTATAGATAGAAAATAATAATAAATAATAATCTGTCACACAGTGCAAGTTCACTGCTGTTATACTTACATATAGTAAAACAGCATGTGGACACACCTATGTAACATACTGTTGGTTAAAGCTGTGGAGAAAGTAGCTCCACAAAGTCAAATAGACATTTGTAAATAATGTTCACTTTAAATGAAGTGGTACATATAATTTGGTTAAACCAAAGATTCATTTTCAGCGTGATCTGAGTGTAGTTGCTACATCTCCACATCTCTACAATTAACCTGGTGTGTAAACAGTTATTTAACTGTTATAACTGATTAAACTGATGACCAGTAAAAAAAACCTTTAAAGCTACAAATGAACAAATTCAGCAATTTATTTAAAAATGTAAATACTCAAATTAAACTAAATACTAAATTATTGAAGACAAACAGGTGACCAATGTGAAAATGTACTATCTTACCTTCATCTGTCCCGTCAGCAGCTATTTCTGTATTGAAGATAAATAAATGTGTGTTAACTCACTGGAATTCTTCATTAATCATGTTTTGTTTCATAATTAGGTTTTATAAGTTACATTTTCTTTTGTGAATGTCAAACTTGTGCAACATGAGTATTAATAATAAATTCATATCCTGATTTAGACACTTAGGATGAAACTGCTCTTTTATCTGGTGGTTTTGTTTAGTCGGGAAAGTTGGAAGATCACTATTGAAAGATAAAAGAATTGTCACAACCACAATGAATCTGTCAGACAGTGAAACTTCTAGTTTACTGCAGTTATAACAGTTCAGGAAAAAAAAGTTGTTCTTACCCTTTTTCCACCATTCTAGGATCTCTGTGAAATAAAGAATTGTCACAACCATGATGCATCTATCACACAGTGAATCCATATTAGTTTTTTAACTGCTGCTATTAAAAAAAAATAGTATTTAGTTGCAAAAAATATAAATCAGTTTTTTCCCACTCCTATAACAGAATAGTATAATGTGTGTTTAATATAATGCATGTTATTTTCTTTCTGTAATTGTCACGTTTTGTATGTAAAGTTGGAATCTATAAGGTACCCAGTAACTGTAGCTGTCAGATAAATATCGGGAGATAAATTAAATGGAAACACTCAAGTGAAGTTAAAGTACCTCACAACCACAATGCATCTGTCAGACAGTGAAACTTCTAGTTTACTGCAGTTATAACAGTTCAAGAAAAAAAAGTTGTTCTTACTCTTTTTCCACCTTTCTAGGAACTCTGTGAAATGAATAAAGAATTGTCACAACCATGATGCATCTAACACACAGTGATAGATTAAGTGCTGGATGCATTAAAACAGAACATTATTTAAAATATTGCCATGTTAAATACTCTTTAAAATAAAATTATTAGACAAACAGGTGACCAATGTGAAAATGTACTATCTTACCTCGCCTTCTCCTTTCAGCAGCTCTTTCTGTATTGAAGATAAATAAATGTGTGTTAACTCACTGGAATTCTTCATTAATCATGTTTTGTTTCATAATTAGGTTTTATAAGTTACATTTTCTTTTGTGAATGTCAAACTTGTGCAACATGAGCATTAATAATAAATTCACAACATGATTTAGACACTTATGATGAAACTGCTCTTTTATCTGGTGGTTTTGTTTAGTCGGGACAGTTGGAGAGATGAAATACCTGAATTAATTACAAATACTGAAGGTGGCCTTCACAAACAGCTTTTCATTAACAAATATAACAATATTAATAGTATTAACAGAGTCCACAATATGTGTAGAGTCATGAGAAATGGGTTTTCCTAATACTCTGACAATGTTCTCAGAGGTGAGGAAGAATCCTCCAAAGAAAATGTAATGAGTCAAACGTTTTAGTTTAGTGACAACACACAGTCTGTGCAGTACAGCTGAAGGCTCGCCTGCTCTTCACCTTTTAAATATCCAACCTTCAAGGCTTTTTTATGGCTTCAAAGACTTCAGACATACAGATACAGAAAGGCAGACTGTCTCTGGTGCTATTCAGCGTGTTTATCAATCAACCTCTACTTTACATTTGAGCTGTGATTAGGAAGTTGTCTTCTGATGTTGCCACTAAGCAGAAGAGATAAAGAAGTCCTGTCATTTCATTTACATTTAGAGAGAGATGGGGAACAACAAGCAATAAAGGTCCCTGATCGAACATGAACCAGGGACGTTGTGGTTCATGGTCGACGCTTCACATTTTAAATCCCATTTTTCCCACTCCTATAACAGAATAGTCTAATGTATGTTTAATATAATGTATTTTATTATTTTCTCTGTCTTTTTACACTTTTACTTAAAAAAAACAAATTATTGGCATATTTCGCTTAAATATCAGACACTGAAACTTCTATTTTACTGCAGTTATAACAGTTCAAGAAAAAAAAAGTTGTTCTTACCCTTTCTCCACCTTTCTAGTCTCTCTGTGAAATGAATAAAGAATTGTCACAACCATGATGCATCTATCACACAGTGAATCCATATTAGAAGTTTTTTAACTGCTGCTATTCAAAAAAATGTTGGTCAGATGTCTTTGACAGTATTTAGTTGCAAATAAATCTATTTGTCTAGATTAACATTATCAGTCAAATGTACAGAAATATTAATATACCACACCTAAAGAAATATAAAGAATGTCAATTCAAGTCAAAGATTTGATTCATATCAAACCACCAAAATACAGTATAAATACATCAAAATAAAAACAATATTTTGTGACTTCTTACCTTTTATGACTATGTATATTATCCAGATGTCGATGCCCACAACCACAATCAGTCCAACTACTGGTATGAGTAAGAATAACATCCATATTAGATCCCCTACAAAAAAAATGAATGAATAATTAATTAAAACAACAAATGGTTTACAAGGACACTGTATTGTATTCCACTCTGAGGTGCCCCAATACAGAAAAATAATATTGTTGGTAGAATCACACTCTTGAAAGAACTTGAATATGTATGATGCACAACTAGACAAAAATATTAATATACCACACCTAAAAAAATATAAAGAATGTCAATTCAAGTCAAAGATTTGATTTATATCAGACCAAAATACAGTATAAATACATCAAAATAAATTCTTACCTTTTGTGCATTCGCATCCAGAACCGATGATGAAGAAGATGATGATGATGATAAACCCCACAAGATTAAGGACTTCTATGAAGATGAACGTCCATATCAGATCCCCTACAAAAAAATGAATGAATAAATAATTAAACAACAAATGGTTTATAAGGACACTGTATTGTATTCCACTCTGAGGTGCCCCAATACAGAAAAATAATAAACTCGTCATTTAGTCATTTAATGCCTGTTAGAACATGTTTTGTAACTCCTATGAGGACACGGAGTACATTGTCATGTTTAGGAAAAACAGTAAGATGCATTAATACATTAAATGTGTTACAGCAGATATTTGTTGGTGTGATAACTCACATTTGATGAAGGGGTTGGAGACTTTTTCACTGATTTCTGAGCTGACTGGGTTTTCAAATGTGCAGCTGAACCACGTCTCCTTGTTCTCCTTGAAAGTTCATAAACCAAACGTACAGATTTTTTTGAGCTCACTTTGTCTTTTTACAGTATGTCCAGATTACCAACAATAACATCAGGGACAACACAGTGATGTGGCCCCTTAGTCATTTAGTCATCAGCTTCTCACTATATATGCTGTAATCCACTATTTAGCACGTCTGCAAGACTGAATTATCCAGTATAAATTATAATATACTCGTATGCTTTGGTAGAATACTAAAACCTTATTTGGGCAATCTCTAACATCTTTTTGAATTTTTTCTCTGTATCACAAATAGCTATAAAGTAATTAACAGAGAAACCTGTCAAGTTTTTTTTAATATAGCAATAAAGTATTTTAATTGATATCTAATTGTACAATAAATACAGGAATTAATAAATTAATTTACAAATTAATTAATGTGATGCTTTATTACTATTGTCATGACACTTGTGGAGTTATAAATATGTCTGAACACTGAAGGTTTAAACTTGTAACAAAATATATTTGAATGTTTTGTGAAACTATGGAGCTCATATAAAATATTACATTATCTCAACAGTTGCCTGTTAAAAATAAAAACCTTGTATCCAAATGCAGCTGTTGTTGTCACTTTTTATAACTTTACAGAGACAAGTCTGGCCCTTTCTATGATCTGAAATTTTTATTTTCTGCAGGTTTGTTGCTGTTCAGTTTATTTAATTATTTATTGTTTATTTACCAGGGACAATGCACAACACATTTAATATACCAGATATATTTAAAGCTAATTTCAGAAATATTCTAAACTATCTAAATATCCTAAACTGCACAGCCTGGATTCTGCCTCAGCGGGTCACCAACTGATGCCTGAATATGTGAATCAATTTAAAAACTAGATTCTGGTTTATTCTTGCAACATGATTTATCTGTTACTGATGAGACACACAAACATCATTATCCTGTGTATACCTTTGTTATTTGGTGCTCCTTGGTTGAAGACAACGTGATGTCACCTGACGTCCACCTGTAGGTGACCGGTTCAGCACCTGTGGTGCTGCCACTACAGGTGAGGACACAGTAGGTCATCACACACCAATCAGAGACGGTGGGTTTAGGGACAGGAGCTGATAGAAAATGAAACAAAAAGACATTTCCTTTGAATTTAGGGCTGTTTTGATAAACTAAGACAAACTTCATACACAGTTCCTCCACTTACAGATAACCAGGAGTTCAGTCTTGCTGGCGACTTTGCCGTTGATCTCTACTGTGTAGGTGCCGCTGTCGTCTGGAGTCAGTCCTGTGATCGTGAGCGCTCCAGTTGAAGTGTCCAGCTTACCACGATCTGTAAAAATGCACAGGTTTAGCTTCTAAACAGGGATTTTTAGTCGTCTTACAGTATGTTGTCAGCTAGAGCCACTTATTTCCAGTGTTGGTCACTTAAGAGTGGGCAGCTGGAGAAATATGCACTTTAAAACACTAAAAATGTTTGTAGAACAGCTGATTTTCAGACAAAAAGTCTAGTTTTGATTTCCCACAGAAAAAACAGGTGAATCCCTTTTTTATAACCCTAATTCCATTCATTTATCCACTGATAATTATGTAATTAAGGTATTTAATTGGGTTTTACAGGGATAATGAATGAATAAATCATTAGATTGAAACATTTTCAAATATTTGGGGATTATCTGCACAATTTAAGGGCTTTTTTGACCAAAACACATGAAAGTGAACCTTATTTAACAGTATATCTTTAAAGGGCCTTAATATTCTAATTTAAAGGTGAAAATTCAAGGATTACATTACAGTATTTCTATTTGTCAAACTTATCGGCTTAACTTTACACTCAAACTCAATCCATGCAGGAAATACATTCAAACCCCTGTATTATAATACAATCCATTAATTTAGCCAAAATCTGGGATAAACCTATTAAATACTGTAAAAGAATCCCTTAAAATATAGTTAATTTACAACAGAAAATATTTCAGACCCCTAATTTAAACCAACATCTCAACCTAAATGTATCAAAAACTTTAAACTAATGTATAAAATCATTGATCTCTGGCTACCAAACACCTTAATTTAGATTAAAGTGGTACCTTTGAATTGTCTGTGGGCAAAAGTCTTGTCTTCATACCATACCATGGCCATATCGAGTCCATGTCTCCACTCTATGTTGGTGATGGGATTCACTACAGAGTCTGATGTGAGAACAGCTTCGTCACCTATTTTCCTGTAGAGTGGCTCTTCTGCAAAATAAAATAAAATAAATACAAGTCAATGTAAATGTATCTGTTTAATTACTGAAATGTATTTTTTCTTTAATCAAGTGTGTTCTGCTCTAATTTTAGTAAAAACTAAGTAAAAAGTAAAGTACAAAGAATAATATTTTCCTCTAAAATGTAGTGGACCATAAAGTACAATAAAGTAGAAATACTCAAAATAACAAGCAGTAACACTTTATTCAAAGTTCCCCTGTTTAGTTTTTACAGCAGTATTTAACATTTAACACACTGTAAAGTCGTTTTTTTTAGCAAATATAAGTGTTTGTTAATGTTTTGTCAATGGTTGTAACTCCTCATGTGGGCGTCCATAACTGTAATCAGATACAGAATGACAATTTAGTAAAACACAGTTGTAATAATATAAAATATGTCTCCATAGGAGAAGTTATAATTGCTGAGAAATACTGTACATTAATAAACACTTAAAGGACAGATTCAGAATTTTTCAATTGTGTCTTAAAACAGCAGTCAGGTGTCCATATGAACAGTGAAAGAGGTTTTCCTCGCTGTAATCATTCCTCCTGTTCATACTGGATATTAAAAGATCCCCTTCAAATGTGCTTTCAATGTAAGTGATGGGGGACAAAATCCACAGTGTCTCCACACAGTCATTTCGTGCAATAATGCATTTAAAATGATGATGATGTGAAGCTTATATGAGGCTTCAGCAGTCTGAGTTAGTCATATCAAGTGGATATCTGCCACATTTACAGTCTTTTTAGCATCAAATTCCCTCTTTGTGTTTCCTCGGACAGTGTTTCCCTGTTGAGCTGCGGTGGAAGTATAGTAACAAAAAGAGGGACTTTGGCACTAAAAAGACTGTAACGTTGAAAGATATCTACTTGATTTGACTCATTTGGATGAATAAAACTTCATATTAACTTCAGATAAACTTTTTAATCAATTTCTGCACAGAAGGAGGACTGTGGATTTTGTCCCCCATCACTTCCATTGTAAGTGCATTATGAAAGGATCTTCTAATGGTCAGTATGAACAGGAGGAATGATTACAGCAAGAAAAACAGGTTTCAATGTTTTATACATTGTCATATTTAGGAAAAACAGTAAGATGCATCATTACATTAAATGTATTAGATATTTGTTGGAGTGATAACTCACTATTGATGTAGGGGTTGGAGACCTTTTCACTGATTTCGAAGCTGACTGGGTTTTCAAACGCACAGCTGAACCACGGCTCCTTGTTTTCCTAGAAATTGGGAGTAAAACAATATCAGCTAAAAGTTCTTAAATCAAATGTAGCGATTAATTTTTAAAGGAGCTCACTTTGTCTTTTTACAGAATGTCCAGATTACCAACAATAAGCTAATTTATCTGTTACCGATGAGACACACAAACATCATTATCCTGTGTATACCTTTGTTATTTGGTGCTCCTTGGTTGAAGACAACGTGATGTCACCTGACGTCCACCTGTAGGTGACCGGTTCAGCACCTGTGGTGCTGCCACTACAGGTGAGGACACAGTAGGTCATCTCAGGCTCACATCTTACGGAGACGGTGGGTTTAGGGACAGGAGCTGATAGAAAATGAAACAAAAAGACATTTCCTTTGAATTTAGGGCTGTTTTGATAAACTAAGACAAACTTCATACACAGTTCCTCCACTTACAGATAACCAGGAGTTCAGTCTTGCTGTCGACTTTGCCGTTGATCTCTACTGTGTAGGTGCCGCTGTCGTCTCGAGTCAGTCCTGTGATCGTCAGCGCTCCAGTTGAAGTGTCCAGCTTACCACGATCTGTAAAAATGCACAGGTTTAGCTTCTAAACAGGGATTTTTAGTCGTCTTACAGTATGTTGTCAGCTAAAGCCATTTATTTCCTGTGTTGGTCACTTCAGAGTGGGCAGCTGGAGAAATATGCACTTTAAAACACTAAAAATGTTTGATGTTTTGATTTCCCACAGAAAAAGCAGGTGAATCCCTTTTTTATAACCCTAATTCCATTAATTTACCCACTGATAATTATGTAATTAAGGTATTTAATTGGGCTTTACAGGGATAATGAATGAATACATCTTTGGATTGGACTTTTTTGACCAAAACACATGACAGTGAACCTTATTTAACAGTATACCTTTAAAGGGCCATAATGTTTTAATTTAAAGGTGAAAATTCAGTGATTACATTACAGTAATTGTAATTGTCAAACTTAATGGGTTATATTAACAAACTCAGTCCATGCAGAAAATACATTCAAACCCCTGTATTATAATACAATCCATTAATTTAGCCCAAATCTGGGATAAACCTATTAAATACTGTAAAAGAATCCCTTAAAATATAATTCATTTACAACAGAAAATGTTTAGACCTCAGAATTTAAACCAAAATCTCAACCTAAATTTGTCAAAAACTTCACATTAATGTGTAAAATGAGGGCAAAGTATTTTAATCCTTGATCTCTGGCTACCCAACACCTTGATTTAGATTAAAGTGGTACCTCTGAATTGTCGGTAGGAGGAAGTCTCGCCTCCATACCAGTCCATGGCAATATCGAGTCCATGTTTCCACTCTATGTTCTTGATGGGATTCACTACAGAGTCTGGTGTGAGAACAGCTTCATCACCTATTTTCCTGTAGAGTGTTTTTTCTGCAAAATAAAATAAAATGAAAACAAGTGAATGCAAATTTTTCTCTTTAATTACGGAAATGTATTTTTTCTTTAATCAAGTGTGTCCTGCTCTAGTTTTAGTAAGAGCTAAGTAAAAAGTAAAGTACAAAGAATAATATTTTCCTCTAAAATGTAGTGGAGCATAAAGTACAATAAAGTAGAAATACCCAAAATAACAAGCAGTAACACTTTATTCAAAGTTCCCCTGTTTAGTTTTTACAGCAGTATTTAACATTCAACACACTGTGAAGTCGTTTTTTAGCAAATATAAGTGTTTGTTAATGTTTTGTCAATGGTTGTAACTCCTCATGTGGGCGTCCATAACTGTAATCAGATACAGAATGACAATTTAGTAAAACACAGTTGTAATAATATAAAATATGTCCCCATAGGAGAAGTTATAATTGCTGAGAAATACTGTACATTAATAGACTTAAAGAACAGGTTCACAGTATTTCAAGTGTGTCTTCAGGTGTCCATATGAACAGTGAAAGAGGTTTTCCTCACTCTAATCATTCCTCCTGTTATTTATAAATGTTATAAGCACCTCAAATAATTTCCACCACAGTTTAATTTTAGGAGACAAATGTCCCTTTAAAACCTCTTTACAAATGCCTTCTGACCCCTCACTACATCACTATTTCTTAAAACGGATCACGGCCATGTATTTACAGTTATAGGCTTCAAATGTACATTTCCTGGTTTCACAGTTCATGTAAATGTGGGCATGTGTTGGTAAACAGAAGCTAGACTATCTGTCAGGGGTTCTCAAACTCACGTCAAGGACCCCTAAACTGACACAACTTAGACCACCCACCCATTTGATAAGATTTTTGCTTTTAGATGTTTTATTACACAAAGTGTATGAAACTGATGACCAAAATAGTCACTCATTCTGTCACTGTGTTACTTATGGATGGAATTATAGTGAAAATAAATTATTCCCCTTTTTGCTGAGGACCCCCTGGAACCCTGTCAAGGACCCCTGGGGATCCCCGGACCCCACTTTGAGAACCACTGATCTGTGTAAACTGGTCTTGAGGGCGTGGTCACAACATTAAAACTGAAACCTAAAAATATAACACAAAGCATGCACAGAAATATACCATGATATTAAAATGTTCTCAACATGTCAGTTTAAAAAACTTCTAACAATTATATCAGTTTAAATTATCCAAAACTTACCGGCGCTGACTGTCACTGCGGTCCACAACAGAAAGTGAAACCTAACTGAGAACATTTTGCTGTTTATCAGTTAGGCTTAAATAGAAGTAAGACACGTTAATTCACGGCGACTCTGTTCATATTTTAAAATATTTCACGTATATAGAAATTTATAAATGTATTGGGAAAGTGAAAAAGTAGGAAAGCTTGCCGCTGACAGCCGAAGGGTGAAGTGAGGACAGCCGAAGAATCAAGGAGGCGGTTCTGCGCATGCTCACATATGTGCATGACCCACAATCTTGGGCTGTTTCCATTAATCTACGCAACCTCCCTGTGGAGACTTTATACGCATTTATACATTTACGTATATTATCTGTGTGTGAATACTTGGTAAAATGTTTGCTTTCTCGCTCACAAATGAAACATTTGTAGTGTCCCATGATTTATTTACTCATACAGGATGTGTGGAGTTGCTGGTTTGTGAAACCACAGAGAATAATCCAGTTAATTCTGAATGTCCCGACAATCAAATCAAAATCTAAAGCTTTTAAACCACCTTTTTCATAACTTTTAACTATCTGGGATTTAAAATATAGGTTTTATTTCTACACATAAAATTAAAATGTATAGAATTAGTACATTTTGCTGGCTTTGGGGTAATAATAAAGTTGTAATATGTTATAATGGAGTAGTTCAGCTTTCTCCCTATAATCTTACAGTACACTTACCCCTGTTTGTAATCAAAAGACAAAGATGTCATAATCCTGTTAGAGTTATACTTTTATGGAAACACATAAGGTAACATCTTTTGATAGGGTAGCATAAATCATCAGAACACCAGCTCCTTAGGGTGGCTTCATATTCACCAAACACATTTAACAGTTATATCGACGCCCCAAAACAAAGCTTGTCAATGTTAAATTTCTTATTCTTGTAGCTGCCAACATGATAGACGACCCTGCTGTCACTGCAGCTAACTCACCTCCACACTGCTGCTTTATTACCTGCTGAAAACCACAAAGGATGGCAAATTAAGTTTTAATTCACAGTACAGAGTCTGGTTCCTGCATGTGTTCAGACCATACCTGGGCCTGTGGTAACATGTCACACACGTGTCTGAAACAAGGCAGAATACAGTAGATTACTCCCTATCAAGCAAATGTGACAGTTCTTTGGAAAACAGGACAGTATCATGTTAATCTGTTGGTAAATTGTCAATTACTTTAAGGAAAGTAAGAAGTAGAATTACTATTGAGTGCAGAGGTCTGATCTGTAATGGCAGCTGTAACACTCAGCTTTTTTCTCTCCAGTCAGTGTATTTTCTTGGAAAGGTTTGCTTTTTATTCTTCTATTTAAAAACATTTGAATCAACCTACCAAGTTATTTTTTAAAGTGTCCAGGCCAGTAAATGAATAGTAAATGTACAGAATTCAAATGTAGATGTTATAAATGTTTTTATTGATGTTATCTTGTCCCTGTAGTTGAATAATGGTTACACAATCTGTAACCTAATCCAACTCTTTAAGAATAGTTTGACATTTTGGAAAATACACTTATTTTACTTCTGGAGTTACATGAGAAGATCAATACCAAATTCTACTGTAAGAATGGTATCAATATTCTCATCTAATTCTTGGCAAGAAAGTGAATAAGTGTATTTCCTAAAATGTCAAACTATAATAGTTAATATACTACAGTTAAAATTAAAATTAAAATAAAAAAAGCACAGCAGACTTTTTGGACATGGAGTTCTGAGCATGATCTTAAATATCATGCGGGTAATGTAAAGAGTGCAAACAATCAATACATGGTTCATATAATAAAAATATTTAAAAATGTTCCTCTGACCTCAGAACTCCCTGTTTCCATTATCAAACCTCCGTAGCAAGCCAGTTTTAGACTTAACTCTAAGTTTGAGTCACTCAAAAATGAAATAATAAAAAGTAAAAGTGCATATTGTCTAAATTACAGCTCATGAAAGAGACAAAACAGCCAAATGCAAAATAAAGAGATTTGGGTAAACAAAAGCACAATAAATTAAATTCACATTGCCAACTTAATAAATTGATTTAGAGATGCACAACCACAAACCTCCGCCTGGCTGCAGGTATTTCACACAGTCCTGCACACAGCTGCCAGCATGTAACACTGCTTGTAGTCACATCATAGAAAGGACCAGCCCAAAGCAGTTATATTCAGTGATGAAACTCTGAGTTTCTGTCCTGACAGGCAACAAATCTGTTGTTTGGTAAAATCCTGCAGGGCTTTTTTAAGGAAAAGAAAACCAAAGTATTTCAGCTTTGGGCCTCATCTTCTGGATCTGCTGTCTGTTCATCCATCAGCAGCCTGCAGGTCCTGCTGCAGCCTGCATGTTTCAGCTTCATCAGGATTCATTGCTGACTTCTCTGTAAAATGATAAAAGAAATATCAAAATTACAATGCAGCTAATACATGCAGGTCACACAGAGTGTTAGTTTACTGCTGTTACTGCTGTAGCTTTTGGCATCATATTGAATCATATCATTTTATCATATTGAATGATAAAAGAATTGTCACAACCACAATGCATCTGACAGTGAAACTTCTGGTTTACTGCAGTTATAATGTTTCAAGAAAAAAAAATCAGTTGTTCTAACTCTCAGGGTTTTGGCTATCATTTATATTTGATATGATAATATTTTACTCACCAGTTTCATTGCTGGGATCTTGGACCACAACAGATGTCGGGTCCTGGGTGGATGTATTTTGGACAGGTGGAAGCATTTCTGTCGTCTCTGTGAAATGAATAAAGAATTATCACAACCATGATGCATCTATCACACAGTGAATCCATATTAGAAGTTTTATAACTGCTGCTAGATAGATAAAAGAATTGTCACAACCACAATGAATCTGTCAGACAGTGAAACTTCTAGTTTACTGCAGTTATAACAGTTCAAGAAAAAAAAGTTGTTCTTACCCATTCCCAACCATTTTCGGAACTCTGTGAAATGTATAAAGAATTGTCACAACCATGATGCATCTATCACACAGTGAATCCATATCAGAAGTTTTTTAACTGCTGATATTAAAAAAAATGTTGGTCAGATGTCTTTGTCAGTATTTAGTTGCAAATAAATCTATTTGTCAGAATACATGTTTTAATTTTATCTCTTAAAAATAACAGCAGTATGATTGATGGCTGTAGAACATTATTTAAAATATTGTCATGTTAAAAACTTATTAAAGACAAACAGATGACCAATGTGAAAATGTACTATCTTACCTCGCCTTCTCCTTTCAGCTCTTTCTGTATTGAAGATAAATAAATGTGTGTTAACTCACTGGAATTCTTCATTAATCATGTTTTGTTTCATAATTAGGTTTTATAAGTTACATTTTCTTTTGTGAATGTCAAACTTGTGCAACATGAGTATTAATAATAAATTCATAACATGATTTAGACACTTAGGATGAAACTGCTCTTTTATCTGGTGGTTTTGTTTAGTCGGGAAAGTTGGAGAGATGAAATACCTGAATTAATTACAAATACTGAAGGTGGCCTTTACAAACAGCTTTTCATTAACAAATATAACAATATTAATAGTATTAACAGAGTCCACAATATGTGTAGAGTCATGAGAGATGGGTTTTCCTAATACTCTGACAATGTTCTCAGAGGTGAGGAAGAATCCTCCAAAGAAAATGTAATGAGTCAAATGTTTTAGTTTAGTGACAACACACAGTCTGTGCAGTACAGCTGAAGGCTCGCCTGCTCTTCACCTTTTAAATATCCAACCTTCAAGGCTTTTTTATGGCTTCAAAGACTTCAGACATACAGATACAGAAAGGCAGACTGTCTCTGGTGCCTTTCAGCGTGTTTATCAATTAACCTCTACTTTACATTTGAGCTGTGATTAGGAAGTTGTCTTCTGATGTTGCCACTAAGCAGAAGAGATAAAGAAGTCCTGTCATTTCATTTACATTTAGAGAGAGATGGGGAACAACAAGCAATAAAGGTCCCTGATCGAACATGAACCAGGGATGTTGTGGTTCATGGTCGACGCTTCACCTCTTAAATCCAATTTTTCCCACTCCTATAACAGAATAGTCTAATGTATGTTTAATATAATGTATTTTATTATCTTCTCTTTCTGTAATTGTCGTCTTTCTTTTTACACTTTTACCTAAAAAAAGAAAAATCAACAAATTATTGGCATATTTTGCTTAAATATCAGACACTGAAACTTCTAGTTTACTGCAGTTATAACGGTTAAAAAAAGTTGTTCTTACCCTTTCTCCTCTTTTTTAGTCTCTCTGTAAAATGAATAAAGAAATGTCACAACCATGATGCATCTATCACACAGTGAATCCATATTAGAAGTTTTTTAACTGCTGCTATTCAAAAACAATGTTGGTCAGATGTCTTTGTCAGTATTTAGTTGCAAATAAATCTATTTGTCAGAATACATGTTTTAATTGTATCTGTTAAAACTAACAGCAGTATGATTGATGACTGTAAAACTTCATTTGTCTGTTAGGAAAACATCACATTACTAAATCAAGAACAACTAACAATGTTTCCAATTTGAGACTTTTTTCAATTGATTTTTAAAATTCAGCAATAAAAAAGTACATTGAATACATCTGAAACACTGGTTTTTACATGTAAAAGATTAGATATTAATTACTTTAAGTGTTGGATGCATGAAAACAAAACATTACTTAAAATATTGTCATGTTAAAAACTTATTAAAGACAAACAGGTGACCAATGTGAAAATGTACTATCTTGCCTCGCCTTCTCCCTTCAGCTCTTTCTGTATTGAAGATAAATAAATGTGTGTTAACTCACTGGAATTCTTCATTATTCATGTTTTGTTTCATAATTAGGTTTTATAAGTTACATTTTCTTTTGTGAATGTCAAACTTGTGCAACATGAGTATTAATAATAAATTCACAACATGATTTAGACACTTAGGATGAAACTGCTCTTTTATCTGGTGGTTTTGTTTAGTCGGGACAGTTGGAGAGATGAAATACCTGAATTAATTACAAATACTGAAGGTGGCTTTCACAAACACAGCTTTTCATTAACAAATATAACAATATTAATAGTATTAACAGAGTCCACAATATGTGTAGAGTCATGAGAGATGGGTTTTCCTAATACTCTGACAATGTTCTCAGAGGTGAGGAAGAATCCTCCAAAGAAAATGTAATGAGTCAAACGTTTTAGTTTAGTGACAACACACAGTCTGTGCAGTACAGTCGACACTTTACCTCTTAAATCCAATTTTTCCCACTCCTATAACAGAATAGTCTAATGTATATTTAATATAATGTATTTTATTATTTTCTTTCTGTAATTGTTGTCTTTCTTTTTACACTTTGTGATTTTACTCTTAAAAAAAATAAACAGATTATTGGCATATTTCCCTTAAACAGACTGACACAGGAAAATTTCCTGATCTGAGAGATCACATGGTTTGTGTGTAAAGTTGGAATCTATAAGGTACCCAGTAACTGTAGCTGTCAGATAAATGTAGTGGAGTTAAAAGTATAATACTTCCCTCTGAAATGCAGTTGAAATATAAAGTAGGATTAAATGGAAACACTCAAGTGAAGTTAAAGTACCTCAAAATGGTGTTTAAGCACAGAAAGAATGTAAATACAGTTACTGTGGGGAATATAATTGGTGCTATCAACCAGTGAAATCTGACTGTCATGGCTTTGGCCATCAAACCTACTGGATATTAAAACATTTCATTCCAGTTTCATTACTGGTTTCTGGAGGCACAGTAGATGTTGTGTCCTGTGTGGATGTTTATTGCACAGCTACAAGACTTTCTGTCCTCTCTGTTAAAATGTTAAAAGAACTGTCACAGTTACAATGCATCTGTCACACACTGCTGTTAAAACAGTTAAAGTGGTAACAATTTGTACAAAGACCCCACAAATTCTTGAGATCACTATTGAAAGATAAAAGAATTGTCACAACCACAATGAATCTGTCAGACAGTGAAACTTCTAGTTTACTGCAGTTATAACAGTTCAAGAAAAAAAAGTTGTTCTTACCCTTTTCCAACCATTCTCGGAACTCTGTGAAATGAATAAAGAAATGTCACAACCATGATGCATCTATCACACAGTGAATCCATATCAGAAGTTTTTTAACTGCTCCTATTCAAAAAATGTTGGTCAGATGTCTTTGTCAGTATTTAGTTGCAAATAAATCTATTTGTCAGAATACATGTTTTAATTTTATCTGTTAAAACTAACAGCAGTATGATTGATGACTGTAAAACTTCATTTGTCTGTTAGGAAAACATCACATTACTAAATCAAGAACAAATAACAATGTTTCCAATTTGAGACTTTTTTCAATTGATTTTTAAAATTCAGCAATTTAAATAAAAAGCACATTGAATACATTTGAAACACTGGTTTTTAATTGTAAAAGTTTAGATATTAATTACTTAATTAATTAATTATTAAGTGCTGGATGCATGAAAACAGAATATTATTTAAAATATTGTCATGTTAAATACTCTAAAATTATTAAAGACAAACAGGTGACCAATGTGAAAATGTACTATCTTACCTTGCTCTTCCCTTTCAGCATCTTCTGTATTGAAGATAAATAAATGTGTGTTAACTCACTGGAATTCTTCATTAATCATGTTTTGTTTCATAATTAGGTTTTACATTTTCTTTTGTGAATGTCAAACTTGTGCAACATGAGTATTAATAATAAATTCATAACATGATTTAGACACTTAGGATGAAACTGCTCTTTTATCTGGTGGTTTTGTTTAGTCAGGACAGTTGGAGAGATGAAATACCTGAATTAATTACAAATACTGAAGGTGGCCTTCACAAACAGCTTTTCATTAACAAATATAACAATATTAATAGTATTAACAGAGTCCACAATATGTGTAGAGTCATGAGAGATGGGTTTTCCTAATACTCTGACAATGTTCTCAGAGGTGAGGAAGAATCCTCCAAAGAAAATGTAATGAGTCAAACGTTTTAGTTTAGTGACAACACACAGTCTGTGCAGTACAGTCGACACTTTACCTCTTAAATCCAATTTTTCCCACTCCTATAACAGAATAGTCTAATGTATGTTTAATATAATGTATGTTATTATTTTCTCTATGTATTGTCTTCTTTTTACACTTTGTGAATTTACAGTAAAAAATAAACTAATTATTGGCATATTTCAATTATATATATTGAGACAGGAAAATTGTCTGATCTGAGAGATACTGTGGTTCATGGTCGGCGCCTTAACTCATTAAATCCAGACTGAAACTGATTATTTTACTACAATTTAATTGTGTAATTGCTACCTTGTTCTGATTTTGTTCCCTTTTTACAGCTTCCTGTAAAAAGCCATAAAAAATTTTATTTGTTGTTTTGTTGAACATTTACTTTTATTGTTTGTAAAATGTATTGAGTCACTAAGTGACTTTACAGTCACAGTAAACTTACTTAATTAGTATTTTTGCCTTAATTAGTATTTTTGCCTTTTATGCAGATTCATGAAACATCTGGAGAGAATCTCTTGGTATTGGTTGTGGTTGTGGATGTTTTCATGAAGACAGAAACTTTGGTTAGTTAGCATGAAAATACATCATCAGGACTAATATTGTTGGTAGAATCACACTCTGGAAAGAACTTTAATATGTATGATGCACAACTAGATTAACATTATCAGTCAAATTTACAGAAATATTAATATACCACACCTAAAGAAATATAAAGAATGTCAATTCAAGTCAAAGATTTGATTTATATCAAACCACCAAAATACAGTATAAATACATCAAAATAAATACAATATTTGTGACTTCTTACCTCCTCTCCTTTTGCGTCTGAAATAGATGATGACTTTGTATATTAAATAGATGATGATGATGATGCACTCAAACAGTATACATACTGGTATGAAGTTAAACATCCATGTCAGATCCACTACAAAAAAAAGAATAAATAAATAATTAATACAACAAATGGTTTACAAGGACACTGTATTGTATTCCACTCTGAGGTGCCCCAATACTGAAAAATAATAAACTCAAAGCTCGTCATTTAGTCATTTAATGCCTGTTAGAACATGTTTTGTAACTCCTATGAGGACACTGAGTACATTGTCATGTTTAGGAAAAACAGTAAGATGCATTAAAAGTGCATAATAGTAGTGATGTTGCAGTTATTTGCTGTGAGCTTTAACCACTAAGCCAACAAGTCGCCCCTGAAACATCCTTTTATGCAGATTCATTAAAAACATCTGGAGAGAATCTCTTGGTATTGGTTGTGGTTGTGGATGTTTTCATGAGGATAGAAACTTTCTGTCTCTTAGCATGACAATACATCATCAGCACTAATATTGTTGGTAGAATCACACTCTGGAAAGAACTTGAATATGTATGATGCACAACTAGATTAACGTTATCAGTCAAATGTACAGAAATATTAATATACCACACCTAAAGAAATATGAAGAATGTGAATTCAAGTCAAAGATTAGATTTATATCAGACCAAAATAAATAATTAAAATATTTTGTGACTTCTTACCGTTTATGTCTCTAGATATTACATAGATGATGAAGATGATGAACACAACCGGAATAAATATAAGTACTGCTATGAAGATGAACATCCATTTCGGAACCCCTACAAAAAATGAAAGAATAAATAATTAATACAACAAATGGTTTACAAGGACACTGTATTGTATTCCACTCTGAGGTGCCCCAATACTGACAAATAATAAACTCTAAGCTCGTCATTTAGTCATTTAATGCCTGTTAGAACATGTGTTGTAACTCCTATGAGGACACTGAGTACATTGTCATGTTTAGGAAAAACAGTAAGATGCATTAGTAGTGCATAATAGTAGTGATGTTGCAGTTATTTGCTGTGAGCTTTAACCACTAAGCCAACAAGTCGCCCCTGAAACATCCTTTTATGCAGATTCATGAAACATCTGGAGAGAATCTCTTGGTATTGGTTGTGGTTGTGGATGTTTTCATGAGGATAGAAACTTTCTGTCTCTTAGCATGAAAATACATCATCAGGACTAATATTGTTGGTAGAATCACACTCTGGAAAGAACTTGAATATGTATGATGCACAACTAGATTAACATTATCAGTCAAATGTACAGAAATATTAATATACCACACCTAAAGAAATATAAAGAATGTCAATTCAAGTCAAAGATTTGATTTATATCAAACCACCAAAATACAGTATAAATACATCAAAATAAATACAATATTTGTGACTTCTTACCTCCTCTCCTTTTGTATCTGATATAGATGATGGTGATGATGCACCCAAACAGCATACATAATGGTATGAGGGTAAACTGCCATGTCAGATCCTCTACAAAAATAATAATAAATAAATAATTAAAACAACAAATGGTTTATAAGGACACTGTATTGTATTCCACTCTGAGGTGCCCCAATACTGAAAAATAATAAACTCTAAGCTCGTCATTTAGTCATTTAATGCCTGTTAGAACATTTTTTGTAACTCCTATGAGGACACTGAGTACACTGTCATGTTTAGGAAAAACAGTAAGATGCATTAGTAGTGCATAATAGTAGTGATGTTGCAGTTATTTGCTGTGAGCTTTAACCACTAAGCCAACAAGTCGCCCCTGAAACATCCTTTTATGCAGATTCATGAAACATCTGGAGAGAATCTCTTGGTATTGGTTGTGGTTGTGGATGTTTTCATGAGGATAGAAACTTTCTGTCTCTTAGCATGAAAATACATCATCAGGACTAATATTGTTGGTAGAATCACACTCTGGAAAGAACTTGAATATGTATGATGCACAACTAGATTAACATTATCAGTCAAATGTACAGAAATATTAATATACCACACCTAAAGAAATATAAAGAATGTCAATTCAAGTCAAAGATTAGATTTATATCAGACCAAAATAAATAATTAAAATATTTTGTGACTTCTTACCGTTTCTGTCTCTAGATATTACATAGATGATGGGGATGATGAACACAACCGGAATAAATATAAACACAGCTATAAAGATGACCGTCCATTTCAGAACCCCTACAAAAAATGAAAGAATAAATAATTAATACAACAAATGGTTTATAAGGACACTGTATTGTATTCCACTCTGAGGTGCCCCAATACTGAAAAATAATAAACTCTAAGCTCGTCATTTAGTCTGTATGATGCACAACTAGATTAACATTATCAGTCAAATGTACAGAAATATTAATATACCACACCTAAAGAAATATAAAGAATGTCAATTCAAGTCAAAGATTTGATTTATATCAGACCACCAAAATACAGTATAAATACATCAAAATAAATACGATATGTTGTGACTTCTTACATCTTCCCCTTTGGCGTCTGACATAAGTGATGTATTCGTGTGTGAAACGACTGTCGTATCTGCGTCTGACATAGATGATGATGATGATGCACACAACCGGAATAAATACTGCTATGAAGATGAGCTGATTCCCTACAAAAAAAAAAGAATGAATAAATAATTAAAACAACAAATGGTTTATAAGGACACTGTATTGTATTCCACTCTGAGGTGCCCCAATACAGAAAAATAATAAACTCTAAGCTCGTCATTTAGTCATTTAATGCCTGTTAGATCATTTTTTGTAACTCCTATGAGGACACTGAGTACACTGTCATGTTTAGGAAAAACACTAAGATACATTAATACATTAAATGTGTTACAGCAGATATTTGTTGGTGTGATAACTCACTTATGAAGGGGTTGAAGACTTGTTCACTGCTGTTGTCACTGACTGGGTTTTCTAACATACAGCTGAACCAACTGTACCACAGCTCCTTTTCCACCTAGAAATTGAGAGAAAAACAAAATTAGCTGAAAGTTCATAAACCAAACATACAGATTTTATTTTAAAGGAACTCACGTTGTCTTTTTACAGTATGTCCAGATTACCAACAATAACAATGTGGCTACTTAGTCATTTAGTCATCAGCTTCTCACTATATATGCTGTAATCCACTATTTAGCAAGTCTGCAAGATTGAATTATCCAGTATAAATTATAGTATACTAATATAACCTTATTTGGGCAATCTCTAACATTTTATTGAACTTTTAAACAATTAACAGAGAAATCTGTTTTCTAATATCACATTTTTATCACACACAAGACTGTTTGGGAAACAAAAAAGATACAAAAACGCTGTAACTGCCACATCTGGTGTATAGAGGACCAAAAGTGTCACAAAAATAGTCATTAATTGTTTCATTTATTAATATCTAATTGTACAATAAATACAGGAATTAATAAATCAATTTACAAATTAATTAATGTGATGCTTTATTACTATTGTCATGACACTTGTGGAGTTATAAATATGTCTGAACACTGAAGGTTTAAACTTGTAACGAAATATATTTGAATGTTTTGTGAAACTATGGAGCTCATATAAAATATTACATTATCTCAACAGTTGCCTGTTAAAAATAAAAATGTCCAACTTTGTATCCAAATGCAGCTGTTGTTGTCACTTTTTATAACTTTACAGAGACAAGTCTGGCCCTTTCCCTGATCTGAAATTTTTATTTTCTGCAGGTTTGTTCATGTTGTTGTCCAGTTTATTTAATTATTTATTGTTTATTTACCAGGGACAATGCACAACACATTTAATATACCAGATTATCCTAAACTGTACAGCCTGGATTCTGCCTCAGCGGGTCACCAACTGATGCCTGAATATGTGAATCAATTTAAAAACTAGATTCTGGTTTATTCTTGCAACATGATTTATCTGTTACTGATGAGACACACAAACATCATTATCCTGTGTATACCACTGTGATTTTGTGCTCCTTGGTTGAAGGCCACGTGATGTCACCTGACGTCCACCAGTAGGTGACCGGTTCAGCACCTGTGGTGCTGCCACTACAGGTGAGGACACAGTAGGTCATCACACACCAATCAGAGACGGTGGGTTTAGGGACAGGAGCTGATAGAAAATGAAACAAAAAGACATTTCCTTTGAATTTAGGGCTGTTTTGATAAACTAAGACAAACTTCATACACAGTTCCTCCACTTACAGATAACCAGGAGTTCAGTCTTGCTGGCGACGTTGTCATTGATCTCTACTGTGTAGGTGCCGCTGTCGTCTGGAGTCAGTCCTGTGATCGTCAGTGCTCCAGTTGAAGTGTCCAGCATACCACGATCTGTAAAAATGCACAGGTTTAGCTTCTAAACAGGGATTTTTAGTCGTCTTACAGTATGTTGTCAGCTAGAGCCACTTATTTCCAGTGTTGGTCACTTCAGAGTGGGCAGCTGGAGAAATATGCACTTTAAAACACTAAAAATGTTTGTAAAACAGCTGATTTGGATGTTTGATGTTTTGATTTCCCACAGAAAAAGCAGGTGAATCCCTTTTTTATAATTATGTAATTAAGGTATTTAATTGAGTTTTACAGGGATAATGAATGAATAAATCTGTGGATTTGGTATAAAGCAGCTGTGTGCACAGCTCCAAGTCTTAAACAGTATTGGGTGCACAGTTGTGGCAAAGATGACACAAACAAACAAAACACCGACACTCACGCTGATGATGGCTTCTGGCTTAAATGTGTCCATTTGTCCACCATAAATAATAAGACATCTTTGGATTGCAATAAATTCAGATGTTTTGGGATTATTTGCACAATTAAAGGGCTTTTTTGACCAAGACACATGTAAGTGAACCTTATTTAACAGTATACCTTTAATGGGCCATAATATTTTAATTTAAAGGTGAAAATTCAAGGATTACAGTAATTGTGTTTGTCAAACGTTTTGGGTTATGCTTTTAAAAAAAATTCAAACCATGCAGAATATACATTAAAACCCCTGTATTATAATACAATCCTTTGATTTAGCAAAAATCTACTAAATACTGTAAAAGAATCCCTTAAAATAAAATGAATCTACAACAGAAAAACTAATAAAATCATTGATCTCTGGCTACCAATCACCTTGATTTAGATTAAAGTGGTACCTTTGAATTGTCGGTAGGAGGAAGTCTCGCCTCCATACCAGTCCATGGCAATATCGGGTCCATGTGTCCACACTATTCTGGTGATGCGATTCACCACAGAGTCTGATGTGAGAACAGCTTCGTCACCTATTTTCCTGTAGAGTGGCTCTTCTGCAAAATAAAATAAATACAAGTGAATGTAAATGTATCTGTTTAATTACTGAAATGTATTTTTTCTTTAATCAAGTGTGTCCTGCTCTAGTTTTAGTAAAAACTAAGTAAAAAGTAAAGTACAAAGTACAATATTTTCCTCTAAAATGTAGTGGAGCATAAAGTACAATAAAGTAGAAATACTCAAAATAACAAGCAGTAACACTTTATTCAAAGTTCCCCTGTTTAGTTTTTACAGCAGTATTTAACATTTAACATATTATAATGTCGTCTTTTAGCAAATATAAGTGTTTGTTAATGTTTTGTCAATGGTTGTAACTCCTCATGTGGGCGTCCATAACTGTAATCAGATACAGAATGACAATTTAGTAAAACACAGTTGTAATAATATAAAATATGTCTCCATAGGAGAAGTTATAATTGCTGACAAATACTGTACATTAATAAACACTTAAAGGACAGATTCAGAATATTTCAACTGTGTCTTAAAACAGCAGTCAGGTGTCCATATGAACAGTGAAAGAGGTTTTCCTCGCTGTAATCATTCCTCCTGTTCATACTGTTTATTAAAAGATCCCCTTCAAATGTGCTTTCAATGTAAGTGATGGGGGACAAAATCCACAGTGTGTCCACACAGTCATTTAGTACAAAAATGCATTTAAAAGTTGATGTGAAGCTTAGGTGAGGCTTCAGCAGTCTGAGTTAGTCATATCAAGTGGATATCTGCCACATTTACAGTCTTTTTAGCATCAAATTCCCTCTTTGTGTTTCCTCAGACAGTGTTTCCCTGTTGAGCTGCGGTGGAAGTATAGTAACAAAAAGAGGAACTTTGGCACTAAAAAGACTGTAACGTTGAAAGATATCTACACAATTTGACTCATTTGGACGCTGAAGCTTCATATTAGCTTCAGATAAACTTTTAAAGGCATTTTTGCACAGAAGGAGGACTGTGGATTTTGTCCCCCATTACTTACATTATAAATACATTATGAAGGGGTCTTCTAATGGTCAGTATGAACAGGAGGAATGATTACAGCAAGAAAAACATGTTTTAATGTTTTGTACATTGTCATGTTTAGGAAAAACAGTAAGATGCATTAATACATTAAATGTGTTACAGCAGATATTTGTTGGAGTGATAACTCACTATTGATGAAGGGGTTGAAGACTTTTTCACTGCTTTCGAAGCTGACTGGGTTTTCAAACACACAGCTGAACCACGGATCCTTGTCATCCTAGAAATTGGAAGAAAAACAATATTAGTTGAAAGGTTATAAACCAAATGTACAGATTTTTTTAAAGGAGCTCACTTTGTCTTTTTACAGTATGTCCAGATTACCAACAATAAGCTGGTCACCAACTGATGCCTGAATATGTGAATCAATTTAAAAAATAGATTCTGGTTTATTATTGCAACATTAATTATCTGTTAGTGATGAGACATACAAACATCATTATCCTGTGTATACCTTTGTTATTTGGTGCTCCTTGGTTGAAGACAACGTTATGTCACCTGACGTCCACCTGTAGGTGACCGGTTCAGCACCTGTGGTGCTGCCACTACAGGTGAGGACACAGTAGGTCATCTCAGGCTCACATCTTACAGAGACGGTGGGTTTAGGGACAGAAGCTGATAGAAAATGAAACAAAAATACATTTCCTCTGAATTTAGGGCCGTTTTGATAAACTAAGACAAACTTCATACACAGTTCCTCCACTTACAGATAACCAGGAGTTCAGTCTTGCTGGCGACTTTGCCGTTGATCTCTACTGTGTAGGTGCCGCTGTCGCTTCGAGTCAGTCCTGTGATCGTCAGCGCTCCAGTTGAAGTGTCCAGCATACCACGATCTGTAAAAATGCACAGGTTTAGCTTCTAAACAGGGATTTTTAGTCGTCTTACAGATTTTCCACAGAAAAAGCAAGTAAATCCCTTTTTTATAACCCTAATTCCATTCATTTACCCACTGATAATTATGTAATTAAGGTATTTAATTGGGTTTTACAGGGATAATGAATGAATAAATCTTTGGATTGAAACATATTCAGATATTTGGGGATTATCTGCACAGTATAAAGGACTTTTTTGACAAAAACACATGACAGTGAACCTTATTTAACAGTATATCTTTAAAGGGCCTTAATATTTTAATAAGGGTGAAAATTCAGGGTCAGTATTGATTGTATTTGTCAAACTTATTGGGTTATATTCTTAAAAAAAAAAACTAAATTCATGCAGAAAACACATTCAAAACCTTTGTATATAATCCATTAATTTAGCCAAAATCTGGGACAAACCTCTTATATATATAATTTACAACAGAAAATATTAAGACCCCTAATTTAAACCAAAATCTCAACCTAAATTTGTCAAAAACTTCACATTAATGTGTTAAATGAGGGGAAAGTATTTTAATCATTGATCTCTGGCTACCAAACACCTTGATTTAGATTAAAGTGGTACCTTTGAATTGTCGGTAGGAGGAAGTCTCGCCTCCATACCAGTCCATGGCAATATCGAGTCCATGTTTCCACTCTATGTTGGTGATGGGATTCACCACAGAGTCTGGTGTGAGAACAGCTTCGTCACCTATTTTCCTGTAGAGTGTTTTTTCTGCAAAATAAAATAAATTAAATACAAGTGAATGTAAATTTATCTGTTTAATTACTGAAATGTTCCCTCTTTGTGTTTCCTCGGACAGTGTTTCCCTGTTGAGCTGTGGTGGAAGTATAGTAACAAAAAGAGGGACTTTGGCACTAAAAAGACTGTAACGTTGAAAGATATCTACTTGATTTGACTCATTTGGATGCTGAAGCTTCATATTAGCTTCATATAAACTTTTAAAGACATTTTTGCACAGAAGGAGGACTGTGGATTTTGTCCCCCATCACTTCCATTGTAAGTGCATTATGAAGGGATCTTCTAATGGTCAGTATGAACAGGAGGAATGATTACAGCAAGAGAAACATGTTTTAATGTTCATTTGGGCTCCTGACTGTTGTTTTAAGACAGACTTGAAAAATTGTGAAACCATCCTTTTAACATATACTTACAACTACATTATAGTGTGTCTAAACATTTATTAAATGTTTGTTTATAAATGTTTATATACATCTTATTAATGCTAAATAGGGGGACTTAAAGTGTTACCCAAGAGCCTAAGCTAATTTCCATCACTGATTCTAGTCTATTTCTAATTTTAGCCTCTTTACAAATTACTTCTGACCCTTAATTACATCACTATTACTTAAACTAGATTTATAAAACTGTTCACAGTTATAGGCTTATATTACACATTTCCTCTTGTAACAGTGGTAAACAGAAGTTTGACTATCTATCTAACCTGAGGGTGTGGTCACAAAATTAAAACTGAAACCAAAAAATATAACACAATACATGCATAGAAATATACAATATTAATAATTTTCTCAATGTGTCACTTAAAAATGTATAACAGTTTAAATTGTTCAAAACTTACCAGCGCTGACTGTCACTGCGGTCCATAACAGAAAGTGAAACAGCCACATCTTCCTGTTCTCAGTTAGGCTTAAATAGAAGGAAGACACGTAAATTCATGGTGATTAAAAATATGTTTTAAAAAGTACATAGAGATTTATGAATGTATTCAGAAAGTTAAAAAGTAGGAAAGGTTTCTGCTGACAGCCAAAGTTGAGAGTGAAGGATGAAGTGAAAGCAGCAAAAGAATAAGAGCAAGCAGTTCACCTATATTACATACATTCTGACTGAGCAGCTGTCATTTTATTCATATTTTATTAAATGTTTCAGTCACTCTAAGTTATTGTCATGAAGAGAGAAGCTCAGTTCCTTAAGACAGAGGTGCTTTGATTTACTGGTGCCTCTAAAACAAAAACATGCAGAAAGAGGAGCAGAAGAAAAAATAAATCAATAAAAAATGTCCTTCCGCAGTTTGACTATGGAGGGTTTTAAGTGCCAAAATTAAATATATAAATACATAAATAATAATATAACTAAATTCTTAAATATATTAATAAATATATAATTATAATAATAAAATGCTTAAATAAATGAATAGATACATAATTTGCTTAATTGAATGCTTAATTGTCACCATAAATAAATAAATCACAAATTTAATCAGACATTAAATATATAAATGTTACATTTATTTTTTATGGTGACAATTAAGCATTAAATTACATAATTATTTATTTATTCATTCATTCATTTAAGCATTTTATTATATAATTATTTATGTATTTCTGTATTTAGTTTCAGCCCTTAAAACCCTCCATACATAGGAGCCAGAAGTGCCAACCAGACACAACACACACACCTTCAAAAAGAAACAATGGAAGGATCCAATTTTTTTAAATTTAAATTAATAATTAACTAAAAGATTTAAAATTTAAAAAATGATTAAGTAGCTGGTGGTTTGTTTCGTCCAGTGGTTCCCAACCTGTAAGGTTCAGACACCCCAAAGGTTAAGAAAGGAAAGAAGAGAGAAAAACTAAATGTTCTCTTGCTGCGTTTATTAGAAATTTCTCTAGGCTCATATTTGCTTTTCAGTGAAATATGGTATAATAATATAGTATAACAATAATTGTACCTCTATGGATTTCTAGCAATTCTATAAATGAAACCACGTGTAAAGTAAAGAGGTCCCAAC
This sequence comes from Scomberomorus guttatus, assembly GCA_038419695.1. Lineage (NCBI taxonomy): Eukaryota > Metazoa > Chordata > Actinopteri > Scombriformes > Scombridae > Scomberomorus > Scomberomorus guttatus. The sequence continues at coordinate 14,844,177 of CM076468.1, read as the reverse complement.
TACATGAAGCTTTTTTGTCACAGAGGTCACAAGCCAAAAAGGTCGGGGAGCACTGGTTTGATCTTTAACACTGCATTGTATTTTATAAATATGCTTTTTCAAAATGTAAAATCACAATCCGCAAACTAACTACAATAAACTCCATTAATCTGTCAAATAAATGGAGTGGAGTAAAAAGTGCAATATTTTCCTCTTAAAAAAAAAAAGTAGTGCAGCATAAAGTAGCATAAGTGATGGGGGCCAAAATCCACAGTGTGTCCACACAGTCATTTTGTGCAATAATGCATTTAAAAGTTGATGTGAAGCTTATGAGTCTTCAGCAGTCTGAGTTAGTCATATCAAGTGGATATCTGCCACATTTACAGTCTTTTTAGCATCAAATTCCCTCTTTGTGTTTCCTCGGACAGTGTTTCCCTGTTGAGCTGCGGTGGAAGTATAGTAACAAAAAGAGGGACTTTGGCACTAAAAAGACTGTAACGTTGAAAGATATCTACTGGATTTGACTCATTTGGACGAATAAAGCTTCATATGAACTAATTTGGATGCTGATGCTTCATATTAGCTTCATATGAACTTTTGAAGACATTTTTGCACAGAAGGAGGACTGTGGATTGTGTCCCCCATCACTTCCATTATAAGTACATTATGAAGGGATCTTCTAATGGTCAGTATGAACCAATCTCGGAACCCATCGGCTATCGACGATTTAGCAGATATCTGTTTAAAGAGATTAGTATGAACTGTAGTATAAATATAAACAGGTCTATATTCACCTGTAGACACAGGAAGTCAAAGCTGTTTTCCAACGGCTGATTTCGGCCGTGCGGGGCCGCATTTAGTGTCAGACAGCGGGGAGAGCAGCGGCTCATCTCTGCCTCCTCCACAGGCTGAAAAACCTGCCGTCAGTCATCCGTAAGTGGTGGGAGACAGTAATAAAAACACTGTGTTCAACTACTGACGATCAACTCACCTCAACTGCTACTCTACACACATAAACAATCTAAAAATGGCGGAAAATGTTTCGGCCGTTAGCTGTGAGTTCACTTTTAGCTCCAAACGACACTTTTAACAACCAAACGGCAGATTTCTGCTGTTTCTAGAGCAGCTAATCTAACGGCAGTTAGCGCTAACAACATGAACAAAGAGCCATTAAAGCCATTAAAGTGTCAAACACTGGAAACTGTCGGTTACATTACCTTTGGATGGAGAAAATAATCTGCGCCACCATGTAAGAGAAAGTGAAAGTAAAGCATTTTTTTTCCCCGATGGCAAAGTCATGTCCCGCCCTACTCTGCCTCTGATTGGCTAATACTGGATGCCTTCGTTGGTTGGGTTGTTTATGCTTAAAGATGTTTGCACAAGACTTGTACAGGTGATGTATTAACGAAAATCTATTATCCAGTTCAACATTGTCATTAAATTCATCAGTATAATATTAAATGTCATTGATAGAATTAAACACGACCCTCCAGATGGACATCATATTCATTATCATACATTTTATGCTCCGTATAGTCAGATCTTCATTTGTAAACCTGCAGGGAACCACACTCCCTGGACATTTGTCTGTTTTAGAAATCCACCCACATCTTTACAGTCCTTTGCTCCTTCATGCAGATCTAGAGAATCAAGTAATGTCTTCAGTGGTGGATTGTTTGCACAGTTTGTTTATTTCTGTATTTCTTTCTGCTTTAACATTTCTTTTTTTGTGCTGTAAAAACAGCCTTGAAATAGTTGACAAAGCTTTTTGTTGTCAGAATTCTGCCAAGATTTGTTAATTGTTTGTAGCGTGTTGTATCTCAGTACCTGCTGGCAGCCATCTTGAAACGTTAATTAAATTCAATTAAACAATAATTAGTCTCTGTATGTATCTACATATACACTAATTCAATGTTTCTCTGTATGTATGAAGGAAACTGGCTAACCTGATACTTGGAGATTAAACAGCATTGAATTTCTGAATTGAATCATTAAATATGTGACAATATGACAACAAGAGAGAGCTCTTTGATTTTGGGTTGCAGGATAAAAAAAATCCTGACAATGGCTGATATATTTGAGTTCAGGACAACCCTGACTACACACTAACCCAAAATAAAGCATTTCCACTGAATCATTTTAGAGAATTTACAGATTAGTCCCACATTGATTACATTAAATGATTTTATTATTTTTAATAGACTGTCTGTCTGCTTGTCAAAAATCTCTTAAGGTCATCGAGTGCCTCTTTCATGTCACTGCCAGTGGACTCAATCTGGGGAGTAGGATTTATATTCTAAGTCACTCTTCCAAAATGACATATTCATTAAAGAGTTCATCTTCTGTGTGCATGTAGTCTGACTGCTCTTGATTTCCTAACCAGAAAAGAGTGTCAATAAGAACCACTATGATCTTGGAGCACAGCTGAAGGGACCTCACTCGGTCAAGCCCCTGACAGAGTGGGGTTCCCCTCCCCCATTCTCTGAGTGTTCAATTTTATGATTGATTAAGAATAATCAAAAGCAGGGATTGTGAGGGACACATGCTACACACAGGTCACAAAATTAGCACCAGCCACCAGCCAAATTCTGGTAAAATATGCAAGTGGCTGGTAGATTTACTTCTCTCACCAGCCAAAAAAATGATGGTAATCTATTGAGTGGTTGGAAAAATTTGAACACTAACTCACCATTTGGCCAGTGGACAAAAAAGTTAATTTTGCACCCTGACTACACGTATAATCAAGTTTGAATATCTTCATATGTTTGAATACAATTACTGCACATGTAATCATGTTTAATTTCCACTGTTTGTGTTGGAACATTAATACTTTTACTAATATAAAACCTCGTCTGGGCACCACCTCCTACAAATAACCTTTAATGTCCGGAGGAAACATTACAGCTTGAATTTAATTCTCAATTTGGTCAATTAATCAGTCTCATAACCGTTAGCTCTTCTCCAAGCAGTGACCTCTGTTTACTGTTGCTCAAAGAAATCACACAACTTCTTAGAATAAAATAAAACAATAATTAACAGCTAAACATCTTGAAGATACAATAAAGCATAAGGTAATACATAAAAACAAAAATAAGGCCTATAAATGACAATAAAATAATAAAGAAAATTGTTCAGAAATAGTGGTTCGAAGTGCGTGACTCGAGTGTAACGTACTGCAACGGGGAATGCTAAGGGAAAGCTAATTTAACTATCTTCTAATTTTAACATTATTCAACATCAAAACTTAATCATAAAGCCATATTTTGTTGCTGCAGAGATGTCATCTCAGCAGGTCCGGGTTTATGTTGGTTCAGCTGCAATTACACAGTGATACATTGCGGCCAGACTTGGCCATGTTACAGATGAGTCTCTGTGATAGCATAGCGTAGCGATGTTGAACCACCAGTGAAGAGAAGTCAAGTTTAACGGAAGTCGGTTGAACTCCAAGTTGGCCGACTGCAGTCAGCAAGCTGGCCGAGGTCCAGATGCTTTAGCTTGAATGGAGAATTAAGGTTTTGGTTGGCTTGTTGTAATCTTAGTTGAATACCGAATAAAGTTTAATCTGACTACACTCAAAACGTTAGCAGCGTAAAGTTCAAAAATAAAATACTGTACCTGGAACATTTATGTTACAAATAAAACAAAAACACACTGAACTTGTTTCAATAAAAGATAAATAAAATACGTATATACTTGGTCGAAAAACCCCCAAAAAAAGACGTTTTAAGAATTAAGAATTTTGGCTCATGAGTTCCTGGAGACCAGTTCAACTGTTTTAAATGTTTTCGTGCTGAATTGTTTTGTTCTGGACTTTAAAGGTGTGGTTTGACTTCAACTTGAGATGGCAAATAACTTCTCTTACACTGGGGAAATAAGTTTATGATCGATTAAGTTTAAATAAGAGTTTTAAACACAAAATTCACACTTTAGAGTCACTGTCTGAATACTTCATATCACCTTGTACAATAGGTGATATGATGTATTACCATTTGAGAACATCTCAGCTTCATACATTCATTTCATAATAAGTTAATCCTTCCTTATCAACATACCAAACAGTATCATGTGACAGACACCCAGACTGATTACATACTAAACTAGCATCAATGTAACAGAAGAGCTCATAAAATGTGTATGACCAAACATATCTTAGTTTTTGGGAGAGTGAGCAGAGAATTTGCTAACTGTTAACTGTTTAGAAAGACCGAAGCTAAAATGGTGCGTCAGAGGGGCAACAAGATTGCCACAGTACCTTAGTACCTTGGAAACAAACCAGAAGAAGCAGCAGCAGCCTTGACAAGAAGGAAGAGTTCCAAGGTATAAAAGGTGTGAACAGGTTTTCATCTGTGCTGTGTACCATGCCCTGAGCATTAATACTGTACACTGTGTTATACTGCATTATAAATTATTTGCATCCTTCTGCTGTGGCAGTGTGCAGTAAGTATGTGTCTTATGTGACAAATCAATCAAATTATGATGGCATCACTTATTAGGATGAGCAATTCAAACTGGGATTTTGTAAAAAAGCAAAGTGGTACAGTACAATATCTGAGTGCAGGTTTGTTAGGAAGTATTTGGGGATTTTAAGTAGAATTAAAGCCTTTTGATATAAACTCTATGATTTAATCGTATCCTGTATTCCCCTCTAATGCAAACACAATGTTAGATTTCCCATTAAGAGGTCAACGTAGAGGCAAACCGATTGAAAGCCAAAAATAAAAACTATTCTCCAAACACACAAAATAAATTAATCTCCAATTAAAGCATAGAGTATGGTATTGCACAATTGTCTTCTTGAAGTCTTCGAAATCCTCTTTGGTGCTCACACCAACACACGTCTGACCTTGCGTGAATTCTTGGTCATCAGGTTGGTTTGGATCATTGCTGTGGAAAATAAGTAAATAAAATAGAATTGAATTTTCCATGTGGTGTTTCAGGAGTCTTTTTTAAGGAAGCTACAGTATATTATAGCTAAGATTCTTTATTAGTTGTTCATTGTATTTACTCTGTCCATAAGGAGGAGCATGGAAAGAACTAGATAATTTGGCTCTAATAATAGGTGGAGTAGAGATAGTGTTTGTTGTACACATCCAATTGATTAATTCCTATTAGAGGGATAATTCGACATTTTAGGAATGTGTTTGTTCACTTTCTTTTCCAAAAGATAAATGAAAAGCTTGATATCACTCTTGTCTCTTGTCTGTCAGCAGACAGCTAGCTTAGCTTAGTTTAGCATAAGCTAGCCTGGCTCTGTCCAAAGATAAAATCTGCCTACTTAATCCTCTAAAGTTCACTAATGAAACCGTTATATCTCGTCAGTCTAATTTAAAAAACAAGTTGTGGTTTTAGGGGTGGTTATGTTATGTTTCTTCCTGCTTCCAGACTTTATGCTAAGCTAAACTAAGCTCACCAACTGCTTGCTGAACATATTTACTAATATGAAAGTAGTATATAAATCTTCTCGTCTAACTCTTGGCAAGTAAACAAATTAGCAAATTTCCAAAAATGTGAAATTATATTCCTTTACATGTAACATAGAGTCTTTTAGTCAGCGTAGACCAGGTCCACTGAAGATGCAAAAAAGGGAAATTTCTCTACAGGCTATCATACAATACAACATGTTAGAAGAATAAGATTTCCAGTAATAAATGAATAATTCATGAATATTTTGTTGGGTTTAAATGGAGCAGTTCTTTCAAGGAAATTCCTCTGGGCATCAACAGCTACTTTAAACTCACCACAACTAAACTCTAATAGCAGTTAGAGTTTACCATTTTTTCTCTTATCACAGTATTTAAAACATAACTCAACCTTCAAAGTCCAGCTCGTAGTACTCTCTGTTCACTGTGAAGGGCATTTTGCTTTTGGGGTTTTGCTGGTACTTCCTCTCAATGTCATCGCTGTTTACTGAGCATTCATTTGTGTCCCTCTGTGGGGAAAAAAGGCCATTCAAATCATAATAATGCCGAAATGTATTTATTATTCAGAGATGAATAAAGTTTCTCAGTTAAATATAAAGTCCACTCTGCAGATAACTTACCGTGTGTCTGAACTCATGCCATCCTCCCCCGTTTCCCTTATACAGCCATTGTGGTTTAGTGCCTGCTTGAGCAAATTGAGCAAGATAAATAGATAGAATTTTTAAGTAAGTGACGACCCAGTGAATAAAGTGGAACATTTAGCAGCCAAGGTGCCAAATATTTTTCTCAGAAGTTGGTGGAGACCAAAACAATTAAATGGAGAGTGAATATTGTACTTACAATCACTAACAACAGCAGCAAATCTAATACTGCAGCTTTAAGTAGTGTAACTTAACATTTATTAGCTCTGTACTGCTGACCAACATTAAGGTACAGCAACACTGCTGCCTGCTGTAAAAATGAATTAAGAATGTAATATTGTAGTTATTTTGTTTCATAAATAAGAGTCTAAAACCGCTAAATGTTAATTTCATTCACTTCTGGTCTTTTTATCCAATGGACAAGCCTCTAATATAACCCATTCCCTTTCCAGCCCTTTATTTTTATAACAGGAAGGATTTTTCCTATTTTCCTATAATCACCTCCGGGGTGTTTCAGCTTGCAGTTGGATCCATGTTGACAGTTTCCTTTCAAGGCGTACTTGCAAACATGCTGGTAAGGGCACCTGTCACCATTCCGACAGCCACCTTTGTTGTAATGCCAGCAAGCGTTTCTCTACGCACACAGATAAAACTTAGAATCAAAATACAGAAGTGTTTTATAAGTGGAGAGATAAATAGTTTGTGTAAAGACTGGGTTAACGTGGGTTTAATCTCCACTTCTCATGACTCCAGCATCTTCTCTGTCCAGAAACCCACCTGATTGTTGGTTTCTACATCAGAAGGAGACAAAGAAGAAAAAGAAAACATATCATACGTTCAGATGTTTGGTGGACACTTAACAATGATGGAAGAGTTAATATCTTTAAACGTAAAAGTAAAACCTACCTCTTTAGCCTAGCTTTTGATTAAGAATGATTTATAGACATTATTTACTACTATTTTATTCACTTATTTTATTGTTTTAAGGCTGTAAAATTTTATTTTATCTTTCATTTAATTTATATTTTTTATCCCTCATCAATTTTATTTGTCTTTGTTGTTTTAATCTATTTTATCTGTTTTTTTTAATCTAGTTTTTATATCACTCTATTTCATTTTAACTATTATTACATTTTAAGTCTATTTTATTTTATTATATTTGAAAAATATTTATTTCTTGTGTGCATTAGTCTCAAATTGTTTTTACTGTTAACTGTCTGTTCTGTCTTAAGGCCTGAATATACTCCAAAGCGGACACGTACACAGACAGCTGCGGACACCATGGACAGGTCTGTTTATACTACTTTCTGGAGTCCACTTAAAAGGACAAACAGTTGGTGCCCTTGTAGCGTAGTGACAACATACTGGAGGTACGCAAAATGTCCGCACAGAGCCTATATGTACACCATTTTGAGTACATTTTGAATTATTTTGTATTTCTCTCACCAGTTTCATTGCTGGGATCTGGGGACTCAGCAGCTTCCTGGTCCTCGGTGGATGTTTCAGGGACCTCTGGACTTGTTGCTGACCTCTCTGTCAAAGGATAAAAGAATTGTCATGACTACAATACACCTGTAACACAGTCACGCAATCTCTTGTACATAACTTTTCATAAACTATTAAACACACACATTTTTGTATGCAAAATTGGAATCTAGAAGGTACCCAGTACCTGTCAGATAAATTTAGCGGAGTTAAAAGTATAATACTTCCCTCTGAAATGCAGTTGAAATATAAAGTACGATTAAACGGAAACACTCAAGTGAAGTTAAAGTACCTCAAAATGGTGTTTAAGTACAGAAAGAATGTAAATGCAGTTATTGTGGGGAATATAATTGGTGCTATCAACCAGTGAAATCTGGCTGTCATGGCTTTGGCCATCAAACCTACTGGATATTAAAACATTTCACTTACCAGGTTCATTACTGGTTTCTGGAGGCACAGTAGATGTTGTGTCCTGTGTGGATGTTTCTTGCACAGCTACAGGACTTTCTGTCCTCTCTGTTAAAATGTTAAAAAGTTAAATTTTCCCCCTCCTATAAGTGAATAGTATAATGCATGTTAAAAATAATGTGTATTGTTATTTTTAAGTTAGGTTGTAAAGTAAGACAAAGTAAGACACTTCAAAATAATTGTACTTATGTAGCATATTTGCCTTTAATAGATTCTGACTGGGTACAATAATAATATTTCTCTCACCAGTTTCATTGCTGGGATCTGGGGACTCAGCAACTTCCTGGTCCTGGGTGGATGTTTCAGGGACCTCTGGACTTGTTGCTGACCTCTCTGTCAAAGGATAAAACAATTGTCATGACTACAATACACCTGTCACACAGTAACGCAATCTCTCATTCATAACTGTTCATAAACTATTAAATAGTTCAAGAAAAATGTATTTGTTTAACAGTCTGGGAGTTTAAAGACAGACTCTGTTATTTTCTATGTTTTAGGAGTCGTGATAGTATCACACTTTGAATCAGTCCAGTAAATAAAAGTCTGTAGTCAAAATTTTACTTAAATAATTTTACTGATATTAAAACATTTCACTTACCAGTTTCATTACTGGTTTCTGGAGGCACAGTAGATGTTGTGTCCTGTGTGGATGTTTCTTGCACAACTACAAGACTTTCTGGCCTCTCTGTTAAAATGTTAAAGTTAGTGTTAAAGTGTTAAAGTTGAAAGAACTGTCACAGTCACAATGCATCTGTCACACACTGCTGTTAAAACGCAACACAAAATGGTTCAAGAAAAGTTCCAGTTGTTTCATAATCTGGGTCTTACTGGGTCAGTATGATCATGTGTCACTCACCAGTTTCATTGCTGGGATCTTGGACCACAACAGATGTCGGGTCCTGGGTGGATGTTTTTTGGTCAGGTTGAAGCATTTCTGTCATCTCTGTGAAATTAATGAAAAATTGTCACAACCATGATGCATCTATCACACAGTGAATCCATATCAGAAGTTTTTTAACTGCTGATATAAAAAAAAAATGTTGGTCAGATGTCTTTGTCAGTATTTAGTTGCAAATAAATCTATTTGTCAGAATACATGTTTTATTTTTATCTGTTATTAACTAACAGCAGTATGATTGATGACTGTGTAATATGGAGGACCACAAGGGTCACAGATATAGTAAGAAAGAATTTAATTAATCACATATTTATTAAATAACAGCTAATTGTACAATAAAACAGGAATTAATAAATTAGTTTAATTAAATCAATTAGTGAATCAATAAATAAATAGACTAAATTACAAAGTAATTCATTATTTGATATTTTAATGGGCAATAAAAAGAGGAATTATAAAAAGAATTTACAAATGAAATAATTATACATCAATATATTGTTTAAATTAAAAAGGGATTTACAAAAACAACTTTAAAATAATTAGTAAGTACATAATTTAAAAATACATGAATGAATTCCCAAATAAATAATGGAATTTCAAAATCAATTTGAAAATGCAGTTTTAAAATGAGAATTAAATAACTGAATTTGCAAACTGAATTAAGAATACAGCTTTTAATCAGGCATTTAAAAGGGTAATTCCCTTTCCCATTTGCATTTCCCCGCTGCTTTTCCTTTTCCTATTCCTTTGCATGAAGTCGTTTACAAAAAGTTATTGTCAGACTTATATTCTGTCATGAATCTGAGGTCAAGTCAACTTGACAACTGTTAAAACTTTCATATAGCCTATAAGTGAAACATACAGTTCAGCTTGAACATAGCGTGGAGTTAGCTGCTAGCTGGGTTAGCTGTGGCAAGTTGTTATAGTGTAACACCCAGTTTAACTTGTGACACATCTGTAATGTTATCTACCATCACTCATGTTTTATATTAAAGGCTACAGGCATGTATCTCTCTCTCTATACTTACACGATTCAGCACACTCGTTCATCCAATAGACATGACTGTTAACTCTCATTTAGCAAATAGTGACAAAAATTGGATAATGTTTATGCACAGGTGTGCTATCAACGAGTGAAATCTGACTATCATGGCTTTGGTCATCAAACCTACTGGATATTAAAACATTTCACTTACCAGTTTCATTACTGGTTTCTGGAGGCACAGTAGATGTTGTGTCCTGTGTGGATGTTTCTTGCACAGCTACAAGACTTTCTGGCCTCTCTGTTAAAATGTTAAAAAGTTAAAATCCAATTTTCCCCCTCCTATAAGTGAATAGTATAATGCATGTTAAAAATAATGTGTATTGTTATTTTTAAGGTATTATTTTTTCCTTTTTTTGTAAAGTAAGACAAAGTAAGACACTTCAAAATAATTGTACTTATTTAGCATTTTTGCCTTTAATAGATTCTGACTGGGTACAATAATAATATTTCTCTCACCAGTTTCATTGCTGGGATCTGGGGACTCAGCAGCTTCCTGGTCCTCTGTGGATGTTTCAGGGACCTCTGGACTTGTTGCTGACCTCTCTGTCAAAGGATAAAACAATTGTCATGACTACAATACACCTGTCACACAGTAACGCAATCTCTCATTCATAACTGTTCATAAACTATTAAATAGTTCAAGAAAAATGTATTTGTTTAACAGTCTGGGAGTTTAAAGACAGACTCCGTTATTGTCTATGTTTTAGGAGTCGTGATAGTATCACACTTTGAAATTACTCCATCAGTCCAGTAAATAAAAGTCTGTAGTCAAAATTTTACTTAAATAATTGTACTGATATTAAAACATTTCACTTACCAGTTTCATTACTGGCTTCTGGAGGCACAGTAGATGTTGTGTCCTGTGTGGATGTTTCTTGCACAGCTACAAGACTTTCTGGCCTCTCTGTTAAAATGTTAAAGTTAGTGTTAAAGTGTTAAAGTTGAAAGAACTGTCACAGTCACAATGCATCTGTCACACACTGCTGTTAAAACGCAACACAAAATGGTTCAAGAAAAGTTCCAGTTGTTTCATAATCTGGCTCTTACTGGGTCAGTATGATCATCTTTCACTCACCAGTTTCATTGCTGGGATCTGGGGACTGAGCAGTTTCCAGGTCTTGGTTCGGTGTTTCATGGACCTCAGAAATTGTTGAGATCACTATTGAAAGATAAAAGAATTGTCACAACCACAATTCATCTGTCAGACAGGGAAACTTCTGGTTTACTGCAGTTATAACAGTTCAAGAAGAAAAAATCAGTTGTTCTAACTCTCAGGGTTTTGGCTATCATTTATATTTGATATGATAATATTTTACTCACCGGTTCCATTGCTGGTATGTTGGACCACAACAGATGTCGGGTCCTGGGTGGATGTTTTTTGGTCAGGTTGAAGCATTTCTGTCGTCTCTGTAAAATGAATAAAGAATTATCACAACCATGATGCATCTATCACACAGTGAATCCATATTAAAAGTTTTTTAACTGCTGCTATTAAAAAAAATGTTGGTTGGATATGTCTTTGTCAGTATTTAGTTGCAAATAAATAGTGCATGTTCTAGTTATAATCACATATAGTAAAACAGCATGTGGACACACCTATGTAACATGCCGTAGGTCAAAGCTGTGGAGAAAGTAGCTCCACAAAATCAGATGTGTTCATTTTAAAAGAAGTGGTACCTATAATTTGGTTAAACCAAAGATTCATTTTTAGCGTGATTTGAGTGTAGTTGCTACATCTCCACATCTCTACAATTAACCTGGTGTGTAAACAGTTATTTAACTGTTATAACTGATTAAACTGATGACCAGTAAAAAACTCTTTAAAGCTACAAATGAACAAACTCAGCAATTTATTTTAAAAAAGTACATTGAATGCATTTGAAACATGTTTTTTTTCTTGTAAAAGTTTAGATATGAATTATTTTTAAGTGCTGGATACATTAAAACAGAACATTATTTAAAATATTGTCATGCTAAATACAAACAGGTGACCATTGTGAAAATGTACTCTCTTACCTTCCACTGTCCCGACAGCAGCTTTTCCTGTATTGAAGATGAATAATTGTGTGTTAACTCACTGGAATTCTTCATTCTTCACTATTAAAATAAAAATGTCCTGACAGCTGTGACGGTGCGCAGGATTCATCCATAAGGGCTGCTTTATTACAAACAATTCCACTGTAGAAACTTGAATCTGTGTGTAACAGCTGATCTCTTCATATACAGCCAAGGGTGTAGAGGTGTTGCAGAACACCTTATCGCACTTATCGTTTCAGCTGCTGTGTGATGCTGCAGGTATTTAATAAAGTCAAAGGAAAGAATCTGATGGTCTGTGGGAAACAGAACATCCTCAACATCCTGTATTACATTCAGGGACACCTGAACGACATTAATGTAAAATTCAGACATTAATCTAACACGTTTCAGACCTGCCTGAGTCACATTAATAGCTATAGTCTATTCTGACAGACATTTCAGTAGATTATGTTATCGATGTGAAAATACTAGAGAAGTAAAAGTAAATAATAAAATACATGGAAGTTGGTTTGTGATTGAGGAGAGCGCTGTGTGTGCGCACCTCTGCTAATTAAAGCCGCGCAATTTGAGGCTTTTGTGCTCTCTGCAGTTTTCATTATGGACCAATCTGTGTGCTGAAATATGGAGAAAAGCACAAAACACTGGAAACAGCTCCGCTCACTGTAAATATTAACTTTAAGTTAATATGTGTTAAGTTCCACTCTGTTACATTAAAATACCAGTTTTGAGGACCAGAAATATGCTTTCTGTGATTCACAGAAAACCTCCTGGCTCAGCTTTCTGTACAAAAGCCATGAAAAATGTATTATTTGTTGTTTTGTTGAACATGTACTTTTATTGTTTGTAAAATGTATTGAGTCACTAAGTGACTTTACAGTCACAGTAAACTTACTTAATTAGTATTTTTGCCTTCAGTGGTGTAGCTGGAGACAGGAAAGGTAGTGATGTTGCAGTTATTTGCTGTGAGCTTTAACCACTAAGCCAACAAGTCGCCCCTGAAACATCCTTTTATGCAGATTCATGAAACATCTGGAGAGAATCTCTTGGTATTGGTTGTGGTTGTGGATGTTTTCATGAGGATAGAAACTTTCTGTCTCTTAGCATGAAAATACATCATCAGGACTAATATTGTTGGTAGAATCACACTCTGGAAAGAACTTGAATATGTATGATGCACAACTAGATTAACATTATCAGTCAAATGTACAGAAATATTAATATACCACACCTAAAGAAATATAAAGAATGTCAATTCAAGTCAAAGATTTAAATTTATATCAGACCACCAAAATACAGTATAAATACATCACAATAAATACAATATTTGTGACTTCTTACCTTTTTTGCCTTTGCGTCTGATATAGATGATGATGATGATGATGATGATGATGATGCTCACAACCAGAATCACTGGTATTAAGATGTACATCGATGTCTGAACCCGTGCAAAAACTGAATGAAAGAATAAATAATTAAAACGACAAATGGTTTATAAGGACACTGTATTGTATTCCACTCTGAGGTGCCCCAATACAGACAAATAATAAACTCAAAGCTCGTCATTTAGTCATTTAATGCCTGTTAGAACATGTTTTGTAACTCCTATGAGGACACTGAGTACATTGTCATGTTTAGGAAAAACAGTAAGATGCATTAATACATTAAATGTGTTACAGCAGATATTTGTTGGAGTGATAACTCACTATTGATGATGTAGGGATTGGAGACTTTTTCACTGCTTTCGAAGCTGACTGGGTTTTCAAACACACAGCTGAACCACGGCTCCTTGTTTTCCTAGAAATTGGGAGAAAAACAATATTAGTTGAAAGTTCATAAACCAAACGTACAGATTTTTTGAGGAGCTCATTTTGTCTTTTTACAGTATGTCCAGATTACCAACAATAACATCAGGGACAACACAGTGATGTGGCTACTTAGTCATTTAGTCATCAGCTTTTCTTCTGGTTTATTCTTGCAACATGATTTATCGGATGAGACACACAAACATCATTATCCTGTGTATACCTTTGTTATTTGGTGCTCCTTGGTTGAAGACAACGTGATGTCACCTGACGTCCACCTGTAGGTGACCGGTTCAGCACCTGTGGTGCTGCCATTACAGGTGAGGACACAGTAGGTCATCTCAGGCTCACACCTTACGGAGACGGTGGGTTGAGGGACAGGAGCTGATAGAAAATGAAACAAAAATGAATTTAGGGCTGTTTTGATAAACTAAGACAAACTTCATACACAGTTCCTCCACTTACAGATAACCAGGAGTTCAGTCTTGCTGTCGACTTTGCCGTTGATCTCTACTGTGTAGGTGCCACTGTCGTTTCGAGTCAGTCCTGTGATCGTCAGCGCTCCAGTCGAAGTGTCCAGCTTACCACGATCTGTAAAAATGCACAGGTTTAGCTTCTAAATACAGGGATAATGAATGAATAATTCTGTGGATTTGGTATAAAGCAGCTGTGTGCACAGCTCCAAGTCTTAAACAGTATTGGGTGCACAGTTGTGGCAAAGATGAAACAAACAAACAAAACATCGACACTCACAGATCTATCTTCTTATTATTTATGGTGGACAGAAGCGTGCTGATGATGGCTTTTGGCTGAAATGTGTCAGTTTGTCCACCACAAATAATAAGAAATCTTTGGATTGCAACATATTCAGATGTTTGGGGATTATCTGCACAATTTAAGGGCTTCTTTGATCAAAACACATAAAAGTGAACCTTATTTTGCAGTATACCTTTAAAGGGCCTTATTATTTTAATAAAGGTGAAAATTCAGGGTTAGCATTAATTGTATTTGTCAAATTGAACAGGTTATACTCCTTAAAGAACTCAATTCATGCAGATCACACATTAAATCCCCTGTATTATAATACAACCCATTAATTTAGCCAGAATCTGGGATATTAAATACTGTAAAGGAATCCCTTAAAATACAATTAATTTACAACAGAAAATATTTAGACCCCTAATTTAAACTAAAATCTCAACCTATTGTATTTGTCAAACTTATATATTCTTAAAAAAAAACTAAATTCATGCAGAAAACACATTCAAAACCTTTGTATATAATCCATTAATTTAGCCAAAATCTGGGACAAACCTCTTATATATATAATTTACAACAGAAAATATTAAGACCCCTAATTTAAACCAAAATCTCAACCTAAATTTGTCAAAAACTTCACATTAATGTGTTAAATGAGGGGAAAGTATTTTAATCATTGATCTCTGGCTACCAAACACCTTGATTTAGATTAAAGTGGTACCTCTGAACTGTCGGTAGGAGGAGGTCTCGCCTCCATACCAGTCCATGGCAATATCGAGTCCATGTTTCCACTCTATGCTGGTGATGGGATTCACTACAGAGTCTGGTGTGAGAACAGCTTCGTCACCTATTTTCCCGTAGAGTGTTTTTTCTGCAAAATAAAATAAAATGAAAAGAAGTGGGAATATAGACAAAGTCAAATATCACAATATTATACCTCGATATTGATATTCCGACAATATTGTAGGGATGACTATTGATGCTTTCACAAAGTATTTACACAATTAGATTTTTGATAAATAATCATCAGTAATGTGGATATAATGACTAATTGGAGTTCAGAATATTACATCACTTTACTCTTACTTTACTCATGCCATATTACAATATTACGATATCCAAAATCAGTTAAAATTTCACAAAACTTACCACTGGCTCTCACTGCGGTCCAGAACAGGAAGCACAACAGCCACATCTTCCTGGCTTAAATAGAAGACATGTAAATTCACAGTGATTCTGTTGATATTTAAAAATATTTCAAGTATATAGAGCTTTATAAATGTATTCAGAAAGTGAAAAAGCAGGATAGCTTGCCACTGACAGCCGAAGCTGAGAGTGAAGGTGAGAGGTGAAAGCAGCAGAAAAAAAAAACAGAGGTGCATCACTTACAGTACGTGCTTATGACTGACGGCTTGATCCCATCCAGGTGTATCTGCGTTGCATTCCGGCTGTGACGCAGGCGCCGGCGCTGATTGCGGCCACTCTAGTCAATGCTTATGATTCCACCAGACAGCGTGTTTCAGAAGTGTCCCAGAAGCGGCTCCCTTAGTGTTTATACACTGAAAATATAAAACCATTAAAAAAAAAAAAGAGTGGACCAACAAATTATTTATGACTGGACTTTAGTTTTTGGGCTCCACATATCTGAACAAACTCTCAGAAAACTGGAGGTCTGCTCACTTCTTTTAAATCACAGCTCAAAACTTTCCTGTTAAATAACATCTGGGAGGATTCATTCATATCTTTCACTTAACTGTCATTTTTATTCTTCTGTTTATTCCATTTTCATGTCTATATTCTATTTTACACTTTTCTGAAAATCCTACATGTGTCTTTATATATTTCCCGTGTTTTTAAAAAGCAGACGAAGTGTAATTTGGACAGATATTGAACTGTGTCTCTAAGCCTCCCAGTGTTTTCAATGTGGTGACTGAACATTGGAACTACTGAGAAACACGACAAGACGTCGTCATGTAAGGACATGTTCACCATTTTTCAACTGCGTCTTAAAACAACAGTCAGGTGTCCATATGAACAGTGAAAGAGCTTTTCCTTGCTGTGATCATTCCTCCTATTCATACTGTATATTAAGTGTCCAAACAGTCATTTAGTGCAGAAATGCATATCAAGTGGATATCTACGACATTTACAGTCTTTTTAGCATCAAATTCCCTCTTTGTGTTTCCTCGGACAGTGTTTCCCTGTTGAACTGTGGTGGAAGTATAGCAACAAAAAGAGGAACTTTGGCACTAAAAAGACTGTAACGTTGAAAGATATCTACTTGATTTGACTCATTTGGACGAATAAAGCTTCATTTGAACTCATTTGGATGCTGATGCTTCATATTAGCTTCAGATAAACTTTTAAATACATGTTTGCACAGAAGGAGGACTGTGGATTTTGTCCCCCATTACTTACATTATAAATACATTATGAAGGGATCTTCTAATGGTCAGTATGAACCCATTAGTATGAACAGGAGGGATGATTATGGCAGGTGGAGGGAGACAGTAATAAAAACACTGTTCAACTACTGGCGATCAACTCACCTCAACTACTACTCTACACACATAAACTCATTTACAAAATGGCGGAAAATGTTGTCACCGTTAGCTGTGAGTTCACTTTTAGCTCCAAACGACACTTTTAACAACCAAAAGGGCAGATTTCTGCTGTTTCTAGAGCAGCTAATCTAAGTTAGCGCTAACAACATGAACAAAGAGCCATTAAAGTGTCAAGCACTGAAAACTGTCGGTTACATTACCTTTGTATGGAGAAAATCTCTGACATCTTGAGGGCAGGTTAAAGTGAAAGTAAATTAACTACATACCAGGAAATAGGAAGGAACAGAGGAGGTGTTACACTATATTCTGTCAACTGTCACATTTTGTGACGTGACCAGCAGCAGGTGTTACACTCTCTGTGACAGTGTAACAGATAGGTAGATAGATAGATAGATAGAAAGTGAGATATCTGACAGAATAAAGTCGCTGACTCTCCGGTTCAATGTATTTACCTTAAAGGTGAGAATACGCGCGCACTCCAAATTAGGGGCGGGTACCTGAGGACAGGCTGATTAGCAGGATGGGTTCTGAGACACAACACGGTTACTAACAATTAACGAATCTTGGTAGAATT
Source organism: Scomberomorus guttatus (assembly GCA_038419695.1). Lineage (NCBI taxonomy): Eukaryota > Metazoa > Chordata > Actinopteri > Scombriformes > Scombridae > Scomberomorus > Scomberomorus guttatus. The sequence continues at coordinate 14,826,505 of CM076468.1, read as the reverse complement.
CTGACAACAAAAAGCTTTGTCAACTATTTCAAGGCTGTTTTTACAGCACAAAAAAGAAAAATGTCAAAGCAGAAATAAATACAGAAAGAAACAAACTGTGAAAACAATCCACCACTGAAGACATTACTTGATTCTCTAGATCTGCATGAAGGAGCAATGGACTGTAAATATGTGGGTGGATTTCTAAAACAGACAAATGTCCAGGGAGTGTGGTTCCCTGCAGGTTTACAAATGAAGATCTGACTATACGGAGCATAAAATGTATGATAATGAATATGATGTCCATCTGGAGGGTCGTGTTTAATTCTATCAATGACATTTAATATTATACTGATGAATTTAATGACAATGTTGAACTGGATAATAGATTTTCGTTAATACATCACCTGTACAAGTCTTGTGCAAACATCTCTAAGATCAATAAATATTTAAATGCATTTAAAAGTAAACTCAAATTGATAGCCTTATCTGAGACAAGAGAAAGGTATTGATTTGCATATTGAGGGTTATGAGTGAGTTGCATTAAATCAATAGAACCAACAAGAGGGGAGGGGGAGTGGCTCTGTATGTAGACAGTGACTTGAAAGTTCAAGACATTGTATAAAAGAATAATTAGACTATATGAAGTTGTCAGATAATAGGTTTCCTTAATTTATGGTGAATTATTGTGTATGGCTTTTGATTTTTTTTCTCATGTTACTGTAAGTATTGGTAATTAAGTAATTGTAATTGACTATTTTTATTAGGTTTTGAGTTAGGGGCAGGCAAAATAAGATTTTCTTCTCTTCTTTCGGTCATGGAAAGTGTAAACCCAGTCGTGCTTTGCTCGTGAATTGCTTTTTTTTTCTGGAGCTGTGAATTACCATGACAACAAATATTGAATGGATAAATAACGAACTAGTACTTCAGTGTTAATGCTGTTGGTATAATAATGTATTTGTGTCGAACATACTATGTGGTGTCTATGTGATGATGAAGCTGTATAGAATTGTGTCTCTGAGGGTTGCAGTTCTCACCACCGCCCCAGATGCCCCCTATACTCTTTAATTAATATTTACTATATTACTGACCCTGACCAGTCTCAGTCCTCATGCCTAAACATAAACAACCCAACCAACGAAGGCATCCAGTATTAGCCAATCAGAGGCAAAGTAGAGCGGGACATGACTTTGCCATCGTGGGGGAAAAAAAATGCTTTACTTTCACTTTCTCTTACGTGGTGGCGCAGATTATTTTCTCCATCCAAAGGTAATGTAACCGACAGTTTCCAGTGTTTGACACTTTAATGGCTAAAAGTGTCGTTTGGAGCTAAAAGTGAACTCACAACTAACGGCCGAAACATTTTCCGCCATTTTTTAGATGAGTTTATGTGTGTGTCTACAGGTGAATATAGACCTGTTTATATTTATACTACAGTTCATACTAATCTCTTTATACAGATATCTGCTAAATCGTCGATAGCCGATGGGTTGGTTGGGATTGGTTCATACTGACCATTACCAGACACACTATAATATAGTTGTAAGTATATGTTAAAAGGACGGTTTCACAATTTTTCAAGTCTGTCTTAAAACATCAGTCAGGAGCCCAAATGAACAGTGAAACTGACCATTAGAAGATCCCTTCATAATGCACTTACAATGGAAGTGATGGGGGACAAAATCCACAGTCCTCCTTCTGTGCAAAAATGTCTTTAAAAGTTTATCTGAAGCTAATATGAAGCTTCAGCATCCAAATGCACTACTTTTTTTTAAAGAGGAAAATATTGCACTTTTTACTCCACTCCATTTATTTGACAGATTAATGGAGTTTATTGTAGTTAGTTTGCGGATTGTGATTTTACATTTTGAAAAAGCATATTTATAAAATACAATGCAGTGTTAAAGATCAAACCAGTGCTCCCCGACCTTTTTGGCTTGTGACCTCTGTGACAAAAAAGCTTCATGTAGTTGGGACCTCTTTACTTTACACGTGGTTTCATTTATAGAATTGCTAGAAATCCATAGAGGTACAATTATTGTTATACTATATTATTATACTATATTTCACTGAAAAGCAAATATGAGCCTAGAGAAATTTCTAATAAACACAGCAAGAGAACATTTAGTTTTTGTCTCTTCTTTCCTTTCTTAACCTTTGGGGTGTCTGAACCTTACAGGTTGGGAACCACTGGACTAAATAAACCACCAGCTACTTAATCATTTTTTAAATTTTTAATCTTTTAGTTAATTATTAATTTAAATTTAAAAAAAAATTGGATCCTTCCATTGTTTCTTTTTGAAGGTGTGTGTATTGTGTCTGGTTGGCACTTCTGGCTCCTATGTATGGAGGGTTTTAAGGGCTGAAACTAAATCTATAAATACATAAATAATTATATAATAAAATGCTTAAATGAATGAATGAATAAATAAATAATTATGTAATTTAATGCTTAATTGTCACCATAAAAAATAAATGTAACATTTATATATTTAATGTCTGATTAAATTTGTGATTTATTTATTTATGGTGACAATTAAGCATTCAATTAAGCAAATTATGTATCTATTCATTTATTTAAGCATTTTATTATTATAATTATATATTTAAGAATTTAGTTATATAAATACATAAATAATGATATATTTAATTTTGGCACTTAAAACCCTCCATAGTCAAACAGCAGAAGGAAATTTTTTATTGATTTATTTTTTCTTCTGCTCCTCTTTCTGCATGTTTTTGTTTTAGAGGCACCAGTAAATCAAAGCACCTCTGTCTTAAGGAACTGAGCTTCTCTCTTTATGACAATAACTGAAACATTTAATAAAATATGAATAAAATGACAGCTGCTCAGTCAGAATGTATGTAATATAGGTGAACTGCTTGCTCTTATTCTTTTGCTGCTTTCACTTCATCCTTCACTCTCAACTTTGGCTGTCAGCAGAAACCTTTCCTACTTTTTAACTTAATACATTCATAAATCTCTATATCTCTTGAAACATATTTTTAAATATCAACCAAATCACCATGAATTTACGTGTCTTCCTTCTATTTAAGCCTAACTGAGAACAGGAAGATGTGGCTGTTTCACTTTCTGTTATGGACCGCAGTGACAGTCAGCGCCAGTAAGTTTTGGACAATTTAAACTGTTATAAATTTTTAAGTGACACGTTGAGAAAATTATAATATTGTATATTTCCATGCATGTTTTGTGTTATATTTTTTGGTTTCAATTTTAATTTTGTGACCACACCCTCAGGTTAGATAGATAGTCTAACTTCTGTTTACCACTGTTACAAGAGGAAATGTGTAATATAAGCCTATAACTGTGAACAGTTAGCTGTGAACAGTTTTATAAATCTAGTTTAAGTAATAGTGATGTAATGAAGGGTCAGAAGTAATTTGTAAAGAGGCTAAAATTAGAAATAGACTAGAATCAGTGATGGAAATTAGCTTAGGCTCTTGGGTAACACTTTAAGTCCATGTAATCATTCCTCCTGTTCATACTGACCATTAGAAGATCCCTTCATAATGCACTTACAATGGAAGTGATGGGGGACAAAATCCACAGTCCTCCTTCTGTGCAAAAATGTCTTTAAAAGTTTATATGAAGCTAATATGAAGCTTCAGTGTCCAAATGAGTCAAATCAAGTAGATATCTTTCAACGTTACAGTCTTTTTAGTGCCAAAGTTCCTCTTTTTGTTACTATACTTCCACCGCAGCTCAACAGGAAAACACTGTCCGAGGAAACACAAAGAGGGAACATTTCAGTAATTAAACAGATAAATTTGCATTCACTTGTATTTATTTTATTTTATTTTGCAGAAGAACCACTCTACGGGAAAATAGGTGACAAAGCTGTTCTCACACCAGACTCTGTGGTGAATCCCATCACCAGAATAGTGTGGACACATGGACTCGATATTGCCATGGACTGGTATGGAGGCGAGACTTCCTCCTACCGACACTTCAAAGGTACCACTTTAATCTAAATCAAGGTGTTTGGTAGCCAGAGATCAATGATTTTATACATTAGTTTGAAGTTTTTGATACATTCAGTTTTAGATTTTGGTTTAAATTAAAAATTTTGATATTTTCTGTTGTAGATTCATTTTATTTTTTAAAAGCATAACCCAAAAAGTTTGACAAACACAATTACTGTAATGTAATCCTTGAACTTTCACCTTTAAATTAAAATATTATGACCCATTAAAGGTATACTGTTAAATAAGGTTCACTTTCATGTGTTTTGGTCAAAAAAGCCCTTTAATTGTGCAGATAATCCCAAAACAACTGAATTTATTGCAATCCAAAGATTTCTTATTTATGGTGGACAAATGGACACATTTAAGCCAGAAGCCATCATCGGCATGAGTGTCGGTGTTTTGTTTGTTTGTGTGATCTTTGCCACAACTGTGCACCCAATACTGTTTAAGACTTGGAGCTGTGCACACAGCTGCTTTATACCAAATCCACAGAATTATTCATTCATTATCCCTGTAAAACCCAATTAAATACTTTAATTACATAATTATCAGTGGGTAAATGAATGGAATTAGGGTTATAAAAAAGGGATGCACTTGCTTTTTCTGTGGGAAATCAAAACTAGACTTTTTGTCTGAAAATCAGCTGTTCTACAAACATTTTTAGTGTTTTAAAGTGCATATTTCTCCAGCTGCCCACTCTGAAGTGACCAACACTGGAAATAAGTGGCTCTAGCTGACAACATACTGTAAGACGACTAAAAATCCCTGTTTAGAAGCTAAACCTGTGCATTTTTACAGATCGTGGTATGCTGGACACTTCAACTGGAGCGCTGACGATCACAGGACTGACTCGAGACGACAGCGGCACCTACACAGTAGAGATCAATGACAAAGTCGCCAGCAAGACTGAACTCCTGGTTATCTGTAAGTGGAGGAACTGTGTATGAAGTTTGTCTTAGTTTATCAAAACAGCCCTAAATTCATTTTTGTTTCATTTTCCATCAGCTCCTGTCCCTAAACCCACCGTCTCTGATTGGTGTGAGCCTGAGATGACCTACTGTGTCCTCACCTGTAGTGGCAGCACCACAGGTGCTGAACCGGTCACCTACTGGTGGACGTCAGGTGACATCACGTGGCCTTCAACCAAGGAGCACAAAATAACAAAGGTATACACAGGATAATGATGTTTGTGTGTCTCATCAGTAACAGATAAATCATGTTGCAAGAATAAACCAGAATCTAGTTTTTAAATTTATTCACATATTCAGGCATCAGTTGGTGACCAGCTGAGGCAGAATCCAGGCTGTGCAGTTTAGGATATTTAGACAGTTTAGAATATTTCTGAAATTAGCTTTAACTATTGGTATATTAAATGTGGTGTGCATTGTCCCTGGTAAATAAACAATAAATAATTAAATAAACTGAACAGCAACATTAAACAACCCTGCAGAAAAAAAAGATTTCAGATCATAGAAAGGGCCAGACTTGTCTCTGTAAAGTCATAAAAAGTGACAACAACAGCTGCATTTGGATACAAGGTTGGACATTTTTATTTTGATCCAATTAACAGGCAACTGTTGAGATAATCTGATATTTTATATGAGCTCCATAGTTTCACAAAACATTCAACGATATTTCATTTAAACCTTCAGTGTTCAGACATTTTTAAAACTCCACAAGTGTCATGACAATAGTAATAAAGCATCACATTAATTAATTTGTAAATTCATTTATTAATTCTTGTATGTATTGTACAATTAGATATAATTTAATAAAATGCTGTGACTTTTTGTCCTCTATACACCAGACGTGGCAGTTACAGCGTTTTTGTATCTTTTTTGTTTCCCAAACATTGTGATAAAAATGTGATATTAGAAAACTTGACAGATTTCTCTGTTAATTACTTTATAGCTTTTTGTGATACAGAGAAAAATTCAAAAAGATGTTAGAGATTGCCCAAATAAGGTTTTAGTATTCTACCAAAGCATACGAGTATACTATAATTTATACTGGATAATTCAATCTTGCAGATGTGGCCACATCACTGTGTTGTCCCTGATGTTATTGTTGGTAATCTGGACATACTGTAAAAAGACAAAATGAGCTCCTCAAAAAATCTGTACGTTTGGTTTATGAACTTTCAACTAATATTGTTTTTCTTTTAATTTCTAGGAAAACAAGGAGCCGTGGTTCAGCTGTGCGTTTGAAAACCCAGTCAGCTTCAACAGCAGTGAAAAAGTCTTCAACCCCTTCATCAATAGTGAGTTATCACACCAACAAATATCTGATGTAACACATTTAATGTATTAATGCATCTTACTGTTTTTCCTAAACATGACAATGTATTATTTGTCAGTATTGGGGCACCTCAGAGTGGAATACAATACAGTGTCCTTATAAACCATTTGCTGTTTTAATTATTTATTCTTTTTTTTTTTGTAGGTGATCGGACATGGATGTACATCCTGATAGCACTTGTATTTATTCTGGTTGTGTGCATCATCATCATCTATTTCAGATGCAAAGGCAGAAAAGGTAAGAAGTCACAAATATTGTATTTATTTTGATGTATTTATACTGTATTTTGGTGGTCTGATATAAATCAAATCTTTGACTTGAATTGACATTCTTTATATTTCTTTAGGTGTTGTATATTAATATTTCTGTAAATTTGATTGATAATGTTAATCTAGTTGTCTAAACTCTGGGGACAGAAAGCAGACCTGTCCCAGGCCACCTGAGAGGTCTGGATGGTTCATAACGTAGCAGCAGATCAGAAATGTATTTTGTCCCTAAACCATTCAGTGCTTAATGATATAATCCAGTCTTATTGAGGCAACGTTACAGTCTACAAGTCTACTGAAAATAAATGCATGGACAAGTTTTTCCAAATCCTGCTGAGACATAAGTCCTTTAATTCTTGATATATTCTTCAGGTGATAGTAGGCTGGCTTTGTAATTGTCTTAATGTGGCCGTTGAAATTCAGGTCTGAGTCCATGACTACACCATGATTTCTGGCTTGATTTGTGGTTTTTAACATTATTGATTGTAGCTGAGCTCTGACTTTTAATCGTTCTTCCTTGGCTCCAAAAACAGTTACTTCAGTTTTGTCTTTGTTTATTTGAAGAAAATTCTGGCACATCCAATCATTGATTTGTTCAAAACAGTTACTCAGTCCTCGTATTGGAGCATAGTCCCCTGGTGATATGGTTATGTAAATTTGTGTGTCGTCTGCATAGCTGTGGTAACATAGTTTGTTGTTTTCCATAATCTGAGCCAGATGGAGCATGTAGATGTTGAACAGAAGAAGTCCCAGAATGGAGCCTTGGGGAACTCCGCATATCATTTTTGTCCACTCAGATGTGTAATTACCTATAGACACAAAGTAGTCCCTGTCCTTTAAGTAGGATTCAAACCAGTTTAGTACTGTGCCAGATAGTCCCACCCAGTTTTTCAGTCTGTCTAGTAATGCAGCACTGAGATCCAGAAATACCAATAGTGAAATTCTGCCACTGTCAGTGTTCAAGTGGATGTCACTGAAGACCTTAACAACAGCAGTCTCAGTGCTGTGATCGAAATCCTGACCAAAAGACATCAAAATGGTTGTTTAGTGCCAAGAAGTTGTTCAGCTGTTGAAAAACTGCTTTTTAAATGATTATACTTAAAAACGCGAGGTTTGATATGGGCCTATAATTGTTCATTAATGAGGTGTCTAGATTGTGAAGAGTGGCTTGATGACGGCAGTTTTCAGGGCCTGTGGGAAGACACCTGAGAGAGTGTTTACAGTTGACAGCCAATAATAAAGCGTATTTTATACTTTCCGTGTTCACAAGTACGCGAGGGTCCGCGTGACGTAAATTTCGTCAGAGGGTGTGCACATAGGCTCTATGTGGACATCTGCATACCTCCAAAATGTTGTCAGTATGCTACAAGGGCACCTACTGTTCGTCCGTCCACCAAGTGGACTCCAGAAAGTAGTATAAACAGAACTACTACACGTCCATGGTGTCCGCAGCTGTCTGTGTACGCGTCTGCTTGGGAGTATATTCAGGCCTTAAGACAGAACAAGTGTAGACAGTAAACAGTAAAAACTATTTGAGACAAATGCACATGACAAATAAAAATTATTAAAATGTAATAAAATAAAATAGATCTAAAAGTTATAATAATAATGAAATATAGTGAAATAAAAACTAGGTTAAAAACCTAGATAAAATAGATTAAAAACAATTAAAAAAAAACAAAATTGTTAGTGGTTTTAGATTCTTATTTATGAAACAAAATAACTACAATATTACATTCTTAATTCATTTTTACAGCATGCAGCAGTGTTGCTGTACCTTAATGTTGGTCAGCAGTACAGAGCTAATAAATGTTAAGTTAGATTACTTAAAGGTGCAGAATTAGATTTTCTGCTGTTGTTAGTGATTGTAAGTACAATATTCACTCTCCATTTAATTGTTTTGGTCTCCACCAACTTCTGAAAAAAATATTTGGCACCTTGGCTGCTAAATGTTCCACTTTATTCACTGGGTCATCACTTACTTTGTCTGCTGTTACAGTATGTGCTGGGCAGGTAGCATACAGGAGGTTTATCTGAGCTTTTTAAAAAAAAAACAACAACAATGAGCTAAAAGAGGCAAGAAAAAAAAAACTCTAGCGCTGGAGGGACCTGCAGAATTCTTTATGGGTTGGTCATTATGACCGACACCTTTCACATTACGCAGTTATCCGATACATTGTTCATATAAAAATATAGATTAGTGCACCTTTAATGCCCCTTAAAAATAAAATAATCACTGTTAGTGTTGTTTTATCTTTCTCAATTTGCTCAAGCAGGCATTAAACCACAATGGCAGTTCAAGGGAGACAGTGGAAAATGGTATGAGTTCAAATACACGGTAAGTTATCGGCGGGGGGGGCTTTATATTTAACTGAGAAACTTTGCCTAATAATAATAAATACATTTCGGCATTATTATAATTTGAATGGCCTTTTTTCCGCAGTGGGGCACAACTGAATGCTCAGTAAACAGCGATGACATTGAGAGGAAGTACCAGCAAAACCCCAAAAGCAAAATGCCCTTCACTGTGAACAGAGAGTACTACGAGCTGGACTTTGAAGGTTGAGTTATGTTTTAAATACTGTGATAAGAGAAAAAATGGTAAACTCTAACTGCTATTAGAGTTTAGTTGTGGTGAGTTTAAAGTAGCTGTTGATGCCCAGAGGAATTTCCTTGAAAGACCTGCTCCATTTAAACCCAACAAAATATTCATGAATTATTCATTTATTACTGGAAATATTATTCTTCTAACATGTTGTATTGTATGATAGCCTGTAGAGAAATTTCCCTTTTTTGCATCTTCAGTGGACCTGGTCTACGCTGACTAAAAGACTCTATGTTACATGTAAAGGAATATAATTTCACATTTTTGGAAATTTGCTTATTTGTTTACTTGCCAAGAGTTAGACGAGAAGATTTATATACTACTTTCATATTAGTAAATATGTTCAGCAAGCAGTCGGTTAGCTTAGCTTAGCTTAGCATAAAGTCTGGAAGCATGAAGAAACCACAACTTATTGTTTTTACATTTTGGGTTTTGTACGGATTAAACAAACAAGATATAATAGTTTAATTAGTGAGCTTTAAAGGTTCAAGTAGGCAGATTTTATCTTTGGACAGAGCTAGGCTAGATTATGCTAAGCTAAGCTAACTGTCTGCTCACTGTAACAATTGGATGTGTACAACAAACACTATCCCTACTCCACCTATTAGTAGAGCCAAATTATCTAGTTCTTTCTATGCTCCTCCTGGGAAATTTATGCACTAGTTTATACACTGAACAGCTAATAAAGAATCTTAGCTATAATATACTGTAGCTTCCTTAAAAAAGACTCCCGAAACACCACATGGAAAATTCAATTCTATTTTATTTACTTATTTTCCACAGCAATGATCCAAACCAACCTGATGACCAAGAGTTCACGCAAGGTCAGACGTGTGTTGGTGTGAGCACCGAAGAGGATTTCGAAGACTTCAAGAAGACAATTGTGCAATACCATACTCTATGCTTTAATTGGACATTCATTTATTTTGTGTGTTTGGGGAATGCTTTTTATTTTTGGCTTTCAATCGGTTTGCCTCTACATTGGCCTCTTAATGGGAAATCTAACATTGTGTTTGCATTAGAGGGGAATACAGGATACGATTAAATCATAGGGTTTATATCAAAAGGCTTTAATTCTGCTTAAAATCCCCAAATACTTCCTAACAAACCTGCACTCAGATATTGTACTGTACCACTTTGCTTTTTTACAAAATCCCAGTTTGAATTGCTCATCCTAATAAGTGATGCCATCATAATTTGATTGATTTGTCACATAAGACACATACTTACTGCACACTGCCACAGCAGAAGGATGCAAATAATTTATAATGCTACCGAATTTGAAAAAGAAAATACAGACTAATATTTGATGTTACATTCATGCTGCAACATGTTGACACATTGCCAAACCTCCTTGCGTTTAAAACTCAAACTTTCCCAGTGTAAGAAAAGTTATTTGCCATCTCAAGAATGTTCAACAATTTTGTGCGAAAACATTTAAAACACACCCAAACTCCGCCTGTTTTTCCAAAATTATAAATAGAAAAGCTTGACTGAGCTGAGTTGAGCTGGTCTCCAGGAACTCACGAGCCAAGACAACAGCCTGAAACTGCTGGACTCCTGTTGACCAGTGGTTCAACACCACTATATGACGAAGACTCACCTGTAACATGGCCCAAGTCTGGCCGCAACACATCACTGTATAATTGCAGTTTAACTCTCTGTAGCAACAAAACATGGCTTTATGATTAACGGTTGATGTCGAATAATGTTAAAATGAAAAGATAATTTCTTTAGAGAAGTTGATTTAGCTTTCCCTTAGCATTCCCTGTTGCAATACGTTAGCCTCAGGAACAATTTTAAGGCCTTATTTTCATTTTTATTTATTACTTTATACTTTATTGTGTATCGTTAAGATGTTTGTCTGTTAATAAATGTTTTATTTTATTCTAAGAAGTTGTGCGATTTCTTTGAGCAACAGTAAACAGAGGTCACTGCTTGGAGAAGAGCTAACGGTTATGAGACTGATTAATTGACCAAATTGAGAATTAAATTCAAGCTGTAATGTTTCCTCCGGACATTAAAGGTTATTTGTAGGAGGTGGTGCCCAGACGAGGTTTTATATTAGTAAAAGTATTAATGTTCCAACACAAACAGTGGAAATTAAACATGATTACATGTGCAGTAATTGTATTCAAACATATGAAGATATTCAAACTTGATTATACGTGTAGTCAGGGTGCAAAATTAAATTTTGTGCTAATTTTGTGACCTGTGTGTAGCATGTGTCCCTCACAATCCCTGCTTTTGATTATTCTTAATCAATCACAAAATTGAACACTCAGAGAATGGGGGAGGGGAACCCCACTCTGTCAGGGGCTTGACTGAGCTGTGCCCCAAGATCATAGTGGTTCTTATTGACACTCTTTTCTGGTGAGGAAATCAAGAGCAGTCAGACTACATGCACACAGAAGATGAACTCTTTAATGAATATGTCATTTTGGAAGGAGTAGTAAAAAAAAAAAAAGTAGAGTTGCTCAATTTCCAATAATTTGCTTTACAAACACTGTCTGAGGGAAATAATGTAATAGAAATGTCGATAGCTTTATGATCACATAAGGGACAGGGAAGATGCTTCACTGAAACATCTTGCTCTTTATAAGCGAGACAGCCTTTTCTTTGTTTTCTTAGTTACGCCAAGTGAACATCTGGGGATTTTATTCCCCTATAAGTCTATTAAATCTTATCTCTCCATACAGAGCTGGTTCTATCCATTGTGGTGCCGTAGGCGAGATTAGGATTTGGTGCCCGATTACCTGATATGCCTCCTCTGCTGACTGTCTCCGTCCTCACCATATCAGACAGGGCTGCCAGTGAGCAGGATCTTATAGGTGCTGCCTTGATAGATGTCAGGATATGTTCCAGTTGATGGGGTGTCTGCAGGCTGCAGAGTAGTAGTAATAGTTATTGATCCTTTAGTAAGGACACACAATGATTCATAAATTACAACACATCAGGCAACAAACACATCTGAATTTGTGCTTCAATATATTTTATTGCGCTAGTGTTACTATGATAATGCAACTATGTAAGAAACCATTTAATAATAGACAATATTGGTATTTGACTTGAAACTTTCTTAAATGGACCACAGTTCAGTGTCATTGTAGCTTATTTGAATTTTTTTTTTTTTGAAGAAGGTCCAGTAGGTGGCGATGTTGCCTTAAAAATGAATTAAAAAATAAACGAAAGACATGAAATGTGTGTGTGCAAGCTGCAGTTCCCATTTCTGTCATTGTGAAGGGTTAGAAAATGGTTAAAGGTTTGGCCCTAAAGTGCTGGCATAATAAAAACACAAAAAAGACCAAGATGTACAGGATGACTTACGTATGTTCAGAACTGATTGTGAATATTTGATACTTATAGCAAAAATGTGTCTGGATTTGAACATATTGACATTAGTTACATAACTGCAGCTGTAACATACAATGAACAGGACTCACCTGCTGCAGGCTGTGTTTCACTGGAGGTAGCTGGAGTGCTGGATATGATGTTAGTTGACCTGCAGCTGTATTCAAACATACAGTACATCCATACTGTTACACACCACTGCACTCCGTGTCCTTCCACTGTATATAAAGTAGCACTGTACAAATAAACTTTAATTTGATTAACACCTGCATTTAATTAGTAAGGAGGTGTAACTGTAACATCCAACAACAATAATAATGACAACATAGCAGTGTATTAACAATTACAGAGACCCCAAATAATGTCTGAACTTACCCGCTTCAGAGAGAGGTGTAGATGGGACATCAGATGTAGCTTAGATATGAGTAGATATGAGCTGATTACAAGCAAAAACATGTAGCTGCAGAGTAGCACAGACAACTGCTGCAGCCTGTTGCGCCAGCGGTGTGTAAGTTCAAACTTAGTTATAATGGAAATTATATGGCCTTTCAACGTTACAGTCTTTTTAGTGCCAAAGTCCCTCTTTTTGTTACTATACTTCCACCGCAGCTCAAGTCTCAAGTGTGAATACAGAAAACCAGTTTGGTTATTGTCAATTTAGTGTAACTTTAACAGCTTTACAAGTCTCAGAAGGGCGTCGTTTAGTTTAAAATAATTGCCTATTGTGATTATTTGAAGCTATAACAAAAACCTTTTTTAGCTTCTGTAACAAAGTAGGTGCACTTCCTTTTTACTGGACTAAAGTTCCCCAAAATCAAACTTCCTGCCATCTAATAACTTATTCATAGCTTGAACACATGAAGCAAGAACCATGACATTACTACAGCAATAAATCTTAATAATTTTATTGTCTTTGTTCTCATGATTTTACAAATATGATACTTCTGCAATTCAACTTTAACTGTGCAACACAATGGCATTATGGACTGTTAAACCTGACATCCCGAGGGACGTCTGTGACTCCAGGGAGCTGTGAATCCTGCAGACCAAGGGCCGTATTTGTTTTTTGTTTTTTTGTTTTTTTTAATTTTTTTTAGTGTCTTCATAGGAGTGTCATGAAACAAGAGTCAAGCTTTGCAATTCATCTCGAGCGTTACATTTATCATCATTCATCTCCCGCCTGTTGGGGGGTTTCTTTGTCCGCAGGATTCACTAGCAGCGCACACACGTGTTTTTTTTTCCCCCACCATTGACATAATGATGGCTACTGCCTAGGCGGGGAGGTGAAGAGGAGGCCTGGCACCTCCACCCCGCCACCCCACCTCCTTCCCTCCCTCCCTCCCTCCCTTTCTCTCTCCTCCCCCACAGGTCAGAGAGCGACTCCTCGGACGTGGGCTCAAAGTAAAGTTGTACAGTCTCTTTGGATGAGGCTGGTGGTACCTGGTCAGAGCTGCAGGGCTGCTTGTGTTTTTAGAATGGGTGATCTCGCCACGTAGGTTTTTGGGACACCAGTACAGATAAGAACAATGGCATGCAAGACTCACATACAGGCCCACTTGTTATTATTTCTTTTTTTCTTTTTTTTTTTAATAGAAAATAAAGATTCTGACATAAGTACAAGCACTGAGCCCTCGCAAACACCCAACAGCCAAGCGTATTGGAAACAGTACGGAGGACGAACGACTCCTAAACTGACGGCGTTTAGAAGAATCGGGGGCTTGCGACGCTTAAAACCATTTCAACACGACAGCTGGCTTCTTCTCATATTCAATAAGTCCTGTTTTGAGGACATAATACATCTCACATTTATATTATTTCTTCTTCTACACCTTTTTTTTTTTTTTTTTACTACAAATGTATGTGCTTTTGATTTAAAACAACTCGGGAAAACAGGGAAGAAAAAAAAAAAAAAGATTAGTTCAACGACCACCCACCCCCACTCTGGCCAAATTTATTGCAAATGAAGTGATAACCTCTGAACAGCAACACACACTTCAATATGGCACAAGCGTCTTAGAAATGACCTAAACGTGTCGTCATCGTGGGTGAATATCAAAAACCAAACCAAGAACCACACCATATCTAAAAATATTAAGACATTAATCATCAGTAGAGCAGAAATGATTTGTTTTTATCCTCGTCGAAACATGCAGTCTGCCGCTCTGCAAGCAAAAACTCGATTCTGGACCCCTTGGTAAAATGCCAAAAACAAAGTTTAAAAAAAAAAAAAAAAAAAAGGTAATTCTTCGTCTTGAATGCATATGAACACTGCAAATGAGTAGCCCAGAAGACCAGCCTCGCCAGTCAAGCTAATATACTTCTATTATTCATGACAGAAGCTGCAGAGTAAGACTTCAACATCCAGGTCATTGTGCAACTGGAGGATCTCTCTCTCCTCTCTTATTTGAGGGCTGGATGACGATTCCTTCACCCGTAAAATGCACACTGGCCAGCAAAATGAAGCATGTAGTGACTAAACTCGCCTCTTCAAGTGAAAACCTCGGACTCATGTGGCGCAAAACCTCAAATTAATAAAAATAAAATAAAATAAAATCTTGGTTTAAAGCACTCTTGGGGGGCTTTCTGTTTGCTTTCAGATGTCTTTTTTTGACCCACGTTAATCTCTTTTGTGCGTCACATTAAAGACATTTGATGTGCTTTTCTCAGTGAACGTCCGCTTTGGCACACTCCCAGCTGAGGTACCTAACCAAATATTTTGTCAAGTATTGTGTGGAAACTACTGTTTTTTCCCCACCCACCGAGGATATTGTTGTTGCATTATACTTTACATATATAGAGAGCAGTAATTTTCTCTAAAATGTCTCTGGAGTGTTCAGGAGAAAATCTACACATGAAGGCATTCTCCTCCAGCCCTTACTCCGGAGCTGCGACGTGGAAATCCAAACTAAATCCCTCTCAGCAGCCCCGTCTATCTGCACACATGTATCCCGCTACATAATCCAAATAAATATGGTTTAAAATAAGGGCAAATTGGTAAAACAAAAACAAAAAAAAAAAGGAAGCAAAATCAATGTAGTGACCTCATTATGTAACGCAAAACTCTCAAAATACAATAAATCCATCACCGTCCAGTCGTCTCAGTCAAGTAAAGAAACAAAATATTACAGGGAGAGATATATCTAGAGTAGTGGTTGTTTTACAACGGCGACTATGTCGAGAGAATGACTGGGCATCAGTTTGTCATGTTGCAACTTAAAAACTGCTCCCTCCCCCCCCACCCCCCCGTCTCGCTTTTCTCTCTTCGCCCGGAGGTGATCATGCTCTGTCTGATCAAAGTCTTTGACCTTTAACCCTTGGCTCCCCTCCCTCCCGCTTCCCTTCCCCATCAAACGCTCCTCTTCCTGGTCCGCTCGTGGGGCGGGGAGAGGGGGGGGAGGGGGGCGGGATTGTTCAGTCGGCGTAGTGCATGATGGACTCGACGTAGTTGCCGGGGAAGAGGCCCGTGGTCCCGTTCATCACGCCCTCGAACCAGCCGTCGTCGTTCTTCTTGATCACGTAGATGATGGCGCCCTCCTGGAACGAAAGCTCGTCCTCTTTGTCTCGAGCGTAGTCGTAGATGGCCACCACTGCAAAAAAAAAAAAAAAAAAAAAAAATCACTTCTTTTAAAAAGCTCTGATGTCTTTCAGTATCTTAGGGTGGATTTCTCCTTTGTGAAACTGCCTCAGAAGTGAACATCAAACAAACCTTTCTCCAGGTAGCTGCGTGGGGCCCAGGGCGGGTCCTCCTCTGCGTAGGGGTCGCTGTACTCCACCACCGCCGACTCCTCCTCATCCTCGTCGTCCTCGTAGTCCTCCGGCGGCGGGGGAGGAGGTGTGGGTTCCTCAAACACAGGCTCATCTGCAGGGGGAGGCGGGGGCGGCACGTCTGAGACTACAAGTAGTTTTCAGGCAGGTGGGAAGAAAAAGACAATCAGAGAGGCAAAGAAAGAAGCATCAAAGAAATCTACTTTAAATCAGGGACACAAATAACAGACTGGCATTCCCATGCATTTGTGAGAGGAAGATTCCATGCATTTAGATCCTTAGGACTGTGCGTTTTCCATTATGGACAAACATAACCAGTATAACCACAACATAGCCCTGATACTGAGCTGTGAGCACAGTACATCCAAAAGGTAAACACACCGATTCAAGGTGCACTTTCTCCATCATTCTGGAGTGAACACAAACACGAATTACACGGAAACATGAACATGCTGATGAGCAAACACACAAACATGCTTCATTATTCATATCATTCTTTATTCTTCTTCTTACACATTTTAACAATCGTTCAACCACCAACATTTGCTGCCAAAGGGACCTGTAATTATCTCCCCCTCAGGTAAATGGGTTGTGGTCTCACTCCGTTCACTTGAATCTAAATGAAAATCAGTTCTTTCCTCTTTTGTCTTTGCCAAAGACTGAAAGCTGTGTTTGAATTTACAGTTTTGTAAACGGAGCCTCTTTGTGTTTTGGGCCATTAATCAATCCACAAAAGCAAATTAAGTCGTAACACAATATGAAGCATAGACGCAATGTTCTTTCAAAATGACACTATTAATGTCTTAAACTTGGCGTTGGTTGACATGTTGAGCAGGAAATCTGGGAGCTCTAAAAAGCAAAACAGGCACAATTTTCCCATTTTTTTCCTCCCAGTTTTCCATCTTGGCCCATTCTGAAGATAAAAGTACAGAAAAAGAAAATAAACAACAGATTCTTGAGCCAGCTGATGTTGGAGGTTGAGCACTCCGATAAGAAAATATTCCACATACAGACACAAACTGTGGGGGAGCGTTGTTAAATGAACGGCGGTCATGCAGAGGGAGCGAGTGAGGAGCTAAAAGCCACTTACTAGTCTCCTGAACTCGGGCCACAAAGCCCATCAGAGGCAGCTGAGGGGTGATCTGCATGGAGGGGGGAGGGGGCGCGAGCGGACCTGCTATCACCAAACAGTATCAATACACGGAGACGGAGGAGGGCGGGGCCAGAGAGAGGGGAGGCGTGTCAGAGTGGGACAGACACAAGAACAGCAGAGACATGAGACGGTGAGGTTAGAATAAACGAGGAGAGAGTTAAAGAACAGGAAGAAGAGATCAGAATAAATTAAAACAGTTACAGTTTGTAAACAATGATTGTAGCAAAGCACAGACCTGAGAAATTATTAGTTTTCCCCTATTAGACATTAATTATTCTAAGACTAACCTTAATACTCATCTGGTAAAGTGGGTCCGTGTTTTTTTTCCAATCATATTGATGAAATTGGTTCAATTTGGTTCAAAATTAATATCACACAATAAAGTAATCATAACAATACAGTAATAAGTAATACAAGTACAGGAAAAACTCATTTTTTATCTTTTCCCACAGTATGTTTATCTTACCTTCTTCTCTGAAATCAAACTTAATATTTTAAATTTGGGCAGCAACTAGTCTTAAATATCTTTTTTTGTCCAACTAACAGCCCAAAATATTTAATTTACGATGATATAAAACGAGAAAATGAAAATAGAGCTGAAACAACCGACTTGACAATTAACAGAAAGTTAATTGGTAAACACTTAAAAAAATTGTTTAAGTAATTTAAAAATGCTACAAATTCATTGGTTCAAGTTTGAAATGTGAGTATTTGCTGCTTTTAGGACAGTAAACTCAATATTTTTGTGTTTTGGACTGTTTGTGGGACAAAACAATCCATTTAAATATGTCCACTTATACATATATATATACTGTATATATAACAGAAATAAACTAGAGATAAAGGTAATAGGTGTGGCACTATAAACAGCTGGAGAGCCGAATGGAGGACAAAAGATTGCACACAGCAGTGAAGACAGAGAAAGCCGAGTCTAGTGAAGGCAGTTAGGTTGATGAGAAACGACAGAGCACAAAACCAGACAGACATCTTTAAATAAAAGATGCAGATACACAACAGCAGAGAGGCGGTCTGACGCTCTGCTCCCTCTGAAATCTAAAGGCCCGGAGAGAAGCTGGACCCCCTTTGAACCAGAAACTTGAAAAAAGGAAACTTAATTTAAACTGGGCCGAACAGAATAATGGAACATAAACAGAGGACGATATGAAGCTTGAAATAAATTGGTTAACCCTCTCAGTCTCAGTGGGGCTTGTTCAGGAATCAGTTGCAACATGTCAACAGTTCTGGTCTTATCAAGCAAAATGATCATGTTTGGTTGTAGCTGCTCCTTATGTGTTGTTATGGAGGTTCAAGCAACACGTGTGCATCCAAGTTGGTTTTTACTAATTCTCCTTAATGGAGGAAGTGGCTTTTTTGGCTTATTGATGCTTATGATGCTTATGTAAACTATTCTCATTCTAGGTTTTGACCCTTGACCCTCTATGAAGTCAGACAGGTCAGTGATAATGGTTTTTATTTGACTATAAAATCGAGGTGAAGTCAATAACACATTAACAAGTTGTCCGTTTTCTTTTTTAATCACTTAATCTGCTCGATAAGATTTATCACTGTGCAAAAACACAAAAAGGTTAAACGTTTATATTCAAGAACTCTGCTTCATGACTACTAAGCCTTTAAACCTTTTAATTCCACTTTATAAAACCCAAAGCTTAATGGATATAAATGTGAAATCACAGTAATAATTGTCGCTGTACCTTGGTTCTGGGCGAAGTGGGGTCCGCCGTTAAGCTGGCTCTGGTTGTGTGGCATGTTGGGCTGTCCGGTGACAGACGAGGGTCGGCGGTACGGCAGGGAGCCTCCCACCTGCTGGCTTTGGGGCTGCTGCGCCGGGCGGTTCATGCTGTAGAACTGAGGAGCACCTGAGAGGAGACACCACCAGGGGGCAGCAGAGAGAGCGTTAACGAGGGGCGGAGAGGAGGAAGGGTTTCATTTCTCTCCCCTCTGGTGTCCTAAACACTAATATCACGTTTATTTAGCCTTGAGGAAGTTTTCTTTGATTTGCCTTTACATGTAATTATACCTATAAACTGTAATAACACCCATGAACTTAAATTCTGAATAGCCTGATTCTTGCAGTGCGTCATGTATAGGCACATCGCTCAGTGATTCAGAATATTAGCTGCAAGCTACACAGATATTAGAGCAGCTCAAAGTGTTGATATCTTTAAATTTAAACATCTTTTTTAGCCTGGTGCTTGATTAAAATGTTTTATAGCCATTATTTATTTATGAATTCTCTCTTTTTAAATGTTGTTGTCTTTTTTATTCTGTTGCTTTTACAGTTTCACTTTTCTCATTTCTATTTCTTGTTTTTACTGTTTATTCTTGTGCTGTAAACTTTTAATTGCACTAACCTGTATGAAAGGTGCTATACAACTAAAATTTTATCCAATGATTTGATGAGATGCTTCATTATATTTTGCGGTTACAAATCAAACGGTCAAGAGAAACAAGCCTCTAAAGGGTTAAGTCAGCATATTAAACACTATTTTCTCCTGCGTGTACTGTAAATAAACTTAAATGAGCTTGCAACCAGAAGAAAATACTGATAATTCCTTGCAGATACTAATAAAAAAATAGCATCTAAATGTCAGAGAAGGTGAGTTAATGTCAGGTGTTGACTGTATGGGTTCAACAGGGAAAGAAACTACTTTCTACTTTAACAGGCAAATCTGATTGTGTGAAAAGAAAAGATCCTCCAGGTTACGTGTCAGAATTACGGTTTCAATTTCCATAATTCATCAATATTAGCATTTGGCTAATAGTCTTAATTATCTGCCCTTTAACAGCAGCACCGCAAATTAACTGATCATTTAAATATCCAGCAGCCACAGAGCTTAACGCGCACACAACAAAGAAAAGCCTGAATAAACACACACGAATGTAGAATTCACTCTGCCAGCGCTTCACCACACAGCTCATGCATTATACATCAGATCATCATCATCATCATCATCAACAACAACACAGACACAGGCAGCTGATGAGATGCTGTGAAGGATGAGGAGCGGAGGATCCAGCAGCAGCGGGATAATGGAAAGTCTGAGGTGGGTGGCAGAAGAGCTGCACATTGGCCAGACTTGTGGCTGTATCTTATCCAGACATGTGATGTTCCAGACAGTTTTTATAAATGTCCTGAATGACGTTTCAAGATGAATTTCTGCACTCGAATGTCTACAGAAAAGAAGAATTGGTTGCTTAGGATTTGCCAAAAACCTTTCTTTTGAAATGTAGCTGGAGATTCTGCACATTGTCGTCTTGTTTGCCTTCATTTTCTGCACTCAAAGCTGTGTTTTCTAATCTTTGACAAAGTGTGCAGCCCTTGAGAGGTGGACGTGTCTGAATATGAAGCACAGAACACTGTGGTTGGAATCTGAAAGCTCAATCTACCTCCTCAACAGTTATAATCAGGAACATAAAACCTATTCAGTTTAAATATATAAAAGGCACTGACCACATCTGTCTGATTTTCATCGTCTCAGTGCCGTTTTTTTGGTGTGTGGATTGGGAACTCATATCCAGACGACCCGATTTAAAGGCGTAACAGGTTTGGATAAACTGCTACAAATAGAGTTGGAGACAGATCAAGTTCAGATGACTAAAGTCTGACATGATGTCCAATGTTTTAATTCAGACTTAAAGGATAAGGCTGGCAGTTTTCCATTTTTCTTATTGTCAACAAATCTCATATGCAGAGCCAAAACAAGAATGAATTGATGTACTAACAAGGATTGTGTGCGTTTCCAAAGCCTGATATATCTTATTCCTCCGTTCCATAGACCTTTGTTGTTGCCCAAAAACTATTAAAAACATGTCAATGAGCCACACTGCTGCACTGGGTGACATGTTCCTTGACCCTGAAGAGTGCGATTACTTCAATTTGTTTAGAAACAGCTCCAAAGGCTTATAACGGCGTCATGTTTTCACTCTCTGGAAAGAATTTCTGTGTCAGGAAGAGGTCACCGTGCATGCACGAGGACGTGGTTCTCTTTACAGTAAACAATCGCTTTTTTTTTTTTCCACGCTCGTTGTATTCATCAGACTCTGACCCAGACACTGTAAATTTCTCAAAGAGGTTTAGTACAAAGTCAAGAAAACATGACGCCGTTATTAGTCTTTGGAGCCGTTTCTAAACAAACTAAAGCAACCACGTTCTTCAGGGACACGGAGCATGTCACCCTGTGCAGTAATGTGGCTCACTGACTTGTTTTTCATAGTCTACGGCACAGAGGAATAAGATATATCAGACTTTGGATACACACACAATACTTCTAAGTAGATCAGCTCATTGTTGGTTTGGCTCTACACATGAGATTTGTTGACAATAAGAAAGACAAAAGTCACCAGCCTTATTCTTTAAGACCTGAGTTGTGAAAATAATTACCTGAAACCTAACTTATGAGCTCAAATAATCCTTAACCAGAGGAGTTTTCTTGTAACCCAACAGATATGTTTACATAACTCAATTTCTCAACAACGTTTATCTGTTAAAACCAATAAAATATTAAAGATCTGACTTGTACATGACTTGATATTCCACACTTGGACTCAAGATATGAGAGTTTTCAGAAAACCCATCTCAGAGAAACCATAACATTTTCTGAGCCGGTGTAGTCAATAAGAGTTGCGAGCTGTCAGACAACATATCCTGGGTGATGACATGCCGGTGGATGAACACATCTGGGTCTTGCAAGCAGGAGGATGCGTGTCTGGGGGTGGGGATGGGAGGGGGGCGGGATGGAGCGTGTGCACAGGACTGGGTGAGCTTTTCCCCACCGGGTTACACTCACCTTGTGCAGGGTTGCCGTAAGGAGCGGGGCCTGTGCCAGTGGGGGGCCGCAGAGGCAGGGAGCTGGGGAGGGGGTGGGGGTACAGGCGGGATCTCTACAGGGGGGTTAGGGGCCTGTGGGGGGCCGTCTAGGGCAGAGGTGGGGGCACCAGGGGTAGTGGCAGAAGTGGCAGTGCTGGGGGGAGGTTTAGTTGGGTTGGTCGGGGCAGAGATGGAACCTGAGGTGTCGGAGGCGAGGGGGTTTGAGGATGTAAAAGGTTAAAGAAAAGATAAGGAGGAAGAGAAAAGATAGGTGAGGGAGGTCAAGACAAGAGTGAGAAGGGAGGAAAGGATTCCAGTAGATCCAGGGTTCATACACATTTGACTTAGAAACAATTTCATTTCTTAAGTAGAAATCCTGGATACTGAACAAAGATTAGTCAAGTTAGTTTGTTTCAGGCACACTGAGATCCTGCAGCCATCTACCCTGAGAGGAAACGGGAAGCGGACGTTACCTGGAAAGGCGGTGGGCGGGGCCGGGGTCGGCACGGCGATGGGCACGCCCACGCTGCCGCTGCCGCTGTTCTCTCGGCTGCTGCTGCGACTGCTGCTGGGGTGGCTGCCTCCGCTGCTCCCACTGCTGGTGGTAGGGCAGCAAACACGTCAGACCACAAAACACAAAACGCTCGCCCTCTGTCACGCCGTAGTACACTCAGACTTGTAGTAGCAGTGCACCTGCGTGACTAAACTGTGACTAAACTGTGGCCTTACTCATTTGAAAATATAATACAGTGCGTTGGTACCTGAAACATATAGCCCTTTTTGACAAATTAGTTCCAAGTTTGCGTTTCCACCACATCCAAAGAACCATGACGACTAGGCTAATTAGTCAGATAACATATTATTTGAAATGACGGCGGCTTTAGTAACAATTGTCACATGCTCTTTTTTTTTTTTTTTAAATAAAATTTGGGAAGCAAACATCATAACTTTCTTTTTACAGTCAAACAACAAGAAATGTCTGACCCTCGACCAAATATTGATTCTAGTGGCACCCAGTGCTTCTTTTTTGTGTTAATGAAGCCAACTTGCGGCAGCCGCAAGTTTTTTGTTTAATTAGCGACTATCAGCATTGTAAACTGGCAGAGGAACTAAACTCAGTCTGTGGTTCCTCCAGTCGTAACGCAGGTGAGGTTCTTGGGCCTCTGGAAATGTTTCTGTGGTGGAAACAGGCTATAAAATGTAATTTTACACCGTATCAGAAGTACTTTTTCTTATCCTGATGTGCAACCAGCCCGGAGCAACACAGTCCAAGTAAACTGACATCCCCGATAACTCAGATTAATAATGTGGCACCCTCAAGAGCATTGATGTGTTTGCGTGAGCTGTTATGCCTTTGAAATGACCATGTCACAGTGATAAAGAAAGCAGCTGGAAGCCTAACCAAAGACACATGACACAGGTGACGCGGCAGCGACAGGAGACAAAGACACAGATATGACACGCTGTAAAAAGCAGGAAGCGTCACGACACATGGGGCAGACTTGCTGTGAGACAGGAGAGAGCGCATGGCTGAGAGATGGAGAAAATGAGCTGTGGATGGAGCGGTGCAGATAAAGACTTGTGCTGAGAGCAGAGTCAGGGAACGTTATCAAAAGTATTAAAAACTGGTGCCACTGCTGCACAGAAGTGGAACAGATGGGGCGCAATGACGAAACTTTCCATGTTGTTTTTCTCCCCAAACCCCATGTTTTTACTTCTCTCTCGCTCTCTCTCGGCAGAGAGGGGAATCTATGAATATCTTTCCATGCTCTGGATGAAAGAGTCTCATCTTGGGAGATGAGCTGACACTGGGTTGACAGGACTGTGGGGGCGACGCTGCCTATTTAATGACTATTACCATAGGAACCTGAGTCTAGCCATGCTAAATACAGCCCTGAATCTCCACCTCGTCCTCATTTCTTTGTCCTTATCTGTGCAGCGAGGAGAGGATACAGGTGAGGGTTTTCCAAATAAACTGTCTGGGAATTCCCTGGAAGCTGTCTGTTGCACAAAAATGTTAATGTTGGTCTAAATTGTGAGTTTAGGTGGAATATAAAAAGGAGAAGGGAGCAAAAGTGATTCCACGAGGAGTCATTTCAGAGAAGGAGAAGGGGAAAGGCATGTTTAGATGCTGGCTCGCTGTTTATAAGAGAGGAGAAGAAGAAAAGGGGAGGAGGTAGAGGAAAAAGGGGGCGTGTTTCTGAAGTGTAGAGAGGCATGCTGGGAAGGGGGGAGGGGGTACCTGTACGTGCGGTTCCTCTGATTAACAGATGCAGTGCGTGCAGGGCTCTGCTGGGGGGGCGCCATGTTGCGCGTCGGGCTCGAGACGTAGTCGTTAGGGACAACGGGTGGACGCACCGGCTCAAGCGTCCTATAGGGGGAGTGGCGCCTGCGAGAGGGTCAGGAGGACAGGAGTCGAGGGGAGGGGGGGAGGAGGAGGGGGTGGGGGCATCCACAGAGAAGTGTAGGGGAGGGGGGAGGAGGAGGAGAGCAAGAAACAAACAAGTGCAAACTTAAAAAATGGGGTATGACAGGTGGTGGAACATCGGGGTTGGCTGGGGTGAATCCTCAGGTGTTGTCGGGCAGACAGCAGAGCGGCGTCAGGAGGGCACGCTGACGCTGCTGTCGCATTAAAACCGCACTTCCTCATCATATGTGTTTGTCTAGTAAGACAGAAGGAAATGTCTGATATGCCAAAAGAGATCATAACAAGTCACTCACCTCTAAAGTCATTTAATCTGGTCTGTGTTTACTAAGTCATTTACTATTCTTATACACACACACACACACACACCAATACAACTGCCAAGCAAATTTTATGCAAACTTTAGCAAGACTGCAAAGAGCATATGTAAAGTTAATTCCCATCAGGTGGACTGAAGGGATCAAACTGTCTTCCTGGTTTATATTCAGCAGCTTACATCTCTAAAACACCTCATCAGCTGGCTGTCATGTTTAGTCTATTAAATGAATTAATTAAAATCGACAGAAAATGTATCTGTAACGATTGTGATAGTTTGTTTTTTTTAAGAAACTAAAAATTCACTGGTTCCAGCTTCTAAAATCTTCGTCTTCTAGTGTAATAAAATTGTGTTTCAGCTGTCACTTTGAGGTAGAGAAACCACACTTTTTTGGGAAAAGATACACGTATGTATTTGGCACACTGATAATTTGATATATGAAAAGTTACAACAAGAACTGCACTACAATAAGATTTTTGAGGTGGACTAAAGTTATGAATAAGGGCATCAGATCTGTCCTTCAAAAGTGTCCCTGAGCACGACTGAACCAACACGTGGGAAGAGGTTTTTAACCCGACAGCAGTGTTGTCCTGATGATGTCCTCAGTTTTTAGAAAATGGGGGAAAGAGAACATAACCCTGAGATTTATTGATCTGGGCCTGGAAAGATGTACTGTCTGGCATGTAAATTTCCCAGCTGACACAGCGGGGTGACCCATCTCTGAGCACTGTTGCTATGGCAAAACATTGCTATGAATAATATGGGGCAGCCAGGAGTGGGCGGGCTGGGTCACAAACACACAACTGAAAGTAAATCTAAAAAAAAAAAAGAAAAACAAAACAAAAAAACAAACAAAAAAGAAGTTGAATAACAGAAGAGAAATTAAAATATAAGTAAGATGTCCGCCCGTAGCCACAGGCTGCGGCAGAAGGTGCATCATGGAGGGTTGGAGCTATGGTTGATTGGCATGCGTCTTGAAGGGACAGAGACACAAACACACACACACACTGACACACACACCTCTGAAGGTCATTATGAAGGGGCGGACACACTCAATCACTCACAAACTCAGAGAGAGACAATTCTGAAGGTCATGGGAGTGGGGGCGGACATATAAACACGCACCAACACTTTTCACACGTACACACAAAAAACACAAACAGCACTCTGACGCCCAGGAAGGTCCCAAGAACACAACAACACATATATGTGCTGCACTAGCCGAGTCCCTGCGGGATAAGAGACACCTTCAACAGTCAAGACACACAGAACAGAAAACAGCAACATCAAAAAAGCTCTCCATCTTTAAGAACAACAATTACAGTCTGTTGCAGAAAATCCACCCTAATCACTGAGGCAGAGGGACAGACATACAATCAGGGAGAGAAACAACCACACATTATTCGCTGAATGCTGCTAATTTGTCTCTTTTAACTAGTTTGGCCACTTAACAAGGTGGTATTTTAATTAGAGTGTGAACAAATCTAGATTTTTGAGACAGATATCTATATTTTAAAGCTAAAAAAACCCAACAATATATATTTCTTGTTTCTTATCAGCCAACATATACTGTACATTTACACCAATATATCTGTGATGAGCAAATAAAAACATTCTGATGCATCATCTGGCTCTAATGAACCTTTTTTTCCACTGCAGACATTTTGACTTCTTGTGGTGGAAAAAGCACAGGTGTTAGATCCATGACATTGAGCCAGCATGTATAATACCAGAATTAATTAATCGATTAGTCCATTGACAGAAGATTTGAGTCACTTTTTAAAGACAAAATGCCAAAATTCTCTGATTCCAGCTTCTCAAATGTGAAAAATTTCTGGTTTCTTTAGTCATATGACAGTAAACTGAATATCTTTGGGTTGTGAACTGTTGGACATTTTAGGTTGCATCTTGGGTTGTGGGAAACATCGATTGACATTTTTTTCACAATTTTGGGACATTTTAAAGAATGAATGAAAATAATCGTTAATTGCAGCCCTAAATTTTATTAATCACACCTGTGCTTTTCATATAATAATGAGAACATTTCTGCTGTGAAAAAGGTCTGTTCTGATTTAACCGGATTTCAGAGCCTTGAGAACAAAATCTGAACCAACTACAGCAAATAACCGAAAAATATACACTTAGATTAACAGTTTAAGGCAGAAAGTCAACACTGTCTGACTGACAGCTGCTGGTAATGTCCCTCTCTGATTAGTACTGCCACCAAGAACAGTTGAATTACTGACTATGACCTTTGTGATCATTCTCCTCCTGTGCCCTGGCATTAGATAAATGCCAATAAAAGGTTGAAGACTGGCAGATCTGAGAGCTCACCACCTGCAGCACCAGTCTCCACATAAGGGGCTTCCAGATCCAATTATATGCCTTTATTATTCTATCAAACTGCTTGCTGAAATTTGACAGTTCCTTGTTTCAAGCGCCCATCACTTTAGTCAGTGTTTTTAACCTTAGCTCGGGGCAGGATGGTGGCTGTGTGGTTTGGGGCCCTGGTACTTTTCATTGCATGTCATCAGCATATTTGTGTTGGTTTCCTCCCACAGTCCAAAGACATGCAAGTCAGGTGGGCTGGAGACTTGCCACATATATGAAGGTGATTTCGACACATTGGACTAAAATCTGCTCTAAAAATCTGCTCCTTTCATTTCAAGAATCCAAGGAATTTATTACCATGTGCATTAAAATACCACCAGTGCATTTTGATACACTCATGACATTTTGATGCAAATGTTTAGAAGTTCTGTGTCCATGATGGTTCAAACTAGCAGAACTTTTGTATCCTATAAAATAAAAAAGGAAGCCACTCAGGAGCATCAACTATGAAACAGAATACCTCGAAACTTGACTTAGCAAATTGTGTTTTGTTGTGGGCATAAACATTCACTGACATTAGCAATGTGTGACCACTGAAGTTACATTTGTAGCTGCTGAATATTGAACATTGTCAAGTGCCAAAAGCTGGCACCGAATGTCTCATTTACTTATCAGATAGTTCCTGATTTGGATCAAATTTCCACTAGTTTTTTAGGTTAAGTTCTTGTTTGGCTACCTGTTGTTTTATTTAACATTTGAGAGCTTTAATGAAAAAATGATTTTGCAGAAAAACATGATTATATTTATTGAAAATCAAGTATTGTTTTGTCACAATACCTGAAAATTTGGAAACTTTTTTAAAATGTTTTTCTCCCAATAAACGTTTGTTCATACAGATAATGAGTGGATGAATTATACTATATGGGCTTTACTAAAGTTATATAAGTATTGGAGTAAGTGCTGCTTGGTAGATCAGATATGAGCTAAACTATTCAGGAAAAAAGTCTTAACCTGTGCTTTAAAAGCTACATATAACATGTTTGTGCGCAAGAAACAGTCACAAAGCCAAATTTCAGCATGCAGATGAAATCTCTCCTTTAAATGAAGAGAGAAAGGAAGAATGGAACAAATTAGGTTGAGAAGCTTCTTTAAAAACAGGGAGACTCCCAACCATGTCTCAACAGCACAGATGAAAAACCAAGACAAAGGATACCACTGTGATGGGAACTGGCACTGAAATGTATTTTAAACCACCCCGAGGACACTAATTAAACAAGGAGGTAAAAAAGGTGATGATGAAACTGGGAGTAACCAGGCCCATCTGAAGGGCTTGTGGTTACTTTCCTAAAGCCACAAACTACAGCTGCACTCTGATGGACACAACTCTGCATCCTGATGTTCATCTGAGCACGCGTCAACACGCCGGCACAGGTTACATACCCAAGGGTCCCTTTCCCTGTCATGGGCGGGCTGGGGGGCTTCTGTGTGGGGGGGTTGGTGCGAGGGAGTGCGCCTCCTCCGGCCTTCATGTTCTGAGCGCTGGCCTGTGGGGAAGGACATGGGTGAGGAAGTCAGTTTATTGCAGGACTGGAGAGTTAAAAACATATAAATGAAAACTTTTACAACAGTAAACCTGTCTTTAAAAAAAGATTAGTTTGACATTTTGGGAACTACAGTTATTCGCTTTCTTGCCTTGAGTTAGAGAAAGAAGATTAACATCATATTCATATCTGTCTGTTCAATATGAAGCTGGATGCAGGAGATGCTTAGCTTAGCACAGAGAAAACAAAAACAAATAAATAAACACTTTGGTTTTTGTACAGATTTAAAAAACAAAACATGTTAATGAGAGCTGCGACAAATAGTCAATTAATCAATTAGTCAAGCAACAGAAAAATAATCGGCAACTATTTTGATAATTGAATAATCGTTTGTCATTTTTAATGCAAAAATGCCAAATATTTGCTGGTTCCAGCATCTCAAATGTGGTGATTTTATGCTTTTCTATGTAATACATGATGGTAAACTGAACATCTTTAGACTTTGGATTGTCAGTTGAACATTTGTCACTATTTTCTGACATTTTACCGTCAAAAAAATTAATCAAGATTAATTAATTGGCAGATTAATTAATAATTAGTTAGTGAGCTTCAGAGGTGCCGGTAGTCAGATTTTATTAGTTTTGGACAGAGCCAGGTAAACCCTTTCCACCTGTTTCCAGTCTGCCAATATAAAGATAAGATAAAAATGTGCTTCTTGGCTCCAGCTTTATACTGAATGGACAGAAATTGAGATTATCGATCTTCTCATTTAACTCTTGGCCAGAAAGTGAATAAGCAAATTTCCCAAAACTTCAACCTATTCCTTTAACAACAAACCCCTAAATACAGAAAAAGGAAAAAAACAAAACAAAAAAACAGCTATTCACAGCAATTCAAAAGAAAAAACAACTCAGTCAGAAATCACAAACAACCCCTCCCTCCTTTGGGGCTCCTACTTGTAAAAGTCTTACCTTAAACCTTTGCAACCACTATGGTTGATTATTAAAATAAAATTAGGCAAGCAGAAAGAGAGAAAGAAGAAATCAGAGGATTAGTGTGTGATGAAGGAGAGAAAAACAACAGTTATTCATGCATGTGGTACATAAAGCCAAGCTGGTGAGACTGAGGAAACAATGACTCAGTGTTTGGATCTGAGGAATCTTTCTTTGAGACCTTTGCAAGGTTGAAGGAGCAGCTTTGATTTGCTGGAAAACAAACTCATCTTTGTTCGGAAAGTCAGTAGGAAACTAGCTTTCTAATTCAGCCACTTTCACTAAAATAAAACAGTCAATAGACAGGAAGCAGTTACCAGTAGCAGGTGACAGATTTACAACATCAGAGGTTATATTTAGCAGAATTTATGTTCTGGGTGACATTAGTTTCCAACCCTGGTGAAAAGCCTGAGTCATTGATTTTTTTCTTGCATTACTTGAAACCCAATCGTGATTGTTTGACCTATACAAGTCCTTCTCAGTGGATTTTCAGCAGATAATAGCCCACATTAACCCCACAACAGAAACGCACTCCGGTTTCTTTCAGACCTGACCATATTTGAACACTCTGTAGCTGACTAATCACAAACATTAACATGTAAAATTGCATGTGTTTGCATGCAAACCCCTATCATTAAGTACTTCCCCTTGTCACAGGGAGCATCTTATCTTGTGAGTATTTCAAAGAGCGACTTCTTTTATTATTGATTTGAATACTTTTGAGAGTTGAAGCTACACTGTATTTTAAATAAAAAGGTTTAGAAAACACTACCTTGACTCCATGACCCATGTCGTCTAGCAGGCTGTAGTCGATGGGCTTGCGGATGTAGCGCACAGGCCTCTCTGGATTGGCTGGGGCGATGATCTTGTGTGTGCGGGACGTGTTCTTGTTGGTGGTGAGGATGCCAATCTCCCGCCTGGCTACCTTCTCTTTGTGGATGTCCACCGTCTGAGGACGAGACATTTTTCTTTTATTCAAAACACTTTTTTTTTTTTAAACAAGCAACTAGCCTGCACTGCAGATATGTTAAATTATGCATGCACACATGTGATGTGCAGGACTAGCACTCATGTCCTGATGGAGAATTCAACATTTTGACTTGGCTTTTCTCCTTTTTGTGTAACTTTGCGTGTCAGCCGGCCCACCTGTGAGATGTGGTTGATGGAGGACTCCATGCGGCGGAGCTGCGAGGCCTGGATGTCCAGCATCTGCAGGACATTGTTGGCCAGCGTGTTTATCAGGTAGGCTACGCTGGCCAGAGACTGGGTGGTGTAGTTCTTGGTCTCCTCCAGCGCCCTCTGCTTGTCTGGAGACTGGAGGGGAGAAGAGAAAAAGTGATATTTCACCTTTAAAAAGACACAGAAGATAGATGACTGTGTTTATGGTATGCAGATGAAGCCGTTTCTCCAGAGCAACAGACGCTGAGTAAGAAGGATAAAGATTCTTCAAACTTGCTCGGGGACATTTTGAAAATACCATCTGTGTATAAGATGTGTGTACAAGAAGTATTTGCACAAGCTTGTGTATTTTTCTTTTAAAAATAAATAGTCAAATCCGAAATTTAACCTTTTAGTCTCAATTATTTCCTGGAGTAAAGATAAAAAAAACCTTACACGAAAACCAAAGAGAGCGCTCATGTTTAGACATTCTCGTTTTTGTTTTATTGTATCGTGAGAGGCTAAAATTTAACCAAAAACAGCAACGCCAACAAGCATGATGACAGACAGATGGCAGATTTCAACAGTCAGCGGCATGACATAAGTTACTCATTAGCGGAAATGTTTAAAGCATTTAAATTGGTTGAATAGCCTTCATCCAATTCTGTGAATCTATAGCCTGCTTCAGTGTTCGTGTCTCTGTCCTTGAGTATTTTCAAAGCCGGATTCAAATGAAACCACCAGCTTACTTTGCTGTGACATTGAGATATCAGATGCTAAATGTAAACATAACTCACAAGGTGCCGACTTTGATTTGGGAAAACTAAAGTAAATATCATCCTTGCAGCACAGACCAGTGAGTGCCAAGAAGTTCACATTTTAGTGAAAGAAAAAAAAAAAAAAAAAAAAACTTAAAATGGCGGGAAGGGAAGTGAGCTGCAGGTAATACAGCTGCAGCCGGAGTGAAGGGAGTCTTCTGAGGCAGCTGGTTTGGGCACATCGACAGGAACATCAAAGGGCAGATGGATCTGCTAATGTTTCTGCTGGGAAACAGTGTTCCTTACTGACACTGTATGTACTGTGTCACTGCACGCTACGGGGTTATAACAGAATACACAATGTAGGAATGACCAATAAGCATTCAGTGCAAGTCACATTTTTAAACTCAGAATACTCAAATTACACTTTTTTCAAAAACAAATTAGAGCTGAGGTGCTCAGTCACTGAAAATTAATCAGCAACAACTTTGATAATCTAATAATCATTTAAGGCATTTTTGAAGCAAAAAAGACAAATATTTGATGGTTCAAGCTTCTTAAATGTGACAATTTTGTTGCTTTTTCTTGTTTTAAATGAAAGTAAATTGATTATCTTTGGGTATTTATCTTTGGGCTGTTGGTCAGACAAAACTAAACCATTTCAAGACATCGACTTGGGCTCTGTGAGGGTCATTTTTCACTGTTTTTGTCAAGAAATAATTTGCAGGTTAATTAATAAATAAAATAATCATTAGTATCAGCTTCAAAACAAACCATTCATTAGCCATTTTCAAACCAGAATGCACTTTTTCCTGTGTGCACAGCATATCCCTAACCCTGATTACTAGATAAACAGTCCACACACACTGAGGTCACAGCGGTCTGTGGGTCTTGATTGGATATTGATTGACTGGAAACAAAAAATCCATAGGGCGTATTGCAACTGTAGTCCCAAAGATATTGACAATATATCGAATATATCACTCACTGAAACTCAGTTTATGATTGCATGGCCTAATTCCGTTAAATACAAAGTAGATGTAAGATAATATTGGACAAATCATGGCTTAATTGATCTTAAATATTTCTGGAACAGAATAACATGAAAACATAAGATGCTGCAGTTCACACAAGAGCATCCTCACTAGTAATGTGTCTGTCCCCTTTTATGTTAAGCAGAGTTCGCTTGTGATCATGCAAGGTACATTTCTGATGGATCGCAGAGTAAAATCCAATCCAACTGAGTCAAGCATCTGGCACAGTCTACAAACAAATGTCATTTAAATGAGTGTGGCGGCTGCAGCGTTGCCAGAGTATGAAGACAAACAGGTTATGTGGCAAAAGTCGGGGGTGGGGTGAGGGGGTGGGTGCAGCTGCTACCTGCGGGGGAGAAAGACAGTTTTGATCTATTGCTAATAGGTGAATAAAAAAGGAAAATCCAGCATTTAACAGCCTAATTGGTGGTGATGAAGGTTATTATGAAGGTTGTTTCAAAAGGTGTTGATTCAACTTTATGGTCATTTTGGAGGCTGTTGAATGTTGTTGCATTATACTGAGAGACTGAGAGGCGTTTCTAATGTTTGCTGAAACGATTACCATAACAGATTAATTGACTGACAGCCAATTAATCAGCAACTATTTAGAAAATCTATTGTTTTTCTGATTTGTTCATTTATCAGGCAAAACCACCAAACATTCTCTGCTTCCAGCTTCTTCAGTGTGAAGATGAGATGCTTTTCTTTTCTTTTGGGTTTATCGACTGTTGGTTGGACAAAACAAGACATTTGAAGGCGTCACCTTGACATTTCTGACTATTTTCTGATCTTGAATAGACCAAACAATCAATTAATGAACCAAGAAAAGAATTATTGGATTAATGGATAATTTAAATCACTAGTTTCATCCCTAAACAAAATATTAGAAACACTTCTGAGGATAACTACAGCCTATTAAATGTCCATAAAGTTGAACACCTCTTTAAAACAGCTTCAACAAAAAAAATTACATTGTTCACTGACACAGGACTGAACACAAGGCTGTTTTATTAGACTGCATTATTTTCAGCTCTGTCTCTCTAACAGCATGGCAGCTGAGAGCAGATGATATTCTCAGTCAGTGGTGTTTAATAGCAGGAAATTGTTCTGCAATGAATGATTTCAGAGAGACATCCATCATAGAAGACACACAAGACACCAATTTCTACTCCCACAGCGGCTAAAAATGCACAAGGATGCAACTGCGGGCAAAAGAAACACTTTCTTACTATGGCGTCACTATCAACCCACATCTAAATGAACAGCATCTCCTCTCAGGTAGTTGTTGAAAGGAAATGTGGAAAATGTAGGAGAGGGGATCAGCGAGGTGAAGTGGACATAAAGTGGGGCAGGTTGAGGGAAAGTGGGCACACCTTAAAAATAACCTGCAGCACTTCATCACAAAATAACTCTTAACCTTTACTGTAAGAATAAGTAAGAGTGAAATACTACTTTTCTCTGCAAGAGGCATAAACACACACCTGTAGCATGTGAATCATTATAAATACACTATGCTGACCACATTGTGTTTTACATTTGAAAATGTTATCATGCACCCTTATGATCACAACCAACAAGTGTCATTTTTCCTACATGACTAAATGGTATAATGGCTTAAAGGGAGACATTGCAGGGCGCAGATGCGGATCAGGGCAGAGAAGAGAGGTGACGAATCCCGCTAAATATCCCCCCTGCTGAAAATTTCTGTCAAACTGATCTATAAGTGGCAATATCCATCTGACAGCATCTGGGAAAACCATGCAGGGTGTGAAGAAACCAGGGCAGCCTGCCAGACAGCAAGCTGCCAACATCTATGGGCCGCCGCCGCCTCCTCCTCCTCCTTCACGGGGCAACCTGTCAGACCTGATCAGCCCTGCTCGTCAAGAATGTCAGATTTCAGTATCACACCTTGTCAAAAACCCTTCTCGCCAACACTGTGGTCCCGAATTTCAACCCCTGTGATAACAGGCCTGTAACTCGGGGATGAGAGAGAGCTCAGCTTACCAAATTCCCTAAAAACATGAGATCACACCAGTGGTGGAAAATAACTAAGTACATTTACTTAAGAACTGTACTTATGTACAATTTTGGAGGTACTTTACTTGAGTATTTCCATTTTATCTTACTTTATACTTCCACTCCACTACATTTCAGAGGGAAATATTGTACTTTCTACTCCACTACATTTATTTGACAGCTTTAGTTACTTTTCAGATGAAGATTTGACACAATGGATAATATAACAAGCTTTTAAAATACAACACATTGTTAAAGATGAAACCAGTGGTTTCCAACCTTTTTGGCTTTTGACGTCTTACAAAAAGCAGTGTGTAGTCGGATGTCTATGAGTTGTCAACAGCTCCACCAAATAGTGATTTTTCCCTCTAAACTTCTCACATGGTTTCATTTCAATAAATGTTCAAATGATCCAAAAATCAAAGATTAGAGAAAAAGTCAGATTTATCTGGTGACCCTTTGGAGGGGCCCGACTCCTATGTTGGGAATCACTGGTACAACAGTAACATGCTGCTTACACACTGATGCTTCAGTATTAATAATCTAATGATGTCATATATAATAATATATCAGTCAGAGGGACCAAACCACTACTTTTACTGCAATACTTTACCTACATCAAGCTGCTAATACTTATGTACTAAGTAGGATTTTTCATGCATGTATTTTTACATTGCTGTATTGGTACTTTTACTTTAGCAAAGGATCTGAGTACTTCTTCCACCACTGGTTCACACCTGCAGGATATCACAAACCATAAAAAGCTCTGAATGGGATTGATTGCCCTCACACACGTACGCACACACTATGCAAATTTCACTCATCTCTCACAGAAAATGTGAACACAGAGATGCAACATTACTCTGCCTTTCCTAGACTGCACAACAAGGTATGAATGAAGATAAGAAATCATAGCTATGCGGGCTTTAAACTGAGTATTTCTGGGAATAAATGTAATAATTCGAGTATATTATGTAGCTGTTTCTTCCCAGCATCATAAACCAGTGGTTGTTGATAATATCGTCACGCCTGTTTATCTTAGCCTCTGTCAACCAAAGCTTAATCAGAGATTAATCTGGCTTTGTATCGCGTCCTACATCTCCAGCCGATCAGCATGATCAGCTGGCTGCTTGCAGCGGCAGTGATTGATCCCCACAGCGGGCAGGGAAATTGATTTTCACGGTGCCAGTAGACCGTTGGTGATGCCGAGCAGCTGGCTAGCGATATACGATGGATGTACAAGTCACACACACCGTCATATCGAGGGAATACCAACACATAAACACTCTTAAGAAAAACATTAACATAAACACAGCGAGAAAATGACAAATAATGTGTTAGTTATCGGGTAAAATGCCTTGACAACGGGTTGTTTTTGCTTTAGCCGAGGCTAGCTAACACGAAGTTAGCAACAACTAGCCTAGCAACAGCTCGCCCCTTCAAAGAAAATTACATCCGCCAACGTCCTCTCTCTCACACAGGTGACAGCTTACCTGAACATAGTTGCTCTCACAGTACTCGGCGACTCTTTCCAAATTGGTGAAACTGTCCAGCAGTGCGCTTCGTCCTGCTGGAATCTCCTCTTCCAGAAGCATTTGTAGCTCCGCCATTTTCACATCTTTAGCGGAGCGGTGTGTGCGTGCTCGCCGGCGCCGCCGCGGCCGTGTGCGGTACTGCAGGGGCTCTCCCGGCAGCACGTGTGGAGCAGAGGGTTCCCAAATTAATAATCAGTGGTGGAAAGTAATCAAGTACATTTACTCAAGTACTGTACTTAAGTACAATTTTGAGGTACTTGTACTTTACTTGAATACTTCCATTTTGTGCTACTTTATACTTCCAATCCACCACATTTCAGAGGAAAATATACTTTCTATTCCACTACATTTATTTGACAGCTTTACCCTACCTCCAGCAGCTACAACAGTAACATGCTGTGTACACACTGATGCTTCAGTATTAATAATCTAATGTAATTTATAGTAATATATCAGTCAGAGGGACCAAATGAGTACTTTTTCAGCTGATACTAAATACAATTTCATTCTTGAAGGTGCGATGACTGAACAATAAAACACACACAAACAAAATAAAAACCAACAAACCCACATAAAATTTTCATACGTATTTAATAAGATGTTTAAAAAAAGGAATGAAATGTCTGAATGCCATGTGGCCGCATTAGTAGATAAACAAGCCATATGCCACTGGGAGCTTTGAATCAAGGCAGTTGTTCTAGGAAATGCAGAAAAAACTTATGGCAGCACAAGTTGTTTTTCCTCTATATTGTAGAACATTAGAGCACCCAGTTTCCCTCCTTTAACAGATGGCATCTTTCAACAAGTGCAAATTTGGACATTGGACAGTCAAGGTAATAATGTGCTTTAAGGCTTCAGATGAAAAAGTACAGGGAAGACAACCGTGTGGTGGTTCAACTAGTGTGCAAAAAAAAAAAACACTACTGTACAAAGAAAATTTAATCAAGTTACAAAAAGAGTTTCATTCCAAGTGTCAACCACCATACTGTTGTTTCAAAAGACAGGAGGTAATGTAAGACATGGAAATACTTGTTTAATTGCTGGTAATTTCTTTAATCAAGATGTTAATCATATTGCTTTTTTGGGAATATGACTCTTCAGCTCTTCTCCCTCCAGTGGATTTACAGTAGAGACTAGTTTCAGCTTCTTCTGCTGACGGTGATCCAGGTTTCGTCCTTGGGCGTGGAAACCAACTCAGATCGGACTTCCATGACCTGTCCCTTCAACTTGTGAAGCTTCAGCTGCCGCACCAACGTGCTGAGCAGGACCGTAGCTACAGTGTAGGCGAACCTGTCAGAAATATAAGCGATCACAAACAACCAATGTGAGATTTCTAAAAATACAGGGGGGTAGCACATTTTTCCTTTGGGGAATAAATGTGTTTTCTCCTCATGTGAGTGAATTGTTTGTTTTGGGAGTTGTCTGTTTGTGTTTTAATGGTAGTCTTTACCTCAGCTCTGGGCATGTTTGAGTCCCTGAGAAACCGAGAAGACAGAAACTCTTCTTGGCCGAATCTTCCTCAAATCGATCCGGGTCAAACCTGAGGGACGACATCAT
Source organism: Scomberomorus guttatus (assembly GCA_038419695.1). Taxonomy (NCBI): domain Eukaryota; kingdom Metazoa; phylum Chordata; class Actinopteri; order Scombriformes; family Scombridae; genus Scomberomorus; species Scomberomorus guttatus. Next base: position 14,788,610 of record CM076468.1, on the reverse strand, counting down.
AATCACCATGTCAAAAACCGGACGTAACAATATTTTCCACTATTTTAACTATCTACAGTATATGTTCAATGTGTTGCAGGAGTTATTTTGTGATGAATAGTTTTAATTTATGTTTCCTGGTGAAGTCAGAAGTGAGCCTGTTGCTGTAAGACAGGCTGTAAGTACATGCGGGTGTTCAGAGTTATAACAGCACCGGATCAACTTGATGATGTTTCCAGCTGGTTCAGGATTTGAATTACAAACCTTCTGGTTCATACTCTGCTGCCCAGTACTTTATCCAAATTAACTAATGAAAAGGCGAAGACAAAATATCAAATGTATGTGAAGCGAACCTGTATGGGGTGCTCCAGGTGTCAGAATCTTGCAGCACCACTCCCAAGGCATAGATCACCAAAGTCTGAAATATGACAACAGTAATATCTTAACCTTTTTAATACAATATATACACATTCCTTAATACAAAAACAATACTGTTTTTATGCTAAATGCATTCTACTGAACCTAACAGGTACTGAAAAAACCCCAATAACAGACAATCCTTGTATTGTCTGACACATTATTTGGAAATTGAAACACTTAACAGTGTTTGAGTAAAATCTCATAGAGATGCACATTTCCACTAAACGTCCAATATTTGGTTTTCTGCAGACACATTAATAATTGCTGACCAAACCAGAAGTGTGAATATCTCAGCAGAAAACTATGATTCGCTCTTTCCAATTCTTTGTCACTCGTGTGATTATTATTATCAGTGTTGAGCTGAACAGAAACAAACACAGACGGCAGGAAACCAGATACCTCTTTGGGGATGACATGTTGATCGACCTTTCCCTCCACTTCCTGAAGGCGAGCCGCGACGGGGGTCAGCTTGGCAGTCCTCACCGTCTCGTTGAGGACCTGCTGGCAGTATCTGTTCAAGGGCAGAAATGTGATAAGATCAAGGTTATCTAACGCACCAATCATGCCTGGATGTGGCTAAATGTGAAGGAGGATTCAATTCATTTCCACAAGTACTGTAGTGTATCTGTTTCTTTAAAGATCTGTGTAATTTCTCAAATGCTTGAACAAGGTCATAGCATGAATCATCCTTCCACGTTTCACTAAAATTGGTCTGAGATTTTATATTTTATGGGTCTAAAGATCTTACCTGAGCTGAGGGATCTTGTCCAAAGTAACTGGATCAGAACCCAAAACCTCCTCCAGCTCCTTGTATAACTTATCCTGAACTTCTTCTGAGGTGGACAGGAAGTGAAGAGCCCAGATACACACTGACAAAAAAAACAACAACACAATTTTACACGTTTCAGCTGAAAATGAGCATTTCAGGGTTTGTTTTCATGATCTCGGACACAAATACTCAATATCTTGTGTGTTCCTGATCTGTGGAGGAAGCATCACTTACAGTTGGCGGTGATGACGCATCCAGCCAGAGTGAAAACCATACAGTCTTCCATGATCTGTAACGAGCGACAACATTCATTTCAAGGCGTTTTCAGACCTTTGTGGGAACCTTGAAGGTGTGTTTTAAACTGCAGTAGGTGTCTGCTCTCACTTATCAGTATTCACCTGTCGTTCTGTGAGACTCGACTGAAGCAGAGCGTCCACAAACACTGTCTGCTTCCTCTGGGCTTTTCTCTCCTTTGCCACTGACAGCAGCACCGACTCCATCTCTGACAGAGCTGAACACCAGGGATAAAAAAAAAAAGAAAACACAGCCGTTTCACTGTTACTTTTTTATATTTTAGGCATGTACATATAGCTTCCTGACACTCAAACTAGGGTTGTGTGGTGGCATTGTTGCTAAAAAGACCCAATTTCAACCATCTGCCTTGTTTTCCAGCCCTTCAGACAGGATCCAAAATGAACCCCAGCCAGATGCCAAGTGCCAGTAACAATTGTCCTTGGCAGGTGAATCAATAACAGGCCCCCAAACAGTGGCTATCCACTGATTAAGGCAATAGTAATAACTGCCTGTTCCCGGACTCTGTCTCTAGCTGCCTGTCAAGCTGCTCCACACACAGAGATAACGTCTGAGCCTCTGCAAACTTTCCATTCTGTTTCTCCTCAGCTGAACAATAGTAGAGGCCCAATTCTGTTCCAACATGTCAACACACAGCAGGTGTGAAGGGGCTAATGGAAAAAAATGCAGACAAAAACACAATTTGTTTTAAAGCAAATAATCAAATTCACTTAAATACAGTATATTTTTTAAAAAAAATTAAGTGTCAGTTCTGTTAAAGCTTACTCTGCTGAGAAAACTCATCATGTAAACCTCACTCACCCTTCTCATAATGTCCTTTCCTGCTGGAGCTCTTCTCCAAGGAGCCGTCCAAGTAGCCTTTTCCGATTTCTGACCAGATCTGGTGGCACCCATGTGAATTAGTAGAAGAAAACAAAAAAAACCCAAATCAATTAATCAATTTCCTACAGTTTTTGATATTACTTTACTAAGCACAATTCCACATTTCTAAACGCCACTGAGCCAAAATGAATGGAAAATGGAAAAATCAGTCTGAATGAACAATGCCCTTATCCTGAGAGCCTCATTTTCTGTCCGCAAATTGGAAATACTTTCCGTCTTTTTTGTGGACTTTGTACTGACTTCCAACAAATATGTAATGAAAAACCCATCATAGAAGATGCAAAGTACCAATTTCAATACCCCTAGCAGCAGAAAAAAGAAAGTGGTTTGTATAACAGTTTCTGAAAAACTCACACTCTTAATTCTCTTCCTACAAGTGGAGTATAACCTACAGCTAAGTTTAAGATGTTTAAAGCAGACTCTCTCACCGCGTCATGGTTCTTGCGGAAGGAAATGACATCAGTGTCGTCTTTGAAGCGCTCGCCCAGGGCCAGCTGAGTGACAGTCTTCATGGACAGACCCAGCAGGTGGGCACACAGCGGGATGTGCTGAGCCTCTGGGAACGACTTCCACTTCCCGACTAACTCCTCCACCAGCTAGAAGATAATTACAGAAAATATATGTTTAATAGCTCTGTACTTTATATTTCAGTGGATAGTGTGACTTGTCATCAGTGGTACAAACCTTGAGCAAGTGAGGTAAGTTGTTCTTCAGCGTGCTGTTGATGGCACCCTCGTACACCTTTTTCCTTATGACGGTCTCACTGGCCCCACCTCCCATCCCTGACTGGTAACCTAGCAACGACTTCAGCATCGTCTCAAAGGAGTCAGCTGAGAAGAGCAAAGAGAAAGGAAGAGTTTTGTTTATTTTTGTTTACAACAGCGCAGAAAAGACTGGTAATGGCATCAGATTCTGGCATCAGTCATCAAAATGTATTATTGCATTATTATCAGCAGCAGCAGCAGCAGCGACAACTGTAATTTTAACTCCTCCTTGCAGCTGCACTTACTTGTGTGGTTTGGGTTGATGTGTTGCCGTAGCTGGTGCACAGAGCCCAGGCTGACCACCGGACGGCCGCCGAACCAGAATGACGCCACGGACCCAAACTCCTGATGTAGACTGACGAGGAATTCGTGCAGACTGCCTCTGTTCACAATGTCCTGCAGATTTCCATCCCTGCAAGAGAATAAGACATGATGTAATGATGTATGTGCTTCACTGGCACATATGTCTTTGAACTGCAAACATCCTTCACTGTGTTAATAATTACAAAAAAATATATACCTTACATATATGCTTTATGCTGAAGGAGGATGGTTACTTTGTTTTATTTGTTTTTAAGTTAATAAACTTGCTTTTTGTTCAAGTTAATACTTACTGGACTCTTAAGGAGCCAATATCTACATTACTGCACTTTCACACGGAGGCTGCTTACCTGGAATATATTCATTTCTCACCCTGTAAATGAATTCAAGTAAACAACAGCTGCAAAAACAGTGGTAAACATAACAAAACTGCTTACTTCTCATCGGTGGGGTTGAGACCTGGGATGCCAGAGGCCCTTCTGGATGACTGAAAACAGGATTATAAATGATATTTTGCTTTTAGTAACAGTAAAAAAAAGTTTTTTTATTAACTGGTAGCAAACTGACATCTGTTGTCTTCTAAAATATGTTGACAGGTTGGCTATGCCTGACCCAATTCCAGCTAAATTGGAACTCATAAATTAGGGTTCCCTTCAGTCCAACGATATCTCATTTAAAATGTGGTAAAGTCATTTTCTTCACTTACTAGCAAACACAAACACATTGTAAGACACCATTTAATGTCGCTGGATCAATTATTTGGGTCTTTTGGTAAAATCGGCATACAAATGACGTACTAGAAAGCATCTAATTACACATTTTCAACGTAATAGCTCATTTGTGTAAGTGGATAACAGTGCTCGTATCGCCCAACGCGAACTCTTAAAGTTGTTCTTTATTGAAGCAGATTCCTTGTTGGTGTCTTAAATGTACGCCAAACTCAGAAAAGGATGTAATGATTCGTTCAATATGTTAATTCATCTTATATAATACTTCTCCGCTAGCCAAGGAGCAAGGAAACATTTAATTAACTGTCGTGAGAGTACCGTTAGCTAACTTAAAGCTAACTTAACTTACCGGGTACAAATATAGAACAGCGCCCACCAAAATGATGACAAACGTGACAGCAAAGATGGCAAAGTCCAGCATGACTGCTCGCTTTTAATAGCACTGTTTCGCTAACTTTTATTCATGAATATCTGGAGATTTGCACCCCAAATGACAACAGCCACCGTTACCACGTCAACAAAAAGTGGGGAGGCAAGATCGTTCCGCTCTGTGCTCGACTACAAAGTCTGGATGAAAGTCAGAGCAAACTAATTGAGCTCAGAGGGAGTCGATGGGTGAGCTCGACACTTTCAGGGCTTACATACAAATGAATAATTTAACTGCCAACAGGGTTTAAACTTGAAATTAAATTTTCAAATGCTGTCAGTGATTACGCTCAAACAGTTTTCAGCTTTTACACTTAAACTGACACCTCAGCTCCTTTTAGTGCTTCCACTTTAACAGCAACTCCCATGTTTCACCTAGAAATAATTCACATTTTAAGACAATTTAACCTGTTAACAGTTGCAATTTTTTTGGAACTACTTCCACTGCTGTTACTGCTTACATACCAATTGACACTTCAACTGTCTGGTGCTTCAACTTCAACTGAAATTGCAATTACTTACAGTTCAACTGACATTTTTTACTGCTTTTGAAAATATTATACTTTGCAAAATATTGATCAAAAGGCCTATGCCAATTCAACTTGTATATATTGTATACTTGCAAATTAGGATAAATGGGAGCCTAGAGAAGTATGATCACAATCTTTGCAGATTCACTTTATATTCCAACAGATTTCATGCATCTAATCCCCTCAGAATGCAATAAAGAAGCGTTGCTGGATTTGTTGGACAAAACCCTGTATTTAAAAAGACGAGCATATTCACATCTCAAAGATACAAAAATAATCTACAACACATTCAGACTTCACTGTTAAAATACAGTGCAAAAAAATATATGTGCAAAATGACAACAGAGCTGTACAGAGTGTCTCAGAGCAGATATGTAGTAACTGTTTCTCAGGCGGTCATTTCTGATTTCTCCTCTGGTTTGGGAGGCTCAATCTCCATGGCCATCAGATAACCTGAGGAAGAAGGACAAGATAATAATTAATAATTAATAATAATAATAATTTTTTGGGGGATTTCCCTTAAAGGCAAACCCTAAAGTGACATTATAGCATCTCTCACACTCAGTGTAGTCTGTCTCGGGTCGGGTGGCGATGAAGATCCAGGCCAGGCCCACTAGCAGAGCCACCACAAGATTGACTGTCACCCATGGGTGGAGAATCTGGTGCTCTGACCCTGGAGGCCTGGAGAAGAAATAGGTATCATCAGGTGTCATAATGAGACAGAAACATTTATAATGATTCCAGTGAGCTCACCATAACGTTGTGTTGAAGGCTGGGTAGAGGTTGATTCGATCGCTGGTCATCTGCTGGCTGAGGGAGAGGACCAACGCTGAGAAATATACTGCAGCGATGGATGGAAGCAGAAGGGAGAAAAAAAAAGTGTCAATTGAGAGAAAAGTTTGTTTGAGGGGTGGAAGGGATTTTGACTTGGTTAGATAATAATAAATACAGTGCGGACTCACAGAACGAGGCGAGAGCCACGGGGTCCAGCGTGATGAACTCCCGCAGAGCCATGGAGCCTTTGGCCAGGTTCACTCTGAGAACACAAGAGTTTACGTTTTAGAAAACAAAAATATATGCAGCTGTTTTTCGCTCCTGCACAATGTCACCTTATTTACTGTTAATTAGAAATGAACAAGTTGCGACATCTCCGACTGCACTGACGCGGTCTTACCTGTCGAAAGCGGCCACCGTGCTGATGGCCAGCAGCATGTAGAGCAGAGACTGGGAGGGGTAAGCCAGGCTGTGGTACTGCTCCAGCAGGTTGGACAGAGTGGTGAGGTGCTGCCCGGCTAACACGTACACCACCACTATGTTCCACACGGCGTAGCCTGCCAGGAAGCCGTGACAATACAGACCGAACACCCTGAACCAGATACACGAGAGAGGAGAGTTTAACTGAGGGACTGAACGATATGATGCACACAAACGCACAACTCTTGACACGTTTCTTTCACCTGAAGCCTTCGTGCACCCTGAGAGAAACGTCTCTGGTGGTCCAGAGCGGCTGCATGTGCTGGAAGTCTGCCAGGTTTTCCATCTGGTCGCTGGTCTTCCTCCAGTCTGAGCGCTCTGCGGCCTGGAAACGCTCTGTATGTGAACACACACACACATACAGTACATATATATATATATATATATATATAAACGGCGGTGACACCATCAGATCATTCAGTGTAATCTTTTAAATTACAGAACACGTCATTTTTCATCACTCACTGTTCCTCTCTACAAAAACCTTCCCGACCGGCTGGCTCTGGCCCTGCGGCGCCGAGAACAAGGAATGCTGGGGGATGGGAGGCGGTGTGTCGGTGATGATGTCATCCTCTTCTACATCCAACTCATCGGGAAGCGGCGATTCAACGACTTTGGACTTCCTAAAATGAGGAAAATGTGACATATGTGATACATCATAAACTTACAAATGTGCTGATATTACATCATATAATGTGATAACTCCTATAATTGTTGCTTTTTTTGTTTGTTAATGTTTCTTACTTCTTCTTTTTGGTTTTTTTGACTACTTCTTCTCCATCGGTGGTCTGATCGGCTGTATCTCCGTTCACCAGGTCGGCTTGGTCATCTTCAAGATCTGAAACCCCGAACACAATCATAGATTTACCCTTCAGCTGGGCAGATTCTACCTCCTCCACATGGTGGAAAATGTATTTTTTTAATCATTCTGATCATGATGAAACTACAGTATTTGAAGGTTAGTAGTGCTACAATGCAAAAAAGCAGGATTCCCACCTATAGTGGCACTTTTCTTCTTCTTCTTCCTCCTCTGTGGGGGCGCATCACTTGTGCTTTCAAGGGTGAGTTGCTCCCCTATCCCAGATACCCTCCTGCTGGCCAGGCCTCCCATCTCCATCCCCTGATCTAAACAGGAAAGATGGAATAAAGAAGCCTTATGTGAGTGGTAAAGTTTACTCTGAATGGTGGGAAGAAGACAATTACTCCCACGTACATCTGCCAGTACATCTCTTGTGTAATGCTCATGTTTCCTAGATTCAAAGGCAACATTTCAATGTCATTTTTTTCCCTTTTTCATGAGGAAACTGAAGATTTCTTTTTTGAAAAGCACATAAATGTGACAAAGCGATTCATGACCTTGAAGGGGCTTACATTGCTGTCTTTTGATGAGAAAATACAGCCAGCAAGAATTTCAAAAGGCAAAGCAATCCTACAGATTTTTATTTTTTGCGATTAACTGGACAGAAAAATTAATGGTTTAAAGTATATTGATTTAAATTTTGCAACAAAAACTAATGATGAACCTTAACTTTTATGATTTTAACTCATTATCCTTCATCTAAAAATATTCTCAACACATCCAAAATTATGTCTGACAGAAAAACAAACCCAAACTATCTTAGTAAGCACCCAAAGATAACTGCCAGGTTCAACAGGGTTAACAGGCCCTTTAAATTCTGCTTAATGAAAGGTTTGATAAGAAGCAAAAAAATGGTAGAGATTAAAGATTTGTGAGATGTGTATGACAAACGAAGGCTGTTAGTGTCAAGACATTGATGCTGCACAGATGCAGACGTGTGTGTGTGTGTGTGTGTTATGTACCGTCCATATTGTCGACTCCATTTGCCTCTTTTCTCACCCTCTTCTTCTTATTTTTTGGAGCCGGCACTTCTCCTACACAAGATGATAAGTGAAAGAAAAGTTGAATCAAACCAAGAGCTTCTATCCAAATATAAGAGAAATACACAATTAACAATTCCTGACCTACCAGCTGTGTCTTGACTTCATGTGTCCGTGCATGCGATGAAAGAAAGAGGAAAAGTTTAGTTCGACTCTTTAGCATAAATACTGCAGATACGGACAGATAACACAAAGACGTTAACCTACCTCGGCATTGTGGGAAGTGCTCGTTGCCCTCGCTAAAGAAACAGAAAGAGAAAAAGTTAGTTTTCTTCCATGTGTATTTATGTTCATCTACAACACCCGACCAGATTTATTTGAATTCCTACTTTTGTGATCTAATGGTAAAAAAAAGTTTTATTTGAAAAACAACACGCATAAAAGAAGCTCTGTGCAAAATCTTACAAGTTTACCTTCTAACTATCATGCTGAGAGCAACAGAAACAACTGATTAAATGTGACACTTAACAGTTCCCATCAAAACACAGCTGAAAAAATTATCATTAGATCAACACTACAAGAGAATAATGCACCTTCTCTTACAAAATGACAGATGAACTGCTTTGGATTTTGATGAGGAGCATTTCAGAAAATTAACATTAACTTATAATACAGCCGAGAAGAAACCTTACCATCGTCTTTCGGGCCATTCCACCCAAGAATGAAGTAAGAGTGCAGTGAAGCTACACATAACATCCTGGCTGACGTGGTTAAATCCCCGGCTAAATCTGTGATCATACATCTGCCAGGAACGGGGATTACTCAAGGCAGAGGTCAAGGCAACTAAAACCTTTTCAAACTCTTTGAGCAGCAGCAGCAGTGTGTGTGTTTGTGTGCGCGGGCGAGTGGGTAAAACAACAAGGAAGTGCGTCTGTGGAATCTGGTATTACAGAAGCTCACTGGTCTAATCTTTCTGACGGTGTTAGTGGAGGCGGGGCAAAATTCACTTTTCAGGTTTTATAGGATGACAATCAAGGAGTAAAAAGTTTCATTTTTTTTCAGGAGAGACAAGACTTTACTCAGATATCACAGTCTTTGTATCCAGCTGTTTAACGTTCCTCAGGTGCTGTATTTTCATCAATCAGACATTTTAGTTATCATTTTATAAAATACTGTTGTCCAAATCCATTTTCCATGCAAAATGGAATCAAAAACTAACAAATTGAGTTAGTAAAGTTTTTTGTTTTACATGTGAAAGCATTTCAAATATATTTGCCTTGCCTTGAGTTTTACTGTAGGTTTTACAGCTGCAACTTATGATGATCTATTACTCTGATGACTATTTTTTTTTGTTTTGTCTATGAAATGTCAGAAAATAGTGAGAAATGTCGTGACAATTTCCCAGAGCCCAAGTTGATTCAAATTCACATTGTTTATTCTGTTCAGCCTACAGTTGAAAACCCAAATATATTCACTTTGGACTGATATAAGAGAGAGAAAAGTAGCAAAATTGTCACATTTGAGCAGCTGAAGTCAGATGTTTGGCATTTTTGCTTGGTAAACTGACTACTCAGTAGATGGACTATTTGTTATTTGTTATTTGTTACGGTGCTAGTGAATTTTTTTTTATTTTAAAACCTGTCTGAAATCCACATTGTGCTCAAAAGATTAGTTGAGGAACAGATTAATCAATGAGAATTGATTAATTCAGAGAATCTGTTTGTTCTCTTTGTCATTTAACAATTAAATTTACAGAAGAATTACAGCTGTGAATTGTGAATTTCTTTACTTTCCTTGGTTTCAAATTAGGGCTGGGCAATATATCAATTTTATATCAATATCGTGATATGAGACTAGATACCATCTTAGATTTAGAAAATCGTAATATGGCATAATATGGTTCTAAAGTAATACTGAAGTTGGTAATTATATCCACATTACTGATGATTATTTATCAAAAAATCTCATTGTGTAAATATTTTGTGAAAGCACCAATAGTCATCCCTACAATATTGTCGCAATATCGATATCGAGGTATTTGGTCAAAAATATTGTGATATTTGATTTTGTCCATATCGCCCAGTGCTAATATCAAATACTTTATACGTTAAATACATTTATGGCTGTTGATCAGACTAAGTTGGGCATATATAGGAGCCAGTTAACTTGTAATTGGTGGGTGGGTGTTATTTTGCCATTTAAACAAAAAAGAAAACATAATTAACACATTTTCCAACAGGAAAAGTAACTGTTAGTTACAACCCAAAATGCAAAATTTCCCTTAAGGACAGTTTAGTTCTAAATGAGTATAATGGGTAATAGTAACTAATTGCACATAGCTTTAATAACTATAACTTCAGGCTATAACACCTGTATTTGATTGACTGACCTGTGGAAGAGGCGGCAGCTCCCTGAGTCGCATTTTCTATCATGGAAAAACATAGATTATAAGCAAAATTTAAAGGTAACTTTAATACATGTTAGGCTAAATTAAATAGATATACAGTATGTTATTATCACAGACCAGCCTGAAGCCTTTACCTAGCAGTTAGTTAACAGTAGCTTGCGTTACTTTACACCAAAAAATTGTGAAAATATTGGTAAAAAAACAAAAATATCGTTAGTTAAGCTAGCTTATTTAGGTTTACGCTAACAGTTGTCGTTACTCATGAAAATAAATGTGTTACCTTTGAGCCTCCCGTTTCCATACTCCCGAATTTCACCTTTAAATATTAATCCAGTTAAATCATGTTTATTCAATCTGTATATTTCAATGACTACAACCTTTTAAAAATGAAAAAACGACACGGTTACTTTGATTGTTCGAGCTGTTTTTTGCTTTATTTACACTGTCCAAGCAGAGAGCAGCTAGCCGTTATGACCCGCCCTACTCTGCCTCTGATTGGCTAGTACTCGTTGCCTTCGTTGGTTGGATTGGTTAGATTTAGGCATAAGGAGTGAGATTATTGGTTAGGGTTACAGGATAAGCCAATCAGAGGCAGAGTAGGGCGGGTCTGGATGTATTTACTGCTGGCCAACCGTGTACATAGCAAGCAGAGGCAAGATTGTTTTAATGTGTATACTGTTGAATTGTTTGCCATGCTGATGGCATTAAAATTGATAGAACAGGTTAGTTGCAGCTAAATATTAATATGTAGCGATTCTGTGTCAGAATCAGGAAGAAACCGATAAGAAGTTATAATAAAATTAAGAATAGGACATAGCATCTACACACCACACTTCATGTTATAGGTGAGCATCCAACTGGCCTTTGGGATCAGGTACCAGAAACTGTAGATCATGTTATCATCAACTGCAATAAATATATGTCAGAAAGAAAGGACATGCTGGAGGAAATGGAAAGATTAGGGATACCAGGAACAGAATTAAGTGTAACAATCAAGACACTGGAGGAGTTAATTGACTCCAGAAGATGAAAATAATGCAACAATATGGACGCTAACTGCTGTTAAACATCAAGAAGAAGAAGTAGAGGCAAGGATCCAAAACTATGGGATTATATTTGTTTCATAATAATTGAAAAAAATGTCAAGAATCAAACAAAAAAAAATAATTTAAAGTGAATAAAAATAATTTAAAACTAAAAAATTACAAAAAAAGAACCTACACAAAAGAGATTTTAATTTTTTAAAATATTTTTCCACTTTTCTTTCACTTATTTTTTCAGTTCTGACACAAAGCTCTTGTTTGGGCAGTGTTACAGGGTTACATCCCCATTGGCCAGTTACTTCTGGAGGGACAGGGGTAATTTTTTGGGGGGAGGTTTCAAATTATTTTTATTCACTTTCCTTCAAAATTTTTTTTGATTCTTGGGAGATTTTGCTCGATTATTATGAAACAAATGTGTTCTCATATAAAACAGGTGAAAAAGAAGGCTGACTGACTAAATGATTGAATTATTTGCCATCAGAAGTCATTTTTATTATTGTCACAAACTGGTACAAATATTAAAATGCCATTGCTTTGCTTACACTTTTGTTGCAGCTTATTATTATTAACCTTCATCACATTATTTGAATGAAATAAGGACACAAAGTGTAAAGTCTGTGACAGAACCAAACACAGCCTCTTGTTAATCACCATTTTTTGGCATGCAGTGACACTTTTAGGCTATAGCAAAACACAAATAAATGACAAAAATGCAGAATGAAAAACCAGATACAGAAACAGATAACAATCATTTCTAGTGTGTAAACATAAATTGGAAAAAGATGACAATCTTAATTCCAAATCTCTGTAGAAGAGTGGGGAGAAGGGCAGAAAATTAATCTGTTTTGTTGAAATTAAACAAGCAGGAGACTATCTTTTTCCTCCCTATAACAGTTTAAATAGTCAGAGATGTAGTTTTGAGGCTATACTCAAAAAAAATCTGACATCCTGTAGTTCTACAAGCACGAAAGTAGAGGGTTCTCCTTGGTTGCAGAGTTACTATAGCTGTCGTAACCCATTACTACTGTACTAGTTTTAAGAAAAAATACCCGACTCAAGTAGTTAGTTCTCATTTCTAAAGAAAGCCTATACATTCTGACACAGTTTCAGGGATTTCTCTGGGCCTGAGTCCAGCTCCATCTTATCTTTGGGGATTTGAAGCACCTTAAGAACCAGATCAAGCATGTCAGACACACCAAGATAAAAATATTTAGATTTTTTTCATGCCCTACTCCCCCTCAAAACATGCACTGTTAGATAAAACCAAACTGATTTCACCTGTGAAACTGTGTGTTTGGGGTAACATGTTTTACAAATTGCTGCCATGTTAATAGAGGTCTCATCACTTCACCCCTTGTATTTTCTTCTGTCCTCTCTTACGACTCGGTGGTGGGTCGTATCCAGCTGGCGGGGACCCACTGCGGCTCGTCCTGAGCCTTCCTTACCGCCGTCAGCAGCTGGACGCTGGAGTCCTGCAGCTCGTCGTTGACGATCACATGGTCGAAGAACTGCCAGTAGTGGGACTCGATCTTCCGGGCTGCTTCTTCCATCTCCTGGAAGTCCTCATCCTGTTGGAGGAAACATATCAGAACTGATTCTAGCTTCAGTTAGACTACATACAGTTTTCTCATAATTTCTGTGTAATTTATTTTGGAGCTTTCTGCATACAAACCAACTACAGATGTCAAAATGATAATTTGCTGCAGGTTTCATGGTAAATTTGGGACTTAAAATTAGGGCCAATTGAACACAGGAAACTGTGTGAAGAGAAAAAAGCACAGTGTCTCTGCCTAACACTGATACGCTTTGATCAGATTTTTTAATTTTTCCCCAACTTATCAAATTTGTGCAAATTTACCGGTACTTTCTGTGCTCTTTTAAACAATTACATGTGCAAATAACTAAACAGAACTAAAGTAAATGGGATTTCCTTCAGGTTTGCCTTCACAATGTGCCCTTTACAACATCTAAAAACTGGAAATCATGACAAAAGAATGCTGAGAAGTGTGATAAAAGACAGGTCATATTAAAATCCTGTGATGATACTCGCTTTGAACGGTCGGTTGACGTAGTAGTTGGTGGTGATGTGCGAGTCCTGTCTCGTCTCCTTGAGGTGCTCCAGTGGCGGCGGCTTCACATAGATGATGTAGGCCCTCAGTTCATGAGTCCTCACTGCCTGAATGGCCTAAACAGAGCGATAAATTCAAGTTAAATTAAAGCTATGTTCTATTTTACAAATGTAACTGGAGGCAGAAATAACAAATGCAGTTTGTGAAATTTCTAAGAGGTAATTTTGACTCTTGATTGTGGTTTGAAAACCTGAATTTCAACCTTTAGTGTTGGACTTACATTTGGTTCGATGTCAATGACGCAGATCTTTCCGCTGTTTAAAACTTCCCTCACAGACTCGATGCTGGTGCCGTACAGATTCCCTTTGTACTCTCCGTACTCCAGAAAGCTGTTGGATATAGTTGATTTATTACATGCATTAGTCCTTTAAATTAGACCAGGACACAGAACCAAACTGCATCATCCTCTCAGGTCAATATCGTGTTTAGATTTGACACTACGGTCATTCATCATTCGTGGATTCACATCAGACACAGTCGGACAGTCGTACTTGTTGTTATACACCATGTTGTCAAAGATTTCGCGGCTGGTGAAGTAATATTCTCTGCCAGGCTCCTCGTATCCTTTGGGTGCTCTCGTGGTGTCTGGTGAAGGAAAAAGAGAAACACACTTTTCACAGAGCACAAAACATACAGTATATTAGTTTTCCTCTTTGAGTCAGACAAGCAATCTTTGAACAACTTAAAAACATCATAAACTAACTAAAATCCAAAATCAGCTCTTAGAATGAATGAATTTTGGTCATTTAGTTGACTGTGGATGACAATAATTGGTACATACGAGGTGTTGCTCCCTGGAAGATGTTGGGATTCATTTCAATCAAGCGCCTCCGAAGTTCATTCACACCCACGCCAGATGGACCTGAGAGAGAAAGAAATATTTTATTAGCTCTTTATCGTTGCAAATGAGGATTTACTAATGCTGAAATGCTTCTTTCATTCACCGCTATTCACAAAATACACAAACACAGAGGTGGGTGAACATTAAGAAGCATTTTCTACAACACATCCAACTGTGTGCACTTGAAAGACACTTGTAAAAAGTTCAGAAGCAGACAGTTTATAGTTTATAAACCTAAGAGGGCGATGAGGCGTTGCGGGTCCTGCGGGTGGCGCTGGTAGCGCACCACCTCCTCGTAGGGGTTGTTGAGGGCGGTGTTGCAGCTGCTGGGGCAGCGGGTGTGGCAGGACGGCTGGGTGGTGCTGTGAGACCGCCGACGACACAGACGCATGCTGCGCCTGAAGCCCACTGAGGGGAAAATAATGCATGATACACACTCACTGAAACAATATAAAAACATAACTGATATTAAGTAGAATACTAATAATAAGATTGAATAATAAGATTGAAAAAAAAGATCTTTCCCCTCTTTAAATTTCTCATTTCAGTCTGACTTTTAAGGTGCAGATAATAGTGTTTGAAGACTTACCTAAGTAGATTCCTTCAATGTTGGTGCTGAAGTCATCCGCGTCTGGTTTGACATTAAGAGAAGCAGTTCATATAACAGTTAATGAAAACTGGGAAAAGAACATGAATGAGTGCTTCTATTTAGAGGACCAAATTTAAATAAAGTTTGTTGAGAGGATATAATTCTGTTGCTGGGAAAATAAATCACAGTCAAATTAAAAGGTATTCCAACTTTTACTCTCTAGTATGAGTCAAGCTCCAAAAACGCTGGATCCTACATTTCCCATAATGCAACACACCTCAAATAAAACACAGAAATGCATTTGTGGTTTTCTCACCTTCTCTGAGCTCCTCTGACATTTCCCGTCAGAAAGCAGAAAGGTTTCAGAAAAGACACACAAAACAAACGATTTTTAAATGACGGGCAGGAGGCAGAGGGACACTTTCACAATTTCACAAGAGTTCCTGTTCGAATCAAAACAGATGAACTCAACAAAGACTTACCTACCAGATTCAAATGCCTCCTCATCTGACAGAAAGAAAAACACACAGCGGGAGTCATTATTTAGTAGGTATAGTGCAGCAAACATATACAGCAAGTAACTAAGTGAAGTTTTACCTGCTTCAACACATTTCTCATCGATAGCCATCATGTCTTCCTCTGCGGGTAAAAAATAAAAATAAACTTCTGAATCACGACAAAATGATAAATATTCTCACATCTAAAGCTAAACCTAAACCAAAAATCATCTCTGAAGTGAAATAGTACTCCTTACCTTCCTCTACGGTGCTCACTTAGGTAAGCATGCGGTGAAACATAATTATTTATGAAAACACATTTGTAAAAGCGAGTCAGTGACTGTTAACGCTGAAAAAAAATGATTTAAAGGCATTTGAGTGAACTCACAGGTCTGTATGCAGGCATGTGGCTGATAAGGCTGAGACCACCAGAACTCCCTCTGCTTCCTGCAACAACACGCAGAAATATAGTGAAACATACTGATTACAAACTACAGCTTTACAAGTTCTTCAGCTCTGAGGTCATAATGCTGCATCAGCCTTCAAGAAGATTGTTGGTATTAATTAAAACTCTTTCCCCTCACAGCAGAAGGCTGCTTTTGTACTGGGCAGCTACCGGTAGCAACTAAATCCCATATAAAGGGCTAAACAGCAAACTCTCCTCACCGTTTGAGCAGGTTGGTGGAGGGGATGAGGCCGGCGCAGGCTGTGTTGCTGGGAAGTTTCTTGGCCTGCCACCACAGAGCGTCAGTCTGGTCTACGATCTCCAGGATGTCGCCCCTTCGGAAGCTCATTCCGGCGTCGGCGCAGGGGATGGTGGGATCCTGCTGAGGGCTGTAGTCGGCCATGGCGCGCACATACAGCTGACACACGACAGGTTAGTTTATGATGATGCAACGTACTGTAGGTGCTTTTATGTGTCAAGTCAAAATAATGCAGAAAAAGAAGACGACTCACCATCGTCTGGTTGTGGACCGGCCTCTCTGTGATGGGAACGACCTTGAACATGATGGTGCCTTGCGACCTGGCTTGCTGATTAGACGTAAAGAAACGCGAGCATCAGAAGAGTATTTGTGCTCTAAAGTGTAATTCACAGTAAAACATGAATCTGGTCAGACTTTAAGAGGCTGTTCTGCTTTCTGCCTCCGCACACTGCATGATGCTTTCAATCTTGGCAGTTTTTTCAGAGCTTTTAACCACATCTCACAGTATTTATAAGCAAAAGGAGTTTGCTAACAACAGATAAATAATCATTAATATAAATAAGTCAGTTAAGGACATGAAGGTGCATGAAACAAAACAACCAGTGACCTACCACGACTTGGATAACTTGCTCCGGTTCCATCCCATCCACTGGAAAACCGTTCACCTCCATGATCCTGTCCCCTGCATGGAGCAGACCTACACACACACACACACGCACCTATTTAAGTCTTTTTGTATACTAGCCATTTCCTTACATATAACATAATCTAAATTAGGTTAGAAAGTACATATAACATCAAAAATGTGCATAAACAACAGGAAACACAATAAAAATTGAGCATGGATGTTCATTTTTTACCTTTATGTAAAAATTCAAAGGGTCCACCTAATAGCTTTCAGAGCTTTCAACTGCACCTCATGGTCCTCTTCAGTGAATGAAGTATCGAACTTTAATTATGTGATTAAGTGAAATTCTACATTTGATTAGAGCCACTTTCATCTGCTAAATGAAGACTGTGAGATGTAGTTGAAAGCTCTGAAAGCTTGTAAATTGACCTTTGAGTTTAGGTTCAATCCAGATTTTAAGTTTTTAAAGAGGTTGCACATCCTCGGTTGTTACCTTGTGCTACCACAAAAATGTCATCATTCAAATAAACAAATTCCACCTCCTGGTAGGCGACACTAAGCCACGATTTGCATTTAAACCTGGAAATACAAACATTATCCTTGAGAGAAAAGGCTCACCGCTTCGATCAGCCAGGCCTCCATGAATCACTCGAGCCACAAAAATCTCCCCTGTGATCTCGTTTCTCTTTATAGTCGCTCCCTAGAATGGAAAAGATAAAAAAACCAAACAGAATAAATAAAGCTGCTGTAATGTGGAGTGCAGACATGTGGAGGTCACACTGAACAACATAAATGAGGACAAATAATACTGATGGAGCTTGCAGGAAGCCGTGACAGGATGTAAACACTTTGGGCTGAAATGGAAGAAAAACTGTGAAAGTTTAAGGCACGAATAAAATAACAATGACAGAAATGGAAGTTAACCAAAGCTTCAAATGAATACTGACGAGGTTCCTGAAATGAACTTTGTAAAGAAGAATGAAATGTAGTTTCTCCCAAACGAACACAACACGATGGAAGAAAATGATATGAAACGCAATGAAGAGGAACGAAATAAATGTCAACTAACACTGTGCACATTTGCAGCTCAGCCAATCTGCGGAGTCAGCTTGAAAGGACCCAAGAAGTCCACTTTTTGGACGCTCATCAGCTTCTCTCATGTCGCTTTCTTCCTCCTCTTCTTCCGCTGGTTCGAGCGATCTCCTTCCACAGCATGAGCGGCCTCCTTGGGCTCCTCTAACAGGCCGTTGTTTAAAGGATGCTTGGACGCCTGAAGCTCGGTGTTAAAGTGCTTCTTCTGAGGCGAAGGAGTTTTCTTGTATTTCAGGGTTGTCCGGGGCGACCCACGGCAAGACACAGACAGACAGCTGGTCCCCTGGGAGGTGGAGGGAGCATCCAGGCAGCTGCTGAGGGAGCTGGAGGAGGAGGAGGTGGAGGAAGGAAGTGAGGGGAAGGAACATCTGGATTGGTGAGTCAGGGATGGACGTTGCCCTCGACTCTTTGGAGTTTGGCTTCTTGTGGCTGTGCCGTCTTGCTCAGTGTCTGAGGGTTTTGCTGTAGAAGCTGGGATGTTGATCTCAGTCCTGCTGGCGGTGAGGAGCATCTGCAGCCGGTCCACCACCTGGGTGAGCAGGACTAACGCCTGCGAGTTGTCCTGCACCGTCTCAGACATGCGCTCTGTAGCTGCTGCCATCTTCTCCCCGAGGAGCTTGATGTCCTTTGTGTTGCTCTCCATTGAGCTGGCGGCCAGCTGCACCGTGGTCCTCAGCTCGTCCAGACTCTCCTGCTTGGCGAGCTCCACAGGGGGCACCCGGGGGATCTCCAACACATGTCGAGACCGCATGGGGCTGGGGGGAGCCGTGCGGATGCGCGGGCTTTGGTTTCGTAGCCTAGGAGGCAGGCCTGGCCGGGACGCGTTTGGGGTGTGGATGGGAATTGGAGACGGGGCATCAGCAGACTCTCCCGCTTCATCTTCATCTCCGCTGTGAAGCTCTTTGATGATGATGTTTCCAACAAGAAAACAGAGATTATTAATCCATGAAAAATTATGAGTAAAAGTGATGAATGATGGAGGAAGAGGGCGCCATGACGGATGATGAAAAACACCTTTTCTTACCGATCAGAGCAGAGCTGTAGACTGAAGGCGCAGAGCGGTTCAGACTTTGCTCCCAAAGCAGGTTGGTGTAAATGGTACACTGGCTCATCGGCTTACTACAGCACGTCTGACAGTTACTCATCGGTTTATATCGAGGCGGAGGGTATGGCTGAGCTGCTGGGTGACACAGCGGTTCAGTTGGCGGGTAGCTGCCTCTCCGCACTCTACACCATGACGAATTCTTGACATCCAGGCTGCGGCTCCCAGCAGCAGCGGCCTGGAGCCCAAACGCACCGCCTCGGTGAAGCTGCTGCCAGGTCAGACGCCTCAGGGTGTCCCAGTGACTGCGGATCCCCCCTCTGGAGCTTTTTGCACAGGGAGGGGATGCACTGGGCAGCGGCAGCCCAACTCTTTGGTGGCTGTGAAGCTGCGAGACAACAGAGTCACTCAAAGGAAATGTAAAAGACAGGCTGCTTCATTAATAATAACAATTTACTTTCCCTTAAAAGTTAGATAGTGCTGTGATATGATAAAGGGAAGAATGTTTATTATGTCATATGTCTCCAATCCTCCTCTTCCAGCTGTGTATTAGTCATCTGTAGCATCAACAGACAATTACACAAATGAAAGATTATAAATCATAAATTCAAACATCTGGTTTCTGTTGGATGCAGTCAGCTGTTTTATATTTAGCAGTTTTTTTTTTGTTTGGAGATATCCACCTCTCAGACTTCTGGCCCCACCTCAGTTACAAATAAATGTAGGTCACAGGTGATAAAAGGCCCAGGAGTATCTCTCACACCATATCAATGAGAAAACATAGTATAATTATTTATTAGCTACAGTCCTAAACTAAACGACCAAACTTTAGCTTTTAACTTGGATGTTACAGTTACTTATGAAGACCTACAGAACTGTTTTCTATCAAAGAAATACTCCTAATATGGACCATAAAGGCGTCAGATCAGAACTTTCTTCACTAAATCATTCAGTTTCTTTACAGCATAACTAAGCTCAGAGAGGCTGATTTAATGAGTTTCTCTGATCCCAGAAAACCTGTTTTTGTGAGGAGGGATTAAAAAACAAAATTCATACATAAGAAGGGAGTGATCCCATCAAAATGTGACCTCATTTTCAGGTCAGGTAGTGCCTGAAAGAGTCTGAACAGCACAAAAATAAACCCCAAAACAAACTTCATTGACAATACATGATGAGGAGAGTGATGAGGAGGTTTTAGCTGTGTAGCTCACCAGAGGCTGTTTGTTCTTGACCAGGCAGACGATCCGGGTGGCCTCCTCATCGTCCGGCACGTCGTCTGGCATCGGCGGCAACACCGGCTCATAGTCCTTCTGGGCCACCGTATCATGAGCTGAGAGAAGAGCCTGGATAACATGCAGATCAGATAGTTTTTTAAGCACAAACTGTCAGACAAGTGGCTGAAAACACACTATCTACCACTAAAATTTTGCTATTATGGAAACGTCATCATGTGGTCGCCTACCTGCAGGTGAGGTTGTCGTAGGAGCTGATAGAGCTCCTTGGCTTCTGCGGAGCAGCCTGGCAACGCTCTGATGTCTATCAGCAGCTGCATAGAAAGGAGAAAGAACACATATCCACAGTTTAAAAAGAAAAGAGACTCGTACAAAATGAATGAACGTTATTATAAAAACAAATCTGAGCGCAAACCTGAAATGAGAGTCCTGAAGCGTAGTCCAGAGCCGGCACTGGGGAATTTCTCAGGTACCTTTGAAGACACTCGTAAACCTGAAAACACGGTCATGAAATAATTAAAACCTGAGGCTGTTAAATATTAATCTGTGATGTTATTTTGTGATTAAGTTGCCAGTTTTCCTTTTTCACAACAGCAGGAAGAGAAATGAATCCCAAAGTGGGAATGTTGAAATGATTATTTATGTCAATATATTACACAGGAGTGTATTCTGACCTTGAGCAACGACTGCAGCCAGGACGCGTTCAGCAGACTGTGGAGAATCTCTGCTCCATCAATATCCTGATTTACTGACTGTCTCACCTCCTCAATCACATCTGTCAGGATCTGACGCAAGCCTGCAACACACACACACACACACAGTAAAATGCATTATCTGCCTGTACACACAAGGCTAAAGTAGTATGTCAATGCAATAATCTCAGTTTCCCCTCACTCACCGTGTTCTCCGAGTTCACAGTGGGGGTTTAACACCTGAGCCTCCACCGCCTGCCTCATGGTCACCAGACCCCCGACCTTCGACCCCGACCGCCTGCTGACTGCTTACCAAGACAGGCAATAACCTGGAAAAGTGGAGAAAGTTCTTGCAGTGGAAATGCACTTATTGTGTGTGAACCCTGTCAGCTGTAGGTTTCTAATAAATACCAGCCAGTACTTCTGTGCTGGAATACTACTAACTGGCCCCAAGTTTCCAGGGTCAGTTAGTTTGTGGTAATTATATTAAAGAAAACATTAGAAAACTACATGTTGACACAAGGCCACAACATTAGCTAATAATAAAGGACCTGCCTTATTGTACTTCAATGGGGCAAAATTCCCTGAAAATCTGCAATAATCAAATAATCAGAACAAACTGACATACAGCGAGCGTAAGACTTTTGGGACCCCCACTTTGCCTGGTTAGTAATCCAGCCTTGAGCGTGCAGTGGGATCAGGTAGGCGTGTAGTCACAACTCCATCAGTGTGAATCAGATCAGAGGTTAATGACACACTTTACGGCAGCCCGTAAGAGCAGCAGTGATGTAAATACAGAGATGAGCAGACTGTAATCTCCGGGTGGTTAACCATCACGGGGAAGACAAACACCAGTATGAACAAAAAAAAAACTCTTCTATTGTGAAGAAATTGTCCATGTGTGATGTGTGTTTGACAACAAGGACACTGTGACAGACCAAGAAGGGGGTTAATCTCTTCCCCTGTAAACAAACAGGTTAATAAACTGAGTTCAGGCAGGTTTTACTGCCACTATATCCCTGATAAACTGTCACAACCTTATGGAAAGGCGCCAATTGTGCGAGATGACAGATGTGATGTTCTCAAGCAGAGTTAATCTTTAAAAAAGTGATTGAATGTAATAAATTTAAGTCTCTAGTAGTCTGTAGTTAAAGAGGAGGAAGAGGATGATCCCCGTGGCCTTCCTCCAAGCCCTACACTCTTCACTCAAGTCTTCACTGAAGCAATTTAACGCATCTTACCTCTTGGAGATGCCTCAAGCCTTTATCTTCCAGATCCTGCAGGTTCGAGCACCAATACAGGTGCAGAAAAGCGTATATACGGTGGGAAAAAATTCCCCGGAGACTGGACGCAGTGCTACGCTTTCATCAGCTACGATGAGAGAGAGGAAGAGAGAGAGAGAGAGGGAGCTGTAATCTCCCCCGATCCCATTTAATCCTGGGCAAGTGAGCCGCCTGCCTCTGGCCACCCTCACCGGCTGGCTGGTTCCCGCGGAGCTGCCAAATCTTCTTAACTCTTTCAGCTTTCAGCGGCACGCAGGAGGAGCTGTGGGAGGAGAGGAGGCAACTCTGCACACTGAGAGAGGGAATTTACTGTAGGTGTCACTTCAAAAGACAAGAGGACGGCTTAAAGATGAGCATTTTGTACTCATAGTTCAGAGAAGTGTCACTTCTTAGAAAGGGTCAGAGTTGGGGGGGTGGGGGAGTAATTAGTGTGTAATTAATTAGACAGAAAAAGCAAAAGGGGACAGTAGGTTGACAAAGGCTTTAGAAAGTAATTAAAAGATCTGCCACAACAGCTGGAGTTAAGGATGAGTGGACATGATGCTCAAATAAAAGATCTTTGGTCTACTTATTCAGCACAAGCCCAAAAATCTGTCAGGAATGGGATAATCTCCTCTAATTCTCAAGGAAATTCTCCTCCCTCCGTCTGAAAACAAAGTCCTGAGACACATTATTGTGCCCAAAACACTGAGATTATCTCTTTCACACTCAACAGAAATGGCTTAAGGCTCCGAACACACACGGTTTGTGTGTTTGTAGGTTAATTCTCACCCTCCCTCAAATCTCAAAAAGAGCAACACTGAGAGGATTTGTCGGTGACTCCTCTCGACCTGTTAAAAGAAACATCTGCAGTTAAAAGTGAAAATTGCTTCTCACTTTCCCTCAAAATGCCTTAGACTTTACATTTTCCAAAATATTGTCTATTTTAGCTGTTGTGGGTGAAGAAATTTGGTTCTTTTTGTGCCTCTTCACTAAACTCTTCAGAGAAAAGCAGTAAATCCTGTCATGTGACAAGCTGTAACCAGAGAACATTGTTGCCATGTTTTAACCATTTTTGCTTCATAAATGACTGAAACAATTATTCGATTATGAAAATACACATTACAGTTAATTTTCCCAACGTTTCTGTAGCAACCGTATAAAAATGTCAGGTCTGATTAGTTAGTCCATCAGATGAGTTTATTGCCCCTTGTTATTTAAAAGGTACAATACATTTGACATCATGTAAAAGACACCTGTGTAACGTCAGCCAGCTGGAAAACAAAACGCCAACTAGTAAACACCAAAGTCCATTGACAGTTATTTTTACACACAACAGTATGAGCCCGTCTGTGGTGTTTTCATCGTACACAGGCGTTGAGGTACAGTCAGTTAACCAGTCAGTTATGAACATCAGCTTCAGTTTATAATAACCACATAACCATTCAGTTTAGGATTTTAAGTAGCACGTCACGTACAAGAGTCAGTTGGGGTACAAGCATTACGATGTCACGTTAGTTGCGACAGCTTCATCAGTTGTGTTGACAACTAAAAAGATTTTTTTTTTTTTTGTCCTTCATTTTAAGTGGCAGCAACAACGTCAGCCTTCAGACTGTGAGCTTTAGTGAAATGACAAATTCATAGCTGAATCACAAAAATCACAACAGAGTGATAATCCAAAAAAAAGACAGATGCAAAAAAAAAAAAACAAAAACACAAAAACATGATCTTGGGAATGTTTTTTTTTTGGGGGGGGGGGGGGGGGGCACTCCTCAGTTACAAAGATAATATTGCTTCACTTTTTTTTTTTTTTTTTTTTTTTTTTTCAAGTGTCAGGCACATAGGGTCTTAGCAGATTAAGAGCTCATAATCAGGGATGGACAAGTGTTACCACAGTCCTTCTAAAGTCGCAATGTGCAATTTAAAATGGTAATAGACTTAACTTCTTTTAGCCGCAGTATCAAGCTAAAACATCTTTTCAGCCGTTAACTGAATCACACGTGTGGGGAAAATAACAGTTTACTACTATTATTAGTACTATTTTAATGATTTTCCATTTTTAGGAAATTTATAAAAACCACAGTTATGAGTCCAAGCTGCATTCACCTTGAACTTATAATATTTGAGGTTTAATAGCAAAACACAAGTTGCAGTTAGCAACAGTAGCTTTAAATTTTAGATTTCCTCTAACTGTTTGACACCCATTTCTTCAACTAATCCTGCAGAGAAACAGTAGCTTCAAATTCACTCGCTTCAAAATAGGCCTCTGATTCACCTCTGATCCACTGGCTTTTCTATTGTTAAACTGTTGGAGAAAACAAAAGCTGTGGTATCAAAAAAAAAAAAGGCTCGGTCATCCTCTGAATCCCTCTTAAGCCCTTTTTTTTATAAACTAGCATGTGTGACGCAAATCAGAAATAAGCAACACTGTCTGACAGTTAGTGCTGTAAATGGTTTAAAAAAAGAACAGTTAGTATTAGCAGATGGCGCAGAGGACCAGCTGTGTCACATCTATAATAACAGTGTTTGCATTAAGCCGTAAGAAAAAAGAATCTGCACTCATTATTTTACAAATCAGGAAGGTTTTGAGGATATTATAAGAAAGTCAAATGATGTTTAAATTAATCAAAAATGTATATCTGCATTGAACACTGTTGTCCACTTTATGTTGGAGGGCAGCGGAGGAAAAAAAGATGTCTCTGAGAAACCTGCAGCAGGGTTTCCAGTTCAAATTTCCCTTCTCCTTCAACACTGTTAAAAGATTTATACTGATGATTGGGTTGCTGTTCACAACACTAAATACCACAACAGGAGAACATTCGTAAAGAAAACAACACACCTCCAAAATGTCAACTTTTCAAGAGTTAGAAATCGTTGTATTTTCAGCTTTCTGACCAGACCGTTTTTAAATGGCTTATTTAGCTTGAGGAGGAGGAAGTTTTGCAGCATGAAGTTAACTTAATCCTTCATTTTATCTAAAGAAATCTAAATCTTGACATATTTGGAGAAAGATGTTTTTTACTGGACAGCAATAATGTGTAGTGAGACTGAAGAACAATATTTTTTAACACTGTTTTAAACTTTTCTGTCTGTTCAATACCCCAATTTTATCCCCCTACCTAGCTGCTCTAAATTCATTAATACTGAAACCTTTGCTCAGAAACACACACAAGTAGTGTTCAGATTGTCTTTGAAAACCATTTTTAAAACCGTATTTAGCTTTTTCACGGGGTTTCCGCAAAACTTACGCTTAACACATCAAGGAAAAGAGGCCTGGTTTTGCATCAGGGCACTATGATTTGACATATTTTCTTTTAAAGTCAGGAAGTTAAATGTCTACGATACCACAAGAGTCAGAATGTGTGCTTTCAAGTCAACAATCCGTCTGAAGATTGTGTTTAACAGTCCAGCGAAGACACGTTTCTCCAGCTGGATCTTCAGAAACAAGTCATGGTGATGACGTCAGTTTAAAGTCACACTGGATTGTACTCTTCTCCCAGCAACACTACGTCTTAAAATGGAAAGTTTGGCTGCCAAAGACGGAAGTTCGAGCAGGCTAATGTAACATTTAACTGTGTTTGGCTGCCAGCTGGTGTTAGAAGAGTTATAGCCAAGTTAGTTTGCATGCTGTACATTGATTTCTTTTGTATAAATACAGTATCAAACCTAGCTGTAAACAAACGTCTGTCTCAGCCACATCAGACACAAAATAAAAAGTCTGTCAGGTTCATAAAGCGACATGCTTCTCCATGTCCTTGTCATGTCAGTTTCTTCATGTGAATAAATGGATCTTCGCTCTTCCGTCAAAAAAAGTTGTTTTTCATGCTGAAAAATTGATTCTTCTGAGGGAAGAAAATGAGGTCCGTGTCAACTGCAGAGAGACCAGACAACAAACCTGTCCTATTGGCACTTAGAAAAACACAAAACACTGGTATGAAGCTTAAATTCCCTCCCAGGTAACGACGCCGCCCACGTCAGGATTTCCCACAGGACGTTTGTGGACTTATTTAATCGTTTTACACTGGACGGTATGAAGTGGCTCATCTCTGGCAGTATATTCACATATGTAC
Organism: Scomberomorus guttatus; assembly: GCA_038419695.1. Taxonomy (NCBI): domain Eukaryota; kingdom Metazoa; phylum Chordata; class Actinopteri; order Scombriformes; family Scombridae; genus Scomberomorus; species Scomberomorus guttatus. The sequence goes on along the minus strand of CM076468.1, from coordinate 14,762,158 downwards.
TTTCATGATCTGTGGATAAGAGGCTGTGAGGGGTTACTGAAAGGGCAAAGAGCTCCGCAGAGAGTGTGTGTGTGTCAGAGAGGGGGAGGTGTTCCCGTCTCCATAGCAGCAGCAGATGGAGCGGTCTGCAACCTGTTCATATGATCCTCCGCCTCCCATTGGCTATTGCGCATCATCTGTCATCCCGGGATCTCGCTGATCCTGGCCCTGTGATTGGCTGGTGTGGGGCGGCGGGGCAGCAGCATGCAGATCACTCAGGAAGAACGCCACAGACGCCTTTAATGGATCTTCTCATGCTGGATCTGGTAGTAACAGGCCTGGAGGTGGAGAGGAAACACAGGAAGTCACACAGGAAGCTGCTCGATAAATAATCAAGTGTAATTGAACACTGTCTCCATTTCCTAATAATCGCTACCAAATGACAACATCCTTTCTAGGAATTGTCCAATGAATTTGCAGTACGGTTCTATATTCCTTTCTAGGAAATCATAGGGAACTAGAGGACTTTGATAATAAAGTGCTGCTGTGTGTGTTTGTGTCAGAGTATGTGTGTGTCACCTTTAGTGTGGTGAACATGATACCATGCTCTCCGTGCTGGACGCAAGGGTCCATCAGGTCTTCGATCAGACTGACTTCTGACCCGAGGTTCCTGATTCTGAGGACACACAAAAAAAAAAAAAAAAAACAGTGAGAAGTCTCATGAGATTTAGAGATTCTGCAACTAATGTTTTATTTCATTATCGATTAATCTGCCCGTTATTTTCTTGATTGGTCAATAAAACCTCAGATAACAGTAAAAACAGTTAGCTGATCAACAGTATCCTAGAGCACAAGGTGACATTATCAAACGTCTTGTTTCTTCTGAAATATTCAGTTTACTATAATGTAAGACAAAGAAAAAGTGGTGAATTCTCACATTTAATGTTTTACATTTTTGCAATAATCAAAATAGTAAAGAATAGAATTTTCTTTCAATTAACAAATGAAGTGTTTTTGACTAATTGTGACATTATGTGTGTGTTTCTTTGTTTGGGGCTGACCGAGCACGCAGCACCACGTAGAGGAAGACAGGGAAGAGGTCGTCCATGGACCACAGGAAGTCCTGCTTCAGCAGCGACTGCACTTCCTGCGTGATCTCCTCGAAGGTCAGTTTGATCACCTGCAGCTTGTCTGACGGGGTGAATGTTGTGCTGCAAACAAACAAGAAACAACAAAAGAAACTTGATTTATCTATGAATCAACTGTCAGTTTCTTCATTATAGCAAATAAAACCATCAAATCTAGAAGCATTTTGGGCTCAAACTGAACTGCTTTCACAACCAAATGTTAATATGTTATTTATTTAAGATGAAAAACTTAACGTGGTATACCTGATCTGCTGTAGTGTTTCCACTGCGGTGGCAAAGCAGGCATCTTTAGTGCTGGAGAGAACCTGGAGGAGGCACACAGGCCAAAATGCTATGTTAGTTTGATACTGGCTCAACAAATCTGTGGCTGTTAAGAGTCAAAATATATTTCACATGTACAACATTAAGAAAACCACACCTGCTGCTTCTCTCCCAGTGCAGGCATGGAGACGGGGATGGAAACCGGCCAAAACTTCCTGAGAGAGGAAACAAAACAAGTCACTGATTTGCACACAAAACAGAAAGCTTGACTCTCGTGTCCAGTTGTTCTGTGTGACGTACTGCTGGACGCCCAGGAAGGCGAGCAGAGCCAGGTCGGGCTGCTTGTTGAGGCGGAGGACACACTCCCAGTACACATCATCCTCTCTCTCCTTGTCCAGAGCGTAGAGGGTGAAGAGCGGCGGGTAGAGACGAGGCAGCAGGACGGGAAGCAGCAGAGCTGAGCTGCTCACCACACGGCTGAGGGGGGGGGGCACAGGAAAGGTTAATGTGGTCCATTTGACCCCACAAAGCTTCAAAGGGCCATCGCCCGGTCTGTACCTTGGTTTTGGTGACTCCAACGGGGCATCAGTCGAGTCTGGCTCAGTTTTGTCCTCGATGCTGGTGGTCGGCTCTGGAATTACACCGCCCTCTTCTGGCAGGTCTGGGAACAGAAACCTACACAGCATTCAAGAACAAAAAAAATATTCATAAACAGCAAGAATTTGAGCGAATGCACAACATCACTTGTTAAGCATTTATGACAATGAATTTGTGACTGCAAAAATAGCATAAAAAATTAGCTTCTCTTTTTTATTATACACTGGATATGAGGCTGGTTTATATCCTTGTTTACCTGTTGACCTCTCAAACTCAGGGATTGCTTTACTTTCAATTAATCAATATATATAATGCTCAAACAATCAGTCCATGAATTGATTAGCAAAGAGTTGCTGGTTTAATCTTTCATATTTTCTAAATGTTATTCATATTACATTAAGCTACATGCAGTAGGTTACTGTTTGCAAACTACCTGACGATCTGGAAGATGCGGCAGAGGTAGGACTTGATCTCGTTGACAGCCTGAGGCAGGAGCCGACGGTTGGCCCCGACGCCCACGTAGGTCATCCTGTAGACCGCCACCAGGGTTTCCACGAGCCGGCCCAGCGGGTGCAGGGGGGTGTCGCACGCCTGGAGGAGTGAGAGAAAAAGTGATGGGCGAAAATTATATAATCTGTATGCTCACTGCTACTAAATCCATTCAGGTGTGTCACTTCCTTTATGCTTTAATGTTGAGGTGTCTATAATTAGGGATGCTTATTAGGAAACCAATCAGAATAGGACAATAAAACACCAACCTCCACAGATCAGGCCTAAACTATTGCTTAAACATACAGTCAAGCGTGGAAAATATTTGTCATTTATCAGCCGTCCGAGGTAAGGAGTGGTGGGTGAGCTCACCTTGATGAGGTAAAGGCGAATGGTGTCATATCTCTCCATGGTGACAGGTCCTACGTGCTGTGGGATGACCTCCAAACTCTCCAGAGTTTTGCTGTGAGTGCGAGACAACAGCTCCGGGCTGACGCACACAGATATTGTAAATTTAATATTTGTAGTAATGGGGTAAAAATGCCTTTTATGGTGACTTATACTTGGTCATGCTTGTAGTTTGGTTTTTACTTGCTGACAGGAAGAAACTAAAGGCAGAAAACCATAAAAAAATGTGTGTACCTGTGCTCGATGTGCCGTCGGCTGGTGGTGAGGGCCACGGCGATGTTCTCCCACGCCTTCAGGGTCTCTCCTTGGCCCGGCGCCTCACAGCCCAGCTGACTCCAACACTCGTCAAACACCGCCTGCCACTTATCCTCCGCACACACACACAGGCGCCCCAGCTTCCTGCAACATCATACGCAAAAAAGACAAGTATAATTAAAAAGTCCAAGGAATGATTTACTTTTTCTGAACATTTCAGACACTCTGTAGCTTACACGGCGTGGGTCTTCTCCTTGTCAGTGTCAAACAGGTGAGGTTTGAAGTAGGAGCCGGTCACCTTGAGGCCGGAGCCCCATTCGCCGCTGAAGGAGCCCTCCAGGTAGTCACCATTCGCCATGGTCAGCACACCCTGAGGGGCAGCCAATCAGTATGTTTAGTTTCCATTGTGTTAATCCACATTTAATGATGTAGGTTAAAAGATTTGAGTACTTTTTCCAACCACTGTAGGCACATATCTGTTCATTCTGTGTGTGTGCGCATGCTCATTAGTCACCTTTCCATTGAGGGTCCAGTCATCAGAGAATTCCCCCTCGTATGTGGTGTCATCCTCTGACAGCAGGATCCCAGTGCCCTGAAAAGAGACAAAATCCTTCTCTTCAATCCCTTCTTCTCTCCTGATTGCACAAATGTCCTCTCCTACTTGTCCTCTGTACCTTAAATGATACTCCAGCTTTTAGGAGCTGGGAAGTGAAGTTTTTCTAAAGCTGTATAGTCCCAGTAAGAGTAAATATAAAGTATAAAACAGCTCTTATGCAAAGGATTTTGAGGCAGAAATTGTGATTGAGGAAGAAATATGCTCAGAAACACACTATTAAATGTTATCATTTAATTTGTGATGATTAAACTGGGCCTAAAGTGTGTCATATCTTCTATTTCACAGCCTTTTCACGCATTTTTTCCGATTTGGCTGTGACCTCAAAAAGATTTTACACTCTCCATTTTATAGTTTTGTTTTCCAGTGAATTCATTATCCCTCTTTATGACCATCTTGGTTGTAAATTTCTCAAATTTTCTAGACTCTTTGGTGAATAACTACCATCCTCACTTTTCTAAACAATCAAGAAACTTGACAAACTGATGATATAACAAAATTAACTGCTGGTGGATTTGGGGGCTTTACAGGATACTTTGGGGCTTTCTCTCCTGTATTTTCCTCACAAACTTCCCAAACCATCACTATGAAGACAGAAATTGACAGAAGACAGAAATGCTCATTTCCCGCCAGCCTCACCATCATCTTATTTTCTTTGAAGACTCCCTCGTAGTACAGGCCAAACTGGGTGACGACGACCCCGGTGCCCTGCCGCAGATGATCCTGCCACATGCCCATGTACTTCTCCCCTCTGAAGAAAAAATAACAGACATAAAGCTCTCAATCTAAAACAGTAAGTCTGGGACCATCAGAAAATATATTGTCTTGCTACTTACTCACTAACTCCTCCTTGCTCTGGATAGAAGCATCAGATAAATCATTAAAATTCAAACTATTTCTACATGAACATGTCTTATGGAGGCGTACTTGGTGATGTCGTCAAAGACTCCGTAGCCCGTCTTCTTGTCCTGGACCCACTGGCCAATGAAGACGCTGGGAGATGAGGTGTTGAGCTTGCCGCTGCGCAGCATGCCGTGGCCATGCCGCATGCCGTCCTGGAAGGATCCATCGTAAACCTCACCGCTGGCGTACCTGCAGACAGAGGAAGAGATGGCCTGCTTTACTCTTTTTAAAATGTGTCCAGCAGCAGCTTTCTGTACTGCTGAATTTAAGCCTCTTCTACACTGAATTCTATTACTTTCGTGCTAATTTTATGAGTACTACAGTATTTTCACACATTTGCATGCTCACCTGTATGTCCCCAAGCCGTGCATCTTTCCATCCTTCCAGTGACCTTGATAGTGATCATTCTTGTTCAGTGTCTTATTGGGAGCCACAAATTCACCAAAACTAAACAGACAGACACACATACATATATGAAGAGGATGGAAGAAGACTAACTGGTGCATTGTCTCATGACTGATTTTGATGACTAACACTCACCCGTCCTCCAGTCCATTCTTGAACGCCCCGGTGTATATTCTCCCATCAGGCCACTTTAACACTCCCCTAAAATAACAATCAATCCCAATCACTTTACATATCAATATCAATATTTAATGGAAATGCAGACAGTTTGTGTGCCCTACCTGCCGTTGGGTTTGCCGGCCAGCCAGCGGCCTTCATACATCGCCTCTTTCAGCCGGCCATCCTTGTAAAAAGTGTAGGAGGCGGTCCTGGAGACGGGAGGCTCCAACTTTTGCACCGCCCCCGAGCTGCCAGACGCCGTGTCCTGCCCCGCCCCATTCAGTGCCTGGTCCACCGCCTGGTTGATGGAGCGAAGCCACTTGGCCTGAAAATAAATAAACATACTGATATTAAACCTGCAACTGAACTTTGTTAGCAAGCAGTTGCTTTTTAACACATCCAGCAGTTCATTTGGAGTCGTGTTTCTGTCTACTCGGTGACTGTAAATCTAATATTTACTCTCCTTTAGCTCCGTTTTTGCTCTCCTGAGGGAAATATCTGGCTCTTTAGCTGCTAAATGCTCCACTTAATTCACCAGCAGATTTGAGGGTTTTAGGGAGCAACACGCTTGGCTAGCAAAAACAGTTTTGTCCAATCAGCAGCACTAAAAGTTGGTCTACCTTCTCCATGGGAGAGCAGGCCAGCAGGGTGAACGTCTCCTCTGGTGTGATCACCTTTAACCCATATCTACACACACAAACACACACAGTAATATGTCACAAATAAATACAGGAATTCATTCATACATTTCAATCTAAATATTGTATCGGCAACATAATTATGAAGAAGAAGATTAAGCAACAACAAACAAAGCTGCATAATATACATGATATATTGTATAATTATAATAATGAAATGATGTTTCTTCAATACATTTCAAAGGTTTTCTGCAACCCGAAAATGCAACACTGTGATTGGGCAGATTGTGTGACTGACAGACTCACAGGCCAGTGTTCTCCTCTGGGATCGGTTCCACCCACAGCGTGGCCAAGGGAAAGACATGATGGGTGGAGAACTGGAGGAAGGGAAGATGAATAAAAAAAAAAAAGGAAAGACGAGCATGAAGAGTAGAAGAGGAGAAAGGGAAAACGAGGAAAGAAGAGAAAGAAGAGAAAGAGTGAGTGTTTATATAGGAGACAGAAACAGGGAACATTGTTATTTTATTGACACATCTGACAGTCACACAAGCCTAATTTCTATGAATAAGCCCATAAGGTTTATATGGGCCTCACACACAAACAGGAGGTGAACTATGACATTTCTATAAGCAAGTAACTCATAATAAACAAGAAAAATGGATGTTACAACACTTTTCTCCACATTCAGTGGTACAAATGACAAGAATAAAGCTGGTATTGATCCTGTTTTCAATCTCCATGCAACTGTATAATCTGGATTTGTCACTGTTGTTGTAGACTCTCTCTACTATATTATTATGTTTCTCCTCTACCAGCAGCAGACTTCCCTGCATGTTTTTATGGACATTTTTCTATGCTTTCTCTCCTATTCATATGGTTTCAGACTATATATTATTTAACGTGTTAAAGATTTTATTTAAAAATATTATGATACAGGCTTATCGGACTTTGAGAAAGTATAAAGACTTTTTAAAAGAATGAACAATGGGACAAAGGAAGGTTAAATCTTTGTGTCTGATTGGCTGCTCCTCTCCGAGCAGAAATAGGATTTATCATGTGATCACCTAAGAAGGTTAGTCCTACACTTTGACCTAAGTAGGAGCGAACATATTCATAAATATGTCTTTTTCTTCAGTTTCAGCAAACTTGTTCACTTCTAAGATGGCTCTTAAGGAATTCTTACATGTGTATTGCATTTATTTAGGCTTCTAAAATTGGGCAGGTGGCGTTAAAACTGGCGAATGATGCATCTTGTTCATGATTAACTTTAAGGACGCTGGAGTCACTCATGCAAGACAACATGTGTGTCCACAAGCTCAACCCAGCAACACCCAGCTTCTCATTCATACAGATGTACAGATTCACATCACGAGACGATCGCAGTCTTTTCCTGTCAGGTAACTTTCGCAACCCAGACTTGACCATTTTACAGTACAGAGCCCTGACGTTTCTGGTTTTTCAAACAATGACAGAACGAGAGCGAGTCAAGGCAGGAGTCACACGGTCAGGGAGGTATGGGGACACGGTCAGGAGGTAGACTGAAAGATGCAGGACAATCACATGACAGACTGGAAGAGAGAGGGAGGAATGGGCAGAAATGCAAACAGAAAGAGAGAAATGGGAGACAAACAGGGAGAAAGGGAAGGAAACTGCGTCGGAGAGGTGTTGGTGATTAGAGAATTTGAAAGGATTGAATTTCAGCTAAATGAGTGCTTATTGTATCCTTTCACATCCTATGGCCAGATCTCTTTATATGTGAGCCAACAGTAAGAATCAAGGCTTCAACTGAAAAATAATGAAGCCTTATATTCCCTCTAACAATGTACTGAAGTGACAGGATTGTCATTTCAGCAGGTTTTTCTTTTTTCAAATTATGACAGTAGCTGTATCATGAACAGTGGTGTTTGACTAAAGAACTAGCAGGCAGTAAAACCCACTGAGCCTTGGTTATAGATAGTTCAACCATCCATGCAGTGTCCTTCAGGTAGAGAGCAGGCAGGGGGCGGTGGGGATAGGGCTGCGTATCACTGGAAATATCTGTGTGTAGCACAAACCAGAAGATCTGCTTATATTGAAAAGATACAAGAGTAAAAATACTCCAAAAAAAGGACAAAGGCATTGTTGCAAGGTGTGAAATTTGATTTTATAACCATCGTCAGGAGCAGGCAGAGCAGAGCAAACAAAAGTAAAAGAGAAAGCTTCAAACTGCAACAATGACTCCTCAGTGCATTTTTCGGAGTAACTCTGCTCTTATATGTTGTGCACATTATAAAGCCCTCTGAGACAAACTTGACAAACTGATTTTGGGTTATATACATAAAACTATAAACACATTACAAGCAGTTTTCTCCTTTCCTTTAAAGTAGCTTAAAGGTTATTAATATCATATTTCAGTATTCTTCATTGTCTAACAGCATCAGACATATTCTGTATCAACTTGTTTCTTACTCTTCATTGAAGCTATATGTTATATTCAATATCCAGTATGACAATTCTAACCCAAAAGATTTTATGGCTGCATTTTTCCATCAAATGGAAATATTTTGATGTCTTGTGCATCTTTGGAAAGACGTCTTGTTGTATCATTGGGACACTTTGGGAACCCAACTAGAATTGAAAACATTCTGTGGGTTTAAATAATGTTTGGCTACACAGCATGACTTTGCACTACTGTTTAACTTTTGCGTGCAAACCCTTGTTTGATAGAATCAGGAGAGTGAACCTACACTGCCACTAGGTTTAATTATTTATCCTGGTTGATACAAAAGAAAACAAACTGTAAGTACAGTCTGCCGTCACTAGCTCAGCCTCATTCATATTTGTGTGTCCCATCGAAGTCCAGTTATGACTTTAGAGCTGCAATAATTGATTAGTAGATCGACAGAAGAGTAACTGGCAAAAAATCTCAAAGATTTGTTGCTGCCAGTTTCTCAAATGTGATGATTTAATGCTTTTCTTTGTCATACATGATAGTAAACTGAATATCTTTGGGTTTCGGACTGTAACGGACAATTTTCATAACTTTTCTGATGTTTTACAGATGAAATGATTGATTAATCAAGTAAATATTCTGCAGATTAATTCATAATAGCACCACTGTTAGCTGCAGCACTAACTGATTTACGAGGTGTGTGTTTAAATGAGAATCAACTCCCACAGGGCTGAATTCTATGACACAGAGCCCTAAGCCCTACACACACAAACAGAAGAGGACAGGTGGGACAGGGGATAGAGGGTGGCGGGGATCGCTGCGCTGAGATCTGCTGCTGACTGCATACTTACAAGATTTTTACAAGGCGCCACGCCCTGACAGCACGGAGGCAAGCACACACAAACGCTTGAAACACACCAGGTTACAGTGTCTAAAATATGCAGGGCTTCATAAAAGAGAGTTGAACAAAGAAAGTGTGTGTGTGTGGGGCTGACCTGCGCGTGGACCAAAGCGTCGTTGAAAAGGATGAACCAGTTGACGGAGAACCTCCCGGCGTTCTGCAGGGTCAGGGCTTTGTTGCTGCTCTCGCAGATCAGCCTGCGGTGAGGCTTCCGCAGAGAGTCCTGACAACGCACAAAGACGCCATTCAGCAATAATATTTGACACCATACGTGTATCATGTGACACCTCGAGGACTCACTATGAAAGATGCACTTAGTGGGAATGAAAAGGAACAAAAACAAACACAAACGCTCATCGAGTTTACCGTCATCTTGCCAGGGAAGCTCTTCCAGAAGTGGAAGGTGTATTCTGCTTCCTTCCTTTTTCTCTTCAGCTGAAGGACAAAAGCTTCAAACTTGGAGCAGCTGTCCTGCAGCCTCTGGTATTCACTGGAGCACTGACAACACACACAAATATTTACTGTGAAGTCAGTTTCTGTTGATTTAGCCAAAAGAAATATCCATACATTAAAGGAAACCTGTATAACACTAAAGGGGAAATACACCAAACAATAAAATCTTCAAAACCTTCATTTATTTTCTATAATAATGGTAAATAAAATATCCAGCAACTGCCGTCTGTGTTTGATTCACCTACCACTTCGAAGCAGGTGGCCAGTTTGAGCAGCAGCCGGCCGTATTCGTGAAGGTGGCGCGTTGGGAGGCAGAAGAGCGCCACCAGGAGGTCGGCCATGGCGGGATTCTCCTCGCTGCACTCTGCCAGCCTCTGGAGCAGCTCGGGACTCTTCCCGAAGAAATCTCTTTAGAGAAAATGATTACCAATTACTAAAAATCCTACATAACAGTTGTCAATTATCCGCTAACCCCAAATGTAATAACCCTCACACTGTGTGTCTGCGTCTGTACTCACACCGAGGGCTTGGTCAGGGCCTGGAAACCTCCCATCACCTGGAAGTTGCCCAGAGCACTGCAGTATCTTGAGGGATTAGGAGAGATTAAAATCAGTATTTTTTTTATATTAATCTATTGTTTTGACACCTACAAATAACCAAACACATGACACATTTGTATTATTCATGACTGTGGACACGTACTCGCGATAAGAGTCGAGAAAGATGTCGGCGTGGTCGAGGATGAGCAGGCTGTTGACGTCGCGGCCGCGGCGCAGGTTGGAGGTGAGGCTGGCTGCGTGCTGCCCGGTCAGGTGACACAAGAGGCTGAATCGGCCCGCCAGCGTCTGCAGGAGACCAAGGGTCACCTGGCCGAGGCCTGAGCTCAGAGATTCTGAAGAGACACGAAGCTGAAGCTTTAATTTCAATCGTTTCCTGTTGTATTGTACATCCGTTTTCCCCTTTATGTCTCTCTTACCCAGCTCCAGCAGGGGGCGTATTATCTGCGTCTTGGTGTTACACAGTTTGCAGTAGAACTTTCTCTCAGCTGATGCCAGCTCGTGGAGGCTGGCGATGAAGCCCATCACGTTCCTGTCGGAGAGCGCCACGCACCGCCGGCCGCCCGCAAACACACTGCTCACATAACCCAGCTGGAACACACACACACACACACACATAACGTGATAAAATACACACTCAAAATACAATATGATATATAATCTTATACCTTACTTTTTGGTTCAGTGGGTTCCTGCATCATTTATACTTGTTTTTATGTGCATATTTGTTCTTTTTTTACCATCTTTGTGGCAGGTTTTGGCTTAAGAATACACTGTATGTTTTATGCAGTGTTTACAGTTCGTTTTGTGTTTTTGCATGTTTTAGGTTTACGACAGAATAAAACCAAACCAGTCTCCTTACATTCATGCAGAAGGGGAGCAGTACAGGCTGTTGGGTGTAACCCCCCACTCGCTGCTCTCCTTCCTCTTCTTCCTCCTGCTGACTTGTCTCCTTGGCGTGGTTTTCCTCCGTCCCCTCTTTTACCTGCTGTCCGCTGTAATAAATGATGGGCTGGATGCAGTCTCCGTCAGCCAGCAGAAGGGTGTGTCTCTCTCCGGCGCTCACGTCCCAGACCCGGATACCCTCTGACATCTGGGTGGGGAGGCAGAGAGGAGTTGGTGTCATCTCAGTTCACGTGTCAGAAACATGAAGCTCGAGGCTTTGTGTGTGTGTATGTTTGTATACAGAAGAAGATGGTTCCCTCACCTTGGCCAGGCGGGGGACTGTGCTGGGTGACTCCATATGACCCAGCTGACCAGAGCTGTTACTTCCCCATGAGAACACCTGGAAGATAGAGACACACACAGAAACGTAAGATTATCCTGCACTCATCAGCTGAGTACCAAAAACAATGTTAAGTAAACACACAGACAGCTAACAGAACTGACCTGTGACTGGGCTGTCAGAGCGAGGGAATGGTGAGCGCCGGCCGCCACTCGCACCACCTCCTTACTGTTGAGGCTTTTGATGCACAGCGGCTGTAATCTGCAAACAGACACATGACACTTCAGTCAGAAATTAGTAACATCTTATGTGTCTTCCCATGGCTTTATAGAATAACGACAGATCAACAATATCATTTTATTGCTTTTACACTTCTCTTTCTCTCATATTTGTTCCCCCCCCCTTTTTAATCCCATCTTTTCACTTACAAGCACAGATTGTGTCCTACCTGGCCAGGTTGTCTCCGTGGCCCAGCTGTCCGTGCTCGCCATGGCCCCAGCTCCACACCTCCGTCTGCAGGGTGGGCAGCACCTCCTGGGCCTCAGGGACCGCCCCTCCCAATGGGGTGAGAGCCACAGCGCGCATCCTGGGACGACCGGCTTTCCGCAGCAGCCGCGGGGAGACTTTTCAAAAAGAAAACAGTGTTCTTAAATGTCTTTTACTTTTTGTCTCTACTTTAAAGAGTGATTGAATAGATTTAATCTGCTCTTGTCTCTTTACTGAAGGCGCAAATTAGCTCATGCTATACATGAAACAGTAGTGAAAATGTGTAAGGTGACATATTTCTGTACAAACCTCTTCATTGGTATAAGTTTCTTAAATGCTGACATGTTTTTAAACAATGAAAAGTACCTTAACCTGCATGAACCTCGGGTGCAAAGTTCAGCAGAACAAATCAATGTGTGTTATCAAATGAGGGCACAGAGACAGCAGTGATGTCCAGCTCAGATCAGCCAGGTCATGTCAAACAGAGAAACATGCTTTCATACAGCACACAAACAATGAGCAGAAGACTGCAGGCAGTAGAAAGAGCAAACACTGATGGGACGAGAGAAGAAGGCGGGGAACACGACAGAGAAATCAACTTGTTTTTTACAGAGAGAAACTTTTTGCTCCTTGATATAATTTTGTTATTTGTGGATAATTAATGTTACTGCAAGTAACATCTCAGTTTATCATCTAAGCTTTTTTATGTTTTTTGGAAGCAACAAGCATTATTATTCAATTTCTTTGAACCATTTTTAGATCCTAATATCACTGTAACAACAGTGCAATGCAAACACTGCAATGTTTCGTTCAGTTATCACTTAGATTCCAACGTTTTGGTAGTAAAATCCAAAGAGTTACCTTTCAGATCCTGACGGGTGCTTGTTAATGTCTTTTCCACTGCTGGAAACTATAGGACTGATGGACACCACAAATAATTTCCTCTCTTGAAGGCACATGGAAGCACATTGTCAGAAATAAACACAAAACACACACAGATATATCTTCATGGCCTCCAGCAGGGCGCCATCTGGTGGCCCAAAGTACGGGGACAAAGGAAAGTGACAGCTGAACTGTGTGAGGGAATAATGTTCAGCCTTTAATAATAATAGCAGCCCTGTCAAGACTCCTCAGTGCACATAAACCATAGACTGAAGTGGTAGGCAACTTGCATGAGAGTTTTCAGGATTCAATTTCCTCATCAAATCTGATCTTTCAGTCTTGGAACCATCCATCCATGTAACACACAAGAGGTCGGTTCAAAAACAGATGATGAAATCCAGAGCAAATGATCTCAGGCCGTCCAAACAGAATGACAAGATATGGGGATATAAGGGGGTAAAGTCCATTCATCCTGTTCGGGGTCACAGAGTAGTTTAGGCATTTCTCAGCATACCTTGTTGTTCTCTCTTTGCACCCAAAACCTTCCCTCTGCTCTATTAAATCAGCTAAATCCTTCTGTGATGTTTTTTAGATCACTGAAAAACCCTGTCAGGTAGAGAAAAGGTGATTCAAAGATGCTCTGACTGCAACCTTGCGCCCTCTATTACCTCTGCCTGCTCCAGTGGAGGCAGATTAACTAAGTTAGAGGCTAAACATCAACCTACATTCCTTTGTGCATTCCTCTGCATTTTTTTTTTTTTTTTAAATCATACAAAGGCGACCATTCAGACAGGCTAACCCTCTTTTAACTCAACGTGCAAATGAGACACATTCTCAAGCACAAATGAGGAAACAAAGCTCGAGTCCTGGTTCAAAATTATGTTTCATTATTCAGGTTCTGTATGCCAGAGTTGGAATTCATTGAGAACGCAGCGATACTTTCGTTTTAGAGCTTTATGACTGCAGTTTATCGAGTGTCTTCACTCAAGCAATAATCCTAGAAATTGTGTTCTTCAGTGAATTAAAGAGCTATTTTCCCTAATGAGAAAAACTACCTTTTCATCATTTTTTTTGTTGTAACAAGAGATGATATACACAGAATACAAAAGACACACAAGTGTGACACAAGAACAAACCTTTGCCGTGCTTGCAAACAGGGTGAAAAAGCCTGAAGCGAACACAAAACACACACACACTGATATCGACCTGCACATGCGCAAGGCGTACTTACGCAGCAGGGTATAGGAGGAGGATAAGAGGTGAACAGCGTATCTACCCTGTGAGAGGAGTCCCGGGAGCGAGAGGCGGCGCCGCAGACCCTCGGCCTCCTCCTCGCGGATGTCGCCGGTGCTGGAGCTCTTCTTGGCCTGCATGGAGTCCTCCTGGCGGACACGCTCAGTGGTGTTATCGCCCACTCCAGGGATGGCGCCCGCAATCCCCGCCGGCCCGCCTGACCTCGCCGTTCCTGAAGGAAGGTAGAAGTTCATCATCTTTTTGAGGGACAACGCCTCGTAGGTGGAGGCGACCCGCTCGCCGACTGCCGAGGCGCAGGAGGCCACCAGGCTGTTGAGCGTGGAGCTTGTTTCTCTTCCTGCTGAGGGCTGGAGGAGAAACAAAGCAGAGTCAGGAATAAAAACACAGGTCTGTGAAAATGACAGAAAGAGGACTATGTATTGATAAGTTCGAAGTACCTCCCTGACCACAGCAAAAAAAAAAATTCATCAAGAAATAAACTCTGGGCTTGTTTTGGTAAATAATATAATAATCAGTAAGAAAAGAGCTATTCTGACGAGGTGCGGAGTCCAAAAAGGATCTGCAACACTGTCATCTGCTCTCGTTCAAGTTTCTTCATCACATTAAGAAAGGCATGTCTGTGCTTAACGAAGAGCTAATTTTGGCTTGAAACATGATACTTTTCTCAATGTAATAAGAAGAAATTTTAACAGAAGCAGATGATGGTATTGCGAGTCCTTTGTCTGACAGAAAAGAACGTAGCTGTTTTTGTTTTTACTTTCATAGAGTATATTAATTTCTCTGTCAGTGTAAACAGAAAAGTCAGAATTCTTTAATGAGCGACAGATTAGTGTTTTTATTTTTACATTATCACGCTGTCTTTATAATTGGGAAACAGTCTAACTCACCAGCAGAGCGTGCAGTCCTCCAGCAGTGGCTTTAGCCGTCTGCTCTGCCTGACTGTTGTCTGACAGTTTCCTCAGGTAGTCTTTGACCGCCTGCTCGTCTGGATAGGGTGAATTTTTGACCCCCACCACGGCACCGCTACCCTCTGTGGACTGGCCCGAGGGGTCAGAGTCTGAGGCAGGCAGCACTCCGTTAGCCAAGGATGATTCTCCTTTCTCCAAGTCCTGTGGGTGGGAGGGGTCACTGTTATTAGCAGGTCCTGAGGTGGAGGTATGGGAAGGGAGGACTGGCTCTGACGGGGATGTTTTGAGCCCCTGTGTCAGAGAAGGCGCCTCCAGCCTGCCGTCATCCTCAGTCAGCTCCACACCAAGCGGACAGTAGTGACTGTCAGAGATGATGACGTGATCCTCTTTGTCTGTCATGGTGTACAGCAGCTGGTTACACTGTCCGCATTTGTCCACAGGGGGCCGGTGGACGTCCAGAGGGCCCAGGCAGCGCACCAGAGCCAGGCTGTGCGAGTCCCCGCAGGCCACCTGAAGTACATACCTGCCAGCCAAGTGCTCAACCTTTTGTGGTTTCCAAACAGGAAAGACGGAGACGTTGAGGCCCAGCTGGCAACCGCTTCCCCACGCCCACACCTCCCGCTGGACCGAGAGCGCGAGCGTGTGCTGCTTCCCGCAGGCGAGCTCCAGGACCGGCACCGTCTGCGGAGGGCTGGTGTCAGAGTCCACCAGAGCGACTGGAGTCGGGTTGGGGACAGAGCTGAGGCCCGACAGGCCACACTGTCCCGCGCCATTGTCCCCCCACATGTGGACGCCACCATCCTCCGTCATCGCCCCGCTGTGGAAGCTCCCAGCTGCCACGGCGACCACCCGCTGGCCACTGAGCGCGCTTTCCAGGGTGGGTTTCGCCAACTCGGGCACTTGACTCTGCTTCCATGGCAACTCCCCAAAACTGTACACCTGTCCTCCTGAAGTGAGTAATAACAGCACAAGAATCTAAGAGGAACAAAGTTTTCTCAGTTCTGGAAAAGCTGGCAGTTAGAAGGAAGTATTTTTTCCACCTCACAGCGGCAATATTCTTTAGCCAAATCAATGCAGACCTCCTTTGATTAATCAATCAATTATTAAGTTTACTATTTGTCAAAAAGAATTAGTAATCTGACTCCCAAAATATCAGAATTTATCTAGATCAATAGTGACGTAAAATGGAGAAAAAGAAGCCACTCTTTGCATCTAACTGATTATGATTAATGAACTCTTACCTTCCACCAGCAGAACTCCATGCCGCGTGCCCAGCGCGACCTGAAGGACAGGCCGGGGGAGGAGCAGCCTCTCAGGGGTGACGCTGCACGAGTAGCCCTTCCAGGTGTGGAGCAGGCCTCGCTCTCCACCGCCGTCATCCCCAGAGCTGCGAGATCAATGAGTCCGCCACATAGATAAGACGAGTTAGAGTCATTTATCAGGCTGATAGTCGTCTTGTGACAGTTCCTACTGTAGTTGTAAATCTTTAAAAACAGCTCACAAATATAAGTATCAGTATCAGTAATTTCCTGAAACACATTAGTGGGTATTTCCAGTAGCAGGTGGGTGTATGTGGGATTGATTCAAAATAAACTACAGTGGCCTTATTTGTCACAATGAAGGAACATGTCACCCGGTGCAACATTGATGTATTTTTAAAAGTTTTTGGACAACAACGGAGCTCTGTGGCACAGGACAAGAAGATATATCAGGCTTTGGAAGACACAGAGAACACTAATTAGTAGGATTGTTGTCAATAAGAAACATATAAAAGTACCAAATGCCAAATAATTTAGGATGCAACCAATCTATTTGCTCATTATTATCTTTTGTAAACTGATTCTACATTTAAAAGGCAGAAATGTATCACTGAGAAAAGGAGGAACATAATGTTCCTTTAACAAGACAGACGAGAAACAAGCCCAAATATTGGGCAGTGAAAGCACAGAAAAACAACAATTATACGATCTAAAGAAGAGAC
Organism: Scomberomorus guttatus; assembly: GCA_038419695.1. Taxonomy (NCBI): domain Eukaryota; kingdom Metazoa; phylum Chordata; class Actinopteri; order Scombriformes; family Scombridae; genus Scomberomorus; species Scomberomorus guttatus. The sequence continues at coordinate 14,745,225 of CM076468.1, read as the reverse complement.
AGATTAGAGACAGAGAGGTGTAGGTGGCTGACAAAGCAGACACACTGCCAGCAGGTCCCTCAGTGTTTGGTCCTCTCCCTCCCTTCCTTCTGTGCAGGATTACATTTGAACAACAGATGTTTTGTGGGTGAAAGCAGAAGTGAGCAGGGCTCCATCCGTAGGCGATGTCACATGGTGATCACAACCAGCCAGCCAGGGAGTGTAAGAGCAACAGGGAGCAGATGAAATCTCTCAGGAGGGCTTTTAGAGGGACCTACCTCTTCCTCTGGGTTTCCATCAGTGGGGTTTATTTCTCCATCAGCATGTCAGACTGCTGCTGCTGCTGCCTCTCCTGAATACAAACCTACAAATCCAAAACACACCTCATGATCTGAGCCTGCTGCTATTTTTGCTGTCAGTGCAAACAAAAAGTCTGAAGTCTGTTTGCCTAACTGACAACCTGAGAAAACTCCCGGAAATATTTAGACAAGGCAACAAGGTGAAATGTCAAAAGTGAAAGCAGCCATGGTTACAGTTTCATGTGTTTTAAATCATTTACAGCAAATCGAAACTTCTTGTACATCTGGCTTAGTAACAAACTCCCAAAAATGCTCCTAAAAACGAGCATTCAGCAGTTACATGTGCTACCTCTGGCAGGTGTTTCCATCTGTTATTAACGTATTAACGTTAATCTTAGCTAACATTAGCTAATCAATCAAGCTAACTAGCCCAACCGCCAGCCCCCAAAACTACAGGTGTTTCTTCTTTATCGTGTCGTAAATGAAGACTCCATCTTACCAGCTGCTTCTTGTCACCAGTCCTTAAGGCAGACAGTCAGACTAACAGGCAATAAACACGTCCGTTAACTTGGTTTAGCAGCTAAATGCCGCCGGTTGTTTTTCGTCTCTGAATGTTGACACAGCGAACCGACGCTAACGCCGAAGATCGTCTGTGAACGCGACGTCTCGCTCTGCGGTGATATTGAGCGGCTACAATGGGCCTTAAAGCGATAGTCTACACCAGTGGTAGGCAAATAGCGGCCCGTGGGCCAAATCTGGCCCCCCAGCAAAAACATTTGGCCCCTGAGGTAGTCTGGCAGTGCAAAATTTGTATAAATAAGTTGCTCTAATTCTGTTGTTCCTCACTCGCTAATGAGAAAAATGACGGTTTCTGTTGGACACAGTTCTAAAAAAAACAGTCTAATCTAAAAGCAGTGGTTTCCAACCTTTTTGGCCCGTGTGACCCATTAAAATAAAGCAAACTCTACCTGGGACCCCTCCTCACATGTTGTATTGTCTACTAGTTAATTTACCGATTATTTATTGTCTTGATTCGTCGGTTAATTGTCTGTTAAAGTTCCCCACAGTCCAAGGTTACATCTTCAAATGTCTGGTGTTGTCTGAAATAAATAAATAAATAAATAAATAAATACAAGTATTTCTCCACCAGACTTTTATTCCTGGCATATTAATATCATATTTTAACATCAACTGTTCAATATTAACATCACTGAACAGTGTATACTCAGCAAATAGTATATTATGGTTATGATTATATCTTTAGTCTCTATTCTATTTTTATTTATTATATTTATTTATTATATTTGAGTTAGTCTATTTAGTTATTGTATATAATTAAGCCTTTAATTGTATTTGTTTTTTTTACCTAACTCATTGTTTTTGTATCTCGATTTAAGTGGCTGTTGTAACACTTTAATTCTCTTTAGGATGAATAAAAAAAACAGTATTTATACCTTGATGCTCATGAAATTTACCAAAAAAATATAATTGAACGCTTGACTGAATGAATAAATCATGAAAAATCTAAATAAGGCATTTTAGAGGCAAAATTCGCATTAAATCTACTCATTCATTAGAGATTTCCAACTTTCTTTTCAAGCCATTTATCGCCATGACGCGGTGAACCAAAGTATCAGCAGAGTGAGACCTCTCACCTTTTCCTGCTCTTCGGTGCCACTCAGCTGCTGCTCTGTTGTTGGACAGAATTGACGGAATCCGAGAAGAATCAGAAGAGACGGAGCCGTATAGCGATTAAAAAATACTATTATGCAACTTTTGCTGTCATTAAATTAGCTACTTGCACTATTTCATAACAAGTTGTGTATGTAAGCACAACTAAAACAAATCTGTGTCACTGTTCTTGACTTGCTTTTTTTAGGTTGTGTCTGGTCCAGAACTCCTTTTAACCAGGAAAAAAAAGTAAGTAAGTCAAAATAATGAAACTGTAGAAACTAATTATTAACTTATTAAGTCAATATCGGGAGACATGGAAAATGTAGAGTTTCTACATCATAATTGTGAGATAAAAAACCAAAAAGATGAGAAAATGAGCTATTAAGTCAAAATTATGAGATGTTAAGTCAAAATAATGAAATTTTAAATCAAATATTTGACTTGTTTAGTCAAAATTAACGAGATAAGTAAGTAAATTTAGATGTAAGCGGTGGACCCCAAACAAAACAAACACTGATAAGGGTATTCTGTATCGAATACAATAACACACATTCATCCTCCGTCCCTCTGCAGCAGCTCTTTGTGAGTCACACCTGAGATTTAAGTTCCTCCAGTTCTTACAGTTCACTTTCTCCCTGGCCGTTGTCACTTCCACTCAGTGAGTGAAGCGTGTAGAGATGCAGAAAGACTCTGCATTAAAATCAGCATTTTAATCTGCTGATTCAAGCACTTTGCACGTCTGACTTTAATGATGTATTCACACCCCAGATAGTACTTCATACAAGCCAGAGAAAGAGAGTAGGGGTCAGGGGAGCGTATCGCACACTGCACACTGACTGAAAGTGAGAGACTATCGACCTTGGTGGAGTGTGTGTGTGTGTTTGGTCTCTGCAGTCAGTTACAATCTTACTGTGATCTTGGGAAAAGGAAAAACACAACTTCAAGTCTTCAAGCTTCTTGAACTTTGGCCGTTTCCACATGGAGGGAATACTAACACGAGTCCTCCTGGATTACATCTTAGATCGTATAGAAGGAGTGTTCATTTTGTATTTACCTTTATTTCCATGATTTTCATACATTATAAGTGTTGAATGAGTTGATTTTAAAGATTTAACCCCAGAAAGCGAATTAAATGTACTATGTTTTATCACAGTTTGCTCAGACCGATACTATATGGACTATTTCTATGATATCTGCAGTTCTCCCGGCCCTTTTGGCTCTTTTCCCCTAAAAATGACGATTTGTGACCCCTCATCACTGATCAAAATATGAGTTTTGAAAAGTTCAGAGTGACTTTTTTCTTTTGCATATGATTTCATTTAAGGTTTTGGAGGTGTCAAGAGGTGACAGTGTTCAGTATTTCACAAGAAAAAAGCAAAAACTAAAAGAAATGTCAGGAAAAAGCTAACCATTTTGAATGATTGCTACTCTTTCTTATTTCTTTAATCATTTAATCATCAATGTTAGTTTTCAAAGATGTCAAATACGTCAGGCTGAAGTTTGGGGAAATGTGTAAAAGACATCTGTGATATTTCAATCTGTTAGACTGGTGCAGCCATAAAAAACACACACAGTCTTGGGCTTGAATATTTAATTCAGTGTAAACATCAAAGAGTTGAAACAAGCTGATACATAATACATATGAAACTGTTACACTGTGTGAAATAAGATGATTTTAACAACCTTAAAGGGGAAATAAAAGTGGAAACCTGAATGTAAAAGATAAAATGATTTCAGCACCACGGACAGCTGCAAAAAAACTGTTTTAACAGTAAAGAAAACAAAACTAATATTACTGCTGAAATTACTGCTGTAAATATATTTACAAAACATTTATTTCTTGGTGTAAATGTCTTACTGATAATAAATTAAATCTAAAAAAATTAGTACAAATAGGTGTGAAAGCATTAGAAAAAAATGACAGATTGATAGTAATTGATAAGGAAAACATGCAAAATAACTTTTGGAAAGAAAATCTGCTTGTCATGTGACGATGATGATAATGATGATGCCAAAATTTCCAATCAAATGGGCCAAAAAAGTCTTAAGACCTAAATTAAATCACATTTTATACAGGACCTATTACCTGCGCATAATGAATTGGAATGGTATCATCAGTTAATTGTATAAAATAAAGATGTAACAACTCCAGCAATTAGTTATGACATCATCAGGCAGCAGGTTTGGAATATAACTGAGTACATTTACTCCATAAGAGCAATTTAGAGGTATTTGTACTTTACTTGCCATTTTATACTTCTACTCCACTAGAGGGAAATATTGTATTTTTTACTCCACTGCATTTATCTGCCAGCAAAAGTTACTTCACAAATTAACCCAACTACTGCCAACACATCAACGCATCAGTAGCTAATATTAATATAATAATATGTAATTGTATCACACTGAGAGGGGTTGATGACATGTTCAAGTAAAATGGGACCAAACAATTCAGCTTAATTGAAGAACAAGTGTATTTCATGTTTGTTTGTTTTTTTTAAATTGGTTAAATCCATTTATCAGTTCAGTAAAGACCAACATAGTAACTCATGATTTACCTGGTAGCCTAGAAACATGCTGGTTTCTTTTGTCCCATTTTACCTGAATGCATTAATTTGAAGCAACAATGCAATAACATGTTTGGTGATTGGCTGATGTCCCAAATTACCTGACTTCACCCTACTGGTAATGGAGTATCTTTACAGTGTTTTATCACTATTTTTAAAGGGTCTGAAAACGTGTAAATACAATATCTACTGCATAAACTGATTTTATTACATTTTCAATTGATTTACAAGCACTGTTTTAATCCAGAAGGATGTTAATGGGTTCAATTGAGCCTAAATCCTCCAGAAACTGTTGAATACTTTACAAAAATGTTCAGAAATCTTTCACAAAAATCCAGACTTCAGAATATTGTAGAAATAATGCAAGATTTCAAGATGCCACTAGAAGAAACACTGAGCTGAGCCTCAACAGGAATATTACACCTCAGTGATGTGATCGCATCATGATGACATGTAGTGTTTGGGAGGTTGTGGCTGTGATCCATCCAGCTGTGTGCGAGAGCAGCCGGGAGAGACCGTTTGGAGAACAAAAGGCTGAACACTTGTGAGACACCTTGAGCTTCATCTTCACGCACAAACTGCCCGAATCTGTTCCTGTTTCTTTTCAAATGGAGCCTAAAATAGATCTGACACCGACTTCAGCGACCGCCGCGCTTTACTGCTGGATCCTCATCAGCTGCGGTGAGTGAGGGGGACAAATCTCTCAGCTTCTACTGAAATTAACTGATGTGATTTATACTACAAAACATGCTGATAATACTGATACAAAACTTAACAGAGGTGTTGAGCCACTCAGTAGATATTCTGGGGCATTTTTATCCCCTAATGTTGCTGTAGTGACTTTATAATGACTTTTAATGGTATTTTCATCTTTTATAGTATCACTTAAACGCATGTGTAGTACTCAGTAGAAATTTCATGGGTACCTGGAGGCATTTTTCTCCTATAAGAATACTATAAGTCATATTAATGAAACTAGCTGTAAATGGGTAAATGTTTAACATGCACTGATGTTCTCATGTTGTTCTTTTAACATTAACAGAGTGATTTTGCCACTTAACAGTGATTTTGTACTGATTTTATATTTAGGACTTGACTTTCTAACACTTAAAATGATTTTTTTTTACCTTCTGTAGTATCACATAGGAGCACAGAATAGTCCTATAGTCATATTTTTATAATATCCATTTTAAATTTACAATATTATAGTTTTTTTTCCTCATTTTATTAACATGATTTGGTTTGATGTAGAAAAAAAGAAAAAGAAAATATACAGATTCAATTCAACCACCTAGATATACAAAAAATATATAACTAAATATTTAAGTAGCGTATAACACAAAGAATGACACAATGCAAGACACAGGATAAGTGTTACCTTATTTACATCGTGGTCCTGGTCCACTGTGAAGGTTGTGACAACCCTCACATCTCTTCTAACATCTGGCAGACGACAGAAAAACGACCCAATAACTACTTAACCTTCGACATCTCATCTGTACACTCTAATCTCTGCAGAACTGGTTTCAGGTACTAAGCATCTTTTAAATGGTATCCATTTAGATTCTTTTACAGCCCTTGGAGATTGTAAAATTTTATTATCTGATGTTTTTTGTGGCTCCTGTAACTGTTTTTATTAATCCCTTGTTGATTGTGACTGTCTGACTTTATTGTGTTGTTTCTGTTTGCTGGTTGTCTGATTATGAATGTTTTTAACCCCCCTAAATCTCAATGAGACTGTCAGATTAAATAATGTAAAATAAATACAAAGAATTATTTTGCAGTAGGTATTACTCATAGTTACTAAAATACTAAGTACATTCACCTTTCTTCTCTTTCCACTTAAATAAAGTGTTTCACGTAATCTGGTTTTGCTGTTTGCCACATCTTTAAATTTTGACAAAATTTCTAATTGCATTGTAAGGATGAGCAGGATTTATGTATCTTGGATATGACCCTGCTGGAAAATGTAAAATATTTTACTATACATTTCTGTAAAAATGAGGAAATCTAATTTAGTTGTCGCTTTTAACACCGTGCCTCATTTTAAGAGGCTGTAAAAAGCTTGTTGTTGAAATATGAACAAGCATCCATGCCACAAACTGAATAATACACACATTTAAACATGATTCTCTTCCTGCCGTCAGCATTTAAACGCCTGAAGTTAGCTTTTTACACCTGCACAGATTAAATCAGATATGCAGGAGCTGCGGTGATGCTGCTGTTCTGCTGACGCCACCAAAAATCAACTCCGTAAAAACAAGCAAACTTAATGAGAATGCCACACGGTGAAGTGCATTTTAATCACAGAGGGTTTGTTAAAAATGTCATGCTGAGCAGACGCTGAAATGCATCAACAACAGACACGTTTAACCACAATTATTGGTTGTAAATACGACATACAGTAACAGGATAGATATCATAAATGCACATGTTTCTCTGCAGACATTTAGCGTCTCATGTCTGAATCCTGGGACACAAACACATTATCTGTCTCTCCTCCACTGGCAAACCCTTACCTGCAACATCATTTTGTCAGTTATAAATAGCCAATATAATCACAAAAACTGGCATTACGCACATTTTGCACAGTTTGTGCTCCTGGCTCACTGTTTCTTGCACTGGTTAATCCTAAATTGCTTGCTGGTGATGCCAGATTGCTTGCCAGACTTCAAAGCTGTGTGAGAGAGAGAAGGAGGGAGAGGCTGCTGGTGTTAAAGTGAACAGAAAAAAAGATATTTTACCACATGCAGCATGAGGCTGTCAGAAAACCTGGAAAGCTGGGAATGATGTATCCTCTCCATCTCTCTCTGTCAGTGCTGGCTGAAGATTGGACTCGTGTCCACACTGAGGACGAGCTCTTCAGGACTTTGTTTGGGGGCTACAGCAAGTGGTCGCGTCCAGCTCGCAACGTCACCGACGTGGTCATCGTCAAGTTTGGCCTCTCCATCTCACAGCTGATAGACGTGGTGGGAAACACGCACAGACAAAAAAAAAACTGACTTCTGTCTTCAAAAATTGAAAATATTTCGCTTGTGTTAAGAATTCCTGAAAAAATTTCACACACATTTTGTTTCTTTACACTTCATACACTTCCAACATTCGCACACAGCACTCATTGGATGTCTTTGTCAATTTCTGGCTCCAAAACAGGACGAGAAAAATCAGATGATGACGACCAACGTGTGGCTGAAACAGGTAGAGAAGAAACTGACTGTTAAGAGTTTTCGAATAAGGTTGCTTATTGTTAATCTCAATACTCATCATCTTCCAGTTTGGCCTCTTTAGTATGTGAAGTGGTTTAAGCCAGCTTTGTGTTTTAAAACTGTCTTAAAAACGGTGTGTGTTGACAGGAATGGACAGATTATAAACTGCAGTGGAGTCCCTCTGACTTTGACAACGTGACGTCCATCAGAGTTCCTTCTGAGCTCATCTGGGTGCCTGACATCGTGCTGTACAACAAGTAAAAATACACTCACACATAAACACCAAAACTTTGGAAGTTTAAAGGATCCGTGTGTAGGATTTGGGGGGATCTATTGGCAGAAGTATTGGCAGAAATGGAAAATAATACTCATAAGTATGTTTTAATTAGTGTATTATCTCCTAAAAACAGGTTTACTTACAGGGTTTCATAAAATAATGTAATAAATAAATAGCCTAGAGGAAAAGGTTCATTCACTGGTTTTGTCAGGCTGTGACAAGCAGCAGGCCTGCACCCTATTGGAGCAGACCCAAAATGACTAATCAGCTGACATCATTTAGAAAAACAGCTTAGCACAGCGGCCTTAAGCAGTGAATAGAATAGCATGTCCGACCTTAGGCGGCGAGAAGACATCTCATCAGCGCGCTCTTCTCTGCCATCCTGTCGATTATTCCATTACTGTCCAAAGCCATACGAATGTCTTTTTCTGTAGCCATAAGCATGAACGCTTCAATATGCTCTTGTGATGTGGTGCTCCATAATCTATTCTTGATGAATTTTAAAGTTGAAAAGCTGCACTCAGCATAATGAATCCCCTCTGGCCTCGCTCTGCTGTTAACACTGTCACTAACTTACATGAGCTAGCAGTATTTACCTGCTGAGAGGCTGCTGTCACGCACCTTTCGCTCGTCCTCAGCAGCGGCCTCCTCTTCTTGCTCCTGCTCTCCACTGGAATCAGCTCCTCTGTCCAGACTCTTTCCTCCTCTTCTCCTCTTCATTCCCCCTTTTCATTTATAGCTGCGTAAAACCCCAATTGCACAATTTGCACAAATATGTGGGCACAACTAAGAAAATACAGATTATTTTTCCAGGTATAAAATATATATTTTCAATGCACACACACATCCAGGAGCAGACATCTGAGGACACACACACTGTACTTGAACAGAAATGACTTTGAATGTCTGTAGGTGGAGCTGGAAATTTTCTGTAGTGGTCAATTACCAACTTGATCCATAACAACGTCCTCATCCGCTGAAGAGCGTCTGAGGAGGGAAGGTCACAAAGTGTTTTACAAGACAAAAATGTTGAAGCAAAAGGAGCTACATATGAGTAAAATAAGTAAAATAAAACAATATAAATTAATTAAAATAATTAATAATAAATAAAATAAGAGTTAAGACCTTTCCATGAACGCCCTTTGACGCCCCCGCCTATTATTATTAGTCATATTTCTATTATTTTTACAGTTGTTATTGTTATTATTGTTGTTGCTGTGCATCTCTGTCTCTCTGTCTCTCCCTCCCTCTGACCCAACCGGTCAAGGCAGATGGCCGCCCACCTAGAGCCTGAGCCTAGAGCGGTTCGGCTTGAGGTTTCTTCCCGTTAAAGGGGAGTTTTTCCTTACCGCCGTCGCCAAGTGCTTGCTCACGCAGGAATGTTGGATCTCTGTAAATTAAAGAGTACGGTCTAGACCTGCTCTGTGTGAAAAGTGCCCTGAGATAACTTCTGTTGTGATTTGGCGCTATATAGGTCAAACTAACTTGACTTGGTACAATGATAGGTTTTAAGAAGTGACTTAAAAGATGAAAGTGAAATCAGACCACAAGTCCTGTAAAAGCACACTTATAAAAATATGATTTTAAGCGGGATTTAAAAGAGGATAAAGGAGGATAAAAGAGGATAAGGAGCTCGCTAGTATATGGAGCCAAACAGCTTGATGATACCACAGCATTTCTGCATTTTCCTGCATACCAATTGGTGGTACATGCAAATGATCTTGTTGAATAAATGACCCTGATTCAGTTGCGGCTGTTCAGCAATGTTGCATCATACAGTTTTAGTCAAAGTCTGGTTTCCTCCCTCAGGGCCCGATGAAGTATTAATTCTGAAATTTGTCTGGATGTAGAGGAAACTTTCTCCTCCCCCAGCGTGTAGGTTAAATGAGCTTGCATCACGATACAGCATCATTGTCGTTAAAATTCAGTTATCAATTATTAAAAGTTGCCTGTGTAAACGGGCATAGCTTGCGGTTTATTGATTTAACTTTGAAACAAAATGAGACGGAAACCTGGGAGTCATTTCATCTGCTGAGTTCAGAGAAAAAAATGATCCCTTTTTATCCAAAAAAACACTCAATTTTGGTGTTTTTTCTTTCTTTCTCAACAATTCTCAATCTTGTTTCCCCTCTGACTTTACTTTCATCCTGGATTTTCACTCCTTCCTTCCTTCTTTTACTTTTTTTTTGCCTTTTTCTCTTCTCATTTTTCCTAATCTCTTTCCTTTGCCTTCACCCCTTTATCTCCTTCTCTTTCCAGTGCAGATGGAGAGTTCGCCGTCACCCACATGACCAAGGCCCAACTGTTTCACACCGGTCGTGTCCGCTGGGTGCCCCCGGCCATCTACAAGTCCTCCTGCTCCATCGACGTCACCTTCTTCCCTTTCGACCAGCAGAGCTGCAAAATGAAGTTTGGCTCCTGGACGTATGACCGTGCTAAGATTGACCTGGAGCCCTTTGAGACCACCGTGGACCTGAAGGTGGAAACGGATCTCTCTCGTCCTCCCATCACCTTTTCTGTTCTTGTTCTTCCTCTGTTTGTTTTCCTCTATCCTCCCTTCCTCCTTTTCACTTTTGATTTTGAGTTCATGCCAATTGGCGCCTCTGTTCTCCTACAATTTGCCACCTAACAGCTGCTCTGCCTCTTTACTTCCCCTTATCTGTGGTTCACATGTGCAGAAGGATGCCAACTAAACACTCTGGCTGTTTACTTTTTAATTAGCGGCGTATTTATCAGCTTGTTGTTGCAGTGCAGCATTCAGTTCAGGAGAAAACAAAATGCATAGATTAGTTTTTCAAGATCAGCAAAAGAGAGAAACTGCTAATCTGCAGAGATTTCTCACGTTAAAAAGGCTTCACTTAGTTAAAATTAGTTAAGTTTTTAGTTTTTAACATTTTTAGCAACACATTGTTTAGAGCTCTCATAATGTCACAAACTTTGATTTTTTCTGCTTTTCACCAAAAAGCTTTTAGGTACCTTTACTGTAAAAACTTATTTAGAATTTCTTCCATTTTATCTGATGGTCAGAGTTGTTTTATCCTTTGAAATTTTTAGCCAGTTATGTAGCTTTACAGGTGCTAATGTTGATCAGTCATTCAAAGTTTCCAGAGGATGAATCCTATTAACGTTGGTGATTCCCTGACTTTTCATTTAGCGCTACCAGCAGGTCAAAACCTTCAATTATCCAGTGAAATATCTTGTTTACTACTTGGTAGATTGGCACAAAATTTGATTTCATGTTTCCCAGATGATGTTTCATAAAGACTGTGATGACCCTGTGACTTTTCCTCTAGTGCCACCACCAGGTCAAAGTTTTCAGTGAACCTTGTGAATTATCTTGAAATCATTATCTTGATATCAGTTGACACAATTGGCATTAAATTGGTTTTGAGTGAAGCGGCTCCTGAAAAGTGGTACAGATGTTCATGGTACCATCAGAATGAATTGTAATATTTTTGGGGATCCCTGACTTTTGCTTTAATGCCACCATAAGGTCAACACTTTGGTTTATGACCAAATACCTGTAAAACTAACATTCCCATCAGCCTCAGCGGTACTCAGATGTGCTAAGATCGTAACATTACCTGTTGATATCAACATATGAACATTGTCACTGGGAGCAAGTCAGCATGACAAACACTATTATACCAACCACTACACCTTCTACATTTACATCATCCCAGCTTTGAAAGAGCATAAGTTTTACACTCTTTTACCAGGATCAGACTACACAATAGCAGCTCGAGAATGGTCTGACCTGACACACTTGGGTCATTGGAAAAAAATGAGCATCAAGCACGACAATTGCTAGTTTTATTCCAGGTAGTTCATCAAGTGGAAGACATCTGATGCATCTGGGATGCCTCAAGACGTCCACACAAAAAGAGTAGTTTGTTTTTGGACTTCTTTCTGATCACCTACAGTATTTACGTCACACAAGTTGTGAAAGATGGTAAGCTATGATTGGTTGGGTCCAACTTGTAATCTGCCATGTCTATCTGCCAAGTCATGGTAAGAATTTATGACTCTATGATTGCCTAATCTGACACAGTGACCATCTCAAGAAACTAACATAATGCGCGCTCTGATCACAGCATTAGTCTTGTTTTGTCCCCTTTCTCTCAGTTTGACAGTTGTACAATTAACAATCCCCACTTTAGGATTACTGGGAGAGCGGAGAGTGGGCAATCGTCAACGCAGTTGGTACCTACAACACCAAGAAATATGACTGCTGCCACGAGATCTACCCCGACATCACCTACTACTTCATCATCCGCCGCCTCCCGTTGTTCTACACCATCAACCTCATCATCCCCTGCCTCCTCATCTCCTGCCTGACCGTCCTGGTCTTCTACCTGCCGTCGGACTGCGGCGAGAAAATCACGCTGTGCATCTCCGTGCTGCTGTCGCTCACGGTCTTCCTGCTGCTCATCACCGAGATCATCCCGTCCACGTCGCTGGTCATACCGCTGATCGGGGAGTACCTGCTCTTCACCATGATTTTCGTCACCCTGTCCATCGTCATCACCGTGTTCGTGCTGAATGTGCACCACAGGTCGTCGGCCACTCACACCATGCCTCGATGGGTTCGGAGGCTCTTCCTATCGGTGGTGCCACGCTGGCTGTGCATGAAGCGTCCGCACCATGGTCTCAGGCCTGTAAGGTGGGAAAAAAAGGAAGGCCTCCATGTTTACTGTATGTAAATGAAATTAATTTTCTGCTTTCGAAAGGTAAAAGCTTTTCTCCCTGTGTATAAAAGACATCAGAGTATTGAAAACTTTTTCTTTGCTTTAAATCAAAATTTTGCTTAATTTAGGGAAAGTTCCTGTGTGACTGCTTGTGTTTAGGCTTCTTTTGTTAAATAAAAAAAGGATTTTTGAAGAAAAACACACCAATACCAGAGTAAGGTCATGAAAAAAGCTTTGGTGTAGAAACTCAGGTGTTATATCGGGACTGGTATCAAATATTTTCCAGTGATACCCAGCTCTAGTTGTACATTCTGCTCACTCCCTTTGTTTTGTCAGGCGGCGCCACCTGACTGATAAACTCCTCCCAGTCCAGACTCCAGGCTCCTCCCACAGCACCTCTATCTGGATCACTCAGGAGTCTGACATCGATCTCCATGGTTACCAGGATGACAACCGTTGCCACAGTAGCTGCCAGCTTGACTCCCTGGATGCGGGAGATGAAATTCACTACTGCGACCCTCACGGTTACCCAAGCACTGATGATTTAGTGGGGCTCGGGGTGAAGATAGCAGGACAGTCGAGGATTTCTTCGCCTCAAGTGCTCGGTTCCACCCTCTTCCCGCAGAGACACCCTACTACATTCAGTTTGGACTGGAACACCCCTTCTCTGGAGCATGGTTCGATCCAGAATCCATTAGCCTCCGCTCTGTCTCCTGCAGTGGTATCGGCCCTGGAGGGGGTGACCTACATCGCAGAGCATCTGAGAGCAGAGGACGCAGACTTTTCAGTGAGTGCTCACCTGAAAGAGATCTTTTTTTTTAGCGATGACACCTTAAAACTCTTGTCTGATGAAGTTTGGATTGTTTTTGAGATCTGTTTTGTCTCTACAGGTGAAGGAGGACTGGAAGTACGTAGCCATGGTTGTAGACCGGATCTTCCTGTGGATGTTCATTATTGTGTGTCTGCTGGGGACAGTTGGACTCTTCCTGCCTCCCTGGCTCTCTGGGATGATTTAGAACCACGTTTAATGTCATAAAGAAAACAATAAATTATATTTGTTCTTAGCCAACATGTTGGGCTCGCATGTTTTGTATGTAAGGATAGAGAGACACAAAAATGTATTTACCTGCAATCTTTTTTTTAAATTTCACAAGGGACTGATGTAAAAGTGAAACTTAAAATTGCAAAACTGCAGACGAGAACCGAGTTTTCAAGTTCAGAAATGAGCCAAAAGGCGATGAGAATGAATCGTCTTCCTAAAATACTGTTCTACCATTTTGAATATGCTCTGTGAATTGCACTTTGAATGCAAATCTATGCTCAAACAAGCAGACTAGAACCCAAAAACGCTTTTTGGGAATGATTAAAAACCCCCTAAATCTTTCTTACACTGTACACAATAAATTGTTGCAGAATGTTTTTCTTTGCACTGTTTGACACTGGCTCGCTATCAGTTACCGTCAAAGTCAATCAGCCAATATACACTGAGGAGGAGAGAGGATGAAAGAACTGACAAAAAGTGTGAAGAAGACTGACACTGAAAAAACAAGCAGGATCTGATGTAACTAGTCTGAGTGCTACTAAACCAACGTGAGAGCAGAGATAGGAAACAATCTTGGAAAAATTGGATTTTCACAAGGAGTAGAAAACAACAGATTCATGTCACATGAAGGAGAAAAACTTCATCTGTGAAGCTCTCAGCTGCAGAGTCTGTGCAGCTTACAGTTCATCCACAGCGACACTTGAAATCATCTCATCCAATTATCAAAGACGATAGAGAAGATGAGAGAGAAATGAAGAAGAAAGAAGATGTGGAAGGATGATAGGGGAAAGATTCCTTTAATATATATAACTATTATGACCCTGATTGGCTAATTACACTTAATAAAAGTAGCTGTCAATCATAAGATATCATGGCTTCTCTCAGCTCCTGAGTATCATGTCTTCTCCATTATCAACATGATATATTCAGGTCAGAAATGCAGCTCTTTTCTCAAAAGCGGTGACCAAATCCCAATGCTATAATGCCTTTTATTTGAAAGGTTAAGTAAAAATTGAAAATAAATCATCACATGGGGGATATCCTGATAAAAAGGTGTCAAATAGCTGCACTGTCTTAGCTCAGTTCCCTGTAAAAACAGTACAGAAATGGTCTGTGTCTGTTTAGCATCCAGTGATGCAATCAGCTCTTTATAGCTGCAATTTACCTCCTTTATTGAGGCTAAATTATACCCTCAAACTAGGACATCAAAAGGGGAAATGCAAACATGTGAAGTGAACACATTATTGTACTTGTCACCAACTACCAACTGTGCTCACATTGTGTTTGCTTTAAAGTCCACATTTGTTTTCTTATTGTTACCTGACTGCGATGTTTGAATGATGTATGTGCAGTTTGACACAAGAGGACTGTTTTCACATTTATCTGCTCAAAGTGGAAAGTTTAAGGGTTTTAATACCTATGAGCAGAAGGTTTCAAAGAAGGATTCAATATCATTTTAACTAGTTAACTGAACTTTTTTGTGAAAAAAAAACAAATCACAAATCATTATTCAAAGCAGAGCATTTTATATGTCTTAAAACATGTCTGGAGGGGTCACTTCACCTATATTACAAAAAAGAAAAAAAAAACTCTCTTCCTGTACCTCTAATGACATCTACATGCAGATACTTTTGGTTTTATTTGCACAAGTTTTGTAGACATCTGTCTCAGATTTTTGCTGCTGCACCCAAATATAATAAGGTGACCTGAATTTCATTTGTGGCGTTTACAACATTGATGTATTACAGACCTCACTGTGAACAGTTTTCACTGGAACTACTTTCTAAGAAGTAGTAACTATTGGCACAACTTGACAGCTGAGATATTTGTTCTCTAGATAATCCAGATTAACACTGACTGGTCCTGAAAAATATACAATTGATGTTGATGTTTTTAAATTGTATTTTTCAATGCTGTGAGCACCACAAACGAACTTTGATTCACTCTCATTGTTTTGGGACGGAGGCAGAAATCTCAGAGACAAATATCTCAAAACCTGAGCAGATAAAACCAAAACTATCTGTCAATTTTCAATTTTCATTGTCAATATTAATTTCTATAGCCCATTATTACAAGATTACAGAAATACAGCATGAACAAACAGGATGACTATGCTATCCATGCATCCAACCATCCATCCATCCACATGGATAGATAGATAGATCACAAGATTCAAGTGGGACGAGCAGTAACATGGTGGAAAACCATTAAGTCCACAAGGCATTTAATGCACATTTATTAGCAGAGATGCAAAGATCTTATGATCAGCACACGGAAGCAATAATAGCATGAATGGCCAGTTAATGTGTGACGTGTGACTTGTTTTAACACCCCTGGGACATACTATATCATCCACACACACAAATATAGACTTCTATTGTCAAGGATCTGTTACGCACTAATAGGTCCCAATAAATTCTGGTGCTATATGTCCTCCAGTATCTCTTCCCATGCTGCTGGATGTTTAATGCTCAGGTGACGGAAGCACTGTGATGCACTTCCACAAAGTTTTAGAACTTAATTTAAGAATTTATTGCTTATTTTTGGTGCTTATACTGCTGAATCCCTACGAGCATGATTGCTGCTTGAGATCATCTGGCAATCAATAAGGGCAACCTTTTCCAAATATTTTTTAAATCCTCTATCAAAATGCATTTTTATCTTGGTCCTGTTATTCGTTTTTAACTATTTGTTCCTGCATTTCCCTTGTTTTACTGTAAAACATGTTATTCTATCATTTTTATGCTTGAGTGCAGATGTAAATCTAACATGTCAGCTGCACGGCAATCGCAGAGAAAGTTTTCAAGT
Organism: Scomberomorus guttatus; assembly: GCA_038419695.1. Taxonomy (NCBI): domain Eukaryota; kingdom Metazoa; phylum Chordata; class Actinopteri; order Scombriformes; family Scombridae; genus Scomberomorus; species Scomberomorus guttatus. The sequence goes on along the minus strand of CM076468.1, from coordinate 14,728,685 downwards.
TTCCGACTTGTAAACAGCATTCATGTCAACATCCAAGTTGTGGTTACGTCTCGGACATGTGAGGATTTTGCTTAAAGCCAAGTCAAGCACATAGAGACGGAAAAAAACGGAAGAGCCAAGCACCCCCCCAACTCACAGTACGTCACCCACCACGTCAACCCACCAGGGGAATCCGAGGACATCTGGACAAGTGGGGAAGAAAATTGTGGGGCTTGACATGAATAAAGGGAGACATGGATCAAACCTGCAACAGCAAAATTTGTCAACATCTGATCCACCACATCCGGGATAACCTATCGAAACCAGGGCTGCCCAAAGTGGGGCTCACAGGCACCCATAGTCCTGCTATTAACTTCCAACAATCCAGTGTATTCTGTCAGCAGCCTACTGCCTGACTTACACACTGTTGCCACACTTGATTATTTTCATTCAAAGCCTGATGTGCCGTGTCATAAATGTTTAATTTGCTATGAAGCCCCCGTTGTTCACCTGACCGAGTGCTGGATAATAACACAATTCAAGGTTTGTTCAAATGCAGTAAAAACACTAATTGTTCCAATGAACACAGGGACAGCATACACATAATGTAATTGGCCATGCTGCTGTATATTTCACTTTTTTAGTCAAGATTTCCCACTGTAAAATAAATAAAGATCCAACCAGAATGCAGAACAGAGTCTTTTTACTAGTAACTTACCCTGTTGCAGTTGCACTAAAAGTCTAACTCTAACTGGGTTGAGTAGCCAATGCAGTTCAAAAAAGACAAAATCAATACTTAAAAATGTGCAGCATGCATAATAAAATTGCCATATTTTTGGCTACCGGACGTGTCCCTTGGCGGCAGCTCTGGCCAAACGTGTTTATTCATCATCCACAGAGCTTGTGAGTGAAAGTGGCAATAAAAAGCATTGAGATACCATTCTCAAAAGGTTAGTATTGGTATTTGTGGCTACTTTAGCCACAGAAGAAGCTAACAGACATGTCACTTCTGAGCAGAAAATTTCCATTTTCTATCAGTAACAATCAACAAGTAGTGTATCCTTTGCACATTACATTGATTTTGCACAGTGTAACTTTTTTTCCCCTAAAAGTAGAATTTATGGCAGAGCTGTTGTATTGGATTGCATTAGATTGCACTGAAAGCACTGTATATACTATTTATAACTGTATATTCCTAAATAAAATAAATAAATAAATAAAATATAGTTTATCCTTTTTTTAAATGTCTATTTTAGTGCTACTTTTATATACTTTGGCCTATTTTATTGCCAATTTTATCGTTTTATTCTAATTTAAAATATTTCAATATTTGTTAATACACTTTCTGTGTGTAGCTTGGAGAGCGCTACAACTGCATTTCACTGTGCAATTGTGCTATTTCGAGTAAAGCATTTCTTTTCTTTTAGTGTACATGGAGCTGAGAGAGAACACGGCATCAGTGAGAGCAGTGGGGAGGAAGGGGAAGAGCTGAAAGAAAAACCTATCCAGCGCAGAGACCAGCAGGTATCTGGATTTAGGCTGAGCGGATGTGACTGCGTGCAGCATGGCATTGATGACCAGGTCGGCGTCCTTGAATCCCGCCTTGCACGACAACATGAAGTACTCGTTGGCCAGCTCAATGTACTGTCGGTTGAACCTTCGCTTGCGCTCGTCGTCTAACTTTTCCCAGATATCCGAGGCAGTTTTCATTCTCAGGATATTGGTGGCTCGGCCGAAGTTACCCGGCTGGATGATGCTGACCTGAAAGTGGAAAAGTAAGATGAATTACACATTGAATTTAAGTAGAAGCGCACAATGTTCCACATCAATGCTGCGGAGTGTCACATGATTTGTCTATGGTTTCCCAACTTAACAGTACCTTCACACCAAAACTGGCCATTTCAACCCTCAAGCAATCCGCAAACGCCTCCAGCCCTCTCTTTGACACACTGTAGGCTCCCATGTTCAGGCAGTTGAAGAAGGCGAAGATACTCGACACATAAACCATCCGTCCTGCAGCAGTCAGGAAAAAGAAAACACTCATTTTTAAGCGCACTGCACCATCACTATAATAAGAATGTGAGGACCAAATCAAAGGTTTCATCTTACCTTTAGCAGCACGAACCAGGGGTAGAAATGCAACAGAGGTCCTGATGCAGCCAAACAGGTTGACGTCAACCATATTGCGGAAGTCTTCAATGGTGCTCCATTCAATCTCTGCCCAATCTGAGATGCCGGCGTTGTTCACTACTGCCCACAGGCCTGACAATAACAAAAAGAACCAACTGATTGGTCTGCAGAAAGAAATGTAGAGCTAAAAATGTGAGGCAAACATGTTGGAGGGTGTAAAAAGGGATTTAATGGATTATTTCTGTTTAAACAAGTGCACACAACAAATCTTGAAAGAATATTTGAGATTACATGAAAAATACTTAAATACTACTTGATTTGCAAAGTGAACAGGCTTTTTTTCCCCACATAAGCACATATTATCCCAAAAATATGGATTCATCTCTTATAATTTTGACTGAAAAGTCTTTTATTTTAACTTGCCATGTCATAATTTTCATTGACCATGAATATTTCTACTTTTCTCCTTTTTTTGCATTTCTTCTGTCTTCTATACATATTAAAGTTGAATGCAGGTTAAATTGTGTAATTTTTTGGAAGAGCACTTCACCCTTACCTTTTGCTGGCAGGTTGTCTTGGACCATCCTCTTCGCCTTCTGCACATCTTCATCACTGGTGACGTCCAGCTTGAGGATTTTCAGATTACTGGAGCTCTGCCTCACCAGGCTCTGGGCTCCGGCTCCTTCTGGAGACAAACACCCAGCAAAGACCACAAACCCCTTTTGGTCCAAACATCGAGCCAGCTGGTGTCCAAAGCCGCTGTCACAGCCTGTTATCAGAACAGCGTAGCCATACCTGCCCTCCACAGGGCTGCGGGGAGGGTGGGAAACCAACTTGGCAATGACGAAGAGCAGGAAGGCAAAGATGGGGACGATACCGACGATTTGGCCAATGAGTAAAATCGTGTTCATGCTGGCGAAGTGTCTGTGAACCACCGTGTCTGAGTACTGTCTGTCTACCAGCGAGCTCACACAATATATACTTATTCGCAACACAGCAACACTTCATTGTGAGGGCTGGTGGGTTTTCTTTCTGATGTATCAGGGTGAATTTCACGCAATTTGTTCAGGTTTTCATGTGACTCTCGTCTAAGAGGCAAATCAACTGTGTTGTTGGTGATGACTTGTAAGCGTGGCCCTAGCAATGTTTCTTCAAAGAGGAATTAGTACACTTTTTAGACATATTTTATGTAATTTCCATTCTACTAGAAAGTTCAGTTACATGATAACAATTTGACTCTTATGTGGCCTTATCAATTTAGGAAGATTAACAGAACAGGATTATGTGACTGTAGTACAAAGTCTCCAAGGAGGGTTGAATCAAGGGCAACTGGACTTGGTTGAAGATACTTGAAGATGTTTTGCCTCTCATCCAAGGGGCTTCGTCAGTTGTAACTGACTGGTGGGGAGTCCCAGGTATTTAACCTCTGTGGTTATCTGGGTCATTATCAAGGTAGATAACATAGATACCACTTGGTTCGTTAGTGCTCCTGGCTGTTGTGATGACATTGGTTAAGAGTCACTGGAGTCATCCGAGGCCAAATGTGAATGCTGGTTAAATTTCCTGGGACGGGATGAAAGGACAGCATTGTTAGTGGGGGATAAGTGGTGTCGTAGACCTCCTCCGATGAGAGATGGTTTCTCTACTTTGACGTAGATAGCCTCCTTCACTCCTCTTTCAAACCATCAGTCCTCCCTATCCAAAATAGGTATTTTTCCTCAAAAGAGTGTCCTTATCTTTCAGGTTGCTAAGTTTTACCATGAGAAAGTAAACAACCTACAATGCTGTCCTTTCATCTCTTCCCAAGAAATTTAACAACCATTCACATTTATCCTCATGTGACCACTCCAATGACTGTTGTTTACACCCAGAGCCAGCCAGGAGCACTAATGAACCAAGTGGTATCTATGACCTTGATAATGACCCCACAGAGGTTAAATACCTAGGACTCCCACCAATCATTTAGAAATCCAGCAAGTCTCCTCTCTGACTGACGAACTATTAGTTCATGAACTTACGCACACCTTTGCCAAGCTCTGTTAATTTATTTCTTATACAAAAAAAAAAAACCTTCACTAAAGCATTGGTCCCATCCTGCCACTTGGCTCCTCCTCACCATCTCCTGCTCTCATGGCTCCAAATTGAATCTATTTGTTATGGATAGAAAAGGGCACGAGCCCTGAGCTATCTACCAGGTTCATGAACTAACTAACAATCTGTTAGAACTGAAGAAGCCCCTCGGATGAGAGGGAAAATGTCTTCAAGTATCTCCAACCAAGTCCAGTTGCCCTCGATTTAACCCTCCTTGGATAACCATGACCTGGATGACAAAGTCAAGAGGTTGTGATATGTAGCACAACAAGCTAGTGAAGCTTAGTGTGATCACACCATTTGTCCCCATTACACTTGGTATTTCTTTACTTGTCATTTGTCGTTTAGCATTGTTTTGTGACATTTATTAACATCTGCTTTTCTGGGGTAATCATTGTTTATTCATTTAAGTCATGAATTTCTTGAGTTATAGATCAGCCTGTCTTTCTTACCATACCTACCATGCCTACCTGCTTTCCAGGAGACTGACTTCCTGCTTTTAAACCCTCACTGACATGGGTTGGACCAAGTATGGGGGGATTTATTTTACTATTAACTATTATATACTATATTTACTATTATTAGCTAATTAAAGGGCCAGTGTGTAGAATTCAGTGGCATCTAGCGGTGAGGTTGCAAACCTTTAAATGTTTGGTTTAGCATCTATATGATTTTTACTTATTTTGGCTTGTGATGATGCGTTTTGTGTAAACAATGTTAACTGATACAAGCGACATTGTCATATGCCAGTTGTTGGCATAAGGGAAAGGACACCCCAGCAAGAAGATAAGAGAAGATAGATTGGAGGGCTTATTTAAGGGGAGAGTTGTTGGTTTGAGAGAGAACAGCAACAGCAACGGAGGGAACAATGAAAGAACTTCACGGAAGAAAAATGGAAGATGAGAATTTTGAAGTTAGAAGCGGGAGGACCTCAGGAAAGAGAAAGAAAGTTGATTCATCGAGTCATAGTGGGAGTGAACATAAAAAAGAAACCTACATGGTTTGAATGAATATTTGGGGTTTGAAAGAAGGTGCTGGATGTGGTATTTTGTCAGAAAAGCACACTGTGGCAAGATAAATTAAGAATGAAGTGTGTGAAGTTAAACTGATCGACATTAAATGCTTCGACTTGATAGTTGTTGAGTGTATGTCAAAGATACAGATGGAAAAATCCTTGAAAGTCTTGGTGTTGGGTGCTGGATATGTACCCAGTGGCATGTTTTCTGCTTAGCAACAAAGCTCTAATAAGAAGTGTTTTTGATGGAGTCTCAAGCAGAGTGGATGCAAGGAGATTTAAAGAGTGTAAAGAGGTGACAGACAGCTACAGAATGAAGAGGTTTGACGAAGTAGTTAAGGAAAAGTATGAAACTAAATCTGTTATGCCTCTTGCCTGATAGAGTGATCTTGGACCATGTGTCATACCCAGTAAGGCAGTTTTTTCCTAGACCTTTGCAGTGTGAGCATTGCTGGAAGTTTGGTCAGATCTTTGGTTAGTTCTTAGAAGAGACTTACGCATGAGGAAGTAGATTAGACATGTTATGATGTGAGCAAAGAAGCTAAGGAGGACAAATCAGTTAGGAAGCATTATGAGTTTTGCTTTTGTAAGGATCAGGTGAAGTTTTTGGCCTTTTTGGCAATGGTAATTAACTGTACTGCTGGAGTAGAAAGAACATCAGAGATTTCTTGGCGTTATGGAAGTTTCTGGAGAAGGTGTACAGCAGATGTTGAGAGGAGCTTTTAGGCTTAGAGAATTTATAGAACACTCTCTGGAGACTGAAAACCTGATCATATTAGTCTTTGGAGCCGTTTCTAGTTCATGAGGAAACATGTCACCCAGTGCAGCGCTGTGGCTCATTGATGTGTTCTTAATAGTTTTTGTACAACAACAGAGGTCTACAGTACAGAGAAATAAGATATATCAGCCTTTGGATACACACACAATACTTGTGAGCAGATCAATTAATTGTTGGTTTGGCTCTGCACATGAGATTAGTTAATGATAAGAAAAATGTAGAAAATGACCAGCCTTATCCTTTAAGTCTAAAGAACCTCACAGTTCTCTCTTTATCTTGCAATCTTGAACATATACAGCAGCCTGTAGTCTTTAGAAAGTGTCACTGTACCATCTCTTTTATAGGATCTGTCTGAATCCATACATTCATTAATACTAATTTATTTTTGTTTGCATAAAGGCATTAAAACATGAAAGTGTCAAAAAAGTGGAACAGCTATGGAAGTTAAGTCTGAAAACTGCCATATAATTCGATGTATTTCCTACTTTTCTTTCCATGCTACAGTGCATTTATTATTTATAGATAACATAACCCCAGAGATCATTTAGAAACAGTTGATTATCCTGATTTATTTATTTTCTTTTTCAGATCCGTTTATTCTGTTTATTGATAATTTTTACCATTAAAAGATAAGCCTAAAGATATTTAGTTAATCTGTTGTATAAGACATGGGAAAGCTACAGATCTTAGGAACCTGGAAGGCATTTTGGCACAAAAAGTGGTTGATTATTGAAATGATTGATTTAATCATTTTTCTTTTTACTCTATGGACTAATGGATTAACTGCTTGATCATTTCAGCTCTAATATAAAGACTAGTTGTTTGTATTTCCTTCTGTATTGTTTAGTTTAATCCTTTTTCCCCCCTCTTCTGTTAAATAGATTTTTTTATTTATATAGCTGTCCACTGATATATGTATGTATGTATGTGTGTGGAAAAATAATATAAAAAGAAAATAAATAGTTGATTACCTTGAAAAACAACTTATTTTTTCAAAAAACAACAAACATGAACTAATTTTTATATTTATTTCAGCGTCAGATATTGACAAGTCATAATATATATCAACATTAAAACCTTCACAGATGTTCCCTTCCCATGTGTCTGAGAACTTGTTGATAAAAAGTACTGCAACTTCAGTTAAAATGCCAATTGTACTGTATGTTGACAGACCAATAAAAAGTACATATTCAATGCTATTCAATTCAAATACAGGAATAAATGTCGGAGCAGTAGGATTGCCATCAGCAGTGAGTCTGACAGTGTGGTTAATGTCACAGTAAGTTGCATTTCACCTCAAGATACGTCACATGTGATGATGTAAGACGCAGATCTGTTGAAATATACAAACACAGACCATAGTGGTGAGTTTGGTGTTGTGGTTTTACAGTTAGAAGCGAAGAGCCGTGTCTCCCCCATGTGGTAAAGCTTGATCATTGCAGATAAATGTACACGCTGGCAGTTTTATATTAAACATGGAAAAAAAAAACAAAAAAAAAACAACTACAAATGCAATCAGTGAAGTAAATGTCCACAACAATTATTTTAACGTGAAATAGAGATTCCTAAATTCACTTTAGCTGCTTCAGATTTGATATCGCTTCTAATATCAATCTTATTTTCTGTGTAAAGTTTGTAGATGCCATCTGAGGTCTAAATCATAAGCAGGGAAAACACATTGCATAGAATTACAAGAATGTTAATTAATATCACATAGAAGAATTGCTTCAGATGATTTTTTTTACAATTTTCCCAATTTTATTTATGCAGCTATAATGATCTAATTTCCCCATCAAGTTTATTTTATTCTGATTTTAAGGCTTTTCTTTGATCCTCTTTCCTGCTTTTGAAGAATATTTTGAATTTATGTTTAGTTTTCCTGACCTTTAAAGATAAGAAACTTCATTGTCATTCCATCCCCCCTCGTTCTTAAATGAGCTGCAATGTTTTATTGATCACCGCTGACAAATTAGACTTCCTGTTCCTCTCCCACTACAGGGAGGTCAGTGATCCCTGTTAGCAGCTCTGAAGCTCATGGAGGGATTGACATTATTTCTGTGGCATCACTTTATTTGCTGGATGATGAAGTTTTGTTTCAGTATTTTCAAGCTATGTGAAGGAAAATGTGAGGATAACTGAAGAGCAGATTACTCATTATTCTGTATTTGTAAATTAAGGAGATTTCAGTCTGTAAAAGTGAAAGATTGTTTTTTTTCTACTTTTTTTCTACACAATGTGAATATTGTAGCTTTTCTGCTTTTCCCTTTATTTTATTTCTGTTGTATGTTTTACTAATTTTAAACATGTGGTCTTGATGATTTTTCTCACTCTTGATTTCCTTTTTCCGTTTCCTGTTTCTCAGGGTTGAATTATAGAATAACTATTTGTGTGATTGACGATGAGAATATCAGTGCATGACCAGGAGTGAGGCAGAGTCATTCATGTACATTTTCATAATTAAAAAAAACAAAACAGTGCTTTAGCTTCTGCTAACAGGAAAACATTATTTCAAGCGTGTGTTATGCATAATATGACATAAGCAACTAATATAGTACATGAAAACAGTTATTACTAAAGTGGTGGGAATCTGAAGGCTTTTACAGGAAGTTGCTACTGTATATTACTGTAACATTGAATCACGGTGTCTAATAACCAAAAAAACAAAATCCCTAAAACGTCTGAAACAGTAACCGTGTGACACTGAGGTTAAATCAGTCCAAATCAAACAGTTTTTTATGTTTCTGAATACAGTATCTTGATTTTAACCGGTCCGGTCTCGGCCTTCCCAAAACACCGCAGCCATAACTATCCGAAAACAAACACGACTTTTCCCGACGCAGAGCCCTTCGTGGTCCAATCAGGTTTCCACTTTCCCGTAGGTTCCATCGGGCGGCCGGTAGTGTTTGGGGAAGGCCTTGAGTTGCAGTGAGTTAAACGCGTACTTTCGGCATCCGACGTTCTTCACGGTGTTTTCTCGTCTGCAGCCCTCGCTGAGGAGACAGGACAGAGAGGAGGAACAAGAGGAGGACACAGAATGAGAGCAAAAAAAAGTAGAAATGATGGTGTGAATGATGCTGAAAAGATGTTTTTAATGCCCAACAGCAAAAACATCTGTTGTTTAAGGTTATTGATCAACACTAATGACCAGATAAAGCAAACCATAAAGAAAAATGATCAAATCCACTCTTTGGTTAATCAGCTTCTTACAGTCACCCTGAAGGAAAATTAGACCAGAGGCTGCAATATAATTTGTTGATAATATTTCTGGAGTTTCTTTTTCTAAACAAACAGCAGTGGAGGAAAGTTAGATTTTCTGCACATCACATTAACTACCCAACAGCGATTAATGACTGTTCTTCTATCTACTTAATATAAACATCTGTTTAAGTTGTTTAAATTGACTTCATATTACATTTGGAGCGGCAACAGTTTCGTTTGACAGAAAATGAATGAATGAAAAAGCAACTATTATGATAACTGAAAAAATTCTCTGATTCCAGCCTCTCAGCTGTGAATATTATCTGGTTTCTTTAGTCTTCGGGACAAAAGACATTTTTCACCATTTTCAGACAGCAAATAATTGATTACTTGAGAAAACAATCGACAGATTAATCGCGAATGAAAATAATAATTAGTCGCAGCCAAAATTCCATTCATTAGGCAGATGCGACTCACAGTTTTCTTGTACACATACATGTGAAGCAAAATAAGGTTCATGTGTTCTGCTGTAGAACACTTTGACATATTGACAAGCAACCCTGTGATCGACTGGTGTGCGACTGGTGTTGTTGTAATTCCTACTAATAGCCAGCAGAGGCCAGTAAAGACTTCACACAACATTAGGAAAACTGTGCTGCTCATGCAAACATGCAAGACTGTTCACACACACAGTGACAAATCAGACACATGGAAGGACAGATGGAAAGACACATGGAGGGACAGACAGACATAAATGGACAGATCCCTATCTTCTGCTGCCAGCTTTATTTGAAGCACAGATCAATCCATATATTTGAAGCACGTGTTGTTGAAGTATAACCAGCGAGAACCTGACAGAGCGAATGCAGTTAAAGTTTAATTTAAGGAAAACGGTCTTTGAAAAGCAGCCAATTTGTTTCCAACACTATGCAGATTTGTAGAGATGCAAGGAATGCATGACAACAAACAACTTTAAAGACCACAAAACATCAGCGGAGTACGTCTGGATCCTGCAGGTGGAAGCAGAAAACGTTTATTACAGCAGGAGTGCGGCTTTCAGGACACACTGACTGGAGGTTTTCTTGGGTTTGTCGTACATTTAGTGCAACATTTAGCACACACGGGGCACAGCGAGGCTAAAAAGCTTTGGGACATTATCTGCTGCTGAGTCTCGGAGGAAAAGCACTGGGTGCCAAATGTGGAGAAGAAAACATAAATAGACAATTCAACTTCATAGATAAGAGTGTCGCCCGCTGGGTGCTGACCTGGGATCTGTCCGAGAAGTTTCACAACACAACTAGAAAACACAAACCAATGTAAGATGAGGTCTGTAAAATTTCAGAATCAAAATATCTTTTCCTGGAGCCACTTTTTGTACAAAGACTGACAGATTTCCCAACATGAGCACGAAAATATGAATAAAAATTTAAGGGAAACTTCTCCGCAGAACCCGTGGCCATACCACAACTGTTAATGCAATAACTTTCTTTTAACATAATAACACTTTGCAGCAAGTAATGAGCATCATGTTAATATGGTCAATTTTTAAATTAATATGTTAAATGTCACAAATAATCTGTTTAAATAATACTTAAAGGTTTTAAGAGGAGGGTTCCTACAAATTGCAAATTGTTATTATGTCAAAAGTTTATTATTAGAAGTCATTAAATTAACAGTTAATGGTCATGATAAACAAAAACATATAAATATGCATATTAAAGACATATTCAGCTGTGATATAAAGTGATGACAGCATGGCAGTTGTGGCACAAGCATAATAATCCCATTGGATAGATTATTTATATATATATATACTCTGCTTTGGAATAACTTAAGACAATATATAGCAAACCTTATCATTTAGGCATACAAGCATTTAAATACAATTTATGTACAGCAATACAAATATATTCTCTGATACTTGTTGATTCCTAAGAATAAAAAAACAAAGAAAATAAAATAAGATTGAAAGAAAAATTGGCAAAAGTATGGTAAATGATATAATGATTTTTAATAAATATTTTAGGAAGCACTTTAGTGTAATTACACCTGTAAATATGGGGAATTAATGGTAATTATATCAGAAATTGAAAATATTACCTCACTGGGACTTATTTTAAATCCAGTTTTTCATATTTAACATAATTCCCTTTTCCTCACATCCCTGCTGCTAAGTGATTATGTATTTATGTATATTAAATATATTATTCTTTACTACTTTTAAATAAACTCTAAGTTCAACATATATAGTGTAACTTCTGTCTGACAGAGGTAGTTCTAAACAGCAGCGTCAACAGAAACAAAATACACAATATTCCTAAAAGAAAGTAGTGAATAATAACAATTTGGGAAATATTTTCTTTCTGGCTGAGAGTTAGACTGTTATACTGCTCACATGGATGTTTCTTAAATATACAGCTGAAGCTAGCCGGTTAGCTTAGCATAGCTTAGCACAAAGACTGGAAACGGGGGGGGGGGGCAGCTAGCAAAATCCACCTTCCAGCACTGCTAAAGCTCACAAATAAACACAATATATCTAGTGTGTTTAATCCATATAAAAACCTTCATGTAAAAATGACAATTTGCTGTTTTTGCTGTATGTGCGTTCTTGGCTAAGCTAACCAGCTGCAGGCTCCAGCAACATATTCATCAGATCTTCTCATTTAACTCTTGGCAAAAATTCCCCCAAATGTCGAACTATTCCTTTAAATAGAAAGCACAACACAGTCAGACGCATCTCTACATTATACATTATACTTCGGAAAGTCTTGTTGTGTAGTACAGCACGCCTCCTTTCAGCTTTGAGCGCACTAAGCTACACAATATTCCACAGAAATGTATACAAAAAAAATCAACAAATATTTGTTTCTACTAATCAATAAATCCTGCAAGAATCCAAAAAGAATCAATATGTCTGAGTATTTATTAGATTGCTCAGAGAATAAGGAGTTCCCTTCTAGTTTAGGCTTCTAAAGAGTGCATAAAATATGTGGGACCACATGGATCTTGAGTGTTTAGGGGTCATCAGAGTATGATATAATCCCAAAGGAAGCTATTTTGGTCTGATCCATTTCCTTACTGGGTCGATCTTAATGAGACGGAGCCTCGGAGCTCCTGGGAGGTGACTGATGTTTCCATTCAGCTACACAGGCTAAGATATTGATTTTTACAATGCAGATTTCCCATGTGTAAAGCAACCTGAGGACCCTTGGTTTCCTAACACATTTTCCACTTCAAGTTAGTATTTTGTACGTAATACAGGGAACAGTATTTTAGTATTCTGAGAACTTTGATTTTGTGCTTGGGCTGAAAATATCAGGGTTTAAACTGTATTGATGCTAATAGTAGCTGGAAAAATGACTGAGCGCGGTTGTATTGTTGTGTAAAACACAAACACAAGCATATATAGTAACTGTGGGTATACACCATCACAACATGACACACTCTTTTAAGGAAACTCAATGGAAAGTGCGTGATTTCTAAGCAAAAGCTAAGTAAAATCTTTTTTCTTCAATAAGATGAAACAATTTGAAGTTGGGGCGACATCAAATTGCTTCACGATAAAGTCACTTAAAAATTCTTCAAACAAGAGAAAGATTTTTAGTGTATTTTTACTCTTGTTTCTAGGATGTGGAAGTGGACTGATTCACAGACAACACACTGATCCTGGCTTAATCTCTTTGCAAAGACAGATCCTACACAACTGGAATCACCTGACAAAAACCTGACTGAAGCATTTGGCACAAGCGTGGATACATTCCTCATTCATTCATCCAACAGCTGAAAATTCAGTTCCTTCACTCAACACAACTCTCTAAAGCTAATATAAACTGCAATAGCTGCTAACTGTACCAGTTTGTCTTTGAGTTTCTAGTTACAACTACAACTCCAACATCTGAGTAAATGTAAACAGGTACAGATAAATGCTCTATAGGGTGCAGAACCTATGGTACTACACTGCATATTCAAACACATTTCCCCTGAATATCCTACAATCATACATTCCAAAATTAGCCAATTACTGTAGAAACTTAAAGACATACAGATTCAACTTTGTCAATTGGCAAGACAGAGCCAATCTTCACTGCATTGGCATGAAAGCTAAAGAGCAGATACAGGTTGAACCACTGCTACTGTTTGGAGATCGACTTATCAGGTCTGGCACACGGGGACTAATTAATGTGTCAAAAAGTGCCACCGCTGCCCGCTCCTGCCCTTGAGGCAGGTGAAAGCTCAATCTCGGTAAGTGAAAAGCATAAAAAAAGCACTGACTACATCAAACATATCACTGCCTTTACAAATGAACTCAAACCATAAATAACACCTCAGCCGGACTAGAACAGCTCAAGGGTATCTGAAAAATTATGTGTTTTCAGTCACATTGTAAAAATGGCTCCACATGGGACCTTCAAACTTGACAAGGACACCCTGATGATAATTAGCAAATTCAGCCTTCTCCTCTTCCAACACAGCAGTGACAAGCAAAATGTTTATATTATGTTGCAGGTTTAGCATTAAAAGCTCCTTTTAACTATTAACAGTTAGTTATTAACAGTTTGATTTCCTTATCTTCAGGAAATCAGTTGTACATGTGGTCACGGGGCTTGATACCTGTACTTTCTGGTCTTTTCGTTTGCTTATGCAAGGTATGCAAGGTATGTAGGATTTGTAGTATTTAGGACAAATACTTGGGGGGTGCCGGCGCTTCTTGTCTGCAGCAGCAGAGGAAAGGAAATACTTTCAATGTGTTTATGTTTTCAGTAAACTGGACCTAGTAAAATCCTTTTAGTCTGGTTGATATATTTATTTGAGTTCAGTTTATTTGTGTACAGGGCTATAAATACATATGTTTTCAGATTCTTTAGTCCTAAATATATCCACTATTGTGAGATATGGGCAAATACTGTAGATTGATTCATTATTTTTATTATTCTGTCATTTTTAAAACTAATACTGTCTGTTAAAATGACCAAATAAAGTCTAATGTTTGGAGCACTTTAGTCATAATGGATATATTAGGATTCATGTAAACAGAGTCAGTGAGAATCTGTTGGAAAGTGCGCAAGTTGAAGAAGACGCAAACAATCTCCTCCTACTGTCTAGAAATAATAAATAACAAATACTGCCTGAAAAAATATATATAAACTAAAGAATGTCTGCTTAATTTGGCACCAAATAAACGCCTTTTATTCCTCCACTTTAGCTTGTAAGGTAAGTGCAAAAGCACATGGAAGACAATGATAAATCGAACAAGCTAAATGTATTGCACGAATGAAACAAGCCGACCGTTTGTGCAAAGCTTAAATTATAAATTAATTTCCTTTAAAATGGCTACTATCGACAATAACTCTTTCCAGAAAGCATGATTTATACATCATCTGCTCATTTTTATACATATTCACAACTTAGGTGTAATCTCTGGCCTTAGGTTCACAAATATACAAACTATATACTATAATTTGTTGTCTGAATAAGGCAGAGAACTCACTGACAATCACACTGAGCAACATCTGCCCATTAGAGGGCACTATCCACTAAAAATGTGTGACGTTGCACTGCATGATACCATTCGTCTAATTCATCAGCATACTGTAAACCACATGTGCAGAGAGAGAGATCCTATATGCTGTCTGTTGTAACCATTAACACTCTTTTCAACATCTCGACTCGATATGAAGATTTGGATCTGTGTTCAGTAAACAGATGCATGCTGATAGCGGATGTGCAACACAACTGTTGGCTAGGCCACAATGTTTTATAGCTGAAGACGTGAAATGACTCGGAGTACGTCAACACTAGGCTGTCTACGTTTGTATCGTTTTCCCTCTGCTTTGGCCTTCTGTCCACACTAAACGCGGGTTTTTCACATCATAGTTGGGATGCTCTGATCTGAAAAGGAAAGAAGAAAAAAGAAAATGTCCCTAAACAAAACAAAATAAACCCCCCAAAAAAAGGGCATTGATGGGGCATCAGTCGTGTAAAGCCCTTAATCAGGGTAGGACAGTGTGTACATACACACTCACAGGACAGTGGCACAGTTTCAGAAACCTTCTCGGGAGTCCGTGTGGAGTATTCCCACCCCTCCCCATAAACGTTGGACGAGCACTAATGTTTTGCATTCAGTCAGTCACTCCCAACGAGCTGCTTGTGGGCCGTTCAGCTGCAGCGGAGCTTTGCCAGGAAATAGGCCACGCTGAGGAAGATCCACACCACCAGGAGGTTCGGGCTGAGGGCCAGCAGGGGCAGCGAGTACAGGAGGCTGGGGTCCATCCGGAAGTCACGCACCGGCAGCAAGCCGCTCAGGTTCTTCTGGATTACTCCCTCCCTCGTCCCAATGCTGCCGAGTCGTGGAGGGTGGGAGGAAGAGAAAGAGCAGGAGAGGGAGGAGGGATGAAGCAAGTAAAAAAGGTTGGAGGAAGGGAAAAGTCGGTGGAGGAGAGATTAGAAAAAGCACAGAGGAGGAAGGGATAATGGAGGGTTTAGGGGAGGAAAGAAGGAAAGAAAAAGAACACATGGGATACAAAGATAAGACAGGAAGAGAGGAGGGAAAGAACAGATAAAGTAAAGAAGGGCAGAAGGAAAGTTAGATGAAAAAGCAAAGAATAGAAGAGTGAGAAGGAAGAAAGGAAGGAGAGGAAGGGAGGGAGATACAAGAGGAAGGATCGGCGTGTATCGCCGAAATAAAGAGATGGCGTGTACCCATGCATGCACAGAGGTGAAACAGCAAATTAACAGGTAACGTTGGAGACAAATCACATTGACGATGAAGAAGCCACAACCATGATGATAGATACGGGTTTCCATGGTGTAACAGAAAAATAATAACAATGTTCCAATGTAAAAAAAAAAATCATATTGAGATCACAACAAATGGAAATGAATATCAAAAGTCCCGCAAAAATGAACCAATCATACGAACAGAAATCGTGACAAAGTCAAACACACGGGAAACAGAGGAAGAGGAAAAAGAGAAAAGAGAAGAGAGAAAAAAAGAGAAAATTAAGAAAGACGTCTTTTCAGAAAAGGAAAGAAGATAAGAAAATACAGCAATGGCTCTCCATGTTTATATATTCTTAGACATGGGGTGAAGACGGAGGGAGGAAAAAATGGCGGGAAAAATGCCTAATGAAAAGCAACACTAGAGTGCATTAAAAAACACCCTTTAAATTTAAATAATGAATTTATTTTGTTTATGTTATCCTGGATCTTCCCCATGAGATAAACCAAAAGTGCACAGAAAAGTTTACATTTTGCAAGCTAACAGGAAAGCTAGCTCGCTGTTAGCGGCGCTTGTCTGCTGCGATAAGAAATGCTAATAGAGCTAAAGTTTCTTTGAATATTTAACACACAGTGAGTACCTGGAGCAGAAAAAGTTACAGACTTCTACCTCAAAATGTATTTTAAGGGTGTATTCCTTAATTTATTTTCAACAACTCAGTATGGGTATGATAGAGAGGGAAGGGTAGTGAAGGGGACATTTGGAGGGAGGAGTAATCTCCAAGCGTCTTAGCATGCATCACAGCTCAAACTCATTCCAAAGGGACATAAATCAAACTCCAAAAATTATCAAAAGCTTTTTTCATGCTTGTCGGCTGATGAGAAAGAGGGGAGGAAAGTGAAACAAGGAGAGGAAAAAAGAGGGAGGAAAAGGTGAAGAAACACTGTATCATGCGAGTATCTGTGGTAGGTGCAACTTTATTGAGCACAGGTACAGCGAGACAGGTGTGATTACATCTTTTACATGGCCTTAACAACAAACTATTTACAACATAAAGTCACATAAAACTCCACTTTGAACACATAACTTTTTTTGGACACAAAAAAAAAGATACAAACACTCGAGTGTAGACTCATATTCTGCAGCAGCACTGGCTCGTTTCTGAGAGATGAAGGGACTTTTGTCCTCTAGAACAAAATCGCATTTGCAGAGAGCGGTAACACTGTCGATCAATATCAATCACGATCTGTTTGGGAATATAAATTCCCCGAACAACTTCGACAATCTGTCACTATGTCTCCTTTCTTTTATTACGTCGGTTACTTCTGTTAGTGTGTCTCCAAATTGTATTTGAAAACATTTTGGACGTCACGCTTTCAAGAAATGTGCAGTTTTCAGATGCTGACATTAAGTTTGTTATCTTCCCTTAGTTGGAACATCAAGGACATGTATTGAAAACTTTTGCATATTTGAAAACTTGGACAAATAAAACCGAAACTATCTGCAAAAGCGAGAAAATACACTATGTTTTTTTTGTAATTTGGATGAATCAACTATTTCAACCTTTAAAGTAGTAACAAGCACTGCGAGATTGCTTTATAAGGGCAGCATTTTACCGAACACTCGCATTGTAGAGGCAAACTAAATCTCTCTATCTCCTCTCAACATGCAGACATTACTTGGAAGTGAATGGAGGAAAGGAAAACCAGAGGAAGGGATGAGGGAGGATCTATCAAAAGCAAAAGTGACGGTGGCAGTAGGCAAAGTGGTCCGGTATTACAAATAAAGGAAAAATACTCTGCCAGCTGGTCAGCAACTCAGACTCTGAAACAGCGTAGGCTAACTTTGGACATACAGAAAGAAAAAGACAATGAAGACACACGGCCATACAGACAGAAGAGACTCAGACAGACAAACAAGCACCCAATACACATGAGTGAAGGGGGATCCTCTTGAATATCAGTTAGGTACTTTTCCACCTGAGATTTTTGTCACATTTGTGATACAAAATGTTTTCACTATGGACGAAGGTCAGTAAGAGAATACACCAAGAACAGGAGCAAAAAAAAAAAAAAAGACTATTTCTTAACAATGTGACAAGAGTCTGGTGAAGTCAGTAACCAACTGAATTTCAAAAATATTCAAGCATCCCTCTTGAGACGAACCAGCAACTCCAGATCAGTT
This sequence comes from Scomberomorus guttatus, assembly GCA_038419695.1. NCBI lineage: Eukaryota > Metazoa > Chordata > Actinopteri > Scombriformes > Scombridae > Scomberomorus > Scomberomorus guttatus. The sequence continues at coordinate 14,710,592 of CM076468.1, read as the reverse complement.
TCCAATGTGATTCACAGAGGAAGCAGGCAATGGTACGAGTTTTTAAATCGCACTTGGGCAAAGAAGCGTACAATCCTACACGTATTTTAATTTAATTTTCCATATCCTGATCTAAAGATTAAAGATTTTAGCAAAAGTTTATATAGAAACTCTTACTAAAAGTTTCCAATGTTATGTTTTTTGCCCAGGTGTGATTTTGAGTCATGTGTTTTTCATTCGTGCACTGTGAGGGCGTCCTACCTGCGCATACAGTCGAGGGCCTGCGTGAAGACCTGCGGAGCCATGCCGTGTTCGTGCTGCAGGATCAGGCACTGCTCCAGGGTCACTGACATGGCCGTGCGGTCTTTGGCGCTTTTGCAGCTGGTGAAACGAACCCCGTTCAGCCGGCGACAGATCTGAGATCGGGAGGTAAGAAATGTTAAAGTCTAACTTGTGTTAAATCAATTCAGAATTTTGAGCTGGAAACAGGAGAAATGATGTTAATGAGATTCTTCAATTCAACACCAGATGAAATCCTGCTAATTGTTTGATATCCAATAAAACAGATACTTCACCTCGGCAGCCTGCCAGAGGATGTCCACGTTCTTGTTTTTCCTGGCGTGGACGTTCTGCCCCAGAAACCTCAGCAGCTCAGGAAGACAAGTCTGAGAGCGAGACCTCGGGAGGCCTGAGGGGTTGGGAGGGGAAGGGGTGGGGGGGAGGAAATATAGGTGAGGCAAAAAAGGGGGGGGGGGGCATCGATGGTGGGAGAGAAGAGCACACAGAGAGAAGAAGAAACGGTTGGAAGAGAAGTAGAAGTAACTAAAGCAGTAATACAGAAACAGTAATATGTGATGGTGCCAGTTTATTGCGTATACACAACAGAAGATTGTGGTTGGCTCTTATAGATCTTAAAGATAACTTATGTTCAAAAAATGCAAAAAAATAGTAGTTTTGCAACTGTAGAAACTGTAAAACATATTTTCTTGCCCTGTTGTTATTGCTGAACTCTAATACACTTTTGTACTTACAGTCCTCAGGCAAGACTTCTTTGAACTGTTCGAAATATGAATTTAGCCTCGCCAGACTCTCCAAGTTAATGATCTCCTGGAGGGATGTGTCTCCAAACCTGAAAAACACATAAGTTTCTTTTACATAAAACTGTAAGCCAGCCCGAATTCACCCGCCACGCACAAAATCTTCAAAGTAGATTTTGTTTATGTCATCGCTCTGTACCGGCATTTTCAGAAATACACTGACCCCGGGCTGTGATAAAACTTCTCTGTAATGGTATCTCACACACCATAAAACTCGTCTTTTTTCCTCCTACTCACTCACTTCTCAGCCAGCGTTTGTTGTTCATTGATGCCGACGTTGAAGTGCACCGGCTGAACCCTCAGCAGCATGCCGCTCTGGATCTCCCGCGGCAACGCATCAAACATGGTTCCCGGCAGGGGGATGCGGACGTTGAAGCCGTCCCGGTTCCCTGTGATAATCGGCAACATGTCGGGGGCAGAGCTGCCGGTGGCCTGGGTGACCTTGAAGATACGCAGGTGTATGGATGAGTAGGCAGAAGATTGTAATTATCTTATAAATTGAGGTAACAAAAGGACCAAAGTTTATAAATGTCAGTAAATTCAGATACAAAAATGACAAGAAACTATGCAGGAAACGGCAGCAGGGGAGAGAAGTAAAATCATGCTGAAAAGCAGTTTATTTGTAAAATACTATAAAATAAATAAATGATAAATAATAAATAAATAAGGAATATAACACATTTGTGGCTGCAGTGTCTTCATAGGTGTTATTAAAGTTTCTTCTAAACTAACATCCTCCTACCTTAAATGTGACATTACGCAGATCCATGATGCCGACACTCATGTCCTCCAACATGGCCAGCTCCTCTCCTAAAACACACACACACACACACACACACACACACACACACACACACACATACACATAATCGATAAGCGTCTAATAGAGAGAGACAAAAGACTCATGCATATGTAAGGACCTGTTTGTGTGTTTGTACCGTAGGTGCTGAGCAGGGACTCAAACTGAGCCAGCAGGCCGATGGTGTAGAGCTGTCGGAGGAATCCGTTGTCACGGAGACAGTTCCTCAGTTTGATAATGAAGCCGCAGATGAGAGCGGTGAGCTGTAACACACATCAGCTTCAGCATTAACATCAAATCATAACAGCAGGGGACTGCTTTTGATCCTCTGTGGCTGTAGAGAGATTGTGTGTGAGTGTGTGATCAACCAAATTACTGACCTGCATCCATAAAAGTCATTTTAATCTTGTGTCAAGCACTAAGAAGTACAGTATCAGTTTGATTTCACTGGTAGAAACTGTAATATACTTTTCAGATGATAATGCAACTTCTTTCATATATTTACACAACACAAGTCAAACAGAGTATCTGTTTTCAAGATTTTAAAAGTTATAAAGAAAAGAAATGAAATGTGTTTGATCCAATATTGCTGCCTCCCCTTTCATCTGACCCTGTTATATTTCACCGTCCTTTAACGTTGTTGATGTTCAGTTAAATAATCTCTCAGTGTCATAAAACAATCTTAAAATCCCTCAACAAGTTTGTCATTTTGTTGTATAATATCAATATACTTTAGTAAAATGCACTTACACAAGTGTCATTTAAAAAAGATCCATATCATGCACTGTAATTCAAATCAACATATGGTTTATATTTAGACAGGGTAAAGCTTGGCTGCTTATGAGATTATGTAAGTGGATGCATGTCGTTGGTTTCTGTGCATCCATGTGTGTAAAGGAAATCCTGCACAGAGAGTTTTATCATTATATTGACGTGTTTTATATAACAAGTGTAAATTATAAGCTGTAAGATTTTTGATGTAGCGACACTGCTGAATACAGATCAGCAACGTCTTTTTGGTCAAGTAGTTGTAACCTCAGTTTAGATACTGTAAATCAGTCCTTTAGACAAACATTTGAGTGACACTGGGATAATTTGCCTTGTCTCCTTTGTGAATAGGAGGCTTCTCCATCCACTTATTAACAGCTGAAGTAACCTACTTTCATTCACTTTGACAGAAGCGGCAAATTGTGACTCAAAATGATTATGAAAATAGTTGGCTATTAATTTTCTGACAATCGACTAATCGATTAATGGACTAATCGTTGCAGCTCTAATATTTTTGAATAGTAGAAGAATAGTGAGGTTTTCTCATCTTCCTTAATGTTTTTCCTCACCATCAACAATCTTCACCGGCATCAAAAACACAAGCAGCAGGTAGGTACTGTAGCTATTCTCCATTGTTACACAATGTGAAACGTTTTTGCTTCTCTTGGTCTTACATTACTGTAAAATTTAATATTTTGGATTTTAGAGTGTTTAAATTAATACAATAAGACATCTGAGGACGTCGATTTGGACTTCAGGATGTTCTGATGAACATTTTTCTCCATTTTCTGGTGTTTTATTGACAAAATGATTAATCGATAAAGATAATCGTAGTTGCAGCTCTGGTTTAAATAACTGAGATTAATTGGATTTGATTAAACCTGCTATGTGGTCGTACTCTACGCTGTTGTAAAACTGAAGCTGCGGAGATCCCATGTCCAAAATATCTACAATGCACCTGGTGAGTAAATATAACTGTTACTGAAACCGATATGAACGCTTGCCAAAATTACAAAAATGAGATGCTGTAAAAATATCAAGTTGTGAGAAAAGATACACCACCTGGACTACCTCTGGGCACACATCCCTTTTTTTAAACTTTGGCCCAAAGAACTGAAACGTCTCTCAGGTTTGCACCAGGCAACACAGGAGAGTAGGAGTGTGTAGGTCTGAGGGTAAAGAAGTTGTTTCTCTCTTTCTGTCTCGCTTTTATCTATTATGTTATCCCGTTTTCTTGCCTTGCCCTCACCTTTACACAAGCATTTAATAGCCGTATAAATACTGTAGAGCCACTAACCGCTGGACCTTTGCCCTCCTCATGTCTGTAATATTTAGCGATTCCCTCACTGTGAGTCATGACAAGTGTTAGCTAAATGCTTAAATTATAACTGTATGTAAATGTGTGTGGGTGAGTGTGAAAGCAAGCATGTCTGAGTAAATGTCATGTCACTTAAATAATGCATGCGTGTGTGTGAGCGTGCTGACCGTCTGGCAGAAGACGACGTCGCGGCGGTACTGCAGCGACAGGTCCATGGCTATCGTCGGGGCGCTGTCCTGCATCAGCAGGAAGACCATGGACTTTTTGGCCTTGTCGCTCATCATGGCGACACATTCTGTGAGCGTGGTGAGGAGAGGGTACAACGCCTCGCTCCACTCGCCTGGGAAACACACACACACAGACATATACAGTGCAGATATAAACAAACAGTCACATTACAGAGGTTAGACAAATAAACACAAGCACACAACTGAAATGTATTCCTCCTCTGCACCACTCATCCCCACACAGAACAATCTAACATTAGCTCAGTTTGAGTGAGATTAGGTACCATTAATGGCACTGAAAGTGAATTTAAAAATTGAACTTGTTAAGACAGAAACAGAAAACAGAGAGGCAACAGGGAAAGCAGAAGCGCTGATAGAGACCGTAGTTTACTGGATGAAGATTCAGGACATGCTGTGTCATATTTTCAAGTTTTGGCTATTTCTTTACAAGTCACTTGATGGAAAAAGGCATATCAGTTTATCCCATATTTACCAACTCACCTTTTTTTTGCAAATACAAGTAGCTACAACTTCTAACAAATCATTTTAAAAATGAGAAATAAAAACTTAAAGATTCCCTTAAGGGAAATCACATTGTTGCAGCAGAAGTAAAACCAAAAATCAGCAAGTTAAAGCAAGTTCAATAGTAGACTAATCCACTTTTTTAAGTTAGTAGTTTCACTTAATTATGTCAGTCACTTTATTATACTATAAAGAATCAAGTCATGATCTATAGTGTTCATTGCAACTGTTGTTCTTTGCCTTTTCCCACAGAAAATCAAATAATTCTGTCTTCTAGACCCTGTTGTAGGCGCTCTGGGTTTGAACCCAGTTTTTGTATATGTGATGGTGGTGTGTTCGAGGTAAAATGGCATGTTAAGTTAGTCTTTAATAAAGAGAAATGACAAAAATAAATATATGTATCATTAATACCAATCAAATAAATAGAAGTGAAGCAGATAGAGTTTTAGAAAATACCTGAAACTCATATACACAAAGCCAAATTTAAAGGCCAAGCTGTCCTGGGGATTTGGGGAAAAGAGGGAGAGAAGCATGGGTGGGGAGGCAGCTCTTACCTGGGTACGCCTCCTCAGCGGCGGGGCTTCCATCTGGAGGAGGGGATGGAGGTGCAACATGCATGATTAGCGGGCGCTGTAAGCCACACAGGGCAGCAGAAACACACATAGAAAAACACTACAGACCAGGGTGAAAGACCTATTAAAACCTTTCATGATAAATGATAAAAATGTTTGGCTCGAATGATCAGCGGTGGCTTTCTTAGCATCTGACAATATCTTTTATTTTTATCTATTTCATTAAACAGCGTTTATTTTTTGTTAGATTGTCAGTCAACCAAATAGTGATGGTGACTGATTGCAGGGCACAGCAGAGACAAAGTGGAGAGCTCCGAAAAACATAAAAATAATAGTTTTGTGCATGTCTCTCATCATAACGCCACATTCCTGAACTTGCAGAACTGCAGCTGCTACCTCTATGTGTATGTATGTATGAGTTGTTTAATAGACATTTGACCCTGGTCCAGTACAACATATACACTATGCACAAAATCTCAGATACAACCACCGGTAGACAGGTTGGCTGCATTCAGCCTTTAGGCAGTAAAAGCAGAACCTGGCCTGGCAAAGCTGGAGAGAAAAGGCTGTTTCTAATTTTCCGCTCACAGCTACAGTAATGCTGCAACATTGTGGACTCAGCCATAAAGACAGCACACAAAACAAAATGTTCAACATTTGACACGTTTTTCCACAATAGATAAGGATGAGCTGTGTAAAAATACCTGCCTTCCTTTCAGAAAATTGTCAGATGAAGTGAAGGAAATAAGTTTATGGTGGCTTAACAAAAATCAGAAGGGAGACTTTTAAGGGACCAATATAACGAGCTCCATCGGTCACTTTACAATGTCGAAGCTGTAATTCGAGTCTCCTGAAGTTAATAAAATTATGCAATGAAAAGAAAACTGATTGGAAAATAAAAATAGGAGAGGAGGGGTTACAGAGGAAGCAGAAGAAGAAAAAATAATGAACCTACAGGGGTCTTGTTCAGGGCTGGGAGGACGTGCAGAGGAGAGGGCGGACAAAGCGGATGAAGGTGGCGGTGGTGATGAGGATGGTGGAGGTGGTGATGATGATGGCGGAGGTGGTGATGAGGAGGATGATGATGATGGTGGTGGTGGTGGAGATTCCTGTGATATACTTCCTGGGTTGATCCAGAAAGCTCGTCTTTTTCCGTCACCTTTTCACAGCCATACAAGGCAATGTACATTTTTTATTCTAATGGAGTTAATGTCATTTTCTGTTAGATCTAAACTTCAGTTTTCATAGTAATTTTTTTTTTAATGCATACTGTCGAACTAATTATATTTAATTTACTATGATTAAAAAAAACAAACATTTACATCACAATAAATGCCTGTGAAAACAGAATTATATATTTTGTGCATTGCAAGTTTGTTCATTTGTCCCCTTTTTAGTCAAAATTGAATTAAAACAAATTAAATCAGGAAGGAGGAAACACGACAAAAAAAAAAGTTGAGTGATGTTGTAAAACTGCCTGCTTTCTCTGCCCTCGGCCGACATTACTGTCTTTCAGAGGCTGTACTAGGCACAGTTTTAAAGCTAGCATCCCAAATTAATCTTCGGGTTTCCCAGCTTTCAGATGATGTATACCACTTTTATGTGGCATACACTGTTAACCTGCTATCTCCCCCTAAAGATCCACTGTGGTGATTTAACCTGGTATTAATATGCGTCTTCAGTGTTCACACTGAGATCCGACTGACATCCGATCGCTCTGTCCAGCGCAAACAACCCAACGTCAACTGGCTAATGGCAGCTAACTTGCTGGTTTGGAACAGTTGAGTAGCTGTTGTATGTGGACTGACAACACAATTGCGTTTACACTTGTCTTCAATGTTGTCACAATACGTTCCTGACCACCTCCAGAGGTGGTTTGGCCGATAGGATCACAATCCATCCTCCGTAGGATTTTGGTGACATTTACATCTGTACATTCATGTGGTCAGGCACTATCCGATTGCAATCCGATCACCCAAAACGCATTTTAATGCAAGGTGTAAGGGGGTCTAATGGTTAATATAAGGTTCCCTTCTGAAAAAAAAGTTTTTGCATGAAAAAAAATTGTCACATTTCTATCCTTAAAAGTAAAGAAGCCAAGGTATTACTTCACTGAATGGCAGTGACAACAAGAAACAAAAGAAGTATATTCTGTTCGTGTGTGAGTCTGTGTTACCTTTCTTACTGCCGCCGCCTGCCTGCAGGTCAGACTGGCTACTGTCCTGACTTCCGACACTGGGTCTCCTCTCCTTTTGAAGCAGCTTGTCAACACGCTGGATGATGCACTCCAGAGACTTATCCACATTCACCCACACCTTCTCCTGAAAGTAGAGAGACAGAGAGAGGCAAACAAATGTTGAATGTGCTAATTTTCTCTTTTTTTATATAGTAAGTTGTAATAAGTTATGTTTGACATTAAAATTCAATGCACAAAAAATTTAAAAAAAGGAAATTACAGAATTTACAGCAGGGAATTAGATTTAAAGCAGACGGAAGAGAAGATGCACAAGAGAGGAGATGAATCACATCAGTATGCAAATCAGGGAGCACACCACACTTTTGCTTAACAAAGATTTATGTAATCACAGGAAATGTAGAGCTTCATTACATAACTACAAACTCTTCAGCTGCCAGGGAATACAGAGGCCCAACCACTGATGATCTGGACTAATTCTGTCATATTTACAGCAATGTCAACATACAGTATGTGTATCTTATAATCTATGAAATTAAAATCTTCGGAATCTAAGTTTTCGAATCTTTGGATTCGTAATACTGATATGTTTTTTTATTAGGGAATCTGTGAAATGACTGACTGGGAATTTAAACCTCAGCATAAACAGTGAATTACGTCTTGATTATTCTTGCCATTCATTAAAGCTGTATTTTTGCGCATTCAGTTTGTTTTAGTGATTCCTGACTATCATGACCTTACCCACTCCTCTTCATGCCAGTCTACATGCAGCGAGGATCGGCTGTTGCTACCGCTCCACTTGGCTAACAGCGTGTCCTGGTCGTTACGGAGGACTACTTGTTCTGAGTCAGCTGAGGGGGATGCTTTGGAGGCGATGTACTCAGGTCGTGCTGCGTTCAGTGCCTGAATGGCTGAAGCCAGCAGCTTACAGTCACATACTGTCACCAGTTGACGAGTCTGAGAGGGAGAGAGATAGTGTATTATTAGGTATCTGATGTGAAATGTCAGTCCAAAACAACATGCAAATAAATTAAAAATACCTTATCAGCCAGAATGGCGAGCGTCCTCTCCAGTCCGCTGGCGGATCGGTCCTTGGCGGCTCTGGAAAGCCTCTCGGCGTAATAGCTGACCTGAGTCTTCAGCGTGTTGATGTGGGCGATGATCTCTTTGGCTCGGACGATGTCCTGGGGTATGTAGACGATGGACTGTGAGCTGGACAGGGCGCTGCTGCAAAAGGCAAAGACATATGGTCTTAGTGGCATGCCTGTATGTGATTGTATGCTGATGACACTCTCTTATATCCTCATAATATAAAAAGTTGACTGTTGACTCATGGAGCCTTTATCTTAAGGTCTGTTTCGAAATGCTATATGTCCATCAAGGGGGAGAGTTGTTACTTAGTGTTTATCATTCAAATTTTAAAAATGTCTTTCAAATACATTTGAAACATTTACAGACATAGACATAGCATTGGCATGCACATGCCTGTTCTTGACAACAGTCTTAATTAGTGGCTCAGGAAAATGCTACAGGTATAAACACAAAGACAACATGAAAATTTACTTCAATAAACAGATCTGAAGGTGATACTGCTCACTTTAAAAATTCAGATAATTTGGTATGGGGATCAAAGAATCACTATCAATGATTTAACACTAGTTTTAAAGTATTTCCAATTGAAGATATGTTTTTTAACTGAATTTAAAAAATGAGAAGTATTCAACAAACTTGGTGTACAGTATTATTAAAATGTCTAGTTTTCACACATCAGTGTACTTGGTTTAGAACAACACACATTTTGGTTACTTTCAAACAGAACAATGTTAATACCAATGCATCACGTGTTGCTGTTAACATAAGCTGCGTGATGTCTTACGTGAACAACATCTCATACCTACTCACCTGTTCATCTGCAATGCATGAAAGTCATTAAACTAACTCTTGTACATCAACAACTTAACGAAACAATGAGTGTATCTTTTTATGGTGGTGCAAAGCAGTGAGAGGCAAACCGTGTACAAACAAATGAAAACAAGCAAAGCAGTGCAATAACTCACCATCCCTCCTCATATATGCTGATCGAAAAAGTAACAAAAACAAAATTAAGAGGAAGCCATAATACTGAACTGCAGAAATAACGCAACAGTTGAAAAAAACAATGCATTCATTTAATGTAAAAATGACTACAGGGCAGCCAAATCAAAGTAGATAAAACTTTCACGCAAAATTATTTCAATTGGATCATCAATTGAATTTGAACGATTTGACTTGAAAACGATGAATGATGCAACAAATAAAATTATATCACTGTGATTGAGCATGCAAATGCATTTTTTGGCTTTTATTTTCCTCTTCGAGGGTAATTTTTGCACAGTTAAAACTCACTTTTTTCCAAGCCCAACCCCCCTTTACTTACTGTTTCTTTGCCTCCTCAAACTTTTGGATGAGTTTCCTCAGCCCGCTGTTTTTAAACCCCTGGCAGTGAGCAGCTGGAGCTCCGATTGTTATTACATCATATGTGTGCTCTGCAGAGGGAAAATTTGTGAGCATGAACAGAGCCTTCAGCTGAAATTCTGCTACAAAAATGCCCGAAATTGAACTGTGACAATAAAAGTGTGCGATTTTATATGTGTGGCTGTGTCTGTGAGTCCTTATGGCAGTTGGAAATGTCTCACCGAAGCCTAGCTCATCCTGCACCCTCATCCTCTGTACGTGTAGGTTGGTTGGCATGAACTCCAACTTCCTCTCTGCCTTCAGGTTACTGGCTTTGAATGATGGACCTGATGTGCAGTGAGGAGAGAGAGAGAGAGAGAGAGAGAGAGAGAGAGAGAGAGAGAGAGAGGAACAGGGAAACTTTGTGGTAGCCCATTTTAACCTGGCATTTTTACTGTTTTATCAAATGACAAGAAGCCAGCCTCTGCAGACACTTACCTCTGTAGTCACTGAGGTCAGACAGAGTTTCCTGGTATGTGAGTATTATGGTCTGGTACTGAGAGACGATCTGTCGCCGCAAGTTCTCCCAGCAGGGGGATAACTCTCCCAGCTCCTCCAGCTCACACACCCTGCAGAGGGAGAAAGTAAAAATAGGAAAAACAGGATTATTGAGGAGAAGAAATGTGTACATAATAACTCATTTTCAGTCATCCAATACATTTTCTGAATCTACAAGCTGCTGAGATGGTTAAAGAGACCTTTATGTTTGCTTGTATCAAATATCTTGAAAGAAAAGTAGATACTAGAGTAGAGGTGCAACTAACAATTATTTTCATTAATCTGCCAGGAATTTTCTCTATTAATCAATTAGTCGTTTGGTGAATCATTAAACACTGAAAAATGCCTGTAGATGCCAGTGAAAACATTTCAAGAGCTCAAAGTGACGTCATCAAATGTTTTGCTTTGTCCGAGCAGCAGTATAAAACCCCAAAATATCTGATTTACTATAACGTAACGTCGCTATGTTGATTTTGCCACCCGCTACTGCCTTTCACACCAGCCTATACTCTATACTAAACAGAGCAAATTTTTTTCCAGATGAAGTAAATCTGGCGCTTCTCAATTTTGAGATACAGCGTTGCCAAGGTTTTTGAACAGTCACAATAACTTGAACATCCATTCTAAATTTGCTGGAAGAAGAGCCGAAGCTAAACGTTAGAAATGTAAATGTGTGCTTGTACCTGGCTGCGTCCTCCTCCAGCAGGAGTTTGACAAACTGTCTGGGAATGTTCAGGGACAGGACGCTCTCAGCCATCTGCTCCAGCACCCGTAGGTGATTCCCCTCAGTCGTAGGGAAGCGGTACATCCTGGACATCGTGCCTCCGAACACTGAGAAATTTTAGATTAGATTATTTGCGATTTGATTGGACTGATTCTATGATCTTGTTCTAGTTTGGTAAAATCTTTAGTTAGTTTTAGATTAAATTGATTTGAATTTTTCTTTGTAAAGTTAGTTTTCAGTAGTCTTCCTTCACTTATCGTGCAAATGTTGTCTTACTCTCTCAGACATTTCACGTGTATTATTTTTGGAACAGCAATCTATCCCTGAAGTAAACAGATCCTTCCCACTCAGCGGTGACAATCAATATATTTCTACTTGATAATAAGATTCATGGTCTGAAGTACCAGTAAACATGGAGCCATGTGGGGAAGAGAGATGGAGGATGAGAAGAAAGGAGAAAAAAAATGAGAGGGAGGATAGAAAAAGAGTGGTGGAGTGCTGAAGTGCAAAAGGTTCAGTTTAGAAAACCATTTCTTGACTGATATGAAGAAGCATATAGAAGGTTTACTGAAGTTAAGAGCTTCCCTGATGCGTCTAAACATTTCAAACAGCTATAAAAAAAAGAGAAACGTTTTCAACAGTTAATTCAACTGCAGGATTAGTTCTTGCTTAATGTGATGTTTATATCTATATCAGCTTTTATGCATATGCAAGTACTTTTTTAAAACCACTGCACATTGCTTTTGGCACACCTCTAGTATCTAGTATCTAGTATTTAGCATCTACATACGGTGCATATATAGAACTGACGTGACGCTTGTTCATATACCTAATGAAGGTTGTTCACAAAATGTCATATCAAATAAATAGAAAAACTCCTAACTTTATAGATTGAGGCAAAAAACCCTCACAAAGAAAACAATTCAGATGCGTGAAGGTGGGATGTACCTGAGAATGAAAAGCTGTCATACCTGACCGCAGCAGTGTGTCTTTGCATAGCGAGGCGTACTTGATTCTGACTCCCATCGACTCTGTAAGGCTTTCGTCAACAGGCAGCACCGTCTACATGACATACACACACATACACTGATGTTACACAGCCGGTCAGCAACAACCACCTCCATCTACTGTCTCTGTCCACTCTTTTAAACCTACACTCACCTACACCGCACTAACAGTGCTCCTACACTAATCCAAATCCACTGTGATGAACCATTTCACTACCATGTTAACATGTGAGGGCGTGTGACATCTTTATTATGACATAAAGCAGCTGAAGTGACTTTTGTTGACTTTTTGGCCATAAATTAATCCTACGGCGCTTGGTTCCCTATATTTATACACAAGATCCTCTCAACATATGGAAAACTGAAAGACTGATCTTCAAGAAATGACAAAGGTTTTTCCAAAATCCAGAAATTGAATCTCCCGGTCCCTCCCAGCCTCCTACCCGGCCATTGATGCTGTCTGGCAGGCGGCCGACCGTCATTCTCTGATCTGCTCTCTCCTCCATCTGCCACGCAGCCACAGTGATGTCCCCCACCCGCTTGTTCTCCGCTGATCTGTCCATTGAAAGAAATATCGGAGAAATTTTATTGCCGACTTATTCACTTTCCAACCACTTTGAACTACCAAGTGTGACAAGGTCACCGAGGTAATTGCTGAGAAGTCAGACAGGGTAAGAAATACAAGATATCAGATGATTAGTCAAACTTATTTGGAAGGTAAAATGAAGGCAAACTGTAAAATTATTACCTAAACTGTCCGCTATAAACATCCATCACAGTTAACAGTTTTCAGGTGCACTCGCTTTCAGTTTTACTTAAAAATAAAGTGGTTTAGATATCTAACTGCTCACGTTGCTCCCCCTGTGGGACTGCATTGGTGTGATGTTGTCACTTCCACTGGTGGCTGGCGGTTTAATGGACTTATACTTCATTTTGTCAAATATAAACCACCATTTCTTACAGGCAGGTTATTACAATGCAAATGTGTCAAGAAGGAAAATAAATATTCATTAGCGGCTAAACAGCAGAATGATCTACAGCAGCCTAACGATTACCACCTCAGTAATCTGTACATAACTAAGCAGCTAAAAGACACGTCTCAGATTTCTTAGAGATAATATGATAAGGAGTTTAAAATCATGTGTGATCATGTGACACACTGCTGTATTGAAAGAGTGTGTGTGCGTGTGTTACCTCAGTTCCAGCTGTAATTTGTGGTTCTTGTCCTGCAACATTTCCTTTACAGGAAAAAGTGCTGAGCCCAACATGTACATCTAGACACACAGGGAGACAGACGACTGTTTACACTGATGTTCATATACAGATATTTCTTCATCTAGTTCTTAACAGGAATGAACTGTACAAGAAGAAAAAAAAAAAAAACAGACAAGGATGGAGTTGGACAATGAAATCCAGCGACATCATACCGTGCCCTGGGAGCGGTCCTTGACGTCGTAGACGGCCAGTTTAACCTGCGTCTGCTGGTTGATGTTGGACTCCTGGAAGAAGGCGATGCTGCTGAGGAAGATGGGGTTACTGGTGCCCTGTTGACAAAGGCGGTAACACGGGGAAATTTTTCATTCATGACATAAAAATGTTATTAAAAATCTATTTTCCAAAATATAAAATACCTCTCTTTGATTACTAATCGTGATTTTATCCAATTAGGTGTGATTTGGGGTGACCAGCTCTCCCATCATATAAAACTGCACTTGACTTTGTTAGCTAAAGGGTAATAGTAGCTAACTTTCTCCCTGATCCAACAATGTGGATGTCCTCTACACTTGCTGTGGTTACCCAGAGGTACCCCACTTTTGAGTGATTCAATTAAAATCGCTGAATAATTTGATCAAATCTGTCTCCCAATTATGCCACAGTACGTCGCAAAACAGAAGCTATTTCACAGTTACTTTACGACGGAAGATAAATTGTGTGTGTGTGAGGAGTCTCACCTCTATGACTTCAGTCTGGGCGTGTTTGGTCCAGAAGGCCTGCGGCGGTGTCGTGCAGCTCACTGCTACGAAGCTGTTGGGTTTTCGATCCATAGCAGGAGGCACCAGGTCTGTGCAGGCTGGCCAAGACAACACACACACACCAAAATACACACACACAGAGTTTTGAGGTCAATACTGAACGAGCCAAGAGGCACACAAATAGGCAATCTGAAACCCATGTAGCAGTTTTAGAAACACTCATGGTTCCACTAAATGTCTTGTATTGTCATTATTTTTCTCTGTTATAAAATAAATGTCAGCAAACAGAGTTGCATATTGTTCATCGTGATGATTCTACTGAAAGATAGGAAATGATTAATTAAAATGAATGAGCAATTAAGTATTGATCAGACCGAGTCGCCCAGGATGATAGCATCAGCTAAATACAGTAATGCAAGCGTGACTCACCCACGCTGAACTCGAGCACAGGCTCATCTGGGTCCTGACTGTTTCCTGGAACACAATTAACAAGTCACCAAAACATTAGACTTCCAAAACAACAACTAGAACTTCAAGTAACAGTAATCTGAAATGTTCTTGTTGTGAAATGTTGACAGGTGATGAGTAGCACTCGGGCCTCGTTATGGACGGATCCAGGGCAACTGTGGTTGAAGAGCCTATTGGCTCCCACACAAGTGTAATGCACTGCCAGCAGAGAGTGTGTGTGTGTGTGTGTGTGTGTGTGTGTGTGTGTGTGAGGGTGGAAACCACTGAGTGGGTAATTTTAGTTTTAGGGGTGCTGCAAGTGGCCAACATTAATGGCAGGCTGTTTTTATACTCCCATATGTGTTAAATTATTCAATTATATTTAAATAATGTATTTGATTTTTTATGCATTTGCCACATTTATTTTACTTATTTTTAATCTTATTTAATTAGGTTTATACTCATACTTGCATATGAATCATTTTTTCCAATTCATCTTCAACTTTTTAGCAAGAACGTCATAATATTAAGCTTGACAAATCTTTTTTACTCTGACCATTAAAAAATTAACTAAAAATAAACATTTTATGTATATTTGTTACCTAAGATTTACAAGTAGACAAGGCAGTTTATCTTTATGTTATAACAAGTATTATTTTTACAATGTATGTCCTTTAACATAACATTTTGTTTTAGCTTTTTAGTTTTTAAGTTGCACCAGACTCGAGATACTTTTTAAAACCTCTGTGTGGAACCAACCATCCCTCACCTGCGAGAGCCAAGCCAATCATCTCGCTGGACAGCTCGAATGTGTTCGCCCGGTAGACCGACCACGGCCTCTGTGTCCGGGAGCCGTGCTCTCTGCCCCCCGCCATGCCTGTCTGGGAAGAGCGGGCGACGGCAGGAGGCCTGAACACACACCCTCACACACGCAGTCACACACTCCCATGTGATGTGCCCCTCTTTCCGCCCAGATCCACGGCTGCTCCAGAAAGCACTTCACCTCTCTGAAACGAAAGGACACGGGAGAGAAACAGGCATGGAGGGATATTAGATGAAAGAATGCATTTTTTTAAAGACCTGTCAGATGAAAACGTTTTTCAGGAATTAAATTAAACAATCTTTGTAGCTTGACAATTACACATTTTTTAAATTCCTGCAAATTGTTTCATTAGGCCAAAATTTACCCAATTCCCTCACTCAAAATGTATGCATTTTGAAGAAGAAGAGAGAAATAAAGAAAGAGGATTTGCAAAAGTAGACAAAAAAAAAGCCTGGCAGGCTTCTAACATCTAATCCCAAAGAAATAAAAAATGTGCATGAATTAAATGAACAACAATACAAAACTGAATGAGGACAATGAAGTTTTTGTTACAATAGGTATTCACATTTTTTAGTGGTATGAAAGTATTAACCAACATACTGCTTTGAATCGACAAGCAGTACAGTATTACAAGTTCACAATATCACAGTTCTGCCATGTCCTGCTGTGAAAACAAGAGGAACCCTCCCCGCTCGAATAGAGCCAGAAAAAACGATGTGAAAAACAGAACCTTCAAATGAATTCAAATGAATTCATGTGGTCGATACTAATGTGCCGTGTGAACGCCTACAAAAGTAGCAGGGGAAAGTACAAAGTTGGCACAAGAGATAAACACGAGAGAGAGAGAGAGAGAAAAGACAGAAAGTAATTGTTAGGCAGCGTGTAACCGCTGTAAGTACGACCTGTGAGCATCCAGAACTGCAACTTACAAGGTCAAGTAGTCTCATCACCACCTACACAGTCAGATGTTCATATGACACTTTTCCAACAGATCTCTATAACTTATTTTATATTCTGTTCTTCTGCTAAAGCTCTTCTTTAATCTCTGTTTAATCCCACCGCTACTGTTGCGAGCATTTTAACCGAAAGAGAGAGGAAGATGAGATGAGAAGCTGAGTGCGAGGGGGGGGGGGGGGGGGGGGTAGTGAGTAACAGTACAGAAAAGCAAGATGGAGAGCTACACAAGCGAGAAAAGTGAGAAAGAAACACAGAGAGGCACGTGTCTGTCAAGTAAAGTCAATTTTATTTGTATAGCCTGATATCATAAATCACAAATTTGCTTCAGGGGGCTTTACAGTCTGTACAGCAATACAACATCCTCTGGCTCAGACTATCGATTCGAATAAGGAAAAACTCCCTCAAAAACTTTAACGAGGAAAAACAAAATGGAAGAAACCTCAGGAAGAGCAGAATAAAACAAATTACAGAACTGTAATGGATATATAATATATATGAAGTAAGCATGCTGCTGAGCATCATCAGTCCTGTGTTCTGGAGTGCGCTCAACATCAGCACGCTTGTTTTGGTCAGCGTGAGCATGTGTGTATGCTCTATTTCTACATAAATATATGCGTGTATATAAAAATGAGCACTGTAGCGTGCTTCAGCAATGTGGTTATTTGCATCTGTGTGTGTATTTGCATTTTTCATGCCTTTTTATGCTCGCTAGCTGATGTTGCTAAGAGACTGTAGGTTTATGCTTCAGGTCCTCCACACTTTTTGTCTTCTCCTCCTCCTCATGTCCCTTGCTTCATCCTCTTTGTTTAGGTCCATTCCCTCAAACGTCTCTTCTACATCCTCCTCCCGCCCACTGATGAGCTCCTCAAATCTACTAATTTATTGCTCCATTTCCTCCAAATTTTTTCACTCCTGGGAGACATTACCCTAAAGGCTTCAGCCCGCGCATGAGTGACTGTCCCACTAAGTTACTCGCTGTCTGTCTCTCGCCATCGTTCCTTCTGTCCCATTTTGTAAAAAGAGCAATTAGCCTATTTGCGGCAAAGCGGCAAACGCGAGGGACAGTAGCTTGCTCAAATGGAGAAGCACCGTGGTCTAGTTAGACAATACACAGATGGAGATCTCTGCAGGCTATTTTTGGTGGAATTGTGCTCTATTTCAATGCCCGAAAAATGTGTTTCAGGTTTAGGTCAAAATTACAGTATACACATGTCAGAGATGTTGTGGAAAAAACTTATCTTCTGTTTGAATGTTTTTTCTTATGCAATGAGAAGAAAAAACACTTCTATGACTTGAACAGTAATTAACTGTCTAGATTCTCATTCAGATATGTGATTTAGAGAGTAAATGACCATCCAAGTTCCCAACTGAAGTACAAGAAGTAAAATCTGGTTTTCTGGGAGTCTGTTGACACTCGAAAAGATATTTTTCTTCAGATTTTGCTCAGCTAAAAACTGGACTCTAAACGATGAATCTTTTCCAAAAAGGCCCACCGAGTGATCTCATTCTAATTTGTGTTTCTGGGTTAATAGTTGGTGGCCTACTTCCTGATATGTGGTCCACCACAGATCTCTTGGCAGCGCCTGAAACGCCCCACTTTGGTCAGCTCATGCATGTGCCCTACATCTGTCACTGCAATACCTGCAGTCTTCAGGATGGAGGAGAATCTACCTGATTTATGTAAGCATTTTAATCTAGCTGCAACACCTGCGAACTCTCAACACACAACTTTCTGTTGCACCTCATTGTCTCGGCTTGAGTCTTTTGGAGTCGCATCAAAAAAAAAGATGAAGTAACAACCGAACTGTAAACGAACGGGAGGAAGAAGAGGAAAAGACACGAAAAAGGGAGAATATTTGAGACTGCAAGACGAGATGAGCAACTCAGCTTAATACCTAGAATTTCTTGTGCAGGCGACATGTCTGCCACCTATTCTCAACAACAAGAGGGAGCATCGACTTGTTCCTGCAGTTATTCAATATTAATGTAACAACATGAGGTTTGACAGCGGGGTTGGAGGCACACACACACGTACACTTCTGTGATTAGATGGAACTGGGGTGAACAGAGCAGTCTCGTAAAGCATGCTGTCACACACACACACACACACTCACACTCGGTTGTCAGCCTGTAGGGCCTTTTAGCTGGGTTGCCTGAGTGTTGTGCTGATGAGCAGAGACACTAGCATGTAAATAGAAAAGAGTTGTGTATGAAAAACCAGTGGTCACTCTGTGTGTGTGTAAGTAAGTCTAAGAGTGCCAGCTAAAGTAAATGGAGGTGAAAGGGAAGTTTAAAACATTCTTTCAGTGTTGTTACACAGTTTTCAGAAATATTCAACCTTTCCTTGAACCTGCCTTGTGCGTTATTCTAACTCATGGGCTCAATATGTTGCATTCAACAGACACATTTAAGGAGTTACAGCTAAAGAGAGACAGTCACACTCAAAACAGAAGTTGTTGTGCAGCTTAATGGCATTCTGCTCTATTTTCGAGGGATACAAATTGTTGTCAGTGGCTGGATTTCTCTCTGTATGACAATTCAACAAATGAGCAAAATAGTAGCTGTCCAAAGCAGGCTGTCAAGTCAAGTGAATTTTATTTATATCGCCCAAAATCCAAAATGTGCCTTAAAGGGCTTCACAATACCCTCTATCTGAAATTTATTTTTAATTTAAGAAAAAAAAGCTAAAATTCGCTGCTTCCAGCTTCTTCAATGTGAATATTTTGTGGTTTCTTTAGTCCTTTATGATATCCTGTTTGTCAGGATAAAACAAGACATGCTAGGTTGAATTTTGTGCTTTGGGAAACTGATCGACATTTTTCATCATTTTAAAGACCAAACAACAAATTGATTCATCGAGAAAGTAACCTTCAGATTAATCTGCAATGAAAATAATAAGTTAGTTGCAGCCCTACTGCTAAATATGAAGTGAAATATCAATCTATGAAGTCACATTGTCTACATTTGACCTGGTATGTTTGGGAAAATCAACAGACCTGTAAAATACATCACCAGTAGAGCAACACTTGAAATTAGGAATTAGGGAATTATATATGCAAGAAGTTCTCTCTTTGTCTGCACAATTGTGTATGAACAAGTGCAATTAGGTGTTAGTGTGTGTGAGTGTGTGAGTGTGTGTGTGTGTGTGTGTGTGTGTATACTATTACACTCCTCCAGCTCTGTCTAATTAGGTAAAAGCCTGGAAAAGACTCAACAGTTGATCTGCAAGCCGTACGAAGCATCTTTCAAGCTAAGTTCCCTTCACCAACAGAAAAGTCATCAACAAGCACGTTTGCCAGGAAGTTCACAGTGAACACAGCCGGGACATAAATATACAGTAATATGACTTGTGTAAGTTGTGTGTTTGTGTAGTTTATGTGAACGTCAGCTCCAGTCACTATGGCTCCAGCGCTGTCTCGCTACAGATTTATGAATCACATGAAGAAACTTGGACACACACACACACACACACACACACACACACACACACACACACACACACACACACACACACACACACACACACACACACACACACACACACACACACACACACACACACACACACACACACACACACACACACACACACACACACACACACACACACACACACACACACACACACACGTTATCCTAGGTCACTTTAGGAGACATTACATAAACTCACATTCATTTCCTGGAGACTTACCCTAACCCTAACCCTAACCATTATTTACCTAACCCTAATCCTTACCCTAACCTTAACCACTGACCCAAAAGTCATCTTATTCCCCAATGGGGCTTTTATCCCCAATTGGACAAGCCATCCCCAATTAACTGGTCTTTAGTCTGAAACTTGTCGAAAGTAGCCTGACAGACCCCCCCCAATGTCCTATGTCAAAACCTGCAGAGAAGACAGCATGGAGGACAGATGCTTAGACTGTCTGGTGGCCAAATATCACAGGTTCAAACCCACAAATGTGCCTCTTTAAGCGTCCTTGACCTCCCACGTTGAATATGAAACCTCATGATTTCTATTTAAAGGCCGCAATAGATGTGGGGGTAACGTAGCTATCTATTACAATGCTTCATTTTAGTCACTTCTACATTTGTGAAACTGTCTCTGCTACTGCTAATGCAAAAGCAATATCCTGCTGCTACTGCTTTACATTGAAGGCAGTCAACAGGCCAAACACGGGTTGGCTTCTATTGTAAAGCAGTGGCTTCTAATCTACAGGATTACAACTTTAAGTATATTTGTTAAAGTATACTATAAAGCTGCAGAGGAACGACAAAAATGTGTTCTTCCTTTGAAATGGAAACACTTTATCATTTCCTTTGAAAAAGCTTTTCAAATTACACAGAAACAAACATGATTGCCTGCAAAGAATTTTCTCAGACTCGGTGCATCTCTGGTCTTTGTTACCAAAACTAGAAGGAACTTTCCAGTCTCTCAGCCAACTGGAGTCATATTTTCCACTCACAAAGCCAAAAAACAACATGGTTTGAAAGGGCTTAAGACATGCACTTGCTTCCAATTTTTCTTATCAGAAATGGGTCCTACACATCAACCATTTCCAGGTGCAAGACATCAACTTCCTGACTTTAGTTGACTGGTTTGAGTTTCATCTGTCCAACTTTTCAAGATTCAGAAACACATTTTCTGCACTTTTTTCAGTGATACTATAAATTATCTCATCCGTGTGCATTATGTACTTTAAACCTATATATTTCTGTCCTACTAACCCTGACTCAAGCATACCAATAATAAACTGGCTTCGTAATACAGGGGCTGTGTGTAACAACTCAGAAAAAACAGTGAGTCCATTATTTTTCTTCTACGGTTACGATTCCCCAAGCATCCCCACAAAGACATCTCACAATCAGTGCAAATCCCTTTGTGTATGACCTGCAGCAGATGATAGATTTAACACCTCAAATCAATTAAGTAATTTGGCAGGCCTGGGAATTTATTGTCTTGCCAAAACAGAACAGAGATGCCAAAAAAGAAAAAGAGGATATTACAAGATGAAAACATGAAGTCCAAGTCAACCTCCTCTCTAAATCCATGGCTGCACAGAAACTTCAGTGAGGGGGAAAAGATGCCATAAAAGGGAGCTCCAAATTTAGCCCGGTGTGTCAGTGTATATGTGTATAGATTTGTGAGTCACATGAATTGGGGCACGCACACATGCCGTATAGGGCCAGAGCCTCCTGACACATATAACCCAAATCCAGGATTATCTAAAGTGGATTTTGGTTCATTAGAGGTATAAAAAGGCCTAAAGAGCTATTAACAAACGCAATTATTGGGAGCTTATAAGTACATTTGATAAGTTTTATTGTTAAATACTAAAACAAAAAATAATTCTCATACACAAATAAGTTTCTTTTGTCAGTGTGTTATGCTGTTTACATCTCAGCTCCTATGAACAGTCAATGTTGGTTTCTTTTAACCATGACTACAATCGTTTCCTATCTTTACCCCAAGTAGTTTAAGCTGCATGAATTTAACTAAACCTCAAATGCAGAAGTGACAGATCAGAACATGCTAACAGGTGCATTAACAAATGACCTTATGTTGGGGGACTTGTTGAAAAGGCAGCATGACTGAGATTAGAGGTTTTCAATCTGTGAGTCTGGAGATTATTTTCTTTTAGGTATCTAAAGACAAGATTCGGGAATAGCAGCGATTGAGAGCTCACAAGGAAACCTTGGCAAGAAAAAAGCCCACAAGAATTCAATATAGGTGTTCTTAGGTTTTTATGAATCATGTAATTTGCCATTAGACAGACTTTCTTAACCTTTTGGCTAACCTGCAATCACTGATTTATGAAGGAGACAAGAGGCAGTTACAACCTGGTTTCTAAAACTGTCTTGGCTGTGTGTTTATATTCATGTATATCTGTATGTTTGAAGCTTCTGTCTTAGTTTCATCCTCTGGCAGGAAAGACAGATCGGGAGCAACAGAGACAGAGTGCACAAGAGTGAGAGTCAAGTTGACCATACATGGTGAAACCTGATTTTTACAGCCTCCTCTTTGCCAAGAGACCTTTAACACACTGACGACAAGGCATCACACCACACGTTTTTGAGAGAGAAAGTGTCAAGTCAAATCTTCTCTCAGACGCGATGACACGTTCTTCTAAATTTGGTTCTTACTTGACTCTTTTCACGCAATATCCAAGGAAAGATGCAGGAGGACAACTCCAAAAGTTAGTCTGTCAACCAAAAATGCAGCAGACAGTGAATTTACTGTAGCTGATGTGAATGAATGGAGTAAAAACTGAAAAATGAATGGTGCAACAGTATTAGAACATTCTGCTGCAAAAGAGAAGACGAACTCATGACTGAAACTAAATACTTTTGTTTAGGGAGAAAACCTGCTCACTATTAACTATGATGATACATGTTGCCTATCATATTTGGTTCTGACTCACTACCACAAGGCAGTGAGGAAGATTCACAGGAATAGAAGTAAAAAAATCTATTTGAAGGCTTTCATCTTTCTCAACTTCAGTAGAAGGCTCCTTTAAAGTCAAAGATTTATGACCCAGGGTTGCGCAAACTTGTTCAAAGCCTTTCAAAATGTATCTTCAGTATGATGGCGGACTTGTTTCTGTTCTCACTTCCTTTTATTTCAATGGTTATAAGTAGTATGGTAGTGTTCAAATTGGCAGGTTAGATAAGAGTTAAAACAGAAATCTCTGGTCTGTTAGGAACAAATTTTCCATTACACTGCCTAGTCATAATAAATCTACCATAAATTATAGTTTGACTGGGATCCAGCAGTACTACAGGGTTAGTGTGGGATGTGAAGTTGTGCTTAAAGGGATTATAGCTGAATTTCAGTAATCTTAAAAGGACCAGTGTGTAAGGTTTAGTGGCATCTAGCTGAACGGACTTGGCAGAAATTGAATATATTATTTGTAAGTATGTTTTAATTAGGGTATAATCACCTGAAAATATGCTGTGTTTTCATTACCTTAGAATGAGCCCTTTATACCTACATAGGAAGCAGGTCGCCATGTTGCGCCGCCATGTTTCTACAGTAGCCCAGAATGGACAAACCAAACACTGGCTCTAGAAAGGGCCTTTCACGTTATTCAGTTGGCTGCAATTTGCAACCTCACTGCTAGATGCCAAAAAACCGTACACACTGGTCCTTTAATGCCACTGGATACTTTCACTGCATTGACTACAGCCTCTAATACACAGGAATACAACAGTGTTTTATTAAAATCTATTATAGGTAGTGCGATTAAGTCATTGAATAAGTCTCTGGAGCCTTGCAGTTCTTTCTCTTTCTTCATCCTTCTGTTTTTCAATGTCTCTCACATCCACACAACCTACATACTACCATGCGTCTTCTGAACTGGACAGTATGTGTGTGTTTTTCTATCTCAGGCCCCGATTGGTAGGACGACATTGCTCAGCACCTTTTGAAAAACTCTTTCTATGAGTGTTTTTCTTATCTGCCTCTCTAGTTAAGGTTTGTTGTGGGAAACTCAAACAACCATTCATCCATCCAGACCTCCTCCCTAAGAGGTTCTGCGTTGCTACGACATCATTCTTCTTCCACGTTTGCTTCTCTCACAACAGGAAACCTGACTATTGGTCATTTTAAGTGTTTAACCAAACAACCAATGCTTTCACGGACTGCTATAACTATCCTCAGGGTAATGGTCTATTAATGTAAGTAAAGACTAAGAATTTATTTTATTCAAGTTATTCTGAGCTATTATAATGTTCTGTGCAGAAATCAGTATTGGATGCAGTGTTACTTGTACAAAGACCTGTCTGTCCCAACAAATCACTGCTTCTGCTGTGCTCAGACTGACATGTAAAACGTGATGAGAGTGCACAGCAGCTGTCAGACCGCTCTCTCCTTCCTTGTGGATTTAACTGCCAGTTTAGAGGAACCTTCTTATCTTTATTCTCATCTTAATTCTTGCCAAACTGCTTTATCATAAATTATGTTGCAATATGGAGAAATTAGTCATCAAAACAATCAGATTACAGTAATGATATGTTATCAGTGGTTCTTTCTAAGTTTGCCAGGTTTCAGTTATGAGCAGCGCCATAAGGATCAAGTTATCAAGCCAAGGATCAAGTTATTTATTTTGGTGTGCAGTATTTTTACTGCTTTCTAATGAACTACTGCACTACTGCACAGACACATGGCACATGTATCCCATGATACCATGTTTATCACTGGATGTATTTTGACGTTGAACCAGATCCGGGCGCAGATGCAGATTTTAGAAAATTTGAACACTTTCTATTTCATGTGCTATTATTAAAAAGACATATTTCAAAGAATTTTGCAGACTTGGCGGGGGTGTACATCCTCTGTGAGGGCTTTCTGGTTCATCCAGACAACCAGACGAACAAGTTGATTTGTTTTCAGGCAAATTAAATTTTTACTTGTATTGTGAGAAAACAGGGCTTTTAATAATCTTAAATCATATTTTTTTTCCTAACAAGTTAGATAAGATCTGTCAATTTCCAATTTTCTCTGATCATTTGTATTAAAAAAAGTCACAAGATTTAAAAAGAGGAAACATATTGAGCTATTGTACCTTTCATCAGCTGTGATATGATATTGAAAGATTGTTTCTGTTCTGATAAATGTACATCTACTCACAGACTTCTGCTGGGATGAAAGAAAACAGGAAGTAAGTTGATCCAGGATCAGTGAGCAGGATCTTCTACACAGCGCAGCAGAAGTTCACAATCTGAAGAGAAAGACGAACAAAACTTGTTTTAGCTCATATTTTTCATTTTTGTATGGCTAAAATGTGGCATGAGATCTATTTGTTCACAACCTAGACACTGTGAAGATTCGAATCGGCATTTGTTCAGTGGCCTTTACAGCTCCCCTTCGCCCACACTACCAAAAATAAAACTAAAAACGACAGAGCAGATCTGTCAAAAACAGATTTGTTGCTTGATTGAACCAATAATAGAGGTGATCTCTGTCCCTGTGTATGTGTGTGTGTGTGTGTGTGTGTGTGTACCCTCTGCGATCCGCATTAGAATAAAGCATGAATAATTTCTTTAGAGGGACGGAGCAGCTGTAGCCCTTTCACATGAAAATGAGCATCGCCCACAAACACACACTCACAGAGAGAGCCCTCTGTATAACTTGTCCTGTCACTTTCTCCATACCACCAAGTTAAATTCTGATATCTGAATCACACTGCTTGAGAAAACATGACTCACAGTCTTTTAAAATCACTAACAACAGTTTACACCAAAGCCCTGCAAATATCATGACCTGTCTTTCACCTTGAATCACTAAATCGGAGATGTTCATGATGTAAACATGATGATATTAATTCTGTTTCCAACCCAGCTAGTCTGAAAACCCTCGAATGAAACAACTCAGGAATTTAATTTTTAGGTAATGTCACCCTTTCTGTCTAATTATAGAGCTCGATGATCAATCAATATACAGTAATATCTATAAGCAATCTAGCGTTGAAAGCTGTGTTTTATCAGCATGAACAGGTAAGGATTCTGTCAGGCCTGCAGGTCGCGGCAGTGTTTTAATACTTTAGGGAGAAGTTTGGATTTTTTTAAACAGCTGTTAGTGTTTAATCATTTTAATTATGGTCAGCTGAGTTTTATCAGACAGCAGAGGATTACAAGGTTTTTGTCTGTGAGTGTGTGATGTTGGCTACCTAATGCCTGCTGCGAGCTGTTTACCTTGCGAGGCAGCTGGAGGAGCTGGAGGTTGTCGGGGTTCAAATTATGCGCTTGTGGTCGAACCAACAGTGGTTCGGACCGATCAGCGGAACTACTGGCAGCGGCGGGGGCGGATTAGGTGTGACGACAGCGAGAAGTTAGATAGACGGTGATAGAAAGATGGTTCATCCAATCACGAGCTGTACTTCATATTTAAAGTGGATTCATTCATTACTGAACCCTGATCTACAGCACTACTCTAATGCATCAAGGCTCGACACTTACCATGAATTTGCTGATATAACAGTCCAGACAGCACCATTGAATCAGTCAGTCCCCCCCCCAAAAAGATAAAGGGGCCCCACAGGTTTAAAAATTGTAAGATAAGACCTTAATCAAACTGAGCTTAAACAATTACAAACAAGCAGAGAGTAATGTTCCCGTATAAGAGCAAGATAAACTGAGATACTGTACAGCCTGACACTTTTTCTGCTCACATAAGAATATTATTTATCAAAATGTGTTCCAGAGCGCATTCACACTCGATAATAAACTTTTCAACAAACTGTTGACGGAGACGAACAGAACAAAAGAGAGGAGAACAAACCTCACTCAGCGGTGTGTGTGTGTGTGCGTGTGTGTGTGTGAAACTGCTTCTTGTCCAAGTCAGCAGCACTTCCTTGTTATTTCAGGAAGTCTCTTAAAAGAATCGGTTTGACTGACAACAGTAACCTTCTGCCAGCTTTTGTCTGTTGCTGCACTTAATATCTGGCGCCGCTGTTGCTATAATCACACTAAAGAACACTTTAACATAACAGTAACATACACTGACCTACGCATATACGTCTCTGTAAGTCGTGCACATACATTAGCATTAAAAAAAAGGGAGGAAGATCACCAACCGTCTCCTTGGTCTCCTTTAAGAGCTGGTATATGAGTCAGTACTACTCAGCTGCACTAACTCCAACCCTTACTCTACTTTGCCTTAAACCTAATTGAAACCTTTTAGAGGACATAACATGCACATTTACAGATCTATATTTTTATTCTGGGGTTCTACTGGAATATCTTTGCATGATTTACAGTTAAAATCTCCTTATTTATCTTATACTGGCCCTTTATGCAGCCCCTCAGTTCAGCCTCTGTCTGAAACAGGCCGTTTTAGCTCCTGTATCTTTAAAGCCCCCCTAAACTTCTGAAATAGGCTACAACCGTACACAAACCCTAATCTGATCTGAAATATGCAAGTGGACAACGCAAACAACCCATGGAGCAACCTTAGCAACAACCTTAGCAACCAAGGCTATGGTTTGTGGGTATGCATGAATGATCTGATGTCATCACAAGGAGGAAGTAGAGGTAACTTTGAAAACGAAAGCTTTCAGAGCAGGATGAAGCCCTGGCTTTTGACTTTCAGGGAGCATTTTTACATACGTTCACCTCAAGTTTTGGAACTTTGACCATGTTTAAACATAGATATCTGACATCTTTGCAGTAAAAATAAGAGAAAATCACAAAAATGTCCCCTTTAAAAGTATGCTATGCAGGATTTTCCTAAAAAACAATGTAAAGACAACCTTTGGGCAGTGGGTGTGTAGCCCCCAGCCAATAACAACGCCCAGGGTGTTAGGTTGGGACTCGTAGCGTAGTGACCAGGTCGCTGTCTCCGTCTCTCTCCTCTGCTCTGCTCTCTGTCTCTGTGTCATGGATGTATAAAGAGCTGCAGGTCTGTGTGTCTCTTGACTGAAGGTGGGTCTCTCTTTCTCTCTCTCTCTCTCTCTCTCTCTCTTCTTGGTTAAAACATGTGACACCAATGGGATAAATTCAACTTGTTTATTATGTTGTACAATGTGACTTATCTTCTATCTGTCTTTTGTATTGATTATTTTGCAATTGGTCGACTTGCAACCTTGCATTTTGGCAGAGTTCTCACTCACTGCTGTTTAGCAAACTGGTGGATTTCCTGCCACTGACCACACCGAAACGAATGTCAGAGGTAAAGAGCAGAAGTGCAGGGTGTCCATGTCTAATGCACCTGTAAGAGACAACATGGAAGTAACATGGGAGTTGGCATCTTTTGCAGTCAGACATGATGCAGAGAAATTAAAACATCATTCTAAGGCGTTTGAAGAGACGCTGAAAGCAGAAGCGAGCTGGCGGGGTCAAGTTACCAGTCTCTCAGGAGAAACTGCAAGCACCAGTTCCTACGATATGAAGGAAGTAATCAATGAAGACTTGCTGACAAAGAACAGAAGGCTTGAGCCACTGGATTACTAAGATACATTTATGATAACACGAGTCGACAACACTGTACTCTCTTGTTTGGTTTTGGACGTATGGCACCAAAACATCTGTCAGGTTCCCTTCAAGCCAACTTCCTGCAAACTAAGAGAAAAGTTCTGTGGCTGCAAATTGCAAACGTCTCCACTATTTCCCCTACTGATGCAATTAGTGGAAACTTGTCATAAATTAATCTGTCAAGCAGAATAATTGCATTGAGTATGGATGATGAGCTGCAGTGGGAACCCTATATCACACTGGAACAGTCTTTGAAGTATTTCTTTCATTTTATTTGTTATTAAATGTAGTTTTTTTAGATTGGGTTTGGCGCTATTGTGTTACTTCAAGGTGTTGTTGCTTGAATCAAACCAGTGTTTGAAACAATTAATCGATTAATCGAACGTCAGAAAATGACAACATTATCATTATTATCACTACAACTATTCTGATAATGAATTAATCATTTAGATAACGTTTTTGTTAGTTCCAGGTTTTTGAATGTAATAATGTGCTGTTTTTCTTGGTCTAACATTATTGTAAACTGAATATGTTTGGGGTTTTCGACTCTTTATTGGACGAAACAAGACATTTAATGACGCCACCTTGTGCTCTAGGATATTGTGATAGACATTTTTCACTGTTTTCTGATGTTTTGAAGACCAAACGTATAATCTATTAATTGAGAAATTCATTCTCAGATTAACTTGTGGCCCTAAAATGATCTAACTCTACTGGTATACCAAACAGATCCATGTGGCGGTGACCTCATCCGGTCTGAAGAGAGAGGCATCAACCAATTAATCATGAGACGAAAAACAAAATGTGAGTCACCTCGATGAAGTCATAGTCTCATCAGAAAGACAGTAAGCTTAGGACAGATTTCTCTGTCATTGCTTAAAATAGCTATTTAAAACTGCAGCAATCTGTTGTTTTTGTTTTACGGTGCAAAACTGTGAGAGCAAACTTAAGGAACTAAAGCTATCAGAGTTTCTGGTGGCAGATGGTAGAAAAAGTGAAAGGATGATGACAATATTTTGGTCCAATATGTTTGTCCTCTTCAGTTTGAAATACCACTCCTCCTAACACCAAATTTGGCCCACTGAGAAACAAAAATATATCAAATAATTGTAAAGAAATGTGTCTATTAGATTACAAAAAAATGAAGCTTTTAAGAATGAACAGGTCTGCTTCAAGACTTCAGTATATTCTGTTCCTGGTTTGCATCAGAGGCCAGTGATAGAGTCTCCAGCCATCTGCGCCACAATGATGCTGTTTGCCAAGACTGACATTTGTCTGCCTCATCTGTCAGAAGCATCGCGTCTAACATCACAGGGCTGCAGGGCTCACTAAAAAAAGAGGTCTGCTGGGTATATTTCATACTTATATACACACACAAATGTTACTGCTCTGATATCTTCCTACACATATTTCTCATAATTTTGTTTTTTTAGAATATCTGTTATCCCAGTATAAAATTTACTGGTGTCTGGATGAGGCCGGTATCTGTTTTGGCAAACTACCCGGTCGGTGTGACAAAGCTTTTTGTGCACTTGCAGTCTGGCTACAGTTCCCAGCCTGTGGTTTACATTTGTGTTTCACCCTGTAAACATTACTCTGATTTAAAGTCAGGCAGGGAGCGCAACAGCAGAATATGGTTCAGTTCCAACATTTCCAGCAACAGATAGTATATCAGGGGTCAAGGGTCATAGTACCTTGATCGGATGCAGAGGGATCATGTATGATTGCAAAAAGATTGGTACAGGGTTTTCTGCAGTGTTTTACAGTGCAGGCGGGCCACCTTGCCTGAAGGATGACCCCTGCTAACATCATGAAATATTAATACACTTTTATGGAAAAGAGCAGCGACCCTGTTTCACCACAGCAAAGTGGCTTTTTTTTTTTTTTTTTTAAATTAGGACCTAGGTGGCTTACCACCTCTGCTCAGAGGTTTTTGGGTAGATTGGATGAATAGAACTGAAACGCTTAGTTGTTTAATTGATTAGACAATAAACAGAAAAATAAGAAGCAACTTCTTTGCTAATCTATTAATCATTCCCTAACATTCCCTAGTTCCAGCTCCTCAGTTGTGAGGATTTTCTGTTGTTTTTTCAGTCTAATGAGATTGTTAACTAAATATCTTTGGGATTTGGTATGTTGGTAAAAAAATACTGAATCAATTTAAACAATTAGTGGATAAACAGAAAAATACAATAATTGACTAGTTGTTTAACTCATTTTTTTAAGCCAAAGATTTACAGGCTCCATCTGCTTTATGTCACTATATACTGAACATGTTTTGGACTGTTGCTCTGACAAAAAAAAGCAATTTGAAGATTAAATTTTGATCGGCATTTCTCGCTATTTTCTGATATTTTATTGACCAAATGATTAATCAGTTAATTGAGAAATAAAAAGTTAGTTGCAGCCCTAATCATAATGGACTACCTGACAGAGAAGTAATCCCATTCCAGGAACTCTTGATCCCTCTGCTCTGTCTGCACAATAGCAATATTTATCTTTATTCATCTCCCATTCTCCAAGCTTACATCCTTCTCTGCCTGCCTGCCTCTCCACTGGCAAAAACACAGCCAATCTAAAAAGGCAGCATGATTTTCAGAAGTGAAAGCCACAGTGGAAGTCGTCTACCTGCATCTAAACTGCGTTAGCACTGTGAGCTGTTGTAAAACGTGGCAGAAGTCCTCTTACCTAGTACTGAAATTGTTCTACAGCTGGTATATGCTCTTGTATATGTCCTACAGTTCAGCAGAAGTCCAGCAAGAATTTGTACGATGTTAAACGTTAAAAGATAACCTGTAAGCACACAGCATGATTGTGCATTTTCTACCAAATGCATAAACACAGCTCAAATGTCATTCTCATGACATAAAACCAATGTCACAATCCAAAGCTGTAGGTGTGTTTGTATGACATCAGTGTTTCAGGGTTGATGATGGCAAAAATGCCTGCTAAACAGATGGCAGCCTGAGTTTGCACACATACCCGAGGATGTCTGCTTCGCTCTATCTGCTGCCGATGGATGTAAACAAACTCACGCTGCAGACGCCGTCACGAGGCAAAGACACTGCAGCTGCCGCCAGCCCTCGCCCTCTCCCTCTGCTCTTCCTCCTGCTTTCCATCTTGCTCTCTCTCACTCTCATCCTCACCCTTCCTCTCTCTCTCTCTCTCTCTCTCTCTAACAGCTCGCTGTTTCCCAAACATTCGAGCCAATTAACTCTTTCTCTGCCTGGTCTGCAGCAAAAACAGCATCGCCTCTCCCACTAGGGATACATCCATCCAACTTTCTTTCTCTCAGGATACCACTTCTGTCTACTGCTCTCATTTCTCTAAACTGAGTCTGTGTACTTCACCGCATGGACCACATTGGACTCGGCTTAAAAAGACAGTATTCGGAATGATACTGATCTGGCATATCAGATCGGTGCATCCTTGTTATCCACAAATGTAATCAAAGATTTACTCATCCGTCAAATTTCTGTCCAATGGGAATATCTGGGTATCAAATTTTTCGATATTAGTGATATCTTAGTTTTGGTACAGACACCTTTTCGATTCCCGACAATAATGTTTCACTAGAAAATCCCTTTTTCCATTTAACAAATAAGTAAAAGTCAATATTAATGTCATTTTGTGCCAGTTTTGGTACTTGACAGCTTTCAATACTGCAACAGATACATTTTGTTTGGTACCATAAAAGCCTAAACAGTATCCAATATATTTTTAAAACTATTTAAAGGCTAATATCCTACAGCAATATGTACAAGTTTGCGTTACATATGAAGGTAATCCTGATGTTTATATTTGGCAAATGCATGTAAAAATACTCATTTATTACTTAAAGTTTTCTTCAGGAATACAATATAACAATAAAACAACACAGAGGAAATACAGTCACATTTGGTGGTGGTGCTCATTATATTGTTACTTGTGTCACAGAAGAAAATCAGATACGTAATGAATCATTAAGTTTGTTTTCTGTGCTGTTTGGAATGAGAGATTTGACTAAAGTGATTTATAAATAATAGAATAATTAAGATAATGAGACTCGTCACTTCAGTAAGCTGGCTCTGTTTTGAATTTTTTTACCGGCATTGTGGACCAGAACAGATGCAACCAGGTAAGCCGATCAACATGCAGCTTAATAGCAGAGTGAGAAAAGAGTCGACCATCAAGGTAACTGTGTCTTCATTTTCACAATATAGAAAGGTGTAGTAAAAAATACTAATTGAAGAAAATACTTTACAGATAACAGCTTTAAAACTGCCCAGAAACTACTGTACATCATATTTTTGCAGGATTAAAATGCTTGATACAACAGATATTTTTTGCAGTGTGGAGATGGCTCGTACACAGAGACCGTAGGGAGACGAATCACGTTTTTTGCCATGCTCCATGTGGTGGTCCTATCTTTGGCATGCACGCACACACACACACACACACACACACACACACACACACACAGTACAGGTTTCACTCTTCTTTTTTGATGCCTCTCCATTCTCCCCAATGCTCATCAATAATTAATTAGAGCTCCCAGCATCAGCAGACCAGTGTGAGTCTGTGTCAGGCTACCTCCACTTAACACATGTACACTTCAACACGGTGTGCGTGCATCTGCTAAGGAAGGGCACACATATACGGAGTGTGTGTTTTCATATGTATTCACAATTTACAAGGAGAGATTTCTAAAGAACTTCAAAGCATGTAGCAAAGAGACTGTGAGGAAGGGCGTGTCTTCTGTTAATAATTAAGTTGTAGAGAAAAGAAACAACCCAAAGACAAACTATGAAAACTGATTTCAGACACCAATCTTCTTACTGTAAGACCAGCTAGTTTCTCAATAACATATTTGACATATTTTCTTCTCTATTTATTTTCTATTTGTCTTTAACTGTGTAAATAAATAATAAAAATGATAATAACAGTGAAAGTAAGGCTGAAATAAAAGGAGAGGAAAATAAAGCAAGTAGTAAAACTTTAGTTTTCCTTAAATGTTCCTCATTTTCAAACATTTTGAGGCTATGTTACAATTTATTTTTAAAGTATTAAAATTGAAATTTCCTCAACATATTTCTACGTAGTTGTGGAACAATCTCTTCTCTTTATTAAATGCATAATTATTAACTTATATATGTATTTTTTATCTGCATTTTGCCAGAAATGTTGTGTGTGTAACTTGCTTCTTGTTTACCTGATGAGACTGACAGGTTATGGAGTGATCTATTTTGGTGAAGAGGGTGACACAGTTCATTAACGACCCACTCAGTGCCTATCAGCTTGAATCTCCTCATTATGTAAGCTATATGCTTCTCCTCCTCCATCTATTAAAAATAGACGGGCAATAAGACAGCAGCAGACGGCTAACATCTGTCATAAACGTCACACACGTGCTCGCAGTGTACATGTGCATGTCGTTTGATGAGAGTGAGGAAGACAGACGAGGGTGAATCAACAGGCTTCTGCTCGACCCTCTTGGGCTGAGTGGGAGAGTGTGATGAGTCACCCCACACACACGCACACAGACACACACAGACACACACACCAAGCAATGTGATTTCAAATCAAATCACACTCCATCAATACAGCTCCGACAGTGTGAATGGCCCGCTTTGCTATGCTTCACCTCCCATCTGAAACCTGCTCAATCGAGCCAATTAACAACAAGAGTCACCATAATTGCCTCATTTACAGTTAGCTGCATCGAACGATTATTTTAATTACTGATTAATCTAATCTAATGTCAGTAAATAGATAGTAAAAAAATACCTGTTATAATTTCCCAGAGTCAAAGGTCCATCCATCCATCCAGCAATTTTTTTTTACCACTTATCCTGTAGAGGGTTGCAGGGAGCTGGAGCCAATCAGAGCTGACATTGAGCGATAGGGGGGGTACACCCTCAACAGGTCGCCAGTCAATCACAGGGCTAACATATAGTGTAGAGAGACAGATAACCATTCACACCTATGGGCAATTTAGTCACCAGTTAACCTAACCTGCGTGTTTTTGATCTGTGGGAGGAAGCCAGAGTACCTGGAGAGAACCCAGCAGGCACAGGGAGAAAGACCCCAGCTGGCCGGTGGGTTCGAACCCAGAACCCTCTTGCTGTGAGGCGACTGTGCTGCACCACCGTGCCGCCAGAGTCAAAGGTGACGTCTTCAAATGTCTTGTTTTGTCCGACCAACAGCTCAAAACCCAAAGATATTCAGTTAATTATCATATATGACACAGGAAAGAGAGAAGCTGATAACAGCAAATTTCTGAGGTTTTTGCTTAAAAAGTTACTAAAACCAAAACAGTTGGTCTGACATTAAATAACTAATTGGTTATCATAATGAATTGATTAATTGTTGTCATGCTGCCAATCAGTGTCCCAAGAAGTCCCAGACTGGATCAGAACCAGGGATGTTTAATCAGACACCCTGACACATTGCTGCTATTATTCCTGTCAGAGTGGGTGGAAAAGGCCTCTGAAACATTTACGGCATCTGTTTTCCACAAAGGCACCACATCAAATATGGAAGCGTCTCGTCTTTTCCCCGGTGAAAACCCAGCTGGCAAACTGGCTCGTTCTTAAAGCCGAAGAGACATTGAGAGTGTCAAGCCATGATTTATATGGAAGCGCAAGAGGAAATTGAAGTAATGGGGTTTTCCAAGACTGCAGGTAGAACAAAATCAACACAGAAAAAGTGCAGAAGGATGGTTCAAAAGATGAAGAATTATTGGATTCGGGGAAACAAAAAAAAAGTAATTCAGTGGACATGGGAGGAATCAAACTCAATGGTTGCCATGTCTGAAGCAATAATGAGACACTAATAATGATCCCAAGTTATCACATTTGTTATATTTGTTGCATATTGTGCAGATCATAAATTCCTCTTTTGAGCAGGGAAGTTCATTCTTGAGAATTAGGAAGAGTAAACGTAACAAAATATTCTGGCTGAAAGGTCTACTTACTAGCTTTCTGAGCTTTCAACCCCCTCCTTGCTACCCCTGACTCCCTGACTGACTACCCTGATGGTCTTTGACCGCCAAGGCCAGTCATGTCCAATTTCAAAGACCATCCTTGAGCTGAGTTGGGGTTACTGCTGTATTTCCCACACATATATGTGAAGATACCTGAGACTATGAGATGAGGCTGAAAGCTCAGATAGTCAGTAAATCTCAACTTAGATCATTTTGTTACACACTCTGAGACAAACTTGTAATTATGAGCTATATAAATAAAGTTAATTTGACTCAAATTTGATGTTATTTGCTTACATACAGTCATAACTTGCAAACATTGTTGGTTCCCTGACACCAAAACAGAGAAAATCCTCAACTTTCAGTGTCACACTTAGCTATAGGCGACCTAGGCAACCAATTAAATGCCGTTAAGAATTTAACCGGTTAAAAATGCATTAACCGAGTAACCGACAATGTATGTTTTGTGCACCATTTCTCCGGAGCTAGATATAGAAGAAATGTTTTTATTAATAATGAATGATTCATTGATTATTGATTGTTAACGTGTCAAATATCAGCTAAGGAAACTAAACCAAAGGCATGTTTGTGTCTTTAGAACCATTGCTGCACATGTATTCATTTATTTATCTCTTTAATTTTTCGAGGGGGCGCCTGGGTTGAAGCTCACCACCTGGGGCACCAAATGTGCTCGGGCCGGCCCTGCAAGCAGGTTACTCTCCACCTCATAAAGAGCCTCATCAGCTCTCCAAAAATCAATGTCCAGCTGACCTTGACTCGTGCACGGCAGCGAAAGAAACTCAAACCCACTGATGGCACTGACAGCAGGATAAAAAAGACTGCAGGGGAAATGTGTTGACAACACGCAAAGTCACACACTCAGACTCAGCACATGTGCGCATCCACAGTCAGCACACACACCTGCAGTACAGTACACACACACTCAGCAAAATCAGTACATTACAGTGACTGAACAATGACTAAAATACAAATGTGAGTGTCTGCATGTGTAAAATGATGATTTGTAGGATATAAACTGCAACATCACTGTCATATCATAAAATAACCATGCCCAGACATGACATGGCAATACTGTGTGTTTACACACACACACACACACTCTCTCACACACACAGACACACTCTCACACACACAGACACACTCTCACACACACACACACACTCTCACACACACACACACACTCTCACACACACACACACACACACACACACACACACACACACACACACACACACACAGGAGGCAAATGCACCGTTTCCTCACTAAGTTACGTAATACTAGCGGCAGCAGTGTTTCTTAGCTTGCCACTCTCAATGAGCCACTTACACACTTTAATATGACCTGTCAGAGGAGATTCTTCCTATAATATCACATATTAGCCCATTTATAACCAATTTCCTACCTCTGTTAAGTACGTTTTAAATCCTCCGGTGATCCCTTATGTCCTGTCTGTCCTGCCGTACTCATCTGCTTTTTGTCCTCCCTTGTTTATAAGTTCCGTGCCATAAATATCAGGCTTGTTTACTAAAATAAACAACACAAAATACTTACTTAGCTTACTAAACAAGCTTCCGTTAGTGTACGAAGTAAACACTAACAAAGCCGCAGCCGTTAGCCGTTAAAGCTGTCACTACGTTTCGTGTTTTGAATTAAAATTCGTGATAAACAGTCCTTACTTACCGGTTCAGTTTGGAGTTGCGGTAAAATATCCGTTTGTTAGGTGTAAGCTAACTGTTGTGAGGAGGAGTGAGCTCTCAACCTTCCGCACTGTTTCTGTCTCCTTCTGGCTGCAGTCGCCGCTGGTCACGCCTCCTGCGTGGCGCGCCGGTTACGTCATCACGCAGGCTCGCACACAACACGTCGATTTTTTTTTCAAAACAATGACAAAAAATTATAATAGGCCTAATTAGAGCTAAATTCTCTGCCTCTTGTTTCTCTGTCGAACAAATTAAATACATTTAACCAAGTACTGTACTTAAAGATCCTAAGATGTATATAAAATACTCTACTTTAAATAATTTTTTGCGTCTGATATAGTTTTTCCACATAAAAAGTTAAATTATCTTGTTATCATCTGTTCCTTCTCCCTCATTAAAAATTCCATGTTTAATTTCTAAAGTTTTCCTGCTGGACATGGGATGTCTCCTACTTCACTCTAAAGTTCATTCTCAGTGTTTGTGCACTGCAGGCTTCAAGTTTCCTCATCACATTTGTGTAAGATGAATACCGGACCAGAAAAACTTCCAAACTAGTTGTGATGT
Organism: Scomberomorus guttatus; assembly: GCA_038419695.1. Taxonomy (NCBI): domain Eukaryota; kingdom Metazoa; phylum Chordata; class Actinopteri; order Scombriformes; family Scombridae; genus Scomberomorus; species Scomberomorus guttatus. Next base: position 14,672,978 of record CM076468.1, on the reverse strand, counting down.
CATAAATCATGCTTGTAGGCCCACCACTTAAAATGAGATTTTCAATGAGCACAGAGAAACTTTCCACTTTCAGCAGAGGAATGTGGAAACCAACTCTGCACATATATCATTCTGCTCAGATGCAAATTGTACAACTCTACATTTAGATGACAACTATAACTTTGCAGAATATGAAATGTGATATATTATTATCAATTAAATGATCAAACAATATACAACTTAGCTAAAATTAGCTCCACCTGAGTCAGCTACAACATTAAAAATCATCTTACATATTAACGCTTCAGTAATAACTATCCAATAGTGTGATATGTACTTATATAACACTCACAAGGGCAATTTTACTGCACAGGCATGTACTCTTACCTCTAACACCTTCAGAACATTTTGCTGGTAATACTTATGTACTTTCATGAGTCTTAAAGGTGGGATGTGTAGGACACTCCCTTATTGCAAGTGGTGGTGGTGACTTGTGACTTCCCCTCTAAATATGTTCATCCTTGGCCAATCCTTTGATAGAGCAAGTGTTCAAAATTCAAATAGCCCTCCACCACCATCATGTGGAAATCATTTGTAATTGCAGGTGTCAATATAAACATTAAAAACTCCAGTTCCAGCTTTGTAGAAACCCTCCCTGAGTCGCAGCCGTAAACCTGTGTCCATGTTTAATATGGTTCATTTTAACACAGATTTACACTGAATCAGAGCAGGGGTTGGACTTCAACAATGACAGCATGCCAACAGCATAGTCAAGCAACTTTTGTTTCACGTCACCTCACATTCAGCTCCAGTGAGCTCCACCCAGTAGGCAAGGCATGCAGGTGTTGTGTTAAGCAGGTTCAGCAACAGTTGAAACCAGAATTGCGTTGCACCTCAGACTGCTTAGAAGGAACTGCTGAGTTTATTTTATTCATCCTCTTCAACATGACACCATTTTTATTTCCATTTGAAACTTTGATATTTTATCATGTGGATGTGGATTAAAGGAGTCGTTATTGTGCTAATAATGAAGGATTTATAGGTCGAAATGGGAACTATTCAACAAATTTTGGATTATTTTAGTTTATTTTTGGCTGCAACGTACTGAAACTGCACAACAGACTTTTTTTATCCAATGTTTCGGGGCTCACATTTCCAGTGTTTTCTGCCTCACATCGGAAATACCTGAGATCTGTGTTAACCTGTGAAAATGGGGGCCTTGATTTGGTCTGAAGTCAGGACTGAGAGAGGAGCCTTTTGCATGCTCCTGCTCCTCTTGCTCTGCAGTGTTGGTGGGAAATGTGAGATTCAGGAGTCAAAACCTTCAGCACCAACCAACTTCCTCAGCGTCCAACCCTTCCAAAATGACATGAATGAACCGCAGGCCTTCCCTGAAGAGGAGAGGACCAGCCTCCCTGTGTTTACTATGGATTACCCTCGGATACAGGTCCCCTTTGAGTTTACTCTGTGGGTGTTGCTGGCCTCCTTTGCCAAAATCGGTACGTTTGGCTGAACCACGTGAACAAAATGTGTCCAGGTGGTCTTTACATTTGTGTTTGTGCATTGTTTGCATCCTGAATAATGGCAGCAACAAAGCCTTAATGGAGTCCACTCTCTTTATTGTCTCTTCTCTTCAGGTTTCCACATTTACCACAAAATCACCATCTGGATCCCAGAGTCCTGCCTCCTCATTGCCATCGGCCTCATAGTTGGCGGCATCATGTATTCAGTCAATGAGGAGCCCCCGGCTGTCCTCAGCTCCAACGTCTTCTTCCTCTACATGCTCCCACCCATCGTCCTGGACAGCGGCTACTTCATGCCCACCAGGCCGTTCTTTGAAAACATTGGCACGGTGCTGTGGTACAGCGTGGTGGGAACTCTGTGGAACAGTATCGGCATAGGGCTTTCCCTCTATGCCATCTGCCAGTTTGAGGTGTTTGGACTTCAAGATATCAACCTGCAGGTCAGCAACAAACACGGGAAGCACAGGAGTGTGTGTATCAGGCTGATCATGTGTCAAAATTTTTGACAGGGTAGCGGGATTGTGATTTCTTAAAAGGAAAGGTCAAAGGTCATGTGCTTGTGTATGTAATATGTGTTTTTATGATTTTGATTTTTGAAAGTTTAGCTTTTTTTTATTTGAATCAGTGAAAAATGTTGAAGCATCACAAACATATTTAAATCTTTTAAAGGGAATTCAGACAAGATACCCCCATTTCATCTATCCCTCGCTTTATTGCAGGAGAACTTGCTGTTTGCGTCCATCATCTCAGCTGTGGACCCTGTGGCTGTGCTGAATGTGTTTGAGGACATCGGGGTGAATGAGCAGATACATATAGTCATATTTGGGGAGGGACTCTTCAACGATGCTGTCACTGTGGTGAGTACAGAGTTTGGTTAAGGTGTGTGTGTGTGTGTGTGTGTGTATAAAACTAGCTGTGTGTGCAAAAATATCTTTTTGGGCCAGCTTGTCATTAAAAACCAAAGCTGTGAGATATTGTAGAAGGATTCAGTATCGCTCTTGTAAAATACTAAGCTGAGGAACCAGACGGTATTTTGGATATTATAACATCATGATGCCGCTTTAATTTAACCTCTTCCTGGTCTTAAAGTCTCCCTTACAGCGACGTGGCTGTGTGTATGTGACTGCTCTTGCTGAACAAAATCTTTGTTGTATGAAATTGTCAGTAGTCACACTAAAAAACATTCTGATGATGTATACTGAGGTACAAAGTAAAAAAGGAAACCATTTTTATGATATGATCTGTCTTTTTTTTATCAAATCTCCTTTCAGTTCAGTGAGTTTGTAGAATAAAGAAAGCTTTAAGGACGGGTTCACAATATTTCAATATATAAGTCTGTCTTCAAACAACAGTCGGGAGCCCAAAATGAACAGTAAAACCTGTTTTTCTTGCTGTAATCATTCCTCCTGTTCATACTGACCATTAGAAGATCCCTTCATAATGCACTTACTATGTAAGTGATGGGGGACAAAATCCACAGTCCTCCTTCTGTGCAAACATGTATTTAAAAGTTTATCTGAAGCTAATATGAAGCTTCAGCGTCCAAATGAGTCAAATCAAGTAGATATCTTTCAACGTTACAGTCTTTTTAGTGCCAAAGTTCCTCTTTTTGTTACTATACTTCCACCACAGCTCAACAGGGAAACACTGTCCGAGGAAACACAAAGAGGGAATTTGATGCTAAAAAAGACTGTAAATGTGGCAGATATCCACTTGATATGACTAACTCAGACTGCTGAAGCCTCATATAAGCTTCACATCAACTTTTAAATGCATTTCTGCACTAAATGACTGTGTGGACACACTGTGGATTTTGGCCTCCATCACTTCCATTGAAAGCACATTTGAAGGGGATCTTTTAATATCCAGCATCAACAGGAGGAATGATTACAGCGAGGAAAACCTCTTTCACTGTTTATACGGACACCTGACTGCTGACACACTTGAAAAATTGTGAAACTATCCTTTAAGTCAGATCTTTTTGTAGCAGGGAAAAGGTACAGTTGATGAATCTAAATGCCCAGAATCCAACATGACATCAGTAAATTTCCATTTAGGCAAAATGCAGTTGATCTCCTGTAAATTTATAAAAGAGACTTCCATGCCTGGGGGGGGGGACATGCAAACAACAGTGGACCTGTGTGCCCCTGCTTTTCCCCCTCAATCTAGTTTGACCAGTTCCTCACTGATAAATGGAAATCCACAACAAACCCGTCTTTGCTTTGGCTGCATTGAAGCCGTGAAGCAAGTTTGACACTAAATAACTGGCACTCCAGATGTATACTGGGTGCCTTTTATGTTGTCAGTATTGCCAGACAAGTGACACAAGTTGTGTTGGCACAGGCTATTCAGCCTGAACCAACAGTCAAGTTTAACAGTTTCAACAGTAGTTGAATTGGAGCAGATTCCTGAGAGTGTTTGAGTTGTTGAACCTGCTTAACAACAGCTGTGTGAGAACTGTAGGTTACAGTCTGTGTCTGTCTCTGTGTAGTCTAAAAGACTGAAGTAACTAGATGTGAACACTATCCATCCTTGCACTGTTTGTAGACTTTCTTTCCTGATCTTCTTTTTCTGTCATTGTGTCTCTTCAGGCTCTTTACAGCATTTTTTCCTTCGTGACAGACATGTCACTTGTTCAATCCACTGATGTGTTCCTGGGTGTGGCCAGGTTCGTCGTGGTGGGGGTCGGAGGAGTCTTCTTTGGCCTCCTGTTTGGTTTTGTGGCAGCGTTCACCACACGTTTCACCCACAACACCCGTCAGATTGAGCCCCTCTTTATCTTCATGTACAGCTACCTGGCGTACTTGGTGGCCGAGCTGTTCGCCATCTCCAGCGTCTTGGCGTGAGTGGAAACAGACCAAAAACATCACTTAAGAAAAAAAAAAGATAATAAGTACGGTTTATTAACCTGCATCTAAAAGGTGCAAAAATGTGGCAGTGGCGGACATTTAGTGAATAAAAAATAGGTTACAGTTGCTAAATATCTTTTTCAAATCAGATAATTATGTCCTTTTTCCAGCTCCATTAATATAGTTTTACAGCTGCCTTGGCTAATTCCACTAGCAACCTTTATACAGTGACACACCTTCATGAATGTGAAACAAGGTAGGGAAAGTGCTCACTCAGAGTGTGACTGACGCAAGAGGGACATAAGAAAAGTTCAAAAGCAACTGTTCTTTGTTTTGATCCCAGGGGATTGTATCCAACTTTTTGCGTCCAAAATATTTCTATAAGTCATGTTTGATAAAAAGATAAGAGGAGGAAAGAAATTCCCAGTTAGACAACAAAACTGAGATCAAAAACACATCTAAAATAGATGATTTATAGATCTAAATAAGACTTAAATAAAATTCAAATTTTCAAATGTAACATCACTAATAAATGTAGTTTTATTTGGGCCAATTAGTACTGTTTTGAATGTTGGGACAGTGATGAGATGCAGCATTTTATCAATGGTCCAAGTTGGACCAGTATCATCTGAAACAGGTTTCACACAGGGATTTGACACAGTTTGGTTTTGTAAAAAAGCAACAGCACCACCTACTGTATGGCCAAAGAGTGCAACTTAAAAAAACACCACTGATGAAGAAATGCCTCATTCTTTTAAATTTAGAAGTTATTTATTCTATAAGTATTATCTATATTATCAGTTAGTGAAAGGTGCTCCATCCAATGTGTAGAACCATTTTGAGAAATTACTGTAAACAAGAACAAATAAATATTCATCATTACATCTTCATTATAATAAAATCCAACCATTACATCCACTTTTTTAGACAAAGAAAGCCTTTTAAATGATACATATGTTGCCTTATAATGTTTTTCCATTGTTAAATTTATGGACATATCTAGTTAAAATCTGAGGAATCTGAGAAACTGTCCAGGACTAACAGATGGACAAAGGTTAATGATCAGAGTCGATCCGATGATTGGAAGAAATTGATCTTACCTCCCAGCACTTACTAACTGGCACAGGAGGTGGCAGATCACACCCTTGACCTCTGTACTTGCAGTGTTTTAATTGAAGGCTCAATCACAAAAGTCTTATATTTCCCCTCCCTCCAGCATTATAACATGTGCCATAACCATGAAGTTCTACGTGGAGGAGAATGTATCTCAGAGATCCTGCACCACCATTCGCCACGTTATCAAGATGATGGCCACCATCTCCGAAACTCTCATCTTCTTCTTCCTGGGCGTCGTCACCATAACGAGTGATCACGAGTGGAACTGGGCCTACATCCTGTTTACGCTGCTGTTTGCCTTCTTATGGAGAGTAATCGGTGAGAGCCTTATTTCCTCCGATGGGTTGATCTGGAGCCTCTGGGATTTGGGAGCAAACAACTTCTGCCAAAAAAGCAGTGGTGGAGGAAGTATAACACAGTATAAAAATACTTAATTGCAAGTAAAAGTCCTTCACTCAAAATTTTCCTTAAGTAGAAGTACAGAAGTATTATCACTATCACTATTACTTAGTTACTTTCTGTCACTGCGATAGAGATCTCAGTTTATTCACGGGTTCCTTTCCTGCAGGTATTCTGGTGCTGACCCAGATCATCAACCCGTTCCGGACAATCCAGTTCACTTTCAAGGACCAGTTTGGCCTGTCCTACGGAGGCCTGCGAGGGGCAATCTGCTTTGCCCTTGTCTTCACCTTGCCCAGTCACATAAACAGAAGGAACCTGTTTGTCACTGCTTCAATCGCCATCATTATATTCACTGTTTTGGTACAGGTGAGACACAACTTCACCTTCATAGGATTGTTTGAAATACAGCAGACCATGGAAAGGTTTTAGAAGCTAAAAATGTTTTTCAGAGTTATAAACCCAGATCTACAGTATATCTGGTTTCAAATATATAATGATATAAAAAGTTGAATTTACATATCCATTATCATCTATACGTGCACAGTAACAGTTTAAATGTGGTTTCTGTGGATTTCCAATATAACTTTTTTATTTTCAAGAGTCAAGTTATTTAAAAAACAACCACTCTGACTGCTTTTACATATTTTTTCTGTTGTCTTTCCAGGGTATCAGCATCCGCCCCATAGTAGAATATATAAACATCAGGAAGACCAACAAAGACTTGAGCACCATCAACGTAGAGGTTCACAATAGGGCAAGTATTAGCTGTTACTGTAATGTATTTTGTTTTCACTTCTTTATTGATTTTTACCCTTATTCAACAGCCTGTGTTCTTCTTCTACTGCCTGTCCCTTGACGCCTGTTCTAGTTGGTAAATTGCTGTGTTTCTGTGTTTTGGCCAGGTGATGGAGCACATTGTTTGTGGTATTGAGGACTTGTGTGGACAATGGAGCCACTACTACTGGAAAGACAAGTAGGATATATCTATTTATTACTCAGTAAGATTTAAGAAAAACAACACAGAATGAAATATAATGTATTTATTCAGGATATTCAACATCAACGCTTGATATATTCTCTATTCCTTTGTCTGTGCGTCAGGTTTAAGAAGTTCAACGATCGTGTTTTGAGGCGCATCCTGCTTCGAGACAACAGGGCTGAGTCCAGTATTGTGTCTCTGTATAAGAAACTGGAGCTGCAGACCGCCATCGAGTTATTGGACACGCCTATGGGAGACCTGAGTGCAGCGCCATCTATTGTTTCTCTGCAGTAAGTTACTGTACACAGGCTGATCTGTTTATTAAAAAAAGACTTGATGTCATGCTGGAAAAACCTTTTTTTCCTCCATTAAGTCTGCAGCTTTCGATGTTAGTAAGTTATTGGTTAAGTTTTTCATCCAGATACTCTCCAACCAAAAAGGATCTAATATTATTATTATGTTATTATAATATTATTATACTAATTAGCATGGCTCTGGGGATGGCACTGTTGGTCCACTTTGGTCCAGATGGAAATATCTCAACAACTAGTGAATGGATTTCCATAAATAATTGCAGAGACAATCATGGTGCCCAGAGGATGAATCCTAATAACTTTGGTCATTCCCTGACTATCACCATGAGTGACATTTGTTTGGTTTTGAGTGAAACATCTCAACTGCTATTGGATGGTTTCCCTCTCAGGATAAACTGCTATAAACTTGGTGATCCTGTGCCCGAGTGCAACCTATTAGAGCCACTAGCATGGCTGTTGTTTAACTATAACAGCTTATTAGTCATCTGCAAACATTAGCAAATGATTTAAATGACATTAATAAAAGCTAATACTGACTGTGAAACTCTATCTGCTCACTAACCTTCAATGCGAGTGCATCAGCTAAATGCATTAAACAAATCTAATTTGGCTCCAGCTGATGATGCTGTTTCCCATCAGATGGAAATCTGTCTATCGTAATTGCAACCCTTCTTAATGTCAGTAGTAATAACAAAACATTAGATGTCACTAACGTCTCTCATTTACCGTTCATTGCTCTCACCTCCTATCAGTGACGAGAGGAAGGAAGCGTCTCGATCGAAGAAGAAGTTCCTGGCAGCCGACGTGAGGAAAATGCACGACATCCTGTCAAAGAACATGTACAAGATCAGACAGAAGGTAAAATCAATGGCACTGTGTCACTGCTTGTGTCCGTGTCAAAAACAGGTGGTTTTGCTTTTAAATGGAGTTGACATCTAATAGTGTTTAATGATTCATTCAATGTGCTTAAATGTCTTTGGTTGACAAATTCATGAAGACATAAAGCAATCAGACTTAATAAAAACATTTATTTTTGACAGTGTTATAGTTAATCTGCATCAGAAGCTTGGTGGAGTATGTTTGCGGTGTATACATGCTCACTGACAAAGCAAATAAGAAGAAATATGTGTACTTTTCCATGAAAATACAGCTGAAATGTGTTTCATATAATCATATTCTCATAAATTCTTAAAGTAGTACTCCATCAGTTTATTTTTCTACTTCCATAAAGCTGGGGGACTCAGAGGAAACAGATTTAAAAAAAAAAAAAAAACTTCTCATGATGCAATCATCCTAACGTTTCCAGCGTTTATATTAAATATGTTGTTTACGCTGTTCACTTCTTACCAAATATCTCTCCTTGTTGTTCAGACGATGGCTTATACAAACAAATACAACCTACCTGAGAACAACCTGGCCAGGGAGATTCTGATTCGCCGACATGCAAGCATCAGGCGCAGCCTCCGTGCTGAAAGCTTCCGTGAGCAGGTGGGTCTCTGTTTTAAAAGGACTTTTAATAAATAACTTCCTACTTTATACCTGCCTGACCCTTAATCTTCCTCCTCTTCTTCCAGCCTACAATGAACATCCCAAAGTCTCAGAAGTACTTCTCCCTCCAGCCTGGTGGGGATCTGGAGTCTGGCTTCCTGCTCAGAAGACGAAGTCATGGTGAGTTTATACTGATGAGCATCTTTGTTTTTGATTGTCCTGGTTAAAAACTAAATGCTTAAATATTTGTGTTGTGTCAGGTGGTGGTGAGTTGGACCGTCACTCAGACCGTCTCCAGGCCTCTGGTGTGTCACCTCGCTCCTCATCCCGCTCTCACGTTTCTATGAGGAGGTTGAACACCATCAGGGAGTCTGGGAGTGCAGGGGAGCAGCCAGCTGCTCCTGGGGTGGATGTTTTGGATGAGAGGGGCCCTGGAAGTTTTGGAGCTTCCAGTCTCAGAGGCAGGAAAGCACCAGTTCCTGCACCTAGGAGGCACAGCTCGAATCGAGAAGTAGATGTTGAGTCAGAAGGAGAAGGGGAGGAAACAGTGCGTCCTCCCCAGCTACCACCACCTGGAGGGTGGGTGCCGGACAACCAGGATCTCAGGGGAAATGGGGCGGGAAACCCATTACTTAGGCACTCATCACAGGGGTCTCGAGGCTCAGGGAGATCATGACAAAAGGAAGGACAGAGGGGTGAGGCATATGAACAGAGGTAGAGCTGCTCTGGAAGCTGAACTGATCTTATTGGTTGAGATAAACACCAAAGACACAGAGGTCAAATTAGCTAATTGACAAGCTTTAACTGAAAAACAGGAAATATCAGTGAAAAATATAAAATAGAATCAAAATGACAAATAAAAGACTGATGATTTTATAAGATAGTTAGATTTTTTTTTCCATTAGGCCACAAGACTTCATGATACTGATGTCTCGGGTTTTTTACTGCTAATATTTATTTGGTTTCGCCTACTGAGGTTTAACTCAACCAGCTGCATTATTTCTGCCCTCTGAAATCTTTCTCTGAGAAATATCTGTGTTTGTATAATAAAAACCGCAATGCAGTGACCTACACTTACTGCCATGTTCTCTATTGGTGCATGCGTATGTACACATGCAAACACACCTTTTTATTTGTCCGTCTTCACAGTGTTTGTAGTGGCTGAGGCCAATAGAAGGCCTACATTGGGAGTCAAGAAGGTCTAAATCACTTTGGAATATTTAAAATTAGCATATATTGTTTATTGCATTGTCTTTTTTAAATGTTGTGGTGTGAATGTAATGATTAAATGTTGCTAAAGTACTGTAACAAACCTCAACTCTCTTGTATTCTCTTTACCTAATGATCTCCGAGCAATGCACAGAAGTTCCACATTAGCTCCACATGATCGCGGGTGTCTTCTATTAGAAGAAATAGCAGTAAAAATAGCACCCGAAAACCAATAACACAAAGGGATTAATGATTGACAAGCTGCCAATCAAGAGCCCACACAGCCATGATACAAAATGTATTTATCTCACTTTAATGAAAGACAGAGAAAGAAATCTAAATATATTTAGTACTATCAGGCCTAATAATGGTGCTTTGTATGTCACCACTAAACTACTATCCAATGCAACAGATGGTGACAATGGTGGGAATGGCAGTGTTGCCTAAAATTAGCAGCAAGCTAAGAATGGAGCTGAAGCCAATAAACTGAGTGAAGCCACTCGAGCAAGTTTCTTTTTGCAAGCATGAATATGGAAGATGAAAAACACAGTCATAGCACACAGTTCCTTGGTTGGTTTTATAGTACTACTACTAATAAACTTTATTTATACACTTGCTGCACACCAAGTTATTGCTGGGATCATTGTCCTCAGCATTTACTCTGAATTTGTGGGGTTTTTTTTAGCAGCCAATGGGAATTACGTGTTACACAAACCACATCACTCTCTGAATTTTTGTTATTTTCTAGCACTAACACAAGGATATGCTAGGATATGTCCTGTGTCTTTAAATTTTTAGCAAATTTAGCATTTAACCTTTAGTGTGACGAATAACTTTAGTGATTTTCTTCAGGATATAGATGCAGTTACCTGATGCGTATGGACGTGGAGTTATATTACACTGTTGTATTCTGCCATTTAAACAGTACATTTGAAACCAGGCAGAGGACCCATATGTGCTATTAAACTCAGGAGAGAGGAGATGCAGCACTAAACACTCTCCCTCCTTTGCTTTAATGTCCTCTTTTATTGGTCTATCCGACTCTGTGGCGGCCCTCCACACCCAATATCATCTTTCTGCAAAGTTTACGTCGCCATATTTGCCAGGCAGAGCAAAAGTTATAAAATATCTTTATTTTCTGCACAGCGCTTTGTGACAATTTCTTAAAGGCGCTTCAAACAAACTTGATTAAAATTCAGGAAACTGGAAAGAACAAACACAGTAAGGTCTCTGCAGTCATGCTAAAATTGCAAAACTTTTGTCCTGTTCTTATCTGCTGACAGGAAAAGCATCTAATTTTACTATACATGATGGCAGGAGTGGATGGGATTCCTCAAGTACTGTATGTGCTGATTTAGTTTAAAACTGCAGAAGAACTCCAACTTATCAAAACATTTCTGTCTATATTTGAGCACTAAAACCTTATTTTTGTTAAAAGAAAAAATAATTTAAAGATCTGGTATGTGGAGCGGAGCAGGTGGACCCAAACGTGGGAGAGTGCAGGCAGAACAAGGCTGAAGAATAACTTCTTTATTTAGTCTCGTGCAGGCAAATCAAAGCTGGCAGATCAGCGCAAAACAGAGTACAGAACAAAGCAGCCAACAAAACTGTACTGAAAACCAGGACTTGAATACTAGTGTTTCAGTTCACTTTAGCACTTAGCTCCAATGAGACTCAATGTAGCAAGCAACAGTATCTCAAGTGGTCCATTAAATACAATCTGCAACCTCTCTTATCTGTCTTTCCCACTCAGTCCAGTCTTAAACAGGCAGAGGGCATCTGGTGGACTGGTGGAGGGACACAGAGCCAGACTGGGACAGAACCACGACACTTCATTAAACATCAACTAATTTCAACAATTTTATAGAAATTAGCGTGCGTATCTTGAAACAAGACAAAAATAAGACAGGTCGCTACACTAGATTCAAGAAGACTTAAATGCAGTTTTGGAGATGACTTGAAACAAATTGATTTGCGTTAAAAACAGGTTGAAATAATCTTACTGTTCGGCACTTTTTTCACTTGATTTAAGAAAAATCACACTCTAACGACACAAATTACTTGAAAAGAAAAGTTTTTGCAGGGCACTCATGATTTCAGGCACCATTTTCCTGAAAAGAAAGTGTGGGATTTTTAAAAAAAAAAACCCAACACAACTGTATAAAGGGCTTGGCATTTATTATACAATTGTGCATTTAAGCTAACAAGGTGCAAAAGCAATTTTTCACGTCACAACTCGCTGTAAATCCTCCCCATTGGCCAGCAGGCTCATTACACGGTGCCCTGCTTTGCTTTGGGGAAACGTTTGTCTTGATTACACTCGGCTTCCTCGCCTCCTGCACAGTCGCTCTAATTAAAGATGTTCCACTGCGATTAGTAGCATTTCATTATTTACTGAGAACCACCACAGTATGAAATTAACATTTTTTCGTAATGGGTAAAGAAAAAACATGATAAATGCTCAAATTGGGAATATTATAATTAGTAGAACTTAAAAATATAGTAAGAATATGAAGATAAATATGACAATTAAAGCTAGAGGAGAGTGGAATAACAGTTACTTTAAATACAGACTTGATCTCACATACAGAGCCCTGCTAGGAAATGATCCAGCATGTGGTCATGTGATATTTAATTTAAAAGGTTATTGACTCCCAGCTAAATATGACACCTTTTATCTTGTTTTTGATGGAAAACAAGAAAGTCTAGCAGTGGTATTTCATATAAATATCTACACATTTACACTTTTTGTCAGGTTTATTCGCTTAAGAAAGAGGTATTAATGTACTGTACGAGGGACGGTCCTGAAGTGGAAATGTGATAGATTTCATTCTAGCGCCGAAGTACCTGTGAGCAACTGCCTGCTCTCACTCTCAGCTCCGTTTTCAAGACTTAAATGAAGACGGAGCCTTGAATTTCTCCTATTGTCTCTAACTTTTAGGTGCATTTAGCCTGTTATTTAACTTTCCGTCTAACTGTCTCAGGCAATTACAGCAGCAGAGTTGGATTTTCTCACATCTCCAGCACTGAGCTTTCACACACAGAGGAGTTTCGAGGCATTAAAATATGATCCGTAATGTTGGTTCAAAGAGAAATAGACATAATGAGGATGATCATCACACACGGTGTATACTGGAGTATACAAATCTAAAAAAGCCAAACTTTTCTCATGTGTTCACTTGGGATTACGCTTTATTACAAGAGTAAACAGAAGATAAAAAACTACTCATCAGAGTCATTCACACTTCTTTATTTAAAAAACCTTGAATAAATGACAAAATGTTGCATAGACTTAGTTTACATAGTCATACTTTATTATGACAATATATATTGTTTATATTGGTTTTGTAGAGTGGGTGGGCAATTGATTGTAATATGTATATTGCAGTACTGCTGATTATATTACAAACTAGTATTTTTTAATTTTTTTAGATTTAATTATACATTTTGCCTAATATTTATCTATATATGTGCATTATATACCCTTTCAAATTATATTTCATTTAGATTATTTGCACTTTTGTTATACGTATTAACATGAAAGTGATATAATTTTTTTCTTAACTATTTTTGTGACCAACTTTTTCTATTTTATTATTGACAAATAATTGCAGGAGAAAAGAAATAGAAAGAAAATTATAAAGAAGACAAAACATACAATTCATCCACCCACACGGTCCAACCCTTGCCGAATTGTAATTCATAAACACTCGACAGCTGACAGTCTATTACATTACATACATACAGAGTTTGACTACATCGATTTAAATGTAGGATTTAATTAAATCAGCAGCTGCCTTGATGGCAGCACTTGCTTTGAGAGCCTTTATAAATGCAATCAATATTTCTAACACTAAAAGATTGTGAAAAGAGTACATTCACTGTTTGATATATGAACTATGCAGGGTTTTTTTCATCTTACAATAAAAATGTTTTGACCCCAGGAAGAGTTACGCTGGTGACGGCTAACAGGGATCCAAATAATACACAAAAGTGCAAAAAAAATATACATTTTCATTGTTGGCATATATGAAAAGCAGGAGTGAAACTTTATATGAGGGCTTTTATACGCTTTTATTACAAAACGGAGCCTATGTGCTGTTGCAATTTAGTCGTACATGAACATAATTTCTAGGAGGGTTGAAGGAAGCACTCAACACTTTAAGTTTGGATCATAAAAAAGGTGAAATTCAAAGTACAAGCACAAAATAATGCTTTTGTTGATCAAACCCTCATCAGAACACACTGACTCTATAACTCTATGCCAGCATGTTTGAGCCACTTTATAACCTTTGACATTTTATGCAAAGTGAATTGAAGTCCAAAAGAAACTGGGCTGGTGACAGTTAATAATGTTAAAAACCGTATGTGCTCAATGAATGCATTATACTCCACATTAAATATGATTAGTGGCGTGGAACATAGCCATCTCATCAAATATGCATCACAGTCATACATTATTAATGGCAACAACAGTTTACTGTAACGTATAACAACAAATCTGGGAAGAGGGATGAAGATTTAACATGTACACATATGGACATGATGCTAAATCTTTCACATCCTGTCAGGAACTGATATATGACCTGCACATGAGGTGTTTTATTACACAAACAGATGCCCACTATCTGAAATAAATCTCATTATTTCTACAAAATGACTGATAGCTTTTTTACTTTTCAGAGGATTAAAACCGCAGCATCCTTACTTTTTTTTTTAAAGGCGCATCGTTTGAACATCAATTAATCATTACTCAAATAATTTTGAGACATCAGTAAACTAATTTATCCAACAAAACAAGACAAAACAGTGAGATAAATGCATTATAAAGCACTTATACTTGCTTTCACATGCACATTGATGGAGCGGGTGGTAAAGGAAGGTCAGCAGCTGAAAAATTGACACCAAAGTTGGAGTAAAACTAATAAAGCGTGTCTGCTTTTACCTGCATTGATCTCAACATTAACAATATGTCGACCACCTTGAGTGACGCCAGGTTTTTTGATATTTACAGTATGTTGTGCAAAAAAGTTCTCAAGGAAGATATTCTCTTTGTCAACCAGGGATGGTCTGCTCGTGGATATACTTTGAAAATTTCCAGGTACACACAAAGTATGCAGGCAAGTAATGTGACTAATTTAGAGCGACTGGGTCAGATTTGGGGGAAAATGTTTACTGCACAAAAAAGGAAACTTGTGCTAAAATTACACTTAGGGACAATTAGGTCATTCATAACTCTAAATGATAAATGGTAGGTGATTAAGTTTTCCCCTCAGAATGTGTATTTGCAACAAGTCCCCCAAGTTAAATGACAAAATATATCATTTGCAATATAACTGCCCTCCAGAATGACACATTTTCTCATCTGACACGTCTATTAGAAGGAGGACATCATTTGTCAGTGCCTTCAAAGACTGTTACAAATCGAAAATATTGTGAAGGTTTGCTACGGTTTAGGGACAAAAATCAACTTGGTTGGGGTGAAGGAAGGACAGATGGTGGTTTGGGCTTAAACAACTACTTGGTTTAGGTTGAGGAACAATCGCTGTCAAGGTTTAAAGAAACCAAAGTTGACGGTTTATCAGTAGGGAAAAGCAAACCGCCTCCTCCCCCGGGGGACTTTTAGGCTTTATAAAAATGTCATGCTTCTTTGTTTCCTTCTTTATTCCTGACTGACAAGAGTCATAATTCCTGCAGCTGCCACAAGGGCTTTGTCATTTTAACGTAATGTTATTCGGGGCATTTGCTGAAACCACTTTTCTCTTGGGAGGCCATTTCATCTTTACTCTCTTGTCCAGTCTGACATAGTGTTCATGTGTGTTAAATAAACATGTACAGTTAAATAAACATATAGGGGCAAATTTTAATGTAAAAACTGTGACAGACTAAATTGTACACAGCATAAAATGATAGGAAAAGGATTAAGAAAATCTAATTTCTAATATATTGCTGTGCAGCTCTTTTTCTACCTGTCAGCTTTATTTTCTTTAATTTAAAAAAGTGGATTTGTCAGGTGAAATCAAAAAAAGCAGACACAGCTGGTTCCTGAAGGGTCAAATGTTTGAGCTCAACATGAATTAAACAGTGAGTCCTTCATAAAAAGCAACATGTCCTGTCAAATACGTCTTTCATCCAAAACACTAAACCCCTGCTGTAAGACGCTCTGAATAACAGCAACAGAGAAATGCCTCAAATGTAAAAGCTCAAACCAAACGCCTGCAATATCTTTGCCTCAAGCAAATTTGCATTCTGATCAAGAAACGTCTTTGAATGTGGGAGGCATTGGCAAACATCCTGGTTTATGAACTGTCTGTCAGCCACTGTGCTGTGATGCTCCATATGAAGCAGCACATACTTGCCATAGTGGGAAAGAGAAGAGGAGAGGGAGGTACAGAGGGAGGGAGTGCATTTAAATGTGAAACCATTTACTGCTAGAGAGAGAAACAAAGGAGGGAAAATAGATCGTGTATTTAAATGTACCGCCTCTGGTGAAGCAGTAATAAAGTGAAGCTGCGACATTGGTGAGAAAGAGCGTTTCCAGTACAGCAGCTCTGCAGCCTTCAGTTCTCAGCATTATCAGCATCAGCAAGAGTTTCTGCTTGGAGCCGAGGAGCAGACGCCAGAGGAAAACTTCAAAACTGAGCTGTTGGGAGTCTGGTGACAGCAGCGTTGGAGATTTTATATGATCAGATAGGAATTACACTGAGTGCTGTAGCCTGGTTTCAGATAAAAGGACGTTCTGCAGAGCTGAACGATGAACCAAACTGCGTCTGTCTCTCATCAGATTGAGTATCAGCCAGCCAAAGATGCCAAGGTAGGATGCTAATAGTGTGGCTCTTTTTTACATCCTCTTTCTCAGGATAATTCACGCACCATTCTCCTTCTGACAGCATGTGAAAAAAGCACATTAATACCAAACAGCTGCCAAAGTTTTTTAGCAGTATGTGGCTTTATTTAAACTTTCACTCTGCTATGCAACTGGTGCTGTTCTGTGGCTTCAACCAACAGCAACATCAACAGAAAGTCTATGATGCTACATAGCCATTTTCTAAAGAGTCTTGGTGGATACAAGGATGCTTTTTAATCAAAGTTAAATCAAGTGTATGGCTTCACAAGACAATTATAACAACAGAAAAAAACACCCATAGCTTGAACTGCAACATGAGCAAGTCAAAACCCTTTCTACAGTATCTTACGTTTCCTTCTCAAACTGTCCTCTAATTATGTGTTGGCACTTGCTGCAAGGTTTCCCTGATTACACAGACAATTATCCTTTCTGCACTTACTGTTTGCCTTTAATGTTCTTGGTGAAGACTGGATAAGAGTGTCGGCTAAATGCCTAAAAACTAATTTGAAAGTAAAAGTGTCCGACTGCCGTGTTAGAAGCTTAACGAATCTATGTTTGACTTTCTTTATTGGATTGTTTGACACCTAAAAGAAGCAAGGATCAGCCTGATATTTGGCCTTAACGACAGTTGATATCCTTCCTCTCCGTCACTACTGAAATCCAGCTGTAAAAATGTGATTTGTCAGGTTATATGTTTTTCTTTTTAGGGACAGAAATGTGCTTTGTTGACACTGACTTTACCTCACAATTAAAAATAAAATAAAATAAAAACCAAATCCCGACAAAATATGGAAATGACTTTAAAGTGTTGTTATTACGCCAAATAATGCCATGTGTCATGTTTTGTGTTAAATATATATTACATAAAAGTCATTCACAGACAAAGAAATGTATGATATTACTTACGTTTGGGGTAAAGTGGACCCAAGAGAGGCCAAACTGCATGTTAAACCTCATATGAATAAATGATTATGAAACTCCAGTAACAGTTCAATCAGGAGAGACAAGTGAATGAAGCAAAGATAATTGTTTATTATACAGATATTGATGATTAAATCTTGTCAAAAGTCTTTGGTGCTTCGACTCTACAAGGAGATTTTGTAATCGAGGCACATCAGTCCTGACGCAGCAGCAAGATAAATCCCCCCATGGCGTCCAGACACTGGTGACGGTGGTGGCTGATGCCTTCTGCTGAGGCTGATAAGGCTGACGAGATTGATGAAGCGATGAACTGATGAATCTGCGAAGACTGGGGCGGTGATGGGGAGGTGGTGGGGCGCGCATAACGGCAGCACGAAAGCACTAAAAGCAGAGAGGGAGAAAACACATTTAAAAAGACAAGTCACAAGATGATAGGCTGACAATGAAGGCGTGTCACTGTGCTATTGGATAGATGTGACCAGCTGATGTGACAGCCAGGAAATTATGAGTGAGCATGTGCGAGGGATGGGAATTACCTGAGCATGCAAACGATAGTCTTCCTGACCGAACTTTCGCTAAAGCTCCATAAATACAAATTTGGGATTAAGGAGCGGTACAGAACAACACCTGAAACACCTTTCTTCTAGCCTTAAATGTAATGACTTTTCCTAAAGTGACCCAGAATATACAAAAATGGAAATATTTCAACTTTTTGGGGGTAAAAAAATTTGTGCGGCATTCACTAACATTCTTTGAAATCATGTTTTTGTCCATAGCGTAAAGCCTGATGACTGATAAGGTATTTATGAATGAAATGTGTGGTTCACAAGTTTGGTATAGAGACTAATTACGAGTCAGAATATTAACAGTAAGGGTTAACCATGGCATAGGCAAAGTCATAAAGTATCAAGGTGATAAAACAATGGATAAACAATGGATAGGGTTAGAAACCATTTGGCCACATTTGGTTTTTCACCATTTTATCCATTATTATGATCCTGTACAGCAATCTAAACACTGATTAAAAGATTAAACACTTCTATAGGCTAAAATAAGGCTCTGTAAAGCTTAAAAATTACAGTTTAGTAGAAATCAATATGTCAAACTGCATATTCTGGTTTGTTTGACAAATACAGCACTGTCTTCTACTGGTTTCTAACAATTACATCTTTACATACACTGCTTTATTTAAAACTGGGCATGAGAACGCCACTTTAAAACTGATTAATAGCACAATAATTAAGACAAAGAGAATCAAAGTATGGTGAATATTTCAAACTGGATCCTCTATAGTGATATTGAATGATCAAGGTGTAGTAATGTTTTTTCTCCGCAACCTCTTCATGTTATGTCGCAGTGAAATACAAGGCAGAGACACGGTGACAGCAGTGAGTAGAATAAAGGCTTCAGAAATGAAAGAGCTTCATTATTGCTCGCAGTTTATGCAAAGCGGTTCTTAGCTGAGAGCAGATCCCTCAGACAGGGAGACGAACGGCCAAAGTATAATCCCGTACAATCCTGTGCTGCTGTCGCCCCACAGCAGCAGCAGCAGGGTGGGAATAATCTGGCAGGAGGGAGCTTCGATAAGAGCGAGAACTTGAGCAAAGAAAACACTGCATTACACTTTGAACCAAGTGATTTGACCAACATGACTGTTTTTGGTTGATCCAGACACTTTTAAAGTTTCATCAAGAAGACTTGACGTTTTCACATGACACCAGCGACATATAAAATGAACCTGCATGCTTTGTTGTGTTTCATTTGCATTATTTAGTTTTAATTGTGTCATAAATCATCCCTCAGTAATCCACCCTCATGTGCCGCCTGGTTTTAGCTGCTTCATAAATAAGCCTCTTGAGATACAGGAGCTGTAGACACGAACAGTCACCCACCACAAAGCTGCTGATGGTAATGTAGAGATACAGCTTTTTGCTTTCTTTTTTGTGGATTGTATTAGTGTGAAAGTGAGCCTCTTTGTTGATATTGGAGATATAAAGACAAAACTAATCGTCAAATTACCAGCATTTTATGCAAGAATTTAATAACTATGAATCTGATCGTGTTTGTGCTGAAACATTACAATACAGCATTGTCATGGTGGAAAATGAATTAGCCCATTAGGAGACAACAAATCTCCACTCAAACAGAATATTTTTCTCAGGGCTGTCAGCTTCCAAACCTCATTTAATTGCAGATTAGCAACAGATTTTTACAATTTAAACATCACATCTTTCATAATGTGCCACTATCGCTAGATCCACTTGGAGTCAATTGTGTAAAAAAGGAGCTAAAATTACATTTGCCTTCCTCAGTCGTCGGTTTATTTCGATAGATCCTCAAATCCTCTGGATTTATGCTGTTACAGTAATTTTCAGATATAGAACTAATTTGCATTATTTTTTTGTTAGTAATATAATGCCTCCCAGACTGATGAATCATTATTATTATTATTTTTTTTTTTAGCATTTTCAGGGTTCACTTTGTAAATCTGACCAACTTCATTCCCCTAAATCATCAAGCACTCAGTATTTTCCCACATTTCATCTGCTGAAAACAATATTGTTGTCCTCACTAGACTATTTTAGGGTTACCAGCAACTCTAACAAAACATAGTATGTCACGCTCATTTAGGGAAGCAGTGATTAAAGATATTGTAGATATTATAGATTATAGTCTGAGGAAAAATCATGGTTTTACATGTCGTGGGAATTGTTTCCGCAACAAAGGTGAACTCACAAAGAGCAAGTTGTATTTTGAGTATTTGTTGCAATAATCAGAATTCATATTTGCAAATTGGTCTCCAGCTTGCTAGGCTGACAGACGGCTGTAATGAAGTTCAGTAATCATATTTGTACATACAGTCTCATACATCACTGTACATTTGGTCATCCTCAGAGACTAACAGTTGTCTTTTAATTAATACACTGTTGCCCTGTTGTTCATTCATAGCTCTGTCTATGTTTCTTCCCTGGGGGCTTCCTCCTCTGCCTCTATGAAAAGTTGAAGGCCGAATCACAGCTTCGCTTTTTGATAACATTTCCACACCTGCTGGGAACCGGCAGTTAAGGAGCTTCTCACAAAAGGGCTAAACAAAGGAAAAGTGTTACACCGTGCACATAATCATAAGACAATATAACCTAAGAGTATAAATTCCCGATTATCATGCAGAAATTTATACAGTATTTTTTCCCCACAATATTTCTTTGTTGACTTTTGTTTTTAACAGTTGCTTATTATTAATATAAGATTAAGATGAACTTTATTGATCCTCTAGGGGATATTACTAAACTGTCATCAACTGTGATCCATGCCTAATTTTTAATTAATAATCTATTTTAATAATTAATCGAATTTTACATGTGGCCTAAGAAAACCCTGTGTATTGTTGTTGTTGTTGTTGTTGCAGTTTTAGTAAAAATGGAAAAAAGAAATTGAGAACATCTCTTATGCAGGTGTTATTAATCACTGAAATGCAATTAATTAGATCCCATAGTGTTGGAAGTCTACAAGATCCTAATGTTAAGTTATTCTTTTGCACCATAGCATATTTACTTACCATACCAGTGTTTACTCAACACAGATGGGAGGAAGCAACAGGATGTAAATGATCGCTCTAAAGCCCTTGAGGGGATTACATGGTGAGCGTTAATTTATAAACGGTGCAATGCTCCTTTTCCTGCTTTGTTGAGGTTGGTTTACGTTGCACTGAAAGCCCAACTCTTAACTCACCGCTACTTTGTTGATTGTTTATATTTAATTCCCTACCAACTCAATGTTTCATTAAGTAACTTGCCACTAATTAATGCAGTGTGTAAGATCCAAAGCGGTGGCATGGTAGCAGATATTTTGCTCACTGTTTTCCACTCAGGGGCTCAGACAGACCACCAGTCCTTCCAGTGTCTCCTTCAAGGTTTCTTTTCCGGGTTTTCCTTTGTTCCCCTCCTTCCTTTCATAGGTGCTGATTATAGTATTTCTGAAAGATGTCTGGGCACGGTACTACTTCTTAGGTGTCACTTCTAACAGGACTGCCCCTGATAGTTTGTTGCTGTTGAGTCATTAACAAAGTCCATGCTGTCAGATTGTATTTCTCTTCTATGTTGTTTTTATGACAAAGTCAATGATGAACAGACACAAGAGTGGCGAGAGCGGACATCCCTGTGTGACTCCTCAAATCCTTGTCAGCTTGTCATACTTTGGTATGAGTTCCTAATAAGGTTTTTTTTTTTGGGGGGGGGGGGGGTGTGTTGGTATTGCAGCAGTATCTAAGTAACTGGGTACCTTTTCATACCTTTTCATAGTCGACAGAATTTCCTTTCTTTTCTGTGATTGTGTGGTGCTGAATCTGCATGCTGCTTTCTCAGTCTAAGCTCCTTTCTTTTTCCTTTCTACCCCCTCACTGACAGCAATTTCCTTCTGTAATTTTTATATTTACTGTAAGTAAATTTGCTCACTGATTTGAACTAATTTGCGTGTAAAGTGCAGTCAGAGGCAGGTCAGAAATGTGGCTTTGGCTATTTCAAGAGCTGTAACTCAGGTGAGAATTCCTATACTTGAGGGTTTATTATATATTAATTTCAGACTTTTATATGAGATATGAGGCCATAAATGTAGTTTGACTGTGGGCTTGATTAACTGTTATGTCCAAATGCTTGGTTGTGGGGAATAAATTTTACCCTCGGTCCTTGAAAAAGTTAGTGAGACTGACTTTATTAGTGTGTAATACGTCTGAAGGTCAGCTTTTCTTTCATTCTTTGCCCTACAACCCATTGTAGAATCACAGTATTATGTCATAGAAGCATAAAATATAGATTTATAACGTAATTTTCATCCAATTTCCTATTATATATTTTTGTTTTTGTTAATTTTATTCTGAGTTCATCATGGTTTGCTATTTGATAATCATTACTCTCCCTCTCTGTCTCCTCATTTTTTCTGTTGCTGCCATGATCATGCCGGTTGTTGCTAAGTAACTTGTTATTTCAGGAAATTATTATCATATATATATATACCAGTCAAATCCTATTTGCACGAGGTCAGAAGAGTGGGAGTGTGTTCATACGCTGGAGTTTGCAGTGAGTCACTTCTAAGAGTGCCGAGGACATTCTCATCTTCTAAAGCTTTTTTTCTTACATCTTTAAAACTGGCGCTGACACCTCGGCGATCTGTTAACATCTTAAGTTGTACGTCGAAGCTTCTTTTTTTTTTTTTTTTTTTTTTTTTGTCAGTTCACAATAAAAGGACCGAAAAACTGTCTTTTGAAAAGTCTGACCTTGAACTGCGGCAACAAGGCTGTCAGATTTTATGTATGTGGGAACTGACAGATCTGTTGGAGGAAAATGACGGCACAGGCCCTCTTGCATGCATCCACCATCCACTGAGTGCCCTCATGTGCTTTTAAACAATTGGCACCGGATTATATTATTATGTGCTCATATTTCAATATCCTATGTTTAATTTTTAACAGAGAGTGAGAAATTAAATGATAAAACTGAACAAAAAGCCAGAATAATCCTTATACAGAGAGAATTATATTATTATAATCCAACATTACCCAGAAATTAATGACATTAACTGTTTTAATTATGTTTCCATTCTACTTAGAAGGATTTACATGATATTAAGACTCATCACTTTGGTGATAATGAACTCCACAGCTCCAGCTTTCCCTCACAGTTAGCTTAAATCAATTTAAAAATCTGTTTTAATGTTGACTTACTGACAACCTGAGCAGTAACTAGTGCATTTAAGGCAGCTGTTGAAGTTTAAAGTTCTCTTGCAATCTGAAAAAAATCGTTTTTGTAATATTTATGTTCCTATCTGAGGCTCTAAATTCAAAATGTGAAAGAGTGAAGCTGTTTTCTGTTCCGAGCGGCAGCTGAGGACCTGCGCTGAGCTGAACTCCCAACCCTAAAACCTGTGAAACCGAACAGATTGCCATCATGACGGGGTTGAGCAGCATGTGAAGTTCCCAATCACAGTCAAAAAAAAAAAAAAAAAAAATCACTGAATATCAACATTAGCCATAGCCATCTGTTACCGTGGAGATGGACATGGAGTAAAAAAGCAGGGCCTGCTCATTAGCATGTGAGCAGTGGAGGAAGATGACTAATCTCGTCTCAGCCGTCCTCATCATCACCGAGTTTACTGTGCTGGTGATGCTCATAAACCTCTGATAAGCATGTTAGCCTAGAGTTTTGATATGCTTCAGCAGCTAATTTTTACCCCTCCCACTCACTCAACAAACTACTGTAGATGTGCCCAAACTTGTATTATACCACACACACATTTAGCTAACTTAATAAAAGGCAGAAAGGAGCATTTAAAAAAAAGGATTTTCTGTTTAGAGATCCTAAATGCAGAACAGCCTGCACTGTTATCATGTGTGAGATGGAGACTCACTCTGCCAAGTTACTGACTGTGTAACATACACGTACTGTTAACATTATAAACCGAGGCTGTGTGACAGAGAGGAGGACAGAACTGTGAACAAGTCATGAACTGAGCTCAACATTCGCTGTTGCTTATTAACATTTGTCCCTGTTTTGATGCCCTCTGTCTTCATCGCTCCATGATCTCACACTGCTGCCGCTTCTACCACTGTGGCAGGTGTTTGCGGCTAATGCTATGACAACTAGAGTGGACTCAGCAATAGCGGGACACAACTGTGACAAATATTCACGCACGCACACACCAATCATGTTTTTATGAAGAAGTACACCCCCTCTTAATGTGCTAATGTCAAGTTTTAAAAGGAATTGATTCATGTTTAAAAGTTATAGACTCTCAAACCCAACAGGACACTCTTTTTGCCTCAAAACACATGAAATGTAGTCAACAGACTCTATAGAATTTATATAGGCAACTTCTACTACAACAGCTCTATTGTTACTACTACTAGTACTACTGAATCTGCTAGGGCAGTGCTATTAAACTCCTGCTTCTACTAAGTTTATTTGTATGACATATTTAATTCACAAGAGCAATTAAAAGTGCTTTACTTAAGGCATTAAAACACTAAGAAGAAGAGGAAAAAACCAACATAAAACTTTAAAATGTCAATTAAAAGAATAGAAACCTTTCTAAATGGAAATTAAAAGTAGTAACTAGTAATAGATTAGACATACAGTTTCAGTGCAGTAATAAGTTGTGAGTTGCCTTAAAGGCCCCTCCAGTTTGTGATGTGTTTCTTATTTTTTTACTAGACAGGTCAATAGGTAAAAATGCAGGACCTGCTTTAAGGCAATTATAATTTAAGTTGAAATTGTGTTTTAGGGGTTGCACGTTCCCAAACAGATTTTCAGTTAATTAAATTACCTAAAATCATTTGACACATAATGGATCTGCAGCTTTTAAGGCCACTGAGCGTCTGAGGCTGCAGGATAGATGTCTGCTTCACCCACCTGGTGATCCAGCCCTGAGCACAACAGACGAAACGCACGACTGTATTTATTAAAAGATACGATCAGAGCATACAGGAGTAGATGAATGGATGCATGTCTAGTTTTTGTCACTAGAGGGCAGTTTTTACACAAGAGTGCTCTGCACTGCTGTGAAAGCGTGTAGATGGATTTCTACTGACATGATGTGATGTAATGTGGAATCAGAAAGGCTGCTGACCTCCAGTCGTTTTTATCAGACTGTAATAATTAAAAGTCTGGGAAAGAAACATCATACAGAAGCATGAATATAGAGGTTTTCCTCTTAACCATTCAAATACTGTATTTGATGATTTTATCTGTAATTCCCTTTGATTTTATTCATATCTGTTTTGTGTAAATGTCATAGAAACATGCAAATAAGCAGGCTGATGCAGTTATCCGACAAATCCAAGGTCTCATTCAACATGAAACCATCAAATAAAGCTTTGATTTTTAAACCCACAATGCCTGAAATCCACCTGTATTCATCACAGCGACCTGCTTAAATGCATCAGCTGTTTTTTTTAAATTACCTTGCCCTTGTTGCACAAGCCGGTGTTTACTTTGATGTGTTTTATTTTTGGGCCAGTGAGTCAGACAGTGGCTCACACAGCACCAAGTACCAGGAGGAATCATCTCAGGTTAGACTGCTCTGAAATATAATTACACAAACCAAGGTCAGCGCTGCGAAACTGGGCGATATATACACTGGATGTTCACTGGATGAGTGGATGTGCTCAAATGAAATGTCTAGAAGCTCCAGGGATATAAGAGTGTTGTGACAGTTGTCTAGATTGATCTCCACAGCTACAGGATTCATGCTGAAGTGTTTCGAGTAACTTTCATCTTTTAATCTTTTTAATTAACATGAAGGATCCACCTTGAAGTTTGTATTAAATTTTCATCCTGGGTAATTTCTCTAAGACAGTCATTGTTATACAAAAAAGAGGAAGGAGTTCTAAAGTTGAAAGCTTTCTCTCTAAAATACTATACATCCATTTTCCAAGTGTTCTTAAATTCATGCCTAAAGCCCCCCACCATTCAAAAACATGTTTTTCTTCTTGTTGGATGTTTGAGCATCACTGCGCAGCATGATGTACGTGCAGAGTTTGACACTAGAAGGCTGTTTTCACATTCATCTGCTGAAAGTGGAGAGTTTCTCTGATGATTCGTGATACCTACAAGCGTGATTTGTGACATCACAACCAGTGTGCAGCCAATCGTGGTTCCGTATGCAACTTACACAGGTGTGATGTGGAAACTTGAAGCCTGAAAACGGACTTAACAGTGAAATAGGAGACATCTTGTGTCCAGCAGTTAAACGTCAGAAATTAAATATATTAATAGATTCTGAAATTTTTAACGAGGGAAAAGAAGAAGATGCCATTTTTAGGATTTTAACGAGGTAATAATTTTTTTTTTTTTTTGGTGCAGAAACCATATCAGACACATTATTGTTCCAAGCAGAGTATTTTTATCTCTTAAAACATGACTGGAGGGGATCTTTAATATTTCAAAACCTGAAATGATTCCCTCCTACAAAGCTTCACACTGTTCAGGTATTGGCAACAGGGAGGAATACCAAACTCGTATGTTGACATAAAGGCACACAGGTGTGCAGGCAGGAACAGGGTCAGGTATTTGGCAGAGGCGGGACACTCAAGAGGGACAAATGAATGAAATATTAGGAGAAGGAAGAGAGTCTGAGCAGGTGTCACTATGAAAATTGTTAACAAGCTGTCCTAATTTTCTTTCCAAGTCATTTCAGCTGTTGTGTTACAACATGACTGAATGTCCCAGCAGCTAAAAACAAATGTAAAACAATGAGAATGAAGCTAAAAATAATATAATAACCACAAAAACAAAATGATGTTAATTGCACTTTTTTTTGTGTAGTCGAACAGAGAACTGGTAATGATTTTTCACACCACAATCATTATTTCTGTGCTGCAATTAACAGCCATTAACACACAGCTAATAACCCTCATTAGCACTGTTAGCATTCATCACTGAAAACAGCAGGTACCTTCAGTTTGTACCACGTCTTTATCACAGCAAAACACACATGATGTGACGCCTTCACTCTCCAGCTGCGCTACTTTCCCCTCATGATTGGGTGCCGACTGAAAAGTACCGATTATTCTGGAAATGTTTCACCCTATTTCTCCTTCTCGTGGCTGTTGTAGTCATTGTATTTGGATTTTCATTGAAAGTCTTGTGACTAATGGTTTTGTCATTAGGTGTGAAGGCAAATATGAAGAGAAAAAAAAATAGCAAGCAGATAATTATCAGTTCATAATCTTTAATAATCAGTTAATTGCTACTGGCGGCCAGTCACAGCTGGTCCTAAATAGAGCTGAATGAAAAAAACCCAGAGAGAGGCAGAGATAAGGAAGGGCTGAGCGGCTCCGTAACGACTCTGACTAATAAAAGCTTTTCTCTTAATCAGTAATGAACTCTGTGGTCCATGGCTTTCTCTCCAGGTGGTAATATGGAAGGTTAGAGACAGTTTTAGAAGGAGAAAAAAAAACGTGTGAATGTGGAGATGTGGAGGTTGTGAAAATCTCTCACTGTGAAAAAGACGTTTTAAATCCTGCACAGTCTCTGAAGACCTCAATCTATGGCCGGATTAACCTCCTCTGCGACCCTGGGGCGATAGTTTGTTGTTGAGCCCCTGTTGAGCCCCAATATACATGGTAGCATTCTAGTGCTGAAATGATTACATGCTTAATCAATCCAATTGGTTCACTGGTGCCATTTCTCATTATCATCATTAGCATCATGTTTTCTATGATAGTGAACTCAAAATCTTTAGGTTTTTGACTGACAAAACACTTGAATATGTGAAATTGGGCTTCTGAGAATAATAATAATGGGCATTTTTCACTATTTTCTCACATTTTACACACTGAAACACAACTTAACAACAAATGAGCTCAATATAAATGAACCAATTTGCAATTAATCAAATTATGTAGCTCCAAGTAACATGGAGTAAACCTGGTGTATATGATGTTTAGTTTGTCAGTCATTATGAAGATTTTTTCAGGCTTTCTATTGTTGCTATGGTGGTTGTCCTTTCTGCTAGATGCCACTAAATTTTACACACTGGTCCTTTAAAATATTGCATTTTTGCACTGAGAATAAAAGGAATGTCGGCCATTTTTGTTTTGTTTTGACTGTTCAGCTCAGCGGCACCTCTTACTTTAATTTCTATAATCTGTCTAAGCAGGTTGGGTTGACTTTGAACTCCTGCTGTGTGGCAGAGACGATGTTGAGGTTTGAATCCCTCCCTCTGGACTGAAACCCCCTCCAGGCCTTTCCTTGCTGTCTGTCAACCTTCCTGCTGCTCGCTGATGATTTATAGATGTCAGAAATGTGCAGCTTTTAATCTTCTTAGACAAACCACTGGCAAATTTAAGGCCTTTGAACATCAGACTTCCTCTCATGGGTAGGTTTCAGTTTCTCTTAGATTTTATTGCACATTATTTTAATTTTATTTTTTTTTTACATTCATCTGCTGAAGGAGGAAAGTTTCTCTGAACTCAGCTTAAATCTCAGTCTAAGGCGAGTTCCTGCGAGCATGATTGGTGACATCACAGCTAGCTTGGAGCCAATCGTGGTCCAGTATTCAACTTGTGTGATGTGAAAAATTGAAACCTCCAATGCACATAACGCTGAGAATGAACTTTCAGGACTGTAAATCAATATTTTAACGTTTTTTGTGTGTAAAAATCATATTAGACACAAATTACTCAGCAGGGTGTGTTTTAATATATATTAAAACATGTCTGAAGGGGATCTTTAAAGGATTTTTCCAGTTTATTACAACTTACTGTTGTAAGACCCTTGATTTGAATAAGGAAAAACTCCCTAAAACCCCTTAAATGGGGGAAAAAATGGAAGAAAGAACAACAGAGGAAGGATCCCTCTCCCAGACGGACAGACATGCAATAGATTTCTAATAAAAGATCCCCTCCAGACTTGTTTTAAGACATATAAAAACACTCTGCTTTGACTAGTAATTTGGACATAATAGTCATATGTTGTAAATTCAATTGCTTCCTTGGATGGATGTGAAAACAACCTTCTAGTGTGAAACTCTGCACATGCATCATTCTGCACAGTGAAGCTCAAACAGCTTAATGTAGGAACAAGACAAAAAACACAGTTTCGAGTGGAGGGAGACTTTAAACAACTCATGAGAGGCATTAGAGAGACTTTACTACTAAGTTGCTTTAAAATTGGCTTTGTTTTTCTTAGTGAAGAATGATGTGTGTAAGAAATGTTTTGATCTACTCCTCAATGCTTCTTTTAAACCCACTTTTGCCTGATTGTCATTTTAACTCCGAGTGAATTCAGCTCAACGGGCCTCAGTATCACCACCAGGCAAATCCCCCCTGACACAGAATTAGATTATCAGACTGATGATGCCAAGTGAAACTGGGTTGACTGATTTTCCTTATGAATGACACCATTTTTTAAGTAGTAAAATCAGAACAGAGCAGAGGGGTTTTGTGTGTGTGCATGTGTGTGTGTGCACCAGACATCTGTTTACTCTGAAGAGAAAAACCAGACAGACACGCTGTTGGCAAGAGCAGGAGAGCAGGCTATCTTTTACTTGCTGTTAGTCTTGTTTATTTGCAGAACAAATGCATTTTTCATGTTTTTCTGGCAACACTGTCCACTCTTAAGAGTGTGAAATTGTTGGACTTGGAGGTGAGAGCGTCTCGTTGCTGCGTGAGTTTTCACTTCTGATTGTTTTGACTGGAGAGAGGCGTCAGCATGATGGACCCAGAGCTCAGGTTCCTGGAGGTGAGGTGTCAGTACGCTGTTATTTATAGAAATCACACTGCTGTGGAAGGTGTGGGGTGAGTGTTAAGACATATGGGCCTTCAGCATCAGTTTAAAATCTTGAACTACTAAATCCTTTCATTCATAGCTGCACTTTTTGGAGAGTGATAGTTTCGGTATTTGATATATAAAATAGGATCAAATCTGTCTGCGTATGATGTGTTAAACAAAACAACAACAACAAAAAAACTGTGTGTGACAAGGTGACAGACCTCGATCGAGAAGAATGATGTGTGTTTCATCGTAAAGTCCCAGGAGTGTGTGCTGCCACCTGGGAGAGTCAAAGCTCTGAGAAATAGAAACATGTCCTCTGGGAAGCAAAGTGTGTCAGAGTGTTGTTGTGTGTGAGAGTCAGATAAATGAGCTGGAGTGTGATTTGAAAAACAGGATGTTGGGGTTAGACTGCGCGGTGCGTGCACACTTCAGCCGATGGACTCGTCTCAACCTGCTTTTGTTTTTCAGCTGAAAGGTGCTTCATTAAGAAGGAAAGAGAAGAGAAATCGTGTACAAAACAGGAGCTACATGCAGGTTTTTAGCAGCTTGGAGGCGTGTCGGTTTGTGAAAGGTGCTGTCATTTATCTGGTTTCCAATCCAGAGGAGACATTAGGTCTCTCCGCATGATGAAAAGAAAGCTGAAGTTATATCATTTTGGTTGCTTTGAACCAATCCGTCCATCCATTTTCTGCCATTTATCCGGTCCGGGTCGTGATGGGAGCAGGCTAAGTAAAGTAGCCAAGATATAAGTCTCCCTACTTCCCCCACCTCCTCCTTGGTGATTTTCCCAGGACCAAAGGGACATCTTATCTCTCCAGGCCTTCTCCCAGTTGGACTAAAACCTCCACACTGTGGGAAGACATCCGGGGGCTCAACTGGCTCTTTTCAATGCGAAGAAGCAGCAGTTATACACGGATCCGGATCTGAATGTCTGAGCTTAAGGAAACTCTGCAAAGGAAACTCATTTCGGTTGTTGAACAGGTATCCTCGACAGTTTTGTAAAGATTAGAATATAGATCGTCTCCGAAATTGAGGGGTTTGCTGTAATGCTTGGCTCCATCTTCACCACAACAATTGTGACGTCAACATACCTGACTAATGATCTTTCTGCCCGCGTTCCTCAAACCGATCCGTCCCCAGATGCCGTTCTTTAATTCTTTAATCGCTGCCAATCTGCCATTCGGACCTACTACTGTACAATCATACACTTCCAATTGATCTCTCCTTATTGAACTGGCTTAAAAACTTCCATTGACCAGACTCTGAACATTACTGTACAACTGATATATATTTTTCACCCGAGCTAGTTAGCTATCTCCTTACTAGAAGACAACTCTCGTTAAGCAACAGGCACGTCAGCCATTTGTTGTATCGTGTTAGACTGAATAAAGATGTTTTTATGCTCCTTCTCGTGTCCTCAATCAAACACCCAGTAGCAACCCAATCGGCAACCAGTCTGGTTGGAATCTGAAGGTCGCTGTGTCTGACAAAGATATCTGCAGTCAAACACCTGAGCTGATGTGACTCAGGGGGTCTCTCCAGGTGAAGACCTCACCCAGTAAAACCCCACTGGCAGGATTTACAACCCTGCAGTTCTGACAGTACACCATCTTTCTGCGGATGCTCAGCTGACTGAAGCCCAACCAGGCAGTCAGGCGGTCGCAGCGCCGTCGGCGTTGCACCTCGGGCTCGTTCAGTAAACCTTGACCTACTTTTTTCTAGGTCAAGGTACTGGATTCAGTTTTTCTTTCCACGGCTCCTGCTGTTTGTTTTTTTTTTTTTAAATCTCGACTCATGGCATGATTTCAACTTGTTGTTCGCCAGTATCCATGGAGATACAGGCACGCTGAAGTGTTAGAGGAAGAGATATTAGTGACGATAATGTTGTATACCACAGTCTTAAAGCTGCCTGTGTTCATCCAGCTACCCAGTTTGTGTAACTCTTACTCATATAAGCTTTAGTCATGTAAGCTTTTCATAGATGTTGTGGAAAAACAACAATTTTTTTGGGTTATTTATTCTCAATCTTGAAAGCTTACTCATTTTCAATTTATTTATCCTGGAAAGCTTATGAAATCCCTGTGTGTAGATTTAAATACTGTATCCATGTGTGTCATCACAGGGATGACTAATATGTTTTGCAGGTACATGGCTTTCATCTGCCAACAGCTACACTCCCACTCACAGCTTATTGTCTTTTTGTGTGTTTGTAATTTTGCATTTCTATAAATGGACATAAAGGCCATCAGGAGATTTAAAGCTTTCCCCTCTGCTGCAAAACAGTGTTACAGAACAGACCCGGTAGCACAATTTCTTCAATTAGGATTATTTACAGGTTGGTTCTTTAGTAAACGATCTGCTTTTATGACCTGTATGAGTGTGAGGAGACACTGGGGAGATGGAAGAAAGATATAAATGATATGGATAACACTTTACAGTGAGGGTACATTAATTAATTACGCTTTTATGAAGGGAGACATGTTTTCAACTTTACAATAAGGGTCGCAGAGGCATTCATTAATGGCCAGTTATGATTAAATAATGCTTACAGAGTATAACATGCACAATAATTTAAAGGTTAGGCTATAAGTGAAGGAACGTCTACATGAAGATAAAGGAACAAGCAAGTTTTCTCTTAATGAAATGGCTTAGCTGTGAACTTCATGACATACATGTTAATTAACACCAACCATTTACTAATATTAGTTGGTACATTAATTAAGATGTAAATCCTTAATACATGTTAACAAGAGACAGTTACTTAATGCTTAATTAACTGTTAGTTAATGCTTATTACTGCATCAACTAATGTTAATTAAAATAAAGTGTCACCATGATATGCAACAGGTTGTGCCTTTGAGACAGACTTTCTTTTTGGGAAAGTAGAGGAAAAAAAAGGCAGTTTGGTGTTGCTAAGTGACAGCAGGAGACACTCGCATGTACTATTTAATGATTTAAAAAGACTGAATGACTTAATTTATTGGAATTAATCTATAATAAACATCAGAAAGTTAATTCATGTTTTCTTTGTGCACAGAGGGGAGGAAGTGGTGACTAGATTCATCTATTGGTGTTAAATTTTGAGCAGAGATTTTCAAGATTTTCAGATTTAATAGAACATGTTGGCTTTTAAAGGCACCTTGCATTAAAAACTGAACACTAACATTTTATGTAGCTCCTGGTCTGAGCCTCTTTCTATTTTACTGTTCGAAGCCGTCTCCATTTCCCACCAAAACATTTGAGTCGTTGATTTTTTTCCCCCAACCATACACAAATGATAATGATATGGACACAGACTAACACCTAGACCTAAACATGGAAGCCAAACGATATACAGAAAACCTAATTTGTGGTGATACAGAGCAACATCTTGGCTTTATGCTGAATTCAGGTGAAGTTATTTCATCTCAGGAGCGTCCACACATTATTCCAAGACGGTACTCTTGTAGTTGCATCATTTAAAAAGCCTAAATGAACTAATTTTACTGTGTTAACATGAACAAGTTAAACCAGATACAAGCAATCTGTGTATAACTCCTTTTAATTCTCTTTAGCAGAATAGATTGTATTAGTGTTAATATGGGATTCTATTTAACAACGCGTCTTTAGTTCTTTTCATCAAGTGGGAGATACTGTCGCTGTTAGAAATTCCTGATATCTCTGACTCAACATTACAACTCGGAGGCTGACATATATGTGATAACACAGCATGACTCAGGCTACTAAATGTGAAGACTAGTTTCCAACAACTGTGCTAATGCTTAAGAAAGCTTGAGTAGTAAGGCCTTAATTCAAATAGTTCAAAAAATATAATATCTGCCTGTACTAACACATTTTCTTGACCTGAAATCTCATGGAGGCAGCAGTAAATTTCTTTCATTTTGTAAGGATGAATCCCAGGTTAAAAGAAACAGGAAGAGAGGCAGCGAAGTGAAGTATTTCAAAACTCCAGCCTGCTCTTATCAGAACTTCACCTTAGATCCTTCAGGGTCAATTAACCTCCTTAGAAACTCTTTCTGACCGATCCTCAGCGGTTCCCAACTCAGAGCCCTGCAGGTTTCCATCCTGGCAGCAGGTTAATTACATTCACCTAGCGTCCCAGGTGTAAATCAGTCCCCGATTTACAGCAGGAGTGAAACCCTGAAGGGTTCAAGGATCAGAGAGGTGGAGGAGGAGAAGGAGGAGGAGGAGAAGGAGGAGGAATCGCGACTGTTCTGGCTTGTGACCCATTAAAACAGTGTTGCCTGCTCGCCGCCTCTGGCACAGACTGTTGGTTGAAATCAATGCAATTTTTGTCAGCTTTATAAAAACTAAAAATGACCTTTTTTTTTGGTGTTGATCCCAGTCTGAGAGGAGGCAGAGGATGGGTTCACAAAAGTTCAACTCTGTCTTAAAACAACAGTCAGGAGCCCAAATGAACATTGATAGTGTTTTTCTTGCTGTAATCATTCCTGCTGTTCATACTGACCATTAGAAGATCCCTTCATAATGCACTTACAATGGAAGTGATGGGGGACACAATCCACAGTATGAAGCTTCAGCGTCCAAATGAGTCAAATCAAGTAGATATCTTTCAACGTTACAGTCTTTTTAGTGCCAAAGTCCCTCTTTTTGTTACTATACTTCCACCACAGCTCAACAGGGAAACACTGTCTGAGGAAACACAAAGAGGGAATTTGAATCTAAAAAGACTGTAAATGTGGCAGATATCCACTTGATATGACTAACTCAGACTGCTGAAGCCTCATATAAGCTTCACATCAACTTTTAAATGCATTTTTGCACTAAATGACTGTGTGGACACACTGTGGATTTTGTCCCCCATCACTTACATTAAAGCACATTTGAAGGGGATCTTTTAATAGCCAGTATGAACAGGAGGAATGATTACAGCGAGGAAAACCTCTTTCACTGTTCATATGGACACCTGACTGCTGTTTTAAGACATGCTTGAAAAATTATGAACTTATCCTTTAACATTTTACAAGAAAAGACACAAAAAAATGAAAGAAAAAATCATAAAATTGAACCCGAACAGACGAGTAGAGACTATCACAATAATAGGACATAAACATGACAATACATTTGTCCATTAAGTTATTTTGTTACCCAATAAAAAGACTCACAATAAAACACATTATTTGTTTCTGCAGTCTCCATATTAACGCTGGTAGGCATGAAGGCTTTTGCACATATGTATACAAGCAAGTGAATACAATCATGCACAGAGTAGCTTGTGGTCCGGAAAGACTGTAGAGATGATTTCTGCCTTCGAGACATTAGTGAACTTCTCAAACACCAGCAGAGGTCAGAGAGAGAGAGAGAGAGAGAGAGAGAGAGAGAGAGAGAGAGAGAGAGAGAGAGAGAGAGAGATCGAGAGATCGAGATCATCTCCATTTGGTCTCTGATTCCACCTGTTAAATATTTAATGGTGAAGTGAAGAGAGTCAAACCCAAGCTTTGAGGATCTTTTCCCTCTCTGTTCTTGCCTCTTCTCTCTTTTTTACACTTCTCTCCCCCTCCTCCATCATCTTCAACCTCCCATTTGCTCGTTATTGCTTCCCTCCTTCCGCTTTCCGCTGAATCTTTGATCATTTTCCTCCCTTGTTCCTTGCTTGTTGACCTCTTGCCTTTCCTCCGGGTTTCAGCGGAGCGCAAACGCTGCTCATTCAGTTTCCATCAAGCACTCACACGCTCAAACTTGAGTTACTGCATGTCTGATGATTTTTATTCATCTCAGTCATTACTTAACCCTTGATACTGAACCGTAGATCTTAATTCTTAATTTAAAGACATTTTAGGCTGTTTGAAAAACCTGAAATTTGTTCCCAGAAAAATGTATTTATATAAAAATAAATAAGATACAACCAGACCAGTTTTCTGTGGATGCTGTTTAATTTTGAGCAAGGATGCAGTCTGTAATTCAGGCTGCTAGAATCACTATTTTTACATTAACATCTTGCCTTGCACTACTTTTTTTTTTACCTCTTGACCAAGGAGATGTTATGCCTCGAATTTTAACAGGCCTACTCTATTTATCTCCAAGATTTCCACCCTTTGAGATGTCAATTTATTACGTGGATTGGTTTCAGCTGAAGATAAGACACCAAATGCAAATTCTGACCATAAATAAAGGCCAAAACTTACAATTCCCAATTGAAATTTTTACAAAAAAAGTGCAGTTTTCATTAGAGATCGGAGCTGTTTTTTTTTACCTTTCTTCTTCTTACCAGATGTTTTCTGTGATAAAATCTCAGACTTAGCTTTAAATGCAAAGGACTTGAAAGACACTGACACTTAACACCTCTTTAAACAAGTCTCTGCAACAGCCTGCCCATGTAGCTGACACAAATAATAATGTCAGACATTTCCAATAAAAAAAAGGGGGGATAAGCTGTTGAATGAGAGCGGAAATCAAACAGAAATTTCTTGTGACAGGCTAATCAATCACTGTGCTGCCTGCTGGAGGGATAAAACTGCTTTGTCACCTGGCTTTTTAGCCTCTGCACCGTGTGCTTAACCTTAACACAAAGATAAACCTGGCTGATCCTGATTGTAAAGCTAACTCCAGTTTCTAAAACTTCTTTACTAATCTCTTATGGGAGCAAGAACCAACCAACTTCCTCACTTGAGAGTGTTTTTTTCCGTTCTTGTGAGAGCATTTGGTCCCCAGAAGTGTAGAAATACAAGAAGGCACACACGAGGAGACAAATATCTGCAGGCTGGTTTGTCTTTTGCCGTCTACTCCTCCATCTTCATTTGTGTTTTTTTTCCCATTTCCCTCCCTCCTGTTATCTTCATTATTTTTAGATGGGATAATTGACACAGTGTGTGTGTGTTGGTGGGGTTTGTGTCTTCAGGGCTTTCTCTGTGACACCTATCAGTTTGCATCCAGTCACTTGGCAGCAGGAAAGGCCAGCGGGTTACTGATCTGCTCGATTGTCTCGCTTCATTGTCCTCTGAAGGGATTTCATGATGGAGCCTCGGTCCGGTTCATTCTCCGATGACACGCAGAGCTATAATCCCATAATTTATTTCCACGGGATATTTTAATACTAGATATCACAGAAGAGCTCTTAGTCCCTGAAGTGATACTGTAGGAATAGTAGAGTGACATCATCAGAGGTAAAAATACCACAAAGTACAAGACACAGACACACTGTAAGTCCCTGTGGGAATATTACAATGCAATGCAAATATGAAGCTGCTTTTGCTGCAGGCAAAATAAAATAATCAGTGTGCTGCTGTTTACAATATCAGAGATAAAAGTACCATAAATAGGTAAAGTTTAAAATTTGGCATTAGAGACACATGATTCAGTGATTTTCAGTTGTGTTAAGGCAAGTGAAGCATCATTTGTCTGCTAATTAAACCACATACACGCTTTTTTAGTTTAATGAATGACTGGACTAATGACTGATTTCAAGTTTTAAATTGCTTTCATTTCTTGTAGCAGCTTTAATTAATTGGATACTCATAATGTGACTGTATATTTGTTAGACTATGCTTTGCGGTATGCTTATTCCCTGCGGTAGGGGTGTGTTTTGTTTGCTGTACTCGGAGTTTTGCAGTAGTTTTGTTTTATGGTTTTAAATTTCCTCAATCACAGTAGCTCCAGAGTTCCAGCACAATGGACAGCAATGCAGACTCATTGCTTTGATTTTCAAAACCATGGATAGTGCTAAAGACATGGACGAGACGCTTTAATATTTGAGTTAATTAACTCTTACATAATGTTGTTTTTTTTTACATTTGAGAGCAGTAAAAACACCCTGAACACCTTTATTTTAGCTTGAAATATAATAACTTTTTTCCAAAGTGACCCAGAATATACAAAAATGCAAATATCTCAACTTTATCTTTGTGCAGCTGACACACAGGAGGGTGTTCAGGGTTACATTTGACTTGTATTCATGCAAAAAGTCAGAAATTAGCTGAGGTGTTTATCAATTAGTTTTCACTTTTAATTTGTGCGTTGTATTGGTGGAAAAAAACGTAAAACTGCTGCATACTGACTGTTCTGAGTGATTTGATTTACACATTAGAGTTAAGCACCACTATGAAGCCATACTATGTGTACAGTGTGTCAATTTACGGCTCACTATAGACTAATGTATCGAGTGTTGTTTATGGAGTAGTGAGTCAGTGATTGAGGGAGTGACACAGCCCGTTTTTCACATCTGTGATAAGCGCTGTTGTCACATTTGCACTTCAGCACCACGGACAGCGCCACAGATGCAGAGAGAGATAGGTTGGATTTTCAGCACCATGGACAGCGCTGCTTCCATTTAGTTAGATGGACAGATAGCTCTGACCAAAATAGTGAAAACACATGTCAACATTAGACTTCCAAACCGGAAGTTTGCCTTACTAAGAAAATAAAAGCCTCCAACATAAACTATTACACTTGAATTTTAATTATTATGGAGTGAATCTAAAATATGACACGTTTCCAACTGGTGGTTTGTACACTGGCAACACAAAATATACATTTCACTAAAGATCCAGATTATTGTATTGTCTGTTTCCAGCTGTGTTTGAAGCTGTTTTCTCTCTGCTTCCTCCTGCAGACCACAAACATGCAGCTTAGGTTAATTAGTGACTCTAAATTGCCCGTAGGTGTGAATGTTAGTGTCTGTCTCTATACTATATGTTAGCCCTGTCATTGACTGGCGACCTGTCCAGGGTGTAGCCCGCCTCTCGCCCTATGTCAGCTGAGATTGGCTCCAGCTTGACCCTCTAGAGGATAAGCAGTAAAGAAAATGGATGGATGGATGCTATATTTGAAGCTGCACCCAGAGCTTACATACAGCCTTAGGATTATCATTATACTAGCAGAAAGGGGACAAAAACTACTTAGCTTGTATTGTGAACATGTTTTACTTTGAAAGCCTTACCCAGAAGTCCTTGCTGTCACGACTGCAGCCAGCTTGCTGCTGCTGCTGCTGCTGCTAAATTGACTCGCCGACACAGGTTTGGATGTTATTGCCGGGAGCGCCGCTGGAAGAAAGACTCTGGCTCCAGCACAATGACAGCTTCCAAAGATCCGACTAAGAAGAAACCGAAAGAGGCGCAGCAGGATGAGGTACACACACAATTTCAATTACAATGTTCATTCAGCGGAGAGAAATCTGTAGTGCGTGTGTGGACAGGCGCTACACTCATCCTATGACTCAGTTCATGTGGATGGACTGGATGGGAAAACTATGGTCAAACATGCGCTTGGAAGACTATTATAGGGAGATTATCTCCATACAAAAACACAACAAAGTATAGTGAGATAAAGGCTACAACTCACATAGTGACAGTGATTATTGCGCCAGATGTAATGATTTTATTTCAGATTTGTGCGACTTCATGTTGCATGCATGCAACATTGATTGTGACTTGATTTAAGGGACATGACTGTAGACTTATTTTTGCTTTGTGAACGCAATTAATGTGCAAACTGTATATGAGAATTACGGAAACTACTCAGTCTTTCTGACACAGGCTACAGTCTATAGAAGTGACTGTAAGTGCAGCCGTTGCTGTGACATCTAATGGTGGATTTCTCATTTCAGAGGACAAATCTTTGTTATAGTGAGTGAGTTTTCTTATCTGAACTGTCCCTGCGAACAGCATTTAGTCGGAGTGTCAGCAGGTGTCACTTTATCGATCCAAAGTTGTGATTTTTGTCTTCACGAGGTCAGATTTTGATTCAGTTTTTCTTTTTTGTTTGAAGATGGTGTTGTGTGTGTGTGAGTGTGTTTGAGCAGGTGTGAGAAGGGAAGGTGTATAATCTTGTGTTGCATAATAGACTCTCAGATAAAGTCATTATCACAGAGGAGGAAATATTGCCTTCCCCTCTTCAGCTCTTGCTCGTTGACAAAGTGTGAATATAATGACTCAGAGTGTAAGAAACAAAAGACAACAAATGGTTTAGCACATTACTACACATACATACAGCTATAGTAGTAGCATTAACAGTGTAATATGACGTAATGCTGCGAAGAAATCGGATAAAAGTCAAAAAGAGGAGTCAGATTTGGACAAAGCTTGGTGCAGTTTTATGTTGTTCTGCTGATTTGTCCTCAGGCTGTACAGTTACATGCTCTCACACATTTTTGCTGCTTGCATGGTCGTGTCAGCTTTTCCCCCCTCTGGAGTAAATATTGAATTTTGTTGTGGTCTGAGAGTTTACTGTATGTACTCAGGGACAGTCATTAAGATTAAGATCTCTCACATATGAGATCACAATAAAGACAAACAGTCATGACACATGCAGACGCCTTAATTAAAACAATCATACACTTTATTAGGAATATTAACAAGTAAAGAATCAGTGTCTCTAACTTAAAATGGTATCGCATAGTAACAGAAACCAGTCTACCCCAGTTCAGGGAGTACATGAAACTCTTAGGTTTTATTCTAGTAAATAATTTGGTTCCTGGTTGTCTCTTTTGGGAGATTTAACGCATACAGTCTCAGTAACCTGTCTCAATTTCATTTTCTGGCTGCAGATAATCTACCGCTCGTTGTTGTCTGGTCGGGGATAAATAGCATTTAATTTAAGATTATAGTCATGCTAGAGTAGCAGCCAGACTGAAATATCTCAACTATGAGATGGATTGAAGTGAAATTTGGTGCAGATATCCACGGTAGGATGAATCCTGCCGAAGTTGGTGACGCTGTGACGTTTCCTTGTGCCGCCGTGAGGCCGACATGTTTGGCTTTTAGTGAAATATCTTAACAACTATGACACGGATTGCTATGACATTTGGCGAGATATCCATGGTACCAAGAAGATGAAATTTAATGACTCTGGTGTGATGAAAACATGTCAGCATGTCTTGTAGTAGTAGATGTCCAGCGGTTAATGTACTTTTCTGCCTTTGGCTGTATTAGTTGGGTTATTTGGTTGTGAGGGCAGTGCTGAAAGTGTTAGAATTAATAGAGTTTTATTGCTCTTTTTGGATCCTAAATAAAAGTGGAAATCGGCAAAATCATTTCTGCAGCCACTGTTTGTTTTGTTCTTTCAAATCTCAGTGTGCAGGGTTTCAGCTGCAATTCCTCATAGTCCTGGTTTGTCAGGGGGCTTCACACTTCACTACTGTTTAGGAAAATTGATTCAGGTGTTCAGGTTTGGCACAGAAAGTCCTCCTTTCTTCGTCTTAAAGATAATTACAGCTAGGTTAAAGTTGTTTTAGTCCTAAATATGTACAGTACAGCTATGTGTTCTCAGTAGAATCCAGTAAAAACTTGTTTGGGTTCCCTCGATATTTTGCTTGGAAAATCATGATCTTGGCCTCTAGATTCAGTCTGTTGCTCTCTATCTGTTTCACAAACACACACTCGTAAACACAGACACACACACATCCTTGAATTCCTTGCTTGCCTTACTTTCCACTGAAGTGCATCTGATCAACAGACTGTTGCAATGAACTGTGTCTGCTAAAGCTCCCCCCCCCCCCCCCCTCTCTCCCTCTCTCTCTCTCTCACACACACACACACACACACACACACACAGGGAACATGCAGCGAATTAGCTCAGAGATGTTGAACTAATACTCAGAGAGCAGTCGATGGCCCAGTGGTGTGCAAAGAATGCTCTACCCACTGCTGAATGTGTGTGTGCACGTGTGTGTGTGTGTGTGTGTGTGCGTGTGTGAATTAGCTTCTACTGCTTCATTAATTAAACAGTTTCCACCTCACTGACAGTACATGTGATACAGATTCTTCTGGACACATTTGTGCCTCTGATCTTCATTGTGAAACAGATTTATTCAAAATGGTTTCATGGTTATAAACCTTCAGTTATACTAAAATCAATAATGCATTCAAGAGGATTTACTGTAAGTTAACACAAAAGTTATTACATTGTCATCAATTTATAAACTATATATTGTTTTAATTTTGTACAATAAATCATTTTGTAATATATATTGTAATAAAGCTATTGATTCTTGACTAATCAAATGAGATATTCACATGAAGCTAGCTGATTGACTTGATTTTTCATTAAATTTTTCTAAATTTGAGCTGAAATAGTCGATTGATTTATTGGTCGATTGCTGTCTTATATGACAGTAAAGTACGAGGAGAGACAAAAATCCAGCGAGGAGTATTTCGTCATCAAGAATATCATTATCGCTGAAATATCGTGATATTATTTTAGGGCCATATGGCTCATCCCTACTCACAAGTCATTTTTTGCAAGTCCACGATTGTTCAGGAGTCTCAAATCTTGAGTCCAAATCGACTCAGGGCGACTCGAGTCCCCATCTTTATGTCTGACTCTGCGAAAACTTGCAAGTTTTGCGCGTGACACGAGTGTGAACAAAAACACCCGAACGAAACAACG
The DNA here is from genome assembly GCA_038419695.1 of Scomberomorus guttatus. NCBI lineage: Eukaryota > Metazoa > Chordata > Actinopteri > Scombriformes > Scombridae > Scomberomorus > Scomberomorus guttatus. Next base: position 14,630,743 of record CM076468.1, on the reverse strand, counting down.
TATTGATGGATTTGATTCACAGCAAGCGTCAGTTTTCAAGCAGGATAGTTACATGTTTAAAAACTAGTGACACAATTAAAGCTTTTTATGTTTTACTTGTCTGGCAGACCAAAAAGCTGCTGGACATCAAGATTCATTAATTCATTCAACCATTTTTCTACAACTACAAACAGGTCGCGCGCGTTGAGAGCTGAAATGCTACATATTTCTATGATAGAGGCTAAAGGTTTAGACAGAGGAAACCACTGTTGAGCAATCTGACACGTTTGATGTGCGAAAGAGGCTTCACACTGTCTTCCTTGATGTTTCTCTCTGTCTTTCTATCAAGCTCCGAAGAAAGGTGAAGGAGATGCCATTTGACAGCTACCTATTACATTTCCCCACAGTGTCACTGCTGGAAACCTCCGAGCACACATCCACGCCCGTTTCCTTTTTAAAATCCCTCCTTTGCATAATGTTCTCCTCTTTTCTCTCTCTCTTTTTTTAAGTCTTAGAATCAGGTAACTTTCATCATGCTAGCCTGAAGTGAGAATCAAAAAGATCAGTCGGGAGAAATTGTGTAACCCAGTCGTATCTCGGCTGCTGGGTTAAAGATGTCATCACATAAAAAGTTGCAGGTTTTATGTCCAAGACTTTTTAAGCAAAACCTCTGAACTGCTGCAGATGCGAGCTTAAGGCAGAAAATGTAAAAATCTAAAAAAGCTCAGATTACATTTTTCATGTCGTAGCCAAAGGATGGTTTTTTTTTTCCCCTTCTTCTCCGGGAGAAAAAGCTTTACTCTGATGGCCCTTTTTGGTGGATAATCACCGCTCTGTCCAGACAGGATGAGTGAAAGCTGCACAAGAGGCTGTCTCCTTTCACTGTCCAGCTCCTGTGAAGAGCTGGACTGCAAAATTTAAAAAAAAAAAATCAATCTGTCTGGCACCAAGCTAAAGACGAATGCTAACACTTGAATAGAGTGAATTTCAATCTGTATATTCTACATTTTGTATCTTCTATTATATAAAAACATTGAATACTGACTAATATTCTGAAAACAATGCACAATAATGGAAGAAAACAGTCTGACATCACATACTGCTGTATACTTTTGGGGCTTTTTCATCATTCAGCTGGGTGACTTAGTTCCACCTGAGGGAAATCTTAAGTTTAGTTTTAGTTTATTACATTTGTTTGTCAGGGACTATGTGCAAAAAAACCCAAACAGAAACATTCACACAAGAAGAAGAGATGTATTGTACCAGATTTAGCTGCTAGTTATTTTCCAGCTGCAGTCCCTCTGCAGGTAGACACAAAACACTAATGCAATTACTACAAATACAAGTTCAATCCATGCTAAATTCAAACATAGACCCAACAAATCCTCCACACACACACAAACAATGTTGCCTTTTTTTTTTGGTTTGTTGTAAATGTAAATCTGTGTGTCTGCAGGAGTTTGTGGACGTCAGCCCGCCGCAGAGGAACTGGAAGGGCATCGCCATCTCTCTGCTGGTGATCGTGGTGGTCTGCTCACTCATCACCATGTCTGTGGTCGTCCTCACGCCGAGTACGTCAGAGTGCACTTGATGCACTTGATGTCTGTACACATATTCAGAAGATAGATATAAAATGTTTTTGGTAGTTTTTTTACAACACAGTTTCAGATTTCAGGACCTTTCCAAACCATAAGAAATGTTTAACCACTTCATTAGGGGCAATTTTAAAGTATAGAATTATAAAATATACACAGTTTATGGATATTACTTGATTCTGTTGTTGTACTGCACTGTTTTTTTATTATTCATTACTGATATTTTGTTTTTGACGTGTATTTTTTTATTCTACTTAGTTAAATCCCCCATTTGATTTTGGCAAATCCTATTGGTAGGATCCAAAAAGCCACTGTGACAAAACAGCAGATACGCAAGACACAAACTGTCCTGTGAAATATAATGAACAGTAAAAAATGCTGAAGTCCAGGATGTGATTGTGTTATGATCATGTGTGCATTCATTCACAAGTAAGCAGATGAACATGTATATCCTCCCTTAGTTTTACTCCCTCTCTCTGCATTTATCCACCTTTCACCTAAAAATCTCCGTTCAGGCATCATTTTGTTGATTATCTCTCTTCAGTTTTGTCTTTTCCTTACTAATGAATCTCTGTGAATAAATTGGACTTGACTTGAGGTTTTTTTTTTTTTGTGCGTTTTCCCAGCGGAGCTCCCCGGCAGCAGCAAGTCCAGGCTGACTGTGGCGGATCTGCACAAACCAGAGTTCACCGTTCACGACCCCGAGGCCACATGGATTAGCGGTGAGTGCCCCGCTGAGTCTTCACATTAAAGGAAAAATCCACTTTAAATGTACTCCTACACTCATGAGTTTTTACTCTTTTTTTTACTCTTTTCCCCAGAATCAATTTAAGCAGCCTCTAATGAGTGTGAACTGTTTGCCTTCAGCTGTTGTAACTGTACATCTTCTTAGAAAGAACGACACCAACAGTAAAGAAACAGAGGGATAGTTTTTAATTCACCAACCTGTTTTGCATTTTGAACAATTTTCTTGCTGCTGTGGGTGTAAAAATTTGTCTATGTGCCTCTTCCATGATGGATTTTTCCCTGTATGATTGCAGAATATTTATGCAAAATGAAACTGTGACACCAGAGCCCACCATAATTTCCACCACCTGAAGTAGAAAGTTATGTTTAATTAGTTTTCATGGAATAAAAACACCATCCAACAACATCATGGAGCCAGAAACTGTAGCTACAACACCAATAAAGTGAAACAAAAGCAAGAATAGAAATGATAGGCGCAGTAAGAATAAAGTCTCCGACTCCTCTTTGGCAAGATCACACTCCGATGTGTTGGATGTCTGCAGAGAAAGACATGTGGAGGTGACGTTGTTGCACAGGAAGAGAATCTGGAGGTGAGGATGATGTGACACAGTGAGGAAAACGCGACGGTGATGTAATGGAGGAGGAGAGAACGGTGTGACTTTGAGGAAGAGAGTAGGGAGGTGACGTTGTGGGAAAGTTTGAGGGACTGAATGTGTGTTTTTGAAAGCTGATAAGATGTGATTTGGTATTTTTAATCGTACAAGAACAAAGTCTTTAGTCGTCTTTTGTCAGGTGTTGTTTGTAGTTTGTTTCTTGTCACCTACAGGAATTCAAAACTGGATTCAACCTACGTTTATATGAAAAAATATGAAATTTCAGTGTTTCCTACAGAATTTATAGGGTAGAAAGAAAGTCTGTAGTCTCCTTGGACACATAGCAGAGTGTGTACTTGGTCAATTCTTCCCATCATTAAAAACAAACAACCATTTACATCCATCATTTTCAGAGGTATAGACAGCGCTGACTGGTGATCATAAGAGTTTAATAAAAAGCCGGTATTGTCCACATAAATTCATCCAACCCCAGGATGGACATGATCTTCCTACCGGGAGGAGAAATAACAGCTTGGATGAGCTGTGGGTAAAACGTTCAGAGCTCTGTGGGAAGTGCATTAGTGGAAAATGAGAATTTCTCCACCTGAGGTTTCATTACAGACTCCAAACATTTGTCAGCGACGAGAGGCGGCTGGTGATAATTCCATATATATTAAAACCATTTATCCACCGGGGGCATTGTCTCCAGAAGGAGCTGCTAGCTGTGTGCTGTCTGCAGAGTTACAGTGAATTCACCAAGGTCCAAGAAATCCTGAAAATCTCATGAAGAAGGACACAGTGAGGACACAGAGGCTCATACAAAAAAATTCTTTTGTTATTTCTATTTCTGTATTTCAGACACACTCACTTTGTCCTTTGTCCTGTTCCAAAAATGAAAGTCTCATTTGACTTTTGACAGAAAAGTTAATCGAATATATACAGTTGGGACACTTGATCATGATGCATTCAGGGTCGTAGGAAGGTTTTTTTTCAGAAATACTGAGGTTATTAGTTCAAATTCCCCCCACCTGAGAAACCTTTTACTGATTAAATTTAAATCAAAAGTTAAATTAAATTAATTACATTTAAATAATAAAAAATTATAAATAAAATAAAGTTAAATTAAATGAAAAAATAGATAAAATACATTAAATTAGATTGAATTAAATGATGAATAAAATAAAAATAAAAATAAAATGTAATATTTATGATATTGAATTAAAATTACATTATATTAAACCAAATTACATTCAAATTAAATTGCATTGGAAATCAAACTAAAGAAAAAGTTGTGCAAACTGTCATCTCAGGTGTTGGATTGATTGGATTGTTTCGATTTGTTGGTGAGCTGATTGGATTCTTATTAACTCACTCGCCCTAAAAAATATGCTTTTGAAAGTTCACTACTGTTGTATTTTTCTGAAACACTGACCTGATTACATTGACCTCATTACCGGCAGTCCTTTAACTTCTCTCACACACGTTAGGACTGAGATTTTGGAGTTTCTTCTAACTCTATAGGAGCTACTTTTAGTCTCAAGATGTTTTGTGAACACAGCGCCCGATCTCTTGCTTCTTTAAAAATGTCCCCCTGTTATTTAACACTACACTTGAGTGAATAAACACACAAGCTAACTCCTGCTGACCCGCATAGCCGAACACAGATGGCCTCACAGTGTCACGTTGAATCATGAAGATTCACAGACGGTGACGGCCTACAGTGATCCTGGGTCAGATATAATCTCACCCTGTGATAAACCATATTTAAGCAACAACAACAACAACAACAACACAGTTTATTGGTACCAGTGTGCAATAGTCACAGGAAAAAGAGCACAAAATAATAATAAATAAAATCAATAAATGGTAAAAAAAAATTAAAACTTGCTTGCCTGTCACACCAGTTTACATGCAATCTGATAGGCTGATAGGATAGTGCCTGGTTGCCATGTCAACCAGAGAGCTAGCGTGTGATTTTCACTGCAACTTTTGGTTACTTTTAAGTTTTTTCCTTCTTTTACCACTGTAGAAAACATCGGCTACAGTGATTAATGGTTTGGTGATTACGGGTTCGTTGCCGCAGCTGCCGGCATTCAGCTAGATCCTCCACCTATTACATCGCCACCACACCACACAGGCAGGATCTCAGATATCTCTGCTATACTGTAATCCAGTCGAGAGGGAGGCAAACATAGGTGTAGGTGTCCTGCTAATTAAACATTTGTACTATGAAATGGTGAGAAAGTCAAGTAAATTAATATTGAGACACTAGTTTTCTTCTCTGTTGCCATCTTGTTGTCTGCCTTGTCTCTGTTATTCCTGTTCTCGCATGTTTCTTTCTAATTTAGCATGGATTGTGACTAACTACCTTGAGGGACAGCAGACTCTGGCTCATTTACAGTTTTCCCGCTGATCAATGAGCACCATCCTGGTAAACTAAATAACATTCTGGTTGCACCACGGCTCTGTTGCAGTTCAAACGTGCGCTGGAAGCATATTAGGAGCTGTTCTTCAGCAGCCACATTTCTGATAGAGTTTAGAGTCGTGAATACTAATATACATAATAACCACCTGATGTTGTGTTAGATCTTTTATTTCTAATAATTAGAGAACGTTTTGCACTTCTCTTTGAAACTATTATTTATGTTTTATTTTGACTATAGTAAATAGCAGACAACCTACTGTAGAGTCATTTCAGACATTGTCCATTTCTCTTGTTCCCCAAGAACAACCGTTTTGCTGTAGTCAGTGACAAATTAAATACATAAATGCTTTTTGAGTCAATTCCCATTAAATATAGGTGTTTAAATACATTCACAAGTGAATTTTCATGCTCCAGAGACACAAGATGCTCCAGCAAAGATAAACCTGTTGTGTAAAGATAGCGGATATCATGCTATTAGAGATCTTTGTAGCCAGCCAGTTCTCTTCAGTCTGCGTACAAATAACGTCAATATAATGTGACTTTCTTTCATTGTATAAGGTGATTTTTGGTTTATTAGGAGGAGGCGGGTTGGGTGGATGGCTGGATAATCAGCCATAATTCTGTCACGTCGGGCATTTTAAGAGATTTTGTAGCACCACGTCAGGACATTTCTACCGCATTTTATTGTTCTAACCCAAGCCATGATCTTTCCCTAACCCTAACCAAGTGGTTTTTGTGCCTGAACCTAACCAACAACGTTAAATGATACACGAAAAGGTTAAAAATGTGGCGTTAAATTGGCGTAAAGTCGTGTTATTTGTACACAGGTTGTGGGACCCGGTTGTTGTTGCAGCTGTAGCTCAGGTGGTAGAGCAGTTAGCTATTAATCATAGGGATTGTGTAAGTGTCTTTGACCAAGACAATGAAACCCATACTGTGTCCCATGTGTGTGTGTATATGTAGGAGAGATTGTGGACAAATCTTCCAAATGAATGTAAACAGTAAATTGCAGGAAATTCACAGCTCTCCAAGCATTTCTTCTTCTTCTCCTTCGCAGCAGCAGCAGCAGGATGAGTGTTTCTCCCATCACACCCACCCGCTCGAGTTCTCTGACCTTTCTCCTCACCGATCTTGCTCCGGGCCACATCGCCGACACCTCCTCATTACATTTTCTTCCCATGTTACGTAAGATCCACTGCGCTGGAAGTGTCGCAGCACAACCTTGATCCTGATTGTGTCACACAGCAGAGAGCACCATTCCTCCACATCGCATCCGTGCGTTCTGGCTCGTATTCGAGCCCAAATGTGGAGAATTTCAAATGTCTGCGTTGTTTAACTGGCTCCTTGACAGCATGACAGATTGTGTTTGTATCTGAGCTCGGAGAAGAAGAAAGAGTGAGAAAGTAAATAGCAGCTACAGCTGGAAGAGCAGCGACCCAATCAGAGAAAAAATTCTAAATCGCAGCGGTTTTCCTGACAACATGACAGCTAAATGATTGCTTTAATGGTAAATTCAGGAAAGTAGATGACTAAATATATCCATAACACCTTTCTGGAGACTTGCTGGGAGTGACAGAAGGAAGGAAAGAAAGAAAAACACAAAGACAGAGGTGGAGGCAGAGGGAGACAGTGAGAGATGGCCTTTCTGCTCTGGATATGAAGCAGAGATCTATCGCCTGCTGCGTTCTTTCCCTCCACAGGGAGATAATACTAATGACTGGTCGTGTGGCCTGTGGCTTCTCATTATGGGCTTGGGTTGGGATGGCATCTAACACACACACACACACACAGATGTACGTACGAGTGTGCTGGTGACGCTGACCGCGTCCCCAGTTTGAGTCCATCTGGCGGACTTTATAGCATCATCCTTACTCTCTTGCTCCCCCTGTTTCCTGTCAGCTCTCTACTATACACACTCCAATAAAGGCAAATACCTTTAAAAAATACAGATTTTTCCACCACACATGACATATAAGTTGATATAGAGAGGACGCTGTGATTGGAGCTGTGTGTTTGTTTACAAAGCGAACGTTTTACACGGGTTTTTAAAAATGGCAGCTGTTGGTGCTATGGTTTGCTGTGGTTTGGACCAATCGATATACACTTACGTCACTCAAAGTTCCTCTTGGAGCTAAAAAACGTCCCTCAAAACGGCGTTCCAAGAACTACAATCGTTCCCAGTTCCAGCAGTGCGGACACAATAAAAAGGGGGTAGTTCATCCAACAGTTCTTAGAACTATGAAAAAGTTCCTGCAGTCTGAAAGCACCTATTAGGTCTTAATATCATTCAACCAAAAATGAATTACAGCTACGTTTGAGTGACACATGCCATCTAGTGGCCGTAGTAAATATGACCCAGAGCCAATTTTCACATTCGGAGGCGGTGGGTCGGGTGGATGGTATAATCCAACAGTGGACTTTGCCACAGGAGACCTGTGATTATTATTCTAGCCATGACAATGACAGTGGTCTAACTTTAAAGAAGTAGTAACTTTAACCCTAACAAAGTGAACCATGATCTCTCTTTAACCCTAACCAGGTGGTTTTTGTGCCTAAACCGAACCAGACCATAATCACGGTCTGCAAAGCAAATAATAGTAATAATAATAATAGTGTTATTTGTATAGAACTTCATCAAAACAACCCTTGTCTTAGGTGCTATATTGACGCACGCTGGGTACATTTATAACCCAGTGCAAAATAAGAAAACACAGTAAAACAATAAGAATTAAGGATGCATTAACATACAATTACATTAAGGATACAAAAGGATAACATAAAATAATTAAAATAGCATGATATTTTGTGATAGTTTGTTAGTGTGCAATCGGATGCAAGTTAACAAGCTTTCAAAAGACAAAATCTATCATATATGTCAGTAATGAAATGATGGATCAAGTGTACATGTAGAAACATAGTTAGCTGTTAGCTCAGGTCTGACAGAGAGAGGCTGCATTACATCACCTGGGAGAATGAGAAATAACTAGCGCTGTAGTACCACAATAATGAATTTTTCAGCCCAACAGGGTCAGTGGTCCCATTACTTGTTTTGTTGAGATTGATGATGAAGTTGGGAAATTACTGGCTGACATGTTGTGTGGTGTAAATCTAATGTAGACCCGGTGTGATGAGAGCTGGGAGCCCGTGTAGACGAGCACAGTCTGGGTTTGAATTTACTGCTGGGCCTCCTGGAGGTGTTGTGGATGTAATTCAAACACATCTGTGATGGAAATTGCTTCCTCTGCACCCCCCACCCCCCCCCCCACCCCCCAACTCATTTCCTCTTCTCTCCTCTAACAAATCTGAGTCAGGCTCCAATAGTTGCTCACCCTAATTTAATAGCACAAGGGACACTTACATCAGATCCCTTGTAATAGTACTTCAAGAAGCACCAGACTGTTGATAAATTGAGTGAAACAAAGTAAGAGGAAAGGAAAATTCACCATCAGCCTCCTGTACCCTCAGGATGTCAATATCACATACAGACAAAAAAATGAAATAATACCAAAAAATTAATATGTGAGATTGTCCGCTCCTTGAAGTCAGTGCCTGCTAAACAAGAGCTGAATATCATTAAGATCATATTGCATCTCAACCCCATCAGGAAACCAGAGCAAAACAATCAAACACATCAGTGCCCAAATCTTCGTCCTGCCCGCACGAAGCACGTTCTACCAGAGTGAAATGCAGCGTAAACACAGATGAAAGATGAATACAAATAAATATCATCGTCATCAAGCTCTTATCCTGTTGTATTAGATAGATTAGATCCTGAGTACTGGTAGTATAAAGTGTGATGTTATCACAGTTTTCTATGTGTTTGAAGATCTAATGTTGTTACTGACTCAACATTTTCGAACTTCAAAATAGCTGAAAAGGGGATAATAAAGAGGTTTTTTTTTTTTAAAGTGGCAGCAGTGACCACATTGATGCATTTCTTAAAGGGGCAGTCCGCTGATTTTACATGTAAAAGTTACAGGGTGTCCAGTAACACCAGTGCTGCCAACTTTCTAGATTTACTAGATTTGATGACTTTTAAGACCCCTTTAGTGCCTTTTTTTTTTTTTTTTTTTTTTTAAAGGGACAAATTTAACAACTTTTTGGGCAGTCATTATCGCCTTTTTAAAGGGAGAGCCTATTATTTCTCATTGAATGAGAGCTAATGTGGTTGTGGCTCTCTGGACTGACTGAATCAACCAATCACCATCCTTACAAAGATGTGAATGAGTATAAAGTTGAGTAGTTCAAAGCTTAAAGTCCCAGAGCGGCTGCACAAACTGAGTGTAAACTTATATTTCTATTGTGCTTTGTGAAATACTCATAACCAGTTTTTTTCTGTTCTAAACTGGGGATTTTCAACCTTTTTGGCTTGTGAGGCCACAAAATGAAGCAATATCTACTCACAGTTTACGGTAAGAGAGTGGAGAGGAGCTGCAAACATTTCACCAACAGAGTTATTTTTCCTTTTTAGATTTTATTCATTTGCAGGATTTTTAGAGGCCCTGGAGAGGTGAAAGTGTCCACTATTTCACACGACACAAAAGCAAAAATGAGCAAACAAACATTGTGCAAAAGAAACCACGGTTCTCTTGAAACTGTAATTTGGTGCTTTTAATGTTAATCCTTAAAAAGGAAGACAAAACGAGTAGTTACCAGAAAGAAAAGAGCAACCCGGAAGCGTGTTTGATTGACAGGTGATGTCTGGTAGTTGCCATGAACATGCTTAGCACGAGCGATGAACAGAAAATATGTCCCACACTGTCGACTCTGCAGGCTGAGCAGGGGGCAGCTCTGCACTTATTAATGATTTCCTTGCATTATCATCAACATTATGGGTGCTGCACTTATTTTTGATGTTGCCACGGGAACCAATGGAGGTGTTTTCGTTGCTCATATTTATTTTGACATTCCTATATGGCGTGTGGTTATAGGGTCGCTGCTGAAACATATACATACACATATATATATGAGTGAATTATTCATGGAGTCGTTGTTTACATTGTGTGCTCTTAATGTATGCTGAACGTAACGCAGAGCTTGTTTATATCCGATAAGGCGGAGGATGAAGGAAAACATCCTGGTACTTATATAAGACTGTGTGTGTGTGTGTGTGTGTTGCCAATCAAAGCGCATTATGGATGAGTGCTTCACTCTGCTTAGCCTGTCATATATAATTGCTAATGAGGTTTGTACAAACAACATGCTACATCTTTAGCAGTGACCCATATGAATAACAATGAATAATGGAATATGCATGATATTATGTAAAATAAATATAATCATGTGTGACACAAAAAAACAACAGCACATTCCTCTTTTTATTATATTCACAATAAATCCCCCGCAAATCGAAATGCTACTGTCTTCTCAAAGATGCTACATGGCCAAAAGTATGTGGACACCTGAACAGACTCTTCTGGGCAGACCTTCCACCAGATTTTGGGCTTTCTCTTTAGTTGAACTACTCTGATGATTCATCATCATCTGCCGCATTTGGTTCATAAACCATTTTGTTAACTTTGTTTATAAAACAGTGGTTGGTCCATCTTTTCTTGTGTAAATAGATCTATTCCTTCTGCTACAGTTGTTCAATATTCAAATGATCCCTCTCTTTCAGGAGATTGATTGTACCGCGGTGACAGATAGGAAGTTCATATCTTTGAGTTTCATGTTGTAAATATTGTAAATAACTGGATGTGCGGCCTATATGTTGATGTGATGTGTTGATGACCTGTGATCCACACCTTGGTTGAATAGTTCTCAATATCTAGTTATGAACAGAAACCCTTAACAGGTCCATCACTCGAGCACCATAACAGCAGAATGCACACACAAAGATCTCTGCTGTAAACTTCAACCTTTCGCTTCTTTCTGCGACAGCAGGTTTCCCAATTTTCCGGTGGACTGTGGGAAGTAGAGCACCAAATTGATCAGGTGTAGCAGCAGCGCAGAGGTGTTGAAAGTAGGTCTCAAAATCAGCTTCATGCAGATTTGAGGTGGAAAGTGTTTAAAAAAAAAATAGTTTCATTTCATGTCTGATCCCAAAAAAAAAAAAACTGTCCATTAAAAAACCAACAATGTAGCCTCTGATTTTACATGTTCAGTCTCTCGTGCTTTAAATGCAGGCTGAAATTGCCAAAACATAATTGTCTGCACCTTTTCCAACCACATAAAGAGTCAGAAATTGAGTGTGGAGTAATTGCAAAAGTTTAAAGCTGAATTTTGAGACTTTACGGATAATTCCTGTTCAAAAAAAGTAATCATGCTTTTCATACTTTGTTTTCGAAAATGCTGCTTAACCTCACCATCAGCTTCAACTTTATTTTTTCACTCTAACAATGTGAATGCATTTTTTTTTTATAAACTCCTTTATTAATGCACACAGTAATTCAGAAAGCAGAGTCTTCTCATACAGCAGTCAGGGATTGATTGCCTCCCCTGCAATCAGCCACAAATTCACTCGAAATGAGTTTCAGGAGTCCATCAGCGAGGAGAGGGAAGGAGAGGGAAGGAGGCGCAGCTGCTTCTGGTTCAGTTTGATGTCGAGAATGTGAAATAGAGGAGTTTGGTGTCAAGATGAGAAATCAGACGCTTTTGAAAACATTTCTAGCAAGGGCATAAATAAAGGTGATGTAGCCTATAATGGGTTGGTTTAATCAAATGCATATTGATAGCAGTTGTATTCACGCAATGTTGGCAGAATGGGCAGAACAGGAAAACCTCCTTATTGTTCCAACTTGGGAGTATTCGGGCATTATTCCAAGATGCTAACCTTATCATTGCACCCTTTAAACAGCCTAACTTAGCTACTTTTGTTGTGTTATGTATTTGGAGCTATTTGTAGTGAAACCAGACACAAAAGCTCATTTTAAAACTACCTGAATTGATTATTTTTGTGTAAATATTTGATTTTATTTCAATGTAATTGCCAGCTTTGCAGCCTTTTTGCCAGCAGTCTACTCACACTGGTGTAGTTTTCTCTCCAATTGGAGACATTATCAGAAACGTAACATAACACAAGGCAAACACGTTTTTTTTTTTTCAGACTTCTTATAATTACGTCTGAATGATACGACTTGAACGTTATTTAAACGTCTTCTGCAAATGGAAGAGGCTCACTTGCGATATAAGAAAACAGGGCACAGCTGTGAGGACTCCAATCAAGTAATCACAAGTTCAATCACAATCATTATGCCTGAATACGACTAATGAGCACAATTAGTCCCACCTGTTCCACTTCAGCCTTAAAGCCTCATGTTTTTTTCCCTATTTGTGTATATAGTAATTGATCTATGGCTTTATTATTAGGCAAGGTCACTAACAGCACTTCTTTTAATGCCATGGATTTCTATAGTCCCCCATGTGTCAATATGGTTAAAAAAAATGTTGGCATATACAATCATGTGATTAAACATGTTATACAGAAGACCTAAGATGGAGGCTGTACACTATATTTTATGGATATAAAAAGAAAGTTACAATAAATGTACAATTTCATCCCCAAAAATACCAGATAACACAAAAAAGTTATGAATACATCCAGGGTTAAATTTCAGTTGGTCCACAGCTGAGTTTTAACTGTGCAGCAAGTGGGCCTAGTGCTGCCTTTGTGATTCAAATAGTTTTTGAAATGCCTGCTGAAAGTTTTCAGATCTCACGCACACAAAGTGAATTAATGTGACTGTTGTGAAGAGCAGAGCAGGTGAACCCAAACCCAGGAGACTGCAGGCAACAGGAACTTGAAGAATATGTCTTTATTGAGGTCTGAGCACAGGCAGAACAAAGGATCCAATAAGAACTGAACTGAAAACCAGGACTCAAATACAAACTATACTGAGGAGGGGATGAGGTGCAGGTGGAGAGATGGGCGGAGAAGCTCAGGTGAGGGGAATGAGGTAATGAAACAGGAGAACAGGAAAGGAGCTGATAGGCTGGGGGAAACACAAGGAGCAGGACAGATGTGTAGATGGGAAAAGGAGGGAAAGTCAACACAGGAAGGAAAAAAACAGAGCAGAAAACCCCCAAACCCAGAAAACACAACCCTCTTAATAATAAAGTGACATACATCAAAAAGTCTGAGGGCCTCTGGTGGACTGGTCGAGAATGGCAGCTAGAAACATAGAGCCAGACTGTGACAGTGACAGCAGGTCTGGATGGTGCAGCTACGACCTGAATGAGATAAGAGAAATCCAGGACAGCAGTCCAGGAATGTGTGTAGTTAGATGCTTTTTTTTTTGTGTGTTGCTGTGAATTACAAATGTTCCCCAGTGAAGAGACGGCTGGGTTCAGAGCATATGGCTAATGAACTGACAGACTCTGAATCCCAAGTGTAATGGAAATCAGACAAAGGGAGTCGGTGCTTTTTCTTCTTCTGTTTTCAGCTTTCTTATTTGCAAGATAAGAAAATAAAACCCACAGGAATAACACTCATTTTCATATGTTTCACCTCCACTTCTGATTGCCATTTTTAAATTTTCATGCAATGTTAGACAATGAAGTACAATTTATGTTTCTGTTACGTCTTTTAAGAGCAGGGTGTCCATTTCATGACGTGGCCACTGCGAGATGTATATAAAAAATGGAAACGGTTCTCTGAAACATGGGGCACGCTCCTCGCACTATTTTACACTACGCCAGTCTTGCCTGGCAGTCAGACATGACGTCTGCTCCCTAGAGGAGGGACTTCCTCCTGCTATAAAAGCCTGACATAACGTTCTCCTTTAGTCTAAGTAAGCACACGTCTTCCTCAATCCAGGCAAGGAGGGTGGTCTGATGAGAAACCTTCAGTTTCAGAGAACCGCGGTTAATTCCTTAACCCAAAGTTTCAACATTCGTTTTGGTATCTCACCATGGGATATAGAGACTATTGGCAGACAAGCTCACCTTGAAGACTAGTCATTAACACATAGCCAGTTAATTAGGCATATTTGGTACTGAACCCATTCTCAAGACAGAAACACCCTGAAACAGTGCCCAGGATGTAGACCTACAGGGGGTCGCAACCCCTTGCTTTTATAGGCCATGGCAATAGCCCCCATGATCAAACGTGACAAACGTTGCTTTGTAAAAGGTTTTCCCAAATGTGGCGTAGCCCGTGACACAACTGCTCTGATTTCCTGAATCCAGCTGTCTTATCAACATAGGTGCGTAATGTTCGCACCGGGCAGAGCGCATTAAGCCGTTCATGCTCCTGCACGGAGAAGGGACGAGGATAGAAAGCTGACAGCTCAATAGGGCGGTATGATAATGCTGGATTAAAAACCTTGGGCACATACGTGGGATTAGGTTTTAGTAAAACCTTAGAATCCCCCTTTAAAAACTGCATATATGACGGGTTCACTGACAATACATTTTGCAGAGGCCAACGTGAGTAATAAAGCCATTTTAAAGGAGAGCATCTTAAGCTCTACCTGTTGCGTGGTGGGTGTGACAGTGCATCAAACACAATTGATGAATCCCACAGGGCAGTTAAGTTTCTTGCTCCTTACATAAACTGACAAACCTATGTGACGCGCTGATATAGCGGCTAAGTACACTTTGACAGTGGAGAATGCCGAACCTTTATCCAATAGCTCCTGTAGAAATGTCAGGATAACAGGTCTAGGACTCTGGAAAGCCACCACCCCTGCTTTTACGCACCAATCCTCAAACTCATGCCATTTGCCATCATATGCACAATGAGTAGAGGAGGCTCTGGTGCTCTGAATAGTTGCAAGGACACTTTGTGGAAGCCCGGTAGTAGTTAAGTTTAACCTTTCATGGGCCAGGCCCATAGATCCATGTACTCTGGATGAGGATGATGATCTCTAAGTGCACTTGCGAGAGGAGATCACTGTGGAGGAGCAGAGCTGATGGTTGGCTGCACAGCAGCTGAAATATCTTCGCTAGCCAATGTTTCCCCGGCCAGTGGGGGGCCATTAGCATCAGAGCATGACCCCTCTCCCACACCCTGGCAAGAAGGAGTGATCAGCTCTAATGAGGGAAAGGCATACAGGAGGACATGCGGCCACTCGTGCGCTAGCATCCAACCCTATCAGAGCGCTCTGACCAGTCGTAATAAAACAGAGAACACTGAGCGTTCTCCTCTGATGCAAAGAGGTCCATCTCTGCCTGACCGTATTTCTTCCATATTTGAGCCATTGGAGTTTCCAGTTCTTGTAGCGAGGGTTGCTTCTGGACAGTAAATCTGCCCCCAGGTTCAATATGCTTGGCACTTGTGTGGCTCTCAGCAATAATAGGCGAGAGCTGCTACACATAATCAGTCTGTGTGCCAACATGTGCAGATGACGTGAACGCAGCCCCCCTCGTCTGTTCTGACCCGAACATGCTGCTCAGAAAGGGCAGAAAATGTTACAGTGCCAGTGAGACGGCCTGGAGTTCTGGAGCAGTTTATGTGAACCAACTGCATCTGTGAACTCCATGCACCATTTACTGTCCTGCCTTCCTGTGTGGCTTCCCAACCCACTAGAGAGGTATCTGTTGTAATAACTTTCCTTGCCAGGATCTTTCCCATGGCAAAGCCTGTAGTCAGAAAAGCTGTGTGTCTCCAAGGGCGCAGAGCAGGGATGCACGCCAAGACCTGGCGGTGGCAGCGGCGGTGGCCGTGGCATGTTGGGTTCAATGTTGGGTCCAATTTGAGCGACCCATCGCTGAAACAGCCTCATGTATAAGCGACCGAGTGGAATGATTACCAGTGCTGATGCCATCAGCCTCAGCAGCCTGAGACACATTCTGAACTTTAGCATCGCCCCACTGCGAAAAAGTCCCAGACATGCCCGAAAGGCTTTCACCATTTCCGCTGACAGACGTGCTTTGAATGTGACTGAATCTAGAAACAGGCCTATGAATGTGATGTTTTGAGTCAAAATCAAAACACTCTTTCCCCAGTTTATTGTTAAATCCAGGGCCGCCAGATGTGATGTGAGCAGTCTGGTATGTGCCTGAATTTGCTGGGGTGCCACCAGAAGCCAGTCATCTATGTATGTTGCCAAGCACATTCCCCCCCTCCCTGGGGGTGCAATGGCACCCATGGACTTAATGAAAGGCCAACAAGACCACCAGATATATATTTTCTGTGAGGGGGATAAATAGGGATGTGAAGATTGCCTTTTTCAGTCACTGACAACTGGAAGCAATCAGTCAGCCAAAGTCAAGACTTCTGTTTGGGGTGGAGGTGAGATGCCAGCAGAGGTTCGACTAGAGGCAGGTGGGAGAAAACTTTTTTTTCCCATGTTGACCCAGTCCAGCACACCGACTCCCTGGATGTGGTTCTTGGTGGAGGGGGGAATGCACCATAACGGGTTTGCCTCTCTCATCCTGCCTCTTATGTCTGTAAAACATTCTTCATCTTCTTGACCTTTGCTTTCACTAGATAAACCACTTTTTAACCTGTATTCAGTGTTTATCATCTGCCATTCTGTTTTCCCTCCGCAGATTCTGAGGTGGTGTACAGGGACCGCGATGGTCATGTCATCAAGTTTAACTTTGCCTTGAACGAGACGGAGTTGATTCTGAGCAACAGTACATTTGTAAGTGCTCTTTCCTGTTTTTCTCTATCATCCTAACATCATGTTCATCTAAAGTATGTTTATTTTACTACAATGGACGTTGTAGCAAATGAGTGACTTTAAGCAATTTTGCAACAATTTTAGCTGAAGCAAGTAGGTGTTGCACCCCCCCTTTTAGCACAAATATGCTAAAATGAAATAAAATACCAATTTGAAGTGACACACAGTTTTGTATTTAACTCTAATGGCTTAGTAGTCTGCTTCATCTTCTTTTAAGATATATTAAATCACATATTATAAGAACATAGTTTTTCCCTTTTACCCCAAATCTAATATTATTTTACAGCAGAAAATGAAGTTTGGTTTCTGCCACTTCAACCTTAAAATCAATTTCACTTGCAACCGTGCATTACACAGAATGCACTTGAACATATGCTGCAGTACATAAAGATTAATAAAATACATAAAACATGTAGTAAACCTACCACATAAGCTCGTAAGGCTCTGATGCACTGATTGATAGTGGGAACTAAACGTATGTAAAAATGCTCCCTGAAAGTCAAAAGTCAGGGCTACTACTACTACTTCCTCCTCATGATGATGTCAGATTGTTCGCACATGTTCACAAATGGACACCCGGCATGTAGCCTTTGTTGCTAAGGTTGTTTTCATTGTCCACTCACATATTTCGAATTTGATTCAGGTTCGAACATGTATGGATGTATCTAAGAAGTTTCCATTTTGAGTAAAGAACAAGAAAAAGAAGCAAGTGGGTTCCTCGGGAGGGGGGCTAAAGAGACGGCCTGTTTCAGACAGAGGCTGAACTGAGGGGCTGCATAAAGGGCCAGTATAAGATAAATAAGGAGTGTTTGGAGGAGTTAACTGTAAATCATGCAAAGATATTCCTGTAGACCTGGAAATGTGCATGATACTATAATAATGATATTCACAATGCCGCTTTTTAATGAAAGAAAATAGTTATAAGTTGTAGTATATGTAGGCTTCCTAACCTTGCTGCCCGTCAGTCCTCACTATCCAACACTACTCTTTAAAAAAGAGCTGCACTCTTCTTGCTGGTGTGACTGGATCCCCACAGGCTGCAGGGAACATGTCAGGGCTCCTGACAGCAACTCATCAGTGCTTTACCTGCAGAATCAGAATATGATTATGACACGCTAAAGGGGGATTGTGTACCCAGCTGTCTGCACTGTAGGTGAGCTCGGGCTTTAAGGTCGCTAAATCTCCTCACCTCAGCTCACCTCGACTCACCTCTCCGCGCTCACCAGCAGGAATAGCGATTCAGTTTGAAATATCGTTTTAGATTAGTGTTTACCCGCTGATGCTGAATGCAATCAAATCACTGATCACATTTGCTTTGGGATCACATTATCTCTAAAAACCACCCAAAAGACAAATAAACATTTACCATCCTGCAGTCGTTACCTCGAAATTCTTCCAGGAATGTGAAATCATGTCAGTATGTATGATCTGATTATCCCTTTAATGCTGTTTCAGAGTAATCCTGTTAGAAATGCTATTTTTTTAAATCAAAAGCAAGCCAAATTTAGCTGTTTTCTAATTATATATATAATTATAATCCTGTTGTAACCTGCTATTCCACTGAAAATCCACATCTTCTCTCTGTAAAGCACCCTTTTTTTGACAAACATGTTTCTTTGAAGGGTTTTTAAATAAATCTTACACAACAACATTTTTATTCTCTTCTTCCTGCTTTCCTCTTGTTATTTAGCAGGAATTTTGCAGAATTGTTCCACGCTGTTATATCTTAGTAGTTTAAATGGTTGCGTAAGGGAATTTGATGAGCATTTGATGAGAAGCTCGTCAAACTACGCGTGCAAATTTGAAAAGCAGAGCTGGCCTCGTTGTTAGAGTCGCAGGTTTTTGACGCCCCAAAACTGCAGCTGCAGCATCTATGAGCAGCACGCTGAACGCTGCCTCGCTGTATAAAGACATCTACTAAATGCTGCTCAAAAATCCACTTCAGTGCCCTGATTGATTAGTTTTCCCTCGTGCATTCATGTGCTCGGAAAGAGACCGGAGGAGACCCTAAAAACAAAAGCAGATTAAAGTTCCGGGTATTAAGCAAATTAGTTTGAAAATAGTTTGTACTCTTAAAAGGGATGAATTGGTTTCAGCTTTCATTAGTGAGCTCCACGACTAGAAAATAGCTGGATATATGATTCCAGGAAAACAATAAGAGACAGTTTCAGGCACCAAAAGACATATTAGAATATCAAGAACCGAATTGATTTTAAGCCTGACAAATCACTCAGTGAGTCTGGACATTTTCGAAATGTTGTCTATAAAATACCTGTCCTCCTGGAAATGTCAAAACCTGTTGTGATTCCCTCGTGGTTTTATGGCATTTAGTTGGCAGATTAGTTTTTGCTTGCTGCATGTTTCTGGCATTGTCATGTGTCATGTGATGAAAGCTAGAAATATGAACAATGTTTGCTGATACAAAAGGAACAATCAACCTATCAAATATGAAATCACTTTTTTTCCCTCATGTTTTTCCTTTTTTTTTTGTTTAGCTTCATGTAAAACTTGATTCTGCTGCTAACTAATCTTGCTAATTTTAGTCATGCTTGCAGCATCTAGCAGGAGGAATGATTACAGCGAGGAAAACCTCTTTCACTGTTCATATGGACACCTGACTGATGTTTTAGGACACAGGTTCATGATTAAATGCCTGCAAAGCTAATAACATCAGCCACAGCTGTTCTTGGTGCTGTGCACTAATTAGCAAGTAATTGCTTGCTAACATGCTAAACTAAGCTGCAAAATAATATTTCTAAGTAGCTTTTAAATATGTTTGTTCATTTGTATGTTTGTTTCTGTCTGTACTTTATCAACTTATCATTTATTTATTGAGTTATATTTCAGTTACTGGAAAATCAGTGCAGCTTTGACTGGTACTGTATGTCTGCTTCAGGTGTCACTGTGGAATAGAGAAAAGTCTAAAGATGTTATTTGCATGGTTCAACTAATTTTCTTTTTTTCTCATTAGGTGGCTTTCAAGGTGGCGAAGTACTCGCTCTCTGCAGATCTGAAGTACGCCCTCTTTGCCTACGATGTCAAACAGGTGAGTTTTAAATTAAAATGCGTCGTTAGCACAATGCAATAAAACAAAAATCAGCTGGACAGCATCACGGGGGAAAAAACAAAAGATGTTTTTTTTCGATTTGCGTCTCTCTCTTCACAACCACGCAAGCTGTGATTTAGAGTTGTGGATCATCCTCAACGTTATCAGCCGCTCTTTTCGCTTTTGTTTATTTCCTGGCAGGCTGTCATTTACATTGTGCTCCTGTGCAATACCCAAGAGTGCTGTCACTCACTCATCTGCATGCACAAACACACCCACACACACAAGCTCTGGCCCTGAGTCTTCAGGTTTGTGATTTGTGCTTGCTTTTATTTATATTTGCGCTCTTTTGTTCTCTGAAGAGCACTCTTGTGTTTGTTAAAAGCAACAAAATTGGAATTTACTTGAATTGAAACGATCAACTCTGATGCTGTTGGATAATTTGGATAATTTGGAGTCGGAGGCTGGACCGACGCCTGCCTATTGGAATGTGCACCAACTGTTTGTGAAGCACGGCTACTTCGACTACACTGCGCTGCACACACGCACACACACACACACACACACGCACGCACACACACGCACACTGCTTCTGTCTGAAAACAAATTGCACCACCTGCACTGAACAGGTGTGGTATAATTTGTTGTGTTTCTGTTTAGTTTGTCTTTGTGTGCAGTTTTGTGCTTCTTGTGCATCGTCACTTTATCGTCACACACACAGAAGGATTCCTGTGTGTGTGTGCATGTGTGTGTGTGTGTGTGTTAACACTGAATCATCCACCATGAGACTTTCTTCTCTCATCACAGTCAAGGTTTTTCCATTGATTTTTAGATTTGCTTGCAAAAAAAAAGGGATCCAGGATCAGGTTTAGAAAAGCAGCTGGAGGACGGGCGTCTGTGTGTTCGACAGTATATTTTATGATTGTCAGGTCAAAACCATATCATGGTTTTAGGGCCTCTCAATGGAATCGAAGCTTGTTTGATTAAAAAAGAGATGCAGCTGTGCACCTTTTCTCAAAAACACCCTCTGTATATTTAGAAACACTGATTTATTTCAGCATTATTTCACTCCACTTCTTCTCGTCTTCTCTGCATAATGAGGCTTAATTGATTGCACTCCAGTTTTATTTGTTACCGGGGCAACATGAAAAGTCCCTTGAGGTACAAGTAACACCACTGACTGAGATTTTTAGTTGCTCTCAATTGAATTTCTCTGTTCGTGCACCGCCATGCATGAAGGGAAATCAGCTGTGCAGGACGCATATAGCACAGTTCACCTGGCAGTGAAGAAAACAAGTTGAAGGAGGAGACCGAGTCTCTGGGAGCTTGGGCCAAAACAACTTTATTTTAAATTCTAATGGAGATCCAAAAGTTTCTGTACCAAATATGTCAGGCTGAATTTTGGGGAAATGCGTATAAAATAATGCACAGCACATGGGATGGTGCAGCCATAAAACATCCATTCCTGGATGTAAATATTTCACTCAGGGTAAACATCATAGCTTTCATGGAGAGCTGTAACACGATGATACATAATATATATAATACTGCAAGGCAGACCTTTTGCAAAATATATTGTTTTTTAAACCAGAATGGACGGCATGAAATATTCATGGAGGTAGGTCGGTTTGGTGATTGTATAGTTGATCAGCAGTGTAAATATGATCAATTATTAATGAAAAGAACAATTCAAGAGGTGTACAATGAAAACTAATCCCAAAGAGAAGGCATACAGAGACAATAATGCAGCAGGTATACCCTGAGTAAAATTACTCAAAACAATTAATTGATTATCACAACAGTTACCAATTAGTCAGTTGACTAATTGCAGCTCTACTGTCAATCACATTCTTCCATTCTGTATCAAAACATTCAGGGGTAGGGCTGCGTATTGGTATTACAACCGAAATGACCCAGTACCAAGTAATATCGAAACCAATCAATTCAAGTGTTCTTCACTTTAATACGACGTGTGATTGGCCCACTGCCGCAGCAGCCACAACCCATACCGTCTGCGGTGATAATACCTCATTATACAGTCTTGTACACTTATTTAATAAATATTTCAATAATTTGAACACTTTCAAAATGTATTTGTGTAAAAATCACATGGAGGACTGGTGGCATTTAACGCAAACCGAATGCTTCCATTCACATGAAGAAGAAAAAAAAAGGTATCAAATGAAGTACTCTATTGGTATCTGTATCACTTTATGGTACTGGTATTTGTACTGGTATTATAAGAAAAAAACCCTGATGATGTCATAAGGGTTATCTTGGGTATCTTGTAACCAGAGTTACAAATCGAGGCCATTCGAAGGACGTGACAATCTGCAGACAGGGGGGATCTAATCAAAGACACTATCAAGTTGCATTATGGGAAGCTTAATTTCCAGCATTTTGGCTGCTTGACCCATACCGGGGACTAAAAATCAGGATACCTCAGCTTCATGCTGCATCAATTTTTAACATTGGATTTCGATTCTGTCCCTTGCAAGTCCTCCGACTTCATGAAAGTTTAATAATTGAGATCAAATAATTGACACTGCGCAGTAGAAGAATGCACGTGTCCTCATATTAGACTGAAATTTAAAGTGAGACAGTAATTAGACGAGACATTTTACCATAAAAAGATCAAAAAATGTGATTTTTATCAGACGCATTAAGTGAATAAAGTAGTCTTCAGTCATCTTTTTTTTTTTACATAAACCATGTTTTTATTCTATTTTAGTTTCATTTTCTTGCTGCTATTAGTTATTAGCTGCTCCACTGACTCCTCTGCCTTGTTTGGAGAGCTCGAGTGTCATGTTATCTTGATGTTTACTTGACTTAGAGAGGCTCATTTTGCCTCAGGGTATCAGTTATGGATCAATATTTGCATTATGTGATCGTTGCAGATGTACAGATATTCATACACAGCGTCCTACATCGTTTACAACATCTACACGAGGTAAGAAAGTCTTATCTTTTATCGCTGGTTTTCATTCATGGTTTTATAAAGCAACGACTTTTCTGTCATGTTTGGACGCTTTCTTGGATAAAGTCATATCAGCACCTGATGCACGTACATGATGGCATTCAGTAATAGATGGTGGTTGTTAATATATATATATGTGTGTGTTTATGTGTGTTTGAATGTGTATCAGGGAGGTACGGGAGCTGAATCCTCCGGAGGTTCAGAACGCAGTGCTCCAGCACGCAGCTTGGGGAAGACAAGGACAACAGCTGGTGAGGCTGTGTGTGTGTGTGTGTGTGTGTGTGTGTGTGTGTGTGTGTGTGTATGTGTGTGTGTTTATGTGAACCATTCTCTTTATTGCTTCTCCATCTTTTTTCTCTCCTCACTGTGTTTTTATGAATTCATGCCCCCTCGTCTCTCCGGAGGGATTTGATGCAACCATGATCTGCTCTGATGTGATTCTTTCAGTTCTTACAGTACAGGCTCTCCACACTGTGCTGTGACCTCACTCTGACCATTTTTAAGTTACATTAAACATAAAATCATTAGTTAGGATTTCTGCAATTTCTATGTTTCTTTCTAGTTAGTCATCTAGCTACTTATTAATGATTCCAGTAGAAATGTTAATATAAAATAAGCTCCTCAGATTTCTAATCTAATACAGCGGTGTTACTGACACACTGTAACATCTTCCTACAAGGCCGCTGGCAGCTTGGGTTTTATTTTATGAGACAAAAGGTTCATTTTCTGCAATTCTACTAAATCGAAAACAAAAAATCAAACAACTCACCCTTTTGTGATTGTCTCCAGTTTTATTATATGACATCAATCTAATCTAGCAAACTAAAAGACTAATAGGGAAGCTGAAGTGTTTTCTTTGCAGTCACCTGCATTTACATGTTGTGTCTTTTTGGTACATACAGTATCAGTATGACAAAGCTGAGCTGTACTCGCTCCAGGTAAAGTTTCCGCAGCCTGAATGTGGCATAAACTCAAAATGGCTTCTGTGTGATTAATGACTTTTGAGAACAGGGGAATATAAATAAATCCAAAAAGACAAGAAAACAAGAGAAATGCTCACCAGGTGAAAAATGAATGTACGTGGTCTCAGGATATCGGTGAACATGCAGGATGTGTCTGGCTGATCCCGTTTGTATTTGCAAATGCAAATATTAAAACACTGATGGAGGGAAAAAGAACAAACACACACACGTTTGCTGCACGGGGAGATAAACCAGGGGCTTATGAAAAAAACTAAATCTCATCAGGGAGGAAATCAAAAAGAAAAACAAATCAAAAAGACATGCAAAAGCAGCACTGAGTTTGACAGCAGAAAGTAAGTAAAACATGAGGGGAAGAACAGCAGGAGGGCACACAACTAATGGAATAAATAGAATATGGGATCGTGCATGAGCGTGCAGTCAGTACCTTCAGCATCCCTTCCTCCTCTTCAGATCTACATTTTTGAGAATAACATCTACTACCAGTCAGATGTGAGGAGTAACTCCCTGAGAATCACCTCCTCTGGGATGGAGGGCGTCATCTTCAACGGGCTCGCCGACTGGTTGTACGAAGGTGAGTGTGGTCACAACGACTTTGCACCAGGCCTGTAACTGCTGTTGTTCTGGGGATTTTTTTTTTTAAGGGGACATAATATGTTTTTTGTGATTTTCTGTCATTTCTATACTGTTATAATGTCGGATGTCTGTCAAAGTTCCAAAACTTGAGGTGAACGTATGTAAAAATGCTGCCTTGTTTCAAATCTGATTCAGGCTCAAACATGTACGGCTGTTTCCATTTTGAGTAAAAAAAAAAACAAGAAAAAAGTGAAATCCTGCTCCTATAGTTTGTTTACATAGCCTCCAGAGCCAGAGGAAGCTTCCTGAAGCTGACCAATCAGAACAGAGCGGGCTCATCAGGACGGGGGCCTTAAAGAGACAGGAGCTAAAACTGCCTGTTTCAGACAGAGGCTGAACTGAGGGGCTGCATAAAGGGCCAGTATAACTTTTAACTGGAAATCATGCAAATATATTCCAGTAGAACCCCAGAATTTACAGTAACCTGGAAATGTACGTTATGTCCCCTTTAAAGGCTGATTATGTTTTTAGACTTAAAGGTGCAGTGTGTAGAATTTAGTGGCATCTAGCAGGACAGACTTGGCAGAAATGAAATACAATATTCATAAGTATGTTTTAATTAGTGTATAATCACCTGAAAATAAGAATCGTTGTGTTTTCGTTACCTTAGAATGAGCCCTTTATATCTACAGAGTGAGCGGGTCCTCTTCCACGGAGCCCGCCATGATGCACTGCACCTTTAATCCTTTTGATTTGTTTTTCAGCATAAAAAATTGATTGTATTTTGTATTTCTCCACCAGAATTATATTCCTGGCAGACATAAATTAACAGTTAAATTAATATGTAAATTTTGAAAATGTAAAACAAACATTATAATATCATAAATGAGTTTGGGAGGAGTTTGGGCTCATGATCCTTTCTGCAAAGTAGTGTGATCCAGTGACCTGTTTCACTAAATCTGCAAGCTGTGATTTGCAACATGAGATTGTTTCCTCTCGCTCATTTTGACTTATTTTACTAATCAAAACAAATGGCATGCTCGTGACTCATTCATGAGCACGTGGGAGCACAGCATGACTTGCAAATGTGTCTGCAGTTTGTGAGCCACAGTAATTAGTGTTTATGCGGCGCAAACACGCAATTTATTGAACTTGTGTATAAATTCCAGTTTCTGAAAGATTTTTTTTGGGCTCAGAGAGAAGTCCTGGGTACAGTTTCAGGGAGCACTGTGTGTCGTTAGTTCAGCTGTTTAAAATGTTTAAAAGATTTGTCTCCTGCGTTAAAAATGCAGCCGAGCCGACGAGACAAACTAAGAAGAGTGGCGATGAAAAATCAACAACGAGCCTCAATCCATTAACCCGCTGGGTAAACAAATTCAGTAATGTGCTGATGGTCTGTGCAGTTTGTACAGAGAGCAGCACATCACAGACACACACTGGGGCAGATGGGGAATATTATAAAATCATTTCTGTTTGTAGATTTGCTGTGAGCTGAGCTGTGTCTTTTCTCTTTATCTATTTGCATTTATTTTAGATTTTACACCATTTGGACGATGTTTTGACAGTGAATGAAAGAGCAGAGTATGTTTTAATTCCTATTTCGCTGATGATATGAGCAACCAGCAATGAAAAATGGAGCAACAACATTTTTTTTTTTTTTAATCTACTTTGGCTGTTATAAATAACAGAAAACAAGTTATTTTTGCCCATTTAATTATCTGTTTGTCGTCTCTTTTTGACCACTTTTTATTAAATTCAACCATATCCAAGCCTGTGTGTAAAGAAAACTAATAAATCAGCAAGAACAAAGAACAGGAGCAGAAGCCCAGAAAATAAAAAAGGAAATAAAAATGAAATAATGGGCAGCATATTACATCATCACCAGCGAGATCATGACTCCAGGCAGTCCTGTTCTTCTGAACCTCATCATTAGCACCTCCTGAGTGTTACACAGTCAAAATAAGGCGAAAAACAGAGAGCAAGAACTAAAGTATTCATACAGAAATGGAGGTCCAAAGGTTTCTGTTTGTGTGTTTTTGCTTCAGAGGAGATTCTGCGCTCACACTTGGCTCACTGGTGGTCGCCTGACGGGGAGAAACTGGCTTTCCTCACCATCAACGACACGCTGGTACCTAACATGGCTCTGCCCCAGTTCACTGGCAGCACCTACCCCAGAGGACTACAGTACCCATATCCGATGGTAAGAATCTGATGGCACTAAAACATTTTGTAGCTGGGTGACAGACAGAACATAACAATCTTCTAACCAACTTCTAATTAATGCTAATTGCCAAAGCTAATTCAAATCATTCATTCTTACAACTTAAATGAAGGGCGTCAAGATCTTACAGTATTCAGCCAGTTTGCTATTTGTGCCAAAACTGAGCGTGATATTACAGCACTGGACGACCTGTTTCTCGAAATACCCTGAAGGTCATTTCACTCAGCAGAATGTAGAGTAGACTTCATTTCACATGGTGCCTTGTGGATTATCAGGTTCACTAATGGATGGCAGGTCAGGTCCTTTCTCTGCGGTTTCAAAGAGAAACTAAACCATCATTCTCCCGCTGCTGAAGGAGAAAAACAGACGCTTTATCTGTTCTGCACCATAATCAGCATCCTGTGTTTGTTGAAGTGTGCTTACCGTACCTATTTGTGCGTGTCCTCGGTGCAAAAAGCCTTTTAAGAGCATCTTTGCAACTGTTTGAGTTGAAATCAAGAAACAAAACCCAGATGGGTCGATGGGGCAGAGAGGAAACGATGAACTTGACCTCAACTAATTTAGTTTTTGTCATACAGGATATTGAATTTTCTGTCAGCTATTGATCAAAAGACTATTTTATTTTAGGGATCTTTAATTTCCCAATAATTTGCTTAGACATTTCCGAGAAAAAACTAAGTACTAATTTGGTACGAGCCTTTCAGTGTCCACTGGAGATTTTTTTAGATTTCTGCAAGGTTGCAGTATTTCACTGAAGACGTGCCAAAATTTTAATCTGGTGCAGTTCAAATTATATCACTATTCAGTGGGAAAAAATCTGCTTCCAAAACACTCACAGAAAATTTGTATAGTCACATAATAACTTTCCCATAAAGATGTGATCTGATTTTGAAGGAGTTTGATCAAATTCTCTCCAATCCTGCCCTGCGTCTGTCTCACAACATCAGGCCGGCCAGACAAACCCTGCAGTCAAGCTGTCTGTGGTCAACCTGTTTGGAGCGACTCACACTCAGGAACTGCTGCCTCCTGAACAGCTCAGGCTCAGGTGACACACACACACACACACACACATATATATATATAAATAAATACAGTACTGGCACACAAGGACACAAAATCCCCAATCTGATTCCTCTCTCTGCTTCTCCTCTGCAGGGATTTCTATGTCCCCATGGTGAAGTGGATCAGTAATACTCACCTCGCTGTGCGGTGGCTCAATCGGGCCCAGAACACTTCGCTGCTGACGGTGTGCGACACCACCATAGGAGTCTGCCATCAGGTGGGTGTTACTGATTTAAACAATGGTGTGACGCGGCGATCTCTGGTCAATTCCCAAGTTCATTTCACGTCAACTGTAGAAATCTAAATACAGAAAACAAGTTCATGTCTGCATTGTCAAGTCTTTACATGCAGTCTCAGGTAAAATAAAGCCTAAGAGAAGACATAAAGCTTAAAGTTAAAGTCACATTGAAAACAATAAGTTTCAGCTGCATGATTATCTCTGGGGGATCTGCCTTTTTGTGACATGTGCAGCAATGGCTGCAGCAGGGTATTAAAGGATATGTTCGCAATTTTCAGGTCTGTCTTAAAACAGACAGTCAGGTGGACAAAGTCCACAGTCCTCGTTTTCAAAGTTTATCTGAAGCCTGACTGTTGTTTTGTGAACACATCCTTGAAGTCTACACATCAGATTCTGAATAAAGTGTAAAATCAGCAGAACAGCAGTCAGCTGTCATGTAATTCTTCATACATCTGGTCACTAGTTAATTGCAAATTTGCAACATCTGATGTCGGATCAGATCAGATCTTAATCGTCCCACAAGAGGAAATTCTTTTTGCAGCAAGGCAGCATATAAAACACAGAACCATGAAAACATAAACTCAGTGAAAACACAGTAAGATTTTAAAAAAAGACAATAAGGATGCATTTTAAACACAAGGGAAACAGTAACAAGAAGACTAAAGATAAGAAACAATCTGTGTGAGGACTCAAGAGGCAGTTTATAATGTGTTAGGATAAATGAAAACCTGTTGCACCTGCTGAGTTTTTGGAAACCTGTTACCTAATTCCTTAAAGAGAGGATGGTCTGGATGTGAAAGGATGATTTTATTTGCTGCCTTAATAATGTTTCCTACTTTGCTCCTGTTTCGCCGACTATAGATGCTTCAGGTTTGCAGCTCAACGTAGAAATCAATCCAGCTTCTCAGAAATCTCCACAGTTATTCAGTTATTCTTCTTTTAATGTCGGAATAACTTCTTGTTCAAAACATGTTACAATTTTCTTCCCCTTTCATTCAGAGACATGAGGACTCTTCGGAGGCATGGCTGCCCAGACAGGTATACAGGCATTATTTAACAAGAATGAAGTACTTCTGCTGACAAACAATCTATAATAAAAACATGAAGCCTTGCCACTGTTTCCATGCATCTCCAGCTACAATATATTATCCCCGTGGCACTATATGTTCCTTTTTTTAGGCAGAATACAGCAGAATTCATTCATGCAAAAGGTATGTCATCTCTGAAGCCTCTGTCTCGCTCCACAGAGACAGGAGCCGTTGTTCTCCAAGGACAGGAGCAGGTTTTTCCTCACTCTGCCGGTGAAACAAGGAGGTCAGGGAGATTTCCAGCACATCACAATGTTCACCAAAAAGGTAACTGGAGGACTCTCTCTTTATCCTCTACAGCTTTCTCCTTCTCATTCTTACATTTTTTTACACATATTGCCCTCAGTGCAGAAACTTGTGTTGAATCTTAAAATCTACCTGGGTTGTTTTTTAATCCTGCAAACTTCTCTTTCCAGTTGCGAAGTGACCAGGATGAGGTTCGCCACTTGACGTCAGGTGACTGGGAGGTGACAAAAATCGTAGCTTATGATGAAAACAACCAAATCATGTAAGTTAGATAAAGAAAGAAAAAAACATATAAAAGAAATGGAGACTTATTTTGTGATATTTCTCTGTTGCTTGTAAGTTATACAATGATAATTGTTGTTGTGTTACATACTCCCATCACCATGGCTACTTCTACTGTGTAAATCTAAGAGAAAAAAATGAAAAGCAGTTAAAAATACATCCAAAATAAATAATACAAGCGTATTTTTTATCCTGTTTGTGATGACCGACTCAGTCTTCTGTCTTATATAGACTTTTTCACTTTTGCTTTTGCTAGACTTTTGCTACTAATTCTGCTCTAATATGTAGAAAGAGAAAAGAAATAATCTTTGTGAGCCGCAGGGTCCATGACTACATAAATCTGTGTGTGTATGGTTGGCCAGCCACAATGTGCAGTGACTAGTAAAGGCAGATGTATAATGGATCTATGACCTTGTCCTACTTTAGCTGCTCTGCTTTCCTCCACACACAGATACTTTCTGAGCACAGAGGACTCTGCACAGCAGAGACATTTATACAGGTAAAATACATGCTGCTGTACAATAAAATAGAATCATATTCTGTGTTTAAAGCCTTTTCATTATTTCTCCAGCTTATTGGTTCTTTGTGCTCAGTACACACACTCAGTCTCACTGTGTTTTCCGTCAGTGTGTCCGCCCTTGGCCTGTTTCCACGACGATGCCTCACCTGCGGACTGAAGGAGGAGTGTACGTTCTTTGACGCCAACGTCAGCCCCGATGCACGCCAAGCCATCCTGCACTGCAAAGGTGAGAAAGAGTCAAAGTGTTAAAGGAACATGCATATTATGGGGAGACTGTGACTGAGTTGGTAAACTTACCTTTTCAGTGACGAGGACATGGACACCAAAATCCTCTGTGTGTACATGCTAATACATCAAATATGAGAAAACGACAGCTTTCATCAGCTTCAGAAGCTGCCTCTTGAGAAATATTTGGCAGATCTTTGCATACATGATTGTACCAACTCACTGTTTGAGCCAGCAATGCCTGAAGAGATTTTTTTTAGCTTTTTCGAGGTTCACATTTGTGGTTTTGAGCAAAATATCTTGACAACTACTGGACTGATTGTCATAAAATTTGGTTCACACGTTCATGTTCCCCTGAGGATGATTGTAATAAACTTTGGCGATCTCTTCTCTGAATCTGTCAGTGAAACATTATGAAAACCTTTTGCAACCTTTTGCCATCTCTGTTTAGTAGCGTCTTTGGAAAATGGAGGACTGTGACTTCCTGTCATTTATATACTGTTATAATGTCAGATATCTATCTGAAACACAGTCAAAGTTCCAAAACTTGAGACAGTATTTAATTCTCGTCCACTGTAGGTCCTGGCGTTCCAGCTGTGCTCCTTCTAAGCTTTGATGATGTGGACTGTAAGTATTCTTTTTTCTATTTAGCACAAAACCATCTTCTGTTTATGGGATATTTATGTGGGCGGGCACATACGCGTTTTCTCATGCCTGCGCTGTGGTCATTAAGCTTCACCGTCTCATTCGTATAAAAAAACATCAGCAGCTGATGGATTTGATGCCGGGTCAAGCTGTGCCAGTAATTTTGACATTATCAAGATGTTTAGTATTGTTTCTTATCACGCTCTAAATGTCTCCTAGTCGCTGCATTTTTTTATAGAACCTAGTGGTCAGTGTTGCTGTGCAGGCCTAAGCTAAGAGAAGGAAATTCATCAGAAAATGTACGAAAATTGAAAAAGATGTGAAAGTGCTGTTTCAAATACTGACACACAGCTACAGGGTGAAAGGGCAAGAATATAAGATATTGAAATACGTTATATTTTAATGGTACATTTATAGGAGCAATGCGTACTATGTGGATTAGCCCTTATGAAATAAAAATGAGGTCATAAACTTGCTTTGCAGTGGCTTCTGGATGAAGTCCTGAATATTTTATTGAATCAGTATGTGAGCTGTTGTGTATTGTCTCTATTTCTGCACGACCTCACATTTCACCTTTGCTGCTTCGCCGAGAGGAAGTGGGATTATATAAGAAGGATTATCAACTTTTGCAACATACTGATTCACATCGGGTAAAGCACGCCGGGGCGGAAAAAACACAGAGAAAATGTGAATTAAAGGTTAAATTACACTTCACAGTACAAGACTCAGTACAAGAAACTATTCTTTTTTTATTCTGTTCTGATGAATTATTTCCCATTTCACAGCGTATTTCATCTTGGAGAACAACCTCCCTCTGCGGTCAGCGATGGAGACTAAAAGGACCGTTCAGACGGACATCCGGAAGATCGCTAATGACAACTTTGGTACAAATTATCTGCACTTAACAGCTGTTTGTGTGTGTGTGTGTGTGTATTGATTCTTTACACATGACACAGAACATAAGATAATTGAGCTGCTTAGAGATACAGGGCGGATAACATGGGAGAGTGTGTGTCTGTCCTCAGTGCTCTTGTCGTTTGCTTGGCTGTCTTCCCGACCTCCTTTTTTTTTTCTCTCTCTCCGTCTCTCGGTCACCTTTCTCTTCAGCTAATGTTTCTCTCTTTACTCACAGAGCTGCCTCTGAAGCTCATCTATCCTCCAGACTTCTCTGAGTCCTACCTCTATGGCCTTCTCCTTATTGTGTAAGCCTGCTACACTTAATTACATTTACATTTTTTTACATTTACATTTGCTGCAGCGCCGTGAACCTCAAAGTCCGTATTCAGTCAGGACAGCTGAAAGTGAGACACTTCACTCCTCTGTACCTGCAAGCTGTGACACTTCTTTTAAAAACCAACAGTACTTATATGTAAAAATAAAAGAATAAAACTTCAAATCTTCAAATCTCCCATAATCCTCGTTCTATGCAAATTAGTAAAAACACACAGTGCAGGGCTGTTCTTCTTTTTCTTTGAGTACAGTCTTCTATGGTATAATAAATGCTAGCATATTAGCATTGAGATGAGCACACAAAGCGACTTCTTTTACTTCACTTACTTCTTTCAAGAGTCATTGTCAGCTGTTGTGGTTGAATTAGGCTGAGGTGCATCATGAGTTGTTTTTTTTTTATAACCACACAGGTCAGGGTGGTTTATTCTGTTAGTAATCAAAAATATCCTTTGGTGTGGGACCGTTCTTCATAGTTTTTGCTGGCTCCCTTTGTTCCAAATAAGATAAATCAGTAGTCAAGGATATTTATACAATGCCGTACTTCCAACTTTGTGGCAACAGTTTCCGTTTGGTCCTTTCCTGTTTCAGGAAAGCACACAAAGCCAGCTCCATAAAAAAAATTGTTTTCTCAGTTTGGTGCGGAAGAACTTGAATCCTGACCTCAACACCATCCAAAACTTTTGAGATAAACTGGAACACCGACTTCGAGCCAGACCTTATCGCCCATCACATCAGTACTGAACCTCACTAACGCACATGTGGCTCAATGGGAGCAAATCTCTGCAGCCAGGTTCCAACATCTGGTGGAAAATCTGAAACCAGAAGAGTGGAAGCTGTTATATCAGCAGATTATTACCCATGGGTTTGGAGTGAGATGTTCGAAAATCACATATGAAGGTGAGAAGGTGAGATTAGGTGTTACAGCAGAACAAGAATAAGCAAACCACCTACAGTGGGTACAAAAAGAACAGAGCAAGCAGGGATAAAAATATAAAAATGTGGAAAACTACCTATGAATCCAAATGAGATGAAATCTATATACAGATCCAAAAAGTAAACAGAAGAGTAGAGAACAAACTGTACAACAAATTGAAATTAGAGGTTATATGCTGTATGTGAGGGTGTCCACATGCATTCAGCTATAGTGCATTTCTAATAGTGTAATTCTGGTCTCACTATCTCTGAGTAAATGTTACTTAGTCCCAGCCTTAAAATGAAAAATTTTGCTTCGTCCTGGCAGCGGCAGTTCTCCAGGCGATCAGGCGGTGACGGAGGAGTTCGGGTTGGACTGGGACTGGGTGCTGGTGGGATCGGAGCAGGTCATTGTGGCGCGGCTCGACGGCAGAGGGTCGGGGTTCAGAGGGGAAAGGTAGACGCACATAAGTTTTCAGTTTTCTTTGATACTAATAACTAATAATTCCTGACCCTTCATCTTTGTCCGTCACTTCACAGGGTTTTGCAGCAGGTCCATCAGAGGCTCGGCACAGTGGACGCAGAGGACCAGATAGCAGCTCTGGAGTATGTAACACATGTCTCTGCACACTTCTGTCCAGTCTGTGTGCATAATTTGTTGTGTCAGCATCTCTGTCTGGGTTTTATTCATTTTGGAAAGACATTGTTTCTCTGTGAGTGAAGTTCATTAGAATGGGCTGCTTCTTGAAATGTTTTGTGGAAAAGCACAAACAGACAGTGAAGGAGGGTTTTACTAATGCGTTATATCATCATGGAAGGAATGGAAAACAAATTTAAAACACAGAAATGAGTGATTATATCGCCAGTTTCTTAAATTGAATTTATACTTTTATCGTTCAACATCCAATTTGTCCCAAAGAAAAACAAAATGCACTTCTGCCTTTTATCTAATGCAGATTTCACTCCCTGATCTTCTTATGAGAGACATTTTCAATTAAAATTAAGAACATTATTGAGAGATTAGGTCATTATTATAATGGTATCCATTTCTTTTAGGACTAATTTAAAGTAAAGGGCTGTTTAAAGTAAGCGTGTGTTTTCCTTACTGTCAACAAATCCCATGAAAAGATTTAAACTAATAATCTATTGATCCTTCAAACACCGTCTGCTGCCAGAAATACTCTAGAGCACCAAATGTGTATTAATCCACCGCTGAAAATAGTCCGCAACAACACTATTTATTTACGTTTGCTTAAAACTACGGTGCCCACCTGGAGCATTTTTACATACGTTCACCTCACGTTTAACATTCAACATCATAACAGTATAAAAATAACAGAAAATCACAAAATCATGTCATGTCCCCTTTACAAAAATTGCACAAAAAGAGTAAAACTGCTGTAATATTGTTCTGCCTTCAGATACACATTTTCTCTGTGATTTAAAATCCCTTTCATGACCTCTTTTTTTCTGGCTTTATATTTTGAAGTTATTGTCACTTACATGTAGTCGAGAAAAGTTGATGATATAATTCGTGCTGAGCGTGTAAGTATAAAAAATAGAGAATGATGGCACACATGGAGAAGGATGATCTGGTTCAAAAAATCCCCTCTACCTCTCCTTTTTTCTTAGTTTTCTCATTTATTTTCCCAGCACCCCTTTTTCACATGATCAGTTCAGGCATCACAGGAGTTTTGTCAGTAATTCCCCATGGCTCTGACCTTTGACCTCAGTACTGTTGGTCACTCGGTTATCTGTGAACTGGAGCTTCTTCCATTAATTCTTTGGATTAGAGCGTCAGCTGAGCGTGCGAAATGGAATCGAATGTGTAAAACGAAACCTTAAAACACAACTTTTCTCTTTTACCCTCTGATGATTTGAAATGTAAAAACAAGTCCACTTGTATTTTGTGTGAAGTGAACATGTTGAAAGGTTTCCTCTGTGTGTCGCAGGTACCTGGTGAAGCTGCCGTTCATTGATCGCACTCGCGTCGGGGTCTTTGGAGAGGTTCGTCTGTCAGCCTGTGAATTAATTAGACCGCTCACCCTGATTTTTCAGCTGACTGAATGAATATATAACGTGTGACTGGATAACTCTGTAATGGCTATGTGGCTGAAATGCTCAATGAGGCTCACTTAAACTGTTTGACAACTCATTACTGTACACATGATGACTAAGTCTGACAGCAACAATATTCATTTAGTAATATTTTTATGGGATTTCTAAGCATAAAAGCATTTCCATATATTTGTTTATTAGTATCCTGCTTTTGACTTTTATCCTCATAGGATATATTGTTTACATACAGTTAGTCAGTTAGTTATTGTGTGAAGAATTGTGAGAATTGGACTTGTATCACACAAAAAGAGACTATATTTCTTTTGTTTTACATATATTTGGGGCTTATCAAAACCTGGATGATGATATTCAGGTTTTGGAAACTAGGACATGTGATCAGGATACTCCAAAAACCTGATAAGTGGGATACAAAAGTGCATGTAAAAGCAGATGTGAAGGATATGCAATTATAACAGGAATAGTTATTTTAATTAAATTCACGCTTTCAGCTGAGTCAGAAGGTCCATATGAGACAAAACATTTTAGTGAATTACTTTAATGGGAGGAAAATGTGCCGTAACTTAGAGTAGTTATAAAACTGTCTAACACACCTGCAGTTCATAAGAAATATTGTAGGTGTAAGTTCTTTAATATCTGGGAGGTTTGAAAAAGGGCTCATAGTCCAAATGAAACTCGTTTAACGCGGCTGAATCTCCCTCCAACAGGACTACGGCGGCTACATCACGCTGATGATGCTGAAGTCGACAGAGAGGCTGATCACGTGTGCAGCGGCTCAGGCTCCTGTCATTGACTGGACCATGTACGGTGAGCAAGAAGTCAAATTAAAACCACCCTGCTCCACCTCGAGCGTCTCCTCTTCTTTAATGCACACTGCAGGGAAATGGAAATATTTATTACTTCTAGTGCTGCCGTGCTGTCGCCCGACGTTTCCTAATTCACAACGTCTTTATCCTACATGATCCTTTTTATATGTATTGTCTGGGTAATGTGACTTTAATTATCCTTACGCTCCGCCGTCGGGAATTCAGGCTTATTGAGTTTTAGGATGAAAAGCTTTCTTCGTTCCTGTAAGCGTCCACCCAGTATTAAGGCGAATGTACAGCTGAGGAGCTGCTGCTGTATATGTGATTATATTTTAATAGACTGAAGTGTTTCTGTAAATCCTCTGGCTCCTGTGTTTCACGCACAGGCAGAACATAATAAGGATTTCGCTCTTTTTGAAACTGTGCATATATGTTTTTCCTAATGCTGTCAACTGCAATCTCTTTCCATATTCAGTTTTATTTCATTTCTGACCTCTCCAACATCTGTTTCCTTACTCCACTCTAACAACATAACCTCTTTGCTTTCTGCTCTTTTCTCTCTTCCAGCTTCGGCGTTCTCGGAGAGATACTTAGGCTCGCCTTCCACTGAGGAGAGCAGATACCAAGTGAGCTGCTTCTGCCGATCGTACATCCGTTGCTCGGCTTGTGTTTATTCATTTTAATGTCCCAAACCATCTTTTCCCGGAGGCAGATGCAAAAACACAGTCTCACCCCTTAACATTAAGAATTGTCTACCTGCAACAACCTTTCATCACATGTTGCATATGTCAGTGTGAGCGATTTTTTCCTCCTCAGTTGTTTAATTTGAATGATTTTTAGAGACCTAAAGAGGTAAAATCATCCAGTTTTTCACAAGAAACAAGCAATGATACGAGAAAAGTAATTAAACATGGCTCTGCTGTTTGGAAGATTTTGGAAACAGAATTATAAGAAAAAAAATCCAGATAACTGTGCATTGACACTAAAAATGTACATATTAAAACACTGTAAATATAACACGCTCCTTGTACAATAGCAGGTGTTTTTGGCTTTAAATACCATTTTAGATTCCTTTTTTGACAAGACAGAGGTCGCACAGCTTTCAAAAGCAGGCCACACACATTTAAATGAAAATGTAACCTGCTTTGGTTCACTTCACAAGCAAAACAGTCCCCTTCTGTTAAAAATAAAGAAGAAAATGTGGC
Organism: Scomberomorus guttatus; assembly: GCA_038419695.1. Lineage (NCBI taxonomy): Eukaryota > Metazoa > Chordata > Actinopteri > Scombriformes > Scombridae > Scomberomorus > Scomberomorus guttatus. The sequence goes on along the minus strand of CM076468.1, from coordinate 14,593,502 downwards.
CACCAGCATTTCAGGCAACGCTCCAAATCTTGTCCTTTGCCACAGCGAGGGAAAGAAAACATACAAACATGAAAAATAGGAAAATGCCAGAGGTGTTGGCAAAAAAAAAAGAGAAAAAAAACCCACAATTGTCCTCCAAGTGAAGGTTGCAGTCAAAGTGTGTTTTTCCTGCTAAGTGGGTTGCTTTTAACTGGGCCAGAGAATGCTATTTTTGTGACTGTCACAGCAGGAGGGGAGGCTGCTTTAAATGACATCCAAAGACAGGAAATGTGGCTCAATCTGATCAGACAATAATCAGCAGGACATCATCACTCATCCCGTCCTCTGAGACTAAACGAGTCAGAGAGGAAGAAATGGGTTATGAAACGGCTGGAATGACACGCTGTCCTCTCGCTGATGTGCAGAGACTGACCGTCTCTAATAGAACAGCTTCCATCCACGCTCCCCCGAGCAATAAATCGAAACGCAATCTGGCTTTTTGTTTGAGAGGAAGAAAATACAAGATATTCTTGAGCTTGATGATGTTTTGTCTCTGCAAATGTGACCACTTCCATGTGCATTTTCATTTCCAGTCAGGCTGCTCCACACTGGAAAGGCCAAGTCGCTTTCAAAATATCCCCCGATGACCTTTTCAAGACCTATTTTCTGCTCACCACGGCGTTGTTTGAGTTTCACAATCACTTCAGGAAATAGTATTCACACTCCTTTTTACAGCCTTCAGCAACGGTGGAAAGTACATTTACTCAAGTGCTGTACTTAAGAATTAATTTTGAGATACTTCTCCTCCACTACATTTCATACAATAAGTAAACATTGTGTTTATTTAAGTAAATATTGTGTACTAGTTACTTTCAGATCAAGATTTTACATTAAAAAACGTATAAAACACAACGCATTATTATTGTATAAGATTAAACCAGTAATTTTCAACCTTTTCTACATGTGATCCTTCACAAAAAGCTGATTTTTTTTGTAATTTAAAATGTCTGAGTTGTTAGTTCCTCTAAACTTCTCAGATGGTTTAATTTAAATAATTCTTCAAGGCCCAAAGAGGTAATATTATCCAATATTTTAACAAAAAAAGGAAAAGATCAGAAAAAACAACAACAAATTAGCACAAATTTGTGTAGCAGAACTTTTTTTTTTTCACCTGTCCTCCCCCATTAATCGAGAATAAAAGAGTGAATATTGGACTTACATTCACCAGGTGGACAGAAACACGACTCGACAATAATGTGATAATGTTGCTCTGTAACTGCTGGATGTTCACATTTTAAACTAGAAGTGTGCACTCAGTAGAGTGTAGATCTCCACCAGGTGTGTACCAACCAGCTAAAAGCAGCAATGGCACTATAAATTAGGTCTTTCAAAAATTATGAATCACTGCAACCAAAGACTGTCTTTGAGCACACAATCAAAAATATTAGGCTCATGGGTCCAGTAGTATGTGAGATTAGCTTGATCCCCTCAGGGCTGACGCCTGGTGGAGATAATTATTTGTCTTTATCTGTGTGTCCAGACATCCAAAGTCCTGCCCAACATGAAAGGTCTGCAGGGAGGAACTCTGTTTCTGGCCCACGGGACTGCTGACGGTACGCACATTTCCTCTTTATGTCAGTTTTTATTGCAACTTATAATATAAGATGTAGTTTTCATAGTAACCTGTAATGTGTGTTATTAAAGGTAGGTGTGAGTCTTTATAGCTGGTGGTTTTGTCCTATTGCAGTGAGCCTCTCCATGCAGAGCATTAAAACTTGACCCTGATGAGAGCTGGAGCTTTTACCCAGCAGTGGAGTCAAACCCACCGACACTTATTTGCATGTTTTTTGGGTTTTTTTTCTCCGCAGCAAACGTCCACTTTCAGCATTCAGCAGAGCTCATCAAACACTTGATAAAGATCGGAGCCAACTATACTATGCAGGTAAAAAACTAGGCCCTTAAAAAGAATAGTTTCCGTTCTTAAACAACAGCTTTTTTGTCTGACCTTTAATACAACATCTTCTGTATGTATCTTCTGTAAAATAACCTTTTAACAGACATTTAACCCCTTTATTTCCACTTAAAGTCATTATATATGTTGTGTATTAGTTAGTTCCAACTCTTCATTGAAGCTGTAGTGTGTTTATGCCGAGTGAAATATTCACACCAACTGTTTTGGCTGCACCATTCTATCACACTTGAATATTCTAGTCGTGTCGTGCATCATTTTATACACATTTCCCAAAACTTCAGCCTGGCACGTTTGGTATCTTTGGAGACTTTAAGATCTCCTTTAGAATTTGAAATACAGTTTTGTGGCTCTGAACAAAATTTGGCTGCACAGCTTGAGTTTGTAATGACTGACAGACTGCAGAGTAAATGATACGGAAAATATTGTAGATGCCAGACAACGCTTGTTTTACACAGAAATTAATATTAATCTACAGTAAAGCTTCTTTTCTTCATATACATATATATACATATATTATCCTGACTACACCTGAAAAAATGGAGAAAAAAAGTCACAAATATGATGACAATGATGGGAAATTTTGAATGCCACAAACCTCAAAATATACAAATATACTTTTCAGATGTCTGAGAAAGTTTAGTTTTAAATAAATATAAAGTATGAAGTGTTGCATTGCTGCTTTTGTTCTGTAGGTGTAATGTAGGTGTTTTTCATCTTTACACATTCCTCTGTGATCTCAGATCAATTTTACTGTCCTTGGGCTCATAAAACCTTATTTCACACCCCATTGAATAGACTCAGAAACACATGATCACCTTCTTGTCAAATTATTGTTCTTAATGACAAAAAAATTTTTTACATTTCAGAGATACAGTATGAGACTTTCCCATGACAATAACAAAGAGTTCAGAACAAATGTTTTGTCAGTTACACCCTCCAGTCCAGGCTGTGTTTGGACAAGTTCGGTTTTTCCAGAAAAGTAAACTTTCAAACAAAACCTTCATGTTCCTAGCTGCTGAGTTTAGCTAACCTTGTGGATTTACTCTTCACTCGTGCATCTCTCATGTGTTCTTTTGGGGCAGATCTACCCAGACGAGGGACATTTCCTGTCAAGACGCAGCCGGATTCAGCTGACTCACTCCTTAATTGGTTATTTTAGAGGATGTCTGCTTGAAACATCATCATTACTCGACCAACAACGGGACGACGAGTGAGAGGGAACATGTTTATTATTGGAGTCTGTGTATGTAAGGGTTTTTTTTTGTGTGTGTGTATATGAGCGTACATGCCCCCGGTAGAGTGAGTTTGAATGTGTATGTGTGTTTTATACCTGTAGCACAATGTTTGACGGACAAAACAAGCTTCTGCGTAACATATCAGACTAATTTCTGTTGCTCATCACCTCAGTAGAATAAACAGTCAGTCTGTCATCAGGTGTCATGATGCAATTTTCAGTCAGGATGCTTTGAAAAGATGAGTTGCAGCTGTAGGTAGCAAAAAGTCTAATAGCAGCCTGTCAAGGAGGTTATCAGTGGCAGAAAGTGAAATGTTATGGCTTCTTCCTTCCCGACAGAACAGAGGAAATGCCTCATTTTTGTGCCATTGTGAGGTTTTCAAGTTGTACAAAATATAAGGGAAAGAGAGTAAGAAACAGGAGGTGACGTTATTGTTTCTTTCTTAAGATATTGGTGACCCGCTCTCCAAGCAGACGTCTTTCTGCACAGTTTCCACACAATTTTGTGACATGAAAACAATTTCTGTTCTCCATGATGTGGACACAAACTGAAACGTGCCGCACCAGGAAACGATTACTCTATGTGACAGTAGCAAGATGTAAATCAGCCATTTTAATGTCACGTAAAGGTCAGCCAATAGTTAATTGTTGGCAACTAAAGTTGTTGTGGTTAAGTTTAGGCAATTAAAACACAGGTGAGGGGGTGAGGGCTGAGCAGGAAACATACATCTTACCTTGTACTCAGTGAAAGAAGGTTCTTGTTTCATGACATTTCATGACTTTGGACTCATTTCACAAAATTTTGTGAGAACAGACTGCCTCCAATAATTATATTTGGTATTCTGAACAGTCAGCCTGTAGTGAAAGGGACTGAAACCATAAAAACAACCGATAGATGTGCACTTATGGTTCTTTTCAGTATGTTTTTTGTCTAGAGATAAATTGATTTTTTAGCAGCTTTTAGAAGCTTTCTCCAGAGATTAAGTGTTTTTGTTTTGATGCAAATGACGCCAATTTGATCCGTCAGTTGGACAGTTGGAGCTTGCCTGTTTTTGCAGCCTTTAGACAGCGATAGTGCTAAACAGATCCACAGAACTTTACGTTACAGGGTCTCTTTTTTTATTTTGCCTTGTCTCCTTCTTGGTGTCATTGTTCGAACTAAAATTTATTTTAAAAATTAGATATTTGAAACAAACTCTTTGACACGTAATTAAGATTTTCTGAAGATTAAACTTAAAGGGACTTGAATGGGGTTCTCTCTTTGCACAAAATGTGTTAGCTACTCATAATTTGGCGTGTGTTATGTTTCTGAATGAAACTTTCTTGTAAAAAACAAAGCAAACACCATATTGTGAAAACCAATCTGCAGCAGGCTTATTGCAGTTTCAGTCTTTTTCATGATGATATATAACCTTGTCACAAGGAGTTTGTGTTGAATTCCTGCTCTAATGATCCCATGTCTCATGTGAAAATGTCATTTCATGTTTTGATAGTTGCAGGCTACTATAATTTAAGGGAACAGATGGGACTTTTTCTATGTTTTTATAATTTCTACTGGTTGCCAGAATGATTATGAATCACTTAGTGTCCCTTTAATTTCTTGGATGATTAAAGTGTTTTTGGTTATGGAAATTGTTATTTTTTGGAAATTTGGTTTTAAACTTCATGATTTTTACCTTTTAAAATGTGTCATCTACCGTTTTGGATCAATAATTTCAAGTGCAATTGCTGAGTCTGTGCATTTCCAGCCGCTTTAAAATCGTGTTTTTTGCTGTGCAAGTTGTATCTCTCAGTTTGGAAACACTCACAGGTTATCCATAAAGCATTACAGTAAAAGGCATCATAAGTGTTATGGCAACACAGCGCCTGACAGAGCATCCTGCGCTGTGATTGTGGGTACGAGAGTGATTCAGACAATTACTGTCGGCCGCACACAAGTGCCATTAATCACAGTGATGAATGTCCTTTCAGCTGTTAGACATGAGGAGCCAACATGTGTTCAGAGTCTGGAGTTTAATATTTCAATCTGCTATGAACACATAAGAATAAAAAAAAAAACATGACAGGACAACAATGATGGCAGCATATCTATGAAGTTAGAGTTGGTATGAATTGTGGTGGTAATCCCCCAATGCATGGCTAGCACATCGGTTGCCATGCCAACCACTTTGGTAGCCTTGGATACAGCTACTCTCATAATTCATTTAAAGTTGAGACGTCATGCCACATCTTCAAAGCCGTGTGTATTTTTCTGCCTCTCCTAAAAACAGCAAAGAAACCGACCTGCTGAACTGTGCCGAACATCCTCCCCTCTGTCTGCGCTTTGTAACATTTGACGCCACATTTGAGTCCGATTTTAAAGAAAGTCTGTGAAGTCATGGTTATTGTTTCTATCAGGGTTTGTACTGTGAGTTTAACTTGATTTTCTTCAGGGGGAAACATTGTGGGTGTGGGATGAATAAAGCTTATTGTATTTTTTGGCTGTTTTAATATTAAAGAACTATGAACAAGCTATTTTTTGATCTCATTTTCTTGTCTTATGGTTGCAATTGTCTTGTATGTATAAAGAACTTGTTATTTTAAATCCTCACCCATTTAAACCAAACACAACCGCACAAATGTCCTCAGGTCATGGTTGAATTTCATGTGCACACTCCTTTTCTGTCCTGCAGGTGTCATCTGTGTTTTCTGCCTTCAGTCATCGCCTGACACCCACACCCACCTGCACACCTGTTCCTAATTCCCTAATCAGCTCCCCTGCCATTAATATTGTATATACCGCCCACTTCTCCCCTGAGTTCCCAACAATCAATTGTTGATTGTGCACTGGTCTTCTGTTTTATCAGCATACTGTATGTTTAGGCAAAAACTTGTTAAAGTAATGAAAAAATGATCTCCACCAATTTTTTTTTTACATTAAAAGTAAGAAGTTATTACTTTTTTTGATTTGGCCAGTTATCGCTCACTGATGTTGAGCTTATTGTCACTCATAATTAGAGTAGAGGAGGGGTCTAGTCATTAAGAAAACCTGCCAAATGATACAAAAAGTAGCCCAAATTATTACAAGCACACCAAAACCATTTTAAACACTCAATCAAGCAAAAAAAAGAGGCCCAAAAGTGGGCAGAAGACCCCAATCTGCCAACACTGCTTACAGACACACTTGTTTTAACTCAACCTACCTCTGAGAGCACAGATTTGCTCTCCGGTTGATCTTTCCTGTTGCATTGCAGGAGAAGTGTTGCATTTAAAACTTGGTGTGATCAGACAAAACAGAGTACTGCATTCCTACATCACCCCAACGACCAGCTAATGTGTCAAACTTTTAGTGTTAAAGATTTAAAGTTAATGTGTTTAGGGGATCGTTTCCTGGAAAAGGAGCGTCTTTTCCACCAAATCTAACTGTGTAGTCATTCCTTGACATATAGTACAGTAAAACTACCTTTTTGGCACAGGTGGGAATAAACTGTGTTTCATTATTCATCCATTGCACCCCTACCATTCAGCAATCTGTCCTTGCCCTGTTCATGATTATACACCGATATCAGCACCTCTTAATTTTCCTTTGTAGCACTCAGTAGGTGTGGCTGCGGCTTAGGATGACAGCAACCTGTCAGCAGGGTGAAAGTGCCAGCTATGTTCTGCAGCCTTAACACTACATTCTTTTAATGACCGTGCCAGCAAAATCAGCCTTATGAAATAATGGAAGAAAAGAAACATTTATCTCTTTCTCTGTCCTTCACGACCTTTATAAATCTCCTGTCCACACGGCCTAGACTCTGCTCAAATTGAGCCTTAATTACATCAAACCAAATACAGAGCCAAGATGAAGGCCACGGAGGGAGAGAAGAGAAGAAAAACTCCACCGGTAACTTCAGAAACTATGAGTTAAGAGCTGAAAGGGAAAATAAGTCTGTCTGGTGGTTCTGCACAAATCTATAAAAAGAAAGACATCAGTACATTTTCAGCTGTAGCAAAATGGGAAATCTACTATCTATCTAGTTTTAGAGCACTAGCACTAGCACTCTAGTTTTTTCAATTTATGGGTATTGTTTATTGCCTGATTGCAGCAATATGATTGTTGATGTTGTTGTTTTTGAATCATGTGCATGATGTCAATCTCAGAGCCAAGCTGGTGGCCTTGCGATATCCTAATTTCCTAAATTGCAATGACTTGCAGCAGCTTCCTCTCACAGTAAAGCCAAACTGCCATCTTGTGGTGACCTGCCTACAGCTCAGTCATGTTAATTAAAGGGAAAAGGCATCAAAACTCAGCCTTTTCTTTCCATTCTAGTGACAAATGTAGCTAGATGAGATAATCCCTTTATGTGAAAGGCTATTGTTAAATATTTTGCCAATGCAATACAGAATCTATAGACACAATTCTACCAGGCAACATTTATGTGAAGGCTGGAACTGAGACAATTAGTCATTTGACATAAAATGAATCAACAATATTAATCGATTCATTCGTTTAAGTAATTAATGATGCAGAAATGTAAAATATTGGTGAGGATTTGCTTATTTTCTTTAGGTTTTAAATTTTTGTTGAACCAGACAAGCAATTTGAAGAGGCCATCTTTGGCTTTTGGAAATTGTGAATGCCATTTTTTTTACTGTTTTCTTACATTTTATAGACTAAATAAGCAGTTAATTGAGTGACAGATAGCTGATAGGTGCTTATAGTGAAGCTGATGTTGATATTAAAGTGAAATTTAGTGCAATGTAAAGCAGACTTCAGAGTGTTCAGTAAGGCTTTGTTTAAAAAATAAAGGGAAGAAAGTGTAAACTGCTTTATTTAGAAAAGAAGGTAAAGACAGATTCTCCCTCACCGGAGAGTCATTTTTCAATAAAACCAAACACCATGGGATTTGAGCTTGGAAGAATTGCTGCTCGGCAGTAACGTTAGTGTTTATTACATACCAGTCATTAAACTGTACATTAACACTCAGACTGCTTCTGGAGGACACTTGTCTTACTTTATAAAAACCATTTCTTGAGGTGAGAAAAAACTTTACCCTTTCTTTAATACAGCTCTATTACTTTTTTCGGTTCTAATACTCCTCCCCCTCTTCATCTTCCTCCAATGAGTCGATGCCGACCTCTTCGTAATCCTTTTCCAGGGCAGCCATGTCCTCTCTGGCCTCTGAGAACTCTCCCTCCTCCATCCCCTCTCCGACGTACCAGTGCACGAAGGCCCTCTTGGCGTACATCAGGTCAAACTTGTGGTCGAGTCGAGCCCAGGCCTCGGCGATGGCGGTGGTGTTGCTCAGCATGCACACGGCCCTTTGCACCTTGGCCAGGTCTCCTCCAGGAACCACAGTGGGAGGCTGGTAGTTGATGCCCACCTTGAAGCCTGTGGGACACCAGTCCACAAACTGGATGGATCGCTTCGTTTTGATGTTGCTGATAGCCACGTTGACATCTTTGGGCACCACGTCACCGCGGTACAGCAGGCAGCAGGCCATGTACTTGCCATGACGAGGGTCGCATTTCACCATCTGATTGGCTGGCTCAAAGCAGGAGTTGGTAATTTCAGCCACAGTGAGCTGCTCATGGTAGGCCTTCTCTGCTGAGATAACTGGGGCGTAGGTGGCCAGAGGGAAGTGGATACGAGGGTAGGGCACCAAGTTGGTCTGGAACTCTGTCAGGTCCACGTTCAAGGCGCCGTCGAAGCGCAGGGAGGCGGTGATGGAGGAGACGATCTGGCTGATGAGGCGATTCAGGTTGGTATACGAGGGACGCTCGATGTCCAGATTCCTGCGGCAGATGTCGTAGATGGCCTCGTTGTCCACCATGAAGGCGCAGTCGGAGTGCTCCAGGGTGGTGTGGGTGGTCAGGATGGAGTTGTACGGCTCCACCACCGCTGTGGACACCTGAGGAGCCGGGTAGATGGCAAACTCCAGCTTGGACTTCTTGCCAAAGTCTACTGAGAGACGCTCCATCAACAGAGAGGTGAAGCCAGAGCCAGTTCCTCCTCCGAAGGAGTGAAAGACCAGGAAACCTTGCAGACCGGTGCACTGGTCAGACTGAATGAGAAAGGTAGAATTTACAGTTAATTAATCAGTTTTTTAAACAGAAAACAATAGTTCTGGTCCTCAGTTCTGATTTGTAATTAGGGTTCATGACATGAAGAATATCAACAACTGTCCTTCATTTAAAAAATGTACTGCTTGGTGAAAGAATCGTATTAACAAATTAATTAAGAAAGATTTCTTGAGGATTTTGTTTTTCATTTGGGTTCTCTGCACTTCAGACAGCATGACTAATGACATCTTCTGGATGCTGTGAAATTGCTCAGCATGGCCTCATCAATAATGACTTGTAGAAGAAAAAATGTTTGAATTTTAGCCCCAGGAATCCAAACTTCTCTGCAGCCCTTCTTACCAGTTTGCGGATCCTGTCGAGTACAGAGTCAATGTGCTCTTTTCCGACGGTGTAGTGACCGCGGGCGTAGTTGTTGGCAGCGTCTTCCTTCCCTGAGATCAGCTGCTCGGGGTGGAAAAGCTGGCGGTATGTGCCTGTACGAACCTCATCTGAAAGAGAAATAGAGGTGGTTTGATAGCATGTTAATATGTGGGAAGTAATACTCTTTTTTGTTTGTTTGTGTGGAGTTTTTCTTTCCAAAATGAGGGTCTTAGGGTTGAGTGCCATATATGCAAAGCCTTCTCAGACAAACTTATGATTTTGGGCTATAAATCGACTTGAGTCTTTGGTGGATACTGAACCGAAAACCTTTTTTTTTTTAAACACTTTAAATTTAAAAGGGACTCACAATGAGGAATAAGATTTTACACTTTTTAAAAATTTCAGAAGTTTAACACAAAACAGAGTCACATTTGGTAGAAACTAATGTGATGTTTTCCCAAGAGATACAGTAATCATATCAAATTATCAATTAAGTGTTAAAAAAAGACCATTCTATCTTAAATAAAGACCAAAATGATGTAAATCTCTCAGATTATTAAGACAGTTTGAGTCTGGTTTAAATAACCGTATTTATCTGACACAATAAACCCACAATAATAACAACAGACCTTCCTCAAGTCAGATGTTCTGAGTTGTCATAGCAGAAAAAACTGAGGTGTAACCAATAATATTAATAAAGGCTCTGTTAGATTTAGATGTCCCCATAAACCACGTACAACACCATGGACCTCACACTGAGACATTTAGTGAAGAGTGAGCTTCTGGCTCTGAGAGGCAAAGACGATCTGATTGGCTGATTTAAACTGAAGAGGGCGGGGCTACTGTGAAGTGTGCAAACATTAATGGCTTGAAAAGAACTTTGGTCAAACTTAAGTTATCATAAATGGCAATGATTTGGATTTTTTTCATCGCAGCTGCATACATAGTCTTGGGTTAAGATCAGCAAGTTTAGTGTTTATACCTTTATAACTGTACAGCTTCCTTCTATCTTTCCCTTCACCTGCATTAAGACCAAAGGTGCATTGCAAGAAAAGCTGGTTCTTCAGCTAAACAAAATGTTCCCATCGCTAAAACACCAGCTCCCACAAGACCATTAACTCCTAAATACTAGCTCCCAGTTAGGAATGTGAAACAGCAAATTGCTGCTGCAAATTACAATTCAGCTTTGAAGAAATCCAACCCCCGAAGCTTGAAAGACTTTCTTTTGAAACTAACCAATAACGGTGGGCTCCAGGTCGACAAAGATGGCTCTGGGAACATACTTCCCGGTGCCAGTCTCACTGAAGAAGGTGGTGAAGGAGTCATCGTAGCCTCCGGCAGGCTTGTCGGTGGGCATGTGGCCGTCTGGCTGGATGCCGTGCTCCAAGCAGTACAGCTCCCAGCAGGTGTTGCCCATCTGGACACCAGCCTGGCCAACGTGGATAGAGATACACTCGCGCTGTGGAGGAGAAAAAGAAGAGATTTTAGATATTTGTTATTATAATTTAACCTTTCTATACTGAGTCCAACAGGATTTAGGTGTATAACTGCAGATTATAATCAAATGCAACTGAATTTTTTCAGCTGCTAAATGTCAAAATTATCACTGAATATATCATGCTAATCAAAACACCATGGAATTTTAAAACATAATTAGCTCAAATGTCTTTTTGCTGGTTGTCTTAATGCCAACATTTCTGCTTTTAAACTTGTCCTGGCCTGCAAAAAAATGACAGTTGAGCTCCAGCAAAAACGGGGTGGAGTCAACGTGTCATAACTTTTGCTCAAATGAGTTTCCACATCACTGTGTCACAATCTGATTCTGATATATTTAAATTTCAGGGTCTGCATCTACAAACATGACAATAGGATGTGACACATCAACCAATCTGAATAAGCAAGCAGTGGTGATTAACGGAGTCTTGCCAGAGTGTCTGTAGGGGACAAAGTACTTCCACACCCTGCTTAAGTATTTAGAGTTCCTTGTAAAAGATGTGGGTGAGGGTGGAGGAGGGAGATGCATGAATGCTGAGGGCAGAAACAAGTTTGGTCTCATCATCAGGGAAATTCGGCCCGAGGGAGTTAAGGATGCAACGTCGTCTGTCCTGTTTTGTTATCTGGTCCTTTGCAAGGAGATAAAACTGACGGAGATGCAAATGTTGTGTGAGAGTGAGAGGCAAAACCAAACCCTGACATCAAAGTATCCATTTCTCACAAAAAGCAGCATCTTTTAGGATGAAATCAACGACATTCATCTTGTGAATTTTAAGGAGTTTTCCAAAATGTTGGGTTTCGCAATCAAACATTTCAAATGAATTTCTGCTAATCAAAAACTGCTTTGTCCCACCACAGTGTGTTCTGATTATTGTAGCAGTTAGTCCGTCAACAAAAGGCCAGCTGTCACTGGTAATATGAGAACACAAACATGTCTACTGCTGTCAAAATATCATTGTGCCTCTTTGTGGCAGCACTATTCATACCTGCTATGGGATGTGGGTCCAGACAAAAGTTTAAGTGAACCAAATCCTGTTATATTTATGCATATAATTAATAATTTAATGTTTACTAGGTGACTTTTATGTTTTTGCTTTTATGACTTTATGCGTTTATGACTCTTCCATCTCTAGCTGACCTCTAACCTCATTTTTCAAGGGGACACGTGTGTCTCTGAAATATTCGTGTTGTTGTGAAATTCCTGAGATGTCTGTCCCTCTTTGTCGAGCCTGAAAACATCCTGACTTTGCGGCTCATCGTGCTTTTCCAGTGTGACCTCTTCAGCAACACAAACAACCAGAAACATGGGGAGAGAGAGAGAAGGGTATGCTGGTTGTACGTTATGTGTCTAGGCCACCAGGTATTGCTTATTTTTTTCAGTGTGAGCCTTTGGTTTGTTTTGAATTCTGATCCCTTGACGTCCCCTCTCGCCCCTCCTCCCTCAAAAAAAAACTTGCGATAAAGAAGAAGGAGGGGTCACACTGACATGGGAGTTGCCAAGTATAGTATGGTGATGGCAGCTAGCTCAGCAGACAGCTATTTTGAGTGAAGTGTCATTCACACGACCCACACAGACACACCAGCAGCTGTACTCTACCCTACTAACCTGTTTGGACTCCCTGAGCGCAGATTATATCTTCAACATATGTTCAAACTGCAGATTGCTCGAGCATCTGCCCTTCCCATTACATTTACAGTATCTCTGCAGAATGCAACATGCAACTGCAAAATGATTATTGTCAAAAAACTTACAGTATACAGACAAAATGACACTTTTAATATATGCAGCAGAACGACAATGAACTTTTCATGTTTTTTTTCTGTTTTGTGAGGCAGATAGTTTTGACATTTCTTGGCCGGATATAAAAAAGTGGAAGTGGTGATTGCTGCCATCGAAACACCACATTGGTTCATGTTAACAAGGCACACAACTTGTGAAAGTTGCACTTCCTAGCAAAAGGGGGGGGGGGGGGGGGGGTAAACTGACTATCTGCTTCCTGTATCTTGTCCTGACTGAAACTACGTCACACTTGACATGCGGTTCTCAACATGGGAGGGCGAACACAGTAGAACATTGTTGTGCACCAAAAAGTCAGCCTGAATCCAAAATCATGTGATATATTCTCAAATTAAAACAAACCACATTTGAGGTTCTAAAAGGGACCCGATTGGATAGACCCTAACCAAAAAAAACTCAAAATATGATGTGAATAACTGGCTTCTCTTTTAGTTTCTAGAAGATAAAATGCTAAATCTCCACCTAAACCCAGACTAATAGTATTTTTTTTAGGTGGAATAGCAGCTCCAAAGGCAGAATGACTCTAGTCCACACCTCCTCTCCTTTCACGCTGTATCCCATATGGCCCAACAGGAAGCGTCACCAGATCATTTGGAAAACTACAGTTTACACCCTGACAAGCTGCTTTTACTCACTCCTGTCTCTCTCTAATCTTTCCCAATGATCTGCAAATGTTACAACACACTCCAGTGTTTGCACCCGTGTTACGAAGGCACAAAGTCAAAAAGGGTAAGGTCAACAGCCTGAGCTAACGCTGCAGAGGGAACTTAAGACTCTTTAATTCTTGTTAGCTTGTAAAAATGTTGATCCGAGGCTACAAGGCTTTATTGTCATGTGCCTGACCACATATTTAACAGGGCAGATATGCTTGTTAGTCTGTATTTGGAGGTTAATCTTTATGTATTCAAAAGGCCCAAAAGTAGTAGCTTCAGGTCTAACATTGCAGGAATTCAGCAGCTTATATGCTTTGTGGTGAATGGCAGAAATAGAAATGTAAAACACACAAGCGGCATGTGGAAGCCACATCAGCATTCCCAGGCAGCCGGGCAAACAAGCACGCCCTCCTGACAGCCCTCCAGGCCCCATATGGAAACAGTTAACCTTTACTGGAGCTAGAGCCACATGCCTGGTAGCATGTTTCCACTGATTGACTTTGTGTTTTTCTCTATTTCAAACGTTTTCTGTGAGTTGAGTTTTATGTGCTGTGCTACAGCAGAAAGCTTCAAGTAGAAACAAAAGACAAAAGCTTTTTAGAACTTTTTTGGGAAAGAAAATATGCAGATACCACACACAAAGCTATAACTATTACACAATCCTTACAGTTTAACATAGTTTTTAACACACTGAATACTTCCTCACACTTCAAATATGAGTCATAATTCTCACCTGTAGCTCATAAAATGTACATTTTGCTTTGCTGCACGTTAACAAAGGAGTAACACCACATGTTGCCTGCTGATAATAGTAATAATGACTCACCATTCTGCTGTTTTGATTGTCCTTTTTTGGAGAAGAAGTTCAAACTTGTAGGTCCTCACAGTGCACCTATAATGAGATCTCTGTGAGTGAAGTCCCATCAGTGTGTGACACACACGCACTTTTATAACTACTACAGGGGGGAGGAGGAAGTGGAGGTGGAGCCACCAACAGCTGCAGCTCTGTTCCTCTCCAGTCTTTGTTTCTTCTACAGAAACCTCTTCTAAAATTGACAGAAATTGTATGATATTCTTAAATATTCGGATTACATTTTAACAACTGGCACTAATAATTGTACTATTTTGGTTTGATCCCAGTGTAGTGATAGTGTACAGTTTGTGAGTTACAAAAAGGCTCCTGTAATACAACGTAAGGAGACGCTTCCTGTGATAACTTTACATCTGCTTTGCTTTTTTTGTTCTATTAAGGCAGTTTGTTTTAATAATTCAGTTAATGCTCCAAGTCCTTTGTTGCAGCTCAGCTTAAATGCTAATATAGGTTATTGCCACTAGATGGCGTCCTCGTCATTTAGATTTTGTGTCCAACATTAAACCTCCACTGGCCCAACACTACTGTATATAGTTTACTATGTGATAGACATGGAAAACTTAGGGTCAAATTTATTTATTCTGCCAAGACCTGCAGAGTTTACAATATAAAAAACATACAACATTGATATGACACATTTTAATCAGATTTTCTGACGGTGTGTCTGTATTATGGTATTACAGCTTACAGCTAGAGTTTACTCAATTATATTTAATATATTTCCCATTTTAGTCACGAGCCACAGTCTCGTGAGAGGTTTTTACCCACAGGTTTTGTTCATAGTGCAAGTGAACATATAATTCAAGTGCTTCCAGAAGTGGCTGATTGAAAATTTCAGTGTAAATAGCAAAAAAAATACATAAAATTTTCATTTCTGAATAGTGTGGGGGAAAATGTAACATAACTGTAATTAGGTTTTTTTATTTCAGTGGCATTATACAGCAGTGAGTTGTACTTTATGAGGCATCATGACATTAAGTATTAGGGAGGAGAAATCTTTGTGTATTGGGGAAAACATGTAGTTCCTTTCTCTCAAATTGAGATTTCACCTCACAAATGTCTTCCAATGAACGCGCACACACTGTGCCACACTGTTCCTGAACTTTACCTGTCCATCAATCTTTACAGGAATGCAGAGCCGAGCCACGGGCCTTCAGAGGCCTGACGGAGCTCATCGCACCAGGCCTTCGGCTCTGAATGTAAACGTCCTCATAATCCTCAAACAAACCCCCGAGTCCTCCGGAGCCTATAGCTTCATCCCCTGAACCACTCATTCCTCTTCAAACACTCCCCTAAGCATCTTTTGGAAAGCAGAGATAGTTTGCGATAGGCGGATAATGGAGATCTTTTTCAAGTTTTGTGTTTCGTCCTCCTCCCCTTGGAGGTCCAGAGATTACTTTTCTTTTACATCTTCCTCAGTGGTGAGACTGTAAACTATTTCTTTCCCCCCAATCTTTTGGCAACCTTTCAGTCAGTGCTGCCAGGTTTGCAGCACTTCTTCTTCGCCTATTCTGGTTTTCCATGTCTGAAGTTGATGTGAAGAGAACATCTCATGCTGCCAAAAAACTCAGAGTCATTCAGTGTATTATTGAAGACTAAAACCATAACTACCCATAAGAAAATCACAAAAAGTGCCACTTTGTGAGTTAATTTCAAATTATTTCAAGAATATTGTTTGAGTCAAGTGTCATTTTCTAAACAAAGTGTGTTTGCGGTTGATTCTACTTTTTCTACGATCACCTTATGCATATTTAAGGTTTTTTTGTTTGTTTTCTTTTTGCAAGAAAACACACTGTGTCACACCAGACTGTGTTCAATAAATGGTGAAAAGCTGGATAAGAAATTTGTTTTTTTCCTTTCTCTCATAAACTGTTTCAATACGTCTTATATATGATCCCTTTATGCCTAAATGTCAGCTGCAAAATTGGTGATGAAGATATGTTGCACACAATTTAACTCACTCTGCCTGAAGGTATCAGCAAATGCCTGGAAATATAAATGTAAATGGGAATGCAAATGGTTGTATTGTACTGTATGTTTTAACTACATGTGCGAGACTTCAATTCAGAAACTGTAGCATAAGAGTGGAATATTTATCCCTAATTTATGGATGTAAAATTATGCAGCGTTGCTTAAATTCAGCCAATCAACTGTAAACACCAAGCAAGTGCATAGCAAATGAAATTACTGGTGTAACACTGTATTAACATGAATATTTATATAATATGTGAAGACAATTTCCTATAGAAACTCTGAAGGTAGAAAGTTCTGCTGCCAAACAGAAATGTTATTTCAAACGTTAATAGAAAAAAAACATTTAAATTTATTCCAGAAACAGTTTTCTACATTTTGAAAAATATGGCACCTGCTGTGACTGATTGCCAGAATGTAAATGTGATTGTTATCATTTTTAGCTTCTTGCTCCCCCTTATAAAACAATATTTTCTCAAGAGATATAATTATGATTTAATGTTGCAATTCAACATCGAAAAACTGAAAAACAATGCGAAAACAATCGGTGAGATTATGTTATACAGCAAGAGGGCGCTGTTCTCTCAGAAAAAGGTTTTATTAGCTGAAGCTGATAGAATTTCTTGTAATGGTAGATGGTTCAAAGTGGCTATAATGGATATTTTTCATTATAATGATGTATGAAATGACAGTGTGTAATGTGTTGGGCGTTGCTTGTAGTGAACCTACAGAGAATTATCAGCGACTCTGCAGCTGCCCTCGGCTTTAGGAAGCTTTATAGCAGGTTTTAGCTAATTGTTTAGCTGTCTGGCTGCAACTTTACTGTGTAGGCAGTGGAAATAAGCAACTGTTTGCTAACAAGTTGTCAGCGTTGTGTTCACAGCTTGTTTTTGCCCCCAAGTGGCCAAAAAAATCAGTTAATGCAGGTTTAAGAAGTGGAAGGCTGAAGAGAAATCACTTCCAATATGTTCACGAGGGGCTACTGTTGGGATCCAGTGGTCCCATCCATTCAAGCAAACCTGTGAAAAAACATGAGGCTTGACGCAAAATCCCCCCCCAGTTAAAACAACTTCTCTTGTGACAAATATCACTGCAAATCAGACCAAAGTAACAACTAAAGTGGAACCTTTTTTTGCAGCTCTGGACCTGATCGTAGCTGGAAAAGAGAATGTAGATATAGTAAGACTCTTTTTCGCCTCATTTCTATCTAAAAAAATATAAAACCCTGCACCGACATTTGCCACTGCAAGCAAAACTTAATTTTGTGAAACTTAAACAAGCATTCCCAGTAGAAATTTTGCAAGAAAGTCAATCACTTCTACACAGTTTTACCAAATACCTGTTAATAAATTAACTCAGGATTGGGGTTAAAAAAAACTGAAGTGGGATATTTCGGGTGCTTGATGCATCGCTCGGGATCCTCTGTGTGTATTCTGTCCTTTGTCTCCGGGCGGAAATAATCCAATCCACTGATTCAAGTGTCTAGATGACTGTTTGTCCTGCTAGCAGAGAATGCTAATTCCAGTTGTAACTGAGAGACTCCCTGAAGGATTTACCCTCACAAATAAGGAACTCTAATCCCTTCCAATTATTGTTTGGTTGTTTCGATGACAGGAAGGTTTAGAGCAAGAGTTGCTAAGTGGACACTTAATCTTGACAAAATCTTTTTTATACAAAATCTACTGATTGCTTTCCTAAACAAATGAAGCACTTAAACAAAGAGGCAGTTTGAAGCAATTTATGATGTTGGTGTAGTGCTGCTCTGACTGGAATATAGGCCTCCGTAGTGGTATGGAAGCAAAAACTTTTCTCTGTCAAATTATCTACTACTTTAAGCTGTATGCTGGTCAACAAGCCTGCTATACCAGCATCCTTTACAGCCATAACTATCATATTAACAAAAACTGAAGAATGATATTGACTTAAAGCTAAATGTTCTCATAAAAATATTTTAATTGGCTAAAATATTTATTGTCTTTCGGGCAGGTTTGGCTGTTTCTCTAATAGCAGATGTGGAAATCTAAGAGATTTATTAGCAAAGGACGGACCGATCACATGCTTGTTTGACTGCCAACAACTCATTTATAATTACAGCAGCCACTGAGGCATCTGATCAGTAATCTGTAATAATCTGTAATGGATTACATGTTGAAAGTGAGCGGGAGGTCCCTGCCTATAAATCTGTCTGCAGTGGTCTTAATGCTCGGGGTCTCTGGGCTGGCAGTGATAAGGGTTAAGCTGTATTGAAGATGGATGGATGCAGAGATCAAAGTCGGCGGTCAGAGCTTCATAAAATCCCACAAGTTGTGCTCTCGAGATAAAATACTTGATGCTCCTGTACGGCCACAACTAGCCCGGAGGGCCGGGAGGTCTCCTGAAAAACAACCTGTTACTGGTGCAGGCTGAGTTGTTGTTGGACAGTGAGAGACGATCAGCGAGAGCTCAGAGGGGTGAAGATGTTCGTATTTTGAAGAGCAGCTGAAGTCTCTCCAGAGAGAAAAATGTATTTTTAATATCTTTATGTGTAATATTGCTACAGGGACTTCCTACTGGCAGCATTGAACCTTAGCAGTGACCCTTAAAGAGCTCTTCGATGGTGTCATTTTGATATTCCTGTAATTAGAGTGATATTTTTAGAGTATATGTACCAAAATTTTGTCTTTGCACACAGTATATACTTTGTACAGAGCACATTATATTACTATAATGACACTACATGGCTGAAAATATGTGGACACCTTTGATATTGTACCCACATGTGATTGTTGAACATCTAATGCCAAAACCATGGTCATTAATCTGCTGCTATGACAGCCTCCACTCTTCTTGGAAGACTTTCCACAAGATTTCCAAACCTTGGCTCTCAAAGGATCCCAAAGGTATTGGATGGAGTTGAGTTCGAGGCTCTGCGCAGGCCAGTCAAGCTCTTCCTCACCAAATTCAAAAAATAATTTCTCTGAGGACCTTTATGGTTTTGTGCACAGGAGCATTGTCACATTAAAACAGGAAATTACCTTCTCCAAACTGTTCCAAACAAAATTGGAAGCACACAATTAACTTTAAAGTACATTTAAAGTTTAAACAACACTTACATGCCCACATGGACATGTAAGTGTCGCCTGTGTGACATCACGCTAGCAGAAAGAAAAAAAACAGTACGCCGCCTTACACACAAGTCTGTTGCATTAGCTCCACCTACCCTCTCTGGTAGACCAACCACTGCTGGGTGATGGAAAACGCCTCACTAACTGCGCGCCGCCTTTGAATTTTGTCCTGGGAATGTCACCACCAACACCCAGTTCATAATACTTATAATACTTCAAATGCAAGGGCTTTCATCAGTGGGCCATAGGTCACCATTGTGTTACGATACATAGTGACTTAACAGACATTTATTTAAATGAAAATCTTCAAGATTAACAATCTTACAGCTAACGTACAGTTGGTGTATTGGCTGTTTGGGGCAAATAAATTCAAAAGGTTGTCTGAATAAAGCAAAAAAAATCTCTTTGCATTCTGTGAAACACACAGTAAGAGACGGGGGGACAAAACCCACATTCCAAACCAAAGCTAATACAAGGCCTCATCAGTCTGTGTTTTTAGCTCAAAATAGGCTCTTTTATGTGGGTCCCCTGCGGCTCAGCATGAAAACATTTTGTGGGGGGGAAAAAGAGGGAAAGAGCACCAGTAACAGAAAGAGCTGTCCACATATTTTTGGCAACATAATGTATCTCAGTACAATTATTGTGTATCACTATAGGGACTTGGCATATGTCTGTGGTGCTCAATAATGACTTTATAGTGACATCATAGACTAATTACTGGTATTTTCATTCACTATCACTACACAGTTCCTATAAGCTAGTATTTCTATAATGATCCTGTATCTGCAGTACTACCTATGTATAAAGTTAGCATAGCAGCTAGCGCTGTAGTTTTATATATATCTGATATTGTACACTCTCTCTACCTGTCAATCACCATCATCATCAGAATAAATTGGACGTTTCTCCGATACCGTTATCGATTCATTTCTATCTCTGTCCACCACGCCGGAGCGCTGAACAGCCTCCAACATTGATCTGCAGGCCTATTAAAACCTCCTTGGGAACATCATCCCATTTTTTTATTTGAGACCTTTTTCAAACCATGAAATCAATTCTTTCTGCCAGATAGAAGAGAAAACATGTCACATTGTTGCAGACAAGCCAGAGGCTGGGTACCAATCAGCTGGGGTGATTTCTAATGATTTAATTCCACATCTTTGAATCATATGTTTAAGCTGCTGATGTAAGGATTTGGTTGTTCACAGGAGGCAATAGACTTTTAAAAAGCCGAAATTGATGTTTTTTTCCATTAAGTTAATTTCATTTTTAACCACGCTGGCAGTCTTTTGCCACATGATGATCAGCCGCTCTGGGTTGTAGGTTTTATTTACCACTGTAATCAACAGCTTTACAGTGTGTTCATCTTATTTCCTGTGTTTGATTTTTCCCGATGCAGGTGCTGAATTCAGGACCTTTATCTTTGCTAACAGCAGAAACTGACTTCTTTAATGTCACATCTAACCAAAGGGCTGCAGAAATGTCAGGCTGCCAGTGGCCATAAAACACACTCACACACGCACATGCTTTTCCTTCCTGTTATCATGTTTTCCAGAACGATGTATGAAATGTTTTATTGCTTTTTTTAAATTTATGACATACCGAGTACAACTTTTGACCTTTGACCTTGACACACACAGATTTGTAGTTTGTGGCTTTTTTTATAGCAGGGATTTGTTAATTATACTCTCCAAACTTGGCATAATCATTGCATGTAATTTTGAATGTTGGTCTGCGTGTTTTCTGCCATCTTGAATCAATTTTCCCTTTGTGAATTTTAAAAATCAGCTTTGCTCACATAATTTGCACCTTTTGTGGTAATTAACTGTTAGCTGTGTATCTTTAATACAAAAAATGATTGTTTTATGAAACTACTTGCCCTAAAATGTTTACAGATAGCTATAATACTGTAATAATGGGGTAATATAAGGTTATAAATATATAAATACAATAATTAAAAAAATATTTAATGTAATACAGTTTTAAAACCTTGCATCTGTGTGAAAACAAAGCCCTCAAAACTGGTGTTATAAGATTTTAAAATGTGTATAGATTTGCATGAAGAGTTACCAATATTTAATTTGACTGTAAAATAATGAACAATTTGTCTTGAAAAAGGTCAGTAAATAAATAAATTAGTTCATATGATTCGAGTTTTAATTGATAGGAAACAGAAAGAATATTTGGCTACAAATTACAGCATTTTTGAGTCATTGCAGGTCTTCTAAAGGGCTTCCTCAGACTTCCTCTCTCAGAAAAATCTAAATAAAATAAATTAATAAAAAAAAAAAAAACACTTGTTTTTCTGAAGCTTACACCACATGAAACCTTAAATAAATCAAAGTCCAGCAGCGATAAAGGTCATTTATTTAATAAAACATGGACAATGACAGTTTAATATCTACTTTGAACACAACAAACTATGATAAAGTCTATCGCATATTATATATTAATCACCATATGACTAATATATAGCCTCTATCTTATGAAGAACCTAAACATGATGGGACACACTCCTCTCGTATAAAAACTGTCTCTTCACGGGCTGGTAACAACAAGCTCACTTACAGGCAGTCAGGCAGTCCAAATCTCACTGTAAAAACGTAGTGAAATAAAAATTCAAATTGTTAAGAGTATTAATAGATTTTTTTTGCAGACGTTGAAATTGGTCATTTTGATCCTCACATGATCCACACAGGGGAGAAAAAAGAATCACCATGCTTCAGTTTCTTTAAATTACAGGTAAGTGGTCACAGTTCTTGAAATAGATTGCACGTTTGGAGGAAAATGTGATTTAACGACTCAATATTAGATTTAAAAATGTTTTTTTATGCTGCGCACAAAGCTCAAACTGTAAGGAATGAATGTTGGGATTAAAGCAAAAGTAGTCTAACAATGCAATTTCTTCAACACAGAAAAACGTCCCCATGTGTGTTCTCTCATGTCTCTAAAATGGCAACGTGTCGAGGAATAACTTATCTATTATTGCAGGCGGCGGCACCAAGTCCTCCAGCTTCAAATAAAAAATCCTCTGCAGGCCTTGGATGCACAGAGTGCGAAGTTCAGGCAGCTTTTCCAAAAGTCTGGACAAATGGTTGGACCAACAGTTTGAGCCTCTGTCGTCGCACATCCCGCCGTTCTTCAAGCACTTGACGATGTTGTTCTGCAGCTCCTCCACTTTCTTGGGCTCCTTCAGTCCATGTCGCTCTGCAGGTCCGTAAATGAGAGTTCAAAAACACATATTAGATTAGAGCTCCTAAAAATGACCTTTAATGAAACGCTGAAATCTTTAATTATCTTCAAACACGTGGAAAATATGCTGCTGGTGTGAGATATTTCTTTTTTCCAAAACTATAACTTCTGACAGCTTCAGTCACATATTCAAACAAAAAAAGCCCCACACAAAAAATTTCTACTTGGGGTTAAATTATGTCATTACAATCAGTTCCGATGTGTCCTACGCCCCCTAAACGCCATGTGGTTCACAGAAAGAAAAGTTATTTCTTCTCAGTTAAAGCTGCACCTCTCCACATAATTGGATTTCTAACATAAAACTACAAATATGTAAGTTTGGGCTACTTTTTTAGTTGATAAATGTTGTTAATATTTCAGAGACAAAAAAGACAATAAATCTGGGACAAATCCAATTTCCAAAGCAAGAAAAAGAGCTCAGGCTGGAGCACTCGAATGCAACATTTAAAGAAATCATGAGGTGTGAGCATTAAGCGGCCAGACAAATAGTTTTTGAGCGTCTCACCGGTGACCAGGGCGAGGGTGCATATGCAGGAAAAGGTGGAGACGTCCAGATTCATCCTCTGCAGATTGGCAGAGAACTCTACAATGCTGTCAATCCACTCCCCAAAACCCCGCAGGCACTGGAGCCGGTGCCACACCGACCCGTCGCAGAAGATCAGCTTCCCTTCCTCTGGGTTGGATCTGAAACATTATGACAGCTTGAGCTAAAAGTAAAAAAAACTAATGGTACAAGTGGATATAAACAGCCTACTTACACTTTTACTTATAATTTGTCTTATTGCATCCATTATCAGGCACATGAATTCCTTTATATTCCAAAACAGGGGTGTAGCTTGACATTTTAGCCTCCTCACTGCATTTATCCACGCTGCTACAATTTTTATGAGCCCTCTCCAGCTTTGAATCACACTTCACGTCACATAAGAGTTACAAAAACTGATCCAGTCCTCTTTACTCGTTTAAAAAATACCATTTGTGGTGTGTACTGGCACCTGCATTAACAAACGCATTTGCATATTGTTGAAGGGAAGTCCCCCATGTGTCTGATGACAGGTCCATTGTTTACCTGTACGACAGTCGCAAAACAAAGAGCTCTAGGAAAGCAGAGTAGAACAGGAGGTCTTGGTCGTGCTTGGGCAGGGAGGTAAAGCCCGGGATCTTCTGCGCCCAACCTCGAATCACCTCCATCGATCTGGTCAGGAGGTCATAAAACTGCCGCACATGTTGAGCATCATCTCCCAGCGGGCTTCCAGGACTCTCTTTGAACTGCAGGAGTCAAGTAGGACAGATGGGGAATAACATGAACACTGGATTTTAAACTTAACATAAACTTGTTTGAGGATAATGACGCTTAAAGTCAAGCGAGGTTGTAGAGCCATGAAATGAATGGTGAGTAATCCAATAGGTGGATTAAATCTTGAGTAATGATGCCAACACTGCTTACTTTGGAGTAGTCAAGGCGAGAGGGCGGAGGGTTCGACTCCACGTGCGCCCTGATGAGGGCGCTGAGGGTGCTGACAGGTGAGGACGAGTCCGGAAGAGCTTTCGGTTTGGACGGCAGGCGACCCCTTCGACCTTTCAGACCGTCTGTCCTCACCACTGCAGAGCATGAGGAGAAACAGTACAGATGATTTCTCCTGGTGTATGAGGGTTATGTCACATGAATTAAGAAAAGCAGTTTGCGGCACCGGCTGGATCTTACCTTCTTTGACCATTCCCACTGCAAGGCACTTCTGGAAGCGACAATATTGGCATCGGTTCCTCCTGCGTTTGTCCACAGGGCAGCTTTTGGCAGCCAAACACACGTACTTGGCGTTTTTTTGCACTGTACGCTGGAGATAGAAAAAGATTTAGATTTTGTCGGTGTACAAAGTTAGAAAAATATAATACCTGCACATGGGGCACTTCAAACTGAGTTGTAATTGATGCTTATTGGGATGAGATGCTACATAATGTTTACTTTGGATGACATAAGTTTAAGTCCATCTCTTTCCCATCATCTCCTCTAGTCTTTTTAATACTGTAAATATAGAAAAACACAAGGTTCTTCCAAGATTCTTTGGTTAATGTTTGAAACTGACTTGCAGATCCCTCAGATATCATATTGTAGTGGCATTTCTGAAATGTTCTTACATCCTGAAAGATTTTTAAATGCTATAAAACCTCTAAATGGGTCCCACTGTGTAACAAACCTAAATTACACCGTAAGAATTATAATTCTACATATCAGAAAACCTTTTCTGGACATTTTCATTGCTGCACTTTGGCAGCAGCTTTCCAGGCATCTTAAAAGACAATTAAATCACATTATTGTTCTCTGTGGAACTAATATCACGGTGTTGAACTGCTATCAAAGGGTTCATTGTGGCATTTGCTAAAGAGAACCTTTTTGGAAGATTTTTAAAGCGTGATAAGAGTTCTGCAATAGTGCATACCAAAGAAAACAACAAGAAGTATCACAAAGAACAACGACATAAGCATAATGCCATAAGGAAACTTTCTTGAAGGGTTCTTTGAAACCAAAAAAGAACCTTTTTTTGTTAGTTTCTATGGAGCCATTTTTAATGAGAGGAAAGTAAAAAGCCTTAAATGGTTCTTTGAAAATTAACAGCAGCACTCTTGCTCCTGTGGGCCATCTGAGGCAGTATAAGGCATTCAGCAGGCGGACAGGGCAGTCTGGGTAAATACAGGGTCGTGGTCATTCATAATTTGAAGAATCGCCCCCGGGAATCTCCTTCAGAGAGAAGAAGGGGGAGGTTTTTATTCATGGCACGTTAGTGGTCATTTTCATACAGGACATTTGCCCCTAAAACGCGTGTGTCAAGAGATCAAAACGTGCATCTGAAGCACAATGACCAATTTAGGAGGGCAGTCAGTCTTCCCAGTGGGATTTTTACATTATAGCCTATTATCCGAAATTAGAGTTTAATTATGCGACGGTGTGGCCATGTAGTCTTTTCTGTGTGTTCAGAAAAAATGTGATATCCATGTTAACAAGTCTGCTATTTTATTTCTAAGTAGTATCAGACATTCTTTTCAAGGATTGTTTCATCCTTTTGACAGAAATGTTCATTTTCTGCGCTGCCTTACAGCTTTATTACCTAACTTCAACGTTTCAGTGTAATAAAGGTGCCTACAAGCATTTCAGCTGCCTGCACATTTCTCCGTATAGAAATTTCTCATAAAACTTTAAGATGCACTGAGAACAGACCTTGAAAAATCCCTTGCAGCCTTCGCAGGTGCGCACTCCGTAGTGCTGGCAGGCTGCGTTATCCCCGCACACCGCGCACAGCCCCTCCGTGCTCAGTGGTCCTCGGCTGGGGCCCGAAGGACTCTGATAGTCCTTAAAGTGGTGGCTGCGGGCGAGCTGGAAAGGGTGAGGAAATCCGACACCGGGCTGCTTTCCGAGACCAGTGCAGCCCAAAACTCCGGGGCTGTCCAGCGGCTGGTGCGCCCCAGTAGCGTCCAAGTTCATGGACACATGGAGAGATCCGTCAAATTTCATTTGGCAGGTGGACAAGCTCTGACTGCTGTGTTGCGCGTGTTTGAGGGAAAACAGTGAGAATCTAGATAATGTGTTTTTCCTGTGCGCTGCCGCCAAATAGTCTTGACGGAAACTGTACAGAGAGCCGGAGTCTTCCCATATGTGTCCCGGAGGAGTTTGGAAGTTGGATGCGTGTGGCGACGGAGACCGGTAATAATAAACTGAGCCCGGAGAGGAGAGAAGCTCGTCTGATTGGTGCGGATGATGCTGATTCGGCTGATAGCGCGGACATCCATGCACATCCTCCACCTTGACGCACGGAAGCTCCCCTTGAACCGGCATTTGGAAGAGACATGGGGGCTTAACGTCGTAGCCAGAGCTGTAGGTGTCCGTTAAAGGGCCAAAACTGGGACCCGACGAGGCAGCTGACATTTCACTGTTGGTAAGGTCCATGCTAAACTTGACAAACTCCGGGGTGAGGAAGTCGCAGCTGCGCTCTCCGATGGCGCTCTGTGTGGCCGGGCTGGCTCCCTGTGGAGAGGAGCCGCACTGGGTCTGGACGCACGGCATGGTCACTGCAAACATGAATATAAAGCAGTCAGCCCAAAAGGACATATAGGTTATTTGGCAAAATTGAATAATGCGCATGAAAATGCATCACTGCACAAGACTTCAGTCTATTCCTGTTTGCTATTTTAAATGTTACTTTTCTTTAATTTATACAATTACAAAATAGGCAGATATGATGACATAATATTAAACGTTATCTTCACAATTCCCCTGATTATTATTCATAAAAAGTACATTAGAAACAAGTTGCCCACCCTTTAGACAGAAATGGTCACTTGCTGAAAGAGACGTCGACTTCAAGACTTTTAAAATTAGACTTAAACGACTTGAACATCTTTTGCAGTATGCAGAACAACACGTGGATAAAAAGAGACCAGATTTTAAGCTACTACCTTAAGGCAAGTTGTCTTATTTTCCAAAGCGTGGTACTGTCCTGTTGTTTGCCTGGTATGAAATAAAAAACATTAGAGCATCGCTTGCAGGGATTACACTGACATGCAGCCATCGCTTTCATCATAAATAAGTAGAGAAAAAGTAGAATATGCAATACCTTAGAGCTCCATCCAGTGCAGGAGAACAGTGGTAAGTAATCCCATTTCTGCTGCAGTATGGCAGTGTATCTATTACAGCTTTGCTGTGACCAGAAAAGTCCATTCGCTGTCTGGAGAGCAAAGGAAATGACTGTTCACTTCTCCCACTCTTGGCTTACAGACTGGCTGCCAGTGACACCGACAATGTGCTTTTGTTTACGTGGTGAGCACCCGTGTGCCAAACCCTATTACGCACAAGCCACAGAGGGGTGGAGTGGTGTGAGAGTGTCTCTCTCTCTCTCTCTCTCTGTATGTGTGTGTGTGTGTGTGTGTGTGTGGGCACAGAAAGTGGTGCATGTTATTTGGAAATAATGCTTGTGGCCCACTTTCTTGCAGTTTGCCTCATGTGTAAGCTATTTTATTGCGTTTGGCTAAACTATGAAACATGTGGCTGTAAGGCAGTGCATGTGTATGTTGTTATTGTTGGGAAATAACATAAAGGTGGAATTATTTACTGATAATGGTCATCTTCAACAGCTTTTATTTAATATGTGGTAGAAAGAACAACATTTTTACATTAAAAACTTCTCCTGCGCTGAAAGACGTACATTACAAAACGGCAGCTGGTGGCACTTCTCTCTCTTGATTATTATCCTGCAGTAGTGGAGCTCTACAAGTAGAGCTGCAACGTTTGATCGATCAATCGATTATTTGAGCGACAGAAAATTAATCAGCAACTATTTTGATAATCATTTTAGTAGTTTTTAAAGCAAACATGCCAAAGATGAGTTGGTTTCTAGGTCTCCAATGTGATGATAAATGCTTTTCTTTGTCGTATGTGTTGGTAAGCTAAATATTTTGGGGATATTTACTATATCTTGCTTTTTTTTACTGATGCTCCTTGCTATTGCGCTATATCCTTTGCTGCTGTAACACTGTGAATTCCCCCACTGTGGGATTAATAAAGGATTATCTTATCTTGATCTTATTTTATCTGTCCTATCTGATATTTCATGATTTAAATTACACATTTAGCAAATTTAAAACTATTTTATTGAAGCAAACATTTGATATTTGAGGACTCCTGCTTCTTTTTGTCAATGAAAAAGCTGATTTTGCAGGAAAAACATGTTTATATTACTTATCTATCTCAATATCCTGCAGGAGAAGGATGGAGGGTCCGCACCTTACGTCACAACTCGGCACCGCCTTCGCTCGAGCACGATTGGACGAGCGAAGCTGAGCGCCGTGTTCCGATTGGCTCTGCGCGGCGTCGCTCAACGCCGCTCAGTTTCCTGGTTGTAGCTGCTGTCAAACACAGGCTCTGGTTTGGATAACAACCGATGTCTACAGTCGCCGCCCTGCATCGCCCCGAGCGAGCTTTATTCAACCGCAAAACAAGGAAGCCTGTAAGTGGGAAAGTCTATTGTATCACCCAGTGTTTTCATGACATTAAAATAATCTGTCGTACGAATTGTTAACCCTGTGTGTGTTGGCAGAGACCCAAAACGCAGAGCAACATCTGCGAGTTTTTCTTTGCTAGTGACTGTACAACAGTGAAAAAAACAACCCTTTTCTCGTCAGCTATTATAGCCAAGGACATGCCAGGTTAATGTGTGTATTGTGGTTATTTAAACCTGTAAAAAAACATAGGGGGAAACACTCCTGTAACGTTAGCTCTTCCTCCCAAGGTGTAGGTCTTTTTAAAGAGCTTATTCGTGACCGTTAAGACGAAGCTTGCTGTCGGTTTTCCTTCAAAGACCAAACAGAGCTGACATTTTAATCCACAGCAAGATGTCAGTTTAACGCCGACTTTTCTCTTGTGTGGTAATACACACAACAGAGTAATACAGGCAATGCAGCTACCTGCCATCATAATTCACCTGCTGTTAAACGCCAACCGGCTATGTGTCGATACAGACAGGACCCCTGGATATAATCTAGAAAGACATCAGGCTTTATAGAGAAGAAAAATGGGCCATGTGTTTCTTCAAAAATCAGCCCACATTGCAGACAGGAAGCTCCCTCCTGTGCTGACTCACAATGAATATGCGGGGCAGTCTGAGTCATCTCCTAAAGTGTGAAATAGAGGAGATCACCGTGAGGAGAAATGGTTAAATTTCCAGGTTATGTCACTCATTTATTAGTGCTTCAATTTCACTTACAGTATGTGGTTCAGCTGGCTAAACTAAACACCCTCCTGTCTCCAGGTTTCCTCAGGGCTAATTATTGTCATATTTGGCCTTTTTAGCCTTCAGTTAATGAGCAGTATGTGAAAAGGCGTGAAAGCATGTGGTATGCCACTGAGTAGGATTTAGTAATATTGAGCTTTGAAGGCCAATACACAAAGAAGTGTGCCAAATATGATACCTGGGTATCCCGAATATATCATTATATGCACATCCCAAAATGTTATCAGGTGTGTAGGCTTCAGGCAAAAACATTTCAAGAACAAAACGGAACTTTTCTATCAAAAGTGAAAGTTGGCGTCAAATGTCTGGTAAAATGTGTTATCTTGTCTACTTATGCTTATACTTGATTGGTCAATTAATAGATTAGTGAGCTCGTTTCAGGTTCTCAAATGTGATGATAAATGCTTTTCTTTGTCGTATGTGATGGTAAACTGAATATCTTTGGGTTTTGGACTGTTAGTCAGACAAAACGACATGTTTGAAGATGTCACCTTGGACTGTGGGGAGCTGTAATGGATGTTTCCCATTATTTTCTGACAAAACAATTAATCAGTTATTGAGAACATAATCAGTGGATTAATCGATAATGGAAATAACTGTTAGTTGCAGCCCATTTTCAAGTAGTAAAAGTTGGCGCCAAATGTCTGGTCAAATCTGTGATCTTGTCTGCGTATGCTTTCGTCTGATATTTCCTGATTTAAATGACACATTTAGTAAATTTAAGACTATTTTATTAAGGCAAACATTTGATATTTGAGAACTGCTTCTTTTCGTCAATGAAAAAAGCTGATTTTGTAGAAAAAAACATGTTTATGTTACTTATTACCTTTAATTAAGGAATTGAGAAAAGTATCAGTTCCAAAACTCAGGAAGACTGGCAAGATTTTGGTTGAAATTGGGAAATATGCAATGAAACAGAAAGTAAACAAGATTACAAATATGACCGGACACTTGGTCTTTGACATGTTTCGATATTCGGTGCCACAGACACATTTCAGTTGGCACCAAAAACACTAAAAGTTTGATATCCAGCCCTAATAAAAAGGGATTTTTCACGTTAGTTTCAGATATTTCTTGCTGATCTTTTCTATTTCAGGTTTTTTATTCTTGTCAGTGTTGAACATTTAGCAGCTCTCCAAGAAACCCCTCTGTCCCAGTGATACTCAGTGAGGGCTATAATTATATTTCAGTCATATGGTCATACAGTGTACTGTACCTCACAGCTTTACCATCCAACGTATGCAGTTGGGGTGTGATTGTTTACATACAGTTTGAGTTCTGTGGAGACTCTGTCCTAACGTCTTTATAACAGGCAATAAAAGAGACTATTTCCTTAAGGCACGGTACAGACATTCGTTGTTATTGGAAAGTTGTATTAAATACTCAAAAAAAAATTTCTTATTTTGGTCAAAAGTTGGCAGTAAAAACACTACACTGACTTTTGGTGCTAATTTCAGCTGACATGCTACTTGTAATAGGTCATTTGTTACACCAAACTGGTCATTGGCATTTGTGCCATCTGTAGCTGTGTTTTATTAAAATGCATTAGAATCTGCTGCGGTGTATGCCACTCCCTGGAAACCTTTATTCAAAGTGGGTTACAGTGGGAATGGAAATGCTTTTTTGGGCTAGCCCCGGTGGGAATTGAGGCCCTCGCCCTGCCAGGCGGTGCTGGTATCATGTTCTGCTCGTTAGGCCGGACCATGATGAAATAAAAAAGCACTGGCTTAACAGTTTCTTATCAATGAACTGGACAATATAGTAATTTAAGTGTTTTATTTTTATTTTTTGCTTCATGGTGTCGAGTTGTATAATCTGGCCAATCTGTAAATGGGTTGTTTCTAATGTTCTTTGGTGTTCAATTGGTGTTTTAAATAGAGCTGAAATACGATTGACAGATATTTGATTAATTGTTAACATAATTTCTCAAGCTAAAATGCCAAACAGTCCCTAGTTTCACCTTCTTAATTGTGATATCCTGCAGGAAGAATATCTTAATTTTTTTCTTTATTTTACTACAAATCCAAAACACAGTAACTACAGATTTGGTCTAAATTGAGACCTTTTTTTTCTCATTTGTTTTACCATATAAAAATGATTATGCTCTAGAAAGAGCAAGTAAAAAATAAACATGTGAAATTTTCAGGAACTACAAAACAAACTGCACTCAAGCTAGTTCAGGCTAGCTGGAGGGCAGAGACAGTTACCTGTTATTGAAAAAAATCTGCTCAAACATCTTAGTAATTGAGCTTGTAATGTCACATAAATAAGGCAGCAGCTGAATCAAATCATAATGAAGAAATTTTATATTTTATATTTTTATAAATATCTGCATAATTAGTGACTTTATACAAGAATTTACATGCACTGCACAGAACTGTTAATTATCAAGTGAAGGAAATGTTGGACAAACATAATGATTTTGCAAAAGGTGGAACTAACAGTCATTTTTTATGATTGATTAATGTGTCAATTATTTTTTTCAGCGCAAATCAATATGTCTGATCATGCTTTAAATGTCAAAAATAATGACAAACGCCCGTCACAAGTTACCAGAGCTGGATGTAGTGTCCTCAAAGTGATTACTGAGTCTAACCAGCAGTTAAGTAGCAAGCAAATACCTTTCAAATAACTAAAATAAGTAATATATTATCTGAATTGTCAACCAAGTTTACTTTTGAGGGATTTTCCTTTAAGTAAGTTTCCTTTAACTCTTACAGCATTCCTCAGCCTCTTTCCACGTCTTCTCCACGTGAACTTTTTGTTGTGTCTTTCTTCCAGACTGTCAGCTTTTTTGGATCCTCCCTCTCCCCTCTCTCAGGCCTGCATGCCTCCTTCACATGATCCCCTGTCATTTCAAAGCCTCATAACCCTGGTGTCCCGGCTCTGTCTCCTCACTGCGCTTTACTTTCTCCACAGGGCCAATGGCGTTCAGGAAGGCTCTGAAACGGACGGCGATCATAGGCGGCGGGGCGGTCGCCACAGTTTTCGGCCTGTCGCAGCTAGTCGAGTACAGGAAGACGCAGGTAGGTTGATGAGAGACGATGTCCCCTCTCAGTTTGAGCTGCTAAACCAAATATTTGCCTTTGTTTCTTGTTGCATGATTACAGTTTGCAAGAACTCTAGTTTTTCATAATTGTTTTGGCATATTTTCTTAGACTTCTAAATGTCAATATTTTTAATAATGCCTTCTGCATTTGTATATTGCATATTTGAGAGTATATTTTTGCCTTTGCAGGGAGGGACTGCCTTTCAGGGCATGTCCTGTCTAGATTTTGGAATGTGTTTGCTGTTGTCTCGATACTTACCGGCTGCTGTGCAGGCACTGGATCCTGACCTGCACAGCAATTATAATATACAGTTATGAACATATTTTGTTGCACTGTCACGTTTGTGCTTTGCTGTTTAAACTCTTACGGAAACTTATCACCTCAAAGGTTTTTCCTCTTTCTGGTCTCGTACAACTACTGTCGTGACAAGACGACATGTAATAAAATGTAATGGGACAATCAAGGACAGCTTGTTCCATGAGCTCTATGAGGTGTGGCGATTTTACTGTTTGGCAATTTTTGTAATGTTTCATGTATGTAAGACCCTCCTCCTACCCCGTTTTGACTTCCAGGAAGTCTGATAGGGGAGGTAGCGCCTCTTACGGTTGCCTTGGTAAGACAGCTATACATCACCCAGCTCCTAGCCAAATTCATTTTGCAGGAAGAAGTTTTAGTATAGAAAAAACTGTGTTGGGAACTCTTAGCACACTTTAGTTAAGAATCATGTTTTTCTCTGATCCCTAAACTCTCAACTCTCTAGACTACAGACTTCAAATAATGTTTAGTCTTTGGTCAGTGTAGAAGGACAACACCATAAACTTGAGGAATGACAAAAAATTCAGGTGCTTAGAGTTTAGTGTCTCACCTCGTGACTGTTGACACTGGGAGCACTGCTGGTGTTACCGTCTCACTTTGAAACTCAGCCACTGATCATCTCCATGAACGCATAAGTAACAACATGGCCCCGGCTTCATTTGAGATGGACAAGCAGCTGTGTTTACCCTGACCTCTGACCTGAC
Source organism: Scomberomorus guttatus (assembly GCA_038419695.1). Classification (NCBI taxonomy): domain Eukaryota; kingdom Metazoa; phylum Chordata; class Actinopteri; order Scombriformes; family Scombridae; genus Scomberomorus; species Scomberomorus guttatus. Next base: position 14,559,918 of record CM076468.1, on the reverse strand, counting down.
GTAGACCTATTTTTGGCATGCCACAAAACTACATACCAGACTTTATTTGACTGTACAACCTAATGTGAACTTTGTTTTGTGTCCTGGTGCGATAATGTCTTCTCTTGCCCATCGTCGTCCTCGCAACCAAGCATGGATTGGTAAGCAAGAAGTCGACCCTGATGAAATACAATTATTTTCACAATAGTTTGTAATCATGCATGCCTCTAATCCCAGTAATTGCAATGCTGATGAGATGAATGTCCGTCTTGTCTCCTTTAGCAAGGGCTTATGGCTTGGAGAAGTTTTCAAGGCAGCGGCCGATTGGCTATAAGCATGGGCCTTGCTGTGCCATTCACTGACTTAACTTGATTACAGGGGGCACGCTGGCACTTAATTCTGTGGCGGTGTTTGTCTGTATGCATCATCAAAAATAGACAATGATTATATCATTGTGTTTGCGGTCGCAGACCTAAATTACAAGCACTTTCTACTATTTGCAAGTCAAATGCAAGGGTGGCTTCAGAGCAGCTTGATGCAATCATTTAGCTTGAACTGCTAAATAGAAAAATGAATAAATATTTCATTAGAGGTGAAATCCCTAATCCTCATATCAGAGGGGAGCTGTGTTCTTTATTGTAGTTGTGATTATTTCTTTAATTCTTTTGCTAATCAAACAGAGGGTGTAAAGGGTGTGTGAAAGACTGGAATGTGATTTATTTTGTGGGTTTTGCAAAGATAAACAGCATGTTGAAGCAGGTTCTAACCCCCAGCTCTTTGTTAACTTTGCTCCTTATTATTACATCAAGAATATATTCTGGATTTTTCAGCAACACTTCACTTGGAAACACCAAGGCGATATGACATCATAAGCACATTATAACCTCACTTTCTGCTGAGAATAGCTGCAGCAAACCAATCTTGGATTTGATGTTGAAAGCTCATTCTTGGATTGATTAAAAATACATTCCAACAGTGCTGTATTTGGTTGCCATGTTACTTCTGATGGGAAATTAGTTAGTTACTTAATTTGCCCATTTTTCATTCTCATTTCAATCAGCTACAGATATAAAAACATAAATATATTAAATATATATATATTAAATTATTAAATTAGATACAAAATTAAAAAGCAGTTGAAAAATCTAATGAATTAATTAAAAGCTAAGTTTTTAGCTGTTTTTTTAAAAGGTACTACTAAGGTACTAAGTATGGTGTTGAGAGAGCAGCTGGGTACTTGAGGACCTAAGGCCTCGCGCAGGAATATATAGATTTAAAAGTTTGGTTAAATAGGTTGGGCCATTTAAAGCTTTTTAAACCAATAAAAGGACTTGAAAATGAATTCTAAAAGCTACAGCGAGGAAATGTAATGAAGCCAGAGCATGGATATATTATAGAGCTGAATACGGTGCCGCCGCTCAGCCTTGCAATTTTTCCCAGTGGTCACTCGCGGTATTGCAACGAAAAATCCCCCTGCAGCCCAAAAAGCATTTTCCCCATAGACCACCATTGTAAAAGAGACGTCTGTAAAACTGTTGACAGGACACCTCGAGCTGCAAACAAGGTCAATTACGACTCTTGCTATTAAGAATTTTTGATCCATGGCGGTTTTATATTTGTGCGATTTAAAAATCTGTGACATCACCACAATGCGAGGTCTATGGGCTGAGCGGGAACACAACTGTGCATATTCACAACTGTGCTTATAATGTTTCAAAATGCCTCCAAGAAAAGTGTTGCTATAATTTTGGACATTTGTAATGGTTAAAATAGTATTTACTAATGATTTAACATAGAAAATAATATAGAAATCTGTTGTTTTGCACAAATAACGTGTGAAATCAATTCAGGGACTGAATATGAATCTGTTTGAAGTTATAAAAAGGCAGTGTGCTCATTGTGTTGGTGTATATGTGTGTCTGTGTCACATCCAGGCACGGTTGTCCCATGTAGCAGCAGAAGCAGAGCTGAAGGTTCCCTTTGCGGACGAGCTCCCTTCTCGGCAGGCCCAGCTCGCGGCGCTGAAAAACACTGAGGAGTTTGATGTTCTGGTTGTCGGAGGAGGGGCCACGGGTGCAGGATGTGCCTTAGATGCTGTCACACGCAGTAAGCTCACTGTCAACAGGCCCTATCTGCTTTCAAGTACACTGCTCTCTTGGGATGTAGCAGGTTTCAGGCTCTATAATTGTCCTTATTGAGTCATGATTGAGCATGAGACTTCAACCCAGCTTACAATATGATTTACCTTTCAGTAGTTATCCCTTTATAGTTTGAGTGACTTGCTAAAATAATCCAGATATCTCTAAATTGATAAAAATGCAGATACGTCAAAGCTGGGTGACCTTCACGGCTTCTAAAGGAACAGCAAGCCTCTGGCCTAGGTTTTGCTTTAAAGGCAACATACTGGCTGCCCTAATCATCTGATAGGGGAAGCTTGTTGTGGCTGAACACAGCCTGATAGGAAGCTTTGCAGTTACTACTTAGTATTTAGATTTACAGGTGACAGGTGTAATTTTAGAATTTAGAATTGAACATTAATCAAACCTAACGCAGCAAAAGACAAGAACTGTTTCACGGTGTCTACACTACTATATTTTAGTCTCAATCTGTGCTGTATTTATTTTATTTTATATTTGGGATTGTGGTTAAAAGTATACAGCAAATAGAGCCTAATTGTTTCTCAGTCTCAGTTCTCTATCAGTGAAACTGAAAGTGAAATTTTCAGTAGGGTCAGTGCAGCAAGAGTACAGAAACAACTGCTGCATTTCTGATTTCTTTGTTAGACTTGCGAAAGACATGACGTGTCTGGTTTAAGAAGCCATGAATTTGTCCCCAAACATGCGCCCCTGGTTGAACAACCTCTAAATAATTCGAGCCTTTCTAACTTTATGTTTCTCGGACATAACAATAGCATGTTGTATATGAGTATTGATCTATCCTCTGCCGTCTGTCCCAGACCTCAAGACTGCTCTTGTAGAGAGAAGCGATTTCTCTTCAGGAACGAGCAGCCGCAGTACCAAGCTCATCCACGGCGGTGTCCGCTATCTCCAGAAGGCCATCATGCAGTTAGACTACGAACAGGTTCCTCTCCATCTTGTTATTTTCCATCTCTATCTTCCCGTTTTGTTGCACTTCTTTGTCATGATCTTTATTCCTCTTTCTTTAAAAATGAAACAGTACATGATGGTGAAAGAGGCCCTCCATGAGCGAGCCAACCTCCTGGAGATTGCACCTCACCTATCTGCGCCGCTACCCATCATGCTTCCTGTTTACAAGTAAATGCATTAAGTTGAATATAATAAATATAGATAAATATAATTCCTCTCTGTTCCTGGAATAATGTGCAGAAGGACCTGAAATTGTCAGAGCTGATTACTGTCCGGGAATTTCAATTTTAAAGGATCAAGAAAATAGTGATTGCTCCTAAATTTTTGGTGAAGTTTTAGAAAATTGTACCTGTTTATGCATCATAACTGGATTTTTATCCTTGACCTTGCATATTAACTGACTGATTGTGAGCAGGTCGTAGTGACTAAGGAGTCCTCTGGACTCTAATTTCTCACAGATGTAGGAGATAGTTTTAGCCTTTGGATGTCTTGTGAATACAGCCTCACTATCAGTGGACATGTGGTCTTCAATCTAGCCCTAATCACTGTGTTCATTCCCAAGATGGTGGCAGTTGCCTTATTACTGGGCAGGGATCAAGATGTATGACTTGGTGGCTGGGATCCAGTGCCTGAAGAGCAGCTACATCCTCCGTAAGACGAAGGCCTTGGAGCTTTTCCCCATGCTGAAGAAGGACAAGCTGGTGGGAGCCATTGTGTACTATGATGGTGAGCGACTGCTCCATTTTGGCTCGTTTTACGCCCACAGAGGCTTTTCTTTGCTTTAAATTGGATATTTCCACATAGACACTGCCATGTGTGGACACTAATCTAAAAATCACACTCTCTTTATTTTCTGTCAACATGTACAAAGCAGCTGAGTCAGTGTTTTTGCCCTTTCCACTGTTTTCCCTTCTCATTCCTCTCCAATGGCAGTGAATCGGATCAGTTAGTCACTAACTGACTGATGAAACATGTTTTAAAGCACGGCTCTGTAACTGAAACTTGAACTAAAAGCTGACAGTGTACAGGCTGAACTATCATGGCATAGACAGTCTTGACACCCTGCGAAAAAGCACGTTTTATGTTTTGAAAATGCCTCATTTCTAATGGAAAATAATGACTTTCTGCTTTCTGAAAAAGCACACATTGTGAAAATATATGGTAGTTTTGATTTACGTGGGAACAGTGCAAAAAGTAATGCCAATTTTAAAAAATGTTAAAACTTTGAGGCAGCAGTTTTCATAAATGAAAAATCTCTAGGTAGTGAAGAAGTTAAGATAGAAGATTACACGCTGTTAAAATAGGCCTCAGATGCAAATCTTGCCCGTGGCCTTCACATCTCCACTGGTCCCTAACAAAATGTGTTGACAGGCTGGTTGGATGCCCTCATCCCCGTGGCATTAAAGGTTGCGTGTTCCCTGGATGGGTGCAGAGGAGAACCAACCATATGCTGAGTGTCCAGCTGAGTGTGAGGAGCTTCATGCCGCAGGCTGCCTTTCCTTTCCGCCACTGAAAATAACAACTTTGTATCCGCGGGTGATGTGTCTGTTACTGTAGGCTTCACTGGGTATCAGCTCGTCACGTCCAATGACAACAGGCGGATGTATTTTAGAAATGACGCCGCTTAGAGAGGCTTTTAATAGTCTCTTTTTTTATGGTATTCAGCAGTTAGACAAAATCTGCATATTGTTACTGTGTGATGCATATTTTTAAAGAATATAACTTCCAAAATCAGTTATCTACAGTTTTAATAATATAACTCTCACTTTAACTATACTTTTTTTTTTAAAATACAATTTCACAGCTGTACAGCATGTCTTGTAAGCAATTAGCTATCTTGAGAGATTAATTTGCATTTTGGCAGATGCTCTAACTTGCATTCTATAGACACTGAATATGAAATAGCATTTTTTTAAAACCAAAACAAAAAGCATGTTCACCCTCCAAATATAAAGCTAAATGTAAGTGTCCAGATTTAAGTGGATTTACTGCAGCCTGGAAAAAGGGAAGAGCATTTTCTTGGTGCAAAGCAGCATATGTTTGATTTCCACCCCCCCCCCCCCCTACCATCATCTGCTCTGAGGGGGGACAGGGCCGGGATGGTGGAGGGGTGGGGCGTCTTTTCTCCAATTATGCCGTCTGGAACAATCACACCCGTGACATTTCGAGATCTGACCTTCTCTCCCGGCGGTGTGGAGCGCAGAGGAGCATCAGCGGCGGTCGGGCCGGCTGAGCAACAGCTATTTCTCCCGTTGTCTTGGTTACTGCTGCTTCTGCCACCACCAACAACAACAGCAGCAGCTCTTTTATTCTCTATAGGAGCAGGACAGCAAATGTGTAGTCCACATCTTCTCATTTTGAATTGGCTGGGTGGTATATCGGTTTATATAACAACTGCAGTATGAGCATGCTGCCAAGCTTCACTTCTGTTCTTTCAGCTCTTCTGTCATTATACACATATTTATTCACATTTGAGACGGTAATCTGCAACAGATTAACTGATATAACTGACACCTGTGAGCCTGCAGTTTGTCATTAGCTTTTTCCATGTTAAAGAAAGATTCCTGGCCTGAAATGGCAAATTAATACATAAAACATGGAAATTGATGTTGGGTTGTTGGGTTGAATGTTTTCCTCTCCTAATTGTTCTTTGTAATACAGTAATAATGATTTTGGAGGAACCTTTCTAAAGCAAATTTTGCTCCTTCTTCCTCCTATTTGACTTTGTGTATTTTCCTTTCCTCTGATTCCATCCTCACACTTCTTTGTCCCCCTGCAGGGCAGCACAATGACGCTCGTATGAACCTGGCCATCGCCATCACAGCCGCCCGCTACGGCGCCGCCATCTCCAACTACACTGAGGTGGTTCACTTGCTGAAGACGAAGGACCCGCAGACCGGCAAGGAGAGAGTGTGCGGTGCCCACTGCAGAGACGTGATCACAGGTGAGTCATTCAGGTTGTTTTTACATGAGTGTCTGCGAATCCCTGAACCAATAGTTAGAGAGTCCCTCCCATACATAAAAGTTTAGACCTTTGATCACACTGGCAGTCAAGTCAGTTTATGACCACAATTCATTTTAAGTCACTCTGGAGGGATCAGCTGTTACACTTGAAAGGTCATAGAGAAGGGGTCATTTTAAAGGGGTAATGCCTTTTTTTGTTGCACTGAAATCAGGTATTGAAGAATTATTTCATGTTTGCCTATTTTAGTTGCAAAATTTTAATCATCCAACAGCTGATATGGTTTGGTTTCTTCCTCTTTTCAGTTATTAAACGTAAAATGCAGTTGAAATGTAAGTAGGACTTAGCTGTGCTACTGTTCAGTTTTGAACTACCATTACTCAAAATTTCTACCAAGACAGTTAACCACGTGTTTTATTTACTCTTTACACGTCTTTCTCATCCTCCAAACCGTATCAATTAAAAAACTACAGGCAGTTGAGTTGTCTCTGTTCTTACTGTAATACCACGGGTGTTTAATCATCATTTACCCTTCACAGGAGAAGAATTTGACGTTAAAGCCAAGTGTGTGATCAACGCCACCGGGCCGTTCACAGACTCACTGAGGAAGATGGACAACCAGGAAAACACTAACATCTGCCAACCCAGCGCCGGTGTGCACATCGTCATCCCCGGTTACTACAGGTACTGCAAAACACTGTCATTCATACATTTATATACAGCCAACCTCCTACCATACAGTGTATATTTTTTCCCAGTCACAAAACCACACACGCCAAAATAGGAACTCCAGTCTAATTTTCAGGCCTCACTTTCTGCTTTCCAACCTGCCTTTTTTACTCCTCCTCAGGTTTTTTGGTATTTCAAATGCATTAACTTGTAGATATTTATTCCTCCATGTTTTCTCATTCTTATGTGTAAATACTAAGCTGGCTAAATATTATCTGACCTATGCTTACATGCAAAGAACAATCTCCTCTGCTTAAGATACAGCGGAGCAATAGAGTGGTTTTGTTGAAGTCGGGGTTTTTTAAAGTTCAGCGAAGCTTATTGAGCGAAACCCGAGGGAGCGCGAGCCCTTTGAACAGCGCCAGAAATGCCAACCACCTAATTCTCTTCCTCCCTTCCTCTCATCTTCCTCCTGCCTCTATCTGCCACCTCCTTCCTCTTCCTCCCCCTGTGTTTTCTCCTATTTGCTTCCTCTTTTACTCCTCACCTACTCATTTTGTCGGTCTCTTCCTCACTTTTTTTCTCTTTTTTGTCTCCTCTACACCTCCTGTTCCTCACTACCAATTATCAATAAAAACAGTAACAATAATAACAAATACTACTTCTACCCCTTTTGTTAATACAAGTACTAATAATAATAAACCCTCTTCCGGCTTTTTCTTTCCCACAGCCCTGACAACATGGGTCTGCTGGATCCGGCGACAAGCGACGGGCGTGTCATCTTCTTCCTGCCCTGGCAGAAGATGACCATCGCCGGGACGACCGACACGCCCACCAGTGTGACAGCCCACCCCATCCCGGGGGAGGATGACATCAACTTCATCCTGAGGGAAGTGCGCAACTACCTCAGCCCTGATGTAGAAGGTACTTAGAGTCCCCTTTTGTTTAATTTTGAGGAGCGTGCAGTCATTTTTTTTAATATTCATTTTAAGTACTTTGACGCAATGTTGTTGTTTTGAGTTCCTGTTTTTCTACTTTTTCTTCCTTTTTTGTTTTTCTAGCGAAGCTGATAAGTACTCTGTTTATTCCAGATAATACTTCCTGTTGCACCACAGGATCTTTTTTTTTTTGTGCCAGAAGCAGAGTGTGTGGAAAAGCAAAGTTTAAAAGCAAACATGAACTAAAGTCAAATTAAGTTTGTATAGTCAAATATTACATACAGTGTGAGAAGAAATTCAAGGAGAGATCCCCCCTTTTGAGTGTTGTTTGTTTTGGGTATCTGTATTTCTTTCAACCATGTATATAAAATACTATATAGTACATATATAGTTTTATGACCTGGAATTAATCGGAAAGTTTGAGGATTCAGAAATATTTAAAAACACACAAAGTTATAACATGTAAAATGAAGAAGAATTATTTAAGATTCTGCACTCTTCAAGGTCAGCAATCAAATTTAAGCAAATTTGTGGCCTCCTTTGTGCAAATGGTCAGATTTGCCCATTCAAGTAACTCAACTTGCAGCCAGTGTTCACCTGTTAAAAATATGGCTGTGCCTCAGGTTTACAGCAGGTAATTGCTTACTAAGTAGCATTGTGATAGTGGGAAACATGGCATCAGAACTAAGTGAAAGTGTCAGAAGTCAAATTGTTATTCTAAGCAAAGAGGGTTTTTCTCAGTGTCAAATCCTGGCTAGACTGAAGGTTTCTAAGGGGGCAGCGCATGGAGCTCTAAAACACTTTGCAGAAACTGGATCAGTTGTATCCAAAGCACGATCAGGCAGACCAAAAGTGACCACACCATCAGAAGATCAATACATCAAGCTTAGTTCCCTGAGAGATAGAAAAACAACTTCATCACAGATACAGAATTTGCTAAATAAAGAACGCGAGACTCCAATCAGCAAAAGTAGTGTCAAAAGAAGGCTGTGTTGTAGTGGTCTAAGAGTAGCAGTTTGTAAACCACTTCTCAGGAGGGGAAACAAGGCCAAATGCTTGGGGTGGGCTAAGAAATACCAGCATTTCAGTGGATGACTATTTACCGATTAATCCAAGTTTGACATTTATGGCAGTAACAGAAGGGTGTATTTAAGGAGATAAACAGGAGAGAGAATGATACCGCAGTTTATCAAACCCACAGTCAAACATGGTGGTGTGAATATTCAAGTCTGTGGGTGTTTTGCCTTTTCTGGAGTTGGACACCTGCACTGAGTTGACTCACACCCTGACCGAGGAGAAGCAGCACTCCATTCTTCAGAGACACGCTGTAGCCTCTGGTTTGCATCTTTGTGGAGAAGGTTTCATACTGCAGCAGGATAATGACCCCGAACAAACCTCAAAGCTTTGCAAGAACTACTTGAAGACCAAAGAAGACCAAGGAGTCCTGACTGTCATGGACTTTCCTCAACAGTCATACTAGCATACTAAGAGATCCTACATTGAAAATCTTTCTACAGAATTAATAAAGTTCTTTCTTTTCCTATTATTTTGTCTTATTAAGGAAATGCTTGGTATTATATTAACACTGATAGATTCAAAGTGAAGTATCTGGGTTAGTTTGTGTCCTACCTAATGAAATGTGTTTCTTTTGTCTGCAGTGCGCCGAGGAGACGTGTTGGCAGCGTGGAGCGGCATCCGTCCCCTGGTGACGGACCCCAACTCCAAAGACACTCAGTCCATCTGCAGGAACCACATCGTCAGCGTCAGTGACAGCGGACTGGTCACCATCGCTGGTCAGTTGGTCTTTGTGTGTGTGTGAATATTTGAGAAGTAGCAGTTAGTCGTATTATTATCAGTCATAAATTTTGTGTGTGTCCAGGTGGGAAGTGGACTACCTACAGATCCATGGCTGAAGAGACCCTGGATGCAGCCATCAAATCACACGGACTTAAAGCCGAGCCTTGTAGGACTGTGGGTCTGATGCTGGAGGGGGCCAAAGGCTGGACGCCAACGCTCTACATCCGCCTGGTGCAGGACTACGGCTTGGAAAATGAGGTACGACACGTTTGTACATTATAAAGACGATTAGGTGGATGTTTTGACACAGTGAGTAGATTTGAGTTTTAGTATAGTTGTCAGAAATTTGTCAGAGGCAGAGTTCATGTTGTCCATGTTTATACCTGTTGTCTTGATAAATTCAAGTCAAATGTACATCTCCACTGCTTAAACTGTTTCCTCTTTTCAATAGAAATACTATTTTCATTTACTAATTAATTATAATTGCTTCTCCAAGCGGTGTTTTAAGCTGCTGTCACACAGATGTTTCACATGCAGATGTTGAAAAGCTTTCCAGTGACTTAAAAGGCTTTAATTTGAAACATGTGCAGGACGTTTTATTAACAGCAGTTTAACGTCGCTCAAAAAGACGGCAAAGTAATTAGTGAATGAAAATAGTATTTTTGTGAAAGAAAAACTAAAAAATCCTGATTTTTCTTGTTGAACTGATGGATTTCATGCTCTTTAAAATATACCTGATGAAGGTTGGACAGATCGAAACATCTCAAACTAATAAATATTTCAGCCTGTTTTTCTTATTTTTATTGAAGTTATGCTCTATGCTCTGAGTCTAAATACTGGATTTAAAATGAATGGTGTTCATATTCATTCTTTGTCTTTCCACTTAGCTAATTTCCACTCTGAAAAACTGTGATGTATTTTTGGCTCCGTCCATTTAGATTGAACTCCTAATGGTGCCAGTGAGGTTATTTCGCCGTTAATTGTAGCTCTGCTTCCAAGAGAAGTTTCGCTACTCCGGTCTGAACCGTACATTTTCAGCACGGTGACGTAGACCCCAGCTGTACACAGGACCAGATATACACCCACACACGCACATTCATCTACAAACAAACCCGTAAAAAGCAGCATGCCCGCATCGACACATTCGCTGCCTTCACCAGCAGCAGTGTAGCTGACATTAAAGCGGCTGCTGTAACAATGCTGACATTTCTACTACACAAAAGACTGGACACACACACTGTATGCTGTACAATTTATCAATGGCATTAAGTAAGGGCACATTGATTTACATCAGCCACACTTCCAATAATTAGCCTGTGCGTTTCCATTAAATCCAATAGAACATTGTTTCATGAAGAAAAAGTACTCCTGCAGCAAGTGCCTACAGTATACTTACTCCTCATTAGAGGCGTTCTGAACCGGCTCCGGTGTTCTCGCGAACATTCCTAAAAGGTCACTGTTGATATTTGGACAGCGTTTGCCCTTTCACATGATCGGCAAGCCAACGATCTGAATAGCAAATAGCCCTCTTGCTTTCTGTAAACATGTGACGCCTCATTGACAAAGTGGCGCTAACGCTTGTGATTTAGCTCCAATGAGGTGAAATCGATCATGTGAATACCAGGAGCTGCCACTACAGTCTGCTTTGTTTAACCTGTTGTGTTAGTGAATGTGTTTTAAACTTTAGGGCATCAAACTTATTAGATTCCAGATAAGTTTCTCCAACGGATTTGTGGTAAGCCAGTAGTAGATGATGCTGTAAACAATAGCCACGCTCATGAAAGATACAGCAGTTGCTGTGTGAAATAGCACATCGCCACTTCTTTTCCTTAAAAGTTCATGTTTTGTTTCATGAAATTACTCATTTTCTGGGTATTAGTGGAGGCAGGTTTGGTTTTCAGGCGAGTTGGCCCACCTTCTGTTCCATCCCAGCAGCTACTTAAAACTTTATGTACTGGAAATTCTTCCTCTCAGATTGTATTTTATGTCTTTTTCTCTGTGCACAGGTCGCTCAGCATCTGGCCTCGACGTACGGAGCAAAGGCGTTTGACGTCGCCAAGATGGCCCTGGTCACTGGGCAAAGATGGCCGATCGTAGGGAAAAGATTGGTGTCAGAGTTTCCTTACATTGAGGGCGAGGTAAACAATTACTCTTTCACAGAGTTTTACGAGAAACAAATGCCCATTTTTACTTAATGAATGTGTCTTCTCTCTCAGGTGCTGTATGCGATCAAGGAATACGCCTGCACGGCCATCGACGTCATCGCCCGGCGAACACGCCTGGGCTTCCTGAACGTGCAGGCAGCGGACGAAGCCCTGCCACGTATTGTGCAGATCATGGGGAAAGAGCTGGACTGGAGTCAGGAGCGGAAGACGGTACAATTTTAGGACTACAAATCATTTTATAAACACATGGTGATGGAAAACCAAGGTTTTTCTCGGCCCAAGTAGTTATTTTATGGAGTTTTATTGCATAGTTTGGTGTAATATTTTTCCTTGCCCCAGAAAACCTGTTGAGTTTACATAATGCTTTAATGCCTGCTGGGTTTTGAAGTATACAATGGAGAGGTCCACACCCTTTATCCCTTTAGAGGGGGAGCTCTCTGCGTGTATGTACGTGTGTGTACAGTATGAAAGAGATGAGGCGACATGTGTGTAGTTACGTGTGCATGAAAACTGAACTCTCACCTAATTTGAGGCCTCATTGTTAACCAGTTCAGGACAAGCCCCATGTCATTCAGCAGCACTGTAGAGTAACACAGTGAGTCAATCAGGTGTACATCAAGTCATAAAAATAACTGAATACATCTGCCAATTGGGTCAATAAAGTTTTAAATGATGTATAACAGCTGGCTAATTATCCAAATGCAATGGTAGATTTTTTTTTCTTTTTGTCTTCTTTTGAGTCAGTAATAATTTTTGTTTTCTCTTGTTTTGTATTCTGATTCATTTACTGTTTACTTTCCTTAAAGAGATGTATTCCGACTGCACACGTTTTAGTAATCTTTAAACATTTTGTGTGTTTCTTCCTCTTTTTTTAATCACACTCAAAATAATTATTCTTGGTAAGGCTGATTACAGTCTGTAATATCACAAAAAGCTGATTTCTGACTGCTCTCTTCCGCTCTGATGATGTTAAATCCAGGCAGAGCTCGAAGCAGCTAAGAAGTTTTTATACCATGAGATGGGCTACAGGTCCCGCTCCGAGCAGCTGACCAAGACGTCTGAGATCAACCTGGACTACCAGGAAGTAGTCAGGTAATTATTACACGTCCTTTGCCAAGACTTTCTGTTGGTGTTTGGATTTTAGTTTAGTTCCTGTTTTATTTTGTAATGTTTTCTCCTGTGTTTTCCTGCCTTTGTTGATCACCTGACGGTTTTGAGACTCTTTGTGTTCTTTGGGTTTTCTGTGTTACACTTATGTTGGCTAATCATTTGGTTTAGCTCGTTTATGTTATTTGTCTTTCTTTGACTTTCTTGCATTTTCAGTTGGATTGTGTTTTTGTTCTTTTTGGGTTCCTGTGTTCTCTGTGTGTCTTTACTTCCAGTTTATGCTTATTGAGTCTCTCTGTTCTTCTGTTCCCTCCACATTTTCCCTTCACACCTGTCCTGCGTTGTCCTCGTTAGCCCTTCCCTGCTCCCAGTGTCTTTCCCAGCCAATCACTCCCAGCCTGCCACCTGTTCTCTGTTGTCTGATTAGTTCAGTTTGTATTCCTGTTCAGTTCAGTTCAGTTGACAATTATTACTGTTTATTAGGTCTTTTTTTTTCCTTAATGCTGTAGAATTGGATGTTAAGAAGTAACAGAGTAAACTGTTGCTTTTCTGGTTGACAGGTACAAAAAGCGCTTCCATAAGTTTGACAAAGAGAGCAAAGGATTTATCACCACTGTTGACGTCCAGCAAGTTTTGGAAGTGAGTTTGGTTTCGCCCCTTCTTCCTTTATTTCTCTTGCAGTTTTGCTTTCTTCCAACACTTTAGTTTTTTCTTCCTTTTCTTCTTGTCTTTCTTTCTGCCTCTCTTTCATCTCTATTCACCTGTCTTCATTATGTTATTGATCCTTGGTCTTGTTTTTCTTCTCTGCAGAGCATCAATGTCCACATTGATGAAAATGCGCTCCATGAAATCCTTAACGAGGTGGACCTCAACAAGAATGGACAAATTGAAATTGATGAGTTCTTGCAGGTATGTAACATGCAGACAGATGTCAGCGACTGAGGACATCTAATAACTGATCATTTCCCATTTTAATTTCAGCCAATAACAATATTTATCAACTTTCCAACAGTAGAGTTTACGTGTACCTTCATTAGTACCTGTACTTATTTATTACTAAACACCAAACTGTCAGTAATCACAAGAAAAAGAGCACTAATTATTAGTTTGATTGAAACACTTTCAATTTTCTACAAAAGTTGGAAGCTTGCCTATAAATGAGTGTAAAACAAGGCTTTTAATTTAAGCAATAAATAAGAGTTGTAGTTTAAGTAATGATGACCTATTTCTAATAAGCTGACAGATATAACATGGAAATTTCAGAAGTAATCAAACTGAAATTTTAACATGGCAAAAAATCTAATTTTTGGGTATGACTAAGTCCTAAAACAGACGCCAGTGAGAATATATCAGCTTGTTATCAATAGAAATAAAATGAAATGAATAAGGCAAGTCACTGCACTAGAATCAAGAGAAATGAAATTTGATTTTCGACTCAAACACTAGAAACAGGCTAAAATATTCTCACTGCACTGACAATGTCTCACTAGTTTTAAGAAAATAACACTTTAAGGATTCAATGACGGTCAAAAAAAGATTTTAAAGAAGGAATTTTTGCGGTGAAGACAAATCCAAAACCGACAGTAAAAAGTAACATTTCTTTCTGTACGCACAAACCGAGAAGATTCCAACTTAGTGTTCAGATATAATTTCAAGCACATTGATATTTATAGATGTGTGTATTCATATTGTGGATATTTATTCACAATCTGAGGAAACAGTGGCAGTAAAATCATCTAAGAGACAAATGTTAACCAATCAAGAGACAGGCCGTTCTCTTGTCTGCTGTATTGTTATTCTTAGTATTATTACCTAGATAAATGCAACATATTCCTCTTCATACCTTCTATAGAGTCTTAACTGGTCACTAAAGCCGGAATACAAATTATCTCCTAGTTTAAAAAAGGCATTTGTTCACCTGAGATGTGAGAACGGTGAATATCCGTCCTGCAAAAAGGTGTGAAGCAGGTTCCACCAAATGAAGCTAATTAGAAATGGGAATCTCTGTCAGCGACTTCTGTAATGAGGGCTGAAGTGCGTCGGGGGGCTCCCGCGTCCGTCCGCCCGCTAAATTACTTTCTCACTTGAGTCCAGAAAAGAGTCATTATGGGAGAGCTTGATGACATTCGATGATTTAGTCTTCATTAGCGCGCCCGGCTTCTCCGCTGTGCTGTGACTTCCAGAGCTGAGGAAACGAGCCTGTCACACACGACAACCTTTTTTTTTTTTTTGTCCCCAGTGTGACAATATGTTTGTCAGTAAAATATGGAGTTAAGTATTTAATCATGCATGTCATGAATATTATACTTAATGTCAATATTTGTTTCTACTTGTGACCTGCACGTGATGATGATGATGATGATGTCTGGAGGGGAAGAACACTAGTCTGAAGCTGCACCAGGCGACTTCATGCGCTGGTAGTTTCAACTTAAAGGATAAGACTGGTCATATATATTTTTCACTCATTATTTTCATGAAAAGACCAAAACCAACAATGAATTGATCCCAAGTATTTATGTATCAAAAGCCTGATATCTTATTCCTCTGTACCGTAGAGCTCCACATCCATGACTCGCATGTTCCTTCATCACCATGAAACACATACAGGTTCTATTGGTTGTTAACTTGTTTTGCAAGGGAGACCTGGTCAGGACGGCAGCATCAAAAATTACAAAGTCAAGCAACGGATAACACAATTTAAAAAAACCAGATGATACTAAAATGAGGCTCAGTAGTCTAACAATAGATGTGTCAGTGAGCTTTAACTGAAGCGCTGGTTTGTCGGTCAAACAGCGTCTGAAACCTCGTCCCACTTCACCTTTCCAATGTTGAAATTGGGGGGGGGGGGGGGCTGCGTCAGACAATTTTTGTAACTTTATGAAACAATTCGACAAGCACGCCCGGTTCACTCGAGAGATTGGCCAGGTGTACAACGGAGTGTGACCCTAAGAATGCCTTCGAGGAAAGATTGCTCAAAAGCGTTCAGAGCACACTGAAGCCCTGACTTTTGACTGTCAGGGAGCATTTGTACACATGTTCACCTCAAGTTTTGGAACTCTGAGGTTTAACAGACAGAAAATCACCGTCCCCTTTTAAATCTTTACTAAGAACAAATAGTATTGAGAGACTAACACTTAAATAATGCTGTGCTGATATCATGTAAAAAATCTCACCTTGTCCAGCTTTATCACATAAAAAAAAGACGGCTGGTGTTTTCATTTTCTACCTCTCAAACTCAGGGATGTGACTGTGATCGGACAGCTCTAAAACCTTTCATTGTGTGGCAGCATGGTATTTTCGTCATTGTACAGATAATTACTTCTACCTTAACCACCACCTTCGAAAAGCAGCTCCGGTGTCACCGAGCCACCGTCCGTTTGACAAGTTAACCTTTCCCGCTGTATTCAACACACCATGTACCATGTTCTCTGCCATTTCCTGTGTAGCTGATGAGCGCAGTGAAGAAGGGACAAGTGTCGGACAGCCGTCTGGCCATTCTGATGAAATCTGCGGAGGAAACTCTGGATAAGAGAGGGCCTGTGACAGTGGACCGCAGCGGGGGCGGAGTCTGAGCCAGAGAATTTCAGGGATGCCAAGAAAGCTACAGTTCCTTTTTTAAAGGTGGTGATGACAAAAAAAAAGTGTCTCATGCAAATGACGCTATTTGAATGACAATAATGCAATCAAGGACGCGATGGGATGAATTTGGCCAAATCGAGTGCAGACTAGCATCACTCCTGGGTGTGTTTTGGGTGAAATAGTATCTATGATTAACTGAGATTTGATTTTCACCAAGTCAGATCTGTCTGTGTGTATATGTTTTGTCTTTTCTGTTTGTGTTTTTTTTTTTTTTTTTTTTTTTTGGTCCTCGACATCTGGTGCCTCCGATATTACACAGCACACAATTTATCTGTTTTATACCGACTTTTAAACAAGAACCTTTGATATTTTAATCATCACATGATCTTTGTAGTCTCTTCAACACTCCTTTTTTAAACTGCTCACGTTCATTTTTAACATTATCGACACTGATTGTTGTGTAAATACTGTCCTCAATGCAATGCAGCTTATTCAAATGGCAACTAAGCACTTGGTTATGCTTTATTTTACAGGTCCATCATTTCCTAACAGTTTCCTGGAAATATTGTGCTAATTTTAGGGAAAATAGAGACAATTGGCACACTTCCATTTAACTAATTCCCGGTAATGATCAGAATCTTGAAAGAAGTAACTTATTTATTTACAGTATTTAAATGCAAACCACAACATATTGTAAATTATTTGTATGAAAAGGAAGTTTCATACACTTTGATAGATTTAGCTGCTGCTTGAGGCAGACGTTGCTCTTGAGCACAAATTAAGCCTGAAATCTAGCAGTGACAGTTCATATTTGTTTAATGAATGTGCACTTAATGAAATAGCAAATGTTCTACATAACTTAGAATGAAAAAGAAAAGAGAGGATGTGGAAACTGAAAACACAACATCAGTAATTTGGCATTTCAGCCTGAGGTTATGATCCTTTGCTTTGACACTGCCACAGGAAGAAGCTACATTCATCACTGTGATTATACTGTAGCTGTCTGAACAGTTGCAGCCTTACATGAGGAGAAAATCAATCAGTGCTTATGTAGCATGTTCAGTTTGGCACAAATCTATAATTCATTCATTTACAAATCTTTTTGTGTGTGTAGATTTAATTTACTTTAATCAGTGGTCATGATAAATTGAACTGCATTTTATTATTTTTTTAAAAATATAATTATAAAAAAAGAGAGCGAGAGTGAACAAAAACAATTAGTTGAGAGACGCTATAAAGGAAGTCAGGTGATAATTCTGTTTTTCACCTCGAGCGGCCCCCCTAGTCATGTGATTTGTTCTTAATATAAAAAATATTGATGATGGCGACTTTAAAGGTGTGATTAAATAACAAAAAGGGTAAACACTTAAATGAAACATGTAGTTTGCGGATTCTCTGCAGTTTCTCATGCCTAGTTCGAGTTCTTTACTTTTTTGATCATTTAAGTCTTAAGTTTCAGTGATTTGGGGAAAAATATTCATAAGCTCTTTGTATTAAGATGCAGGTTCCAGCTCTTTCCAGGACGCTTCCTAGAAAATTATGAAGTCGTCACGGACCCCTAAAATAAAGCATTACCAGGCATTTCAACATGTTGTTTCTGATCTTAGCATGTAACAAGCACCAGTCAGGTAATATTTAATGATTCTTAAAGCACTCTGAGATGTTTCTGAAGCACTTCTATGCTGCCTGTTCTTAGCCCGGAAGAGTTGTTGTATTTTTAGGGTGAACGTTGCTCTGGGATAATCTTACAACTGAAGGCGCATATCTTAATGTCTACTGTGTTTTCCATCTATTGCACTACAAGCAAACTACTGATACTGAGGTTTACATGACAAGGTTTCCAGCTTTAGCGTTACTGTTTGACCATGTTGGCAAAATGCATTTAAATCAAAGCTGTTCTGTTCTGTCTACATATATTTTTAAAAATTATTTATTCCTTTTTCTCTGTGTGTGTGTGTGTGTGTGTGTGTGTGTGTGTGTGTGTGTATATACATTTACAGAGATGATAGATTTAAATATATTGCAAAGGGCACAGGAATATGTAGTTATTTTTATTAAGTGGAATTGCATGCTACATATTAACCCTATTCTCTAAATGATGAACACAGAATCTTTATTTTTACGTGTGTTTGAAGTGGAATTTATTCTTTTATTTCTGTGCTTGTAGTCGAGCGCGAGATCGTAAATGCTGTATTAACGCACACCATTATATCAGCGGCAGAACTGATATAATCCTGCATGCTGTTAGCTGATGTTTTCATTGTTTATGTGAAGATAAGACTTTAATCCTGCATGGGCATTTCTGTGACGTCATAGCATGCTTTGTGTTCAGCGTTTTGTGATTTTTAGGGGTTGAATGGAAATGAATGTATATGTGCCTTGATGTGCCTCAAATGACACTTAACCATTTGCCCTCTTATTCACAAAACTACACTCCACATGTTTTACAAATACAGGAAATTAATGTTGAGAATGTAAAGATATTTATATATCTTATTACAAAAGGAATAGTATTTAAACTCTACTGTACATCCACTGTGTGAAAACAGGGGCCTGTTGCAAGGGACGGGCCGCCATGTTGGAGTTTGACTGAAATGGGGCTTGAAGGCCAACACTGATTTTTATTTTAGAATGAACGAACACCAATGTTTGTTTACTGAAAGCTGGCATCAGATTTGTTTTCTTCTTTACCGTTTCTTTAACCAGATAGTTCCTGATTTAGATAAAAACGTTGCCAGTTTCAGGCTATTTTATCCTGGCAAAGTTTAGTGGAGTTTTAGACCACTAGTGGCCCTATTGAGCAATGTTTTTATGAAAGGGTCCCCATTTTGTTTGTGTTGCGCGCACCTGATCGATGCAAGTCACAGTGACTACCGATAACACAGAAAGACGTGCAGCATTGATTGAGTGATTGATTGAATTTATTTGATGATCCAAAACATACAGACTTAAAACAGTGATTCAATCACAAAGCCAAAAAGGCTTATTTCCATTGTGGAAACAAAGGCAGCTAGCAAACATGCAAACACAGGTGTAAACAATGTAGGTGTTGAAATGTTTTCAAAATCGGCTTTGCAAATGTTTTTTGAGGAAGGAAAAGCGTTCAACAATGCGTTTTGTTAGGCCTCACATGTGCATATGAGTTTTTTTTTTTTAAGAAACATCATTAAAAAATAAAAACTCTACTTCCTTTTTAATGTTAAAGGACTTTGGCCTCTTTAATTAAATGGATAAAGGGAAATTCTTCTAAGTAAGGTGTCAAAATGTGTATTGTTGGTGCTGAAACAATGCACAGAATACACTGTATTATATCAATAAATAATAACCAGCCTTTTTATTTAGGTTTTTGTTCTGTGCCAGTTTAGAAAACCCTTTGAAACAGGATTCAGACTATTATAAACACTGAAATTCCTCAAGAGTCCCATATAATGAGATTATTTTACTGTGGGGGACCTGCTTTAAAAAAAAAAAAAAATGTTTTTATTCCTCCAACATAGCGGCAAGTCCATCCTGGCTCTTCCTCATCACAGGCCCCTGTGGAAGGTTTTATATTGTGTGTGTGTGTGTGTGTGAGACTGTACTTCTTTATTGCCTTCATATTTTGATTTACATTTAGTACTAATTCAGTGCAGGTATTGACATTTTCTTTGGACTTTTATGCAGTGAACAGAATCATTCCTTATTGTAGTTTTCCCTCCCATGAACCGACACTGTAACTGTTGTTGAAGTGTGTGTGTATCAGTGTGTCGTCACTTGGGGGTTCGGCTACAATACCTTGACAACTGAGGACCCTTCAAACTGCCAACGCCGGCCCGTCAAGAATAGCTCATGGGCAGCACGACTTAAATCCACATCCTGATGTTTGATTGTCTTCTTCGGATGAAATTACAGCTTTATCCAGGCTCAAAGAGAATCATATTCCTTTTTTTTCCACCAATACTGTAAGAATACTGTCAGTCTTCAGGAGGAAAAAAAAACAACGCAATTATCTAATTAAATGTATCTGGTTGCTTGCAAAGCTTTGTGGGTTTTTTTTTTTTTGTGTGTGAACATAATTCATACTGGGCGTCGATGTGGGAGAGAAAATAGATGTGACAGCCTGTGAATGTGAAAGTAAAGCTGGACAATATAAAAAAAGGTCTTTTTTTAAAATTTCATTAGTTTTTTAATTGGATGTTAATTCAGGTCAGAAGACTAGAAAATGCAACTTTTCAAAATCCGGATATTAACATAAAGGCATCACTTATTTCTAGTGCTGAAAGTAGTTAATGCTTCATAGTCAACATGCAATTAATCAGCTTTTTTGATATTTTATTTTCCATGAATTCATTAAGCAAATGCAAACATTTGTGAATTCCAGCTTCTGAAAATGTGACCATTTGCTGCTTTTCTCTTTTATATCATAGTAAATTGAGTATTTGGGGGTTTTGGACTGTTGGTTGGACAGAACAAGTAATTTGAAGGCGTCATCTTGGACTGTGGAAAGGGCATTTTTCACAATTTTCATTTTTACATAATTTCAGACTAATTGGAAAAATGTTCGCCAAACTATATACAAAAATTATGAGATTATTTACAGCCCTGCTTATTTAGTTGTTATACAACAGCAATGTATGTGACTGTTTTTACATAGATTGTAAGATTTGGTTAGTTTCATTCTTTTCAAATAGTTTAATAGAATAGTACATAACCTCCTGCATAAAACCATGTGTCATTTTTACACTTGTACAGATTAAACAAGCTGTACAACATATTTAGTGAGCTTCAGATGTGCTGGTAGGCAGATTTTTGTTACCTTTTGGACAGGCTAGCTATTCACCGGTTTCCAGTCATAATACTAAGATAAGCCAACCGAATTCTAATCATAAATCTTCTGAATCAATCTTTTGCGGACGTCTATTGTGTAGCGTGAAAAACAGTAACAACTAAATTAGCTTGTGGATATTTTTAGCAAAGAAGTAACAATATATCTACAGTATGTATAATGTTGCAGGCGGAGCACAGAAGGGTTTTGTTTCCTATCACGTGTTAACTTTTCTGTAATTGTAAAACATCAGGTCAGGTTGCGCCCCGGCCAAAATGTCCTCACTGAGATAGTTTCCTCTGACAAGGATAGAGGTACACGAACACACACACATACACACAAAACGTCGGCTCCCTGCAAACTGGGTGAAAAACAGCCTTTTCTCCCGAAAGGTCACAGTGAGATTTGAATGACAGCTTTAAGTCCTCCGCTCATATTACAATTTGCAGCAGAGCCGTCTGCAGTGTGCTGCCGTCCTGGGAAAGGCCGGGAATATGGGGAAGCAATTAATTGTAATGAATAATGGGACAAATCTGGTGGGCATATGACCGCTAATGCTCTTTTTCTCTCTTGAGGATTAGGGCAGTGATGCCAGCCATGCTGATGTGTCCGCCTGCACACTAATTGAAACGCGTGAGGTAGGGTGTGGGGTGGTGTCAGTGTTCAACTCTACTGTCCTCCTGCATTCCCGCCTCTTCCTTTTCTTCTTCTCCTCTTTAATTCAAAGGGAATTTCTGATCAAAATACATCAAATCCGCTTGCTTTGTTAGGCTCTAAATCACACAGATTGAGCTGCAAACATGACCATGCAGAGGTATGTTTTAGCCCCATGACCCCTCTCAATGACTAATCCGGCCCTGCCTAGCATGGCAGTGCTAAAATCTTCCTCCGCCCATGAGCTTGAGTGCCAGTGTTAGTAATTAGAAATGTATAAGTGGAAATTATCAGCAACTTTCCATAAACAAGTTGTCATGATGTTTTGATGAGTTTTAATTATAACTGAGTAGGAGCACGGACCAGACAGCCCCATAAGAACGCAGCAAACCCTCACTTATTCAGCTTATAATTATGGTAAATAAGATGATAATTAGAAAAAGAAATTAATCACATCCACCTCTTGCTATCAAGTAAAAGTTCAAATATTGATAGGCTCAGGCAGGACTGAAGGACACGGATGAGATTAATTATATCATTATTTGGGGTTATTTGTGCCTTTAGGACTAATTGCAAGTGGAAATAATTAAATAAGGAGGTTGGTTTTTAACATGAAACACTAAAATTACTATCTAAAATTAAAAATGTAATCTCCAGGGTAATTTCTGAGACTTAAAAAACACTGTAGGTGTGTAAGTGTTAGGGTGTTGACCTGAAGGAAAAGAGTAAAGAAAATGCTCAGTGACCCCTAAAAATCTCCACTTTATGGGTGAAATAATGGTTCAAACCTTTCTGGAACCCTCTTGAACCTCTTCTGGTCGAACAAAAACCCATTCTGCAAGGTGTCCTGACATTTACCTGGGTCATTCACAGGCTTTGTGCCTATCAGTGCGCAGACAGGAAGCTCTTTCAGTCACATTTCAATGGACACCTGCCAATCAACCCAAGCAAGCTGAGAATCTTAAGTCGTCGTCATTCTCCCACAAAACCCGAACTAAATAAAATGAACCTCAAATCCAAGAAGATGAGGAATAGAACATCAGTCACCGTAAAACAGAGGCTTTTTGTCTCCAAAATGTGTCCAACTGGCGCCACCCGAGACCAAACATCTCAATCAGAGGAATGTAGACAGCGGTTACAGTGTGTTTTAGTGACGGCAGCAAATTGCAACTCATTCCGATTTCTCCTACGCATTGAAAATAAAGCTGACTTTTCATGAAGAGTTTCCTGTATCTCTGTCTTCCTCAGATTGTGTGGCATGTTGTGTTTCTGCCTGGCAACAATGCTTCCTTTCACGCTGGAATCTGTGCAGTGAGTCATTCCCTTCAGTGTTGCTGGCTTTGAGTGATTTTGAGTGGGCTGACCAAAATTTTTTGGGAGATATGACATTAAAACAGCTCTTGTCTCTTTGGAAGAGTGAAAGTATTTGTTGAACATGCTGTTGTCTAACATCAAACTACAGCCATGTAAGCACCTCTGCTGGCTGTACAGCTACTAAATGCTAATATAAGAATGCTAACATGCTCATAATGACAATGTGACAAAGTGTTGATATTTAACAATTATACTATTCCATGTTCACCATCTTACTTTAGCATGCTAACATTAGCTAATTAGCATTAAACTCAAAGTACAGCTGGAGCTCCTGTTGCTTTATGGACACTACAGGTGCAACTGTTTGTGCTCTCTACCAAAGCATTTTAATTGATTTAGAGTCAATGTACATTTTCCTTGGGTGGGAGGATGGGTTAACTGGCTTAGTGGCTAGAGAAAAGGGCTGGTGTCCACAAGGTGGTGATGTACCCAACCAAGCCAGAGAAACGCTCCCAACAGGTGGTGAAGTACACCACCCGTCCCTCCCCTAACACCCCCAGACGGCCCCCAGGTGTCACTGTGCACAAGTGATACTGTCCCAAATTATTATAACATTTTTTCATGAACTGTTAAAGGGTGCAAGAACGAGATGTGTTTGACATATAAACATGTTCCTTTAAATTTTTTAATTGTTTTAGCATCACGCTGACAGTGTTACACTGTCAAAATGACCCTGTGATTGTAAAATGTACACTGATGTAACTATCGGCACCCTGGCAGAATCAATTATATCATCAAATGTCACTCAGTGGTGGAGACTACTGTGATAATTATTTATGTACTCTGTATTTGGTCAGAGCCGATATCAATGCTTTGTAAACAGTATTACAGACAGAGCAACCAAGGAGATCTGTAAGGCTCAGCAGGGATTGAACCAACAACCACATGTTCAGGTGTTTGTCACCTGTTACTCATCCCACTGAGCTATCCTTCAGGTTGGCTTCATAGATGTTTATGTCTTACAAATCTTGTTCTTGCACCCCCTATGTTACATTTAACATCTCATGAAAATAATGTAGTTGTATCTGGGGATAGTACAGCTTGTGTGTGGTCACACCTGGAGGCACACCCGTCACTTGCATTGTTAGGGTTGATTCGGGGATTGAACCAGTAACCTTGTGAACACCAACCCTTGCCCATAACCACTCAGCCAATCAAGGTACCACCTGACATCAGAAAAATCCTAAATCAATTAATACCACATGCAGCATGCCAAAGAAAGTAAGTAAGTGGAAATCCATTTTCATACACTTGCGTTTATATGGTTCCTTGTTATTTCTGTCTTTATGCAGCAGTAGTTTTGTTAATTTGCAGGCCAGTGTGGCTTCTTAATTTTGCTGAATGGTTATTACTTTGTGATCATCAACCCTTTTCACTTTTGAAATTTACTGACAACACAGACTTGAACCCACAAGCTCAAAAAGTTCACTCTTAATTAGCGGTATTACAACTCCCTGAGCTAGCAGACCAGAGGAACATCACGAGGTACTTTGGGCCTTTCAAAATGTCTAAACTAATCAGGTAGTTTTATAGCAGGCAGATATAGTATTATGAAGATAACACACCACTAGGCTTTGATTAGGACATCATTTTCTCATATTTTTGAAAAGAATATGATCTCAAAACAAAATAAAAAGTGGAGGCCGAACTCTCGAACCCACAACCGCAGAAACATAAAGCAGCCACTATACATGCTTGTTAAACTCTCAACTAAACTTCTGCAGGGATGTTTGCTTAATATCCACCAACACTTAACAGGTTGGGTATAAAAAAAAAATGCACCAGTTAAGTCTTCAGCCACTAATCTTGCACTAATCTAACAGTCTTTCAACCCTTGTGCACCTGGATGTGCCACAAGCCCTTATTAAATTTTGTCAGGGTTGAACCCGAGCTAACTGTCCAGTGCTTTAAATAAAATACAGGACATATGCTAAGGAGTTTCATAAAAAAGGATTCTTTAAATTTAAAAACACTTTGTTTAATTTTACTTTGACTATTGTTTTTATTGTAAACCTACTGTAATTTAAGGCACCAGGGTATCCATGTCTGTACTCATAATACTGTCCAGTATTTGTATAGAACATTTGGACAAAAAGCAAAGACACATTTTTCATGGCAGCGTGTCTGCTCCTTCTAAACTTAAGCTCCTCGTTCTCACCCATCACCACTTAACGACTTCTTTAAATGTCACTGTGGAGGGTGCTGTTATATACGTCGGATTAAAATCTCATTAACTCTGAATGAGATCCTCCAGCACCTGCAGGAAAGGGAGGCCCAGACTCTGCCGTGATTTTCTTACACTCCTTTCAAAGGAAATTTGACTGCACAACATTAAAGAAGAGGATTTACCCACAGTCAATGATTCAGTCAAAAGCACTTGATCGATCTTCCTCCCTGGCAGTCCCTCGGTCCCTCAATATTACTCCTGACTTGTCACAAATTCCCTTAGAGCATCGGAGACGATGACAGGCCCCAGGCAAGCTGTGATATTTCAGTCTGTCGGCGAGGGTGACCTGCCCTTTACCTCACCCCTCGCTAAGGATTCCTCCGTCTTCCTTTCCTGTCTTTTGTTTTCCTGCTCAAAAGAAAAGAAAGAAAGAAGGGAAGGCTGGGACTGAGGCCAAAAACAAAGACAAAATATAGCAGAGCATATTTTTGCTTTCAACTTTGAAGGTTAAGGAACGCCTGCAGTGTCTGATCTGGAAGTCCTTCCTGTGACCTCTGACCCAGGGAGCCTTAAAGCTGCGACTCATGTTCACTGTGGGGTGAACGCTGACATTTGCTTCTGTTCAAATGAAACTGAAATATATGCATTCCTTTGAAAATATGCACAACTCAGCGACAGAATCTGAAAGCATTGTTGCTCATATGTTTTCCTGCTGAACAAGCTGTCATCTCACACATATGCTAATACATGAACAGGTGCTGGAAACTGATGGATATTCCACTGAAAAAAAGTCTTTTGCAGAGATTTTTATGTCCCTAAATGTTGCTTGAAGGCCTTCTTCACATATTTTTTTATTATATTTTTTGACTATAAACAAATATAAAGATATTTAGTATAAAAAATATCAGAATCTGCCTTCAAACTCACAATGTGTAGTCTTCTTATATGCCTTATGTGTTTTTCTTCTTCTCTTCTTGTGTTTCTAAGGAATACTATGACATTTTGGGAAATATACTTGCACAGCTAGACTGGCTCTGTCTAAAGGTAACAAAATCTGCATAAACCCCCAATAAAACAGTAAATTGACATTTATATACTTCAAGATTTGTTTTTGTTTTGAAAAAAAAAAAAGAAGAAACTTATGCTTGTGTTAAATTAATGGAGAAACACTGTCAACACCATTTTCTTTACATACAGCATGTTGAAGATCCCAATGTTGGACACAATTCATGCACATGCACACACACACACACACACACACATCACTTTATTTCTGCAGCTTACAAAGCTGCATCTGATAGAGTTCAGGCGCCATCTGTTGTCCAAAATTAAATTCATATTTTTTTACTCGCTGTAGTTTTTTTTTTTTCGCCCTGAAACATTGATGTACAACATTATAAGTTGTATCACAGTCGTATTGAAGAAAACAGCTAATTAATGCATTTCAAGCAGCAATATGTCTTTAATATTAATGGTTGCCTGTGGAATTTTAATCACTTGCTACAGTAATAGCTTGTTTGGATCTTATTACTGAAATGGAAACATTGCTTTTGTATGTCTACACAGATATTGACACAGAAAGATTAATGTCAACATGCACACACACACACACACACATCTGTGTCTGACTGTTGTTATTACACCTGCTGGGACTGTGACACCACTTCCACATTTTTATTTTCTGTCATGGTTATTGTTAAGTGGAGCTAACAGAGTTGCAGAAAAGATATTTGGACAAACCTGACGTGGTATGACGCCAAAGTTTTCTTCCAGGAGGCCAAAAATCTTCTGACTTACTCATTTGAACTTTGAACTTTGTTGAATGTCACTCACAGTGTAAAAAACAACTGCACCTTATGTTGCAAGAGCTCCAGACAGCACTGCTAAACCGAGAAATTGATTTTTTGGCATGAAAATGACCATTAAGTGTCAACATTATACATTAAAGCATCAACTTTCCACTGTTTCCGCCCAAAAATATCACTAATGTAGACATCCCTCTTCTTAGTCCATCCTGCTCTTTCTAACTTACAAAATTAGATTAATTACAAAAAATAACCCCCATAAATCATATAATGTATATAAGCAAACAGCTCCTTCTCCAGGCCAAGACTTGTCTTACACCTCATTCATTTATAGAAGAAGTGGGTGGATATGCGTTTGCTTCCTGTTGCGCCTCGTCCACCTCGCTTCAAGTAGAATCTGGCTGAACTTTGACCTGCAGCGCAGCGAGACTGGTGTGAGGGGGAGGAGCTGACGTCTCATTCAGGAAGCATTGATTGTTGCAGTTTCAGGCCATCTGTGAAAGAAGAGCCAAGCAGCGGAGGCTTGTTTAGTTTTCAACATAAATTCTGGCAGCAATTTAAAGGATAATTCCGGTTTATTACAACTTGGATTATTGTAGGTATTGGTGAGATTTGGTAATGCAGCAAAAGTTGATATAAAGTTTGACAGAACAAGAAATACAAGCTGTAGATGTGTGATGTATAAAGTTGGTAAGGGAGGTGGATCTTCTGTAATAGAGCCCCACTTTTTGCTTTATGTTGGTAAATTTTGCCTGGTGGAGCAGATAAAAACATTAGCCACCTGTAAACACAGTCATTTACAATCCAAGGTCACTTTTACACGTCCTAATAACAGGTTAAATAACATTTACAGCTGTATTTTATGTGCTAATGTCGGGATCAGCCAGTAAACTGTAAAAAATAATCAGGACTGAACTAGTTTGTTCAATTTGTGACGTAAGAAAATCATTTTCTTGATTAATAAAATAAAGAATTCTGTGAAGTATGATAATAAGCTAATAATGTTTCTGAACACTTTTTGAACAACTGATGACTTGGACATTTAGTCAACTCATAATTTTAAGTTGAATTATGATTATTATGTTCTGAATACTGACAAACTCATATACTGTAACTACATAGACTCAATGGCAAAATACGAGTTAGTTTCATTCAAATGATTATGAAAATTTACTGTGTAAAATCGGTGTTCTCATCCTCCAACACCTTAATCCCATACATTCAAATATTTGTCAAAATTACATTACATTACCTTTAATTTTTCTGCCTTCAATTTATGTACATAGTTCATTTACTGTACATATAATACACTCTTTTTGATGTTAATACTACTCATCTAATTATTTATAAATGTATGAACTGCACACTCTGGCCTTCATATGTTTAACTAAAAGGTGACATGATTCTATACTCATAAAAAGCTAAATATCAACATAACATCTCATCTTGTTGCGTGTGTCAAACCTGTTGAAATGACAAATCAATTCATTTGAGGTGGCGCACAGTCGGCCGACATGCTGGCAAATATTCACGGTTAGTCTTTGACATCAGAGAAAACTTTTTTTTTTTTTTTTTTTTTTTGGAGGAAGAGGAAATGCGTTTGGTTGCAGTTCAAAATGCGTCTTCTTGCACTAGACTCTTCTGAGTTCACATCAGCTCATTCAGGCTCTAAAAAGCTGCAATGGTATGACACCACAAGAGGCCAGTGTACAGCTGTTTCCATGATGTCTTCTTCCACTAGAGAGCAGTAGTCCTCCATTTCCTCCACATCTGCATGGAGTGCTGCTTACTTTGCCCATATTTTACAATAAATTAGACTCTCAGCCAGGTCTATAAATTCTCCATTTGTCATGATAATCCCACTCTGGTGAATCAGGGCATGTCGGCGCCACCCGTCCTGCGCTGCAAGTTCCTGCTGAGTCTCAAAAAAAAAAAAAAAACAAACCGACGTCTCTCAAACTCTAATGATGCTGATGGACGAGGAGGCTCTGTGAAGCTGAGAGAGAGGAGGAAACAGTGAGCGTAAACACATGACTCATAAAACAGAGACGGAGGGTCACATACATGAGCATGACTCATAAACTGCAGGACAGCAGTGTACATTCACATGCACTGCAACGTGCCTTTATGTACTCAATATATGATGTCTGTCAAAGATTTATTAACAAATCAATGACCTGTTCCAGCCGTGTGTACATGCTTGACATTTGGGCTCAAACTTAGCTGAGTTTCTCACTTAATTGCTGTAAGTTTGGGTTGTGTTTGGCTGGAAAATGTTCACAATTTGAAAAAACAAAGTCCCCTGAAAGAGAAAACTGTGGGGAGAATGAGATGATCCCTCAGTATGAATTTCATAAAGCTTTTTAAAGAGTTGGAACAAGCTGATGCGGAAGAAATATAAAACTGGACATTACAGGGTTAAGAATTTTGTCTCAATTGCAGTTGAGTAGATCAGAGGTGAAGCATTTACGCAATTCATTGATTAGTCAATCTTAATAGTCAATAGTCAATTTTAATAATTGATTAACAGCTAAGTCGTATATGGTTCCAGCATCTTCTAGTAAAGAGAATAGAAAACAGTTAATCAATTAATCAAGAGAATGATTTATAGCTTAACTGATAATTGGAGTCTGCTGAATGCTACTGAACTCTGTAAACCACTGACTTTGCATTTTACTGGTTTTTAAATCACCTGCAGCTGACCTGATGTGTGTGATGCACTGTTGCACATAATTGTGGATGATGTGTGTTTAATACTGCAAAGTATTTGTTGTTTACCTTTGTTAAAAATCAAGAAAGTTTCAGTATCTACTAGCAAATGCCGTAGCGGATGCGCGTTGAAATAAACCCCAGAAACACGTCTTATGTCGTCAGGGAGACTGATGAAAGAAATGCTGAATTGCACTGAGTTGAAGAAGCTACTGGAACAGCTTCACAGCCACCATGACTTTCTTATCAGGCATGCAGAAGTGTGTTTGAGGATGAAAGTGCTTAAAAGCATAAAAGGTAGGGACCCTGCTTTAATGCACCTGGCTCATTGCTCGCTCACAGTTTCAGGTGAATCTGACTCTCCTCAAACTGCAGTTTATCATCACATCCATTTATATTTAGAAACACATCTACGCTGTCAGACTGCTGCTTGAGCGTATCACTGACTGCATCTCCAGCAGCAACCCAACAAGCGTTTGCAGCTATAGTTCTCTGTTTCCAGCCTGGTTGTTTTATATTTAGCCATGGCGGCGGCAGCCCTGGTTGCTAGGAGATCTCTGATGCAACTGCAAAGGGCTCTTCAGAGGAAACAAAATATTCCCTGGCAGCCAAGACTGATCATGCATAATAGAGAAGTGCTGCAACAAAATGAAAGCCATGAAGAAGAGGAGGAAGAAGTTTTTTTTTTTTAAAAACTCCCTTCTCTAAAGGAAGTTGGAGAGTAAATGAGTCACCCTGCTGCTGCGTACGGCTCCGTTATGGTAGATGGGTGAGCTGCGGGCGGAAGCGTTGTAGTAGGAGGAAGTGGCGCGGACCAGCTGCCTCTTTGCCTTGTCCTTGGTGCCGTTGGAGTCGTTGTCTTTGATGATGTCATACTGTCGGCAGAACAGGGCGATGACGGCTGCGGTGGAAGAAACGCGATGAAGCGGTGAACAGGAGGCACAAAATAAATGAAACACATGGAACAAAAGCAGAGAGTGACTTCTAATCGCACGCATTTTCAGCCATATATCTTTGTCTACACGCCTACCATACACACACACACACACACACACACACACACACACACACACACACACACACACACGTTTAGCCTGACCTGCCCACAGCAGCAGCACAGTGGTGATAATGAGCAGCTCTCCTGTCTGTAGGTGAGGAGTCATGCCCAGACCTTCCATAGCTGGTTCATCTGAGGACACAAACACAGCAAAACCTTAACAACGCCAAAAAATGTCAACAAGATGTAGATTTACATATGTACGATGTTGGTATTTTTATTTTGGGCAAAGCTATTTGGGGGGAAAATAGCAATTTTTGTCATTATTTTATCAATAATTAATATTTTATTAAAAGATAAGACTGTTGATATTCTATATTTATGTCAAAAAATCCTAATAAAAGGCAAAAAAACAACAATATCTTAGCCTGCCATAGCCAAATGTGGAGGAATCCACATTTGGCGCTCCAATGAATATTTCCAGCAGAATAAGATAAACGGTATCAGGCTTTTGATTCACACACAATACTTCAATTTGTTTTTTGTGTTTTCATGGGATTTTTTGACAATAAGAAAAATGTAGAATATCACCAGACTTGTCCTTTAAATGTGTTTGTTTGTCAGGAGGTGTGACTGTTGGCAACACAAATAATTTGTGTCAATTTTAAAAATTCAGTCAGGCAAATTAGTCAGTCGGTGGAGGCGTAGTAGTTGCCAAGCATGAGTTTGAGTGGTTTAACTTGTGTATAAATATATATGCCAACCCCTTATTCATTTTTATTTGACTTTTCTTGCTTTTTCCTTTTAAAAATCAACTTTTTATTTGATAAACTGTAGGTCTTGTTGTTAAAGAATGTTACTTGTAAGTGTATATTTTTCAAATATGTTGAATAGGAAATAAATTCCACCCCCCAAAAATATAGACATGTATTTGCATCTTATTTTTTGGGACTAAATAAGCCTGCTTGCACTTTCTGTGTGTGTATGAGTTTAGTTACGGTGGTCCAGGACTCCAGCAGGATAATGGTCACTTCTCTCCAGAGTCCTGAAGTGGACGGCGCGGCTGGGCTGGCTGTCGCCATGCAGCCCGACGGACTGCACCTAAATCCAAAGAAGAAAAGAAAAAGAGTTCTGTAGAGAAAAGTCAGAAGTGCTCCTTATATTTTCAAGGAAATACTGAAGCCAAGATAGAGCCATATCACCTCGTACAGCCACGGAATTGGACTTCTTTACAGCTACTGACATAACGGAGGATGACATTATGTAACAATGATAAGAAACTGGCTCGCAGAGGTATATTTAGCGAGCAAATGGTGCTTTGCTTTTTGGCCGGGATCCTGAATGATCACTGGAGGATGAATAGTAAATGTAGAAGCAGACTGAAAGCTTGAGAGATAAGAGAGGGAATACATTTTCAGCAACAAAGGAAAATGAAAATCCTTCCAAAAATATTACAAAAAGTATGAACCAACATTTTTTTGCCACTAGACGCAGGCATGTGGGGTGGGGGTAGCGGGGGTGAGGCTGCCCAAGCACCTTCCCCTTTGCCTTCCTCCTTCCTTGATTCCTACCACAGTTTCTGTCGTAGCTTCTAGAAACACTCGTTTTGTTTTCCCATTTGAACACTTTATCCTCGTCTGAGACACCGAGACAGCTGTTACTGTTAACATGGACCAACAAACCACCACCCACCCACCCACGCTGGTTTTAAAACAAACAAACCCTCCGAGCTGAAGCTAGCAGGCTGACTGGAGCCGCTTTCATGGAACAGACGAATGAATCATAGTTCAGAGGATGAAATGTGACATTAACTGACATGTCCGGCATCAAATAATAATCTGTTAGACAAAAGACCACAAAATAAGCAGCTGGCAAAATCTCCTCAGTGGAGCTAAAGTTTTTTAAATTGACATTAGTGTTTTAACCGTCCACTTTATCCAGTGTTGCTGCTTTACATTACATTAATGTTAATGTAGCTTGATAGTTTGGATAGCTTGACTGCTGATGTATTCGCTCTGTGTGTCATTTGTCCACAATTACAGTCATTATACCATAGAAGTCAAAGCTCTGATTCATGCTCACTCAGACTTTTAAAAAGGAAAGCTTTTATATTTTCAGAGTGAGCGAAGGAATCAGGAGAGAAGAGACAGGACTGAGGAAGTATTGCAGGACGTAATGGTGCTGAAAACAAGGAGAAAGTAAAGAACTGGTTTCTAGAGGTGCAACTGAGTGAAGATTTAAAGAAAAAGTCTGAGGAAAGAGAAACACATAGAAGCAGCCTGAGGTCTAACTTGGAGCTGTATCGAGATGAATTACTGTTCTGGTAAATATGCAGTAAACATGACGTTTAAAGGTTGTGCGGGTTCTTTTAAGGTGAGACTTTTTTTACAAATTTCTTTGTAGTTATGGGATTTGAGGATCTACATGTTATGCTCTGGATCAGAGATTGTCACCATATCAAGAGCATATTCTTTGTATAGAAACAATATGTCTTTAAAGGAGCTGTTTTATCAGTCAAACATTATAACCTGAGTCCTTCAGACAAGAATACTGGAAGCCTCACAATAACAAAACCTCTGTCCTCACAGTTTATGATCTCTACTGTGGCCATTATGGTTCTCAGCTCTCAGTGTGCCTCGTCCAGCCTGCAAAGAATGATGCCTTTGGCTGTGTGATGTTTAATAGGTGCCAACAGCGCACACACACACACACACACACACACACACACAGAGGGAGCGAATCATAGTCCCCCTCTGGTTTCATGGGGTGGGGGACAATGATATAGTATGAAGAGGTTTGTTGTAAGATTCCATGTTAAATTCTGTTTGAATATGTGTTGCCATAATTCAACAGGTTATGCTGTAAATCATGTTGGTGTATAGTGTTTTAAAACCTTGTCTCCTGTACCCGCCCCTCCGCACGGCGCTGCACTACCAGCGCAGGTTGTAAGCAGCAAACGCGGGCACGT
Source organism: Scomberomorus guttatus (assembly GCA_038419695.1). Classification (NCBI taxonomy): domain Eukaryota; kingdom Metazoa; phylum Chordata; class Actinopteri; order Scombriformes; family Scombridae; genus Scomberomorus; species Scomberomorus guttatus. The sequence goes on along the minus strand of CM076468.1, from coordinate 14,526,137 downwards.
CTCACTGTGCTACGGACATCGCCGTGCCCACCGCCGCGCTGAACCCAGAGGTGGAATGCGTCAAGTTTTCTGTGGAGGTTGTCGCAAGTCATTATGGGAAATGAGTAACAATAGAAAGGCTAATTACAATTTCATTGTCAATTTCAAGCCCAAGTGTCCTTTAAAAAGGCTCATCTACTGTAATTAGAAAGTTTGCGAGTTTGATCTCTGCAAACTGTCCGTGAGCAAAACACCAAGTACTAATAATAATGATAATAAAACTCCTCACTGATCCCCACAGGAAAACTCTTTTTCCCTTCCCTCTCCTCTACAGGGAGGTCAGAGGTCAAAAGTCGTCCCCGCTGGAGCTGGCGAGGCTCCTGTGTTTTGCTCAATGACACTTCTGCGGGACATCTGCCTGCTGACGAGCACATTTAACCGAGTTCTCCGGCTGAATGACAATCTGTACAATCTGTCAGTCTAATGGATTATAAAAAGTTTAATAGAGTCGTGATAATGGAGTCACATTAGATACTCCTCCCTCAGAGAGAAGCTGGAGTTTGTGCTGACTTTTGATTTGAGGTCATTTGACCTGTGATATCTAATAGATATGCCATTATGGAAGCATTACTGGTGTGTGTTAATATTAATTAGACACTGAGAGAAGGTTAATAAGAATAAGAGTTCATTTTGAAAATGCAATTCATCATTTTGGGGCGAAGAGAAATAATCACTTAGAAGTTCCTGTATCAGATGTCTGCAGAAAGCTTTCAGTAAGTATCTAATTTGCACTGGTGTTGAAACTCTTCTCATCAAGGGTCTTTTTTCTATTAAAACTTGGTATTAATAAGCTTGTCTTTATCTCAATTCTGCCCTCATTGTGAATCAGAATATGCTCTGCAGAGCTTGCTTCCCTTTTGCAGAGGAAGGGATCATTTCTTCCTTTTTTTCCAGGTTTGCTTGAGATAACAAGTGACTTTTCAACAAATCTCAGGTTCTGCTTCTCAGGTCAGCAACAGCAAATTAAACATGAGATAAGACTTGATTTGCAGCCTTTAGTGCAAACAAATCAACATTTCCACACTTCTGCGTCTTTATTAGAGAAATCAAAGATTGAATTGTTTCCATTTTGTTTCTGAGGAATCAGATCTTGTACGTTAATTGCCCTCCGTTGCTACAGAGAAGAAGGTCAGGTGTGTAAATCAGAGCTGTAATAAATTCAAACGCTTCCTTGTTGCAGTTGGGAACAAAACGTGGCGCCATAGTTACTGAGTTCATCCAAAATTGACCCACAATCCAAAAGCAAATTGATTTAAGCTGCAAATTGTAATATTAGTTTTCTCAGCAGCATAATCCTTAGCCTCCACATGTAACTGAATTTTAAGATTAGTGAATGAGTGTTTCTTGCTGAAATGGACCTTGGGGGGTCGTGGTTAACTTCTACCTCGAAATGTTTATGTACACAGGCTTGTACCTTCATCTTTTTATACCAAAGAATCAAATATTTTCACCACAAATTAGAAGCAGAGTGAGGCAGCTTTTTGAAGAGAGCATGTGAAAGTGTGTGTGTGTGTGTGTATGCCTCACCTGGACGCTGTAGTGTGTGTCCTCGTCCAGGTCCCACAGCACACACCAGCGGCTGGATGTGTTCACCTCGCGGATGGAGCGCTGCATCAGGCCGTCCTGCCTCTGGAGACAAGACACGTGCAAATACAAGACGGACACGTGCCATCTGGTGGACGCTTGCATACAGGAGCACCTTGGCTTGAGGGAATGCAGACACACACATGCACTCACACGAAGCAATATAAGCACATGAATATGCAGACCCATGTACACACTTAGCATGTAAATGAAGAGAATTTTAAAAAAGGTAAAATCCAGGCCTATATTTAAGACATCCTCACTACCCACCATGTCATTAATCCTCATTTAACACTATAATTGTTGAGTTGACTGATTATTATTTCACAATTGCAAGACAGATGTTGCAATTGCAAATAAAACCCCACAGTAACAAGCAGCTTCACCTCATATAAATTCAGCTCAAACCCTTTTTGTCCCACTGGGGAAATTAGGTCTGCAGGCAAGGTAACACAAGCAATCATCATTTGGAAGAAACAGAAGAACACATGAACAGAGAGAGCTGAATTTTTTAAGACAGGACGCATGTACAAATATCACCTTCAAATCCTTTCACTTTTATCTGCAGACTTCCTGGTGATGTAACTGTGTGGAGAATAGTCAGGGCAGCCCAGGATGGTTTTAGCTCTCCTGTTTACAGGACAGAAAGCCTACTGCTTACTGTAGCACTCTGACAAAATCCATGAGCCTATAATCTTATTTTGGACATCATACCACACTAGGCACAAAGACAGATTCATTAAAACTCCTATAAATAAAAGTAATCATGGATGGGCGAACAAAACCTGCGATAACAGATTTTTTTGGCCACTCGAGGGCAGCAGAAACAAGACATATTATCACCTTTTAAAGCTATAATATGCAACTATTCCGCATTAAAATGACTAAAAACAATATTTTGTTCAGTTGGGTACTTACATTATCCCAAAAGTTTACGACAATGTTCAAACCTCTGTGGATAATTCAGCTCCTAGTAAAAACCTCCTGAGCGATGAACCCTGATGAAACTTGTTAGCAAACCTGATTTACACATCCAGCAGATAATAGCATTCATTTGGAGCCGTGTTTCAGTTCGTTCAGACGGACTGAGGTGCAGAGCTAACAAGGTTAAGGCAGCACTTTTCACAGATTGTACATGAACGCACTATTCATCATCTGTTTGAATCAAGTGTAGCTTTGGGTCTGAAAAGTGAAGCCAATGCGAGAATGCCTTAAACCTGCATTCTCTCTAATTAATTACCTGAGTAAACAGTTTCCTAATGAATTTATGGTCTCAATTTCTAGTTTCAAGTCTTCTTCAATGCATCATGATGTTCATTTTGTAAATTATGGTCCAATTTAGAGTAATAGACGGTAAAGCAGGGTATGCTTTAGGGTGTGGCTGCCTTGTGATTGACAAGTCGCTACCATGGCGGTGCATGAGGTGCTGTAGTTAGACCCCTGGGGAGCTCCGCCCCAGCTTCATGCTTTCCTCAAAATATGATCACTTCTTATCACTTCTGGCTCCAAAAAAAAAAAAACAAGATGGTCACAGTCAAAATGCCAAACTCGAGGCTTCAAAACCGGAGTCCACAAACCAATGGGGTGACGTCATGGCTACGTCCATTATTTTTATACAGTCTGTGTCCCCCCCCAGGAACAAATCTCATTCCAAGCTGAAGTCAAAACTTGGCAGTCGTGGGTTAATCTCAATTAACAGCAGGGCCAAACTGGACCTGTTTGATCTCACAAATTTGACCAAAAATACGAGCCTGTATTCTTATTTATGACATCATATCATACTTGGCAATGAAGCAAAATGGTAAAACAGATGAGGAAAAAAATGTTTGTTTCCAATAATTGTACAAATATTCTTCTAAATACCCAGCAGCTGAATGTTAGACCAATTTAAAAAGAAGACTTTCTAAAATCCACAATAATGTCTTTTTGTGACATTTAAATGTAAAAGGGTTATCGACCACTTGCTAAGAACACTAATTATCTTCACAAACTGTGTTTCTCTGAAGTAGTCTACTTTCAGTGGTGGGTGTTAAAGTCTAGTTTAGAATGAGAACACAAGTTTCCCAGAGAGTAAATGTGGCTGCAAAGTGCTAAAAGCTGAGGAAAAGTCAATAAATGGAGAGCTGGCAAGATGCTCGAGGCTGTCCAGATGTCTGGATCAGAGAGCACAGTCAAAGTGGTGTCTTCTGTTTCTCAGGAAGCGGCGGGTCAGTGAGGACGGTTTTATTGTCCCATAGCACTAAATAACTATAATCTACAATATCTTTAGGGGGGTTAAAAGGGTTATTTATCAATGTCAGTGACTCAGCAGATACTCCAAATCCAAATTTGAAAAATGTCCCTAAAGCAACAATACTTAAACCACATAAAACCTAAAATTCCTCATTCATGCAAATAGGATTTCATCCCTAGAGGAAATTGCTGCATTTTTAGTGAAATTTGATGCATTTTTAGCGATGAAAAGTGTCCCAGGAAGCCAAATTATAATGAGGCAATTAAATTATTTTACTACAGCTGCAAATATTTTCACGTTCTTTAGGAAAAAAGGAATACGAGACCAGACATGAAAGGAATATACTTGTTAAATGAAAGGTTCTGCAGTGAGCCTGTGCAAGCTCTCGCGCCTCTTTCTACACAGATAAGATCAGCACGGCGTGACATAAAGAAAAAACTAACTTTCTTTTCAGAGATATATCACAGTTTTGTGGTTACTGCTCTAGGTAACCCGAAGTAAAATGGGTCCTCTGCGCGGACCGACACTGGAGTCCACAGGTGAAGACAATGTTGGGTTATATAACTATTTCTAGGTCGAGAAAGAAGTCAGCAGCCTTATAATGCATTTCAGTAGTGAAGCGCCGCAGATAAACAAACCTCTCCTCTGTTGTCACAGGCTGACAAGACAGTTCTCTTCTTGTTACTTGTTAAGAAACATTAGAACACGCCTACAGTTTACAACAGACACTATCTGCAGGCCCAGCATGGATTTAATCGATCAACTTCCACCCACATGCATTCACTAATCACCAATTAACCTTGTGTTCGTGATAGCTAAGCATTATTAGGAGTTTTTACGTCTCAGATACAATCTCAAATTGGGTTACTTATAGTTTGACAGTTGCTGTTGCTGTGTGATTCTCAGCAGCCGGAGAGCTCTGGGATTTGGAACTACTTCAGATGAATGAGGCAACTCTTTGTCTGAGCAGATTCACTTGTCCTGTTTCTCCTTCACAAACAGAAGGCTCAGCTTGTTAAGGAAAGATACTGTATATGAAATAATCTCCTAAAGCGGCCAGTACAGTATGTGGGTCCAAATCAAGCACAAAGTCTGACATTGTTGCTTGTTTTTTTTATTTTTTTTTAAAGCAGAACTGGCTTCTAAGAAACAACCTGAAGATATGCTTGATTGACAGAGTGCAGCAGCCTTTTATATAATTGAGATGTTTTGACCATTTGTACTTTTAAACCCTTATTCAGAGCAACTTTTGATGACTAACAACAGTAGAAAAAAGAGCTAAGTAGATAAAACCTCCTGCATCTATATCTGCTGCATCTACCTGCTCCCATCACCTCCCCTATTAATATTTGAGTAAGGCTGTTACATAAGTGCTTTCTGAGGTTATGGCAGGAGATGTTTTACATCTCCATCCTGTGTTTTCTTGAAAATGCCACAAGGTTGATGGATTCTGAGTCAGACATGGGGTGACTTTAAAAAAAATAAATAAAAAAACAAGAGATGTTTGGCACCAATGCGGATGTTCCTCCTGCGAGACGAGTTCTGGCCAAATAATTTCCACTAATGGAGATGACTCCCACTCAGAGCTCAGCTAATGTCTGATTCTGCTTTTGCCAAACTGTGGGTGGTAGAAACTGATTAGAATGAGCCAAGCTGAGTTAGCTGCTTGGGTTTCAGGAGATGTGAGACGAACAAAATATGTTGATATATGAGCAGAATTAAAGCTGCGGGACTTTTTGTCTCCCCTTTCTGGCAGTGAGCGCAATAACAAAAACACTGTCGACGCGTGCCTGCATCATAGGCTGCGCTGTAGCCTGCTCCATCGCTACTTTGCAGCTGTAAAACTGTGGATCAACATCAACAACACCCATGAAATGACTCGTTTCACTATCAGAATTTGATCTATTCAGTCCAATAACATTTGGAAAGTCTAGAAGAGCCGCATGATTCAATTATTTTATCCCTATTCAAGTTAGCAGAGGGCTAACCAGAAGTTAGCCCAGCAGAGGTCTAAGTATGCATTCATCTGACCAGTACGGTAATGTCACCAGTGACACCAGATTTAAAGGTCCAGTGTGTATAATTTAGTGGCATCCAGCGGAACCGACTTGGCAGAAATGGAATATAACATTCATAAGTATGTTTTAATTAGTGTATAATCACTTAAAATTAGAATAGTTGTGTTTTCGTTACCTTAGAATGAGCCCTTTATATCTATATATCTAGTAGCCCAGATTGGACAAACCAAACACTGGCTCTAGAGAGGGCCTTTCATGTATTGATTGGAAAAAAATATCCACATAGTTCGTCAGCTTGAACACTACAGTATGGTTTGTGATTGAGAGTGAGTGAAAACTAATTAGCAAGCGAGAGCAGAGTAGTGAAAACTGTCAAAATAATTAGCTGGATAAATGGTTAAAATAGATAACTAAAAGTAAATGGCTGAAATTATAAGCTAAACGTAATGTATAAACAGTTGAAATATACTGGATAAATAGCTAAACTATAGCTAAAATAACGGATAAATGGCTGAAACGTCCCGCTTCTGTTAATCCAAGTTGAAGGCAAACTTGACCAATCTGACTGAAACACTGACGTTTCAACTGTATGGAAACATTATTGTTTTATATAACTGATAGTGCTAAATAACATCTGATTTAAAACCAATTGTGAAAGTGAACACATGTCATGGCGCTGAAGGAGGACTGACAGGGCCGTGGAGGTTCATTAGACTAAAAAAGTCGGGGGCCACTGGTGTTTTACACGGTTTCCACATATTTTCCAAGAACTACATTTTAGTGCCAAGTTTGACCAATATTTGTCTTTTCTTTCTTGCTAACTGGATACTTTCAGGTCTCCTTTTGGCTTTAAACTTTTGTAATTAGGAGATTTGTTTTTTATTATTGTTTCAAAAAGGCACCTACGTCAACCAGCAGCCAAGGCTGACATTAACAAGCTTTTTAACAATTTATATGTTTATAAGTGAATCCCGCCTGACATTTCCAAACTAAAGAGACAAGTTCAACCCCTCAAAGTGTCCTGGAGCAAAATGCAGACGGCCTTACTGGCCTCATGAATGACGCAGCGTTTTAAAAACCCCTGTGGATGACAGCAGGAGGCACAAAGAAAAAAAAAACAATCCACTCCTCAAGAGATAAAGACAATCACAAAAAAAAATACATAATTCAACTTTGAGAGAGCTGTAGCCCTGTGCATGGCAGCGGTCCAAGTTTTCTGGGCATTCGATTCATAATTTATATCCCTTCAATTTGTATCCTTGCTAAATTAGTTGGCATTCAACCAAATGAGAGCGCAGAGGCAGGAAGGGTTAGATCAGGGTAAACGTGATGTGAGACAGATTGGCTGAGTTTAATAAGGGAGTCTGACAATTTAGTTTTCAAGCTTTTTGAGGATTAAACCATTTTTTTTTTCAGTCTTTAAGTTCAGTTGTCCTGCAATCTCATATATAGTAAATATTCACACACATGCACAGACACACACATGCAGTGATGGTACAAGGGCTACTGTACTGTACCTGCTGTGAGATGGCGTATCCAATGACAGTGTCTCCCTGAGGGACGTTCCAGGTCACCATGGCCGAATGTGCCCTCAGCTGGGTCACCGATACGTTCACTGGGGCTGCTGGCACAGCTGTTAACACACACACACACACACACACACGTATATGTCACTTGTTAGGGACAGTCAATGACTAATAAACATTTTTTTTTACCCCTCAAAAACAAATTACTCCTCACAACTGCTTCATTTTAAGTGACCAGATGGTAAAAAAAGACAAGAACCATTGGGCTAATTTAATGATTTGCTTTGGATTAAAGGACTAGTTCGACAGTTTGGGGAAATAAGCTTATTCACTTTCTTGGCAAGATTAGAAGATCTGGGGGAGCAGCCACTTCCTGGAGTCAATCTTCATGGCAAGAATTTAGGACTGGCTGGTGTTTTCTTGGCAATATGCAAATATCCTCCAGTCCTCCAAATGTAGCTGGATGTCCTGAACACATAAACAAACAGCCGCAGAGATACTCCATCATGTCCACGTGTGTTTTTATCAGTGCGTTTTTCCATAAACTTGTCCTTGAGCAAGACACTGGAGATGATGACGCTTCATTTCCTCTGTCACTGTGAGTCGTTCTGGATTAAAGTGCCAGCTAAATGGCTCAAATTTAAATGTATGATCATGTGCAAGAGATGAGAAACACACAGTACAGTACTGTACTTACACACTTCAAGGCTGATATTAATGATTCTCTGGAGGCAGGTTAAAATTGATGGGAAATGTGAAGTGTTCGCTAAGAGAGTGTGAGATTTTTTTACATCAGTAAATCACCGGTAAAAGCTGTGACCTCCACTTAGAAAGAAAGAAAGAAAGAAAGAGGAAGTAAATAAGAGAGAAACCTCTCCTCATGATATTTGTTTTTCAATGAGAAAAAGAGCAGGCAGGCAGGAAGGAAGGCGGGAAGTAAGAAAGAAAGAAAGAAAGAAAGAAAGAAGGGATGAGCAGGCATCATGGTGATGATATAACATCTAATGGAATCAATAACTGGATTTTTACTGTGAGTCAGGGACTATTGATGAGTTCAGTTCATCCACTCCAACTTCTTCTTCTTTAGTGCAGGACAAGAATAGCACTTGCACATTTCTCATCAATTTCTCTGACTGCAGAGAACAATTAATGTGTGACACCAATTTTAAAAAGCTGAGGTTTTGCATTATGCCGTATAAGAATTATCCACACTTTAAAATTAAAGTATAATGAGCAATTGTGCGTAATTTTAGACAAAAAGTGATAACTAAAGCAAGTGGCCAATCAACGATGAACGATACAGCTCCATCGTCATGGTTACCGTGCATTAACTTTCTGGCTGGCACGAGCTAACTTGGCACCGTAGCACATCGACGTAAGCTTGATCGATATTGAAATATCATATTAATTCATTTAGATCTCTGCTAGATTCCTGTGTTGCAAAATTGCGTGCAGTTAATGAAAAAAATGATGCTGTCTGGCAGGAAAACTGTTGTTTTACCATTAGTGAGTATAATTCTGTGACATTTTTATCACATTTTATGATTGATGATAGTTATTTTAGTGATGCGCAAATCACAACTTAGTAATTTATTTTATAACTAGACTAAGTTTGAATTTACACACAGCTGCTGCAACAGGCCGCTGGGTGACTTAATATGTGGATATTTGAAAATGTAATTTCTATTTTTTTTCCAAATGAATTGTGCTACTCTACAGTCTTTTAATGTTCTACCAGACGTACCCCTGGAGTAATAATGTAATAATTACAATTTTGACCAGATAAGACTCAAGTCAAGGATATATATATACTTAGCAAAAACATTAATTCCAGCCAGACTTTAAGGGAATATTTTTGTTTTATTTCATTTTTGTCATTCATTTTATTCAGATTTATTTCACTTCAGCTGTCACAGTTTCATAGTGTTGTATTTTGGCCTGATACTCTACTGATTTTCTGTGAACCACATCCTAATCCAATGCCTCCTTGTTGGAGCAGTGACAACCGCAACAAAAATGACAGCAGCATCACCTTTACTTTACTGTAAAAACAAAGAAGAGAGCAGCTCATTCCCAGGCTGCTGGAGGCAGCAGCACTGACACCAGCTCTCCAAATATTCTGTGGAAGATTCAAAAAAAAAAAAAAAAGAGTCTCAACCAAAAGCATCCAGTCAGGCTCAGCGGAGTATGACCGTGAATGTCAAGTACTATCTCAGGCTAACAGCTCATTATGCAAGCCAGCCTCCCTCCGCTCCCTGCAGCACACGCTGCCCAGCCTGCCAAAACTGCTTCAGAATCATTAAAGGAAAAAATACAAAAGGATTATCAATCTATGGGAGTGAGTGCATAAAGTTCCTTCAATCTGCCTTGTCTGCTTCAGTTAGTGGTTTCCTACATTTCCCAGAATGCCATCTGACAGCTCACAGGGGAGGATTATAAACCTGTTGCATCATGTGTAGGAGGAGTGAATTAAAGCATAGCAAGAGCAAGAAAGTGGGAGTTTTTTTCCAGTTGAGAAAAGGCAACATTTGTGTCTAGCAAACCTGTACCTGTGGTCAGAAAGCATTCTGGTCTGTGAGTTTTTGCGAACTTGGCTGTCTTGAGGTGAATTTTAGAGGCTTATAACGTCAATGGAAAGAGGCGAGTGGATGCAAATTAGCTCTAGGTGGTGCAAACTGAGGCAGACATGCAACCATGTGAGCTGAACGTATCCTTTCTGAAGCAGCTTCTACAGAAAGATCTGGACTTCCAGATGAGTTCTGTCAGATCACACAGACAAACGCAACAAACACACACGCTCGATGCATGGGTTGCTAGCCAACTACGGCTAACATCTGTACAATCTGAAGGGTATTCGGCTGTTTGGGGCAAATAAACACAGACTGCATGTAAATTAGGCAGCATTTAGACCAACTTTAACCCTGCATTGCCGTGTCATCCGGCAAGGTGTTGCAGTGACCAGATGGTAGTTTCTTGATAACATTTCTACAGTTTATTCAATTCAATTCAAAACTTTATTTTCCCGTCAGAAACTTTTGTGAAGAGAGTATCAGTGTACACAGCCTAAGCATAAATAAGTCTAGTTTAGGGACAGTATTTAAATAGCTCTCATAATTAAAAGACATGTTAAAATCTAAAGCTCATATTAAAAAGTTAATTCATGCCTTCTATTTATTGTACATATAATAAAAACACACCATCTCCACCTCCACAGAGAAAAACCCTTTGAAAAGCATGTTCCCTTGTCTGTGCCAATGACAGCGACCCCCCCCCCCACCCACCCAAACTACCATATCGTTGCGGCAGCTAAATCCCAACCACTTTCATCTGCCAAGGCAGCGATAGAGTGCACGCACAGTGAATATACTTCTGCAATTACATTATATACACCAGGAGAGGAGATGAGAGGAGAGGCTTAGATAGAGTCAGGAAGACAGAGCAAAAGAGGTGGAGATGAGAGAGAAAAACAGTGGAGAGAGAGAGAGAGAGAGGGGACAACACAGACGAGGGGAGAGATAGAGGTGGATGAAAGACGACAGGAATATGGCAGAGTGAGGGATAAATGAGTCAGAGGGGAAAAAAAGATGAAGAGAACGAGGAAGGGGAGCAATTATCTCAGGCAGATATTAAGAGAGGGCGAGTGAATTTTCAGTATTTTGGTTTTGAGAGAAAAGATGAACGAAGGGCAAAGTGAGATGGATGGATGGATGGATGGATGGATGGATGGATGGATGGAGGGGGAGGGAGGGAAAAAATGATCAATGATGGATGGAGTGGTAAAGAAGCGAGAGATGGAGAGAGGGTAGAGGGAAAACAGCGAGTGGGAGGAGAAGTAGAATGTGGGATATTGATTAAATGATGGAATATAGCAGTTCAGGTGGATGTTAGAGCGCACACACACACACACGCACACACACACACACACACGCACACACCATCCTCGCATGTCCTTGTTTGTCCTTCATGTTTCAGGCTGGGTTGTGTAAATTATACATTTATGCTCATTCATAATTCCCCTCCAAACAAAACAGACCATAATAGGACTGTGTTGTCTAGTATATCTCACATTACAATAAGTTTAATAACTTGTCAAGGGTTTATTTTGCATTACACAAGTTACATCAGAGTTATAATTTAATTAAATCAAACCGTTTTTGACGCTATTTATGATCTGCATTTTCTGCAATTGTGAGTTAATGTATTTATAATTATCTAGTAGATTTTACTAGTAGTGGCGGAGTCACTGTTCAGATTGCCACACAAGAAAAGATGCCGCATGTAATTCAGTGTTACGGTTTTTAATTTCTCATTGATATCAGCCTCTTTGTTTACTGCTCACACTCCGAAAGCCGCATCACAGCTGTATTAAGTTACCGCTGCTGTTTCATATTAAAAACATTTAACCGGCAAAACACAGGGTGGTTTCTGTTGTGAGGCAGTCAAAGGAAATCTCATGTATTAGTCACCAATATTAGCGCTGCATCTACAGAACAAGACATTTTATTTTAAAACGGGATCACTTTTTATTCGTGCAGGGGAGCTGTGAACACACACCTCCAACTCTTCAAGCAAGGCCACAAACTTTACTGCGTCCTGCTGTTGTGTGGAAATCTACTCACGCAGTGCGCAGCTTGAAATCAGGTTGCAGTTGTTCAATACATGATGGAAAAGAGGCAGATTATCGACTGATTATTGAAATGTTTTCCGCCCTCAGAATTGTGTGACCTGTAGTATGTAGTATGTCACCACCAGTAACTTCTTGTGTCGCAAAAAAAAATTAACCAAGACTGAAATCTCTTTTGTATATATGGCTCTAACACAAAGGGAATCTGCCAGAGTGGTGAGGTCATTTTAAGTGTTCCTGATGTATTCTGTCACATCAAGTGTAATTTTTATGATGCTAATGTAGTGATTAGTTTTATTCTGTCTTGTTACAAGCTGTCAAGTCCTGTTTCATTTCAAATTCCCTGAAACTAAAGAGCACTGGGAACAGGTTCACTAATCTTGCACCAGTGGCAGAATTTTGAAGGGTGATTATAAAACTAAAACACTAATCAAATCCTGGCTTTAGCATTAAAAGCCAACTTTCTATGTTGAAATCTGAGGGGAACAGCCAGGTTGTGTTTAACTTGCAATTTGGTCCTCAGAAGTTTAGAAATACAACCCCACACATGCAGTGGTTTGGATCCCTGCTGTAGCCTCGCCTTCAACAACGCTCCAATCAGTTGTTATTGTACTACTTATTGGCCAACCCTGTTTTCCTCTGCAGCCCTCTAGCAACACTACAATGACTGTGTCTCCACCGGCAACGAAAAAACAAAAACAAGCCTTGTGACAGCCGTTGTTTACATCGGAGTAGAGTAGTTTGTGACGTACGACTCTGCCTTGACAGCCAACGGTAAATCACTAGGAAGTAACAGTTTGCTGATAGACTCAGACAGCCTAATCTGGCTAATGGCTCCCTACCACTTTCTGTAAGGGATGGATGTCTGTGTATTTGTGTGTGTGTGTGCTCTTACTCGGGTTACCATAGAGACAGCAACAACCAGTGCATGCTGATTAAGATACAGTAGGATTACATAAAGGTAAAGACGTGCCAAGAGAGATAAGATTCTTCTCTGGTGCAACTTTCAGTGAGTTGCTAATCATTTCCTGATTAATGACCACCTTATATAACAACATTTCAGAACTGGACCCAAATGTCAGCAATTAGCTGAGAATTTTTAATTTGCCCTCAGACGGTCAGGTTGAGTCACGTCCCGCAAGAACTCATCAGAGCAAATTTGAATTTTTTGAGCAGCAGTGATGCTGTGAAACAACTCAGGTTGAAGAGAGAGACGATAAAAGAGAAACGCGGGGATCAAATCTGAGCGAGCTGAGAGAATAAACGACGGCGATCGACAATGAGAGGAGCAGTGATGTGAAGCAGAGAGAGATCCTTCCCTGCATGGATAAAGAAGCACTTTTCAATAAAGACCTCCCGTGGCCGCAGTCGGTGCGGTTTTGTGACCCCCCCCCCATGCGCTGCAAATGTTCAGCTCCAGTCTTTGAGCTCCTTTTCTAAAAACTCCTGTCAGTTTTTTAGGCTGAAAATGAGCAGCTTTTTTTTTATTTAATTCCCAAGGTTTTCATCTGGGAGCAGTGCGGTGCAACAGAGAAGAACACAACTGGAGTCCTACTAGATCTAATTAACTGTCTAAAGCAACTTTGTCTTCCGTTTTACAGTAGATGATACATATGTTGTGTCATCACCGCACGCCAAACATGCCTCACAGACATGGTTAGGCTTGATAAAAATAAAATAAAAAACAGCTTTTGATTATATTTCCAGAGATTATCCACGGTCGGTAATGAAAGCATATGGCTTTCAGATGTCTGCGTGTTAAATCAAGTGTTTGTGTAGATGTAATTGGGGTTTTAACAGAGCGTTTTGAGGTGGAGAGAGGAAGGCTGCCCCCTGAGCGCTGCTCTCTACGTTCCAGCAATAAGTCCAATAAGTGTCACCAACAGCCGGATTACTGGCACATGTGTAGGGTGTGTGCGCACAGGGTTGCAGCCATTGCTTACGTAGATGACGTCACTGTTTTAATAAAAATAATGGGAAAAACAAACTAATACTAATTACAGATTAAGAATAAATAAAGTCAAAACCTTCATCCCGTCCAAACTCCTCTCTCTGGCTAACATCCTTCCACCAGCCAACAAAGTGACAGTATATAAACAGTATTCCTTAATCTGGGGAACAACCAGGGAAGTTTCCAAACGAGAGCTATTATATATAAAAGCAAGGAACATGGGGGGGTTGGGTGCTAGAGAGTTCGGTACCAGGTTAAAAATAGCTTTTGTTAAAAATGTTTCTGGGTTGGAGATCGCTCCATGTAGAGAAAGAGGAGAGGGAGAGCCAGATATGGTCCTGAGTATAAACCATAGACTGTAAAAAAAAAAATTTAAAAAAATGGACGTAGTCACAGTGATGTCACCCACTGGTTTGTGGACTGCTGTTTTGAGGCGTTCGAATTTGGCGATCGCCATCTTTGATTTTTGGAGCCAGAAGTGACCATATTTGGACGAGAGGGTGCAGTTGACCCTAGCGCTTGCTGCTAGCTTGGTTAGCACGGTGAATTTACAGCATGGATGTATCATAAGAGCTGGATACAGGACCGCCCTTTCAGTCTGTTAAGAATTGCTGGGTTGGCGCAATTGTGATTGACAGCGACATGGTCATTAAACATTGAACATCTTTATCTTATCGTTTAAAAAAAGTCACTGAGGTTTATGGTTCTGTTTTAGTTTCAACCTTCAACTTAGTTTTTGTCTTTCTTATTCCATTTTCTACTGTACTCTAACTCCAGACTCTGAGTGGTCAGCAGTGTTCCTCAGCTTTACCTGTCTGACCTCCACACCTGCTCCTCGTTACTCAATCAGTCCCTTAGTATAGATACAGCGGTCCACTAGTTTACTGCCTTTGCTGGAATATCTTGTACTCTTGCTATATATATATATATATATATATATATATATATATATATCCGTTATGACCCCTACCTGTTCTCTGTTAGTGTTTGCTTGCTCTTGTTTAATCCTGCTGACTGTCATCCTGTTGCCAAACCTGTTTTTGCCTCAATCTTTTAATCCTGTCTGCCTCGTTTCTGCTCACCACTGTTACTGTTACCACGTCCCTGACAGACACTGAATATGAAGAAACATACTGTATATAACCCCATCGACTGATCTGACAGGAATAAAACAGGTTTTTAAATGTATGACTTTTTAAGATGTGTATTCTTTGCAGCACATAATTGTGTATTTAAGTATGCCATCATACGCAGCCAGCAGTGATATTTAGTTTACAATGCCAGCACAACAAACATCATTACATGCATGATAATGTTACACATTCGTTATAGATCCCCAGGTGCTGTTTAGTAATTAAGAATTTGGTTTGAATTTTGTCCTGCAGTGATGTCAATGGCAGTCAAAGAGATTATTCTGCTTGGTGAAACCCAACACAACCCCAAGCTCTTGTTGGAAAAACATGTTTCCAAGTTAAAGCAAATTGCTTTATATACATATTAACAAGTAGAGCTTTTCAAGAGCACAAAGCAGACCTATAATCAGCTGGATGCAGTCGTTCCACTGTGGCAAATTCATCACTCAATCTCATAAATTCACATATGAATACATCCCGAAAAGTGTGAACTTTTACATGGATAAATCTGCTCTTCACACAGTTACTTTAGCAACATTTCATAATAACAAGTAATAATGCTGTATACGGAAATTCACCTGTAACCAGGATATAAATCCTCATTTACATCTGTGGCAGTGGCAGAGAGCGGCTCGACGCAGCGAGGTAGATGAGCTCCTCTAAAGATGTTTATATCATGAGCGGAGGAGGTGAAGGCCATGTGGGGAAATATAAAGCCGCACTTCATCGGCTGAATCAATACAGAGCCTCTTAACGCAGATTAGCTGCCTCTTGCTATTCAGCCAAGGCAAAAGCATGTTGATTTGGTTTCATGTGCCAGGGACGCTTTGCATAAACAGGCAGGAATCTGACCAGAAGTTTGGATGATTCAAGTGCCTGTGGATTCCCGCTACAGCTAATTAAACAGGCCGGAGTGTGAGGGAGAGATTGCTTTGGAATTCTAATCCCCTGATAGACATTCAATTAAGGTTTTGACAGTTTTACAACAGCTGTTTGTCTCGTTGAAATATAAGGCACAAATAGGGGGCAGCAACCACCTTCTCACCCCGAATCAAACAGACGAAGCAATAAGTTAATGTAAAGCTGTGCTGTTGTCATGTACTTAAAGCTCTGGATGATGAAAAAACAGGCTCCATTTGAGAGACCTGCCATCTGTTACAGATGCTGATAATTAATTATATGAAAGCTTATAAAGTCAAGTTTTCAAAGGAAGCTGCTTCTTATTTCTGTTTTTTTTTTTAGCCTTTTGATTCACCTGAAGTAGCTTTAAGGTCGGAAAAATCATCTTCCTCCACACTGTCTGACCATCATATATAAATTCTATTCTGTATCAGCTTATTTCAGCTCTTAATTGGAGTATTCAAGATGTCTCGTGCATGATTTTACACACTTTTCCTCAGTATTCAGTCTCACATGTTTGGTATCTATAGAAACGTTGGGATCTCCAGTAGAATTTAAAATACTAAAACTATGTTTGAGTGCACAGCATGACTTTGTATTGACTGTACCACCAGCTGGTTAAGAGGTTAAATGAATCAGTGCAGAGACAGAAACATGTCTGGACTGAAAACATGGAAAACGAGGATAATTTCCTCCTTTTTTTGTTAAAAAAAGGTGGTCATTTTTTCACATTTATGCTTTATGTTGAGACATGATTTACACCAAATCCTGCTTTGGTTCTAAACTAAGAAAAAACATTCATCCAATACTTGAAGAAAAAGAGCAAGCAGTAAAAAACACCTGAATGATTACTGTTTTCCTTACTATTATAATAGCGTTATAGTCTGTTTTAGTATCAATTTGTTGCTTGGTGATTGTCTAATTCACTATTTTGATGACATATATTGCATGTTTGTAGTGTATTTCTCCATATTTGCTCATATTTTTTTGTTGTATTTTTGTATTTGGTGGATGGACAGAAGGTCTCATCATTTTCTGAATTATGCCAGCTGTTCACACCTATTCCTCTCATGTTTCTGAACTTGACTTCCATGCATGAAATTAGAAGATGGTAAACAGAGAGACTCACTTCCTCCAACCATCGCCGGAGTTTGCCAGCAGGCCAGCAGCAGCAGCAGCAGCCCGAGGTCCAGGTGAGGAGACGCGGTCATAACCCTCTCTGTCTCCGCGCACACACTAACAGACACACCTCTGGATCTTCAGCAGCTCTTCCTCCTCCTCTCCCCCCTTTCACTCCCTTGCTTTTTACTGCGAGTCCCCCCACAGGGTCACCACTGTTTCCACACCACCCTTCATCTTCACCTTCCTCTTCTCCTTCTTCTTATAACGAAGGCACAATTTTTCCAGAAGAAATCTTGTGTCGGTTTAATCTCCAACTTGTACAAAGTAAGTCAGTTATGCAGCTGCAAATACAAATATGCTGAATGAATATCTCAGTCGGTCTTTTCCCTTCGTGGATCAGACGCGCAGCGGAGGAAGCAGCCCGGAGAAGCTAACAGGTAGTTCGACCCTCCCCGCCACTTGTCCTCGGCTCTGCTTGTGTCTAGCGGGCTCAATTTTGCGCCAAATGTCAGCGGAGACGCGGATAAATTCGCCTTTCTCCGCCGGCAGGTGGAAGGTCGCCGGAGTTTCAGCACCGCGGACAGCGCTCAGGCAGGTCGGCTGTCATCTCAGCGAAGAAGAAAGAAGACAAATCGGCGTTGCTTGATGATTTAAATAAATAAAAAAAGAGAGAGAAGAAGAAGACAATAGGGTGATGTTTAGGCACTCTCTTTTAAAAGGAAGAATGAGACATGAGAGACAGGAGCGCAAAGGTGGCCCGCCTCCTCCAGAGGGCGGCGCGCTGGTTTAATCTGACAGATTATGGGAAACCCGGAGAAAATGTCTCTGTCTGCAGGAGCTGCGATGGTAACTCCTCCGGCCAACGACACACACATACACAAACACCCACACAAACACAAACACGGGAGGCCTGCACGGTGCTTCTTTCAGAATGACGTTACAAATCCTGTCACTACACAGAGGATGGAGCTGGAGGAGGAGGAGGAGGATGGAGAGGAAGGAAGAGGGCGCATTCCATCACTCTGATTTACCTGCGTGTTGATCAACACTCTTAAACGCTAATTGTGGATTATGTGATCAGATTACAAACATGTACTAATATGATTTAAATGAATCATAAAGTCAAACTACACAAACATCAATCAACCAAAACAAAAAAGCTGATGTTTAAAGTCCATTCTTGATCTTAGGAAAACAATCTCACCACAGGGTCCATTTAGTAGCTGCTCTGAGCTTTCAATCATATCACATTATCTTCATCAGCAGGTGGGATTAACCCTGTGTTGTCATGGAAATGTGGATCAAATGTACAAAAAAAGGGCAAAATTGGACCTTGTGGTGAGGCTGTTTTCTCAGATAAATGAAAGTATATAAAATAATGAATCCTACCAAGGAATAGTACAAGTATACTCTAAGACCAAACCTTACATATAAGTACATTTACTCAAAAACTGCACATAAGCACAATTTTGAGGTACATGTACTCTACTGTAATTACATATTTCTTCTTCTAAACCACCACATTTAAGAGGGGAATACTGTGCTTTTTACTCCAGAACATGTTTGTTGCAGAGTAAACAGCTTTATTTACTTTGTAGATTAATATTCTCATCCAAAACATGATTATCTTATATGATACAACACGATATATTAAACTACTCAAAGCATATAACTACTAGTTACACTAACACACTGAAAAAGGGCCATTCTGCATAATAAGTACCCTACTTTTACTTTTGATACTTAATTACTACAAATTTTACTTTACATTTAAATTGTGAATGCAGGACTTTTACTATTATTCTTCTAGTTAAGAACAAGTATTTTTACCTAAATATCTGAACGCATTGAGTGAAGAGCAACTGGACTCGCTGCAGATTCTTGAAATCAGTCCAGTTGCTCTTGACTCAACACTTTTGGATATACAGTACCGTGATCAGGATGACTGAGCATCTTCACGTTTTTTTTAATAGCTTCATTTAACCAGGAAGTCTCTTGAGATACATCATCTTCTTTACGAGAGACCTGACCAAAAGGGCAGCATAGAGTAGTTAACACAGACTCACATAAAAACTAATTTACAACGTTCACTTATGTTTTCACCCACTAAAACAGGACATAAAGTAGAGAGCTTAACTATTTAAAACATTTACATTCCTCATAAATAATCGTATGAAAGTAAAGGATCTGATTACTTCTGGCAACGCTTGAACCCTTAAAATGACACAAAGCCTTCACAGAGCCCCATGTGACACGTCATACATGTCAGTGAGTTGTGAGCAGCTCAAAACGTCTCATTTGAATAACTTTTAGATGCCTGAAGAGATAAAACAGGAAAATCACAACAAATTTCCATAAAAGTCTAAAATTTTCTGTTGCAGTTATTTCATATTTCTTCTTATAATAACTTGAAAAGTCATGAAGCAGGTAAAGATGTTATTGACCTTGCTTGTAAAATCGACTCGACAAACAAAGGTCACGGTCTCCGACCTTCTGCAAAGCCTCTCCTACGGTGTAAACTGGCTTTTGTTCCAGATATGATGTCAAAACAAAACAGCTGTTTAATAAAGTCCCTGTGCGAAAGCGGTGAGGCAACTGTTCCTCTGTGACAGATTTCACACATCATTAATCTTGGGTTGAAGCTTTTCGATTTAGCCTCTGATATATTTCACAGTTTTAGCGCTGCGCCAGTTGTTTCACGGCAAAGTCAAACAGTTTGACATCGTTGACATTACAGATTGATGCGAGAATAAAGGGACAGCAGATTTTGGTATTGATTTTCTGGGATCAGACGGGGCCAAACATGTCTTGACAACCTTCAAAAGAGTGAAGTAGAAAGCAAGATGTTTGTGTGAAGTACATTTGTCTTATTCAGTCCTTATTCAGAGGACTAAGAGGTACATTGTTCAATTATTCAGTAGAAATATGCATTAGAGGAACATTAGAGGAAAGTGTGAAAAAATAAACAGAATTTTGTGCAGCAGAAATATGCTTTTTTCCTGTTCCTTTACTATATATACCTGTATTTTTGGTGACCCTTTCTGGGGTCTACTTTAGAGTTTGAACTCCTTCAAACTTCAAAAATAATGCAGCTGATTTTTGCAGCCACTTGGAGCCGCCAAAGTCTAAAGTCTCCAAGTGCAACTATAAAAGTAAAACTATAGACACAGGCGGAAATCAGTTCCATTCCTGTGTCTAAGGAAACCTTACAGGTGAACATCACGCGCTACACCAGGATCAGGAATTTGGGAAATGGGTTTCAGCCATCATTTATGTCAGTAATCGCACCTGTGCTTTTGCTGCTTTGATCAAAATATCTGCTGTGAAAAAGGTCTATGGCTGTGCTCCATTTCCTTATTTGTATACAGTATGTGCTCGATACTAATTGTGATAGTATATCATTTTTATAGTTGAAATACAAGCAATCAGCTTAATTGTGATTGCTGTTTTCTACCTCCAGGAAATGATTGCAACATTGTATTGGCACCGATAGATTTCTAAACGCAAACGCAGTAAAGTCATATTAACAAAGGGTTGACCGAGCTGCGTTCGAGAAACTATATAGTCACAGATCTATAAAGTAAAAGACATCAATCAGAAGGATGATGGCATAGAACAGTCAGTTCAGGAGGTTCGGACATCTGTTGAGGAAGCCTCCAGGACGCCTCCCTGTGGCAGTTATTTTCAGCAACTGGGAGATGACAGGGGTGGGAGTGGGGGTGGGGGGGATTAAAGAACATGCTGGAGGGTTTACATATCCCATCTGGTCTGGGAACACCTCAGGATCCCCCTGAAAAAAGTTGAATCATTCACTGATGCTTCTTTACTGCCACCAACCTGGGTCTAAATAATCAGCGGGAAACTGATATATCTATAGAAAGACAGGAAATAAAACGTCTTGATAAACAAAAGACCTTTAATATTTACTGAACTGCCAGCAACCCAAAGGAGCCTAGATGTTGCACATTATGTTAAATTTCTCATCCCTACCAAGGAAGCTCTGTTGAAAGTCAGCAATCAAACATCACAGTTTGCAGTCGTCCCTTTCTTGTTAAAGCTCCACTTGAGCTGTGCGAGGACTTGTTGGCAAAAACCAAGTTTTACTGCCTTGTTTGTTGCAGTGTGTTAATGTGTTTCTTCTGCTCAGGGGGAAAAATCTCAGACTGTGGGTCAGACTCAAAAAAGATGACAACTTCATCATCAATTTTTTTGAATGGAATTTGGCACAAAGCCGATTATCACAACATTTTTTTTTTTAAATGAATGATTTGATCATGTTTGCAGGTTTTTTGGCAAATCATTAAACACCTGAAGGAGTTTATGGACCTTTTGAAGATCCTAATGAACACGCACACCTGAGAAAAGAGTACTGAAGATGACTCCTGTTCAGTTCAGTGGGATTTCTGTGTACCGACTCTCTCCACCAAGGGGAGCTAGCATCCTGCAGACGATCATTTGTCCTTTGGCAACGCTGAGATTATGAGTCAACCAACTTCAGAACATGTCTTCCTCCAGCAGAGCACACATGTCCAATGCAGGCCCAGTGAAATGAGGCTGGCTTATAACAGCCTTTTAGATATATAGTCTGATTTGTAAGTGCATTTGTCAGCCTTAACATGATGTGGAGAGTCATGAAATGTATTAAAAAATACAAAAAGGACTTAATAAAGCCCACTAACATGTCACAACATGAATGTGACTCTTTCAGGTTGTATTTAAATAGCGCACAGCGCAGCATTTACATCAAGGATTCATGTAAATGACTTATTTTAAAACCCCCAGTGAGTTAGGAGTCTTTGTTCCCGAAATATTAACGACAACATGTTTATTTAACAAACTTTATGAGCCGCAAACCCTTTAAAAAACAAATTCATGGAACAATAAATATGATGTTTTGTAAAAAAAAGCACCGAGCTGCAGGGTTCATTCCAATTTTTCACAGCTGAGCGGTTTATGCTGTCCCTCAGAGATGTGAATGCAAATTACAATGAAGGCAAGAGTCAAAAATGCTCCCTGCTATTGTTTGACACTCTAGTTTACAGTTTTTTAATCTGGAGACTGTCCTCACATGACTATTGCTGCTTGACTTGATTCAATCTTATACATTTTCCTACTTATCTCTTTGAACTAGGTCAGATTTTTCTTATATTTCACACGTTTATGCAGCCAGCACAAATCAGAACACGCCCATATGAAAAAAAAGCTGGATTTTTACTTGAGGGAGGAAGAGAAAGCTTGAAATTACAAGGGCTAATTTGATTTTTTTTTTTTTTTTTTTAATTCTTTGCTAATGATGAAAGGCAGCCATGCATGGGCTAAGTGAGCAGCTCCACATATGGTGCTGGCGTGTGCCGCAGCCATGAGGAATGTCAGTTTTAGTAAGCAGCAATCCTCTGTGTGCCCACGTCCATCCTGCAGGACACACTATGCTTTAACATAATTTGGCTGAATGTATGAAAAATGAACTTGATAACAGTGACTTTCAGCAAGGCACTGACAGAAGGCAAGGAGCTGGTTTAAAGCCTCTCTCTAACCAGAAATGTGTGTCAGCGGTTAAAAACAAATGAGGCTTTTGTCTCAATGTTCAGCTTTTTATTCATGCATGGAACAGCTCATTATAATTTCATAGAGACATAGTGACTCGGCAGCATCCCGATTCACAGAAACGTCTGGCTCAGTTTCAGTTCTCTCTGCTACTGTCGCTGGTTTCTTTTGTGTCGTCTTAACAAAACCATAAAAAACAATGTAGCACCAAGATGATTAGAAAAAAAAAGAAAATCAAAGATCTTAAGGGTTGACTAGTAAATTATCTCCGTCATGGCTGCAGCTACCGTTCAGGACAGTAAAGGTCACGTCTTCTGTATTTTATCAGGGAATTTGAGGATTTAAGTTTCCACAGCTGACACTTAAACATGGTGGGTATTTTACAGGCTGATTAAGACAACATATATTTAAATTTAACTACTTTTAGGGGAACAAAAAAGAAACTATTAAATGAATTGCCAAGTATTTTGATAATCGATGAATTGCTTTACATGTTTTAGGAAGAAAATGTCCAAATTCTTTGTTTCCAGCTTCTCGAATATGAATATTTTATGGTTTTTTTAGTCTTCTATGACAGTAAACTGAATATCTTTGCAGTTAGTCAGGACATTTGAGGATGTCACTTTGGGGTTTGGGAAACAGTGATTTTTCACCATTTTCCGACATTTTCTGGACCAAACAACTAATAAGAATAATGAAAATAATCGTTAGTTGCAGCTTTAAAAGAAAATAATTCGGTACTTCGCCAGCAAACGTTCTTAGCAGAAAGGAAAATGCTTAGACTTTCATGTAATTGAACAGTGATTTAAAGAAAATACAATCTGAAAAATCCAATAATTCAACAATTTTATAGATTTTCTGGTGTCTGATAAACTTTTCTGCAGGCTTTAAATCCTGGCTGCAGCCCCGCTTGTCACTTTTGCTTTTTAGCAGCGCTCCGCTGAACTCCAGCTTCATTAAGCTAAACTACTCCTCTGAAATGACTCAGGCTCTCCATTCTCTCCATCCGGTACTCAACTGTTATGTACATGGTGTCTGAATATGCGAAGTACAATATTGATAAATCTGTTTAAACCTGTGTTTAATACCTCAATCCAGGATTTTCTCTTACTATTTTTGGTCAAAAATCCTTAAATCTGACATGCTACTACGCAACATGTCCTCATGTTTAGGGGATTTCCCTCACCTTTCTGTGCCTGTGAGTGCATTTAGTCCTCACAAGTATAGAATTGCAAGACCACACAGGCCCTTGCATACAGTATACAGACACTCAAACACACAGCCATGTGCAAACAGTGACACTTCCAGCATATTCAGGGCATCAAGGCTTCAGTCCCACTGACACCCAGGGGAACTTGTGTCCTTTGTCAAAGCAACTGGTTCTGCCACACTGGCAGCTTCAGCTAGGAGGCAACCAGAGGAGTGTGTGTGTGTGTGTGTGTGTGTGTGTGTGAGTGAGAGAGAGAGAGAGCGAGAGAGAGAGAGAGGGGAAAGCAAGTATGAAAGAGAAACACTGTATATATGAACAATCATCAAGCACAGTAGGCCGTCATGCTACAAACACGTACAAAAAAATCCAAAGGCTACAGAAACCTCGCAGTCCGACTCACATCATTTGATTGACAGGTGATCTCTACTGTAGCAACAGCACAGCTATGACTGCTTAGCAACAAGGACAGGGACAAGATGTATCAGCACTTAATCTGTCATCTTGGAAATTGTAGATTTTTCCCCGAACAATGAACCGCAGCCAAAATCAGACAACAAAATGATTGCTTGATGTCGGGAAAACCTCCACATTTGATGACAAAACCAATGGGAAAACACTTTTTTTGACATTCGTAATTTAGAACAATCCACGGCCATCAATCCTGCCATTTTAGCTATGCTGAAATAATCTGAACTCAGCTTTTATTACTACTTTTTTGTACTTTTCATCTCTGAGATTAAATGTTTTGGTTGTGGGAGGGGTCGCATCACTCTACATAGATAATCTGTCTTATTTTATTTACAGTGTTTTTAGGCAGGAGAAAATGACTATATGGCCTTAAGTTGATTACCTATCATTCATGGTGTTGACCTCCATGTTCACTTCTGTGGACGCGGTCATATTGGGGGACATCAGAGCTTCTGCTTCGGAAATAAGCAGCAGCATAAGTAATCATAAGTAATTCATCGTTTCAATCATTTTTTTCAAGCAAAAATTGCAAATTTCATGGTTACTAGCTTCTCAAATGTGAGGATTTGCTGTTTTTTCTTGTCTTAAATTATAATAAAGTTCATATTTTTGGGGTTTTCACAACTGGTTAGATCAAACAAGCAATTTGAAGATGTTACTTTGGGTGATTATTACCTACCAAACGATTAATTAAGAAAATAATCAACAGATTAATGAATAATGAAAATAGTTGCAGCCCTGTAAACTATTAAAAAAACAATATTTCTATTGTTATTTCTATTTCTAAAATACACTTATGTTTTATTTACACCTGATTAACTGTAAGTCTACTGTGTGAATTTACAGTACATCTGCAGCCTCTGAATTTTTCATAAAACCACTCTGGCTGTTTCAGTCGACTCCACTGCCACTTGAGGCCCCTGAGGTTGTCTCTTGTGTTTGTGTGTTACGGGCCCTCTAACTTTGCTAGCGTCAAAAACTGTCCTTCTGAGGTTCAGTGACGTTCCTCCGTGTGTGTGCGCGAGTGTGTCTCATCGCCAGCCTCTGGCATGGTCAGGTCCAATCTCTATCACTGCGCTGTTTGGACGGGCTAAGAAAATGGTTTGCTCCGCCACTGCAATGCACCAGGCACCCATTCATTTATGAGCTCATGTATCTGACCATTCATTCATTTATCCATCGATTTATCCGTCATCCAACCATCATCAGTGTTGTAACTCATCTCCATCCCAGATGTGTATTCCTGCACTGCCTGCCCTGCAGTTACCGTACCCATAATCCCCTGGCTCATATCACTATAGTTCAGCACACGGTTGCCCTGCTCATCATCATCATCATCTGATTTCACAGCTGTATGTGCCCCGCATCTTAACATGTCAGATCTCATCGGATGGTATGAGTCTAAATCCTATCGGGAGTGTTCCAGGGGAGCCCACGTGTCGATGCGTTGTGTTGATTAAAATAGATTTCCGTCATACAGTATTTGTTTTGACTCAATACCAATGTTCTGTCCTGTATTAGCAAAAAGGTAATCCTCGGATTGAAGCGGGCACCCTGAGAAACACTGTGTCACTTTCCGCACGTATACTTCAGGGACGAAACACACCACAAATGTAAGCAACAACGTTGACAAAACCTTATTAAAGCTGAACAAGCTAAACAAGATTTTTGCGTATCAGTCTCATCAGCGTTAATTGCAAACTGGGACCGTCATTCCCTGTCTGAGAAAGATACACCTTGATTTGCTCACAAGAAATGACAAATCAGAAAGAATGAAATGAAAATAGTCTCTGAGTCGGCAAGTGTGAAGTTTATTGATGTCACCTTTAAAACGGTTGCCTTGTTTTGTCATTTGGGGCCACTAACATGCAATTTTGCAGCTATGGTTTGCAATGATAAAGCGTAGACAAATTTATTGTGGACCTCAGCTAGGTTCATGGTTATGATGAAAATGATGGCACCACCTGTTGAATGAACGAAGAGCTTAAGAAACATTTTAGGGTATTCCAATTCAGGCGAGATTTTTAAAAAAAACCAAAAAATCCTCACAGAACTTAAAGTCTACCTCTATACTGGAGATGAGATTTTTATCTTTCTTCTATCTACATCTCGTCATGAATACCAGCTGCTCTTCATAAGGACTGCATGTCAAACAAGCAGGATTAGCGGCAGTTGTTACAGCTAATATGTTTGCAAGTAGTTGCCTACTTACACATCAAGCAGACACAGAGCAACATGGACGTCCCATTCGAGATGTCTAAGGTGAGCAGAAACACTACAAGGCCTTTTCTCTCTAGTTTGGTCCAGAAACTCTCTACAGCTGTTATACTAAGCCACACATTGGGCCAGAGAACCAAAACGACAAGCTAATTATGGCTAAAATCTATGCAAAGCTGCTGAGTTTGGCACTATAAGCAACATAGTAATTTAATTCAATATTGATTTCAGAAATAATCCAGTGAATAAACCCTTCCTTAGCTTAGCACTAGTGGGATAGATCATGTGACCAGTATTGTGTTTACATAGACTATTTGACATGTTAGATCTGTCTGTCTACGTCTTAGAAAAAAAAAAAACTGAAAAGGCAACATTTAGATGGTGGGGAAAGTCGAGGATCGCCACAACAATTTAAATGTTCAACCCTGGAAAATAAATCATAAAGATTATCTGTTTTGTTTAAGTTCAGATTTTAAAAAACAGGCTCTTCTCCTCTAATTTTGTTTACCTCCATGTTCATTAAGGCTTTTTAAAGTTTCTTTTAGGATAGGATTTGCATTTATCTTTGATTTCCTTATTTTAACATCTTATGGTTGTTAACTTGTTGTCCAATTCACTGCAGGAAAAGACCAAGGGAGGAGAAAGATACTAATTTGCAGTATTAGAGTCAGTACAAAAGGAACTATATCTTAGTTTTTAAAATGTTATTTCACAACTTTGCTCATTTTCAATATTTCCACAGGAAATTAAGGTTAATATTTCATTTACCCCCTTCAGAAGACAGCTTGTTGGACTGATCTGGGGGAAAAAAGCAGTCCTCCGTGACTCAATGTTGTCTGCTCATCAATGTGTAATATACTGTCCCGTGTGTGTGATGTGTTTTCTGCGACGGCCCTGCAAACTAAACCCCCTCACAAATAAATGTTATTGCATCCTGAATCAGCATGGTACAGTATCTTGTTTTTGTATGGTAACAAAACAAGAACACAGCGTTTGAGCCCAGAGGAGTCGGACATAGTCAAAGTTCCTCACCAAACAGAAGTCTATTCATCATCGGTTTTTGCCAGAGGGCAATGTGTACCCATTACTGGCTGCATTGACCACATCGGCCGAGAGGGTCAGGCGATATTTTCCATTAGGAACATGGAGTTGCTTTGTGTAGAGCAGTTTTAGAGATATCAGCGAAGGCTTTTAGAGCATGCTGAACATTTATTGTTCCCAAGACACAGGAGTGCTCCGGTTATGGCTAACGGGGATAAACTCTCGACACAAGAGAAGAGAAGATTAGACATTATAACAAGGAAAAGGGTTCAACAGGGCCTCTATATTTCTTTTCAGATAACATTTATTTATGTTTAAATACAGCTTCATTTCTGTGTGTTTATTACCTTCTGCTGGTACACCAATGTCCCTTATAGTCCACAATACTAAAAATATGCAGAACCGAATAACTTGTTTTAATTTTAAAATGTTTTATAAGATAGCATCTTCATAGTTAAAGATAGCAGAGGTCATGCACAATAAGGTAATCTCAAACATTTATTCTTCAATGATTTAGACTGAAGAAAATTGAGTTCATGGGGAGTTCATAGACTTTAGAGTATACCTTAAGGGTTTCTCCAAGAAATGTTTACCGTAAGGTCTCCGTTATGCATCTCCTAATGTTTCCCTTATAGCTGCAATATGCTGAACCCCCAAAGCTTTCTCCAAGACCCTTTACTTTTTGGCTTCTCTTGAGTTTGTTGTGAGTTGCTAAAAACAATTCAAAATGAGAGGGCTGATACAGAATAGCAGCTGCCAAATAAATACCGTCCCTTTACAGATTTAAGCAGCCAGGCTGCAGGAACAAATTCTCAGAAGACAAAAGATTAAACTTTCTGACATTTTCAACAAACATGTAAGCTGTCTTATCTTGTCTTCTACCTGTTCTTTTTTTTTTATCCATCTGCTCGCTACTTCTAATCATTTATTTCATCACTTATCTGCGGAATGCAGAACGATGACCAGCAGTGGCGTGATTACAGAAGCAGGTTTGTGGCCAAGACGTTATGAACACTACAAAAAACCTTCAACGGGAAGGGAAAAAAAGATAGAGATGGTAAAATAGAGATAAGGTTCATCTTAACCTAGATTTTCAGATACTATGGCAGCCGAGAAGGGGCACTAAAGATTACATAATGACAGTACACATATAAATAACACAATAAGACTAAAAAAAACATAGTAAGAATGTAAAATCTAATTTGGTCATCAAATGGTCAATATAGAAATTATACCACATATGCGGAAATCAGTTCTTGGTTACTACTGACAAGAGATACATGTGCCTTCCTGCTGCTATAACTAACATTTTTGGGTTTTATTTGGAATTGAGAGTCTGAGATTTAGCAACACCCATTAGTGTCATCAGCGTAACAATAAAAATTAATACCAAAAGCGATAGATACAGAAAAGTAGGAGGCCCAGATTAGAGCCTTGTGGTACACCAACGTTCACTTTAGCCTTTAAATGGTTTCTGTATCCCAGGGGGATACAGTCATTCAACAGGCTGTTGGCGGAGGGGCGTTTAGTGGGCACACATTATCTCATGTTATCTCATGAGAAACACTGGGTCAAGTACTCAGGTCATGTGACTTCATGCCAACATCCTAAAATCTACTCATCATTCGTATCAAAATCCAAAAAGGCAGCATACATGGACAAAGACACTAGCCAGGAGGTACGTGTTATTTTATTTTGTTTTAGAAAATATATTTTTAAGGATGATTTTATATGTTCTTGTTGAAATTTTGATAATCAGGCATAGAAAGTCTGTATCCTGGAGGATACATTGCCCAAACAGGGGTATAAAGCAATAATAAAACTCACAGATATACTATATTTTGAGGCCTATACTCTACAGATAATAATATAAAAGGTGTGAAATACTGATTATTCTTTATTCTACTCTTAAATGTGCATTATTGATTAATTTACCAGTGTACACATGTTTCCAGGGAACACACACACACAGGAGTTTGTGTAATATTACATATAGTTAGTGGGCAACATATCTCAGGAGATACAGAGTGTAAATTGAGAAATAAATATCTTTTTTTTTAAATCATGACAAAAATACATTAGAAAATAGCAATTAATTAATTTTCCACAGTATTTACATGTGCTTGCCCATTTAAGGGTTAGAAAACTCTGAGGTCCACTGTTTTAAAAGCACTAATCAGGTAGATTAATAATAGCAGTGTTGATGCCGTAATAGTAATGATAGTAAAGCAGAATGAAAAGATCTGAAACCCAATTGAAACTGTTAATAGTTTTTGGGCTGATACCCTCTAGCTGGCTACAGTCCAGTACTCTGACAGTCAATAGTTTACATGCTGTTGGTTACTCATGGAAAATCAACATTGACTGCAGAGGAAAGTGTGGCACAAATAGCTCAGAGCCAATATGACCCCTCACTCTCCCACTCGGCATCAACCTCTTTTACACACACACAATTCCACCACTTTTCCATGACTTTCCATTTCGTTGATGTCGGGTTCATCTCACTTTTTTTTTTAGTCTTTTCTAGTTGCAATCTTTGTTTTATGGTTTTCCACTTTTATTGTGTTGAACTGTGTAGAAACAAATGTGTGAATCAAGTTGGGGAAAAAGGTCTTATTCCTATAAAATGGCCCATTTGTAAATGTGATCTGATATTCCTCAACTTCCCAAAAGAGCCCTGACTCGATGGAATACACCACTAAATGTCCTCAAATTCCAGAAATCCCATAACCAGTATGAATGTTTATACACTTTCACACTATATGGTTACTAATTTAATAAACAAACGTGTATAAATTGAATTCTGCTGCCTGATCTCTCATTACTTGCTACCTCGTGGGGTCGACTCGGCCGCCTTTTGTCGGCACTCTCCTGCGTTCGACAACAATCGGTGGGATTGACTGTCACTGTGATCTCCCTCACTCTGTCCTTCACGCCCTTCTGCCTCCATTAGGACCCTGGCACCCTGATAGGAGATGTGGGTGGCTATGAGGACAGGCTCTGGTAGGGGCGGGGTGGTAATGGTGGGGGTCATCGTTTGCT
This sequence comes from Scomberomorus guttatus, assembly GCA_038419695.1. Taxonomy (NCBI): domain Eukaryota; kingdom Metazoa; phylum Chordata; class Actinopteri; order Scombriformes; family Scombridae; genus Scomberomorus; species Scomberomorus guttatus. The sequence goes on along the minus strand of CM076468.1, from coordinate 14,495,485 downwards.
GGACCGGCCTGGGTTCATCACCTTGCTGGAGGCCATGGGCGGGGGGTTAGTCAACTTATAGGGCTCTCTTTGCTTCTCCGCTTCTTAGTGTGCCCATAATCTGCCATCTTGGTCCTAAACTCCCAGACTGCACCTCCTCTCTCCTGATCAGGAGCTTCCCTCCATCCTAACCGGTAAGCAGTTTGACCTTTGACCTAAAGGATGTGCCTTGTTAAAATAGGCCTGCTCGAGAATGCTTGACCGCCATCAAGCAAGATTTATTTTTCTGCCAATCTGTTGAGTAGAGAATTATTTATATTTTATTTAGTTTTTCATTTAGATGGCTTATTATGGCTCTCTTAAGCCATTAATACATGTTTGACAGATTATGTCATTTCTCAAAGGACTGAACACAGAGTGCATTTAGCACTGATGAAGATTAGACTTCACTCAATTATACAAGAATGTTATGTAAACTAGTTTTTTTTTTTTTCAAGGGCTGCCACCACTCTTGGTTTAGGGTTTTGAAGGTGAGCCAACAGTGTTGTTCGAATATAAAGCAGATTTCCTCTGACGTGGCGCTCTATTTTACCCCACACACTCCTCCTTTGCCTCTTATGATTCAATGTGGAGCAAATTTAATGCTCTATTTGTAGGTTATCCCATAGGCCATTTTACAGTCGGGTGGGTAGGTAAAGGCATGGTTACCATTTTGTGTTGTATAGGTATAAAATATTAAAAGCCCATACCTATCAGAAACCTCATTACAGAGCCTTTATTTTGTTTGATACAGGACTAAGACCAGATTTTGCACGGAGAGCATCTGTGCTAAATGAAAACAATTGACAATGATGTGAAACACGTTCCTCATTGTCTGCATTGCCCCTAATCCAGACAGCATAACTCAGTGTTTTCTTTTCCCTGGCAGCTCCCTTAAATGCAGCGTTCTGCTGCTGCTCTCATCCAACCCTAATAATGTCAGATTAAGCTCTGCACAACTGTCCATCTGACATGAGGGCTGGATTTGTGCTGGATTGGAAAATCTGGATGGGATGCCTCCAAAGCTCTGTAATTCTGCACATAGACACTTACAAATAGATACACAACCCCCCCCCCCCCACCCCTCACCCGCACACACATACTGGAGCAGATTAAAAAGCAGAGGAACAGAGAGGCTGGAGAGGATATGCATGTCATGGTTGCGTGTTTGTGCACTGTTGGGGCTGTGTGAGTTTGATTTGACCTCTACTTCTTGAGGTGTTTGGTTGCTTCGAGCCCAAAAGTTCCTCAACTGTCCTGAGTGACTTCCTCAAGGCTGCACATAACAAATTACTCTGACAGCTGGAACTCGCTGTGTTTTTACTATAAGAAAGGCATTATTTGAATGTGTAGCGGGGTTATTTTTGTGTCTATTGTTATCAACAATGACAAGGACGATAGCTCGGTGGATTTCGGGGGTGCTCAACCCTCCCCTAGGACAGATGAATGCCCCGGAGGCTACAGTTCTGATTCAGACCACCTCATCCCCAGACATGCCCCCACGATGCCCGCGTGCCTCACTGGGCATGCCCTCCTTTTGTTGCAGCTGAAATAAGGGGGGAGGCTGACAGGGCGGTGGGTGATGGTCACCCAGATTACGCCTCATCATACGGCCTATTTACACTTGACACCAAACAGTATGGCAAACAGAGTATCGCACAGCAGCAACAAAACTGTGCTCATTGAGGATGCCAGCCAGTTTCATTTAATCATATAATTTCGAGAACTGTCACGTGTTCCTCTGGTCGCTCATGTGACCTGTTGGTACGGACCAATAGGGTGGCACGGTTTGTCCTGGGCTGAGCAAAAGGAAGAGGGGAAAAAAAATCATTTTCCCTTTGCGATTTTTAATCTTGCAACGCCGAAAGTGGTCGTCATCGACAGTATCCTGCGCTACATAAAGGTAAACTCTTTTTATACGGCTGTTATGAAGAATCATTTGGTGAAGCCTAGGCCAAGATGTGCTTCAGTATGTTATCCTAGAATGCTAGTATTCAAATGATTATTTTCATTTTTTTTATTTTTAGAAAAATATATATTTGAGTCATGAACATGGTTTCTGGACTTCCAAAAGAATCAAACAGTTGAGAACTTGCATGAAATTCAGCTCCATGTTGAGTTGTGCAACGCCATCAATACTTAATTAACTTGATAACTAACCCACAGCCAAGAATAATCAGTATCCTGAAAATGAGCTGTGAAACAATACGATTTATTGACTCGTTATCTAATCTGGTTATTCAAAGTACATCTAGTTAACATTTTCCCCAACTTATCCTCAGCGCACCCGAATAAAGTGACCGCATGCAGTGTGGAAATATTTTGGTTTTCCCCAGAGAATAGTCAATTTTATGGTCAGTCGATTTTGCTTTTGGGGGTCTCTTGATTATCTTTGTTTGGGTGTTCATTGTCTTGGCTTAGATTCAAGCTTGAGCGATTTTATTGTTCGGGAATTACCTCTGAATGCGGAACATGAAACAAATGATAACTGCAATGTGTTTTATTAAAGAACTGCTGCTCATCTACCGTTAAGTATGAAGCCGGACTGACCTTTTTCACTGTAGGAATGATAACGTAACATGATGGTCAGTGGAATTGATACATCAGCTGCCCCAAGATCATTATTCCAATTATCGTCACGCTGATATTAGCACTGCTGATGGCCTTATTCTTGGCTAGTCATAGACCAAAAATGTCATTTGGCATTACCTCCAAAGCTGCATTCGACTTGAAATACGCTGATGAATAACTCCTTTGTTTGGGTAAAAAAAAAAGCTTGTCGTTTGGCAGCGAAATCAACAGTGAAAGTCTTTTATGCTCACAAATTTATGTGCCTGCTGTAGGTGACAATCCTAAAATAGAGCAATGACGGAAAATGGTGTGACAGGAATGGCAATAAAAATTTGCTAAAAGGGGGGGGAGACCATATAAAAGAGGGACGTGTTCTGGACCCTTTCTGCATAAGTGCTCAATGAAAGAGACGCGTATGGAAGCCATGACTTTGTGACAAGCAGTGATCTCACATTACAAATTGTGGCAAATCTAAAATGGCCGACTTAACGCTCAGCTCTTATCGCCGCATTCACAGCACAACATGGTGTGCCTGCATTGTAAAGCCTTTTACACTGTACTACCCCCCGCCCCCCCCCACACATGTACTATTTTAAGCAAACACATAGTACTCTGAGGTACTTTTAAAGCTACTTGGTGATAGTTGGTCCCCTTGTCTTCCCCGCTCGTTGCGTTCTCTGATTTGACTGGTTGTGGTGACTATCTACCGAGGATGTGGTGGCCACGGTTTTGATTGTGATTTAGGCTGAGGTATCAGGATGCTGGGCTGCTGATGTGGGCTGACAGCTCTTGAGAGCACTGTCATAGTGGCGTATAGGAAGGCCGACTGGGTAGACGCCCCCCCCACCACCACCACCACCCCCCCACCCCGCCACACTGCAACGCACCACATACAACAAAAGCCTGCGCCAGACGAGACAAGAGCTGCTCATATACCAGTAAACTGAGGGCGAAAACCTCAGGACTCTGTGTAACTCATTCTACTCGAGCTGTCTACTGTTACTATTTCTGACAGGAGCGGCCATCGCCTGCAATTATTTAGTATCTATCTTTTTGCCAGCTCCTCAGAGTCTTCTACATTCCTGTTACTTTCCCTGTCACAAACTTTTGCTCTCCAAACATGAATTTTTATGACTTCAAGTGGCAAATTGTCCTGAAGGTAAGAAGTTCCTCCACGCGGAACTGAGATGCTTTGAAGAGATCCTGTGAAAACATATGGATCAACGAGGTCACCCCCTGTGCTCCCCCGCCGCTGCCCTATATGCACGCTAATTTCCCCTTTTGTTCTCCCTTAATTGGAGCACAAACATGTATGTCAGGAGAGTGCCCCAGTCGTGGGCTAACATATTGGCTACATTACATGTAAACCATTTCCTTTGGTCGAGTTGATTAATTGCCTCACTTACAGATGTACACATCTGCTGATGCTTGTTTGCTGTACTGAAAGCTTTTCCGAGTCTCCTGTCAAGAAAATACTGTATAAATGAATAATAGTACAAAGGGTGACAAAGTGCTAATTTTTGTAAGAGGATTGACAATATGATAAATTCAGTAAAATATATTTAACGCCATATGTAAGCACTGGACAACATGAATGCGGTGCTCAATCCCCAGTAGAGATTTGTATTACGGGTTTTGGTTGTTTACTGAAAGGGCTTTGTACATTTTAAAGCATTTTCATTGGTTGTGAAAAGTGCTCGTATTTGTAGAGAAATAGTAATGGAGCTTTCTAACCCTGTCAGGGATGACAAAGAAGAAGAAAATCAATAGGATAAGACCTTTTTTTTTTACCATTTGTCCACCTTTAAGAGTTTTTTGATAACCATAAACACTTTGGCCATGTCCCTTTGCCTTTAAACTGACCTAACCCTGCTTCACATTTAACCAAAACACGTTCTCTTCCACTGTCTGAGTCACCAGCTTTCACTGAAAACTACCCATTTGCCAAATTGGACTTGAACTGTAAAATAATTGGCTGTTTACATAAAGTCTGGTTTACAGTACAAAAGACTGACAACTTGAGAATTAATCCTAATAATATGAATCTTAATAAGGTAAGCTGTAAACTGTCACAGGGCTGAGAGGTGGACGCTCCTTACATACCATCTGAAGTACAGATAAACTAGTTCTTACTGGGACTACTTCTAAGTGTAAGTCTGCTTAGGACAAGCTGATTCCCTGAACTGGCATTCCTCTTGGCCTCTGATTATGACTTATCTCCACATGCAGACATCACAGATGAGAAGTTGAAAGGGTGGCAGTATATTTTGGAGAATTTAACATAAAGAAAGACACATTGCTGCAATTAAAAACACCAAATTTATCGAGCTAACTCCTAAAGTAACTCTTTAATACTTAGCATTCTCCTATTCAAGGTTTTGCAGATTACTACTACAACATTTCCACTACAAAACACTGTTTATTAATTAATCCAAAAAAAGACATTTTGGAGTGAAGCTATTAAACAGCAGATTCAATTTCAGAGCAGCTTCCGCTCAGCTCTGGTGTATAGTCATGAAGGGTTTTATATCAAAATGTCATAATGACATATCTCTAGATATGTGGATTAGGATGGAACAGATGACAGGGGCTTTGGCCTAGATTAGACTGCCGGCCCGTCCATTTAATGATTTTCTTTACAGGATTTCAGATCTCTCTCTCTCTGTCTGTCTGTCAACTATTCTATTGACAGAGTATCTGCATCTCTCTGTGTGACTCAGTGATGATTGTATGACAACATAATCATATGATAACTTATTCTGAGATGCAGGACATCACTCGATTAGCCTTCTGTGGAAATAATCTGATATCAGGAAGTTTCAATCCAAAAGATACCTGATATCTTGTGCAGTAAACACGTCTTTAAACGTCTATTCCTTAATATAATACACAACTCATACGCAGGCTGGAAGTTGGAGTCAGAAAGGTGATCTACCAGGAGAGAGAAGGAGGGACTTCATGAAAAGTGACTTCGTCCATCGTATCCCTTTCGAAATGCAAAACAGCAACGGCCCTTGAATTGAATAATCGGTAGAAATGGCCGAAAACCGAATGGCTTTGACCTGAACTGAAAGGTGTCTTCAAAAAAATATATATATCAGTCTTGAACTTTTTCTTTTATCTGTGATATTTTAAGATATATGCCAAAAGATTTTATAGCTAAAACTACACTGGAAGGGGTAATGTAGACCATGTCAAAAGGGCCAAAGCATGTTGATGGTCACTCAGCTGTGCAGTGGCCTGAAGTGCAGAGGCAGAGGCAGAGGAGCGTCCAGTTTTATAGACAGTTGATGGTAATGAGATCCATCTATATCTGCAGCTATCTCTGCCTTTTTCCTATCAGAGAGGCAGATAAAAATATATATAGCCATCATTAGCTGACGCTGCTTGATTCATCCAACATTTCCCATGCTCTTAAACACTATACACTAAAAAAAAAGGGTATTAATGATCAATAATCCTCGCCCTTTCCAGAATTCCTCTTCACTAAATGCACTTTAACATGTCAAATATCTCTGCTTAACTTGGCTTTTTCATCCATTTGCGAGTCCATCATTTACAGCCCAGTGGCTCTGCACAACAGGAGCATCTCCTCATTGTTAGGAGCACACAAATGGGCGCCAACAGATAAAAGAGAGGAGACCTTAGATCCAAGTTCTTCAAGAGCAATGCACAAGTCTTTTCTGTGGCGAACGCTGAGCAGACGCAGGGAGAGATGGGAAGCGAGGGGGTGGGTGGGTAGTGGGGGTTGGGGGGGGGGGGGATTGGGGGAGCCATTTTGTGCACTGCGTTGTCCAGCCGAGCGTAAAGCGTGATTAATTCAATAGCTGCCATAGAGGAGGAGGCTAGCAGCACTGCAACACCGAGCATGACCCACTTTCCCCATCAGATGTCATGAAAAATTCCCTACCATCCCTCTCTACATTTCTCATTTCCCTCCTCCAACTTCCTGCCTGATTAACAAAGAGACGGGGGAGGAAAATTACTAAATCGATGCATGCACAATGTGTTTGAAATGATGAGCAGAAGTAGCCACAGAGCAGGGAAATTTAGTCTTGTAATTTAGCTAAAATATGCTTATTTTTAAGCTTTTAGTTGGAAGTTTAAGAGATTTTAAAGTGCAGTTTTTTAAAAATATGAAATTCAGACCTTAAAATAAAACAACTGGCTATTTGCTGGAAGGTTTTAGCCCGTTGGGGCAAATGATTCACAGGGCCTTGACCTAATTCTATTATGCTACAGGATGTACAGTATGAGCAAAATACTGTCTGGGAGGACAACTATTCAAACGCAGCTCTTAACGCTGACCTCGTTCACGTCTGAGGTCCGACAGACTCGTTTTTGTTGACCTAAATCTACAGCAGAATATCCCACTTTCAGTGTCTCAATCACAGCGGAGGAGGCCGCTTGAAGATATTTCATTGCAGGAGCAGTTCGTTATCATGCGGAGAACACAAAGTGGAGAAAGGACGGAGACACGTGCAGCACAAGCACAATCAACTTATCTGGCATATGGCTGCTTTACAGTTTGTAAACCTGAAACAACCCTCCCTCTTTCATCATTTATCCCTCAATATTTCTCAAAGATAGATGAGGTTTTAAGCACTTAAACGCTCTTCTTTAAGCACCTCCTTGCCCCCAAACACTCAATTTGTAGTCTTGAAGAGGATGAGTACTGCGCCATGAGTACTGCCCTCCGCCCCCCCCCCACCCCCGCCCCTGGAGAGGACCTGCACCTCTGGCTTGGGTCTTAAACCCGGATTAAGGCTTTTTATGTAATCTGGTCTCCTCTGGGAGATTGGAGAGACAGCTGGCAACAGAATCCCTGTCCTTATCTCTCGAACCTCCGCTGGCCTCCAACCAACCGATCCCTCAGCTCTCCTCTGCATGCAGCGTAGATTAGAGGAGGCACAATTTCTGGATCCAGTGGTGGATGAACATATCTGTGGGTTTAGTTTGAAACTACCTGCATTTGAGTAATTTATAATCTATGTGACGGCAGCATATCAACCCCTTAACCTCACTACTAACATGTTTATTTGTATAAATGCTTAAAACTACATACACAAGTGTTGACAATGGCACAATTCTCAATTACTTTGTTCAGTCAATTTTTGTTCATCTGTTTATTTATTAAATAATTTATCTGTATCAAAATGATGCTATTTTCCTGCTTCTATATCTTCTTCTCTATCTCTCTTAGGATGTTGTAGTCCACCTACTTCACTTAAGAGTCAAGGAGTGTTTGTTTGTTTGGCAATTTACATTTATTAGTCAACCACAGAAAATTAACCTGCAACTATTTTTAGAATTGATTTCAGTCAATTTGCTAATCATTCTCTGGTTGCAGCTTCTCCAGTTTGAGGATTTGCTACTTTTTTCTGTTTTATATCATAGTAAACTGAATATATTTTGTTTTTGGGCCGTTGATTAGACAAAACAAGACATCTGAAGGACTCTTTCTAACTTTTATAGACAAATCAGTCGATAAAAGGTAATGAAATTAATCGTTATTGCAGCTCTATTTACTTACTGAAGCCACTGACTATAATTTAAGACCCTCACAGCTCTATGCTTTGACTTACTGGAGAAGTACGTGTCCTCTAACACCTTAAACTATGTGACCCGATAGCTGCATGAGCTAAAAGCCTAAATCCTAAAATGTATATTGCACTTCCTGTCATGTGATGTTGTAGCAAAGCTTTTAGCTGTTGTGATTGGCCTGTCAAAGCAGCTGAACTATCATCACCTGTCTCAGGGTTCCACATACACCAACTCAGTACCGAGATTAGTATGGGCGGTCGTGTGCAGCTCTGTAGTGAATTTAGGCAGCATTTAGAGGAGTAAATCTAATTGGGCGCCTAATTAAGCTCCCGCTGTGTCTTTTTCAAAGGCCTCGACAAGGTGGCAGTGAGGTCAAGAAGTTCAAGAGACAATCCTTCAACTTGATAACCCGCGGTGAAGCATGTACCCTTTCAAGTTTGTGCCATCAGTCATTTTGGAAGCATCAGACTGCAGATATATGAGTTTTAATCACGTCATAGCATCACCTGTGCTGCCTAGAAACTCACTCATTTTTGATTCAACATAAACAGCTGGTCATGAGCTATTTCACAGGTTTTGTTTCACCTTTTTCAAATGAATCTCCCTTCCTTGCTATCAAAAAAAAAAAAACGGCCAAGACAAGACCATAATTGAAAATTCTATCTGCTAATTAATCTGCAATTAAACAGAGATTAGGGAGGCAGAGACACGCAGGAGTGATACGTGAGATGAAGAAAAAATGTTTCCATATTCACACAGCATGCAGCACCTCTGATTGGCAGACAGTGACATTGTCTGTCTGTTCAGCCAAGGTCAGCCACTCCGGGAGATTTTCTTTCCACATATTGTCTTTAGGCAGGCTGCAACATAGATCAGAAAAAGAAAAAAAATATATGTACTCTGCAAATTACATTTTAGTGCAGTAGATGTTTCCCTACATGTGACATTTAATCCCTGTTAAACGTGTTTTTATCTCAAAATGTAGCAGCTCAGCCTTAGATATGAAGGTTCATGATGCTCTCTGTGCTAAACTGTGTCAAATATCAACGTGTAAATATCAGTGTAAGTGATTTACTATTCATATACTTGATATGACAGCTGGGAAAAAGGAAAAAGTTAATATTTATTCTTTTTGATTTACATTTCCGGAGGCAAAATTTATCTTAATCTTCTTCAAACTGCCGTCAGTTCATTTGCTCTGTGCACTCAAAACCTGCACAACATAGTTTATAGCAGTAGTTTATCTACTCCATTCATATTTATTCTTATTTACATTAATTTTTCATAATTGAAGTAGTAGAGCCTTCATCATCTACAATCATTATTTCAGTGTCTGCAGTCTCGCACTCTAAATGTTTTTGCCTTCTAATGTAAGACGATAATTTATTCCAATTAACTAATAATCATTTAAACTGTGTTATTACTGTCATCAGCTAGTCATTAACTAATGCTGTGTAAACTGCAATTCTTTAAAATCTCACAATATGAACGGTGTTTCAAGATGATTCAGAGTTATTTTACAGCATTTTTTCTTCAGTTATTTGAAAAAAAGTTTCCAATGTGCTCTTTGTTTTATTATTAATTTTTATTTATTTATAAATGGTTCCAGATTTTAAAAATCCAATCCTGACTAGAGGGCTGCACTAAATTCACTGCCTGCAATTGAGATTGTGGATTGAAGCGCCCTCTTGTGTTCGCTCTGGAGACTGAAGTCTTGCTTGAGTCATTACATCACTTGTCAGCCAGAATTAGATGGGATCCAGCTGAAATGGGCTTGATAAAAATAAATATGGCGCTCGACGTTCGATGGCTCATCCCGTGACTGAAGAGACATATGCTGACCTATATTTCAATGGCTTTTATTGCAAACTGTTGTGTACTGCACGAGGCTTTTCAGACAGAGGGGACTGCAACTCATTTTGTCAAAGGCACAGTCCAATATATCTTTGAAAATGTCACTAGTTTGTGACAGAGGTTCTTGCGGCATCTAAGAGTCACATTTACATCCTAGAACAACTTTTATTATCTGCAATTTATGCATTTTACTGTACTTATATTATGTGGCCCCAGGTTCACATTCACCGCCCTGCTGCCAGAAATACTCACTAGAGCACCATACAGGGATTAATACGCTCCTCAACTTAGTCCTCAGCAAATGCACAATTTATTGCCGTTTGAGTAACTTTTGCTAAAAACTACAATACCCAGCTAGAAAATTCCTGAGCCTTTTTAAGCCTTTTTTTTAAGGTTTGTGACCCGCTTTTTATGTCTTCCATTGAAACAAATGGCTGTCTCACACAAGGCAGAGACGTCAGATAAGCCTAACAGGTTTCATTTAAATGGGATTTGTTGACAATAAATAAACATATACAGTATATACATATATAGAATATTGCAAGCCTTGTCCGTTAGCCTGCAGTCTCACCTTATTACAGTAGTCTTATGCTAAAATTTGGTATTGAGTGCCATGTGACTAAAAGGTCCACTTAGCTCAATATATATATAGCATTACTAAACAGAAAATCTGGGTTCTGTCACCTACAGTAATAGAAAAGTTTCAACCCAAGACTATCCTCATAATGTACAACCAGCTGTTTTTCCATCACTAAGTTGCAATTTCACATTCACTGATCTGACTAAAGTGCCTCAGTCTCAGTGACACGAGAGAGCTGAAAATGGAAAACCAATTACACACATCAGCCCCCGCTCGGTATCTGCTTGGCCTCATCTCAGCACGCGTGTCTTTACTCTTCATCCGGCAGGTGACCGGTTGGCTGACTCCACCATCACACTCGCGTTGGCCCTTGAACTCCTCTCTCACGCGACCACGCCCCTTTCCTTCACATCCAATCCCGACATGGAGCCCATCAAGGTCCAATCAGAAGGTGGACTGAATGTGACCCTCACCATCAGGCTGCTGATGCACGGCAAGGTATGAAAAAAAAACACACAAAAAACATTTCTCGGGCAATGAAGTCCAATTTCCTGTTCTGTTACTTTCTCCTTCTTGCAACTCGTCCAATTACGTGTCAAAAAGAAATAGATAATTTGAAGAGGCCCCTGTGGCAAAGACACAGCTAACACTGGTTTTGTGTTTCTGCAGGAGGTTGGAAGCATCATAGGAAAGGTATTTATCACAAACACAACATCCAGACCATGTAAAGCATTATCATGCCTGTGGGAAATACACGCAGCATCTCAATACTGTTCTTTTTTTAACTTCCAGAAAGGAGAAACGGTGAAGAAAATGCGCGAAGATGTAAGTAGAGCATTTCTGTAAAGAGTCTATTAATTGTTATGTTGTTTTTGGCACATAATTGTGCATTTTCTTGTCTTTTTTTTTTGCCATACAGAGTGGTGCCCGTATTAACATTTCAGAGGGGAACTGCCCTGAACGAATAGTCACCATCACCGGGCCAACAGATGCTATTTTCAAGGCCTTTGCCATGATAGCCTACAAGTTCGAGGAGGTATAACATTTATAATCTTAACACTACAAAGTCTGTTTTTCTTCTATTGCACACATACCTCACCCTGCTGAACCTGCTGTGGGTGTGCTATACAGTAGCGCCTCTACTGACTCATTTCATTGGAATACAAAGCAGCTTTGGCCCCATTATGTAGGACAGAAATGCGTTGATCTAACCTTGCAACACCCTTTGAAAGTGGGCCAGTACTGTGTTTTGATTTGGGTGTCGTATCAGCATGCTCCCAGCCCGACCAAGCCAGAGTGTCTCCAAAACACTATAGATACCCAGATATACACATACAGATGTAGTCCTTGCAGAAAGTCAGAGTATTAGTATAAGATACTAGGTTATATTATGATTGCAGAACCAAAATATAAGAAAAAGCAAACAGAGTAAAACACACAAATAGAAAAATACGCAATAAAATTAGACAAAAAATATCTGTGTAGCAGAAGTATAGAAGCTGCAATACTAGTATCAGAAGTAAAAGTACTCATTAGTCTGTGATATATTATATATTATATCAAATATTATAATACTGGATTAATATTACTGATACTTGTATGTTAGCAGTAGTTTAATGTAGAAGCTGGAACTACTTTAAACACTGCTGGGCAGTTAAACTGATAACAAAACATTATATTTCAAAAGATGATCATTTATTTTGAGTGTAAAATATTAATCTGTAAAGTAACGAATTAACTATAGCTACCAATTAGATGTAGTGGAGTAAAAAGTACAATATTGTACTTCCCAAAAAGGAAATGTTTAGAGAAATATACTCAGCTATACTCAACACATTAAATATCTTCTGTTTGACAGCCTGATCTAAGGTACATGCATGAAGGAGGATTTCTGCAAAGTCAACACTGTATATAACAAGCTGTAAAGGACAAAGTCTCATCTCATCTCATCATCTGATAAAACTTCCTTCCTCCCCTCAGGATATAATCAACTCCATGAGCAACAGTCCAGCCACCAGTAAACCCCCTGTAACCCTGAGGCTTGTTGTCCCGGCCAGCCAGTGCGGCTCCCTCATTGGCAAAGGAGGCTCCAAAATCAAAGAAATGAGAGAGGTAGAGTACAAATAATAGTAAAAAACATTGTGTGGTTCATATAGTTTCCATTTACACTTTAACTCCTATAATCCGCAACATCTGAAGCTCAACGCTCATTTTGCTGCTCTGATATAAGTTTTTGGAATTCAATTTGTCTAAAAACAAATCGGGGACACTGAAAGCTGAATTTCTATATACATCTCACCTCCAGTCCACAGGAGCTCAGGTCCAGGTCGCAGGTGACATGCTTCCCAACTCCACCGAGAGAGCAGTGACGATCTCAGGGGCCCCAGAGGCCATCATCCAGTGTGTCAAACAGATATGTGTGGTGATGCTTGAGGTAGAGTATGGAGGAGGGGGGGATACAATCAAAGGAAATGGAAAAAAAGAAAACATTATTTACAGTGACTACATTTCATGATTCCCAAAAGTTTGATCTGATGGTGAAATACACCTGCTGGTCGGCCAGTAAACCTGGTTAATTTATGCGTTATCGACCGCTAGTATCTTCAAAACTGGTGCATCTATGGACGTATTATGAGACCATGTGTCCCTGGGCTCAGGCTTGTAAAAGGCCACCCACAACACCTCCTACATGGGAGCAAGACCCGCAGATTAGAATAGGTGCAGGATGCGGTTTCGATGACATTTTGCAGGTGAAACAGAACTCTTTAAGTGCTGCTGCTGGACAGGAGATGAAGAGAGCCGGTCAAAGCTTCTTGCCACAGCAGATCCACTCTGTCACTCCTCTGCACAGATATTATACTAACCACTACAGCACACTATACTAATTATTATAGGAAATAATCAACCTGAGATACAGGTTATATTTTTCTCTGCTGTCAACATTATTTAAATCACTAATTACTACTAATAAAGTCATTATATTTGAATGAAATGCCACTGGCAGATATTCAATATTGAAAAACTCTGATTGGGATCAGGAGCAAAATGTGTGATTAGTACATCCCTACTTTTAACTCAGCACTGTTCAGTAATCCATCCATGGATGCATCCGATTGATTTTGTGTATTGATAATGTCTTATTTTGCTAAATTGGATCTCTAACCATCAATGTATTGCTGCAAACATATCTGTCTGGTCCAATATCTAAGTATAGCACAAACTATTGAGTTCAGAGGAGGCACTTCAGTAATGTGTATATTTCACAAAAAACAGAGTTAGAGAAAAAAGGCGACACTCCAGAGGTCAAACCGGCAAAAAAAAAAAAAAAAATCACTTTGTGTTGATGTTTTGGGTAGATTTTATTTAAAAGTAATAGGCTGTCTAGAGGGCCTCATGCTGCTCAAACTGATTTTTGATCAAATTCACCCAAAACATCAACAAATGAAGTGACTTGTTTGCCGTTTTTTGACCTCTGGAGTGCTGCCTTTTTTTCCCTATAGACAACAGAAAGTATCATTACTGGCTTGTAGCTACATGATTTGGATCAACAGGCTACACACTTTTTTTTTTTTTTAGGTGTCTCTTTTTCTTGCACCATTAATTTTAACTATCTGCACAGCCAGTTCTCCATTGGGCCTTCATGATGGCACCAGCCATGGATACTAGGACATTTGTGACATGACTGTAAGTCTCTAGAACACTGACTTAAAAAGATGTTTAAAATACAGTATGTAGAGTCATCATTATCCAGTTGAAAGTGATGTTCCAGGTAAATCCAAGTTTAGTTGTGCACTGAACCACGATTTGGACATTTTATGTCAGCATGTACACACAGTGAAGAGCACTTTTGTGTGAGTGTCACAGGTTGTCTTCCCTAAGGCACTGTCCCTCTTGGTCTCACTTTATGCAACTTCTTTTCTTTCTTTCTTTCTCTTTCTTTCTTTTTTTCTGCTCTAACACTCTCTCCACATCTCACCCCTTCTTCTTCTTCCCCCCACTCTCTCCTCCTTTGCTCTCCTCAGTCCCCACCGAAAGGTGCCACAATCCCCTACCGCCCCAAGCCTGCCTCCACCCCTGTCATTTTTTCAGGTGGCCAGGTAAGAGCAGACCCACTGGGGGCGTCCACAGCCAACCTCAGCCTCTTACTGCAGCACCAGCCACTGCCTGTTAGTGTCGCACCAGGTTTTACTCACTTTTCCTCCCTTCCTCACTTCCCCAACCTGCCCCCCGACTAGCATGAAACCATCACTGCTGTCTACTGTGCCCTCACCGTCATCCATCACCCCGAGCCACTCGCAGCAGAACTGGGGGAAAAAATGGCATTAGTCATTAAGAATCTGAATAAGTCTGGTGTCAACTCATGCTGGTTAAAGCTTTTTTTAACTTACCTAATAATTGATGAGAACAGAGGCAGAGAAAAGATCTTTGTGTTCCCTTTCAATGGTCCTCCATGCCTGAAGGAACTCTAGACAAAATATAGAAACACACTAAAATCACTTTAAAGAAATAACTACACTAATCTGACAAAAGTACTAATTCATTTAAAAGGTCAACATGCTTGTTAATTTACCAAGACAGACTTTGGAAGCACAGCATAACATATCTGTTAGACTTGGTGTGGACTAGAAAAAAAAAAAATACTGAGCATGTTGAAGTAAATTTACAGGTAACACAGGTGAGAAAGCAAACAGCAGGCAAACAGGTAGCAGCAGGCCAGACTGGGGAAGTAAATAGGAAGCAAGTTTGCAATCAGGTGATCTGAAGAGGCATAAATCCCAGAGGGGGGCGACTAGTGGACAGGAGAGGCATGACAGGGCAGCACATTGCTGCATTTCCTGGTACATTATCATCACCAGCAGCATACTAGAAACACTAAGAGGGTTCAATTAAGACTTCTAACAAACACATATAGAGAGAGCTTCCTCTTTTTTTTTTTAACAATCTACACCAAACACATTTTCTACTCCAAAAGTATACAAACGGCAAGTGAAATATACAGTATTAGTCAATATGGTGTAATGTAAACATCTAACTTCCATCTTTTTGTGTTATGTACTTGTCTCGTTTTAAGATGACTGTTATTATTTTGCTTTTCTTTTATTTTATGACTCATGCTATTTTAAACTGTTAATCTATAGATTTTGTTCCATATATTTTTGTGTTTACGGGGATTATCTTAACAATTAACAATAAACCTGTTAAAACCGTTGGCAGGAATGTGTATTGCGTCGCCCACGTCCTTGTGGGTTGTAGATACATTTTCTGTCAATCAACTAATCAATTAATCGCTTCAGTTTTATATTTGACTACTATTAGCATGCTAGATTTTACATTATAACACTGGAAGGATCCAATTACCAATGATATATCCCAAGTAAACTGATATTCTCATGAGTTGCTGACAGGCTGAAAAATTTTTTAAAAATCAATATATTTCCATTAAAGGATCAGTGTGTAAGATTTAGTGGAATTTATTGGCAGAAATATTGGAGAAAACATAAATATTTTCACTGCTAGATGCCACTAAATCCTACACAATTCTAGTTTATTTAACATTTTTAAATGGGACGTTATTGGGAAATGCCATAAAATAATTAAAAACTGTTAGATTCATTAAATTTCCACTGAACTGACCTCATATGCAGACTTGACACGTTTTTACTCCACTCACTGTCTTGGCTGGTGAAATTTAATTTAGCTCAGTTCTGACCTCTGTGGCCCCTACAACCCCACATCCAATAGGTCAAGTCACATAACTCCTCTCAGGGCCGCTCCTCTGGTTTCCTCCACACCCTTCCCTTCACCTCCCCACTGTCTCGTTTGTCCCTTATTGATTTAGTTCAACTGGATCTGATTGATGAATAATAGGAGAACATGACAGGGAGTCTATAGTGCATGATTTTATTGTGCTGAAATATAACTCAAAAGATAATATGTGTTTGCCTATTGTTTGTTTTTACTTGAATTATATTTTGTTTAGGCCGAATGTTGTTATAGGATCAGTTTTTACCTTTTCAAAAATCAATTGAATGTAGCATGTTTTTTATCTTATGCAATTACACAATGAGTATTTTTGTGTGCTTGTTTCCGATGATGTAACAAGATAACAATAAGCTCTTCTTCTCATGTTTGCAGGCTTATACCATTCAAGGACAGTACGCCATCCCACATCCAGATGTGAGTGCTAACCCCACGAGGCAGTCCACACTGCACTCTCCATAATTCTGTCTCGCTGCATCCAAATTTCTCTCTTTGAGTCGCAGGCTCTTACTCTCTTTCCACCCTTATTAATATTAAATGTTAATATTAATACAGCTTTTTTCTGATATGTAATTCCTATATCTTCTAACTTTTCTGACTCTTGCCTCCCTGCCCTCTGTTTGGCGTTAAACCTCATGGGGGCTTGGCCTGCAGCGGTTACCAGATTTGGTAGGAAATATTGTCTTTATTAAGCAAGGTTTTAGAGTTATTTCCTATTCTCCTTGCAGCTGGTGGATTCACTAAACACTTCAGATCTGTGTGCAGTTGTCAGCTGAGACCGTTTTGGAAACTCTTCTTTGTCGGTGTGTTCGGAGAAGTTCTGACATTCAAGACTTAAATGTCAGTTGCCAAAAAGCATTTCATTCAAAATCCAAACCAGAGGGCAAAGAATAAGAAAACAATGACTGAAGTAGTTTCCTGGATTTAAAAGGCTTTTTAGGTTTTTTAAACTTCCAGTTCTGCGACAATAATGTTACTTTTAACAAAAACGAAAGACTACGTTATCACATCATTACTGCCATTAGCTTTCTCAAGCACTTATCACTTAAAACCATGTGAAATGAATAGAAACTGAAGACAGAAAATGACTCTAAGAACATACAATGTGCTTTTGGAATCAAGCAAAAAACACCATATGGTCCCTTAAACCAGAGACCAGATCCACATTAAGACAATTACAAGATGTGCTCACTGTCGCCTTAAAAATAAAAGGGCTTAAGTCTCAGAAAAACTTAAAGGGATAGTTCCACATTTTGGGAAAAGAGCTTATTCTCTTTCTTGTTGAGAGTTAGATGAGAACATTTACAACACTTTAAATGGCGGTTAAATATGGAGGTAAAGCAAGCAAGCTAAGCTAAATGTCTCATAGGTGTAGGATTATATTTAAAGCTGCTGTTTTACGGAGCTTTATAGCGGCTTTCAGCAGCAACTTTGCTGTTTAGGTTCACTCTCAGCGCTCTCGTAGCGTCGTTTCCGGCCGCAGCAGGCAGCTGTTTTCAGAGAAAAAGCTCTAAAAGCCCACTGTGCACTGCCTGCTCAGCACCAAAAGATATTTCCCTCAGGAGTTGGAGAAGAGAGAAAAAACAGAAAAGAGAGTGAACCAGGTGGACAGAAACACGACTTCAAATGAATGATAATGTTGCTCTGTAACTGCTGTGCAACTGTTTCAACATATCACCTTAAAAGGTGATGATATGTCAGTGTTTCTGCTGCCCCCAAGTGGACAAAAAAAAGAAAATCAGTCAATGCATTTTTAAGAGACAGCTCTAACTCGACGAATTGAGCTTTTCCCAAAATGTCAAAAACTTGTCTGTGTTTTTATCTTTAGTAGGTTCAACTACTGTAATGGGGTCTTGCCTTAACCTGGGGATGTATCTTTGATAAGGTGATTTTGAATTACTAAATCAGAAGGTCTACCCAGCATCACCCCCAACGCCCCAATCTCAGGCCAAGTCCTTTATGAGCTTCTTCTCTTCTTTCTCTCTCTTTCTCTCTCTTGGTCTTTGTCCTTCACCTGTCTGTGTTGTTACTTTTCCTCAGATCCTCTCTTTACTCTTGTAGCATTTCGGACAGACCTGTACGTGTGTGTGTGTGTCTGCGTGCGTGCGTGTATGTGCGCGCGCCAGAGTGTTTTTAACAATGACCTCATAGCTCTGCTGTCCTCCTCCTCCCCCCCTCAGCAGTTGAGCAAGCTCCACCAGTTGGCTATGCAGCAAACCCCCTTTACCCCCCTCGGACAGACCACCCCTGCCTTCCCCGGTACGTACCCACCTACACGACGACCCTCTTTACCAAAGCTCCTTCTCTCGTTTTTACCTGTAGAGACGAACACATTCTCTTCCTCCTTTTTTTCTCTTTTCTCTTCTTTTCCTGTCTCTGTCCTTTTCTCTTTTTCTTCTTCTCGTCGTTCACCTCCTACTGGTCTCTGTGGTGCACTGCCATTGACATGGCCTGCTGGTGGTCTGCTCTTGTTGATGTTGAGGTTTCTTTTTGTTCTATGGTTTTCCCTTAGCATCCTTTTTTTTTTTTTTAAACGATGCAATTTCCTCAAAGATTTTTGTTTCATTTAGAGAGTAGACTTTTATTAGTCAAGTGATAGCTATTTTAGAAAATGTATGTAGGCTCTGCTCAGGGCTGAGCACAGAAATGCTACCAGGCAATGAAAAAACTCCAGGACTACAGTTCATCAATGCTGTTCACTCCCTCAATGTGCCAAACTCTATTTTCTGTCCTCTTCCTTCCTCCTCCTCTCTTTCTGTCTTCTTCCTGTGTTCAGCAGCAGGTCTGGATGCCAGTAACCAGGCCAGTACTCATGAACTCACCATTCCCAATGATGTGAGTACATTTGTCAGCAAAATGTCTACCAAATGCTTTTTTTGTCTGTCATTGTTCCACGTTCCCAAACAAAATCCCAAACAATAGTGATTTAAAATTAGACATTTGTCATTTTTTTGTTTATACAATAACAGGCTTCATTTTGTGTCACTGCCACTCTACCGTACCTTAAAAGTAACAGAAAACCATTATTTGATTGGTTAAATTGTGAATTACATAGACAGTAACTGCTATCAAAACAGAAATTCACATTTTCAAAAACCCTGGTGTATTATCTTTTATCATGTCTTCCTGTTAAAGTTTCCAGTGATGTAATTTGACAGCAGTTCAGATTCAGATCTCCTTTTCCATAGCAAATATAGTACAGCCAAAGGCATTTAGCTTTGCAAACTGAATGTCCTTAATGGAAAAGACTTGTTGGACCCAAGTAAGTAGTATTAAAGTTATAGTTGAAAGGCTGACATTTACTGGCCCGTACTCACAGTCAAATAGCGTCAGACAAAATGTGCATCTATGAGTCTTCCATGCTCTGGCCATCCTAAGTCCCGCCCCCATTTTCTTCCCAGCTAATAGGCTGCATAATCGGACGCCAGGGAACCAAAATCAACGAGATCCGTCAGATGTCTGGGGCGCAGATCAAAATTGCTAACGCTATGGAAGGGTCATCGGAGCGCCAGATCACCATCACAGGGACCCCCGCCAACATCAGCCTGGCCCAGTACCTCATCAATGCAAGGTCAGAACCCCCACGGTTGTTAAAGCCTTTTTTCCGCCACTTACTGCCTGGTATTCTTGAAGCAACAAGCTGGAAGTTTTGGGTCCAGTTAGTTCCTGCCATTGTACTTGTTACTTACTTTGTCTCAATGAGCTTGAAACAGCATCAAGCCTCTTTCTATCTTTTTTTTTTACATACTGCAACCAAGATTTTATTGCAACGAGCTCGCAAATCACCTCATGTTTGTCCTGTGATTGGCCAAAAACCTGTGTTGAACTCAGGCTGCAATAAAGAAAAAATGTAAAGAGAACTTGTTGCCTACTGTCCCATCCTCCTCCTGCAGGTTCAGAGACGTGGCGGCCATGTGGAACGACCCATCTTCCATGACCACATCCTGAGATCCCTGACTGGCTCCTCCGTTTGGCCCTTTCCAATGACTGACTACCGCAGACAACCCTGATGAAGCCCTTCGGACTCTGGCTCTGGCTCTCCGAAAAACCCTGACCACCACCCACCCTGGTTCAAAGTTGTCTATACATCAGGGAGGGTTGGGCGCTCATTTGTCATTTCAGAGAGCCAAATTAAATCTACAAAAAAAAAAAAAAAAAAAAAAAGAAATTCTCTGTTGATTAGGTTTTTTAGAGAACTGTTGAAGCATGTTGAATGTTTATTAGGAACAACTTGTGTTACTCTTTCTTTCTTTCTATCTATCTATTGCTTTCTCTTTCTCTCTGTCAGTGCTGCGTCAGAACATCATTTAAAAGTATAAAAAAGTAATAGTAAAAGATTGAAATTTTTGTAGAACGTAGTTATTTGCATATTACAGCTGCTCAGTGATGCTATCGGCAGAGTGTGTGGTGGGATGTAGCCAAATTATCAAAAATTTTATAATATATTTTAGAAAAGTGATATTTAAAAAAAAAAAATTGGACTGTTCTGCTTTTGTCCCAATTTGCATCTTTGTCTACTTACGAATCCAATCTCTACCCATGACTCTTTGCTGCATCACATGACCCTTTTAAGCCAATGGTATCACTCCTAGAGCCTCCCTTCTCATGTTCATTTCCTATATTTACATTATTGCTTATATTGCATGTGTTTAGTGTCGTATCGTTGTGTATTTGAGTAAACCTGTTCAGTGTACGTGTTCCTTCAAATGTTATTATTATATCTTTGTGCTCCTGTTCTTTTCCGCTAACTTTTTCAACATTTTTGGCCATTCACGTCTAGTCCTACACCCTGCCCAGACGAAAAACTTTCCGACATAGCCTCCTTCTATCAACACCGATTATTAGTATATAGATGCATGAATGGAAATTAGTGAAAAATCAGTGGCTAAAACACTGACTGAAAATTTAAATGATTGTTTACTAACTTATTATTCTACTGTATTTGTTTTGTACAAGGACTAATTGTGATTTAGCACATTAGTCGACTACGCGGCGCTCATGCAATAGACTATTCAACACTTTACTCTGGACTGCCTCTGATGTGGGAGGAGTTGGACTTAAAAGCCAAGTGTTGCGTCCAAACCTTTCAGCTTCCTTCCCTTGTCTGGAAAAAAAAAAAAAAAATCTGTGTCCTTGTGGAAGCTTTTGACAAGGGAAAGAAGTCGAAACTTTCACGGCAAAGAGGCCTAAACGTTTGGACGAAGCCAAATGGTATTTTTTGGGCCAAGGAATGTTCAGGGGTTCATTGGGGGGAACCCGCGGGGCCTGGGCGGACGTGACCACTCAGTCTCTTTTTCACGATTGTTCATTTTGTCATGTTCTTTTCGTTTGTCACGCGGTTGATTTGACGCTTTAGGTTTGAATGTCTTTTTATTGTCACGACTGTGTCAGCAACTTAATTGTTTTTATTTTTTAAAAAAAAAAGGACAGGTTGGATGACAATTCCTGCTCTGCTGGGTTTTACACCATGGTAAAACCAGCACATATTTATTTATGGTGTGATTATGCACATATGACTTTTTGTTTGTTGGTCATGAAACTTAAGCTAAATTCATTTTGTCGTACTGTATTTCATTTGAGAAGGAGGTGAGGATGATATTTGGTCCGATTCTGTATTTCAACCGGTATTCTACTCATGAGGATGCTCTTAATATATTGGACAGCTTGAGCCATCTCATTACCGAGCTTCAGCTGAGCTCAATTCAGTGTTGACGCATACAAACAGCTGTTGAATGTTATTGTCGAATCACATTATCTACTGTCCAACACAGCAACATTCTGCATTTTTAGTGTCTCAATTTCTTCGGACATACCACAAGTATTATTTCTCGCAGCCTGTGCTGAGCTTAACTTTGGGTCTTAAGCGCTTTGATGACATAAATGTGATTATGTAAATGGACCAAATGCTGTATCACTATACCGGACGATGCATAGTCAACGATTATTCTGCAATAATTCTTACATTTTGATGTGAACTGAAGTAGTAGTGCTAGCATTGAAATTATGGATTTGTGTTTCTTTTTATTTTGAGTTGTCATAGCTTGTACTTCAGTGGAATGTTTGTCAAATGAACAAGCTGAAATTATGTTTTTTTTTTGTTTGTTTTGGGTTTTTTTTTTTTTGGCAAACTTGCTTTTTAGAAGAGTTAGCTAATACCTAAGAGGGCATTCTTTCCGAAATACCCACATAACAGTAAAGGACATCCTCAAGGGTATTATGGCTTTTATACAACAGTTATCAGTGCATGTGTACCATTGATATGTTTGCTTCAAATTAGCACACATATGTAAGAATAAACCTGGATAAACAAGGATCGCTAATGCTTACTAGCACTGCTCGAGTGTGCATTTGACAAATTTGTTGTATAATATGAATTTGATCGCTAAGCAGGAACATTGAGTTGTAAGTGATGGCAGTGTGATTTCAATAACATCAATATTCATGTGTTACTCAGTGTTTGAAATCTGTATTTATTTACATTTGTGTATATGCCTGAGTATATGACTTTGAAACAAACTGCAACTAATGCAATAATAGGGTGCAATGTGCAATTATTTATTCAGTTATTTCCTTATTATTAACATAGATACAGGAGAGCTGTGTAGCTTAAATGCTTTTTGAAATTTTATCCACTTTCCATGTGGCAGGCAGCAACAGCAGGAAAAAAAAAAGAATGAATAGACATGTTTTTTTTTTGTTTTTCAGCTTTTGTTTGTGTGTATTGCAGTTTGGGATAAAAAAAAAAGTGATAGAAGTTCGTAACTATTTTCGATTGATTTATTTGCTATGTGCAGATCTATATTAGTTGTGAGTAATTACATAGGTTTTAATTTCAAAGTGTTGGTAAATATAAAAACAAATAAAGTTTCATTTTTTCTTTCTGTGACTTGTTTTTCTCTGGTATCTCATTGCTGCTTCCGACAGAAAACTTCATTTCGACACCATCCCTGCGCGCACATTAAAGCCTGATGAGCCGTGAGCTGACGGCAGCCTATGCCGAGCAAAAAACCCCCTGGGGAGATTTTGATAGTTATTAAATACAGCTAATTATTGTATAGCAAAGTGATTATGGTAATTAGATGATGAGGTTTAAATGGGAATCTCATCTATAGCTCTGAGATTTCAATGGAACAAATGATAAAATCTGACTTTAAAAACTACTTTAAAATTGTATCACTGGCAATTAAATATTGCCAGTGATATAATTAAGCATTGAAGCATTCTTATTGTTTATAGCATGGGTTGTCAAAGATCTTGTGTGGTCTCTGCGGCAAGTTGGGGGATCACTATAATTTCATATAATTACTACCATTAAGTACAATTTAATTCAAATTATTCCTAATTAGTCAATGACTAAGGATGACTTGTGTAATCATAGGTTTCTTTTTCATCGCTTGCACATCTCTAATGATAGTATGGAGAGATAATTTAATAATAACATAGATTATAATATCAGGGACAAAAGAAATCCTCTCATATGAGCGTCCTCTGGGATAAAAGCTTATTAAGAAAAAGCCATCAAAATTTTCCTGGATTAGAAAATGGTCACACAAACCATTTAACAAGTTTATTTCTTTCATCCTTTCACCTACAAACAAATCCTAACTTTCCCATTTCAAACTAACTTACTGGTAACTTCCCTATCAAATACCTACAGCCACAAAAAAAAAAAAAATTGTCAGATAGCAACAGACAGATGGATGGTAAAATCCAAAGGTTTTTCTCCTCTGCTGTGAAGTCATTTCACCATCTTGATATGTGCTGGCCTGCCTTTGAACCTGTAAATTGCTTTGCCAGGGAGGATGCTGAGCATCCAGACCACAGACGGCTCCCAGGCAGCTCCCAGAGAAGTGATTCAGAACCTCAGACATTTTTTACCCTACAGAGCATGAGATACCGCTACCTTTTGCGCTATTAAATTATGCACCTACTATATGTAAGGACTTTGCTTGGATTAGACAGAAAAACAGCAGATAAATCCAGCAGACCACTTTCTCTTTCTTGGAAGCAGCTGTGAGCATTAAACAGGTGAAAGGTTCAGAAACAACACAGGATTTTTTCAGCTCAACCTCAGGATATATTTGAGAAGACAGGTTGCTCTGTGTCTGGATTTGTTCTGAAAAGATCCTCAAAGACAGAAAGCTAGTCTTATTATATGGTGTGTGGCTAGAATACCATTGAGTTTATATTAAGAGAACACTGACAGCTTAAAATTGAGCACAAGACAACGCCAGGAAATGTAAGTTTCATGCTGGTGAGACAGGGATGCCCACAGTTTTAGCAAAATGGATGATGGCTTCTGGGTTCAGGGATGCATTCAAGGGTAGATTAAGAATTGTTTGGTGAGAGCCAAGAAGCTGTCGAGTAAGTTGATAGGTAGGCAGGCCATACATAATCGTTGGCTGAGATCCAGCGCAGAGCTTTGCAGTGTGTATCAGAGTTTAACAGGCTGCCCCTGCAGCTGCTAGTGAGCCTGACTAAGGAATCGAGTCCTGCCACACAAAAGTTATGATAAATTTATTCACATAGTACGTTCCACTAGCAGAAATGTGACAGAGTGCTTCGTCGAGAAAGGTCTTAAATTCAGATCAAAAATAAAATACACATCAGCTGACACTGCATGTGGCATCTAACAGCTGAACAAAAGGAGCTGGTGAAGTCCCCATTTCACAGTTTTCTTTTAATGACATCCTCAATGTTCCTTAATATAGAAACATGGGAGTCTCCTGGATAATTCAACGATTTTAAAAGGTTTATGTCATGGCCATCAGTTTCAACTTTCACATGTTTCCTTGACTTTGGTAATCTAGCAATACTACGATACCCATGAGCCTCAGCTGCTGTTGTTATGTAGAAGAAGCCGCAACTAATCACTGCAACACTTAAAGCCCCCCTCCAGTCAAAAATGTGTTTAGCTTATTGTTACTGCGCCTGGATGTTTGAGCTTCACTGTGCAGAGTTTGATACTAGAAGGGTGTTTTCAAAGCTTTTCAGAGAAGTAGGAGACATCTTTTGTCAATGAGGGAGAAGAAATACATAGAATTTGTAGGTTTTTAATGAGGTAATTGTACTTTTTTTGAGGAAAAAAACACATATTAGACACATATTATTATTCCAAGCAGAGTATTTTCTTATACAACATGTCTGGAGGGGATCTTTAAGGAATACAAACATTCAACACTGACCCAGAATCTGAAAGTGGACTAATTTGAACTGCAAGCATAATCTTTAGCTTCAGCTTGGTGTTACTGGTTCGGAAAAAAGAATTTTAAGCTCACTGATTGGAGTAATCTTACTGAAATGCTCCTTCGACAACAGTTAACCGTTAAATCACTAGACAAAAATGCAGAGATTGGACAATTCTGCAAAACACTCAATTCCAGTATTTCCAGTTTTCTTTACCTTCTCACTTTCTGCAATATCTGCACATGCAAACTGCAGTATAGTTAAGGTTAATGACAGACTGTGGATTTGGCAACTAAAACGCTTGTTTAGGCTAGGAAAAGTTTGTGGTTATACTATTAACAATGCAAATGTTCACAAATGTCCTTTTTACTTTTCGCCTATACAGGATAAACAACTTCCTGCATTTGCACATTTAATATGGACTTAATTCACCGGGACACAGCACTGCCTCAGAAGTCGACTTCTCTCTGCAGGTTTTTACTGTTTTAATGTATTCTTACATCTTTGGCTTTTTACCAAAGAATCAGCTGTTTTCTCATGCATTTGCTCAACTTTTGTATTGCTGATTCAACCAGCAGATTTTAATGTACATCCAAGCTTTGGAAACGCTCGAGCTGCCAGTCCCCTAAAAATCTACATGCAGAAAAATAACTGGACTTTATTATTTTAAGATCTTGGTGCCAAAAATAACTCCCCCCCTACTTCACAACTCTCTCGGAGCCAGTTAATCACACACAGTAATAGAATGATGTGAAATCTGGCTCCTCAATGACCTGAGAGGCTTACGGTACATCAGACAAGACATCTGACTGGACACTCACCATTAGCCAGCGATCAGATAACCTTACCTTCAGCCATTCCTTTGCTGTGGCCTTTCCAAGCATACTCTGAGGAAAAGAAAGGGAGAAACCATGTCAGAAAGCCAGACATTCAACTAAAAAAAATCATGTGTGTTTCTGCTCTAAAAAGTAACCCAGAATGCCGTGAAGCTCGAGGTATAACAAAAAGGACATCAGCAAATCAAGTGGCCGATACACTGTGCATTAGCCTGTGCTCCCCTCAGTCAATTTACCTTCATTAACGGATCAATAAGGATTTGTCCAACTGGACTCGTCCAAAATGTAAAGGCATTCTCTGCCTCTGCGTTGGCTTATCATGGAAGTTGGAGTGGGTCCACACTATCACTCAGCATTGCTGTAAGCTGCTTACAGACAACCTTCTCTATAATGCAAAGGACTGATGTCAAAGCAATGAGGGCGACAACGTGCAAATCTAAAAGATGCTGCAAATGTCTTAAAGTCTGAGAAGTCTCCTGCCAGTAGATATCCTGGGCTTCTTCCCTTTCCACTCTGAGTTTGGACATGGGTCACAGTGCTAAAACATGCCGTGTTCTCCCTTGAGAGGGAAAGCAATTGCAGGCAGAGTGAGCAAAATCCAATGTCAGATAGCCTCTGCTGTGGGAAAGCATTATCAAATGTACTGAGCGTGGCATCGGAGAGGTCAATAGCCTATATACTGCAGGGCAGCACTGTGCTGCTTCCGGAGAGTGACTTCACAATGTCATCTGTAACAAACCATGCAGGGTGAGCAGATGGGACAGAAGGATGTCAAAATTGTACCTTGTGGCTCTTTTTTGAAAGAAAATTATCTGAATTAGTCATTTACATTTAATAAATCTGTCTCATGAATTGTGCTTTGACAGAATCACTTCCGCCTCCTTAAATTGGCTCGGCTCCATATCATTGTGGTCCCAGGCAGGAGTTTTATTTAAGATGAGTTACCAGGCAGGGATTTTGCCAGGAGTCCAACAAAATGACTAAGGGTGTTGAACAAATGCCTTGGCACGTCTCAAGTAGCTTAAACAATGGAGGATATAAAGTAAATCTATCACCCTGATTATCCTGGAGCAGGAAAAAAAAAGGTGTTGTGTTGTTTTGACATTTATGAGTGTGCTTTGTGAATTTGGATATTGGCACAGTAATAAAAGGGAGGTAAAGCAAACTCCTGTAAGCTAAAATGCTTCTGTAGTCAATATAATCAATGTTTCTGCCTCTCAGCAAAATTGACAGGGCTGAACTCTGCACGTGGCGGCCATTTAATCATACAGCGCTGGCTGCATTCAGGTGGTCTCTGCGTGGCAACGATACAGCTGGGAGTAGTTTCTAAAGGTCTTTTGTCAGCGTGGGTTTGACAGGCTCAGTATTGAAGTCTTCCATCACGGGCAGGACAATTGTAATCGATGTTTATGAAGAATGACAGAGTGTGACACGCGGGGCAAACAACATGAGGAGAATGAGGAGATGGTAGGTATACAAAATGACATTCAGGGGTCTTATAGAAGACAAGACAATTAAAGGTATTAAGTTTGTGATGACTGATCTGATCGGTTTGTCTGCTTCTTGCAGGCATTTTGAAAAAGGTTATATAAAACACAGCCTTTTTTTAAATGGACTTTGTCTTCCCCTTTGGTGTTAAAATACCAATAAAATACCACAGACGCATAAAAATATAAATTCAATTAAACGTGCAAAGGGAGTTAAAAAATAAATAAATAAAACAGCAGGCAGAAGAGAGCTCCAGAAAAACATTAAGAAGACGTTTAGATGTCATTCAGTTGTGCAAGTGAGCATGAAATTTAAATTGAATACATCAGTGGGTACCATGGAATGAACAGACACTGTAGGTGATAGAGTGCAATACACAATAGGACAGCACCAAAAAATAGTTTTCAATCCAATCAAATCTTTCTCAAGAAATCAGCCAATCATTTAGTCTCATAAACAGCAGGAATGAAAATGTCCATCACGAGCTACTAAAAGCCTGTTTTCTCATTTAGCATCAAAAAACACTCATACATCAATTTATAGTTATATAAAGCTACAAAAAGCAAATTGCAGTCCGCATTTTTAGAAATTCTAAACAGAAACGTGATATTTTTACTTGACAACTGACCAAAACAATTATTCATTATGCATATTTACTTTTACTTAAAGGAAAAGTTCAACATTTTGGGAAATACTGTATGCTTATTCACTTTCTTGCTGAGTTACATAAGAAGATTGATACAAGCATCACATCTGTACACTAAAGCTACTGCTAGCAGCCAGTTAACTCAGCTTAGCATAAAGACTGGAAACATGCACATCCTGTCCAAAGATAGATAGCTACAGACAGACTCAATTATAAGTAAAAATCATTAAAACCTTGTTGATAATTTCAGTAATGTAAAAGTAACAATTTACTGTTGTAGTTTTTAACTAGGCTACTTTTATGGTTTAATCAATAACAATAATTTTCGCCTACTAATACAATAAGAGAAAAAAAATAGCCTACAGTATGTTATGACTGACAAAAATCTGCTGTCGATAAAGTTTTGTTATGTTGTGTATGGGTGGCACTACTTTCAGCCATCAGAGGAGAACAGTACTAGTTTTCCCGGTGACGCACATCCAGCAGGGTTCCCTTTTAACTGAGAGAGAGAGAGACGGCACCACAGCGGCGCAGCTTGCAGTGCTGCGCCTCTGCACACATCCACATCCACACGCACCGAGAGACACACAGCTGCTGCAAACATGCGCTGACAGGAGCTTAAAAACTGGGATTAAACAGTTGGATCCTAACTCCTGAATTTGCTGTGTTGTGTACATATGACTATTGCCAGAGACGTGCGCTCATTTACAGGAGATTAATTTTTTTTTCTTTTATTGCTGGATGTCTCATAAAACAAAAGAATCTCCCCTTGTGACTGCATGGTAATCTGGACCGGACAGAGTGGAGCAACCAGGTAGATACCAACTCTTAAACTCACCTTTTATGCACCTTTTTGATTTCAAGGATGGAGTTTAGCCACCTTTGCAGACCGACTATAAAAGTGAATATATCCAGGTAAAATTATGCCAGTTATAAACATATGAAAAAGCACACATGTGGATGCTTTTTCAAATCTTAGGCTCAGGTTATCACCAACTCTGCATCATAATTTAAATAATTAGTGATTTGCCACTGAGAAAAATGCTCTTTTTTTGTAATAGAGTGTGTCTGTATTTGATAATACTTAAAATACCTAATAAGGACATATAACAGCCCTTTTTAAAATCTATTATATTATATTCTTGTGCTTTACTAGTCCTATGCTGTACACTAGTTTACTGTGCACTACTCTGTATTATTTTACCCCACCAATATAATTCCTATAATATTCCTAAAGTGACTTGGTTTAACAGAGACATTTAGCTTATCAATACTCAGAAATCAGAAACTGTTTGACGTTCATCACCTTGATAAAAATGCTGCCTCCTGCATGTCAGTTGCTCTTTGCGCTGTTATCTTCCAGCCAGTGCATTGTCATATTTTGATTTGCACTGTGACCTTCAGTGTTCTCACATACATCACTGTTCATTATTAGGGACTTTTTTTTTTTTTTTTTTTTACTTGATCACAAATCACTGTTTGAAAGTTCATCTGCTGCATACTGATGAGCCCACACCTTGTTTAATGGCTTGTCATCGTTTCACAGGGGCAAGTGTTTAGTGAGGGGACCCGTGCTGCAGACATGCTATTATTATGATAATCTTGAACTTTACTTGTCTCCGCTCCAAGGAGGATCGAGTCTGAAAAAGGAAAATGCTTTAGAAATTTGACTGAATGGGGAGTGTGACATGATGGAGCAAGAAAATTACCAACATAAAAATTATGGAAAGCATATAGGAACTTAGATATGTTGTCAATCGACTCGCGAATTGCACATCAGCAGACTTTTACAGCATTTTTGAACAGCAAACAACCAACTTCAGCAACAAAATTCTGTAATATAGCGAGCTTTCTGCAAAGATTTGACATTTTCTCTATCTTTTTTTTTTATCTCTGTCTTTTTTTCTCACACACAGGTTTCTTCCAATCAGCTGAAAAGTCATGCCCTCCCACCCTGGAAACATAGATATGACTTGGCTTGTCAGAAAATATCCTCCCCCTCTCTTTTCAGTGGGTTACATCAGCTGTGCTGCACTTTGACATCTCATTTAGCTCATATGCAAACCTTTGGGCACTTGCTGCTTCATCGTTGGATCACGGCTCGGTTATCCCTAACTGTCGAGGTAAATGATGGACAATAATGTACAGATCAATGTTGAAAAGTGCCCCAAGAATGAAACTTTAGCCATTAACGCCCAGACTAATGGGGGCCTCTCAAAGGTGCAGGTCATCCATTAAACCTCTTTCCTGTGGTTCTCTATTCTTTGTGGGAACATTGTGGCTTCTGTCAATGATTATGACTGTATATGCGTGCCCTAAGAGCTGTCACTGCACAGACAGAAACGGCGCGGTGGTGCAGTGCACCTCACGCAACTTGGAGAATATCCCGCCGAACTTGCCCAAGGACACCGTTGTTCTCCTGCTCTCATCTAACCGGATCAGACACATCCCCAAGGGGGCCTTCACAGACCTCCACCGCCTCAGGGAACTGGACCTATCTCACAACGCCATAGAGAGCATGGAGGTCGGCGCCTTTCAAGGGATTTCCGAGGGCTTGCGAACCTTGGACCTTTCCAACAACCACCTCAACGGCCTCCCCAAGGACACATTCGCCAAGCTCCACGCCCGTGTCCGCCTGTCCCACAACCCCTGGCACTGCGAGTGCTCCTTGCAGGAGGTGCTGAGGGAGCTGAGGCTGGACCCCGAGACGGTGAACGAGGTGAGCTGCTACACGTCGGTGCAGGAGGAGTACGTGGGGCAACCGGTGATCCAGGTCCTGGACTCGGGGATCAACTTTTGCAACTTCCACCAGAAGACGACAGACGTGGCCATGTTTGTGGCCATGTTCTGCTGGTTCTCCATGGTGACAGCTTACATCATTTACTACATCAGGCACAATCAGGAGGACGCCAGGAGGCACATGGAGTACCTCAAGTCCCTGCCCAGCACCTCCCACATTAGCAAGGACTACGACACAGCTAGCAGTGTTTGACTGTGTGTGTGTGTGTGTGTGTGAGAACAGATGCAACTGTACCAATGAATATAGATGAAAGTGTACCGATAAATGGGGTTTAAAAATCTCATCATCATCAAGTGCCGACATAAAGGTAGCACCAGACTCTTTCAAGCTACAAAAAAAAACCCTAAAAATGAATCAACTTTACACTTTCAGCTCAAATATGTGACCTGCAGGAAAAAGCTCTTGATTTGTTTCCCTTCCATGATAACACACGGTCTAAGGTCAACTTCACCACAACCACGGACACTTTTGCTCATCATTACGTGATTTTAAGAGTTCACTGTGAATTCATCTGCCAAGCGAGGCGAACCTGAGAGCCACTCCAGTGCCAGAGTTCAGTGAAATGAGGTAGCTGGAAAATAATCCCCACAGCTTCAGCGGGGGATACTTGTATCTCTTCTAGGTTTAAAGTTGTTTTTATGAGGGTAAAGTTTTATGATGTTTTTTTTAAAAAAGTAGATCCTGACTGGAGACTTTGTAGCAAAGACAGTGAAAAAATATTTAGCTGAATTATGTGTTAAGTGTAAAGAGTTTGTATGTTTAATACTCCATAAAGTATGTAAGCCAGTGGTGCAGATTTGGTAGCACTAGACCCTTCTGCTACTCCTACACCTTACATTTAAGGTGGAATTGCAATGAAGAATTACACTACACGCTGGAACACATCTCACTTAATGTTTTTCTTTGAAATGCAATAACTTTGTCCCATTTGAGAGTGAAAATAATCCATTTCTGTCACAGAAAACTGCGATTAAATGAGCCTGTCAGCTGCTGAACAAATATTGTTGAGATTTTTTTTTCTCTCTAAATGATCTCAAGGGCTGTTAAATTGCTCTCACGTAACATTTCTCAATTTTAAGGTAGCTGAAAATTGTTTCATGCAGTTTTAGGATGAATCATTGCGGATGAATAGCCGAACCACCTAAAAGGTCAAATTCTAACACATTATAGTCATATTAAACACACTAGACAACAGCATATAGGAAAAACTGACACTTTGAAGACCTGTGTGAAAGTACTGTTTGAAATAAACCTTTTGTCAATATGTGCCCTCTCTAGAACTGATTTTCTTCCAAAACAAACACATTTCAGCAGATTCAGTCAGTATCCAGTAGATAGATGACTCACCTCCTGTTGTCCCTCACATCTGAAAATAATTTGTCCAATCTGATGCCCCTGTCCAAAACCGCTACAAATCACTTTTGCAAAAATTAAACTGTTGTGTGACCTGACATCACTATGGTTAAGGTTTAGGGGCAAAAACAACTTTGTAAGTCCAACATTTTCTTGGCTGTCGGTGAAAACTTTCAAGAGCTCTGATGCTAACATATTTGCTTTATCAACATGAAGTAAAACAACTTGACATATCTCCACTTTCAGTGTAGACAGGAAGCTGAAAGACAGAATTACGAAGCCGGAGTATTTTGTTGTTGCTGAAACGCATAACGTCAATAACGTCACACTATTTCCTTTGCTCCTGATGGACAAGAGTCATAACTCCTACAGTTACTTGAACATAAACATGTCAGGGGAATTTGCTGAAACGACTGAAGCTGTCGACTGAGGCTGTCTTCTCAGATGCTGGTTTTATCTGTTACAGCCTCAATTAGAATGAAACGATGGGTGTATTTATATTTTAATTACAATCTTGACTTTATGTCAAGTCAATTTTCTCAGAGCTCCTGTCCTTTCATGGGTCTTTGAGCATCAGTAAGTCAGACAGGCCTACAGCTGTCTCACTACTTATCACAAAAAGTGCTGAATTATTTACTTTTATTTCTTCTTTGGACAATAAAATAAAACTAAAGTTAACATTTATCTGCTTTTTCTCCCTCGGGAACACTAGAAATTTTAGGTATAAGTGAAATGATGAAGCTTTGTTTGTTCAATGGGGGGGGGGGGGGGGGGGGGGGGGACATTTGAATCCTGCATCTTATTCTGTTTTTTTTTTTTTTAATGGTCGTTGTTGTCAAACCATCTAGCCAATAAATGCACTGTAACTTTTAAACCTCTCACACAATCCTTTACCAACTCATCTGCAGCCATGACACATTCCTCACAATGAGATCTAGTTATTTATCCCTCCAGATTACTATGAAAAATACCCCCAGCTCCAAATATGGAACCTATATATCTTCAGCTGCATAGATTGGGACGAGGCAGAGTATTAATATGTGTCTTGCAACCCAAAAATAGTTTCATTCCGCTAACAGTTCAAATCCATAAATCTAATGAGCCTTTGTGGCATTTCGGGGGCTGCTCACTTTGTATCTCACTACAGTATCCATTTATACAATCATGAAAATGATCTAGTGCTAGTCAATTTGTTATTTTTTTTGTTATAAATACAAAAATTGCTGTCCTCTGGTTTCCATCTGTCAGCCAGCACACAGCACGTAAAATATTTTATCTTTTACTGACCTTGTAGTCCTTAAACCTCATCCTATCTCTCCTCTTAAAGGGTCACAACATTAATTACGGTCTGCATTGCTCTGTCTTACAAGTCCCAAGGGTCACAGCGTACATCATAATGAATGGATTATTATTAATTAGCTGGGAATGGTTGAGGTCAGTGTGTCTCTGTGAATTTAAATTCAGGGAAAACGAGTGGCACTTCAGCGTTAAGCAGAGAAATTGCGTATATAGGATATAAGAGCTCCAATCTATCCCTGTGTATCATAAGTACCTCTCACTTTGTTGCATCCTCTTAAACTTCACCCGAGTGAAAGACAATTATTAAATGCAGGAAGGTAGTTGTTTTTAACAGACAGCTAAATGTGACAAACTTTGTCACAACTCCAAATTATAGCAAAGATCAGCAGTGCTTCATCAAAACTTTCTTTCCTTATACTTCAAAGTCAATCACATCACCACCCAGTACACCTTGATCCTGCTTTAAAAGGCTCAAAACAAAACAAAAAAAACCTCACCAACTTTTCTCTGTGCTCTCGCTTCTTTAACAGCACTCTTGAATCATCACTCTAGGGATTCTTGGTTGCTCTTGGGACACAATTTAGGCTCGTTTTGCAGCCAAAGTCTGTAAACAGGAGAATCGGCCCCTGATTTTGTTTTTTGTAAAGCCACAACAACAAAAAAAATACTCCCCTTATGCTGCACTATCCCTTTAAATGTTGGCAAATGCATTTTTATTAACGTTGTATTATTCAGTATTCCTATTTAGTCTAATCTATCGAAGTGTCATTGATTTATGATATGAATTTATCCCACGGCAAAGGGAGAATAGGAGATTTACCACTTCCACAGAAAATGTAGGAGATGTTTACAGATTACCTGGAGGCCAAGCACTCACCCCGTGTCTTTACCTGTAAGCAATGACCTTCAGTAAAATAGAAACTGTCAAGAGGCGAATGCGCATGCAGAATAGTTTTAGTTTCTCTTTTATCACTGTCTAAAGACAGTCAGGTTCTGGGCTCTTTTCAAGGTTAATTCATTCTTGCGTGTTTAATTAATTAAATTCAAACATTTGTGGCATGCTTACTATGACTTGACAACAGCTCCCATGTGACCAACAGGAGAAGTGTCTGACTTTTACGTTGCTTCACAGAAACAAAGGGTATGCAAGTATGCAGGCGTCGATCTCTCTCGCATGCTAAATGCATTAACTTTGTTCTGTCCCAGTTTGACAGAAACAGAAAGTTAAGAATCACACAAAGATTAGGCTGGTTAGCTCAGATGGTTAGAGCGTGGTGCTAATAACACAAAGGTCACTCTGCAATAAATAAGTTGGCCGGTGACAATTATTTAACAAGTCAATGAATCTGCAGCTGCTGCAGGACGTAAGCAAAGTTTACCTGATCTTCCTGCTGATGTCAACACATGCAGATGTGAATGCAGAGCTTCATCCTGTCCGCTGTGGCCTCTCTGCTCTGCGTGTGTGCAGCTCAGCCCCGCCCCTCGGCAGACACACAGGCCTGCAGCTCTTCATAGATCCATGGCACAGAGACAGAGCAGAGCGGAGCAGAGGAGAGAGACGGAGACAGCGATGTCGCTACACCACGAGTCCTGACCTCACACCCTGCAAAATAATAAGAAAATACAGATAAATACACCACCACACACTTCTAGTGGGTCATAAGTGATGATTGAGAGGGATTACTTTTGTATGAGTCTATACACTGGTTTTTTTTTAAGGAAAATCCTGCTTAGGATACCTTTAATATTTAAAATTTCTAACTAAACTACTTAGTTGGAAAGAGATCTGTCAGAGGGCAAGGAAGATTTGGGATTGACGTCCTTTCATCGCTGGCAGGTGCGCTCTATGTTTACAGCAATACGTTTGTGGAATCAACACACCGGCAATGCACTGGAAATGTTTTCTATGCTTAACTTTTGCACGTTACAATGCAACTTTATCATAATTATTTTTTTTCTTGACAATGGACAAAACCCAGACCGCACAGGCAAAGTAATGTTTGTCGAGAAATGCTTGCTGCCTAATTTAGCATCACACAAAGAACACCTGTGCCAGTGGAGTACCTGTGAGACTTGTTGTTTTGCTCCTCAGAAATACAGGTTGGAAAATATTGGCTTCCATCTAGTTTCTTCTCACATTTAAGGCACACACACCATCTCTAGCAGAGATAGTAGTTATTTCTTATTTGGGACAAAAAACAGAGTGTACTCTAAATAAAAACATTGCCAAAGACACATTCAAACCAAATTTACAGCCCCATAATCTGTTTTTAATGTCTAATTGTTACTATGCAAACCTGCTCTCAGTTCCCTGCTCTAAAGTTAATAAAAAAATAAAATTGTCTCTGTCACTCTGACTTCTTACATTTCATACAGGCGCACACACAAACACACACACACACACACACACACATCACCTTTATAGGTCAGAGCTGATGCGTGACGCAGGTCCAAACATCTGCAGAGGAGAAGGAGAATGACAAAGATATTTATACTGAACACCTGTTAAGTCGCGACCTGTCTGTCTCTCTTTCTTTCTTTCAATGCACTTTGATTTAAAGCTTATTTATTTGTGTTATGGTCAAAACAGAAAGCAATCTTTAAAGTAGTTTACAATATAGTGCAATATAGTTAAGGTAGGGATGCCCAATACTTATGTATAAAATTAATGTTTTTATTTAACTTGCCCTGTACATAATTAATTAACTAACAATCTGGATGAAAATATATATAATTTGCTGCTTGTTTAAAGTGATTTTTAATACTTATATGTTCTGTAATGCAAACTGAGGCTAACAGTAAAATTGTTGTTACTTACTACGCACTTAAAGATTGTAAAATTTTGGGAAACATTTAACATTTCATTGCTTATTTCCTGAAAAGGAAGACGAGTGAAGAACAGAGGAGAAAGATTGGAGGAGAAGAAAAAGTTGAGAGAGTAGGAAGAGTGACACAAGGAGACAGTAGACAGAGGAAGTACGATGGCTCTTTCCAAGAAACAGAAATGCCATTTTAATGACAACATGATGAGAGAATTTCGATTTATACGCCCAGGTCAAGACGGTACAATAGTGTACCGCACCCTTTGTAATTCCTCTTTTTCAATCGGCAGCGGGGGTAGAACATCAACAGACAAAAAAAGCATAAAGCGTCTGTGATTGCCACATTCTTCAAGAAGGTAAAGCCTTCCCAAGAAGAATATGATTTTATTTTCTGTTCTTATTCTACCCCGACAACCAGGGCGACTGAATGGCTGTTCAGGTCGGACAGTTCTGTCTTGTCTGTAGTGTTTCTGTAATATAGTTGTTTTCTCTGTCTATCACAGTGCGCCTGTAGGTGTGTCTGATAGTTTTGTCTCTCTATTACAGCGTGTCTGTCTTCTCTGTCTTGTACATATCGAATATTAAATACGCTGTATTGAACAATTGTAGTTTGACCGTTTTCTTTATTGTGTATCATAGTTTACTTCACTCACCATTGTACTGTAGCTTTGAAGCTTCAGCGACTTTCCATTTTCTCACTTCACAGCTACTTAGCTAACACGCTGTAAGCTAAATGCTGACACTGTACACAAATGGTTTTGGTGTCAATCCTCTCATCACTCAGTGCTTGAGGTGACTCCCAAAAAGTCTGTCATCATTAGTGTGATTAGTCTAATGGAGAATTTCCAATGCTCAGCTGTCCTGCAGTGTTTTTACTGCAGCTTTGCTCTCGCACACCTGATTCAATCAAGGCCTCATGAAAAATGTGCCCTTAATTGGATCAGGTTCTTCAAACAGCCGTCAACTACTTGCATATTTAGCATGTTTGTGCACACGAAACACAAAAGAAAGGAGTGAAATAAATTTCATGGCATTTTGCAATTGCACTTAATCAGACACATATCAAACAAGCTGGAGTTTGATGCCTTACCCCGCAACCTTTTCCCTGAAAACATTCGACACTCTAATGTTGCTCGGCTTTCTGGAGACATTCATCTGCTCTGAAATTGCCTCTGAAGAGGCTGAACACATGGTGACACATGGATGGAGAAACCAACAAAACCCTGCAATGAATACAAACTCCTGTTGTTAGGATATTCATGGAGCTATAATGTCTCATGGTGACATAATAACGTGACAGGCCTAGAACTCAGGATGCATCCTCAAAGAAAGTCTGTCACCACATTTCTTTTTTCCCATCCTGGTCTCCATCTATCTTTCCATTCAGGATGCATTCTGTGTTTTTTGTTTTTTATATATGTGATATGTGATATGTGAGTAAGGCAAAAGCAGACGGAAACAAAGAGAGCAACTAAAGCAGTCAACCATTGCGACGAAAAGTTGAAAGATTCCTGCCAAGGGGTCTTTCAATTTCAGATGCAGTCTTGAAGGAAGATGCAGTGTTCAGAGGAGGAGAAAATGGGAGGGAGCATCATTCACTATCATTGTGTTGCACAGGGGTTGGTGGATGAACATGCTGCGACAGGACCGTTCAATCCAGGATGAATTCTCGAAAAGATATGAAGCGTTTGAAATGTGTTTGTGTGTGAGAGAGAGAGGGAGAAAGAGACGAGGCAGAGTCAG
Source organism: Scomberomorus guttatus (assembly GCA_038419695.1). Taxonomy (NCBI): domain Eukaryota; kingdom Metazoa; phylum Chordata; class Actinopteri; order Scombriformes; family Scombridae; genus Scomberomorus; species Scomberomorus guttatus. Next base: position 14,456,985 of record CM076468.1, on the reverse strand, counting down.
ATAAAAAAAAATGAATAAATGAATTCTGATAGTGCACTCCGACATGCTTTTTGATTCAGCGAGCATCCTCTGTCCCAGATGCATTTTCTGAATTTATGTGTGCGACAAGAAAGAGAAAGAGACGCTGTATGGCCAAAAGTTTGTGGACATCCACAGACTACATCTATATATGGTTTCAGAACAGGCCTAATAGATAAGGCACTGGCCTCCTGTAGTTTATCTACAGAGGCTATCTGTCCATTTAAGAGAGACTTGATTTAACTGAGTTGCAACAACACACCAGTGTTTAGATTTACAAGGTTATTAAAGGGGAGGTATCATGCTTTTTTGTGATTTTCATACTGTTATGCTTGCTCTGAACACACCGTTTGCAAAGTTACCTCTACTTCCTCCTCGTGATGATGTCAGATCCACGGATTGTTCGCACTGTCCACTCATATGTTGGATCAGATTCGGGCTGAAACATGTACGGGTGTATTTGAGGAGTTTCCACTTCAAGAGCAAGAAAAAGAAGTGAAATCTTACTACTACTGTTTTGTTTATGTATCCTCCGGAGCCGGAGGAAGCTTCCCGGAGCTAACCAATCAGAACAGAGTGGACTAATCAGGTGGGGGGCCTTAAAGAGACAAGAACTAAAACCTGTTTCAGACAGAGGCTGAACTGAGACACTGTATAAAGGGCCAGTATAAGATAAATAAGTAGTTTTTAAAACTGTAACTCATGCAAAGATATTTCAGTAGAGCCCCAGAATATAAATTTATACCTGTAAATGTACATGATATGTTGGATACAACATCCAAACAGCTTAGATATAAACTTGACTTGATCCCCTTGTTGACTTGTCTTGGGATTTGCATTCTCATGCTGAAAAGACCTTTTTTTTTGACAAATGTATTTCCCCCCTCTCTAAGATATGCTCAAAACTAAATAAATAAAGCTAACACCTTCTCATTGTCTGTCAGAGGACATTTTTGAGAGGATGCTGAAAGTCTTTGCATCCTTCTAAGATCATCAGACTGTGTTTGTGCGTATGCACTCATCTGCAGGCTGGGAAGACTGCTTGAGTGTGTCAGCCTTAAACTAGGCATAATTACAGATGCACAGCTGAGCAAGCAAAGTACTCCCCAGGGTGCTGTGCGCCCATATAATGCTGTAAAATACATTTTGACACCCTATTAAGCTTAAGTTTAAATGGGTCGTTTGCACAGTGACAAAATACAGCGATAAAAGATGATAATACTGAGAGAGGAGATGCAATCGATAAACTGTGGTGATGAGATTAAATGTAGAAGCATCAAAGGGTGTAAAATCTGTCCCTGCCAGAATAACACAACCAACAAAAAAGCATTTGTGAAGTAAATCCTCTACTAAGTATTAAAATGATAATTGTGGCAACAGAACAACAGACAGATCATGCCTGCAGATTACAGGATATCTAGAATTGCAAGAATTTTTATAATCAATCAATCATTTTGAGCCATTTAATAAGAGAAAATGCCAAAATTCTCTACTTCCAGTTTCTTAAATCGGAATATTTTCTGGTTTCTTTAGTAAACTGAATATACTTGGGTTGTGGACTGTTGGTTGGGACATTTTAGGTTACATCTTGGGCTTTGGGAGACAGTGCTCGATATTTTATCAACCAAACAACTAATCGATAAATCCAAAGAAAATAATCCAAAGAAAATAATTGTTAGTTGCAGCCCTTGTTCTGACTGACTGATAGTATTCATTACTCTTTGACTCCCACTGCCCACTAAAACACAAGTTGGTAGATTATTAGAACTCTTCACCACCTGAGTGTGTTCCCTGCAAATGCTGATGCAAAAGACAAGAGCGCTAAAAACCTGTGGCTAACCAAAACCGAGCTTTTGTCAAAACGCCAACAAGAACACCACAACGACAGGCACATCCCTGTGTTTTCTAAACCTGGCGACATGCTGAAACAGAAGCTTGTCCACCGTAAAAATCATCCACCTAGACAGAAGCAATCTAACATACTCAGTCCCGACACAGAAGGGATTCACAGACCTATACAACGGGGAGACAAAACAGTTGCTGAGCAAGTGCAGGACTCGACACAAAAAGGCTAAAAGGGGTCAGTGTGCTTCAAACAAAGTGCTTTACATTTTTCCAAAACATGCAGAGGTGTGCAAGTGGGCAGAATTTGAACGTGGAGCATACCTTAACTCCTCAAGTCGACACTCAGCAGTCTACCTACCTACATATAAGGGGCAAGGGACACTCATTTGGAGACAGTCAGAGACAGAGAAGACAAAACAGTTTGAAAAAGTGTTCTACAACATCACTTACTGTACAATACTGTCCTGACGTGCCTTCCGAGGTGGTCCTGTGTGACAAAAGCCATGTTTCTACTGTCTAAAGTCAGTTTTACAGGGACATTATTGACACCTTTGGGTTGTCTTAGCAGGAAAAGCACAGGTGTCATTAATAACATTAAAGAAGCCTTTACATCATTAACGTTATTGATTACACCTGCACTCTCTTCCTGCCATGACATGCCTGAATGCAAGACAATATTTATATCCATAAAGACTATATATATCTATGCACTTATCATTCAGCTCAACACAATGTAAAACCATCTCTTACTGATTAACTTTAGAGTCCATGGATGAAGTAATTTGATTAATCTCCTGCATTAATAATCCTTGGCACAGCTCAAAATACATTGGAAAGAAAAGTCCAGAGGATCTGCGCTCCACTTTTTCTTCATGTCTATATTTAACATGAACACCGTACACCGTTTTCAAATTTCCAATCAAAGCACAAAATCAGAAAGGTTGGAGGGAACAGGCGGGAGGAGAATCAAGATGTAAACACATCTTGATTATTTTGTTACGTGTACTTATGTTGTTTGTATTGTAAAAGTGCATTTGGACAGAAATTTCTCAAGATTTGAGTGACACAAAAAGCAGACCTATTTTACATTGCAAGTGTGATTTATGTGACTCCGGTCACCAGGTATGAAAAAAGAAAAATAAACAAATGCTTCAGCAATATCTTGGGCAAACTTAACTTAGCAGCTTGATTTTTAGACATTCCCCTTAAAGGAAAGTGACAGATCAATGGCCCTTACATAAGCTAAAGGTGAATGTGCAGTAAGTGTAAAAATAAAAGAGCACTTTTAAGTTTCAGGGCACAATTAGCCTCGTCTATTTACATAAATACATAAAAATATTATAGAAAGAGCCTCAATTCGTAAACATGAGAACCAGGCAGAATCTGTATGATGTCTCTGTTCCCTTTTCCCTTCACTATACATTAAGGTCCTCTGCAGTCTGGTGGTCCAGGAGGGAGTAGCGGTCCTGCTCCTGGACAGGTTTAATGGATGGTCCCTGGCTGGACAAGGCAGGCGGTGCCGCGTTGCTCTGGCTCAGCTGTTCCCGATGTCCGGTGGGGAGAGCAGGGCTACGCCGCCGACCGTCTAGTCCCAGATGTGTGCTGATCTGCGACGACCGGAGGCTCCTCATTTGGCCTCTCGCGCGCACCTCATACAGCTCCACTGAGGTTTTCTTAAACCTGGAGGAAACAATTGACTGTTATATTCAACTTGATGAGAAATATAATGGGACTTAATTGAATTTTAAAGCAAAAAAGAGGCAATTGTAGCTGCAAAAGACCAAGAAAAGGAGAAAAGATAGATACATTTACACTGTATGAGAGGAAAAGAACCTCTGACCTTTGACATTTTAAGAGATCGTAGGATGGCATGTATAACTTAAAAGGAATTTCTGCTGGCAATTAAGTTATATATTATATTAACTTAATATAGACAGATAATGACAGGTCAACAAACATACCATTAATTACTTTAAAAATGGTGGAACTTTAAGGTTCATAAGGACTCACATTCTCAGCAGTAAAGAAGACAGGACCACTGAAACCGACGAGGCAGCCATCGCAGCCGAGCCCATCCAGGGCTGCAGCACGAGGCCGACCGGCATGAACACACCTGCGGTCAGCAGAGGAGAGGACGCCACGGAGAGAAAAGCTTTCATGTTTACTGACTTCAAGGTTGAGTCGTTCAAAGCTTTGGTTAGTTTGTGCAACTCCGGCATGTGAGTCAATGTGATTTTGCCATTTCAAATGTTTATGTAACAAAGTCTAAGGATGAGTGTGCAACTTATGTTTTGTTCCAATTTATTTCTTCTCATAATAATAAAAAAATCTTTTTCTTAGTCTTCTTTTGTTGTTTTAGCAGCCTAATAGATTTTTAGAAACTGTAGCATTAGAGGCATTTTTGACAGGAGATGGTGTATGACACTGTCCTCACCTGCAGCGATGGGTATTCCTACAAGGTTGTAGATGAGAGCGAAGACAAAGTTGATCCTTATCCTCTGCACCGTCTTCTTCGACAGCTCGATACTGGCCACCACATCCAGGAGGTCATTCTATAGAAAAGGACAGTTTAGACGGGACATAACATGCTTTTTGTGATTTTCAATGTCGGATGTCTGTTGAACATGGTGAAAGTTCCAAAAACTCCCCTTTAAAGATTTTATAGTATCTTTGGACAGACAATGTGCCACCTACTCTGATGAGGACGATGTCCGCTGCTTCAATAGCCACATCTGTGCCCGTGCCGATGGCGATGCCGACGTCAGCCCGGGCGAGGGCGGGCGAGTCGTTGACCCCGTCTCCCACCATGGTGACTCGCAGGCCTTTTTCCTGCAGCTCCTGCACTTTTGCGACCTTATGTGAGGGCAGCACCTCTGCAAACACTTTTCTGATCCCCACCTGCAGTAAAACAACATTTCCTTTCATTTATTCAGGTTCTTCTTTAACAGCATTTTTAAAATAAATATGTGTGTGGTTTACCTGTGCAGCTATGGCTTTGGCTGTGCGTCTGTTATCTCCTGTTATCATGACAACCTCAATGCCCATGCTGGTGAGTGTATGCACCGCTAACGCCGACTCTGCCTTCACTGTGTCTGCAATGGCTAACATGGCACACAGAACACCTACAGAGACACATGGCTTATGATAAGGTGCAGCAGCGGCAAAGTCTATACAATTGTCAAACTAGAAAACACTGAAGATGAGAGATAAAAGTAAATGTCAGTGTTGTTTTTCTTATTTTTTTTTTTTTTGTTTGTGTGTTTGCAGGGATTATCCTCACCATCTATAGCTACCAGTATAGAAGTCTGCCCTTTCATCTCATGGCTGGACATGGCGGCGTCAACATCTGCTCCGATGTGGTGGCCGTTCCTCCTCATCCACTCTCTGTTCCCAATCAGGACAGAGTAAGATAAGCTCTCACCTGGAGGCAAAGAAATGTCATAAAAATCCAACTGAATTTCCCTAAATTGATAAGTGAAATTGAAAGTAAAGAGGACTCATGGCATTTAAAGGTAATAGAAGTGAAAATCCTTAAAATAATCAAATGAATAGCAAACAGAATTTTTGTGTATATAAAATAATTGTGCTTGTTGTCTCTGTAAATTCTGTTAAATAGCAGAGCGACTTCACAGTATGTATAGTATATAAAGTAGAAGTGTAATTTAATATATTTTAATGTGACACCTTATTTTATCAAGCCTGTAGTTGAAATATTATTAAAAAGGCAACAGAATTTTATCATGCTCTAACAGAAGATGTGAAATAATCACACATCCTTGCTAGTAACAACTGGCCAGTGTGGGGATTGAACCCACAACCTTGGCATTATTAGCGCCACACGCTGACCAGCTGAGCTAACCAGCCTGCTTTTGAGCAAAGATTTCATCTGCACTTGGAGGCTGATAAGAGGGGTTTTCATATAAATATCTTATCTACAGTAGCTTTAAATGGCCAGAAATCAAATTAAAGTAATACCTGAATAAATGAGTAGAGAAACATCTGTATGTTTATGTATTCTCCACAGAAATGATAAAGGCAGCTGATGTGTGAATTAATTAAATGTACACAACAAAAAGTGAAGTTGCTCTTCAAAGCCCAGAAATTGAAAGGTGTCAGACCTGCAGACGGGGCCTCGGCGGCAGAGAGCAGGCTGGTTTCGTCTGTGGTGGCTCCCGGCAGCAGGAAGCGCTCTTCGCTCTGCTGCTGCAGCAGATGTTCCACGTTGGACACCCGGCAGCTGATCCCGCAGCCCGGCACCGCCTGGAAGTCCTGGCAGTAGCCCAGCACATCAGAGCCCAGCTCCTGAAGACACACGATCAAATATTTTAGCTATGAAGGAAAAAGACACTTGCAGCCGATAAGTAGACTTTGAAATAGTAGTAAAAACAGTATAGACACATGGGCATACTATATAAATATATATATATATGTATATGTATTGTCTCTGGCTCCCACTCTCACCTCCTTGCAGTGTTTGGCAACCGCCATGCCCAGCGGGTGCTCACTGCTGGCCTCCGCTGTGCCGACCACCGCCAGGATCTTTCTCAGGGGCATGCGGGCCATTTCCCATAAGACCAACACACGCGTCACCCGCGGCACGCCGTTGGTAATCGTACCAGTCTTATCAAACATCACCACGCCGATCTGAAGGATGAGAAAAACACAGGAAAGTCATGACCCTGACTTATTTTGTTTTTCATTGAGAGGTGTGGCAACAAAGGGAAAGGTCACAGGGTCATTAAGCCTCATTTGTGACCAAAGAATGATGATGGCACAAAATATTTCCACAGACTGTGCCACTCTTGCTGGACTACGTTAAGTCACAGTATGTGGAAATATTCGATTTAAAAGTTAGTTTTGCCCCGAGCAAACATTTTATCATTTCAGGCAGACAGTAGATATCTGTGAGATCACAAAAACACATTTGAAGATAAAATCCAATGCTGGATTACAGGTAAAAAAATATATATATATATTTTGATTTCACCCCCAACTGGAACACTGAGTAATGCTGAGATCACTGAAACAAATAGGTTTATTTCCTCTTTGGAGGATAAAGAAGTTAACAAACAACAAAACAAATATATGAATGGAAGTAACGTCTGACGCCACATGGTGTCACTAGTTAATTGGATTAGAAACAGATTATATTGTTACGAGTATATTGTTTTGAATCAAATTGGCAATAACAGAAACAGTTGAAGACTTTATTACCAAAGCTGAGTAATTATCTACACATTTAAAAATGAACCTAATGGATATTTGTTTGAACGGCTGACTTTCCTCCTCCACTTACCTTTTTCTATTGTATTCTCTGACAATTATGTGTTTATTATGTAGATATACTACATTCTCTTTGTTGTTCTGACTTGAAAATAAACTAAAGTCTAAGTATTAAATTGATAACAGAAGTCAGAGGCAGAATATAAAGCGCATTGCCTTGTGGGCCATCTCCAGCGGCTCGCCTCCTTTGATGAGGATCCCGTTCTGAGCTCCGACCCCTGTGCCCACCATGACAGCTGTCGGGGTTGCCAGCCCCAGAGAACAGGGGCAGGCAATGGACAGAACAGTGATGGACGCCTGGAAGGCAAAGCGGACGATAACTTCCGCCTTGGAGATGTTTGGGTTATAACCCTGTGAGGAAGAATAGATTTATTACAGTGATATCAAAATGCTCACACGTCTGTCTCTGCATGTGAATGAAAGAGGCTTTTCTTTGCATCTGAAAACACTGGTGTGCGCACCTACCGGGAAGTTGTCCTTCACAATGTCAAAGTTGACAAACCCGATTGCCAGCCATGCCACCAGTGTTAGCAGAGAAACAACAACAATGAAGGGCACAAAGTAGCCGCTGAGCCTGTCTGCAAACTGCTGGATGGGAGCCTGAGCAGTCAGACAAAACACAAGTACAGACGAGGGTAAATGTGCTGTGTCTGGAGACTGTAAAACCTTTATGAAAACAAATTCCCCAGCAACGTGTATATTTCAGTTGCGTCTTTTTCTACTGTATGTTTCATTTTTTTGGTTTTTAATGTTTCTACTATTAATAAAAACGAGTGTTAATTTGTGCGTATGTGTGTGTAGGTATAAAGGATCGTGAAATGGAAAATGCTCCATCCATCTTCACAGATCATTTAGATTATAGGTGAGAAATGTTTATTTTCTTAATGAGAAGGAATAAAATTACTCACCAGTTGGGATGAGATAAATATGCTTTCAATGCAAAATATATTTTAGTGTTTACTACAGCAAATATTTGCAGTTTCTTGTCATAACGAGATACTTTTCTTGTTATAACAAGTTTTTTTGTGCTATTCTGGGATAAAAAAATTATTCTGTTTTTAATTTCCCCTTTTTTAGCCGATGTAAGCTACAGAATTGTCTTTTTAGGCACTAATTGGATCGTTTTCTTGTTTTAATGACATATGGAAGTTTGTTTTAATTAAACACGTTCATTTTGAGAAAATATAAATAAAATATAAAGGAACATTTCTTTAGTTAGTAATTTAGTATCAAGTAATAATAAGAAAAGTATGTCATAAGATGAAACTTGTTGTGAAAAGGATTGTGTTAAAAGAAAAGTTTGTTCGTGGTAGTTAGTAGTTAACCGATAATTTCTTGATTATTTTTTTCTTCAAGTCATCAAGTCATAAAATGCCAAAAAATGTCTATATTTGTGCAAATGAGAAAGTTGTAAACTGCCTCTTACCTTAGAGGTTTGGGCTTCTTCTACCAGTTTGACTATTTGCGACAGAGTCGTGTCTGCGCCCACATGAGTGGCCTCCACCAGCAGAGCACCGTGGGCGTTGATGGAGCCAGCAATCACCAGGCTGCCCACCTTCTTACTGACAGGCATCGGCTCACCTGACAGAGACACGTGTAGAAAGACAGACCATGGAAAATGATAAAAACTTTACAAAAGTCTTTTGCGTGTTTTGGGGAGTATTTTTATAGATATTTTAAAATCTTTTGGTGTGTTTACATTCCAGCGGAAGGCCTGCCTTGGGATGCCTTTCCCTGAGCGCCTTTGTGTGAATGCAACTGTTTTCTTCTATTCAGATGTCTGACATTGGTGAGTTTACTGCAATGCTGTGTTGACAGACTTTCACAATTTGCGCCACCAGTACGTGTGAGATATTGTTATTACCACCAGGAAGCTGATGTCAACACTCTTGTCAAAGTTGGCAGATTGTAATTACGGTAATTCCGACATACTGTGAATGTGACATCAAGGTGCATTCCTACCTGTGATCAAGGACTCATCGGCCATGGAGCTTCCCTCAATCACTTTCCCGTCGACGGGGAACTTTCCTCCTGGGGCGACCTTCACAATGTCGCCCCTCTGGACCAGCTCCACCACCACCTGCTCCTCGCTGAAGCATGAAAAAGCATTTACAGTCACACGTGGGTGCGATTATGTTACTCTGATTCTTCTTTCTACTGTATCTGGCTCTGTTGCATCTGTTTGCAAGGGAAGTGTGGCTGATGTGTTCAGTGTGTCTCACCCGATGATGGAGTGGTCAGGTCCCAGAGTGACCACAGTGGCATCTGTGGCTTGAAGTGACATTAACTTGGCCAGAGCCTCTGAGGTTTTACTCTAAAAATGTAGAAACATATTTAAAACATGGTCTGGGCTCAGTGAGGAGTGCATTCTGTTTGGTTGGACTATTGATTATTTTAAAGGTGCTATGTTTAGCATTCTCACATCAATGAATTAAGAATATTTATATTAGTGTAATTATTGGAAACAAAGGAGACTATCACCAAAATTCAATGGCCTACTTCAAGACAAAACACATAAAGAGAGAGCCTTTCTTTACAAGCAAATGAAGCTAAAGCTTTCAGAGTTTGTGATGTCAGATGGCACAGCAGGGGCTTATGGGAAATGCATCTTTACCCCAGCCTTGCAAACTGTTGGCTTACAACGCACAGAGCTGACCGTAAACATGCAAGAGGCTGTGTGTCGCAAACTGTGGTAAAAACCCCAGTTATAGTTATAGTTTTCCAAACTCCTAAAACCCAAATAATATCAGCATATCCCACATGACATAATCGGAAAATTTTACATTCCAAATAAGGCCTAATTGGGAATATTCAAACGGAATATGCTGTGACCCGTATCAAATTCCTTCAAAGCCTTGATCTCCTCAGGCAAGTCATTCTAAAGTGTAGGAGCCCTGACCGTAAAGGCTCTATCCCCTTTATGTATCAATCTGGACCTTGGAACAACCAGAAGCGATGCATCTGATGATCTCAGGGAGCAGGAAGGGACATAGGGCAATAAGAGATCTGATAGGTAGCTTGGGGCGAGTCCTCTCAGGGCTTTGTAAGTAATCAATAAAATCTTAAAATCTATTCTAAAAGCAACAGGTAGCCAGTGAAGGTAAGCCAGTGAAGGTAAGCCAGGATCAGTGAAATGTGACCATGTTTCCTAGACCTTTCCATGCTGGCAGCAGAGTTTTGGATGAGCTGGATGGAGGAGAGGGATCTTTTGCTGATGCCAGAGAGAAGGGAATTACAGTAGTGCAATCGGCTGGTTATGAAAGCATGAATGACAGTTTCCAGATTTTTGGCAGAAAAAAACAGGATTGAACCATTGAATTAACATGTTTCTCTAGGGTGAGGTTTTAATCAAAAATGACACCAAGGTGTCTGAAATGGGATTTTTGAACCAAGACAGTTCGAAATTTAGTGTTTAGCTGCAGGAAATTTTGTAAAAGTCTTATGACTGTGTTAGTGTGCCAGCTGACAGTTAATCATTAGCTACAACCACTCCTGACATGACCGATAATAACGCCCCAGGTTGTATTCAAAATGACCCACTGATGACTCAGCAAAATATTGCAACAAAAGCCTGGACGCTCAAAAAGTTCTACAAAAAGTTCAGATTTAGCTGTGACCTGGAATGAAAGGCAGGGTAAATAAGGAGAAAACAAAATGAATTCCACAAAGCAGCAGCTTTAAAATAAAAAAAAAACATTTTATTTTTCAACGTTAGTTATTTTTAGTTGAAACATGACATGAGAAGATCAAGCGTAATATATATTTATCAATTAACGTGTTAATTAGTGAGCTTTAGCCAGTTTTGTATCTCGTCTTTATGCTACGCTAAGATGCCAGTTGTAGAACCATATTTACTTAAAGGACCAGTGTGTAGGATTTAGTGGCATGATTGCAACCATTTTTTACCTTTGCGATGTGCTCCAGCCATCGTCCCAGAGCGATGAACACAAAGAGCATAGGTGGAGTGTCGAAAAATGTGACGGGGCTCTGGCTGGCTTGCTCAGCCATGGCGACAACAAGGACCACGCAGGAGTAGATGTAGGCGATAGAGGTGGCTAACACGATCAGCACGTCCATGTTGGCCGTGCAGTGTTTCAACGAGCGATACGCCTGGATGTAGAAGTATCGGCCTCCGAAGATCTGGTGGGAAGAAAGTAAGTCAGAAGTAATGTGAATTCATCAAGAATCTTTTAAAAACAAACAAGCAATTTCCCAGTGACAGACATGTTGTGTGTTCATGTACCTGGACAGGTGTACAAAGCAAGAAGAAGGCCAGATTCAGGAGGGAGAGGCCGGGCAGCACGTTCTGCTCCTCCGGCATGGAGCCTCCATGTTCCTGATGCTGACTGTCCATCACCATCATGTAGATCATGAGGCCCATGACAGGCAGGCCGAAGACGAGGCTGAGCAGAAACGAGTTCTTCCACCTGGAACGGCACCAGAAATGTGTCAAATTACAGAAGTGAGACAACAGAGAAACGCACATAAGATTTTATTTAGAGAATTACATTTGAAAAAGTGGGGGTTGCCTCTACAGTTACAGTACGTGTTCACAACATTAGATATTCTTTTTGAATGGAGAGAGTACAGAGTCCGTCAGTCAGCTGTAAAAGCGTCTCGTTAGCTCAGTTTAACCTGCAGGAGTTGCTGAAGGCTCGTGTAAGGAGTTTTTCTCCCAAGGAGGAATAAATTCATGAAAACGAGTCCAAAGTATCGGACTCTTCTGACATCTTTACTGCAGAAGCGGAGGACTGAATCATCTGTCAAGCAGCCAAGAATTACTGCTGTCACAGATGATGAGGAGGTCAAAAAGACAACAGGACAATCTAAAGAAAAGGGGTTTACGTTTACGTTCTGCTTAAATGGAATTTTTACACTTTTTACAAGAGATAAAAGACTTCAAGGATGAGGACTCTCTTCTGCTTGGATTAATAATATCTCAGGGCAACTTTCCCAACAGGACAAGTGTGAAAATGTGTTGTATGTATCTTCAAAAAGCCTTTTTCCAAAAACGGGTGGAAAAGGGGTGGGTTTTTTTTTTTTTTAAGCAAAAATTGAACCTCGCATTTTCCTTATCACCTGTTCTTCTTAAGAGAAACAGGTCTGTGACAGTTAGTGAAGCCCTAGTGGCCTAATGGATAAGGCACTGGCCTCCTACACCAGGGATGGTGGGTTCAAGTCCCATTTAGGGTGATTTCCAGCTGGAGGTTGAGGTCTATAACCATCCTCAGCCAGAAAGTAATACTGTAATCCCAAATCTCCACAAGGACCATTAAATATATTTCATCTAGTGTATAGTTGAGCATCTCAAATGTTCTTTTAAGTCATCTTTAGATACTTTGACTCATTTGGAACAGTTTTTTTAAAGCTCTAATAAATGTAGGCCATAAGTAACACACAAGTGCAAGGTAGAATCTGATTCTGTATATGTGTGAACATTTTACACTCATTAAAATGAATTTTAAATGAATAAGAAAATATCAGAGAAAATGTAGCATCTTGCATCTTAGAAAGGATGTGTTCTTTTAAATAATCTCTGTTTCTCTTTTTGGGGACAACGATGATGAACAGATACTTGCTGTCGAATCTCTTCCGTGTGATCCAGGTTGCTTTTGTAGCCCGCCTTCACCAGACTGGCCTCGAAGCCGAGGCTCTGGAAGGAGAAACGAAATCAGCATATATGGCGTTGATATTTAAATAAGTGGAGGTTGGAGTGGAGTAAGTGAGTGAGTGTAAGCCACCTGAATGATCTTGATAATATCTCGAGCTCCAAGCACCTCTGGGTCAAACTGGATCTGTGCTTTTTTGGTTGCCAAGGCAACTGAGGCCCCGAGGATCCCTTTGGTTGTGGTGAGCTTGGACTCAATGTTGTGGACACATGATGCACACGTCATGCCTGTTATCTGCCAGTTGGAGGAAATACATTTTTCTCTGACACAGAGGAACCTGTATGTCAATTTATTATATTTTTATTTATTATATTCATGTTTTCTAAGGACTTACGGTGAGATCCAGCTTCCCATGTGTTACCGCGTTGTCCTCAATCAGTTTGGCGCCAAAACCTAAGCCTTCTATGAGCTGAGTCACTGTTAGAGCATCCATAACGTCCGAATCATACTTCACCTCTGCCTTTCCAGCCATCAGTGACACCAGCACCGAGATAATTCCTGGAAATCCAAGCAATTGTGTTGTGTAAACTTGTGCATCCCTGATAGGAAATAGGTTAAAAAACAATTGTGAAATCAATCTCACCCTTGTGTTTGAGCAGGTTCCTTTCGATGTTGGCCACACATGAGGCACAGGTCATTCCTATTACGCAAACGAAGCATTTTTGTACTTTAATCTCAGACGAGTTGGGACGATAACTTGCAGAGGCCGCATGTGATCCAGTGCCATTGCTCACTCCCTCCTTACTGGGTGATTGCAAGGCAGAGGGGTCAGAGGGTCCAGAGCTGACAGGCCTGATCTTTTCATGACTCTGGATGCTCTTCGGAGATCCAGGCTCTGAAAAGAAGGAGGAAGAAAGTCAGTGGTAGCATGGGGAGAAGCCAAATATAGGGAGATAGACTGAGCAGGGCTGTTTATTTATTTATTTATGTATTAGACTGTGTCTAATTCTGCAGTCTTTTCCCAGTCCTGACTCTTTAGTAAAGCAATAAAACCAAACAATCATGTCTCGTGCAGGGTTTCTGCAGGGTTCACCGAGTTCAAATTTAAGACTTTTGAGACCTTTTTAATACCATTCAGAATGTAATTTATTACTTCTTTCATGGTCATACTGGCCAAAGTATGAAAGGAAAGCGGGACAGAAAACCAGCTGGGACAATATGTCTGGACAATTATTAATCATTATATCACCTTTTTCAGTTCTTCCCAGCAGTGTATAACTGTAATTCTCCATTCCTAAAGACATAATTAATTAAATGAATGAAACCTGAACTGGGATAAGTGGAATAGGCAAGAGAAAATATTTAAGACTTTTGTAAGTTAAATTTTAGACTCTTTAATACTTTCCAAGGCCTTTTTTGAGGAAAATAATTCAAACTAAAGTCTATGGGGGGGCGTGAGGACATCGCTGTACCCCGGTTTATCATGGTTAACATTACCATCATCAGGCCTGATTTTTTTCAAATCCAGGCAGGCACAAATTAGCTAAGTTTGAGCTGAAAAAGCAGTTTTTACATAAGCCTACGTGAACGTAAGAAAAATGATTTAGTTTGCAGTTAGCCTTTAAGGCTTTTCAAGATTTGCAGATACCCTGCATGTCTCCTGAAATAAATTGAATCTTATACCATAATTTGAGCACCTGGCATAGATTCTGGATTTGACTTCTGTTCACAGTTTAAGGTATGAATTAAACATACATAGTACAGGCCGGCAGTGGTCCAGAGAACTGCACTGCTTTCTGCTTTGAAGCTGAAAAATTCAACTCAGCTACCTAAAAAAAAAAAAGGTACATGAAGGAATCTGCTCATAATCTGCCCGAGTTAATTCCACGTCTTGGCAAGCTGTTTTTGTCATTAAATCCAACAAGAAAAGCCCCGACCGGTCGTAAGGGCCCTCTGTGTCACGCTGGAGGGCATACTTGTCTGGTTTCCACGGTAACCGGTGGAAACTGAGGTGAGGTGAATATGAGGCATCCTGTTTGGCTTAGTGGCCCAAAGCACTTAATGAAAGTCTTTTTGCTCATAATGTTTGGAGTTACTACTACGCTAAAACAAAATTCTGTGGCAGTACACACAAGGTTATAAATGACACAGTTCTCCTGAATGCATCTTAACATGCCATCTACAAGAATGCAGGGGTGGGAAGGAATACATTGATTGAATAACAAGAACATATGCGGTTCATAGACGTCTAACAATGGGTCCTTTTCTGCCTCGAGCTGCAAAACCAGTTCAATGCCACTTGTGTTCCAAAACATACTCACTGTCTGGGCAAGACAAGGAAGTGAAGAGCTGAGGCACCACTGGGGAGTGGGGATGTTTTTACCCTGTTCATCCTGTTATATTGCAGGTGACAAATTCACAAACTATTTGTATTTACTTATATTTTCTTACACTTTATGTACTTTTTATATGATCCAGAACCACAAAATTTAGCTGTAAATTATACACTGCAAACACAACACTGACATATCATCACCTTTTAAGTTTATACGTTGAACTTGTTACTTGCTTATTTACACAACCAGCTGATACGAAGCAACATTAGCATTAATTTTGAGTCGTGTATCTGGTCACCTGATGAATATAAGTCCAATATTCATTCTCATTATGTGAACTGTCTACTGGCCCTCGAATGGCTTCAGACTAGTAGTGATGTCACAAATCGTACTCGTACCCATTTAACTCCCACTTTTGGTGGGCACAGAGAAACTTTCCACTTTCAGCAGATGAATGTGAAAACAAACTCTGCACATTCATCATTCTGCACAGGGAAGCTCAAACATCCAACTGAATGAAGAAGAAGAAAAAACATTTTTGACTATAGCAGCTTTAAATGTCACTCTCTTAATCCATCTTCCTGGACCTGTTGCACTGTGCAAAATTTGGTAATTTGGGGCCTCTAAGAGTTGTATTTGTACCCCTAGAGATCCAGTAAAACACACACGTTGTCTTGTCTCTTCCCCTTTATCTCCCCTGTCAGCTGCCAGTTCTCCCCTTTCCCTTTTATCTCGACAGTGTTGTTCTACAGTGTCAGATTATTAAATTTAATTCCAAGTAAACCTTTCTCGTTGGTGCCTACCTTGAAGTGATGCTTCGAAGCCCATGTCCTCGATAGCTGCCCTGAGCTGTTCCGGATCCGTGAGACTGAGGTCAAAGGTTATCGTTCCCTTTTCCTCCTTCAGTGACACTACTATGGACTGCACCCCTGTCATCTGAGAGATCCTCCCTTCTATGGACTGCACGCAAGAGTTGCAAGTCATCCCTACAATCCAAATGGTTACCGTCTGGATTGACGAATTCAGTACATCCCTCTCCCAGCGGCTTATATCTTCTCCAGATGGGTCATCGGCTAATAAAGCGGCATCAAACCCCATATCTTCAATCTTGTCTCTCAGCTCCTGTTGTGTAACTAGAAGCGGATGAAATACAATCAGCGCTGCACTGTCTTTAAGAGACACCTGAATGTGTGAAACCCCCAATAGAGGACTGATCTGTTCTTCGATGGATTGTACACAGGACTGGCAGTGCATACCATCCACCCTGATCTGCACCGCTGACTCCACATTGTATCCCATGGTCTGGAGCTCCAGAGCAATCTCTTTGGTTGTGATAACTGAGGTTACATAGTCCACCTTGGCCAACCTGCTGGGTAAAGACAGGTGGACGGCGAGTACTCCGCTCAGGCTGGAGATTCTGCTCTGGATAGCTTTGACCTGGTGCTCAGAGGTGAGTCCCAGGAGTTTGAAGGTTGCTCTGGAGGCCGTTTGGGGTAGAGGGTAGAGCTCACTCTGGCTCCCATACTCATAGGCCAAGTTGTCAAGGCCTTGTTTCTCAATGTCAGGGCCATTCTCCTGGAAAAATGAAAGAAAGGGTTGTCATTCGAGCATTTTCCCCTCCTGTAAACCTAATAATTCTTTCATATTCTTACCCTTGATATCACCATGTGAAGTGCAAAATGTCTCTAAAGAGAAGCCCTTGCTCTTTGACAGATTAACACAACACCAACCACTAATGCCTTAGATCTCTGAAAACCTCCCTGACACTGTTAGTATCTGCACAAGAGATATCTTATAACTTCTTGCTATTGGCTCAGAAACAAACACAACACAGACCTCAAACACATTTTTAATTTCCTGTTCCATCTATGCGAGCATGCTGGGTTATTTTTTTTATTTATTTTTTTTTGCTCGTTTCACCCAGAGTACAGGAAATGGCAAAGGTATGAGAAGATGCTGCCACTTCTCTGAGTTCTAGCTCCCTGGGAACCTTGAGCCAAATACTCCGCAATCCCCATTTGACCCCCATTCCTCCCTGATTTGTCCTTTTTTTTTCCAACCCTCCACCCTAAATCTGTTCTGACTTGTTACAACTCATTACTCCACTCAGGGAGCGTTGCTATCATTGAGGAAATCAGGTGTGGAAGTAGTCTGTCAGGATCATAAATCAGCCTGCAATTTGAAATTTAGACTTGCTGCATTATGTCAGATCCTGTGGCATTTCCGGCTAATACAATATATATACAGTATATGTCACTGGGGGGTGGGGAGGGGTGTGTTTAAATGTCTCATATTTGATTAATGAAATAAAATTAACAGCTTGTACACCTGCTTTCTTTACATCTACACTTGCATTTTTTACAAAAAACATTTCACATTTTAAGACGTGTCTGGAAATCATCAGATAATCTACTGGTTTTTTCTTATCTGTAAAAGTCTCATGCAGAGTTTATGACCTCGATATTTGCGGCTACGGCCCTGCAGCTATTTGCTAGACTCTCAAAAACTCTTGCTGCATTGTGCTTGCAGGTGTTGTGATGTCAGGAGTTAAGCTCTGTGGGTAAAGCAAAAGTTTGAGACTCATAGCTGTTTTTTTTTTTTTTTGCTTATCACATATCTCGTCAGCGAAAAACTGCAAACAGGAGATCACACAATGTCTCCACCTAAGCCAGGCTGCTACATACTGTGTGTGCTCACCATATGTTAACTTAAAAGAAGGATAGTTGCATCAGGTCTTCAGTATTGGTAAATTCAACTTAAATGACTAAAATACTCTCACTGTGTCATTTAAATTGGAGGCCTCTCTTTGACCCCATCAGAGAAAAGTCCAGGATTGCCAGTTTTGGCACCTAAAAGCCACATGACCAGCCCTTTACATAAGCCTCCCGTGACTCTGCTTAAAGTCAATAGTCACTGGCACCTCACAGAACTGAGAGGGGAAGTCAGCCCCAAGATAAAATATAAAATGGTGCTCTGCGTGGAGGTTTCTTTCATGCCGGCTATGACCTTTATCAAAATATATGTCACTTTTTCAAAATGGCACATGTCACTTTCAATGTTTGAAGTTTTTTTTAAAAACAGTAAGGAAGAATTTTTTTTTTTTTTTTTAAAGGTGTCCATGTGCATTTTAAGAATTATTAAAAAAAAGCTTCTTAACAAGTGTCTAGACGCCATGAAAATCACATATTTAGCACAGAACAAAGGTTACACGACAAATAAATTAATGGCCAAAAACCCTTAAAAATAACTTCCCTAGCAGAGGATGGTTTCGATCCATCGACCTCTGGGTTATGGGCCCAGCACGCTTCCGCTGCGCCACTCTGCTGGAAATCACCCCAGATGGGACTCGAACCCACAATCCCTGGCTTAGGAGGCCAGTGCCTTATCCATTAGGCCACTGGGGCTGCTGTGCAGTTAAAAAATCAGCTGCACAGTCAGTATCAGTCTTAAATCATGAGGAATACCACAGTAACTACAGACAGATGGCTAGACAGATCTGTCCCCATGTGCCCCTTTGCTTTACAGTGAAAGGCAAACACTGAAATGTTGGCTGCTGGGTTCATGAGTACTGTTCAAATAAATAACACACAGAGGCAGTGTACGAACATGAACGTTCGTACGCCATTTTTATGGCGTCACAGTGTAGTTTCTAGTGACTCTGCTGCATTTTACGGTTTGTTTATCTGCCACGGCCATGAATGGAAAGAGAAACTGTGACTTACACAGAGCTTTAGGCCTGTCATGAAAGGCTGATTTGATTTGTGATATGATTTACTCTTCTACATTTCTGTTTATTTAAGCACAAGGCAAGTATGTAATCTAAATTTACGTACTGCATCACGGCCCAATCTTCAGGGTCTGTCAGGTAACCTAGACATGTCCAGTTCTGCTCCATAGAGTATTCATTTGGCATTTGAAGAGTTTAAATATTTGCAGCAATAGCATTTAAAATAATTATTTGAACATCAAACACTGAGCTTTACAGGAATAATAGCACACTGAGATGATGTACAGTAAAATATAGATGCTACTGAACATAATTATGACAATTTAGAAGAATAAATGCATCATTATGTCTTGAAATAACTACAAACTATTGATTTTTCCAAAGCAGAATGCAACAGTAAGGGCTACACCTAACTAATCCACGATAAATCACAAATGAAAAAGCTTTTTGCCACCAAATTAATTTAACTTGAGTTAATTAATGTCCCAACTGTACACATCTGGCTTATCTCCTATCCTTTTTTACTTTATTTTCAGTTAGTTATACGATGCCTACCTGCATCCTGAGTACCCGCTGTCACGCCTTGCTGTCTGAACTTTTCTTTTGGCAAGCTGCATGCAGAATAATTGCTTTTCTTCCATGTGTCATGTTATAGTTGGATGAGAAACAGAAATTAACCATTGGGCATCTGCTGCACCAATCGAATCTATCCACTTTAATAATCTACCTATTAACACCGCATCATTGGTTGGTTTTATGTTTATAAACCCTTTTTTTAAAAATGTTTATAAGAAAGAAACGATGCAAGGTAGAGGTAACATTTGCAGCCTGTTTACTCTCATTATTCATTTCAATTATTCCTCTCGTGTGTTGTTATATTTCCAAAACTATCCAGAAATACTTATTTTAATTTTAAATTTTAAATTTTTCAGATGTTATTGTAGTTTCTAGGAAAGACACTTTCTGAAAAAACTCACAGTTACAGCAGTTTATAGCACAACAAAATGTGTGTAGGATCATAGACCCTTTTAGAGCTGCAGCAATTAATTGATTAGTCGATAGTCGCCAACTATTTTGATTATCAGTTTTAGTCATTTTTGAAGAGAAAAATACTAAAATTCTCTTGTTCCAGCTTCACAAAAGTGATTATTTTCTGGTTTCTTTAGTCTTGTGTGACAGTAAACTGATTATCTTTGGGTTGTGGACTGTTGGTCGGGACAAAACAAGACATTTTTCACCATTTTCTGCCATTTTATAGACCAAATGAAAATAATCATTACTTGCAGCTTTAAATTCTTTCAAACTGTTTTGTTTTAAAAAGCTCCATGTGTCTTGTCATTTGGGGTAAAATCAAATTTAGGACAAGAAAGACGACACTTTATATTCTCTGTAATCATGCTTGGTTTGATTTAGAGTAAATTTCCTTTTCAGCTGATTGATCAAACCTGCCATAATTATCTGATGAACTATTAGTAATTTTATTGCAGTTTTACCATTCAGTCAACTCCAGACTTTGTTAGATGTGTAACTCTAAACCCTTCTTAGAGATTCAATGCTTGCATGATTACATTACATCTACTTGGCAGACGCTTTTGTCCAAACTGGACTTACAATAAGTGCATTCAACCTCCATAGGAACACAGTAGGTGTTACAGATTCATTCACTTTCACTTCAGGACAATAAGTCTCTTGTCCAATGTTGAGTGCTTCCAGGAAAAATCAACTGATCTGACTTGTTGCATGCAGAGGTTCCTTTTTTTTGGCTTGTAACACCTTAAAATTGACTTGGAGCTATTTACAATCCAACCAAACAACCAGCACGTCTATTAGTATTGGTCAGCTCATGCAAAGTGAATTTATCTTTGGATTTGAATCATTTCAGAGACACGAAGAGTTAAAACTATCCAGTATTTCAAAAGATCACATAAAAAATG
Source organism: Scomberomorus guttatus (assembly GCA_038419695.1). Classification (NCBI taxonomy): domain Eukaryota; kingdom Metazoa; phylum Chordata; class Actinopteri; order Scombriformes; family Scombridae; genus Scomberomorus; species Scomberomorus guttatus. Next base: position 14,436,233 of record CM076468.1, on the reverse strand, counting down.
GAGAAAATATACTTTTGTGTAGCTGAAATACTGTTATGTTTTTATTTTTTGCAAAAATCAAGTGATTTGCAACAGATGGATCTCTGGTCAGGACTCAACAACGTGTCAAGCGACTTTTTCAAGAGAGGTGAATCACATACACGTCAGGACATCAGCTGCAGATGAAGGCCTACCTTGAAGTCAGGCGCACGGTGTCTCCTGCTGCCGCCGGCGCGGTGGACGCTGCAGGTGCAGTTCGGTTTACAGCCACACTCCACCATACAAATCTGCTCTCCAGCACACTTGGAGACATACTTGGACAGACTTTTGGGCGACTTCGGTGAAAACATGTCCGAGCTGCTCTGATGCCGCTTGGCTTATCTTCACCTAGTATCAAAGTCGGAGGGCAAAAGTCCGCAGTGGGCGAGCGCTGCGTCCTGTTCCTGGAGATAAGGAGCGCAGCGCTGCGCCGGGGCGCACTCCGGCTAAACGTCCTTTTTTTTTTCACGTTCAGCTCTCATGCTGGGGGCTTTCGATCAGAGGGGATTCATGGGCGACCGGGGGGGGGGGGGGGGGGGGGGCAAAGCCTGCAATCACATGACTTCTGCATGTTGGAGAAAGTGAAGAGAAGACACAATCGCGTCTGAAAAACATTGTATCATTGTATTAAGCTGCAGTTTCTTATGGGTCACAATAGTTATATCAGAGAAAGTAGGTGTGAGAAAATGAACAATAGTGTGTGTAGAAAAATAAGTTTTATTCAAGTCCAAATAAATTCAAATACAAGAACAATCCATAAAGGCAAAACAACCCTCCACTCCTCCCTTCAGATGACTTTTATGCTATTATTGGGACTCAAGATATAAGCCCGTTTTCTATTTTTTTTATTAAGTACTTTAATCATCCAAATACCAACTGAGCCTAATTGCTCCCCTATTACAAATTACTTCAATGCTTTTTGATGAGACTTTTTGCCTGGTAAATTACAAGTTTCAATACTCTGAATTGCACAAACTGACTCTAGAGTTTCAATTCACGAAAAGAAAAACATTTTATTGACTGCAATCAATAAAGCCTCCAATGATGCAAAAACAGTCAGTGTGTGTGTGTGTGTGTGTGTGTGTGTGTGGAGGTGAAATGGGAGGGAAGGGGGCATCAAAACAAACCAACTGGGCTTTAAAAAAAAAAAAAAAAAAAGAGCGAAAGGAATGTAGGAAACGTTAGAAGAACAAAAAGGAAAAGAAAAATCTTAATTTTTATTCTGTGAACTCGTGAATATAAAAGATGGCACACTGCAAAAAAAATCCATCTTTGGTCATTTTATCTACTGTGTTTTTCTTAATAAGAGTGAAAAAAACCTGCCAGTTGGATGAGATGACCGATGCTTCCACTCGTCTCTAAATTATTTCCCTGATATCAGAGAAATCGGGTGATTGATTAGTCTAATAATTTCCAAATAATGACACTGCATAGGAAGCTAGAAGGCACTCTGAGGGCTTAAAATTTCACCAACATACTATTATTATTCCTATTTCTTACAGTTAAAACATTCAGTTATGATTTAGAACAAAGTATAACTTTACTTTCATGGCTGTGGCTGAAAAATGTTCATCTAATAACATAAATCCCACATCACCAATGATGTTTTATTAGATTAAAAATCTTATAAATCTGCTGTTTTTTTCTAAGCTCCTGTTGGCAGACAAACAGGAAACAATCTCCTTGGCTGGAGAAACAAGTGGAGTCATCTCATCTCGACTTGGCACAATTTCCCACTATTTTTTTTTTTTTAGGAATAATTTTTAGGATCACACGTGAGACGAAATGTTCAAACGGACGTTTTTTGCAGTGTAGATCTGTACAACAGGGCAACACGTTTGTGGGGGGGGGGGGGGGGGGGGGGCAGCTGATTTCCTTCAGTCGAAACTCTTCAGCGCTGACGATCCCAGCGCCAGATTGAAGCGTCATCGCACACAGCTATCAAAATGCTGCTGTCACGGCTGAAGCTGGTTTGCCGGATGGCTGACGTGCATTTGGGGAGGGTCAGCGTGGTGCACCTGAGGAGGGGGGAGGGGAGACTGTTAGCTGGGTTTAAACAACGTATACATGCTGAGTGCAATCAATCAAATACAGCAGGTAATCCACACTGAGCCTCACACAACAAAGTCCTACAAGTTGTCGTCATATAACAAACGTTTGTCAAAATGTTGTTAAGGAAATAAAAGAAGAACTGGGAGAAGAAATGTCTCATTGTGGTGAGAAAAAAAAAGTCTCAGTATGTCAAACTAAGGGAAACTGCATTCACACGGAGCGTCGCTAATGCTCACAGACAGTTTACAGGATATTTGCTTCACAAAACAACAAAAAAAGCCTCACAAATTACCGTGGAGTTGAAGATCAACACCTCTTACAATCTCAATAAAAACGTTATTTTAGTATTAAGTGTTTCTATTATTTTGTCTACACTCTTTACACTGAAAATTGCTTTTAACCCAAGTGAAACACGGGGCTTTCATTCTCACCAGTGATTCTGGATCCGATTCGGGATCTCTGCCAAAGTAAACTGTATTACTTTGGCAGAGTTGAGGACACTGATATCACACCCATAGCTGGCCAGGTCACTAATGTGTTGTGTAATGTAATACCTGTTTCACAACACACCAGTCTGGTATGAAACATCTCATTCATATCTCTAGATTTAGCTGAGTCATCAGTAGTGCCCTGGCTGTCGATGTGGAGTTAAAAGCGAGACTTATCTGTTATTAGAGAGGCTCTCTTTCCTCCGACGTTGTTAACTTACTTTGCTTTGTGTGGGTCTTCCACTTCAAGGTCCCAAACATAAAGCTTCCCCACCTGGTTTCCCAGAGCCAGCATCTGTGAAGGAGCATCACAGACGGTAAAATATTACCAACAGGAACGAGATGTAACGCACACTTTGTCTAAGTTTGTGTTGAGACTTTAATGTCAGACTTACAATTGAAAACACACAATTTTGATGCAACAAAAGCTTTAAGGTATCAAATAAAACTAGAGACCAGATATGACTATTTTGATTTTTGTCTATTATGTGTGTAAAAAAAAAGGGAACAAACTATTAACTGTGACTGTATAAAATGACCATACATGCAGCTACAAATGGAAAATAAGCTATTTCACCTTCTGCCAGAAGTCCATGGAGAAGCGCATGTACCAAATGTCACACTGGCTGTAATCAAAGCGTCCAAGAATCGTCACGTTTGACTCGTTCGGTTTAATGTGATCGATGTCGTCCTCCATCTTTCCTGGTTTCCAACACACAATGGCATTTTCACAGGACTACAAGGAGACAGCCAGGGAAAGGACACAATAAAGATGAGTCAAAAACATGCAAGAATTTAGCTTATTAAACTACCTTACAGACATTTTTTGACATTTTGCTATTTTATCAGACAAATTATGTGTAATTTAGGGGGAAATCTTTATATTCTGTGTCTTTACTATCATCTTTACACTCGCTAATAACTTGCCTTGGAAAGGATAAGGTCCCCGAGCCACCGCACACAGTCCACATAGTTTCTATGGATGTCTCGTGTTGAGAAGTCAGGGAAGTGAATTTTCTGTGAGACGAAAGGCCTAAAGAAACACGTCGCATCAAAAAAAGTTTTACACGGGTTAACATGTGACATGAAAAATCCTACTTCTGTGTGTGATTTTACCTGTTGGTCTTGGAGGGGTTGTACTCGTAAGATCCACGGATGGCTTTCTGCATTCTCTCTGAATTAATCCTCCAAAGTTTTAGGGAGTGGTCCATCCCACATGACATAATTTTTTCACCCAAGAGATCAAAATCCTGCAGTTGGATGAAAAGAAAACAAAAAAAAAAAACGTTAACACATTAAATGCCATCTACTTTTTCTGTGTTGGTGGATTATTCTTCAGATGCCAGCTGTGATTAGATGTTACTCACAGCACTCAGGACTTCATCTCGATGACCTTCAACGCCTCCAAATATGGCCACTAATGTGTCTGTCTGTATGTTCCATAGACGAAGGGCATGATCTGAGGAAACAGTCGGACAATATCACTGCCAGATAGTTTACACATTTCTGTATTGATGTGATCAATAAAGCTTATGAGACACCAGAGATACAGAGTAAAATGGACTGTTTGTTCCTCAGCAGAATTTTACTTTGAACAAAAACTGGAGAGATATTTATTTTCCTCTTTACACCTTAATTAATTGAGGACTTGCAGCTGTTGGTGGTGACAGTGAGGCAGCAGTAGCACAGCTGAAGTTTCACCTCCTCTGCACTGATCCAACAGCAATAATCATGATCCCACGGCCGCACTGATACGTTTTCTTCGTCCACCCAAGTGTCTTAGCACCGGTGTAAACCGGAAGCAGATTGTTTACTCTGTGGTTGGTTGGTTAGGTACAGAAAATACTACAGAGGAAGAACAGCTAGCATAGACAACAAGGTCAGCAAGACCTGTAATTTGTTATCCATGTTGAAAATAACCACTGGTCGTCAATGATGTCATTTGTTTTCTTCCCAAAAAGAGTCACGTGATAGGGGTGTGACGAATTAGGGAAGGACACGTCGTGACTGATTAGACCCAATCAGGAAGCAAACATGAGTGTTTCCAACATCGCGTTCAAAAGTCTCCGACCGTCCAGACTGAAATGCAAGTTTTTAAACTAAAAACGGGGAGAGCAGCGTTTTCAAAGGTCTCCGTTTTAGGAGCTTGAAAACGCCAGCGTAGTGTGGACGCTTGGTGTAAACGTAGCAAAAGTTATGTTTTAAAACAAAAACGTATCCGTGTGGATGTAGCCTCAGAAAACATGAAATGTGCCTGGTCAACATTCACTCGATTAAATTAAATATTAAACTTTGCTGCTGTTCACATGATCCTTAAACAAACCATGCTGTCTGGTTAAGGAACCACCTGACAATCACGCTGTAAAACACAAAAATAACACACCCTGAACCATCCGTACTATCCTTTAGCAGTCTGACAACATCTTTACTGACTAGATCGTGCTCCTAAATTGAAATCCTGATACTGTAACCAGCAAACCACACAGGAGAGAATTTTTATTGTCAAGATGAGATCAATAAAGCCATCAAAGTTGAAGTTAGTACATAAAAATACTCAGCTGTAGACTGTTTAAAAATGATCTGTTTTAATAAAATAGACGTTATGGAACACAATAACAACAATGAAAGCATTAAGATCACTTCTGTTCTGACTAACTGTTTCATCACGGTCTCAGATTGAATCCATCCATACAAATGCAGAAGCAGTATTTGGTCAGCTGACTATCAAATGCTTCGAAACAGTGAACCATTTTTACAAACTGCTTCAAAAAGCTTAATTCCCCCCATCACTACTAGAAAGGCGCTGTATAGATGTTTTTCATTACTGAAGTTTTTGTTTTTTTTTTACCTTTGCTGACAGACAGGAGGAGATTTGGATCCCTCGGGTGAAACTTCAGCTCATTGATGGCGTTCCCGTGACCCACATAATGCTGGATTTAAAAAAAAAGTTTTACTTGTAGACATAAGATTTATTCTTTCTGAGCAGTGAACTGTGCAGTACAATCAGTTTTCCATTAATAACTTGTTTTAGATACAAATGAAGTTTATTTAATGTTTCTGATGTTTAAATCAGATTTATACTGTGTAAGTGTGTTCAGGAAGAGGAAGTGTGTGCTGGTAAGAAAACTGGCGAATTTAACCAGGAACACACAATTCAGAGTTCCTACAAACTGATACAGTCCGCTGACTCTGCAGACATGTTTTATTTTCAGCTGACAGAAGATCAAGTGTACCTTGATGCACTGCATTGTGATGTGATTGATCACGCGAATGATGCCTCGGGACCCGGCTACAGCCAGCAGCGGGTGACTGGTGTTGGTGTCGTAAGTCCAGGCGCACGTGTAGAAATTCTCATCTGCCTTTGCGCAGCTTGAGTCAAGGAAAACACTGAAAGTTTCCTAGAGATCTATTCCTAAACCTTTTTCAGGAGGTTTATTCATTCTTTCTTTTTGTACTGTGACAAATTATGTTTTTTCCTCACCCGGCACCAATGCACCGCATAGTTTTTATTTTGTTTTTATAATTTCCAGAAGATGAAGACACAAACCACATTTCTGTGCAAAGACCACAAGTATGGCCTTATCTTAATCCAGACACTGTTTGAATTCTAAGCTGACAAGGAATTAAATATATCTATTTTAGTTTTCTGTAAATAAGGTTATATGATAGCTATTTAAAAACAAGAGCAACTGTGTCCTGATAGGAACAATGACAAAGAGGAAGTAGTCAGTTAGGTGAAAGGATACATCTGCGTCGACGTAAGACTGCAAGAGTCTTATTTCTCCCTGAGAGTGACATTCATACAGAGTTACCTGGCGAAGAAAAGACAGTATGAGTTAGATATGTACTGACATCAACAAATGACAAAAGAAGTTTTTTACATAAAGAAGTTGATGTGTACACCTGTGTGTATATATAAGCTAAAATACATTAATAGAGATAAAAACCTTCCCAAAAAGGTGGCTCATCATCACTTACCCTGTTACTCCCAACTGTGGCGAACACCAGTGGGTCTCCCTCCTTGCTGTGCCAGTTAAACTGGACTCCAAACAGCGGCTGGCCGTGGTCCTCCTGCAGAAATCATTATGTGAGTATCAAGGAAACTCAAGAGGGTGAAATGAAGTCACCGGATGTGTGGTGGTCATTTGGTGGGTAATCAGACTGTACAGGATGTTGTGTGTACTCACCCTCAGACTGTTGACACATTTGAAAGAGTATCTGCACTTCTTGGACTTCCACTTGCCCTTGCCCCAGCTTTTCCTGCCCGGGGCGTTGGCAGTGTTGGTGGGTGTGTCTGGGCGCTCTGCGTTGGTCCCACTCTCAACACTGACAGCATCATCCTACAAATGCAAAAAGATACAGGTGATGTATCTTCTTTAAAGTTTATCTTGCAGAAATGACTCTCAGTTACAAGTTACTAACCACATCATTTCAATCAGTCAACTTTGTGACTCCAAACGTCTTGGCTGCAACGTCATATTGCAAATCAGATTAATTGCCAACTATTAACTTAATCGCCAAATATTTTGATAAGAGATTAGTCGTTTGGAGTCATTCTTTAAGAAAAAAACAACCAAATTCTCTGATTCCAGCTCAAATATGAATATTTCCTGTAGTAGTTTAGTCTTTTATAATAGTAAACTAAATTATCATTGAGTTGTGGACTGTTCATCAGGACAAAAGATGACATTTGAGGACATCATCCTGGGCTTAAGGATATGTCGAACAACATTTTTTCACTATTTTCTAGACCAAGAATTAATAGAGAAAATGATTGACAGATTGAAACTGAAAACAATTGTTAGTTGCAGCCCTATAGTAATTACCTGCTTTTCACATTTGTATCATTGTGAAAAAGATTCACTATCACCCTAATAATATGTATAATAATCTGCATTACGTCCATCTATTTCTGTCACAGTCATACTGTAAATTGGATGATTATTTTATCTATTAGCTGCAATTGTTTTACCAAAAAGATTTTGTTGCACCATGCACATTAGTCACTAACCTTTAATAACTTTGGTCTTGCACAAAGGGTTTAACTATAAGCACTTTGTTTGTAAGTTAGTTTATATTTGCTGATAAAAGGTAAATAATATCAGAGAGCAAAATGACTAATACTATTATTTGCTTTTAGTTTTGGTTGTAACAGTTATTGACTAGTTTTTTAACTCTCAAGTTTACGCCTCTTTAGTTAAACAGCCAACTTAAGTCACATTCAATTAATCTTTTACCTGTTTAACTTCTATTAGCTGCTACAGCTAACGCTACCGTTACTTTACACGGAAATGCTTGAAGTCTGAGCATATTAAAAACGTCACCAAAGTATGCGCAGTAGCGATAGCCAGTGATTATGACACTTTCTCTGTATACTAATAAACAAGTTTACATTGGAGCTACATTTGACCAGCTGTTTCCAGGTGGACAAAGCTGCTAGCTAACCGCTTTAGCCGGTCGGCTACTTTGGCACGAAGCTAACCCGCCATTAGCTAATTATGGGACTTTTGTCGCGGATGAAACAACACGGTTAAACTGCTTACATTCTCGTCTCCTGATAAATCGGGGTTACTGTTCTCGTCACTGCTTAGTTTTTGTTTTTTCGCCGGTATTTCTTTTCCCGCTTGAGAGGGGGACTCGGACATGTTCTTATTTTCCCTCATGTTGGCTCAGACTCCGCCTCTTCCGCTCCGCCGCCGCAAGTGCTGCCGGGATTGGTAGTTTGATTCCACTGTAGTTCAAAACAATGTGTTTTGTATTAAGAGGGAAACACATGCCAAATATTTACAGGTTACAGCTTCCGAAATGCGTAAAGCTGCTTTTCCTCCGTTACATATAATTTTACTCTGACCTCTAGAAACTTGTAACAGCATTTTTCATCAGTTTTAACTGATTGAAAAACGAAATAATCCAAAGGACTCAATAAAAACTGAACACACAGATATAACGTGACTTACACTCCCCGACGATATCATCATATATGATGTGCATCGACAATAAATAAATCTGTATAGAATTTTTTTTTAAAAAAGACGCTCCCCATAAATTTTCTTCAGTATCCAAGTAATCCATTGATATCTGTAGATCCATGGCAACGCTATACATCCCCCTAAAGCATTATGGGGGTAATGCACTGAGAGCATGATTATCCTTCAAATCAGCGATGTGTCAGTATGTCTGTTGTGAAATAGAGCTATGGGCTGGTGTTTGGTACCGACTGGTATCTCTCACAATAACTTGACACCAACGAGCAGCCAATAGCAGATAAACTGTTCAGTAGTAGCCTGCTTTCACCAGCAGATGGCAGCGTTATTCTATTGGTGTGATTGACTGACCTGCTGCATGTAAACTCGCTCTGCTTCCTTGTGTACATGTAGTCAGAGATGTACCTGCACAGGTGACTCAACAGTCAACAAGTCTCAACAGTATGTCTGTATGAAGACTCTGTACATATGAAATAAATGAGGTGGACAATAAAAGTAATGTGTTTATTTTCTATGATAAAGAATGAATTCTTCAATAACTAACAGTCACCGATGTTAAATCTTTGGTTTGAAATCAAACAGCATTGAACTGTAGGAAGTAACTACAACACCTGAAAGCACCACAGAAAAGCTATAACAGAGCAGTCTTATAAGTGTTATATTATCAGCACTACTAAATGTTTTGCATTTTTGCTTAAAAAAAAAACCTGAAACAACTTATGCAATGATGAAACAATGATGCTGGTTGAAACACTGACAGTGGATATGAACAGGAACTATATGCTCAGCCTGCTGTAGTTTAGTGTAGTCCATTTGTGTATTCCACCATCCTCCATAGAACAAAATAATCCCAACAGGTTAACGAACTTTGTACATATCACGGTCCCTTTTTAAAACTTCATCCTCCTCTCCTTCATGGTGGCACTTTGTCTTTATCGTGTTTCTGTCCCGCTCAACACACAGCAAAGTCAGTTTGGATAGTCTGGCCGTTAGCCGCTGTCAGGCTAGTAGTGCTAGCAGTAACGTTAGCTTGATGATCCGCTTTTCTTACTCTCCCGCTCGTTGCGCTTCAATGCGCCCGATTTGTACTTTACCTCCTACCTAGATTAAAAAACACACACATCACCTTGATCGTTAACTTGACAGTGTGCGACAACATGACGCATTCACGGACACACAGGCTGCTAGCTTTTAAAACTCCCGGCAGCCAAATAGAGTGGCAGGGGCCCGATTGAGGGGGTACTAAGGGGGTGGAATCAACGACAATACAAACATACAAGACGAGAACCCCTCGGCAGTGGTGGGGGCTCATCTCTGATCTGCACAAGACACGACGTGGTCTGAGTCTGACTTTTTATTATTTGCCACTATCAAGACACACAAACAAACTTTATTCAAAATATTCAACTAAAACAACAAAGTGCAGTTAGCAGTTGACAGCTAGCTAGTTGTTATATCTAAAGATGATATTTCCTCTTCTGTTCTTGCTGATTAATGCTGTCACCTCTTCTTTAGAGTAATTGTCATGTTTAATCTTTATTTAAGTAAATGAAACAGAACAAGCACACAGAGCCTCATAGATGCAAAACAAACATTACTGCATATCAAAAATAGTATGACCCATCCCCTATATTTCACTGAACACTAAATTCTTTTGATCAGCCCAGTTTCTTTAAAATATCTTTAAAATCTAATTAATTACATTTATATACTTTTAATACTTTGAAACTAGTAAAGTAGTAGTAGTAGTAGTAGTAGTAGTAGTAGTAGTAGTAGTAGCAGTAAAGGAAATTCAGATGCTATATTACAAATCCTGTAAATTGACGGTTATAGTGCTGAGTGATTCTGCAGTAATCTAAATATATCATAGTAATATGAAGGCATTTAAAACTTAAATACAAAGACATGATTTTTAGAAGTCTTTCTAAACAAAACTCGGCTGGAGATGATTCAGATGGACCAAAATCCAGACTCAGACTCAGGTCCAGGAGGAGGGTGGAGGAGGTGGTTGAGTGGAGGAGTCTCGGTGTGTCTGCAGAGACTGTGTAGAAGGACAGAGCAGCAGCAGAGCAGTCCAGATACACTGATGATACTCTGTCAGATCCAGAGGAACACACAGGGATGATGCTGGACTTGACTTTGTGTCTGACAGTGGAGCTGTTCTCAGATCAGTTCAGACTGCAGCACTGAGAGTCATCTCCACTTCTTCTGATTCCTCTGTCAGTCACTGCTGGATGAAGCTCTCCTCTCCACTCTACCTCCCAGTAACATGACCCAGTCAGAGCCGCTCTACACACAAGCTGCTGCTGCTGCTGCTGCTTCAACCTCTCTGGATCATCAGGATACAGCTGATCCTCTCTCAACACGCACTCCTGGATGTTCACTCACTCATACAGAGATCACCAGCTGATGAGAGAAGAAGAAACAACAGAGGTCATAAATCAGTGTTTAGTGAGACTCACTTCATCAGCTGTCAGTCAGTGATGCAGCACATCCAGTATAAAGAGCAGCAGGGACTTCAGTCCTGTTCAGACCAGAAGTGGAAACAATTTTTTCCTCCAATATTTGGAGGAAACAAAATAAGTGATGGACAGATATAAAGATGTGATTCCTGGACTTCAGCAGAGGTTCTGGTCTGTATAAAGACCACATGGTTACTAAACGTAATGATGGTTCTGTGAAATCAGAGCCAGTGATTTGCAGGCTTCAGTCAGACTGATCTTAGAGCTCTGACAAAGATGAACTGATCAATTCTTTAGTGTTGAAATGAGAGAACAAACACTTTCAGATCAGATTTGATGGTACGACAGTTGGATGAATGAGGACCACTGTCTCTATACATCTTGTAAGGCCGTCAGCTGGAATCCGGCTTTATTTCCCGCAGACATGAACACAACAACAACAACAGTCGTCTTCACATCGACTCAAACGCGTGATCGCGACCAGCTTGTGGCTGATCTGATTGGCTGACTGTTCTCTCTCTCTCTGTCGTTCTGTCCAATCCTGAAGCCTGAAGTCACCATTCTCCTCTCACAGCTTCACTGAGGAAAGCAGCCACTGAGAAGGTCGGAGGTTCACCAGGAAATACTGGATCTTTGCTTTGATACCAACTGTGTTTAATACAAAACTGCTGAAACCAGCACGGACTGACTCCAACTCTACTGACCTCAGAGTCTCCAGTCTACAGTGTGGACTCTCCTTAAGATCAGACAGCAGCTTCATGTCTGAATCCTTCAGGTAGTTGTGACTCAGATCCAGCTCTCTCAGATGGGAGGGGTTGGACTTCAGAGCTGAGACCAGAGAAGCACAGCTGATCTCTGACAAACTGCAACTCCACAAACTGAATAAAGAAGAAATCATGTAGCGTTAGAAACAGATTATTCTGCTTGAAATCATTCAATGTTTCATAATCTGTTCAGAGCTGAAGAAGGTTTAGAAAGTAGAAGTTTAGAAAATGGAAACTCCAAACACCTGAACCCAACAGGATGCAGGTTAAAAACTGTCAAATACAAACAGTGAAAAAGAGCTCTCATTAATATTAATGACAACATGCTGCTACTTCAATAAACACACAGTGACTTAACAGTGAATTAGCCAGTGCAGCTTTTTCTTGTTATATTAAGGTTTTAAATCTGCAGCTCTGACACAGTCAATAGACTAAACCACTGAAGAAGAAAAGAGATGTTAATAGTAAGATACTCAGTGTGGATCAACATAACATCATCCTTATGTCTGCAGTTTAGTGTCACCACAACTTTCACATCATATTAATCTCAGCACAGAAGTAAGAAATGGTGTCTGACCTCAGAGTCTCCAGTCTACAGTGTGGACTCTCCAGAAAATCACACAGCTGCTTCAATCCTGAATCCTTCAGGTTGTTTCCACTCAGATCCAGCTCTCTCAGATGGGAGGGGTTGGACTTCAGAGCTGAGACCAGAGAAGCACAGCTGATCTCTGACAAACTGCATCTGTTCAATCTGAATAAAGAAGAAATCATGTAGCGTTAGAAACAGATTACATGGGTGCAAGAGCTCCGTCTACAGACGGATTTCCGTCAAAAGTGAATTATTTGTTCCGTCATAGTCCGTTTATTTTTACCACTAACACAAAAAAGATTTTACTCTGCCACCGCATTTCTGCTTTTCGCTTTGTATACGATTAAACAGCGAGGGAAAGAGACGATCGTTGTTCCAGCTTCCCGCGGTTGTTTCTGCATCGATTTATACGTCTATTTTCTCCAAAATAATCAAAGGTATGGCAGTTTTATTTAATGTGCACTTATTTCTCTGTAGGGATGGGTACCGAAACCCGGTATTAAACGGGCCCCGGGGATAAATGATTAAAGACTGTAGTATTGATAAGCTCCGATGTTACCGGTTCTTTTATCACAACTTTTTAACGTAGCAAACACGGAGCAAAGTCAGTGAACAGCAGAGCACATGTGAAGTGAAGATTAGTCGAGTTGACGACAACTACGCTCGTTACTTGGTAAGTGCAATAACACCTTGGCCAGTAAAAAGCCAATACTCTATCAATACACCTGTTCAACAAGCAGAAACATGTAGAAAAGCCATATTTTCAACTGCTCTGTCCGCAGTCTCTCATCCACCGCTGCTATGTTTTACACAACCACAGCGCGCTAGCTCGGCTAATAGCCAATTGTTAGGAACAAGCTCCAACAAAAGCTGTCTGTATGTAGTCTAACTTAACTGTTTAGCTTAGTTTGCCACCAATCTTCAAATTTGGCACATTGTTGTAAACTGAGCTGCTGGCTGAGACAAAGCAGCCTCTCCTCTCTACCAGCGGTACCTGCAGCAGTCAATCACATCAGCAGCAGAGGGAGGAGGAGGAGGACAGGAGGAAGGACTGATACTGACTAATGTCTGTGTTCTTCTTTCTTTCTGAACTTCACTCACTATTTTGATGTCAGGAATATTATTTCTTTTATTGACATTTTAGATTTGTTTCCAGAGATATTATTGAGTTTATATAGTGACTTTGCTGTTGTAAACATTACTGTTGCTGCTCTAGAAACAATGTTTAGTTTTATTTATAATAGAAATAAATTATAATCCTGTTCTGAATTTATTCTTTTTTTAGAGGAATATTTTTTTAAAGTAATTATTTATTAATGAAAAAGAAGTGATAAGAGTATGGATAAAGAACCAAAGCGATAAGGAGTATCAATAAGACTAGTGATTGTCAGTGTGCAGTTGGAATAAGAGACAGTGTGCAGTCACATATGTTCATATGAAAGTCACAAGAATTTGAACTTTTTTCTTTTACTGACTGATGTAGATTCTGGTTGCCTTTAAAGTTGATAAAGATAATAAGTACAGATATTTGATATTTTTATTCTAAAATACCTTTTGAGGGTCATATATTTTGATACATTTCATACATAAATTGGTGCCTTTGCCAGGGATAAAAATCATGTCCAGAATGCACCAAATTGCCCCATTTTAAAAACATTTTGCAGGGGGGCATGCCTCCAGACCCCCCTAGGTGACTTCAGGCCTCGGCGCTCGTCTTTGTGCTGCTTCACCGCACAACCTGGACACCAGTAGAAAAAAGTTCAGTCAACAAGGTTTTTTTCTCACCATCCATGAGATTATTCTGCTTGAAATCATTCAATGTTTCATAATCTGTTCAGAGCTGAAGAAGGTTTAGAAAGTAGAAGTTTAGAAAATGGAAACTCCAAACACCTGAACCCAACAGGATGCAGGTTAAAAACTGTCAAATACAAACAGTGAAAAAGAGCTCTCATTAATATTAATGACAACATGCTGCTACTTCAATAAACACACAGTGACTTAACAGTGAATTAGCCAGTGCAGCTTTTTTCATCTTATATTAAATATGAAGACCAAAAAGATGCTCAGTGTGGATCAGTGTAGGAACCTCTACATTTATGAATAAATCTCCTGATAGGAGCACCACCTCCCAGGTTATTTTTCAACTGTGCTGGGAGGAAACACAGAAACACTTTTTGTCAGTCTCACGTCTGAAGTAGTGTGTTACGATGCAGGGATCTAATTCTCTGCGTTAAACTGAAGCCACAGACAACGACATGCTGATAAATGCATATTTATTGAACTAAAATGATGAACAAGTGAATAAATGACGTATCGATGCAAACAGATAAATGAATAATCAGAATGAGTGTAATATGAAATAGTGTATTATGTTTTCTAAATGGCGTATTAGGAGTTATGAATGGAGGATTTTGAAATGTGAATGATGGCGTAATGAGCGGAGAATTAGTTGAGGCTGACGTAATTTAACTAACCAACTTCTCTAAAATGAACTGGACAGTTCAAACGACACCAACTCTTAATCATAGAAGTAGGTGGAGGCAGGAGAAGTGTTGTTTAGCCTACTTTGCGTAGCGTTGACCTCACATGACTCAGCTGGTGACTCAGCTGATCATGTGATACGAAAGAAAAGAAGTACGGAGAAGGTAAGATGGCGGAAGTCTTTAGGGACGCGACGTGCGTCTCCTTGGAGATACAAAAGGAAGAGAACATTGGGCGGAGGCCGACACGCTGTTTTATTCTGGCCTGTGGTCGGGGCGTGTTTTTGGGTGGAGACGGATATTCTCCCGCTCAAAACAGAAAATCCTTCGTCTGAGAGAACACACATGATCTCTCTGAGTTGATTACAAGAGATTAAATTTAAATGAAATCTGACAGGTTTCACTGTGGTCATTCACATTTAAACATGAACTGCAGAGTTCAATACGTTACTCCAACGTTCAGAGACACACATCTATAATGCAATCACTATCAATACCTGAGTTGAATCCTCTGATTAGGTTATACAATAAAACTAAAATGCAGTCTTTGTTGACTATACTTCTAATAACATGTTCTGATACAAAAGTTAACGATCATCAGTACAGCTTAATTAAAACAGCTATAATTATTTAACAAACTTCTAATATTAACTAAGTTCTACTTTATAACTACTAATGTTGATTCTTTCACTTATCAAAGTCATTCTTCATACACATCAAATTTCTACTAAATTATAGAGTTTAATAGCAACTTAGTGGATGACATCATCAGAAAACATTACACGGTATTGGCAGAGACTCTTCTTCAGTGTTCAAAGCTATATACAATTTGACCACTGGGTGACAGTGTTACATGTACTGTGTGCTAATTTAATCTAAATATTTGTATCTCAACTATACTTTATCACAGAGAATTCAGAGTTAGATCATTTTGACCGGCATTATTTTGTGACTAATAATATATAAGTTACAAGATGGTTATATCCTTAATAAACATTGAATCAGACTTCTGGCTTTAAGGAACACAGAAACTCAAGCCAAGCCTTCCCTTAATGTACGACGTGTCTGGAATATCCTCATCTGAAGTCACACCAGAGTGAAACACAAGAGGGTGGAGGATACGTGTGTGTGTGTGTGTGGGGGGGGGGGGGGGGGGGGGGGGGGTGCATAGCTAGAAGGACAGAAAGAGAATTTGATTGGCTCAACTCATCAAAACAAACTGATGAGGTTAAATGGTGGTAAATCAGTCTCGTTTTTTTTTATTGAAAAGTCCTTTAATTCAGTGTTTTCTGAAACTTGAATTGATAAAGAATGCAGCAGTTTTTTGTTAGTGTCATAAATGTCTCTTTCCCTGACATAGTTGGGGAGTCTCTGGAGGTAGACTGGGAGGAGATTGTCCTGTGAAGAGTCAAAACTGACACTTTAATGTGGAGAAAGGACTCTCAGTTTACCTTTGAAGGCATTTCCAAACCAAAGCTGAATATACATCCATATTCTTGAGGAGGGAGGTTATCGTTGACTGAGCCCAGACCTCGTTTGGACTTTCACAGAAATGAGCAGAAAACAAAGGGGGGGTGCTGGGTCCCCTACGTCAGTATAAAGTCTATGTGCTCACAGATGTTTTAATGTTATCGAAACTGATTTAAAACAAAGATCTGAATGTTTGAAACTATGTTTTTAAATTGTTAACTATGGTTTCAAATGAAATAATTAAATAGTATTTAAATGTTTGAAAACAACATTTAAATGTCTAAATCTGAAAGAGATTTGACCTCATAAAAATCATCCTTATGTCTGCAGTTTAGTGTCACCACAACTTTCACATCATATTAATCTCAGCACACAAGTAAGAAATGGTGTCTGACCTCAGAGTCTTCAGTCTACAGTATGGACTCTCCAGAAAATCACACAGCTGCTTCATGTCTGAATTCTTCAGGTTGTTTCCACTCAGATCCAGCTCTCTCAGATGGGAGGGGTTGGACTTCAGAGCTGAGACCAGAGAAGCACAGCTGATCTCTGACAAACTGCACCAACTCAATCTGAATAAAGAAGAAATCATGTAGCGTTAGAAACAGATTATTCTGCTTGAAATCATTCAATGTTTCATAATCTGTTCAGAGCTGAAGAAGGTTTAGAAAGTAGAAGTTTAGAAAATGGAAACTCCAAACACCTGAACCCAACAGGATGCAGGTTAAAAACTGTCAAATACAAACAGTGAAAAAGAGCTCTCATTAATATTAATGACAACATGCTGCTACTTCAATAAACACACAGTGACTTAACAGTGAATTAGCCAGTGCAGCTTTTTCTTGTGATATTAAGGTTTTAAATCTGCAGCTCTGACACAGTCAATAGATTAAACCACTGAAGAAGAAAATAGACATTAATAGTAAGATACTCAGTGTGGATCAACATAACATCATCCTTATGTCTGCAGTTTAGTGTCACCACAACTTTCACATCATATTAATCTCAGCACAGAAGTAAGAAATGGTGTCTGACCTCAGAGTCTCCAGTCTACAGTGTGGACTCTCCAGAAAATCACACAGCTGCTTCAATCCTGAATCCTGCAGGTTGTAGTTGTGACTCAGAACCAGCTCTCTCAGATGGGAGGGGTTGGACTTCAGAGCTGAGACCAGAGAAGCACAGCTGATCTCTGACAACCTGCATCTGTTTAATCTGAATAAAGAAGAAATCATGTAGCGTTAGAAACAGATTACATGGGTGCAAGAGCTCCGTCTACAGACGGATTTCCGTCAAAAGTGAATTATTTGTTCCGTCATAGTCCGTTTATTTTTACCACTAACACAAAAAAGATTTTACTCTGCCACCGCATTTCTGCTTTTCGCTTTGTATACGATTAAACAGCGAGGGAAAGAGACGATCGTTGTTCCAGCTTCCCGCGGTTGTTTCTGCATCGATTTATACGTCTATTTTCTCCAAAATAATCAAAGGTATGGCAGTTTTATTTAATGTGCACTTATTTCTCTGTAGGGATGGGTACCGAAACCCGGTATTAAACGGGCCCCGGGGATAAATGATTAAAGACTGTAGTATTGATAAGCTCCGATGTTACCGGTTCTTTTATCACAACTTTTTAACGTAGCAAACACGGAGCAAAGTCAGTGAACAGCAGAGCACATGTGAAGTGAAGATTAGTCGAGTTGACGACAACTACGCTCGTTACTTGGTAAGTGCAATAACACCTTGGCCAGTAAAAAGCCAATACTCTATCAATACACCTGTTCAACAAGCAGAAACATGTAGAAAAGCCATATTTTCAACTGCTCTGTCCGCAGTCTCTCATCCACCGCTGCTATGTTTTACACAACCACAGCGCGCTAGCTCGGCTAATAGCCAATTGTTAGGAACAAGCTCCAACAAAAGCTGTCTGTATGTAGTCTAACTGTTTAGCTTAGTTTGCCACCAATCTTCAAATTTGGCACATTGTTGTAAACTGAGCTGCTGGCTGAGACAAAGCAGCCTCTCCTCTCTACCAGCGGTACCTGCAGCAGTCAATCACATCAGCAGCAGAGGGAGGAGGAGGAGGACAGGAGGAAGGACTGATACTGACTGATGTCTGTGTTCTTAAATAAATAATAAATTGGTGCCTTTGCCAGGGATAAAAATCATGGCCAGAATGCACCAAATTGCCCCATTTTAAAAACATTTTGCAGGGGGGCATGCCTCCAGACCCCCCTAGGTGACTTCAGGCCTCGGCGCTCGTCTTTGTGCTGCTTCACCGCACAACCTGGACACCAGTAGAAAAAAGTTCAGTCAAAAATGTTTTTTAATGTGTCTCAAGGATAAAACATGAGACGCTACTTTTGCTAAAAAGAAAGTTGGAAAAGAGGCTGATGAGCCCCGCTAACCCGACGTCTCCTTCATAAAAAAGCAGAATATCGAGTTATAACCGAGCAGTCTGATGTGTGTAGAGGTGTGTGTGGTTATACTGTAGCAGCCTGGTGTCATCAGGACATTTAATGAAGGTAAACACAGTGAACGGCCGTGCGTAACGGCACTGCGCTCTTACGCAGCACTTCTCAGAGGCTGCAGATTTATCAACACATCAGTCCTGCTGACTTCAGATGCTGCAGGGATTTAATGAAGTGAAGGAGAAGCTTTTCATACAGTATAAACAGCTGTGGACAACAGATACTGTAAGAATCACCCACATTCATTTATACATCACTGCAGACTGATTTACTGACTTTCCTGCTTTAACCACATTAAACTTTATTTTGGAGAGTGTTTAACTGAAATAAATGATTTATATTTGAAGCATTAATCTGTTGTTGCAGCACGTCTGCATCCAGTAGCCTATTTAGTTATGAAACACAGGCGCCTGATACTGTATCAGTAGCCTATGTGACGCTCACAAAAACAAAGGGATTTTATGAGGATGACGTATGACTGCAGCGTTCTACTATAGTCAGACATCATTGTTCTGTTTTAGTAACAGCTTAGATTTTTGAACTTTGAGCGCAAAATTAAGTTATTTGTCAAAAAATATTCGTCGAACACTGTGACTAATCAACATGGTCAAGAAATGACTCAAAGATATGAAATATCTCAAAAATGCCAAAATACACTGGAGGGAGGCTTCAAATAGTATTTAAATGTTTGAAAACAACATTTGAATGTCTAAATCTGAAGGAGATTTGACCTCATAAAAATCATCCTTATGTCTGCAGTTTAGTGTCACCACAACTTTCACATCATATTAATCTCAGCACAGAAGTAAGAAATGGTGTCTGACCTCAGAGTCTCCAGTCTACAGTGTGGACTCTCCAGAAAATCACACAGCTGCTTCAATCCTGAATCCTGCAGGTTGTTTTCACTCAGATCCAGCTCTCTCAGATGGGAGGGGTTGGACTTCAGAGCTGAGGCCAGAGAAGCACAGCTGATCTCTGACAAACTGCACCAAGTCAATCTGAATAAAGAAGAAATCATGTAGCGTTAGAAACAGATTACATGGGTGCAAGAGCTCCGTCTACAGACGGATTTCCGTCAAAAGTGAATTATTTGTTCCGTCATAGTCCGTTTATTTTTACCACTAACACAAAAAAGATTTTACTCTGCCACCGCATTTCTGCTTTTCGCTTTGTATACGATTAAACAGCGAGGGAAAGAGACGATCGTTGTTCCAGCTTCCCGCGGTTGTTTCTGCATCGATTTATACGTCTATTTTCTCCAAAATAATCAAAGGTATGGCAGTTTTATTTAATGTGCACTTATTTCTCTGTAGGGATGGGTACCGAAACCCGGTATTAAACGGGCCCCGGGGATAAATGATTAAAGACTGTAGTATTGATAAGCTCCGATGTTACCGGTTCTTTTATCACAACTTTTTAACGTAGCAAACACGGAGCAAAGTCAGTGAACAGCAGAGCACATGTGAAGTGAAGATTAGTCGAGTTGACGACAACTACGCTCGTTACTTGGTAAGTGCAATAACACCTTGGCCAGTAAAAAGCCAATACTCTATCAATACACCTGTTCAACAAGCAGAAACATGTAGAAAAGCCATATTTTCAACTGCTCTGTCCGCAGTCTCTCATCCACCGCTGCTATGTTTTACACAACCACAGCGCGCTAGCTCGGCTAATAGCCAATTGTTAGGAACAAGCTCCAACAAAAGCTGTCTGTATGTAGTCTAACTTAACTGTTTAGCTTAGTTTGCCACCAATCTTCAAATTTGGCACATTGTTGTAAACTGAGCTGCTGGCTGAGACAAAGCAGCCTCTCCTCTCTACCAGCGGTACCTGCAGCAGTCAATCACATCAGCAGCAGAGGGAGGAGGAGGAGGACAGGAGGAAGGACTGATACTGACTAATGTCTGTGTTCTTAAATAAATAATAAATTGGTGCCTTTGCCAGGGATAAAAATCATGGCCAGAATGCACCAAATTGTCCCATTTTAAAAACATTTTGCAGGGGGGCATGCCTCCAGACCCCCCTAGGTGACTTCAGGCCTCGGCGCTCGTCTTTGTGCTGCTTCACCGCACAACCTGGACACCAGTAGAAAAAAGTTCAGTCAACAAGGTTTTTTTAATGTGTCTCAAGGATAAAACATGAGACGCTACTTTTGCTAAAAAGAAAGTTGGAAAAGAGGCTGATGAGCCCCGCTAACCCGACGTCTCCTTCATAAAAAAGCAGAATATCGAGTTATAACCGAGCAGTCTGATGTGTGTAGAGGTGTGTGTGGTTATACTGTAGCAGCCTGGTGTCATCAGGACATTTAATGAAGGTAAACACAGTGAACGGCCGTGCGTAACGGCACTGCGCTCTTACGCAGCACTTCTCAGAGGCTGCAGATTTATCAACACATCAGTCCTGCTGACTTCAGATGCTGCAGGGATTTAATGAAGTGAAGGAGAAGCTTTTCATACAGTATAAACAGCTGTGGACAACAGATACTGTAAGAATCACCCACATTCATTTATACATCACTGCAGACTGATTTACTGACTTTCCTGCTTTAACCACATTAAACTTTATTTTGGAGAGTGTTTAACTGAAATAAATGATTTATATTTGAAGCATTAATCTGTTGTTGCAGCACATCTGCATCCAGTAGCCTATTTAGTTATGAAACACAGGCGCCTGATACTGTATCAGTAGCCTATGTGACGCTCACAAAAACAAAGGGATTTTATGAGGATGACGTATGACTGCAGCGTTCTACTATAGTCAGACATCATTGTTCTGTTTTAGTAACAGCTCAGATTTTTGAACTTTGAGCGCAAAATTAAGTTATTTGTCAAAAAATATTCGTCGAACAGTGTGACTAATCAACATGGTCAAGAAATGACTCAAAGATATGAAATATCTCAAAAATGCCAAAATACACTGGAGGGAGGCTTCAAATAGTATTTAAATGTTTGAAAACATTTGAATGTCTAAATCTGAAGGAGATTTGACCTCATAAAAATCATCCTTATGTCTGCAGTTTAGTGTCACCACAACTTTCACATCATATTAATCTCAGCACAGAAGTAAGAAATGGTGTCTGACCTCAGAGTCTCCAGTCTACAGTGTGGACTCTCCAGAAAATCACACAGCTGCTTCAATCCTGAATCCTTCAGGTTGTTGTGACTCAGATCCAGCTCTCTCAGATGGGAGGGGTTGGACTTCAGAGCTGAGACCAGAGAAGCACAGCTGATCTCTGACAAACTGCAGCTGTTCAATCTGAATAAAGAAGAAATCATGTAGCGTTAGAAACAGATTATTCTGCTTGAAATCATTCAATGTTTCATAATCTGTTCAGAGCTGAAGAAGGTTTAGAAAGTAGAAGTTTAGAAAATGGAAACTCCAAACACCTGAACCCAACAGGATGCAGGTTAAAAACTGTCAAATACAAACAGTGAAAAAGAGCTCTCATTAATATTAATGACAACATGCTGCTACTTCAATAAACACACAGTGACTTAACAGTGAATTAGCCAGTGCAGCTTTTTTCATCTTATATTAAATATGAAGACCAAAAAGATGCTCAGTGTGGATCAGTGTAGGAACCTCTACATTTATGAATAAATCTCCTGATAGGAGCACCACCTCCCAGGTTATTTTTCAACTGTGCTGGGAGGAAACACAGAAACACTTTTTGTCAGTCTCACGTCTGAAGTAGTGTGTTACGATGCAGGGATCTAATTCTCTGCTTTAAACTGAAGCCACAGACAACGACATGCTGATAAATGCATATTTATTGAACTAAAATGATGAACAAGTGAATAAATGACGTATCGATGCAAACAGATAAATGAACAATCAGAATGAGTGTAATATGAAATAGTGTATTATGTTTTCTAAATGGCGTATTAGGAGTTATGAATGGAGGATTTTGAAATGTGAATGATGGCGTAATGAGCTGAGAATTAGTTGAGGCTGACGTAATTTAACTAACCAACTTCTCTAAAATGAACTGGACAGTTCAAACGACACCAACTCTTAATCACAGAAGTAGGTGGAGGCAGGAGAAGTGTTGTTTAGCCTACTTTGCGTAGCGTTGACCTCACATGACTCAGCTGGTGACTCAGCTGATCATGTGATACGAAAGAAAAGAAGTACGGAGAAGGTAAGATGGCGGAAGTCTTTAGGGACGCGACGTGCGTCTCCTTGGAGATACAAAAGGAAGAGAACATTGGGCGGAGGCCGACACGCTGTTTTATTCTGGCCTGTGGTAGGGGCGTGTTTTTGGGTGGAGACGGATATTCTCCCGCGCAAAACAGAAAATCCTTCGTCTGAGAGAACACACATGATCTCTCTGAGTTGATTACAAGAGATTAAATTTAAATGAAATCTGACAGGTTTCACCGTGGTCATTCACATTTAAACATGAACTGCAGAGTTCAATACGTTACTCCAACGTTCAGAGACACACATCTATAATGCAATCACTATCAATACCTGAGTTGAATCCTCTGATTAGGTTATACAATAAAATTAAAATGCAGTCTTTGTTGACTATACTTCTAATAACATGTTCTGATACAAAAGTTAACGATCATCAGTACAGCTTAATTAAAACACGCTATAATTATTTAACAAACTTACTTCTAACATTAACTAAGTTCTACTTTATAACTACTAATGTTGATTCTTTCACTTATCAAAGTCATTCTTCATACACATCAAATTTCTACTAAATTATAGAGTTTAATAGCAACTTAGTGGATGACATCATCAGAAAACATTACACGGTATTGGCAGAGACTCTTCTTCAGTGTTCAAAGCTTTATACAATTTGACCACTGGGTGACACTGTTACATGTACTGTGTGCTAATTTAATCTAAATATTTATATCTCAACTATACTTTATCACAGAGAATTCAGAGTTAGATCATTTTGACCGGCATTACTTTGTGACTAATAATATATAAGTTACAAGATGGTTATATCCTTAATAAACATTGAATCAGACTTCTGGCTTTAAGGAACACAGAAACTCAAGCCAAGCCTTCCCTTAATGTACGACGTGTCTGGAATATCCTCATCTGAAGTCACACCAGAGTGAAACACAAGAGGGTGGAGGATACGTGTGTGTGTGTGTGTGTGTGTGTGTGTGTGTGTGTGTGTGTGTGTGTGTGTGTGTGTGTGTGTGTGTGTGTGTGTGTGTGTGTGTGCATAGCTAGAAGGACAGAAAGAGAATTTGATTGGCTCAACTCATCAAAACAAACTGATGAGATTAAATGGTGGTAAATCAGTCTCGTTTTTTTTTTATTGAAAAGTCTTTTAATTCAGTGTTTTCTGAAACTTGAATTGATAAAGAATGCAGCAGTTTTTTGTTAGTGTCATAAATGTCTCTTTCCCTGACATAGTTGGGGAGTCTCTGGAGGTAGACTGGGAGGAGATTGTCCTGTGAAGAGTCAAAACTGACACTTTAATGTGGAGAAAGGACTCTCAGTTTACCTTTGAAGGCATTTCCAAACCAAAGCTGAATATACATCCATATTCTTGAGGAGGGAGGTTATCGTTGACTGAGCCCAGACCTCGTTTGGACTTTCACAGAAATTAGCAGAAAACAAAGGGGGGGTGCTGGGTCCCCTACGTCAGTATAAAGTCTATGTGCTCACAGATGTTTTAATGTTATAGAAACTGATTTAAAACAAAGATCTGAATGTTTGAAACTATGTTTTTAAATTGTTAACTATGGTTTCAAATGAAATAATTAAATAGTATTTAAATGTTTGAAAACAACATTTGAATGTCTAAATCTGAAGGAGATTTGACCTCATAAAAATCATCCTTATGTCTGCAGTTTAGTGTCACCACAACTTTCACATCATATTAATCTCAGCACAGAAGTAAGAAATGGTGTCTGACCTCAGAGTCTCCAGTCTACAGTGTGGACTCTCCAGAAAATCACACAGCTGCTTCAATCCTGAATCCTGCAGGTAGTTGTTACTCAGATCCAGCTCTCTCAGATGGGAGGGGTTGGACTTCAGAGCTGAGACCAGAGAAGCACAGCTGATCTCTGACAAACTGCAGCAACTCAATCTGAATAAAGAAGAAATCATGTAGCGTTAGAAACAGATTACATGGGTGCAAGAGCTCCGTCTACAGACGGATTTCCGTCAAAAAAATGAATTATTTGTTCCGTCATGTGGATAAAAATCAATTTTAAACCATCAGATCCGTTCAGGTTTAAACGTATAATTCAAAATTACTACGTTTAATCAATGAGGTTTTTCCTAAAATGAGCAGATTGACTTTGTGATTGTGTTGTTGTGGATCATCATGTCAGCCTTCTACAGACATCATCCAAATGTCACCACAACATTCAGACACCTATTCATGTCAACACAGATCAATTAAATGCTGCTGACCTCGATCAAGTCTGTAAAAAGGATCAAATTAGACATGTTGGATTAAAAAGCTTGTGCATTACTTTTATTTATCTTCTTCCTGTAAATGGTAACAATTAAGTGTCATTTCATTAAAACACTACAGAACTTGAGTATATACAGAAAAATAAATATTTTCCTCCTACTGAGGCACTTATTTCTAACCACAGATTTACTCTCATCATCAGCGCTGACTGACTGTGATCAGTGCCAAACACCAGACTGTCACATGACTTCCCTTTTAACTGGTGGTGCAGCTACACAAAGTGACATCATTTTCTGCCAGGAAGCATCATGCACATGTTGAAGTGTGGCAGCTCAGACACGACTTGAGATACAAACTGCATTTGGAAATATGATTTGCTCTCTTTGTCTGTACTCCTGTATGAGAGTTTTAAAGTGTGTGTGAGAGACTTTATGTATAAGTTCCTGCTAAATAGTGTGTTCTCAATGTTTAATATAAAAGATATTATTCCTTAAAATGCAATAAAAGTCTTTTTTCCCATTTGGTTTACAGATCTGAGTTTCACACATGTACCAAAAATTATAAACATTAAATATGTCACAGATAATTGTCCAATAATTTCAACAGTTTTCTTACAAATATCAGACCCTTTTTATTGTCGACTAAATTCAAAGTGAAACCAACTGTTCAGATATTTTGGACTTTAAACATTTTAGTGATTTGTGAAATTAAATCTGAAACCTCAGTTATGTATTTAAGTAACTGGGTAGATACAAGATGTACAAGAGGAAAACACAGTCAGTGAACTGACCTCAGAGTCTCCAGTCTACAGTTTGGACTCTCCAGTCCAGCAGACAGAAGCTTCAATCCTGAATCCTGCAGGTCTTTGTTGTCACTCAGGTCCAGCTCTCTGAGATGGGAGGGGTTGGACTTCAGAGCTGAGACCACAACTTCACAGTGAGTCTCTGAGAGTCCACAGTTCTTAAGCCTGTTATTACAAATTATATTACATTGAAATATGCTAAAATCAAACACTTTTATCATAAATACAGACACTTTGTATTTTGATGACAAAGCTAATTGTATTGTATAGTGCATATACAGCAGGCACTGTGAAATGCTGTCTGTAGTGATGAAATGCTGACTGTCAAAATGTTTTCAACACAAATCCTAAAGTCCTGAAGTTCTTTTATTGGATTTGTATTAAAACTAGAAAGTGAAGGATAAACTGTAAAATGTAACATTTTTTTACAACTAAACAGAATAACTGTGTTCATAAGTGTAAACACACCAACTACAAAGTTTTTCTTGCTCTCAAAGTTTTGGTTACAACTGAAGAACAATTGTGAGAATAACTGGTGTATAATTTTGGCAACAAGCAGCTGTAACACAAGCTGAACACACTTTAATAGATTGTAGGTTTTATAGTGTGCATGTATATAAAGGAGGGATGTATGATATGTCAGTGGCTGATATTTTATTGGCAGAGAAATGAGAAAATGTAACTCCTGTATTGTTATTATTTTGGTAATGGAATTTCAGCTGATAATTGTGTCCGATAATGCAGAGCCTTTTTACACTGACTGTGGACTAGTGACATTATTCTAAACCTGGTTGTGAACAGGGATTTTTTAAGGTCAGGTCTTCTGTTGGTCCTGGAGCGGACTGAGAGTAACAGAGCAGACATGGTTTTAGAGTAGATTATAGTAGTCTGTACAGTCCTGCCTCTCTTGCCTTTCTCTCCTCTGCTCTCTGTGTTGCTGCCTGTTTGCACAAAGCCAGTGTAACTTACAAACTAACATAACCTACATTGTTTTAAGATGAATAATATTGGTTACTGTACTGGTATCAGCCACAACAAACAGATAATTATTGGTTGTTGTCATCGGCCCTGAAATTCCACATCGGTGCATCTCTAATGAAAAGTGATACACACTTTACAGCATGCACTATACATTTACATCACACTTTACTGTAATATTGATATGATTGATGTAATATTGGCTTCATAATGTTGATATTTTGTTTCCTAATCACTCTCAACACTGTAAAACGCTCCCTTAAAAATGTTTATCTTTGTTACAGGTACAAAGAGTACAACGTTTGGAGACCAAATAGGCTCTTCACAGTTGGGTACAGAGGAAACAGGAAGTATCTAAAACTTTTAGGACTGAGCACCTGGACATGAGAGATGTGTGTGTGTGTTCTGCAGTGAATGATTTATAATGTTGATAATCACATCTGGACTTACACAGCCTTTCTGCAGTTCCTCACAGCTGGGATCAGTCTCAGTCGTCCCTCATCTGATGTGTTGTACTTCTTCAGGTCCAACTCATCCAGAACCTCCTCTGACATCTGCAGCATGTAGGCCAGAGCTGAACAGTGGATCTCAGAGAGTTTCTTCTCTGATCTGTTCTCTGACTTCAGGAACTCTTGGATCTCCTCATGTACTGAGCGGTCGTTCATCTCCATCAGACAGTGGAAGATGTTGATGCTTCTGTCAGGACAGATATTGAGGTTCTTCTTCTTCAGGTTGTTGATGGCTGTCCGGATGATTTCTGGACTGTTCTCTGTTCGACCCAGCAGGCCTCCTAAGAGACTGTGGTTGGACTCCAGAGAGAGGCCATGAAGGAAGCGAACAAACAGGTCCAGGTGGCCATTTTTACTTCTGAGAGATTTCTCCATGGCTTTCATCAGGAAGACATCCAGTAATGAGCGACGGTAATTTTTTCCCAGGACGTGATTAAAGGATAAGTAACTGTAGTCTTCTCCCAGGAAATCCTTCAGTACCTTTGTGTTGCTTCTGGTGTAACAGTGGTACATGTAGACTGCAGCCAAAAACTCCTGAACACTCAGATGAACAAAGCTGTAGACTCTTTTCTGGAAGATCACACTCTCTGTTTTCAGGATCTCTGTACAAAATCCTGAGTACACTGAGGCCTCTGTGACATCAAGACCACACTGCTTCAGGTCTTCTTGGTAGAACATGATGTTTCCTTTCTCCAGTTGTTCAAACGCCAGCCTCCCCAGCTTCAGAAGAACGTCCCTGTCAGCCTTCATCACCCCCTTTGGACTCGTCTCATGTCCCTTATTATACTTGTGCTTCTTCCTCTTTGTCTGAACCAGCAGGAAGTGTGAGTACATGGCAGTCAGGGTCTTGGGCAGCTCTCCTCTCTGGTCTGTAGTCAACATGTGCTCCAGAACTGTAGCAGTGATCCAGCAGAAGACTGGGATGTGACACATGATGTGGAGGCTCCTGGATGTCTTAATGTGTGAGATGATTCTGCTGGACAGATCTTCATCACTGAATCTCCTCCTGAAGTACTCCTCTTTTTGGGCGTCAGTGAAGCCTCGTACTTCTGTTACCCTGTCAACACATGTAGGAGGGATCTGATTGGCTGCTGCAGGTCGGGAAGTTATCCAGACGAGAGCCGAGGGAAGCAGATTCCCCTTGAAGAGGTTTGTCAACAGCACGTTGACTGATGACTTCTGTGTGACATCAGACACGACCTTCCTGTTGTTGAAATCTAATGAAAGTCTGCTTTCATCCAGGCCGTCAAAAATGAACAAAACTTTACAGACTTCGAGCTTCTCTGCTGTGACCTTCTGTAATGTTGGATGGAAAACATGGATCAGCATGAGAAGACTGTACTGCTCATCTTTGATCAAGTTCAGCTCCCTGAATGAAAGCAGAATCACCAGACTGACATCTTGGTTTTCCAAGCCCTCTGCCCAGTCCAGAGTGAACTTCTGCACTGAGAAGGTTTTTCCAACGCCAGCGACACCGTTTGTCAGAACGACTCTGATGTGTCTGTGTTGGTCAGATAAGACTTTAAAGATGTGGTGACACTTGATTGGAGTGTCATGGAGGGTCTTCATCTTGGAAGCTGTCTCAAGCTGCCTCACCTCATGTTGGGTATTAACCTCTTCACTCTGTCCCTCTGTGATGTAGAGCTCAGTGTAGATGCTGTTGAGGAGGGTTTCACTTCCTGCTTCATCAGTTCCTTCAGTCACACATTCACATCTCGTCCTCAGGCTGCTCTTATGTCCAAGTAAAACCTCCCGGAGAGCAACATTCACTAAAACAGAGAAAAATGTGAGACTAAATAAAGACAATCTGACAATTATTCATTATTACCAACACAAAACAATCAGTCTTACTTTGTACAGTGCTGGTCTGACTGTCTGTCTGCAGTCCAGGTCTTGTTCTGGATCTTTTTCCACACTGAGGACAGGAGAAGTCTCCTGATGAAGCAGACTGGTCCCAGTATGAGTTGATGCACTGTCTGCAGAACCAGTGTCCACAGCTGGTAGAGACTGGATCCTTCAGGACGTCCTCCTGACACAAAGAACAGCAGGACAGCTGCTCCTCCACAGAACCACCACTCTTCTTCTTCTTCTCTCTGTAAAGAATTTTCTTTATCACTAAAATGTTTCATTGATTGTTGTTGAAAAATATTAAGATTTGGCCAACACTGTCTACAAGCTCAGACAGTCACAGAGAACAGTAAAAGTGTGACTTCTTTTCTGAAAATAATGATTCATTTTATTTAAACTCTCCTGCTTTCATTAATACATATTTAAGTCTTATAATCTGACATAAAGAGATTCATTTGTCTCTCTGCTGAAAACAACCTTAACTGTGTTTCTTATCCGGCTGTCTTACTAAACATTTAGTGATCTGCCTGTAGTTTGCTATTAACACAAACTCAACACTTCCTGCAGCTGCTTCACTGTAAAAGCCTTCTATTAAAGAGAGCTGATTATGTCCTTTACTGCTTTACAGTCCCTTTGGGCAGCTTATCTTGGGTTAGTTAGGTTTGAACTGATGTTAGAAGTGGTCTAAAACTTGTGGTAGACCAGCAGTCTGAGACACACAGACTGTAACAGTGTGCATTTCTACAAATAACCTTTTCACCACATATTGCACTATTATGATATGCACTGATTCAACAGGACATCTGGTAGCTTATAACAGCTGACCTGAAGTATATTTTCAGTAAAAACATGAGAAAATGAATTACACATTTGAAGCACATTAATTCAGGTTTTCAATAGTTGCAGATCTTTACAGTGACTTCAATGTTAGAGCAAAGATGTATGAATATCTTCTTGAAGTGTAAATTCTGACATGGAGGCTCTCAGGTTGCTACAGAAATACCATCTGTAGTTTCTGGCTATAAAAACACAGATTAAGATCCATCTTAGTTTGAAACAGTGTCTATAATAATAGTTCTGCATCATGAATAGAAATATTTTAGCAGAGCAGTTTGTCTTCATCCTCACTGAATCATCTTCCATCAGGTCAGTTTACAGCAGAAACAGTCTCTTACTTTGTGTCTGAGGGTCCAGGTTCAATACTGAAGTCTGGAGGAAGAGGCAGGGACCGGTCACTCTTCATAGACAGACAGTCAGATGCTGGAGACTCTGCTCTCTGTCTGTGGTCTGTCTGACCTCTGTAACACCACCAACATGTTTTTATTCATATCATGTGAATCACTGATACATTTTTATGATGACAAAGTCATTAAAGGAGCTCTAAATACACAAACTGCTGCTCCTGCAGATAATAAGTCACAGATTAGATCACAGCTTTTCTAAATCACTGACAGCTGTCACAGACAATAAGGGGATGATGGGACAAATGATTTGAATGTGTATTCAATTTTAGATAGCAAGTAAATTTTAGCAGAAATTTTAATATACAAACAGAAAATCAACCACTGGGGAAATAAAACATAATATCATTGGCAGAGGTCATTAAAATTAAAGCTGCAAGCAGTGATGACCGGGCCCTCACACCTCTCACGCGCCGGAGGAAGCGGCAGTCGTGGAATCACTACTGGAGGTCGGTTGACGCAGCTCTGACTTTTCAGAATTATTGGACACTGTGTGAACGGGTCAAATATTATTTCCTGTTTGCGGTACAGGAGATGACATATTGGGAATTGTGTATACATTTGATGAACTAACTGTCATTTAGGCTTCACTTCCTGTTGGCCGTAGACAATACTACATATGTGAAATATAAATGCAGCAATACATTTACCAGAGAGAAATTGGCATGGATGTACATTTTCATGAATGTTGGACATTGTATGTAGGAGATAACTGTCACTTCCTGTGTCCACTATGTGGCCCTAGAAAACACCCACTAATTATACGTCATGTTGCTGTATATCACGTGTAGAACACACCATGTAAATTTCATGTAAAATCAGATGATGTTTGTCACATAAGGCTGCCTTCCTGTTGTCAGTAGGCAGAGCTACACAAGTGGGTCATTAATGCAGCCATTTATTCAATGGAGGTTGCCTGACATGCGAATGCATTTTAATGAATGTCGGACATTGCACAAAGGAATTAAATATCACTTCCTGTGTCCACTATATAGCGCTAGAGAACACCCACTAATTATACGCCATGTTGCTGTATATCATGTGTAGAACACACCATGCAAATTTCACGTAAATCAGATAATGTTTGTCACATAAGGCTGCCTTCCTGTTGTCAGTAGGTGGCACTATGACTATGACTCAATATTGACATGTAGATGTATTCAGGCCTGGACTCTCATCAAGTGTGAGAAATTTGGGGCAGATTGGACAATGTATAGCTGAGTTACAACAACTTCCTGTGTCATGTTTTGGGCAAAATTGACCGCCAGGCCACGTCGAAGGCGTTCCACGAAAACTCAAAAGCTTCGCAATTTAACATCGCAACGGTCTTTAGATGTCACCTACCAAATTTGAAGTCACTCTAGTTAATTCTCTAGGAGGAATTTGTTAAAATACAACCCCTGTAAATGGCTTCACTTTGCAAAGAAATTGCACAGTAAATTCAAAATGGCTGATTTCCTGTTGGACTCAGGGTATGGCTCCAAGGGGCTTTTTTCCCCCAAGTCTTGAGATTTTACGTCTGCCTACCAAATTTGGTAAATCTACATTGAATTTAAAGGTGGGGGCCTTGACTTTGAAATTTTCTAGGGGGTACCCTTGAGCCATTTTGCCATACCCAAGCCCAAGATCCATATCAGAAATCAAGTTTTGCCACGTCTGATGCATGTGCCAAGTTTCGTGAGTTTTCGAGCACCTCTAGCACCTCAAAAATGTTAGAAGTAATTAGAGGGCGCTGTAGAGCCGACGTGCCACGCCTAAGCCCAATTGCGATGTCAAATCGAAATATTTTGTAGTTCAAACATGGGTGCAACGTTTCTTGAGTTTTTGTGCATCCTAAAAGCCTCAAACATGTGTTTGTAAAATGAAAACTGACACACAAAATCAAAAATGGCTGACTTCCTGTTGGGCGGGGAAAAAAATAATTGTCCAGAATGATGAGAGCAATGATCCCACCGAATTTTATGAACGTCAAAGTAACTTTATTCCAACATGGCCCTGCGTTTGAGGGCTCTATAGAGTAGGCGGTGCTACACAAGTGGATCATTAATGCAGCAATACATTTAGTCATTAGTCAATCAGTTTACAGTAGAAAGAGTCTCTTACTTTGTGTCTGAGGGTCCAGGTTCATTACTGAAGTCTGGAGGACGAGGCATGGACCAGTCACTCTTCATAGACAGACAGTCAGATGCTGGAGACTCTGCTCTCTGTCTGTGGTCTGTCTGACCTCTGTAACACCACCAACATGTTTTTATTCATATCATGTGAATCCTTGATACATTTTTATGATGACAAAGTCATTGAAGGAGCTCTAAATACACAAACTGCTGCTCCTGCAGATAATAAGTCACAGATTAGATCACAGCTTTTCTAAATCACTGACAGCTGTCACAGACAATAAGGGGATGATGGGACAAATGATTTGAATGTGTATTAAATTTTAGATAGCAAGTATATTTTAGCAGAAATGTTAATATACAAACACAAAATCAACCACTGGGGAAAGAAAACATAATATCATTGGCAGAGGTCATTAAAATTGCAAGCCCTCACACCCCTCACGCGTGGGAGCAGCAGTCGTGGAATCACTACTGGAGGTCAGTTAACACGTTTCTGAGTTTTCAGGATTATCGGACACTGTGTGAACGGGTAAAATATTATTTCCTGTGTGCAGTACTGGAGACATATTGGAAATTGTGTATATATTTGAGGAACTATGTGTCATTTAGGCTTCACTTCCTGTTGTTTTCATCAATATTGGACATTGTATGTAGGAGTAACTATCACTATCTGTGTCCACTATGTGGCACTAGAAAACACCCACTAATTATACATCATATTGCTGTATATCATGTGTAGACCACACCATGGGTGCATCCTTAAATTGCATCCTTTCCTCTGAAGCGTCACGTGAAGCGACGTCTGTCTCTGATGACGGCAGCAGCTGATCACAGCTGCATCAGCTGTCATTCAGCTTTCACAGCTGTAGCGACTATTCATGGAGTTTGTGTCTGCACACATGTGCACTGTGATAATACTAATAAAGGTGCAGTTATCACTGCCAGAGCAGCTGTTTTCTATCTGTAGCCTGTTACGTGTTTAACAAACACCTGCACATGAATAAAAACCTGCATTCTGTATTTATACTGTGTATTGTGTCCTGCTCAGAGGCACAGGAACCATTTCTACTGGCAAAATGTGTTCATATTATTTATTAATTATTTGAGCCTGTATTAATTGATATTCTGACTGTAAATGCATTATTTAATAACCCAGAATATGATCAGAGTGTCTGTTGAACACAGAAAATTGTTTATTTGGCTAAATATTTCAGGCAAAATTGAAATTATATAACTCATATCAAACCCAACATATAATTTCCCCTCACTTCTGACACATGTGCAAAGTTTTGTGAGTTTTCGAGCACTTTTAGCTTCTCAAAAATGTGATTCATTGCGGAGAAGAAGAAGAAGAATTCCTTCAGATACAATAAGGCCTTCGCACCACTCGGCCCTAATAATCTCTACAAAAACAACAGGTTCCTCACACTTTCAGTGCCAGGGCCCTAATGAGTCATATTAATGAGGTAGTAGCAGCTCTCTTACTTTGTGTTTGAGTGTCCAGGTTTATTTCTGAAGGTCAGAGGATGATCCGGTGACTGGTCACTCTCCATAGACAGAAAGTTGGAGACTGGAGGCTCTGCTCTGTCCTCCTCTTCCTCCACACAAGCGCTCATCTTGTGGACTTCAGTCAGTCTGAGAGGTAAACCAGCAACACTGACTGTGAGATTAGAAAGCAAGATTCAAGAGAAACAAGTCTGTTCAAGAGTCACGGCAACAAGAAAGAAAACACCCAAACAAGTTAGTGTCTCCCTGTTTTATTTCCTCTCTTTATATCCACAGAAGCTGATTCTAACTCTTCTCCCCTCTACAGTCCTCAGGGAGGAAACTGAGACTTTCATGTTAAATAAGAATGTTTTATTAACACTCACCCTGCGTCACACGTCAGTTTTTATCCGTCTGCTCCGGTGAACAACTTAAGTTCCAGTACTGCCACCTACAAGAAATCACATGACCCTGTCAACATGTTTGAGGATCTCTTTTGGTTTAAACAGGTTAAATTAAATTGGGTTTTGGTCAAAATGTTAGTACTTCAGGTAACATACAGTTTTACAGTGTAACTTCTCGTCATTACCATCTAATTTCCCAGAACTTGCAGTATTATGTAACTTTTTTCTTTTGAATTTCGCCTTCATTTGTTATTCTAGGACAGGTCTTCACACTGAGTTGCTGAGTTCAGTGTCATGATCAAGGGAACATCAATAGTTAATGTTAAATAAAATGTGTCTTATAAAGTGTGTGTTGTGAAGTTAAGCCTTAGCCTACTTTTAATATGTGGAAATTATTTCTAGTGTTTCTGCATCTTCTTATTCTGTTGTATGATTACAGGCTCGTTTATATTTCACTTGGTTGAATATGACTTGTTGATGTTCCTTTTCTATCCCAGCGACTCCTACATGATCAGAAAAATGTGTTGTTTATTACGTCATTGTGTAATCTACGTATTGAGGCAATTTTACGCCGTTACGTGATGACGTAGTCACGCAATTATATAACAATGTTTTTTTTAGCAAATTCTAGCAACAAAACGATAATAACTGAAGCAACTTTCACTGAAAATTAATTGTCAACACTGGATGAACTTGCTTCGTAGTACAGGCCCCTGTTCTCTCAGCGAGGGCTGCGTGACAAAGACTCCGATACAACACCGGAAATAGCAAACAAACAAGTTCTCTCTCCGTTTTATTTCCTCTCTTTATATCCACAGAAGCTGATTCTAACTCTTCTCCCCTCCACAGTCCTCAGGGAGGAAACTGACTGAGACTTTCATGTTAAATAAGAATGTTTTATTAACACTCACCCTGCGTCACACGTCACTTTTTATCCGTCTGCTCCGCTGAACAGTTTAGTTTCACTTCTGAAACTTACAAGAAATCACATGACCCTGAGGGGGCGGAGAGTTTCTGTTTTTTCAGCGAAGGCTACGTGAGAAATAAAACCAAACAATTATTTACCACACAACAATTATTTCCTCTCTTTAAATTAGAAATTCATTGTAATTTAGCGTTTCTCAGCGGGGTGGTACCTCCCCCCGGGGGACATTCAGAGAGCATCGGGGGGCGCTGGAAGCAATATTTTTGAGAGGGAGGCGTTTGTGTGTGTGTCTTTTTTTTAAAGACACTTTAGCTGTCATTTAAATGCACATTTTCACAGTTTCATCATTAGACTTCAGGGTTTTCCTATGTTTTTTTTCACAGCGCTGTCAAATCTTTTTTTCTTCCGTTTTACGCGCGTAACTACATACAAATGTGTGTTTTGGGCTCTGAGCGCTTTGAAAACACGGGTGACCTACACTCAACACTGTACCTGAACGCCTCTGTCCTCTCTGCTCTGTTTGTCGGTGTTTGTGTTTAACTTAGTTTGTAACGTATTAAAATGTGTTAAATTCCTGAAACTCTCATGACAACGTTAAACATTTTTATGGTCTGTAATGTAATACAGAGGATGATGAGTACCATAGTTTGTGAACGTATGTGTGCGTTTATGACTGAGTTATGAGTTTGTGCACATTTTACTGTGTGTGTGTGTGTGTGTGTGTGTGTGTGTGTGTGCCGTTTGGGAAGTGACCGTAAGCACTTTAAACCACCTTCGTGTTTCACTATCAGACCAATGAATAAAAGAAGAAAGAAACAGCTTCAGCTAGAGGCAGCAGGAGCTGAAAGTGGATTAAAAAAATGAATGTTTCTCTGCTTTTCTGATGTAACTTGACGTCCTTTCTTATAGCAACAGATACAAAACCAGATGCTGGAGCATCAGACTTCATAACAGCAGTGATGGTGTTACTGTTCACAGATCAGGTGGGATTAGGGACAGCAGTGTTTAATGTCACTGAGGTTTAAATGGAATTTATATTACTGACTACACAACTTGTTTAAAAACAGAGCATGAAAGAGAAAGACTGCAAATGGGCCAGAGAGAGCGCAAGAGAAACTAACTGATCTCAGACTTTATTTAACAACATACAGTTTAAGGGAAGACAGCGTATTTATATGCACGTTTAAGCCTAATAATTCCTTTGATATATGAAATTTCATTCTGCACTCATATAAACAGTGATGATATAGACTGCCC
This sequence comes from Scomberomorus guttatus, assembly GCA_038419695.1. Taxonomy (NCBI): domain Eukaryota; kingdom Metazoa; phylum Chordata; class Actinopteri; order Scombriformes; family Scombridae; genus Scomberomorus; species Scomberomorus guttatus. Next base: position 14,399,498 of record CM076468.1, on the reverse strand, counting down.
ACTCCTGCACTTGATAGAGTAAATACGTGTTGTGCCTGCAGCATTTGGGCCACCTGTTGCAGGAGTCTATATCACCTGCAATTGAAACTGAAGTCATGATGTTCTTGGTATTTTTCGTGGAAGTTTTGTGGGGGTTTTAGCAACCAGCATGATGTTTTTAGGGATCTTTTTAAGACAGAGATATAGAAAGAAAGAAGAAAGACACACACATACACTCACTCAGTAATAGACCCTGCAGGATGTGAAAATATAATCATCAATAGTATTATCTCCTCATGTATTTATTTATTTTTCGCAAGTGATTGAATGTGAATTTGACACAGCCAGCAGCTGGACAGGTGTTGAGTGGGACACCTCTCATGATATTGAGAAAACAGCAGGAATGAAACATAGAAGAGTAATGCAGCAGGTACAGAAGAGATGGTAGGTTTGATTGCAGGCCAGCAGGGGTCCATGTGGTTGCAAAAGCAGGAGGATTAAATGCGATTCGATCTATGGTGACCTCAGTCCCTCTTCTCTTGTCTCTCATTTTGTTCTTTCATTTCCCTTCTACCTTCAGCTACTAATCTCTCAGATTTGTTTCTCTCTTTTATCGTGTCCATATGGGCAAGATGAACGTTTCCTAAAGCAACAGCCACCTGTGAATGTACATGAAGGTAAAGGAGTTGCAGATTCATTGCTTCTACATTTGAGCCGCAGACCCTGAAGCTCTTTATATAGGCTGTGTGTGTGTGTGTGTGTGTGTGTGTGTGTGTGGCTGCAGTTTCTCATGGGGTGAGGCACTGAGTAGTCTGTTTCTGCTTCACTGAAACTCTGTAGCTGAGGCTGCCACCACCAAGACATTAGAGGCCATAGAAAGACTGTGTGCGCATCTCTTATCAGTATTGAAGGGCATCATTTCCACTGAGGATGGGGAGGACATGACCCTCTCACTTCACAGTTTTGAACATACATTTGCAGTTTTACAGTTACAGTTTGAGTCACTTTGTGGACATTTATTTTTTCCACTTCATGGAAACACGCACATTTCACCCCGAGACAGCAACCAAACGTAATCCTCTGCTTCATTTCCATTCAAATAACACAAATCCAAGGGAGTCTTATCAATGATCGCAGTGAATGCAGCCCACAGATTTCTTCATCCATTCATCAGTGTGAGGATGAGTGTGTGTTTCTTTTTACATGCATGCATATGTCAGTAGAAGTCCTAGACTCAATTATTGTCTGTAGTTGTCCTAACACACACAGAGGTGCACATTCACACTTACACACTTGTACTTCCATACTTGTGAGGACTCGCAGTAACCTAAAACATTCCCTATAGCTTCTCATCTTAACCTTGTCCCAACTAAGTGCCTACCCCAGACCCTTAACCTGACCCTTACCGAATTCTAACCTTCACACTAAACCAGATCTTAGAGAGCCCCTTTAAGAAGGGAAGGGCGGACAAAATATCCTCACTTTCCAAAAAATGTCTTTATTTTCAAGCTCCAAAGCTCAAGTTGGTCTTTTAGGGGACACTGAGTGTGCTGCAGCTGCTTGTTTTTTTGTTTTTTGGGGGTCATGAATGTGATACAGAAAATCTGACGTCAAAGTGAATCCAATACAAGGTGTTTTACTAATAACATTTTAATCCAATCTTTTGAAACAGTCTGACCTCATCTGATCCAAAAAAAACCAAATGTCAATAAAGTTTCTATAAATATATAAATAATCTATAAATACACTGAGTCCTACTTGCTCTAGCTGTGCTGATCTAGATGTTAGCCTGACCTCTGACCTCCCTGGGTTGCAGCAAGTGAGAAGACACTCAAACTATCATACACACAAACTATATCGCTATAGTTTGAATTAATAAGGAAACAAGACTGTTTCTCCAACCAAATAAGCTTCATGAGGTTCCATTATTGATAAAGATTAATGACATATTATTAAACTCGGTAAAGGCTGACGGCAGGAGCATTTTTAATCAGCCGGCGGGAAAGTTAATCACTGAGCTAATTGAGCTGGGGAACTTTTTTTTATTGTGAGACAACAGACCGCTGACCCACATCGCCTCCCTGGTGATCACACGCTTTCCTGTGGAGAAGTCAAATTAGCCACATACCTGTGCGAGGGAGCGGCATCATACAGAAAAAAGAAAGATACTTTGATATTTCACTATCTTTTATCTCCCCGCACAAACACACAAATACACACTTTTTGAACTATTCTGACCTTGAGGGTGGTGTTTCAGCTTTTTAAAAGTCTCTGTTTAGGTTGATAGTATGAATTTCCTTTTCCATCTCTTCTAACAGTAAGATGGTCCAGTTGCCAGCAAAGTTCCTGCAATCTGTAGACAGGAATGTACAGATCCCAATATTGGTAGTATGTAGATTTGATTAGATTGATTTCATTCAGGACGTATTAATGGACTATAAAAACATTACAATGAAAATCCTCCTTGTGTGTGATGTTACCTGTTGGTCTTGGAGGGGTTGTACTCGTAACATTATTAAATATTAATCCGCCAAAGTTTTAGGGAGTGGTCCATCCCGCATGACATCATTTTTTCACCCAAGAGATCAAAATCCTGCAGTTGGGTGAAAAAAAAAAACCGTTAACACATTAAACGCCATCTTCTTTTTCTGTGTTGGTGGATTATTTATTATTTTAGATTCAGCGTGACTTACACTCCCCGACGATATCATCATATGTGACGTGCATCGCCAATAAATGTCCGTAAATCTGCTTAGAAATGTCAAATAAAAGACGCTCCCCATACGTTTTCTTCAGTATCCAAGTAATCCAGTGATGTCTGTAGCTCCATGGCAACGCTAGACGTCCTGTTTATATCCCCCTAAAGCATTATGGGAAATGTTGTTCCAAAGCTGAGAGCATGATTATCCTTCAAATCAGCGATGTGTCAGTATGTCTGTTGTGAAATAGAGCTATGGGCTGGTGTTTGGTACCGACTGGTATCTCTCACAATAACTTGACACCAACGAGCAGCCAATAGCAGATAAACTGTTCAGTAGTAGCCTGCTTTCACCAGCAGATGGCAGCGTTATTCTATTGGTGTGATTGACTGACCTGCTGCATGTAAACTCGCTCTGCTTCCTTGTGTACATGTAGTCAGAGATGTACCTGCACAGGTGACTCAACAGTCAACAAGTCTCAACAGTATGTCTGTATGAAGACTCTGTACATATGAAATAAATGAGGTGGACAATAAATCTAATGTGTTTATTTTCTATGATAAAGAATGAATTCTTCAATAACTAACAGTCACCGATGTTAAATCTTTGGTTTGACATCAAACAGCATTGAACTGTAGGAAGTAACTACAACACCTGAAAGCACCACAGAAAAGCTATCACAGAGCAGTCTTATAAGTGTTATATTATCAGCACTACTAAATGTTTTGCATTTTTGCTTAAAAAAAAAAAACCTGAAACAAATTATGCAATGATGAAACAATGATGCTGGTTGAAACACTGACAGTGGATATGAACAGGAGCTATATGCTCAGCCTGCTGTAGTTTAGTGTAGTCCATTTGTGTATTCCACCATCCTCCATAGAACAAAATAATCCCAACAGGTTAACGAACTTTGTACATATGACGGTCCCTTTTTAAAACTTCATCCTCCTCTCCTTCATGGTGGCACTTTGTCTTTATCGTGTTTCTGTCCCGCTCAACACACAGCAAAGTCAGGTTGGATAGTCTGGCCGTTAGCCGTTGTCAGGCTAGTAGTGCTAGCAGTAACGTTAGCTTGATGATCCGCTTTTCTTACTCTCTCGCTCGTTGCGTTTCAATGCGCCCGATTTGTACTTTACCTTCTACCTAGATTAAAAAACACACACATCACCTTGATCGTTAACTTGACAGTGTGCGACAACATGAGGCATTCACGGACACACAGGCTGCTAGCTTTTAAAACTCCCGGCAGCCAAATAGAGTGGCAGGGGCCCGATTGAGGGGGTACTAAGGGGGTGGAATCAACGACAATACAAACATACAAGACGAGAACCCCTTGGCAGTGGTGGGGGCTCGTCTCTGATCTGCACAAGACACGACGTGGTCTGAGTCTGACTTTTGATTATTTGCCACTATCAAGACACACAAACAAACTTTATTCAAAATATTCAACTAAAACAACAAAGTGCAGTTAGCAGTTGACAGCTAGCTAGTTGTTATATCTAAAGATGATATTTCCTCTTCTGTTCTTGCTGATTAATGCTGTCACCTCTTCTTTAGAGCAATTGTCATGTTTAATCTTTATTTAAGTAAATGAAACAGAACAAGCACACAGAGCCTCATAGATGCAAAACAAACATTACTGCATATCAAAAATAGTATGACCCATCCCCTATATTTCACTGAACACTAAATTCTTTTGATCAGCCCAGTTTCTTTAAAATATCTTTAAAATCTAATTAATTACATTTATATACTTTTAATACTTTGAAAGTAGTAAAGTAGTAGTAGTAGTAGTAGTAGTAGTAGTAGTAGTAGTAGTAGTAGTAGTAGTAGTAGTAAAGGAAATTCAGATGCTATATTACAAATCCTGTAAATTAACGGTTATAGTGCTGAGTGATTCTGCAGTAATCTAAATATATCATAGTAATATGAAGGCATTTAAAACTTAAATACAAAGACATGATTTTTAGAAGTCTTTCTAAACAAAACTCAGCTGGAGATAATTCAGATGGACCAAAATCCAGACTCAGACTCAGGTCCAGGAGGAGGGTGGAGGAGGTGGTTGAGTGGAGGAGTCTCGGTGTGTCTGCAGAGACTGTGTAGAAGGACAGAGCAGCAGCAGAGCAGTCCAGATACACTGATGATACTCTGTCAGATCCAGAGGAACACACAGGGATGATGCTGGACTTGACTTTGTGTCTGACAGTGGAGCTGTTCTCAGATCAGTTCAGACTGCAGCACTGAGAGTCATCTCCACTTCTTCTGATTCCTCTGTCAGTCACTGCTGGATGAAGCTCTCCTCTCCACTCTACCTCCCAGTAACATGACCCAGTCAGAGCCGCTCTACACACAAGCTGCTGCTGCTGCTGCTGCTTCAACCTCTCTGGATCATCAGGATACAGCTGATCCTCTCTCAACACGCACTCCTGGATGTTCACTCACTCATACAGAGATCACCACCTCCATCTGATGAGAGAAGAAGAAACAACAGAGGTCATAAATCAGTGTTTAGTGAGACTCACTTCATCAGCTGTCAGTCAGTGATGCAGCACATCCAGTATAAAGAGCAGCAGGGACTTCAGTCCTGTTCAGACCAGAAGTGGAACAGCTGTGCAGCGTAGCCAGCTTCCTTTCAGCTCTCATGTTAACGTGTTGGAGTGAACACACTGAGCTCCAATCTCACAGAGCTGCAGAGACTTTTGGCATCAAGTCTGTTTCCTCTGCAGATTTGACTCAAGTACACAGAGGAAATAAAGTGCAGAGAGTCATGAACACATCATTACTGCACAAACACTTTAGTGATACATTTACTGTTGTTACATGTGACCTGCTGTTAAAGTTAAAGCAAGAGTCTTGATCTTGATCTTGATCAACGTCTTATCTGCTTTTGAAATATCATTGGACAAATAAAAATGGAGGCTGTCATTGAAAATATTTGGAGGAAACAAAATAAGTGATGGACAGATATAAAGATGTGATTCCTGGACTTCAGCAGAGGTTCTGGTCTGTATAAAGACCACATGGTTACTAAACGTAATGATGGTTCTGTGAAATCAGAGCCAGTGATTTGCAGGCTTCAGTCAGACTGATCTTAGAGCTCTGACAAAGATGAACTGATCAATTCTTTAGTGTTGAAATGAGAGAACAAACACTTTCAGATCAGATTTGATGGTACGACAGTTGGATGAATGAGGACCACTGTCTCTATACATCTTGTAAGGCCGTCAGCTGGAATCCGGCTTTATTTCTCGCAAACATGAACACAACAACAACAACAACAACAACAACAACAACAACAGTCGTCTTCACATCAACTCAAACGCATGATGGCGACCAGCTTGTGGCTGATCTGATTGGCTGACTGTTCTCTCTCTCTCTCTCTGTCGTTCTGTCCAATCCTGAAGCCTGAAGTCACCATTCTCCTCTCACAGCTTCACTGAGGAAAGCAGCCACTGAGAAGGTCGGAGGTTCACCAGGAAATACTGGATCTTTGCTTTGATACTAACTGTGTTTAATACAAAACTGCTGAAACCAGCACGGACTGACTCCAACTCTACTGACCTCAGAGTCTCCAGTCTACAGTGTGGACTCTTCTTAAGATCAGACAGCAGCTTCATGTCTGAATCCTTCAGGTAGTTGTAGCTCAGATCCAGCTCTCTCAGATGGGAGGGGTTGGACTTCAGAGCTGAGACCAGAGAAGCACAGCTGATCTCTGACAAACTGCAGCTCCTTAATCTGAATAAAGAAGAAATCATGTAGCGTTAGAAACAGATTATTCTGCTTGAAATCATTCAATGTTTCATAATCTGTTCAGAGCTGAAGAAGGTTTAGAAAGTAGAAGTTTAGAAAATGGAAACTCCAAACACCTGAACCCAACAGGATGCAGGTTAAAAACTGTCAAATACAAACAGTGAAAAAGAGCTCTCATTAATATTAATGACAACATGCTGCTACTTCAATAAACACACAGTGACTTAACAGTGAATTAGCCAGTGCAGCTTTTTTCATCTTATATTAAATATGAAGACCAAAAAGATGCTCAGTGTGGATCAGTATAAAGTCTATGTGCTCACAGATGTTTTAATGTTATCGAAACTGATTTAAAACAAAGATCTGAATGTTTGAAACTATGTTTTTAAATTGTTAACTATGGTTTCAAATGAAATAATTAAATAGTATTTAAATGTTTGAAAACAACATTTGAATGTCTAAATCTGAAGGAGATTTGACCTCATAAAAATCATCCTTATGTCTGCAGTTTAGTGTCACCACAACTTTCACATCATATTAATCTCAGCACAGAAGTAAGAAATGGTGTCTGACCTCAGAGTCTCCAGTCTACAGTGTGGACTCTCCAGAAAATCACACAGCTGCTTCAATCCTGAATCCTGCAGGTTGTAGTTGTTACTCAGATCCAGCTCTCTCAGATGGGAGGGGTTGGACTTCAGAGCTGAGACCAGAGAAGCACAGCTGATCTCTGACAAACTGGAGTCCCACAATCTGAATAAAGAAGAAATCATGTAGCGTTAGAAACAGATTATTCTGCTTGAAATCATTCAATGTTTCATAATCTGTTCAGAGCTGAAGAAGGTTTAGAAAGTAGAAGTTTAGAAAATGGAAACTCCAAACACCTGAACCCAACAGGATGCAGGTTAAAAACTGTCAAATACAAACAGTGAAAAAGAGCTCTCATTAATATTAATGACAACATGCTGCTACTTCAATAAACACACAGTGACTTAACAGTGAATTAGCCAGTGCAGCTTTTTTCATCTTATATTAAATATGAAGACCAAAAAGATGCTCAGTGTGGATCAGTGTAGGAACCTCTACATTTATGAATAAATCTCCTGATAGGAGCACCACCTCCCAGGTTATTTTTCAACTGTGCTGGGAGGAAACACAGAAACACTTTTTGTCAGTCTCACGTCTGAAGTAGTGTGTTACGATGCAGGGATCTAATTCTCTGCTTTAAACTGAAGCCACAGACAACGACATGCTGATAAATGCATATTTATTGAACTAAAATGATGAACAAGTGAATAAATGACGTATCGATGCAAACAGATAAATGAATAATCAGAATGAGTGTAATATGAAATAGTGTATTATGTTTTCTTAATGGCGTATTAGGAGTTATGAATGGAGGATTTTGAAATGTGAATGATGGCGTAATGAGCGGAGAATTAGTTGAGGCTGACGTAATTTAACTAACCAACTTCTCTAAAATGAACTGGACAGTTCAAACGACACCAACTCTTAATCATAGAAGTAGGTGGAGGCAGGAGAAGTGTTGTTTAGCCTACTTTGCGTAGCGTTGACCTCACATGACTCAGCTGGTGACTCAGCTGATCATGTGATACGAAAGAAAAGAAGTACAGAGAAGGTAAGATGGCGGAAGTCTTTAGGGACGCGACGTGTGTCTCCCTGGAGATACAAAAGGAAGAGAACATTGGGCGGAGGCCGACACGCTGTTTTATTCTGGCCTGTGGTAGGGGCGTGTTTTTGGGTGGAGACGGATATTCTCCCGCTCAAAACAGAAAATCCTTCGTCTGAGAGAACACACATGATCTCTCTGAGTTGATTACAAGAGATTAAATTTAAATGAAATCTGACAGGTTTCACTGTGGTCATTCACATTTAAACATGAACTGCAGAGTTCAATACGTTACTCCAACGTTCAGAGACACACATCTATAATGCAATCACTATCAATACCTGAGTTGAATCCTCTGATTAGGTTATACAATAAAACTAAAATGCAGTCTTTGTTGACTATACTTCTAATAACATGTTCTGATACAAAAGTTAACGATCATCAGTACAGCTTAATTAAAACAGCTATAATTCTTTAACAAACTTCTAATATTAACTAAGTTCTACTTTATAACTACTAATGTTGATTCTTTCACTTATCAAAGTCATTCTTCATACACATCAAATTTCTACTAAATTATAGAGTTTAATAGCAACTTAGTGGATGACATCATCAGAAAACATTACACGGTATTGGCAGAGACTCTTCTTCAGTGTTCAAAGCTATATACAATTTGACCACTGGGTGACACTGTTACATGTACTGTGTGCTAATTTAATCTAAATATTTATATCTCAACTATACTTTATCACAGAGAATTCAGAGTTAGATCATTTTGACCGGCATTACTTTGTGACTAATAATATATAAGTTACAAGATGGTTATATCCTTAATAAACATTGAATCAGACTTCTGGCTTCAAGGAACACAGAAACTCAAGCCAAGCCTTCCCTTAATGTACGACGTGTCTGGAATATCCTCATCTGAAGTCACACCAGAGTGAAACACAAGAGGGTGGAGGATACGTGTGTGTGTGTGTGTGTGTGTGTGTGTGTGTGTGTGTGTGTGCATAGCTAGAAGGAAACAAAGAGAATTTGATTGGCTCAACTCATCAAAATAAACTGATGAGGTTAAATGGTGGTAAATCAGTCTCGTTTTTTTTTATTGAAAAGTCCTTTAATTCAGTGTTTTCTGAAACTTGAATTGATAAAGAATGCAGCAGTTTTTTGTTAGTGTCATAAATGTCTCTTTCCCTGACATAGTTGGGGAGTCTCTGGAGGTAGACTGGGAGGAGATTGTCCTGTGAAGAGTCAAAACTGACACTTTAATGTGGAGAAAGGACTCTCAGTTTACCTTTGAAGGCATTTCCAAACCAAAGCTGAATATACATCCATATTCTTGAGGAGGGAGGTTATCGTTGACTGAGCCCAGACCTCGTTTGGACTTTCACAGAAATTAGCAGAAAACAAAGGGGGGGTGCTGGGTCCCCTACGTCAGTATAAAGTCTATGTGCTCACAGATGTTTTAATGTTATCGAAACTGATTTAAAACAAAGATGTGAATGTTTGAAACTATGTTTTTAAATTGTTAACTATGGTTTCAAATGAAATAATTAAATAGTATTTAAATGTTTGAAAACATTTGAATGTCTAAATCTGAAGGAGATTTGACCTCATAAAAATCATCCTTATGTCTGCAGTTTAGTGTCACCACAACTTTCACATCATATTAATCTCAGCACACAAGTAAGAAATGGTGTCTGACCTCAGAGTCTCCAGTCTACAGTGTGGACTCTCCAGAAAATCACACAGCTGCTTCAATCCTGAATCCATCAGGTTGTAGTTGTGACTCAGATCCAGCTCTCTCAGATGGGAGGGGTTGGATTTCAGAGCTGAGACCAGAGAAGCACAGCTGATCTCTGACAAACTGCAGCAACTCAATCTGAATAAAGAAGAAATCATGTAGCGTTAGAAACAGATTACATGGGTGCAAGAGCTCCGTCTACAGACGGATTTCCGTCAAAAGTGAATTATTTGTTCCGTCATAGTCCGTTTATTTGTACCACTAACACAAAAAAGATTTTACTCTGCCACCGCATTTCTGCTTTTCGCTTTGTATACGATTAAACAGCGAGGGAAAGAGACGATCGTTGTTCCAGCTTCCCGCGGTTGTTTCTGCATCGATTTATACGTCTATTTTCTCCAAAATAATCAAAGGTATGGCAGTTTTATTTAATGTGCACTTATTTCTCTGTAGGGATGGGTACCGAAACCCGGTATTAAACGGGCCCCGGGGATAAATGATTAAAGACTGTAGTATTGATAAGCTCCGATGTTACCGGTTCTTTTATCACAACTTTTTAACGTAGCAAACACGGAGCAAAGTCAGTGAACAGCAGAGCACATGTGAAGTGAAGATTAGTCGAGTTGACGACAACTACGCTCGTTACTTGGTAAGTGCAATAACACCTTGGCCAGTAAAAAGCCAATACTCTATCAATACACCTGTTCAACAAGCAGAAACATGTAGAAAAGCCATATTTTCAACTGCTCTGTCCGCAGTCTCTCATCCACCGCTGCTATGTTTTACACAACCACAGCGCGCTAGTTCGGCTAATAGCCAATTGTTAGGAACAAGCTCCAACAAAAGCTGTCTGTATGTAGTCTAACTGTTTAGCTTAGTTTGCCACCAATCTTCAAATTGGGCACATTGTTGTAAACTGAGCTGCTGGCTGAGACAAAGCAGCCTCTCCTCTCTACCAGCGGTACCTGCAGCAGTCAATCACATCAGCAGCAGAGGGAGGAGGAGGAGGACAGGAGGAAGGACTGATACTGACTGATGTCTGTGTTCTTAAATAAATAAATAATAAATTGGTGCCTTTGCCAGGGATAAAAATCATGTCCAGAATGCACCAAATTGCCCCATTTTAAAAACATTTTGCAGGGGGGCATGCCTCCAGACCCCCCTAGGTGACTTCAGGCCTCAGCGCTCGTCTTTGTGCTGCTTCACCGCACAACCTGGACACCAGTAGAAAAAAGTTCAGTCAACAAGGTTTTTTTAATGTGTCTCAAGGATAAAACATGAGATGCTACTTTTGCTAAAAAGAAAGTTGGAAAAGAGGCTGATGAGCCCCGCTAACCCGACGTCTCCTTCATAAAAAAGCAGAATATCGAGTTATAACCGAGCAGTCTGATGTGTGTAGAGGTGTGTGTGGTTATACTGTAGCAGCCTGGTGTCATCAGGACATTTAATGAAGGTAAACACAGTGAACGGCCGTGCGTAACGGCACTGCGCTCTTACGCAGCACTTCTCAGAGGCTGCAGATTTATCAACACATCAGTCCTGCTGACTTCAGATGCTGCAGGGATTTAATGAAGTGAAGGAGAAGCTTTTCATACAGTATAAACAGCTGTGGACAACAGATACTGTAAGAATCACCCACATTCATTTATACATCACTGCAGACTGATTTACTGACTTTCCTGCTTTAACCACATTAAACTTTATTTTGGAGAGTGTTTAACTGAAATAAATGATTTATATTTGAAGCATTAATCTGTTGTTGCAGCACGTCTGCATCCAGTAGCCTATTTAGTATGAAACACAGGCGCCTGATACTGTATCAGTAGCCTATGTGACGCTCACAAAAACAAAGGGATTTTATGAGGATGACGTATGACTGCAGCGTTCTACTATAGTCAGACATCATTGTTCTGTTTTAGTAACAGCTCAGATTTTTGAACTTTGAGCACAAAATTAAGTTATTTGTCAAAAAATATTCGTCGAACAGTGTGACTAATCAACATGGTCAAGAAATGACTCAAAGATATGAAATATCTCAAAAATGCCAAAATACACTGGAGGGAGGCTTCAAATAGTATTTAAATGTTTGAAAACAACATTTGAATGTCTAAATCTGAGATTTGACCTCATAAAAATCATCCTTATGTCTGCAGTTTAGTGTCACCACAACTTTCACATCATATTAATCTCAGCACAGAAGTAAGAAATGGTGTCTGACCTCAGAGTCTCCAGTCTACAGTGTGGACTCTCCAGAAAATCACACAGCTGCTTCAATCCTGAATCCTGCAGGTTGTTGTCACTCAGATCCAGCTCTCTCAGATGGGAGGGGTTGGACTTCAGAGCTGAGACCAGAGAAGCACAGCTGATCTCTGACAACCTGCAGCAACTCAATCTGAATAAAGAAGAAATCATGTAGCGTTAGAAACAGATTACATGGGTGCAAGAGCTCCGTCTACAGACGGATTTCCGTCAAAAGTGAATTATTTGTTCCGTCATAGTCCGTTTATTTTTACCACTAACACAAAAAAGATTTTACTCTGCCACCGCATTTCTGCTTTTCGCTTTGTATACGATTAAACAGCGAGGGAAAGAGACGATCGTTGTTCCAGCTTCCCGCGGTTGTTTCTGCATCGTTTTATACGTCTATTTTCTCCAAAATAATCAAAGGTATGGCAGTTTTATTTAATGTGCACTTATTTCTCTGTAGGGATGGGTACCGAAACCCGGTATTAAACGGGCCCCGGGGATAAATGATTAAAGACTGTAGTGGGGAGGAGGAAGACAGGAGGAAGGACTGATACTGACTGATGTCTGTGTTCTTCTTTCTTTCTAAACTTCACTCACTATTTTGATGTCAGGAATATTATTTCTTTTATTGACATTTTAGATTTGTTTCCAGAGATATTATTGAGTTTATATAGTGACTTTGCTGTTGTAAACATTACTGTTGCTGCTCTAGAAACAATGTTTAGTTTTATTTATAATAGAAATAAATTATAATCCTGTTCTGAATTTATTCTTTTTTAAAAGGAATATATTTTTTAAGGAGAAATTATTTATTAATGAAAAAGAAGTGATAAGAGTATGGATAAAGAACCAAAGCGATAAGGAGTATCAATAAGACTAGTGATTGTCAGTGTGCAGTTGGAATAAGAGACAGTGTGCAGTCACATATGTTCATATGAAAGTCACAAGAATTTGAACTTTTTTCTTTTACTGACTGATGTAGATTCTGGTTGCCTTTAAAGTTGATAAAGATAATAAGTACAGATATTTGTGATATTTTTATTCTAAAATACTTTTTGAAGGTCAAATATTTTATTTGATACTTTTCATACATAAATTGGTGCCTTTGCCAGGGATAAAAATCATGTCCAGAATGCACCAAATTGTCCCATTTTAAAAACATTTTGCAGGGGGGCATGCCTCCAGACCCCCCTAGGTGACTTCAGGCCTCGGCGCTCGTCTTTGTGCTGCTTCACCGCACAACCTGGACACCAGTAGAAAAAAGTTCAGTCAACAAGGTTTTTTTAATGTGTCTCAAGGATAAAACATGAGACGCTACTTTTGCTAAAAAGAAAGTTGGAAAAGAGGCTGATGAGCCCCGCTAACCCGACGTCTCCTTCATAAAAAAGCAGAATATCGAGTTATAACCGAGCAGTCTGATGTGTGTAGAGGTGTGTGTGGTTATACTGTAGCAGCCTGGTGTCATCAGGACATTTAATGAAGGTAAACACAGTGAACGGCCGTGCGTAACGGCACTGCGCTCTTACGCAGCACTTCTCAGAGGCTGCAGATTTATCAACACATCAGTCCTGCTGACTTCAGATGCTGCAGGGATTTAATGAAGTGAAGGAGAAGCTTTTCATACAGTATAAACAGCTGTGGACAACAGATACTGTAAGAATCACCCACATTCATTTATACATCACTGCAGACTGATTTACTGACTTTCCTGCTTTAACCACATTAAACTTTATTTTGGAGAGTGTTTAACTGAAATAAATGATTTATATTTGAAGCATTAATCTGTTGTTGCAGCACGTCTGCATCCAGTAGCCTATTTAGTATGAAACACAGGCGCCTGATACTGTATCAGTAGCCTATGTGACGCTCACAAAAACAAAGGGATTTTATGAGGATGACGTATGACTGCAGCGTTCTACTATAGTCAGACATCATTGTTCTGTTTTAGTAACAGCTTAGATTTTTGAACTTTGAGCACAAAATTAAGTTATTTGTCAAAAAATATTCGTCGAACAGTGTGACTAATCAACATGGTCAAGAAATGACTCAAAGATATGAAATATCTCAAAAATGCCAAAATACACTGGAGGGAGGCTTCAAATAGTATTTAAATGTTTGAAAACAACATTTGAATGTCTAAATCTGAAGGAGATTTGACCTCATAAAAATCATCCTTATGTCTGCAGTTTAGTGTCACCACAACTTTCACATCATATTAATCTCAGCACAGAAGTAAGAAATGGTGTCTGACCTCAGAGTCTCCAGTCTACAGTGTGGACTCTCCAGAAAATCACACAGCTGCTTCAATCCTGAATCCTGCAGGTAGTTGTGACTCAGATCCAGCTCTCTCAGATGGGAGGGGTTGGACTTCAGAGCTGAGACCAGAGAAGCACAGCTGATCTCTGACAACCTGCAGCTCCTCAATCTGAATAAAGAAGAAATCATGTAGCGTTAGAAACAGATTACATGGGTGCAAGAGCTCCGTCTACAGACGGATTTCCGTCAAAAGTGAATTATTTGTTCCGTCATGTGGATAAAAATCCATTTTAAACCATCAGATCCGTTCAGGTTTTAAACATATAATTCAAAATTACTACGTTTAATCAATGAGCTTTTTCCTAAAATGAGCAGATTGACTTTGTGATTGTGTTATTGTGGATCATCATGTCAGCCTTCTACAGACATCATCCAAATGTCACCACAACATTCAGACACCTATTCATGTCAACACAGATCAATTAAATGCTGCTGACCTCGATCAAGTCTGTAAAAAGGATCAAATTAGACATGTTGGATTAAAAAGCTTGTGCATTACTTTTATTTATCTTCTTCCTGTAAATGGTAACAATTAAGTGTCATTTCATTAAAACACTACAGAACTTGAGTATATACAGAAAAATAAATATTTTCCTCCTACTGAGGCACTTATTTCTAACCACAGATTTACTCTCATCATCAGCGCTGACTGACTGTGATCAGTGCCAAACACCAGACTGTCACATGACTTCCCTTTTAACTGGTGGTGCAGCTACACAAAGTGACATCATTTTCTGCCAGGAAGCATCATGCACATGTTGAAGTGTGGCAGCTCAGACACGACTTGAGATACAAACTGCATTTGGAAATATGATTTGCTCTCTTTGTCTGTACTCCTGTATGAGAGTTTTAAAGTGTGTGTGAGAGACTTTATGTATAAGTTCCTGCTAAATAGTGTGTTCTCAATGTGTAATATAAAAGACATTATTCCTGAAAATGCAATAAAAGTCTTTTTTTCCCATTTGGTTTACAGATCTGAGTTTCACACACGTACCAAAAATTATAAACATTAAATATGTCACAGATAATTGTCCAATAATTTCAACAGTTTTCTTACAAATATCAGACCCTTTTTATTGTAGATTAAATTCAAAGTGAAACCAACTGTTCAGATGTTTTGGACTTTAAACATTTTAGTGATTTGTGAAATTAAATCTGAAACCTCAGTTATGTATTTAAGTAACTGGGTAGATACAAGATGTACAAGAGGAAAACACAGTCAGTGAACTGACCTCAGAGTCTCCAGTCTACAGTTTGGACTCTCCAGTCCAGCAGACAGAAGCTTCAATCCTGAATCCTGCAGGTCTTTGTTGTCACTCAGGTCCAGCACTCTGAGATGGGAGGGGTTGGACTTCAGAGCTGAGGCCACAACTTCACAGTGAGTCTCTGAGAGTCCACAGTCCACAAGCCTGTTATTACAAATTATATTACATTGAAATATGCTAAAATCAAACACTTTTATCATAAATACAGACACTATGTATTTTGATGACAAAGCAGCTGTAACACAAGCTGAACACTTTAATAGATTGTAGGTTTTATAGTGTGCATGTATATAAAGGAGGGATGTATGATATGTCAGTGGCTGATATTTTATTGGCAGAGAAATGAGAAAATGTAACTCCTGTATTGTTATTATTTTGGTAATGGAATTTCAGCTGATAATTGCGTCCGATAATGCAGAGCCTTTTTACACTGACTGTGGACTAGTGACATTATTCTAAACCTGGTTGTGAACAGGGATTTTTTAATGTCAGGTCTTCTGTTGGTCCTGGAGCGGACTGAGAGTAACAGAGCAGACATGGTTTTAGAGTAGATTATAGTAGTCTGTACAGTCCTGCCTCTCTTGCCTTTCTCTCCTCTGCTCTCTGTGTTGCTGCCTGTTTGCATAAAGCCAGTGTAACTTACAAACTAACATAACCTACATTGTTTTAAGATGAATAATATTGGTTACTGTACTGGTATCAGCCACAACAAACAGATAATTATTGGTTGTTGTCATCGGCCCTGAAATTCCACATCGGTGCATCTCTAATGTAAAGTGATACACACTTTACAGCATGCACTATACATTTACATCACACTTTACTGTAATATTGATATGATTGATGTAATATTGGCTTCATAATGTTGATATTTTGTTTCCTAATCACTCTCAACACTGTAAAACGCTCCCTTAAAAATGTTTATCTTTGTTACAGGTACAAAGAGTACAACGTTTGGAGATCAAATAGGCTTTTCACAGTTGGGTACAGAGGAAACAGGAAGTATCTAAAACTTTTAGGACTGAGCACCTGGACATGAGAGATGTGTGTGTGTGTGTTCTGCAGTGAATGATTTATAATGTTGATAATCACATCTGGACTTACACAGCCTTTCTGCAGTTCCTCACAGCTGGGATCAGTCTCAGTCGTCCCTCATCTGATGTGTTGTACTTCTTCAGGTCCAACTCATCCAGAACCTCCTCTGACATCTGCAGCATGTAGGCCAGAGCTGAACAGTGGATCTCAGAGAGTTTCTTCTCTGATCTGTTCTCTGACTTCAGGAACTCTTGGATCTCCTCATGTACTGAGCGGTCGTTCATCTCCATCAGACAGTGGAAGAAGTTGATGCTTCTGTCAGGAGAGATTTTGAGGTTCTTCTTCTTCAGGTTGTTGATGGCTCTCTGGATGATTTCTGGACTGTTCTCTGTTCGACCCAGCAGGCCTCCTAAGAGACTGTGGTTGGACTCCAGAGAGAGGCCATGAAGGAAGCGAACAAACAGGTCCAGGTGGCCATTTTTACTTCTGAGAGATTTCTCCATGGCTTCCATCAGGAAGACATCCAGGGATGAGTGACTGTAATTTTTTCCCAGGACGTGATTAAAGGATAAGTAACTGTAGTCTTCTCCCAGGAAATCCTTCAGTACCTTTGTGTTGCTGCTGGTGTAACAGTGGTACATGTAGACTGCAGCCAAAAACTCCTGAACACTCAGATGAACAAAGCTGTAGACTCTTTTCTGGAAGATCACACTCTCTGTTTTCAGGATCTCTGTACAAAATCCTGAGTACACTGAGGCCTCTGTGACATCAAGACCACACTGCTTCAGGTCTTCTTGGTAGAACATGATGTTTCCTTTCTCCAGTTGTTCAAACGCCAGCCTCCCCAGCTTCAGAAGAACGTCCCTGTCAGCCTGCGTCAGCTCCTGTGGACTCGTCTCATGTCCCTTATTATACTTGTGCTTCTTCCTCTTTGTCTGAACCAGCAGGAAGTGTGAGTACATGGCAGTCAGGGTCTTGGGCAGCTCTCCTCTCTGGTCTGTAGTCAACATGTGCTCCAGAACTGTAGCAGTGATCCAGCAGAAGACTGGGATGTGACACATGATGTGGAGGCTCCTGGATGTCTTAATGTGTGAGATGATTCTGCTGGACAGATCTTCATCACTGAATCTCCTCCTGAAGTACTCCTCCTTTTGGGCGTCAGTGAAGCCTCGTACTTCTGTTACCCTGTCAACACATGTAGGAGGGATCTGATTGGCTGCTGCAGGTCGGGAAGTTATCCAGACGACAGCCGAGGGAAGCAGATTCCCCTTGAAGAGGTTTGTCAACAGCTCATTGACTGATGACTTCTGTGTGACATCAGACACGACCTTCCTGTTGTTGAAATCTAATGAAAGTCTGCTTTCATCCAGGCCGTCAAAGATGAACAAAACTTTACAGACTTCGAGCTTCTCTGCTGTGACCTTCTGTAATGTTGGATGGAAAACATGGATCAGCGTGAGAAGACTGTACTGCTCATCTTTGATCAAGTTCAGCTCCCTGAATGAAAGCAGAATCACCAGACTGACATCTTGGTTTTCCAAGCCCTCTGCCCAGTCCAGAGTGAACTTCTGCACTGAGAAGGTTTTTCCAACGCCAGCGACACCGTTTGTCAGAACGACTCTGATGTGTCTCTGTTGGTCAGATAAGACTTTAAAGATGTGGTGACACTTGATTGGAGTGTCATGGAGGGTCTTCATCTTGGAAGCTGTCTCAAGCTGCCTCACCTCATGTTGGGTATTAACCTCTTCACTCTGTCCCTCTGTGATGTAGAGCTCAGTGTAGATGCTGTTGAGGAGGGTTTCACTTCCTGCTTCATCAGTTCCTTCAGTCACACATTCACATCTTGTCTTCAGGCTGCTCTTATGTCCAAGTAAAACCTCCCGGAGAGCAACATTCACTAAAACAGAGAAAAATGTGAGATTAAATAAAGACAATCTGACAATTATTCATTATTACCAACACAAAAACAATCAGTCTTACTTTGTACAGTGCTGGTCTGACTGTCTGTCTGCAGTCCAGGTCTTGTTCTGGATCTTTTTCCACACTGAGGACAGGACAAGTCTCCTGATGAAGCAGACTGGTCCCAGTATGAGTTGATGCACTGTCTGCAGAACCAGTGTCCACAGCTGGTAGAGACTGGATCCTTCAGGATGTCCTCCTGACACAAAGAACAGCAGGACAGCTGCTCCTCCACAGAACCACCACTCTTCTTCTTCTTCTCTCTGTAAAGAATTTTCTTTATCACTAAAATGTTTCATTGATTGTTGTTGAAAAAATAAATTAATTTATTAATTAATAAATTGGCCAACACTGTCTACAAGCTCAGACAGTCACAGAGAACAGTAAAAGTGTGACTTCTTTTCTGAAAATAATGATTCATTTTATTTAAACTCTCCTGCTTTCATTAATACATATTTAAGACTTATAATCTGACATAAAGAGATTCATTTGTCTCTCTGCTGAAAACAACCTTAACTGTGTTTCTTATCCGGCTGTCTTACTAAACATTTAGTGATCTGCCTGTAGTTTGCTATTAACACAAACTCAACACTTCCTGCAGCTGCTTCACTGTAAAAGCCTTCTATTAAAGAGAGCTGATTATGTCCTTTACTGCTTTACAGTCCCTTTGGGCAGCTTATCTTGGGTTAGTTAGGTTTGAACTGATGTTAGAAGTGGTCTAAAACTTGTGGTAGACCAGCAGTCTGAGACACACAGACTGTAACAGTGTGCATTTCTACAAATAACCTTTTCACCACATATTGCACTATTATGATATGCACTGATTCAACAGGACATCTGGTAGCTTATAACAGCTGACCTGAGGTATATTTTCAGTAAAAACATGAGAAAATGAATTACACATTTGAAGCACATTAATTCAGGTTTTGAATAGTTGCAGATCTTTACAGTGACTTCAATGTTAGAGCAAAGATGTATGAATATCTTCTTGAAGTGTAAATTCTGACATGGAGGCTCTCAGGTTGCTACAGAAATACCATCTGTAGTTTCTGGCTATAAAACACAGATTAAGATCCATCTTAGTTTGAAACAGTGTCTATAATAATAGTTCTGCATCATGAATAGAAATATTTTATCAGAGCAGTTTGTCTTCATCCTCACTGAATCATCTTCCATCAGGTCAGTTTACAGCAGAAACAGTCTCTTACTTTGTGTCTGAGGGTCCAGGTTCATTACTGAAGGTCGGAGGATGATACATGGACCAGTCACTCTTCATAGACAGACAGTCAGATGCTGGAGACTCTGCTCTCTGTCTGTGGTCTGTCTGACCTCTGTAACACCACCAACATGTTTTTATTCATATCATGTGAATCCTTGATACATTTTTATGATGACAAAGACATTGAAGGAGCTCTAAATACACAAACTGCTGCTCCTCCAGATAATAAGTCACAGATTAGATCACAGCTTTTCTAAATCACTGACAGCTGTCACAGACAATAAGGGGATGATGGGACAAATGATTTGAATGTGTATTAAATTTTAGATAGCAAGTAAATTTTAGCAGAAATTTTAATATACAAACACAAAATCAACCACTGGGGAAAGAAAACATAATATCATTGGCAGAGGTCATTAAAATTGCAAGCCCTCACACCCCTCACGCGTGGGAGCAGCAGTCGTGGAATCACTACTGGAGGTCAGTTAACACGTTTCTGAGTTTTCAGGATTATCGGACACTGTGTGAACGGGTAAAATATTATTTCCTGTGTGCAGTACTGGAGACATATTGGAAATTGTGTATATATATTTGAGGAACTATGTGTCATTTAGGCTTCACTTCCTGTTGTTTTCATCAATATTGGACATTGTATGTAGGAGTAACTATCACTATCTGTGTCCACTATGTGGCCCTAGAAAACACCCACTAATTATACATCATATTGCTGTATATCATGTGTAGACCACACCATGGGTGCATCCTTAAATTGCATCCTTTCCTCTGAAGCGTCACGTGAAGCGACGTCTGTTTCTGATGACGGCAGCAGCTGATCACAGCTGCATCAGCTGTCATTCAGCTTTCACAGCTGTAGCGACTATTCATGGAGTTTGTGTCTGCACACATGTGCACTGTGATAATACTAATAAAGGTGCACAGTTATCACTGCCAGAGCAGCTGTTTTCTATCTGTAGCCTGTTACGTGTTTAACAAACACCTGCACATGAATAAAAACCTGCATTCTGTATTTATACTGTGTATTGTGTCCTGCTCAGAGGCACAGGAACCATTTCTACTGGCAGAATGTGTTCATATTATTTATTAATTATTTGAGTCTGTATTAATTGATATTCTGACTGTAAATGCATTATTTAATAACCCAGAATATGATCAGAGTGTCTGTTGAACACAGAAAATTGTTTATTTGGCTAAATATTTCAGGGAAAATTGAAATTATGTAACTCATATCAAACCCAACATATAATTTCCCCTCACTTCTGACACATGTACAAAGTTTTGTGAGTTTTCGAGCACTTTTAGCTTCTCAAAAATGTGATTCATTGCGGAGAAGGAGAAGAAGAATTCCTTCAGATACAATAAGGCCTTCGCACCACTCGGCCCTAATAATCTCTACAAAAACAACAGGTTCCTCACACTTTCAGTGCCAGGGCCCTAATGAGTCATATTAATGAGTTAGTAGCAGCTCTCTTACTTTGTGTTTGAGTGTCCAGGTTTATTTCTGAAGGTCAGAGGATGATCCGGTGACTGGTCACTCTCCATAGACAGAAAGTTGGAGACTGGAGGCTCTGCTCTGTCCTCCTCTTCCTCCACACAAGCGCTCATCTTGTGGACTTCAGTCAGTCTGAGAGGTAAACCAGCAACACTGACTGTGAGATTAGAAAGCAAGATTCAAGATAAACAAGTCTGTTCAAGAGTCGCAGCAACAAGAAAGAAAACACCCAAACAAGTTAGTATCTCCCTGTTTTATTTCCTCTCTTTATATCCACAGAAGCTGATTCTAACTCTTCTCCCCTCCACAGTCCTCAGGGAGGAAACTGAGACTTTCATGTTAAATAAGAATGTTTTATTAACACTCACCCTGCGTCACACGTCAGTTTTTATCCATCTGCTCCGTTGAACAATTTAAGTTCCAGTACTGCCACCTACAAGAAATCACATGACCCTGTCAACATGTGTCTGTGTGTCATAAACATGTTTGAGGATCTCTTTTGGCTTAAACAGGTTAAATTAAATTGGGTTTTGGTCAAAATGTTAGTACTTCAGGTAACATACAGTTTTACAGTGTAACTTCTCGTCATTACCATCTAATTTCCCAGAACTTGCAGTATTATGTAACTTTTTTCTTTTGAATTTCGCCTTCATTTGTTATTCTAGGACAGGTCTTCACACTGAGTTGCTGAGTTCAGTGTCATGATCAAGGGAACATCAATAGTTAATGTTAAATAAAATGTGTCTTATAAAGTGTGTGTTGTGAAGTTAAGCCTTAGCCTACTTTTAATATGTGGAAATTATTTCTAGTGTTTCTGCATCTTCTTATTCTGTTGTATGATTACAGGCTCGTTTATATTTCACTTGGTTGAATATGACTTGTTGATGTTCCTTTTCTATCCCAGCGACTCCTACATGATCAGAAAAATGTGTTGTTTATTATGTCATTGTGTAATCTACGTATTGAGGCAATTTTACGCCGTTACGTGATGACGTAGTCACGCAATTATATAACAATGTTTTTTTAGCAAATTCTAGCAACAAAACGATAATAACTGAAGCAACTTTCACTGAAAATTAGTTGTCAACACTGGATGAACTTGCTTCGTAGTACAGGCCCCTGTTCTCTCAGCGAGGGCTGCGTGACAAAGACTTCGATACAACACCGGAAATAGCAAACAAACAAGTTCTCTCTCCGTTTTATTTCCTCTCTTTATATCCACAGAAGCTGATTCTAACTCTTCTCCCCTCCACAGTCCTCAGGGAGGAAACTGACTGAGACTTTCATGTTAAATAAGAATGTTTTATTAACACTCACCCTGCGTCACACGTCACTTTTTATCCGTCTGCTCCGCTGAACAGTTTAGTTTCACTTCTGAAACTTACAAGAAATCACATGACCCTGAGGGGGCGGAGACTTTCTGTTTTTTCAGCGAAGGCTACGTGAGAAATAAAACCAAACAATTATTTACCACACAACAATTATTTCCTCTCTTTAAATTAGAAATTCATTGTAATTTAGCGTTTCTCAGCGGGGTGGTACCTCCCCCCGGGGGACATTCAGAGAGCATCGGGGGGCGCTGGAAGCAATATTTTTGAGAGCGGGGCGTTTGTGTGTGTGTCTTTTTTTTAAAGCCACTTTAGCTGTCATTTAAATGCACATTTTCACAGTTTCATCATTAGACTTCAGGGTTTTCCTATGTTTTTTTTCACAGCGCTGTCAAATCTTTTTTTCTTCCGTTTTACGCGCGTAACTACATACAAATGTGTGTTTTGGGCTCTGAGCGCTTTGAGAACACGGGTGACCTACACTCAACACTGTACCTGAACGCCTCTATCCTCTCTGCTCTGTTTGTCGGTGTTTGTGTTTAACTTAGTTTGTAACGTATTAAAATGTGTTAAATTCCTGAAACTCTCATGACAACGTTAAACATTTTTATGGTCTGTAATGTAATACAGAGGATGATGAGTACCATAGTTTGTGAACGTATGTGTGCGTTTATGACTGAGTTATGAGTTTGTGCACATTTTACTGTGTGTGTGTGTGTGTGCGTGTGTGTGTGTGTGTGTGTGCCGTTTGGGAAGTGACCGTAAGCACTTTAAACCACCTTCGTGTTTCACTATCAGACCAATGAATAAAAGAAGAAAGAAACAGCTTCAGCTAGAGGCAGCAGGAGCTGAAAGTGGATTAAAAAAATGAATGTTTCTCTGCTTTTCTGATGTAACTTGACGTCCTTTCTTATAGCAACAGATACAAAACCAGATGCTGGAGCATCAGACTTCATAACAGCAGTGATGGTGTTACTGTTCACAGATCAGGTGGGATTAGGGACAGCAGTGTTTAATGTCACTGAGGTTTAAATGGAATTTATATTACTAATTACACAACTTGTTTAAAAACAGAGCATGAAAGAGAAAGACTGCAAATGGGCCAGAGAGAGCGCAAGAGAAACTAACTGATCTCAGACTTTATTTAACAACATACAGTTTAAGGGAAGACAGCGTATTTATATGCACGTTTAAGCCTAATAATTCCTTTGATATATGAAATTTCATTCTGCACTCATATAAACAGTGATGATATAGACTGCCCACTCCTGCACTTGATAGAGTAAATACGTGTTGTGCCTGCAGCATTTGGGCCACCTGTTGCAGGAGTCTATATCACCTGCAATTGAAACTGAAGTCATGATGTTCTTGGTATTTTTCGTGGAAGTTTTGTGGGGGTTTTAGCAACCAGCATGATGTTTTTAGGGATCTTTTTAAGACAGAGATATAGAAAGAAAGAAGAAAGACACACACATACACTCACTCAGTAATAGACCCTGCAGGATGTGAAAATATAATCATCAATAGTATTATCTCCTCATGTATTTATTTATTTTTCGCAAGTGATTGAATGTGAATTTGACACAGCCAGCAGCTGGACAGGTGTTGAGTGGGACACCTCTCATGATATTGAGAAAACAGCAGGAATGAAACATAGAAGAGTAATGCAGCAGGTACAGAAGAGATGGTAGGTTTGATTGCAGGCCAGCAGGGGTCCATGTGGTTGCAAAAGCAGGAGGATTAAATGCGATTCGATCTATGGCGACCTCAGTCCCTTTTCTCTTGTCTCTCATTTTGTTCTTTCATTTCCCTTCTACCTTCAGCTACTAATCTCTCAGATTTGTTTCTCTCTTTTATCGTGTCCATATGGGCAAGATGAACGTTTCCTAAAGCAACAGCCACCTGTGAATGTACATGAAGGTAAAGGAGTTGTAGATTCATTGCTTCTACATTTGAGCCGCAGACCCTGAAGCTCTTTATATAGGCTGTGTGTGTGTGTGTGTGTGTGTGTGGCTGCAGTTTCTCATGGGGTGAGGCACTGAGTAGTCTGTTTCTGCTTCACTGAAACTCTGTAGCTGAGGCTGCCACCACCAAGACATTAGAGGCCATAGAAAGACTGTGTGCGCATCTCTTATCAGTATTGAAGGGCATCATTTCCACTGAGGATGGGGAGGACATGACCCTCTCACTTCACAGTTTTGAACATACATTTGCAGTTTTACAGTTACAGTTTGAGTCACTTTGTGGACATTTATTTTTTCCACTTCATGGAAACACGCACATTTCACCCCGAGACAGCAACCAAACGTAATCCTCTGCTTCATTTCCATTCAAATAACACAAATCCAAGGGAGTCTTATCAATGATCGCAGTGAATGCAGCCCACAGATTTCTTCATCCATTCATCAGTGTGAGGATGAGTGTGTGTTTCTTTTTACATGCATGCATATGTCAGTAGAAGTCCTAGACTCAATTATTGTCTGTAGTTGTCCTAACACACACAGAGGTGCACATTCACACTTACACACTTGTACTTCCATACTTGTGAGGACTCGCAGTAACCTAAAACATTCCCTATAGCTTCTCATCTTAACCTTGTCCCAACTAAGTGCCTACCCCAGACCCTTAACCTGACCCTTACCGAATTCTACCCTTCACACTAAACCAGATCTTAAAGAGCCCCTTTAAGAAGGGAAGGGCGGACAAAATATCCTCACTTTCCAAAAAACGTCTTTATTTTCAAGCTCCAAAGCTCAAGTTGGTCTTTTAGGGGACACTGAGTGTGCTGCAGCTGCTTGTTTTTTTGTTTTTTGGGGGTCATGAATGTGATACAGAAAATCTGACGTCAAAGTGAATCCAATACAAGGTGTTTTACTAATAACATTTTAATCCAATCTTTTAAAACAGTCTGACCTCATCTGATCCAAAAAAAAACAAATGTCAATAAAGTTTCTATAAATATATAAATAATCTATAAATACACTGAGTCCTACTTGCTCTAGCTGTGCTGATCTAGATGTTAGCCTGACCTCTGACCTCCCTGGGTTGCAGCAAGTGAGAAGACACTCAAACTATCATACACACAAACTATATCGCTATAGTTTGAATTAATAAGGAAACAAGACTGTTTCTCCAACCAAATAAGCTTCATGAGGTTCCGTTATTGATAAAGATTAATGACATATTATTAAACTCGGTAAAGGCTGACGGCAGGAGCATTTTTAATCAGCTGGCGGGAAAGTTAATCACTGAGCTAATTGAGCTGGGGAACTTTTTTTATTGTGAGACAACAGACCACTGACCCACATCGCCTCCCTGGTGATCACACGCTTTCCTGTGGAGAAGTCAAATTAGCCACATACCTGTGCGAGGGAGCGGCATCATACAGAAAAAAGAAAGATACTTTGATATTTCACTATCTTTTATCTCCCCGCACAAACACACAAATACACACTTTTTGAACTATTCTGACCTTGAGGGTGGTGTTTCAGCTTTTTAAAAGTCTCTGTTTAGGTTGATAGTATGAATTTCCTTTTCCATCTCTTCTAACAGTAAGATGGTCCAGTTGCCAGCAAAGTTCCTGCAATCTGTAGACAGGAATGTACAGATCCCAATATTGGTAGTATGTAGATTTGATTAGATTGATTTCATTCAGGACGTATTAATGGACTATAAAAACATTACAATGAAAATCCTCCTTGTGTGTGATGTTACCTGTTGGTCTTGGAGGGGTTGTACTCGTAACATTATTAAATATTAATCCGCCAAAGTTTTAGGGAGTGGTCCATCCCGCATGACATCATTTTTTCACCCAAGAGATCAAAATCCTGCAGTTGGGTGAAAAAAAAAAACCGTTAACACATTAAACGCCATCTTCTTTTTCTGTGTTGGTGGATTATTTATTATTTTAGATTCAGCGTGACTTACACTCCCCGACGATATCATCATATGTGACGTGCATCGCCAATAAATGTCCGTAAATCTGCTTAGAAATGTCAAATAAAAGACGCTCCCCATACGTTTTCTTCAGTATCCAAGTAATCCAATGATGTCTGTAGCTCCATGGCAACGCTAGACGTCCTGTTTATATCCCCCTAAAGCATTATGGGAAATGTTGTTCCAAAGCTGAGAGCATGATTATCCTTCAAATCAGCGATGTGTCAGTATGTCTGTTGTGAAATAGAGCTATGGGCTGGTGTTTGGTACCGACTGGTATCTCTCACAATAACTTGACACCAAAGAGCAGCCAATAGCAGATAAACTGTTCAGTAGTAGCCTGCTTTCACCAGCAGATGGCAGCGTTATTCTATTGGTGTGATTGACTGACCTGCTGCATGTAAACTCGCTCTGCTTCCTTGTGTACATGTAGTCAGAGATGTACCTGCACAGGTGACTCAACAGTCAACAAGTCTCAACAGTATGTCTGTATGAAGACTCTGTACATATGAAATAAATGAGGTGGACAATAAATCTAATGTGTTTATTTTCTATGATAAAGAATGAATTCTTCAATAACTAACAGTCACCGATGTTAAATCTTTGGTTTGACATCAAACAGCATTGAACTGTAGGAAGTAACTACAACACCTGAAAGCACCACAGAAAAGCTATCACAGAGCAGTCTTATAAGTGTTATATTATCAGCACTACTAAATGTTTTGCATTTTTGCTTTAAAAAAAACAACCTGAAACAAATTATGCAATGATGAAACAATGATGCTGGTAGAAACACTGACAGTGGATATGAACAGGAACTATATGCTCAGCCTGCTGTAGTTTAGTGTAGTCCATTTGTGTATTCCACCATCCTCCATAGAACAAAATAATCCCAACAGGTTAACGAACTTTGTACATATCACGGTCCCTTTTTAAAACTTCATCCTCCTCTCCTTCATGGTGGCACTTTGTCTTTATCGTGTTTCTGTCCCGCTCAACACACAGCAAAGTCAGGTTGGATAGTCTGGCCGTTAGCCGCTGTCAGGCTAGTAGTGCTAGCAGTAACGTTAGCTTGATGATCCGCTTTTCTTACTCTCTCGCTCGTTGCGTTTCAATGCGCCCGATTTGTACTTTACCTCCTACCTAGATTAAAAAACACACACATCACCTTGATCGTTAACTTGACAGTGTGCGACAACATGACGCATTCACGGACACACAGGCTGCTAGCTTTTAAAACTCCCCGCAGCCAAATAGAGTGGCAGGGGCCCGATTGAGGGGGTACTAAGGGGGTGGAATCAACGACAATACAAACATACAAGACGAGAACCCCTTGGCAGTGGTGGGGGCTCGTCTCTGATCT
This sequence comes from Scomberomorus guttatus, assembly GCA_038419695.1. Lineage (NCBI taxonomy): Eukaryota > Metazoa > Chordata > Actinopteri > Scombriformes > Scombridae > Scomberomorus > Scomberomorus guttatus. The sequence goes on along the minus strand of CM076468.1, from coordinate 14,371,518 downwards.
GCACAACACACGACGTGGTCTGAGTCTGACTTTTTATTATTTGCCACTATCAAGACACACAAACAAACTTTATTCAAAATATTCAACTAAACAACAAAGTGCAGTTAGCAGTTGACAGCTAGCTAGTTGTTATATCTAAAGATGATATTTCCTCTTCTGTTCTTGCTGATTAATGCTGTCACCTCTTCTTTAGAGCAATTGTCATGTTTAATCTTTACTTAAGTAAATGAAACAGAACAAGCACACAGAGCCTCATAGATGCAAAACAAACATTACTGCATATCAAAAATAGTATGACCCATCCCCTATATTTCACTGAACACTAAATTCTTTTGATCAGCCCAGTTTCTTTAAAATATCTTTAAAATCTAGTTAATTACATTTATATATCAGCCACAGGGGCCAATTTTCTGCAAACTGAGTACTTTTACTTTTAATACTTTGAAACTAGTAAAGTAGTAGTAGTAGTAGTAGTAGCAGTAGTAGTAGTAGTAGTGGTAGTAGTAGTAGTAGTAGTAGTAGTGGTAGTAGCAGTAATAAAGGAAATTCAGATGCTATATTACAAAACCTGTAAATTAACGGTTATAGTGCTGAGTGATTCTGCAGTAATCTAAATATATAATAGTAATATGAAGGCATTTAAAATTTAAATACAAAGACATGATTTTTAGAAGTCTTTCTAAACAAAACTCAGCTGGAGATGATTCAGATGGACCAAAATCCAGACTCAGACTCAGGTCCAGGAGGAGGGTGGAGGAGGTGGTTGAGTGGAGGAGTCTCGGTGTGTCTGCAGAGACTGTGTAGAAGGACAGAGCAGCAGCAGAGCAGTCCAGATACACTGATGATACTCTGTCAGATCCAGAGGAACACACAGGGATGATGCTGGACTTGACTTTGTGTCTGACAGTGGAGCTGTTCTCAGATCAGTTCAGACTGCTGCTGCTGCTGCTGTTGCTGCTGCTGCTGCTGCTGCTGCTGCTGCTGCTGCTGCTGCTGCTGCTGCTGCTTCAACCTCTCTGGATCATCAGGATACAGCTGATCCTCTCTCAACACGCACTCCTGGATGTTCACTCACTCATACAGAGATCACCTCCATCTGATGAGAGAAGAAGAAACAACAGAGGTCATAAATCAGTGTTTAGTGAGACTCACTTCATCAGCTGTCAGTCAGTGATGCAGCACATCCAGTATAAAGAGCAGCAGGGACTTCAGTCCTGTTCAGACCAGAAGTGGAACAGCTGTGCAGCGTAGCCAGCTTCCTTTCAGCTCTCATGTTAACGTGTTGGAGTGAACACACTGAGCTCCAATCTCACAGAGCTGCAGAGACTTTTGGCATCAAGTCTGTTTACTCTGCAGATTTGACTCAAGTACACAGAGGAAATAAAGTGCAGAGAGTCATGAACACATCATTACTGCACAAACACTTTAGTGATACATTTACTGTTGTTACATGTGACCTGCTGTTAAAGCAAGAGTCTCTGTGTGTTGATCAACATCTTATCTGCTTTTGAAATATCATTGGACAAATAAAAATGGAGGCTGTCATTGAAAATATTTGGAGGAAACAAAATAAGTGATGGACAGATATAAAGATGTGATTCCTGGACTTCAGCAGAGGTTCTGGTCTGTATAAAGACCACATGGTTACTAAACGTAATGATGGTTCTGTGAAATCAGAGCCAGTGATTTGCAGGCTTCAGTCAGACTGATCTTAAAGCTCTGACAAAGATGAACTGATCAATTCTTTAGTGTTGAAATGAGAGAACAAACACTTTCAGATCAGATTTGATGGTACGACAGTTGGATGAATGAGGACCACTGTCTCTATACATCTTGTAAGGCCGTCAGCTGGAATCCGGCTTTATTTCCCGCAGACATGAACACAACAACAACAGTCGTCTTCACATCGACTCAAACACGTGATGGCGACCAGCTTGTGGCTGATCTGATTGGCTGACTGTTCTCTCTCTCTCTCTCTGTCGTTCTGTCCAATCCTGAAGCCTGAAGTCACCATTCTCCTCTCACAGCTTCACTGAGGAAAGCAGCCACTGAGAAGGTTGGAGGTTCACCAGGAAATACTGGATCTTTGCTTTGATACTAACTGTGTTTAATACAAAACTGCTGAAACCAGCACGGACTGACTCCAACTCTCTACTGACCTCAGAGTCTCCAGTCTACAGTGTGGACTCTCCTTAAGATCAGACAGCTGCTTCACGTCTGATTTCTGCAGCTTGTTGTTACTCAGATCCAGCTGTCTCAGATGGGAGGGGTTGGACTTCAGAGCTGAGACCAGAGAAGCACAGCTGATCTCTGACAAACTGCACCAACTCAATCTGAATAAAGAAGAAATCATGTAGCGTTAGAAACAGATTATTCTGCTTGAAATCATTCAATGTTTCATAATCTGTTCAGAGCTGAAGAAGGTTTAGAAAGTAGAAGTTTAGAAAATGGAAACTCCAAACACCTGAACCCAACAGGATGCAGGTTAAAAACTGTCAAATACAAACAGTGAAAAAGAGCTCTCATTAATATTAATGACAACATGCTGCTACTTCAATAAACACACAGTGACTTAACAGTGAATTAGCCAGTGCAGCTTTTTTCATCTTATATTAAATATGAAGACCAAAAAGATGCTCAGTGTGGATCAGTATAAAGTCTATGTGGTCACAGATGTTTTAATGTTATTGAAACTGATTTAAAACAAAGATCTGAATGTTTGAAACTATGTTTTTAAATTGTTAACTATGGTTTCAAATGAAATAATCAAATAGTATTTAAATGTTTGAAAACAACATTTGAATGTCTAAATCTGAAGGAGATTTGACCTCATAAAAATCATCCTTATGTCTGCAGTTTAGTGTCACCACAACTTTCACATCATATTAATCTCAGCACAGAAGTAAGAAATGGTGTCTGACCTCAGAGTCTCCAGTCTACAGTGTGGACTCTCCAGAAAATCACACAGCTGCTTCAATCCTGAATCCTTCAGGTTGTTGTCACTCAGATCCAGCTGTCTCAGATGGGAGGGGTTGGACTTCAGAGCTGAGACCAGAGAAGCACAGCTGATCTCTGACAAACTGCAGCTGTTCAATCTGAATAAAGAAGAAATCATGTAGCGTTAGAAACAGATTATTCTGCTTGAAATCATTCAATGTTTCATAATCTGTTCAGAGCTGAAGAAGGTTTAGAAAGTAGAAGTTTAGAAAATGGAAACTCCAAACACCTGAACCCAACAGGATGCAGGTTAAAAACTGTCAAATACAAACAGTGAAAAAGAGCTCTCATTAATATTAATGACAACATGCTGCTACTTCAATAAACACACAGTGACTTAACAGTGAATTAGCCAGTGCAGCTTTTTTCATCTTATATTAAATATGAAGACCAAAAAGATGCTCAGTGTGGATCAGTGTAGGAACCTCTACATTTATTAATAAATCTCCTGATAGGAGCACCACCTCCCAGGTTATTTTTCAACTGTGCTGGGAGGAAACACAGAAACACTTTTTGTCAGTCTCACGTCTGAAGTAGTGTGTTACGATGCAGGGATCTAATTCTCTGCTTTAAACTGAAGCCACAGACAACGACATGCTGATAAATGCATATTTATTGAACTAAAATGATGAACAAGTGAATAAATGACGTATCGATGCAAACAGATAAATGAACAATCAGAATGAGTGTAATATGAAATAGTGTATTATGTTTTCTAAATGGCGTATTAGGAGTTATGAATGGAGGATTTTGAAATGTGAATGATGGCGTAATGAGCTGAGAATTAGTTGAGGCTGACGTAATTTAACTAACCAACTTCTCTAAAATGAACTGGACAGTTCAAACGACACCAACTCTTAATCATAGAAGTAGGTGGAGGCAGGAGAAGTGTTGTTTAGCCTACTTTGTGTAGCGTTGACCTCACATGACTCAGCTGGTGACTCAGCTGATCATGTGATACGAAAGAAAAGAAGTACGGAGAAGGTAAGATGGCGGAAGTCTTTAGGGACGCGACGTGCGTCTCCTTGGAGATACAAAAGGAAGAGAACATTGGGCAGAGGCCGACACGCTGTTTTATTCTGGCCTGTGGTAGGGGCGTGTTTTTGGGTGGAGACGGATATTCTCCCGCGCAAAACAGAAAATCCTTCGTCTGAGAGAACACACATGATCTCTCTGAGTTGATTACAAGAGATTAAATTTAAATGAAATCTGACAGGTTTCACCGTGGTCATTCACATTTAAACATGAACTGCAGAGTTCAATACGTTACTCCAACGTTCAGAGACACACATCTATAATGCAATCACTATCAATACCTGACTTGAATCCTCTGATTAGGTTATACAATAAAATTAAAATGCAGTCTTTGTTGACTATACTTCTAATAACATGTTCTGATACAAAAGTTAACGATCATCAGTACAGCTTAATTAAAACACGCTATAATTATTTAACAAACTTACTTCTAACATTAACTAAGTTCTACTTTATAACTACTAATGTTGATTCTTTCACTTATCAAAGTCATTCTTCATACACATCAAATTTCTACTAAATTATAGAGTTTAATAGCAACTTAGTGGATGACATCATCAGAAAACATTACACGGTATTGGCAGAGACTCTTCTTCAGTGTTCAAAGCTTTATACAATTTGACCACTGGGTGACACTGTTACATGTACTGTGTGCTAATTTAATCTAAATATTTGTATCTCAACTATACTTTATCACAGAGAATTCAGAGTTAGACCATTTTGACCGGCATTACTTTGTGACTAATAATATATAAGTTACAAGATGGTTATATCCTTAATAAACATTGAATCAGACTTCTGGCTTTAAGGAACACAGAAACTCAAGCCAAGCCTTCCCTTAATGTACGACGTGTCTGGAATATCCTCATCTGAAGTCACACCAGAGTGAAACACAAGAGGGTGGAGGGTGTGTGTGTGTGTGTGTGTGTGTGTGTGTGTATGTGTGTGTGTGTGTGTGTAGGCATAGCTAGAAGGACAGAAAGAGAATTTGATTGGCTCAACTCATCAAAACAAACTGATGAGGTTAAATGGTGGTAAATCAGTCTCTCGTTTCTTTTTTCATTGAAAAGTCCTTTAATTCAGTGTTTTCTGAAACTTGAATTGATAAAGAATGCAGCAGTTTTTTGTTAGTGTCATAAATTTCTCTTTCCCTGACATAGTTGGGGAGTCTCTGGAGGTAGACTGGGAGGAGATTGTCCTGTGAAGAGTCAAAACTGACACTTTAATGTGGAGAAAGGACTCTCAGTTTACCTTTGAAGGCATTTCCAAACCAAAGCTGAATATACATCCATATTCTTGAGGAGGGAGGTTATCGTTGACTGAGCCCAGACCTCGTTTGGACTTTCACAGAAATTAGCAGAAAACAAAGGGGGGGGGGGGGGGGGTGCTGGGTCCCCTACGTCAGTATAAAGTCTATGTGGTCACAGATGTTTTAATGTTATCGAAACTGATTTAAAACAAAGATCTGAATGTTTGAAACTATGTTTTTAAATTGTTAACTATGGTTTCAAATGAAATAATTAAATAGTATTTAAATGTTGGAAAACAACATTTGAATGTCTAAATCTGAAGGAGATTTGACCTCATAAAAATCATCCTTATGTCTGCAGTTTAGTGTCACCACAACTTTCACATCATATTAATCTCAGCACAGAAGTAAGAAATGGTGTCTGACCTCAGAGTCTCCAGTCTACAGTGTGGACTCTCCAGAAAATCACACAGCTGCTTCAATCCTGAATCCTTCAGGTTGTTGTCACTCAGATCCAGCTGTCTCAGATGGGAGGGGTTGGACTTCAGAGCTGAGACCAGAGAAGCACAGCTGATCTCTGACAAACTGCAGCTGTTCAATCTGAATAAAGAAGAAATCATGTAGCGTTAGAAACAGATTATTCTGCTTGAAATCATTCAATGTTTCATAATCTGTTCAGAGCTGAAGAAGGTTTAGAAAGTAGAAGTTTAGAAAATGGAAACTCCAAACACCTGAACCCAACAGGATGCAGGTTAAAAACTGTCAAATACAAACAGTGAAAAAGAGCTCTCATTAATATTAATGACAACATGCTGCTACTTCAATAAACACACAGTGACTTAACAGTGAATTAGCCAGTGCAGCTTTTTTCATCTTATATTAAATATGAAGACCAAAAAGATGCTCAGTGTGGATCAGTGTAGGAACCTCTACATTTATTAATAAATCTCCTGATAGGAGCACCACCTCCCAGGTTATTTTTCAACTGTGCTGGGAGGAAACACAGAAACACTTTTTGTCAGTCTCACGTCTGAAGTAGTGTGTTACGATGCAGGGATCTAATTCTCTGCTTTAAACTGAAGCCACAGACAACGACATGCTGATAAATGCATATTTATTGAACTAAAATGATGAACAAGTGAATAAATGACGTATCGATGCAAACAGATAAATGAATAATCAGAATGAGTGTAATATGAAATAGTGTATTATGTTTTCTAAATGGCGTATTAGGAGTTATGAATGGAGGATTTTGAAATGTGAATGATGGCGTAATGAGCGGAGAATTAGTTGAGGCTGACGTAATTTAACTAACCAACTTCTCTAAAATGAACTGGACAGTTCAAACGACACCAACTCTTAATCATAGAAGTAGGTGGAGGCAGGAGAAGTGTTGTTTAGCCTACTTTGCGTAGCGTTGACCTCACATGACTCAGCTGGTGACTCAGCTGATCATGTGATACGAAAGAAAAGAAGTACGGAGAAGGTAAGATGGCGGAAGTCTTTAGGGACGCGACGTGCGTCTCCTTGGAGATACAAAAGGAAGAGAACATTGGGCAGAGGCCGACACGCTGTTTTATTCTGGCCTGTGGTAGGGGCGTGTTTTTGGGTGGAGACGGATATTCTCCCGCGCAAAACAGAAAATCCTTCGTCTGAGAGAACACACATGATCTCTCTGAGTTGATTACAAGAGATTAAATTTAAATGAAATCTGACAGGTTTCACCGTGGTCATTCACATTTAAACATGAACTGCAGAGTTCAATACGTTACTCCAACGTTCAGAGACACACATCTATAATGCAATCACTATCAATACCTGAGTTGAATCCTCTGATTAGGTTATACAATAAAACTAAAATGCAGTCTTTGTTGACTATACTTCTAATAACATGTTCTGATACAAAAGTTAACGATCATCAGTACAGCTTAATTAAAACACGCTATAATTATTTAACAAACTTACTTCTAATATTAACTAAGTTCTACTTTATAACTACTAATGTTGATTCTTTCACTTATCAAAGTCATTCTTCATACACATCAAATTTCTACTAAATTATAGAGTTTAATAGCAACTTAGTGGATGACATCATCAGAAAACATTACACGGTATTGGCAGAGACTCTTCTTCAGTGTTCAAAGCTTTATACAATTTGACCACTGGGTGACACTGTTACATGTACTGTGTGCTAATTTAATCTAAATATTTGTATCTCAACTATACTTTATCACAGAGAATTCAGAGTTAGACCAGTGTCATAAATTTCTCTTTCCCTGACATAGTTGGGGAGTCTCTGGAGGTAGACTGGGAGGAGATTGTCCTGTGAAGAGTCAAAATTGACACTTTAATGTGGAGAAAGGACTCTCAGTTTACCTTTGAAGGCATTTCCAAAGCAAAGCTGAATATACATCCATATTCTTGAGGAGGGAGGTTATCGTTGTCTGAGCCCAGACCTCGTTTGGACTTTCTCAGAAATTAGCAGAAAATAAAGGAGGGGGGGGGGGGTGCTGGGTCCCCCCTATGAAATAATTAAATAGTATTTAAATGTTTGAAAACAACATTTGAATGTCTAAATCTGAAGGAGATTTGACCTCATAAAAATCATCCTTATGTCTGCAGTTTAGTGTCACCACAACTTTCACATCATATTAATCTCAGCACAGAAGTAAGAAATGGTGTCTGACCTCAGAGTCTCCAGTCTACAGTGTGGACTCTCCAGAAAATCACACAGCTGCTTCAATCCTGAATCCTGCAGGTTGTTGTAGCTCAGATCCAGCTCTCTCAGATGGGAGGGGTTGGACTTCAGAGCTGAGACCAGAGAAGCACAGCTGATCTCTGACAAACTGCAGCAACTCAATCTGAATAAAGAAGAAATCATGTAGCGTTAGAAACAGATTACATGGGCGCAAGAGCTCCGTCTACAGACGGATTTCCGTCAAAAGTGAATAGTTGTTCCATCATGTGGATAAAAATCCATTTTAAACCATCAGATCCGTTCAGGTTTTAAACGTATAATTCAAAGTTATTATGTTTAATCAATGAGCTTTTTCCTAAAATGAGCAGATTGACTTTGTCATTGTGTTATTGTGGATCATCATGTCAGCCTTCTACAGACATCATCCAAATGTCACCACAACATTCAGACACCTATTCATGTCAACACAGATCAATTAAATGCTGCTGACCTCGATCAAGTCTGTAAAAAGGATCAAATTAGACATGTTGGATTAAAAAGCTTGTGCATTACTTTTATTTATCTTCTTCCTGTAAATGGTAACAATTAAGTGTCATTTCATTAAAACACTACAGAACTTGAGTATATACAGAAAAATAAATATTTTCCTCCTACTGAGGCACTTATTTCTAACCACAGATTTACTCTCATCATCAGCGCTGACTGACTGTGATCAGTGCCAAACACCAGACTGTCACATGACTTCCCTTTTAACTGGTGGTGCAGCTACACAAAGTGACATCATTTTCTGCCAGGAAGCATCATGCACATGTTGAAGTGTGGCAGCTCAGACACGACTTGAGATACAAACTGCATTTGGAAATATGATTTGCTCTCTTTGTCTGTACTCCTGTATGAGAGTTTTAAAGTGTGTGTGAGAGACTTTATGTATAAGTTCCTGCTAAATAGTGTGTTCTCACACATGTTGGAAGGTAATGAGTGATTTCATTTATTTTAGTAAATTTAGCTTATTTAGGTGATATTCATGCACATAGATTAGCATTTCTTATATATTTAGTGCAGGAGGTTATACACATTTGTGAGATCATTCTAATTAAACCTCAGAGACCTGCGGGGACGTCTGCGCCCTCGGCCAACATCTTTCAGAGGCTGTAGCAGGCTCAGTTGTAAAGCTGGTGAAGATACTGGTATCATAAGAAACAGGAAGACCTGAGGCATCCGTTGGTACCAACCATGTCATGCTAGCTTGCCTGGTGCCACTTTCCAGTTTTTGACTAAAACTCAATCAACACACATCAATTCCAGACAAACTTGAATGTCTCTTAAAACTCATAGTAAACTGCATGGGATTAGCATAAAATTGGCATGTCTGTAAAGGTGAGACTCGTGGGTACACATAGAACCCATTTTCATTCAGAGATCTTTTCTTAAAGAAGCCTCTGAAAGATGTCGGCCGAGGGCGCAGACACCCCCGCGGGTCTCTGAGAGTTAATTAGAATGATCTCACAAATTTGTATATCCTCTAGCACTAAATATATAAGACATGTTAATCTATGCATCTCACCTAAATAGACTGGATTTATTAAATTAAATTAAATCACTAATTACCTTCCAACGTGTGATAAAGACAGAAGTTTGCTGACAAAGGAAGAAAGCCTAATGTCAGAGTCACATGACTGGATAACTTGTCAATCAGTTTTAGGCTCTTTGTCGAGCTTTTCATGACAGTATTCAAACAGCCAGGGATGTAAACAGGGCAAGGATTCTGATGGTAACACATTTTCATGTAACTTTTCAGGAGTCAGGTCTGTTGTATATACATAGAGAGACAGAGTGCTGAATAGTTATAATAGTGTGGTTGAAACAGTTTGCTTGAAAAAGTGATTTAAATACGTTTAATTAAAGATGACATTTTTCATGAAAAGAAACGGTGGTCTTTGTATTCGAGGACAAAGCATCTTCAAAGAGGTTTAGATTTCATATTATATGACATAAGAGTAACTGTCTGTGTTTGCAAACGTGTGCTCGCACTTCATTTGGTGCTCAAATGGTTAAAGAGTAGAAGGCAGAGCTGGAGATAAGTCTGACCATCAATACCACAAACAAATATAATAATATATCATTCCTGGAGAGAGAGTAAGTGTGTGTGTGTGTGTGTCTGTGTGTGTGTGTCTGTGTGTCTGTGTGTGTGTGTGTGTGTGTGTGTGTGTGTGTGTGTTTCTGTGTGTGTGTGTGATCAGGTTTTTGAGCAGCTATTTGAAAGAGGCAACAGTAACAGTAAGTGTGATGGAAGTCTGACACTTTATAACCAATAAATAAAACTCATATAAAATGATATAAGTATATTATTACATTATTGGCTCCAGTTATTACATTTTTTTCATGTTTTTTAACCCAGCTAATAATTTAATAACTTATTACATTATGTGCAAAAAGTTATTACGTTATTGGTTTAGAAATTTTATTACATTAAGGGTAAGTTATTACATTATTGACTTTTAATACTTTAAGAATGGAAAAATTATTACGTTATTGGCAGTTATTACATTAACAGCAGTTATTACATTATTGGCTGCTACAACCTTCTCTCTCTTTTTTCTCCTTAGATCTACACTGATCTCATAAATGGTCTTTATGGACTCGAAATGACGGAAACCCGTCGTAGCAACAGAGAACTTTAATCCCTGATCTCAGCACAGAAGTAAGAAATGGTGTCTGACCTCAGAGTCTCCAGTCTACAGTGTGGACTCTCCAGAAAATCACACAGCTGCTTCACGTCTGATTCCTCCAGGTTGTTGTTACTCAGATCCAGCTCTCTCAGATGGGAGGGGTTGGACTTCAGAGCTGAGACCAGAGAAGCACAGCTGATCTCTGACAAACTGCACCAACTCAATCTGAATAAAGAAGAAATCATGTACAAGTTACAAAGTGTAATTTCATTAAAACACTACAGAACTTGAGTATATACAGAAAAATAAATATTTTCCTCCTACTGAGGCACTTATTTCTAACCACAGATTTACTCTCATCATCAGCGCTGACTGACTGTGATCAGTGCCAAACACCAGACTGTCACATGACTTCCCTTTTAACTGGTGGTGCAGCTACACAAAGTGACATCATTTTCTGCCAGGAAGCATCATGCACATGTTGAAGTGTGGCAGCTCAGACACGACTTGAGATACAAACTGCATTTGGAAATATGATTTGCTCTCTTTGTCTGTACTCCTGTATGAGAGTTTTAAAGTGTGTGTGAGAGACTTTATGTATAAGTTCCTGCTAAATAGTGTGTTCTCAATGTTTAATATAAAAGACATTATTCCTGAAAACGCAATGAAAGTCTTTTTTTCCCATTTGGTTTACAGATCTGAGTTTCACACACGTACCAAAAATTATAAACATTAAATATGTCACAGATAATTGTCCAATAATTTCAACAGTTTTCTTACAAATATCAGACCCTTTTTATTGTAGACTAAATTCAAAGTGAAACCAACTGTTCAGACATTTTGGACTTTAAACATTTTAGTGATTTGTGAAATTAAATCTGAAACCTCAGTTATGTATTTAAGTAACTGGGTAGATACAAGATGTACAAGAGGAAAACACAGTCAGTGAACTGACCTCAGAGTCTCCAGTCTACAGTTTGGACTCTCCAGTCCAGCAGACAGAAGCTTCAATCCTGAATCCTGCAGCTTGTTGTCACTCAGGTCCAGCTCTCTGAGATGGGAGGGGTTGGACTTCAGAGCTGAGGCCACAACTTCACAGTGAGTCTCTGAGAGTCCACAGTTCTTAAGCCTGTTATTACAAATTATATTACATTGAAATATGCTAAATTCAAACACTTTTATCATAAATATAGACACTATGTATTTTGATGACAGCTGTAACACAAGCTGAACGCACTTTAATAGATTGTAAGTTTTATAGTGTGCATGTATATAAAGGAGGGATGTATTATATGTCAGTGGCTGATATTTTATTGGCAGAGAAATGAGAAAATGTAACTCCTGTATTGTTATTATTTTGGTAATGGAATTTCAGCCGATAATTGCGTCCGATAATGCAGAGCCTGTTTACACTGACTGTGGACTAGTGACATTATTCTAAACCTGGTTGTGAACAGGGATTTTTTTAAGGTCAGGTCTTCTGTTGGTACTGGAGCGGACTGAGAGTAACAGAGCAGACATGGTTTTAGAGTAGATTATAGTAGTCTGTACAGTCCTGCCTCTCTTGCCTTTCTCTCCTCTGCTCTCTGTGTTGCTGCCTGTTTGCATAAAGCCAGTGTAACTTACAAACTAACATAACCTACATTGTTTTAAGATTAATAATATTGGTTACTGTACTGGTATCAGCCACAACAAACAGATAATTATTGGTTGTTGTCATCGGCCCTGAAATTCCACATCGGTGCATCTCTAATGTAAAGTGATACACACTTTACAGCATGCACTATACATTTACATCACACTTTACTGTAATATTGATATGATTGATGTAATATTGGATTTATAATGTTGATATTTAGTTCCCCAATCACTCTCAACACTGTAAAACACTCCCTTAAAAATGTTTATCTTTGTTACAGGTACAAAGAGTACAACGTTTGGAGACCAAATAGGCTCTTCACAGTTGGGTACAGAGGAAACAGGAAGTATCTAAAACTTTTAGGACTGAGCACCTGGACATGAGAGATGTGTGCGTGTGTTCTGCAGTGATTGATTTATAATGTTGATAATCACATCTGGACTTACACAGCCTTTCTGCAGTTCCTCACAGCTGGGATCAGTCTCCGTCGTCCCTCATTTGATGTGTTGTACTTCTTCAGGTCCAACTCATCCAGAACCTCCTCTGACATCTGCAGCATGTAGGCCAGAGCTGAGCAGTGGATCTCAGAGAGTTTCTTCTCTGATCTGTTCTCTGACTTCAGGAACTCTTGGATCTCTTCATGTACTGAGCGGTCGTTCATCTCCATCAGACAGTGGAAGATGTTGATGCTTCTGTCAGGAAAGATATCATCAGTGTTCATCTCCTTCAGGTTGTTGATGGCTCTCTGGATGATTTCTGGACTGTTCTCTGTTCGACCCAGCAGGCCTCCTAAGAGACTGTGGTTGGACTCCAGAGAGAGGCCATGAAGGAAGCGAACAAACAGGTCCAGGTGGCCATTTTTACTTCTGAGAGATTTCTTCATGGCTTTCATCAGGAAGACATCCAGGGATGAGTAACTGTAGTCTTCTCCCAGGAAATCCTTCAGTACCTTTGTGTTTCTTCTGGTGTAACAGTGGTACATGTACATGTAGACTGCAGCCAAAAACTCCTGAACACTCAGATGAACAAAGCTGTAAACTCTTTTCTGGAAGATCACACTCTCTGTTTTCAGGATCTCTGTACAAAATCCTGAGTACACTGAGGCCTCTGTGACATCAAGACCACACTGCTCCAGGTCTTCTTGGTAGAACATGATGTTTCCTTTCTCCAGTTGTTCAAACGCCAGCCTCCCCAGCTTCTGAAGAACTTTCCTGTCAGCCTTCGTCAGCTCCTCTGGACTCATCTCATGTCCCTTATTATACTTGTGCTTCTTCCTCTTTGTCTGAACCAGCAGGAAGTGTGAGTACATGGCAGTCAGGGTCTTGGGCAGCTCTCCTCTCTGGTCTGTAGTCAACATGTGCTCCAGAACTGTAGCAGTGATCCAGCAGAAGACTGGGATGTGACACATGATGTGGAGGCTCCTGGATGTCTTAATGTGTGAGATGATTCTGCTGGACAGATCTTCATTACTGAATCTCCTCCTGAAGTACTCCTCCTTTTGGGCGTCAGTGAAGCCTCGTACTTCTGTTACCCTGTCAACACATGTAGGAGGGATCTGATTGGCTGCTGCAGGTCGGGAAGTTATCCAGACGAGAGCCGAGGGAAGCAGATTCCCCTTGAAGAGGTTTGTCAACAGCACGTTGACTGATGACTTGTGTGTGACATCAGACACGACCTTCCTGTTGTTGAAATCTAATGAAAGTCTGCTTTCATCCAGGCCGTCAAAGATGAACAAAACTTTACAGACTTCGAGCTTCTCTGCTGTGACCTTCTGTAATGTTGGATGGAAAACACGGATCAGCATGAGAAGACTGTACTGCTCATCTTTGATCAAGTTCAGCTCCCTGAATGAAAGCAGAATCACCAGACAGACATCTTGGTTTTCCAAGCCCTCTGCCCAGTCCAGAGTGAACTTCTGCACTGAGAAGGTTTTTCCAACGCCAGCGACGCCGCTCGTCAGAACGACTCTGATGTGTCTCTGTTGGTCAGATAAGACTTTAAAGATGTGGTGACACTTGATTGGAGTGTCTTGGAGGGTCTTCATCTTGGAAGCTGTCTCAAGCTGCATCACCTCATGTTGGGTATTAACCTCTTCACTCTGTCCCTCTGTGATGTACAGCTCAGTGTAGATGCTGTTGAGGAGGGTTTCACTTCCTGCTTCATCAGTTCTTTCAGTCACACATTCACATCTCGTCCTCAAGCTGCTCTTATGTCCAAGTAAAACCTCCCGGAGAGCAACATTCACTAAAACAGAGAAAAAATGTGAGACTAAATAAAGACAATCTGAAAATTATTCATTATTACCAACACAAAAACAATCAGTCTTACTTTGTACAGTGCTGGTCTGACTGTCTGTCTGCAGTCCGGGTCTTGTTCTGGATCTTTTTCCACACTGAGGACAGGAGAAGTCTCCTGATGAAGCAGACTGGTCCCAGTATGAGTTGATGCACTGTCTGCAGAACCAGTGTCCACAGCTGGTAGAGACTGGATCCTTCAGGACGTCCTCCTGACACAAAGAACAGCAGGACAGCTGCTCCTCCACAGAAACACCACTCCTCCTCTTCCTCTTCCTGTAAAGAATTTTCTTTATCACTAAAATGTTTCATTGATTGTTGTTGAAAAATATGAAGATTTGGCCAACACTGTCTAGAAGCTCAGACAGTCACAGAGAACAGTAAAAGTGTGACTTCTTTTCTCAAAATAATGATTCATTTTATTTAAACTCTCCTGCTTTCATTAATACATATTTAAGTCTTGTAATCTGACATAAAGAGATTCATTTGTCTCTCTGCTGAAAACAACCTTAACTGTGTTTCTTATCCGGCTGTCTTACATTTAGTGATCTGCCTGTAGTTTGCTATTAACACAAACTCAACACTTCCTGCAGCTGCTTCACTGTAAAAGCCTTCTATTAAAGAGAGCTGATTATGTCCTTTACTGCTTTACAGTCCCTTTGGGCAGCTTATCTTGGGTTAGTTAGGTTTGAACTGATGTTAGAAGTGGTCTAAAACTTGTGGTAGACCAGCAGTCTGAGACACACAGACTGTAACAGTGTGCATTTCTACAAATAACCTTTTCACCACATATTGCACTATTATGATATGCACTGATTCAACAGGACATCTGGTAGCTTATAACAGCTGACCTGAGGTATATTTTCAGTAAAAACATGAGAAAATGAATTACACATTTGAAGCACATTAATTCAGGTTTTGAATAGTTGCAGATCTTTACAGTGACTTCAATGTTAGAGCAAAGATGTATGAATATCTTCTTGAAGTGTAAATTCTGACATGGAGGCTCTCAGGTTGCTACAGAAATACCATCTGTAGTTTCTGGCTATAAAACACAGATTAAGATCCATCTTAGTTTGAAACAGTGTCTATAATAATAGTTCTGCATCATGAATAGAAATATTTTAGCAGAGCAGTTTGTCTTCATCCTCACTGAATCATCTTCCATCAGGTCAGTTTACAGCAGAAACAGTCTCTTACTTTGTGTCTGAGGGTCCAGGTTCATTACTGAAGGTCGGAGGAAGAGGCAGGGACCGGTCACTCTTCATAGACAGACAGTCAGATGCTGGAGACTCTGCTCTCTGTCTGTGGTCTGTCTGATCTCTGTAACACCACCAACATGTTTTTATTCATATCATGTGAATCCTTGATACATTTTTATGATGACAAAGACATTGAAGGAGCTCTAAATACACAAACTGCTGCTCCTGCAGATAATAAGTCACAGATTAGATCACAGCTTTTCTAAATGATTGACAGCTGTCACAGATACTAAGGGGACAATGTGACAAATGATTTGAATGTGTTAAATTTTAGATGGAAAATAAATTTTTGTGAAATTTTAATATACAAACACAAAATCAACCATTGGGGACAGAAAACATAATGTCATCTGCAGAGGTAATTAAAATTGAAGCTGCAAGCAGTGATGACCGGGCCCTCACACCTGCCGCACGTTGGAAGGAGCAGCAGTCGTGGAATCACTACTGGAGGTCAGTTTATATGTCTGAGTTTTCAGATTTATCGGACACTGTGTGAATGGGTAAAATATTATTTCCTGTGTGCGGTACTGGAGATGACATATTGGAAATTGTGTATATATTTGAGGCTTCACTTCCTGTTGTTTTCATCAATATTGGACATGTAGGAGTAACTATCACTTCCTGTGTCCACTATGTGGCACTACAAAACACCCACTAATTATACATCATATTGCATGTGTAGACCTCACTATGGGTGCATCCTTAAATTTCATCCTTTCCTCTGAAGCGTCACGTGAAGCGACGTCTGTTTCTGATGACGGCAGCAGCTGATCACAGCTGCATCAGCTGTCATTCAGCTTTCACAGCTGTAGCGACTATTCATGGAGTTTGTGTCTGCACACATGTGCACTGTGATAATACTAATAAAGGTGCACAGTTATCACTGCCAGAGCAGCTGTTTTCTATCTGTAGCCTGTTACGTGTTTAACAAACACCTGCACATGAATAAAAACCTGCATTCTGTATTTATACTGTGTATTGTGTCCTGCTCAGAGGCACAGGAACCATTTCTACTGGCAGAATGTGTTCATATTATTTATTAATTATTTGAGTCTGTATTAATTGATATTCTGACTGTAAATGCATTATTTAATAACCCAGAATATGATCAGAGTGTCTGTTGAACACTGGAAATTTGGCTAAATATTTCAGGGAAAATTGAAATTATGTAACTCATATCAAACCCAACATATAATTTCCCCTCACTTCTGACGCATGTGCAAAGTTTTGTGAGTTTTCGAGCACTTTTAGCTTCTCAAAAATATGATTCATTGCAGAGAAGAAGAAGAAGAATTCCTTCAGATACAATAAGGTCTTCGCACCACTCGGCCATAATAATCTCTACAAAAACAACAGGTTCCTCACACTTTCAGTGCCAGGGCCCTAATGAGTCATATAAATGAGGTAGTAGCAGCTTTCTTACTTTGTGTTTGAGGGTCCAGGTTTATTTCTGAAGGTCAGAGGATGATCCGGTGACTGGTCACTCTCCATAGACAGAAAGTTGGATACTGGAGGCTCTGCTCTGTCCTCCTCTTCCTCCACACAAGCGCTCATCTTGTGGACTTCAGTCAGTCTGAGAGGTAAACCAGTAACACTGACCGTGAGATTAGAAAGCAAGATTCAAGAGAAACAAGTCTGTTTAAGAGTCACAGCAACAAGAGAGAAAACACCCAAACAAGTTAGTATCTCCCTGTTTTATTTCCTCTCTTTATATCCACAGAAGCTGATTCTAACCCTTCTCCCCTCTACAGTCCTCAGGGAGGAAACTGAGACTTTTTTCCTGTTAAATAAGAATGTTTTATTAACACTCACCCTGCGTCACATGTCAGTTTTTATCCATCTGCTCTGCTCTGTTGAACAATTTAAGTTCCAGTACTGCCACCTACAAGAAATCACATGACCCTGTCAACATGTGTCTGTGTGTCATAAACATGTTTATGAAGATCTCTTTTGGCTTAAACAGGTTAAATTAAATTGGGTTTTGGTCAAAATGTTAGTACTTCAGGTAACATACAGTTTTACAGTGTAACTTCTCATTATTACCATCTAATTTCCCAGAACTTGCAGTATTATGTAACTTTTTTCTTTTGAATTTCGCCTTCATTTGTTATTCTAGGACAGGTCTTCACACTGAGTTGCTGAGTTCAGTGTCATGATCAAGGGAACATCAATAGTTAATGTTAAATAAAATGTGTCTTATCAAGTGTGTGTTGTGAAGTTAAACCTTAGCCAACTTTTAATATGTGGAAATTATTTCTAGTGTTTCTGCATCTTCTTATTCTGTTGTATGATTACAGGCTCGTTTATATTTCACTTGGTTGAATGACTTGTTGTCCCTAAAACAGAAGTTTTCTGCAGGTACTTGGTATCACTGTTAACAGCGAAGTAGGAGACATCTTCTGTGAAGTAGTTAAACTTTTGAAATGAAATATATTTACATATTCATAGACTGGAATTTGTAATGAGGGAGGAGTAGATGCCATTTTAAGGATTTTAACATGATAATTATACTTTTTTGTGGAAAAAACAAATCAGACACACAACATTGTTCTAAGCAGAGTATTTTTATATGTCTTAATACATGTCTGGAGGGGATCTTTAAGAGTTGGTCGCACAGGTGACGCGATGTAGCTGCGTCTGTGTTGTCAGATCAGATGTGAAGTAGAGAACAAACCACACGTCACCCTGCGTCAGACGTCAGCTTTTGTCCATCTGCTCCATGGATGTATTATAAGAGCTGGATACCAGATTCACAAACAGTCTCAACTCTCTGTATTCATCTTTAACCTGAAGTGTTCTTTAAGGAAATCTGATAACAGAACAGCAGCTCTGAACTTTGGAACCAAAAACCTGGAACAAAAGTCAAATATTAACAGACTTTATAAATCTTTAATAGTTGGATCATAAAGTCCGATGTGTGCCTTTTATTCCAACAAGGAAATAAAAAGTGCTGAGATGGCATTAATGCAGTCTGTTGTATCTCTGTGATATGTGCAAAACGGGACAAATAAATTGTTGGTGGATAAAATAAAGATAAAATTCTAACCATAGCCGTCCCTACAGCTGGCTAGTGGCTACAGCCTGACTATGGGAGGATGAGAAAAAAAATCACAGTTCAAATCCATTCACTATAAGCCTGTTTTACCTGTTTTTGTGATTATTATTTTTTATGGCACAGTTTGTTTTTTTAAATAAAAGTTGTAATGATAATGGGCCAATTGTCCAGTTAAATCAAATCTGTTTAAGGCATCCAATGACATGCTTTTTAATGACACACAGAATAATCATCAACATTAATATTCAGGGGAGACAATTAGCCTACATTTGAATTGATGGGTGGCGGTAAGGGACCTGGATAATGGATAGGGGGGCGCTGGCTCAAAAAAGGTTGAGAATGCTCTAATACTACATTTAGTTTTAATGGTTTTAAAGCCTGTTTTTGCTAGCTAAAATTAGCATTAGCATTATCACGGTTAACCACAGACTGTAAATACACCGTGCTAACCAAGCTAGCAGCTAGCGCTAGGATCAACTCCACCCTCTCGTCCATTTATGGTCGCGTTCGCTTCTCTGTCAAATTCCTGTGAACTGAGCTATTGGCTGAAAAAGACCCTCCTCTCTGTGTTCTTCATCCTTTCTAAACTTCACTCCACACTGACTTAATGTCAGGAATATTATTTATTTCAACTGAGATATTATTGAATTTATATAGTGACTTTGCTGATGGAAACATTACTGTTGCTGCTGTAAGAAACGATATTCTGTCACATTTAAAATATAAATCTATATATAAATCTAATTAAAGTATTGATAAATACTCTTATTTCTTTCTTCTGGCGTCAACAAAGCAACATAACTCATCACTATAACTACCATCTCTACTGTTATCAGATCATTTTAACACCCGCAGACACAAACGTGGTGAAAACTGTTGGTTACGTTACCTTTAGATGCTGAAAATAATCTGAATCAAGCTGATGAGTGAAGGTGAAATTAATCAGCAGCTTCAACCAGGAAACCAACCAGAAGAAGAACAAACATGTAACTCACAGCAGGAGGTTTTTTGGTTCACAAACAGTCTCAACTCTCTGTATTCATCTATAACCTGAAGTGTTCTTTAAGGAAATCTGATATCAGAACAGCAGCTCTGAACTTTGGAACAAAAGCCAAATATTAACAGACCATATAAATCTTTATAAGTTGGATCATAAAGTCTGACGTGTGCCTTTTATTCCAACAAGGAAATAAGCACTTGTGGGTTAATTGAGGACAGCTTCTCCTTCTATCCAGAGGTGAACCAGCACTATCTGTAGCATCAGTATCAGCACAGATTTTTCTTTTTATTCTACTTATTCAGCCCCCAGCCCTCCACTGCCAAATTTTACCAGCACCGGTACGCTGCCCAAGGGGCTCAACTCTTTGTTTTAAAAAAATCAGATCTAATCGTTTCATTTAGAGAGAAATAGCCTCTTGTGTGCTGGAGACTGTGAATGTATTATTCTACCAAATTATGTTTACAATAACTTTGGATCCCATATGTGGTGGCCTGATAAAATAGTAAATTAAATGTTTTAAAAATATATCAGAATTCCTACATAATATATCTGGGTTCCCTTCATATTCTAACAAGAGAATGAAAATGTGTTTCATGCTAAAGGTCACATGGCTTACATTAATAATGCACAAATTCATGTACAGTAATTGTTTCATTTCATGGTATACTAATATTGACATGAACGGGTGACTTCAAAATATATTAATGTACATATTTCTCTCCTCTGACCATGCTGGTCCATCTGTTTCTCTTCTTGTTCCCTTTAATCCACTGATGTTTTATTGGTGTGCTATCTACCATGGCTACTATGTACAGTATGAGCATTTCTTTCTTTCCACAGGATTTAATATGCTGTTGCAACATATACTGTATATGTGCAAAGCCACACGCACTACCACTTTATAGATGGTCTGTTGAAGCCTTTCTGTGCAGGAATGTGCTTTTGACTCTCTTCGTCTCTCACGATTTCCTTGCACAACGAAAACTGTAACTGAAATGTAGGTTATATTAACAGACAGGGAGCCCAAATTAACTCACTATGACAACGTTAAACATTTTTATGGTCTGTAATGTAATACAGAGAATGATGAGTACCGTAGTTTGGGAACGTATGTGTGCGTTTATGAATTGAATTACGACAATGATGAGGTCTATTGAGTTTGTGCACACTTTCCTGTGTGTGTGTGTGTTTGTGACAGAGAAATGAAAATAAGTGTAAAACAAGTTGATGTCCATGTTTTACAGACAGCATCATAATCATGGTTTGAATTAACATGGTGCCATAAGGAACGTACTGCATGTGAGTGTGTGAAAAAGAAAGAGGCAGCATCTCACCTTATTTAATAAACATGGTACCAGATTTGTATTTGTGCATCTTTTTTTGTGTGTGTGCGAGAGTCATTATGATTAAAAATCCATGTTACTAGATGTGTGTGTGTGTGTGAGAGAGAGAGAGATAAATTAAGAAAAAGAAAAAAGAATTATTGAATAACCATGCAACCAGATTGAAATGCTGGAGGTGTGGCAGCCTGGGCCACAAAGCAAAGGACTGCACGTCAGATGGCCTGTGCAGCTTGTGTGGTGTTAATGGACACACCTTCTTCAGCTGTCCGGACTCATATGTCAACAAAGCCAGAGCACATCAGCAGCGTCCTCGCAGCCAGCCAGCCGCTCCGCAGCAGCACCCTGTTACCCAGTCGGTCGCCCCACAACATCAGCCGGGATCTCAGCCTGCCCCTCAGCCGCAGCCGAGCTCAGGTGTTGAGAGTGATGTTGAGAGTCATTCAGGCTCCTTCTCCCCCACACCTGAGTTTTGTGCCCCTACAATGAATGAGCCACAGAGTGAAATGCCTTTGGAGGTAGTTAGAAGGAAGAAGCGACGACTTCAGTTTAGCTCTCATAAAAATGAGAAACGCTTTGATGATAAACCTTCACCTTAGAGCTGACATCCTCTCCTCTCCACTATGAGCTTCCTTAAAGTTGCCACCTGGAATGCTCGTGGGAATTCAGTCAAGTGCTTTTAGAAAAGAAAAGATGAAATATTTATGTGATATGAACTTTGACATTTTGTGCACACAAGAACTGAGACTGAATACCAACAAAGATGTCGACGATGTAACTAATTTGTGGACAAAAGGGAAATTATATATATATGTAATATCAATAGGTGAGAATAAAGCCGATGGTGTCGGTATATATAGTCATGAAGTAAATATAATCAGGAGAAGAGATATAATAGCAGGTAGATTACTTATGGTTGATTGTTTTTATCTAAGTAAAAAATGTCGTATTATTAATTATTATTAATTGGTAAAAACTTCTCTGTCATCTGGAAGTGAACAGAGGTTTCTGGAAACTGAATACACAGAGCCTAAAAGATAAAGATTTGATAACTGAATTAAAGCATGAAATACATAAAGTAACGCAATTAAATATTCTAGCTAAATCTCATATTAAACTATGGGAAACACTAAAATATAGAAGAAAAGATTTCTTCAAATTTAAATGTAAAGAGTTAAATAAACTTAACACAAAATGACGCTTTAATAAATCATAAATTAGTCTGAAGCAGAAGAAACAAAGATCAACTACAGATGAAGATACGCTTTTAAATTTAAAAACACAAATAGATACCCTTAATTATGAATTATTGTAAAATATATATAAACAATCAGAAATAGATAAAAGAGGAAATATTGTTCATGCTATTAATTCTGGACCAAAAAAACTTGAAAGGAAATTCATTAGATCCATCAAAAACACAGATGGTGATACTGTTTTTAGTGAAAGTATGAAAAGAGAAGCCATTAAAGACTTATGTGCCACTGCATACAAAACAATAAAAACAGACACTGACACTGTGAACACTTTTTTAAAAACTGTCCCTTCCTACAGCCAGTCAACCTTTAATCCACTTCTCAGTGAAATAAGAAAAGATGAGGTAGTTTAGGCCAGACAATTAAATGTTGGAAAAAGTCCCGGTCCAGACGGCCTGCCAACTGAGTTTTATCAATTATACTTGGATGAAATCATAAATCTGCTCACTTCCATGTACAATGAAGGTCTACACAGTGGCTGTTTGGGGGACTCCTTTTATGAAGGTGTTCTTTGTTTATTATATTAAAAAGGGGATGAATCTGATGTAGATAATTATAGACATCTCACTATTATGAATACCGATTATAAAATATTTGCCAAGATAATTATGAACAGACTCAATGATATATTGGATGAAATTATAGAAAATAAACAAACGTGTGCAATTAAAGGTCGGCTTATGTGGGATAACCTCTGTATTTTAAAAGAAATCTAACATAAACCCGACGATGCAAAAGGATTTTATATTATTGGACTAGATCAAAAAAAAGCTTTTGATTATATTTCCAGAGATTATCTCTGGTCTGTGATGAAGGCATACGGCTTTCCTGATGCCTTTATTCACATGGTAAGATGTCTATACTTTAAATCAAGTGTCCGTGTAAATGTTAATGGTGTTTTAACTGAATCTTTTGAGGTTGAAAGAGGTGTGAAGCAGGACTGCCCACTGGCTGCTGCACTATATGTTTTAGCAACCAGCCCTTTAATTAAACAAATAAATGAAAATAGTAGTTTGAGGGGAACATATGTAGGAAACGCGCTTAAGCTCACAGCTATCGCATATGCTGATGACATTACAGTCTTTATTAAAACCAAGCGGAGATGGATGTTTTAACTTATCTTTTAGGTATATACGAAAGTGCTTCTGGAGCCAAATTAAATTATACCAAACCTGAAGGAGTTTGGATCGGAGCTGATGGTGACAGACAAACCAGTAATATACAAGTCAAACAAGAAATGAAAATACTTGATCTGTAACAGTGGATGTAGTGAAAGAAACTGGGAGAAAAAAACTGTGTGAAATTAAAGAAGAGGTAAAGAAATGGGAAAACAAAAACACTAATTATAAATCAAGAGTAAATATTGTCAAAACCTTCATCCTATCCAAACTCCTTTTAATAATAAACCAACTAAACAAACAGTGTGCTAACTGAATCTGGGGAACAACCAGAGAGGTGACTAAGAGAGAATTAATGTAGAAAAGTAAAAAATATGGAGGTTTGGGTGCCGTAGAACTTGGTGACAGACTGAAAATAGCTTTTGTTAAAAACATATCAGCTGCCATCATCAGAAATGCTCTCTGGATTGATGAGCTGTCAAAATGTACAAAAAAGAAGAGGCAGGGCAAGACAAGGCCCTTATTATAAACTATTATATGGTGACTTTACAACACAATACCAACATCTACAAATAGACTGGGGTGGTTTACCCAGTAAAATGATTTCTAATAAAATAAATGATTTTAAATATGGTGGGTTTATAAATGATAAAAATGTAAATACTAATGAGAGCACAGAGGTGATAAAACATCTCAAATGTAAGAACCTATCAGAGAGCATTAGAGATGTCCGGTGGCTGATATCTGTAGGAAGACTTCCTGTTAGAGTTGTTGTGGAGATGTTACGTTACCACAAAAAAATGTCTAATGATTTTATGCAATGATGATGAGACGCAGCAGCATCTCTTAATGGACTGTTACAGAGCTCAGGAAGTCTGGGATAAACTAAAAGCTGTCGGTCTACACTTTCATTTATCTTATAAATCTGTTATGTATTGTATTGTTGATGATAATTTGCCATCTAAACACACTGAACTGTTACAATTAATTATTTGTGTAGTATGTTCAAAATTACGGAAAACCAGGTAGGGTACTGGAAGGTAGGGTGATAAGCCTGACATCATAGAGACCAGTGAAATGTAATAATCATACAAACGGGGATGATGGTGCACACTTTCAGATGAACTCTCCTACGTGGCATTTCTTGTCTCACTAAGCTTTTTACGAAAAGTGATAGAAACGAAATGATGAATGAAAAAAGGGACCTTAAGAGAGCGGTTCAAATCCTGCAAAGTGTCTCACCTCCGCACACCTGGCCAATCGCTGCATGAAATGGGCACGCTCGTCGGATTGTCGCTGTCAGTGACTTAAAAAAAAAAGACACACACACTCGTATGCACCTAAGCGGTATTTACTTTACTACTAAACACAGCCAATCAGCATGAAGAAAAGACTTTCCAGTTTCCAATTCCCAAATCAAACAAGCGCTCATTAAAACCTGGTCGTTCCCCAGTCGTCCCACAACTCACTCCAACAAATTCCACTTCATGGAAACACGCACATTTCACCCCGAGACAGCAACCAAACGTAATCCTCTGCTTCATTTCCATTCAAATAACACAAATCCAAGGGAGTCTTATCAATGATCGCAGTGAATGCAGCCCACAGATTTCTTCATCCATTTATCAGTGTGAGGATGAGTGTGTGTTTCTTTTTACATGCATGCATATGTCAGTAGAAGTAGACTCAATTATTGTCTGTAGTTGTCCTAACACACACAGAGGTGCACATTCACACTTACACACGTGTACTTTCATACTTGTGAGGACTCGCAGTAACCTAAAACATTCCCTATAGCTTCTTATCTTAACCTTGTCCCAACTAAGTGCCTACCCCAGACCCTTAACCTGACCCTTACCGAATTCTAACCTTCACACTAAACCAGATCTTAAAGAGCCCCTTTAAGAAGGGAAGGGCGGACAAAATATCCTCACTTTCCAAAAAATGTCTTTATTTTCAAGCTCCAAAGCTCAAGTTGGTCTTTTAGGGGACACTGAGTGAGCTGCAGCTGCTTGTTTTTTTGTTTTTTGGGGGTCATGAATGTGATACAGACTAGTCTCTAACAGTCTGACCTCATCTGATCCAAAAAAACAAATGTCAATAAAGTTTCTATAAATATATAAATAATCCTACTTGCTCTAGCTGTGCTGATCTAGATGTTAGCCTGACCTCTGACCTCCCTGGGTTGCAGCAAGTGAGAAGACACTCAAACTATCATACACACAAACTATATCGCTATAGTTTGAATTAATAAGGAAACAAGACTGTTTCTCCAACCAAATAAGCTTCATGAGGTTACATTATTGAGAAAGATTAATGACATATTATTAAACTCGGTAAAGGCTGACGGCAGGAGCATTTTTAATCAGCCGGCGGGAAAGTTAATCACTGAGCTAATTGAGCTGGGGAACTTTTTTATTGTGAGACAACAGACCGCTGACCCACATCGCCTCCCTGGTGATCACACGCTTTCCTGTGGAGAAGTCAAATTAGCCACATACCTGTGCGAGGGAGCGGCATCATACAGAAAAAAGAAAGATACTTTGATATTTCACTATCTTTTATCTCCCCGCACAAACACACAAATACACACTTTTTGAACTATTCTGACCTTGAGGGTGGTGTTTCAGCTTTTTTTAAAGTCTCTGTTTAGGTTGATAGTATGAATTTCCTTTTCCATCTCTTCTAACAGTAAGATGGTCCAGTTGCCAGCAAAGTTCCTGCAATCTGTAGACAGGAATGTACAGATCCCAATATTGGTAGTATGTAGATTTGATTAGATTGATTTCATTCAGGACGTATTAATGGACTATAAAAACATTACAATGAAAATCCTCCTTGTGTGTGATGTTACCTGTTGGTCTTGGAGGGGTTGTACTCGTAACATTATTAATTATTAATCCGCCAAAGTTTTAGGGAGTGGTCCACCCCGCATGACATCATTTTTTCACCCAAGAGATCAAAATCCTGCAGTTGGGTGAAAAAAAAAAACCGTTAACACATTAAACGCCATCTTCTTTTTCTGTGTTGGTGGATTATTTATTATTTTAGATTCAGCGTGACTTACACTCCCCGACGATATCATCACATGTGACGTGCATCGCCAATAAATGTCCGTAAATCTGCTTAGAAATGTCAAATAAAAGACGCTCCCCATACGTTTTCTTCAGTATCCAAGTAATCCAGTGATGTCTGTAGCTCCATGGCAACGCTAGACGTCCTGTTTATATCCCCCTAAAGCATTATGGGAAATGTTGTTCCAAAGCTGAGAGCATGATTATCCTTCAAATCAGCGATGTGTCAGTATGTCTGTTGTGAAATAGAGCTATGGGCTGGTGTTTGGTACCGACTGGTATCTCTCACAATAACTTGACACCAAAGAGCAGCCAATAGCAGATAAACTGTTCAGTAGTAGCCTGCTTTCACCAGCAGATGGCAGCGTTATTCTATTGGTGTGATTGACTGACCTGCTGCATGTAAACTCGCTCTGCTTCCTTGTGTACATGTAGTCAGAGATGTACCTGCACAGGTGACTCAACACTCAACAAGTCTCAACAGTATGCCTGTATGAAGAGGTGGACAATAAATCTAATGTGTTTATTTTCTATGAATTGAATGAATTCTTCAATAACTAACAGTCACCGATGTTAAATCTTTGGTTTGAAATCAAACAGCACTGAACTTTATAAGTTTTATATTATCAGCACTACTAAATGTTTTGCATTTTTGCTTTAAAAAAAAACCTGAAACAACTTATGCAATGATGAAACAATGATGCTGGTAGAAACACTGACAGTGGATATGAACAGGAACTATATGCTCAGCCTGCTGTAGTTTAGTGTAGTCCATTTGTGTATTCCACCATCCTCCATAGAACAAAATAATCCCAACAGGTTAACGAACTTTGTACATATCACGGTCCCTTTTTAAAACTTCATCCTCCTCTCCTTCATAGTGGCACTTTGTCTTTATCGTGTTTATGTCCCGCTCAACACACAGCAAAGTCAGGTTGGATAGTCTGGCCGTTAGCCGCTGTCAGGCTAGTAGTGCTAGCAGTAACGTTAGCTTGATGATCCGCTTTTCTTACTCTCTCGCTCGTTGCGTTTCAATGCGCCCGATTTGTACTTTACCTCCTACCTAGATTAAAAAACACACACATCACCTTGATCGTTAACTTGACAGTGTGCGACAACATGACGCATTCACGGACACACAGGCTGCTAGCTTTTAAAACTCCCGGCAGCCAAATAGAGTGGCAGGGGCCCGATTGAGGGGGTACTAAGGGGGTGGAATCAACGACAATACAAACATACAAGACGAGAACCCCTTGGCAGTGGTGGGGGCTCGTCTCTGATCTGCACAACACACGACGTGGTCTGAGTCTGACTTTTTATTATTTGCCACCTTAAGACACACAAACAAACTTTATTCAAAATATTCAACTAAACAACAAAGTGCAGTTAGCAGTTGACAGCTAGCTAGTTGTTATATCTAAAGATGATATTTCCTCTTCTGTTCTTGCTGATTAATGCTGTCACCTCTTCTTTAGAGCAATTGTCATGTTTAATCTTTACTTAAGTAAATGAAACAGAACAAGCACACAGAGCCTCATAGATGCAAAACAAACATTACTGCATATCAAAAATAGTATGACCCATCCCCTATATTTCACTGAACACTAAATTCTTTTGATCAGCCCAGTTTCTTTAAAATATCTTTAAAATCTAGTTAATTACATTTATATATCAGCCACAGGGGCCAATTTTCTGCAAACTGAGTACTTTTACTTTAAACACTTTGAAACTAGTAAAGTAGTAGTGGTAGTAGTAGTAGTAGTGGTGGTAGTAGTAGTAATAGTAGTAGTAGTAGTAGTAGTAGTAGTAGTAGTAGTAGTAGTAGTAGTAGTAGTAGTAATAAAGGAAATTCAGATGCTATATTACAAATCCTGTAAATTAACGGTTATAGTGCTGAGTGATTCTGCAGTAATCTAAATATATCATAGTAATATGAAGGCATTTAAAACTTAAATACAAAGACATGATTTTTAAAAGTCTTTCTAAACAAAACTCAGCTGGAGATGATTCAGATGGACCAAAATCCAGACTCAGACTCAGGTCCAGGAGGAGGGTGGAGGAGGTGGTTGAGTGGAGGAGTCTCGGTGTGTCTGCAGAGACTGTGTAGAAGGACAGAGCAGCAGCAGAGCAGTCCAGATACACTGATGATACTCTGTCAGATCCAGAGGAACACACAGGGATGATGGTGGACTTGACTTTGTGTCTGACAGTGGAGCTGTTCTCAGATCAGTTCAGACTGCAGCACTGAGAGTCATCTCCACTTCTTCTGATTCCTCTGTCAGTCACTGCTGGATGAAGCTCTCCTCTCCACTCTACCTCCCAGTAACATGACCCAGTCAGAGCCGCTCTACACACAAGCTGCTGCTGCTGCTGCTGCTGCTGCTTCAACCTCTCTGGATCATCAGGATACAGCTGATCCTCTCTCAACACGCACTCCTGGATGTTCACTCACTCATACAGAGATCACCTCCATCTGATGAGAGAAGAAGAAACAACAGAGGTCATAAATCAGTGTTTAGTGAGACTCACTTCATCAGCTGTCAGTCAGTGATGCAGCACATCCAGTATAAAGAGCAGCAGGGACTTCAGTCCTGTTCAGACCAGAAGTGGAACAGCTGTGCAGCGTAGCCAGCTTCCTTTCAGCTCTCATGTTAACGTGTTGGAGTGAACACACTGAGCTCCAATCTCACAGAGCTGCAGGGACTTTTGGCATCAAGTCTGTTTACTCTGCAGATTTGACTCAAGTACACAGAGGAAATAAAGTGCAGAGAGTCATGAACACATCATTACTGCACAAACACTTTAGTGATACATTTACTGTTGTTACATGTGACCTGCTGTTAAAGTTAAAGCAAGAGTCTTGATCTTGATCAACATCTTATCTGCTTTTGAAATATCAATGGACAAATAAAAATGGAGGCTGTCATTGAAAATATTTGGAGGAAACAAATAAGTGATGGACAGATATAAAGATGTGATTCCTGGACTTCAGCAGAGGTTCTGGTCTGTATAAAGACCACATGGTTACTAAACGTAATGATGGTTCTGTGAAATCAGAGCCAGTGATTTGCAGGCTTCAGTCAGACTGATCTTAGAGCTCTGACAAAGATGAACTGATCAATTCTTTAGTGTTGAAATGAGAGAACAAACACTTTCAGATCAGATTTGATGGTACGACAGTTGGATGAATGAGGACCACTGTCTCTATACATCTTGTAAGGCCGTCAGCTGGAATCCGGCTTTATTTCCCGCAGACATGAACACAACAACAACAACAACAACAACAGTCGTCTTCACGTCGACTCAAACGCGTGATGGCGACCAGCTTGTGGCTGATCTGATTGGCTGACTGTTCTCTCTCTCTCTCTGTCGTTCCGTCCAATCCTGAAGCCTGAAGTCACCATTCTTCTCTCACAGCTTCACTGAGGAAAGCAGCCACTGAGAAGGTCGGAGGTTCACCAGGAAATACTGGATCTTTGCTTTGATACTAACTGTGTTTAATACAAAACTGCTGAAACCAGCACGGACTGACTCCAACTCTACTGACCTCAGAGTCTCCAGTCTACAGTGTGGACTCTCCTTAAGATCAGACAGCAGCTTCATGTCTGAATCCTTCAGGTAGTTGTGACTCAGATCCAGCTCTCTCAGATGGGAGGGGTTGGACTTCAGAGCTGAGGCCAGAGAAGCACAGCTGATCTCTGACAAACTGCACCAACTCAATCTGAATAAAGAAGAAATCATGTAGCGTTAGAAACAGATTATTCTGCTTGAAATCATTCAATGTTTCATAATCTGTTCAGAGCTGAAGAAGGTTTAGAAAGTAGAAGTTTAGAAAATGGAAACTCCAAACACCTGAACCCAACAGGATGCAGGTTAAAAACTGTCAAATACAAACAGTGAAAAAGAGCTCTCATTAATATTAATGACAACATGCTGCTACTTCAATAAACACACAGTGACTTAACAGTGAATTAGCCAGTGCAGCTTTTTTCATCTTATATTAAATATGAAGACCAAAAAGATGCTCAGTGTGGATCAGTATAAAGTCTATGTGCTCACAGATGTTTTAATGTTATCGAAACTGATTTAAAACAAAGATCTGAATGTTTGAAACTA
This sequence comes from Scomberomorus guttatus, assembly GCA_038419695.1. Taxonomy (NCBI): domain Eukaryota; kingdom Metazoa; phylum Chordata; class Actinopteri; order Scombriformes; family Scombridae; genus Scomberomorus; species Scomberomorus guttatus. The sequence continues at coordinate 14,340,716 of CM076468.1, read as the reverse complement.
TGTTTTTAAATTGTTAACTATGGTTTCAAATGAGATAATTAAATAGTATTTAAATGTTTGAAAACAACATTTGAGTGTCTAAATCTGAAGGAGATTTGACCTCATAAAAATCATCCTTATGTCTGCAGTTTAGTGTCACCACAACTTTCACATCATATTAATCTCAGCACAGAAGTAAGAAATGGTGTCTGACCTCAGAGTCTCCAGTCTACAGTGTGGACTCTCCAGAAAATCACACAGCTGCTTCAATCCTGAATCCTGCAGGTTGTTTCCACTCAGAACCAGCTCTCTCAGATGGGAGGGGTTGGACTTCAGAGCTGAGACCAGAGAAGCACAGCTGATCTCTGACAAACTGCATCTCCTCAATCTGAATAAAGAAGAAATCATGTAGCGTTAGAAACAGATTACATGGGTGCAAGAGCTCCGTCTACAGACGGATTTCCGTCAAAAGTGAATTATTTGTTCCGTCATAGTCCGTTTATTTTTACCACTAACACAAAAAAGATTTTACTCTGCCACCGCATTTCTGCTTTTCGCTTTGTATACGATTAAACAGCGAGGGAAAGAGACGATCGTTGTTCCAGCTTCCCGCGGTTGTTTCTGCATCGATTTATACGTCTATTTTCTCCAAAATAATCAAAGGTATGGCAGTTTTATTTAATGTGCACTTATTTCTCTGTAGGGATGGGTACCGAAACCCGGTATTAAACGGGCCCCGGGGATAAATGATTAAAGACTGTAGTATTGATAAGCTCCGATGTTACCGGTTCTTTTATCACAACTTTTTAACGTAGCAAACACGGAGCAAAGTCAGTGAACAGCAGAGCACATGTGAAGTGAAGATTAGTCGAGTTGACGACAACTACGCTCGTTACTTGGTAAGTGCAATAACACCTTGGCCAGTAAAAAGCCAATACTCTATCAATACACCTGTTCAACAAGCAGAAACATGTAGAAAAGCCATATTTTCAACTGCTCTGTCCGCAGTCTCTCATCCACCGCTGCTATGTTTTACACAACCACAGCGCGCTAGCTCGGCTAATAGCCAATTGTTAGGAACAAGCTCCAACAAAAGCTGTCTGTATGTAGTCTAACTGTTTAGCTTAGTTTGCCACCAATCTTCAAATTTGGCACATTGTTGTAAACTGAGCTGCTGGCTGAGACAAAGCAGCCTCTCCTCTCTACCAGCGGTACCTGCAGCAGTCAATCACATCAGCAGCAGAGGGAGGAGGAGGAGGACAGGAGGAAGGACTGATACTGACTGATGTCTGTGTTCTTCTTTCTTTCTAAACTTCACTCACTATTTTGATGTCAGGAATATTATTTCTTTTATTGACATTTTAGATTTGTTTCCAGAGATATTATTGAGTTTATATAGTGACTTTGCTGTTGTAAACATTACTGTTGCTGCTCTAGAAACAATGTTTAGTTTTATTTATAATAGAAATAAATTATAATCCTGTTCTGAATTTATTCTTTTTTTAGAGGAATATTTTTTTAAAGTAATTATTTATTAATGAAAAAGAAGTGATAAGAGTATGGATAAAGAACCAAAGCGATAAGGAGTATCAATAAGACTAGTGATTGTCAGTGTGCAGTTGGAATAAGAGACAGTGTGCAGTCACATATGTTCATATGAAAGTCACAAGAATTTGAACTTTTTTCTTTTACTGACTGATGTAGATTCTGGTTGCCTTTAAAGTTGATAAAGATAATAAGTACAGATATTTGATATTTTTATTCTAAAATACCTTTTGAGGGTCATATATTTTGATACATTTCATACATAAATTGGTGCCTTTGCCAGGGATAAAAATCATGGCCAGAATGCACCAAATTGCCCCATTTTAAAAACATTTTGCAGGGGGGCATGCCTCCAGACCCCCCTAGGTGACTTCAGGCCTCGGCGCTCGTCTTTGTGCTGCTTCACCGCACAACCTGGACACCAGTAGAAAAAAGTTCAGTCAACAAGGTTTTTTTCTAACCATCCATGAGATTATTCTGCTTGAAATCATTCAATGTTTCATAATCTGTTCAGAGCTGAAGAAGGTTTAGAAAGTAGAAGTTTAGAAAATGGAAACTCCAAACACCTGAACCCAACAGGATGCAGGTTAAAAACTGTCAAATACAAACAGTGAAAAAGAGCTCTCATTAATATTAATGACAACATGCTGCTACTTCAATAAACACACAGTGACTTAACAGTGAATTAGCCAGTGCAGCTTTTTTCATCTTATATTAAATATGAAGACCAAAAAGATGCTCAGTGTGGATCAGTGTAGGAACCTCTACATTTATTAATAAATCTCCTGATAGGAGCACCACCTCCCAGGTTATTTTTTAACTGTGCTGGGAGGAAACACAGAAACACTTTTTGTCAGTCTCACGTCTGAAGTAGTGTGTTACGATGCAGGGATCTAATTCTCTGCTTTAAACTGAAGCCACAGACAACGACATGCTGATAAATGCATATTTATTGAACTAAAATGATAAACAAGTGAATAAATGACGTATCGATGCAAACAGATAAATGAATAATCAGAATGAGTGTAATATGAAATAGTGTATTATGTTTTCTAAATGGCGTATTAGGAGTTATGAATGGAGGATTTTGAAATGTGAATGATGGCGTAATGAGCGGAGAATTAGTTGAGGCTGACGTAATTTAACTAACCAACTTCTCTAAAATGAACTGGACAGTTCAAACGACACCAACTCTTAATCATAGAAGTAGGTGGAGGCAGGAGAAGTGTTGTTTAGCCTACTTTGCGTAGCGTTGACCTCACATGACTCAGCTGGTGACTCAGCTGATCATGTGATACGAAAGAAAAGAAGTACGGAGAAGGTAAGATGGCGGAAGTCTTTAGGGACGCGACGTGCGTCTCCTTGGAGATACAAAAGGAAGAGAACATTGGGCAGAGGCCGACACGCTGTTTTATTCTGGCCTGTGGTCGGGGCGTGTTTTTGGGTGGAGACGGATATTCTCCCGCTCAAAACAGAAAATCCTTCGTCTGAGAGAACACACATGATCTCTCTGAGTTGATTACAAGAGATTAAATTTAAATGAAATCTGACAGGTTTCACTGTGGTCATTCACATTTAAACATGAACTGCAGAGTTCAATACGTTACTCCAACGTTCAGAGACACACATCTATAATGCAATCACTATCAATACCTGAGTTGAATCCTCTGATTAGGTTATACAATAAAACTAAAATGCAGTCTTTGTTGACTATACTTCTAATAACATGTTCTGATACAAAAGTTAACGATCATCAGTACAGCTTAATTAAAACACGCTATAATTATTTAACAAACTTCTAATATTAACTAAGTTCTACTTTATAACTACTAATGTTGATTCTTTCACTTATCAAAGTCATTCTTCATACACATCAAATTTCTACTAAATTATAGAGTTTAATAGCAACTTAGTGGATGACATCATCAGAAAACATTACACGGTATTGGCAGAGACTCTTCTTCAGTGTTCAAAGCTTTATACAATTTGACCACTGGGTGACACTGTTACATGTACTGTGTGCTAATTTAATCTAAATATTTGTATCTCAACTATACTTTATCACAGAGAATTCAGAGTTAGATCATTTTGACCGGCATTACTTTGTGACTAATAATATATAAGTTACAAGATGGTTATATCCTTAATAAACATTGAATCAGACTTCTGGCTTTAAGGAACACAGAAACTCAAGCCAAGCCTTCCCTTAATGTACGACGTGTCTGGAATATCCTCATCTGAAGTCACACCAGAGTGAAACACAAGAGGGTGGAGGATACGTGTGTGTGTGTGTGTGGTGGGGGGGGGGGTGCATAGCTAGAAGGACAGAAAGAGAATTTGATTGGCTCAACTCATCAAAACAAACTGATGAGGTTAAATGGTGGTAAATCAGTCTCGTTTTGTTTTTTTATTGAAAAGTCTTTTAATTCAGTGTTTTCTGAAACTTGAATTGATAAAGAATGCAGCAGTTTTTTGTTAGTGTCATAAATGTCTCTTTCCCTGACATAGTTGGGGAGTCTCTGGAGGTAGACTGGGAGGAGATTGTCCTGTGAAGAGTCAAAACTGACACTTTAATGTGGAGAAAGGACTCTCAGTTTACCTTTGAAGGCATTTCCAAACCAAAGCTGAATATACATCCATATTCTTGAGGAGGGAGGTTATCGTTGACTGAGCCCAGACCTCGTTTGGACTTTCACAGAAATTAGCAGAAAACAAAGGGGGGGTGCTGGGTCCCCTACGTCAGTATAAAGTCTATGTGCTCACAGATGTTTTAATGTTATCGAAACTGATTTAAAACAAAGATCTGAATGTTTGAAACTATGTTTTTAAATTGTTAACTATGGTTTCAAATGAAATAATTAAATAGTATTTAAATGTTTGAAAACAACATTTGAATGTCTAAATCTGAAGGAGATTTGACCTCATAAAAATCATCCTTATGTCTGCAGTTTAGTGTCACCACAACTTTCACATCATATTAATCTCAGCACAGAAGTAAGAAATGGTGTCTGACCTCAGAGTCTCCAGTCTACAGTGTGGACTCTCCAGAAAATCACACAGCTGCTTCAATCCTGAATCCTTCAGCTTGTTTCCACTCAGATCCAGCTCTCTCAGATGGGAGGGGTTGGACTTCAGAGCTGAGACCAGAGAAGCACAGCTGATCTCTGACAAACTGCACCAACTCAATCTGAATAAAGAAGAAATCATGTAGCGTTAGAAACAGATTACATGGGTGCAAGAGCTCCGTCTACAGACGGATTTCCGTCAAAAGTGAATTATTTGTTCCGTCATAGTCCGTTTATTTTTACCACTAACACAAAAAAGATTTTACTCTGCCACCGCATTTCTGCTTTTCGCTTTGTATACGATTAAACAGCGAGGGAAAGAGACGATCGTTGTTCCAGCTTCCCGCGGTTGTTTCTGCATCGATTTATACGTCTATTTTCTCCAAAATAATCAAAGGTATGGCAGTTTTATTTAATGTGCACTTATTTCTCTGTAGGGATGGGTACCGAAACCCGGTATTAAACGGGCCCCGGGGATAAATGATTAAAGACTGTAGTATTGATAAGCTCCGATGTTACCGGTTCTTTTATCACAACTTTTTAACGTAGCAAACACGGAGCAAAGTCAGTGAACAGCAGAGCACATGTGAAGTGAAGATTAGTCGAGTTGACGACAACTACGCTCGTTACTTGGTAAGTGCAATAACACCTTGGCCAGTAAAAAGCCAATACTCTATCAATACACCTGTTCAACAAGCAGAAACATGTAGAAAAGCCATATTTTCAACTGCTCTGTCCGCAGTCTCTCATCCACCGCTGCTATGTTTTACACAACCACAGCGCGCTAGCTTGGCTAATAGCCAATTGTTAGGAACAAGCTCCAACAAAAGCTGTCTGTATGTAGTCTAACTGTTTAGCTTAGTTTGCCACCAATCTTCAAATTTGGCACATTGTTGTAAACTGAGCTGCTGGCTGAGACAAAGCAGCCTCTCCTCTCTACCAGCGGTACCTGCAGCAGTCAATCACATCAGCAGCAGAGGGAGGAGGAGGAGGACAGGAGGAAGGACTGATACTGACTGATGTCTGTGTTCTTCTTTCTTTCTGAACTTCACTCACTATTTTGATGTCAGGAATATTATTTCTTTTATTGACATTTTAGATTTGTTTCCAGAGATATTATTGAGTTTATATAGTGACTTTGCTGTTGTAAACATTACTGTTGCTGCTCTAGAAACAATGTTTAGTTTTATTTATAATAGAAATAAATTATAATCCTGTTCTGAATTTATTCTTTTTTTAGAGGAATATTTTTTTAAAGTAATTATTTATTAATGAAAAAGAAGTGATAAGAGTATGGATAAAGAACCAAAGCGATAAGGAGTATCAATAAGACTAGTGATTGTCAGTGTGCAGTTGGAATAAGAGACAGTGTGCAGTCACATATGTTCATATGAAAGTCACAAGAATTTGAACTTTTTTCTTTTACTGACTGATGTAGATTCTGGTTGCCTTTAAAGTTGATAAAGATAATAAGTACAGATATTTGATATTTTTATTCTAAAATACTTTTTGAGGGTCATATATTTTGATACATTTCATACATAAATTGGTGCCTTTGCCAGGGATAAAAATCAAGTCCAGAATGCACCAAATTGTCCCATTTTAAAAACATTTTGCAGGGGGGCATGCCTCCAGACCCCCCTAGGTGACTTCAGGCCTCGGCGCTCGTCTTTGTGCTGCTTCACCGCACAACCTGGACACCAGTAGAAAAAAGTTCAGTCAACAAGGTTTTTTTCTCACCATCCATGAGATTATTCTGCTTGAAATCATTCAATGTTTCATAATCTGTTCAGAGCTGAAGAAGGTTTAGAAAGTAGAAGTTTAGAAAATGGAAACTCCAAACACCTGAACCCAACAGGATGCAGGTTAAAAACTGTCAAATACAAACAGTGAAAAAGAGCTCTCATTAATATTAATGACAACATGCTGCTACTTCAATAAACACACAGTGACTTAACAGTGAATTAGCCAGTGCAGCTTTTTTCATCTTATATTAAATATGAAGACCAAAAAGATGCTCAGTGTGGATCAGTGTAGGAACCTCTACATTTATGAATAAATCTCCTGATAGGAGCACCACCTCCCAGGTTATTTTTCAACTGTGCTGGGAGGAAACACAGAAACACTTTTTGTCAGTCTCACGTCTGAAGTAGTGTGTTACGATGCAGGGATCTAATTCTCTGCTTTAAACTGAAGCCACAGACAACGACATGCTGATAAATGCATATTTATTGAACTAAAATGATAAACAAGTGAATAAATGACGTATCGATGCAAACAGATAAATGAACAATCAGAATGAGTGTAATATGAAATAGTGTATTATGTTTTCTAAATGGCGTATTAGGAGTTATGAATGGAGGATTTTGAAATGTGAATGATGGCGTAATGAGCGGAGAATTAGTTGAGGCTGACGTAATTTAACTAACCAACTTCTCTAAAATGAACTGGACAGTTCAAACGACACCAACTCTTAATCATAGAAGTAGGTGGAGGCAGGAGAAGTGTTGTTTAGCCTACTTTGCGTAGCGTTGACCTCACATGACTCAGCTGGTGACTCAGCTGATCATGTGATACGAAAGAAAAGAAGTACGGAGAAGGTAAGATGGCGGAAGTCTTTAGGGACGCGACGTGTGTCTCCTTGGAGATACAAAAGGAAGAGAACATTGGGCAGAGGCCGACACGCTGTTTTATTCTGGCCTGTGGTCGGGGCGTGTTTTTGGGTGGAGACGGATATTCTCCCGCTCAAAACAGAAAATCCTTCGTCTGAGAGAACACACATGATCTCTCTGAGTTGATTACAAGAGATTAAATTTAAATGAAATCTGACAGGTTTCACTGTGGTCATTCACATTTAAACATGAACTGCAGAGTTCAATACGTTACTCCAACGTTCAGAGACACACATCTATAATGCAATCACTATCAATACCTGAGTTGAATCCTCTGATTAGGTTATACAATAAAACTAAAATGCAGTCTTTGTTGACTATACTTCTAATAACATGTTCTGATACAAAAGTTAACGATCATCAGTACAGCTTAATTAAAACAGCTATAATTATTTAACAAACTTCTAATATTAACTAAGTTCTACTTTATAACTACTAATGTTGATTCTTTCACTTATCAAAGTCATTCTTCATACACATCAAATTTCTACTAAATTATAGAGTTTAATAGCAACTTAGTGGATGACATCATCAGAAAACATTACACGGTATTGGCAGAGACTCTTCTTCAGTGTTCAAAGCTTTATACAATTTGACCACTGGGTGACACTGTTACATGTACTGTGTGCTAATTTAATCTAAATATTTGTATCTCAACTATACTTTATCACAGAGAATTCAGAGTTAGATCATTTTGACCGGCATTACTTTGTGACTAATAATATATAAGTTACAAGATGGTTATATCCTTAATAAACATTGAATCAGACTTCTGGCTTTAAGGAACACAGAAACTCAAGCCAAGCCTTCCCTTAATGTACGACGTGTCTGGAATATCCTCATCTGAAGTCACACCAGAGTGAAACACAAGAGGGTGGAGGATACGTGTGTGTGTGTGTGTGGTGGGGGGGGGGGTGCATAGCTAGAAGGACAGAAAGAGAATTTGATTGGCTCAACTCATCAAAACAAACTGATGAGGTTAAATGGTGGTAAATCAGTCTCGTTTTGTTTTTTTATTGAAAAGTCTTTTAATTCAGTGTTTTCTGAAACTTGAATTGATAAAGAATGCAGCAGTTTTTTGTTAGTGTCATAAATGTCTCTTTCCCTGACATAGTTGGGGAGTCTCTGGAGGTAGACTGGGAGGAGATTGTCCTGTGAAGAGTCAAAACTGACACTTTAATGTGGAGAAAGGACTCTCAGTTTACCTTTGAAGGCATTTCCAAACCAAAGCTGAATATACATCCATATTCTTGAGGAGGGAGGTTATCGTTGACTGAGCCCAGACCTCGTTTGGACTTTCACAGAAATTAGCAGAAAACAAAGGGGGGGTGCTGGGTCCCCTACGTCAGTATAAAGTCTATGTGCTCACAGATGTTTTAATGTTATCGAAACTGATTTAAAACAAAGATCTGAATGTTTGAAACTATGTTTTTAAATTGTTAACTATGGTTTCAAATGAAATAATTAAATAGTATTTAAATGTTTGAAAACAACATTTGAATGTCTAAATCTGAAGGAGATTTGACCTCATAAAAATCATCCTTATGTCTGCAGTTTAGTGTCACCACAACTTTCACATCATATTAATCTCAGCACAGAAGTAAGAAATGGTGTCTGACCTCAGAGTCTCCAGTCTACAGTGTGGACTCTCCAGAAAATCACACAGCTGCTTCATGTCTGAATTCTTCAGCTTGTTTCCACTCAGATCCAGCTCTCTCAGATGGGAGGGGTTGGACTTCAGAGCTGAGACCAGAGAAGCACAGCTGATCTCTGACAAACTGCAGCAACTCAATCTGAATAAAGAAGAAATCATGTAGCGTTAGAAACAGATTACATGGGTGCAAGAGCTCCGTCTACAGACGGATTTCCGTCAAAAGTGAATTATTTGTTCCGTCATAGTCCGTTTATTTTTACCACTAACACAAAAAAGATTTTACTCTGCCACCGCATTTCTGCTTTTCGCTTTGTATACGATTAAACAGCGAGGGAAAGAGACGATCGTTGTTCCAGCTTCCCGCGGTTGTTTCTGCATCGATTTATACGTCTATTTTCTCCAAAATAATCAAAGGTATGGCAGTTTTATTTAATGTGCACTTATTTCTCTGTAGGGATGGGTACCGAAACCCGGTATTAAACGGGCCCCGGGGATAAATGATTAAAGACTGTAGTATTGATAAGCTCCGATGTTACCGGTTCTTTTATCACAACTTTTTAACGTAGCAAACACGGAGCAAAGTCAGTGAACAGCAGAGCACATGTGAAGTGAAGATTAGTCGAGTTGACGACAACTACGCTCGTTACTTGGTAAGTGCAATAACACCTTGGCCAGTAAAAAGCCAATACTCTATCAATACACCTGTTCAACAAGCAGAAACATGTAGAAAAGCCATATTTTCAACTGCTCTGTCCGCAGTCTCTCATCCACCGCTGCTATGTTTTACACAACCACAGCGCGCTAGCTTGGCTAATAGCCAATTGTTAGGAACAAGCTCCAACAAAAGCTGTCTGTATGTAGTCTAACTGTTTAGCTTAGTTTGCCACCAATCTTCAAATTTGGCACATTGTTGTAAACTGAGCTGCTGGCTGAGACAAAGCAGCCTCTCCTCTCTACCAGCGGTACCTGCAGCAGTCAATCACATCAGCAGCAGAGGGAGGAGGAGGAGGACAGGAGGAAGGACTGATACTGACTGATGTCTGTGTTCTTCTTTCTTTCTGAACTTCACTCACTATTTTGATGTCAGGAATATTATTTCTTTTATTGACATTTTAGATTTGTTTCCAGAGATATTATTGAGTTTATATAGTGACTTTGCTGTTGTAAACATTACTGTTGCTGCTCTAGAAACAATGTTTAGTTTTATTTATAATAGAAATAAATTATAATCCTGTTCTGAATTTATTCTTTTTTTAGAGGAATATTTTTTTAAAGTAATTATTTATTAATGAAAAAGAAGTGATAAGAGTATGGATAAAGAACCAAAGCGATAAGGAGTATCAATAAGACTAGTGATTGTCAGTGTGCAGTTGGAATAAGAGACAGTGTGCAGTCACATATGTTCATATGAAAGTCACAAGAATTTGAACTTTTTTCTTTTACTGACTGATGTAGATTCTGGTTGCCTTTAAAGTTGATAAAGATAATAAGTACAGATATTTGATATTTTTATTCTAAAATACCTTTTGAGGGTCATATATTTTGATACATTTCATACATAAATTGGTGCCTTTGCCAGGGATAAAAATCATGGCCAGAATGCACCAAATTGCCCCATTTTAAAAACATTTTGCAGGGGGGCATGCCTCCAGACCCCCCTAGGTGACTTCAGGCCTCGGCGCTCGTCTTTGTGCTGCTTCACCGCACAACCTGGACACCAGTAGAAAAAAGTTCAGTCAACAAGGTTTTTTTCTCACCATCCATGAGATTATTCTGCTTGAAATCATTCAATGTTTCATAATCTGTTCAGAGCTGAAGAAGGTTTAGAAAGTAGAAGTTTAGAAAATGGAAACTCCAAACACCTGAACCCAACAGGATGCAGGTTAAAAACTGTCAAATACAAACAGTGAAAAAGAGCTCTCATTAATATTAATGACAACATGCTGCTACTTCAATAAACACACAGTGACTTAACAGTGAATTAGCCAGTGCAGCTTTTTTCATCTTATATTAAATATGAAGACCAAAAAGATGCTCAGTGTGGATCAGTGTAGGAACCTCTACATTTATGAATAAATCTCCTGATAGGAGCACCACCTCCCAGGTTATTTTTCAACTGTGCTGGGAGGAAACACAGAAACACTTTTTGTCAGTCTCACGTCTGAAGTAGTGTGTTACGATGCAGGGATCTAATTCTCTGCTTTAAACTGAAGCCACAGACAACGACATGCTGATAAATGCATATTTATTGAACTAAAATGATAAACAAGTGAATAAATGACGTATCGATGCAAACAGATAAATGAATAATCAGAATGAGTGTAATATGAAATAGTGTATTATGTTTTCTAAATGGCGTATTAGGAGTTATGAATGGAGGATTTTGAAATGTGAATGATGGCGTAATGAGCGGAGAATTAGTTGAGGCTGACGTAATTTAACTAACCAACTTCTCTAAAATGAACTGGACAGTTCAAACGACACCAACTCTTAATCATAGAAGTAGGTGGAGGCAGGAGAAGTGTTGTTTAGCCTACTTTGCATAGCGTTGACCTCACATGACTCAGCTGGTGACTCAGCTGATCATGTGATACGAAAGAAAAGAAGTACGGAGAAGGTAAGATGGCGGAAGTCTTTAGGGACGCGACGTGCGTCTCCTTGGAGATACAAAAGGAAGAGAACATTGGGCGGAGGCCGACACGCTGTTTTATTCTGGCCTGTGGTAGGGGCGTGTTTTTGGGTGGAGACGGATATTCTCCCGCGCAAAACAGAAAATCCTTCGTCTGAGAGAACACACATGATCTCTCTGAGTTGATTACAAGAGATTAAATTTAAATGAAATCTGACAGGTTTCACTGTGGTCATTCACATTTAAACATGAACTGCAGAGTTCAATACGTTACTCCAACGTTCAGAGACACACATCTATAATGCAATCACTATCAATACCTGAGTTGAATCCTCTGATTAGGTTATACAATAAAACTAAAATGCAGTCTTTGTTGACTATACTTCTAATAACATGTTCTGATACAAAAGTTAACGATCATCAGTACAGCTTAATTAAAACAGCTATAATTATTTAACAAACTTCTAATATTAACTAAGTTCTACTTTATAACTACTAATGTTGATTCTTTCACTTATCAAAGTCATTCTTCATACACATCAAATTTCTACTAAATTATAGAGTTTAATAGCAACTTAGTGGATGACATCATCAGAAAACATTACACGGTATTGGCAGAGACTCTTCTTCAGTGTTCAAAGCTATATACAATTTGACCACTGGGTGACACTGTTACATGTACTGTGTGCTAATTTAATCTAAATATTTATATCTCAACTATACTTTATCACAGAGAATTCAGAGTTAGATCATTTTGACCGGCATTACTTTGTGACTAATAATATATAAGTTACAAGATGGTTATATCCTTAATAAACATTGAATCAGACTTCTGGCTTTAAGGAACACAGAAACTCAAGCCAAGCCTTCCCTTAATGTACGACGTGTCTGGAATATCCTCATCTGAAGTCACACCAGAGTGAAACACAAGAGGGTGGAGGGTGGGTGTGTGTGTGTGTGTGTGTGTGTGTGTGTGTGTGTGTGTGTGTGTGTGTGTGTCTGTGCACAGCTAGAAGGACAGAAAGAGAATTTGATTGGCTCAACTCATCAAAACAAACTGATGAGATTAAATGGTGGTAAATCAGTCTCGTTTTTTTTTATTGAAAAGTCTTTTAATTCAGTGTTTTCTGAAACTTGAATTGATAAAGAATGCAGCAGTTTTTTGTTAGTGTCATAAATGTCTCTTTCCCTGACATAGTTGGGGAGTCTCTGGAGGTAGACTGGGAGGAGATTGTCCTGTGAAGAGTCAAAACTGACACTTTAATGTGGAGAAAGGACTCTCAGTTTACCTTTGAAGGCATTTCCAAACCAAAGCTGAATATACATCCATATTCTTGAGGAGGGAGGTTATCGTTGACTGAGCCCAGACCTCGTTTGGACTTTCACAGAAATTAGCAGAAAACAAAGGGGGGGGTGCTGGGTCCCCTACGTCAGTATAAAGTCTATGTGCTCACAGATGTTTTAATGTTATTGAAACTGATTTAAAACAAAGATCTGAATGTTTGAAACTATGTTTTTAAATTGTTAACTATGGTTTCAAATGAAATAATTAAATAGTATTTAAATGTTTGAAAACAACATTTAAATGTCTAAATCTGAAGGAGATTTGACCTCATAAAAATCATCCTTATGTCTGCAGTTTAGTGTCACCACAACTTTCACATCATATTAATCTCAGCACAGAAGTAAGAAATGGTGTCTGACCTCAGAGTCTTCAGTCTACAGTGTGGACTCTCCAGAAAATCACACAGCAGCTTCATGTCTGAATCCTGCAGGTAGTTGTTACTCAGATCCAGCTCTCTCAGATGGGAGGGGTTGGACTTCAGAGCTGAGACCAGAGAAGCACAGCTGATCTCTGACAAACTGCACCAACTCAATCTGAATAAAGAAGAAATCATGTAGCGTTAGAAACAGATTATTCTGCTTGAAATCATTTAATGTTTCATAATCTGTTCAGAGCTGAAGAAGGTTTAGAAAGTAGAAGTTTAGAAAATGGAAACTCCAAACACCTGAACCCAACAGGATGCAGGTTAAAAACTGTCAAATACAAACAGTGAAAAAGAGCTCTCATTAATATTAATGACAACATGCTGCTACTTCAATAAACACACAGTGACTTAACAGTGAATTAGCCAGTGCAGCTTTTTCTTGTGATATTAAGGTTTTAAATCTGCAGCTCTGACACAGTCAATAGATTAAACCACTGAAGAAGAAAATAGATGTTAATAGTAAGATACTCAGTGTGGATCAACATAACATCATCCTTATGTCTGCAGTTTAGTGTCACCACAACTTTCACATCATATTAATCTCAGCACAGAAGTAAGAAATGGTGTCTGACCTCAGAGTCTCCAGTCTACAGTGTGGACTCTCCAGAAAATCACACAGCTGCTTCAATCCTGAATCCTTCAGGTTGTTGTCACTCAGATCCAGCTCTCTCAGATGGGAGGGGTTGGACTTCAGAGCTGAGACCAGAGAAGCACAGCTGATCTCTGACAAACTGCAGCTCCTCAATCTGAATAAAGAAGAAATCATGTAGCGTTAGAAACAGATTACATGGGTGCAAGAGCTCCGTCTACAGACGGATTTCCGTCAAAAGTGAATTATTTGTTCCGTCATAGTCCGTTTATTTTTACCACTAACACAAAAAAGATTTTACTCTGCCACCGCATTTCTGCTTTTCGCTTTGTATACGATTAAACAGCGAGGGAAAGAGACGATGGTTGTTCCAGCTTCCCGCGGTTGTTTCTGCATCGATTTATACGTCTATTTTCTCCAAAATAATCAAAGGTATGGCAGTTTTATTTAATGTGCACTTATTTCTCTGTAGGGATGGGTACCGAAACCCGGTATTAAACGGGCCCCGGGGATAAATGATTAAAGACTGTAGTATTGATAAGCTCCGATGTTACCGGTTCTTTTATCACAACTTTTTAACGTAGCAAACACGGAGCAAAGTCAGTGAACAGCAGAGCACATGTGAAGTGAAGATTAGTCGAGTTGACGACAACTACGCTCGTTACTTGGTAAGTGCAATAACACCTTGGCCAGTAAAAAGCCAATACTCTATCAATACACCTGTTCAACAAGCAGAAACATGTAGAAAAGCCATATTTTCAACTGCTCTGTCCGCAGTCTCTCATCCACCGCTGCTATGTTTTACACAACCACAGCGCGCTAGCTCGGCTAATAGCCAATTGTTAGGAACAAGCTCCAACAAAAGCTGTCTGTATGTAGTCTAACTGTTTAGCTTAGTTTGCCACCAATCTTCAAATTTGGCACATTGTTGTAAACTGAGCTGCTGGCTGAGACAAAGCAGCCTCTCCTCTCTACCAGCGGTACCTGCAGCAGTCAATCACATCAGCAGCAGAGGGAGGAGGAGGAGGACAGGAGGAAGGACTGATACTGACTGATGTCTGTGTTCTTAAATAAATAATAAATTGGTGCCTTTGCCAGGGATAAAAATCATGGCCAGAATGCACCAAATTGCCCCATTTTAAAAACATTTTTGCAGGGGGGCATGCCTCCAGACCCCCCTAGGTGACTTCAGGCCTCGGCGCTCGTCTTTGTGCTGCTTCACCGCACAACCTGGACACCAGTAGAAAAAAGTTCAGTCAAAAATGTTTTTTAATGTGTCTCAAGGATAAAACATGAGACGCTACTTTTGCTAAAAAGAAAGTTGGAAAAGAGGCTGATGAGCCCCGCTAACCCGACGTCTCCTTCATAAAAAAGCAGAATATCGAGTTATAACCGAGCAGTCTGATGTGTGTAGAGGTGTGTGTGGTTATACTGTAGCAGCCTGGTGTCATCAGGACATTTAATGAAGGTAAACACAGTGAACGGCCGTGCGTAACGGCACTGCGCTCTTACGCAGCACTTCTCAGAGGCTGCAGATTTATCAACACATCAGTCCTGCTGACTTCAGATGCTGCAGGGATTTAATGAAGTGAAGGAGAAGCTTTTCATACAGTATAAACAGCTGTGGACAACAGATACTGTAAGAATCACCCACATTCATTTATACATCACTGCAGACTGATTTACTGACTTTCCTGCTTTAACCACATTAAACTTTATTTTGGAGAGTGTTTAACTGAAATAAATGATTTATATTTGAAGCATTAATCTGTTGTTGCAGCACGTCTGCATCCAGTAGCCTATTTAGTATGAAACACAGGCGCCTGATACTGTATCAGTAGCCTATGTGACGCTCACAAAAACAAAGGGATTTTATGAGGATGACGTATGACTGCAGCGTTCTACTATAGTCAGACATCATTGTTCTGTTTTAGTAACAGCTTAGATTTTTGAACTTTGAGCGCAAAATTAAGTTATTTGTCAAAAAATATTCGTCGAACACTGTGACTAATCAACATGGTCAAGAAATGACTCAAAGATATGAAATATCTCAAAAATGCCAAAATACACTGGAGGGAGGCTTCAAATAGTATTTAAATGTTTGAAAACAACATTTGAATGTCTAAATCTGAAGGAGATTTGACCTCATAAAAATCATCCTTATGTCTGCAGTTTAGTGTCACCACAACTTTCACATCATATTAATCTCAGCACAGAAGTAAGAAATGGTGTCTGACCTCAGAGTCTCCAGTCTACAGTGTGGACTCTCCAGAAAATCACACAGCAGCTTCAATCCTGAATCCTGCAGGTAGTTGTAGCTCAGATCCAGCTCTCTCAGATGGGAGGGGTTGGACTTCAGAGCTGAGACCAGAGAAGCACAGCTGATCTCTGACAAACTGCATCTCCTCAATCTGAATAAAGAAGAAATCATGTAGCGTTAGAAACAGATTACATGGGTGCAAGAGCTCCGTCTACAGACGGATTTCCGTCAAAAGTGAATTATTTGTTCCGTCATAGTCCGTTTATTTTTACCACTAACACAAAAAAGATTTTACTCTGCCACCGCATTTCTGCTTTTCGCTTTGTATACGATTAAACAGCGAGGGAAAGAGACGATCGTTGTTCCAGCTTCCCGCGGTTGTTTCTGCATCGATTTATACGTCTATTTTCTCCAAAATAATCAAAGGTATGGCAGTTTTATTTAATGTGCACTTATTTCTCTGTAGGGATGGGTACCGAAACCCGGTATTAAACGGGCCCCGGGGATAAATGATTAAAGACTGTAGTATTGATAAGCTCCGATGTTACCGGTTCTTTTATCACAACTTTTTAACGTAGCAAACACGGAGCAAAGTCAGTGAACAGCAGAGCACATGTGAAGTGAAGATTAGTGGAGTTGACGACAACTACGCTCGTTACTTGGTAAGTGCAATAACACCTTGGCCAGTAAAAAGCCAATACTCTATCAATACACCTGTTCAACAAGCAGAAACATGTAGAAAAGCCATATTTTCAACTGCTCTGTCCGCAGTCTCTCATCCACCGCTGCTATGTTTTACACAACCACAGCGCGCTAGCTCGGCTAATAGCCAATTGTTAGGAACAAGCTCCAACAAAAGCTGTCTGTATGTAGTCTAACTGTTTAGCTTAGTTTGCCACCAATCTTCAAATTTGGCACATTGTTGTAAACTGAGCTGCTGGCTGAGACAAAGCAGACTCTCCTCTCTACCAGCGGTACCTGCAGCAGTCAATCACATCAGCAGCAGAGGGAGGAGGAGGAGGACAGGAGGAAGGACTGATACTGACTAATGTCTGTGTTCTTAAATAAATAATAAATTGGTGCCTTTGCCAGGGATAAAAATCAAGTCCAGAATGCACCAAATTGTCCCATTTTAAAAACATTTTGCAGGGGGGCATGCCTCCAGACCCCCCTAGGTGACTTCAGGCCTCGGCGCTCGTCTTTGTGCTGCTTCACCGCACAACCTGGACACCAGTAGAAAAAAGTTCAGTCAACAAGGTTTTTTAATGTGTCTCAAGGATAAAACATGAGACGCTACTTTTGCTAAAAAGAAAGTTGGAAAAGAGGCTGATGAGCCCCGCTAACCCGACGTCTCCTTCATAAAAAAGCAGAATATCGAGTTATAACCGAGCAGTCTGATGTGTGTAGAGGTGTGTGTGGTTATACTGTAGCAGCCTGGTGTCATCAGGACATTTAATGAAGGTAAACACAGTGAACGGCCGTGCGTAACGGCACTGCGCTCTTACGCAGCACTTCTCAGAGGCTGCAGATTTATCAACACATCAGTCCTGCTGACTTCAGATGCTGCAGGGATTTAATGAAGTGAAGGAGAAGCTTTTCATACAGTATAAACAGCTGTGGACAACAGATACTGTAAGAATCACCCACATTCATTTATACATCACTGCAGACTGATTTACTGACTTTCCTGCTTTAACCACATTAAACTTTACTTTGGAGAGTGTTTAACTGAAATAAATGATTTATATTTGAAGCATTAATCTGTTGTTGCAGCACGTCTGCATCCAGTAGCCTATTTAGTATGAAACACAGGCGCCTGATACTGTATCAGTAGCCTATGTGACGCTCACAAAAACAAAGGGATTTTATGAGGATGACGTATGACTGCAGCGTTCTACTATAGTCAGACATCATTGTTCTGTTTTAGTAACAGCTCAGATTTTTGAACTTTGAGCGCAAAATTAAGTTATTTGTCAAAAAATATTCGTCGAACAGTGTGACTAATCAACATGGTCAAGAAATGACTCAAAGATATGAAATATCTCAAAAATGCCAAAATACACTGGAGGGAGGCTTCAAATAGTATTTAAATGTTTGAAAACAACATTTGAATGTCTAAATCTGAAGATTTGACCTCATAAAAATCATCCTTATGTCTGCAGTTTAGTGTCACCACAACTTTCACATCATATTAATCTCAGCACAGAAGTAAGAAATGGTGTCTGACCTCAGAGTCTCCAGTCTACAGTGTGGACTCTCCAGAAAATCACACAGCAGCTTCATTACTGAATCCTGCAGGTAGCTGTTACTCAGATCCAGCTCTCTCAGATGGGAGGGGTTGGACTTCAGAGCTGAGACCAGAGAAGCACAGCTGATCTCTGACAAACTGCAGCTCCTCAATCTGAATAAAGAAGAAATCATGTAGCGTTAGAAACAGATTATTCTGCTTCAAATCATTCAATGTTTCATAATCTGTTCAGAGCTGAAGAAGGTTTAGAAAGTAGAAGTTTATAAAATGGAAACTCCAAACACCTGAACCCAACAGGATGCAGGTTAAAAACTGTCAAATACAAACAGTGAAAAAGAGCTCTCATTAATATTAATGACAACATGCTGCTACTTCAATAAACACACAGTGACTTAACAGTGAATTAGCCAGTGCAGCTTTTTTCATCTTATATTAAATATGAAGACCAAAAAGATGCTCAGTGTGGATCAGTATAAAGTCTATGTGGTCACAGATGTTTTAATGTTATAGAAACTGATTTAAAACAAAGATCTGAATGTTTGAAACTATGTTTTTAAATTGTTAACTATGGTTTCAAATGAAATAATTAAATAGTATTTAAATGTTGGAAAACAACATTTGAATGTCTAAATCTGAAGGAGATTTGACCTCATAAAAATCATCCTTATGTCTGCAGTTTAGTGTCACCACAACTTTCACATCATATTAATCTCAACACAGAAGTAAGAAATGGTGTCTGACCTCAGAGTCTCCAGTCTACAGTGTGGACTCTCCTTAAGATCAGACAGCAGCTTCATGTCTGAATCCTTCAGTCTGTAGTTGTAGCTCAGATCCAGCTCTCTCAGATGGGAGGGGTTGGACTTCAGAGCTGAGGCCAGAGAAGCACAGCTGATCTCTGACAAACTGCACCAACTCAATCTGAATAAAGAAGAAATCATGTAGTGTTAGAAACAGATTATTCTGCTTGAAATCAGTGTGGCTCATTATATAAATAAAGGGTTATAATACATAAATATATTGTATGTGGTGGTGCCTGGCCTTAAAACACAATCACCTATTGGGCCTACTGGTACAGAGAAAATAGATGATATAAATTAGGGATGTCAGTAATTCATCGATTGTGGGTTAAGTGCCATTAATAATTCAACCAACTGAAAATCTATTAACTGATAATGCAGAAGACGAGGGACGTGCGGTGTAACGGTCAGAGAATGTTCTGCAGGTTTGCTGCAGTACGCAGTTGCGCCACCAGGTGGAGCCTTTTACTCTTTTCATGAGATTGAGTTACAGGTGTTTGTCGTGACCGCCCGTAAGGGCCGCACAAACTGTAAAACAAACGCCCCTCCCTGCCATCAGACGAAGAAAAAAAGCTGCAGACTCGCAGCGTGCCCCGATCTGCTCACTGTGTCGTCTGGTTGAACTCTGAAGCATAAAGCTGTGAAAACTCCACGGAGTTGTTGTTTGGCGCCTGTGCGGTTTAGCTATCTGAGGCTCATGCTAATGCTAAACTAGCATGTTGAACAGAAGCAGCTGCTCGGTTAATGCAGAGAGCTGAGTGTCAGACAGCAGGACTCTAATTACACATGCTTCCAACAAAATCAACACAAAAGTGATGAACTGTATAAGCGACACTCCCTGATTGGAGTAGAAATGCATTTTAGCAGTAAATGGACAGATAAAGTCGGAGCGACAGTATTGTTCGTCCCCGGGACATCTGTCCAGCTGAGCAGCTGTTTCCAGCAGCTGGACTAACGTTAGCTACAGTAAACACACATCACTCCATCATGTAGATCAGGTCTGCACATTATTTTATATAAAACCAGTCAGACTGATGTGGGGAGATTGGGGTAACCTGTTTTACATTTACATTGTTACACTATAATACCCACTGTACCTACAAATTAGATACATTTATTTAGTCTAAAATACAAAATGTGTAATATTTCACTCACTACTGTATATCTGAACAGGCTGTAAGTTATATATTGTACATAAACACCTACTATACAGTATGTACTGTACATAAAGTAACGTCATTTTACCATTTACCATTACCTATGTTTGACACAAAATAAGAGCAGGCTACATTAGGAGTTAAGGTTACTTCAATGATAAATTAAATAACACAAATAATGACTTTATTTAAAATTACACAGCTCCCGTCTGTCGCTATTCAACAACTGACCTGCCAAAATCCAAAGTATTAAACACAGCAAACAGCTGCACAACTTCCAGCTTCACTAGAGGACGTTAATTAGATCTGACTAGATGTGTTGGACAAATCTAACAATTAATTAACATTTAATCAAAATTGCTGCAGCCTTCAATAGTAAATAACCCGTAATGTTATCCTACAGATCAGAAACAATTATCTTTATTGGTCAAGTATGTTTGATCTCTGACAAACTGCATCTGTTCAATCTGAATAAAGAAGAAATCATGTACAAGTTACAAAGAGTAATTTCATTAAAACACTACAGAACTTGAGTATATACAGAAAAATAAATATTTTCCTCCTACTGAGGCACTTATTTCTAACCACAGATTTACTCTCATCATCAGCGCTGACTGACTGTGATCAGTGCCAAACACCAGACTGTCACATGACTTCCCTTTTAACTGGTGGTGCAGCTACACAAAGTGACATCATTTTCTGCCAGGAAGCATCATGCACATGTTGAAGTGTGGCAGCTCAGACACGACTTGAGATACAAACTGCATTTGGAAATATGATTTGCTCTCTTTGTCTGTACTCCTGTATGAGAGTTTTAAAGTGTGTGTGAGAGACTTTATGTATAAGTTCCTGCTAAATAGTGTGTTCTCACACATGTTGGAAGGTAATGAGTGATTTCATTTATTTCAGTAAATTTAGCTTATTTAGGTGATATTCATGCACATAGATTAGCATTTCTTATATATTTAGTGCAGGAGGTTATACACATTTGTGAGATCATTCTAATTAAACCTCAGAGACCTGCGGGGACGTCTGCGCCCCCGGCCAACATCTTTCAGAGGCTGTAGCAGGCTCAGTTTTAAAGCTAGTGAAGATACTGGTATCATAAGAAACAGGAAGACCTGAGGCATCCGTTGGTACCGACCATGTCATGCTAGCTTGCCTGGTGCCACTTTCCAGTTTTTGACTAAAACTCAATCAACACACATCAATTCCAGACAAACTTGAATGTCTCTTAAAACTCATAGTAAACTGCATGGGATTAGCATAAAATTGGCATGTCTGTAAAGGTGAGACTCGTGGGTACACATAGAACCCATTTTCATTCAGAGATCTTCTCTTAAAGAAGCCTCTGAAAGATGTCGGCCGAGGGCGCAGACACCCCCGCGGGTCTCTGAGAGTTAATTAGAATGATCTCACAAATTTGTATATCCTCTAGCACTAAATATATAAGACATGTTAATCTATGCATCTACCTAAATAGACTGGATTTACTAAATTAAATTAAATCACTAACTACCTTCCAACGTGTGATAAAGACAGAAGTTTGCTGACAAAGGAAGAAAGCCTAATGTCAGAGTCACATGACTGGATAACTTGTCAATCAGTTTTAGGCTCTTTGTCGAGCTTTTCATGACAGTATTCAAACAGCCAGGGATGTAAACAGGGCAAGGATTCTGATGGTAACACATTTTCATGTAACTTTTCAGGAGTCAGGTTTGTTATATATACATAGAGAGACAGAGTGCTGAATAGTTATAATTAAGGGTATACATTAAGGGTAAGTTATTACATGATTGACTTTTAATACTTTAAGAATGGAAAAATTATTACGTTATTGGCAGTTATTACATTAACAGCAGTTATTACATTATTGGCTGCTACAACCTTCTCTCTCCTTTTTTTCTCCTCGGATCTACACTGATCTCATAAATGGCCTCTTTGGACTCGAAATGACGGAAACCCGTCGTAGCGACAGAGAACTTTAATCCCTGATCTCAGCACAGAAGTAAGAAATGGTGTCTGACCTCAGAGTCTCCAGTCTACAGTCTGGACTCTCCAGAAAATCACACAGCTGCTTCATTACTGAATCCTTCAGGTTGTTTTCACTCAGATCCAGCTCTCTCAGATGGGAGGGGTTGGACTTCAGAGCTGAGACCAGAGAAGCACAGCTGATCTCTGACAAACTGGAGTCCCACAATCTGAATAAAGAAGAAATCATGTAGCGTTAGAAACAGATTATTCTGCTTGAAATCATTCAATGTTTCATAATCTGTTCAGAGCTGAAGAAGGTTTAGAAAGTAGAAGTTTAGAAAATGGAAACTCCAAACACCTGAACCCAACAGGATGCAGGTTAAAAACTGTCAAATACAAACAGTGAAAAAGAGCTCTCATTAATATTAATGACAACATGCTGCTACTTCAATAAACACACAGTGACTTAACAGTGAATTAGCCAGTGCAGCTTTTTCTTGTTATATTAAGGTTTTAAATCTGCAGCTCTGACACAGTCAATAGATTAAACCACTGAAGAAGAAAAGAGATGTTACTAGTAAGATACTCAGTGTGGATCAACATAACATCATCCTTATGTCTGCAGTTTAGTGTCACCACAACTTTCACATCATATTAATCTCAGCACAGAAGTAAGAAATGGTGTCTGACCTCAGAGTCTCCAGTTTACAGTGTGGACTCTCCAGAAAATCACACAGCTGCTTCATTACTGAATCCTGCAGGTTGTTTCCACTCAGATCCAGCTCTCTCAGATGGGAGGGGTTGGACTTCAGAGCTGAGACCAGAGAAGCACAGCTGATCTCTGACAAACTGCAGCTCCTCAATCTGAATAAAGAAGAAATCATGTAGCGTTAGAAACAGATTACATGGGTGCAAGAGCTCCGTCTACAGACGGATTTCCGTCAAAAGTGAATTATTTGTTCCGTCATAGTCCGTTTATTTTTACCACTAACACAAAAAAGATTTTACTCTGCCACCGCATTTCTGCTTTTCGCTTTGTATACGATTAAACAGCGAGGGAAAGAGACGATCGTTGTTCCAGCTTCCCACGGTTGTTTCTGCATCGATTTATACGTCTATTTTCTCCAAAATAATCAAAGGTATGGCAGTTTTATTTAATGTGCAGTTATTTCTCTGTAGGGATGGGTACCGAAACCCGGTATTAAACGGGCCCCGGGGATAAATGATTAAAGACTGTAGTATTGATAAGCTCCGATGTTACCGGTTCTTTTATCACAACTTTTTAACGTAGCAAACACGGAGCAAAGTCAGTGAACAGCAGAGCACATGTGAAGTGAAGATTAGTCGAGTTGACGACAACTACGCTCGTTACTTGGTAAGTGCAATAACACCTTGGCCAGTAAAAAGCCAATACTCTATCAATACACCTGTTCAACAAGCAGAAACATGTAGAAAAGCCATATTTTCAACTGCTCTGTCCGCAGTCTCTCATCCACCGCTGCTATGTTTTACACAACCACAGCGCGCTAGCTCGGCTAATAGCCAATTGTTAGGAACAAGCTCCAACAAAAGCTGTCTGTATGTAGTCTAACTGTTTAGCTTAGTTTGCCACCAATCTTCAAATTTGGCACATTGTTGTAAACTGAGCTGCTGGCTGAGACAAAGCAGCCTCTCCTCTCTACCAGCGGTACCTGCAGCAGTCAATCACATCAGCAGCAGAGGGAGGAGGAGACCTTTCAGAATTGCTGTCAATCATCCACACCAACTACGAAAAAATGATTATTTGAGCTGATTTTAACTTGCATGTGGACAATCAGACTCTTTTGCTTCAGAATTTTTAAATGTGCTTAACTATATGAATTTTACTCAACATGTTACTCAGCCTACTCATAACAGAGGCCTCACTTTAGACCCTGTAATAACCTGTGGCCTATCTGCTAATATCTTTTCAGTTGTGGATGTAGGCTTGTCAGATCACTTTTGTGTCTTTTTTACTGTCAATGGTTTTATACAACAGGATATTCCAGAGCAAACTGTCAGGAAACGCTATCTTACAACTGAAGTGGCTGCAAATTTTATTGATGTTTTAGGTAACATTCCTGCAGACATTTTACCCTCCTAATGTGATTTTATTGTAGATAGTTTTAACAGTAAACTAAGGTCAACCCTCGACACAGTAGCCCCTCTAAGACTGAAAAAGATCACCACTAATCCAACACCTCCCTGGAGAAATGAAGAAATGAAGCAATTCAAAAGACACTGTCACACAGCAGAGAGAAGATGGAGAAAGAATAAACTAACAGTTAATTACCTCATTTTGTGTGAAAAGCTGACTATTTACAATAAGGCAATCAAACAGGCAAGACAAGCTCACTTTTTAACTGTATTCAAGATATCAAATGATGGATGGCAGAGAATCTTTTACAGCTCAACCAGGACAAAACTGAAGTCTTGGTCATTGGTACTGAAGCTCAGAGAGAGGAACTCAATGTGAAACTGCAAGCACTGGCATTAGAGCTCTGTCAACAGGTGAAAAACTTAGGAGTCATCTCTGACTCAGATCTCAGTTTTGAAGCTCACATTAGAAATATCACTAAGATTGCATTTTATCATCTGAAAAACATTGCAAGAGTGCGACCGTTCCTCTCTCAAGCCAATACAGAGACACTACTGCACGCTTTTATTACCTGCAGGATTGACTACTGTAATGCTCTGCTTTCTGGTCTCCCTGAGAAGAATATATCACAACTACAATTACTGCAGAACTCAGCTGCACGTGTGTTGACGAAGACCAGAAAGAGAGCAGACATTACACCAATTTTAAAGTCTCTGCAGTGGCTACCTGTCTGCTTCAGAATTGATTTCAAGATCCTTTTATTGGTTTATAAAGCCCTTAATGGTCTTAGTCCTACCTATTTATCAGATTTGCTTTTATCCTATGAACCCTGTAGACCCCTCAGGTCTTCTGGTAGTGGCCTTTTAATTATCCCTAAAGTCAGAACAAAAACCCACAGTGAGGCATCCTTTTATTACTCTGGTCCTCGTCTCTGGAACAGCCTTCCTGAAGACCTGAGGGCAGCAGAGTGTTGATATTTTTAAAAGCAAACTTAAGACCTATCTTTTTAGACTGGCTTTTAATTCAACTCTATTTATTTTATTTATTTCACTGTCTTTCATTTATATGTTTTAGCCTGTTTTACTACTTGCTATATCCTTTTAATCTATTTTCATTTTATGTATCTATTTATTTTTATTTAATTTTTATGATTGCTCCCCTTTTTATAACCTACTTCTTATCTCTGGTTTTACCTACTTCAACTACTATATTTTAGTATTTTATTATCTATTTTTTCCATCTTTTAGTATTTTATTTTCTGTGTGTATCTTTTCTCACACTTCAATTTTATATACTTTTTTTTTTTACTTGGCTATTCTGAATTTTAAATTTTTATCCTACCTCTGGTGTTTCCTCATTGATTCATGAGAGTTATGAGAGCGTTTCCTCAGTTCCTGTTTTTATTGAGTTCTTTATTTATAACATCGTCGTTTACTGTTAGTGTGTGGATGGGAAGGGGGGGGGGTGTATTGATTGCATTGTTTTTATTGTGTTAAGCACTTTGTGTTACATTGTATTTGTATGAAAAGTGCTGTACAAATAAAGTTTGATTGATTGAGGAGGACAGGAGGAAGGACTGATACTGACTGATGTCTGTGTTCTTTCTTTCTAAACTTCACTCACTATTTTGATGTGAGGAATATTCATTGAAAAGTCCTTTAATTCAGTGTTTTCTGAAACTTGAATTGATAAAGAATGCAGCAGTTTTTTGTTAGTGTCATAAATGTCTCTTTCCCTGACATAGTTGGGGAGTCTCTGGAGGTAGACTGGGAGGAGATTGTCCTGTGAAGAGTCAAAACTGACACTTTAATGTGGAGAAAGGACTCTCAGTTTACCTTTGAAGGCATTTCCAAACCAAAGCTGAATATACATCCATATTCTTGAGGAGGGAGGTTATCGTTGACTGAGCCCAGACCTCGTTTGGACTTTCACAGAAATTAGCAGAAAACAAGGGGGGGGTGCTGGGTCCCCTCCGTCAGTATAAAGTCTATGTGGTCACAGATGTTTTAATGTTATTGAAACTGATTTAAAACAAAGATCTGAATGTTTGAAACTATGTTTTTAAATTGTTAACTATGGTTTCAAATGAAATAATTAAATAGTATTTAAATGTTTGAAAACAACATTTGAATGTCTAAATCTGAAGGAGATTTGACCTCATAAAAATCATCCTTATGTCTGCAGTTTAGTGTCACCACAACTTTCACATCATATTAATCTCAGCACAGAAGTAAGAAATGGTGTCTGACCTCAGAGTCTCCAGTCTACAGTGTGGACTCTCCAGAAAATCACACAGCTGCTTCATGTCTGATTTCTGCAGGTAGTTGTAGCTCAGATCCAGCTGTCTCAGATGGGAGGGGTTGGACTTCAGAGCTGAGGCCAGAGAAGCACAGCTGATCTCTGACAATCTGCACCAACTCAATCTGAATAAAGAAGAAATCATGTAGCGTTAGAAACAGATTATTCTGCTTGAAATCATTCAATGTTTCATAATCTGTTCAGAGCTGAAGAAGGTTTAGAAAGTAGAAGTTTAGAAAATGGAAACTCCAAACACCTGAACCCAACAGGATGCAGGTTAAAAACTGTCAAATACAAACAGTGAAAAAGAGCTCTCATTAATATTGATGACAACATGCTGCTACTTCAATAAACACACAGTGACTTAACAGTGAATTAGCCAGTGCAGCTTTTTTCATCTTATATTAAATATGAAGACCAAAAAGATGCTCAGTGTGGATCAGTGTAGGAACCTCTACATTTATGAATAAATCTCCTGATAGGAGCACCACCTCCCAGGTTATTTTTCAACTGTGCTGGGAGGAAACACAGAAACACTTTTTGTCAGTCTCACGTCTGAAGTAGTGTGTTACGATGCAGGGATCTAATTCTCTGCTTTAAACTGAAGCCACAGACAACGACATGCTGATAAATGCATATTTATTGAACTAAAATGATGAACAAGTGAATAAATGACGTATCGATGCAAACAGATAAATGAACAATCAGAATGAGTGTAATATGAAATAGTGTATTATGTTTTCTAAATGGCGTATTAGGAGTTATGAATGGAGGATTTTGAAATGTGAATGATGGCGTAATGAGCGGAGAATTAGTTGAGGCTGACGTAATTTAACTAACCAACTTCTCTAAAATGAACTGGACAGTTCAAACGACACCAACTCTTAATCATAGAAGTAGGTGGAGGCAGGAGAAGTGTTGTTTAGCCTACTTTGCGTAGCGTTGACCTCACATGACTCAGCTGGTGACTCAGCTGATCATGTGATACGAAAGAAAAGAAGTACGGAGAAGGTAAGATGGCGGAAGTCTTTAGGGACGCGACGTGCGTCTCCTTGGAGATACAAAAGGAAGAGAACATTGGGCAGAGGCCGACACGCTGTTTTATTCTGGCCTGTGGTAGGGGCGTGTTTTTGGGTGGAGACGGATATTCTCCCGCGCAAAACAGAAAATCCTTCGTCTGAGAGAACACACATGATCTCTCTGAGTTGATTACAAGAGATTAAATTTAAATGAAATCTGACAGGTTTCACTGTGGTCATTCACATTTAAACATGAACTGCAGAGTTCAATACGTTACTCCAACGTTCAGAGACACACATCTATAATGCAATCACTATCAATACCTGAGTTGAATCCTCTGATTAGGTTATACAATAAAATTAAAATGCAGTCTTTGTTGACTATACTTCTAATAACATGTTCTGATACAAAAGTTAACGATCATCAGTACAGCTTAATTAAAACACGCTATAATTATTTAACAAACTTACTTCTAATATTAACTAAGTTCTACTTTATAACTACTAATGTTGATTCTTTCACTTATCAAAGTCATTCTTCATACACATCAAATTTCTACTAAATTATAGAGTTTAATAGCAACTTAGTGGATGACATCATCAGAAAACATTACACGGTATTGGCAGAGACTCTTCTTCAGTGTTCAAAGCTTTATACAATTTGACCACTGGGTGACACTGTTACATGTACTGTGTGCTAATTTAATCTAAATATTTGTATCTCAACTATACTTTATCACAGAGAATTCAGAGTTAGACCATTTTGACCGGCATTACTTTGTGACTAATAATATATAAGTTACAAGATGGTTATATCCTTAATAAACATTGAATCAGACTTCTGGCTTTAAGGAACACAGAAACTCAAGCCAAGCCTTCCCTTAATGTACGACGTGTCTGGAATATCCTCATCTGAAGTCACACCAGAGTGAAACACAAGAGGGTGGAGGATAAGTGTGTGTGTGTGTGTGTGTGTGTGTGTGTGTGTAGGCATAGCTAGAAGGACAGAAAGAGAATTTGATTGGCTCAACTCATCAAAACAAACTGATGAGATTAAATGGTGGTAAATCAGTCTCTCGTTTCTTTTTTCATTGAAAAGTCCTTTAATTCAGTGTTTTCTGAAACTTGAATTGATAAAGAATGCAGCAGTTTTTTGTTAGTGTCATAAATTTCTCTTTCCCTGACATAGTTGGGGAGTCTCTGGAGGTAGACTGGGAGGAGATTGTCCTGTGAAGAGTCAAAACTGACGCTTTAATGTGGAGAAAGGACTCTCAGTTTACCTTTGAAGGCATTTCCAAACCAAAGCTGAATATACATCCATATTCTTGAGGAGGGAGGTTATCGTTGACTGAGCCCAGACCTCGTTTGGACTTTTACAGAAATTAGCAGAAAACAAAAGGGGGGGGGTGGTGCTGGGTCCCCTACGTCAGTATAAAGTCTATGTGGTCACAGATGTTTTAATGTTATCGAAACTGATTTAAAGCAAAGATCTGAATGTTTGAAACTATGTTTTTAAATTGTTAACTATGGTTTCAAATGAAATAATTAAATAGTATTTAAATGTTTGAAAACAACATTTGAATGTCTAAATCTGAAGGAGATTTGACCTCATAAAAATCATCCTTATGTCTGCAGTTTAGTGTCACCACAACTTTCACATCATATTAATCTCAGCACAGAAGTAAGAAATGGTGTCTGACCTCAGAGTCTCCAGTCTACAGTGTGGACTCTCCAGAAAATCACACAGCTGCTTCAATCCTGAATCCTTCAGGTTGTTGTTACTCAGATCCAGCTCTCTCAGATGGGAGGGGTTGGACTTCAGAGCTGAGACCAGAGAAGCACAGCTGATCTCTGACAAACTGCAGCTCCTCAATCTGAATAAAGAAGAAATCATGTAGCGTTAGAAACAGATTACATGGGTGCAAGAGCTCCGTCTACAGACGGATTTCCGTCAAAAGTGAATTATTTGCTCCGTCATAGTCCGTTTATTTTTACCACTAACACAAAAAAGATTTTACTCTGCCACCGCATTTCTGCTTTTCGCTTTGTATACGATTAAACAGCGAGGGAAAGAGACGATCGCTGTTCCAGCTTCCCGCGGTTGTTTCTGCATCGATTTATACGTCTATTTTCTCCAAAATAATCAAAGGTATGGCAGTTTTATTTAATGTGCACTTATTTCTCTGTAGGGATGGGTACCGAAACCCGGTATTAAACGGGCCCCGGGGATAAATGATTAAAGACTGTAGTATTGATAAGCTCCGATGTTACCGGTTCTTTTATCACAACTTTTTAACGTAGCAAACACGGAGCAAAGTCAGTGAACAGCAGAGCACATGTGAAGTGAAGATTAGTCCAGTTGACGACAACTACGCTCGTTACTTGGTAAGTGCAATAACACCTTGGCCAGTAAAAAGCCAATACTCTATCAATACACCTGTTCAACAAGCAGAAACATGTAGAAAAGCCATATTTTCAACTGCTCTGTCCGCAGTCTCTCATCCACCGCTGCTATGTTTTACACAACCACAGCGCGCTAGCTCGGCTAATAGCCAATTGTTAGGAACAAGCTCCAACAAAAGCTGTCTGTATGTAGTCTAACTGTTTAGCTTAGTTTGCCACCAATCTTCAAATTTGGCACATTGTTGTAAACTGAGCTGCTGGCTGAGACAAAGCAGCCTCTCCTCTCTACCAGCGGTACCTGCAGCAGTCAATCACATCAGCAGCAGAGGGAGGAGGACAGGAGGAAGGACTGATACTGACTGATGTCTGCGTTCTTAAATAAATAAATAATAAATTGGTGCCTTTGCCAGGGATAAAAATCATGGCCAGAATGCACCAAATTGCACCATTTTAAAAACATTTTGCAGGGGGGCATGCCTCCGGACCCCCCTAGGTGACTTCAGGCCTCGGCGCTCGTCTTTGTGCTACTTCACCGCACAACCTGGACACCAGTAGAAAAAAGTTCAGTCAAAAATGTTTTTTAATGTGTCTCATGGATAAAACATGAGATGCTACTTTTGCTAAAAAGAAAGTTGGAAAAGAGGCTGATGAGCCCCGCTAACCCGACGTCTCCTTCATAAAAAAGCAGAATATCGAGTTATAACCGAGCAGTCTGATGTGTGTAGAGGTGTGTGTGGTTATACTGTAGCAGCCTGGTGTCATCAGGACATTTAATGAAGGTAAACACAGTGAACGGCCGTGCGTAACGGCACTGCGCTCTTACGCAGCACTTCTCAGAGGCTGCAGATTTATCAACACATCAGTCCTGCTGACGTCAGATGCTGCAGGGATTTAATGAAGTGAAGGAGAAGCTTTTCATACAGTATAAACAGCTGTGGACAACAGATACTGTAAGAATCACCCACATTCATTTATACATCACTGCAGACTGATTTACTGACTTTCCTGCTTTAACCACATTTAACTTTATTTTGGAGAGTGTTTAACTGAAATAAATGATTTATATTTTAAGCATTAATCTGTTGTTGCAGCACGTCTGCATCCAGTAGCCTATTTAGTATGAAACACAGGCGCCTGATACTGTATCAGTAGCCTATGTGACGCTCACAAAAACAAAGGGATTTTATGAGGATGACGTATGACTGCAGCGTTCTACTATAGTCAGACATCATTGTTCTGTTTTAGCAACAGCTTAGATTTTTGAACTTTGAGCGCAAAATTAAGTTATTCGTCAAAAAATATTCGTCAAACAGTGCGACTAATCAACATGGTCAAGAAATGACTCAAAGATATGAAATATCTCAAAAATACCAAAATACACTGGAGGGAGGCTTTAAATAGTATTTAAATGTTTGAAAACAACATTTGAATGTCTAAATCTGAAGGAGATTTGACCTCATAAAAATCATCCTTATGTCTGCAGTTTAGTGTCACCACAACTTTCACATCATATTAATCTCAGCACAGAAGTAAGAAATGGTGTCTGACCTCAGAGTCTCCAGTCTACAGTGTGGACTCTCCAGAAAATCACACAGCTGCTTCACGTCTGAATCCTTCAGGTTGTTGTTACTCAGATCCAGCTCTCTCAGATGGGAGGGGTTGGACTTCAGAGCTGAGACCAGAGAAGCACAGCTGATCTCTGACAAACTGCAGCTGTTCAATCTGAATAAAGAAGAAATCATGTAGCGTTAGAAACAGATTATTCTGCTTGAAATCATTCAATGTTTCATAATCTGTTCAGAGCTGAAGAAGGTTTAGAAAGTAGAAGTTTAGAAAATGGAAACTCCAAACACCTGAACCCAACAGGATGCAGGTTAAAAACTGTCACATACAAACAGTGAAAAAGAGCTCTCATTAATATTAATGACAACATGCTGCTACTTCAATAAACACACAGTGACTTAACAGTGAATTAGCCAGTGCAGCTTTTTTCATCTTATATCCAACATGACAAACAAGATAATGGAGATAAAACGATTATTGTGTCACATTCAGTTTTGCAGTGATACTCTAGTTTTGTCTTGTGTTATAAATCCAGCACATCGTGTGTGGCAGCAGCCGGACAGCGCAGTGAGAGACAGACAGACAGAGCGGAGCTCTTCCTCACAGCCTCAATGTGTCTGAATTTAACAGTCAAATGTTCAGCGGTGGAAACTGACTTATTGAGAAATCTTCAGGCTTCTCTGTTTTAGTTTCAGTCAGACTTTTCTTTTAGATATGAGGATGTTTCGCACCGTGTAATGATCTCTCCTTTCATCCAGCTGCTTTCTCTGCAGCAGGGTTTATGTTAGTCTGCATATGCCGGCTTTTTGACGGTATCACGTGTAGTTCAGCAGATGAAAATATCAACGGCCATAATGGAAATAATGGAAATATGCCGATTGCCAAATAAATAAACTCATTAACAGCATATTAAATAGCTTAATATGGTGTGACCTCTAAGATATGCTGCCAAGACAACTTAAATATAAACTGTATTATACAAAAGTTTGGTTTTGCCTCCGCTGTTAAGACATTAAAAGGTTCACTGAGTGTTTAGTCAGATGTGACTAACGTGGCATGAGATTCAAAAGCCGCACAAACAGTGAAACTATCGGATCAGCCCGGTGCTCCACGGTTAAATAATGTGTAATTGATCAGTAGGAGGTTTGATTTTCCCCGGTCCCGGTGAGAGGCGGGCTCAGGGAGACCGCGGCAGGTGGAGGTGGTGGCGGAGCTGCAGCTGCAGGCTACCTGCATGGCTGCATTTAATTAACTACAGCAGGGATATTTGTTTTATTTTATTGTTGTAGCTATATGATCAGTTCGCTAAGTTTGTGAAGAGTTCATTCTGACTACAATATATTTGTTGGATCATAGTGTTTGTGTTTTTTGTGTTTTATGGCTGTTTAAATGTAGGCTATTGTGTGGCTATTTAAACATATGGCCGCAATTCTGGAATATTATTTATCTCTTTTTTAACATTTATTTTTTATTTGTTTTTCAGTTGATTTATATGTAAAGTTCAAGGAAATCCACAGTTAAAACGTTTTTTTTTTTAATCGTGATCTCAATATTGACTAAAATAATCATGATTATGACTTTTGCCCTAATCGAGCAGCCCTACTTACATGTTGTCTTAATTTCATAACATTATGATATTTAAACCAACCATCTGTCAACACAGTTTAGACCTCAATATATAAAACATGGACATTTGTCCCCTTAATATTTTTAATTGACTGGACATCAGATTCATCCAGAAGCTGAAAGAAAGCTGATTTGTTCTCCTCAATATTCAGAGTTAAAGTGACTCCAAAACAAAGTGGATGTGTATCATTCACAGGAAACTTGCTGCATCTCGTTTGTGTACATGTTCAATAACAGTGAAAAGCAGCTGTGAGCGCAGTGCCAAAGCTTTGTGTCCGTCCTGTAGGTCCCGGAGGCTGCTACTGCTCCGAAAATACTCTCTCCCTGGAGTTTTTTGCCCTTAATATCTTGTGATCATTTTAACCCAAAACATGATCTTTCCCTAACCCTAACCAAGTGGTTTAGGTGCCTACACCTAACCAGACCTTAAACACAGCGTTGTCACATCATAAAACATCATTGTTTTTTAACAAGTACGTCAAAATACAGAAAAATAGGGCAAAAGATGACAGAGGTAGCCTAACCATAAATAATGGCAGTGCGTTATTATTGGATATCAGACACTGATAATGTTTATTACCTGACAAAACAGACTTTTTATACATTACTGAGGTCTTCTGCTAAATGCAGCGTCATATGTCACTCAGTAAAACTCTTAATAAATCAGCAGTTATAAAAATGTGTGAACTGCATCGTTAAGGAAGACGAGCATTATCTGGGAAACATCACGTTTATTCACTTTACATGGAGCTAAAATTTATACAGAATTATGTTAAATGTTGACAGAATGAGTTAGTGTCTTTATTAGAAATCAGAAATGATCTTCTAGAAGATGTTTACCGGTAAGCTCGGCTCCGTTAAATTTAACAATATTACAACGGACTGTGTTCATGTTAGTGTTTAACTGTTATGAGTGTTACTGTAAGAAACGTTGCTTTACTTCAGATATAAGGTCTGGTGAGTTGCAGAACTGATATTTCCAGAGTGTCAGTGAACATGTTGTTGTCAGCTTAGGTGCTGTGAAGCCTGTCTGTGACGGTGATCAGCGGGAGATAGCCCACCTGTAATTGGCTGAGAGTTGGGGGGAGGTTGTTCTCTTCCTGCGAGGGGGATTAGAGAGGTTGTCTGTGTTGCGAGGAGCTCGGCTAGTATTGAGTTTACGGCAGGTTTGTTTTTGTTGGGGGGTTTTTAGCGTTGGCTACGGCCCACAGTAGCCTGTGTTATTGTGCCCAATAAAGTTGCAGCAAACCGGCCAAAGTCTCATCGTCTGCTTATCGAGGGACGTTACAACATGTTAACAGAGGTTTTTCTCTGACTGAATGAAACGCTTTAAGACTTTATCTGATGATATTTAAACTACATTTAACCAATAAAATATTTACTGTTACATATATTTTACATGCAGGACTTTTAAACTTTTAATACAGTTGTTTCACTACTGGCTGACAGGACACTAATCCTCGCTTAGCATGATGCTAACAACAAATTAACAATGGGAAATCCCATAGAAAAATGGCAAAGCTAGAGGAGTTAGCATTATAATAACTTTTAAGATGTAACGGGAGGACTACCAAACAAACATGACAAGAGAGCCTTGAGTTAAGACATAACGAACATTAATTGCTACACACAACTCTAATATGTGCGATGCTAAGCTACAAGAAAGATAGCTCACTGCAGTCAGTTTCTTCTGCAGTTGCTTCACTTCCGGTGGAGTTATGGAGCGGAAATACAGACGGCGCCGCTCTGCCATTGCAACTCATGGATGATAAATGGATGTATTATAAGATAATAAGATAATAGGTATTTTTCGCTGTAATACCATGAGTGACCACTGGGAAAAATTGGCTGCGAGCCTGAGCAGCAGAGCTCTATTCAGCTCTTATAATACATCCATGTTGCAGCTACATTGTGGGTATTATCCTAAAATCCCATCAGCA
The DNA here is from genome assembly GCA_038419695.1 of Scomberomorus guttatus. NCBI lineage: Eukaryota > Metazoa > Chordata > Actinopteri > Scombriformes > Scombridae > Scomberomorus > Scomberomorus guttatus. Next base: position 14,305,413 of record CM076468.1, on the reverse strand, counting down.
GGATTCAAGCACTCTGCTGCCACCTAGTGTCTTTGTTTATCTAGTGCAGCCTGAGTGCAGCCTCCTCTATTACGGCCGCAGCAGCACCGTGGTAATGGGCGGTAAAGCAGAAAAATGAGATGAGAAACATCTGTAAGTCTGCAGTTTAGTGTCACCACAACTTTCACATCATATTAATCTCAGCACAGATGTAAGAAATGGTGTCTGACCTCAGAGTCTCCAGTCTACAGTGTGGACTCTCCTTAAGATCAGACAGCAGCTTCATGTCTGAATCCTTCAGTCTGTAGTTGTGACTCAGATCCAGCTGTCTCAGATGGGAGGGGTTGGACTTCAGAGCTGAGACCAGAGAAGCACAGCTGATCTCTGACAAACTGCAGCTCCACAATCTGAATAAAGAAGAAATCATGTAGCGTTAGAAACAGATTATTCTGCTTGAAATCATTCAATGTTTCATAATCTGTTCAGAGCTGAAGAAGGTTTAGAAAGTAGAAGTTTAGAAAATGGAAATGGCTATTATAAGTTTAATAGCAACTTAGTGGATGACATCATCAGAAAACATTACACGGTATTGGCAGAGACTCTTCTTCAGTGTTCAAAGCTTTATACAATTTGACCACTGGGTGACACTGTTACATGTACTGTGTGCTAATTTAATCTAAATATTTGTATCTCAACTATACTTTATCACAGAGAATTCAGAGTTAGACCATTTTGACCGGCATTACTTTGTGACTAATAATATATAAGTTACAAGATGGTTATATCCTTAATAAACATTGAATCAGACTTCTGGCTTTAAGGAACACAGAAACTCAAGCCAAGCCTTCCCTTAATGTACGACGTGTCTGGAATATCCTCATCTGAAGTCACACCAGAGTGAAACACAAGAGGGTGGAGGATAAGTGTGTGTGTGTGTGTGTGTGTGTGTGTGTGTGTGTGTGTGTGTGTGTGTGTGTAGGCATAGCTAGAAGGACAGAAAGAGAATTTGATTGGCTCAACTCATCAAAACAAACTGATGAGGTTAAATGGTGGTAAATCAGTCTCTCGTTTCTTTTTTCATTGAAAAGTCCTTTAATTCAGTGTTTTCTGAAACTTGAATTGATAAAGAATGCAGCAGTTTTTTGTTAGTGTCATAAATTTCTCTTTCCCTGACATAGTTGGGGAGTCTCTGGAGGTAGACTGGGAGGAGATTGTCCTGTGAAGAGTCAAAACTGACGCTTTAATGTGGAGAAAGGACTCTCAGTTTACCTTTGAAGGCATTTCCAAACCAAAGCTGAATATACATCCATATTCTTGAGGAGGGAGGTTATCGTTGACTGAGCCCAGACCTCGTTTGGACTTTCACAGAAATTAGCAGAAAATAAAGGGGTGGTGCTGGGTCCCCTACGTCAGTATAAAGTCTATGTGGTCACAGATGTTTTAATGTTATCGAAACTGATTTAAAACAAAGATCTGAATGTTTGAAACTATGTTTTTAAATTGTTAACTATGGTTTCAAATGAAATAATTAAATAGTATTTAAATGTTTGAAAACAACATTTGAATGTCTAAATCTGAAGGAGATTTGACCTCATAAAAATCATCCTTATGTCTGCAGTTTAGTGTCACCACAACTTTCACATCATATTAATCTCAGCACAGAAGTAAGAAATGGTGTCTGACCTCAGAGTCTCCAGTCTACAGTGTGGACTCTCCAGAAAATCACACAGCTGCTTCAATCCTGAATCCTTCAGGTTGTTGTTACTCAGATCCAGCTCTCTCAGATGGGAGGGGTTGGACTTCAGAGCTGAGACCAGAGAAGCACAGCTGATCTCTGACAATCTGCAGCTGTTCAATCTGAATAAAGAAGAAATCATGTAGCGTTAGAAACAGATTATTCTGCTTGAAATCATTCAATGTTTCATAATCTGTTCAGAGCTGAAGAAGGTTTAGAAAGTAGAAGTTTAGAAAATGGAAACTCCAAACACCTGAACCCAACAGGATGCAGGTTAAAAACTGTCAAATACAAACAGTGAAAAAGAGCTCTCATTAATATTAATGACAACATGCTGCTACTTCAATAAACACACAGTGACTTAACAGTGAATTAGCCAGTGCAGCTTTTTTCATCTTATATTAAATATGAAGACCAAAAAGATGCTCAGTGTGGATCAGTGTAGGAACCTCTACATTTATTAATAAATCTCCTGATAGGAGCACCACCTCCCAGGTTATTTTTTAACTGTGCTGGGAGGAAACACAGAAACACTTTTTGTCAGTCTCACGTCTGAAGTAGTGTGTTACGATGCAGGGATCTAATTCTCTGCTTTAAACTGAAGCCACAGACAACGACATGCTGATAAATGCATATTTATTGAACTAAAATGATGAACAAGTGAATAAATGACGTATCGATGCAAACAGATAAATGAACAATCAGAATGAGTGTAATATGAAATAGTGTATTATGTTTTCTAAATGGCGTATTAGGAGTTATGAATGGAGGATTTTGAAATGTGAATGATGGCGTAATGAGCTGAGAATTAGTTGAGGCTGACGTAATTTAACTAACCAACTTCTCTAAAATGAACTGGACAGTTCAAACGACACCAACTCTTAATCATAGAAGTAGGTGGAGGCAGGAGAAGTGTTGTTTAGCCTACTTTGCGTAGCGTTGACCTCACATGACTCAGCTGGTGACTCAGCTGATCATGTGATACGAAAGAAAAGAAGTACGGAGAAGGTAAGATGGCGGAAGTCTTTAGGGACGCGACGTGCGTCTCCTTGGAGATACAAAAGGAAGAGAACATTGGGCAGAGGCCGACACGCTGTTTTATTCTGGCCTGTGGTAGGGGCGTGTTTTTGGGTGGAGACGGATATTCTCCCGCGCAAAACAGAAAATCCTTCGTCTGAGAGAACACACATGATCTCTCTGAGTTGATTACAAGAGATTAAATTTAAATGAAATCTGACAGGTTTCACCGTGGTCATTCACATTTAAACATGAACTGCAGAGTTCAATACGTTACTCCAACGTTCAGAGACACACATCTATAATGCAATCACTATCAATACCTGACTTGAATCCTCTGATTAGGTTATACAATAAAATTAAAATGCAGTCTTTGTTGACTATACTTCTAATAACATGTTCCGATACAAAAGTTAACGATCATCAGTACAGCTTAATTAAAACACGCTATAATTATTTAACAAACTTACTTCTAACATTAACTAAGTTCTACTTTATAACTACTAATGTTGATTCTTTCACTTATCAAAGTCATTCTTCATACACATCAAATTTCTACTAAATTATAGAGTTTAATAGCAACTTAGTGGATGACATCATCAGAAAACATTACACGGTATTGGCAGAGACTCTTCTTCAGTGTTCAAAGCTTTATACAATTTGACCACTGGGTGACACTGTTACATGTACTGTGTGCTAATTTAATCTAAATATTTGTATCTCAACTATACTTTATCACAGAGAATTCAGAGTTAGACCATTTTGACCGGCATTACTTTGTGACTAATAATATATAAGTTACAAGATGGTTATACTTCTGGCTTTAAGGAACACAGAAACTCAAGCCAAGCCTTCCCTTAATGTACGACGTGTCTGGAATATCCTCATCTGAAGTCACACCAGAGTGAAACACAAGAGGGTGGAGGATAAGTGTGTGTGTGTGTGTGTGTGTGTGTGTGTGTGTGTGTGTGTGTGTGTGTGTGTGTGTAGGCATAGCTAGAAGGACAGAAAGAGAATTTGATTGGCTCAACTCATCAAAACAAACTGATGAGGTTAAATGGTGGTAAATCAGTCTCTCGTTTCTTTTTTCATTGAAAAGTCCTTTAATTCAGTGTTTTCTGAAACTTGAATTGATAAAGAATGCAGCAGTTTTTTGTTAGTGTCATAAATGTCTCTTTCCCTGACATAGTTGGGGAGTCTCTGGAGGTAGACTGGGAGGAGATTGTCCTGTGAAGAGTCAAAACTGACGCTTTAATGTGGAGAAAGGACTCTCAGTTTACCTTTGAAGGCATTTCCAAACTAAAGCTGAATATACATCCATATTCTTGAGGAGGGAGGTTATCGTTGACTGAGCCCAGACCTCGTTTGGACTTTCACAGAAATTAGCAGAAAACAAAAGGGGGGGTGGTGCTGGGTCCCCTACGTCAGTATAAAGTCTATGTGGTCACAGATGTTTTAATGTTATCGAAACTGATTTAAAACAAAGATCTGAATGTTTGAAACTATGTTTTTAAATTGTTAACTATGGTTTCAAATGAAATAATTAAATAATATTTAAATGTTTGAAAACAACATTTGAATGTCTAAATCTGAAGGAGATTTGACCTCATAAAAATCATCCTTATGTCTGCAGTTTAGTGTCACCACAACTTTCACATCATATTAATCTCAGCACAGAAGTAAGAAATGGTGTCTGACCTCAGAGTCTCCAGTCTACAGTGTGGACTCTCCAGAAAATCACACAGCTGCTTCAATCCTGAATCCTTCAGGTTGTTGTTACTCAGATCCAGCTCTCTCAGATGGGAGGGGTTGGACTTCAGAGCTGAGACCAGAGAAGCACAGCTGATCTCTGACAAACTGCAGCTCCTCAATCTGAATAAAGAAGAAATCATGTAGCGTTAGAAACAGATTACATGGGTGCAAGAGCTCCGTCTACAGACGGATTTCCGTCAAAAGTGAATTATTTGTTCCGTCATAGTCCGTTTATTTTTACCACTAACACAAAAAAGATTTTACTCTGCCACCGCATTTCTGCTTTTCGCTTTGTATACGATTAAACAGCGAGGGAAAGAGACGATCGTTGTTCCAGCTTCCCGCGGTTGTTTCTGCATCGATTTATACGTCTATTTTCTCCAAAATAATCAAAGGTATGGCAGTTTTATTTAATGTGCACTTATTTCTCTGTAGGGATGGGTACCGAAACCCGGTATTAAACGGGCCCCGGGGATAAATGATTAAAGACTGTAGTATTGATAAGCTCCGATGTTACCGGTTCTTTTATCACAACTTTTTAACGTAGCAAACACGGAGCAAAGTCAGTGAACAGCAGAGCACATGTGAAGTGAAGATTAGTCCAGTTGACGACAACTACGCTCATTACTTGGTAAGTGCAATAACACCTTGGCCAGTAAAAAGCCAATACTCTATCAATACACCTGTTCAACAAGCAGAAACATGTAGAAAAGCCATATTTTCAACTGCTCTGTCCGCAGTCTCTCATCCACCGCTGCTATGTTTTACACAACCACAGCGCGCTAGCTCGGCTAATAGCCAATTGTTAGGAACAAGCTCCAACAAAAGCTGTCTGTATGTAGTCTAACTGTTTAGCTTAGTTTGCCACCAATCTTCAAATTTGGCACATTGTTGTAAACTGAGCTGCTGGCTGAGACAAAGCAGCCTCTCCTCTCTACCAGCGGTACCTGCAGCAGTCAATCACATCAGCAGCAGAGGGAGGAGGAGGAGGACAGGAGGAAGGACTGATACTGACTGATGTCTGTGTTCTTCTTTCTTTCTAAACTTCACTCACTATTTTGATGTGAGGAATATTCATTGAAAAGTCCTTTAATTCAGTGTTTTCTGAAACTTGAATTGATAAAGAATGCAGCAGTTTTTTGTTAGTGTCATAAATTTCTCTTTCCCTGACATAGTTGGGGAGTCTCTGGAGGTAGACTGGGAGGAGATTGTCCTGTGAAGAGTCAAAACTGACGCTTTAATGTGGAGAAAGGACTCTCAGTTTACCTTTGAAGGCATTTCCAAACCAAAGCTGAATATACATCCATATTCTTGAGGAGGGAGGTTATCGTTGACTGAGCCCAGACCTCGTTTGGACTTTCTCAGAAATTAGCAGAAAACAAAGGGGGGGTGCTGGGTCCCCTACGTCAGTATAAAGTCTATGTGCTCACAGATGTTTTAATGTTATCGAAACTGATTTAAAACAAAGATCTGAATGTTTGAAACTATGTTTTTAAATTGTTAACTATGGTTTCAAATGAAATAATTAAATAGTATTTAAATGTTGGAAAACAACATTTGAATGTCTAAATCTGAAGGAGATTTGACCTCATAAAAATCATCCTTATGTCTGCAGTTTAGTGTCACCACAACTTTCACATCATATTAATCTCAGCACAGAAGTAAGAAATGGTGTCTGACCTCAGAGTCTCCAGTCTACAGTGTGGACTCTCCAGAAAATCACACAGCTGCTTCAATCCTGAATCCTTCATGTTGTTGTACCTCAGATCCAGCTCTCTCAGATGGGAGGGGTTGGACTTCAGAGCTGAGACCAGAGAAGCACAGCTGATCTCTGACAAACTGCAGCTGTTCAATCTGAATAAAGAAGAAATCATGTAGCGTTAGAAACAGATTATTCTGCTTGAAATCATTCATTGTTTCATAATCTGTTCAGAGCTGAAGAAGGTTTAGAAAGTAGAAGTTTAGAAAATGGAAACTCCAAACACCTGAACCCAACAGGATGCAGGTTAAAAACTGTCAAATACAAACAGTGAAAAAGAGCTCTCATTAATATTAATGACAACATGCTGCTACTTCAATAAACACACAGTGACTTAACAGTGAATTAGCCAGTGCAGCTTTTTTCATCTTATATTAAATATGAAGACCAAAAAGATGCTCAGTGTGGATCAGTGTAGGAACCTCTACATTTATGAATAAATCTCCTGATAGGAGCACCACCTCCCAGGTTATTTTTCAACTGTGCTGGGAGGAAACACAGAAACACTTTTTGTCAGTCTCACGTCTGAAGTAGTGTGTTACGATGCAGGGATCTAATTCTCTGCTTTAAACTGAAGCCACAGACAACGACATGCTGATAAATGCATATTTATTGAACTAAAATGATGAACAAGTGAATAAATGACGTATCGATGCAAACAGATAAATGAACAATCAGAATGAGTGTAATATGAAATAGTGTATTATGTTTTCTAAATGGCGTATTAGGAGTTATGAATGGAGGATTTTGAAATGTGAATGATGGCGTAATGAGCGGAGAATTAGTTGAGGCTGACGTAATTTAACTAACCAACTTCTCTAAAATGAACTGGACAGTTCAAACGACACCAACTCTTAATCATAGAAGTAGGTGGAGGCAGGAGAAGTGTTGTTTAGCCTACTTTGCGTAGCGTTGACCTCACATGACTCAGCTGGTGACTCAGCTGATCATGTGATACGAAAGAAAAGAAGTACGGAGAAGGTAAGATGGCGGAAGTCTTTAGGGACGCGACGTGTGTCTCCTTGGAGATACAAAAGGAAGAGAACATTGGGCAGAGGCCGACACGCTGTTTTATTCTGGCCTGTGGTAGGGGCGTGTTTTTGGGTGGAGACGGATATTCTCCCGCGCAAAACAGAAAATCCTTCGTCTGAGAGAACACACATGATCTCTCTGAGTTGATTACAAGAGATTAAATTTAAATGAAATCTGACAGGTTTCACTGTGGTCATTCACATTTAAACATGAACTGCAGAGTTCAATACGTTACTCCAACGTTCAGAGACACACATCTATAATGCAATCACTATCAATACCTGACTTGAATCCTCTGATTAGGTTATACAATAAAATTAAAATGCAGTCTTTGTTGACTATACTTCTAATAACATGTTCTGATACAAAAGTTAACGATCATCAGTACAGCTTAATTAAAACACGCTATAATTATTTAACAAACTTACTTCTAATATTAACTAAGTTCTACTTTATAACTACTAATGTTGATTCTTTCACTTATCAAAGTCATTCTTCATACACATCAAATTTCTACTAAATTATAGAGTTTAATAGCAACTTAGTGGATGACATCATCAGAAAACATTACACGGTATTGGCAGAGACTCTTCTTCAGTGTTCAAAGCTTTATACAATTTGACCACTGGGTGACACTGTTACATGTACTGTGTGCTAATTTAATCTAAATATTTGTATCTCAACTATACTTTATCACAGAGAATTCAGAGTTAGACCATTTTGACCGGCATTACTTTGTGACTAATAATATATAAGTTACAAGATGGTTATATCCTTAATAAACATTGAATCAGACTTCTGGCTTTAAGGAACACAGAAACTCAAGCCAAGCCTTCCCTTAATGTACGACGTGTCTGGAATATCCTCATCTGAAGTCACACCAGAGTGAAACACAAGAGGGTGGAGGATAAGTGTGTGTGTGTGTGTGTGTGTGTGTGTGTGTGTGTGTGTGTGTGTGTGTGTGTGTGTGTGTAGGCATAGCTAGAAGGACAGAAAGAGAATTTGATTGGCTCAACTCATCAAAACAAACTGATGAGGTTAAATGGTGGTAAATCAGTCTCTCGTTTCTTTTTTCATTGAAAAGTCCTTTAATTCAGTGTTTTCTGAAACTTGAATTGATAAAGAATGCAGCAGTTTTTTGTTAGTGTCATAAATGTCTCTTTCCCTGACATAGTTGGGGAGTCTCTGGAGGTAGACTGGGAGGAGATTGTCCTGTGAAGAGTCAAAACTGACGCTTTAATGTGGAGAAAGGACTCTCAGTTTACCTTTGAAGGCATTTCCAAACCAAAGCTGAATATACATCCATATTCTTGAGGAGGGAGGTTATCGTTGACTGAGCCCAGACCTCGTTTGGACTTTCACAGAAATTAGCAGAAAATAAAGGGGGGGGTGGTGCTGGGTCCCCTACGTCAGTATAAAGTCTATGTGGTCACAGATGTTTTAATGTTATCGAAACTGATTTAAAACAAAGATCTGAATGTTTGAAACTATGTTTTTAAATTGTTAACTATGGTTTCAAATGAAATAATTAAATAGTATTTAAATGTTTGAAAACAACATTTGAATGTCTAAATCTGAAGGAGATTTGACCTCATAAAAATCATCCTTATGTCTGCAGTTTAGTGTCACCACAACTTTCACATCATATTAATCTCAGCACAGAAGTAAGAAATGGTGTCTGACCTCAGAGTCTCCAGTCTACAGTGTGGACTCTCCAGAAAATCACACAGCTGCTTCATGTCTGATTTCTGCAGCTTGTTGTTACTCAGATCCAGCTCTCTCAGATGGGAGGGGTTGGACTTCAGAGCTGAGACCAGAGAAGCACAGCTGATCTCTGACAAACTGCAGCTGTTCAATCTGAATAAAGAAGAAATCATGTAGCGTTAGAAACAGATTATTCTGCTTGAAATCATTCAATGTTTCATAATCTGTTCAGAGCTGAAGAAGGTTTAGAAAGTAGAAGTTTAGAAAATGGAAACTCCAAACACCTGAACCCAACAGGATGCAGGTTAAAAACTGTCAAATACAAACAGTGAAAAAGAGCTCTCATTAATATTAATGACAACATGCTGCTACTTCAATAAACACACAGTGACTTAACAGTGAATTAAGGTTTTACATCTGCAGCTCTGACACAGTCAATAGACTAAACCACTGAAGAAGAAAATAGACGTTAATAGTAAGATACTCAGTGTGGCTCAATATATAAATAAAGGGTTATAATACATAGATATATTGTATGTGGTGGTGCCTGGCCTTAAAACACAATTACCTATTGGGCCTACTGGTACAGAGAAAATAGATGATATAAATTAGGGATGTCAGTGATTCATCGATTGTGGGTTAAGTGCCATTAATAATTCGACCAACTGAAAATATATTAACTGATGATGCAGAAGACGAGGGACGTGCGGTGTAACGGTCAGAAAATGTTCTGCAGGTTTGCTGCAGTACGCAGTTGCGCCACCAGGTGGAGCCTCTTACTCTTTTCATGAGATTGAGTTACAGGTGTTTGTTGTGACCGCCCGTAAGGGCCGCACAAACTGTAAAACAAACGCACCTCCCTGCCTTCAGACGAAGAAAAAAAGCTGCAGACTCGCAGCGTGCGTCGATCTGCTCACTGTGTCGTCTGGTTGAACTCTGAAGCATAAAGCTGTGAAAACTCCACGGAGTTGTTGTTTGGCGGCTGTGCGGTTTAGCTATCTGAGGCTCATGCTAATGCTAAACTAGCATGTTGAACAGAAGCAGCTGCTCGGTTAATGCAGGCTGAGAGCTGAGTGTCAGACAGCAGGACTCTAATTACACATGCTTCCAACAAAATCAACACAAAAGTGATGAACTGTATAAGCGACACTCCCTGATCGGAGTAGAAATGCATTTTAGCAGTAAATGGACAGATAAAGTCGGAGCGACAGTATTGTTCGTCCCCGGGACATCTGTCCAGCTGAGCAGCTGTTTCCAGCAGCTGGACTAACGTTAGCTACAGTAAACACACATCACTCCATCATGTAGATCAGGTCTGCACATTATTTTATATAAAACCAGTCAGACTGATGTGGGGAGATTGGGGTAACCTGTTTTACATTTACACTGTTACACTATAATACCCACTGTACCTACAAATTAGATACATTTATTTAGTCTAAAATACAAAATGTGTAATATTTCACTCACTACTGTATATCTGAACAGGCTGTAAGTTATATATTGTACATAAACACCTACTATACAGTATGTACTGTACATAAAGTAACGTCATTTTACCATTCACCATTACCTATGTTTGACACAAAATAAGAGCAGGCTACATTAGGAGTTAAGGTTACTTCAATGATAAATTAAATAACACAAATAATGACTTTATTTAAAATTACACAGCTCCCGTCTGTCGCTATTCAACAACTGACCCGCCAAAATCCAAAGTATTAAACACAGCAAACAGCTGCACAACTTCCAGCTTCACTAGAGCACGTTAATTAGATCAGACTAGATGTGTTGGACAAATCTAACAATTAATTAACATTTAATCCAAATTGCTGCAGCCTTCAATAGTAAATAACCCGTAATGTTATCCTACAAATCAGAAACAATTCTCTTTATTGGTCAAGTATGTTTATACATACAAGCAATGTGACTCCGGTTTAGTGGCTCTCAATGTACTTACACAGAATAACAACACAACAATCTTCAGAAATATACACAAGGAATGACTATATACAGGTGCAACTGTTTCTGTGAACTGTAAACAGGATTCAAATAGTGTAAAGAAGTGAAGAATGCACGGAGTGATGAGATAAATATTAAATGGTAAAAAATGACGTTACTTTATATACATATAGTAGGTGGTTATGTACAGTATAAACAGCCTGTTCATACACCCGCCGGGCTCACGGGCCAACAGTTAGGTCTACAGCCTACGGGACACAATTAAACATCTATCTGCATGTTATTTTCTTTTAATAATAACGTGTAATTTACTTGCAGTTGGTAGGCTACAGGTGAACTTGCCCAGTGCAAGGCTAACGTTAGCTGGCCAACTAGCATCTGTAGCAAACCGTTATTTATCTGTCCATCGTTTATGTTTTCACTGTCACTGACTCGTTTTCACTGATTGAACTTTCAACAACAATAATATGAACCTTACCGTTGTTATTCCATCATGTTGAATTGTGTCATATTTGATCTGTCACTCAGAACTATGAGCTAAAGTTGAGTGATGCTCTGTGTTTAGATATTCCGCGCTGTCTGTGTCACGTGCACGCACGCTGTAAACAATCCCATTGGCTACTGAGTGTGACGATCGACCAATCACAACATCTGGTTGGATGCAGCTCTCACTGTTTTTTACACCATCGAAATCCACAAACGAGATAGAGAATGAATGGGAAGTTTCTCTCTCTCTTTTTTTTCTCCTCGGATCTACACTGATCTCATAACAGCGACGGAGAACTTTAATCCCTGATCTCAGCACAGAAGTAAGAAATGGTGTCTGACCTCAGAGTCTCCAGTCTACAGTGTGGACTCTCCAGAAAATCACACAGCTGCTTCACGTCTGATTCCTCCAGGTTGTTGTTACTCAGATCCAGCTCTCTCAGATGGGAGGGGTTGGACTTCAGAGCTGAGACCAGAGAAGCACAGCTGATCTCTGACAAACTGCACCAACTCAATCTGAATAAAGAAGAAATCATGTACAAGTTACAAAGTGTAATTTCATTAAAACACTACAGAACTTGAGTATATACAGAAAAATAAATATTTTCCTCCTACTGAGGCACTTATTTCTAACCACAGATTTACTCTCATCATCAGCGCTGACTGACTGTGATCAGTGCCAAACACCAGACTGTCACATGACTTCCCTTTTAACTGGTGGTGCAGCTACACAAAGTGACATCATTTTCTGCCAGGAAGCATCATGCACATGTTGAAGTGTGGCAGCTCAGACACGACTTGAGATACAAACTGCATTTGGAAATATGATTTGCTCTCTTTGTCTGTACTCCTGTATGAGAGTTTTAAAGTGTGTGTGAGAGACTTTATGTATGAGTTCCTGCTAAATAGTGTGTTCTCAATGTTTAATATAAAAGACATTATTCCTGAAAACGCAATGAAAGTCTTTTTTTCCCATTTGGTTTACAGATCTGAGTACCAAAAATTATAAACATTAAATATGTCACAGATAATTGTCCAATAATTTCAACAGTTTTCTTACAAATATCAGACCCTTTTTATTGTCGACTAAATTCAAAGTGAAACCAACTGTTCAGATATTTTGGACTTTAAACATTTTAGTGATTTGTGAAATTAAATCTGAAACCTCAGTTATGTATTTAATTAACTGGGTAGATACAAGATGTACAAGAGGAAAACACAGTCAGTGAACTGACCTCAGAGTCTCCAGTCTACAGTTTGGACTCTCCAGTCCAGCAGACAGAAGCTTCAATCCTGAATCCTGCAGCTTGTTGTCACTCAGGTCCAGCTCTCTGAGATGGGAGGGGTTGGACTTCAGAGCTGAGGCCACAACTTCACAGTGAGTCTCTGAGAGTCCACAGTTCTTAAGCCTGTTATTACAAATTATATTACATTGAAATATGCTAAATTCAAACACTTTTATCATAAATATAGACACTTTGTATTTTGATGACAAAGCTAATTGTATTGTATAGTGCATATACAGCAGGCACTGTGAAATGCTGTCTGTAGTGATAAAATGCTGACTGTCAAAATGTTTTCAACACAAATCCTAAAGTCCTGAAGTTCATTTATTGGATTTGTATTAAAACTAGAAAGTGAAGGATAAACTGTAAAATGTAACATTTTTTTTACAACTAAACAGAATAACTGTGTTCATAAGTGTAAACACACCAACTACAAAGTTTTTCTTGCTCTCAAAGTTTTGGTTACAACTGAAGAACAATTGTTGTGAGAATAACTGGTGTATAATTTTGGCAACAAGCAGCTGTAACACAAGCTGAACGCACTTTAATAGATTGTAAGTTTTATAGTGTGCATGTATATAAAGGAGGGATGTATGATATGTCAGTGGCTGATATTTTATTGGCAGAGAAATGAGAAAATGTAACTCCTGTATTGTTATTATTTTGGTAATGGAATTTCAGCCGATAATTGCGTCCGATAATGCAGAGCCTTTTTACACTGACTGTGGACTAGTGACATTATTCTAAACCTGGTTGTGAACAGGGATTTTTTTAAGGTCAGGTCTTCTGTTGGTCCTGGAGCGGACTGAGAGTAACAGAGCAGACATGGTTTTAGAGTAGATTATAGTAGTCTGTACAGTCCTGCCTCTCTTGCCTTTCTCTCCTCTGCTCTCTGTGTTGCTGCCTGTTTGCATAAAGCCAGTGTAACTTACAAACTAACATAACCTACATTGTTTTAAGATTAATAATATTGGTTACTGTACTGGTATCAGCCACAACAAACAGATAATTAGTGGTTGTTGTCATCGGCCCTGAAATTCCACATCGGTGCATCTCTAATGTAAAGTGATACACACTTTACAGCATGCACTATACATTTACATCACACTTTACTGTAATATTGATATGATTGATGTAATATTGGCTTCATAATGTTCATATTTTGTTCCCCAATCACTCTCAACACTGTAAAACACTCCCTTAAAAATGTTTATCTTTGTTACAGGTACAAAGAGTACAACGTTTGGAGACCAAATAGGCTCTTCACAGTTGGGTACAGAGAAAACAGGAAGTATCTAAAACTTTTAGGACTGAGCACCTGGACATGAGAGATGTGTGTGTGTGTTCTGCAGTGAATTATTTATAATGTTGATAATCACATCTGGACTTACACAGCCTTTCTGCAGTTCCTCACAGCTGGGATCAGTCTCAGTCGTCCCTCATCTGATGTGTTGTACTTCTTCAGGTCCAACTCATCCAGAACCTCCTCTGACATCTGCAGCATGTAGGCCAGAGCTGAGCAGTGGATCTCAGAGAGGTTCTTCTCTGATCTGTTCTCTGACTTCAGGAACTCTTGGATCTCTTCATGTACTGAGCGGTCGTTCATCTCCATCAGACAGTGGAAGATGTTGATGCTTCTGTCAGGAGAGATTTTGAGGTTCTTCTTCTTCAGGTTGTTGATGGCTCTCTGGATGATTTCTGGACTGTTCTCTGTTTGACCCAGCAGGCCTCCTAAGAGAATCTGGTTGGACTCCAGAGAGAGGCCATGAAGGAAGCGAACAAACAGGTCCAGGTGGCCATTTTTACTTCTGAGAGATTTCTCCATGGCTTCCATCAGGAAGACATCCAGGGATGAGTGACTGTAATCTTCTTCCAGGAAGTAATTAAAGAATGAGTAACTGTATTTTTTTCCCAGGAAATCCTTCAGTGCCTTTGTGTTGCTGCTGGTGTAACAGTGGTACATGTAGACTGCAGCCAAAAACTCCTGAACACTCAGATGAACAAAGCTGTAGACTCTTTTCTGGAAGATCACACTCTCTGTTTTCAGGATCTCTGTACAAAATCCTGAATACACTGAGGCCTCTGTGACATCAAGACCATACTGCTCCAGGTCTTCTTGGTAGAACATGATGTTTCCTTTCTCCAGATGTTCAAACGCCAGCCTCCCCAGCTTCAGAAGAACTTCCCTGTCAGCCTCCGTCAGCTCCTCTGGACTCATCTCATGTCCCTTATTATACTTGTGCTTCTTCCTCTTTGTCTGAACCAGCAGGAAGTGTGAGTACATGGCAGTCAGGGTCTTGGGCAGCTCTCCTCTCTGGTCTGTAGTCAACATGTGCTCCAGAACTGTAGCAGTGATCCAGCAGAAGACTGGGATGTGACACATGATGTGGAGGCTCCTGGATGTCTTAATGTGTGAGATGATTCTGCTGGACAGATCTTCATCACTAAATCTCCTCCTGAAGTACTCCTCCTTTTGGGCGTCAGTGAAGCCTCGTACTTCTGTAAACCTGTCAACACATGTAGGAGGGATCTGATTGGCTGCTGCAGGTCGGGAAGTTATCCAGACGAGAGCCGAGGGAAGCAGATTCCCCTTGAAGAGGTTTGTCAACAGCACGTTGACTGATGACTTGTGTGTGACATCAGACACGACCTTCCTGTTGTTGAAATCTAATGAAAGTCTGCTTTCATCCAGGCCGTCAAAGATGAACAAAACTTTACAGACTTCGAGCTTCTCTGCTGTGACCTTCTGTAATGTTGGATGGAAAACATGGATCAGCATGAGAAGACTGTACTGCTCATCTTTGATCAAGTTCAGCTCCCTGAATGAAAGCAGAATCACCAGACAGATATCTTGGTTTTCCAAGCCCTCTGCCCAGTCCAGAGTGAACTTCTGCACTGTGAAGGTTTTTCCAACGCCAGCGACGCCGCTCGTCAGAACGACTCTGATGTGTCTCTGTTGGTCAGATAAGACTTTAAAGATGTCGTGACACTTGATTGGAGTGTCTTGGAGGGTCTTCATCTTGGAAGCTGTCTCAAGCTGCCTCACCTCATGTTGGGTATTAACCTCTTCACTCTGTCCCTCTGTGATGTACAGCTCAGTGTAGATGCTGTTGAGGAGGGTTTCACTTCCTGCTTCATCAGTTCCTTCAGTCACACATTCACATCTCGTCCTCAAGCTGCTCTTATGTCCAAGTAAAACCTCCCGGAGAGCAACATTCACTAAAACAGAGAAAAAATGTGACTAAATAAAGACAATCTGACAATTATTCATTATTACCAACACAAAAACAATCAGTCTTACTTTGTACAGTGCTGGTCTGACTGACTGTCTGCAGTCCGGGTCTTGTTCTGGATCTTTTTCCACACTGAGGACAGGAGAAGTCTCCTGATGAAGCAGACTGGTCCCAGTATGAGTTGATGCACTGTCTGCAGAACCAGTGTCCACAGCTGGTAGAGACTGGATCCTTCAGGACGTCCTCCTGACACAAAGAACAGCAGGACAGCTGCTCCTCCACAGAACCACCACTCCTCCTCTTCCTCTTCCTGTAAAGAATTTTCTTTATCACTAAAATGTTTCATTGATTGTTGTTGAAAAATATTAAGATTTGGCCAACACTGTCTACAAGCTCAGACAGTCACAGAGAACAGTAAAAGTGTGACTTCTTTTCTGAAAATAATGATTCATTTTATTTAAACTCTCCTGCTTTCATTAATACATATTTAAGTCTTATAATCTGACATAAAGAGATTCATTTGTCTCTCTGCTGAAAACAACCTTAACTGTGTTTCTTATCCGGCTGTCTTACTAAACATTTAGTGATCTGCCTGTAGTTTGCTATTAACACAAACTCAACACTTCCTGCAGCTGCTTCACTGTAAAAGCCTTCTATTAAAGAGAGCTGATTATGTCCTTTACTGCTTTACAGTCCCTTTGGGCAGCTTATCTTGGGTTAGTTAGGTTTGAACTGATGTTAGAAGTGGTCTAAAACTTGTGGTAGACCAGCAGTCTGAGACACACAGACTGTAACAGTGTGCATTTCTACAAATAACCTTTTCACCACATATTGCACTATTATGATATGCACTGATTCAACAGGACATCTGGTAGCTTATAACAGCTGACCTGAGGTATATTTTCAGTAAAAACATGAGAAAATGAATTACACATTTGAAGCACATTAATTCAGGTTTTGAATAGTTGCAGATCTTTACAGTGACTTCAATGTTAGAGCAAAGATGTATGAATATCTTCTTGAAGTGTAAATTCTGACATGGAGGCTCTCAGGTTGCTACAGAAATACCATCTGTAGTTTCTGGCTATAAAACACAGATTAAGATCCATCTTAGTTTGAAACAGTGTCTATAATAATAGTTCTGCATCATGAATAGAAATATTTTAGCAGAGCAGTTTGTCTTCATCCTCACTGAATCATCTTCCATCAGGTCAGTTTACAGCAGAAACAGTCTCTTACTTTGTGTCTGAGGGTCCAGGTTCATTACTGAAGTTCAGAGGAGGACGCATGGACCAGTCACTCTTCATAGACAGACAGTCAGATGCTGGAGACTCTGCTCTCTGTCTGTAGTCTGTCTGACCTCTGTAACACCACCAACATGTTTTTATTCATATCATGCGAATCCTGGACACATTTTTATGATGACAAAGCAACTGAAGGAGCTCTAAATACACAAACTGCTGCTCCTGCAGATAATAACTTGCAGATTAGATCAAAGCTTTTCTAAATGATTGACAGCTGTCACAGATACTAACTCAAACTCAAAAGTCCAGCAATTTAGCATCACAAACTACCAAATGTGAAGTTGCTCTGGTTAATTCTGTAGGAGAAATTCATTAAAACACAACACCTGTAATTGGCTTTACTTTGCAAAAAAACAGCACAGTAAATTCAAACGTCTGACTTCCTGTTGGATTAGGGTATGGCTCCAAGAGGCTTTTTTTTAAGTCTGGAAATTTTACATCTGCCTACCAAATTTTGTACATCTACATCAAATTTAAAGGTGGGGGCTTTGACTTTGAAATTTTCTAGGGGGCGCCCTCGAGCCATTTTGCCACACCCAAGCCCAAGATCCATATCAGATATCACGTTTTGCCACGTCTGATGCATGTACAAAGTTTCATGACATTTCAAGCACCCCTAGCAGCTCAAAAATGCTAAAAGTAATTAGGGGGCGCTGTAGAGCCGACGTGCCACGCCTAAGCCCAATGACGATATCAAATCTAAATATTTACTAGTTTGAACATGGATGCAACATTTCTGGAGTTTTTGTGCATCCTAAAGGCATCAAATGTGTTCGCAAAATGAAAACTGACACACAAAATCAAAAATGGCTGACTTCCTGTCGGGCGGGAAAAAAAAATTGTCCAGAATGATGAGAGCAATGATCTCACTGACTTTTATGAACATCAAAGTAACTTTATTCCAACATGGCTCTGTGTTTGAGGGCTCTATGGAGTAGACGGTGCTACACAAGTGGATCATTAATGCAGCAATACATTTAGTCATTAATCAATCAGTTTACAGCAGAAACAGTCTCTTACTTTGTGTCTGAGGGTCCAGGTTCATTACTGAAGGTCGGAGGAAGAAGATCTTTGGACCAGTCACTCTTCATAGACAGACAGTCAGATGCTGGAGACTCTGCTCTCTGTCTGTGGTCTGTCTGACCTCTGTAACACCACCAACATGTTTTTATTCATATCATGTGAATCCTTGATACATTTTTATGATGACAAAGTCATTGAAGGAGCTCTAAATACACAAACTGCTGCTGCTGCAGATAATAAGTCACAGATTAGATCACAGCTTTTCTAAATGATTGACAGCTGTCACAGAAAATAAGGGGACAATGTGACAATTGATTTGAATGTGTTAAATTTTAGATAGCAAGTAAATTTTAGCAGATAATGTAATATACAAACACAAAATCAAACATTGGGGACAGAAAACATAATGTCATCTGCAGAGGTAATTAAAATTGAAGCTGCAAGCAGTGATGACCGGGCCCTCACACCTGCCGCACGTTGGAAGGAGCAGCAGTCGTGGAATCACTACTGGAGGTCAGTTTATATGTCTGAATTTTCAGATTTATCGGACACTGTGTGAATGGGTAAAATATTATTTCCTGTGTGCGGTACTGGAGATGACATATTGGAAAATGTGTATATATTTGAGGCTTCACTTCCTGTTGTTTTCATCAATATTGGACATGTAGGAGTAACTATCACTTCCTGTGTCCACTATGTGGCACTACAAAACACCCACTAATTATACATCATATTGCTGTATATCATGTGTAGACCTCACTGTGGGTGCATCCTTAAATTGCATCCTTTCCTCTGAAGCGTCACGTGAAGCGACGTCTGTCTCTGATGACGGCAGCAGCTGATCACAGCTGCATCAGCTGTCATTCAGCTTTCACAGCTGTAGCGACTATTCATGGAGTTTGTGTCTGCACACATGTGCACTGTGATAATACTAATAAAGGTGCACAGTTATCACTGCCAGAGCAGCTGTTTTCTATCTGTAGCCTGTTACGTGTTTAACAAACACCTGCACATGAATAAAAACCTGCATTCTGTATTTATACTGTGTATTGTGTCCTGCTCAGAGGCACAGGAACCATTTCTACTGGCAGAATGTGTTCATATTATTTATTAATTATTTGAGTCTGTATTAATTGATATTCTGACTGTAAATGCATTATTTAATAACCCAGAATATGATCAGAGTGTCTGTTGAACACTGGAAATTGTTTATTTGGCTAAATATTTCAGGGAAAATTGAAATTATGTAACTCATATCAAACCCAACATATAATTTCCCCTCACTTCTGACGCATGTGCAAAGTTTTGTGAGTTTTCGAGCACTTTTAGCTCCTCAAAAATATGATTCATTGCAGAGAAGAAGAAGAAGAATTCCTTCAGATACAATAAGGCCTTCGCACCACTCGGCCATAATAATCTCTACAAAAACAACAGGTTCCTCACACTTTCAGTGCCAGGACCCTAATGAGTCATATAAATGAGTTAGTAGCAGCTTTCTTACTTTGTGTTTGAGGGTCCAGGTTTATTTCTGAAGGTCAGAGGATGATCCGGTGACTGGTCACTCTCCATAGACAGAAAGTTGGAGACTGGAGGCTCTGCTCTGTCCTCCTCTTCCTCCACACAAGCGCTCATCTTGTGGACTTCAGTCAGTCTGAGAGGTAAACCAGTAACACTGACTGTGAGATTAGAAAGCAAGATTCAAGAGAAACAAGTCTGTTCAAGAGTCGCAGCAACAAGAAAGAAAACACCCAAACAAGTTAGTGTCTCCCTGTTTTATTTCCTCTCTTTATATCCACAGAAGCTGATTCTAACTCTTCTCCCCTCCACAGTCCTCAGGGAGGAAACTGACTGAGACTTTCATGTTAAATAAGAATGTTTTATTAACACTGACCCTGCGTCACACGTCAGTTTTTATCCGTCTGCTCCGCTGAACAATTTAAGTTCCAGTACTGCCACCTACAAGAAATCACATGACCTTGTCAACATGTTTGAGGATCTCTTTTGGCTTAAACAGGTTAAATTAAATTGGGTTTTGGTCAAATTGTTAGTACTTCAGGTAACATACAGTTTTACAGTGTAACTTCTCGTCATTACCATCTAATTTCCCAGAACTTGCAGTATTATGTAACTTTTTTCTTTTGAATTTCGCCTTCATTTGTTATTCTAGGACAGGTCTTCACACTGAGTTGCTGAGTTCAGTGTCATGATCAAGGGAACATCAATAGTTAATGTTAAATAAAATGTGTCTTATAAAGTGTGTGTTGTGAAGTTAAGCCTTAGCCTACTTTTAATATGTGGAAATTATTTCTAGTGTTTCTGCATCTTCTTATTCTGTTGTATGATTACAGGCTCGTTTATATTTCACTTGGTTGAATATGACTTGTTGATGTTCCTTTTCTATCCCAGCGACTCCTACATGATCAGAAAAATGTGTTGTTTATTACGTCATTGTGTAATCTACGTATTGAGGCAATTTTATGCCGTTACGTGATGACGTAGTCACGCAATTATATAACAATGTTTTTTTTTAGCAAATTCTAGCAACAAAACGATAATGACTGAAGCAACTTTCACTGAAAATTAATTGTCAACACTGGATGAACTTGCTTCGTAGTACAGGCCCCTGTTCTCTCAGCGAGGGCTGCGTGACAAAGACTTCGATACAACACCGGAAATAGCAAACAAACAAGTTCTCTCTCCGTTTTATTTCCTCTCTTTATATCCACAGAAGCTGATTCTAACTCTTCTCCCCTCCACAGTCCTCAGGGAGGAAACTGACTGAGACTTTCATGTTAAATAAGAATGTTTTATTAACACTCACCCTGCGTCACACGTCACTTTTTATCCGTCTGCTCCGCTGAACAGTTTAGTTTCACTTCTGAAACTTACAAGAAATCACATGACCCTGAGGGGGCGGAGAGTTTCTGTTTTTTCAGCGAAGGCTCCGTGAGAAATAAAACCAAACAATTATTTACCACACAACAATTATTTCCTCTCTTTAAATTAGAAATTCATTGTAATTTAGCGTTTCTCAGCGGGGTGGTACCTCCCCCCGGGGGACATTCAGAGAGCATCGGGGGGCGCTGGAAGCAATATTTTTGAGAGGGGGGCGTTTGTGTGTGTGTCTTTTTTTTAAAGCCACTTTAGCTGTCATTTAAATGCACATTTTCACAGTTTCATCATTAGACTTCAGGGTTTTCCTATGTTTTTTTTCACAGCGCTGTCAAATCTTTTTTTCTTCCGTTTTACGCGCGTAACTACATACAAATGTGTGTTTTGGGCTCTGAGCGCTTTGAAAACACGGGTGACCTACACTCAACACTGTACCTGAACGCCTCTGTCCTCTCTGCTCTGTTTGTCGGTGTTTGTGTTTAACTTAGTTTGTAACGTATTAAAATGTGTTAAATTCCTGAAACTCTCATGACAACGTTAAACATTTTTATGGTCTGTAATGTAATACAGAGGATGATGAGTACCATAGTTTGTGAACGTATGTGTGCGTTTATGACTGAGTTATGAGTTTGTGCACATTTTACTGTGTGTGTGTGTGTGTGTGTGTGTGTGTGTGTGTGTGTGTGTGCCGTTTGGGAAGTGACCGTAAGCACTTTAAACCACCTTCGTGTTTCACTATCAGACCAGTGAATAAAAGAAGAAAGAAACAGCTTCAGCTAGAGGCAGCAGGAGCTGAAAGTGGATTAAAAAAATGAATGTTTCTCTGCTTTTCTGATGTAACTTGACGTCCTTTCTTATAGCAACAGATACAAAACCAGATGCTGGAGCATCAGACTTCATAACAGCAGTGATGGTGTTACTGTTCACAGATCAGGTGGGATTAGGGACAGCAGTGTTTAATGTCACTGAGGTTTAAATGGAATTTATATTACTGACTACACAACTTGTTTAAAAACAGAGCATGAAAGAGAAAGACTGCAAATGGGCCAGAGAGAGCGCAAGAGAAACTAACTGATCTCAGACTTTATTTAACAACATACAGTTTAAGGGAAGACAGCGTATTTATATGCACGTTTAAGCCTAATAATTCCTTTGATATATGAAATTTCATTCTGCACTCATATAAACAGTGATGATATAGACTGCCCACTCCTGCACTTGATAGAGTAAATACGTGTTGTGCCTGCAGCATTTGGGCCACCTGTTGCAGGAGTCTATATCACCTGCAATTGAAACTGAAGTCATGATGTTCTTGGTATTTTTCGTGGAAGTTTTGTGGGGGTTTTAGCAACCAGCATGATGTTTTTAGGGATCTTTTTAAGACAGAGATATAGAAAGAAAGAAGAAAGACACACACATACACTCACTCAGTAATAGACCCTGCAGGATGTGAAAATATAATCATCAATAGTATTATCTCCTCATGTATTTATTTATTTTTCGCAAGTGATTGAATGTGAATTTGACACAGCCAGCAGCTGGACAGGTGTTGAGTGGGACACCTCTCATGATATTGAGAAAACAGCAGGAATGAAACATAGAAGAGTAATGCAGCAGGTACAGAAGAGATGGTAGGTTTGATTGCAGGCCAGCAGGGGTCCATGTGGTTGCAAAAGCAGGAGGATTAAATGCGATTCGATCTATGGCGACCTCAGTCCCTCTTCTCTTGTCTCTCATTTTGTTCTTTCATTTCCCTTCTACCTTCAGCTACTAATCTCTCAGATTTGTTTCTCTCTTTTATCGTGTCCATATGGGCAAGATGAACGTTTCCTAAAGCAACAGCCACCTGTGAATGTACATGAAGGTAAAGGAGTTGCAGATTCATTGCTTCTACATTTGAGCCGCAGACCCTGAAGCTCTTTATATAGGCTGTGTGTGTGTGTGTGTGTGTGTGTGGCTGCAGTTTCTCATGGGGTGAGGCACTGAGTAGTCTGTTTCTGCTTCACTGAAACTCTGTAGCTGAGGCTGCCACCACCAAGACATTAGAGGCCATAGAAAGACTGTGTGTGCATCTCTTATCAGTATTGAAGGGCATCATTTCCACTGAGGATAGGGAGGACATGACCCTCTCACTTCACAGTTTTGAACATACATTTGCAGTTTTACAGTTACAGTTTGAGTCACTTTGTGGACATTTATTTTTTCCACTTCATGGAAACACGCACATTTCACCCCGAGACAGCAACCAAACGTAATCCTCTGCTTCATTTCCATTCAAATAACACAAATCCAAGGGAGTCTTATCAATGATCGCAGTGAATGCAGCCCACAGATTTCTTCATCCATTCATCAGTGTGAGGATGAGTGTGTGTTTCTTTTTACATGCATGCATATGTCAGTAGAAGTCCTAGACTCAATTATTGTCTGTAGTTGTCCTAACACACACAGAGGTGCAGATTCACACTTACACACTTGTACTTCCATACTTGTGAGGACTCGCAGTAACCTAAAACATTCCCTATAGCTTCTCATCTTAACCTTGTCCCAACTAAGTGCCTACCCCAGACCCTTAACCTGACCCTTACCGAATTCTACCCTTCACACTAAACCAGATCTTAAAGAGCCCCTTTAAGAAGGGAAGGGCGGACAAAATATCCTCACTTTCCAAAAAACGTCTTTATTTTCAAGCTCCAAAGCTCAAGTTGGTCTTTTAGGGGACACTGAGTGTGCTGCAGCTGCTTGTTTTTTTGGGGTCATGAATGTGATACAGAAAATCTGACGTCAAAGTGAATCCAATACAAGGTGTTTTACTAATAACATTTTAATCCAATCTTTTAAAACAGTCTGACCTCATCTGATCCAAAAAAAACAAATGTCAATAAAGTTTCTATAAATATATAAATAATCTATAAATACACTGAGTCCTACTTGCTCTAGCTGTGCTGATCTAGATGTTAGCCTGACCTCTGACCTCCCTGGGTTGCAGCAAGTGAGAAGACACTCAAACTATCATACACACAAACTATATCGCTATAGTTTGAATTAATAAGGAAACAAGACTGTTTCTCCAACCAAATAAGCTTCATGAGGTTCCATTATTGATAAAGATTAATGACATATTATTAAACTCGGTAAAGGCTGACGGCAGGAGCATTTTTAATCAGCCGGCGGGAAAGTTAATCACTGAGCTAATTGAGCTGGGGAACTTTTTTATTGTGAGACAACAGACCGCTGACCCACATCGCCTCCCTGGTGATCACACGCTTTCCTGTGGAGAAGTCAAATTAGCCACATACCTGTGCGAGGGAGCGGCATCATACAGAAAAAAGAAAGATACTTTGATATTTCACTATCTTTTATCTCCCCGCACAAACACACAAATACACACTTTTTGAACTATTCTGACCTTGAGGATGGTGTTTCAGCTTTTTAAAGTCTCTGTTTAGGTTGATAGTATGAATTTCCTTTTCCATCTCTTCTAACAGTAAGATGGTCCAGTTGCCAGCAAAGTTCCTGCAATCTGTAGACAGGAATGTACAGATCCCAATATTGGTAGTATGTAGATTTGATTAGATTGATTTCATTCAGGACGTATTAATGGACTATAAAAACATTACAATGAAAATCCTCCTTGTGTGTGATGTTACCTGTTGGTCTTGGAGGGGTTGTACTCGTAACATTATTAATTATTAATCCGCCAAAGTTTTAGGGAGTGGTCCACCCCGCATGACATCATTTTTTCACCCAAGAGATCAAAATCCTGCAGTTGGGTGAAAAAAAAAACCGTTAACACATTAAACGCCATCTTCTTTTTCTGTGTTGGTGGATTATTTATTATTTTAGATTCAGCGTGACTTACACTCCCCGACGATATCATCACATGTGACGTGCATCGCCAATAAATGTCCGTAAATCTGCTTAGAAATGTCAAATAAAAGACGCTCCCCATACGTTTTCTTCAGTATCCAAGTAATCCAGTGATGTCTGTAGCTCCATGGCAACGCTAGACGTCCTGTTTATATCCCCCTAAAGCATTATGGGAAATGTTGTTCCAAAGCTGAGAGCATGATTATCCTTCAAATCAGCGATGTGTCAGTATGTCTGTTGTGAAATAGAGCTATGGGCTGGTGTTTGGTACCGACTGGTATCTCTCACAATAACTTGACACCAAAGAGCAGCCAATAGCAGATAAACTGTTCAGTAGTAGCCTGCTTTCACCAGCAGATGGCAGCGTTATTCTATTGGTGTGATTGACTGACCTGCTGCATGTAAACTCGCTCTGCTTCCTTGTGTACATGTAGTCAGAGATGTACCTGCACAGGTGACTCAACAGTCAACAAGTCTCAACAGTATGTCTGTATGAAGACTCTGTACATATGAAATAAATGAGGTGGACAATAAATCTAATGTGTTTATTTTCTATGATAAAGAATGAATTCTTCAATAACTAACAGTCACCGATGTTAAATCTTTGGTTTGACATCAAACAGCATTGAACTGTAGGAAGTAACTACAACACCTGAAAGCACCACAGAAAAGCTATCACAGAGCAGTCTTATAAGTGTTATATTATCAGCACTACTAAATGTTTTGCATTTTTGCTTTAAAAAAAACAACCTGAAACAACTTATGCAATGATGAAACAATGATGCTGGTTGAAACACTGACAGTGGATATGAACAGGAACTATATGCTCAGCCTGCTGTAGTTTAGTGTAGTCCATTTGTGTATTCCACCATCCTCCATAGAACAAAATAATCCCAACAGGTTGACGAACTTTGTACATATCACGGTCCCTTTTTAAAACTTCATCCTCCTCTCCTTCATGGTGGCACTTTGTCTTTATCGTGTTTCTGTCCCGCTCAACACACAGCAAAGTCAGGTTGGATAGTCTGGCCGTTAGCCGCTGTCAGGCTAGTAGTGCTAGCAGTAACGTTAGCTTGATGATCCGCTTTTCTTACTCTCTCGCTCGTTGCGTTTCAATGCGCCCGATTTGTACTTTACCTCCTACCTAGATTAAAAAACACACACATCACCTTGATCGTTAACTTGACAGTGTGCGACAACATGACGCATTCACGGACACACAGGCTGCTAGCTTTTAAAACTCCCGGCAGCCAAATAGAGTGGCAGGGGCCCGATTGAGGGGGTACTAAGGGGGTGGAATCAACGACAATACAAACACAAGACGAGAACCCCTTGGCAGTGGTGGGGGCTCGTCTCTGATCTGCACAACACACGACGTGGTCTGAGTCTGACTTTTTATTATTTGCCACCTTAAGACACACAAACAAACTTTATTCAAAATATTCAACTAAACAACAAAGTGCAGTTAGCAGTTGACAGCTAGCTAGTTGTTATATCTAAAGATGATATTTCCTCTTCTGTTCTTGCTGATTAATGCTGTCACCTCTTCTTTAGAGCAATTGTCATGTTTAATCTTTACTTAAGTAAATGAAACAGAACAAGCACACAGAGCCTCATAGATGCAAAACAAACATTACTGCATATCAAAAATAGTATGACCCATCCCCTATATTTCACTGAACACTAAATTCTTTTGATCAGCCCAGTTTCTTTAAAATATCTTTAAAATCTAGTTAATTACATTTATATATCAGCCACAAGGGCCAATTTTCTGCAAACTGAGTACTTTTACTTTAAACACTTTGAAACTAGTAAAGTAGTAGTGGTAGTAGTAGTAGTAGTGGTGGTAGTAGTAGTAATAGTAGTAGTAGTAGTAGTAGTAGTAGTAGTAGTAGTGGTGGTAGTAGTAGTAATAGTAGTAGTAGTAGTAGTAGTAGTAGTAGTAGTAGTAGTAGTAGTAATAAAGGAAATTCAGATGCTATATTACAAATCCTGTAAATTAACGGTTATAGTGCTGAGTGATTCTGCAGTAATCTAAATATATCATAGTAATATGAAGGCATTTAAAACTTAAATACAAAGACATGATTTTTAAAAGTCTTTCTAAACAAAACTCGGCTGGAGATGATTCAGATGGACCAAAATCCAGACTCAGACTCAGGTCCAGGAGGAGGGTGGAGGAGGTGGTTGAGTGGAGGAGTCTCGGTGTGTCTGCAGAGACTGTGTAGAAGGACAGAGCAGCAGCAGAGCAGTCCAGATACACTGATGATACTCTGTCAGATCCAGAGGAACACACAGGGATGATGGTGGACTTGACTTTGTGTCTGACAGTGGAGCTGTTCTCAGATCAGTTCAGACTGCAGCACTGAGAGTCATCTCCACTTCTTCTGATTCCTCTGTCAGTCACTGCTGGATGAAGCTCTCCTCTCCACTCTACCTCCCAGTAACATGACCCAGTCAGAGCCGCTCTACACACAAGCTGCTGCTGCTGCTGCTGCTGCTGCTTCAACCTCTCTGGATCATCAGGATACAGCTGATCCTCTCTCAACACGCACTCCTGGATGTTCACTCACTCATACAGAGATCACCTCCATCTGATGAGAGAAGAAGAAACAACAGAGGTCATAAATCAGTGTTTAGTGAGACTCACTTCATCAGCTGTCAGTCAGTGATGCAGCACATCCAGTATAAAGAGCAGCAGGGACTTCAGTCCTGTTCAGACCAGAAGTGGAACAGCTGTGCAGCGTAGCCAGCTTCCTTTCAGCTCTCATGTTAACGTGTTGGAGTGAACACACTGAGCTCCAATCTCACAGAGCTGCAGAGACTTTTGGCATCAAGTCTGTTTACTCTGCAGATTTGACTCAAGTACACAGAGGAAATAAAGTGCAGAGAGTCATGAACACATCATTACTGCACAAACACTTTAGTGATACATTTACTGTTGTTACATGTGACCTGCTGTTAAAGTTAAAGCAAGAGTCTCTGTGTGTCATTGAAAATATTTGGAGGAAACAAAATAAGTGATGGACAGATATAAAGATGTGATTCCTGGACTTCAGCAGAGGTTCTGCTCTGTATAAAGACCACATGGTTACTAAACGTAATGATGGTTCTGTGAAATCAGAGCCAGTGATTTGCAGGCTTCAGTCAGACTGATCTTAAAGCTCTGACAAAGATGAACTGATCAATTCTTTAGTGTTGAAATGAGAGAACAAACACTTTCAGATCAGATTTGATGGTACGACAGTTGGATGAATGAGGACCACTGTCTCTATACATCTTGTAAGGCCGTCAGCTGGAATCCGGCTTTATTTCCCGCAGACATGAACACAACAACAACAGTCGTCTTCACATCGACTCAAACACGTGATGGCGACCAGCTTGTGGCTGATCTGATTGGCTGACTGTTCTCTCTCTCTCTGCCGTTCTGTCCAATCCTGAAGCCTGAAGTCACCATTCTCCTCTCACAGCTTCACTG
Organism: Scomberomorus guttatus; assembly: GCA_038419695.1. Lineage (NCBI taxonomy): Eukaryota > Metazoa > Chordata > Actinopteri > Scombriformes > Scombridae > Scomberomorus > Scomberomorus guttatus. The sequence goes on along the minus strand of CM076468.1, from coordinate 14,276,904 downwards.
AGGAAAGCAGCCACTGAGAAGGTCGGAGGTTCACCAGGAAATACTGGATCTTTGCTTTGATACTAACTGTGTTTAATACAAAACTGCTGAAACCAGCACGGACTGACTCCAACTCTACTGACCTCAGAGTCTCCAGTCTACAGTGTGGACTCTCCAGAAAATCACACAGCTGCTTCATGTCTGAATCCTGCAGGTAGTTGTTACTCAGATCCAGCTCTCTCAGATGGGAGGGGTTGGACTTCAGAGCTGAGGCCAGAGAAGCACAGCTGATCTCTGACAAACTGCATCTCCACAATCTGAATAAAGAAGAAATCATGTAGCGTTAGAAACAGATTATTCTGCTTGAAATCATTCAATGTTTCATAATCTGTTCAGAGCTGAAGAAGGTTTAGAAAGTAGAAGTTTAGAAAATGGAAACTCCAAACACCTGAACCCAACAGGATGCAGGTTAAAAACTGTCAAATACAAACAGTGAAAAAGAGCTCTCATTAATATTAATGACAACATGCTGCTACTTCAATAAACACACAGTGACTTAACAGTGAATTAGCCAGTGCAGCTTTTTTCATCTTATATTAAATATGAAGACCAAAAAGATGCTCAGTGTGGATCAGTATAAAGTCTATGTGCTCACAGATGTTTTAATGTTATTGAAACTGATTTAAAACAAAGATCTGAATGTTTGAAACTATGTTTTTAAATTGTTAACTATGGTTTCAAATGAAATAATTAAATAGTATTTAAATGTTTGAAAACAACATTTGAATGTCTAAATCTGAAGGAGATTTGACCTCATAAAAATCATCCTTATGTCTGCAGTTTAGTGTCACCACAACTTTCACATCATATTAATCTCAGCACAGAAGTAAGAAATGGTGTCTGACCTCAGAGTCTCCAGTCTACAGTGTGGACTCTCCAGAAAATCACACAGCTGCTTCAATCCTGAATCCTTCATGTTGTTGTACCTCAGATCCAGCTCTCTCAGATGGGAGGGGTTGGACTTCAGAGCTGAGGCCAGAGAAGCACAGCTGATCTCTGACAAACTGCATCTCCACAATCTGAATAAAGAAGAAATCATGTAGCGTTAGAAACAGATTATTCTGCTTGAAATCATTCAATGTTTCATAATCTGTTCAGAGCTGAAGAAGGTTTAGAAAGTAGAAGTTTAGAAAATGGAAACTCCAAACACCTGAACCCAACAGGATGCAGGTTAAAAACTGTCAAATACAAACAGTGAAAAAGAGCTCTCATTAATATTAATGACAACATGCTGCTACTTCAATAAACACACAGTGACTTAACAGTGAATTAGCCAGTGCAGCTTTTTTCATCTTATATTAAATATGAAGACCAAAAAGATGCTCAGTGTGGATCAGTATAAAGTCTATGTGCTCACAGATGTTTTAATGTTATTGAAACTGATTTAAAACAAAGATCTGAATGTTTGAAACTATGTTTTTAAATTGTTAACTATGGTTTCAAATGAAATAATTAAATAGTATTTAAATGTTTGAAAACAACATTTGAATGTCTAAATCTGAAGGAGATTTGACCTCATAAAAATCATCCTTATGTCTGCAGTTTAGTGTCACCACAACTTTCACATCATATTAATCTCAGCACAGAAGTAAGAAATGGTGTCTGACCTCAGAGTCTCCAGTCTACAGTGTGGACTCTCCAGAAAATCACACAGCTGCTTCAATCCTGAATCCTTCAGGTTGTTGTCACTCAGATCCAGCTCTCTCAGATGGGAGGGGTTGGACTTCAGAGCTGAGACCAGAGAAGCACAGCTGATCTCTGACAAACTGCATCTCCACAATCTGAATAAAGAAGAAATCATGTAGCGTTAGAAACAGATTACATGGGTGCAAGAGCTCCGTCTACAGACGGATTTCCGTCAAAAGTGAATTATTTGTTCCGTCATAGTCCGTTTATTTTTACCACTAACACAAAAAAGATTTTACTCTGCCACCGCATTTCTGCTTTTCGCTTTGTATACGATTAAACAGCGAGGGAAAGAGACGATCGCTGTTCCAGCTTCCCGCGGTTGTTTCTGCATCGATTTATACGTCTATTTTCTCCAAAATAATCAAAGGTATGGCAGTTTTATTTAATGTGCACTTATTTCTCTGTAGGGATGGGTACCGAAACCCGGTATTAAACGGGCCCCGGGGATAAATGATTAAAGACTGTAGTATTGATAAGCTCCGATGTTACCGGTTCTTTTATCACAACTTTTTAACGTAGCAAACAAGGAGCAAAGTCAGTGAACAGCAGAGCACATGTGAAGTGAAGATTAGTCCAGTTGACGACAACTACGCTCATTGCTTGGTAAGTGCAATAACACCTTGGCCAGTAAAAAGCCAATACTCTATCAATACACCTGTTCAACAAGCACAAACATGTAGAAAAGCCATATTTTCAACTGCTCTGTCCGCAGTCTCTCATCCACCGCTGCTATGTTTTACACAACCACAGCGCGCTAGCTCGGCTAATAGCCAATTGTTACGAACAAGCTCCAACAAAAGCTGTCTGTATGTAGTCTAACTGTTTAGCTTAGTTTGCCACCAATCTTCAAATTTGGCACATTGTTGTAAACTGAGCTGCTGGCTGAGACAAAGCAGCCTCTCCTCTCTACCAGCGGTACCTGCAGCAGTCAATCACATCAGCAGCAGAGGGAGGAGGAGGAGGACAGGAGGAAGGACTGATACTGACTGATGTCTGTGTTCTTAAATAAATAAATAATAAATTGGTGCCTTTGCCAGGGATAAAAATCACGTCCAGAATGCACCAAATTGCACCATTTTAAAAACATTTTGCAGGGGGGCATGCCTCCGGACCCCCCTAGGTGACTTCAGGCCTCGGCGCTCGTCTTTGTGCTGCTTCACCGCACAACCTGGACACCAGTAGAAAAAAGTTCAGTCAAAAATGTTTTTTAATGTGTCTCAAGGATAAAACATGAGATGCTACTTTTGCTAAAAAGAAAGTTGGAAAAGAGGCTGATGAGCCCCGCTAACCCGACGTCTCCTTCATAAAAAAGCAGAATATCGAGTTATAACCGAGCAGTCTGATGTGTGTAGAGGTGTGTGTGGTTATACTGTAGCAGCCTGGTGTCATCAGGACATTTAATGAAGGTAAACACAGTGAACGGCCGTGCGTAACGGCACTGCGCTCTTACGCAGCACTTCTCAGAGGCTGCAGATTTATCAACACATCAGTCCTGCTGACTTCAGATGCTGCAGGGATTTAATGAAGTGAAGGAGAAGCTTTTCATACAGTATAAACAGCTGTGGACAACAGATACTGTAAGAATCACCCACATTCATTTATACATCACTGCAGACTGATTTACTGACTTTCCTGCTTTAACCACATTAAACTTTATTTTGGAGAGTGTTTAACTGAAATAAATGATTTATATTTGAAGCATTAATCTGTTGTTGCAGCACGTCTGCATCCAGTAGCCTATTTAGTATGAAACACAGGCGCCTGATACTGTATCAGTAGCCTATGTGACGCTCACAAAAACAAAGGGATTTTATGAGGATGACGTATGACTGCAGCGTTCTACTATAGTCAGACATCATTATTCTGTTTTAGTAACAGCTTAGATTTTTGAACTTTGAGTGCAAAATTAAGTTATTTGTCAAAAAATATTCGTCGAACAGTGCGACTAATCAACATGGTCAAGAAATGACTCAAAGATATGAAATATTTAAAAAATACCAAAATACACTGGAGGGAGGCTTTAAATAGTATTTAAATGTTGGAAAACAACATTTGAATGTCTAAATCTGAAGGAGATTTGACCTCATAAAAATCATCCTTATGTCTGCAGTTTAGTGTCACCACAACTTTCACATCATATTAATCTCAGCACAGAAGTAAGAAATGGTGTCTGACCTCAGAGTCTCCAGTCTACAGTGTGGACTCTCCAGAAAATCACACAGCAGCTTCAATCCTGAATCCTGCAGGTTGTTGTAGCTCAGATCCAGCTCTCTCAGATGGGAGGGGTTGGACTTCAGAGCTGAGACCAGAGAAGCACAGCTGATCTCTGACAAACTGCAGCAACTCAATCTGAATAAAGAAGAAATCATGTAGCGTTAGAAACAGATTACATGGGTGCAAGAGCTCCGTCTACAGACGGATTTCCATCAAAAGTGAATATTTGTTCCATCATGTGGATAAAAATCCATTTTAAACCATCAGATCCGTTCAGGTTTTAAACGTATAATTCAAAGTTATTATGTTTAATCAATGAGCTTTTTCCTAAAATGAGCAGATTGACTTTGTCATTGTGTTATTGTGGATCATCATGTCAGCCTTCTACAGACATCATCCAAATGTCACCACAACATTCAGACACCTATTCATGTCAACACAGATCAATTAAATGCTGCTGACCTTGATCAAGTCTGTAAAAAGGATCAAATTAGACATGTTGGATTAAAAAGCTTGTGCATTACTTTTATTTATCTTCTTCCTGTAAATGGTAACAATTAAGTGTCATTTCATTAAAACACTACAGAACTTGAGTATATACAGAAAAATAAATATTTTCCTCCTACTGAGGCACTTATTTCTAACCACAGATTTACTCTCATCATCAGCGCTGACTGACTGTGATCAGTGCCAAACACCAGACTGTCACATGACTTCCCTTTTAACTGGTGGTGCAGCTACACAAAGTGACATCATTTTCTGCCAGGAAGCATCATGCACATGTTGAAGTGTGGCAGCTCAGACACGACTTGAGATACAAACTGCATTTGGAAATATGATTTGCTCTCTTTGTCTGTACTCCTGTATGAGAGTTTTAAAGTGTGTGTGAGAGACTTTATGTATGAGTTCCTGCTAAATAGTGTGTTCTCAATGTTTAATATAAAAGACATTATTCCTGAAAATGAAATGAAAGTCTTTTTTTCCCATTTGGTTTACAGATCTGAGTTTCACACACGTACCAAAAATGATAAACATTAAATTGGTCTCACAGATAAATGTCCAATAATTTCAACAGTAATTTCGATTGGAGACTAAATTCAAAGTGAAACCAACTGTTCAGATATTTTGGACTTTAAACATTTTAGTGATTTGTGAAATTAAATCTGAAGCCTCAGTTATGTATTTAATTAACTGGGTAGATACAAGATGTACAAGAGGAAAACACAGTCAGTGAACTGACCTCAGAGTCTCCAGTCTACAGTTTGGACTCTCCAGTCCAGCAGACAGAAGCTTCGATCCTGAATCCTGCAGCTTGTCGTCACTCAGGTCCAGCTCTCTGAGATGGGAGGGGTTGGACTTCAGAGCTGAGGCCACAACTTCACAGTGAGTCTCTGAGAGTCCACAGTTCTTAAGCCTGTTATTACAAATTATATTACATTGAAATATGCTAAAATCGAACACTTTTATCATAAATATAGACACTATGTATTTTGATGACAAAGCAGCTGTAACACAAGCTGAACACACTTTAATAGATTGTAAGTTTTATAGTGTGAATGTATATAAAGGAGGGATGTATGATATGTCAGTGGCTGATATTTTATTGGCCGAGAAATGAGAAAATGTAACTCCTGTATTGTTATTATTTTGGTAATGGAATTTCAGCTGATAATTGCGTCCGATAATGCAGAGCCTTTTTACACTGACTGTGGACTAGTGACATTATTCTAAACCTGGTTGTGAACAGGGATTTTTTAAGGTCAGGTCTTCTGTTGGTACTGGAGCGGACTGAGAGTAACAGAGCAGACATGGTTTTAGAGTAGATTATAGTAGTCTGTACAGTCCTGCCTCTCTTGCCTTTCTCTCCTCTGCTCTCTGTGTTGCTGCCTGTTTGCACAAAGCCAGTGTAACTTACAAACTAACATAACCTACATTGTTTTAAGATGAATAATATTGGTTACTGTACTGGTATCAGCCACAACAAACAGATAATTATTGGTTGTTGTCATCGGCCCTGAAATTCCACATGGGTGCATCTCTAATGTAAAGTGATACACACTTTACAGCATGCACTATACATTTACATCACACTTTACTGTAATATTGATATGATTGATGTAATATTGGCTTCATAATGTTGATATTTTGTTTCCTAATCACTCTCAACACTGTAAAACGCTCCCTTAAAAATGTTTATCTTTGTTACAGGTACAAAGAGTACAACGTTTGGAGACCAAATAGGCTCTTCACAGTTGGGTACAGAGAAAACAGGAAGTATCTAAAACTTTTAGGACTGAGCACCTGGACATGAGAGATGTGTGTGTGTGTTCTGCAGTGAATGATTTATAATGTTGATAATCACATCTGGACTTACACAGCCTTTCTGCAGTTCCTCACAGCTGGGATCAGTCTCAGTCGTCCCTCATCTGATGTGTTGTACTTCTTCAGGTCCAACTCATCCAGAACCTCCTCTGACATCTGCAGCATGTAGGCCAGAGCTGAGCAGTGGATCTCAGAGAGTTTCTTCTCTGATCTGTTCTCTGACTTCAGGAACTCTTGGATCTCCTCATGTACTGAGCGGTCGTTCATCTCCATCAGACAGTGGAAGATGTTGATGTCAGGAAAGATATCATCAGTGTACATCTTCTTCAGGTTGTTGATGGCTCTCTGGATGATTTCTGGACTGTTCTCTGTCCAACCCAGCAGGCCTCCTAAGAGACTGTGGTTGGACTCCAGAGAGAGGCCATGAAGGAAGCGAACAAACAGGTCCAGGTGGCCATTTTTACTTCTGAGAGATTTCTCCATGGCTTCCATCAGGACGAAATCCAGAGTTGGTTCATTGTTTCTGAAAGGCTTAGAAATCTTCTCAAGGAAAGACTTTGGTTTTGATTCCCTGTGTTTGTAGTCTTCTCCCAGGAAATCCTTCAGTACCTTTGTGTTGCTGCTGGTGTAACAGTGATACATGTAGACTGCAGCCAAAAACTCCTGAACACTCAGATGAACAAAGCTGTAGACTCTTTTCTGGAAGATCACACTCTCTGTTTTCAGGATCTCTGTACAAAATCCTGAGTACACCGACACCTCTGTGACATCAAGACCACACTGCTCCAGGTCTTCTTGGTAGAACATGATGTTTCCTTTCTCCAGATGTTCAAACGCAAGCCTCCCCAGCTTCAGAAGAACGTCCCTGTCAGCCTCCGTCAGCTCCTGAGGTGTCGTCTCATGTCCCTTATTATACTTGTGCTTCTTCCTCTTTGTCTGAACCAGCAGGAAGTGTGAGTACATGGCAGTCAGGGTCTTGGGCAGCTCTCCTCTCTGGTCTGTAGTCAACATGTGCTCCAGAACTGTAGCAGTGATCCAGCAGAAGACTGGGATGTGACACATGATGTGGAGGCTCCTGGATGTCTTAATGTGTGAGATGATTCTGCTGGACAGATCTTCATCACTGAATCTCCTCCTGAAGTACTCCTCCTTTTGTGCGTCAGTGAAGCCTCGTACTTCTGTTACCCTGTGAACACATGTAGGAGGGATCTGATTGGCTGCTGCAGGTCGGGAAGTTATCCAGACGAGAGCCGAGGGAAGCAGATTCCCCTTGAAGAGGTTTGTCAACAGATCGTTGACTGATGACTTCTGTGTGACATCAGACACGACCTTCCTGTTGTTGAAATCTAATGAAAGTCTGCTTTCATCCAGGCCGTCAAAGATGAACAAAACTTTACAGACTTCGAGCTTCTCTGCTGTGACCTTCTGTAATGTTGGATGGAAAACATGGATCAGCATGAGAAGACTGTACTGCTCATCTTTGATCAAGTTCAGCTCCCTGAATGAAAGCAGAATCACCAGACAGATATCTTGGTTTTCCAAGCCCTCTGCCCAGTCCAGAGTGAACTTCTGCACTGTGAAGGTTTTTCCAACGCCAGCGACGCCGCTCGTCAGAACGACTCTGATGTGTCTCTGTTGGTCAGATAAGACTTTAAAGATGTCGTGACACTTGATTGGAGTGTCTTGGAGGGTCTTCATCTTGGAAGCTGTCTCAAGCTGCATCACCTCATGTTGGGTATTAACCTCTTCACTCTGTCCCTCTGTGATGTAGAGCTCAGTGTAGATGCTGTTGAGGAGGGTTTCACTTCCTGCTTCATCAGTTCCTTCAGTCACACATTCACATCTCGTCCTCAAGCTGCTCTTATGTCCAAGTAAAACCTCCCGGAGAGCAACATTCACTAAAACAGAGAAAAATATGAGACTAAATAAAGACAATCTGACAATTATTCATTATTACCAACACAAAAACAATCAGTCTTACTTTGTACAGTGCTGGTCTGACTGTCTGTCTGCAGTCCAGGTCTTGTTCTGGATCTTTTTCCACACTGAGGACAGGAGAAGTCTCCTGATGAAGCAGACTGGTCCCAGTATGAGTTGATGCACTGTCTGCAGAACCAGTGTCCACAGCTGGTAGAGACTGGATCCTTCAGGACGTCCTCCTGACACAAAGAACAGCAGGACAGCTGCTCCTCCACAGAAACACCACTCTTCTTCTTCTTCTCTCTGTAAAGAATTTTCTTTATCACTGAAATGTTTCATTGATTGTTGTTGAAAAATATGAAGATTTGGCCAACACTGTCTAGAAGCTCAGACAGTCACAGAGAACAGTAAAAGTGTGACTTCTTTTCTCAAAATAATGATTCATTTTATTTAAACTCTCCTGCTTTCATTAATACATATTTAAGTCTTGTAAACTGACATAAAGAGATTCATTTGTCTCTCTGCTGAAAACAACCTTAACTGTGTTTCTTATCCGGCTGTCTTACTAAACATTTAGTGATCTGCCTGTAGTTTGCTATTAACACAAACTCAACACTTCCTGCAGCTGCTTCACTGTAAAAGCCTTCTATTAAAGAGAGCTGATTATGTCCTTTACTGCTTTACAGTCCCTTTGGGCAGCTTATCTTGGGTTAGTTAGGTTTGAACTGATGTTAGAAGTGGTCTAAAACTTGTGGTAGACCAGCAGTCTGAGACACACAGACTGTAACAGTGTGCATTTCTACAAATAACCTTTACATGTCAACTACCAAATTTGAAGTTGCTCTGGTTAATTAAATTAAAACACAACAGCTGTAATTGGCTTTACTTTGCAAAAAAACAGCACAGTAAATTCAAACATCTGACTTCCTGTTGGATTAGGGTATGGCTCCAAAAGGCTTTTTTTAAAGTCTGAAAATTTAACATCTGCCTACCAAATTTTGTACATCTACATCAAATTTAAAGGTGGGGGCTTTGACTTTGAAATTTTCTAGGGGGCGCCCTCGAGCCATTTTGCCACACCCAAGCCCAAGATCCATATCAGATATCACGTTTTGCCACGTCTGATGCATGTACAAAGTTTCATGACATTTCAAGCACCCCTAGCAGCTCAAAAATGCTAAAAGTAATTAGGGGGCGCTGTAGAGCCGACGTGCCACGCCTAAGCCCAATGACGATATCAAATCTAAATATTTACTAGTTTGAACATGGATGCAACATTTCTGGAGTTTTTGTGCATCCTAAAGGCATCAAATGTGTTCGTAAAATGAAAACTGACACACAAAATCAAAAATGGCTGACTTCCTGTCGGGCGGGAAAAAAAAATTGTCCAGAATGATGAGAGCAATGATCTCACTGACTTTTATGAACATCAAAGCAGCTTTATTCCAACATGGCTCTGTGTTTGAGGGCTCTATGGAGTAGACGGTGCTACACAAGTGGATCATTAATGCAGCAATACATTTAGTCATTAATCAATCAGTTTACAGCAGAAACAGTCTCTTACTTTGTGTTTGAGGGTCCAGGTTTATTTCTGAAGGTCAGAGGATGATCCGGTGACTGGTCACTCTCCATAGACAGAAAGTTGGAGACTGGAGGCTCTGCTCTGTCCTCCTCTTCCTCCACACAAGCGCTCATCTTGTGGACTTCAGTCAGTCTGAGAGGTAAACCAGTAACACTGACTGTGAGATTAGAAAGCAAGATTCAAGAGAAACAAGTCTGTTCAAGAGTCACAGCAACAAGAGAGAAAACAGGAGATATCAGTGTTGTATTGAACTACTGTGGTGAAGGCATAACCAGCCCTCCTCTGCCTCTGATTGACTTGGCCTGACAATGACATTTTTCACATAGCGCTCGCTGAGAGAACAGGAAGTCCTTGCTGTTCTGCTGTTCAACCTAGTTGCAAAGGCTGAAAAAAACATTAACATTCTTTTTTTTTTTTTTATTTACTCCAAATTGTTAACCGTAACAAGATCCAGTGAAAGTGCAGGTCACCGAGATGCATCAGCTACTTTGGTGGATAAAAGAGATGCGACGGCAGCTAGAAATAAAACCCTGGAAATACCAAACCCGAACGAGTTACTGTTAAACAATTTCGAGCAAATAAAAAACTTCTCTTTATATCCACAGAAGCTGATTCTAACTCTTCTCCCCTCTACAGTCCTCAGGGAGGAAACTGACTGAGACTTTCATGTTAAATAAGAATGTTTTATTAACACTCACACTGCGTCACACGTCAGTTTTTAATCCATCTGCTCCGCTGAACAGTTTACTTTCACTTCTGAAACTTACAAGAAGTCACATGACCCTGAGGGGGCGGAGAGACCACAAAACCTGTTTGAGTCATCCAGTCGTTGCTGAGTTCAGTGTCAAGCTCAAGGGATCATGAATAGTAAATGTTAAATAAAATGCGTCTTATCCAGTGTGTTGGGATTTAAACTACCAACGTTTTAGCCCCTTGAGGTACTTTGAAGGATAAAGAATGCTGTCGCCTCCCTTTTTTAGAGATTTTTTTAAACACCTGGGCAGACATAGGACACACTGGAAGGACTACATCTCCCAGCTGGCCTGGAGGAGTATATTGCATAGTCAAAACACCATTTGTGCTGCTAGATTCTGACCGGAAGGTTAAAGGGGAAGAAGCTTCAACTGCATATGCCAGGCTATCTTAAGACATCTAAGACATCTACCCAACACAGGTGTTCAGTTTCTACTTGATTAGACCTCTGCTCGGGTTGAATGTGGACGGAGGAGTGCTGGCAATTACGTGAGGTCTCAAAACTTAAACGGGAGGGTAAGGAGATATCAATCAAGCTCAATCTGTACATACGTGCCCACACAAGTCTATTCAGCCAAAATACGTGGAATCACGTCTGAGTCGAGCAAAACCTTTAACCTAACTGAAAGCAGGTCAAAGAAAACGTAAAACTTGCACATTTACACATGAATTTAATAAAAAAAACTGTTTACAATAATTGTTTAAAGTACAAATAAATTCTGTTTGCTTTGACAGTCCAACATTATTATTCTCCACTTGTGGCGTTGTTGTTGGAATGAGGTCAGGCCTACAACATCATCTCTGCATCCTCCACAGAGGCCTCGCTCATCTCCTCAGACAGCTCCTCTTCATCCTCCTCCTCGACCCCCTCATCCTCCTCAGCTGCTCTCTTCATGCCCCTCTGCTTGGACAGGGCCACGGCGTAGCGAATGTTGTACATGTTAAAGTCGCACCTGAACAGAGAAAATACACGTGCAAAATTACTGACTTAACGTAACTCGGTTTGAATTTGGGTTTTTTTTTTTTTTTTAGATTCTCCGGGGACACTTGTACTGTAACATGACTGCATTCAAGGAACAGAAAAAGGAAAGTATATTAAAAAAAAAAACAATTTATTAAATGTTTTGACATTACTAGAGGTTTTTGCAAGTGTAGGAAAACTGTGCAAATGGAAAATAATGACACTTACAGTTTGGACATATTGTCAAAGTGTCTCTGGATGCTCTTCTGCAGCGCCTGGAGGGTGGGCAGTATGGCTCCTGACCTGCACAGCAAACATCATCAGGTAGAGTTGATCAATCAAGTTTACTTAAAATCTTGTGCCCAAGATCTTGTGTCACATTATAATTTAAAAAACAGATGAGTAAAAACTAATGAAGGACTGGAAACTGACCTGTTCTTGAGTTTCTGTCCGTGCAGCATGAGCAGGCTCTGGGCCCAGGTCATGTAGAACTGCAGGTGACCCGACTTCTCCAAGCACGCCGCCACAAAGCCCAGCAACTTCTCAACGTAAATGTCCGGAAGAGAACCACAAACTACCCGGACTGGAAAACGCACACACACACACACACACACACAACCCCCAATCCATATTGTACAAGGATTTTCAGCTTCAAAAAGGTAGTAAATTCAAATACACACTAATGTTATTTTATATTTAACTACATACAACAACACCAGGAGGCGCCGTGTTGTGGGAGAGATGGTCACTCACTCTGCTCGTGCGGCACCGTTTCCAGCACTTCCTGCTTGAGGGCTTTTTCGTTGAGTCTGAATGCTAGAACGATGGCTGACGCCCAATCCTGGAGCCGCAGCTGCTTGCGTATGCTGGCCGGTGTCACGTCCAGGTCGAGATCGTAGGGGTCAAAGACCAGAGATCCATCAAGGGAGTAGACCAGCAGGCCCTCGGTGGTGGTGGCGGCCCAGCTACGACCTGAGAGAGGGAACTACTTTATTAACCAGCTGTAAGCAGACCTTCCCCTCGCAAGCTTTATTGTCTTAACATGAAAATAAATGAAATTTTGAGTATGTAACGTGACCAATATGTTTTTATTTCCTTGTTGTTTATAGGCCAAAAATTAATTATTTTTATCTCAGATTTTACTCCTCAACTCTCAACCTCCCACTTGTAATTCTGTTACCTACCAGTAGGAGAGAACCGCAGCGAGCTGACTCTGATCTCTGGCTTGAAGTGTCGGGAACTCATATCACCTTGAAAGAGATACACAGAGAGAAAACAACAGTGAGCACAGGGAGTGAAGTGATGCAACATCAACAGAGATTGAGGGAACATGATCTGAAGACCTTAAGCAACAACAAAATGACTTTAGTTGAGCACTTTGTTGAAAATGTATCCATTTATGGAGAAAACCAAAGTGACTAGCAAATACACCACTGCTGTTGGGTGAAAAAGATAATATTAGTAATAATAATGATAGTGATTGTTTTTCTTTATGAAAACTGGTCTGACTGTTAAAGGAAGCTTCGCACCTCTCCTGACTCCAGGGAGGCTGATGTTGACGCCGTCTCCGTCTCCAGCGCCCTCATCCACCAGCGCCAGGCTGCCGAACTCTGTCATCTTCCGTCGGTCCAGGAACTCCTGAAGGCAAAACAAGACCACAACATGAATAAGATCAGAGTTCCGTTATGAATTTGGGCATCAAAATCAATAACATACTTTGGTAAGACAAGTCTCTGATCATGCAAATGAAAAACATTCCTCTAGTACTACTATCTGTTCCTACATTTGAAAGCAGTAAAAGGTCCTAACTGAACAAAGTTTAAGATTTCATGATGCATTGATCTAAAAGCTGTGGTTGAGCCGAATGTGAGGCCGTACCTCCATGGCATCGAAGGACAGGTTGCAAGAGATCTCAAACTTCTTCATGAGCATCTGCTCCTTGACGTTGTAGATGCAGACAAACTTGGACTGGCCCCCTGCCAAAATAGACTCCCCGTCCGCAGAGTAGCACAGCGACGTGAAGGACCTGATAAACAGCGGAGATGACACCTAACCTGAATCATAAATCCTACAAATGAAACTTTTCTGCTATGGTTTGGACCAGCGGAAATAAACTGTGAGAGAACTGCAGACAGAGGGTGTGATCCTGCCCACTCACTTGCCCTTGGCAGACTGCTTGGCTGTGATTTTATCGGTCTCTTTGCGGCCCATCTGCAGGTCGTGGCGTCCAGCCACCGAGCCGTTTTGTGTGGCTGTGTGGGGGTTCCAGAAAGAGATCTCACCGTTCAGAGTGGCCACGGCCAACTCTTGACCGTCAGGGCGGTAAGTCACTGACAGGCCTGAGAAAAACATGGAAAAGAAGTGTGTGTGGTCACTTAAAGCAGAGTTACGCCACATTATTCTGAATAGCTGAATAGTACTTTTAGTCTTTGTGTTAATTATTTCAAAACACAAAGAGCCTTGAAATTCTCAAAATAATTTTGGATACTTTTAGAAATTTTCCACATATGCACGAATGAATTATAAACCAAACCTGAGAAGAAAATGTTCAAAGCCACTTTAAAGAAGAATTTTAATCTTAACAACTTCATGTGTGCTTCAACCAATCATTATTTACCATCGGAGGTTAGGGGAAGTGTTTCCTTGACCTGCCAGCTGTCCATCATGTCCCACAGCCGGATGGTGCGATCCCACGAGGCGCTGGCCAGGATGGACTGGACTGGACTGAAACACAGGCAGCTGACCGGACCCTCGTGGCCCGCAAGGACCTAGTCACCCATAGGGAGGAAGGAGATGAGGTCAATAAGAACATATTTAAACCTAAGCCAAGTGTTTTTTAAAATAAATTTCACAGAAGAAAATGTCATAATATGCCTACCTCCAGCAGTCTGCCTGTCTGCATGGACCAGAGAAAGATCTCAAAGGAATCCTGGGCTCCTGCGCTCACCAGCTCTCCACTGACATCTACTGCGAGGGAGGAGAACTGCGCAGGCCGAGGCGACGTGAACGTCCGGAAGTTTCGGTACCTGTAATGAATAAACGCACACACAAACACCTTCACAAATACACTGCTAAGTTACAGATTCATATAGTACATCCTCATGCTCATTCTCCATCTCTATGAAACTTTGGAAGCGAACCAGCCTCACTGCAAGTTCACCTGTGCAGGTCGAACGCTCGGACCGTCCCGTCCAGAGAGGCGCTGACGATGACGAAGCCGCTGGAGGTGAAGGTGACGTTGGTGACGCTGCTGGTGTGCTCTGTGAAGGTGACGAAGCAAAGGCCGCTGTTGGTGTTCCACACTTTGACCTGCGGAAACGAAACCACAGTCTGATGTCAGATTCAAAACACGGTGAAATCAAAGCACAGGAATTTTTTGGTTTTGGTTTTGAAATACAATGAAAGCAATTCAAAGCCTGGTGAAGTTACATAATTATGTCATCTGTGACATCAGTATACATGCAAAAACACACATAACTGACTGTCATAAGAAAGACTAAAACATTTCTCTGTTCCTGTTTGAGAGTTGTCATCCTTACAGATTCAAAAGCACCAGAAATTAAGTCACTTATTTGAATTTTTGACATTTTTACATGAGTCCTGGTGTTTTTCATGCCCATTTTAGGCTCGCAACAGACTAACTTTTCCTTTTCCAGATTTCAATTTGGTTTGATTTAAGCTGAGAAAAAAAACACCTGCCATACCTTGAAATATTCCTTATATAACTTATTGCTTGTGGTTATTATTTCCGCAAGCATGTAATGAAAGCTTCTTAACAACAACAAAAGTGTGGATATATCTGTAATGAAATGAAACAATCATCTATTTCTACTTGGTTTTTTATTTCATTTTTTCAAGCCCTGACCGTCATATTATTTCTCTCTGCTTTCCACAACTGCAGATAAATTGAGAAAAATGCTGCATTTGGAAGATGCGGAGCACTCACTTTGCCATCGTCGCCTCCTGTTACGATGTACTGTCCGTCAGGTGAGTAAGCCAGCGAGGCCATGTTGTTAAAGTGTCCCTGCTGCTTGAAGACGTACGACTCGCTCTGCCACTCCCACACCAGCAGCTGACCCATCCCTGAAACACACAAATATCCCAGAATAACACAGTTACATTTTTAAATCCTGCAAACAAAGTTCTGAAAAACAGTTAGAGTCAGTGCTACTTACAGAGCAAAATACTAAACTATTCAACTAACTGCATGCAATCGTAAATGGGCAAAACATAAAAAAGAACAACAACAAAAGAGGAAAAGACTCCTTACCCGAGCACCCAAAGCCAATCCAGTCTCCAGAGCTGTTTATAGCCACTGAAGCGATTCTCTGGTCCGAAATACTGGAAGGAGAAACACTCAAATAGTCAGCTAAAGTGTTATAATTTAACGAGAAAATGTGATGAATGTAAATCAGCTTTTCTCTCACCTCAGGGAGTGAATAAGGTTGAACTCTGGAAGTTCGTGCAGGTGGAAGATTCCAGAGGCAAAACCTGTGACCAGGACGTGCGTCGGCTTGTGGTAGGCGGCGGCTGTCAAGTTGTTAAAATCCCCCTCCTTATTGAAGAAGTGTCTACAAGAGCAGAGGTGAAAGAAAATACAGTTGAGCTGCAGCTTCTAAAGGCAGCTGATGTCTTTATTATCAACTTAAGAGTTGGCTCTTGTTGGACATAATGAGTCATAATCTGGTATTCTTCACCCTTTTTTTAAAGACGTTTCTGGAGCTTTAATCGAAAAGAAAAGCCAACTCAAAAGCCAACTGAAGCCAACTGCCTAAACAGAGCAGGTGATAATTGCCACTCAAAGTGTCACAATGTGTTTTGGAAGGACTTCTGGCTGTGAAGAAATACTGTGGCTATATTGCAATGTATATCCACACTTGAAAATGGCTGTTGTATTTTTTAATTCAAATCATAACTGACAGGTCTGGATTTACCTCCCAATAAGAAGATTTAATTGACAAAAACACCCCCCAAAAAAAGTTCTTACTTGCTCCTCTGCTTGTATCGAACGTTCTTAGTCTCCCCCTGCTCTTTGGGAGCTTCAGCTTTCCCTCTGATGACCTCTCTCTCCTCTCCCTCCATCCTCTCCTCCACATCCTCCTCCTCTTCCTCCCCTTGTCTCAGGGGCTTGGGTTTGCCGCGGCTCTTCTTCAGGACGAGGCCGTCCAGTTCGGTGTCGCTCTCCCACACGCACAGCGTCCCGTCCTGGCTCACCGTGTACAGCTGCAGACACAGGATTAACATACAGTTTGAGGTGATAATGGGGATTTCATTTTGTGAGCAGAGTCGTCTGCATTGAAACTCACATCCAGACTGTCCTTCTCAAAGAAACAGCCCACGATGAGGTCCTTGTGTCCACCCAGGGAGTAGTAGATGAGGTTGGCCCAGCGCTCTGCGCCGAACACCCACGTTGACATGTCTTTGCTGCCCACCACAAAACACCTGAAGGAACAGGATTCGTTTGCTCAGTCGCAGGCTTCTTGTACACTTTTGTGTACAAATCATTTGACCTTTACTCACTTGGAGTCGTCTGTCCAGTCGATGCAGGTGGTTTCATCGTAAGGACCGTAGTAGCTCTTGTCCAAGACGAAGGCGTTAAACTCCCGCTGCTTCCCAGGTGCGTGGTACATCAATGCTACATTCTCCTTTGTGACAACAAACTTCCTGAGGGGGGAAAGCCACGGTATAGTAATGGTGAATTAAAAGCATCCAGGAGAGTCATAAATATACTGTAACATTAAAACAAATGCAGGAAAATGGCAGATAACATAGCAGCACAGATGGTCACAACTCTAAGCAGTATTTCAAAGTCCCGCTCAAAACATTCCTGCGCTCGTTCTTCTCTCTCAGGCAGTTTAACTGAGCAGGGCACGTGCCTTTGTCCTGCTCAGCAAGTCAGAGCCCAGAGGCGCCACCCCGCTGTGATGTCACAGTGTTTATATCAAACAGTCCCCGCTGCGCTCAGGCACAGAGCTGAGCAGCTCGCTGTTCGCTTGTTTATTCAAAATGTGTTGCGTGTCCAAATAACTTCACACTTGACACTGCACCTCCTTGGGTCCTCAGCAGTACACCCGCCAAGAGTGAAGAGAGAGATGTTGTCCCGTCCTCTTTTTTTTTTTTTTTTTTTTTTAATAAATGGCAGGGTTGTTCACCTCTGATTGCGCCCTGAAGCACCGCCCTGCTGCTGCAGAGCGGAGTGGCTGATGGCTTGTTTAAAATTGTTAATATTTATCGTGCCGCGTGTCCAAATTACACCAAAATAGAAAAAAATGATTTTTCTGCACCAATTAAACACTGATTCATAGCAGATTCAAAAAATCTCCCCATACATCAATAAAAACAAAACTGAAATCTTATAAATTCTTGACCTTTCCTTTTTATAATAAATAAGAAGATATCCTTACCTGCCGTCAGGGGAGAAGCGGATGCTGCTGACAGGTTTGTGAAAGTGGAAATGATGGAGGATGGCTCGGGTGATGAGACTGACCAGCAGCGCTGCACCATCTGCACAATACAAACACGAACAGACACATTTGGGTTTTTGATTTTTTTTTCTTATTATTGGATATCACAAGACAAAAAAAGAAAAGTTTTATTTAGTTCAGTCAGTGTAATTTCTCACCTTCATCCACCAGGATTGCCAGGTTCCCGTCAGGAGAGAGACCCACGCATGTTATGTTCTTTGTAGTGGAGACTGGCAACGTCTCAGATGTGTTGCTAGAGGACAGAGAAGAAATTGCTTCAGTCTTGCTCTGGTTTTTATTACTAATAAATGCCTACTTTGCTTTCATTTTCATCTATTTACACATACAGCTTTCATTTTAGTTCAGTACTTTATGGTGTCAAGTTTTTTGGTTGTGTCTTACATTTTTCTGCTGTGTGTGTGTGTGTGTGTGTGTGTGTGTGTGTGTGTGTGTGTGTGTGTGTGTGTCGAGCCTGTACTTCAGCTATAAGTTCATGTAAACCTATGTTCTTTGTAGCCATAGTAAATTTCACTTTTTTAAGTGTAAAGTGGGAGGAGGGGGGCACTTCTAGTGTGGTCACCCTCGGGCAATCCCGGCCTTGAAACACCACTTACTTTTTCAGGTCGAAGACAGAGACTCTGTTCCCAACTGGACTGATCACAGCGTTGCCATCTTTGGAAAAATTCAGATTCCCCTGACGATAGACTGCTCCGAGCAGATTTGAAAACTACAACAAACAGAAAATTGCTTACAGGCAGATATTAACAAAACAAACCAACTTATATAAATTTACAAAACAGTAACATGTTCTGCTTGAGTTGGAACTTTATTAAAACATCAACTCAATGGCTCCTCTGTGGTGAAACATGAGTTATTTTAGCTGAAAACGGAGAACTAATTTGAAAACGATAAAATTAGACAACCAAATGTGACAGACATCAGCCGAAGTTAAGTGTGAATGTTAGTTACACAGTTTATACCTCACTAATGTGCAACTGCAGTCTAAATTGAACAATTTTTGAACGAAGTTTGGTGTGAAGATGTCTCCCATGCATTAGCTACACATGCTACACAAGCTAGCAGTGACGAACTTACCCTATAAGCAAACTTCATGTTCCTAAATATTCCTTAAACTTCGTGCATTTATCTGGTGTCTTATAATTTATATAGCCCGAGTAGAAGTATTAATATTACACATGCTTCTTCCGCCGCTGCCGTTACGCCACACGTGTTTGCATTTTGTTGACACTTCACACATCCGGTTTGAGTTGAGCTAAAGAAAAACACACGGCGCCCCCTGGCGGAGCGGAGGGTAAACGACTGAAAAGTTATGGTGTTGAATAATGACCAGAAAAGTGTTTTTGCGGAACACTGTGACGTCACTGTGAAGTTGACCTTTCACCTTTTTGGATATAAAATGTAATCACTTCATCATTTTATCCAATCAGATATTTGTGTGAAACTCTGTCATGATTAGTGTATGAATCCTTGAGTTATGACCAAACAACCTTTGACCACCAAATTCTAGTCAGTCCATCCTTGAGTCCCAGTGGACGTTTGTGCCAAAGTCACAAATGTTGCTTTATGTATGCTTTATGGTTTTGTTTTAGTTCATATGGTGTTGCATGTCATATTGTAGGAATAGATCCCTTCTGCAACATTCAGGTGTTTTTTAAGACTATATGAGACTAAACTAAACACTTTTTTCAGAAGAGAAGCAGTCATATTTACAATGCAAGTCTTGCAAGTAAGAAAGAAAACTCTTTTTTTATTTTCCAGACCTATAACTTATAAAATATACACACTTAAAGATTTTGTTGCTACAGCCTTGGTCTGATATGGCCAGTAGCTTATGCTAACTAATATTAACTAATGTTAGAAAACCTAAGATACTGCCTGACTAACATTAGTGATAAAGTTAATTGACTTTATGCTTCCTCTGTACTTGAGCTCTTGTTACACTACATCTTAGCATATCACAGGTAAAAATGACGTCTTTAAAGCGTCTTTAGAGAGTCGTCTTGAAACAGAATTCGTAACTACAAGATTCACACGCTTCCATAATGCATGTGGAGTCTGGAGTCTACACATAGTGAAAACAAGTCCTGCTCAAAATAAGTGACATACTTGGATCTGAGCAAAACCAGGCCGTTCTTTCCAGTTGCTGCCTCAGCAGCCGTCACACGATCCCTCCTGTCTGCTTTCATCCAGTACCGTTTGCTGAATAATTCAGCATCTGGCAGCTACAGTACATACACGGCACACGTGTGGAAATGGGTTGACGCCAAACTGAAAACAATACTGTATATTACACCACCAAGTTTAGTACTTAAAGGACACACAAAGTCCAGTTTCCATGACCATTTTGGGCTTTATTTAGAGAACTCCAAGATTAACATCCCCAAAACAGCCTTGTAAACAATTACACTTGTAGCATTTTGCACCACCACCCAATCAACAGATGTGCTCGCTTGTGTAAGCGCTTCTCTTTTTTTCACCTCAGCGTTTTGTGCCAGAGGTCGAAACAGGGCACCACATGGAGCCGGACATATTTTTGGCCCCCAGTCGAGCACTCCAGACAGCCGTAAACGGTTTCCCGCTTCTGGTTTCCCATGCCGCACAGCGCGCAGGGGCCCTTGGGGATATTGTGCTTGAGGAGATTGACGCGCGTGTGGGAGCTCTCCCTCAGGTAGGCGGTGGACACGTCCGTCATGCTGGCGGCTTTCTCGTAGTAGTCGGTCACCATGTCGTCCATGTAGGTGTCAGAATGGGTGAGCTCTTCAAATATCCGGTCATCTACACAGGTGAAGTTGAACGGTGAAAGTAAGGTGAAACTAGAGTGTATTCGTTATGTGCTGGAGATCATTATTATACCTGCCCTGAAGGGGTTTCCATAGATGATCCCTGACAGGAACCGGCGCAGTCGGCCCATGGAGAAGCGACCGATGAAACCACCCAGCTGCTCCCTGATCTGCTCCCTCTCAAAGCCCCCTTGAGACTCCGGGGCTACACAAATATCTGACACCGAGGAAGAAAATGTTAGTTTCATTTGCTTTCTGTTGTCTAATTCAGAAGAATTTGTTGCTTGGTTTCAACAGTTTCGGTTTTTTCGGTTTAGAAAACAGCTTTTGCAGAGTTTGTTAACCCAGAGCCGACCAAAATGTGAGGTTTTCCTTTCCAACAGAACTGCAAAAATTAGACAATTAATCGATTAGTTGTTCAGCAGAAAATTAATTGCCCACAGTTTTGATAATTGAATAATGATTTAAGCAAAAATGACCAAAAATTAATTGGTTCCAGCTTCTGAAAAATGAGCATGAGCATGAATTTTTTGACTCTTACGCTTCAACAGACATTTCAAACCCTTTCAGTGCTTCAACTTAAAGAACAAACATTCTCAGCAGTGTGTGCTGGACATTTCCAATTGCATTTGTGTAAGTTGCATACTGGACCATATTGTGCTGTAACAAATCCTGCTCGTACGTGCACATCTTAAATTCAAATTTATGGTAAGCGCAGAAAAACTGGTGTGTCGAACTCTGCACATACATCAGTCTGCACAGTTTAAACATTTAAGTGATGTAACAATAAGAAAAACGTATTTTTTCAGAGGGCGACTTTAAACTGCAACTCCCGTACAACATCACACATGCAAATCATCAACATTTTAAGATATTTAAAAGAAAATGTTGCTTTGATTTGATGAATTCAGGAGTTATTAATGGACTCTAAAAACATTAAAATGCATGCCGGCTTTGTAGGACTATACATTTAGGGCTTGTTGCATTATTAATCATTAAATGAATGACCATTAAATTATACATTTCTCAGGGCAACCAGTTAAAAATTCAGCAACAACAAGTCCTTCATGTTCACTTTTCTATTTCATTTGCCACGGTTCAGTCATGAGACTTAATGACACTTAGACTATAGATAAAGAAACCACCCTTTTCCATTTTTAATGGTGGAGAAATTGCAGTGTAACATCATATAAGATAAGAATGCTGCTCGCGAGCCTTAGGTGTTAACCACAGCTGAAGCACCCGCTGCCTTTAATGTGGGAGACAGCTTTTAACTATGAAAGGATTCAAACCTTCAATTTTCCACAAATAACACACTCCTTATCCTTTAACTGCCCTACTGACTTTCATCTCCGCTTTGTTAGCGGTGGATTAAAACTGGAGTCAGCAAAAATTGAAGTCAGCAGAACTATTTCACTCAAATGTTTTCATTTAAAGGTTTAATTTCAGCACTGAAAGCTTTATTTAGTCATTTTTATGCTTCAGAAGAGCATGTTTACTTTCTTAAAGCAAAGAAAGAACAAACTCCAACAACACCAGTCTTGCTGAAGTCATTAGAAAATATTTTGTTAGTATAGGTGAATGATGGGGAATGATGAAGGCAGATTTTCTTACCGAGCCGCCCGTCCAGTCGAACGAACAGCTCGCAGATGCTGAAGGCGATGGTGGTGTGAGCCGGGATGACGATGGCCTTGTCTCGACCTTTTGGGTTTCTGCCGTCGTCGATCTGAAACTGCAGCACAACAGAAAGCTGAGCGACACACCCGCTCATCAAACAGTTGACTGATACCCAGATTACAGAGTCAGGTGATGGAGAAATAGTGGGTCCAGTCGGGAGAAGAAGACAAGCTTAGATTTAGGCGCAAAAACCACTTGGTTAGGTTTAGGGAAAGATCATGGTTCGGGTTAAAATGACCTAAACCAACACTATGTTTGTATGTGACGGTTTACCCTCATGGTAGTCCCTCTCATCCCGGCGTGGACCGTCAGAGAGCACTGGCGTGTGGTGCGGATGCTCTCCACGACGACACAGAGAATGCTCCGTCCGCTCTCTCTGGACTGACGAACCAGACAGTGATCCAGGTCCACTTTCCTGAAAGACCACAAAATGTTCAGTTCTGTGTGTACAATCAATATTTCCAGCACTAAAATTTAAAGCCTGACAACACAACATTCACACACTATTTTCTGTCTTGCATGTAGCTCATGTCCTGTAGCATGTGTGCCAGTGTAGAATAACATGATCATTTATTCATCCTTACAGGGAAACCCTCTTCTCACATTCCCTCTGCAACAAGGAGGCCAGAGGTCAAACGTCAATGTATTGTTGTTGTTGCTAAAATGTCACATTTTCAATTTGTTATTGGAAAAAAAAAGTCATAACAGATTACTTTTGTGGTAATTTTTAGATCTCTCTTTTCAAAAAGATAAATATTTAATCAGCAAATAGATCATATAACTTAATAATTAATAAAACATCACAAAGATGGCACTTTATCTAATCAGTCTTAAAGTGATATGATGATGATGATGATGATAGTGCACATGAAGATAAGAGTGCACACTCAGCAGCTGCTGTAAAGCCAGACTGTGGTGATACCTGGAGTTGAGTTCCCGCAGTAACGTGGGCACCTCCAGCTCGTGTTTGGTCACGATGCCAAAGGAGGCTTTGACGGCCACAGAGTCAGACCCGCTGATGTTGAACCCCACATCGTTGATGATGTGGTTTCCCAGTCGACCGTTGAGGGCCACGTCTGATTTGTCCTCATAGTTTAGGAGCTGATAGGAGGAGACTCCTGTATATAAAAAATGAATATTCAGTGGAACAGAACTTAATTTCTTCTTGAAACGTATGAATGAATATGGACTAGAGGTTTATCAAAGTGTCTGTCCAGCATTATTACAAACAACAGCAACAAGTTTGATAATGGTAGCATTAAAATTAAAGGGAAAAACCTCCAGTTAAGGCTGAAAAGCAGCAAATCCTCACATTTAAAAAGCGAGAAAGAGAGAGTTTTTGGTGTTTTCTTAACTGAAAAATGACATTTTTAATTTTCTGTTGAAAGATTAATTGACTAGTGTCAGTTCTGCCTCCAACATATTGTTTGTGGATGACATGAGTGGCGCAAAATCTTTTTTTTTTTTTGAATAAATATGATCTGATATTTTTGCAGGCAAGAATATATGTCTAACCCTATATTTGTGGGGGGTCACGCGAACAGATATTGAGTTGTTAAGCTGTCACATCCAGGATCTCTCTAGACAAATCCTTAGATTTGAACCAAAAATGTCAAGTTGATCCTCATGACTCATCACCGTACCTGCCGTGATCTCCTTCTCCCCTACCAGAATGTCTTTCAATGAGAAAGGGGTCGAGGCACACTTGTTTTTCTTCCAGAAATGCCTCTTCCTCTTCTTGGTGACCAGGCTGAGGGGCTGGTAGCGGTCGGCCTCGCTCAGGCTCGGGACGGGGATCAACCTCCCTGTGTCTCCAACCTGCTTCACAAAGTTCTTAGTGGCTGCGGCAAACATCTCGAGTGATGCATGAGTGTCAAAAATATTCTGCAAAAAAACTGCAACTACAGTGCCACATACACTGTATATTACACTGTTTGCTGGTCTTGTCTGGTGAGCTGGACAATACTCTTCTCAATGAGGAAGCTAATTCGGGAGTGTTCTTTCAAACTTGTGAAATGTTAAATAATGCAGGTAGTGTGTAAGGGAATATGTGTGTTTACCTGATAGGTCACTGTAGGCCAGCAGCTTCCTGTCACATGACAAATGAGGCGGAAAAAGAAATTACAGGAGCATTTCATACACTTTTTTTTTTTTTTTTTTACCAGCACAAAACAAAAGTTTTGTGCAGTACAAAAGTCTCACTGTGAAGGAAAAAGAAAAAGAAAATTCAAGAGGTGCAGAATTAAAACTAATTATGAAAGATACATAATCAGTAAAATTGTTGCAGAGAGTATATTTTTTCACCTCAAACTGCTGAGTGAAACTATAAATATCTGTATCCTGCCCTAGATGCATGTTTCCTTCGACTCTGTGATACATGGAACATCTGCTTTGAGCCTTTCACTGAAAAACGGTCTGGATTATTTTTTTTTTAGGGATGTCTCTGTGGTTTTTGTAAGATCTAATGTTTTTTCATCTAAGCTTTTTTTAGTTTGGATAATGTCCACCTTTTCTGACTGGTGGCCTCCGCTCACTGTGTGTGTGTGTGTGTGTGTGTGTCCTGCATGATCATGGGCTGATCTCTCCTCTCTCTTGTGGTTTCAGTACTGTCTAGTCTATACAACCAGAAATAGTCGTGCATGTGGCTTTAAATGCCACATGCACAACGCTTTCTTAGAAGCTGAGGTCAGTTTTAGTTTTCTATACATTACATTGCACTCTGTAATTTTGGCCAAAAGAGATCATGTAATTTCTCGAAAGCATGATTTAAGGATAAAAAAAAAAAAAATCATCATGCTGCAATTTTACACTCAAGCATGCAGCCTCATGTGCCCTTTGAAATTTCAGGAATAGCTGCTGAATTTTATAATGGGCTAAAAGCAGCTGTCATGTAGCGGAGAGCAATTTGTGTCATTTTAAGCATTTCTATTTTCTATTATCTGTTAATTACTCATGTTAACATGCAGCAAGAAGAGAAGCAATGATGTGCTCATACAGAACATGAGGCAAATTCTAGACACAGGAAACAAGTAAAAACCAAAGTGATGAACGACAAATCTGTATGCAATTTTTGAGCTTTTCTCTATTCTTTACTCTTTTATTTGTATAATATTGGATTATTCTACCTCAATCAGTTAAAATGAAACCATCTGAGACAACTTTGGTGGAATTGCTAATAACTCAGACATCTGAAACGTGCCAAAGAGCCTCAACCAGACATGATGTCTTGTATTTTATAAGTTTATCATAAAGAGTAACTTGACTGTCAGATAAATGTAGTGGAGTAAAAAGTAGAATATTTCCCTCTAAAAATGTAAAGTATATGTACTTAGTTACTTTCCACCACTGCTAACAACTGTTCAGTTGGTATATAATAGCTGTTTTGGGGGAATAAATGCTGCAAGATGAAAATTCAACAAATGTTTTGGTATTGATCCTATTGATATCAAAGAATAAGGTCACCATTTTTCAAGTCAGTCTTAAAACAACAGTCAGGTGCCCATATGAACATTGAAACAGTTTTTTGTTGCTGTAATCATTCCATACTGACTATTAGAAGATCCCTAATGCACTTAGAATGTAAGTGATGGAAGACAAAATCCACGGAGAAAAACATATTTCAATGTTCATTTGGGCACCTGGCTATTGTCTTAGGACAGACTTGAGAAATGAAGACAAGACTTTACCTAAAGTAGTCTTAAGTACTACAGCCCTGAGAGGAAGTACAGCAGCTAAATTACACGATCGACTGATGCTTTAAAATAGCCTAAAATGACACGTTCAGTATCTCAGGAGGAAATCGATGCTGGCTGTTTCAGGGTCTCACACTTATGACCTTTGGCAAAACAGATATGTTTTCAGACTGCTAGTTCATCACGCTGCACAAAGAAACTACAAATGTACAGAAGCTTAGGTCTCATCTGATGACCCCCTTCCCATCTGCTTCAGTTTCTGTCTCCTGTGGCTCTGACTTCTTAATGGAAAACCAGTCTGTTGCTTCAAGCACCTTAAATACTTCCTGAAGTTGTTCTGCAAAGGAAACAAGTGAAATCCACCTCGTCCACTGACAGAAATGTTACTGTGAACAGCTTTTACAATTCAATTCAAGACAAAAATCACAGCTGAAGATTACAGTATATAGTATCTGTGTAGGAATTACTGGTGGAGACGATGGCAGACAAGTCACGATGTTTGTTTCGTTCTCTACCTCCGGGACATCCCCTCAGGGATTGGCAGTCTGCTTGACGCACCGACCTGGCAGAGTTTTGCCCTGGAAAACACATCAGATGAGTGTAACATGCACGTTGTGAATCGCTCAAGCTGGAGAGCACAGATCAGCAAGTCGAATTTCAGGTAGATAGCAAAAAAAACAACAACAACAACAAAAAATACTGACAAAACACATTATATCTCTTTTGTTTAATAAGTGCAAAAAATGAAATGTGAGAATGACACGTTTTTTGGGGCGATTGTGCACTGGAACTATTTCTGGGCCGGGTGCAGGGACTTCACTTCCCCAAATTTTGAACTATTCCTTTAAGTCCATGTCTTTATAATAGGCAATAACATTTGCAAGCAATATCTGGATTGATTATAAATGAAAGCCATATGTCTTTTTGGTGTTTTTTTTGTAGTTTATTAAAGAAAACATCAAAGAAAAAGTTGGTCGGGGGTTCTAGCAGTTAACATAGAAGACACTGAAGTAAATCTACATAAATCTTGTAAATTCCTCAAGTTTAAAGTTTAAAGTTTATTTGTAATGGAGGTTTTGTCCATCAAACCAAAGAGAAACATTATGAAAAAGAGGGATTCTGGCATGCCAATAGTAGCAGAAACAGCGCAAAATTTGGTTGTCTAAGTCCATCAGACATTAGACAGATTGTCACAGTGGAGTTTCTTGCTCTGAATACTTGTTTCATACTTGCAAAAGCAACAATATCCTGAATAGAAATCCTTAACTTGAGCGTTCAAAATGTTCAACAGCATCACACAGCCCATTTCTGCTTTCATCAGTCTCTTGGTTGGATAGATTTAACGCAGCCTTTAATTAGCTACATCTTTCAAGGCATCTGCAAGAGCCTGAGGAGGAGGCTGGCCTTGAAATGAAGCAAGAAAAAACGATGAGAGGAGGAGGAGAGTGAAAGAAGAAGGGGGGCAGAGAGAGAGAAGGAGCTTGTTTCAGTTTGCAGTAATCGCTCATCCAGGAGCCCGTTCCACTCAGGGATATTTGGATTTTTTCAGTCTGGATGCTGTAGCTCAGGGTTGGGCTCTCTGACTTCATTGTCTGTCTGTGTTTGAGGACGCTGCATGTCTGGCGTGCAGACATGGGCCCCTCGCTGCGCTCTAGGATTACTCTCTGCCTGGCCATCACCTTGGCTCAGGTGATCGCTGTGACCTGCCAAGAAGATACCAAGAACGGTGAGTGACAACCGCCCCAGATATGAGCCTGTCTTCTTTCTTCTGATTGGTTTTCTTGATATGTTTAGGTGCAATTGAGAGGTTGGAACAGAAAAGTTCGTGAAGATGTTTTATTTTGAGGAAGTCGATGAAATATTCCTCTGCTTCTGTGCTAACACAAACTGAAACTTCATCAAATCACTCTGGAAGAATTTCTTTCAGTGCCACTCAGGAAGTTTTTGGTCTTCAGTGCTGCAAATCCTGGTTATATATCATTTTTTAATGTTTGTCTTATGTGTGATTCATGACAACAATGTTTCCTCAAGATCTGCTGTCTTCAAAAGAGTCATGATTAAGTTACTACATTTTTATATCTTTGTGACTGATGCCAGTGAAAACTGACAAGTTTTTCTTACATTTCTGTTTGTTTTTCTCATTATACTCCTAATTTATTTAAAAAAAAATTACAATGTGGTTTGGGAATTTGCTCCTCTCACTGTTTTAGTTTATAAATTAAACTGGGGCTGCTCTTCCTCCCAACAGCTGGACCACACTGACCTTGTGGTTTGGGAACTAAAGGTTGAAATCACACCCACAGCCTGGACCAGGAGGGCTTATTATGCTTTAATGAAACACCATTTTACTATTCACGAAGCTGATGACAAAATGATGGTCAGGAGTGCGTTCATGTGGTGTGGACACACAAAACATCTGTCAAAAAGTGAAAACTTTCAGGAATTAATTAGAAATGGGAAAAGTGAAAACAAATAACATGATTCTCTTGGAAGAAAGAAGTGACATTGAGGCAAAATCTCTAATTGGAGACGATTTCTTAAAAGAATGAGATGTGGCTAAACCCGTTTGTGCACGTTTTCTAAAATAAAATGTCCCTGTGAATGTGATCCTGGGTCAAAAAATATCCCCCGCCCCCCCTCGCAGGCTTCAGCATGCACTAAAGAGCATGCAGGGCTGGCTGGGCTATTTCAGTGCGAGGTCGAGGCTGAATGAAGGGGTTCTGAGCGCCACGGCTATAATGATGTGGCCTTGTGGATGGGGTGGACAAAAGCAGGCCACTAATTTTGGTCAGACTCTGGGCCAGAAGCAGACAAGACACACCCAGAGTGAGAGGATGCTGGATATGAAATATGCTCCACTCGCCTTTTATCCAAGTTCACCTCCACTGGAGCATTTACCCTTCAAAAAGGAGAAAGAAAAACTTAACTTACAGATGTTCACCTACATCTGAGTTCATACTTGGAGGTCGTGACATGTCCAGTAGCTGTTTTACGACTGAATCTGTCATCTTTCAGTGCAGTTCTGCTTAGTGAAGGTGTTTTCTCCAGCTGTGGACTGACAGGTGTCCCTACAGGCCCAAACTTTGGAGCTGGGGTAATTCAACCAATAAAAAGTTAAAAACCTTAGAAGAAAATGAGACAATAATTTATAAAGTTCTAATACTGCTGATAGAAGTCATAACTTTAATTTTTTTGCACTGTGCTGCATTTTAAGTTAAAGTTTTATGTTGTTTTTTTTTGTTTTAGAGGATCATCTGAAGTCTGTTTAGGGACACTTCAAGCCTCTATAAGAGAGAGGCTTCTATAATCTCGGTCCCTTTATGTTATGGCTTCACTATGCTGCTGCTGCTGCTACTATAACTACTAGCACCTGAACTACTGTACTAATTTGGCTCTTTTCTTGACATATTACAATAAAAACATTAAGAATTGATGAAACAATAATGTTATCTGAAGATAAGAGTTGTTTGTTGGCCATGTAATCCATCCCCTGTCATCTACCCACTAGCCAAGCTTCTGTCTAGTATAATTAAATAAATAGTTAAATATTTTAGGAAATATTCGCTTTCCTGCTAAGAGTTAGATGAGAAGATTTATACCACTGTCATGTCTGTTGAGTAAAAATGAAGCTGCTGCTAGCAGACGCTTAGCTTAGCTTAGCACAAAGACTGGCAACAGAGGGAAACAGCTAGCCTGGCTCTGTCCTGAGGTAACGAAATCCACTACATCTACCTACACCTCTAAAGCTTGCGAATTAACATCTTATATCTGATTTGTTTAATCTGTACAAAACCAAAGTGTAAAAACTGTTATCGCTAGCTGTTTGCTCATTATGCTAAGCTAAGCCAACCAACGCTTAATTAGCCTGCAGATGTTAAAATGGTATCAATCTTCTCTGAGTGTGTCTTTTCAATTTTTTTCAATTTCCTAAAACAACTCCTAAACTATTAAATATAATAAGTTACTTGTTCCTGTCCTCACAAGAAAATATAGGTAGCAAAATCAGACCCTGCATTGGTAGGCCAAAGTCTCTGTCAAAAGAAACGATTCGGTTGTCTAAGAGTTGAGAAATAGATCAAGTGTAGTTTGAAACTGAATTCAGCTGCCAGGTATGTCAGCTGTTGTTGTGTTGAAACAGTGTGCTGAGATTTATGATACTGGCTGTCAGCTTGTTAAGACATTGACTAGCCATTTAGCATTTTAGTGTGCTGTTTTTGGCTCAGTGTGTGAACGCGTGTTTGAATGGGAAAAAGCGGATCAGGGACCAACATCTGCAGGATAAAAGTGGATAAAAATTTCTTTTCTCTCTTTTATTGGCACATTTTTCTCGCTAATCTCAAATTCTAATTCTAGATTAAGCAGGTTATTAATCTGGAAATCGCCAAGTTTCCAACTTTTTTGGCTTATGACCAAAACTTTCCCTTTTTTGGATTGTTTTATTTGAAAGACTCAGACTTGAAGAGGTGAAGGTATCCATTATCTCACAAGAAGAAAGCAACAATTATCTCAGTTTCCTTTTTTTCTTCACAGAAGTCAGTTTATGTGGGCTGAATGTTTTTTTTTAATAATAAACCTGAGTTGAGGAGGTTGGGGGGTCTGCAAAACCACAAGGTGAGAGAGCTGCACGGATACATTCCACTTAAAAAGAAGCCTAGAGTTAGTCATGATAAGCACTCACATATTGTAAAATATCTGTCCCCCGCCCAAAATTATATAAACTTTTAAATCATAGGGGTCTGCAGGTGACAGCTTTACTGTACGTTCTGCCAAGCTTCAGTTTAAAGATCTGCAAAGCTCAACGACAAGGCTAAAAGGTTCAATACTCCAAAATAGTCAGACGCTTGCTGAAGGAAAGAAAACCAACAAATGCTGGAAAAAAATAGCTAAACTCCGTGGCCCGAACAACCTGCTGAATAAAGCTACAACTCTCTTTTGGTTATGTTTTCATAAAGCGAGCTGCTCCACAGGGTGAAGCAGGTTTCATAGCGGGAGGCTTCTCCGGGTGTGGCATCTCTCTGCTCTCCCAAATAAAGGCAAGCCACAAGTTTTACCCCAAGCCCAACGTATAATACAGCCGCTGTGGTTTCCCCTGAAATAACTTGTGCTTTTGAAAACGAGCGTCTCTCGCGGGGAGAGGCTCCACCACATAATTAGTACTTAGGACGTCACTAAACTGCCTGGGTTTAAATATGCTCACAAAGTCCCTATAGCAGGTGGCTATATTTGCTTTTCTCCCCCTTCTTTTTGGCGCTGCACTTTTTCCTGACAGTTTTTTTTTAAACACTGATGGACAAAGGAGATACAATCCTAGAAGGATGCTGTGTACATTTTGCCAATTTGCACAGCAAAAATCATTCATCGTAACATGTCATTTTGTCTTTCATGCCATCAAACTTTATTTTTCTCAAAGCAAGAAATAAAATCTGCAAATAAGGAATCATAATTACCCTTCTGAACATTTTTCCCTACCTGTGTCAGTACATGGAAACAAGTATTGAGAAAATATCACTTTTGAATAGAAAATTCACTTAAAATGTATGTTTTTTAACTAGATGAAATGATTTCCCACTGGTGGTGGATTTTTCCCACTTGGTTTATCAAAATTTTTATTCATAACTTGCTCAAATGAATGTAACACCGACATTTCACCAACCTGTTGAGTGTAAAAAATCTTATTTTTAACACCCAATCGTGAGGCAGCTCCAATCTTTCCTTTTTTTCTTGAAATGGCTGCATCTGTACCAAAAAAACTAAATAAATTATAGGATTCCACTGGCACATTTTACTCTTAATCTTGGCACATACCTCTTGATTAAATTACATGTAGATGGAGTTTGTGTGCCATGATGAAAAGTATAGGTCTCATCTGGTTTTATGTTTAGAGAGAGAGACACTGCTGCTGCAGAGATGATTGCATACTTGCATACAGACACATTTATAGACACATTTACAGCCAGGAGCTGTCAAGTTCAACCACAGTCTAGTCACACTGACTGGATTATTGAAGTGTCTTGCTCTAAGTGCAGCTCAGGGGCAATTTGAATTGATTTGATTTACAGAGATCTACTGCTCATTCTTGTTTCATTTCGACCTAATTTCTTGATTCGTTTCGACAACTAAAATGTTACAAAATGCAAAACAAACACACTTAATATCATTTTGCCAGTGCACATAAAAACATTAAAAACAGGGTTTTTAGACTGCTATTAGTTGATTTGTTGCTTAGAAAAACTTTAGTTAAGCATTACCATAAAGTTTGGTGACTTGTGAGAGACAGATCAAAAAATAAATGGCAGCAGAGGCTGAGATATTCTGACATTTGGTCCCTAATATGGGTCAAACTCTAAAAACTGATGGATACTACAATTCCCATAATATATCTTGATAGCATTTTTGTCATCAGACCCTCCCTGCCTGGTAAATGCTCATGTGTGTGAGACTCCACACCCCTGTTGTACATCAAGTTTCCTTTAAAAACCTGTAATCTCCTAGCCAACGTCGATATGATCCTGATGACCTCACGAGGACTATTTTCATCCTCCACAACCACAGAAGACAAAACTGTTTTATTCTGGACTGAGCACTTCTCTCCAGGACTGAGTGTGTCATGGAGTGTGTGTAAAATCAGTGGAATTCCCCTTTGATGTTCATGGGTTATAATCATGGTAAACAGCTGATTTTATTGGCCCACATATATAATTTAGGTCTTTCTCTTCATGCTGACATATAAGTACATTTACTCAAGTACAGTTTTGGGGTGTTTGCGCTTCTTCCTCACTACTATTCAAAGGGAAATATTGTGTTATATATATTTTTTTTTTCTTTCTTTTTTTTTTTTACAGCGTTTTGGTTCTTGGATGAATCCTCATGCAGCCATTATTGTAAAGTGGAAAGACAAAAATGAATCCTAAAACGCTTAGAGGGTGCTAAAATAGATGGCTGATAATGACACAGGAATGCCATCTGATTTTTACTGTTACTTGGTAAAGGCTGCAGCCTACTGGCCAACAGTGGAAAGTACAGTAGAGTGCATTCTTTTATTGCTGTGGCATTTTGGGGGGGGGACTTTATTTCTCAATTTAATATGACATGTTTTGAGTCTTGGTTTTGGGGCCATGTGGGAAATAGGAATTCTCATTTTCCTATGTTGTACCTTGGATTCAGTATGTTTTTTTATATCCATAAATAAGAAAAAAAGACTAAATTTGGTTTGTGTTGGCCTGTTGGTTCACATTTTCAAACATGAATGCTTCTGCTGTGGTGCAGTTTATAGAATAACACTGACTGTGTCCTGCAAAAACGCCTGATTTTACTTATTTATTAACTTAAGCTTTATTAATACCTAAAATCTCCTATGCAAAGAAAATTCATGACCTTTAGGGTATTTCAAAAAGGTGAAAATATGCCATTATCAATGAGACATTCACCAAGTCTTTCCCAGTCAGAACGGACAAACCTTTTAGAAGGTTTCCACACGCTCATTGCTACCCTGCTTGACTCAGACAGCTGCACAGAAAACAGCAAAACCTACTCCAACAATCAGATATGGAGCCCAGAGCCATGTCTGTG
This sequence comes from Scomberomorus guttatus, assembly GCA_038419695.1. Classification (NCBI taxonomy): domain Eukaryota; kingdom Metazoa; phylum Chordata; class Actinopteri; order Scombriformes; family Scombridae; genus Scomberomorus; species Scomberomorus guttatus. The sequence continues at coordinate 14,243,221 of CM076468.1, read as the reverse complement.
TGTGTGTGACACGGGGGCTGTAGTGTGTGATGATGAAGTGTGTGAGGAGCTAAGTGACTGCCAGACGACTGTGACCCCAGGGGGCGAGTGTTGCCCAGGGTACAAACACCAAAGCAAGTAAATGAAGTTACTACAGTTGTACTTTCCTCCCCTCCTGCAGTGAATGAGGGTTATCCTCAACAACTTCAGTTCCCTTTCAGTGTGTGTTCGCATCATTATGGGGTTTTTACAGTCATACTTATATATAATTGAGGAGCATTTAGCTTCTTATCTTATAGACGCCAGTTTTATGCTGTCATCGAGGGTGTTTTTCACCCTCTAGCAACAGATTTAGAGACTTCTTATCATTATGGGAAACAATATGTCGTTTTAAATTATAAGAACCAGCCAATCAGGACAATTGTTACTAATTTACTAGCTTTAGCAAGCAAATAAGGGAGAGTAGGAGCGATTTAGCAAATATATTGGTGTCTAAATTTGACATTATCTGACATTTAACATAATATCGTTCACTTATTTACTGCTCCATATACAGTATAACAGACACTAATAGTTTACTGTATAGTATGCAGTAAATCAAGATTTTAGACACTTATAAATATGTATGTATGTATATGTATTTTTGTCTTTTGTGCAGTTCCATATGTATTTTATTATTAATCAGTTTTGCTGCATTGCAAACGAGATTAGGCTATAAATGCTGTGGTATGTGGCGTTCGTTCATGCTATATACTTGTCCCTACACAAATAAACATTAAATAAATAAATAAATTTCACCATTTTCTTTCTTATTAGTTTATGACATTCGGTGACATAATTCTCAGCGTAACTTTGTCCAACCTCAACCTGAGCAGAGGTCTAATCAGACAGAGTGGTTGAAAACACCTGTGTGGGTGTGCAGGGCCGTTAAGATGAATGAGAGAGTATAAAGAGAATGTACTTACAGGTAATGTTATAATATGTATGGTTAATGTAATTGGGAATTTGGTACACTTGTGGACAAGAAGTGTGGAAACCAGAACGTTTAAATAGTTCAAGTACAGTTTATTTTACTTTAAAAAAAGTGTATTCAACATCCTATATTTTCATGGAGACTAATACATTTAGTAATCTATGCTTATATATTTAATGGTACAAGTGTCTTCTTCAAATTGAGCCATTAATTGTGGTTCTGTGATGTTTACATGAGAGGTTATTAAGCATTTAACAGAGGGAGGTAAAATCATAGGCTCAAACTGCTACTGCAGAAAAGGGTTAAATTCCTGGTGAAACTAACCCAAAGAATCACATTTTCTGACTTTGACTGAGGTCTGCAGAAGAAGAAGCGGGTTAGGCTAATAAACATTATACAGTAGTTGTGAGTGAGTTAGAAAATAATCATTGCAGTTGTTGTATTTCTATATTTTACCGGTGGTGACCTACAGTAAGACAAACCTTTATAAAACTGAACTTTTTGTCTTTAAACAGGAAACAAAGCTGTAGATGGAAACCCTGCAAACTGCCAAAAACAAAAAGAGACCAACTCTTTGGATCACTGGTTAACTCACAAGTGTTATAAACTGTCAGTCCTCTGCGGTTCAAGTGTTACTTTTCCTGTTTGCCGACACCACAAGTTCCACAATTCAAACTGAGGAAACCAATTTTCTCTGTATGGTGTTTAAAGGTTTTTGAACAACTGCTGCAAGAATCCCGACCACAAGAATCATAATTGTTTTCTCTTGGTTTAAACATCTCGAGAATAGTCTGAATTAGCTCCACTGGAGCAGAGTAGAGCTAAAATAGAACATCTACAAAAAACTTTATATATACTGTTATACTCTCTAGTACACATTTTACTGAGAAAAGAGCCAAAACTTCCCCACATTAGGGAGAAGTGGTGGAATGTAACAAAGTACATGTATTATACTTTCCTTTATTTAAGTATTTCCATTTTATTCTACTTTATACTTCTAATCCACTAGATTTTGGAAGCTAATATTATACTTTTCACTCCACTGCATTTATTTATTAGCTTTAGTTACCTTGCAGATTCAGATTATTAATACAAAATATTATCAAATAATACATATTTTCGTAGATTAATATACCCAGCAGCATATTAAGTAGTTAAAACCTACCTTTACCAGCTGTGACACTTGCATACACACAATTGTAACATCAGTAATTGTAATGCAGTAATATGATATACTGTGTATTATTCTGGAAAGGGACATTCTGCATAAAGTTTGGTACTTTAAGTATATTTTGATGCTAATACTTAGTATTTTTACACAAGTAAAATTTTGAGTATTTCTACACTCTGGTATTGCTATTTTTACTATAAAAGAGCTGAATACTTCCTCCACCACTATTAGGGATTTGACAAAAGTTTTCAGGAACTGTGACCTTTTCCTGGCATGTGGCTGGCTCAGTTTCTGTGAATTACTCTGAAAACATAAAAAAAAACAAAAACATAACTATTCTAGAGTTGCATAAGAAAAGACTTCGTTAATTTGGTGGAGGCCAGCTGTGCCACTGAGCATGCCAGTGAAGTTCAGATATATGCTGACATACATTTGGCTTCCCAGCTCCTTAGTTGTAATCAACTTTGTCTTTATTTGAATGTGCAATGTATGTTTGTGTAGCGGCACACAGAAAGTTCTTCGAGTGAAGGTTTTCCTTGATGTACTGGAGGTTTTAATACAATGAGTAGTGCAATATAGCTGAGGAAAATTGTGAAATCCTAAATTTAAGGCCCCATAATGATGAAAAAAATGGAGCCATAACTAATCAACTGAACCACCATACTGTGTCGAATATGTGTGTGTGCGACACGGGGACTGTGGTGTGTGAGGAGCTGGGGGACTGCCTGCCAACCGTGGCCACAGAGGGCGAGTGTTGCCCCGTGTGCTCGACAGCCGCACCACATCCTCCTAGCAAGAACCATTTTGATCCGGATATTTGGCAGAGGAGATTTGGTCTGTCTGTTCCATAAATATCCACATTTACAAATCCACCTTGGGAGTATGTGGATTTTTATGATGTTTAACAAATAGAGTAGACTTTAGAGTACCGGAGTGTAAATGATGATGACATGGTCAATCTTGACTTATTATCACTAAAACAAACAGAAGAAAATTAAAGCATTTCCACTCTTGCAGCTGCCTGGTTGCCACTCTACATTTCCTCTTATCTCATTTGCATTTGGAGATGATTGTCCTCACCTCTTTCAAACCACGTTCCCATCTCTTGTCATTGTTTCTTATTTGCCAAAAAACAAAATCTTCAGTCTCTTCGGCCAAAAAGTTTCTTCGTGATATTTGTGTGTTTCTAGTTTTTTTCCTCCTTCATTTTCCTGTCTTGTTTCTTACATTTCTTTGTATCTACTGTGGTGTCGTCATTACAAGGAGGACATATGAATGTTACTTATACCCAATTTTGCACATACTTTAAGTTGCTTTCAATGAAATTATGTACTTAATACCCACTGTGAATTGTGAAATCACTTTACAGTCTTTTTCAGTCAGAACAACGCACCATTATGTGATTAAACTGTCATGAACTAATAATCTTGTCAGTGTTAATGAATGATTTTCACTCTGCAAAAACAAACTCATGTACCACATGAGTCCTCACAACCCAACAATTTCGTTCGTAGCATTTATTCTTTACAGTTTCTCACATATCCAAAATATTCCAATAGCATAAAATCACACCATGGTGATGTTTTGGAGAGACTATACTGGTCAGTAGTGTATATAAAGAGGTCACAAGAACTTTAGAATTGCATGAAAAGCAGCAGTTTGCAGCAGCAGTGGAGCTGTTCACTAAAATGTGGCTAATACTGACCAATAAATGCCTCATCTTAACTTTGGGGAGGACAAATCAATCAATCAATGCACTCTTGGGTGGGGTGAGAGAGATTTAAATAAAGAGCATAATCAAAATCAAGCAATCTATCAAAAAATAACGCAGTGCACACATAGCATTCAACCATTCAAGTTTTTAGTCATACTTTTAATTAATTTTGATATTTTTCCATGTTAATTTAATCACAATGTTCTATTATATATATATATTTTTATAATGTATGGGTTTCTTCTTCTATTTTTCTAGGCCTGAAAATGGTCCAACTTAGTCTAAAAAAAATGTGTGAGCTTCAAATTATAAAATGTAAACTGCACTTTGGGTCCCTATATTCCCAGAAAAAAATACATTACAGAGGGCTTGTGGTAGGTGCAGCCCTGATGACATTTTAAATCTGAAACCACATCATACTCTCGAGTGCATATGCCAACAGCATGTCTCCAAATAGAGACTGAAAACCAATAAGTAGCTGGTCTCATTCCCCAAAATGATGTGTTACACCAGCCATATCAGCTGACCATGAATGATTTGGGGTACTGATGTCAGCTGCTGTTCTGTTTCATCAAGATTCCTGTACAGAGGATGGCAAAGTCTACTCCAACAATCAGATTTGGAAGCCCGAACCGTGTCGAGTCTGTATATGCGACATGGCGACGGTGGTATGTGAGGACGTGGTGTGTGAGGATGTAGGTGACTGCCAGACCTCGGAGACTCCAGAGGGCGAGTGCTGCCCTGTGTGCTTGGCTGCAGCACAGCGCACAAACACAGATACTGAAACTGGTAAACTGTAGACTGTTTGTAACCTGCAGAAATATTATGTGGATGCATCTTCTTTCTTGCAGTGTTCAGTGCACTGACTTTTTTCAGGACTGCTGGTACTCTTCGTCCTCTCTCACAGCCTGAAAGCCTCCTCTTCAGGCTCCATCCTGTGCACACCACCTTGAAATGTTTTTATTTCTACAGTATTGTGCTCTGAATTTCCCCTTTTGACTGTATTTTCAGTTTACATAAGGAATACATGAACGTTTTGCCAGATAAGATCGCTTCTCAAACAACATTTGTGCAGCAAATCTATTGGTAGCACTTTCATCTGCATTTTTGTTTTAATGGGTAACTGATCAGAAATTCAAGAAATTAGAACACAGCCCTTTTCATTATGGATACTAAGAGAAAATAATGGACATTGGTGGACATGCTACCAATATTACTGCCACACAAAAGGAGGTTGAGCAAGTAACTTATTTACCAAATAAGGTGTATTCCTCTGGGAAATCATTTCACCCTTCATCATATTCAATGTCATGTTGTTCATTGCACTTTACATTCACTTTTGATGATGGTAGCACCATGAAAGTACTTAAATGACATTTTTAACAGAATTGTTTCTTTCTTTAAAAAGATTAAAGCCCCTATGTGTAGCAAAATTTGTGATTTTAGCGACTCCTAGTGGTAGTATCATATAAAGCCACAGAGCAGACGCGTACACGGACAGCAGTAGTTCTGTTTATACTACTTTCTGGAGTCCGCTTGGAGGATGCGTTCCACACATGCGTAGTAGATCGGTGTCTACAGAAAGAGCATTGTGACTTTGTGGACAACAAATTGGAGGTACACAGATGTCCGCACAGAGCCTACGTGTACACCCTCTGTACAGAATTTAGTGGACTGAAGCAGGAATGCCCCATTTTTCTACAAAAACTTCCATTATTTATTGCAACTTATTGTGTACTATTATAATGTTTAAACTTCACGTCTTTATCAGGTTTCACCATTTTATCGCAAACAAAAACTACTCTCAGAATAACTTGCTAAAATCACAAAAAAATCTACACTTATGGGCTTTAAAAAACAGGGCTACTCCAAACTTTTCAGAATGATTGCTGGCATGAAAGTTAAGCATGTTGCAGTATGCTGTTAGTGTTTTTCTGTTTTTGACTGTGGGATTTCAGGTCGCATTGTTAATTAACTAATTAAGTCACTAGGTTAATTTCCCTACATTTCTGCTTCACAAAGGTACCTGCACAGAAAATGGAAAAGTCTACACCAACAATGAGATGTGGAACCCAGAGCCGTGTCGGATCTGCGTGTGCGATATGGGGACCGCCGTGTGTGAGAATGTGGTATGTGAGGACCTCGGCAACTGCCAGAAAACTGTGACCCCAGAGGGCGAGTGCTGCCCTGTGTGCCTGACTGCAGCGTCAACATCAACTCCCAGTACAGACCCAACAGCAGGTAAATGTTAATTCTGTCACCGTATTGAGGGCTTGTTGTGCTACATTTAAAATATTCCACCTGTTTTTGTCCTCGGTTGCAGCTGCAGATGAGAAGAAAGGTGAAAGCTGCACGGTGGAGGGGGAGCTCTACCAGCACAACGACATCTGGAAACCCGAGCCTTGTCACGTGTGCGTCTGTGACAACGGCGTCGCCATCTGTGATGAGGTGCAGTGTGAAATCCTGTCGAACTGCGATAAGGTCGTCACACCTGAGGGGGAGTGCTGCCCCGTGTGTGACAGCTTTGCTAGTGCCAGCAGGATGATTGGTGAGCTACCACAAGAGGAACTGTTGTAAAAATTTAAATTTTGGTGATTTCAGACATCATACGTTACAGGAAGCTATAAACTATTGCCTTGTTATTACAGCTACTTCAATGGTCAATTTTTACCTGTTGAGGACAATAGAAGACTTTATTTGATCAATTATCTTAGTTTTACTATAATTATTTTATGTAGTGCTTTATGATTATAGTATGATCAACTGTCAATTTAACTGTAGAGTTTAATTGAAACTAACTTTTAAAAACTACTAAATTGCATACGTTTAAGAGAGCATGAAGAGAGTGAAGTATAAATGTAATTAACTTTCTTTTTTCCTCTATTTTCTTTAAGCAATCATGGGTTACAAGGTAAGTCACAATTAATAATTACATGGATTTATATTACAATAATTGTGTAAACTATTAGTTGTTCTTTTGATAAAAAAATATTGTTGATTTATTTGCTTTATAGGGACAGAAAGGTGAACCTGGTGATATCCCATATGTAAGTTATAACACTGACTATGCATGCAATTAAACCCCTTATAGGATGTTTTCTGTGTTTTTTTGAAAAGTCTTAATAATGTTTTTTTTTTCTCTCAGGTGGTGGGGCTCCCTGGACATTCAGGACCTGCGGTGGGTTTTTACTGCTTTTACTCTCTCTATGGATAACTAAACAATTTATAATTTATTTTTTAGGTAAGCACAAATAAGAAAAAAGGAGAATAAAGGCTTTTTTTTAAAACAGTCTTCCTTATAATATATTTAAACATACTAATTTTGGCTCTAGAGGGCACCAAACATTGTAACAGCTGCCTCTGTTATGACTTAACAGGAGCAAACATTGTACAGAAATCACTTTTTGTGTGTTTGTGATTGAAAAAAAAAAGAAGTTTTGCTTACAGTGCATGCTGAAAGATGTATTTGATGCTCCTCTTTATTTAGAGAGTGCAGACAGTGCAGAGTTACATGCAGGTGTCTGGTGGAAAACTGAAGGATATAGTGCAATAACCACTGCATAGGTCAGTATTGTTTGCCAGCCTGCTTTCAAGGAAGGCAAACAACATAAACATGTATATACAATGTTCTGCACAAAGATTGACGAGCCTGTATTGAAATGTTAGTTTAACATCACTGTAATGCATTGTAGCACATTTTACGAGCAGATTGAAGACAATAATTGGTTGCATACAGCAAATCTCATGCATAAACATTTTTATTTATCTCATGTGTTAATGGCTCAGGGTCCTCCAGGAGCTCAGGGACCTACTGGACCAAGAGGCTTTAAAGGCAGACGGGTAAGTATGTGATCATCGGTCAAGCTCTTCTGATGGTATAGGTTTTTGTTTACAGAACAACATGACAATCCAAGTGTTGAAGCTGCTGTCCCCTGGTCGAATCATCTCTTTTGAACCTTGTACTTAAATCTTTGTACTCGTCTTTAACTTCAACAGTTTGTATGTAAATCAGACATCATGGTGAAAACTACTGTTTACTTATTTACTCATTCATTCAATCACTAAACTGTAAAACCAGAAATACAAATTGTAATTAAAAAAAAAAAAAAAACTCTGGTTCAACCAGTGTTTACCTGAGCAAGGTATACTGTTATGAAGATGCAAAATGTATCAGATTGAACAAGTGATTCATTAATTGTCTATGTTGTCCATCATTAACAATATTTCACCTCACAAACTACAGGGATTCCCGGGGCCTCCAGGATTTGACGGAGAGCCCGGTGTGCCAGGAAATCCAGGAGAGCCAGGACCCCCAGGACACCCCTCCCCCCCTGGGGTGAGTGTCTGACCTCTGCTGAAGAAATACACCAGGATACTAAACCACTCCTCTACAATGCTTTTAACATTTATTTGAAATGATTCTCCTCCTAAAAGGGCCACCTGGTGTCACAGATGGCTTCAGGTTTCGGTGAGAAGTCTGGTCCTGCTTCGATGGTGTCAGGAACAAGGGTGAGTGCGGCAGAGCTCTATAAAAGCAACTGTTAAAGACATATTTTGCATTTATGCAAAGTTAGGAAGTTTGCTATGGGATTAAATATAAAGGACAGTGTGTGAATTGTTGCTTTTTTCAGGGTGAAGCAGGACCACGAGGACCTCCAGGGCAGGCTGGATCACCAGTAAGTTTTTTCTTCAACTTTGTAAGAACACTGGACTTGATGTATGAACACATTTACATGTTTCTAAACTGAAATAATTTTTCCTCTCCACTCTTGTTCAGGGCCCAAGCGGTGGTCAGGGAATCCCAGGAGAAGCTGGAGAACCAGGATCAATGGTGGGAACAATTCTGCTTCTTAATTTTCTGTTTTGTCCACATCAAGTGTGTGTGGAGATCAAACCCTGTTACTAAACACAGAGTCAAACTAATCTGTGTTGAACTTGATTCAAAAAAATTGAGAGATTTCCTTGCTTTTGTTTGTCCGCAGGGTGAACCTGGTCATCGAGGACCAGACGGCCCACCAGGAAAAGCTGGACCTGATGTGAGTGAAACATACATCTGTTTTTGTTGGTGTCAGTGCTGTCATTAGCATTAGACATTATTTATCACCAACTGTTGGTATTATCAATGAATATTTATTAGCAATGATTACAATTTTTTTTCTGCTCAGGGAGAAGCTGGACCTGCTGGTGCACCAGGAGAACCAGGATTTGCTGGATCAGTGGTAACCAAGCATTTCCAAATGTTCAGACTAAAACTAAACTGATTAATAATATTACTAATCACCAACCAGTGACACAATCAAGCCATAAAGAAACAAAATGATGCACTGACGTCTATACACACACCATTTCTCATAATATAGCAGCCAAGAACCCACACAGTTTAATATTTAAACTTGCACATCTACAAATCAATGACAATGATTCAGACTGATATCTAATAGCAGCAGGAACTTGCTCGTAGACACAGACAAGAGAGCCTGAAAATGTTGGAACATGCTTGTTTGTCAGGTAATTTTAATTTTATTAGGTAGATGGTTGCCCGAATTGTACTGTACATGGAATATTGTTGGAATGTTGTAGAATACGTTGTGATAAGTCAATAAACTTACTGACTCTAAACTAGGGTGCGAGAGGATTCCCTGGTCTTCCAGGTCTTCCAGGACTGAAAGGTCACAAGGTAAGTCATGTGTAGTTGACAACTCAAACGCTTCCTTTTCAGACTAAATTATTATTTTTTCCTCTTGAGACACGTCTACAACTTAAAGCTAAATTTGAATTTTTCCATCAGGGTCTGGGCGGACTTCTCGGGCCAAGAGGCGAGGCTGGAGCAGTTGGTTCCAAGGTATGAATATGTCGCCTGATCCTGTGATTCCCAAATTGGACTCTTTCAATAAAGAATAGTAGTATATCCAGTAGTTAGATTTCTCTCAGTATGTCACTAATTAGTACATTAAGAGGACAAACAAAAGGATTAGGTTGGCTGAATCAGTGGCTACAAACCATATACCATTGTTGGAGGTGTTAAGAACCCATTTAAAAATGTTCTTAATAGTTCCACACTGCTCTTAAGAACCTTTAATGTCCAATAAAACTTTGCTGTAAGATTTCATTTAATGTTTCAAATCAGCTTTAGGACATTTTTTCCTTTTTGCTAAATTATTTAGAGTCACGCAGAATGATTAACCTAACCAGAGAACCATGAAGAAATAATTTACTTTATAAAATATTTAACGAAAGATCATATTGTTGGACAGTTATTTAATGCCAACCATTATTTACTGTTCTTTTCTTTTACAAAACTGGACTGTGCAAACCTGAATACCTCCATGTGTCTTTGACTTTTTCAGGGTAAATCTGGTACTCCCGGCACAATGGGTCCTCCAGGCCCCCCGGTAGGCAACACGTGCTGTAAACAGATCACCAAAGCATTTTATACAGAGTCACTTGTCATTCACACAGATACTGAGCACGTCTTCTGTTTCAGGGGCCGGTTGGCTTGCAGGGAGAAAGAGGCAGAGCAGGTCCAACTGGTCCTACCGTAAGAAGAAAACATTTATATCCATTTGAAAAATTCACAAAAATGTGAAAAGATGTTGCAGGATTGAGACATTTTCTTTCTTTTACAGGGAAAACGTGGAACACCCGGCCATGTTGGTAAACCAGGTCCTCTGGTAAGAATTTATATCTGCAGTATAAATTAATTCAAACTGTAATATAAGTCACAATTCGTAATTTTAACCATAATTTCATTCAACTACAGGGTCCAATGGGAATCCCCGGTGTACCAGGCTTCCCTGGTAACCCAGGAATGAAGGTGAGATGGATTGATAGTTTTGGGAGTCATGTCCAGATTGGCAAAGATTTGGTATAACATGAATCTGTTCTCTGGTGCAGGGTGAAGCTGGTCCGACAGGTGTGAGAGGAAGTCCAGGACAGCAAGGACCCAGAGGGGATGCCGGTCATGTCGGACCATCCGGGCCCACAGGACAGCAGGTGTGTCATAATTTCACCATTCTGTCTAAGTTAGTTTAGGTATTTCGTTTAAAACTGGGAAAGTCAGCGCATTCAGTAGGAAGATATTACAGTTTGGGATTAGTTTTTATTACTAATTATCATTTTGTTTTTTAACAGGGTGCTGAAGGACCTGATGGAGCTCCAGGTGCCCGTGGCCAATCAGTGAGTGTCAGAATGTCAGATTTACAAACAAATCTCTCAGTTAATGAGAGGTGTTTTTACATATGATCTTGGGTTTTACTTCTTTATGAATATACAGTATATAAAATTTTATTTTTTATATTAATTAAATTTTTATTTTTAAGTTTTAATTGATTTATTTTTTGTTTCTGTGACTGCCCCTCCTTCCACTCAGGGTCTAGCAGGTGTGCAGGGTCCTGCAGGGCTGGTGGGCCCATCCGGCCCCCCCGGCCCCCAGGGAACTACAGGAGCACCAGGACCAAAAGGCCAATTGGTATGAACTCTAATTTTGAATATATATTTGTAACTTATAAAATCTAATGTTTTGACCAGGGTCCAACTTTTTATTTTTCATCTGATCTTTTTCACAGGGTGATGTTGGAGTGCTTGGATTCAAAGGAGAAGCCGGATCTAAGGGAGAAAGAGTGAGATTTTCAAAAAAATATCCTGAAATAAAGAATATTTTTAACTGTATGTAATGTAACGTAATTGTTGGAAGGCTGATTGTCTGGTTATTGATTTGCTGTGTCATGTTAGGGTGACCACGGTGCTCCAGGTCCATTAGGCCCGATGGGAGAGGAGGGGAAGCGTGGACCCCGAGGTGATGCCGGGTCCATCGGTCCTGCAGGACCTCCAGGAGAGACAGTGAGTTGATTTTTTCCGTACAACTCGAATAGTCAAAAACAAGGCAGTTTTCAGATTCTTGGGAAGATACCTTCAACTCTTGAATCTGAAACAAAAATAATTCTTTCTTTCCATATAATGATAATTTTGGCTTAAAAAGTATTTATTCACCTTTATTCACTTAATATTTACATAATTGAATTTCATTAATTAATTTTAGGGTGCTCCAGGAAACAGAGGTTTCCCTGGTGCAGACGGTTTACCAGGCCAGAAGGTGAGTGGACGACAGCAGAATTGAACTGATGAGATTATTCCGAGCATCATCTTTATCATCTCTGTTTCTGTGATTTTCAACATTTGATGTTTGGCTGAAACAGGGAGCCCAGGGTGAAAGAGGCGTGCCAGGGTTGACCGGCACCAAAGGTTTAGATGGAGATCCAGGACGCACCGGAGAGCCAGGTTTAACTGGAGCTCGGGTAACATTACTTACTTTTACTACATTACTTTTACTATTTTTTATAGTTATGTGTCCGTTCTTGTTGTCTGTTTTTTATATTAGAACAGTTCCAATCCTCTATAAGTACTATCATCACGTCCTCATCACCTCACTCTTAACTGGGGAATTTTGGTGAGGAGGAAAATACATACAGTGTGTTTCTTGCAAGCCTCTCAAAAATATGACCCATGAAACACATAAAATCTGACTGCATGAAACTGAGGATGAAACATCAGTAACCTGTTGATCTAAAGTTGTTCCCTAACATCTTATTTCACAGGGTCTGACAGGACTTATTGGCGCTCAGGGATCAGAGGGAAAGCAAGGACCAACGGTATGCAAAACTTTTTATTTTCAAGAGTATTTCATTAGTTCCCCAACTAACTAATTAAGAACTCAAACCCAGAGTACAGCATGTATAATAGTTGTTGCATGACAGCGTATTAACGTTTCTTTCTGTCTTTGCAGGGCTCATCAGGAGAGGATGGAAAACCAGGCCCCGCTGGCTCTACTGGAAACCGAGGTTCAGTTGGAGCGATGGGCCTGCCGGGACCAAAAGGCTTTGCTGTCAGTATGAAGTTTGTCACTTGCTGAGTTTACCAGACCAATATTATGTGTTTTTAGACAAAATAACAAAAAACAGTTAAGCAGTATTGTACACTGTTGGAATGAGTGTCTTCCATTTTCTTTGTTTTGCTGAATTTTTATGTAGATAGAAGTGATGTTACTAGTGTCAAATTTTACTTGTAGAATATAAACATAAGATTTACAACAGTTTGTTCATAAGGGATCTAACATGGAGTTTAGTATCTCTGGGATCTAATTGATCCCAAATATATGTAACATCACTCATGTAAAACATAAATACTTCTGTACATATTGGGTTTTTATGAGATCAGAAGAAAAGAAAAACAATATTTAAAGTAAAATTGCTAGATTTTGCAAATTTTTCTTAAACACGCAGAAGAGTAGGAGAAAGAGAGTTGGAGTAGAGAAGGAGTTAAATATTTTAAAACATTTTATTATTATTTATTATAATAACCCTGGTAACACAGCAGATGATGATATGACTTGATTTTTAGGGTGATGCAGGGAAGATTGGAGAGGCTGGCACCCCCGGACCTCCGGGTCAAAGGGTATGTTATTTTAACCAATGGATTCAAATAATGAATATTTTTAGTGGGATTCCATCAAATAACAAACCTGACAAAAACACTTTAACTGTCTTGTAGGGAGTGAATGGAAAAGAAGGAGAAGAGGGCGCCGCTGGTCCACCTGGCCCAGCTGTAAGCATCTTCTTCTGTCGAAAATGTCAGCAATTTAATAAAATTATGTTGAGATCATATTAAAATTCAATCGTGTTCCCTCAGGGTCTGGCAGGGAAGAGAGGGGAACAGGGACCTCATGGAGTGAGCGGTTTCCAGGTATATACCATTCAATAATTGTAAAAATATATATTTTGAGGACAAACTGCTTGTTTTTAATATATAATATATAATATTTTAAATATGTGAGCATTCACAATGATCCACTCATTAACCAGCATATTTACACTTGTTCATTATTGCATATTTTAGGGTTTGCCTGGACTGCCAGGTGGACCTGGGGAATCAGGAAAACCAGGTGCTGAGGTAAGACAAAACAATACAATAATGAATTTGAAAAACATTTCAGAGAATAGCAGTTTGACAGTTGAGATAATGTACTGTACATCAGTATAAACCTCTGAGAAACTCTCCATATGCTGGTACATTACGCATTTCATGTTTTCTTCAGGGTCTCGCTGGAGAGGGAGGGGCTGTTGGTGCTACAGGTCCGAGGGTAAGTCCATTACTATCTGTAATTACTGACTAACAGTCTTCCAGTCAGTCACAGAGTTTAAATCAGCCACCTTCCTCTCACAAGTCTTAACGTTTCAGCTTTTAATGCATTAAGAGACTATTTTTGTTTTTAACCCCTGGCTGTCCCTGCAGGGAGAAAGAGGCCCTCCAGGAGAGAGAGGTGAAATCGGACCCAACGGGCTGCAGGGACCTAAAGGTAGTCCAGGTGGACCAGGACCAGATGGGCCAAAGGTATTACGATCGACGTTTGTACATAATATCTGAGTTGTTGCATGTAGATCTTGTTTACAGTAAGCCTTACTGTGATACGTTTTCCTGTATTTTAGGGTAGCTCTGGTCCAAAAGGGAGTGTCGGAGAACCAGGAGGTCCAGGACTTCAGGGTATGCCAGGGGAGAGAGGCATCTCAGGACCCTCAGGCCCAAAGGGAGATGCTGTAAGTTAAAGAGTATGATTAGTTCCCCTGCAAAAATGCACGGACACCAGTTTCTTCACCAACATATTCTTTAGTAAAGCAAAAAATACAGTATCTGCTATTGGTGTCACAATTTCTCTCAAAATTCCTCAAGTTCTCTGGGGGTTGTCAAAAGTAATCCTGGGAAATGTAGTCAATCACTAACAGAGGAAACCGTCTTCTTCTAACAGGGCTCTGTTGGAGACAAAGGACTTGAAGGCAAAGCAGGAGCTGACGGTGCACGGGTGAGTTTACTGTTTACTGTAGTTTATTGCAAATTTCTCAGAAAGATACGTTTGTGGCAAAATATTTAACCTGATGGCCCTGCATGAGGTTGAAAACATCAATATCAGCTGAACTGATCCATACATTAGCCACTACAGTACAGTAAACCATAGTATAAGAAAATTATTTTCAATATCGCATACAATATTCTAATATATTTTTTGTTTTATTAAAAGGGTCTTACTGGTCCTGTTGGACCTCCTGGTCCCAGTGGACCCAACGGCGAGAAGGTGAGATCAAAAGCATGACTTTTTGCATTTACTTTAAACCCAGTAATGTTATTGCTCAGGTTTGTGTTATCAGCTAACGTTAGCACGTTTCTTTGAAAAATACTACTACAAAAACACAAAAAAATGACAAAATATCGACTGTATTTGAGCGAAATATTGATACAAAATTTTAAAAGAACAATGTAGGTATCAAATTCCAAAAGATGGAAAATGCAAACTATAATAAGCATCTTGCTACATAACAAGTAAAAGGTCTGCCATTTTGATTTAAGATTTAAAACTTGATACATGATATGACCATGAGCCTAAACCTAAATCTTTCAAACTTTAAACCTTTGACTTTGTTTTAAATGAAACATAGATGTAAATAAATCCTTTCCATATTTTAGGAACTTTCTAAATTTGACTGTACTGTTCCTTTATTTCAGGGTGAAACCGGACCAGCAGGACCTGCAGGTCGCCGAGGGTCAAGAGGAATAGCTGTCAGTAAAACTTACTTTATCTTATATCTGAATTGAATCAATGTACTTCCTTTATTTCATTTTTAAAGTGTATATTTATGATATTAACAGGGTTCTGCTGGTGAGCCTGGTCCAACTGGTGCTGTTGGTTTCCCTGGACCCGCTGTAAGTAGCCACTAAGACAGCTAACATGGCTATCATGTCCAAAATATACCAATAAATATCTGAAAACTGCAAAATTACTTTCAAACACTATAAAGTTTAATTAAACTTCCTGATTCTTTTCCAGGGTATTGAGGGTAAGCCTGGGACCAAAGGTGAGACAGGTGAGCCAGGCAAGAAGGGAGAAGGAGGAGCACCTGGACCACAGGGGATGGCTGGGAAACCTGGACCACAGGTATGCATTAAAAACATTGAAGGATCACATAAACTTCTTTTCAGAACATCAAAGATTACATAATTTTTTGAAATACTTTTGTCTGAAATGATGATGTAAAATACTCAGTAGAAGACTGCTTGTATTGACTTACACTGTAAAAAAAGATGTCAAACAAGTCAGTTAATGTAAAAAAGAGAATTTCAAATTGGCCTAATGAAAATAAATCTCATCACTCTGTTTAAAGATAATTTAATCTACCTGTGTGTGTTTGTGTTTGCAGGGGCCTGTTGGTGTGACTGGATTGAAAGGCGGCAGAGGAACACAGGGTCAAACGGTGAGTTAGGCTCCATATTTTGGCCAAACAAACGGTCTATTTCTGGAAACAACTATACAAGTTTTATTTACATAATTATCATTAAAGTATTCCTCACCGGTTGTGTTTTCTCTCCACAGGGTTCTCCTGGTTTCCCTGGGTTACCTGGAGGAATTGGAGCACCTGGCTCTGTTGTGAGTTAGTCTGTTACTTAAAGGGGAAATATCTTGCACATTTCCAGGTCTATATTCTACAGTCTGGGGCTCTACTGGAATATCTTTGCATGATTTACAGTTCAAAAAGTCCTTATTTATCTTATACTGGCCCCTCAGTTCAGCCTCTTTCTGAAACAGACTAGCTCCTGTTTTGTTAAGGCCCCCCTTTCCGATGAGCCCACTCTGTCTACATAAACAAACAGTAGTAATCAGACATTGGTTCCTTTTCTCGTTCTTTAATCAAAATATAAACATCCGTACATGTCCGATCTGAAATATGCAAGTGGACAATGTGAACAACCCTTGGAATAACCTTAGCAACAACCTTACCAAACAAAGGCTACCAATGGAAGGCTTTTTGTGAGCATGTGTGAACAATCTGATGTCCATTTGATAGGGAAGTAGATGCAACATTGCAAACGGAGCGTTCAGAGCAGGTTGAAGCCATGGCTTTTGACTTGAAGGTGGCATTTTTACATTTGTTAATCTCATGTTTTGGATCTTTGACCCTGTTTAACATAGACATCTGGCATTGTAATTGTAATAGTATATAAACGACAGAAAACAACACAAAAAAGCATGTGGTATGTCCCCTTTAATAAACCTTTGATTGACCTTAGATTACTTTGAAACTTCAGTTTCAGTACAGCAGAAATAGAGTAAAACTGTAGAATGAACCACTGTCTTCAGTTGTTGACCACTCTGCGTGTTATATAATGATAAGAAGATCTCAGTAGGTTTCACTTTACTTACTGACTCTCATCACTGTTAGAGTCTCACTACATAAACAGTTGCACTTTCAAAGATTTGTACTGAGGAGAAATTATGTGCATGTGCCAGGGTGCTGTAGGGGCAGACGGGCCCATCGGCACTCCAGGAAAACAAGGCCCTGCTGGAATTCGAGGGGAGGTTGGAGCCCCTGGACATCAGGGAGAGAGTGGACCTCCAGGCCCAGCGGGCAGCGCTGGAGAGAAGGGAGAGTCTGGGGAGGATGGTCCTCCGGTAAGATGCAGGAGTTAAAAAATGTATCCTCCAAAAGCTGTACACAAATAAATCTTCACTCACTGTCTCTTGTCAGTCTTAACTTTTGTGTTTCTCTGTCAGGGTCCTGATGGGCCTCCAGGACCTGCTGGCACCTCAGGACAGCGAGGCATTGTAGGTCAGCCTGGACTTAGAGGAGAGAGAGGCATGCTGGGACTGCCAGGTCCTGCTGTATGTATTCCTGTTGCTTATTGTTAGCCATACATGTTGGGTGAATCCTTGGGAATCTTTAGATGATGACATCAGTGTTTATTCGTTTCTCAGGGTCCACCAGGAAAACCTGGAGCAGCTGGAATTAAGGGCGGCAAAGGACCTGCTGGTGGAGTTGGTTTACCAGGAGCCACTGGGCCAAGAGGAGACGCCGGCCCTGAGGTTTGTCCTGTCATGATTTACATGCAGTAAATGTTGCTTTTTTCTTGAGAAAATTAACCAAAACAGAAAAAGAAGTTGACAAAGAATATTGGATTTCTGATTTCAGCTCCAGAAATACAGTTTTAACTATTTGGCATTAGATGTTTTCTCCAAAATGCAGAATTTCAAAGCCACAGTATCTCAGAAACTGAAATTGTGTTTTACTATTATTTATACATACATGCAAAAAGGCTATTTTAGCAATTACCTGTTGGATAAGAGAGTCTGCCATCAATATACAACATGTTTATGATGTTTGTAGAGTTAATATGGCAGTCGGGGCATTAAATATATCCACAGTGTATTAATCACAGTCCAAAATGCTTTTAGAGGTTTCATGGTCTTTGTTCAAAAACACTTCGACTATCTGAAAATTGTTTTCAAAGTAATCAAATACTGAAAAAAGAACATGGACAAGAAAGCAAGCTTTGGTAACTTCCTGGTTACAAACAGCTAGAAAAAAAGCTCCCCAACACATTTTAAAGGATATGATTTCTTAATTGAATTGAATATTGAATTGAATATTATTTGAATATTATTTCTTTGCTGATGATTTTGCTTTTTATCTGACAGATTTGTATTTTTGTTCTTCCATTTTCTGTAGTTTGTCACCACATGTGTACAGTTTTCCTTTTTTCCTCAGATGAGAAGTTTATCATGTCATTATCTGTGTTTTTAATCAGGGTATAGCTGGAGCAGAGGGGTCTCCCGGTAAGGACGGGCTCATAGGAGATAGGGTAAGATTTATTGTAATATGAATGTGTGTATTAAGTAAGGCGTTTGCTTTTTCTTTGTATTTTTTTTGCGGTAATTACTGGTGTGTTTTTTTACAGGGAGACAGAGGTAATCCTGGTCCAGAGGGTCTGGCTGGTGGCACAGGTTCTCCAGGAAATGAGGGTCCAGTGGGAATGACGGGCAGTCCAGGAGAAAGAGGCGAAAATGTGAGTTTCACAAACAGAAATACAATCAGCTACAAAAAATGGCTACAGCAAAACAGTATTTTGGATTACAATCATCAAGAAAAAGGAAATCTTATCAGAGATTCTCTAGTTATTTCTGTCATGTCTCTGAGTTTAGGGTGCCATAGGCTCACCTGGACCCCAAGGAGCACCTGGAGTACGAGGCAAAGTGGTAAGGAAGATATGGCAATTTGTCACAGTGTTTCTTCCTATAAAACCAGCCAATTCAACAATTTAAAATCAAAAATTAAACAAACTTTGTACTAATTTTAGTGTGAAACAAAGTACCTGTGTTAAATTTTAATCATGTGTCTGCTTTTAGGGTCCTCAAGGACCCCAGGGAGAGAAAGGAGCAGCAGGAGAGCAAGGAGAGAGGGGTCAGAAAGGACACAGAGGTTTCACCGGGCTCCACGGTTTGCCAGGAACTACTGTGAGCAAAATGATTATGATTTAAATCTTCACAAAGCAACTTCAGATACTTCTATGTCTTTAGATAATTCAAAGACTTATTTTTTCTGCAATCAACCAATTTCTGTGTAGAGAGACGAATAGAAATACAACAGTGAAGGTATCAGAAGATTAAATATATTTTTTTTCTGTTTCAGGGTGCCACAGGAGAGCCAGGAGACAAAGGTATTGTTGGACCAGCTGGGCCTAAGGTAAGTGCATAATAGCACCAGCCGTGCAATGAAATTTCTCTTTATTTCTCTCTAATTTCTCTCTTTTTATCACCTTTTTTTTACAGTGTCAATTTCTCAATGTCTCATAAAATTACACAGGGTCCTCCAGGAGTGCTGGGTCCTCCTGGGAAGGAAGGAAACATCGGCCAGCCTGGACCAATGGGCGCTCCTGGAAGCAGAGGATCCAGTGGAGACATTGGGGCACAGGTGACAAATTTTCACATTGTCATAATCAGCTGATAGTCTTATCCTGAGAGAATTACAGTGCCTGCAATGATCCAAAACCATTAAAACTTATGGAGATTAAAAATCTTTCTTCATCAGGGTCCACCCGGTGAAGCCGGACCCCCCGGCCCACCAGGCCCCCCTGGACCTCCCACTGCAGGTGTGGAAGACCTTTACGCTGCTCTAGTTGATTATGACGAGAATGGCGGCATGCCGGAGGCTGTGGAATTTGCGGAGGACGATGTTGCGGCTGACCCTCCTCCACTTCCAGAGTTCAACAAAGATGAGGCTCTTCCCAATAAGATCCCAGTCATCCTGCGTGCTGACACCGGCGTCCACGCCACGCTGAAGACCCTCAGTGGACATCTGCAGAACCTCCGCAGTCCTGATGGCAGCAAGATGAACCCTGCGAAAACATGCCAGGACATCAAGCAGTGCTACCCTCTGAAAAAGAGCGGTGAGGGTTTTCTTACTGTGCTTACTTAGAAAAACATTTTTTTTAAACAAAACATTTCACAAAATTTAATTTGAATGGATTTTGTTTGTGACTTTGATACAGGCGAGTACTGGATTGATCCAAACCAAGGAAGTACAAAAGACGCCATCAAGGTCTTCTGTAATATGGAAAGTGGTGAAACTTGCATCACTGCTAATCCAGCCAACATTCCCCGCAAATCATGGTGGACTAAATCCAGTCCCAGTGCCAATAAACCTGT
Organism: Scomberomorus guttatus; assembly: GCA_038419695.1. Classification (NCBI taxonomy): domain Eukaryota; kingdom Metazoa; phylum Chordata; class Actinopteri; order Scombriformes; family Scombridae; genus Scomberomorus; species Scomberomorus guttatus. The sequence continues at coordinate 14,222,862 of CM076468.1, read as the reverse complement.
GTGGTTCGGAGCTGATATGAATGGTGGAACTAGAGTAAGCAAACAAGAGTTTTATCTCTGTAATACTAATGCTTATGTCATTATTCAAAGACATGCATGTTGTGGAATCTCTAAAATAGTTCAGGATATAAGGGTTTGATAGATGGTTCCCTGATGTAAAACAGGTTTCTTGGTGTGCCAGATATTTTGCAGTTCGTTTCTATTCTAAAACGTATCTGTTGATAATAAAAATCAGTATCTGGTCATCTGTGGAATCCAACATGTGCATTTGACAAAAATTGTCTGGCCTGGGTGTAATCATGTCAAACTGAAATCTAATTTCAGTTCCGCTATGGAAACAAGGAGGAGCAGCCAAATGCGGTGGCGGTTCAGCTGAAGCTGCTGCAGCTTTTGTCCAAAGAGTCACACCAGAACATTACCTACCACTGCAGGAACAGCGTGGCTTATAAAGACGAGAAGAACAACAACCTGAAGAAAGCTCTGGTCCTCAGAGGCTCCAATGGCCAGGAACTGAGAGCGCAAGGCAACAACCGTCTGCGATACACTGTCATTGAGGACGGCTGCTCGGTAAGTCATTAACAAAACAAATACCAACATGTGAAAAAAACAGTAAGCCAGATGTTCTGATGTATCTTTTTTTCCCCTCAGAATTCAAATGGTGAGTGGGGCAAGACAGTGATTGAGTACAGGACTCAAACTTCGGCCAGGCTGCCCATCATGGACTTGGCCCCCATGGACATTGGAAAGGATGATCAGGAGTTTGGCCTGGACATCGGACCTGTGTGCTTCTCATAAAACGCAAACCCCCAACGCAACATGGACAGAAATAGCCCTTTTTTAGAGGAGAAACATCATCAGCAGAATTTATAGAATATGGATAAATGACTCCTCTTTCTGTGAACATACAAGTCGATGAAGGTTAGATGGTTCATTGCTGCCGTTCTTCACACATGGCTGCATTACAGTACAGTGTACTTGCTGCGTCTGCAAAGATTTTGGTGTGAACGAAGACTGGTAGGACGCTGACATTATTTATTCATCTTGTCAATACATCCAGAGCACAAGTACTCTACGGGGGAAAGGTGGTACAAATAAATGCCTGAGGTGCTCAACAGGAAACCCAAATTTATGCAAAGTGGGGGGTCACATGGCTTGAAAACTTGCACAAACTGGGAAAACTGCCAGTAATATTAAAACATAATGACCTGTAATGTCTTTATTAGGAATTTAAAGCAAATTGCATTAAAATTGAAGGTTTATGGTGAATAAAGACGTTTATTTTTTAGAAGCTTTTTATTCCAGTAAATGCACATCCACAAACCTGACTGGGGCAAGAGTTGATATGTCTGTAGTACTCACTTTTGATGGAATAAAAAATGAAAATCATGCTTGAACCTAAATTATTATGTTCTGTGCAGGAACCTTATTTACTCCTACAGAAAGTCTTGTTTTATCTCCTTTTAAAACTTTCAACTGTAAATGCAACATATGACTGTAAATTACAAATGATTTGTTTATTGTTGACTATGGATGTGGAATAAATGTCTTTCTTTGGAATGACTGTGCTCTTCCCGCAAACCAAAGTGAGAAAAGTTGAATAAACACTCACGGAGAGGAACAATTAGCTTTGAAAATGAGTTCATGTTTTCAGAAACCACCAATAATTAAACTATCTCACCACTGGAGGGAGACAGAGTCGTTCATTCATTCAAGTCATCACAGTTAACTGCTTTCACCTGACATCCCAGGTGTAACAAGTTCTTTATTCGATGGCTGAAATGTAAACCAGCAGAGAGTTTCCACCTCAGGGGGTTTAAAACCAGTTAGTGTGTCTTTTTACCAATTTGTGTAGTGTGTAAACTATAGTTTAGATTCATCTTGCATGAGTGCTTATTTCTTGAAATTTAACAACACACTGGCTCACTGGTTTAAAAAAAAACAACATAAATGAGACAGTAACCTATTTAATGATCTAATTCCAGCTTGAAAACTTGTCCTGACTGCCTGATTTTCCCCAACATTTCACTCTGTGTGCTTGTGTGTCTTTACAAATGGGTGTGGGAGCGGACAAGATGAAATAAAAGAGCCAGAGAGAGGGAGAGAGTAGGCGTCCTTACCTACATCCATAGTCCTTACAGGAAGAAAAAGAGCCAAAGTTCAGGCAGCACATGTTTCTGGGTCGACCTCTCCTCTCCATGCACGCTGAAAGACGTGCCACTCTCACCGTTTCCTGCAGCCCGGGCTCGCTCCACCGCATCTGTGGAGGTGGTCATTTTTAGCCGGGGCTGCTATTTTCATTTCGGTGCATGGAAAATTTTAATAGAAGGAGTGAAAAAGTGGTTAAAAAATGTAGTCTTGTATGAGCTTTGCAATTTTACAGTATTGTCATGTTTAAGCTCAAATGGAGACAGCAGTATCAGGACCAACACTAAATTCAATGATTAGAAAATGACAGTTGCAAACTTTTTATCATGTTGAACTTGTGGCCGTCTAATCATTAGCCTGCATTTTGCCAACAAAGCTGTAAGCTACATATATATAAGCTGAGAACTGTCCAAGGCCTTGAAATCCTGCAATTCATTTTTAAGCAATGTCAGCTCCTTGAGCACACTTATTTGCATTTGACATTAAAAACACGAGGTTGGAAGTCTTTGGTGTGCTTTTAATGTGTTTTGGTTCAAGTGAGTTAGAGTGATTGAAATAATAATTTCATTGTGTAGTGCTTTTCAGAAAACAAAAGAAAGAAGTAAAAGAAAGAAAAAACACAGATGTGCACAATTAGTTTTGAACATCCCAGCCAGATTCTTCACTGACTAAAGAAAGAAATTGCTTTTTTTTTTTTTTTTTTTTTTAGCTTACTACTGACTCCCATTAAGTTTAAGATTTATTTATCACATTTAGGGCCAATCTGACCTGGTATGACATCAATGAGCTTTTAACTATCACTATTAAGTTTTAAATCTCTACTTAAGATTAATATCTTTGAAGATTTTTGATCAATTTGTGCTTTTTCAATATAATTTTAAAGTTATTATTAGTATCTATATTCTAATATTATATCCATAAGTATTGTTTTAATGTTCTATTTTTATTGCATCTGCACAGTATAACACATTTTGCGTTTAAAAAGTTACACAAATAAATATTGTTATTGTTGCACATGGACATATGTGGGTGCTAGTTTACAGAACCTGGTTGACCCACAGAAACTGGTAGCCTGATTGGCTTTAAACTATCTGCTTTAATTAGCCTCCTGTCTTGTTAATCTCAGAGAGGAAGAAGTCATTTCTCATTTCCTGAGGAAATATATGAGCCCGGAGACTAAATTCTTCTCTTTCTTCTTTTCATCTCCCCTTGCATGAATGCATTCGTGTGTATACTTTAAGGTCTTTCTGCAAGGATGATGCAGTTTGCTTCAATTTCTAAGAACAACTGAGTGTATTCCGCTTAATGTATTTGTGCCTCCTTCACCCAGAGGAGGCCTGTTGAAGCGACCCTGAGATGACTTGGCAGCGACGCCCAGATCCTGGCTGGGGTGCCTCTTGTTCGCTGAGGAGCCTCGATGAGATTTCCCAGCTACTCCTTTTCCTTCCTGTTCACCCTCCAACCCCACCTCACCGCCACCCCTCCAAAACACTTAAAGAACACTGGGAAACGATCATGAGAAAGGATCGAACTTTTGGGATAGTTTATTCTCATTGGCATAGAAACGTGGCTGAAAAAATAACTCTCACAATTCAGGGAGAGTATTAAGAAAAAGTTATTTGACCTTATTTTTCCAACTAAGAAATATCGCAAAACTCAGGTCTGTTGTATCACAACCTGAGCTAGAGATGATTATTCACACTTTCATATCATCCCGATTGGACTATTGTAATTCCCTTTTCACTTGTCACTTTTCACTTAAACCGTCTACAGATGGTCCAGAATGCTACTGCAAGGTTGTTAACCAGGTCCAGCAGGACGACTCACATCGCACCCATTTTATGTTCTTTACATTGGCGTCCCATCAGGTTCAGGATTCATTTTAAGGCTCTCGTTTTCACGTAAAAGAGCCCTGCATGGACAGGCACCTGAGTACATCTGTGACCTTCTCCATCCCTTTATCGCCAGTAGGTCACTTGCGTCTTCTGACCAGGGCCTACTGGCTGTCCCTCGCTCTCAACTGAAAACAAGAGGTGATTGTGCCTTTGAAGTAGTGGCTCCAACACTATGGACTCTCTTCCTTTAGACATACGATCTGCGGTCTCTGTAGAAGCTTTTAAATAGCAACTGAAGACCCATCTTTTCAAATTGGCCATTGTCTCACCTTAAGATGTGTTTGTTCTTTTGTGTGTTTTAAACTGAATAAACGTATTATTATTTGTACGATTTTCATACAGTGGCTGTCATGTATTATGTCTACATGAATTCAAAAAGTGAAATTAAATAAAAATCTACACTCTCCCTTCACATACAACAAAGCAGGTTGCACTTGAAAATAATTAAGTTCTTCATACATATGCTTCCTTTCTATTTCTTCACACACACACACACACACACGTTCTCTCACACACACGTTCTCTCACACACACCCCTCCTCCACCGGCTGAGGTTGTAGCTGATCGAAAGGGAAATGGGCCGCTTTAACATCCCACCTTTTCCCAGATCCTGGGAGGAGCCTGCGCCTGGTGGCAGCAGAGAGAACAATGGCAGGAAATTGAGAGAGGAGCGAGGGAGTTCCTGTTGGCAGGACGATGCTGAAGATGAGAGCAACGACGCGCCTTGTACAAGTGGATACTGGCCCACCGCCCTGACCAGTAGGAACTGGGCTCTTTAAAACTGTAATAAGCTTATTGTTTGACTTGTTTGGAAGAGTTTGACTCCAAATGTCTGACGTTTGACATTGGGATGTCTTAGATGTTCTGCCACTAGTCTTTAAAAATGAGTATGAGATCAAAATTGCTTGCAAAGCAAATAGAGTTCCTAATTGTTTCCTATGAATGACGCAGGCACCAGTAAGGTCGCTTTTGCACCTGTTGTTCGGTTGAGTTGGTCCAGACCAACGAAAAATATTGTATATATTGTCAGAGTTTGATTGATACCAGCCTAAACAAACCAACAAAACCAACAAACACATCAGAGTTGAACTGCACCAAAAAGGTTTGATGTGAAAGCATCAGTCTTTTAAATGATAATTCAGGTTTATTAAAACAAAAAGTTGTTGTAGGTGTCGGCGTCATTTCTGTGAAAATTACAGTTAATTGCTAAGATCTGGGAATGTGGCAAAAAACCTAAAGCCAGAAAGAATGTTTTTTAAAGCCTAGTCCATTTTAAATTATTTCTTTTTTCTGCATTGTCTGTGAACGGCAAATCACACTATGGTTAAGGTAGCAAGTAAAGCGAGTAAAACACTTGGTTAAAGTTCAAAAGAGACTGGTTACAGTTAAACAAGACTAATTAAGAACCTTGTATATGGCTGGATCTTATTTTAATTGTAATTATAACTATTCTAATTACCAATCTGTTTACTCTCCCTGCTCTTTCGTCTGTTTCACTCTGCGGATGTCTCTCATTTTTCACTCACTGTGCGCTCTGACTCTATGTGATTTTTTCTGCCTCTTTCCCGTAAATGAAAGTTTTGACAGCATTTTCAAATTCAGGAGGCTTATCTCCGCCCGGTGACTGCAGCTACAGTAAATCAAGTGCACCTTCAGAGCAGCTGGCCCACACTAAACTGAAGTAACAGCCTACATGAGTCTTATGTTTTATGTTTTAAGGCTATTGCTCATTGTTTGTGATGTGAAAGCGTCAGAGAAATAAAAAGTTTGCGTCCTGGTGTTAGTTCAGTAATAAAATCCAAACGCACCATGGATTATCTCTCCTGCCAGCTGCTGACAGCGCCGTCAACCAGAGAGTTGATCACACTGGACGGTAGAGGAGGAGACAGTAGAGACGCTGGTGTGTGTCTGAGTTTAGCCGACTTCACTGCATTAAACGCCGGAGCTGAGAGCGTCAGAGCTAGGAGCAGGAAACACAGTCACTCTGCGTCGCACCGCTGTGCTCCGCTTCCATCATCTTGTGCCGATACATTTTGAAAGAGCAACAGCCAATGAGGAAACTCCAACACTCGGCCAGCCGACCAATGGTGAAACTTCATCACTCACTCACTCATTCACTCAGTCACAGGTTGTGACAGGTTGCAAACTCTGGTCTCCTGTATGAAAGTTAGTTGCTTTAATTGGCCATTCGTCACTCCAATCTCACCATTTGATTTGATCTAAATAAAAAGTATGTTACTCCCTGCAGTGTAACTGGAAGTCGGCACTGCACGTAAGTGGCGCGCTGCAGGTTCGTCCAATATGTATGAAAGTCTGATACTGGTCTGCTCAGGGCCATGTCTACAAAGGAGTCACATGAGGTAAGAAACACAAGCAGTCAGATACTTGAAAGAAATTCAAAAGAAACCTCAAGGTTAGCCAAACTTACTTAGAAGAGCATATGGTAAACATTCCTTACAGTTTACAGAATGACTTCCTGGATCAGTTTTTTGACCTACCATACTTTCCGTATTTGTGTGCACACAATTTTCCTGTGCAATGAGGAATGATTAACAGTGTTTTGGGTGCATTCACTTTTGGTTTTACATTTGAAAAAAAAATGTTTTAGATAATCTGGATGAACTGTTGATTTGTTGACAACCTGTCTAATCATCTGACTGTTCTTGAGATGTTGTGTTCCCAAATCTCAGCAATTACTTTGTTTAGTACAGTGTTATTATAACTGATAGAAAAGATGGCCAGAACTTTAAAAGTAATATCAAAGATGTTTTAAACAGGATTTATCCCCAAAATTAGAGCAGTTATGAAGGAGCTGTGTTCTTTTGAAATGATCAACTTCATTCGACACTTTTCAGAAAAGATATTTAGTGTCAAATTTGAATCACAGCTATAGCATGAGACAATCTCTCATTTAATAGAAATATGGGATGGGCTTTTCTTTCCATTTAGATACGGTTGCAGCTGGGATGAAAGGTGATGGCATTTCTGGAGGCCCACAGCTGCAGGACGATTACTTCATTAAAGTGTTCCCAAAACCCAGAGCAGTATTCTTACAGGGGTCCCAGTTTTCCTAGCTACGCCCCTGGCTAGCGCTCTGGAAATGAACTCTCCACATGATGTATTCACACATTATGACCAAAGCCGTCAGGCTACCAGACAACTAAGTGTTGACATCACTGTGTGATGAGCTGCTCAGATAATTCATGACCCTGCAGCAGTGAGGCACAGCGGTCTGAAAAGGCCGTGCAGCCAGAGGCAGACTTCCTGCGGTCCCACCCAGACCCGGGTCACGTCCATACAGCCGGGCCACATTGCTCACCCTAACCCCTGTACTGTACGCCCTCCACACCCTCGAGCACAGCCAAGAACTCATTCCATTGTTCTCAAGAGTGAGACATCTCTATGCACAAGTGGCCACATCACTATGAGCCAGATGTGTGTATGGTATGTGTATGTGTGCGACAGTGCATGGCAAAGTGTTTTTTTGCGGGACTGCGGTTTGACCCGAAAATTCTGCGAACAGCGAGAGGTTCTAATGAAGAGAAATTACTGGAAATGGCTGCAGCATATTGTTTTAAGTATGAGTCATTCTTCCTTGAAAAGAGATTAAGCTTTTGTTAAGATGTAATGCATAAGTTGCTGTCTGTTTTTCTCCCACTGGCAATTGGTGTGATGGTTCTTCACTGCATATCCCAGAAATTCCCAGTTATCAAATGACGCCACAGGTGACAAGATGCCTCCTTCCTTTTGATTTTCTGTAAAGTTTCTGATGGTGGTGCTTTTGTTTGCTGAACAGCTCAACTCTACTTCCTGTGCATTCCAAACATATCGCTTCTACTTTTACTGGATTGGTAAAGTGCATCACATCTTGTACATCAGAGGGGTTTTTCTGAGGATGGACTCATGACAAATGGGAAATGGGAAGTTTCCTTCTTCAGGGAAGGAAAAATCCATTTGAACAGACCCTCAAACTCTGAATGCCGCGTGAATCTACGTTTCGTCTGAGCTCCAGTTTGTGGAGTTTTCTATAGACTTTCAGGTGTTTGTGCTGTTTGCGAATGGCATACTTTCAGATCACATACAGTATTTAAGTTAATTTATTGGTAAAACTTAAAGGTACCCCATGAGGGTTTTGTCCTTTGTTTTGGTGAGTTAACCTGAATGTAAACATAACTTTTGTTTGTTTACAAGAAAACTCCCTGGGACACTTTCAACTCAAGGTCCACTTACCTTCTTTTGGAGCTTTCAACCACATCTCACAGTCATGGAAATGGCTCAGTGGTACTTTTAGTCCTTTTTATTTATTTATTTATTTTTTATACCATTATTGTTTTTAGGGCAGCCAAACCATTTGCACACTCTGACGTGGGGTCTGAGCTACAAACACTGTTATGTCTGCTGTTTATTTCATAATGTGGGCCTCATCCTGCCAATTTACAGAGATGAACCCTCCCCTCTTTCTAATATTAGACGGTAGACAAACTCCAGTTGGCTCCTTTACAAAGCCATCAGACTCACTGACTAGTCCTGAACTCTCTAATTGCCTATAAATTAAGTGCTCTGAATCAACATTGCCACTTCAAATCTATATTATTGTTGTTACTTTCAAATGTTGTTTATCACTCATTAATAGGAGTGTGTCCATATGTATAGTGCCTACAGTGAGGCAAAAATGTTGCCTACAGTATGAGAAATCATATAATATAGGAGGTTGTGAAAAGTTATTACTGTACACAGCATACACTCACATATATGAAACATTGCACCCTACTGCGTTCTCTCAGTAACAAAATATGAAATATACTGACAGATGACCAAACACTTCTGCATACTACATAGTCGCATACTGTGTGAATACATAAAAAACCTGCCTATAAATATATATACATGTTAAAGGATATAGCTGACGATTTTCTAAAGTTTTCTTATTGTCAATATATCTCACATGTGCAGAGCCAAACCAACAATGAACTGATCTACTTACAAGTATTGTGTGTGTATCCAAAGCCTGATATATCTTATTCTTCTGTGCCGTAGACCTGTGTTGTTGTACAAAAACTATTAAAAACACATTAGTGAGCCACACTGCTGCACTGGGTGACAAGTTTCTTCATTATGAAGAGTTTGGTCACTTTAGTTTGTTTAGAAATGGCACCAAAGACTAATAACAGCGATCACGTTTTCAGTCTCAGGACGGTAGTTTCATGTTAGACAGACGCCACTGAGCATGTGCGGGAACGCGGCTCCATTTACAGTGCTTTGCTAGCTTGTTGTGCTACATATTACAACCTCTTGACTTTGTACTAAAGTTGTTTATAATGTAAAATGTAGTACATCAGTTTACTCATCATTTCAGCCTGTGAAAACAACCCCTGTGACATCTTCCGTTTTGTTTTCCGGGCTTGAGCTTGGAGACTACATTACTTTAAAGGAAGGCTAGTGTTGCATACTGAGGGTTTGGAGTTTCAAAGATGTGGCGTTTACCGGGCATGGGAGGTCGAATGAAAGACACTTTTGAGTTGCAATATGGAAAATGTAGGATCAAGCGTTTTTTAAGGACTAAAATTCAGGATATCACAGCCTTTTTTAAATGTGTCTCTTGCCAGTCACCCAATTTTATTTCTTCTTTATGTGCTCTTCTTCCTCCACTGTGGCAACCTGAATCTAGCTGTTTAGTTAGTAGCTATCTTCTTAAAATCATAGCTAAATTCAAGCAGAGTGTGTTCCTGATGACTGTTTGGACTCCTTTAAGTCCTCAGGAATGTGTTGAAGTGTAATGAAATACTGAGTCACCCACACTGTTATTGTTACATAAGTTTGTAATTTTCTGTTTCGCACTCAGGGGGAATTACTCTAGATTAGTGCGTCAGCTACAGTAAATATCAAATTAAAACCATGACTATGACTTCGTAGAGCAGATTTATGTGATTATTTTTGACATTTTACATGTCTGCAGGATTGTCACCAAGCAGCAGTACACATGTGGCAATCTGGCATACACTGTGTCTCCGTTTGCACTCATGTCCTGTGGAAATATCCTTGACAAAGACACAGAACGGCCACCAACTCGCACATTGGGAACCTGTCTGGATGAAAACATCGGCTAAATGCTTCAAGTTTCAGTGGAAGCATGCGGAAGTTAAAGCAGTAAACAAGTGTTAGTCATGAGACTGAGGAAGTGTTTACTACCAGCACACAAGGGCCGACGGATCAAGAGTTCAATGGAAATGTATTCTTAGAAACAGGAAGCCAGCAATGCATCCACTGGTCTGATTTCCATTGAGGTAAATAAAGGAAGGTGGGGCTTGTTGGATAGTGTTGTGATAGGTAAACAACAAAAACATTGTCTGCATGTTGCATTCGCTGAGAGGTTTTGCAGGTACGTGCTTCAAGTGTGGTTTTCTGCATTATTTTTATCTCTGTTTGAGAGAGGAAACGAGTGGCATCACAAGCCGCACAGGATACTACACCATCTCTCATGGTGATATAACAGGATACAAGTTAAAAGTGTGCTTAGTTGCACTGTAGAAGTGTCAGATGTTTAATGTTCTGCACAGGCCAAAGTAACATGGGAGGGGACACTCTCATGATTACTGTGATGCTTAATGCACTGTCCAAAACCGCAGATACCAGAATCCTTTGTGGATTGAGGTCATGACTACGACAGGCATGCAAGTAGCTCGTAAATACAGTATCACTCGCAGCGATAAACGCTCAAGCACACATGCTTTTCATCATCATGCATTCTGTTTCTTCATCTACACTTGTGTGCACATTCACTGGGACACTGAGATGAATCACCAGTTGTAAAAAGTGTCGTGTTAAGTGCTTTTACAGCTTCTCTGTCTCGAAGTTGATGAATGATGCATTGAAAGGATTGATATAGCGCTTTTTCCTTTGGGACTTCCTAATTGTACCTGTTCACATATACGTTTTTGGATGAGGAACAGACAGTAACACGCCCTGCTTTGTCTGGAAACAATATTCATTTCAGTGAGAAATATTTTCTAAGGTCAGACAAGGAAATCCCACCCTTACTTAAATATGTGGTGGTGGTGTTGGGAAGGGACGGGGGGGGTGGGGGGAGGTACTGTTACATATTTTCTTCCTTTTGTCTTTGAAGGGAATGAAATGGAAGCTGCACCAGACAGAAAATCTCCAAAAAAAGACAAAAATACAGGGACTCTCTGTACCAAATCCCAGTTGAAAACAGCTTGTTTTTATTTACAGCATTATTACTCCAGTATAAACAAGCATTGTGTGGATTTATTGACAAAACTATGTTACAAAAATGAAAATGGGACTCATACTGTGACTAAAGTGACTCTCCAAAAATCAAAAACATTTGTAACACTTCTGTGAGAAAACACACATCTGTGTTTGAGGGGAGAGTTTTCTTTAAAGGAACGGTTTGACATTTCAGGAAATTTGCTTATTTGCTTTCTGGTCGAGAATTAGATGCTAAACATGAAGCTACAGCCAGCTCAGACTTGGATTGCGGTTTCCAGTTTTTTATGCTAATTTAAGCTAACTGTCCATTGGCAGTAGCTTCATTTTACATAAGAGTGGTATCAATCTTTTGATCTCAGACAAGAAAAAGTGTATTTCTTTATTCACTTTACTTGAAGTACCCCTATTTAGCATTTATAAGCAGTATATTAATTTTTGACATTTTAAAGTTAATGTACAGTATTTGTCAGCGATTATAACTTATTTTATATTATTACTACTGTGTTTTATTACTGTATATTGTCATTAATTATCGGTTCCCTGCAGGAGGAGTCACATAAACACTTATATCTCCCCACAACTACATTATATTGTGTTGTAAACCATTAATAACTATTTATATACTGGTTGTAAGTGCCAATAGGGGGACTTTAAAGTGAAGTGTTATCAATTAAGTTCATATTAGTCCTGCAGAAGTGACTGACCTTTAATACCTGTCTTAGAAGGCTGAAACCAGCAGCTCTTCACTCATCAGAGTCCTGACAGGTAAGTTACTTCTTATCTCTAACTGGAGGTGACTGGATGCTAATGACAATTATCAACATATATTTCAGATCGGTGAATCCATATAAGTCAGTTCCTGCTGAATTTGTGTGAAGTTCATTTAAAGGACATGTAGCATGACATTATTACCTTTTGTACTATTAATGAAACCAGCTGTGGATTGTGGATTTTAAAAATCTAATAGTAACATATAACAATGTGTTGTTGCGTAATGGTGTAAATACAAAGTTAAAATTCATATTTTATAGCCTCGATATAAGTCATATTTATACACAGTCCAATATATGTACAAACATACTGTATGCACTTTTCTCTCACCCCCCATTTTCTCCCGACTACCTCACAATCATCTCTCCAGCATTTTGGAATCATCAGACATGAAGCAAAACACAGTGAACCTAACGGACAATGCAAGCTTATGTATCAGACAGAAATCATATTGTGAACCTCATTATTTGTTTAACTTAGCTAAAGGAAATAATACATAAATAGAAAAGATTCTCCTCAAGAGGCCCACATTTGCTAAAGCAGGAATGACGTTTGGCAAAGTAAGCTTTTTGTTTCTCTGTCTGTTTTAACTTTTTTATTTTTTACATTTTAAATTCCCAGTTCTGTATGCTGCTAGCCACTGCTAACCATAGAAATCATGGTTCTGGGTTCTTTTAATTTAATGAGAGCATTAAACTGTTCTCTAGAGCACTTTCTGTGGCTTTGTCTGAATTTTGACGAGTTCCCTCTTTGGTATTGAACTTCCTATCAGGCTAACTCTAAGCAAATGTGTCTGCAGTGTCAAATGGGGCCACATGTCCACTTTGGCCCCTGAAAAAGTGTGCAAGACAGACAATCTGAAATGCTCTTTCAGATACTGAGATGTGGGTAAACAGTATTTTCATGCTTTGACCCTCCACTACATCCCCACTGTAATAACATATTTTTAAATTGAAGCAATATCCTCTAAATGCTGCCTGGTTAAAAAATAACGACCTCTCTTTGCAAGATCGTAACAGAACAGCGTCTTTTTTATCTTCAAGTTTCAATCCACATGATGCAACAGGATTAATTCCCTGTGTTAATGCCATACAGTGAGGCTGGCTGATGCATGGGTGATCCTTATGTGCAGCCTTTCTGAATATTCATGTGTGTTGTAAATGATGAAGAAACACTGTCTTTGGTCATCCTTTTTGACAATATTCATGAGAATAAAGTAGTAAAATAGAGTTTTTTTGTGTTGAAAGATTAAAAAAAAATGAACTCCAAGGAGGCATAAAGATTGTGAAAGATGATGTTGAAATTTCATCTTGAAGAATCAATAAGCGCCAAGCCTCAAATGCTGAAAAGTCAAGAACCACCTTCACACGAAAGGACTATCCGATCTGAAGATGTCCGGGTAGCTCTTGCCGTTCATGTGCTCGGTGTGGCTTTCGATGCTGTAACAGCGGTGGACCTCAGTGAGCGACGACGCCACGTAGGAGGCTGAGCGGAAGAAGTCGGCATTGGCGAAAGTGCCGGCAAACTGCATCCGCTGCTGATTCCAGTGTCTCCGCAGGACGCTTTGAACCTGCAAGAGGAGACGCGAAGAGGATGTAAGAAGGGTGGCAGGGTCACAGGTCAAAGTCTGGGAAACTGCAATAATGGTAAAGGAAAAGTAGGTTGTACAGTAAAAAGAACTGCAGCTAGTAAATTTGATACCTCACCTCAGGTACAACAGCTAAAGTTTATCATGCAATATAAAAACTACAAAGCTGACAATATAGTCTTTCAGCGCAAGGTAGGGAGGGATCATGTTTGGTTGTTTTCAAAACAAATGTATAGATAAATTCTCTCTTCTTTCTCTCTCTGTCTGTCTGACTGTCCACCTTCATCAGTGTGATGCAAGTGGGAATAACGAAAGAGACACAGTGTCAAACATGAATTAAATAAATTAAAGATATAGCTTTTGTTCTTGTTTTGACTTTAGGTGTAAAATTTGGCAGTGCCAGCCTAGTTCAGTTGTTGGGTCTTAAAGACCAGGGTATGGGCTAGATTTGGGTCTCAGATTTTTTCCCATAATGAACTTGAATGTGAACTTTCTAAGTTGCTCCAGGTAAAAGTGACAGCTGAATGCCAAAAATGTGAATGAGAACTCACAAACTTTCACTGAACATCTGCTCCTAAATTTGACTTAGTTCTATTTTGTCTACTATAGCAGGAATAATTTTCCTAAATCTAAAATTACTCAACCAAAAAGAAACCGAGTCAAGGGTTAGAATGAAAATGTGATAAAAACATAATAAAATGTTACACAGTATTGAAAACAGTATTGACTCACACCTAAAATAAGCAGCAAATTCAAAATCTCACCTTTTTCAAATAATGAAACATCATCAGCAATAACATGCTAAATCAAGCGTCACTTACCTCCCCGTTGAAGAAGCAGAATATTGTAGAAACTAAGAGACCCTGTATGTAAAAAAAAAAAAAGAAGAAGAAAAAAAAGAAGAAAAGAAAAAATGTTTTTTGACTGAGTTCATGAAAATACACAAGAAATCCTTTAAGCTCAAACAGCTGCACTAGGGCCTGCTAAAAGTTCACACTGTCACATGTTCATGCTCTTATCCTCAAAATATTTGTAATTTTAAACCACCGCTGCACAATTGTTAAGGATATTGTCATTGGACAGTTATAAACTAAGTGTTGTCGTAGTCACCTGGTAGTGCATGAGGATTTCCATGACGTACAGATAGATCTCAAACACCCAGTGGTCCTGGGGCTTGTAGGGGAGCAGTACAAACTGAATACCCAGCAGAGGGATGAGGATGAGGGTGGCTCTCACAGCCCGCATGTAGAGGCTGGACTCGGCCTGGTGCGTCACTCTCAGCTTGGTGATGAGAACCCGCACGATGTTCAACAGGAAGAAAAGGTTCACCTGGAATCATAAAATCCAAGCCGCAAAATGTATTCCCAATTGACAACGTTTAGGTCCAAGTCAGGTCTTCGTCAGGTCAAAGTGAGTGAAATATGATCGATGTTGTCTTTTTAAAACTCATAATCTGGTTCCTCAATTCTGAATCAGGGCTCACATCTCCACATTTAGTCAACAGTTTGGCATTTAGTGTAATTATCAAACTATTGAAACCATGTAACCACATTAAGAAATGACCAAATAATTAATAAGTAAATAAAATTACAAGCCAACTACAGCTGAATTAAAAAAGAAAATCCAGGAAGATTCAGTAGCTTTCAAGGGCTCATTGGTATCACATATAAAGTTCATTAAAAAGGGGACTTTGAGTAAGAAAAAGACAAAAGTATGTGAGTACTTCCATTGTTTGGGCTCTGTCCTGATTTGAAATTAATCAGAGGAATGTTCTTGTCTGGCCAATACAGTCGCACACAGACCTCAATTTAATTGATAATGTGTTTCACTTTCATGATGACCACAATGTTGGAAAAAACAAAAAACAAAACAACCTTTAAAACAAGCAAGAAGTGAAGTTAGCTGCAGTACAGGCAGAGACGAGTCTGCAAACAGGAACTTAATTTATTTTAAACACTTTCTGTTCCTGAAAATTGGGACTATGTAGAAAAAGGGCAATAAATCCTACATTTTTTAATTTGGTGTGGATGTTAACACCCTGGAGTATAAATCCAACACAATGGAAAATGTGTTACGCTAACTACATGATCAGTGGTTTTCATTTAATTATTACACAATCTCAAGGCTCCATTTTAAAATCTAGTTTCATATCCTGTATAAATTGCTGGAGTTAAGCGCTTACCACCAATGCGGCGCAGATTGGGCCATGAATAATGTACAGCAAGGAAGTATCTGAGCTGACCCAACATCTGTGAAAACAGAGATCAGATCATCAGGCATCTGGTGGCAAATGAAAGTACATGACTCAGGTACAAAGATATCTTCAAATGTTCAAAAAGGCTCACTTGTCATTGTAGTAGCAGTGGCGTGCTATTGAATGTATCACTGCTGGCACGAGAGGAAAACCTGTATACACCAAAAATACCAAATTAGCACATTTATGACATTTGTGTTTAAGAAAGATCAAGTTAAATATTTACTTAATTCCTTACTTACCCCACCCCAGCAGATAATACCACATGAGATGCTGTTTTTCTGCAAAAACCGCCACAACAATCAGAGTGTGCAGGTAGATGCCCTCGCAAAGCATCCAGAAGTAGTTGCAGCTCAGCAGATACAGATGGATGAACATGAGCAGCTTACAGCTCGCCTAGGCAGAAAAAAAAGCCGTATGATTTTAGTGTTCATTAAAAACAAAATCATATTTCATGCGGAAAAAGACATTTTTTTAAAGTGACTCACAGAATCATTATAAGTGTGTCCCTGTTTCTTCACCACTGTTGTCAGCCAGACAACAGTAATGACTGAGTTTAGCACAAATGAGAGGAAGAGGTTTTTGTGGAGTGTTATTCTCTGGCAGCTCAGACTCCTAAAAAGAGGAGAGACACATTAGACATTTTTTCAGCTAGACACAATATTTTTTTGTAAGTAAGCCATAGATTTGGTATACAATTCAACAACAGCTTAAAAGTGCAATTTTGTGCCGGAAATAAGGCAACACCTCAAAATAAAACTGTTAATAAAGTATACAGTAACTCAGGGGTTGATAATGGTGTAAATAATGTATTCATTAGTGTTAATAAATACTTTATTAATGCTTTATAGATAAGTAATAAGCCATTCGCAAGATCTCGGCTTTCTCATTTTCTAATAAGCCATCATGTGCAGAGTCATGTTAATAAATGACTAGTCTGGATGTGTAAAACATAGAAAGCTGCAGTAGCACTTTAATGCGTTTGTAGCGCACACTTACTTAAAATGGAAGAATATTCCCAGTGATATGAGCAATGACACCAGTGACAGTCCATGACCAATCATAACCAAGTAGAAGTGAGTCATTGCTGCCTGCAAAAAAAACAACACTTTAACATTGCATGCAACTCTATAGACAACAAAGCTGCTATAGTTTCCATGTCTTCCTTTCTTTATTTTATATTATTTTTCATTCCTTCTTACCGTCCCGTGTGTTGGAGATCTGGCTTTGCAGTTTGTGAAGTTCGTCCATGTTCTGTTGCTCTCCGGGTGGCGCCCCCACTCACCCGTCTCTGTGCAGACTTTGGATGCCACCGCTGTGACAACACATTTTAAATTAGTGGAAAGAAAAAAAAAGCAAAACTTGCTGAAAAGCAATGATTTGAAACTCCTTTTGCTGATTGAATCAATCAAATGTAAGATTTTACAGTTGAGCAACCAGAAATGATCTTTTATGATATCATTTGCAAACGTCTAAACTTATTGCCAATTACACAGTCTCAACTCAACATTACATTAAAATAGGTTAAGAAAATATTCATTTATTGTAACTGCACTGCCAGAAATAACATGAGTAATGTACCATAAGGGTCAAAATCGTTATAGTAGTCTGGACAGCTCTGCTCTGTTGTGAGGCCAGCCTCAGTTTCATCCCAGCACAGCCACCCGTCCCACGTGGTGTTGCACACAGGCCCTGCAACAAAAACACACATCTGTTGGTATCCAATAGAAAACACATGTAATAACATCAGAATGCTTTCGCAAGCTTTGTGAGACAATATTCTCACCTATTGTTTTTGTTTTGCGGTATGATTCTTTCATCATCCGCTGGAAACATTCGTACTGGGCCGTGGCGATCTGGTTCCGTGTCGACCGGTGTTCACCGTGATGGTTCAGATGCTCCTGGTAATTGTCTTCAGGGTTTGCCGCCACAAGCAGCTGAGATTATTGAAATACAGCATGACACCCAGACACACAAATATACATCTGTCAAGCGAGTTCTTAAGTGGATAAATCAAATTATACAGATATCTAATAGACATATTAGATCAAATGTTACAACTACAAAACCAAAAAACCTAATCAAACTGAATAAATCATAAGTACCTTTGGTTGACAACATGGAAAGTTATTAGAAATACTAGAGAATCCTATAGCTGAACATGCTGTAGCAACAGATTTAATCTTTTCTATATTTTAACCATGAATTTTATGCAAATCGCTGTTAGTTAGGAACATTTCTGCAATTATTGATCTAACAAAACTGTTGAATGATGTTATTAAAACATGCAAAACTGCTCCTTTTCTTCAATCATGTGATACGACAACGGCAAAGTTCATACATGACAGCTACCTTGTTGAGGGAGCACAGCACCAGGAGAAACGTGATGCCATTCAGATCCATCCGTGCTTTGATCACCATGGGTATTCTGGGAAAAAACATGGCAATGGGAATTTCATATTAATACTTTGTTATCTGTTTCTGTACAGAAAAACACACACAATGGAGACACATATTGATGACCTGTATGTGAAACTATACACTGTACAGCAAGTCATTTGCCGTTAGATTGGATGTTATTTTTATGTTTCATTGGAAGTTATTTTTATGCGATTTGGAGGAACAGGTAAAAATTTCAGCACCATCCCAAATAGTTTTCCCCCAGAGTTCAATAAGAAAAATGCTTCCTTTTTGTAGCAGCTGCTAACATGATCCAACACCCGATGTGTTGACAGGAGATGGATTCAAGCTCGGTCAACCTGATAGCCTTTTGTTCACGTGTCACACATATACACTCACGATTTTGGTTAATTTAATACATTATTATTAATATTTTTCTGTTGTCAAGTGGAAATTTGTTGTTCTGGACTCAGAAACCTTTATATTTTATTCTTTTTACAGCCTAAGTTTGAAGTTTATGTGCAATTTTTGTGCAATATTACTCAGATTTACTTTAAAACTTGACAATTATTTAAAAATAATGCCCAGTTCTCTCACCTTTGCCCCCATCACAAGTCATGTAAACAAAGCTGACAATAAAACTCTGCCTCCAAACCCATGTTTTTAATCTGTAATGGCAGCTCTCCCCGTTTTGGACATTCAGGTTACAGATATGGCCTTTAGCTTCCTTTGTTCCCCACAGTTTCCTTCCTGCATGCTTATTATGCATGTTGGGCAAGTTTAACCAAGGTGTAGCCAAAAGAGTGTCAGTATGGCAAATACAGTATTAAGATGCTTTCATATGCTCACCACAAATTTAAACCATGTCGACACAGGGAATATAGTTACATCAACATTGATATAAATTTCCTGAAATATATGAAACTGTGAGTTACGCCAAACAGAAATTGTTTTCTGAGTTCATCTTTTCCAGACTGGTGGATAATGTTATATTCATTTTCAATTTTCTCCAATCATAACAGACAGAATGTGTCCTGCTTGAGGCGTGACAGTTATAGCAGCAAGCGCAGTGGAAATCACAACAGTTCCAGCAATGGTAGTTAATGGCAGTTAAATTAATAAAGGCAGTAGCAGTTGTGATGGGTGGGGTATAAATTGTGTTTTCCTGCCGCTGTCACTCTTTCTCACATTTAGCTGCTGCACTGTATTTGAAATCAAGATCTACAGTTTGATTATGGGATTAATGAGCCCTTAGTGATGATCTACACCCGTAATAACATCCCCTGTTATTAAAAGCCTTGTGTATTTTGTGCATGGAAAGTTTCATTTCAAAAACAGATATGAACTTTTGGGAAAAAAAAAAAAAACGTTACACAGTACAGTCTACAAAACGATCAATACAACAAAATGACAATATCATGACACTGTTTAAAGTGAGAACATATGTGTGGTAAAGTTGAAAATGGTAGCAAACTGGATGTTTTATATGTTTTGAAATGATAATGACCTCTTAAGAGTAGTAGCACTGTTTGCTTAATAAACTATCATATTTATTTCATGTTTTTTATAGATAAGTAGCATGGGCTAAAGCCACATACCACAGCATTTAAAGCCCAACACCCGTCCCTATGTGCATATAGGCCTTTATACACATACACACAATTCAACAAGGAAACACATACAAAACAACACAAAACACAAACACTGGAAGAATACAATACCCCAAAAATGTGATTGTTGCATGACTGGTCTCTCTTTCGAAACAGTTTGATTAAAAAAAGATCCCATTCATCTATTTAGAGTTGTGTGCAATTCTGTGGGTAAGGAGTTCCATATTGATCCCTCAAACAAGGAAAAGACATCTGATAAAAGGAGGTTTTTATAATAGGGAACCTCACAAAAGCCCCATAGATACACTTAGTTACCAAAGCAGAAACCCCCAATGGTTTCACCAAGTTTTGGGCGGTCACTGAAGAATTTATGAGCAAAATTATTTCATAAGAGCTCAGCAGAAGTGAGATCCTATCCAACATTTTATCACCCAAGAAGCTTTAGATTTATATTTACATGCACATGCTTGTGATCAAGAAGTTGCACAATAGCTTACTGTAAATGTGAAAACATGATGGAATGTATTAAAAAAATCTGCAGCACGAAATGGTGCTCTGATTATTGCTATTAGTCTGGAGTGTGTTAAAGCCGCGTCCACATAATAGAGACTGCATTTTAAAATAATCACCATTTATTTAAAAAAGAAATCATTATCTAAAGTTCAGTGGTGTCATTTCTGTTTAATCATTATCATTTTGTCTTCTAATAAGCCAACAAACTGTCATTTCATGCCTTAAAACTGCTAATTCAAGAAATATTTGGGTTATATGATTATACCATCTATATATATGATTCATACCATCTCCAAGGACACACCATATACCTTTCTAATGGCCTACAAAGACACTTATTAACTCGAAGTGAAGTTACTCCCTTATTGTGTGGGCCATCTGTGTCAGAACACGAGGGTCTGCACACTTTTCCATGTGAAGTATCCTTTATTAGAAACACATTGGCCCTGGAAATCTGATTTCGCCACCACTTTATGTCCACCATGTGAGCAGCTTTTTGCTGTTAGGTGTGACAGAATTGCAGGTGGGATGAGCACATTCACCACATGACTTTATTGACTAAACATTCTTTTGCTCTAGTAGTTGATGAAATCAGTGAATATGCTGCCAAAATGTGCTCCATGTCTTACATTTTGGCAGCATATTTACTGATTTTGTCACAGTTATCTCAACACATGGGCACTTAAGCTCTTATCATTTTACATCTGGAGTGCAAAATACAAAAGATGTAGTGTTTTTATCTGAAAAGCTGAAAATATTTCAAGAGCCCTGTTACAATCCCTTCTGCATTCAGTGCCCCTTGGAAGAATATTATGCTTTTTAAAATATTTCTAGATTTATTGGAAAAGAAACTGATGTTTTGTGCATTCTTCATATAGACCCCCCTTGATTTGCCATCACTTTTCACCCTGCCAACAGCAAACCTGTTTAAACTTTTGTTCAAAAATATATTTCAGTTTATGATTTTGTTTCTCTACCCCTTAACACCTTTATATGCATGTGCACCCCTGTTTTCCATGTGCTACATAACCTGAAGTACACAATTCAATGCAAACTCAGCATTTGAACGACCTGTCTTCAGCATCGTAAGCCTAAAAAATAATCTCAGTCTACGCGCTGAAAACATGAGTAGAAGAACTTACCTTAGCAGGAGTAAAAAAACTCGATATAACACTGTGGATTCTTGAAGAGTAATCCCTCAGTTTGCCTCTTGCAGAAAGAGAATTATACAACACTGTGTTTCCGAGTCCTTGAAGCTTAGTCCTTCAGTGTGTGTGTTTCCCACCAGAGTCAGAGTTAACACTGAACCGTCCTGATAAAGACAGACTGGGGCTGTGGATGACATCATGTGCTTGCCTTTTGTGGAGGCGTATGGAGGGACATCCCAACAGTGTAATGAACATTACAGTACAAAGCTATAGTATAACTGATAACCATTAAATATTATAATTATATAATGTGTATTATATAGGCCTATAAATAATAATATATGAGATAAAGTAAGCTTTTACATCCTGGCTGTTGAACTTTAGTTACCTGGGTCCTGTTTGGTTATCTGTGGTTCTTTTTAGTACTATAAATTGCTGTTACTGCAAATAGGGAATATACATTACTGTAACAGCAACTTTGATTTACATGACTTTAAGAAAAGGACACTATCACATATTTAATCATATTAGGTGAACAAGTTGAATCCTGATCTGATTGGAAATATGTCCAATAAATGTTAGTCTTTCTGGTTTCTGTTCCTAGGCAACGGCGCTCCCTGCAGGTCACTAACTTCCTGGCAACTGTCCAGTTACCATGGCGATGGCGTTGTAGCTTTAGCAGGTCGTCTGAATGCTTTGACACAGGTGAGTATTTTTGACATGTGTGAGCCACGGAAGGTAATATGTTGAGTTTAATAAGCTGAATGAGTTAAAGTTGGCTGCTACGTTAACCGCAGAGACACCAATAGGCTGCTTTTTAGCGGACAGGTGTTCGTAATTAACGTTAGCCTAATTAACGTTAAGCTAGCAACTTCATGTTAGCAACATACTAAAATATCATTTTTCTTGTCTTAAACTCGGATAATACGTGGCTGCGTCATAGCTGAGGGGTAAGTAAAAACGTCCAATAACCCATGGAAAGCTGAATTATTATTATGTTCAAAATTAAATTATTTTAACCACTCGTCAACAGTACTTTGTTGCTGTTAGCTAACCTGACCAAACTTCCTTCTCGTTTTCAGCTGTTATAAAACTAAGTGGAAGATGTGTTCTTGTTTCTGCAAACCAGAAAGTTGTTAAGTAAGTATATCTTCACATTAACGGCTCCATGAGAAAACATACTGAACTAATTTAGTAAGATATTAAAGGCTACCTTTTCATTGATTACACTGATGACGTTAAACCTTGTAACGTTATTCCTTAACTAGCTTTTTTTTCTATTATGGACCGATGAAGATTTGTATTTGTTTTATTTTATCTTTATTTATTTTATTATTATTCACACTATTATATATATTTTTATCTTTCTTATTGATTTTATTTGTCTTTGTTTTGTATTTAATCTATTTAATCTTTTAATCTATTTTTGGTCTAGCTTTTTTATCACTCCATTATTATTATTATAGCTTTTAAATCTGTCTTCTTATTTCATTTTCATCATTTTTATTTTTGTTTTATCTTTTTAATGTATTTTATCTCTTTAATCTAGTTATTTAATCTAGTTAGCTATTTATTTCACTCTATTTTACTATTACTACTATTATTATAGCTTTTAAGCTTCTATTTTATTACATTTTCATCTTTTTTTCCTCATATGCATAGGTCTCAAATTGTTTTATTTTTTTTGGTTTTACGGTTTACACTTGTTCTGTCTTATTATCTGCTTGTCAGTCATCTGTGAAGCACTTTGAACTGCACTAACCTGTATGAAAGGTGCTATACAAATAAAGTTTGATTAATTGATGAAGAGAAAGAGAACAGATAAGTGAGACAGAGATTTTTAAGTATTTCATAAATGCTTTGTTAGTTTTAAATACCCTCTGCTTGCATGTAAAACATCCACACTGGGTGATTAATACAATTTTTCCTATCTGCAGTGACAGGATGTTCAGGAAAACTGGCTGGAGGAACACAGTCAGTGATGCAGTAAGTTTCCACCAGGACCAAGCCCTCAACACAACTATATTTCTCCTTAAATCCTATGGCCCGACAGGATTTCTGCTCAGAGAGGAGGGAGAGGCCAGAAACTTTAAGGTGACTCTTGCAATATTTAAGGATATTCCTGAAACTTCCAATCAGTTTCTGTCAGTTCTTGTACTGATTCAGCATCTCCAACATTAACAACAGAGTCATGGATATGGACAGTGATTTGCAGTCTTGCATGTTGTTCTTCACAGGTGTGCTTGGGTGACCCACATACATGCACATGCCCTGTGTTCTCCAGGGAGCAGGAGCCATGCAAACACATCTGCTGGTATCAGTGACACACAAAATAATATAATATAGGAAAAAAGTTTTAGCAAGTGATATTCCCAAACTTCTGTTTTTTATTCTTATGTACAGTATGTGCACCATTTTGAGATGAATATTGTTATTTTATGCATCCATAAGACTGCGCAGCATGTGTAACAAATTTAACAATGCTAAAACCATGGAAGGGTAATTTATTTTTTAAAGTCTTTTTGCAGGACCTCATAATTGGGACTGAGTATTGAGTCTCAGTACTTTTTGGACACTGACCAAATTGTGTATGTAGCATGAAGCATGAAACTGTCAAATAATTAAATTTGGATCAGCAGTGTTGTTTACTTCTTTGATATTGCCTAATTTAAATAGAATTTAGTTCTGTTTTTGCTATATCTTACTCAGGCAAAATTCTGGCATGGCTGTGTTGTTAATCAACAAATGATTCATTTTAGATGTTTGACTTATTTTATTTAAGTAAAAGAAAAGTGTTTTCAGCTTTGTTTTTTAACAATTGCACATTTTCATATTACACAACAAAATTATATTTAAACAAATTATAACAATACCCTGATGTACAGATGACTATGATAATTTATGTTCATATATCAGTGATATTTTAAATGAGCACTACTACCTCTGGAATGAACATCTAATCTTTATCATTACAGGATTTTACTGAGGAAATTCAGACTACCCAGAGAGCATGAATGTAAGTTGTTTGGATAATTTCCTTTTTTTTAAGGTTCAGTTTTGTATTGATTCTTGCAGGCACCTAACATCTAGCTCCAGTGCAGTGATTTCATGCAATTCCTGCTAAAACTGTCTTATATTGGTACCACACATGTACCATACAGCTAATTTGTAGACTCACAGACTGTTTTAGGTTTAATAAAGAAAGAATGGACCCACCCTTTGTACGTGCATGTTTGCCGACTTGTAATGTTAATAATAACTTTGTTCTAGATTCCTTTCAGCATGGACTTGTGGAGAGACAGATCTTGGAGGTGCTCCATGGTTTACACCAAACAAGAGCCCACCAGACGGAAAATAATTCCTCCACTGCTTCAGGGACACCGAGCCAACCAGTCACGGGCCAGGAGGCTGGAAGCGTCTGCCGGAAAGTGATCCAAGCCCAGGATGTGTGTCCTATCTGTCAAGAGGAGCTGTTGGAGAAGAAACAGCCCGTGTCTTACTGCAGGTGTGTTGGCGGCTGCAGTCGGGCTGGGGTTTGTCAAACTGTTATTGTTTCAGTGCAGTCATGTTTCAGGGTGATGTAACATGTTGTAGTCAACTTTTATTGCACCACTGGCCAGAACATGACCCCTCACGGCATTTTCAGTCCCACTACAGCACATCCAGCTGTTGACAAAAAGCATGTTCAGTGGAAACCACCCACACAGATTTCCGGATGTAATAAAAATAGGTTCCATATCGCACACAGGAAGAGGACATGTCATTCTTTATTTGCAGGCTGATTCTGATGCTTTCCTTTTCTCTGCCAGGTTTGGTTGTGGCAATAACGTCCACATCTCTTGCATGAAGGTGTGGGCAGATCACCAGCAGCTCTCAGACAGGGGAGAGCCGGTAAAGTGCCCCTTGTGCAGGGAGGACTTCAGCTCTTTGAAATTGCTACAGGAGCAGGTGAAAAATGCAGCCAAGCTCTGCACTGCTGCTGAAAGAGAGAAGCCAGACAGACACCTGGGAGTTCTTTGTCACAACTGTCGGGTCTGCCCTGTCACTGGCAAATGTTTCAAGTAAGCCAGTGGCAATGTAGTGTATTTAAAGTGATTATAACTATTGTTTGTAAATCTAAACTGACATTGTAGATTTTGTGATGCTACATATGTCTTCCTCACTTCCTCTTTTCAGATGCACAGTCTGCAGTTACTTCTATCTGTGTGAGAACTGCTCAAAGAAGGGCTGCCACCCTCAGCATCTGTTTGCTTCACGAACAGTGAGCTATTTGGATTCAGCTTTGAATTATCCTTGTACTACATCAGCAAATCCCCCACACAGAGAGCTGACATTGCAGTGATATACTGTAAATGCATAATGAAACTGCACAAAATATGTTAATTATAGCACAGTGTAAGGTAGATTATAACATGGATTTGGTACTTTGTATTTATGTGTTTAAACTACAACAAGGCCATTGTTCTAATGAGCAAGCATTTCTAACAATGATCCTAGAGTAAAACAGCCACCATTAGAGGCTGTTACATTAATACACACATCTAAAAACTCTGAACTCCAAACAGAAAAGGAAAGAGACGTGGCAGCTTGTGACAGGAGGCGTGAGCGATGACCCAAAGGGAGCAACTGCTCAGCCAGCAAATGACAGGCAAGTTATTGGGTACTGTACATCAAGAGCATCCTTTTCATCTTTGGTAGATGGAGATGGCCAAATTCAAAATCTAATCTAAATCTCTTGCTATTCACTAATAATATAATACAATTTATAGAATATTGTTGATCTGTGTTTCCCGTCTCGGTCCTCAGCATCATACCTGTAGCTGCAGACCCTCTACCAGAAAATGTGTTGGGTCGTCTGCCCACCATCAGGGTGATATCAGGGTCTCGGCTCTTGGATGAGGGACAGCAATGTCGGATTTGTCTGCAGTATTTTACCCTGGGCCAGCGAGTCCGAACCCTGCCATGCCATCACAAGGTAAAACTTTTCACTGTGTGCTGGCATTATCTTAATGTCAGTATAATATAAAGTATTTCAAATCATAAAACCTCAAATTCATGTTCAGCATATTGTCTTTCAAATTGTGTTTTAGTACACCAAAAATCTTTAAAAAATTGGGCAAAATCAGGGAAATTCTTCCTTTCAAAAATGGGTCAGACTGCACAGCATTTAACTTAAAGTTTAGAAGAACCCAGAGTGCTGAGACTTTCTGTTTAACTATAAAATCATAATGACTAAAACAAATGTAACACAAAAAACTTTATATTCCCCTCCTCTGTCGCACCCTCCCCTCCCCCTCACATGTTCACACACACTTTAGTTCCACACGGACTGTGTGGACAGGATCCTGCGGAAGTCAAACTCCTGCCCCTTGGATGGATATGTCATTTATAATCCCTTGACTTGGAGAACCAGTGAAAGGAAGACATCCCCTAAGCTGGCCTCCTGCTTTTCCAGCGACTGTTCCAAACAACCAGAAAATAACTTAAAGGACCTGTTTGTCCCAGGAGTGGCACTGCAGGCCAAGAATATTAAAGTCACTCCCTCATATGGTGCTCTAAACTTAGAGGTTCTGACAGGCTCTTCAGTACCTTTAAACATCCCACAAAACCGAATGGCTGACAGGTTTGAAGACTTGTGCATCACAGCAACAGATACTATAACGCAGGAAGACAAAAGAGCATTGCAGAAAAAATTTGTTTGTGTTTCTCCTGAGAGCAGTTCTGATCACCAAAGTAAGTCTGATTCAGATAGATTGAGTGCCTGTTCCTCAAAAAAGACACTATTAAAAAGCATGTTTGCACCAGTGCCAAAAATCAAAGAGAAAAGGCAAGTGAACCTTTTTGTAGGTTTGTGGAGACCAGAGCCAGACTGCACAACTACAGTGGCCTTTAATGCCAGGCGATCTAGACTGCAACCCAAACCAAGAGGCACAGTAACCACTCATGATACAAACAGACTTATGTCAGAGCTTAGAATGACTGGAGTCTTGATAAACACACAGCACCAGAGGAAGACAGAGACTTAAAGTTGTTTTTGAATTTAATTTTAGATGTTTAATGTTTCAGGCTTGGATGAACTTTATATAGTTTAAGAAATCAGTGAGTATACATGTACAACCCTTGATCTGAAATATGTGAAATATTGTTTTTGTCTGCAAATTTGTCATTTTGGCTAAAATAAAATGTCTACATAATACAATATACTAGTATACTTGAAAGTTCTTGAATGATTAAGCTTCAGAGCAAGAATTTGAATCAAGTAAGTTTATTAATTTAGTGCACAAAAAAGGCAAGACTAATAACACTACCATAATTACAGAGGTAAACACAAGAGGTGCCCATTTTGGAAGAAACAAAAGCCCATAAGGTTCAATGACTAGACACAAGAGGAGCACACTATAGAACACATTAAAATCAGTACAAATACATTCAGCGAGATCACTTAAAAACAGGAGTGGCAGTAGGCTTGTTTTGCTTGTCAAGAATTATCAGCACAAAGAGTTCACAAACTACTCCACGTGTTGCTGTTTTAGCAGGGATATACTGTATTTTAAAGCCGATGACTAGCATTCATTTGTAAGCATACTGAATGATTAAGTGCTCAACTTGTTGCTACATTTAAAATGACACGCACTCTTTAGGCTAAACGTAAAAAGATTTCATATCGATCACACATCTCGTTGCTTGAAAACCTTGTCATTCAGTCATTCAGTGAAACACACTGATGCACCTCTCAGACCTTTTTAGATGGAAGAACAACAGCACTAAATAAATTAAATCACAGTCACATAATACTTGACTATATACACACAAAAAGAACACATGAATGTACAAAATTGAGCTTTGAATTGAACTCAGTGAAAAGATTTAACAGTGGTACTATGACGGAAGACTAAATATAGCAAAACTGTTGCTGCAAAGTTTCATTTTAAATTTAAATAATTTTACAGTAAATATTGCTGAATCTTTTCTGTTATTTGAGGTGTGTGTTTTCCCAAACTTTATCATGGACAGGCAATAAATTGTATTGTCGCCATTGTTGTATTAGCCTATTTACACACTGAAAATGTTTGTAAAGATGCTGTGTACCAATTTAACAAATGGGCACATATTAAAGTGTGGTGTGCATTATTTGACTCAGCAGCTGCCATATCAATTAGTAGAGGACAGATATGAAAGGCAGACATACGTGTGACCTTGTTGTTTGACATTTTTTTAAGTAAAATATTTTTCCGTATACATATGTGATGAAAATTGGTTACTCCCAAACAAGACTAAAACTCTACAGCCATGCTAGCAGCTCTGTGAGGCTGTATTTAGGCACAGCGGTGCTTTGAGCTAAATACTAACAACAGCATATAACATGCTCACAGTGACAATGCTCACATGCTGATGTTTATTGTGTTCACCATCTTATTCTTAGTACAGCATGTTAGCATGCCAATATTAGCTAAATAGCACTAAACACAAAATACAGCTGAGGCTGGTGGGAATGTCATTCGTTTTCTAAGTATTTAGCCAAAATGGGTTAAGAGGTCACTAATGTGGTTACAATTCATCCTCAGGGGGACCTGAATGTGTCTAGCAAATTTATAACAATCGATTCAATAGCTGTTTAAATATTTGACTCAAAACCACAAATTTCAACCTCATGGTGGCGCTAGAGGAAAATCAGGGGATCCCTATAGTCATAAGGGTTTGTCCACAGGGCACCATGGCAATCCATCTAATACTTGTTGAAATATTTCAGTCTGGACCAAAGTGGTAAACCAACAGACGCACATTTGCCATCCCTAAATGACCACTCTTTTGTTGAAAACCATTTTCATCTCCTTCAATCTTATGTGCAAAAACAAAAAGTCATCCCCTAGTTAAGCTTATCAGGATGTAAATATATTTTTTGTTATATCAGTATTACAATTTGGGTATACATGAGATAAAAGCAAATCTCCAAGGCACCAAACTTAAACTAAAGTCAAGAAAATTGTTAAATACTGTACATGACAAGGTTTCCAGTTAATAAAACGAAGGAAAATATAATAATAATGCACAACTTGGGGGGGGGGGGGTTAAGCACTGCATGATGTGAGACAAAGGGATTTGGGCTCCTTAACTTAACTTTGCAAATTGTACATTTTTTACTTAATATAAAAAAAGGGTAACTCAAAGCAGTTTTTTTTTTCAGGCTGCGAACAGTTTGTTCTACCATGGGTTGTTTCAGACAGGTGATCTGATTGGTCCGACACTGTCAAGTCACACTAATGAATCCCACAAAACAAACCATGCCATGTTTTAGTGCTTAGTCTTAGCCAACTCTAGTGGTATCAAGGGATGTGGCTACAAATGGTATTTATTTGGGATATTTTGGTGTGATTCTTACATTGTGATACCATAATCGTAGGGTAGAAGTATTATTGTTGTAATAGTTACCCAGCAGCACAACACACAGTCTCCTTTCAAGACTAGACAGTGAAATGAATCATTCAATCACCAAATATTCTAACAGCTACAAGGATGTAATGTTAGCTCTATAGTAAAATGCAAAATATTTTCATACACACGAAAAAACATTCAGTTTCATGCATTCTAAAATAACTGTAGGCTTAAAACCTTGAATATCAGGTGTGATAACTTCAAAATGGCAGCTTAGCTTTACAATGTACATAAGTGTTTTACTCCAAAATGCATCAGGACCCATGGTTGGAGTCAGTCACGGGTGGAAAGTTGAAGCTAAATTCTTTTACTCCAAAAATCTGATATGAAGAAGCATTTCATGTCATGAGTTAAAAACTTTCGTTTGACAGAGCTGATTCCAATAATGAAAAAACAACATAAACCCCAGAGTCTCTTTTTAAGTAAAATGAGGCAGTACGATCAAAACGAGATGTCAGCACTGCAAGCAGGGAAAGCTTTTGTGTCTTATTTAATTTACAGCAGGCATTTATGGTGAGGATAAGTGCACTACACATAAACCTGTATCTGTGTCCCTCCTGCAAGCTCACCAGATTTTACTAAATATAGACAAATACTGTGCCTTACATAATCATAATTATTACAGGCAGAAAGAAGGCACCCTGTACAATGCCAATACTGGGGACTGTGGGATATCGTGTTCACATGGACATTTTGCTGTGAAGAATCCCGCTGGTGATCTTCAGATTTGGGAGAATGAGTGAACATGGTGCGCAAACTTGTCTAACAGCAGCTACATAATGCTTCAACATGACATTGATCCTGCTTTATTTCTTGAGTTAACTTATGTATTCTTTGGCAAAGTTGTACAATCACATAACTCAAGAACAACAATGCCTGTGTGAGCACAAGTGCAAACTATCATTGTATATTGGATCACTCAGCGCTGATGACACCATGTGATGAAGAAAGCTCAGCATGTGTTAGATGGTTAATGGGACATTTAAATTAAGAACTGACGAAAATCAAAATGCTTCAATGAGCCATGCTCTAACTTCGCTTGGTCAGAGGTCTCCCCTCGCGGACGTGCTTAGCACTCCTCTTTTCAGTTTTCCCCTTCTCCCTCACCTTCCTCAGGCGCCGTGGAGGTGGCGTCCCTCTGGACTCGCTGTCCTCCTGAGCGCTGGATGTATCCATCCCGTCTCGCTCCTCAGGAATATTGGGAATAGCCCCACTGCTCCCATCTAAAATGTTCCTCAGGGAAGGGTCCTCTGGCGTACAGGTGGCAGTAGTGCCACTCTCACTACTGCTCAGGTCCTGTTCTTCACCGTACCGCCCCCCTCGGCTGTGGTGCGGCAGAGAAGAGGCCCTGATGGAAGGCCTGTCGCGCTCTGCCTCACGGATGTTCTGCAGAGGCTCGTTCATGTCCACCCCTGAGTCCAGGCTGGTGTCGTTGCTGCTAGGCGGGCGGTGGCGGCTCTGCAGCTCAATGATGGAGTGACGTACCTGGGCGGCCGGCTTCCCGTCTAAAGAGACAAACCAGGCCCTGGGGTGAGATGATGAGGACTTGCCCCGGGTCAGCTCTAGCAAGGTGCGCTCTGAGATCCCCTGCAGCTCGCTGGGCACGCCATGCCCACTGCTGAAGGCCTCCATACCAGCTGCCTCATTGAGAGTCCCAGGCACAGAGACGGAGGATTCAAGGAGGTTACTGTAGCATCCCCACACACCGGCGTTAGGGCCTTGGCCTTGGGGAGGAGTCTCCAGAGGCTGGGGCTCGTCTTGGCTGCTCTGCTGTGGGCTGCTTCTACCTTGGGAGTGGTGGTGAGGGACTTTGGGTAGTGTCTGGGTGTAGCTGTCTTTACTTGCAGGCTCTGGGTGAGCGTCATACTCAACTCCATTTCGGGGGAAAGTAGCAGATTTGCAGCCTGAGAGTTGCTGCTCCTGAGCACTGAAAAGCTCTGGGGCCTGAATAATGGCCACTGGCTGGTTGTAGATATGAACCAGCTTATCTTGAAAGAAGTTGTCAGAGTTGATGTTGGCCCGGTTCTGTTCTGACTTCTCCCGAAGCCGAGCCACCTCTTCACTGTTGATGTAGTGAGAATGCTGCTGGGGACCTTTGATCCGATCCAGAGTGATATTCTCATAAAGAGAAGCCGCGGGGCGACTCCCTGGGTCCTCCACATAGATGTTGTAGTTGGCTTTGTGCCTCGGCGTGGACGAGGGTTCACACTGGACACTGCAGGAGGCAAGGCTGTTGTCACCAGAATGGAACAGCAAACCCTCTTCCATGTGGGTGGAGGTGGTTTGGTCTTTTTTCACCACAGTGAGTTTGGAAAAACGTGCTCTCCTCCTCCTGGGCTCTCGATGAGAACCTCTGTATATGGGAGATAGAGAAGTTACTCAGGATGGACTAAAGCTAATTTTACCTAGCAGACACATGTTTATTCTATTCAATCTCCTTAAAAGAGGAGTGGTTGAATGCACTGGTGCAATTACTTGATGTAATTTAGTCATTCCATATTTTACTGTATTTAATTTCTTGTTTAAATTGTCCAGAAATGTCAAAAATAAGTGTTTTTTTTGTGACCCTCACAGATTTCTGTAACCAAGAATACTATTGAAATTCTGAACAATTAATGTCATAGAAATAGCATATGAATGCTTTTATATAAATAGAAAAGTCATTCTGAAAATAAATGTCTAAATTAATTATTACTAAATGGAAAATCAGTAATGTAGACAATAGACAAAATGTGTTATATACTGTAAATTGAACCTGACTGATAACCTTTCTGTGGATATTTCTTACCCGCAGTGACACAGCAACACAGAAAGAAATCCAATCACTATAGCCAGTGTTCCTCCCAGTATTCCCATCAACAGGTAGGTGTGATATGATATGAAATCCAGAGAGCTTCCATGTCCCAGGTAATCTAAATGGTTAGATGTATAGATGGGCATAAAATATTTATTAATACTGCAAATTGTGTCTACATAACATAATGTAGGTACATGAGGTATGTGTTTACCATTTGACGAGGGCACGGGAGCAGCGATCCAGTGACCGAGATGGGAAGCGGTGTAGGTCCAAACCAGCTCATCACCAACTGCTTTCACTATTCCCAGACCTTGATTCTCCCAGGCGCCTTTAAACAGCGAAAAAAAAAAAATGCTTTGCTTTGTCTGGCATTATTGTGCATTAAAAAAAAACTAGTTTTATGGTAAAATGGCAAAATTCCATTCATTTCTGAACTGCTACATATGCATTTTGGATAATAGGAATCAATGAGTTCATACTTAAACTTTTGAGAAATATAGAGCTTCCAATTTTATATCATCAGGCATTGTGTAATTTCCTCTCTCCACCTGTGTATTGATCCTATTTTGCATGTATTAAATTTCACTGTATATTGTGGTGAGATTTAGTTGCTTCTCTGTAACATTAATTCCTACCGGTCTTTAGGTTGAAAGCCCAGGCTGGCACAGTATCAGAGGCCCGAAGGTGGGTGTTGTGTCCCAGGGGCATGCTGATTTGGATGGGCCCTCGAACCTGGAGCTCCTCACCACCAGAGTACAGCAGGACGCTG
This sequence comes from Scomberomorus guttatus, assembly GCA_038419695.1. Classification (NCBI taxonomy): domain Eukaryota; kingdom Metazoa; phylum Chordata; class Actinopteri; order Scombriformes; family Scombridae; genus Scomberomorus; species Scomberomorus guttatus. The sequence goes on along the minus strand of CM076468.1, from coordinate 14,189,309 downwards.
ACGGCTGCCACCGCCTTCAGCTCGATGCTTCTGAACACTGCAGACACGTGGAGTAAGTTGATGTCAAGTATTTAAATGGTAACATATGTTTTCTTATGTAATCTTTTTGTAGTTTAAATATATCATAACCTTTTTTTTCTAAAGAATAATCTTAAAACACCTACCACACATACACTGACGAATTTTAAAAAACTTCTTAATCTGGAGTAAACTTTCTCTACAATTTGTGAAAAACTGGTGAGGAAATGTTTAGGAGCTATTTTATGCATCGATTTAGTGCACGACTCAAAAATCATGATCCTTACTTGCCTAAACAAAGAAAACCAAAGCATTAAAAAGTCCAGACTAAGAATAAAATGCTTTAAACATTGAAATTCAAACATGGCCTTGGTTAAGACTCACCTGATTTGTTGATGATGACGCCTGGAGTGCAGTTGACGCAGTCCTTTGCTAGGTGGTGCTGTGGTACAGTGAGGTAAGCTGTCACTGAGGAAATGTTGCTCTTATCAGAGATTGTGAGGAGGTTCTTGGGGAATTTAACCTTTGGCTGAGAGGAGCTGTCTGTGAAAATAAGATGGGATAGGACGCATCAGAATCTGAACAGTTCTAAACTATCTTTCATCTCAGTTAATTCAGGAAATAAGTTCAGTTTTCAGCTAAAAATGGTGATGTAATATGAGAGGAAGTGATTGGCAAATTACACAGTTGAATGTGAACTGCTCCTGAAAGTATGTTAACATACCAGGTAACTTCCTGGTGATTAGGACTGAGTCTTCAAACAGCCAGATGTTCCCTTGGCTGTGAGGGAGCAGCAGCAGCGTGACAGCAGAGAAAACTGCAGGGTGACCCAAAAAAAAAGGGCAAATTTGCAAGTTGTAAATAATGCAAGAGTGAATTCAGGGCAATACCAGAGATCAAAAGTGACAAACTGTATGTTGTATTTTCCATCTCTATCCACTTTTTATGTGAGTATCTAGATATACCTAGTTGGGCTTCCACTGATGATTTTTTTTCCATTATTGATTAATCATTGGTCTATAAAATTATGAAAAATGCTGATTGCAATATCCCAGAAACCCAAGATGACATCTTCATGTGTGTCTTGTTTCAGTCCAAAACCCAGAGATATTTAGTTTACTATCATGTAAGCAGCAAATCCTCACATTTGAGAAGTTGGAATCGGGGAATTTCTGGCACTTTTGCCTGAAAAATTACTTGATATGAAAAGAGTTGCAGATTTCTGTTGATCGACTAATTGGTTAGTCAACTAATTGTTGCAGCTCTAATGCCTAGTAGCAAGTTGGACATAATGAGGGAAAGAGATAAATACAATTTATTTCTGCCAGGTAGTTTTAGATGTCATATCCAGTTTCTAAGTGATATAAAACATTTGGTATATGTAGCTTGTAGGCCTGTATTACCACCAGCAGATGGCACTACTACTTCAGGTCTGTTTTTAGGGTTCAGCTGGTTGTAAGCAGCACAAAAGGGAGGCGCCTCTGATAATACAGAGCAAAGCAGGTCTCGACAGATGACACTCCATCTGATTTTATCCTTCCTAAGACATGTTCTGTATTTCCTCTAAAACCTTGCCTCCCTGCCCCTTTGTGACAAACCTTTTCTGTCTGATTCAGACCGGTAAGAGGACATGGGAACACGGACAATAGAGTAAGACCCAGGCCCCCTTTTTATACTGAGAGGAGATCGGTGTGGCTAAAGAGTCCCCCACCCCCCTCTGCATTTGATTCGGTGCAGGACAAAGACAGTTTGCTGAGGCAGGGATACGTTTCACCCGAGCTCGAGTCACACACCTCGGCTCTACATGCTGCTGTAGAAACAATCGATAAAAAATTAGTATAGAACACAATGTTCAGTTACACTTGGCTGTACACAGCTTCATCATGAACAAACCTCAGTGACAACTTGCATGTTGTCGCAGACAGTTCATTAATCTATAATGGCCATGAATAATGCAGTTGTGAGAGTGTGTATGAATATTGTGGCTGGCATTACTGTAAATAAGTGCTTTCAAAATGGTTTCATTAGCCAGTTGTACAGTTCAAAGCCTTGCCTGCTTAATTTTCCCTCAATTCTAGTATTTTTCAACTTTTTCAGTTGCCTCCCAGAGGCTATTTTTATAAATTTTATTTGTTTACACATCTAAAATGGTGTATGTCCTCGCATTAAATCCACTTGTATACTGTAAAAGCTAAATGCTTTAATTGGGTTTGTCCTTATAACCCGATCAATATTTGTTGGAATATCCTCTTTACTTCAAGGAGAGGTCAGGGTCAGGTGACCCTGGAGCTGCTCAGGAGTCAGTGTCCAGAAAAGGACCTCAACAGTCCTCCCAACACAGTTTGCCACAATATAAGATTAAAATCATATTATACAGTAATAATTATAATAAGTAACATCACATATTGTGAGAAGGATCCAGAATTGCATTTGTGCAAACAGAGACAATCTTAAGGATTTGATACTCTTTTCTGTGTACTGGTGTTATTTTACAAACTAACATATTCTTTTGAAATTTAAGCTGTATAAATATATTGGTAGAGAATACCTTACTTATCATATAGTGGCAGCTGTTAAGTGTGATGTGTTATTATAGTGGTTTTGTATTATCTTTTGACCTTTGCTTCCAAAACAGTTCTGTTAATGGGTCATGTTTGGTTGTACAGTGTTGATATTTTTAAATGACCTGATTAAGGGACTACTTGAAGATTGTTATCCAGATGTGAGAAGCCAGACTTATGCCAGGTAGATCATTTAGAAATCCCGAACACAGTAAATGAAAAACATTTGAGCTATTTTCCACTTAAACTGCAGGCAACTGCCATAGTTTGTGCTAAAGGTTTAAAAAGTTGTGGTACTCACTTGGTCTCTTGGTGGTGCTCCAGGGCAGGGGGCTGGGGACGTAGCCTTCCATGTTGCCCACCAGGGTCAGACTGATTCCTGGACTGTATGCTACCGAGAGAAGAACCTCACCTATCTCCCCTGTTTGGGCTGAGCTCCTCAGGGTGTGGTTCACATAAACACCCACTGTAGCCCCCCGCAGTGGCTGTCGAGTCACCAGGTCCCTCACCAGGACCTTCAGGGCAAACTGGGGCCCTGGAGAGAGGTTAACATGGCAGGAAGACAGACTCAGTAGCATTAGATCTAGTGATTAATAATCAGAAAGAAATCCAAGCATTTAGCTGATGGTAACACGTCTCCGCATGTGTTCTATCTGTATGCAAACCAGCCTCCACCACATCCTCTCAGCAGTGCTCTCCACTGACATATTCCCTCAGTAACCTTTCTCTCACCATGAAAAAATGATGAGGCAAGCACAGCTGAATCGGTTGGAGGATGAAAAATACATCAAAACCAAGTGACAATCGAGAGGAAAACTGCATGTAGAGGCAGTGAGACTCATAGTTGATGAGGTGCTAATTTCCTCTGTCTCCAGAATGTCAACTTTTTCAGCCTTTTTTTAAAGCTCTTAGATCTTAGAAAACAGTTTAATGTCATAATCACCCACTCCAGGACAACGCATACTGTATGTGTCTTAAATTTGAGCTTTTGATTAGATCATGTGGTCTGTCAGCATGTTGCTCTTAGCATGTCATGCGCCGTGATGTCACATGCCTTACTGATGTTTTCATTAGATTTATTACTTAGAGACAGCAGCTTTTTACTGTCATGTACTATTAGATACATGGACATTAGGTTATGTTGCTTAATACATGCTCATAATTGCTTGTAAAGTTCAAGTAATATGTGCTAAATGATACTGCTGGAGATCCTAGGCAGCATTCGCCTGAGCTCTGGTGGAGGTTTTGGGGCCACTGTACATGCCCACACCAAATGTAAAGACAGACTTTGAAGCGGTGAGGCCATCAGCGAGCACAGACTTACCTACTGTATCAGCAGAGCAGCATGGATTACCATGCTCTCCATTAATACATCACCTGTGCAGGCCAAAAAGATAAAAACCTCTAATCCCTCAAAACTCGACATTATACATCTTAATCCTATTAGTCTGTTGGCTACAGTGCCTGTGAATTGTTTCCAATATCTTATCAATAGAAATAGCCAATCATTTAGGCAAATAGCTTGTCATGTAGGATAGTTGAAGAGAACATACTGTAGGTTTGTTTTAATCTAATCTTAAATCTTAAAACAGTCATAGCCTTTCCTTTTGTCCAAAGTGACAGAATAAAGTGTGTTTAAAGATACAATTTGCTAAAAAAAATGATCTATAAGTGGCTTAAAATGTTGGAAACTGGTAAAGACATCATATTGGCAAATATATATCCAAAATATGGTTAATTTAAACAGGTCTAAATTAAAATGTTTCTGAGGAAAAGTGTTTTTTTTTTATTCTTTGTATTTAAAATGGACATAAAATACAGTATATTTTCTAAAGAAATATGCCTTTTTACCTTCATTTCCTGAACAATATAGTCTACTTATACTGGTATATATCTAAATAATGCATAGCAATGTATTGAATCATTGAGAATCATTAAGCCAGTTTAGCAACAACAAATAATAGTGGATGCACCTGCTTCAGTTATGAGTCACAGCTGTTTCCTCTGTTAAAGCTCATTTCCATTTTCTCTAACAATGACTGGCTAAACAGAGGCGATTTTCTTGTTTATGTTTACCTGCTGACAAGGCGGAGGGGCCGAGAAATGGCCCCGGGGCGGTCGGGTCGGTGGCTGACGGGTCTCCGACCGCGGCGGTGGGGCCATTGTCCCCGGGCGAGGAGGGGGGAAAGCCGCCGCCCTCCTCCGCTGCTCTCACCGCCCCATGATCCAGGCAGGAAATCAAAAGCAACGACGGCAGAAAGACAAGCAGCGGCGGCGGCAGGTGGCGTTCAGCAGCGGGCATGGCGAGAGGGGGAGCAGGCTCACAGACATAACGGACCGCGAGAAACGAGCTCGGGGGGGGGGGAGAAGAACGAGGTCCAGCGGTGTTTGTACTTATCACGAAGGCCCCATTCCTCTCATGGTTTCTTTTTATCTTGGTGCGGACGGAAGGGGGAAAAACCCCGTGGTGAAAGGATGCGCTGGTGCTGAGGCTGGGCGTGTGTGGACAAAGATCCTTTATAACTGAGTGATGTATCACTCCGTCAACACAACAATACTGGCTCATCACCATGATTTTAACTTTGAATGTAATACTTTAATACTCTGTTTATATAGTGTGTGTATTTTTATATATTTGGTCCAAACAAAAATCCAATGGGACAATAAGGCCTAACTAATTGATTAACTGATTACAATCCAACAATTTTAAGAATAGACTTATCTTCAGAGATACCAGATTCCTCAAATGTAAGAATTTGCTACTTCCCTTTTTATACCATTGTAAACTGAATGTTTTTGGATGATGTTATGGGCATGTTTTACAATCTCTTACATTTTATAGAATACATTATGCATCAATTAAAGAACAAAAAGTAATCAACAATAATCACCATTTAAAATAATCGTTAGTTGCAGCCCTAAATATGACTAAAACTGTGGAGCTTTAACAAGAGAAAGCATCAGAGTGAGACGTCTTTCCTTCTTGATCATCTTTGGTAAGACGGGAGATGCTGTTACATCATTGGGGTTTGCGTGTGCGTGGCCCTCTGTCGGTAAACTGAGATTCCTGGTTGCCTATTTTTATCTCCATTGCTCTGCACTGTGAAAATTCACCATAGTGGCACATATAACAACAAGACAGCAGACAGTATGAAAAATATAGGCTCAATCAAAAATAGTGTTACAGCCTAAAACCTCTTATTTAATTAAATAATTATGCCCCCTGATGAAAGCTGATACCAGAATCATCTCTGAAGTTCAATATTTATTGTTCAGTGTGAATTCAAAGTGTAAGTTACAGACAGCATTAACATACATCTAACATCATAAAGTATTATGGCAGGAAAATCTCTCCCTGACATTTTTTTATGGTCATAATTGATATTTTTTGGGTTTCACATGATAAAACAAAAATAAATTTATATGAAAATAAGGAAACTTTGCAAACAACAGTAGAAACTTAGTAAAGGATATTAAGTTCATAAAATTGGAAAACAATGACCTATGGACAAAATACACATACAATATAACTGGGTATTTATTAGATGTTGTTTCTCTGCTTTCTAGCTGCTAAATCTGACTCTGTCCTGTAACTTTACTCTTATATCTGCTAGTTAGTCTTCATTCAGTTCATCAATACTTTCAATATTTCATGCAAGAGCAATAAAAAAAATGCAATGACAACGATGTTAAAACATTACTACTGTAGTACTGAAATATTCACAATAGACAACAACAGACACCCCCTGTACTCCTCCACTTAGTACAGTCTGGGTTCCCCTTCTATAAATTAAATTGGATTCTCCCACTTCCTGTTTGACAGTCTGCCCTTTCACCTGAACGTAGCAACAAGGATGGGACCACATGCAACAAACATTTAGGTAACTGAATCCAGATTTCAATGAATGAAAATTAAATGAAATGTTTGCATGTGTGCATTGTTCAGCTGGAGTTAGAATAATATAAATATAAACAAATATTTAGCTCACCGTGTTTGACAGCGAACACTGAAAGTTGTGAGTTTAATCTCGACTTGAGGAAAGAATTTTTAAAGTTAGCAGCTCTGTTTAAGATTGAGTACCCTCGGTAAGGGTTCAACCCTTGTGGCTTACTGTGTTAAAATAACGTGCGTAAAGCTTTAGATGCTCTGTCAAAACCACCTTTTTCAAGGACCTGGTCCAGTAGCTTGAACTGTTAAAGTTAAAGTAATAACCATTTAGCAAAATTAAGAAGCCACACTGGCCTGCAAATTAACAAAAGGAACCATTTAAAAGCAAGTGTATGAAAATGGATTTCCACTTGTGCTTCAGAAGAACAGTGTTTTAATTATACTTTCTTTGGCATTAATTGATTTAGGGTTTTTCTGATGTCAGGTGGTGCCTTGTTTGGCTGAGTGGTTATGGACAAAGGTTGGTGTTCACAAAGTTGCTGGTTCAATCCCCAAATCCACCCCAACAAGGCAAGTGATAGGTGTGCCTCCAGGTGTGATCATGCACAAGCTGTACTATCCCCAGATACAACTACATTATTTTCATGATGTGTTAAGTGTAACATAGGGGGTGCAATAACAAGATTTGTAAGACATAAACATCTATGAAGACAACCTGAAGGATAGCTGAGTGGGATGAGTAACAGGTGACAAATTCTGAACATGTGGTTGTTGGTTCAATCCCTGCTGAGCCTTACAGATCTCCTTGGTTGCTCTGTCTGCAGGTGTGCCTCGTTGAAACAAGCCACCCCACAGCCTCGCTGCCTGGTGTTACGGACAAACTGGACCTGGTCCTGGTCGTTGAGTCAGGGTGTCTCCACCGGAAGCAGCTTTGCGTGCAGTGGGGTGTTACCCACCCTTGTTTGTTGAAGTTGTGGGTTCAACCCAGAGCCACTCAGCAGTGCAAGTTTTTAGCTGACCGTGTTTGACAGCGAATGCTTAAGTTCTAAAGTTGTGAGTTCAATCCAGACTTGATGAAAGAACTTTTAAAGTTAGCAGCTCTGTTTAAGATTGAATACCTGCTGCTATAAGCTGCTAATTAAAAAAAAAAAAAAAAAAAAAGACTGATCAAGTCAGGATTAAACCCACAACTTTTAAACTTCAGTGTTGCTGTCAAACGCAGTGAGCTAAAGTTTGACACTAGTTGAAGACAATTTTCTTTTGAGGTTTTCAGTCAGAAAGTTACCAAAAGGGTGGGTAACACCCCACTCCAGGTAGAACTGCTGCCTGTCTTGCTGGTCATCAGACTGGTGACACTGGGAGCTGCAGTGCGGATCAGGTAACACAAGCAGTAGAACTCCCCAAGCAAATGGAAATCCAAAGAAAATGTCTGTTAATGAAATGTTAGGTGTAACATCAAGGATACAGGCACACTCCTTGAAGATTGGACATCAACTTTTTGTGCTCCTAAATGTCATTCATCCTCAGACAAGTATCAAAGTCACTTTAATTGAAATGTATTCATTATCTAAGCATCACACCGACAGCTTTACAGTGTCAAAAATGTCCCATTTCAAAGATGTAGTGGTGGGCGGTTCAAATGGCCTAAAGGTTAAAGGCCATTTAAAAACTATGGATGTTCTTAATTTGGTGTGCTGTCAATTATTTTTATTTCATGCCGTCTTTTCCTTTGTGTTAAATCCATGTTGCGATATTTAAATTTTACCACAAGGTGGCAACATTAAGATGCCAACAACCAATCTCTTTGTGCACTTTTCCACATCTTGTTACATACTGATTGGAAGATACAGTAATTCATAATTTTACTGGTTATACTTAAGATTTGCATGTTTATATTCAACATAAAGTAGTGAAAAAAGACCGCTTTAATTCAGTGTGTTAAAATGTTTCACTCATTCAGTCCATCACAGTAACAAAGTGTCAGGATTTTGTGAAATGTGACATGGTAACAATTATTTAAAAACATAAGTCAAATATTACAAACAAAGAATGCTACATTATGCCATGTTTAACTGTGACATCTCCCAAAAACATTATTAACAAAATTTTTTCCCCTAAATCTGGAAGGTCAAATGTAAAAGGAAGTGCAATTATTAGTAAACAGAACATAAAAGTATCAGTAAGTCCAGAGATTTATACAAAGTGCAACATGAACAGATCCCTTATAGGCCATTAAACAATTTTAAAGTGTTAATATGCACAAAATTTTGTGATGCCATGGTGAGACAATTTTGTAAACACATTCAGACATTTCATTTTGGTCAAGATTCACATTTAAAATTCAATAATATTGCATCAATATATATATATATGCACACTTAATAGTTAGCTTTGTACACCAATACATACTTTAATGTCTTGCTTGTAAAAATTAGACCAAATGTGCCCAATCTAACAGGGACTGATTAAATTTTAGCAGCATCATTGGCGCTTGTTGCCAGAGGGAAAACATGTGATTAGTCAAAACATTTATTCAAAATAAATATATTAATAAATATAGTATTGTGAGGCTCATTTCATAAAAACTGGCAGCCCTCCTTAGCAGGTTAGTATTACTGGTACCCTACAGCCAGTGGTTTATTGCACAAGAGCAACTTGGCACAGACCAAACTCACACACACTCAAATTTAGGAAAAAAAAAAAAAAAAAAAAGACCCGCCTTCCCCGAAGAAATTCTGCATAGAATCGAATGGACGACGTGAGAGATCAGTTCATGTGGAGACCCCTCAACTGTGGTCGATCTGGATAACATTTTAACTATTCTATGCAGGATCTCAGATTTAAGGTCACCTTAACAGTTTCTTTTTGGTCAAACCCATTCAACGTCCCCAATGAAAACTTTGATGTTGAGGTGTAGTGAGTTACCCCAGCCAGCGGGGTGCCACTGCACTACTGCACCAGTTCATCCATTCATCAGTAGCAGCCATCTCTCCAGGTGCTGTCACGAAGGGCACTGAGGGTGGACAAGCTCTTTGGAGGCGTCAGTAAACTGGAAAAAAAAAGAACAAGGAAGGGTCACACCCAAGCGGGTAGCTATGGGTCTGAAAAGTAAAGCCAAAGCGGAAGTGACTTAAACCTGCATTCTTTCTAATAGCCAGCAGGGGGCGACTCTACTGGCTCCAAAAAGAAGTGAGATTATATGTAAATCTATGAGAAAATGAACCTACTTCTTGATTTATTACCTCAGTAAACACTTTCCTAATGAGTTTACGGTCTCAATCGCCAGTCTTCTTCAATACAGCATGTTCATTCTCTAAATTATGGTCCCATTTTAGAGAAAAATAGATGATAAAGCAGGTGCTTTAGGGTGTGGCTATAGTATGATTGACAAGTCACTATCACGGTGACAATGCTGGTTAGGTAACGTAACTGTGTCGTAACCCCAAATTCACAAAGTATAGGCGTTGCTGTGTGTTTCCGGTTCATAAAAGTTAATTGTAACATTTTGGCCGCCTAAAAAAAGTCTTCAGCATTTGGTTGTACTAATAGACCCTCTAAGGAGTCAGATGTTCAGTTTTTCCAATAAGTACATTTTGTTTTAATGGTTTTAAGCCTAGCGAAAATTAGCAATAGCATTATTAGTAAATGTATCTGTAAATGCCCTGTGCTAACCCAGCTAGCAGCTAGCGTTCGGGTCAGCTCCACCCTCTTGTCCAAGTATGCAAATATGCAAACTTGAGGCTTCAAAACGTGAGTCCACAAACCAATGGGTGACGTCACGGTGGCTACGTCCTTTTTTTTTTTTTTTTTTTTTTTATACAGTCTATGGTTACACCTAAAATAGGGGAGTTTTACTAAGCCTACTGAAAATTTGCGTCAAGATAATAACATTACAGATCTAAATTAGCCCAGCAGAAATTAATAAATAAATAATAATAAAGGTCCTAATTTTGTCAGCCCAACAAAAATATTAGTCAATGAATTAAAAAGGCTTAGGGACAATATTATTGCTATAAACAGAAAAATAGTATGACATGCCTACTGATTAAATATTTAATTAGTTAAATGTAGAATTTGTTAAATTTCTTACGCAAATTCATACAGAGGTAGTCACGCTGCAATGATAAATCACAAACTTTTATCACAAAGCAAGTTCATCTTAGTCCGGTTCTCTTTGGGTTACCTGGTATCACTGAGCCTAACATCAATGACTGCGTTTACATGCGCATTAGTATCCCGGTTATTCAAGATATGGAATTTACATTGAGAAACCTTGTTATTCATATCCCTGTTTACAAGATTCTAACAGTATCCAGGTTTCTAATTAACTGTGTACAGTCACCATCTCAGCCACTATGTAATGTACCAACAAAGAATGTTCAGAAACCTGGAGAAGGTTTTTACTCGTGCAAAACATAACCAGATATAGTTTGCATGTAAACGCTCAGATAATGAATATTACTCTGCTGGTCATCATCTGGCTCAGTTACAAGCAACGTCAGAATCACGAGGGGATTACTTATAATATGCAATGAGATGAATCTGCCACAAATCTAATGTTTGAGAGATTTGTTGAATTTGACAACCTTTACAGAAGAGCGCAAATAAAAATCCTGCATATTAAATCCAGTTCCAACAGGGTTTACCTGCGCACTGGTTGGGCTGCCTTGCTGCGGGGGGTGGAGCTTGGGGTGCCAATGAAGGAGGCGGGGCGGGGCAGGCTGCTGCGAGGTGTGGTCGGGGTGGAAGTGGGCGTTGACCCTCCCCCGGGCGATTTACTGAGCATGGGGATCCCGCTGTTACTCCCGCTGCTGCAGTTCAGTGACTGGAGGCTGGTGGAGGTCGGCATGGTGGCCGAGCCTTTGATGGTGGGACTGACGTAGGCGGTGGCTTTTAGGGGTTGCCGTGACAACGAGGAAAAGTTCCCCACGCTCTGGACTCTGTTCTGCAGCTGGCCTGGGGAGGGGACTGGAGGTGGGTGGGGATAACAGATGCACAAGCATAAAAAAGAAAACTAAAATAAGTTAACTGGTCTTAATGCATGCGTTAAATTTCATAATAAACTTTCATCTAAAAAACACTTTGAAGTAGTATCTTACTAGAGGACTGCAGGCGAGCCAGCCCACTGGACGAATCAAAGCTCTGGCTGTTACGAAGCAAAGAAGGGGAAGCGCTAGGATTGGTTGGAATGGGCACACTTGGCATGCTGGGAGCTCTGACAAGGTTAGGCATGCTCCTCCGCAGCTTATCTGGCAGAGACACACAGAAACACCCACATCAAAATAAATTCTAGAAGTTCAAAGCTGCATCAGGAAAGATTTTAATGTAAAGATACAAATAAAAACAATATACCATAACAATATACCAACTCGATCCCTTAAGACGGCGTGTAAAGCTGGCCGTGATCTCCTTTACCGTACAACAGTTTCCAGCCCCCTCAGTCAGATATACACTCCTAACGCTAATCCCATCAAACTCTCTCTCTCGTCTCCGACTTGGAACGGAAACACACGCCAGTCTGGGAGCTTTAAGAGCAGTTGTACAAGAGGCTTAGACAGAGTTATTATTAAGTGGTTAGAGCATCAGTGTGGGTCAGTTCGGGGCGTCGACGCATGATTACCGAGCAAAGACGGGATACTTCTCAGAATGAGAAAGATGGTGAGGAATAAATACTTATGAGTGGTGAATTAATGAGTGTTTTTATATTGTGTTCTGTCACAGAGAGGTTTAATTAATGTTATAAAATAACTTTTTAATGTTTGAGGTATGAAATATGTTTGGAATTGAGTGGAAAACGGTGTCGACTTACTCTCATATTCGGCTGGACGCCATGATGAAGTTCCCCCAAAACAATACGGCCAACAACATACACATATGCACATACAATAAATACACACATAAATATTGCACATACAAAACATATAAACACAGAGATAGCTCTCATTAGTAATGCTCACAGCATTGACAGTGGTTTATTTCAAAAAGGTAGCACTTGTATACACTTTTTTTTTTGACAAACTGACTCTAAAACATAAAGGGGAACTCCAATGGGAGGTGTGGGCTCAAAGTCAGGATATATCAGCCACCCCATCACTTACATTGGAAGCATGTTTGGAAGGGATCTTCTTATAGTCGGTATGAACTGCAGGAATGACGACAGCGAGCAAAAACCGTTTCACTGTTCATGTGGGCACCTGACTGTTTTAAGACAGACTTGAAAAATTGTGAACCCGCCCTTTAAATTTATCTGTCTCTTCTGAGTCCCCCAACTTTATTGGAAGTGCAGCACTAAATCATTGGAGTACTGCTTTAAAGCTGCATTAAGCAATTTTCTTGACCACTTGGGGGCACCAAAACAAGTTGTAAACACAACATTGGCATACAGTATTATCAGTGTTGGGGAGTAGAGACACTACATGTAGTGAAGCTACTAGTTTATTTACATTCGCCAGTAGCGGTCGGGTAGTGTAGCTGTTTTGTTTGTCTGTTTGCCGTATGTTGTCGGGGAGTTAACATACAGCAGGCTTATCAGAGCTTTTTCAACTGCTGTAAGTGAACTGAAAGATGCTAAAATACTCAGTTGAACTGAGGGGAACTGCAGAGTTGAGTGATAATTCTGTATGTTCATCACTAAATTATATAAAAAGGCAATTTCATCCTTTGTCAATTTTAAAAATATGTTAGTGCAGCTTTAAGGCTTCTACTTTTGGCACAAAAAAACAAAATGCCTTGACATTTTCAAACAAAGGAGCCTTGTTTTTTTTCTTCAAGTCTTTTTTTAACTCTCGACTCCGAATAGAAAAACAGACTTGCCTTTCAGTATCCGATTTCAACCAAGAACAAATTCCTTATAGGCAAAAAGATGATGTTAAAAGTGGCTTTTCTCACCTGATCCTGGTCTGAAGCCCTGCAGCTCGGCTGCGCAGGGGCTGCCCAGTCCCAAACCCTGGAGCTGGGTGTGGGCCTGAGGTTGAAAGGCGAACCCAGCGGAAGGGTACGGGGGGGTGGAGGGGGTGGAAGGAGGGGTGGACAGGGAACTGGTGCTTCTTCGCCAGTCTCGAATGCTGGAGAAGGTGTGGGAATGCGGCAGACGGGTGAGGCGCGGCTGCGGCGGGGGCAGGAGGCCGTAGTCTTCGTCGTCCTCCTCGTCTTCCTCCTCCAGGTCGGGGCCGGCGCTGAGCTGGCTGAGCTGGAAGGTGAAGCTCTGGCTGCGGCGGTTGGCCAGGATGGATGTCGTGCTGGCGTAGTCCTGCCTTAGACCTGGGGGAGCGAAATATGAGGACCAGCGTGCAAAACACACACACACACACACACACACACAAACACACACAGACACAGACATCACCTCCTGGGGTTAATGAAGCTGAAGTAGCGATGAGCTCTGAGATCTGGTGCCATATGTTAAAATATTAGAGAGGAGGAAACAATAGAGACAGATGGACAGCAGAAGTGAATTGGCACACAATGACACAGACTAACAACTGACAAAGCAGACACAATTAAATATAAAATCTATTTTCACTGTAATGTTCTGAAATGATTTTTTCTGAAATGAGCTTTGCCAATTTTTTTTTTTTACAGTTTTATTTCAGCAATGGCTGCTTGTGTTGAAAAATTAACTGCTGGGTTTGAAAAGTTTGGATTGTTTTGTCGAGAGGAAAAAAAACCCAATAAAATTGCTAATCTTGCCTTAATAGTTTATTCTGCTACCCTACTTTCACGCCATATTTTTGCGCTTCCTCTGCAATGCTCTGCGCCCCCAGTTTGCTAACCACTGGCCTGAAATGAGGAACAATACAGTCAGCATGAAGTGGACCAAATTCCCTGCAATTAAGAGTTTTAATCATACACTATTTCTCAGAGCAAGAGCTGTTCTGGAGACAGGGGGCAGAGCCGAACAAACCGCAGAAATACCATCTGCACGTTTTATTTCTGGCTTAACTTACTCTCCTCCTGCAGCCGGGCCATAACCTGGACATCAGTGAGGTCTTGCAGTTTGTATCCCAGAGCGATGGAGTCGTCTTCTGCCTCTGAAGCACCAAGGTCACTGTCCATGGATGACTGTGGACTGAGGGCTGAGCGCCGGAGACTGCGGCCTTCAAACAGTCACACAAGAAAACACACTTTGACTGATGATGAACTTTGTACGCCGACAACTTATCCTTGATCTTAACTACAGTTAAACAAATGAGACAGTCACTGTGCAGCTAGGCTACATTCAGTTTTGGTAGCTCAGTAGTGAGAAAAGCACCCTCGAGTCTTTTGAGTGTCCTTTACATAAAGATGAAGGATCCAAACTAATGGAGGGTGATACTTGGCTCGGAGAATTAGAGCCTATTAAGCACCAGTGAGGCAGAAATATTATCTCAGAGGTTATACCAACCTCTCCTCAGTTAATGATATTCCTCATATCTGCTCACTATAACTGCACTCTAGAATAATGGCAGTGATGAAAAGGATTATTTTAATCACTTTTGTCACAATTTGCACCCCTTTATTAGATTTATTTTAGTCATCTTTGGCTGAATTTCAACATTTTGCTACATCTGGTAATGTAATCATCATTTACACCTTTGACAAGGAGCACCTGAATGTGACTTCAAAAGGGTTGATTCACTCAAATTACAAAACAACATAATTTCTCACAGTGGAAGCTCACTGGAGCTACTTTTTGCCAAAGAAATAGTCCCCATGACACCTCTTCTCAATAATATCTAGAGGAACTGGGACATTGTTTCTTGAAAAAACTGCTGAAAATGAATGTTATTTTTCAGTACTGTGACCACCACTTCTGTTGAAATGGGATGAAGACAAATGACTAAAACTTGGATAAGAACCAAACAGACATGTTAAATCGTTCTAAGGTCAAGTGTGCCCCCTTTGTAACCTCAACTATAACTTTTGAAAGCCTCAAACTAATTGGATGACGCATTGTAGCACGACACATTAGTGGTGCAAGAAAAGCAGACAGTTGGGTCTTTAGATGACGTGTATGTCCAGCTGTCAGAAGTGGCTTTAACATGCAAGAGACAACCAATGTTGAAGTCAGTATAATGAATAAATAAATAAATGAAAATAGCTAGCTACCTTTGGGGAAACCAAGTTCATCTCCTCTGAAAGTACTTTGAGGAGTTTACATTCTATGATCACAAGTGGATTTTTAAGACTGATTCTGATATGTTTTAGACTAAATATCTTAAATATCTTTCTTTCTTAAAGAATGTAATACACTCAAATAAAGGATTCTCCAACAGAACAACACACCTATAGGCAGTGTAGAGAAGGTTTTACAACATTTATAAATGAGACAAAACTTATAGAGAATATGAATGAATAAATGTGATCTATTGTGTTTTTTTGGAAATACTGTACTGAAAAAATGTTGGAATTTGGACTCATGACCCAAATATTTCTAAAAATCCTTGCTACAGCCGTGAATTACATGATATTATATTGGTGACTCACAAAAGGGGGCAGATAGATGAAAGAGAGTTTTATATTTGGAACAGCATATCTAAAAAGAAAAAAAAAAAAGCAACACATGCCCCAGCTTTTAAACGCCTCGTTGCCGTTTGGAGTAGCACTGTCATGGAATTGAGCCTTGGGCACAAAACCACCAGCGAGCCCCTGTGGCAGAGGACCTGCTGCTACATGAAGCTCAGGATGTGAGCTCCCTCCCTTTAGGGAGTGTGGCCCGTCGCGTTCCCTGCAGCTCTGCCCTCGCCGTGTCTGGAACGTTACTTTTTTTCCATCGCTAATAATGCACTCGAATCTGTCACCCGCTAATGCAATTACAGCAGCAGAATATAGTGACATATAATGAGCAACGCGCAGTGGCACAGTTTTATTTCTGCAACTGACATGTTGCTTGAAGCTGCAACAAAAATATATTCCCTTACTCTCACGACTTACACGAGAACACGGTTGGAATAATACATTAAAAGCATGTGGTTGACCCAGTTTTATATTGAATGTCTTTACCTGCATAGTAATATTCTGATATTCTGTTTTTATATGAAAAGCAGACAGAGAGGCAGCACGGAGCGGCGGGAGAAGCAGGCTTACTGCGGTTTGCTAGGTGAGAGAGGAATGTGGGTGTCCTCTCAGCTACAGGTGAGAGCTCCTTCCCTACAGGGCTCAGCGTCCGATGGAGGATCGGGTGGAGCGGGGAGGAGAGGGACGGAGCTGAGGGAGGCAGGAGAGGAGAGAGGAAGGAGGAATGGTGGAGAGGAAGGTAAAAAGTAATTTAAGACATTTATTTAATACATGAATTATTATTCTGTGATGTGTCATTTTTGCAACAAGGCTACTTTACATATGCTGTTCCCAAGGAGACCGATACTCAAAGTTTAACCAAAGTACTAAATAAAATGAGAGAAAAATGAGTTACAAGAGGAAACATGCATGCGGTATGGTTACCGTGTCTTTCGGACGACTGGGGAGTGGAGCAGGGTTTGGCTGAAGGGGAGGCACTGATGGGCGACACCCCAGCAACCCGACTCAGGGGAGGACCGGGGGAGGAGGAGGGGGAGGGGCTGGACAGTGAGCTACGCCACCTGGAGACTGAGACGGGAGCGGGTTTAAGGGAGGAGAGCAGGGGATGGGAGGGAAGAAGGAAGTTAATATTAAGTTACCATTATTTTTACACATCAATACATTGCCAAATTGATTGCAAAATACACCATGCAAGGTCATTTAAACACCTGATACTATGTGAGAAAACTGGCTAAGTACACATGTTTCTCCACAAATTTATTCAGATTTTTACTTTGATTTGCGACTCAGTCCTGTGACACTCTAAGTGCTCTTCTCTTGGGCTGCAACAGTTATTTTCATCATTGACTAATCTGCCAATTATTCGCTCGATTAATCGTTTGGTTTTGCGGAAAATGTCCATCACCGTATCCTGGAGCACAAAGTGACATCAAATGTGAAACCAAATGTCTTGTCTTGACAAAAAAAATAGTCCCAAAATATTCAACTTACTGTGATGAAAGACCAAGAAAAGCAGCACATTCTCATATTTGACAACCTGGAACCATTACATGTTTTTGCTTGAAAAAATGATGAAAACAGTTGATCGGTTAATCGATCAGAGCAGGTTGAAGCCCTGGCTTTTGACTCGCAGGGAGCATTTCTATATACGTTCACCTTTTTTGGACCTTCAACCATGTTCAACATAGACATCCAAAATTTTAACGGTATAAAAATGACAGAAAAATCACAAAAAGCATGTCCCCTTACAAGAAACCTCAAAACAGACAATAATCGTAAAAAAAATACAAAGACAGACGCCATTATTGGGCAGAGGGCAGTACTGTGCAGCAGTTACCTCATCGGCACTGTGACTGTCAGCAACTGCTCTGTTCAGCAGCTGCACATGTGACAAAGCACAGAGGACAAAGCACTATTCAACACAACAGAGCCGCTTGTACACTGCAGCTGTACCTGGTGCCGAGTGTCTCAGACACACACACACACACACCTTGGTTACTATTCATAGATGTAGAAGAAACTTCTCCTGGTTTGTAGCACCTGTGATATTAATAGCCAGGCCATATCTAGGGGAAAAGATGTATATAAACGTGCTGCGTTGTGCATTTCTTATTAAAGAGTGTGTATGTGAAGCCTACACACACCCAGAGATGCAGGAAGAGGATTTCTCTCTCTTACCTGTCAATACGAATATAAGCCACTTAGCTATGAAGGGGGTGCATTCCTTTCATGTAAACGGTTTCTATGGCAACAGCTCTCCATTTCACTGTACCCAACCTCCGGCGGAGAGAGGGGGAGAGATAGCAGGCCAAGCTGGTGGGAGGATTCCTCTGCGGTTTGAAGTGATGCACCATTAGCATGTAGAGTGCAGGTTCCCCGCCGCTGATGCAACAAGCTGCACAGCTGGTGCAACTTCAGAGGACCGAGTCGAGTCAGAGGTCCACTTCTGTGACCCAAACACTGGCCAAGACTGCAGCGCAGGTGCAAGTATAAAGTATGTGGACACTAGACATCATGACTGGTCCATAGAGGCTAGGGATGGGAATTGATAAGATTTAACTGATACCAATGCCATTATCGATTCTGCTTATCGGGCTGATTCTTTATTGATTCCCGATCAATTGTCTAGATCAATAGAAAAAAGGCATACATGCCGCAGCAGGCTGCTGCAAGTGATTCTACTCAGAGAAGGGATTGTTTGGAGATCACCCCCAAGTTCCCTCTGTATTACTGTACTGCACTACTCCACTAGCTACAGCAGCAGACCAAACAGAACAGCGGCTCTCCTTGCAGCCCGGCCCGATCGGGGTCCCAAGGTCAGCACCGGGTCTTCTCAGTTATTCGGAGCGTGTTTTATTTGCGGTCTCGATCCTACCGCTATGACTCCTTCTTGTTGCAAGTTTCCAGCAGTGAAGATGTGCGAGTTTGATGTCATTGTTTTGCAATATGCAACTATCTGCTATACTACTATAAAAACATGCTGGCATCGATAAAAAGAATTGATAAGTTCAGAGGCATATGATTCCGATGGATCGGACAATTTGGAACCGGTTCTCAACTGGGACCGGTTTTTGATTCCCATCCCATAGCTTCATGGTGATGCTAAGTAGCGCTAAAGGAAAAGTCAACAATCCTTGTTGAGGTATTTCAGTCTGGACCAGAGGTGGACGACATATAAGCAACAGTGCTACAGTATCTTAATGCTCTTGATGTTTGATAAGTTTAATGCTTGATGAAGATGTTACCAAAAGATACTTTTCCAATAATCTCAGCGGGAATAGTTCACTACCTTCTTCTATTAAATACTGCAGATAAATACTTTATTTTCAAAGTGTGGGAAGGCAGAGCAGCCTCACACACAGACTCAAACGCTCCTACGCAGGTGAGTCGAGCGCCTTCTCCTCTCATTAAAGGCTTCAGGGTGTTAAGCTGCCTGTTCAGCTGAGGCCGTGGGAGCTGTCGCCCTCCATTCAGTCTTCACACGCAGCCCTCTGCTCTGCCTCCACACTGCGGCCTACAGAAGAGACTCATCGATCAGACGAGGGTTTCTGTAACAGACCGACATCTGGACTGATAACCCTGATCTGCTATTTTTCCCCCCAGGTTGGCTGTCGATAAGCTCAAGACATGAAATCTATTTTTAAAAAAAGAGTCGATTCAGGCAAGTTACCATGGCAACACTAAAAGCAAACCAAGAGGCGGGCCTCTATTGATTCACAAGTCTATTCTCTCTTTTGATTATTCAGACAGCTGATGTAACCATATTTCCTGTTTTACTTTCTCAAATATGTCCCCTTGTTCTTCAAGACTTCCCCTTCTTCTTCAGCAGTGCATCATATAATTAAGTGATGCCTGTAACCATGGCATATGCAGGTCAGGTGACCCGGGCCTGATCTGCTTAATGCTATGAGGCGTGGACAGATTATCATCAGTGAGCTCTGTACTGTCCCGCTGAGCTCGATTAGTCACACTGAAGCGATGAAGGTGATCTAACTTCAACCTGCCTATTGTGGCCACAAAGGAAAAGTATCTCTGCATAGTACAAGTATCAGTATATGTACTTTACAATGTTAGGGAGTGATATTTTTAAACACTTTTCATCATTACCTGGCTATAAAAAGTAAGGCATAGTAGAGCTAGTCAATCAATAGAAGATTTGTCAGCAACCATTTGATTTTTAAATAGTCATTTTTCAAACATTTGATGGTTCCACCTTCTCAAAATGTAGATTTTTTTGTACTTTTGGACAGTTTGTCAGACAAAACAAGACTTGATTTGATGATGTCACTTTATGCTCGAGGAAATTATGATGGAAACTTGACTGTTTTCAGGAACAAACCAGTGTAAAAGTTGTAAAATAAGTTCCTAGTAGATTAAACACAGAGTGATCCATCTGGAACTTTAAGCAAATTACATCAATTTTGGTGCCAGACCGCTTCCTTCACAAGACAGCAAGAGCACCCAACTATACACTGTACGAGAAACAACTTGGCAGCTCCTCCTGTCCAAGAGTGTTGTGTGAGACAGTAAGAAAATGTGAGTGAGTGAGCTCCTGTGTTTTTGGCAAGACACCTAAGAGCTGTGCACATCAGTTTAAAATAGACTGGAGGCGGGAAGCGCTGTGCAAACTAATCTGCCGTCTTGTCTCCGGGAATCTCAGGCAAGTTCTGTTTCAGCCTTTGGTTTTAATGTGCGGAGGAGAGGAGAAAATAGAAACTGTGGGTAAGTGAGAGACATCCGCTGTGGGTTATGAAACAAAGATGAAACAATGTAGAGAAACTGGGCACAAAAGAAGTGACATCCACACTAACTGCAGGAAAATAGTGTGAAACTATGTAAGTGATCAATTCAGAGCTGCCAAAAAGGCCTGGACTGGTTAAGAAAGATAAAGCTCAACAGAATTTATAAGTCTAAAACACTCATTGCATAAAGTACTTTTCTAATGCGTGTCTTATTAGCGTAAAATTGACAAATGTGAAATTAGCAACACCCCCGGACTGAACTCCAGCTGAACTCCAGACAAACGTTTCTAGCATTGTTTCTTAGACAGCGAACTGCGAAAACCCCTCAAACACACACACAGACATAACTGTTCAACTGTGCGTCTTAAATCCAATTTAGTTTAATTGACGCCACCAAAAGCACATTATTTCTTGCATTCTGGTCTATTGGGGCTAATATCAATGGGGATATTAGAATCTGCAGAGTCTAGTAAGAACATAAACCCCCTGCTCATTCACCAAAACAGCTGCTTGAACAAAAAGATCCAGAAACAGTCCAACTAGGAATTTTATATTGAATCTTTTTGCAGATTTGAGGTTTTGTTGAGATGGACTGTAGTGATGTATTTTTAGGACATAGATATCTTTCTGTTTATTGTCCTTAAAGTACGCGAACATAATATTTTATTGCTGCTAACTGCACTTGCATGTTTTATTCATCCCTGACTTAGCACATCTCAGACAACAGTAAGAGTCTTAAGGTTTGTATGGATGCGTCTGTGTTTGTCTCTTGTTGTGCACTGTTGGCTCTTTAGCTGTACAAAACAAACTCCCCCCCCCAGGGGCCAATCACAGTCTTTTTTTTCCCCCGCCACCACACACACACAAAAAAAAAAAAAAAACCTGTCGTCTCGCACCTTGTTCCAGTCGGAGGGACAGCGATCGCCTTGCGGCCTCCACCTCCGATTTGGGACAGTCCAGGACCTGCCGGCACCACTGCAGAGGTGTGACGGAGTTATCTGAGGACTCTGTGGCTTTTGATGATACATACAACCTACAGAGAGAAAGACAGAGACGTTGAAATGCTGGGAGTCAAACACTTCTTTTAACCGCTGCAGAACAATGTCATATTTAACAAAAAAAGTCAACGTCATGAAGGAGCTGGAGGAAAGGTCACCAACATCTAGGAACCATGAATGTCTTGAGATGTTTCAGTCTTAACCACAGTGGTGGGCCGACCGTCGCTGCTATCCATATAGCCATGCTGCTGGAGTGGTTAAAAATTTTATTAGATGCAAGAACAACTCTTTGATCTCAGCAAGAAATCTTCCTCTTTCTCATCAAAAATCCAACGACTCCTCAATTCTTCTTCATTTTTGTGTTTTTATTCCAGTCGATCTCCAAGCCCATTTATTTCTTTTACCCGATATTGCACTTCATTTGATATTTTTCATTTTACTTGATGTTTACAACCAAACATTTGCCCCCCCCCCCCATTGTGTAATTTATACACAATTTGAATACATCTCTAACTACATGTTGGTAGGATTTCAGTGTTATGAAAGTAATATTGCCCATTTGGGAATCTTCCTCCATACCGTCCCTGACGGATCACTATTCAGACTCCATCCTTCCTTTGTGCCACTAACTCATCCCCTCCTGACAAATCTCTCCCCCTGGCTTAAAGGTGGCGTTAAGCTTTTCAGATATCAGGAAGACGAGTCGCTCTGTTGAAATGAAGTGGATCAGATTATTCTGACAGCCCTGAACTCCTTTTTTTTCCCCCCTTGATTTTGCTCTGCAGGCAACATGGAGGGAGCTGAATTATAGATTAAAACCTTCACTGACATCAGGTGGAAGTCTGACCTGAAGGGGACAGAACACACACACACACACACACACACCTGGGTCACTATTTCTAGACACGAGGAGGGAAGCACCTGCAATGTGAATACACCAAATAAAAGATGAATCCACATGTGCTGCACTGCAGAATCAGTCATACTTCTTGTCAAAATATTTTGACCTCCTCTGTTTCTAACATGCATTTATGTCTACCTTAATTCATATGAATGAGGTGGACAAAATATTAGAAACACCTCTCAAAGCACCAAATTTCAGCCTCCAAAATGACCGTAAACACTTTCCTCAAACAGTTTCAGCAAAAACTGAACATTATAACTTTCACGAAGTCTGGATTTATTGCACGGCTGCTGTATGAGCTACAGTAGTGCATCTTGGTGCTGTAACTAACTATTATTGATTGATCTGCAGATTATCTTCTCGATTTATCGTTTTGTCTATAAAATTGTGAAAGAAGTCCATTATAATTTCTAAGATCTCATGGTGACGTCTTCAGATGTCTTGTTTTGTCCAATCAAGTCTAAAATTCAGTTCACATATGGCAGTTTTGTTTAACAAAGCGACTACAATGATTAATCGAAAATAGTCGCCAATGTCAATGGAGTACAGTACTTGGCTTGGTTGCATGAAATGGCAACAAAGTCAGCAAAATTTTTGTTCCTGAAACTGATTTCCTCTCCTTCAATAGAAAAAAAAAACAAAAACAAAAAAAAAAAAACACACAATACTAAGTAACAGGCTATAATTCAACCAGGCCTCCAGTGTTATTCTGCAAGATTTTATAAAGATCTCTAAGAAAACAGACACACTATGTCATGGAAAGTGTTGGACTGCTGGATCCATGGTCTGATTCCATGTCTGTGGCACTATAGTAAACGCAAGGCACTGATAAGCATCCAGCAAATGACATTTTAAGATGAATTTCTCAGTGCAGACCAGAGGGAGAATGGCAGCTTGGTGCAGCCCTGATGACAGGCCTGATAACAAGTGGCCTCTCCTCTCAGCTGCCTAATTAACTTACAAGGTGTGTGGCTTTGTTTTGGCACTGCAGAAGGCAGAAGGCAAAGCTTACATCCAAATATGATCCGGAATAAGAAGAAAACCAACCAGTAGAATCAAACATTAATGGCCTTTGCATGCAAGACTCATGTTTTGAACCTTCTGCAAAAAGCAACAAATGGTTGAATTAAAACAAATAGCCGACAGTTACCATGATTCATCAGACTCCTCTGAGCAGCACAGAGAATCCAAGTCCAAAAGCTCCAGCTCATCCAGAACCGACGGCTCGGACGCGTCCTCCGCCTCCCCCGCGGCAACCTCTCCATCCCCGGCGGTGTGCCGGTGGAGATAGTCGAAAGGCTCCTCCGGGGGGAGCGCGAATGACCCCAAGGACGTCTGGCACAGCAGGGTGGGAGGCGGGCTGGGAAGGCAGTATCCCCCGACGCACGCCGGAGGTAGAGGCAGCACATGCGGGCCGCCTGCGCAGCCGCTCGCCCGGGTCCGCAGCTGCTCATTCTGCCGCTCCAGTTTCCGGACCAGCTCCTGCAGCTTCTTCACCTCCAGCTCTGCGTTCAGGGTGTTGCTGTTGCAGTCCACCTCCGTCATTATCGCGGGGTTCAGTACGGCTGCCTCCATTGGATCACAAAACAATGCTTTCTTATAGTATCCACCTCCAGTTTGGATCCAGAAATGGAGGACAGGTAGGGCCAAGCTGCTGCGGCTGCTGGCTCACCCGACGCCCTCACACTGCTTTCTGTATTCTGGTAGCGGTAGTAATCAGTCTAGTACGCCTGTCTGGACTGTCACCCAATGGGAGACTATAATAACTCCACCCCTCCAACACACACACACACCCTCAGCCTCCACCTCCCCAACCGGAAGGACTGATTACAGGTAGTAATTGCACCTGTCGCAAATTTAAACTGTAATATATTGAAAACAAGACCTGCGTAAAATCTTTATTTTACATATTTTACGCACATTTTTTTCTACCACCTCTTTCCAAGCACACAACTGATGGTGCTTACTGCGGCACACACATTTTATATATAAATCTATGAATCTAATTCAATTCATGATCAATTGTTCTTAGCAGGTGTGTTATAATTAGCAGACGCACACCTGGTTTACATTTACACACATTAGGCGACATCTTGCGGTTGAAGCAGGTTATTGCAACATAGAGGACGTTTCTGAACAGTGGCACAGAAACCATTTTACATTTATTTTATGAGTGTATTTATGCAATATAGTTTTTGACTGATAGTTGTAGCCTATTCATTTACAGAAAAAAACGATTTTTTAAATGGAAAATTATCTCGACAGAAGACCTGTTTTTATGTTAAATCATCTTATTTTATATGCCAAGTTGTATATCCATAAATGCAAATGGTCTCAAAGCAAACCCAGCACACTCCGACTCAAGAATGAAGCAGTACAAGGACAAACAAATCAGAAAGCCATCAAGACTACTTATCTACAATATCTTAAAAACCTTTTATTCCATGGTTTTGTATACATTTGTATGAACCAAATAAAGTTTGGGGGCAGGTTATGGCATCAAACTGCCTTAAAAAGTTTAGAGATCAAACAACATTGATTAGCTAAAAGACAGAAAATAAATTTATATTTTTTTTGATTAAGTTATTTATCAAACAAAATGCTAAACATTTGCTGGTCCCAGCCTTTCAAATATAAGTATGTGCTGAATGTGTTTTATATCATTGTGCATTGAAGATTTTGGGGTTTTTGACTGTTGGTGAGGCAAGACTGCCTGAGTAATTAATTGGTAATGAAAACAAATCATTAGTTGGAGCCCGAGAAAACCCATAAAAAGAAATACTACTTTACTTAACACATTTAGGCATCTTGAAGCTTCCAGGCTTTAAATCAGTACTGGTATGAAGTCTGAATTAAACCAAACTCATAAATAAATGACAAATGGCAAAACAAGAAAAATACAAAGGAACCACATGTTTTTATGAGAAAAAAAACTTAATTTATTGATTCATACACAGATAAACATATTCAACTTATTCATTCATTCATTCCTTGACACAGACTTCCATCTGGTGGCTGAGGGAGCAAACTGCAGCTCGTAGAGGAGGAGCTGCTTCTTTCTTCTTTCGTTGTTCTTCCAAGAGCTCAAAATAAACTAAATCAGACACCAGTGACATGGCCTCTGGGAAAAGCTCAAACTAGGGCAAGAAGTCGGTGTGAATGTTTCATATTTTGAGTTCCTCCTCCTCCTCAGCGTTTCTTCCAGGTGAATTTCCTTCGCGCTCCCTCCTGACCCGGCTTCTTTCTCTCTCTCACTCTCGGGTCAGGGGTCAGCAGACCAGCTGGGAAAAAACAAAGAGACGGATGAAACATGATGGAAAGAGGAGGAAAATACTGGTGATTATAATGGCATATTGCCAAATGCACCAGTGAACCCAATTTTTAAATATTCACTGCCGAGTTACTTTTTGGATGACTGCTTTGTCTGTCATCTTATTTATTTATTTTTTTGACTGTTGATCAGACAAAACAAGACATTTGAGGACATCACAATTGTTATTTTTCACTATTTTCTGACATATTATAGACAAAGTAATTAATTGCAAATTGAAAATAATCGGTAGTTGCAGCTTTAGTGTGCTCTGCATTTCTGCTGATGATTTTTAAAGCATATCGTAAGTTTTTAGATTGATTTGCAACCTTCAAGTTAGTGTTTCAATTAATTTCAATATGCCAAGAAAATAATTTTACAGCTGATTATAAGTTTATCTTATAGTTTCTGATCTTAACTGTTTTGCGCGTTCAGGTGCTTGATGGAAGAATCTGAAATTCGACAGTTTGGCTTTAAGTTATTTTTGTTAGAAAATGAAATGAGGACAAAGACAAGCTGAAAAAGAAAATGTGATCGTTTTCAAATATCACACAATGTCACACCTTAACTTTTCAACACACACTTAAATGCACCAACAAGGAATACAGCAGATTAATTGTTCATTTTAAATCATTTAAAAGTCTCTTAAGTTGGTTTTTACACCATAATAGAAAAAAAACAAGCTAATTGCTCTTTAGAAGTTGGAAATCAATCTGAAAATCATCAGCAGAAATGTAAATTATACATATTTGGGAGTAAATGGGCTAAAACACAAAAAAAAAACCCAAAAAACAAACAAAACAGAACCCACCTTGTCTCATGATCTCTACCTCTCCCTCAGGCAGGAAGCTGAGCAGGGCTCGGGAGATGGCGAGACGCAGCGCCCCCGCCTGGCTGGACCGCCCGCCGCCGCTCACAGTGCACTCCAGGTCGAAGCGTCCCAGCATGCCCATGAACTGAAGCGGGAACATCAGCTGCTCTCTGCAGGCGGAGAGGTGAGAAAGAAAAAGAGCGGAAAAGAAGAAAAAAACAAAGATAATAATAATAAAAAAAATATATTTAAAAAAAAGGAGGTGAAAGAATCAAGTGTGGTTGAATAGGCAGAGCAGGAGTGTGTGCTATTTAACAGATAGCGGTATCAACGGCTGCGGCTTAGTTAATTTAATGTCTGGTTGGGTGACTTTTCAGACAAGCATAGAGGATCCCGGCACTGTGAAAAGCTTTCTTTTACAATCTCACCACCACATATTACAGAGTAACTTCTGACTCAGCAGGAATAGGATAAGGTTGTGTGTGTGTGTGTGTGTGTGTGTGAAAAAGAAAGCGTGTGTTTTCTGGATGGCGTCTCAGGCTGAATGGCCTATGGCTGCTGACAAAGTCAATTGTCACCTCTCTGCTCCAATTACAGCCTGTCCTCACACTGCGTGACAACACCAGCTCTGGACTCTCTCTCTCACACACACACACACACACACACACACACACACACACACACACACACACACACACACACACACAATCACTCAACTGTGTAATTAACTTACAACAAGGAGATAAATAAAAAAAAAAAAACAGGCGATGCTGTGAAGAGTGAAAAAGCTGCTTTTTAATTTTTTTTGGCTGGGGGAAGGAGAGAGGGAGTAAAACACATCACGTCTTGCATTTTAAGGAAAAACGCTATCTATGAATGAAGCAGCGGCGAGCCTGTAATGTGGAAACACTCGCGCAGCTCTCCTACCTGTCTTGTAGTACGGGGAAGTAGTGCAGGTAGTCCTGGCCGTTGATGGAGATGCGTCCTGAGCCGCAGTCTCTCAGCACCACAGAGGAGTTTGACGTCTTCCTTCGGCCTGAGAGTAAACACACACAAAGATACACGCATTTAACTTTTATCTCCTTTTACTTATCATTTATTACAATATAAGTGAATCTGAGAATCACGGCACTGCTGGTGTGTATCTACCGTCTGAGGTGCTGAAGGCCACGCCCCTGTCATCCCTCTCCAGCGGCAGCACCATTTGCTTCCTGGACTGGGCCTCTAGTTGCTTGCGGTAACGCAGGACAAACTCCTCCTCCGTGGCGCAGTAGGGCATGGACAGCAGACGCTCCATCAGCTGGATGAAGCGGTTGTACTGAAGAAAACGAAACACAAGTGTCACATTCTGAAATTCCGCTTAATTAAATGTTGGACTTCATTGATTTTTTTTTTTTTAGCTGTGACATGAGTGGGAGTCGTTTTTAAAGGTTTTAAAAAAGGAAGTAACAGATAAGCAGAGGAAGAAGAGGATGGTCTTATCTTACATCGTGAGTGGAGATGGTCTCCACCAGCAACTCCTCCAGTTCCTCCTTCAGGAGCCACCTGCTTGTGCCCAGAGAGCTGACGGAGACAGACGCACCGACATATTCACCAGAGTCAAGATTCAAGAGTGTTTTCCTGATTCAAACTTTTAATGTATTACTGGAATCATATGACTTTATTGTGACAATGACAGCGGTCTCACATCTTCCTCCACTTACATCTGCTTGACGTCTTTGGAGAAGAGTCCTTTGGCTCTCAGATGATCTTGGTGCTTCTCTATGTTCAGGATTTTTCCGTATAGGTCCTGAAAATGCACCAAAAGCATACATCATCATTCATAATCTGCATCACTTTCTGATGTTAAAAGTATTGGGAAAAGAACACATTCCTACACATAAGCGCTTCACAAAAAGGCAGATTCCCACATCCCTGGTGGATTTAACAGGCCGGGAAAATTGAATTGGGGGTGACCACCAGGCGTGGACCCCTACTCTCCTTTTCCTTTCGCCCGTTCTCCTCCCTCTCCCCACAGCAGGAGCTGCCATGCAGAGCGAGCTAGCCATCCATGAGCTGGGCAGTGGCCTTGTCTAAATTGGCATCCGGCCCGGTGAGACTGGTGGAAACCTTCCATGTGTGGCCCTTTCTGAGGGGTCACACTTTGATGTAGGACTGTGGTGTGTGGGGAGTGGAAGTGACGGCAGTTTGAGAGTGGACTGGATCGAGGATTAAAGGGGACATATTCTGCACATTTCCAAGTCTGTATTTATATTCTGGGGCTCTACTGGAATATCTTTGCATGATTTACAGTTAAAAAAACTCCTTATTTATCTTATACTGGTCCTTGATGCAGCCCCTCAGTTCAGCCTCTGTCTGAAACAGGCTGTTTTAGCTCCTGTATCTTTAAGACCCCCCCTCCTGATGAGCCTGGATTTACATTGAGAAATATGTACATTAACGGTAGTTTTTTCAGATCTGACCTATTGAAATATGACTAAAAGTTTATTATCCTTCACACAGTCTGGACTGAATTGACCCTGGCACCTGTGTGTGTATTCTGGCCGAAGATGGAAGTAACGCTGCTGGAGCAAAAACATGAAACTAAATAAATGACAGGACGGGTTCAGGGCTCGCTCGTCATTAGATCAACCTCACATTGGGAATAACCCGAGGGGAGTGTGTCATGGCGACGGGCACAGACAGACAGACAGACGGAGGGTGGGGGAAGAAGGTGGGCATGCTGGTCACGTCCCCGAGGCAGACACCCCCACCTCAGCCAACCAGCGCCTGGGTGAGAACTCATTTCCCCGTCAATTATTCACCAGATGTTTGTTTAATTCCTTCTTGATAGAGTGTGCCTAATCCGCTGCCACTCCGACCAGTGACAGAGGGGTGAAAAAAGAGAGAGAGAGAGAGAAAAAAAAAGCAAACATCAAGCAAAAACCAATTTTCTTTGCAAAAAAAAAAAAAGGGGGGGTAATAGAAAATCAGGAAAAAAAGAGAAGGCAGGAGGAGCAGGAGGAGAGGAGGGAGGCTTGGATAAGGAGCTTGCGTTACACGTTTGCAAACACTGCGGCCTACAATGGTGAGGAATAACTCGCATGGATTGGCCGGATGAAAAGAGAGCAGAGGGCCAGTATTTGGATACATATAAGTCGAGCCTGTTACAGAGACAGACAGCTCGAGCTAAACTCTTCCTATTCAATAAGTGGTCTTTATATGCACGGAAAGTTCAGAGAGGAAGAGGAGTATAGTGAAGCAATAAAATTTAACCGAAAGGCTCTGGTGGCATATCTCCTCCTAAGTGGGGTGTGTTTATTTGCAGGTTTACATGGGTTTAAAGTGAAAAGGGGGGGAAGGTGTGTTGGGGGTGTTTTTAGGGTTCCCCTAGGGTTGTGGCCATAAAGGGCTCGGCGGAGCAGTGAGCAGGTTAATGTTCCACGCTGGATGAGGAGAGCAGCAGAGCAGAGAGGCTGCTTTACACGTCGCTGCCCCCTCCTGGCAACACTCCTGAGGTGATAACAGTTCAAAAAAAAAAAAAAAATATCTTGGACACAAGATGGCAAGGAATGAAGGGAGAAAGAAGGCAAGGGGGAAACAGGGAGAGGAAAGGTTAACGCAAGGAAGGGGGGGGGGGGGAAGGAGTGATTGAGCCTGCAATCACACAGACAGGCAGCTCGAGCTCTGAGACATGTCTGACATACCTATTTAAACCAACAGCAGGGGGTGCAGATTGCTGCTGCAGGGCACAATGGTGTGTGTTAGTGTGTGTGTAAGGAGTGTGGACCAATATTCAGAGATCATACCTCTCTCTGTGTTTTAGATACAGACACACGCCTCTTATCTGTGAAACGTCTTTGAGCAAGGTCAGCAGCAGCGAGGAAGGGAATACGTGAACGCAACAAAAGACGGAGGAAGAGGAGGAGGTCCCCGGGCCTCCCCGGGGGTCTCAGCTACCCCTCTCCTCCCCTCACCGACCCGCTCGGCCCCCACCCCACTTCCCTTCCAAAATCCCTGTGGAGGAGTCGCTCCCCGTGGCGGGACAAAGCCTGACAAGCCAGACGTGCCACACCTCAAACACAATTTTGAACCCGGACACAAAAACACTCCTAACATATCAAAACATATGTGGATTTTTTTTCCCTCCATCTCAGCACCTACATCCATGTGCTTTATTTTGCTTATCAGAAACATACTGTAGCTTATTCATCATGTATAAATTACAAAAGCCAAATGAAACCTGTATTTTTTCCTTTTTCTTTTCTTTTATTGCCTTCAAATCCATGAAGGACACAGAATGTACTACTGCTAAGGGCCAAATATAAAGGAATAGACACCAAGTCTGTAGTTCACCTCCTTTAATCTAATGAAACAAACATATTTTTCTTCAAATGGTGTGGAGTTTCAGTTTAGTTTGGAGAGGTTTGTACCACAGAGGCAATTTTTGGCAAATTCTTGGTGCAAAAGCATCCAAAAAAATAGAAAAACAAAATCCTCCATCATGATATCAATATATATTGTGATATGTTTCTTGGATAAAAATATTAATAACCTTTTATTTATGTAGCACTTTTCAGACAGGAGCTTCTTCATATAGACTGCATAAGACTACTGTGACAACTGTATCCTGCGAACTATTTTCTACCAAAGTACAACTGTAGAGACCCAAAAGTTTGGACAATAAAGAGCCATTTTTGCAGTGATTTAGCTCATTGTGAGAAAAACATCAGCCTATATTAATCTTATACAATAACAGACAAACATTTCTGACAATAATCCCTCAAATTGCACATAATTGGCATTTCTGTATCACAATTTCATTCATTTAATCGACCAACATATACACCGATACCATATATCTGTAATAATAATATAGTATGATGATATAATCCACCATGCCGATACACCAGTTTTTCTTGACTCAAAATGCAGAGAAAATAAACAATTTCAGCCGACGGTTCACCACCTCTGTACCACAGGTAGATACAGGTATTCCCCAGTGAATCACCTTTTCATCCTGGACGACCTTTGACACTGAAATCCAGCTCCTCCCTCTGTCTCACCTTCCTCTAATCTCCCACCTCTATTTCACCCCGGCTCTATTCAGCTGCAGCTCTCTGTGTGGAAAAAGAGGATCTGACGTTGCCTCTCTGGAGGGACGGCGCAGCCTTCTCTCAACTCACTCTCTCTGAATAGGATATGACCCGAGGGGTGCGGGAGGCAGGGAGGGAGGGGTGGGGGGGGCAGGTGAGTGGGGAAGCTGGGAAGAACTAGGGATTTGAGCTGGATGAGGATTTACCTCCACCTCACATAAAAACCTGACAGCGCTTCTTACAGCTGGCTGCAGTACTCACATGCATCAGGGAGTAGTAGGACTGTTTGCCCGTGTAGAACAGGAAGTGGAAAGGCCGTCTATCCGCTCCCCACTGGACAGCTTTAAGAGCAGGAGAGAGAAAGTTTACACAACTCTAAATTCAGGAAACATTTACTGTAAATCATTTGTCATAATGGACATAATACATACCTCTCTGCCTTGGAAAGACTTCCTCTGGATGCTGGAAATGAACACATTGGAGAATTTGAGTGAACAATGACATTTTGCTGAAGGTTATCTAGCGAGAATGAGCTATTAGAGCTGCAATCAATTAGTTGATCGACAGAAAATGAATCAGCAATGACTTGATAATTGAATAATCTCTTTAGTCATTTTTTGCTGGTTTCAGCTTCTCAAATGTTGAGAACCTTTTGACGTCACCTTCGTCTCTGGTTAATTATGTTAATACTAATTGTTATTAAAATAATAATTCACTGATGTACAAATAACACGAGGGATAGTTCCATATTTTAAATGTGTCAGAAAACATTTAAAGACAACTTCTGACAATTAAAGCAGAAAAAGTAGTTCCTGCTTATTTTGTAGGGCTGTGTTGATGTGACTGTATGTGTAGTGGGAAATAAAAAAAAATGTACCACAGCTTTAATCTTTTATGAATATATCTTAATAGCTCTGAATGGACTTTTTATGAGTAGACCCAGGTTGGGAACAACTGACCTTGGGGTTAACAGTCACAGGTCAGTGACTTTGTTGTCACACCGATTACACTAACTGCTAAAAGTTAAAACAGTTTCATATTTACTCAAATCATTAAAACTATGTATTTTAATATCAGCCAAACACAGCTTAGTTTAAATGAGTGCAATCCACACGGGCTTACCTTCATGAGGGGCCGGGCTTTCTTCTCAAACAGGCTGGAGGGGAAGAGGTAGGCGATGCTCCTCTGTGGGTGAGAGAGGAGAAAATAAATTATTAAATAAGAAAAAAAAAAAAAAAAAAAAAAGCAAAATGGCAGTTTGAGAGATGCGTTGATGGCAGATTATGACCGAGCTGACATTTGCCAACAGCAGAGGTCACACCAACGGACAACAGTGAAAGTGACAGAAGAAGAGGCGCAAGCTGCTTGCGGGTTCAAGGAAAGGTGAGTGTGATGTGTGTGTATATGTGTGTGTGTGTGTGTGTGTGTGTGTGTGTGTGTGCGCAGTTGTGTTACTGTAGCAACTGAACTTCGTGGGGGAAAACAAGCAGAAAAAGGCACAAGTTTTTGGCTTTGTTGACAGTGAGCAGAGGACGCTGTGGACATGCAACAGTTCACTCCAAGTTCATCCACTGCTCTGTGTGTGTGTGTGTGTGTTTAGTCATTAGCAGAGCTACAGATGGCACTGTAAATGTGTGTGTGAGAGAAGAGAGGGAGACAGGAAGTGTGTTGGCCCCGCCACACTCATCAAGACAGTCTGTTCATCTCTCTCTCTTTCTCCATCGCACCATCTCTCCGCTCCTCTTCTTCTTTGGGTTTTTTTTTTTCCCCCCTCCTTTCTGTCGGTTCAATTAGTGAGGCAGCAGGTGCTGCACAGAGAGAGCAGGTTGCTGCCTTTAAGGTTGTCAAAACGACGGAAAGCAGGAAGAAAAGGACTGGTCGGAGGAAAAATGTGTGTGTGTATATGTGTGTTTGTGTGAGAAGGTGTGAGAGGCAGACAAGTGAGGAGAAGTTAAAGGGTAAAAAGAAAAGAGGAACAGGGAAAGACAGGCAGGGAGAGGCAGGGAACAGATGAAGACACACCTGTGCGTCCCCTGAGCTTCAGCACAATATGGCAGAGATCCCTGAGGGGGCGAAGACAGAGTGACAGAGGAAGAAAGAAGGGGAGCAACCCGAACGATCAAGCAGCGCCGCGTCGCAGGAGGCTGTCGGATTTTACAAATTTCTACGACACGGTGAAATCAATCATGCTAAAATCCGAACATGCCGGGTGACGCGATCAAAACTGTCCGCTTTTATCGTCTCTGCAGTGTTTCTGAAACTTGGCAAAAAGGCCGTTTGGCTCGTGACTAAACGACGCAGGACACAAAGCTTCAACAGGTCAAAAGACAACGACGTAACGCTAATTTCAAGCTAAATAGTTTAAGAATTAGGGGTGAGCTCATGACAATAATGATTTAATTTTCTGTGATACTTAGGTGCTCAAGCCCCCGAAGGTCTATCTATGTATGTGCCTGCCGTTTGGCCTCCTAGAGAGAAAGTGCCCTTTTTCTGGGGTGTTTTTAAAAAAAAATAAATTAAACTCCTGTTATTCCAGTGTGACACAGCAACATACTCAGTACCAAAATCTTATTTCTGAGTGCTTTCCCATGCAAAGCGGGTACGGATACTGTCACGTTAGTCATAAGTTAGTAATAAAGTCGTGAAAAAGGTTTGCATCTTTATCCCCCACAAGCTGCAAGATCACAACGAAATGACACTTAAAAAAATACGATTCAATTAAGGACGTTTTCCTCCTTCTGTAACAAGCAGACGACGAGGTGCGTTCAAGTTAGCCAAGTTAATTTCTGGCGTCAAATTGATCTGCATTAACTATAGTCAGCAGTGATGTCATTGTGTTTGTGTTATTAATATCAGACATTAAAGTAACAGTCAAATAATTAAGTTCAAGCACTTTTAAGAAGTATTTTTCCAGTATTTTTGGAGGGAGGGAGAGAAGGGATGAAGGAATGTCAACTGTTAAAATCTTTATCTTAAATAAATAAAAACTTAAACTAGTGTCTGATACACCTTATCTAAAGCTTATGTGTTGCTTTTTTTTAGAATTGTGGCTTAAATGCATGATGTCAGTATTACGATATGATACGTGAATTGTAGCAGTGTTTGAACCAGTCTCAGCCCAAAATAATTGGGCTGCAATGATTAATCGATTGTCAGAAAATTATTTGCTAATTATTTCGATAGTCGTTTTGAGTCATTTTTTAAAGAAGAAAATGCCAAATTCTTTGGTTCCAGCTTCTTAAATCTGAATATTTAAGATTTTATTTACTTACTTTTACTAAAAAAAAATTAAAACTATTTAATTTTTGTGACCTGTTCATTAAAAATGTGTCTTCAGTAAGTACAAATGAGGGTAGGAAAGTTTTCATGGGATTTGTTGACACCCTCGTACTTTTCCTAATTTTGTTCTGAAACATAATCACAAAAGCTATTTTTGGGTCTTCATGTGGCTGATATCCAGTATTTATTTCTCCCCCCAGCTGTAAACATCCTCTTGATTTTGCCCAGGTCTTTATCACCGTCACACCTGAACAGTCTGGACTCTGAACGAGGGGAGGAGGGATTTATCAGGCGCCCCGCTCTGCACCTCTTCAGTCCTCCCAAATTTTCCTCTTTCCCCTCCACACGGCTAAGTTTGGGATGCTAGCCGTCGCTTTGGTTTTCACAGCCTGGCGCCAACAGCTCTCTTCATTACTACTGAGGGGCACCGGGGACCGGGTGAGGGGAATGTGGGAAATCAAGCTAAATGGTTGGAGCAGTGGGGGCTAATGTATTGCCAAAATCTGGAATAAGCATGTGGGTGTGTGTTTGAGGGCGTTGCTAATATCCCTGACGCAGCGGATTAAGTAGAGGTGGCCCCACCTGCCTGCTGCCTGTGCAGTCCACTTGTAATAATAATGATGATGATGATGATGATGATGATGATGATGTGAAGAGAGCACACAACAGCTCCCCAGCCTGAAAGGTGGGATCTGATCAGTGTGTAAAATGCTTTAACTGGCTGTAGCTTTTAGGCTCATGAGGAGAGGAAAAATGTGGACAAATGCAGAGTTGGGTGTCTGATCATCAAAAAAATCCAACAAAGTTGTAAATATCTGTTTGTTACCCTGTTTAAGCGTGTCAAATCCAAAAAAAGCTGTGTGTTGCAGCAGAAAGTCAGAGGTTTTAAGGGTGGCATTGTGAGAAATAACCACAGGATTAAGTCACGTTAGAAGATCTTTGCGACAGCGACTGAATATGAAACATACTCCTCCCTGTCCACAGAAAACTGCGGTGGATCTCTTATTAATACAATAAGGCAATAAAATGATGTACGATGATGTAGTCCAATAAAATTGTCTAACCCTGAACTTTTACTCAGCACAACCAAGAACTGGAAATTAGGACAAGGAGTATGAAAGCAGGACAAAATCTTTACTAAAAGACATTAGTAATCCAAAATTCCTTGATGTTTACTGTTTGCTGACAGTTGAATCAAACCCTCAGCAGTTTCAGGACCTCAGGTCACAGCAGAATCTTTGTAGATGTCACAATTCAACTGTTTCTTAAAACCAGTGGTGGAAAGTAACTATATACATTTAGAGGTATTTGTACTATACTTGAGTATTTCCATTTTGGGCTACTTTATACTTCCACTCCACTACATTTCAGAGGGAATATTGTGCTTTCTACTCCACTACATTTATTTGACAGCTTTAGTTACTTTTCTGATGAAGAGTTGTTAACAGCTCCATCAAATAGTGATTTTTCCCTCTAAACTTTTCACATGGTTTCATTTCAATAAACATTCAAATGATCCAATATTTCACCAAAAATCAAAGATAGAGGAAAATGTGAAAAGCTGAAAACAGATTTGTGTATCAGAACTTTGTTTTTTCTTCTTTCCTCTCCCATTAATCATCTCACGACCTCTCAGATTTATCTGCTGACCCTTTGGAGGGGCCTGACCCCTAGGTTGGGAACCACTGGACTAAACTAGCTAACTGTATATAAAGTAGTTGAAACTAGCTCCACCTCCAGCAGCTACAACAGTAACATGCTGCTTACACACTGATGCTTCAGTATTAATAATCTAATGATGTCATATATAATAATATATCAGTCAGAGGGACCAAACCACTACTTTTACTGCAATACTTTAACTACATCAAGCTGCTAATACTATACTATAAGTAGGATTTTTCATGCAGGACCTTTAATTGTAATGGAGTATTATTTACATTGCTGTATTGGTACTTTTACTTAAGTAAAGGATCTGAATACTCCTCCCACCATCGCTTACATCTATGTCCTCCTGGGTGAAGTTCTCGGGGTCTTCTCCCATCATGTTGGCCAGGTGCCGTTTCCCGATGTTGTACTCCTCCACCTGCTTCTGGATGAACTCCACCGTGAACTTCTCCGGTCCTGCAGCCGCCAGGTTCTTTCTGTGCAGGGCAGAGCTCACACATATCTGTCTGCTCAGCACCTGGAGGTGGGAAAAAGTGCTGTTATCATGTTTAGATATGAAGCCACAGTTAAGCCGAATTATAGTTAAGAGTCCAGCAATTAAAATAAAGGCATCGCAAAGTCGGTCACACAACAATATAACTAAATTAGACGTTGACAAACTTTTAATTCATGTTTTTGTGATGCTAATTTCGGCTCAAGGTGCTGCAATAGAAAGCTAACTCAAGGACGTCAGCGTTTGAGCGCTTTTCTGTGCGCTCACATTTGTTTCAAGCACAAAGTTGATTAGTTTTAAGACATAAAATCACATTTTACCTGTCGGCTCAGCTGCGACGTGACTGTGTTTATACTCGAGCTGCAATTCCCACATTTTCCGAGAAAAGAGCCCACTTTGCCCACGGTGCGTACACTAGACGCCGCCATCTTTGCTGACAGCGGTGACGTCCGCGGCGGAAGTTGATACACGTCAGAGTCACGTGCCAAAAATGATTAAAAAACATATTTTGATTTAGTTTTAATTTTATTTTGTCATAATTTAATTCCTTGGTAGTTTCTTTCCTCTTTTTGTTCATACTTGTTTATATGTTAGTTGTTTTTAATTTGACTGTTTTCAATGAAGTTGGAAAAAAAATACATATTTAAAACCGATATTTTGCAAATATACCCAGAAAATTTCCCAAGAAATCACCATTAATGATATATAACCTACTGTTTTAATAGGTTAATTAAAGCTTTTTTACTTAAATGCACCGAAATGTTGTTTCATAATATTCTTCATAATAATCTACAAATCTATAATCAGAGTTTATTGTTTATTGTTGTTGTTTATTTTATGTTATGTGGCAATTTTTTCCATTTTCATTCTAAAATAAATTACTTTAAGGCAAATCTTAGCAAAGCAGCACAAATGTTACATTCAAGTGCTCCTTATAAAAATCTTCAGCTTCAGGTGTTCTTTAATAGAATAGATAATTGAATAGATAATGATATATTAGAGAACCCTGGGCCATCATAAGCAGGTATTTTGTATTAGCAGCTGCTTCCTGTTAAGCTGTAGATGGATATCAGTGTGTGCTGGACATCATTTAAATTCAAGTGCACCTGGCAAGGAGTTTGAAATGAGGACAGCATGGTTAAGAAGGGTATTTCTTGGAAAAAACAGCTGAAAGTTTAAGTTTTTTGTTTCATTTATTTACTGCGCTCAGATAGAAGCAACTCAGAGATGTGGCCGATGAAAGGGAGCGGTTCAATATTAAGATAGAAACAACAGAAAAAAAAGATACCAACAAACAGACACAAACAGAAAAAAAATGAACAGGATAATAGCAGCCACATCACAACAGACCACAAAGCTGCGCAATCTGCCTGAAATGACAAATGAGGCAAATAAAAAAATGTGTAAATTCCAGTCAGGACAGAGCATTTTAAAACAATTGAGTATAGTGACTTACATAGGCCACTTCAATTACACTGCTTTTTTATCTCTTAGACATCAGTTCACTTCACTGTGTCACCGCTCATTGAAAACTTGTGTTGATCGTGGAAATGCAAAACATGCTGGCCACATGGTGCAGCTAAAAGCAAAATCTGCAGTGATCCAGCACATGTAAACTATTCCTCAAGTCTTTTTTGGGGGTTTGTAAATCAATACCAGCCTTCAGTTGAATCCTAAATCCAAAAATGTCTTTGTCCTAAGATTCAAATGTGAATAAATCCCTGTCACTTTCACTATTTCACCATCAGAAAGTTGCAGAAAATATCTCTCAATGATGTATGCTGACTGTGAAAGTGATGTTGAATTATTCAGGAGAAAAAAACAAATTAACTGACTTACTTTTGGACAGTTTTTTAGAGGTTCAATGATAATTTTGGTTTCCACATTTGCACATCTTTTTGACTTTTTGTTCTTTTTTCTTTTCATCATTCAGACATTTTTTTTTTTTTGCATATGCCATTTCTACCAATACAGACACAACAATAGGAAACCACTCTGACCCCAGAGACCCACTAAAGTTGCACTTGTGAGGCTGTGATGCCCTGCCCATGTAGTTTAATGCAAACTGTATGTGAGCACCATCTGTCTTCCATGTAAAAATCACTGACAAAAGGAGGGGATACTGTACTGTTAATGTCACGCCACAGGATTTAAAGCAGCGGATCCACATGAGTTATCAGAAATAACACAATAAAAATGCTCAGTCACCGTCTGCCAAACACGTTGGCAAGGCTACACATAAAACAGATTGTTTTGCATATGTGGTGCAGTCGGTGCTGGGCAGTGCAGAGATGGATTAACACAACATTTTGAGCACACAAGCTGCCACCTTAGCCAAACTTTATAGATCGCGATGAAAAGTATGCCACTTACTGTAGCAACACATGTTCTTGCCCCTAATCGATGCTGTGCAGCAGGTGATACATATTAGTGACATCATGCTTACTCTAACCTGTGAGTTAATGCTTATATGAGGTTCGGGAAACATTTAAGCTTCATGTTTATGTAGGATTTCACCTGCTACTGTATAAATATAGAGGGTCTTGGATGTGAAAATTATCTTGCCATGTATTCCTTTGCCTACATACATTAAAAAAGATGCTAGTTAATATTGAATATTACAACACAGTCCCAATTTTTCAGTGACCAATCTCACATTTAAGATTAGCACATGTGATTTTTTCCACTTTTAAATGCCAGTTCTTTCTCTGATAATAGTCATCCATGCAAATAGGCCTCCACTGGTTAATCATAGGAGGAGAAGCTAATTGTGGTGTCTTTTCCTCTCAGTGTGTGTGTGTGTGTGTTTGCTGTACAGTAGTATGCTGTGTTTACAGATCAATGCTGTGTGTCTTCACTTAGATTACTTTGATAGAGTTGGAACAGGAACACGGGGAGATTAATCAAAGTGAAGGGGCACTGACTCCCGGCCCGTGCCAGTCGATATGGCCGCGTGGTTAATTTGCCTCGAGGAGGCCTGTCGTCAGGCAGATGATAAACAGTGTTTGCCCCGTTTTTTAGCCACAAGCGTGCTCCTGCTCACCAAGAAAAATAGTTTCGACCCATGGTCTCTAATTCACAGTGGGGGGTGAGAGGTGGGACATTAATCATCCTTCTGCCGTGGCCCGTCTCTGACAGCCGAGCCACCGTGGGTGGATTGGGTGGAGATATTCATTTGGTGAGCTCACAGTGGACTTCAGTGGAACATATAGTGACTTCACAGCGGGATGACTGCAAATTAGAGAATTTATCTATTTCACAAGTCGCTCTTTGTTAATGAGAAGATACACCTTGTTAATGAGAACCAAACATTGACAGTTGCTGTGAAAGTGGCAAATTGACACCGAAAACAGTGCTATGACGTGAAAGTAAAAGGATTTAATTTAGGGAACCTTATGGGCGTCTGTTTTCATGCTTGGCATGTGCCATCAATGCTTCATACAAGGCTGCAACTCAGTGCCAGGCAATAGAGAGTTGGCTTTCATCCAACTATTCCAACAGATCTCCATATGGAGAACAGGGATTCCAGCACCATCTTGAAAAGGAAACACCACAAAAGGCGACGTTGACCTCCTCTCAATTTGCCCATCCCCAAACTGAGTGACATCCTTTTAATTGTATGGCTAAAACAGCGATGGAGCAAGAAATAATGGAGGATATCACACTGTGGAGCTGTGCCAAGTCTGCTCCTTCCCCCTCGTTCCCAAGGATGGAGTGCTGGAGAATTGAGGGCTTATAATACCAGCGAGCTGAGGCTTTGCTCCAGTCATCATTTCCATGCTGCTTTACGCTGATTCCCTAATATCCTTAGCGCCTTGCGTAGGGATAAGCCCATCGTGCCGAAACATGGCTGTCATGCCTATAAACCGTTCACGGCTCTAAAGAATCCATTATAGTTCCTCTACAAACATGGGGACTCAAAGGGCCACTTTGCTCAAGCTCATTTACTCCTTTAAAGCATATTTATTTACCCTTAGTGCTGTGGTGGAAGGGATCTCCAATACACCACAATACAAGAAATGGCGTATTAAAGTATAAGTGGTCATTTATACCATGAATCACTTTGCAGAAACATCTTTAATATACTTAACTGCATATTTTTTTAGGATGCACATGTTGATCTTGTAGTGATACTCGTATATGCGCATCAATACATGCAGTCCTGTCGTGATTTCAAGGTTAATTGCTTCATCTGAAAACAAAGGCCTCAATATTCGCAAAAACAAAAGAAGAACTGGACACAAGACTCTAAGCCTGAAGAGCAGGAAACACTGCTTAATGCCGTTCAGGATTTACGTTTCTCCGATTTCAGTGCATGTAAGGTAAAAGGAAAGGAAATTGACATGGAGGTCCCAGCCTGAATGTGGGAAGAGCAGAAAGGTCAGAGGTGCTCTGACCTAAGAGGTCGGCTGCCGTGCCCATAATACTCTCAGTGATCACACATTGTCAACATCAGCTGCTAACACAGGTAGATCATAAGAAACAATATTTACACTCCATTTCTATTCTTTTTTTCCTATTCTAATGCATTCCCCATTCCCATTTCTTTTTCCCTATCCTAATGTGTTCTTCCCATTCCTACTCCTGCCTATTTCCATTCCCTCTTACTAATTACTAATATTACACTGCTATTATTATTGTAATAGTACTACAGCTGTTATAATTTCTACTACTTCTGCTCCTACTTCCACCATCACTGCTATGTAGACTGCTGCCACTACTACTACCTCTTTAATAAAATGCATAAACAGTAATACATGTATCAGTGTGTGACGCTCCACTGTGTAGTATCAAGCTAACACCCACAGTGATCCTTGTGTAAGGTAAACCAAGTTATATGCTATGGTTCAGAGCTCTGTCAGAGATTACTCATCCCCCACTTCACACACACACACACACACCAAATTTGTAGATGATCAACAAGTATGGTCATTGAGTGGGAATTAATTTGCCACTGGTAATGGATAGAGACATTTTGCTGAGATGCGTAAAAACAGCTGAACTGCCAGCGATTACCTGCTGGAATCAGCCTTCATCAATATCAGGATAATTACAAAGCACTTCTGGCAGTGCGTGAAATGAATGGAGCGTGCAACAGATTGGGCGGTGGCCATAGATGTCTGCAGATATTAGGCCGCCTCCTCAGTGTGACTCCACAGGGGAGAAAGCTACCTGAACAGACCGGAGCTGCTGCTGCTGCTGCTGCTGCTTCTGTTGCACCAGAAGGTTAAGGAGGCAGTTTTAGAGGATATAAACAGCCAGGTAGAATAGAAAAGAGCTGACTGTGTCCGGATCTAATAGATGTGGACAGCTTGGAATAGAATAAAATAGA
The DNA here is from genome assembly GCA_038419695.1 of Scomberomorus guttatus. Lineage (NCBI taxonomy): Eukaryota > Metazoa > Chordata > Actinopteri > Scombriformes > Scombridae > Scomberomorus > Scomberomorus guttatus. The sequence continues at coordinate 14,146,734 of CM076468.1, read as the reverse complement.
ATAGAAAGCAATGAACAGCTAGAATATGTAACACATTGCGCACAATATATAACGCAGACAGAACAGAATTGACACCGACACCGCTGAAGAGACATAAATAGACTGCAAAGATGAAACAAAAGTAAGATCAAATAATAGAAAGTGCAGAATAGAGTCTAGTAAAGAAATAAACTAGCACAGCGAGGAACAGAACAGAACAGGACAGCACAGAAAGGAAAGTAGAGCAGAACAGGGCAGATGAAATTTTAATACAACTGGGCAGAAAAAGAAGAACAGACTGAAATAAAGTAGAGCAGTGCACAGTAGAACAGAAAAAATCCCCAAAAAATCTGAATAGAACAGAAAATAAGAATAAAAGACAAAAACGGATATTAACGGAATCAAGTTTTCAAGGCAAATCAAACTGCTTTACATGAAAAAATGCATTAAAAACATAGTAAAGAGGACAATAAAATACATTTAAGTAGAATAAAATGAAACAAAACCTAATACACACACAATAGAGGAAATAGCGCAGTAGTGAAAACATATTGATCAAAGGAAGCAATCTCACCACAAGGTCTGTTTAGTAGCTGTTCTGGAGTTTTCAGTTGCATCACACAATCTTCTTCAACACATGGAGTTTGACCTGTTGTCAGAATTGCAGATGTTCAAATTTCCATTTTTTTTCCTGAGCACTTAAAGCACGTTTTGTCCATGTTGGCTTAGTTATTAAGATTGAAAAATCCATCCTGACCTTCTAAACAGTAGTTGACATAACAAGGGTTTAGAAGTTGTTCTGGAGCTTTTGATCATATCGCAAAATCTTCTTCGACTTCTCGAACATTTTAGCTTCAAAGTTGAGATTGAAAGAGTCGTAAAAGTAGCTAAACTTGGGGCTGCATTTAATATCATCAGGAAGTTGCATCTGTGTGCACCATAGTAGCTGAAAGGAGCTTCACTGGGTTTGGTTCTTGTTCAAGATACTACTAAAGATTTAAGGGACCTTCCAGGTTTATACTCTTCAGAGCAATGCTGCTGATCGGGCCTATTTCACTGTGTCAAGACCCGAGGATGGGATTCTGTAAGGTGGGAGGGGGATCGAGGGGTTCTCAGGGTGTTGATCGCTGTCTTTCCCAGACCTTACTTCCATCTCTCACATGGAACCACTTTGGTTCCCCCCCTTTCCCTTTGCCCTCTCCTTTCGGTCCTCTCAGACAGCGAGTTGGAAACAGTATTGGGTTTCCTCTCCAGCTGAAGGGTTACAGTCCATCTCTGGGATGAAAAGATGACTATTTTCCTCCGGACTCCCCTTATTCCATCCGACTCTTTTTTTTTTCAGGTGAGAGGCTTGGGGAGGAAGGAAACTATTACATGAGGGGTGAACTGGGGCCTGGAGACGCAGCTGCCAGCCCTGCCCCGGCCCGTCGGAGAGGAAGAGGATCTGGATCTGAGACTGGACGGGGAGAAACCCGAGATCTCTGGAAGCGGCTGGGAATGTCCCAAGAAAAACTTCCGTCGCCCCTCCACCATCCTCATCCCGTCCTGTCCTGACCTGAAGTGTTTCCCATAATGGTCTCAGTCTGCAGAAAAGCGCGCTCCCCAGGTGGCGGGGGTTCCCTAAAGGCCCACAAACTCAAACAAGGCATGTGTGAAAGCATAAACACACAGAAACCACCCATGGGAACAGGCACAAAGACGTACATAAACACTTTGCTATTTGTAATCACGTCCAGAAGTTATACCACATATAAGATCGGAATATAAATCAGAAGGTCATAATATAAAGCAGGGAATAAGGTTTATGTTCATTTGTCCAGTGGTGTCTGTGACCTCCTCGAATTTCTGTTTTGGCTGCTCCGACACCTACAGGTTTGCAAAGAATGATCGAAACCAGACACAGCTGTTCGGGCTTGCGGTTTGCGGGAGATTTACATATCTGGGTGAATTTTTTAAATGCCGGGCGGGATCTAAAAAGTCAGGGGAAATTCCATCCTTCAGAGAATGTTTTCATATTGTTTCCATTTCATCTGGACGGACGCTTCGAGCGAGCTCTCGCATGCAGTCGCACATCAATCACTGTCTTATTACAGAGAGGGATTTGGCGGAAAATAATGCTTTTTATCCGAGGAAGGGGATTGTATAATTGCTGCTCGTTTGACCTCGCGTTCTGCTCAGAGCTGGAATGCGAGGCAGTTTGATGACATCTACTTCCCGTTGCTTTGTCTGCAGTTTGTTGTTCTCTATCCGCCGCATACTTACAAGAGAATCTTCCTTATGTGCCATGTTGGACGATTCAAGGGAAAAATGAATTTCACTTGTTCTCGCAGGAAATGGCTGCAAGAAAAATTTGACAGCAGAAGTCTTGTCAAGCGGAATCAAACTATTTTGGCTGAAACGTAATAATTTTAGATGTGCAAAAGAGTCTAATAATAACAGGAAGAGTTACAGTACTCTTCCAAAATGAGACACTGAAACTGCAGAGACGTTTGGTGCATTTTAAGTGTAGTGAGTAACTTAGCACGCCAAAGTCTTTATATGTAAATTAGTGACAGTTTTTTTTCCTGTAGCATTTAGGGAAAGACCTGTTAAACTGGAAGTGTTGCACCTCACCAGCTGACAAATTGCTGGAGTGATTGAACTGAAGGACTGATTGCTAGGTTAATATCTACCATTGATCTTTTCATTGATCATTTGTCCCCCACTAATGACTGTGACTGGACTGATTTTAAATAATGTCTCGCTTGTAACCTGACATCAGAGGAGGGGATAAGGATCGGAGTATGACCATATCTCGGAGAAGGAAACCGCTGCGAAAAATCAGCTTGAAAGGCCAGAGGAAATTGAGACAATATTAAAAAGAAAAGGTTCAATCTGCGAGCTTTTTTCCCTGCTGATCAGAAGGGCTGTGGACTACCGCTGGGCTCCTTAACATCTGGTTGGGCAATTTACCCCGCTCTGACGACTGGAAAGGTTAAACCACTAAAATCTAATATTTGCCTAGAGGGGGTCAAGGCACTGCAATTACAAGGTACAATCGGCAGGGCTAATCAGCTAGTAGCGCGTACCAGGGCCTCGGCTGGGCAAATAAGCCCTGATCAGAAGCACTATTCTCTGCCTCTCCTGTTTACTTATTAAACCCTGTTCTCATGTTCAAGGGCCCCACTGCAGCCTCTGGCCCCACACACCCCAAGGCACAGGGGAGTAAATTTAGCTCCTGACGCTTTTTAAATGGGACCGCGCCACTTGGCTAGAAAGTAGCCCCCGTGTTAATCAGTATCTGTGGCCTTTGTTGCGAAATGATCTCAAATTACTTTCCTCCAATCTGGCAGGCATTAACACCTTGGGAAGGAACGGGATAGGTAGGAATTTGTACCCTGAGGAGGAAAACAAAGTGCAGAGCAGTGAGACAGATGTGTGTGTGTGTCTGTGTGCGTGTGTGTGTGTGTGTGTGAGGCCAACGAAGGCCCACATAGGCGTCATGTCTCAGAAGGATGTGTGTGTTCCACAATGCTGTTTACATGATTGCTCTTTGACACACATTTCCTAATTGACTGAGTATCAAGTGCAGGATTAGTGTATAATATATCAGAACTGTCTGGCGCACAACACTTTTGAACAAGGCTTGGGGAACAATTACTGATAATTAAATATGTGCCAGTTACTGGAAAAGATAATTATGTCCTTGGTGTATAACACCAATTAATTACTTTTATTTCAGCGAGCAAAGCTTTTAAATGGCAGCGGAAGCCATTCGAATGGCGCCCGTGTTTGAGTGCAAGCAACCTCTGTGTTTGCTAATGTGCAAGTTGTGTTCCGTCGCCGCAGAGATGAGCATTAAGGCACCGCGCGTGCAAATTGTTTAAATTAGAATCAGGCATTTCGCTTTGCCATAAAGCTCACATTTAGCAGAAGGGGAGATCGCAGCAGATGCCGACGCCGTCGTAGTTTCAAAACAACTGTGAGAAATTGACAGTTGCAGTTTGGCACTCTGGTATTAGTTGCAAAACAGCTCCGCTTAAGACTACAGTCATAATATTTTTACCTCTCTCCTCTCCCTCTTTAGGCATTAAACACTGACATAATAGGTTAAATGAAAAAGAGACTTCTCTAGGGAGGGCAGAGCTCAACTCTATCTTGCTAAGAGGATTGGTCAGATTGGATATAGAGCCTACGAGGAATCACGAGCGCTCCATATATCCTCATACCTTCTCCTTCTGTGCTTACAACACCTCACCACACTGAGATAGCAGCACGAGATTACCTGTAAACCTCACAACACTAACTGCTTTGAATCCAAACATGTATACCCTGCTCTTCTTCACATATCAAAGTGGGTTTCTAGAATCACACAGGTGAAAATGCGCGGATTAGCAAATGATCTCATTTTGGGCATACGTCTCTAATGTCTAACTTGGAAATACCTGTGGCCGATCATTAGTAATCTATTAAATCCACGGCCTGGAAATGGTTACACTGCAAGTCCCTCTGAGCCAAACGTGGCTGATGCTGCTTTTCCAATCCCCCTCTCGCTTTGGTTAATGAGATACAGAGTGAGACGGCCCAAGCGTGCTCTCTCTTCCTTCACCTCGCTCTCTTTCTTTTCTCTCTCTCTCTGGTCCTGCTGCACACAGTACAGTCATTTTTTATCTTCCGGCTCGCTCCTCCTCACTCCTGCACCGACGGCTTAATCCACGCATCCATGCAGTCTCCTCAAACAATCAGTCTGTCAGGAGTGTACGGCTGCGTGTGTGTGAGCATGCACATGTTTGTTTTTTTTTTTCCCCCCTGTAATTTATGTGTTTTTTATGCCTGAATGTTGATGTGAAAACAAGACCACAACAAAATATTTGTGTGTGTCCTGCTGTGTGGGTTTATGTAGTCATAGCCAAAATCCACATACGGTGAGGCTTTTTTGAAAGTTTGTGCATGCACACGTGTGTTTCTTTGTTTATGTATGGGGACAAAAATCAGGCCCCCCACAAGGTTACTGTATATACACTAACCACTAATCTTTATAGTATATAGTTTTTGCAGCTAGTATACAAGAAATAAACACACTTTAACACAGTTTTAGACTGACAGGGCATGATGCAATGCATGCGCCATCTGACAGCAATAAAACTGCGACTTAAGGATGTCACTGCCAATGAAACATCACAAATAAAAAGAGAAATGTTTTTTGTTTTGTTTTGTGAGATCTTTCTGGAGCTGCATCCCCATCATTTGCAATTTATTTTAATTTTTTGCAGCTGTGAGTACCACCTCCATTTCCTCTTTGCATTGTTTTGTGAGACAATAGCGTACATCAACACTACTCAAAAACCAAGCTTTTTTTTTGTTTGTGCTTTTTCAGTAATTTTCAGTGTGAACATGCTACATACTCAAAAACCTGATTACAATTTGTATGCAGCATGGAATTGAGACACAGTCTTGGTTTATTTGGTTAAGGCTATTGGTCAGGGAGGGAAAGGCATGTAGTAGTTATGGTTGAGGTTAGGATAAGTCTCCAGGGAGTCATTGTGAGTGAACACAATGTCCTCCTAAATGACAAAAAACACATTTGTGTGTGTAAGTGTGTGTGTGCACGTATCTGGTCACAATTGTCTGTCTTGTATTTTACTTTCCAAATGTGAGTGTGTTGTGTAAATAAGATCACAATACAATATTTGTGTGTGTGTATCCCGCTCTATGCGCAAGTGAACGGCGTGTCTTTCTAAAATGCGTGTGTTGCACATACAGTAGGCCTACGTGAGTGTTTGCGGGTGTATTAATCACACAACGTCACATAATGGGGGACTCAGCGCCTGTTTAAGGACAAAAATAGATTTCATGAGGTAAACTGTTAAATCTTAGGGTTAAGACTTGGTTTTAGGTTACTTTTTGGGTTAGGGTGGGGTAAGTATGTGTGCCTGTATATGTTTGTTCATGATGATGAGTGAATGCATGCAGTTTTGCGTCAAAATGTGAGTATATTCACGTGTACATAAGGCCACAACACAATATTTGTGTTTATCCTGCCATATTTGTGTATGTGCAGGTGTATGGTGTGTGTTTCTAAGTCAAAATAATTATGTTGCACTTGCAGGGTGCCTATGTGAATGTGTTTGTATTTGTTTGTAGATGTACTGTATAACTGTACTATACTAACACTGTGGGAGCAAAAGCTCTTTGCGCAGTCAGATTATAGGGACTCGCCTGTCAGGGAATAAAAAAGCTGGTCCCCACAACTATAAACTATTCAATAAGGTAAGGGTTGGGTTTAGGCATGTAGCGGTTATGGTTAATGTTAGGGTAAGTCTCCAGGGAATCAGTGTAAGTCAATGCAATGTCCTCCTAATTGGCAAAAACAAGTGTGCACAATACATATAAATACGGCCACAATACAACATTTGTATGTGTGTGTTTTTAAGCCAAAATGCATATGTTGCACGTGTGTGTGTGCATTTTTGTTTGTGTTTCCAGGTGAAGGTGTGTGTGTGCTGATGCTGACTCTCTGGAGTGGCCCAGTGTGTGTCACGGCGGGCCCGGCTCCCCCTGGATCTAAGCAGTATTGACAAACCCATCAGAGCTGGTGATGCATCGGGCTCCCTGCTCGCTCCCCTCCGCCGCACCCCTCCCGCCCTCAGCGGCGCTGCGGGGCTGTGCTGACATGCTGTCACCTTGGTAACTGCTGCCAGAGCGAACGGCCTGCTGGGATAGCTGACCCGAGCTGGCGGCCGGCCGGCGAGCTGCAGCAGGAGATGTCACCGGCGGACCCCAGAGGACCGACCGACCCCTGTCTCTGTCCCTGACCATCGATCCGTCTGCTGCTGAGATCCGTCACCACCCGGGACGCTCGCTGAGATAGGACAGGGCACACGAAAGAAGAAGTAGGCACTCATTGACACAGACACATTAACATACATTCATATGCATATATATTTGCTTATAACAACATGCGCTTCACTGTAATGTGACTCAGGAAGGATTTGTCTCAATCAATTGTCCCGCAAAGCCAAAACAGATTCTGATATTTAGTGGATTTCAGCCAGGTGACGTCAAAACTCGACTATTTGTTATCCCGAAATCAAACTGAACTCAACAGCACGGCGCTAAATGCCAAAAACGTCCCCAAAGCTTTATCTCAAAGCCTAAACTACAGACATCTGCCTCAAAATCTATCTCTGTTTAAGAAAGAAGAAGTCATCCTCTCTGTGATGTTTGTGCTCACAAGCAGAAAGTCCTGGCACGTCTTTGGAGAGCCACTTCTTCCTTTCTACTTTTTTGAGGTTAGCAAGTCATTACTTGGCAACTTCTGAATCCCCCTCTCTCTCTCTCTCTGTACGATGGTTCTGCGAGCCAACATAAACAGCGATTGTTGGCACTGGACCGTCGGCGGCTGTGGGCGTCAGTCTTCGCGAATGCTCAGCGTCCTTTGAAATGCTGACCAGCTTTTTGACACGAGGCTTTGGAAACAGCCGAGCTCTCGCTGCGAGACGTGGGCCCGGCTGGAGGCAGGGTGGAGCCGGGTTCAAGACTCGGTCGAGGGGGATTATGGGTAGGGACCAAGAAGTTTTACATCACAGGCTGCGCTTACAATCGCTAGGGGCAATCTCTTAACAGATAATTTATAGACACATGCCACTCACATTATTAGCATTAATGGGATTAAAATTAGAAATCACTCAATAACGTATTAGAGTATTTCCATTCATGCAACATGCATTTCCCTCAAAAGGAAATGCATGTTTACAAAAAAATGCTGCTTTACAGAAGGTTTGGATCATAAAATGTCGAAAAACTGCCAAAATTCAAGTAACCCAGCCTGAAAAATGGAGTTACTGTACACGCCGCTAGTGATATTTTACATTTTCTTGCAAATACTTTTACTTAACGTTTGATTGCAAGACTTTGATCAGTGCCCTGCTATGTTTTTGCTACCTTTACCTAAGTAAATGATATGATTTCTTCTTCTACAAGTAAAATGTGGCATGTGAGACTTCACAAGATGCCACATTGCAGCACAAAAACACCCATGGGAGTGATGATGGATACCATCAAGTAGCCCCACTTGCAATAATCCTCAAAAAGGTATTACAGCTTTTGTACAAGCCTTTCCAACACATGTGCGCTGCTGCCTGAAAAGCTGTCTCCCATGTCATACGAATACACAACAGGAGAAGATGTGAAAGATCACTAACTAGCTTCCTGGTTCCCATGGCAACCGATAAAAGCAAGGGGCCGACCGTCTTTTATGGGGATCATCAGCACGCGTTTAACCCGTCAGGTTGAAACAAGGCGCTGTATGAGACTGAATTAAACATGCTTGGGGTGACTTTTAGACAAAAAAAACAATATAAAAATTGCACAACAGAGTTCTGCAGAGAAGCATTAACTTCAAAAATAGTGTATGCAAGAATGTGGATGATAAAAAAACAATATGGAAGCTCTCTTAAGTATATATAAACATACTTGACATCACTTACAATTTGCACGTCCTCCACCACAGCACCAAACCAGAGGACTATATGAAGAAGCACCTGTTCTTCACTGGTTGATGCACAAACTTTACAGTTCTGATAGATTTTCCTACAGTAAACATCCTGTTTTGTGTTTCAGAATACATAGAAACATATAGAGCCCGAACACAACAGCCTACAAACTGACAACATTAAGTACATGCAACTTGGCTGTATGAAGAGATAAAGACAAAGATTGACACACAATACTTTAAAAAATTTGAAAAGTGTACATCACCTTTCTTTTTAACTAATTGAGATTAAGGGCAGCTGATTCTAGTGGAGATAGTGACAGCAGCGTTTGAATTGTGGAGTCAGCTCCGGCGGCCACAGGGTGGCGCTGTAAGGTCAGGGAAGCAGGACAGGACTGGTTTACTCTGCGTTTCATCTAACAGAAGAGAGGGTTTACTGAATATATGTGGATTATATCAGAAGCAGAATAAGTATCTTACAGTGGGGAGAAAAAAATATTCACAAATGCATTAAGTAATTGCTGTTTTAACCAGTTTAATGTTAGTGAATGTGAGATTAATTATGAGAGAAAAACAACATGAATAAAGTGATCCCCCCCCCCAATAATTCTACCATTTGGAGCCGTTTCTTTTCTGTCACTGACTCAAGCAAACAAATAATAGACAATATTTCCTGAGAATTTAATCTGAACAGAGGACGAACAGTTTTCTGTAAGCAGCAACTGATCCAAAGGTAGATCACACTAAACATCCAGATGCTATATTATATATATATATATATATATATATATATATATAAAATCAGTGTCTGAGTGTAGGCCTGTTTATTACTGCTGCAAGTTTTCCTTCAGCCAGACAAACTCTCTCAATGCTGAATTTTAATACGACTGGGACAAATTACTGACCGGACTGAACCGCACACAAGCTTTGGCAAAAAAAAAAAAAAAAAATCATGCACAAATAACCTACGTTACCTGATTAATTTTTGTCAATCCGTGTAAGGGCGTGTGTGTGTGTGTGTGTGTGTGTGTGTGTGGGCTGCACGGTCCGGGTGTGAACGCTGCTCACTGGGGACTGGCCTATAACACAGATTATTCCACCGGCCAAAAAAAACTTCCATTTGGAGACATAACTTATTACAATACAGTGTGCGCAAATGGAAAAAGAAACGCCTTTAGGTGCTAATAAAGAGCCTGTAGGAATAGTGCGGTGATGCTAAAAGATTCAAAATACAACTAAACTACCATATAAACTCAGAAAGTTCCAGTAGGGAATAAAATAATAATAATATACATTTATGGACACACTTTTTATATATTATTATATTATTCTGACGCTAATTGAGGTAAGAAAAGTACCATAAATGTACTAAAAAATGCGGATATAACGTCAGTATAAACTTAAAAAAAATCATATAGGAATGTAAATTAAAACTATAAAAAATGCAATATTATCAGATGATTATGACTACAACAAACTGTGTAAACACCTATCAGAATATTATGGGATTGTCTCTCTTTTTGTTTGGTCGATTTATTGTTCCAGTTTAAAGCTGAAATTTGGTTTATTAAAATGATCAATAATTGTCACATGTGACTATTGTCTTCTTTGCCAGTTATAAATGTATTTGAATTGTTAATTAAATCTAACAAAATCACTCATATGGTTGCATTAGAGGCGTAAAATCCGCGTTTGGAAAGAGGAAATGCAGGGGGGTGGTGGGGGACCCCCAAAACATTAGACTACATCCAGGCTTTATGTGCTTTTGAAATGCAGACAGGCAGATGAGATGCTGAAGCACATTACCTCTGAGCTGCCTTCAGACTCCATTCATCCACCCCTCCTCTACCTATCCATCCTGCCTGCTCACAAAACCCACGACCTTCACGATTTATAGAGAGGAAACCCCCGAGAGTCACGTCATATTTTTAAAAACGTCCTCTTCTTCTTTCTCACCTCCTGCTCTTCTTCTTTTTCTTCTTCTGCTGCCACAAAAACGAACTTAATAAGCTACAGTTTATTTACATGATCTCTGTCCTTTGTTTAGATTCTGCTTTAAATTTTATAAAAGCTGTTTTCTTTTTAATATTCTGATGTCGAGAAAAAGTGAGAAAAAGTGTTTTCTATATTCATTTATAAACCTACATACTACTACTAATAATAATGTAAGTTAAACACTAATTTATTTATGTATATATTAACTCCAACATGTGCCAACTGGGTTTGTTGACAACAATAAATACTGGGGAAAAAACCCCAAACTAAATTAACATGACATTAAATAAGTTAACGATTAAAACTGCTGTTTTCTTGCTTCAGTTTTTGATTTAAATACTATAAAATATTATAAACAGAGCCAGAATCATATTTTTTTAAAGTGAAAAAGACTTTTTGCATCTCCTCAAATGGCTGTTTATGGAGTTCCACAACATAACAACCGAGCTATGGGAACAAATAAAATGAAAATAAGCCACCATACTTACTGTAAAATCACAGTAATAATACTAATGATCAAAAGTCAGCAGTCATAAGCAGACAGAGGGATGTTTTTTTCTGGGCGTCTTTTCTGCAGCAGAGATAAATCCGTGTGGACGTGGAAGAGGAAGGCTCCCTGCGGAGAACAGCTCCGAATAATCCATATTCATGCGCTCGACACGTGGAGTAAATACAGTATGAGGAGGGGGGGGTTGGAGGGGGGGGGGGGGGGGGGGGGACGACCATTGTGTGTGTGCACATTTCCACCAGGTCAGAGTGAGCCTGACACCGGCCTGCCATGCATTTCACTGGCTTTAACTAGACATAGCTACATATCATAGCTGCAAGTAAAAACTAAGCAGATAACAGAAGCTGCATCCCAATTACTTGCATTAAAACTCTGCATTTACGTTGATTTAACCCTCTAAACAGCCACGTTCACTGATAATAAATACAATCAAAGGCGTGTTAACGTCTATATATAATTAAAAGTGAATTAAAGTGTGTGTGCGCGTTTTTTAAAAGGCGTGTAAATGCAACACCTTAATATTAAAGCACGTGCGTAATAAACATTTGCTTAAGCGGATGTATAAAATATAAATCTGCGTAATTAGAGGTGAGTTTTGTTAGATTTATGTGGTGACAGCATTGACTTCCTGTCAGTGTCAGTGGCTTGATTGAAGGGCGCAGCCACGTGAAATATGATGAATGATTAGGTATTTAAAAAGTTTGCTTTTTACCCGGAGTCCCTCCAGTTCCCTGCGTGATGAAGTCTTGTTTTAAAGAGCAGAGTGGTGTGACAACGAGCAGCTTTAATTAGCGCGACGAGCCTGTTGAGGCCACTGGCGTCCTAAATCAATAGCAGGCAAAGCAAAAAAAAAAAAAAAAAAAAGTGCTCGGGCCTGAACACACACACACACACACACGCGCGCGCACACGCATTGCCAACATGGTTTTGGAGCCCCATGAAAAAAGGCAAAGCTGTTGGAGAATAGGCGGATCAAAACCCATTATGAGATTTGAAACTCTCTTTTTGTGGTAAAATCTCTCACTAGATGTGGGATATTTCTGCACAAGCCGCGCAAGCTTGTTGGCTGAGGCACATTTGCGGGATCCATATGTGCGTGCGCAATGTAAAATGCGCAGTATGGGATTCGTTATAGTCAACTTAGCAGCGAGAAACCTCAAGTGTTCCTCTCTGTGGTGACGGTCTTGTGCGTTGGGCAACATAGCAGGCTTATCTTAGCACGTCATGTGACTTTGCACTGGATTTTGAGCAGAGGAGAATAGGAACTGCATGCATAATGAGCAAGTGCATAGTAGGCAATATCAGGCCAAAGTAGAGCCTCACTGCGAGCATGCTTCATTTTAAAAAGGATTCTGCTTTATGCTTGTTATATTTTTACTTTTAATACAATTCAATTAAAAGTTGTGTTGCTTGAGTAGCCTCGTAAATAATCTTTGTTTTCTTTAAGTAGCCAAACATTTTAAACACATCCCTGCAAATCCCTTTAACGCATTTGTAAATGGATAAACAGGAAAATGCAAAGTTTTGAGGTCTGTATATATATATATATATGTGTGTGTGTATATGTATATGTGTGTGTGTGTGTGTGTAGCGTGTGTCTGGCTGCCACTTTCACTAATGGAGACAAAGAAAAATGATGCCTACTTCTCTATATATCATTGAATTCAGTTGCTAAGCAACTAGTATGGGAAATCATCCGCGAAATTCAAATCCTGCAGCGAGAGGACACGTTTTGTGAGTTTTGCTGAATAGGCGTGCAAGACAACTGCAGGAAAAAAAAAAAAAAAAAGTTTGAAACATCAGGAACACCGTGAACATTTGACAAAAAAAATAGTCCCTGTTGCAAATATAAAAATAATAACACTACCTAGGCCTTTAAATATCACAGGGTTAATTATATAGCCTAAGTATGGATATTATGGGAGATAAAAACACTATAAACTCGCAGTTTACAGGCTAAACATGCACGTTGTCAGTCCCTTTAGGAATATTTTTGGAATATTACGTATATTTCGCTCGTCCTTCTTTTGGGTCTCTCTCAGATTTCGGCTTTAAGTCTGTCAAAAGTCCTGAAACAACAGCCTGATATTAATGTGCAGCACTCCCGACATGTCAAACAGCACTTCACTGCTTCATCCTTAGAAGAAGCTGAGCCTGTGGGCTCTTCAGCTTTAGACAGACACAATCAATAAGCTCTCTGACCCAGTGCCCCGCATCCTAAAACAACATGTCAGCTCACAGAGTTATAGGCCTATATGGACCCTTCCTGGAAAACACACCTGGCGAGCTGTTTATGAGGTTTATATGAATGTGGGTGAAGCATCAGGACACAGTTTTGCTATTTGAAACAGTCATTCATAATCTCGCGTGCAGCCAAAGCCTCTAGATTCAATTCCCAATGAGCGTAAATCAATTATTTTGCAGATTAGAGCTTTTTTGTTGTTGCACTGGCATGAATAAGGCGCTCATAAAGCAGGCTAATAATTATGATAAATATATGTTTATCAGTATCTGGACTATAAGCTGCAACGTAAATATTACATAACATGCAGCCAGGACATTATCAACCGCCACAATGACAGACGCGTCCTCTGTTACGCGTTTGAATTTTCTCTAACAAATGTTGATGCTCCCTAATTTTTTATTTTTTTTTTCCCCCCCACAAAATATAAATCAGGCTGGATTTGCTCGCCTGTTCTCCATCCTGCAGGCTGAGGGTTAGGGCTCCTGCTTTGTGCCCAAGGCCTGAAGAGGCAGCAGATGTAAACAAACAGACGAGCCATTGTGCAGGCCTGCAAGTGACCGCGATGTTTCATTTAAATGGTAATATACAGTCATGGGATGATGATAACAACGCTGCTGGACATTTATCTAAGCTTAGGCCATAAGCTATACGCTATATTAATACGGCAGCATATATTTTTATATTTAAGTACATAAAAATGTGTTTTTTTTTCTAAATTTCAGCACACAAAGAGCTTTGTTCTGCATCATTCTGACAGAGGTTATTATTAGCTCGCAGCTTCATCTGGGACAAAATAGTCCACCATTTTCTTCATTAGCCTCTGCTGCTGTGCATGCAGAAATATAAATAAATAAATAAACAAATAGCTTCCAACAAACAGCCCAGTATACACGTCAAGAATATAAATTTCAAAACACAAGATGACTGCGTTTCATTCTAACAAATTTATTGTGTCTCAATCAGCTCGTACGGAACCACTACTGAAATTAAATTACAATCAAATTATCACATCAAAATATACCCTTATTACCTAACAACGGTCAATGTCAGCTTATGATGATTTGTGCTCCTTTAGAAACGATAATACAAAATTAAACAAATAAGGGCAACAAGAGAGAGAGAAAAAAAGAAAATAATAAGGAGAAATTAAAACAAGAAAGGGAAAGCATCTTACACAAGTTCCTGGGGGGAGAAATAAATTACCGTTTGGAATAATTCATACGTATTCCGAATAAAATATTAAAACAAATCATTCTGATGAAAAATATAAAGTAAATAACTCAGATCAGTATCTGATCTAGTGATCTATATTGCCGGCTTTACAGAGTTTTGTTTATTAAAACCTACCAAAGAATACTGCTTAGAAAGGGCAGCATTAATAGTATATCCACAGCACCCACTCAGTCACACTTGGCAACAGATTTTCAGATTTTTTTTTCTCAAATAAGTGCAGCTGAAGTCTTTTTCAAATGTCTTATGCTCTATTTGTTGGAGAAAAAAAAGAGGAGAGAAGGGAATCCACTCACGGCGTCAAAGTCCATTAAATAATCAGAAATAAAAACCCCATGTGAAGGAAAAAAAAAGAGGGTGATCTTTGAGATCAGGGGGGGAGGGAGGGGGGGACAGTCCTGGTCCTGGTTGTCTTTTCTCTCATGAGGGCCTCAACATGAGAAGGAAAGAAAAAAAAATATCCCTAATCCTCCTTGTGTGTGTGAATGAAACCATGCAGTCCACCTCAGGAAAAAAAAAATTGAATCGCTGTAAATCATGATGGAAGCTTCGTGGATGTCACTCTTCTTCATTTTGTTGCAGTTTTTCCCCCCTCACTTATTGTTGGGCATGGAGGAGGATGAGGAGGGAGGGGGGGTGAGTCCCATTTCTAAATATACAAAATGCCTGCTCCTTTGTTTCTTCAATCAAACACAGGATAATGAGGGGGGATATTTATTTTTTTTTTTTGGAGGAGGGAAGAGAAAAATAGAATAAAAACAATACTTGGTTTCCTCTTGGTGTGTTTTAATGCGCCAAAATTACCTGGTGGAATGAACTTGTAGTTGTCACCCTCTGGTCGCTCGCTTCACTTGCATCTTTTAAGTAATCTACTAAAAAATGCCCCTGAAAGAAAAAAGCAGAAGGAACCTTTTAGGTTAAGACATTTTAGGGCCTGGAAGAAGGTTAACGGTGCGTTTTCTGAGGGGGGGTTTTGGGAGGAAAAAGGGGGGAAAGGTTGCTGTTTTTTTTTCTCTTTCTTTTTTTTTCTGGTGAAAAATAGATAACACATTTGCAGTCTCATTCATATTCCCTCACAATCACAGTATCAAAAATTTGGCTATCTTGGCGATAGTCTGTGTGTTTTTTTTAATCAGTTTAATTTCATATAAAATATTCTTGTGTGCTGTTCTATGTTTCACTGAACATTCTTTTGCAGTCCATGGAGGGGGGCGGTGTTTCTGCACTCACATTGCCGACCTGAGAGTACACATCCTCCGGCGTCTGTGCCACTCCTGGGGGCGTCATCCGTTTTTCCTTCTGTCTCCTATTGCAAAACCACACTCTAACCACCTCTTTCTCCAACTGCAAGTTGTCCGCCAGGGTGCTGATCTCCTGGGCCGAGGGTTTGGGGCATTTTAGGAAGTGGCTCTCCAAAGCCCCCTTGACGCTCACTTCGATGGATGTGCGCTTCTTTCGCTTCCTCCCCTGCGCCGCGATCTTGTCGATGCTGGTGGGGCTGCCGGTGGACGAATCGGCCTCCTCAAGCCACTTGTTCAACAAAGGCTTGAGCTTGCACATGTTTTTGAAGCTGAGCTGCAGAGCCTCGAATCTGCAAATGGTTGTCTGAGAGAAAACGTTCCCGTACAGGGTGCCCAAAGCCAAGCCGACGTCCGCCTGCGTAAAGCCCAGTTTGATCCTCCGCTGTTTGAACTGCTTGGCGAACTGTTCCAGGTCGTCCGAGGTCGGCGTGTCGTCGTCCGAGTGCGGGTCGTGGCTGTTGACGCCGCCGTGGTGCTGGTGATGCGGATGCTGGTGGTGATGGTGGTGGTGGTGGCTGCCGTGGTCCAGATCCGGGGTGTCCCCCCTCACCAAGCCCGGGTGCACCAGGCTCTGGCTTCCCGGGCTCAGCATCCCGTTCACAGTGAACCCCCCCGGCTGGGAATAGATCAGCGACTGCTGCTGCTGCTGCCCCCCGGATATGGAGTTAATGTGAGCCGCAGTCGTGCTCCCCCAAGCCCCGGCGTGAGTCTGATGGGGAGCTAAGTGAGGGGGCCTGTGGTGCAGCGCGGTGCCTGTGTGCAGATCGTCTCTGCCGGAGTTTTTCACGTCCTGCTGCTGCGGGCTGCCCGTCATCCCGACGGGGCTCGACGACCAGGGCGATCCGGCTTCAGCCGCAGCAACCGCGGCTGCTGCTGCGGCTGCAGCGGCGTGCGGGAGGGATGTCACCCACTGATGGGCATGGCTCAGCATGTGTCCCCCGTTGCTCGCTGCCATTGCGCCTTGCATAAAGTCACTCTGTACCATCTTGACTGAGGGGTCTCCCCTGTAGCCCCCAGACCCCGAGGTAACCGCAGCACTGCCCGGCTGCATGCCACCACCTCCGGAGTCAGAGTGCACGATGGAGCCGGACGATAAGATGCTATTGCTGGGCAGATAAGGATTGGAAGCCGCGGTGGCCATTCCGTCAACCCTTATGAATATGTTTGTGGATAACCCCCCTCCCTTTTTACAGTCACTTCTTTCGAGCAGGCAAATTGTATCTCATGAATTATTCAAACTTTAAAAGTATGGGTAGGTTTTGGCAAATACCATCGACGTGCGTAAAAAAACGCAAAAAAGCTTCAAAAACGGTGGCAGAAAGCTGAATAAAATCCGCATGTATTTACAACATTCTAGTTCAAACACTTCTGCATGGATATCGCAGGATAAAATTCCAGGTTTTCAAAAGCCCTTTGAAACCATGTGCAGTCCGTTTGGAAAGTTTTGCACCGGGATGAAATTGTGAGCATTAAAATTCAAATATACAGGGGAAAAAGCCTCGTCCCAAACAAACTTTTGGTGGTCGCAAAAAACAAAAAAGCCTCGCAAATTCTCCACAATGTACAAAGTCCCAGTTTATGTCCCCTTTGGATGTGAAAAACATTAGCAGAGTGTCCTTAGTTCTTTTGTAATTCAGTCGCTGAGATTTCTCCCTCGCTTTATTCTTTTCTCTCTCTTCTTTTATAGCACTGTAGAGCCTATCTCTTTGTTCTGTTTTGATGTATATAAACCTGCCAAACCGCAAACTCCCGTTGAAGTACAATCCAGTATAACAGTGTACGGCGCTGCTTGCAAGCCTCTTCTCTCATTCGCTTGTTCTCTCTCTCCACCTCTCTCTCTCTATATCTCTTTCTCTCTCCCTCTCTCTCTCCCCCTGACAGGCCGTGTAGTCCCGCCCCCCTCCAAGCTCGTCGACGCGCGGATGTTTACCCCCGTGCGTCCCCGTTGATTGGTTACCCGGGGTGTGATTGGCAGGTCTCGCCAGCCTTGCTCCGGGCGCACGAGCCCTCCTTCCGGCTGTTCCAATTGGCTGATTTTTAATTGCAGTCCAAACAAAACGGGGAACACAACTTGGTAGTAAATAGTGCTGAGATATTAGTACACAAACAGGAGATGAGGGAGTAAATAAAAAAAAGGTCGATGACCTCTAGTTTGTGACCATCATGAGTCAGGATAAACTTTAATATTATTCAGAAAAGCTTCAATATATGCTTTCCCCTTTATTTGTATAGAAATGCACCTGTTTGACAGTCTAATTCATGATATAAATGCATGTTATTAAGACTTATATCAGCTTACATAGACAAATAAACTCAATTTGGATAATAAATAGGCGCGTAAACTGAATTTAAATCTTGTTACAAACATTTAGAGAGTGTAGTCAAAACGTGCATGCGCATTAGACACTATAAAATCTATCAATACTTCCACGTTTAGGGGTGTAATTCCCACTGTAAAAATATTGGAAGGACTTTGGATGAAAAAAAAGAAAAAACGTTCACTAAATGGTGCATTATCTTGTTTCTATTAAGCTACATGGATAGATTAGGTGTATGGTTAAAATGTTTTTTGTCAACATTTCTATGAGCATATAAAGGTGAAACATTCTTGCAAGATTAAAGATTTATTTTAATTCTATAAAAACATGACACTGCACTTTAAATCGACCCCTCTGTTCCGTGCAGCTGAGAGCTGCATATAAAATGTAAAACACATAAACAGAGAGCGGAAGTGAATGTCATGATCCGAGTGCAGTAAAGGCTCTGCAGCCATTGAGCCAGTGCACACCCCCTGCACTTCGGCTCCTCAGGAGTTAACGCACAAAGGTTGCGGGGATGCTTCCATGCGGAAACGCCGCGCACAGGCAACCTCACTGAAGCACAGTGGAAGAGAAAGTGGCAACCAAAACAAGGGCAAATTGAGCAGTCCTTGTGGGGATTTGTGCGTGCGGGGAAACGTCTGCTTTAAAAAAAAAAAAAAAACTACAGATATAGCCCTTAAAATGCACATCATCCCTTAAAATGACCACATAACCCCGCAGATGAATGGGGCCTTTGTTAGTCCGTGGGACCCCAGCGCCTATGGACGCACCCATGGGTGGTAATAAGTGCCAGATATGTAGCTCCCACTGCACCCATTGGCTGAGTTTAGGGTGTCTGCACCCTGCTGCGTCCACCTGGCCAGAACAACGCAGGCCTTCACCCCTGGCAGGCGACTCTCCTGACAGGATTAACTGTACTTTGTATGCGGGTTAGAACTGCATGTCATGCGTTAACCCCAAACACTGTCACATAAGCTCCCCAAATCAAAGATGACGCAAAGATTTTATTGCAGAAGGGATTTAAGGGGCAAATATAAGGCAGTGGAGTAGCTGTGTACTCCATGCCAGTGCCCCCCCTCCTCCTCTTCGCATCCCAGTAGATTTAATTTGGACTGGGCTCAAAACTGAGGGAGCCTCGTGGATTTGTTTACATTGAATAGGCAGGCTAGGGGCCAGAGCCATGGGGCCCTCTATTCATTAATATACAGTGAGGATTTCTGTCTAAATTACTGCTGTTCAATCCACACTGCACGCTTTGAAAGGGCGTCTCAGGCGGCCAGCAGAAACGTGACACCAAGGGTACATATGCAGAGAAGAGGGCTCCCTGCAAAAGATAACTCTCCAAATAAAAAAAATATATAATTCATATAAAAGGGGAGTCAAAAGGCATTTCAGAAATGCTCCCCGAAATCACCGCGCGGCGATAAAAACACTCCTCTCTGATATATGATGTGTTTATTATTTATTTGCTTATTATAAAAGGTCCCCAAGTTCCCTGCTGGGGGAGTTCATTTATTTTGTATGCAAAAAAAAAAAAAAAAAAAAAAAAAAAAGAAAGAAAGAAAGGGGGGAGAGGAAAAAAAATCATCCCCAAGTATAACAAGAGACGAACAGTTAGTGCTGATTTTCATTTGCATAAATTTTCATATATTTTAGTGAAAATAATAGCGGGAGCCGAGGAGTGCTCCTGCTCAGTTGAGGCAGAGGAAAGAAAATCTTAGGGAGCACCGAGTCGTAGGAAAGGGAGATAACCATTTACAGGCTCCATATGAACAATGTGAAGCTATTTCCCCTTTCTTGGACACAAGGTAAGTCAACAATTATCTATGCGGATTTCTTTTTACGCTTGAGGAATGTTTGAGTTTATCGCCTTCTCGCGCATTGCTCCACTGTGTCTGCGATATGCTTCCATATAGACTATTCGCTGCTTTAAATAATATTTCAGCCCACTTCTGCGCCGATATGCACTCATATTCTTTATAACTTATATTTAAAACCGAATTACAAATGCGTGTCCTTTCCTTTTTCCTGAATGCGTAAAAATCGATAAGTGCGCCGCTGTTTGCTTTTGCGCCCCAGCCTTTTTTTCTATTTTCTTTTTTTTTTTTGGTTGCTTTTTATATAAATAGCGGACAGATGGATAAGCTGTGCTGTTTTGTAGTGAATGTCCACCGCGAGAAAAGTGCAATCAATCACATTTTAAGCAGGGGAGAGAGGGTGTGAGAGAGAGAGGGAGTGAGAGAGAGACCCCTCGGTTGAATCCTCCAGAGGGATCGCGTAGGCAAGAGCAATATGAAATCGTTTAATATAAATCGATCTCGCCGCAGCAAAGTTTGTTTAAAGTTTATGTGCAGCAGCCTGCCGGCCAGCTTGATTCTGAGCTGCACTCATCAAGACAGACAAAGCTCATGATTGCTTATAAACAGGCTGCGATTTTAACGAATGCTGACTATTCTTTATTTTCTGTTTTTGGTTTTGGAGCTGCTCCAAAAGGCACATGAACGAGGAAATGTCGAGTTTTTTTTTTTGCAGAAAAAAAAAAAAGAATCTGGTCACAATTATTTAATAGTGCAACAAGATCTCTGGGAGCTCCAAACATTTCATTTCAGTGACAACTTTCTGCTACATTTTGAAGAACCATCAGATCTATCACACATTAACCCGAATTTGTGGAGGAAGACTTTGGGTTTCGCTGTACTTTGCTGCTGAGGGTTATTTTTTTTTCTCACGGGTTAACTTCTTTTCCTTCATTGATGGGGAGTGCATTTCTGAGCCCAGCACTTGGTAGCCATGGTGAGCCCAATAAAAGGGGGAAACACTAGTCGCATTAAGCTGTATGTTTGTGCACTGGAGTCGAGATGAAAAGAGCCTCGGTGTCCCGGGCCAGCACCGGTGCTGGGCGGTAACGCGTTACAGTAACGCAATTACTCCACCAGTGCAAGGAAAAACAACTACTGTCTTTTTTGTAATGTTAGGTACCAACATCAACACACTCTGACTGCATCAGCTTCAGACTAAATTTTACTTGTGGATTCTGTTACTTTTGGTTTTATTGAGTCAAATGATGACTTGGTTGCTGATTTGGTTAAAGAGGCAACCGAGATATCGCGATGTTTAAACCAACGTAACGCACTACTTTTCCATATGGAAGTGGGTGGAAAATTATTATTATTATATTTATAGTGTGAACTGGGTTGCAGGAAAACCATAATATGTTTTTTGGGGGGGGGTGTTTAAATCCTACATAGCCTCAGTATCTACTTTATCTGTTACTGAAGCAGTTGTTACTTCAGTCAGGGTGGAGGTGAAATGGATTTTGGAAGTCATTGTTGGCTTGATCATAAATTAAAAAAAAAAAAGTCATAACTGCCGCCAGGTGTCGCGCTCACTCATGATGCAAGTCCTGTAAATATGTACACTACACTGAAAAAATGTGCATTTTAAGTCACATTTACTTTAATTCGTATTATTATTTATTCGTTTATTTAGTCGTTTTACAAATCCAAATCCAACCAGTTTTTGATTTATGGAGTCGTTTTGCACTGAAATCATCGTTTTTAGGGCCTTGTTGTTAAAAGTGACATTTTAAGACTGAATACTGAATGAAACTCATGTTGTAGTGTAGAGGTCAGCTCTTATAGCTTTGTGTGGTTATTTTTTTTTTCACCGTTTTCAAGAACAGACATGAATTGATGTCTGGATGACACGATTGGCAATTAAGATATGACTGGATTAGAGGAAGAAATGACTTGCACGGGGATGTATTTCCAATTGTCACTAGGTAAACACATCCTTACTGTTGAGACACACGCTGAGGCACTACATGAAACTGATATATAGCACAGTATTGATATGTTACTAATTCCTGTTATTGAAGAAAAGCTGCATGTCAGAATCCGAGAGCCAAACACCAAATACATCACTAAATCCCAGAGGAAATTAAACCCAATTGAAATTAATCATCTTTCTTTTTTAAAGGCATCCTACCCTGATTTTATTACAGTCACGTATTATTATTATCATTCTTTTCCACATATTCCACTCTGCGCCAGCAGAAAGAAACTTGCTCGTATTGATCAGAAAAACCTGCGTCAGCAGCCTATCAATGACAGCGCAGCCCTAGTTGATATGCAAATAGCCTGTGATTAGATAGGCCCTGCGCGCTGTTTTAAGCCAGTCGCCATCTGCAGTAGCCTATAAGCCATAAGTCTGAGCCAGCAGGTCTTTGTGGAAACATATGACTAACCGGCGACTTTAAGAATTATTAGCAAATGAGGGCTGGGCAGGACTCATGAATCATCCCGGGAATTAGTGCATTGCAATTTCTCTGCATGCTTGACCGGCCAGTCAGTGTTGCACTATCCGGTGTTGCTCTTCATCATCGTCATCATCATCAGCAGCAGCAGCACCACCGCCGCCACCAGCAGCAACAAAGCATCAAAGCAGCACTGTGCGTTATTACTCTGCATTATGCACCCATTCTGTCATGGTGTAACAGTGACGGTTATTGGTAGCAGGAGGCCATTTATTTATTCCTCCAGGAACAGATTGTCTAATTCATCAAGATGGTTTCATGAACTTGCACTCAGTAGCCTGCATGCATGTTTCCAAAGCGCGCACTAAAGGCTATTTTACATTAAAAAAATAATCGAATGAGGTGATATTCATTCTCTGCTGTTTTAAAGGTGATGTAATTACACAAATATATGCTAAAATATAAATATAAGCACATATGTGGGGGGAATAAAAAAACATCAATATGAACAAAAATCAATTTAGCCTCAACGTTAATTCTCTCTCCCTCATAAAACATCCTCATATTCTCATCACTTTGATTCTACTTTCTGCAGCTGCCATAAATTTACGCCACCTGACATTCAGATTTATGTCAGCCTCAAAAAAAAAAGGTGCAGTTTGTAGCTTCCACTGCACCCCTGGTTACAATATTCAGATTAAATTGACGCAATTCCTGCCTGTTTTTAATTATGGCCTACTTAAGTTGCCTATGGGCTACATAATTTATTTTCTTCCCCTTGGTCCAGTCACTAATCCGAAACGACATACGTTGAGTGTGTCTCACGTCAAGCCAAACGTTGATTTAAAGCCGAATCCAACTTGGAGCACTTAAATGATAATGTAGCTACTATACCGTTAATTAAATGGGCTACACTGAATATCAGTGTAAGCATTAAACATGCCTTCAATTTCAGACATGAATAGGATTTTTTTCTTAACCCATTCAAACGAGACGGAGGCTCTTTATTAATATTCTATTAATAAAGACCAATAGAGTTATATACACCTCTTATTCTGGTACGTGGGGTTAGTAATTGCCCTGTGTTAGCCGTGCAGCGCTGTGGGCCTACAGCTTGTAAATGGGCTGACATGCAGGTAAAGATTATATGTTTAGTGCTATCACAGGACTCTCCAGTGGTGCTCAGTGCTCATTCCACCATGAGTCATGGCTCAGACATGTATCAGCACATCAGCTGGTATTGATTTTGGATTGGGAATCAATAAGGATGTCATAATTTGGACTAAAATGTGGTTCTGCAGGGGGAGAAATGCAGTTTAGAGGACAATTGTGTGTTTGGTGCTTACAAAGGGTGTGCTTCTTATTAGCAAATGTGTGTTTTAGTATTGAATTAAATGAATAAAATTGATTTTTCCAAACATTTCAGCAGAGAAAGGTTTGTCAATTTGACTAAATTAATTACTTTTTTATTTTGAGTGAGCAACAGATTAGAATTTGTCCCTTTGTATTAACATTATGGCTTTAAACGTACTTTTGAGGTGTGAATTAATTTGAGAATAAAGGTCAAAAGTTGCATTGTGGTTAGTTTTTTATGACAGAAAATGACACGAAGGAGGAAAAGATGCATCTATGTGGTCTAATCCAAAGGCAGGTGCCTATATGACACACACACACACACACACACACACACACACACACACACACACACACACACACAGAAAAAAGCCACTACTGCCAGCTGGTGAGGAGGTGAGTGACGGAGGACAGATCGAATGAAGGATAGGAGAGGATGAAGTGCAGCTTTCTGAGTCAGAGGGGTGGAGGAGAGAGAGGAAAGAGGTGTGTGTGTGTGCGTTTGGGGTGGGGGGGGTGCAGGAGAGGTGGGGGGGGGGGGGGGGGGGGGGGGGCTTTGTCTGTCAGTCTTCAGTTTCAACCCACCCCCCACCCGTCGCTCATTGGGTGCTAGTTGCCTCACAGTCTCGGCCACATCCCCTCCTTCTCTCACAGATGTAAAACACATCAGCATGGACACACATACCCAAACACCCCCCACCTCCAAGCAGCATCAAAACAAACCACAGTGTTATTGTGTATGCAAATCAGTAGACGGACACGCTGGTATTTTTCTATTCTATTAGACTGTATTACACATGCTAATCAAGAATGATATTGTGTTATTAAGCAGCGTAATTAATAAATAAACTAAATCCGCAGGAAATCAAATCTATAGAAGTCTAGTTGCTTCAGCAGCCTGGTTTGTAGCCACTGTGCATGTCTCTCTGCTTTTTGTTTTTGTTTGTTAAACAGTGGCGTTCCCTGAGGATATTGGGGGGGGGGTTGTGGCAACTCCCCTGCCCAGGATTACATTAATCAAAGTATTTATTTCCCTCGGGGAGCCAGGCGCAAATCACTCCAAATCCCAGTAAAATTGGATAACAGAAGAACGGGTGCACCTAGGGTAACCCTCTGTCGCACTTTTTTTTGCTCATTTCACCAACTTAATGGATCTAGTTCTATCTAACTTTGTGGAACAGTATGTGTGGAAGAGGAGGAAGGGAAGGGGGGGGGGCGGGTGTTGCAAAGCTAGAGGTATTGAGGCCTTTGAGAAGACAAACAGCATAATTGGATGGAAGCGGGCGCTCAGGTAGAGAAAAAACAACACTAACCACATCCCCGATAGGAGTGACTCTGGATATAGAGCTGTACAAATAACAGCCATTCTCTGATTCCCTGTAGAGGCTGAAGGCATGTCTGGGTCTGGGCCAGCAGCAGGAAAAACTAGCCTCTAAGATCCCTCATCTGTGATAGATGCATCAACCCCCAACACCGAAGCTGCCTTCTTTCTCTCCGCTAAGTCTGGTCAATCCATCGCAAAACCCACAAAGTAGTAAAAACAACAAAAATTCCTGATACCGTCTTTCTGCTATTTGCTCAGTAATTACGTGTGATGTTTGGGCAAAGCCCGGATGGCTTATAAATCAGCAAATGTTTACAGCCAAGCCGGTGCTGATAAGGCAATAAATACAGCACCCAATATGCTGCCTATTACAGGTAATGCAAATAAAATAATAGGGCTGTAATTTTTCCTTATGTGTTGTTGTGGTGGTGGCAGCGGCGGTGGCGCTGACTCCGTCTTTGATATTCATGAGGGAAATGGGGAGGAAACGTCGTCCCTCGGTCTTTATGGGGCGCCGTACTGTAGCGCAAATTCAACGCTCCTGCCTTCGTCCCAATCAGAGATAAATGATGGCCTCGTTGCAGGCGACCCTGCCACCCCCCAGAAACACACACACACACACACAGTCTCTCAAATGCATGCAAACACAGTTGTACGTTTGTAGACACATGCTTGCTTGAACACATATTGTTGCTGCCATGTATGTATCTACAGGGTTCAAGGGGTGGCTGGAGTCACCGGCCAGGCCCTGACTCAGAGCCAGGCCTCTCGAGGTGAAGGCAGCCTGGTGAACTACGCTACAAGTATTTTGTGCGTATGGTAATATCCCACATCTAAGAACAGAAAGCTGCACGTGTATACCCTCTGTAGCATCCAATATGTGCAGAGTATCTACTTAGAAAGCTGCCTATCTGGCTCTAGTTCATCCAGCCTGTGTGTGTATATGTGTTTGTACAGTGTATACATGTGTCAAGGTGCAGGTGGGATGCATACGCAGGGATAGACGGCGCAAACTGTTCTGCCATCACGTCCCGGCGTCTGTCTGATAATCCATGATGCTTAGCAAATGAGCAGAAAATCTACAGCTTTAATGGGACCAGCTCAGGTTGGACAGAGTGGAAAGTAAAGCATGTGAGCATGCAGCGCTCAGTACTTAGAGGGTTGTAACAAACGCGCACAAATGTAGGCTAACGGCTTGTATATACATTGTTGTACCCTTGTACGTCCAAGATGTTTTTGAGGGGTTATTATCGTAGTGATACTTAATGTTACAGTCTTTATTTTGCGTAATTATCCTGCGTACTACTTACACTTTACAACATAGCAAATCAGGTGTGTTTTAGAGTTCTGAATGTATTTCTTCTACCATTCTAGGCATCCATTGGCTCCCAAGTAAACATAAAAACTGCGCTCATTTCTGTAAGTTACATTATTGTTATGAAGTCATACAATGCAGACTTTTTAAATTAATCTGTGCATAACCGCATTACCATGAGAGGATAACATGACATTGCCAAAAAAAAAAGAGTCTGCTAGTGGATTTTCATACTTTATGGAAAGAATGGAAACCAATGGCTGCCTATGATGGTAGCAAATGTACATTTAGAATGCTAAAACACAGTAAAGATGATCTGAATGGAAAGTTAGCTTCAAGAGTCTGCCGATGGATTTTCTTACCACGTAGAAATGAGTGCTTGGAGGAGTTGAAAAAATACTCCAAAACTGTGAAGCATGAATTAGAAAATAATCAGGACAAATCAAAAGTATACATAAAATTGTAGTTAAAGAGGTAAAACTTGTGAAAAATGCTAGTGCGGTCTTTTAAAAGCTTCCACAGGGCCCCTGTGTGTCCTCAGGCCACACTTTGAGACCCCTGTAGACGGCAAACCGCAGGTTTTGCATGCGTTATATTGTGCTGCGTCTCCATTACACACACCACGTAAACATATATGTGACCGGCTGAATGTGGCTTGCTAGCTCCAGCTTCAATTCTTCTATAATAATGATCAGTGACTCTCAACTTTAGAATGGGGCCTTGCCGTTGGGGTCGGCGACTGTTGTTGATGATATGCGACTGCCGGTGACATGTGCTATTCATACACAAGCTTGTGTGGTCACGTTCAGCAGCCGGGAAGTCTTGATTCATGCGGGCATTATGCACGCCGGACGCTTATGGCACCTCTCCCCGTTGCCGTGCAGTCAGGCCCATTTGTTTGGAAATGGGTTTACATACATCTTCTTCTAGATGACTCTCCCTCTTTCCCTCCCTGGGCTTAAAGCTCTTGCGCACACACACACACACACACACAGGTTGGATAAACTAGAAGCTGCAAACATGCAGCTATATCACTGCAACACAGGGCATTAAGGTGATGCAATGCACCCTCTGTCGGCCATGTTGGAGCTATTTAGCTGGGGAAGTGTGGCCTGGTTGTGCTTCTACTTGTAGGACTTTGGCTCCCTCAGTAAGGTTCAGTGATTATAGTCAGTTGTTGAGCTGTGTTCACATGATAGATGTTGTTTTTCAAACTATATTACCTTCACAGTTTGGTACCAAACATGTTTGATTTGTGCACCAGCTAACGTATGCCTATATATTGTGACAAGAACAAATAAGAGGGAATGCAAAACCCCGGTTTTTGCCTCTTTGCATTGACTCCCAGTTGATTTTGGAATTGATTTTAAGGTTTTATTTATTATTTTTAAAGCACTTTTGGCTCCTGCTTGAGCTTTTTGTGCCCATGTATACTCGTCCTGCAACAAAACTACTCTAGCAGTACCACAATCCAGACTTAAAGGCTTCTTACTATGAGCGAATGGGTATTTACATTAAAACACACCATAGTCTGCCAAAGTTAGAACAGTTCTGGTTATTTCAGGTCAGATTTCTGTGTTTTTGTTTGTGCCCTTCTCCCCGGTTTGGAGGGGGCGGGGCAAGATTGGAAAAAGATGATGTCACATAATTCTGAGTACCAGTCAGGATTTGGAAATATCTGAATCTAAAACGTGATGACAGTTTGTTTCTGTTTTTGAGTGTTAAACTCTTAATAAGGATGTTTTTTTTCCCCCCTAAAACTTTAACTTTAATTGTTGCTTATTTAGCTTTACATTTTTGTTTTTAGATTTGAAACCAGGTTGTCAGGGGCTTTAAAACTGAAGTAGTTGCAGTCTGGCCCCTAAACTCTGCAACCACCTCCCTGTTGAGGTTCGGCTTGCTCGCTCTGTGACTTTTAAATATGCGTGTTAAAAAACTCATTTTTCATAAACTAAACAGAAAGTGATCTTTCGGTGCTGTGTCTCTTTTAAATTCTTGATGATTATTTTAGCCTTTTTAAAAAAACATTAAACCTATTTCATTATGTATTTTCTTAATAATTTGCTACACAAATAAAAAGTTATTATTTTATTGTATGGGAGAAATAAGGGTGCTAAAGATAACATTGCTTTGCTAAATTAGCCTGCTGGTTTTTATTGAGCTATTAAGTGTTTCTGGGTTGAGACTAAACTGCACTCACGCTTTTGATCAACTGCTTGTGACATGCTGATATATACTGTATATTATCTACAGTAAGTTTGTAGTAGATGTTTCTGCAGGACTCAAATTCACCAGCCTCCTCAATAATTTGTGAATTAATTACATGTAATTACTATAATGCATGCTGTTGCAATTCCTTCATACTGACAGAAGTTGATACAAGTCTTTTCAATTTCTCCATGACCTTTTAACTCCAGACACCAGACGTGATTTCTGGGTGTGTGACAACTGCAGAGCCTCTATAACAGAACGATTGGCTACACATAGACGCACACACTCTCTCTTCCCCGCTTCACAGAGCCCCTTTCCCCACCCCCCTCCCTTCCTCCTTCTTCGTCCAGGCCTGGCATGAGCGTTCAAGCCAGCAGCATCACAAAAGCGGCTTTGAGGGGATTGCATGCTGGCCGCCGACCCTCTGAGCTCACACCCACCACACATTACTCACCAGCAGGCCTTAGTGTGGACTGCAATCCGGGTTAGGAAATACTATATGTCACAGGACTGGAGATGAGGATTCAGTGTTATACTACTAACCTCTTTCCCCCGTTTTCCTTTCAGAGCTTCGTTTTTTGTTTTGCTTTGAAGGAGAATCTTTAGTTTGTATAAATGAAGCGTAGTTTGAGAATTAAACAATGCAGCACAGTACAGTTGAAGACAATAGAGCACAATAGAACTTTGTTGTTCAACCATGTTGGAAAATTGCCTCAGCATGGACTGTCAAGTCAAATATCCCTCTCAGCTTTTGGCTTTCAGTTGTGCACCGTCAGTTCATCATTCCAGGAAGTGACGATGACTGTGTGTGGACATGTGCGCTGTATATATGTGCGTGTGTGCGCTTCCAGCCTGTTTTGGCGAGTGTTTTCCTCCTAAATGAATACCAGGATTTGTTTTTAGCCGAGCAGGATCACATTAAATCTGTCCTTCTGAGGATTTGAACAGGTTTTTCTGCCTTGATATAATTAGTTTTCACATTTTTAAATACGTTTCTCGCACCGCCTGAAAGGTAGTGTCACATCCAACACGTCATGTGTCTGCATTTTGGGACGAAAACGTTTTTTGCTACTTTCCAATGCAATATATGGCACCACACATGCTGGTATTAATATATATTGCCTGGAACAGTAACACAAGCGTGTGCTGCTCATGTGGACGTCTTCATTGTCAAAACAGGAGAAAAGACTGAAAGCTTGTATTATGTTCCCACAACCTCCAAATCAAGGTCTTCCACAGGGACGCCTCCTTTGTATGACTGAACTTGAGATGATGCAGGGTGTCATGTAAAATGAAATTACATGCAGCACGCCGTTCTCTCCTCTGCACAGTGCTGCGCGTCTTGTTATTCTCAGACTGTAACCTTCATATTGTAGGTGTGAGACGAAAGCAAAGCACGGCCAATTCTCAGCGGTTATGCCTGTGGTTGGTGACTGCACGAGCGAGGGTGTGTGTTTTAAATTCAGTCCTCCCCGGTGTGCGCTGTGCGGCTGTGTTTGTCGTAGACCTTTCGGATTAGTGGTCCACAAACTGCTGGCAAACACAAATCCTCCCAACAATGAGCAACACACGTCTCAATACGTCGTCAGTTTCTGCCACAGAAACTCTGTTTAGCCCACATTTATCCAACTTGTGTGTTCTCCTCCAGCTAAAACTCAGAATGACACTGTTACGTAACGCCACTCTGTTTTCCCAGTAATTTGAGTTTATGTCTTAGAGTCCGCTTTGCTGATAAAAATGCCCCCACAGGAGTCATATTCTGCTGTTTAAAACGTCTATTTGCAAAACATTCAAGGAAATAATTGATCTCAATGTTAGGCAAGATGCCACGGTGCAAGAAAGAGTAGATTTTTTTGAAAGTTCACTTTTTTCCAGACACAATCATAACTATCTTGATTAAGAAGCCTATTCACGCCTATACTGCAAGAACAAGCCAATTAGTTTCATATTTTCTCATTGAAACGCAACATTTAACATATCTCCAACTGAGTTTCACTACTTTAAGGAAGTTTCCACAGAAAAAAGGCGTGGTATTTTAAGGCAAAACTGGTCACTTGAATCAGTAGAATAATTAATTTTGCACATTTGTCTCATCTCATCTCTGTAGGCTCACTGCCATAGTACTGCATTCCTGCACAGCACTCTCCACAAATCACCTGTCAATCAAACAGTGTGGGTGGCACTGTGCTGCCTTTTTACATACATTTCCTGAGTTTCTTTCGGTTCTGTTTTCTGTCGCAGTTAAGAGGGCCATCAATGCTTTACGCCAACAGTTCTTCTTCTTCTTCTTCTGCTGACTCCGAACAAACCGAAAACACACTGTGTTCCCAGGAAAGAGCTGCCAGACACACAGACAGAGTGTGTTTGGAACAGCAAATGGAAAAGCTTTCATGAACTTGCTGTAGGCTGAGCTACAGGCAGTGGACAACAACAAATATCTGCACAAATGAACCAGCGTCTTTTTTTTTTTTTTTGGCAAAAATGAAGCCTCGTACTAAATGTGAAAATGTCACAGATTTTGATTTTAAGCCTCAAAAGTGACATGAAAGACCATTATATTGTAGTTTTTGTACAGGGGCGGAAGAAGTACTCTCTACTCTTTTACTTAAGTAAAAGTACAGGAGCGATTATCAGCAAAATATATTTAAAAGTATGAAAAGTAAAAGAATGGCTAATTATTGTTTATTATCAGATTAATATTTTTGATGCATTAACATGTAAACAGCATTTTGTTGGTTGTACCTGTTGTATATACTGTTGAGTAGTTTAATCTAGAGAGAGACTAGAGTGTGCAGATACAAAAATACTGAACGCAGGAGTCAGAAAAAATATCTGCAGACTGTAACTCCAGATTCATTAAATCTGATAGAGAAACGTTCCGATCTAACGTCTGGCATTGTCGAGTAAGCAGCACAGAGCAGAAAAAGCAATACATGTAGACACAAAAACACTCAATAATCAGGTGGTTTCAATCTGCTTGATTACGAATCAATCTACTCCCAGACTGGACCAATCAGAGCAGAGCATAACACTGTGACACTCGAAATATGCCTCTATGAAAGGGGCTATGATAGAAATATAGAAAAAGAATATGACATGGCACAAATAACATGTTGAATCTACTACAAAACTTCATGTTGAGTCACATAAATATTTCAAAAAGAAAATAGTAGAACTATAATAATAATAATGCATATTTTTTATGCAAAATCTTCATCTGCAAAGTACAAGTGCTTCAAAATTATAGTTTGTTGTAATACAGTACTTGTACTTGAGTAAATGTACTTAGTTACTTTCCTGCACTGGTTTTCTATATTCATAGTGTAATATTTCAATGTAGTTTTGACAATTTGGTTTTTTAGAGTGTGCCCATCTGATTCTAATGTGTTTTTTCTTTTTGTCTCTTCCTCTTCCAGGAGAGCCACAGTCCCCTGGCACCACACCCACACACACACACACACACACACACACACACACACACACACACACACACATCAAACTTCTGTCCTCCTGTGACACCCCTCCCTGTCCCGCATCTCCCCCTCTCCCCCTCCTGATGCACAACCTCTGGAGGTAAGGGCCTTAGCTTGTGTGTGTGTGTGTGCGTGTGTGTGAGAGAGAGAGAGAGAGAGAGTTTATGTGTGTGTGTGTGTGTGTGTGTGTGTGTGCTTGTACTGTCTCTCTCCCCCAGCAAAAGCGGACACGCCGTCTCCCCAGCTTCCGTTTTCCTCTGCACGCCTGCTGCTGGAGTATTCACGCTTCAGGCTGTTTTCTTTGAGAGAGAGAGAGAGAGCGAGAGAGAGAGAGAGAAGGGGGGTGGGGGGGGGGGGGGGGGGGGGGAAAGACAGAGTATAAAAATATGCAAATGCTATTGTTGAAGCGCAGAACGAAGGAGGGGGGGGTGGAGGGGGCACTGCTTTTTACACCCCCTCACCTCCCTGCTGCCGCCGCTGCCACTGTTGCTGCTTCCGCCTTCATCCATCCATCCACTGGTTGGAGAGTGAGTGATAGAGAGAGGCACATACACACCAGGAGAGAGAGAGAGAGAGAGAGAGGGAGAGGGAGGGAGAGAGAGAGAGAGAGGGGGAGAGAGGACTCTCAGGTCTGACTGAGGAAAGAGGGAGAGACAACAGGGGCAGGATATTAAAAAATATGCTGAAAGGCCACTATTGTCTGCTTCAGTTAAGGCCTTTTTCTGGACCCAATGGCAGAATATAGAGAGTCAGACACACACACACACACGCAGCTATTGAGATAATGAAATCCATCACACAAACCACAAAGCCAGACCTACAACTGTCCCTAAGAGAGGAAGAGAGAGCAAAGGAGAGCCTTATATTATATCCTGTATACTGTACATTTATGCATATGACTAAACAGAATCAATACGGCTCTGGCAACATTGTATTTTATCTTTATTTAAACTGAGCTGTTAAAGACAAGAGAATGAAAGAGAAGGCATGCTGTGTAAGCTGTGTCCCAATTCTGACTTGCTTTTAAAGGCCCTGCGCACCCACACAGGTGTTTTCACTTCCGGCTGATTTGACCTCGGCTCGGGGTTGAAGGTGAGATGGTGTGATGTCACCGGACTCTGTAAGGACGACAGAGGCGTAACTGGTGTAGCCCGAAATCGGTCGGTGCAACAAAAGCCAACGGGAGAGTCAGAGAGATGTCAGTCAAGACATTTTGGCAGAAAAAGCACAGGTGTAAATAATGAAATTAACAATGGCTGAATTCCATTTAGCTGCTTCAGTTTGAGGGTTCCTGTCATGGCTTACTGGGACACTTAGAATATATAACACAGAGCCATTGTTAATGTTATTAGTTACACCTGTGCTTTCTGTGCTATGATGAGTCAAAATGTCAAAAACACCCAATTACCAGTAAAAGGTCTGTCTTCAAAATGTTATTTGAGTAAGAGTACATACTCATAATGCAGAACTGCCCCTTTCAGAGTCTTATATTATTATATGTATTACTTTATTGGATTATTATTACTGATGCATATACTTCATATACTGTTGGGTAGTT
This sequence comes from Scomberomorus guttatus, assembly GCA_038419695.1. NCBI lineage: Eukaryota > Metazoa > Chordata > Actinopteri > Scombriformes > Scombridae > Scomberomorus > Scomberomorus guttatus. Next base: position 14,113,193 of record CM076468.1, on the reverse strand, counting down.
TAAAATATCTAAATATTTTGTATCTTATGAGTTGATCATATGTTGTAAACCTTTATCTGCACAGTAACTATTAATTGTCAGGTAAACGTAGAGGAGTAAAAAGTATATTTCCCTCTGAAATGTGGTGGAGTAGAAGAAGAAAGTTGCATAAAAAAAGTAAAGTACACATATCTCAAAATAGCAGCTGCTTGAGAAGAGGTCTAATCAGCCGAATTCATTAGAATCACCTGTGTGGGTTTACCATGGGTATGTTGGGCCTTTGTGTTCAGTATAGTGTTAAATATATTGAAAAAAGTATGCATACATATTTTGAGCGAGCCGTTTCAATGTACTTTCTCACAATTCAATAAAATTAAGGAGCTACTCACAGCTGCATTATACATTACATATTAAAACTAATTGCAGGTGGCGGTTAGACGGCGAAAGATACAGGAAAACAAAACAAATGTGCTAAATCTGTGGAAAAACATGTTGCTCTCCCTTTTTGCGAAGTTTAATTTGCGGCATGTGGCATTCCAACGTCGCAGTCTGATTGACTTTCCTTTGGCACACATGCTGCCTAATTTCCTATTAATACAATACAGTGAAATACTAACTGATAATGAATTAATGCACTCTACTCCTTCATGCAGAGATGGGTGCAATATCCTCAGAAGCAAAAATGCAAGAATACTTTCTGCTTTCCCCCAGGTGGAAACAGTTTTAATTAGCCTTAGTAATATAATATATAAGCAAAAGTAACTTTTCTGTATGTTTTAATTCGTATTTAACCCCCCCTGTTTAGGCTACTTGGTTCCTTCCAGCTAGAAAGCTCTATGTTGTAGCAGCAGTGGCAGTTGTGTATAATGAATTTATATATAGAGCTTCAGAATTTCCCTATTTAAAGGTATACTACGCAGGAATTGTTGGTTGGTGTTTCTAAACACACAACATTTAAAGTTGGCCCCTCCTACCAGGCTCGATGAGCAAGAGAGAGAGAGAGAGAGCGGTGGTCGAGCAAGCTAGAGAGTGAATGAAGAGAGCGAGCGGTGCTGGCGAGAACAAAGCCGCGAATCAGAGAAACAAAACGGTATTTTCTGATTGTTTCACAGTGGTTACGAAGCACAAATAAACACGCCCACTCTCTGCTCTGCGTGTCGGTCAAACGGACACACCGACAGCAGAGGAGCAGCACTCTGCACACAGCAGAGGAGAGAGACGGAGAAGCAGGGGAAAGACTGAATCAAATACAGCGATGTAACCTGGTCGCTACCTACGAGTCCCGACCTCACACCCTGCGCGCTGTTATTGGCTGGGGGGGTACACACCCACTGCCCAAAGGTTGATGCCTAGAAACGTCCCCAACACAGCAAAATAATAAGAAAATAGACAGAGGGCGGGGTCTCTGTAGATAAATACACCATCACACACTTCTAGTGGGTCATAAGTGATGATTGAGAGTTACTCTTGTATGAGTCTATACATTGTTTTCTTAGGAAAATCCTGCATAGTGTACCTTTAAAGTGACTTTAGCATCAGTGGTTTTAACTATAACCCACAAGTAGCATTAATGTTAGCTTGTTGCCCTTTTATTAGCAGCTAAGTTATTATTGTTTTTGTCCAAAAACAAATTACAGCAGTGAAATCTGTAATAATAATAACAGGTGATGGACATAACGTTCACAGTTTATAATTATTTCCTTACATGACATTTGTATCATATCAATCAGTTTTTAATGTATTCTTTTTCTCTGTGTGCTTTGGCAATACAAACTGGAGACACAGAGACACACACACACACACTCTGAAAACGAAAGGAAAAGAGACCGTCGCGCACACACAAAAGTAGATGCTTAACTAGAAATAGAGACAGAAAGCACACACCCAGACACGAACCGACACACACTCAGAGAGGGAGAGAATGAAAGTGTAGCCCTGTGAAAGTGGGAAGCCCATTTGTAAAGCCCTCACGCTCTCAGGAAGACTTTTTGAAGTGATTATGAAGACAGTTCAGATCAAAGGATTTGACAAGTCTGAGTGCGTGCCAAATATGAGGCCGGGTAATCACACTCAAGCCCCTCCATACAAGATGGCAGTGGTCCCCCCAGCTGCTTTGCAAATGTAATGTGACACTTACGGATAAACAGATTATCAAGGAATGGAAGGGGTGGGGTTGGGTAAAGGGACCAAAAAAGAGAAGAAAAAATTTTTTTCCACAACTTGTAGAAATTAGAGGGGGATATATAGTTTATTTAATGAACTCTGGGGACGGGCAGTGTCAGAGAAACGATGATTAATTCTCCAGCGCTGATACAGGTCTAAACGATATAATTTGGGAATATTAGTGGGAGCATCAGATGATGAGGCAGTATTTCTCGTGGTGGTATGGAAGGACTCGAGGCTCGTTTTCTCCCCCTTTCTCTTTTCCTTCACTAGTTATTATAGATTAATCCATAATCCTTACCACCTAAAGACATTTTTGTCAGTGAAGCTCAGGGATAGAGCCGGTATTTTTTCTTTTTTTTTTTTTTGTGGAATATATCTCTGCTTGTGCTCATTTCCCCTCAGCATGATGTCACATTGTCACATCTCCTACTGAAAATACTCTATCGCCAGCTCGTCTCAGATAAACTGTTTCATAAGGTATTTCGGCAGAGCTGAGGTAGGACTTATCAATTTATGTAACCGGAAATTCTTTTACATCATGTGCACTGTTCAGTTTTTTTAAAACCATATACCATGTAAAATGTAGCGCAATGCTTGCAGTAAGACAAACAATGCTGAGAATGTGTTGATATGAAGGCTTTTGAGTGTTTTTACGAATGAAGTAAAGTAGGAGAGTGTTGTATAGGGCATGAATAGATCAATGACAAGTTAAATGTCAAATTGTGGAACTGTATCATAATGTTAAATAACACACTCGTAAATTTCTTATGCCTGAAATGTAAATTGCTTTCTTAATTCCAAACTGCATTGAGAAAAGTACCATTTTTATTGCTGTTTTGTCTGCCTGTACAGTATTGTCAGACTCTGGAACACCAGCCTCTGAAAAAAGCAAGATTGGTCTCTTGTGCAGCCGATGTTGCAAAATAATTTGACATATTACATGTTTTCCTGACATTGTCTGAAGAAAACGAATGTGATTGATCTGAATAAAAAGACGCAGGGAATCCTGGCCTGATACTGTATAGTCATGGTTGTTCAATCTAAATTTGCACACTGCACAGTGAGTTTCTGAACTACTTCATTGCTTTACACAATAAAAATAGATCAACAGAAGTTGTGATCTCTGTCTGTTTTGTCCTCAAAGTGTCGAAGTGTTTCTACATCAGCTGGTTCAGTCTTTACATTAAAAACAAAGTCCTCTACTTTCATTGTACAAGGCGATTAAAGTGTTCCTGAAGTGTCTCACTCAGAGTCACCGAGTGTCCATTTGTCCAGTCAGAAGAGGGTGTGCTTCTTTCTTTCTTCATCCACGTGTGTGTGTGTGTTCTGAATGACCCTTGTGGCAGGACAAACGTCCCTTTGAGGGCGCACGGACAGATGGACGGACGGGGCGACTCAGCGACAGACACAGAGGACTGAGGCTCCAGTGTAGCCTCCGCCACGTGGCTCGCATCCCCTTTCATCTGCACAACTCGTCCATTTCCTGCCCCTTCACTCACACAAACACACAACAAACCATGATGCAGCACGCAGCGATGGATACACAGATGAATAAAAGAGAGGAGGGATAGGGCCCTTTCCTAATGATAACCACTTTCAAACAGCTCCTGGCCTTATTTATATATAAATAATTTCTGGTTTGGCTTATTTGCAAATACAGATGCCAAAAACTGACAAGACGGGAGAGACAGGGAGGCAAAAATACAAACTGTGCGGCTGAGAAAAAGAAACCCCATGGAGCTGATAAAAATATCTCACCCCAAAAGAGAAAAGAGGGAAAAAAAAAAACAAGTTCACCAGCAGAGACACAGGTGAATTTGTCACAGAAACAAAATAGTGCCAAAATCTGATACAGAGTGGCATTGTTGTGTTGGTTTCTGCATACAAAATAGACAAGAAACCATTAATAATTATTCAAAAACCACCTCTCCTTCGAATTAGGCGTCTTCGAATGAAATTCACTACAAACACAACTGTGCCACATACTTCATCCTTTGCTATTTTTAACCCCAATAAACTCTGCATAGAAACAGTGAATGTACTTGTCATTAGCAGTTAATCAATAATATTTTATTAGTGTACGTGAATGCATCACAAAACCCAAAGATGGCTGCGACAGTGTCATGTTCTTCCACCTGTGCAGCCACATATTCATAAGTGAAATGGACTTCTGCGGAGCTAAACCTTCCTCTCCCCCCTCCGGTTCGATGTGTCAACAAGAGATGTCAATTTGATTGGTCAGTACTGAGGGCAGACGGCTATTGATTGGCTGGTCATTAGGAGAGAGCGGCCCGGCGGGAGTATCAGGGCTGACACCGTTAACACCGAGCTCCGCCGTGTCGACCGCTCTTTAACGAACAGCCATCAACCGACTGGGACCCTGCCATTGACCCAGCGGCTCCCTGCAATCCCTTACTGCCAGGCTGGAGTGTGAGTAAAGGGCTGTGGTGTGTGGTGGTATTGATCCCTGGATGAGACACTGGCGCCGCTGAGGGAAACTGTATCGGAGACAAGTTTACAATCGGAGTGAGAGATTTTTAGCTGGGAGGGTAGAGCCTGGTCTCTGGAAGTTTTGTCAAGTGAACATGATGTCCTAATGTATAAAGGAACACATTGACCACTGTACAGTAAAGCTTTTTTTGCTCTGATAGATTGTTTGGAATCTACAAATATATTAAGAACTGTTATTTGCAACCATGTTGAACAAAATAAAATTTGGCCAGGTTTCTTCTGTGCAGAGTTGAAGCAAAATTCTTTTTATACAAATGGATCTTAAACTAATGAAATTGATCAAAATGGATTCCTGTAATTAATTATAATTTCTGTGTGTCTGTCGTTCAGTAGGTGTTTGCATGACTTGGAGTAATAGATGGACAAGAGGAAAGTGAAGGGGAGTAAATTTGCCTGCTGCCACACTCCTGCCACTATGTACCACACTGAACACTAAAGCTGGTTAAATAAAATAACATCAGTTTTTTGATGACTACAGCTTGGAAAGTAAAGCTGTGGAGACTGGGGTGGTGCAACCCATTACAGACCTGCAATTAACTTTTGCTTTTTCTTGTTTTAGTTGCCTAACCCGAACCATTCCTCAACCATAGTTGATTTGTCATAACCACAATCCTTAACCTTACGCATACTGGGGTTGCAATGCACAGAGGCTGTGGAAAACAAGAATTTAAAAAATGCTGCCATCATTGTCGTTGTCTAGCAGTGGGTTGGGACAAAAAGAAAGTCCACGACGAGAAGCCTGTTAAATCAAAATTATTTGTTTGTGATGACTAAAACTTACTGCAGCATCTAGCATCTGCAGCACAGACAGATAATACTATGAGCACCAATTGTGTTCGATTTCCAGGTGTCTTGTTTTTAACATTTTGTAAGCCCCTATTCCTCACTATCCCAGCAAGCATTTTGGGGTTGAACAGATGTTCGTTTGATGGCCTGTGCCAAATTTGAGAACCAAAAATGACATATCTGGGTACCTGTAGCTAAACATCTTTCTGATATCTGTTCAAAAAGTTCCCAAACCTGTTTTAGTCTCAAATGTTTTGATCCCACGATGTCATATTGTGAACTTCCATAAATTTACTCCTGTTTTGAGCTATTAGTCAGTGCTCTGTACAGCATGCCGCATTAGCTAAATGCACAAATGTAAGTAAATGTATTACATCCTGTGTATCTCAGGTATTTGACCATTTGGCTGATCAGACATCTTTATAGTGAGAGTTGGCAGAAGTACAAGTCAACAAAAGCGGATTGGTTCAGCACTGCTGTGCCTTCTGTGGTGCCTGCACATAAATCTGTGTAGTGTGTATGGGTGTGTGGGAGAACGAGAGAGAAAGTGTGTGTTTGTGTGTGTGTGTGGGGGGGGGGGGGGGGGGCTTGCAGTGTATGACAGCTATAGCCCGTTTTATCACCATTGAAATATCATTAGCTGTACTTATCAGATTAGTTTGAGAAAGGGATTAACATGATTGTGAAATGCTTAGATATACTGAGCGTGGTTTAAAGTCAAAACGAGTTAATTTTGAAGGAGATCTGGCGAGTCTGGTAGGCGATGGCGATCACAAAGTGAACTGTCAGAGCTGAGGAGATATTTCATGACATCGGGGGAAGTGAGGGACGAAAATAGCAAACAACCACACGATGAAGACAGCCCGGAATGTGTGTGTGTATGCTGCGAGTGTGTCAGTTTGAGTGTGTGAGTGAGAGAGTGGCGGGCTGTGATCAGAAAGTGAATGAGCCATTTCACTGGCTGCAGTTCTCTCTCTCTGTGTCTCTCGGAGGGGAAGCCCGAGCTGTGGACAGCAGTGGAAATGAGCTCGGCCGTGCAGTAAGTGTGGCGACCTTGTGGCTAACCCCACACTGTTTCCACCGCTCTCCCCACTAAATGATGCCTACTGTATCCTGCCCAGGAGGAGGAGGAGGAGGAGGAGGAGGATGGGAGTTTAGACTCCCCCAGGCCCCCCTCCCATTTTACTCTCGCCAGCCAATCTGCAGGAGCAAAGACATGTGCTAATTCTATCTACAAGGGACATTTTGACTGCTCATTTGTGACAGTGTTGGCTTGTGCAATTAGAAATAAATATGTTTTTGAGCATTGAAGTTCATTCTTGACCTTTGGGAAGAGGATCTGTAGCAAAATGACTTCTACTAAGTTTTACTTCTTCTTTTGCCACATAATGACACCTGAGCCACCTCCATTGGCTGAAGAATGAGGCTGAAAGCTCTGGAAAGCTAATAAGTGGAGCTTCAAACTTAGATTATTTTGTTACATATATATATATATATATTTTTTTTTTAATATTCTTGCTCTCTGTTCATTTTATATTGTAATAATTCAGTCTGGCATACAGTGTTTTGTATCTTTGAAATCTCCGGGATGTTAAAGAATTTAAAATAAAGTTGTGTGGGTTTGAATAATTTGTTCATGAATGAGTTTGTAATGATTAATGATTCTACTTAAAAACTGCACAGGCACATGCAGCAGCAGAAGAGAAGTCTGTGTACAAGTGACAAACAAAAAAGCTCCCCAATCTTAAACTAAGCAACAAACGGGGGGGTGTTCGCTGCTCCAACATGGTGTCCAGTTCCAACGGAGCAGTAGCACAGTTACAGTAATGTTTATAGCAGATGAAAGTGTATTTTTTAAAGCTTTGTTAAGTTGTCCACAACCTGGGGTTTGTCTCCTGACCACTCTGAGGTTACATTTCTTTTTTTAAACCAACCCCCAAATAGACTAAATTCCCCTACAGATTGTGCGATAATGGCAATCTAGTAGCTTCACTGCATCTAAACTGGATGTTTCTAAAAAGGTGCAATCTAGCATTTTCCTTTTTGAATTGACCAAAGATTTACAGAGTTTCTCTCACGAACTTTCTCATCTAGGACAAGTGTAAATTTCACGGTGCTTTTAAGGAAGAGAGTAACCAGTTGTAAAGAGAGAGACGGGAAGGATATGAACGAGAGAGAGAGAGAGAGAGAGAGAGAGAGGGGTGGGAAGAAGCACACCTGTATCAAGAGCAAGGTGAGTAGAGAAAGAGTGAGAGCTGCTCTCATTCAGCTCTGCTCTCAGCTCACCCCTCCTCACTGGGGAGCCAGCTGGGCAGATTGCATGTGAAACAGAGGCTTTGATGGTTGCAGGTAGCAGCTTTTTTACCCCCCCCTCTTCCCCATCTCACCACACACCCACCCCTCCCTCCCTCCTCCCGGTTCCTCTCTGTGGAGCAACAGCGCGAACCAGAGCGGCCCTTCAGCAGGCACAGGTGGTATTGCTCACTCCAATTTAGCTCAAACCCCCGACTTGAAATAGCGCGGCTGTCATAGGCAATCTGCAGCGCGAGATGGACCGCTGACTCCGACGGAGGGGTGAAAACGTCGAGGTGGGACTGGAAGGGAATGAGCGGGAGGAACGGAGGGAAAAGAGAGGAAGGAGAACCCCTCCACCCCTCCACCCCTCCACCACCCCCCCTGCTGAGCTCTTCCCATCCAGAAGCAGCACATGTTCGCAGCGAGCTCGGTGCAGGCAGAGGTCAGAGTAGCCAGCAGTTTATTTATCGCAGGATGGGACTGCATGCCATATGGGGGGTCCAATCTGTTAGCGTCTGTCCTGCTGTCCTTTGGAGGGGCGAAGGTGCTGCTGACACATGGGACAGCTGAGTAGGACAAACTTTTAAACCAGAATGTACCGAACAGAATATTTGGTGCTCTTAATCCTCTTAATTCAGATAAAATCACCATTTCTCTGGAGCACTGATGCTGGGAAATAGCACAGTGGTGTATCTTGATGTAGACTTTATATAAAGATGGACATAGCGAGGTGTGACATCACAGTGGAGCCAGTTTGAAGCCCAGAAATTGCAGCTTTGGTCGGTGCCATCTTTTCCAAAAGAGGAATGCGAGGTGTCGTGTTTCACGCTCTGGAAACACGCCCCGCTACCTCAGATCACATCAGCTAGCTTTCTGGGAACACCAATAACATTAAAGTTATCGAAATATTGAAAGAAGTTGACGCTTTTTGAATGGGAGTCAGCTGGAGCCAGGGATTTTTTTGGAGCCATCCTCAAGCTGTGGTAGTTACCACTTGGTCTCAGCACTGTCAGTGGGTGAGCGTACATACAAAACAGCAGGAACAGGTGTTTTGATGGGCATCATACACAGGATTTGTTGCACCTTCTTCTTACTTGGCATTTTTTGACAGCAGTCATAACCTTCTTAATGTATCTTGAACATATATTAGTTGTTGTGGCAAGGATAGTTGTGGCAAGGAAGCACACAAATATTATGTCATCATGTCCCTTTCAAAATGGGTGAGGCCTCGTATGAAGCGGAACTTTTGGTCCAGATATTCTTTTGAACCGGACCGAGCTAACAGCAGCTGCGTCACAGTGGTTTTCCACTTTGGGCTCCTGGAAAGATACAAGTGTGTACCTGCTCTAAAATACACAGCAGATTCTACAAAAGTGAGAAAGATAGCCAGGAAAGGTGTGTGTGCGCTGCTGGCTTTGTTGAAAAAAAAAAAAAAAAAAAAAAAAAAAAAAGTGTGATTGCAAGGTCCTGAAAATAAACCTCAAACGTTTTGAACCCAGAAGAGAGGTGAGGAAAACGGATTTCAGTTCAGAGGGGAATGGAACGCACATCTTATTTTACGTGAAGGCATAGAAAGCTCTGTCTCACTCACTCTTTGTCTGTCTGTCTCTCTCTCTCTCTCACACACACACACAGAAACACATACCCACAACACACACCCATCTGTGGTATAATTGTCTTAAGTGCAGATGCTCTCTTCAGAGGTGCATTAACTGGTAATGCTTGCTTCTGAGGATCCCTGGGTGCCTGATATCCAGCGAGCAGACACAGAGAGCACCCAGCGGTGTCGCGCAGCTCACAAACAGCAAGGGATTCACACAAACATACACACACACACACACACATAAAGCAACAAAACAGGAACCACACGATTATGAGCTCTGAGAAACTAAAAGCGTTTCTTCTTCGACAGCGTGCGTTTAGTGCCTTGTTGTTTTTGCCCGCAGCTACATCCAGCCACGGATGATGTTGAGTTCCTTACAGAGGGTGAACTAGGCTGCTTTGGCTGCATGTTAATGTAGACTACAAATATCTGAAAAAGGAAAAAAAAAAAAACCAAAAAACATGCAAGCTCACTTTCCCTGTGTAGGGTTTTATGCCAGCTTTGGTTAAATCAGCTAAGTTTGTTGCTCTGCTGGGAAACCATGGGATCCATGCAGAAAAGGAGCACCATTTTAATTTTGTGATATATATCTATATATATTTATAGTTGCAAGTTGACAAAGCTGCCTTCTCTTTTCCATTATTGTCTCTGAGAGCGTTTTCAAGGAAGCACGTGAAGCGTGTTATTGTTCGAATTCTTTTTGTAGCTACACAATGCCCAATTACAACCAAACCAGGGCATGTAAACAAAAGTCACATGGCCTCAAAATGTGCTTATTATTGGGCTGAATTATTAGAATTAGTCATTCCAACATGACTAACAAACAGCATTCAGATTAGAGGTATTCAGGTAATAGAATCTTTCATGTTTTGCAGTTTTTGTGAGATGAATCTCAAACATTAGCTCCAAACCCGTGTAATTTATCTTTCCTGGTTTCCAGTGACTTCAAACATGCTAAAATCATCCCATCTTCCATCTTACATGTAGATGATTCAGCAATCCTGGTGTCTCATTGGAAGATAAGTCAGGAAAATGCATTTGATGAGTTACTTTTACCGTTTTGCGATTATTCTATTTAAGACAAAGTTGATCTTGTTTGGATTGAAGGTTGGACTCTGACCTGTACAGATGAGGATCCTGTGATAAGGTTGAAAGCTCCAGAAACTTGAAGCTGAGTCATCAGAGTTCTTTGGCGCCAAAAGGATGCTATGAATTGAAGTTTTCTATAAATTAAATGCTATTAGTACTATACTGCAGCTCCCTAAGATACTTAATTTCTCCTAATCTGTATTCTTAAGCTTAATACAGATTTAACGTCGGTGATATATCTGACCCCATGGTTTGAGCACCTCTATGTTTAAGGTTTGGTTAGTATTCGTCAACCTAAACTACTTGGTTATGGATCACTGGATTCACGTTAGTCTTGATTCTGGCTCTTACTTCTACATTCCCCCACTCTGTTAAGACTTGACTTCAAAGATGGACCCCTTACTGGCCCCTTGGCTAAAACACACACATGCGTACCTACAGAATACACTCACACATGCAAAGACACACATATACTCTGTCTTGGGAGACCAAACTGAGTTCAGTGACACTCACGTTGTCCCTATCGGCCCCAGAGCCCCATCAGGTCAATACTCTTTCATCAGAGGAAAAAACGGCAGACTGTGCCTTTAATTAAAGAAGTGGCTGGCCACTGAGTTGTCCATCAGAGGCGTCAGAAGAGAGAGAGAGTAAGAGAGAGGGAGAGAGAGCAGGGACTTTCATCCTCTGGCTTCAAACACTGCTGAAAATGGAGTTTTAGCCACTCCGCCGCTAACGTAGCGGACGGCCCTCAGCGCGTGACGACTCGCACCCCGCGGCGTCAGCGGGGAGCCTGCTCAAAAGCAACGCGCACGCGTGTAAACACACGCGCGCACACACACACACACATAAAATGAGACAAAGACTGGGAACTCACATACTGTGCACACGTACGAAAATTGGAGCACACGAAAACACACGTTGTACAAGTGCGCACACACACACACATTAGAGAGGAGGAACTAAGTAGTCAGTATGGAAGCTCCAGGAGCATAATGACTGCTTCTGAGAGAGACCGACAGCAAAAGAGCAGAACATTTCTCTGTGAAAACTGGACTCTTTTATGTAACAGCTCTTTATAGAGCTATAAACTAAAGCAACAAAGTCTGTGTGTGTGTGTGTGTGTGTGTGTGTGTGTGTGTGTGTGTGCGCAAGTGAGCAGATGAGGATGCAGTTAACTTTGGAGAGCTCTGAGTCATCTTTCCACATTGACGGCACAGCATTCGTACCTGTCTCTTAAAAGTATGATAGTGTAATGTGTGTGTGTGTGTGTGTGTGTGTGTGTGTGTGTGTGTGTGTGTGTCTGGGTGCTTACCTTGAAACAGATATGCCGAGAACACCTACGTAAACTCTCATCTGTACTAAGGTGACAAATGAAATGGCGGCGGAGCAAGAGAGTTGAAGATAAATGGCACAACCCCGGCGTGGAGCAATTAAACCTCTCTCTATGCCCACATTATTCACTTCCTCCTCCTCCCCGCTCCTCCCTGCTCCTCTCTCCAGGGGGTCCAAGCCTCACTTTGTTTGTTTTAATTATTTTTCCGTATGCAAATGTGCCTTTCCTTCATAATTGCTGCATGAGCTCCTTGTCTCTGATTTGGGGAATTTGGGGGGGGGCTGAGGGAAATTTAAGGGGGGAGACAAGAAAGAAAGAGCACCAGTTATCGATTTCAGGGGAGCCATCTTTGGAGAAGTCATCAGCTAGTAGCAGTAAGGCAATCAATCGTTCATGTACATTAGGCTACGCCACCTCCCCCTTCCTCCATGTACTAGCAGCGTGAGAAGTGTTAATGCTACCTCGCAACATCAATCACACACTGTGAGACGGGCGGGGAGGTGGTAGGAAGCAGAGACGAGTGCGAGAGGAAGGAGGGAAAGGGGAGACGGAGGAAGAGACATACAGGCAAAACAAGGAGAGAGGAAGAAAGAAATATGTCAAAGGAGTGCAGAATAGAAAGGAGTGAAAGTCAAGACAAGGGCTGCTCTGATGATCACTTTCTGACACCGAAAGTTTTCCAAACTAAAGACGTGACATCGCCGCCACCTCCCTGGACCATTATTAACCTGCAAGAAGTGGAAAAAGTTTCAACTACCTTGGTACAAAAATGGACTTTTCACGCAAACGCTGAAACAAAAGGGCCAGCAAGTCTGTATTTTCTGCAGAGGTTAAATGTTTTTGACAGGATCCGTCATATCAGTGCTGACCTTCTGAGGGATTGGTTAGTATGGGAAGCTGCAATCCTGTTTACATCTGGTATTATCATGTGATCTGTATCTGGATACTGAAAAAAAAAAAAAAAAAAGCATGTTGCATGTTTATACAAGGTGAACATACTTGGCGAGACATCTGGAGATAAATGGACTGCATTTGGAGGTGGTCTGGCTTGCGTTGTGATCGTTGCATCTCAGCAAATGCAATTTGCACAATTTGTCAACATACCCCCAACAAGTTGAAAGGTCACCTGACTCTGCCTCTTTCTGCCATCTCAAATTGTCCAGCAAAAAGCTACAGACTCACCAAAGGCAAAATAAGTGGAGCCCACACAGCAGTATCACTCTTCTTTACCCGAGTCGCACCGTGTTTGCTGTCAAATCCACCAGCTTCCTGATTTGCATATTGAGATGTGATCCCAAGGTGGGCTGGATTGAGATACTATGAATGCCAATTAATGCCAGGTGTAAATGCAAACTCCTGTGAACAGATGCCATTATCCATGATGTATCCAGATCTCATTGTTAATACCAGGTATACAAGGGTGCAGTACACTACAAATGAACTATTCATACCAGAGTAGGATAGAAGGTGATAGATTGTAAAGCAATTCGGGCCAAATTTATGAGTTGTGATTTTGGGTTATATAAATAAAACTTACTTTATTCATGGTGCTGCACACAAAGCCTCATGGATGTAGATGTGTGAAGAATGAAAAAAAAGAGCTTAAGAGAATCTTCTCTTTGTTGCATAGTGTATAGTTTTTAAATGTCTTCTATTGTTTTACTGTGTATTTATTTATTTTCTATTTATGTTGTCTTGCTGCTACAAAGACTTTTAATAGTCAAAAATTGGAGCTGAAACACTTTGTTATACTTCAGTAAAGCCAAAAGAAGTAAAATCCGGTTTTAGAGCGAGCAACAGGAATTGTGGGAAACGTGGTTTTAATTTAAACAAAGACTAGCACACTAACACTGGTGTGAGATACAGTAGAGGCTACTTATCATCTTGACTGTGGTCTCATCTGTTTAGGATAATTATCTCAAGGTATAACAGTTAATTAGACAATGATATATTAATGTTTAAAAATGTACACATGGTACCTTTAATAAATACAAAACATCACAACAAGACAGGAAGAGAGACGGGGAAAAAATGCAATTCCTCACTCTTGCGTTGCCTCATTGACAACAACACAACTTGAGATGCCCAAAAGTAGCCTGCAGAAACATAATTACCATGTAAACACATTCAGTTTGACACTCTTCCCTCTTCTTTTCTGCATTCTAAATGCTTAAAAATACAATATCACGATTTTCAATGAGAAATTGAGGGGTGGAAAAAAAATGGAAGATGGGTGTGAAAGTGACAGAAAGTGTGGCAAGTCAGAAAAACAAATCAAAAATGAATTTATGAAACTGCATCCCCCTTTTTTTGCATAAATAAATCATTCAATTTTTGTTATCCCAAAGTAGTTTAATGGATGTTTTGGGGCAGGTGGAATGGGGATACTGATGCCGCAGAGCCTTAATGAGCTATCCTATAAAAACAGAAAAAGATGGAGACAGAGATTGAGAGGGAGACAAAGATATGGAGGGAAGGACGGGGAGGGAGAGGAAGAGAGTACAGTGAGTTGGCTGTGTGCTCAAAGACAAGAGAACAAACCCCTCAAAGTCATTCAGCTAATCCATCTCGACAACACTGAAGCCTCATCATATCGACCCCTCCCTAAGCTGTACACACAAACACACACACACATGTACACACATTTCACTCCTTTTCTGACAGGCTCTCTTCCCCCCTCCACCACCACTGCCGCCGCCACCACCACCACCACCACCACCAGCTCCGCTCAGACTGTTGAAAGGAGAGAGGGATGAAACGAACAGGAGGTGGAGAAAGGAGGTGGAAGGTCAGAAGGGATAAAGGAGGGAGAAGGGGAAGGGAAGAACAGCTGAGGTTCACCCTGTGGGCGATGCAGCGGCATGGACGGTGGGTGCACCCCCCCCACCGCATCCTCCACCTGACTACTACAATAACTAGTAACCTCCCACGACTGATGGCTTCACTAACTGACCACCCACTCATGTTTTCCAGCACCTCAGACAGAAGAAAGGCACATGGGAATCCTCTTTTACTAAAAAAAAAACAAAAAAAACAGGTCCTTACATGAATCAACCTTCACTGCAAAGTTTGATCTTAAATTAAATGATGACAGATCTTCAGGTGTTCAGCAAGATTTGTGACCCAATAGAAGGAGGTGAAGGCGATTTCAAGCTACAATATGCAGCTTTTCGCCTGGAGCCAGTGAGGTGTTTTTACTGGGCTTACCTTGCTTCCTCCCCCTCATTTGGTCAGGTTTCCGCCCCGGCTTGTCACTCAACTTGATGAGCTGTCAACCTTGGATCGGTGTCCAGCCTGAGGCCGAGGCAAACGGGCAAATGCAGCCAATCTGCAATTAAAGGAAATGTAAACAAAAACATACCTGAGGTCTTTCAAAGTCTCTTCTGTGCTGCATTTTAAATGATTGCACTGATGTTTTTGCATATTTTAGCTCATTTCCTTTACTTAAGAAAATATCAAAAATATCATATCATAGGCAGCTGTTGGTTTCCATACATTTTACTATAATATGAAAATAAATCTGCAGTGACTTAAAACTCAGGAAAGACACTAAGATTAAGTGTCACTAATAGACAATAAAGCTGCATACTACCTTTAAAGTGAGGCCATGTAAGTTTGGAAAAATAAATAATGACATAGGCTCATGTTACAACATGATCAACACTGATAGGGGTATTGATCTGATATTTGCATTAAAATTAAGTTTGTGTGACATGAGGACATAAAGAAATCATGGATCAAACTGAATATTACTGATTACAACTGAACAATGAAAACATTTTTTTCTTTGCTGGATAGCAAGATATAAACAACGACATGATGATGGACAACATGGGGAAAGATACCTAAAAGATGAGATAAAAGTAAGCTTTAATGCAAACAATTAAATGCAATTTCACAAGCACCCAGGTGGATCTTTTCTATTACTATTAACCTGTGTTTCAAAGAGTAACAGCATCATTGTGTAGGTGCAGTTTCAGAGGATTTTAACCTATTTAATTCCTGAGAGGAACACTAAACCTGTGAACTTTCTCAACCTATCCTACCTGTATGAACCCTATGTGACCTCAGGGTTTTGTCAGAGGACATGAATGCACATAATGTGCTCATAATAAGCAGGATACATCATTATAATCAGATTCTGAAGTATTCCTTACACAGGACAGGACACACTGCTTAGTTGTACCTTATTTTGACAGACAAAGGGATATGAAAAAGTCTTATCAAAGTAGGTGCACGTACATTATCTCCTCATTCAATTATAAGATTAAGATGGAAACACATGCAGGCTTTTTTTGCAACCTGGAAGGAATAGATGTGCTTCCAAATTTTGGACCGACAAAAGCAAATCCTTGCTTGGCTTCCTATTCACTGATATTTGTGATGTTTTCTTAATTCACGCTAAATGTAGCCTATTAGAGCTTTTGAATAGAAATACTGAAAATGAGCAGTCACAGATTTAATGAACAGCTTTTTACATTATTAATGGTTGTTGATCAAAATCACCATGGCGACCAGAAAGCAGCAGGCCATTGCGACATTCAGCCAACCGTTTTTTTTTTTTGTTTTTTTTTTTCTGTCACTCTTCCCCCCCTCCAGCACCAGCAGCCCTCCTAAGAACTCAAATGGTGAAGTGCCGCCAGAAAAGTCAATTTTTCCTGTCTGACAGTGGATTGGCTGCCCGTGGAGAGGATTGTGGGAAGGCAGGGCACCGAGGCTCTGATGCTGTGTGGCCGTTGGCATCGTTCAGATGCTCTGCCCCCAGGACCGATGGCATTACTAAAGATTACTGTGCCACGCTTGGCAGCAGTGTGTGTGTTTTTCCTTGTTGAGTGTGTTTATATGTGTGTGTGTGTGCTATGAGAGAGCCTGTCTCTGTGTGTGTTTGTGCATGTGCAGCCATCCCTATGCATGTGGATGGACCTGCATGTGTGAATTTTCCGGCCTGTATGTGTGTGTGTCCCCTCTGGACAGCTGGCGTGCCAAAGCCTGTTGAGCTGTTTGTCACACTTCTCTCACTCAGGAGAGCTCAAACGGCGTGTAGAGGCCTTTCACGGCTGACATGCTGCAGACTGTACTGACATACACACAGACAGATACACTTTCTTACTTTTTTTTTTGTATTCTAAGCAGCGATTCTCACGCTGGAAAAGCATCAGGGCATTTTGCTTCTGACACTCCTGCGGTTCTTATAATTCTGATGATACAGATATCAAGGTCTATTCTGTTTGTTGTGTCGCACACAATCAGACAGGTTGTAAACATGCAGCCACATTATCTAGATCGCTTATTTACTGTGAAAGTTTTTTTTTTCTCATGTCAAGTCTACTGTCCTACGATATATGTTCAATGGTAAGTACAGAAGGGTGGAATTTGAACAAAATCTGCAGAATCTAATACACGTTTACAACTTATATAACATATATATTAGGTAATAATTTTGATGTTTGCCTTTTTTTCTCATTTCCAAGTAAGTTAGTAAAACCTGTCTGATCATCTGATGGTTGGACTCTGTAAGTGACTCTGCAGATGGTGCTCAGTAAAATATTATCGTAAGAAATAGGAATGATGGCCAAAAATACAAAAACTAGGTTGTAGAAAACCTTAATAGGTTGTAAAAACCTATTAAATTCGAACTGCGGCTCCATCCCTGAAATGCAACACAGTTTACTCTATTTGTAGAGGCAAGTAACACCGTAGAAGTCTGAGACTTTACTGAAATCTCTCTGCAATGTTCACAAAGCGGACACACTGTTTTCTCTTTCCAGATGTCAAAAAAATATGAGGAGCAGTCTGGCAAGTCGTAGTTTATCTGTTTAGCTGTAACGGAGCGGCTCAGTTCAGTTCAATTCAATCTACAAGTAGACATAAAATCCTTATAAAAAGATGTACATTTATAGCAAACATCATCTACTGGAAGTAATTTACTATACACATTTGAGAAGTGGGCATTTTCAAATACATACTGTACATAAATATGCTTAACTAAACATGTAGAGGTCTGTCTGTGTGTGAATGTTCCTGCATGAACAATTCTCCAAGTATTAATTTGGAGCTGCTAATCCTTTTATATTCCCCTCCTACTCCTTGTGTGTCAGGCTCTCTGGCTGTGGACGAACACACTCCAGCTTAACTTACATTCTTTATGACAGATCAAAACCGTCATGGTCTGCGTGGCCTTTTCTCAACCTCATACATGCTCGCAAATATTAGAGTTTGCTGGTGTCACGTTAACAAGATTCGTGGCTAAATACTTGGGTGTCTGCTATATCTCTTAACTCTAAAAAGCTGTATAGATGATGTGCTGAGAGGCTCATAACTATGTGGGTGTTTAGTCAGCGCTGTGCTACTACAGGGAAGTATATAAATTTAAGTAAAACACTCTTAAATGGAAAATGAAAGTGTCCCTATAAAGTCGTCTTTTTAGATGTGTGGCAGTTTATGCAGGTTTTAACTGATTTTGCTAAAAGCGATGGAGGGAAGGAACGAAGGTGTGACGGAAGAATGGTGAAAAGGAGAAAAGATGTGTAAAAAATGTATAAAAATTTAGGGGGGGTTTGGAGGGAGAAAGGGAGAAAAGGAGGAACAGAGGAAAAAGATGAAAGAAAATAATGAAGAGAGGAATGACAGGCGATAGGAAAGGGATAGAGGAAGATAAACGGGGATAGCGAAAAAGAAGAAGGGAGAGAGGAAAAGAAGTGAGAAAACATGAAAGGTGATAAAAAAAAGAGGAAAGGCAGAAAACAGATGAATGTAAGGAAACAAAGGGATAAAAAGTTTCTTTTTTGGTGTTTTTATAGAAGTGACAGGATGAGAGAACGAGAAATGAAGGCAAAAGAAGAGAAAATGCAATACAACAGAAGTAGGAAATGAAGAAAAGAGGGATATAAAATAAGGGCAGCTGAGAGGGAGGGAAGCGTGATGTAAAAGAAGGAGAAATGGAAAGAGGAGAGGAAGAAGGCAGGGAGTGAAAAGAGAGATGAAGACAACTGTCCTCACTCTGCCTTCACATACATAAGCTCCAGAGCAGTAAATTTCTTGCCATTTCATGGCCGTCAGCCGGGGCCAGTAAAACGCCGCCGCTGCTGCCGAGAAGACAGACCCCGGGGGGCCCGAGGTGAGCCTGAAGGACGAGCTGTCCCTCACGCACACACTTGCTCTTTTTCCTCACTAACACACAATTTCTCCCCTTCCGCTCTCTCTCTTTTTTTTTTGTCATTCTCACACACACACACACTGACACGCACTCTTCCGCTCCCCTCTCAGTTCCTTCCTCCTCTTCCCTCACACCCAGTTTCTCTTGTCAATTTTTGCTCTTTTCCTTTCACACACTCACATGCCATCCTTCCCGATGAGAGAGACCCCCCCCGGTGTCCCTGAGTCCGGAGGCGCCTACATATCCCAGGGAGCCTTACTGTGGGACTACAAGGGTTGTGGCCTCGGAGGCCCAAAGTCCCATCCTTCATTTCCTCTCATTTCATAAAGGACGAGCAGGAAATTCCCTGGGAAAGAAAGAAAGAAAAAAAAAAAAAAAATCAACGGATCACACAAATCAAGGGCAACCGAGTTAAGATAAGTGTGTGTGTGCGTGTGCATGTGTGTGTGTCCACTTAACGTATGCAGCGGGAGAAAGAGGAGAAGGAGGGAGTGTGAGAGATAAAGCGTATTAAGGGTGTTTGGGAAGATGAGTGTATGACCCATAAAGATATAAAGAGGCCGTCGGTCTGGGCTTTCCGCAGGCTTTATCCATTAAACTGAGTCCCATGGCCCCAAAATGACAGATAATACACACTCTGACTGCTTGTGACAATTCCTCTGTCGTGCCTCGGCGGCCAGTCGGTCAGCACACATGTCGTGTTAAAACACAAGAGAATCAGAGAGAGAAATTTAGAAAAGTGGGACAGAGAGGGACAAAGAATATGACAAAAATTAGGAATTAATTTTCATGTTTATATGCTAAGCTGCAGAGCTCAATAAAGACTGTTATGCTGCAACAAGTTTCCCTTAAGTATTCAACCTCAAACCAGATCTGTATTGTTGCTATTGTGGCTTAATCCAAATTTGGACTTTCTGATCTTTTTTACGGCAACACATGAGAGTTTATGTGTGATGCATCTACCCAGGAGTGAAGACAAACTGAGAATATGAAAAAAAATTGACAGGACAAATTGAATGAACCTTTTTTTTTTTTTTGTTGTTGTCACAGCATTTTTACTTGGTAAACACAGATGTAGCTAATAAAATTAATGAAAGCATTGCATATGCAACGTTTGCGGGAACAGAGCCATCATAAATGTTATTAGTTTTGCTTTTCATGCTATGACAAGTCAAAAGTCTGCTGTGAAATATCAAGATTGATTGACTCCAGATAGCTGTTAATATAGCAGGAGAATTGTGTGTCTTCTGTGTGTAACAGCTCTGTTAGATGTTATCTCAGTACAATTGGTACCAGTTGACAAAAATGCAATCAATTTATGAGTCCGTGAGAGTAGCTGTGTATATTTTTTTTCTGGTTTGGCTTCCAAAGAAGGGCAGAAACATTTACAAAACTACAGGATGTTTCTATTTTGTAACTTTCAGAAAAATGAACCAATGGTCAACAAAAATGTGGACTGATGCTTATTTGCAGCTGTTTCTTTATGTTTAATTAACTGGTCTGAACGTCAGAGAAAGTTATATTACAACAATGACAAATCCGCTCAGGACTATAGATTCACTTTTGACTCCCAGCCAACAAACAGTTGCTGCAATTCCAAAAATAGTTCAAAAATCGAACCATACAAATCAGCATTTCCACACTGTTTTGGACTTAAAAACACACCTGATTGAACCCAAAAGTGACTAATGTCTTTGTTTCTGCAGGACGCCACAGATATGGCTGACCATTCCACAGACAGATGCAGCGCAGGGTGAACAGGTGCCCCACAGGAGGCAGAGGTCCTACAATGTGTGCGAATGTGGGTGTGTTTGCGCGCGAGTGTGTGGGTGTGTGGAGATAAGACAGAGGAAAGGGCCCAGATGGTCTGAGGGGAGAGTGACAAGTGGCTGTCAGGGGATTCAGACAGCCTGGCTCTCTGCTGCCCTGCTGGCACACACACACATACACACACACACACGCACGCACGCTGCACCAATGGGAGCTGGTGGTGACAGTGGTGATGGCGGGGTTTGGGAGGGCAACAGATGCCACTTTCTCCATGTTTGTTTCCCTCCATGCTTTTCACCTTCCCACTTCATTTATCTCTATCTCCTTCTGCTCCCCCCATCCATCCATCCATCCTCCTTTTTCCTTCCCTACTTCCTTTCTCCCTCCTACTCCCTTTCCTCCATCTCTTTCCTTCTCTTCCTCCATCCCTTCTTCCTCTCTCCTTCACTCACTCCATCCTCCGTCTCTCTCATGTTTGGGCCAGCTGGCATCTTACACTCTTCACCGTGCTCTCACCCTCACACACACACACACACACAGAGCCATATGCTAGCGCTGACCTCCACCGCTGCATTAGACCAGGGATGTAGTT
This sequence comes from Scomberomorus guttatus, assembly GCA_038419695.1. Taxonomy (NCBI): domain Eukaryota; kingdom Metazoa; phylum Chordata; class Actinopteri; order Scombriformes; family Scombridae; genus Scomberomorus; species Scomberomorus guttatus. Next base: position 14,091,913 of record CM076468.1, on the reverse strand, counting down.
TCTACACAAGCCGCTCTTCACTGGGAGCTAAAAGATTCATCAGGGACTAATAACTCTCTTGATGCAATATGTGGCACAGCTGCAGTTCAATCAAAGTCTGAGCGCACAGCGAGACAAGCTGCAGCACACATCTGCATGTGACACTGATCTGGTCGGACTGGGTTCTGCGCTGTTTCTCATTCATGCTTTCATTCAAGTTTGTGTGTCATATGTTGTGGATATTCTGTAGGCCAGGCACAGTCTTTTTCATCTTTATTACAACAGTGTATCCAGTAAACAGTAGAAATAAGCTGTTCACACTACAAAGTGCATGTGTTTTATTGGCCAACGCGGCACATTGTCGGACAACATCACATTATCACATTGAGTTTTAGCAAAAGTTGAGCCTGGTTTAACTTTTTGTGCTGGACGATGCATTGTTTTTTCTTTTTGGGGTGGTGGTGGTGGTTTGGGCATCAACTCAACAGTGACTGGTTGGTTTATCATGAAATTTGGTACACATATACACTCACCAAGCACTTTATTAGGAACACCTGTGCAGTCTAATGCAATCCAATACAACAGCTGTGCCATAAATTCTACTTTAATGAAGTTTATACATTCCTAACATTTTGCCCCCCTCATGTATGTGTGTGTTTTGAGCTAATTGGCAAACGCTAGCATGCTAATATGCTAAACCACGACATAGCAAACATTACACCTGCTTAACATCAGCATGTTAGCATTGCCATTGTGCGCATATTAGCTTGCTGGGTTTCAGGGTCGTCTGCACTACTTAACCTTTACATGCGATACTGAACGATACTCCCCAGTTCATTCATATCAACACATCTCGTTCCACCTCATGATTGTTATGGAAGGTTTCTTGGGTCAAAGCAGAACTAATTAGCCTCTTCCTCTTTCCTTTCTTTCTTTTTCTATTCCTCTCTTTTTTTTACCCCCTTCCTTTTTGCTTTTCCCTGATGCATCTCTCTTGCGTCCACTCCTCTTTTGCACACACACACACACACACACACACACACCTCTCTCCTGCTCTTCTTCCCTTTGGGGAGGACGGCCCATCACCATTCTAGACACATAAGCAGTCCCAGCCACAAGTGACAGCATCACACACACACACACACACACACAAATCCATGATCCATCCGCGCACATACACACACACACCGCTCTCCATCCGTCACATTTACATTTCAAACTGCCTGCGCTTCCACCAACACATCCATTATTTACCAGCCTCTGGCCAAAGAGGAGAGCACCGTATCCACACTCCCCAGGTAGTGTGTGTGTGTGTGTGTGTGTGTGTGAGAGAGGGACACATACTCCAGTCTGCTGCACTTCCTCTCTGCTGCTTCCCTCAGCAGTCTGCAATTATATTTTATAAACTTCATATACCAAATTTTCCTTCCTTCATTTCGCTCTCTTTCCCGCCTTCCCCTTTCGATCTTTTAAAAGTCGATTATGGGCTGTTTGGTACCAGCAGTGGTGTCAAAAATGCTGTACATCACCAGGAAGTTAGTAGTTAAAGAAGTTCTGGCTGGGTTTGTGGATTTAAAAAACTACAACTTCTTTCAGATATCAGTTGAAATTTTGATTCTTCTGATTTTTTTTGGGTCTGTCTGTCTTCTATGTTTTATTAACTAAGAAAAGGAAACCAAAAATCAAAATCAAAACCTCGGCTTCTCCCGTTTTTCCTCTGATAAATCGCTGCGTGCTCAGTTATGTATGTGTTTACATGTCTGATTCTCAACCTGCATGTATGTCCTCGCGCGCTCACATGTGTGATTCATGCCTCACACCCTGACCGCTGTCTTTAAGTGGCTTGCGCACACGTTCGCTCACAATGTGTACGCGATTCACACTCCTCACCACGTCAAAGCCGGCGAGGCACAGGAAGACACCGAGAAGAACCGGCACATTCTGTCCATCTTGCACACACCTCCTTCTTGCTGTTTTTCTAGCCCCTCTGCACCTCCTGATGCCTCCTCACACCTCCTCCACATGAGGTGAGAGCTCAGAATGACTATCATTTGTGAAATGACAGAGAATATGAAGAATATTGTATGATACTAATGATTTAATCTGTCATGAAGTAGTAGTGTGTATGATGGGATTTTAGCTTTTTTGTCTCTACGCCTATTCATTTTTTGTAAAAATTAATAGATGTTTATTTTTTTAATGTTAAGCAACCCCTGCGAATAACAAAGAATGATTCTGTCTACTTCAGAGTGCAAAAAAAGGCCAGAAATTCCTCTTGCTTTGAGAAAAGAGAGGCCAGCAGGAGAGACGCTATTGTGGGCTAGCGGCTATGTAAAAGGGTGTGAGGGTGGCCTAGTTAAAGCACTCATAATGGATTACATTACGCTATAAACACACTCTCCTCCTGCCAGTCGTCTGACTTCTCCACCCAAGTCACCTAAACGAGCCAGTAAATGGATGGTTAGGATGGTTTTTTTTTTGTTACTAAGCAGGCGAGGTTTGGACCCACAGATCCTGCAAAGCCTTCTTGACTGCTGGCCTTTTGGCTCCTCTGTGATTCTGTAGTAAGTACATATTTCTTTTTTTTTTTTTTAAAAGAAAGCAGCAAGGCAGGCTTAGTCTTTTGTTGTGACATTTTCTTTTAAAGGATGAGGCTGGTAATATTCTATTTGTTCTTACTGTCAAGAAATCCTAAAAAAGAGCAAATAAAAACCCAACAAAGAAATGAGAAATTATTCTAACAAGTATTGCCTTTGTAGCCAAAGCCTAATATAGCTAATGCCATTCATGTCATATGGGAGGAATCATGAAGTCGTAATTACAATTGGAAAACTCAGATTATCTGAAAAACACATCTGATTTAGTGCTTAATAGTGGAGAGCTTCCTAACAAAAGTGAACAAATGTGTATTCCTCATGTTAGTTTCCAATTTGGTTGTCAGTGGCCAGCCTACATAAGCCAACCAACTCAACTGTAACCACATTTTGATTCAAATCTTGCTAAATTCTGAAGTATTGATCCAAACCCACTTCAAACCGGCGAGAAGAGCGAAGGCAAAAACACAAACGCATACATCTCTCAAATACAGAAATAATCAAAACTGTTCTAGCTTTGGAAGAAAATGAGGTTTTCATGTAGGAGTGCATTGCTCATAGTAAAAGCTGCTTGAGAAAATATGTTTTCAGGGTCTTTAATGACTTGTGTACTCAGTAGGAAACAATGGGCTTGGCCACGACTGGGTAGCGAAGTCAAAAAGTATTAAGGGGCTGATTAAAGTGGGGTTGGTTTTGACAATGAGAGACATAGAATAACACCTTATCCTTTAAACATATATTTAACACGTGTAAAGAAGGAATTCAGAAAAGATATGTCATGTGATCTCATTGAAGCTCGGGAAAATGGTGTGCTGCTTTCTCTGTTTTCTGTGATGTTTTATCAAAACGATCATGTACAGGCGGCTATTTCAAAGCCTAAAGGTGGAACACGCTGCCCTGGGCTGATACAAATCCAAAAGCACTCGCTATGGAGTGAGGGCCTCTTCCTTCATCAGTGACACGCACCAAAGGATTGTGGGACTGCTGGCCAAGCATCTTGGCATGGGCCCCTGTGGTTGGCTGCTGCCACGGCGATGAAGCGATGTGATGTTCTCTCCAGCAGACCCCCGCGATCGCTGCGCCGGTAGACCACAACAACGCACCCTGGCCGGCTTTCCTGGCCGCAATCCTGCCGCACTTTGAACACCAAAAGATCATGCTTCTCTTTTTTTCATTGAAAATCATAAAAAAAAGTTTCCTTTGCTTCTTTTCTCCTCAGCTTGTCTTCTTCATCATTTCATCCTCCCTCATTCTTCTTACCTTACTTTCTCACCCAGCCAGATGAGCAGGCACCGAAATAGCGAGCGGTGCATATTTATACGTCTAAAACATCACAGAGATGTCACACACAACATTGGTGATGCTAAGTGTTAGACATCTCACGTTGCCTTTAATACAGCCTCAAGCCTTACCACCCGTACTGTGGACAGCAGTCTGTTCATTCACACCTCTGCAGCGCTCATATAAGGTGTGATAATTTCTTAGAGCAAAACACCAATGAGTTTGTCCCATCGGTCAACTCACCTGTTAACTGATGAGCACAAATTCACCATGCTATGTTATAACACCTTTTTTTTAACCAGAGACATTCTTAGTGATAATAACCAGCACATTTTTATATGAAAAGTTGTATTTATAATATTATTTACTTTATTTTCTTCACAGGAGTCATCATGTATTTCTACGCTACAGAGTAAAAAAAAAAGTACTCTCTTGTAATACATCACAACTGTGAATTTGAATCATATTTGGGCAAATATCACCAATCTTCTCTACAAAACTTCCATGTTTCGAGAACAGCTTCTTGCCCGAAGTCTGAAGCATGAACAACAAAAAAGATTTTGCTGTCAATAATCACACTAAAATCCACCAACAGGCCAATCATCCAAAACCTGAAACACTCCCTCACAATGTTCATGCTCCACTAAAACACACCTGGCTGCTCTCGCTGAGCGAGGTCAGTCATTTTTCAACAGAGACAGTAGTTTTGCCAAACCCCTTTCATATACTACAAATTACCACCAAAGAAAAATAGTTTCCAGGCAAGTGAAAACACATGGAGTCGATTCAGATATATTTTGTCTTCTGCGGAGAGGCCGTTTTGTCGAAAGAGTCCTAATCTCCTGCAACATGTGTGGGCCATACGCTTGTTCTGTCTCTGTTTGGGACATCCTCTTGGCACGGCTACAGTCAGCCATTTGCACAGCACCTGTGTGTCCTGCTCACTCCGCTTCTGTGTGTGTGTGCGTGTGTGTGTCGATCCAAATTAAAAACCTGTGGCACCTGGTCATCTTTAAACGCACACAGCTGTCATGCGAAAATGGAAAAGGGAAAACAGTTTGTGCGCATGCTTTCGGGTTGCGTGTGAGTCCGTGCGTGTGCGTGCATACATGAAATTACATCACGCTGACATCTGCAGGACCGAGGCCCCCGAGGACAACGAGGTGGCCCAGTTATCTTCACTTAAGTCTGATTTGCAACAAAGCCTGACTTGCGGCACGCACACTTGGTTCAAAGTTGACTCCCAGCTAAATAATACAAAACACAACACCTGTTATCTGTTTGCATGCGCTGCAGATGCAAGGTCATATTCTCTCCATCACACACATCTTATTCTCTTTGGTTTAATGCCTTAAATGGAGCTTTTCAAAAACGCTTTCCAATGTAATTAAATTTGAAAACTCAGACCTCAGCGTCCACCATCATAAAATAATGATTTAACTGGCATCTTGAGTGAAACAGAACAGGAGTATCTTGGTTAAAAGGTAGCATTCATGAGCCATAATGATGTCAGAATTGCTCGTTTGTCATTAGTCAATGACACTTTGACATTTAGACAAGATGATCTCAGGGATCGACCTGCCAACCTTGCAATTAATGGCTGACAAATGTGGTGCAAAGTTTTTGGAAAAGGTTTGTGCCACAAAGGGGAGAAAGTGCCTGGTCGGTGGAGAGTAACTGGCTTGACCTGACATTTTCTTTACTTAAAATACCCTCAGAATAGGGCAGGAAACTCCAAAGGCTTCACCATTTTCTTCTGATAAATGTATCACAGAGGATTCTCCACAATATTTCAACCTCCACTGAATGAAAGTAGCTAAAGTTACAACTAACTATAGCAACGCAACAGCTTAGATCTTCTGGAAGATAGATCAGCATTTCCCCTCGATGATTAGGGTGGTATCAACACTAGAGAACGTAACGCTGGCAGGACAACAGTGCCAATTTCGTGCCAGCAAAAATGACTTATGGTTTAGTTTACGCCAACAACGTTGTGGTGTTTACTGTTGCCATGACGACCAAACCATGATCTTTCCCTAACCAAGTGGTTTTTGTGCCGAAACCTAACCAGACCTTAACCACAGCGTTGTCACACCATAAAACATCATTATACTTTTAGAAGGCGCTGAAAACACTCATATGTGTCATTTTGGGAGTCACTGGAAATAGACCTATTCTGTCATTTTGGTTGTTGAAATGAGCCAAATATCAGAAGTAAACTTTTCCTCTGCGGTTCAGACCAAAGTCTGCAGGTGTGATCGCACCTTTTACTTCCATCCAAATGTAATCCCATTTCCTGAAATCTGCAGCTCGTGATGAGAATCCGCCGTGTGTCGACAATTCACAGAGCTTTTGTCACATTAGTCAACAAGGCCCCGCGACTACAGGCTGTTTACAAAGCGAAAGCCTCTCTCCTCTCTGTCACGTAGCACTACTGGAGGGGAGCACGCAATCAAAGCTCGCCGAACACACGTCATCCTTTGAGGGGGTCTTTGAAATCTGGCCCTCATCCGCACACAGGAGCGCATCACACCGCATTAGACAGTTTGTGGAATAAATATTTGACGGCCAGCAATATCACAAGTCGCAGAGAAACCTCCTAGCACGCAGCTGTTCACCCCCCCCCCCCCCCCTCCCCCCCCAACCCAATCATCATCTCCCCCCCTCTTCTACTCTCCTCCTCCTCATCCTTTATCCTCCCCTCCTTGCAGCCCTCCGCCCTGCCTGCCTGGCTCCTGCAGACAGAGAGCTGGTTTAAAGCTCAATTGTGCATTTTGCAGATAAAGTAGCAAAACTACTAGAGGCGGTGTTGTGAGCGCTCGTTGCCAGGGCAACACTGGTAGGGAGGGTTCTCCATTACTACTTAATTTAGGTGCTCTAATTGCATTCCACACAATCTGTGGCCACAATGTTATGCAGAGGAAGAGGAAGAAAAAGTTGAGGTGGGAGCGGGAGGGGGATAGGTCCTCGGTAAACCCCTGCCTAGGAGCGAAAATAAAATGCCTCACAAAATGAACGCGGGGCAAATGACTTTGAAATTCTCTTTATTGCTGTTTGTGGTGATAAAATGTTTCGCTTAAAGATGAACCAAAAACATTAAATTTCAATTTCGCCCAACTCTCAAGAGCGCATTATCGTGTTGTCTTTAATTTTAGGACAGAGACTGAGTAGCTGAAAATATTGAATGTCATCAACTGCTCAGAAGTTAAATATATTGTGTGCTGGATGAATGAAGGGGACGGAGACTATAGAGCATGAATCTTTGTTTGGAAGAGATTGAATGTGTGTGTGCTAGGGAGAGAAAAAGAGATAGAAGGGGGGAGGGAGGGAGGGAGGGAGGGAGAGTGAAGTAAAATTGCTCTAATTGTTCAAGCTTCTAGCCTCTGAGCTCTTCTTTCCCTTCAAAAGAGTGCGCACACACACACACACACACACACACACATATACACACACAGTTCTGTGAGCCTCACTGTCCCTTTGAACCTCCACAGGCCGTGGCCCTGAGAGAAAGCTGGCCCACGATGCTTTTCTTTGGCCGGGGGTTTGAAATGATTGGTAACTGTTGAGCCAGTGTTTTCAGGTCCCTGACCCCCAGCACTGAAGTGCCACAGACACTAGATACAACATAGCCCCAATTATCCCGCACTCTCCCCAGCCACTTCACCAACCCAGTGCACACCCCGCCTCGACTGCACTGCAAAAAAAAAAAAAAACCTCTTAACAGTTGATAGCGTTTGTGTGCTGAAAGTTCTGATTTCATTGAAGAAAAAAATATATGGATTTACAGCTAAATATAATAATTTTGCAACTCTGTTGTTGACTAATGTAACACAGCGGTGATTCAACCTATAGCACCTTAATGATCGCTTTTATATATTTAAAAAGTCATCTCTAATGAAACATTTGTGTTTTTCTTTTGTTTCAAACCTGCCCCCCGACATTGGATCAACCAATCAGCTTCCTTGCAACCTACATTTACACACAACACCCTTCGCGGTGAAGAGTAACTGCACCCAGGATAATAATCCTGCTCTGCTAACTACTAGTGACAACATAATTTTCCCCACATCCCGTACAGCTATAGTACCGGTCTGCATCACAGGTGGGTTTTGGTAACAAAGACAATTCTTTTAACTCGTAGAAGCCACAGCTGTTTTTTCTTTGCCCAAAATCGAGCGTGGAGTTACTCTTTAAGGAGACTACACTAGTCCAGCAGGAAGTCTTGTACGTTTCCGGCAAAAAGCAGATTTATTTGGAATAAGAGGAAGAAACACTTGGGAGTTAGCATGATAAATGATAGCCATCATGGTCTAGACAAAACCAAGGATGTCCCATAAAGAGACAAAATCTCAGAATTGCTTTACTGCTTCACTCCACAAGGCGTTTGTTGTCCCAGACTGTCGTCGTGTTGACTTGTGAGTGCACGAGGGATGCAAATGATCTCAGATAAGCTGAACTGATTACAAGACACTTTGAGGGGTCACTTTGTGCTTGTGTCCACTTTCCCCCGCCCTCAGTTTCCTGTGGCGCTCTCATTAAATACTGTTTATCTCGCATCTCGGACTCATCTCCAAGGTGCTCCTGCTACAAGCGCGTGTTGTTTTTTGCTAAATCAAACATGTTTGTTGAAGCGTTTAGGAGAGCTCCAGATAAAGTTAAGACGCGCTTTGACTGGCAGATTCTGTGCGGACACAATGGGCTCAAATCTCAAAAATATGGTAGAAGTTGTGTGGTCTGCGCAAGGATTTAAGCCTCATCAACTGTCCTGTATTTACTGACAAGTCATGTTTCAAAAATGTTGTGATCAATCACGCAGCTTACCACTTTAGAAGAAAAGTTTAATATATTTCAATAAAGTTTTTTTCAATAAATCCAAGTTACCTGTCCTATTTAAGAGAAACTGAATTGGAAATGTAGGACCAGATGTATTAAGATGTGTGTTTATTAAATGATCATGTGTAATCATGTGTGGATATTTGCGTGAGAAACTTTCTCTCAAGGAGTTGAGGTGTCTGAAATGGCTGTGTGTGTGTGTGTGTGTGTGTGTGTGTGTGTGTGTGTGTGATGTGTTTCATAGGGAGTTTCGGGTGGATGTGTGGAGGGGGTGGCTGGCAGTTTTGACCCCTGCCACTCTCTCCGACCTGTCCTTTGTCTCTTCTCACCCTGGTCCCCTGTCTCCGCACCCCCCTGTCCCTTCACCCCCACCAACAAAAGGACCTCTTGGATGAGGAGGGGGGGGGGCACCTCTTTTATGACTTCTTTGCCATTTTTTTCTCTCCCCCCTCCCATTTGGTTTTCATGCCCATTCGTTCCTGCCTTGTCCTTGGGAGTCGGGGGCCACCATTTATATCGTTGCCTGGGAATTAAGGCCCTGTGGCCCCTTTTGTTGCGAGGTGGGCTGGGGCAGTGGTGGCTGGGGCAGGGGGCGAGGGGCTGCCCTTTGTTCCAACCAGCAGAGTGGGCTTCTGTTCCCACAGACCTGGGGGCCGACGGGGGGGCCCCGGCCCCCCACAGCATGACAGCGATGAGGTAATGTTTACAGAGCTGCGGGCCCTCACACATGCATTTATAGGGCCTGCATTCACACACAGACACACACAGGTGTGAAAGGTGGACGTGCATCTGAAACACCTGACACATGCACTGCTTTAACTTTACTTTGGAGCACCTTCCATTGACTATATTAAAAAACAAAACAACCTAACATTAAAAATAAACCCACATCTAAACTAAGCTTTAAAGTAAATATCTTAAAACGCTGTAAAAAAATTTATTAAAGGTGTGTGAAGGATTATCTAAACTTTTTGGTCTTTCTCCACGTTTGGTTATTTTTAAGTTCTTGGCTAAGCTGAAGAAAGAGATTCTCCTTCATGCAACATCAACAAGTTAAAAAAGAGAATAAAACAAACTAGAATGCAATACTATCAGTGGCTTTACATGCACTTATTAAATGGGCTGCTGTCAGCTGTCTGCAATAATTGGACTTTTTAGTAGAAACCCTCCTTTCTCCTTGAGAAAGCAGATTTCGTGGACATGTATATAAATAACTTAGGACTAAGGACTAATAACTAAGTTTTCCTGTGACAGCAGTGCACAGAATAAAGAAACTTCTGATTTGCTGCATGTAAACAGATGTTTTTCTACTGTCACACCTTTTTTTATCAACTGGAAAACCTCTCGTTACGTCATCATCAACATCGCAAAACAGCTGATTTCAACCTGTGCGCCCCTCTTCTAAGACTTACTGTTAAAAAGGCAGCCAGGAGGTCAAAGATCAGAGCAGCAGCTACGACAACACGCACCACTCTGCCGATGTGCTCGGGCTTCCTGCCTACTCCTGTGCGTGGAGGCAGAAGAACCATCCTGTTCTCCTGTTTGAGTTCTTAGAAAAGGAAGTAGCTTCTGTTATTATCTGTGTCCAACCATCCCACACACACACACACACACACACACACACACTCCTCTCTTCTCATCGCCATCCCTCCTCCTTCCACCTCACCAAATATTTAGAGGCTGTTGAGTTGTTGATGCCCGCAGCTCTGACAAGCTGCAGAGTTCATTCAGAGTTGCAGAGATAGTTACTGTATTAACGTCTGTGAGTGTAAGAAGCACACACACACACAAGCACACACACAAGCACACACATCCATATGACGGTGACAAACTGGTCAACAGAAGAAGAAAAACATACCACCGCCTACACACATGGATACACACAAAATCTAATAACAGTTACTGCGAAAACCCAGTTTCTTTTTTTCTTATTGTTTTGAGAAACCTTGACTCTTACACACACACAGTTCACTATATGATTAGTTTAAGTGCTGCAGAAATAGTCTGAGTGTTGTCCATAATTGCTGTGTTGGCGTTATGGGGTGGAGATTATTTCAACCCGAATCCTCATCATCATCAGAGGAAACTTAATGACTTGTGTTTTTTCGCTTCTCGGTTTACAAACCTGCCAAAAACTGGGTACCGAACCTCAATACTCGGTGAGTTTGGGTTTCCTTTGCTGTCTTCTTCTTGCATCATCTTCCCTTCCCTTTACAAAACATCCTTTACTCTATTCTCTCTCTCTCTATCTCTCTCTCCACCTCTGGACTTACAGGTGTAGTGATTTTTCTGGCTGTCACAAGGTGAAATTGTAAAAAATCAATTTACACAAGCTGAACTGCAAGGATAGTTATTGACACAGCATGACCCATCGGCCCACATTCTCTCATTCTGCTCTTTTCCATCCTTTCTCTCTCTCTCTGTCTCTCTCTTTAGCTGCTTTTCTTCTCTTTATCCACCTTCTCTGTTATTTGTCTCCCCCTCATTTATGGCGAAACAGTAAATTACTGCAGCTTCTGAGCTTCTCACAGTAATTACTGAAGGCAAACAGCTTGTAAAGGTACACTAACAGGTGAAACTGGTGCTAGTTTCAAGCCCACCACCTGTTGTGGATGTGAAGCTGACCAATAACACTGCTCGAGATTTTGATCCTCATTTCTGCATCTTTGAGTTTTCTACAGCAAGCTGAGGATACAAATTACACCCCAAAGCGACTTGCTGGTGTTACGTTTGACTGATAGGAGAAAACGCCGTCAATATAAGTGAATAAATAAACTTGCTAAATAATTATAAGAGGAGAAAAAAATAAAAACAGCAATAAAACTTCAAAGCACCGATCAAAATATTCATACTAACCTTCTGTAAATGTGTAAACAGCAAATGAGTAAACTGCCAAATTATTTGTAAAATATTTTCCATATTTCCTTAGAAGATATTTAAAAAAAACAAACCAATAACTTAGATTAATGTACATTCCTTTAATAAAGCCTTCCAGCTGCTGTGATTGACAACTGCGTGCAGTCTAGTGACACATGGGCCATGAGGGCAAATGCATAGAAAGGCATAATGGATCATTTTTCAATTATTATTATTTTTTTTATTAACAGTTTGCACATCAAGATGGTTTCATCATGCTGCTGCCCCCAAAACTTTCAGTGTCACTGTCACTGTCAGCCTCCTGCTTATTTATGGCTGCAGAAAGTCAATCTGCTCTATTTTGGGGTTTGTAACTGACAGCTACTGTGAAGATTGTCCTCAGCTTCAGATACTTGATAGCAGCGACTACAATGGCTTCTATTGTTGAGTCTAATCCATAACACTGATATGATGCTAATGAAGGGATATGTAATCATTATCTGTGGCCTGGCTCATGTTTTTGCACTTTGAGAGGATTTGTGTGGGAATCCCGGGATCAGGGTTAATCTTGTTTCAGTTTCAGGTCAACTTTGACACAGTGCTGCTGTTTAGCTGGACTGTTTGGTGTGCGGCTTGCGCTTTGTCTCTCTGAGTGTATGCGAGCGCTTCGGGCCAAATGTGGATGTTATTTCTACATTTGAGAGTGTTTTAATGTGTTTTTCAAGCGTGGATTTGTTTCTGTCAGGTCAGGATTTCAGATCCTCTCCTCAAAGGCAGCATTACCAAACAGAAGCAGAATAGAAAACTGTGTGTCGATTTTATATCTAACTTTTATTTCATCCAACTTTTATTTCATCCTTATGTCCAAAGTAAACCGGCCAAAGTCTAAATGCGAGAACAACCTGCATGAAGAAAAAGGGTATACCAAATCAACGGCATGAGCTTCTATCCTCAGGAAAAACCTGCTATAGAAGATGCAGAGACTATAACGCAGATGGGTTTTCTCTTTCAGGTCAGCAACATATTACCTTAACACCTTTTACCTCCTTGCAGAACCCTGTCAAAACACCACCGTGCAATCCTCCCGTGGCCTGGCCCCTGCGTCGCACTGCTAATAAGCGCGACGCACTCGCAGTTACAAAAGGACAATTGCAGCAATTTCCTCTTTCCCTTAATCATCTCCTTTTTTTTATGATAAGGATGTAACTGCGGAGGTGAAGTTACATTCTAATAAAGTCAGCCAGTTAATAATGTAATCTTAAATTACGCCGTAATTACCGCCTCTTAGTCACTGGGGGATGCTCTGTAATTCAATCACTGGCCCCTGCGATACTGTACAACAAAAAAAAGGCGCGTTATCGGGGCTATTTTACCGTGGAAATGAATAGCCCTACCCACCGCTGCTCCCGCTTGGGGTAATTAGACAGCATAGTCTCCGGCTGAACACAAGCCCAGACACTCAGTTATCAGTGAGGAGGCCTTATCCATCAGGGCTTTAGAACCTGCATGTCTGCAGGGAGGTGTGTGTGTGTGTCAGTGTTTATACGTGTGTGTCTGCATTTGTAGGTATGCATCTGTAGATGTGTATGTTTACAAGCCTTTAGGTATATTTCTGTGGGAATAAGTTGTTTCTGTGTGTGGGAATTCATCTGTGCGTCCACCGAAGCTGCAGCCTCTTTCTAACTCTGTAAATCTCTCCCCACAGTCCTCCTTAACCCCCAAACCTCCTCGGATGAGAATGAAAAGTTCTCCTCTCAGCGGACGCGCCGGGAGGAAATGTGTGGGAATTGTTTTCTACCTTCATTCGGCTGGGTCAGGGTTCGCACACCATATAACGCGCGCACACACACACAAAAAAACACACACACACGCATAACCGCCACAGGACTCCAAACCAAATTTGTCATTTATTTTCAAGAGGGTGATTTCTTTAGAGGCACTGCTTGCTAGATATTATGTGGCAGGGAAAATCTAATGCCCCTCAATAGGTTTTCCCCAGGAAAAGGGGAGAAATTAGATTTGCGAACTGGGAACTTCATTTGGTAGGACTGGCTCTGACTCAGAGAGCGCGGGGAGGAGGAGAACCTGTGAAGGGAGTGTGTGTGGGGGGGGGGGTGAAAATCCATACTGCAGTGCTGAATCAGCAGCGCCTCTTGTCCCTCCTTCTCTTCCTCTCTTGTTCTTCTAACCCCTCCTTTTCCCCCATCCTCATCAGCACAGTGGATTCCCTCACCATCGCCAAGGAGGAGGCGGTGTTGTCAGCCTCTGGCTCCCCTCTTCTTCTCTCCCTCCTGTGTTTTCTCTTAACACTGCCTCCTAGTCAAACGGACTCAAAGTAAAGTTGCACAAGGCAGCAGCGGGAGCAAATAGGGTCCTGTCGAAACTGGAGGTAAACAACGAAGGTGTCGCCACGCACTCCGAGGCCTTTGACCCCCCTCCCCCCACATGCTGGGAGTACTGAAGAAGAGAGAGATAAAATGGATGACAGGCCCCGGCAGCGGGGCCAGATGCAAGGGCACATTTCGAAAAGAAGAGGGAGAAGGTGGGAGGGGGCTTCCAATTTGTAGAAGATGAGGTTTGGATAGAGTTTAGGTTCCAGGGGTCGCCGCCGCCCCCTTACCCTAAATGGTCTCCTCTCACAACATAAAAACAAATAGATTCTCATGTCACACTGTCAGAAAGTTGACAAGAATATACACACCTCCCCTAACACCTCCACCCCAACCTCAAACACATCTGTGCATGGGTAGTCACGATGGCGAGCCGCGGGGGGGGGGGGTTCATGGGAGAATCAGGCGACCTGGCGGAGGCGTGATAAATCTGACACGGGCGCTCTCATTTTCTACACTGACAGGAAACGGTCGCCCAGGTGTCAATGCCTGATCAGATGGATGGAGACGGCGGAGTGTGACTCGCCAAACACAGCCAGGTCTGGGTGTAATCATACCACATGCACACACGTCACACTGTAAACATACAGAGCAGCCGACGGGTGTTGAACCCTCTGCAGAAAAAACCCTTTCTGAGAAAAAATATGTAATTAAATTACAGTTACTACACCAAATGTTGGTGTTTATATCTGAATAGATTATTTTTGGTAAAAAGCTTATATGTAGAATAGAAAATTTATTCTGTTGCCTTCTTTTGGCATATTTCCGGACAGCAAAACCGTTGGGACGAATTTGAGTGCTACACCATCAAGGGTAGGATGCCTTACAAGGAGCTGTCTCTACATCCAGACAGGCTCCGTTCATTTGGCAGTAAGCGCTCTAAATTTTGCTTCTGATTGGTTCTCTTGTTTAAAATTTGCACTGCCTCTCGTCTGCCAGTCAAATCAAAAGTGCATTGCTCTAAGCAACCTCAGTCTGCCATGCCTGCGACCAGCCGACCACGTCGAGGCGGGTGGCCATGTCATCGGACAAGAACGCCTTTCAGTGCTGCAAATGAGGTTAACAGTGAGGTTTACGCTGCCTGCTTTAGGACTTTTCAGCTTTATTGCCCAGTTTAAAACATTTGTTAGAAAAGCAACCAAAAAGTAATCAAATGTAATAAGATACATCACTTTGATTAAGTAATTGAAATAGTTACATTACTTATTACATTTTAACAGGGTAACTAGTAATCTGTAACATTTCAAAATCAACCTTCCCAACACTGGTAGTGGATGCAGATAATGTGAAAAATTACATTCCTCCTTTTTATATGTTTGCCACGCAGCGAGGTTGATAATGGTTATGATTATCAAGTATAACTTAAGGGGAGAGTTAGGTTTAGGTAGCTTTGGTAATAGCAGGTTTCACCCCTTGTAACAACATAAACCTGTCTAAAATGACCCTTACTAATGGCCCCCTGGGACTAAATTGCACTGCAGACACTACTTCTACGACACTATTATTTCTGAATGTTTTGACGGTGGGTTAAAGCTTGCACAACTAACTACCCGGCACTTTACCTGACAACTCTATTCAAGAGGAACACTACATTTCTGTCTTGTTAAGAAGGGAAGAAGAGGAAACTTTGTAAGTTGTGTTTAAACCACAAGTGGAAGAATGTAATTTAGTATTTCTTTATAGAAAATACGAATGTGACTTGTCGGGGCATGAACCCAGGCTGTTGGAGTTTCCACTCGTACATTTTTCACTCTGCTACTCTGATGCCAAACTACTTTCTGTTTCTCATCATTTCTACTCCTTTCTCTTGCTCTAAGGAACCATGTATACTTCTCACTTTTTGTTAGCATATGTGCAGTTTTAGGCATCGTGTTGCTTTCACAAAGCTATGGGATACAATCTCATAATCTTATCATGATTCTCTCTATACATGATTCCCTATTCTCCCACAGGTTGACATTCAATTATTTTCATTATTATTATTTGTGCTGTAGATTTTTGTTGAGGTATTTTGATAGTACATAGACATAGTACACACATTGTTTGCAAAAAACACATTTGATGCTCAAAACTAGTTTGTATGCATCTCCACGGAGTTAAAGGGTCAGTTAAGCTGAATTCTGTGGCCCCTCCTCAACCGTGATGGAACAGCCAAGACTCTGATATATTTCCTTCAATGACCCGCTCAACTCTGGTGGCAGCTGCCGCTGAGAATATAGGGACTAGACTATAAGTGACTAATCACAATAGACTACACTGTATATAAAGTATGGTAAGAGAATGTGTCTCTCCCCCTCCCGCCTTTTTTGTCTCTCAACCCAACCGGTCAAGGCAGATGGCCGCCCACCTAGAGCCCGGCTCTGCTTGAGGTTTCCTTCCCGTTAAAAGGGGAGTTTTTCCTTGCCGCCGTCGCCAAGTGTTTGCTCATGGGGGGAATTGTTGGGTCTCTGTAAATTAAAGAGTGTGTGAAAAGTGCCCTGAGATTACTTCTGTTGTGATTTGGTGCTATACAAAATAAACTTGATGGATGTAGCAAGGTTTGACGTCACCCATTGGTTGCGGCTTGTGGGCGATGCGTTCTTTTCCGTTTGGAGGCCGGACCTTCCAAATGAGGAGTGCGGGGTGTTGCCTTTCACGCTCTGCAAACATGTCCCGCTACCTCAGACCAGAGTGAACGCTACCTAACTTTACTTAAATTGTGCTAACGGGGCAGATCAGAAAACCGAAGCCGGGAAGCTTGATTTACCAATAGCTTGTTTCTGTAATCTGCGATGTAAGTCTATGCCTGTCTTTGAGTATATGTGTAAGTATCAAAATTGGGATCGATTCCCTTTTGATACTCTCAGCACAAAACTGACATTTAATTAAACTGGAATGTCAATTCTAATAAAGACTTCACTTTCAGTGTGCTTTATAGGTGATATGAATCTTTTTTGTGGCGAGAATGTGACTGATTTTTTATTTTTTTGGAAAGATGATGGTACTGGTGCGTGTGGAGGTTAACGTGCCAGTTGGTGGATTGTTTTATCCAAAACATACAACATCAATACTGTAGCGCTGGTGGCCCCAGTAGGAACTAAACCCCTGAGTCTTGTAGTTTTCATATTTTCGTTCCATGCGCGATTGAACAGAATTTTGGGACTGTGACCCCCTAATCCTGGCAGTGTTTTGTTTCTTTTCCATGCTCTACCCGTCAGGTTACACTGTGAAAATGTCTCATTCTGTGTTGAATTGGACAGGTCTCCTCTGCAGCAGTTGGCCAGCGGTCATGTGTGTTTAGATTGGAGGATTAAACTCAGTCTAGTCTTTCAGACTCTGACCACAGTCTAATCTTAGGCCAAGACCCACATTTAGATTTGCTTTTCAAGGGCTACTCACAACCGTCTCACCACAGAGGCTAAAAATCAGTCGGGCCAACACAGTTGTTGAGATATTTTCCAATGTCAGTCATTTGTCATGACCTAACTTTTCACTTTTCTACATCTTACAATTACAAACTTTAGCAACAAACCGTGTTAAGACCTGCTCCAGTCTTTGAGACTGGTTTTGTTCAATTTTGTGAACCAGTCTAATTCCTGGAAGTAAATAAAACTTTCAAATACCTCAGACGTGAGAAATGGTTTTGATAAATGGTACAATCACTGGTCAAATCACATGATCCTATGACATCGTTAAAACATAAGCATGATTGAAGAAGCTGCTGATTCTTATCCTGAATTGTTCACTTAAAATAAAGAATGGTTGAGTGTGATGGTTGTTTAGAAAGATCAACTGGAAGAACTGGCGTGCTCAACTCCCAGTCTTAGGAGAGTAAAAAAAAAAATCACAAAAATAAAAATGGAGTAGGGCTGAAATGCATCAGTTTTTTGGCTGCTGTGCATCATTAAAGAAGTTACATATACTTACCTGTGAGCGCTGACGACTCCATTTGTTATTTTTGTGTAGAAAGATTGTTTAAAAAGAACAGCTGAGCAGGTAAAAATTAGGTTCTGCGATTGACAGCTGACCTGATGTGATAAATCCTCCGTGTCAGGTTCAGCAGTGTGAAACAAAACAGCATTTGACCCACGTCTCGTTTATATAGTGTGTGCACACATGTCAACCTAATAGTATAAAACAGGATTGACTCTGACTTGATGAAAATCACTTGTTTTATGGCCTGTGCTGCCACTGCTGCTGGTGCTGAAACCATCACAGTTAAAACCACAACTGCATCATCCTCCCAAGCTGCTATTACACCGCGAACGCACACACACATCGTAAAGCATCCAAATCAATTTGTTTTAAAAACACGTTTCTCACAACCTTATTGGGTGGTTTTAGAGATATATGATGCACCTTCAGCCGCAAAGAGGGAAAAATTGCTGGCGCCCGGCGAGCCCATTTGTCCAGCTTGATGATGCGGTGGCCCTGTCACCGGCACTGCCATTAAGGAAGAAAAAAAAAAATAGGGGGCTTGGGGGGCTCTTACCCCTACACACCAGCCCAACGGTCCACTGACCGCCTGCCACACTGTGTGCCGCGACCACCGCCGAGCTCAGGGGGCATAAATCAAGATAATTCTCTGCACGCCTTGAACTCTGACCCCGCCACAATTCACACCAACATCAGACGGGACGAAAAGGGGGAGGTAGAGAAAGGGGAGCGGTGAGGAAATGAAGGTGTGGGGGGGTAGATGGGTAAAAAGGGGGAGAAAGCGGTGTCCTCAGAGAAAGATGGCGGGTGAGGTAACAGAGGAGCTGTATGTGTGCATGTTTATGTGTGTGCGAGTGAGCACATGCGTGCGTCCGTTGCGATTAGTCACCGCCGTCCAGATTGAGGCGGCCGTCCCATCTAAACGCTCTGTCTTTATGAGCCATTAATCTTCGACTCAGGCCATTTTCATTACCGCCAAACCTCGCTTTGGAGCCACCAGCTGCATGATACTGCATAGTGGAAATTAATAACCCACCCATCTCTGCTTTACAATCCCCCCCGCTCACCCCCACACACACACACCTCTCCATCACCGCCCCACCCGCTCGGGGCCTTGCATATGATGGAAGACGCAAGAAGACGAGTTTCCACGTCACTTTTTTGTTTGCGTCCTTGCATTCCTGGCAAGCTTTCAGTTTTCTCAAGCCTCTTGGCCGCCCATCCCTCCTCCAAGCACCTTTTCTCCCGCTGCCATTTGACTCCCCTATATAAGACAAACAATTGGTTTTGAGCATTTAAAAATCTCCCGGTGCTGTGATGCATCCATAAATGAGGAAGAAGCGACAGCAATGAAGAGAAAGAAAGGCCTGAGAGAAAAGGGACTCTAGAGAAGAAGAAAGAGGTAAGACTAGGAGAGGAGGGGGGGGAGGCGAGTTTACATTAATTCTCCTGTCTTGGTTTTTCTAAGTGAACTGAAAGAGAGAGTGGGAAATGACCCCCTGGGTCCCTTTAAGGCCGCTAGGTGCCTGCTGGTGTGGCTGTTAGTGAGAAAAGGGACTGAACATTATTAAATACTGTACGTGCTTAAGCAACCTGCAGGGAGGGAGGCGAGGAGAGAAACAGATGAGTGAGAAAGAGATGGGGAGGAATAGGGGGTAAGATGGAGAGTAAAAAAAAAAAAAAAGAGCGAAAGCTTTCAAAATAGCCTCTGCTGGCACAGCTGCAGGGAGATCCAGAGAGCTCAAGGAGTGGCAGAGGAGAGATCTGGTAGAGATATGGCATGATATGACAGCGCTGACACCCAATAAAGACGAACACCATTATGGCAAATTAATAGCCCTCATCGGCGAATGGCAGGCAGAGGAAATTAGCGCGGTGCTGGTTGTTGCCGCTAACTCATAATGATAAAGCACAAGGACTGTTTAAAAAAAAAAAAAAAGGGGGCAATACACAGAGTAAGTTAAGTTGACGGCAGCAGCGGTCGCACTTGATGTCTGTTTATGAAACACATTCATTATGAGTCTCTGCATGAGTCGCCTGCAGGAGTGACCAGTAAAGTAAAGGGAGTGACACTGTGACAAAATTGAAAAGTTGGAAATTGTTTTTCCGCCATGGCGTGCCATCGGAGGGGAGCCTTTCTCATTTCCTGTTGAGAAGTGCAGTGCATTGTGGGCAAAATATATAGGAGGTTTTGTGATATGAATCACCGCTGGTCATCCATCACCTCACACAACAGACAGAACAGTCAGAAACTAAGAAGAAACAACTTTCTGCAGCAAAGTTAGGATTTATTACATCTTCCTGCCCTCTATTAACAGTCTGAACTTGTATTTAGTATTGCAGAGTTATAACCGTTTTGAAATTTGCATATCTGCTCATCAGTCAAGTTAGTATTCTGCCAACAAAAATCCAGCAAATAGACTTTGATACAGAAAACAAGTGGCATGTAACTTTTCTATACAGAGAAATAATCAATATAATATAAAGTTTCAAATGGACAATGCCTCAACTGACCTCCGTTTCATCCTGATCCTTCAAAGCATCAGGATCCCTCTAAACACAAATCAATACAAACAATGCTCAGACATATAAGAGACTCTAAATGAACTCTGCAGATTATGCTATTCCACGGCCTCTTGCATCCCCCAGCCGCTTTGCATAATGAGATAAACAGCGTATACAAGCCCCGGCAACCCGCGCCTTGCCTCGGCCAGCCTGTGTTTGTGTAGGAGAAGAGGTAAAGTCAGGCGTTTTGACCTGCCTCTGTTTTTAACCTGGCGGCGTTGATAGACAAGCGGCGCTCTCTGGAGACTTGTATCTGTTTGTTTATTCCATGGAACATGAAATATTCTGCTTAACACATCACTTCTCTGAAATATGCTCCGTAGTTAATAGTGGTTGGATCCAGTCAAGTTATGTTATAGAGTACAGTGGGTTGTTTCAGCAACCAAACCGTGCAAAAAAAATGTCCATAAAACACAGAACGCAACGATTAATTTATGATTTTAACCACCAAGCTGGTTTGCAATCTTGCTTTTTCATTTTTAATTTTGTTGAGAACTTTTGTTCCGAGTAAATTTTTTACAGTGATTATTATTATGGACGATGGATATATTGCTGCTACACCAATAATCGCAGTAAAGAACACCATCTAGAGTACCTGTGCTGTATTTCAGTGAGTAATTATGCTGTGTGCTTCTCTCTACTTCGATTTCTCTGGACAACAGGCTCGTAAACCAAGGAGACAGAGGAGGTGCTTTTGCTGTCTCCCGCTGATGATGTCATCGACCTCTCCCCGCATAACCTCGCGTGCACTTTCTGCGATGACATCACGTGCCAAGCCCTCCTCTCGGTGGTCATGAATCAGTCGAAGCTGAAAGCTTTTATCCAACACATCGAGTAGACCGCCGACCCTGGACCAAATTCGTGAACAAGATGTTTGTGGGTGGGTGGGTAGTGGTGGTGAGAGGGGTGAGTCGAGTTGGGGTGGGTTTACATACCGAGAAAGTTCAGCATGCCTCCAGGCATCCAAGTATTGGATTTGAACTGTTGACCTCTGGGGTGTCACAGTTCTAGGCCCTGCATGCATTTGCGCGATTGGCCCAGAGCCGCTCTGCGCAGGGCGGGTTCAGAAGGTTTGAGGTTCCGGCCCGTGCAGCTAGTAGGTCTGCAGGGAATTGGGGAGTGCCAAGGTCTGGCCTCCTCCTCTTCTCCCCCCTTCATCATTCCTCCCCTCCGGGCTATCAACAATCAGCTGCAAGTGGAGGGAGATGGAGCAATAGAAAGCAAAGCTGTTTTTCAACTCCCTTCTCTTCTTCTCTAGTCTCTCTCTGGCACTGAGAGGCTGCAGGGAAGGTGTTTGTGCTTCAGAGTGGCTTCAGTAAGGGACCTATTGTTCTTCTCCCAGAGGCTCCCAAATCAATAACTCATCTCTCCCTCTTTCTCTCCGTCTCTCTCTGCAACAAGGCACCACCAAGGAAAAAGGCCCATCAACTACACAGGACTCGCTTTCATGATTCACGCCACTGAAGAATAGAAAGACAGAGACAGAGAGGGGAAGTAAGAAAGACGAGAGGGAAGAGAAAGTGGCTGGGAGGAGGAGGAAGAGGTGGAGGCAGAGGGACACTGCGGGGGCCGGCGGTATAAAGACACAAGAGGAAGAAGGCGACCTCGGGGTCATCGCTCTCCTTACACACACAGACTGGCTATCTATAGTTGCTGAGCCCAGGCAGATTGATCTTATTGTCTTAAAGGAAGAAAGAGAGGTTGATCGTAGAAGGCGTTAATATCATCAAGCTAACACTATCAGAGCAAACACTAACTATAGCTGACCGAGGGTAAAATTCGGAAAGGTGGTTCAATCTTATATCTCGGTAGAGTTAGTGCCACAGCAACAAAGCTACCACATTTAGATAGATTGATATTCTTATGCTAAAGATTTGGAATCAAGTCTGTCTCCTTAAAGGATCATTTCTGTTTATTACAAACTGGGTCTTATTTTCCTACTTTCATAAATTGCTCAGATCTTGAAAACGCAGCAAGAAATACGAGCAAGTCGGATGATCAGACAGGTTTTTTACAAACTTTGGAAGAGAAAACGAAGGCCAACGGTAAAAAGTATGACCCAAACTTTGTCTTCCTGCACACACCATAGTTGTACACTGGTTTCCTGTACAATGACGGATTTATTCAACCAAAATTTCAGTTGACTTCACCTTCAGTTTCACCTCCGAATAAAGTGGTTTAGATAATCTGTCTGATTGTCTGACCGCTCATTCGTTAGCTTTGTTGCAGTGTTTTCAGAAACTCCGCAATTACTTCAGTGATTAATGATATCGTCACTGATAGAAATGATGGGCAAAAGCACAAAAATAAGATCCAAGTTGCAAAAAACTGCAATCTAAGTGCTTATAAGACAACACCCTACATCTGGAGCACCAGTCAAACCTAATTAGGTACTGGTCCAAGGTCTGCTTTTTAAAATAATTCACTGAGAATCTATCACATGGTTTTAAAGAAACACAGATGAATATGCTAAGAAAGGTGAAATAACCTCCATAGTAATGCTTAGAGAAAGGTGGCTTTTGACTACACGCGTGTTGCTCAAAGGCACTTCAGCTAAGGTAGTTTTCTTGATGCTGGATCCTCTAGTTGAAGGCCTTTCTGTGGATAATGGAGTTGTGATTATATTGCATCAGTGTTTTATGCCAGAATCAAATACTTGTACAACTTGCATCATTTTAATCCTCTGACATCAACCTCGGCATGGTGGGTCAGGGCCAAAGCAGTAAAATTTGAGAAACATAATGTGTGTGTGTGTTTTTTTTTTTTTTTTTATTTCTTCACCAAGTCTTTGCTTCTCTTTCTGTATCACTGCACAATTTTCACAGCTGTACCGTGGATTACGTCTTCCTCAAATGCGAAGGAAAATGTAATTCTGCTTTCCGCAGGGGTAACGTCTTTATAGCTTTTCCTACACAGGTGTCTCTGTGTGAGTGAGCGAGATAGAGATGGAGGAGGAGAGAGAGCGAGCGAAAGATGCTTTAATGGAGTTATGCAAATGGAGGTGGCCCCATAATCCCCTGGCTAAGTATTCCACCAGAGATGTGGACCGTACAGCTGTGTACAACGGGGATCCACGCCATGCATTTCCTCTCTGCCTGTACACAGAAAGCTCTGATACAACTATATACCCCCATCCATGTAGTGTGAATTAAGTCCTCACCACCTCCCTCAGTATCAGTCTCCTTCTGTTTTCTGCCCGCCACTTCTGTCACTGAATATCCTTTCCTGCCAATAAACTTACCAATTTCTGTTTGTAGGCATGCGTCCAGAGTTTATATGCCTATGTTCAGCACAAGAAAACACACTACTGAACATGTAGCGCTTGCATACACATACAGTATGTATCCCTTTGTTTATTTATAATGCTGCTTGTGTGGGAGTTTGTTTACATGTTTATGGGTTATGGCATATGATTTTGTGCTTTCGATACATTCTACAGCAGGAATTTTTATACCCAACTGCTTCCAGGTTGAAGATTTATGTGAGTGTGCTTTTTTATGGCGCTGTAGGGTTTTCTACTGTATGTGTGTGTTGACACACATTGCTTTATTTTATGCTTGAGTGTCTCTGTTGATGAATGTGTCCTCGAGGGCGATTACACTCGGCGTAATGTGTATATATGTGCAATTAAACTTTTGAATTAAAGGGGATTTTATTCAGTGTGTCTGTTTGCGTGTGTGACACAACACTATACTGTGTGGACAGATGTGCATAGTGTATCTACTGCCTATCTCTTGCATAAAAAGTCTTATATTAGTGGTTCTTGTGTGTGTGTGACGTTGGTAAATGAATCAGCCAACCTGCCCAGTCTCCTCTGCTGAAGGAGTGACCTCTGGATGATGAAGAGAGAGAGACAGAGAGTACAGGGAAGCCTCACTCCCACCCTCCGTGCCATCTCTCCCCTCCATCACCCCCTCCGGTGACTCACACACCCAGCGTGAGTGTAGGCCTCTACCCACAACCCCCTGCTGCTTGTTTAGAACAACAACAGAGGGAGACAGTGGGATCACAGAGTAACTGGCAGGGCGGGAGGAGAGACAGTGGGAGAGAGAAAAGAGGAGGGGAGCGATGAGGCGGATGAGAGACACCGGATATTTTCTGGTTTTTACGTGTTTCATGGATTGAACTGAATGGTTGAAACATGTTACTAATACAAACAAAATGAGAAATCATAATGAAGAGAGCCATGGAATTGAGTTGGGAGAACCAACCCTATCTCCAGAGTATTGATATTGGATGATTCTGCAAAACCCTGAACTACAACTGCAAATCTCAATGTTTTACTATCTGTGATATCAAATATGGTAACATTAAGGTTGGGAAAAGATTGTGTTTACAGGTAATAAAAAGGAAAATGTTCATTGCAGATTTGTGACAGGACTCAAACTCCTGTCGCCTGCATGAAGGTCTTGCCCCACGCCCATATGCCACCCTGACCTCCACATCATTACCTACCTATATAAAGAGCACAGGGCTTCCTTTATTGGCAGTGAACATTCGTGAGGTGCGGAATCGTCCAATAAGGACGTAATTTCTTGGGATATTGGACAGGGAAGAACTTGACTGGCCTACACAGAACCATGACCTCAACCCCATCCAACCTTATAGCCCAATATTAGTGTTGGACCTCACTAATGCTCTTAAAGCTGAATGGGAGTAAATACCTGCAGTCAGGTTCCAAAATCAGGTGCCTTTCCAGAGGAGAGGAAGCTGTTTTAGCAGCAAATTAGCGCTCATGGTTTTGTAATGACATGTGCAACTATTACATAGTATTGTACACATATTGCAAATATGTGCACATAAAATGCATAAAAATACATTTACTGTATATAAAACACATACACTTGTGCATGCTGACAGATGAACACACTTGCACGTGTGTACACACACAGTATAAACACAGCCCTGCACACACATGCACCTGACAATCCTTGAATCCTATTAAGATGTATTTAAGGGTGTCTAATGGAAATTGATCAGTGATTAAGATCATTTCAGGTTAATCCAATTAATCAATGCCCGCTGATTAGGATGGTGACAAAAAAGGCAAAGGATTCATCACAACCCCTTTCCATCCTGGCGGTCCCCTGCCGACCGAGGCGACACTCCGCTGTCAGCCACAGCTAGCAGGGAATTTTAAACAGGTGTGTCACCTTCAGGTCTGGTTGTTCGTCTGTTGGGGACTGGGAGAAGATTTCTGCAAGAAGTCAACTAAAAAAAGATGTTTGGAGGAGGGATAAGGTTATTGAAGAGTGCTTAGAAACAGCAGACACACGGGTAGATAGAAAGTGAGAAGAATTACTTTTGCAGAGTGATTTTTGCTGCAGCTTTAAGGGCAGAAATGTAAAGCTCTGAAGAGTAAATAGACAAATTACAGAAGCAGAATGAACAAAATACGCTATGGGTCTGACAGAGAAAGGAAAGAGACAGTGAATGAGATGAAAATGGACCAATGGAGAAGCTCCTCTCAGGAATTATGAGGGAGTTTTTTTGCAGTTTTTGATAAAGAGAAAAAACTGAGCTTTTGAAGTTTGAAGTAAACGTCCAATTTGACCACACATGCAGTTACCATGAACAGAACATCCTACAACTTTGGAAGTGTATTTTATGCCATGATAAAATGGATTTAGATGTACATAGATCACAGTTCCTATTCTATGCATATATCCAAAAACTATTTGGGGAAAAAAATGTATGACAATTTCAGAATTTACAGGATAAACTGAAAAACAGGGGAAAAAACCCACCATCCCGTCTTTTCCTTTTACTGTAGCTGCTTCATTTAACACCCAAATGGTGAGCAATAATAACAGTGTTAATACCTTTAAACAGTGATTTTGCATCATCATTTGAGCGATGCCCTTTTTGGTGAATGTAGGTTTTTATCAATTCTTTAAGAAGTGTCAGTGGTCACAACATATCTTCCCCCTCCTGTAATCTTAATCACAGGCACTCCTTCAGTTTTGCTTGCGGGGGACTGACTTTCACTTTGATTTCGCTTGAAGTTTCAACTTGAACGAATACCTCTTTGCATCAGTTCAGACTGCCAATAGGCATTTCTGTCCATTCCTCTCTGTTTGCCTTCTTCTATTTGTTTGGCACGCATTCACATTTTATCTAAAGCATTGTTTGCTTTAGATAAAACAGATCACAGAAGTAGATTTGGGGGCAGAAAATGCTACATGCCCTTCAATTGCTGTGTGCGTGCAGATACTGAATTTTAACATCTTTTGAAACCTGGTCCTAGTTGTCTGGAACTTTTTTCCCCTTCACCAACACATTAGACTGCCATGTTTCATATTTTGATTAATGGTTTTGCTTTCAGATCACGGCTTCAGCTTGGCAGTGTCTTTCTGTCTTTCTCACGGACCAGCAGTTCTCCTCACTCTCCCATGTCTATGCATTTTTTTCATATGAATTATTATTTTTTTTAAGTTTCAAAGTGCCTGGAGACACAGCTGGAATATGTTGCACTGTGGCTACCGTTTTGCCCACAGCATGTCAGTGTGATTTGCTGAGGTGAAACCTACGCCCTGGGTCAGAACTCAGAGTGCGAGAGGGTGGAGTTAGAGGTTGGTTGGTCATCTGGCAGGTCACTAAGAAAGTAGTAGCCGATGGGAGGTTCTTGATAGAGTTCGGTGTGAAAAAAAGCCTTGAAAAGCAGACACCCTCGCTCCATTGTGACTGGACTGTGAGTGGACGAAGTACAAACGTAGGCCACAGCCCTGTTAGAGCAGAGGACAGACTGAATTTATAGGGCAATTTAGGAGAAGCTTTTGGAGAGATGCAGAGGCTGCCAGTCGTCACTTTCTCTCTCAATCTCCCACCACTTGTGTGCACATTCATAAATTTTGTGCACACATGAAGCACATACACGCAGCACCTCACACACTCAATCCGCACCTAAAGCTATTCACAAACACCTTACTTAGAGGATGACACACCTGGTGTGGGCAGTAAGTCATTCACAGCAGCACAGTGAGGCAGACAGCACACTCATTGTAATTCACTTTCCCCGTCTGACTCAATAAAAGATAGAAATCCTACACATAGAGGAAGAGTTAGAGAATAAATAACAGGATTTGCACATAAAGAATTAATGGACCTGATGCCGTAAGGTCCATTTTGAATTTACATTGAGCAAGGCCAACTGTCAATTATTCCTATTGACAAATATAGGTACTGGAATTTGGCTTGCATGGATAGCTAGCCACTCAATACCCAAGCCAAATATTTAGCTTTTGTCCTTGTTTAATTTAAAGTGTTGGCATTTGTGTTAGCTCAAAAGTCCATCTATCTATCCATTTTCTGCTGGTTCTCTAGGTGTGGGGAGTGGTAGCCCGCTAAGCAAAAAAAAAAAACGCTTTCCTTGGCTAATTCCTCTCCAGTCATTCCCAAGACAGATAGGATCTATAATCCTTCCAGCAGGTTCTGGGTTGGATATGCCTGGGATACCTCCACAGGGAAGTGTCCTGTGGACATCTTCTTCTGATAAGAAGTCGAACCACCACAAACACGAAGGAGCAGCAGCAACACCGAGCTACTTCTGGATGTCCGAGCTCCTCGCCTCGAGTGTAAGCCCAGCTACCCTGTGGCAGAAACTCACTTCACTTGCTTGTATCTCATTCATCTGTCTGAAGATTCCTTGATCGCTACCCAAAGCTCATGACTATACGTGAGACTTGGTAGATTGACTGGTCACAATCGAGAGCTTCGCCATTATGGTCAGCTCTCTTTGCGCCACAGCAAATATAACTTTTTGAAACTTCAATTAATATGTTGTAGGTTATGTCATAGTTGTGCTAAGACATGTTAATAATAATGATAATAATAATATAATAAAATGACAAAGAAGCAGCAGGAATTACAGATGAAATACTTACTGAAGTTACTGAATCAAGAGCAGACAACAAACACACCAGAAATATTCAAAACAACTTGTAAGGTTTCCTGAGGTCGCTCTTTGTAGGGCTGGTTTGTTAAATAGCATACTTCAGAGTGTGTGAAACTGCCTTTAATGAATGATTATGGATTTTTAATTTGGTTATATTTCCCCACAGAGACAGACAGAAAGAGAGAAGGAGAGAGATGTGGGGTGAGGACAGCGAGAGGGGATAGTAAAGGGCAGTCGTGGGTAGAATGGAAAGCAGAAAAAAAATACAGGAAACGAGAGAGGAAATGAGAGCTCAGGAGGTGGATGAAGGAAAGCTTGGTGGAAAATCGCCATTTGGTGGCTAATTAACCAATCCATGTGACCTTTCTGGATCATAAAATACAGATTCCGTGCAGTCACACAGGTCATCAGTCTTGAACTTTGCGAAAACTAACCATTCTGTGAATAATACTTTCTTAAAATGTACGATCTGCTGAGAACGCGGCGAGCAAAATATGTAAAAGTCAACATAGTGAGCAACGATACAAACAAGATATTTAGACGTGATTCATAGAAAACCGCAAAAGTACTTTGTTTGGGTGAGAATGTGTGAGCAGGTGACAAATGTGTACCCTTACACACAAAATACACACCAGACAAGTGGGTATTTTTCCTGTTTTTTCCCCACTTAACCCTGCCTCTCCATGTATGTTTAAAGGGCTTCATTCTGCTAAATTGTGGTTAAAAAAGGGCAAACTGTACTCATCCTCTCTCGCTGTTAGAGTGCAGCGTATGGAGAAGAAACCAAAAAAAGCCTAAGAACGGGTGAATGACAGCAAGGCCCCAGTGCGGTAAAGCACCCGATTGAATTATTTACCTCCTCCATAAACATTTCCCCCCCTGCCACCTGAAAGAAAAGGGCCTCCTTCTCTAAGTTATGACAGTAAACTGGTTTTGGCAGCAGGCCTCTTCAGGTATAATAGGCCTTTATGGGCTAAGTTATAGCACAAGGAAGATTCTCCCTGACAATTCACTCACTTCACCCCACCGAGTGCCACTGCGCCGTGAGACGCAGAGCGGTGCAACCTGGCACTGAAAAATGCCAGAGGGGGTTTGAGAGAGTAATGAAGGGCCATTGTGCTTACTTCATAAACTTGTCACAGCTCCTTTTCATTTTATTTCCTGAACAAACCCGATTATTCCCCCCCCCGCCCCCTCCCGATGGCGTATGCAGCCACGGTGTGGGTCAGTTAATAAATATATCAGTTTGCCACCCTAAAAAGTGCTGCAGTATTAAAAACGGCACCGGGATAAAATATGGATGAGGCTGCTTCAGTGCTCCAGGTGTGTCAAGTGTGATTTAATATGAGGAGAGGACGCGCAGCTCGGAAGGGAGATTACTGAGGAGAGCACAGACAGACAGGACGACCTTTGACCTCTGAATAGCAGCCAGTCAGCTAATACTGCTGAGCTGAACCTCACAAAACAGCCACTGGGGAGAGACCCGCCTAAATCCATCAGCTTTACTAGATCAGGAAGACGTGCACGTCAATCTCTGGCCAATCTGTTAGTGTTTGCGTGCGTGTGTGTGTGTATATTTTTGGGATATAAACTGTGCATGTATAGGTTTGTATGTGTGTGTGCGGTTGTGTGTTTTGATGAATGAGCCAAATTAATTCATTTTAAGATATTTGTGTAATTGCTGCAAACAAATTAGACCATCATCGAAATTGAAAATGTTACACATACAACTTTTTTTTTTCCCTCCTTTGTGTGTGAATCTGTCCTCCACTGGTCACAGAGCCACAGGCTAGGAAATGGGCTTTCCTGTCGTTCAGAAGGGCTAAGCTGACAGAGCATGAAGGCAACCATAAAGCCCCAAACTGCCTCCTGATACTGGCCGACTCGGTAGCTAATCATTACACATCTTCCTCTCATCTGTTCAGCACTTTTTTTTACTCCTCTTTTCTCACTCTATCCAGCCCCACTCCACCTTCTCATCTCCCCCATCTCTGACCCCAGTCGCTCACCTCCCTCGGTTCTTGTTTTTTGTGTGACAGTTGTGTGTGTGTGTGTGTCTGGAAGAGAAAATGAGTGTGGCTGTGAGAAAAGAAAAAGTGTGTGCGCGTATGTTGGTGTGTGTGCACTCTGCAGCCGGGTTTGTGCTCTGAGAACTACCTTGCATGCCCTCTAAATCTGCTGAGCTCTCACAAAAAAGGAACTCTGCTTTCCCCCTTCACCGCACCCCCCCCACCCCACCCCCCCATCCTCCCCTCCCCTCAGAATCTCACACAGCGGCGAGGTGGAGTTGTACTTCGACCGTGCAACACAGCAGCTCTGAGAAGGGGAAGCACCACCTGCTGCCAGCCTCGATATGAGGAGCAGTCACCAGTTTCTCCCCAAAGTGTCACTCACAAGCAGCAGTGCCGAAAATGTGCCGTTTCTTTCAACTGTAACACTCCCGACGCCCCCACCCCCCCCCGAAAAAAAGAGGAGAGCTTTTGAATCCCGGAGGTGACACACTCAACACTGACGCACAACGAAAAAAAAGCTCCTTCCTTTACAATGTGCACACATTAAATCCCGAATGATCACCTCAACCACCACCACCAAGCAGACAGGGCTCACTGGGCAGCAACTGAAGCATGCATGACCCCCGCTGACCGCTGCCGAGCCACTGGGACAAACCCACAGGTAGTCGTGCATAATTCCACTTCCTGCCCCCAGTAATGGCTCCTGCTGACCTCTGGCTGCACGCCGTGACCCATCATGCCCCATCAAGCTCGCCCCAGTCCTCACAGCATGGCAGCCCCTCAGGCTGAGTGAACGTAGGTCTGGGGAGATTGTTTTAAAACATACAGTATTACATTA
Source organism: Scomberomorus guttatus (assembly GCA_038419695.1). Lineage (NCBI taxonomy): Eukaryota > Metazoa > Chordata > Actinopteri > Scombriformes > Scombridae > Scomberomorus > Scomberomorus guttatus. The sequence goes on along the minus strand of CM076468.1, from coordinate 14,060,756 downwards.
CTGTCACCTTTTTCACCTGATAAAAAAAAATGTTAGAAGTAAAAATTTCGAAGTAAACTCTTAATTCTGATATTGATGATTTTGGGAGCTAAATTTTAATGTATAGAAAAATGTATAAAAACATACCCAAAGTCCTAAAAGTGTAAACTTTCAACGACTTTCAAGGGCCGTGTGATCTCTCGAGCGGCGTTCAGACCAACATTAGCTCTGTGTGAAAAAACGCAGCCCTCTCATTCATATGAATGGGGGCAGTGCGCTGACATGGGGGGGGGGGCTCCAGGATAAAAAGCAGGGTTGTCCAGCAGAAAAAACTTTTGCTGCAACACAATGTAATCCAGCAAGGTGCTGCTTTGGCACATACATGTAAGACCCTCTCTAGAGCCAGTGATTGGTTTGTCTGTTCTGGGCTACTGTAGAAACATGGCGGTGCAACATGGTGGGCTCCGTGGAAGAGGACCCGCTCCCTATATAGATATGAAGAGCTCATTCTAAGGTAACAAAAACACGATTCTTATTTTCTTGGGATTATACACTAACTAAAACATACTTATGAATATTATATTCCAATTCTGCGAAGTCCGTTCCACTAGATGTCAATAAATTCTACACACTGCACCTTTAACGCAGGGCTGTTTTCAGTTTACAGTCTGTCCCAAACTAAATAAATGGCCTTCCAAACTTAATTTTCACATAAAGATAAAAAGGATTGTTAAAGACAACTATTTCATCCAGTAATTCACTTCATGTAATACAAGTGAAAAGTTAAAAAAAGTCGTTTACTTTCTGTTTAAATACATATTATGTTTTTCACAAAAAAGTGGTAAAAAACATACTTGACTCAAGGCTTTAGATGCTTTATTGTACTCTATATTTCTCTATTATTACTCTATATTTGTGCAGGTAAAACCACTAAAAACTTTTACAAAAATGAATGCAGTTATTGTAACAATGAGTGAGTTTTAGTATTTAAAAAATATATACTGAAGTCTTTATCTTAATATCTTGCTCTTGAAGGAGCAGCATGCCTGTGCTTTTCAATCAGATTGTGTGTTTGTATATACTGTAAGTTCCACTTTCTGCGTTTTATGTTCATGTGTGAACACACACACTGAGCTGCAGCCGGCTGACTGGCTGGGATGACATGTTAAGGATGTGTTAATTCACCCCTCTAAGTTTCCTTATCATGTCTGCTGCTTGGTCATTCATTAATAGTCCTGTTTTAATTAGCCATTAGTGAACACACTCCCCATGTCAGAGATATGAGATTGGTGGGGGCTGGGGAGGTGGGGTGGGTGGTAGTGTATGTATCTGTGTGTGTGGAGTAGAGGGGAGTGGGAGTGGAGGGATTGCAGGCATACTGCAAGGAAGGTGTGTGTGTAGTGTGTGTGTGTGTGTGTGTGGACAGCTCCATTCTCCCACTGTGGCGGCAGAACAATTGGCAGGGACATGCTGTTCAGTGGGGCCTCCTCCTCATTATTGGCCCACTGCTCACTTGTGAGCCGTATCATTGTATTGCAAGACAATGGCTGCCAGGGGCCCCACCCGACATGATACCCCCCACCCCGACCCCCTCTTCCAAGCACCAAGACATACCAGCCCAGCTATAAGCTTAACTCTCACTCCCACTCCCCTCCCTTCTTCATTTACCCGCAGAGCAATCGCCCTACTCCCCCCCCTCTACATCTCAACCCTGCAGTATCGCTGCACCTGATTGGCTGCGGCACGGACACCTGACGCTGGTCAGAGTCCACGGCGAGAGAACAGGGGATTAAGCCTAATTAGCATGAACAATAAAAACAAACAAACACACATTGGGGAGAGGGGTCACCAAGGCAATCCCACTGTCTCTCTTAATTAGCATTGTTTACCAAGTGACACAGTTGGTTCATGATATCCGCTACATAGCAGCACATCTATTAGATATATCGCTCTCACAGTCATGTGCACACTGTGCTGAGACACACAAAACATGCGTGTGTAGTGTGTTTGAACAACTTGTGAATGTATGTGTAAACTGAACAAGATTATTTTTTATTTCCCGTCTAAGATTAGTGATGTTAATTATTGACTTAAAGCTCCATCTGATTAAACTTTGTGTAATGTAAAATGGGTTTTGCTGCTGTGTCCCCATCCACATACTTTTGGGCTAGAACCCTTACTTCCTATTAAAATTAATCTTAATGTTGCAGCATACAATGATTTTTTAGACAAAAGTTTGCATCCAACTTTGTTATATAAACTCTCTCTGTGACTTCCTGAGGAAAAGTTCAGCAGGAAAAAAGGGATTAATGCATACTTTATTACAAAAAGAAATAAATTCATTCTCTAAATTCAAAATACAAACAAACAAAGCATTCTCAGAGTCTCTTTTGCATAAATGATCTCTGTGCCTGAGCAAAGTTACAAAATGCTCCATGCTAGCCAACATGGTCGCAACAGCACACTCCAGCTCTGCAAGCAACTGGGCAGCCCCGTCGCACACATGCCTCTACAAACTTCCTTTCTAATTATCAGATTTATGCATGACAACAATACAACTTTAGCTCCAAAAACATAAGAATATCAATACATTTACTTTCCACTTGTCTAAAGTCACTAAATGAAAAAACGAAGAAAATGCAGGAAGAAGTAAAGCTATCAGAAATGTAGAAATAATAGGAAATTACACTGGAAGAGGTTGGAAGAGTCTGTAACTCTGACCTCAACCTTGTCCAGCTCCTTTGGGATGAACTGGTACATCAACTGCGAGCCAGGACTTTGTCCGACCTCACTAATGCTCTTGCGGCTGAATGGTACCGACGGGATGAGATGTTCACATGTGTCCACATACTTTTGGCCATGTAGTTTTTCCAACTTCTTTTTTAGACTGGCCAGTTCCAAAACTTTCAAACTCATAGCCAAACCAAATAATACTTTGCCTCAGGGGTTATGAGGTTTCCATACAGCCATTTGCATGCGGCATTCACATATACACCACACTCACACATAAAGTTCCTCTAGTACACTGATGAGCTGAATAAAAAAAAACCCTATCGATTGCCACACCACATATATAAATATTAGTGAAGAGATGATTGATGATGGGATTTTTAAATCTCTTTGGCATCGTAGAAAAATTGCATTTGCCCACCCCTGGGGAACTCATAGCTGCAGTGGGGGTCAGTGAAAACTGGGCCAAATCAAAGTGATTAAGGACCTGCAAATCAATAACGCTTTTATATTAGATTTACTCACCCCACTCGGATCACACCGAGTCAGCAGAAAGATAGAGATAGGCAGAGGCTGAAATGAACCCAGATCCACTAAGCATCGGCAGATTGGGTGCCGGTATAAATCTTTAGGCTCACATCAAGTAAGTCTTTGAGGCGTGATAAAATAATATAATCATCTTTGAATGGTGGGGTGAGGATAAGTTGAGGACTGTCTTTTGTTTCTGCTGATCCCCTAACTCCTGTGTTTTGATGATGAAACCGAGGAGAACCATTATCCAGAAGCCATCTGTGAGGAATGTTGATGGTTTACTTTAAATTTGGGGGGGGGGGGGGGGTGTCGTTGTACAGTACAAACGTCTGAGGAGGCTGTTTGAATGTGGAATTAGGCCAGAGATAGAGGTAATCACCAGGGGCTGTCAGAGTTAGAGGGAGAATATACTGTAGGCTGTAACGACAGCAGTTCAGTTTCCCAGGGAGAACAAGAGGATGTCAGTGCCACAGAAAGAAAAAGCACAGGAGCAAGAATCAAGCCAAATTAACACGTCACATTACTTTTTAAATAAACCGTCTTCATATGACATTTTTAAGCAATGTAAGGTTGGAGTTCTATCTTACATCCTTACACACCTTCTGGGTACATTTTTGTTTGCTTGCTAGACAGTTGGTCAAATATTATATAACATAACCACCATTTCAACAGCATTTAAATGACTAAATTCCATTTTTTAGTAAGTTCCAACTACACATATATGTCATGCATTGAAATTATGCTGCAACAATGGTTATATGTAACCTAGACGTACTTTGAGATCTCTCGATCACTTGTACTGAAACGCCTCGAGGTATCAATGGTCCGCCACCTGTAAGTTTAAAGTTTGATTATGTTCACCTAATAAAAACTACTTAACTAAAGTCAGGAAAAGATCATGGCCATGGTTAAAATTAACCGATGTTGATTGTTGGTACTTGGAAAGTCTCTCATGTCAAAGTCAGCACATGCTACGTTGACCAAATTACCAATTCTTTGCCTACTGGGATGTGAAGATATGTTTAGTGCAGTTAAGATAGGTGGCAACTTTTCAGAAATCCCACTCAACCATCAGATGTTGCTGTCAGTCCTGCCGAGTAAAAAACCAAGAGCTTGTTGCGCTGACATTCAACAGTCATATAGAAATCGCAAAAGCCTCAACATAGGACTCGCAGCTGAAAACAACAACTTTGCAGCCCTTCTCCAAGTTGTCAAAAGGCATTCCCCGAAATGCAGGAACTCACTAATCAAAAGAGACAAGGCAGGTTGAGGGAAAGTGGATATAATAAAACCGTGAGTTGAAAGATTTTTATCACAAAATAACTCCTGGAATGTATTGAACATCACAGGCAAATGATAAACTATCTGAGGTTTGATTTTAACTTGAGGGGGACTCGTCTCTTGCGCCGCACAAACCATCTGTCACACTTCCCACATAGAAACAGAAGGATCCAAGAGGGTGACAGAAGCAGATCCTGATGTCAGAGCAAATATCAAGGCTTCCAGCCCTCTGATGGCAACACAAGCAGACACTTACAGGCTTTGGTTAAACTGAATGAAAAGAGATATACGGGGAGAATGTGTAAGTTGTAAATGTGTATGTTTCACATATGCAAACAGCATTCTCTGTGAACACCAATTAGTAAATAAATAGCTTTATGGTGACAATTAGTTGAACTAGTCTTGAAATGAGCGCCTGAGCATGTGCATACACACTTGCACACGTACAATGTGCCATTGCCCCTTATCTCCATGGAGACCACATGTCCCCCCCCCCCCCCCCCCTGCACCCCCACCTAACCAGTGTTTGTCTCACAGTAAATCTAAATTGGCGAGCGCAGTTAACCCCCTCACCTCCTCCTCAGCCAGCTCCTAAGACTCTGGATCTCTGCAGCAGACGATGAGAGAGAATTACAATCAATGTGAGAAAAAAAGAAGAGCAGGGAAAGGGAGGGGAGGGGAGGGGAAGGGGGGGGGTAAAAGAAAAGGCAGTGGAACGTGTTAGCACACAACAGAGCCGGGGTCACGCAGAAGCCATGTGGGTTTTTTTTTGTTTTTTGCGCTGAAGATAAAGAAAAAAAAGAAACTTTCATTCCGTGTGTGTGTTTTACAGTTTCCTTTGAGGAATGGAAGGCCATTTTGCAAGAATCTTTGATGTGATGTGGTGCAAGGGAGAGTGGATGTATATGTGTTTGTATGTTGGAAGGGGGGGGGGGGCTCTGAAGGAACCTCCAATCTGTTTACAGCTCTGATTGGAATTACACAATCAATTACCACCCCCTGCTGTGGCCCAAATGAGCCAGCCCAAAAGACAGGGGAATTGGTTAAATGTTATTGTTGGGAGGCCATTATCCAACAATCGGGGTGGTTAATGCAAGAAAATGACATTCATTAAAAGACTCGACGGGAGGCTCCCAGGGGCCAGGCTACAGCTGACCCTCATTCACCGCCAGGCTTTGTAGGCCCTCGTCCACTGTGGGGAGGGGAGATCATGTCAAAGGCACAAAATGCTCCTCTTTTGTCAGAGAGTGGCCTTCAGTCTCTCTTTGCAAGCATGTGTGTGTGTGTGTGTGCGACAGAGAGGGTCAGAGAGCCAGAGAAAATACCTGTGACTGCGAGCGTGAATGTTTTTTGTGCTTGAGAGAATGTGTGTGAGGTGTCAGCGAGAGAGAGAGAGAGAGAGAGAGAGAGAAAAGGGATAATTACATCATTCTGTGAATTAGAAGAGTAGAGGGGGAGAGTGATTGAGGCCCCCCCTCGCCGATGGATGCACATGTAATCCTGCAGTAATGAGGCAGCACCAGAATCATACTCCACACACACTTAGTCCTATAATGTATATCATCAACGCTACAGCTTGATGAAAAAATAAAAAAATAAAAAATTGCCATTCCCTTCTGCTTTAAACGCAGACAGAGCTATCAAAAAGCCAAAAGTCAAAAGTAAGTGCAGACATCAGCCCACAGAGAGAAAACGAACCGGTCGCGGCATTATTTTTAATACAGGATCCCTGCGAGAGATTATTTTTGCAAACTTCCACCAACGCAAAAGGCTTTCTTTGCCTTGTTCTATTCAGAGAGTTGCGGATAGGACGGCAGGTCAGCGAGAGGAAGACAGACGTGGCCTTGTTATTTCTGTTCATCCTCCAGGAAACATCGTTTATGAGAAGAAGAAATGCGTTCCTTTATGGCAAAAAGTCACCATGTATCTGCTTGTACAGTACATAGAGTGAATTAATGGGGCTGTTTGACAAGAAGCTCAAGGAAGCAAACTCAGGAACTTCCCTTTAGCTCATTCGTGTTTGCATTTCCACCGTATCTGAAGAACCGTGGAGATCGGCCTATGAGGTGGATTAAAAAGCAAAGGCTTGGGTTGAAATGCACAGTTATTGTATTAATCATGAACTGACTGCTTGATGCTCGAATAGATGCTGGAAAGAAGCTACTCAGAGGAGGAAAAGGAGATGGTTTCAAAAGGTAGAGATGATGTGTTTTTTTTCTGGTTATCTTTATACTTTAATTTTTAACAGAAAAAGTAGCTCATTAAAAAAAACTCATTGCCAAGAAGTCACAGAAACATCTTGTCAAATAACATAATTCATTTAAACGTCGTTCAAACATCACTAGTAACTGAAATTTCAACAATCAGTGCCAAAAATGCAGTCTGAATAATGCTGTACACAAGTTGTAGCAGTTGCAAGACTTGTGTTTGACTAGTCAGGGATTTTTGAAAACACCTTTTCTTTTAGAAACCAAGAACTAGAACATGAACCAGATTCCTTTGGGTTGAGAAGCAGCTAATGTAACAGTTCTGATAACCAAGGTGTGGTCCTAAATCAAACTCAACAGACAGGCCAGACACAAATAAGTCCAAGGGTCAAATGAAGGCATGCAAAATTTAATAAACAGGCAAAAGGTCATTAACTTGGGCAGGCAAGGTGCCCAGAAATGTTGTTTCAGTCAAGGACCATAATATTTTCCAAAAGGGTCAATGAGAGAATAATGTGATGCGTTCTTTTAATCACGCCATTTCCTGCAAATGATGTCCTCACCGTGTTTTTGTCATCCCCATTTGCACTAGCAACAGTCTGCAAATCGTCATGCTATATTTCCTCCTAGATGCACACCTTGATCTTTCTTCACGTCCCATTCTGTGTTCTGAGTTTGATTTCACGTCCTTTATTATCTGTGAGGCCAAGCGACTGACATCCGATTAGCACTGATAACTGTTACAGATAACCAAGACAAGGATGGAGCCACGGGAGTGCGGATCCCAGCAGTGTGCCCATTGAGGACTGAATCAATTTTGCGCACTCGCCAGGTCTCTGGCTTATTGAACACACAGATTGACCCTGCTAAAGACGGCTGCTACCTCAAAGCCAAACACTGACCTTTGACACTTGACCATCTGTTGGCTCCTCGGGAAAAAGAGAGGAACTCGAGAATAAAGCGTTGCAATGTTCATTTTGGTAAGAAAACTGTACGCAGATAAAGGGATGAAATAGAAATCTAATATAGTCATTACAAAGCAATAGTTTAATGAAATTTTCTGGTTACTACAGTTGCATGCTGTCTAGTGTGAGCCAGGCTCATCAGAGAGAGGTGAAATAATTATCACAGGCACCTGTTATGGCAAAGAACAGGTGGAGCTATAGCGTTTGTAATCTCACATCTCAACGGATATTATCGGGATGTGTGTGGGTGTGAATGTGTATGTGCACACAAATTTCATCTTTGTGCCAGATACTGTGTGTGTGTGTTAGGTGCTGAGTTAAGCCTCTGATTGAGAAACAAGCCACAGTGGCAACATGCCTCGCTGTTTCCCCCAGCATCTGTCTTGAGCAGCATGGGGCCTCCGTGCGTATACAGGAGGGAGGGGAGGAGGAAGCCCCGGAGAGGCGGCTTCCCTTCATCTCTGCTTCCTCTCACCCTCTCTCTCTCTCTTCTCATTATTTGGGAAGCAACACTGGAGTTTAAAAAGACCCTCTCTCCTCTCCCTCCTTCTCTCGTCTCAGTATGTGTTTTTTTTTTTTTTTGTCTTCCATCATCTGCAAGTCAGCGCCGGGTCATATCACAACACGATGTGCTCTGCTGTGAGTTTAGCACCAGACACGCCAGCTCCCCGCCACTTCCTTTGCACAGACACAATTTCTTTGAGACACACTGCGCTGCACTGTCAAAATACTGGAGGTAGATAAGGCAGATAGTCGAACGGAGGAGCTGTCCTGAATGTTAGGAGACTCTCACAGCTACTTACCTCTTTTCTGTTGCTTGTGAAAGGTGGAAATACAAAGCTGTACTGGAAAAAATACATAGAGAGTGGAAGCAGAAGAAATGCACTCGAGGGGTAGATTCCCAGTCTAACCATTTAGTATGTTTTTAAATTACCACTAGTACTATTACTACACTTCTGTCTACAGATCTCAATATAGTTTTATCAGCAAGTTATAATGTAGTTTTACATATTCAGTTAACACAAGACAAACACCTCTGAAAGACTAACTAGACTAGGTGTGACGCGAGACTGCATCCATAGTAATTCGATTCCCATTGCAACAGATATTGTCTGTCTTTAGCTGTAATGATTGGTAATAAAGGTGCAAAATGAAGTCAGCTGGCTGCGAGATGATCAGCTCCGTATGCCGGCTCTGCTGGGGTGCTATTTCATCCCGTTTACCCAGTGCAGGAACTTGATGAGTTGGATAAGCAGTGCTTTTGAGTTTGGAGTTAAATAAACCTCCACCGGAGCAGATTTTAAAGGAGAAACTGTGGCAATATATAGACTTATCTAACTTAACCTAACTCCTCATTGAAGAAATTCTAAACAACACCTAAATTCATGCTTTTAAGTTGTCGTTCCTGATATTATTGGCTAATTTTAGTCCTGACATCCTCAGTTTCTGTTCAACATTTGTCTGTGTTGACCACCATGTTGCTTCAATTTGCTCCGCTAATCTTCCTGCAGTGTGGATAAGATGTACAGGACCTTCCCTTAAAAACCAGAGCCTTATATTAGCTGCAAAAAAGGCAAAACTTTGATTAAAAGAAATAAAAGAACACAGTCTGACTCCAAAGAGCTTCCTGAGTGTTTACTAGCGAGGGTTGAGCAACTCTGAGTGTCCTTGAAGAGGTAGACGAGTCTATTAATAGCTGTGGATTGTGACTGTGTGTGCGGCTGAGTAAAGTGGCATTTTGGAGCCATTCATCCAAAGAAAGAGCTATAATCTTCAACACAACATGTTGTGTTTTACTGTATGCCAATATGAGCCGTGCTAGTCTGCTTGGCCTCCACTTGGTGTACCTCGCCTTCTGTTCTCTTTGCATATCAACACCAAGCACAAACACAATCGCTCTTAGATTTGGTGGTATCAAACAGTCGCTGCTGTTTTCTTCAGATACAGGTAAGGGATGCTGTTTGATTTCTGAATTTAAAACTAGCAAGGTGCAGTATAACTTCACTTCAGCAGGGCTCGGCTGCATGATTAACATTACTCATTATGTAATTCATGTCTGGAAATTGTGAAGCGTTTGTTGATTTACTTTTCTTTAAAATAACTGCTAAAATCCCAACGACTGGAAAAGTATTGGAAACGTTATCCTCCATATTTGTTGACATTATGCTTCTCTGTAGACACATCTTAAATTTTGGCATATTCCACTGACCACCCGTACTTCAACTTCCCTATAATCAGTAACACATTTCCAAGAACTTCCAAGAATGTACAGTTACATATAATTATTCCTTTCTCTGGAATTTTTGGCAGATTATGGGACCTATCAAACGAAGTATTACCAAACTTTGTGCCAAACGCGAATCATTTTGAACTCTCACCCATAATTCCACCAATATTCACGATCAATATTGTAACATGTGACTTATAATCCAATGCTTAACATAGCTGAAGACGATCTGCATCAGTTGTGGACACCTCAGGGAAAATTCCATAGCAAATCTGGCAAACCAACAAGAGCCAAAATGAATCAACACTAATAAAAACAGAATATACAAATATTAAGTAGTACAACACTACAACAAAGGAGAAAAACTCTTAATAGGTTATTACATTTTGGCAAAAACAAGCAAAATTGTTTCTTTTTTCACCCCTGACTGCGATTCAGTTCAAGATTTGGTTGACACCGTTGTCATATTTTGCATATCTGATCCAAATGAATTTCTTTCCACTGTCAGGAGCCAGACAACTGTATTCAAATGTTTACTTTTCTTCTTTTAAATATCCCAATCCATCTGTCCTCCACCACTGTGCCCTGTGAGGTGAAGTTGCAATGGAGAGTCGATTATATTAATGTAAAATTACTGCTTTAAACTTGATGTTTGATTCTTCTGCAACGCTATTATCAAGTGCTGTAGTATTAAAACATTAGTTATCGTGAAAGCACCGCTGTCAAACAGTCCTGGAAATGTTGCATGTGCAATACAAAAAGATTGAAATGAATCATTTTTCGCTAAGGTCACCTGCAGATAAGTCAAAACTGAATTTGACCATGCTGGCAGAAGGATTGAGAGGCTCATAAAATTGTCATCAACACACCATACTCACTGAGGAAAGCCAAGTCCAGAAGAGAGCCAAGTGCACAAACATTAGTTTGGTTGTGTCAAGCGAAGGAGGCATCTAATTAACACCAGATTTATAATTGGAAGGGGCAAATCAACACCTGTTTCTACTGTTATCATGCTTACACAAAAAAATATTCATCAATAGTGACATTCAAATATTCCAACGCGCAAGTGAGTCAAAACGAAGCTTTCCGATCCAAGCTGTGGTTTCCTGAAAGGCAACTATTTTGGCTAACCGACTATTATGTAGCACTTTCTTATAGCAAAGCCGGGCCTATATAAAGCGACGATAAGACACCGACTGTGGTGCTTCCAAGCGAGTCATCTCCGGCAGCCAGCCTAGCTATCATTATCTGTTAAAGAGCCTTCGTCCCTATGGATCATCATTACGAGGCGCATTAGAAAATACTTTGATTAAACTCCCCTAATCCAGCACAGACAGCTGCAGTCCATTCACAGCTGCCTAATCTCCCCGCCACTAAATACCACCGAGACAATGGGCAACAAATGACAACTTACGTGAGGAGGGGAGAGGCAGAAATAAAGGAGGGAGAAAACAAAGAAAAAGAGGGAGAGAAAAGGAGGGAGGGGAGAGCTGATTCCTCTATCAAAGGCGAGCGGTAAACAGTGCTGATGGCAAGCCGTATCATGGCAGGAGATGGCTGCTGCTTTCTGTGAAATGAAAGGGGATACAGAGAGAGACAGAGGGAATGTGAGGTGCAGGGTAAAGAGTTTAGGGAAAGGGACTTGGGAGGAGGGAGAGATGACTGAGCCGGAGCGTGTGAGGAAGAAAAAGGGAGGTAGAGAGAGAGTGACGTGAGAGGAGAGGAGGTAGGAGTGGAAGGAGCGGAGAAGGTTGATGGAGTTGCGTCTCCCCTCGGCTGGCAGATGAAATGTTGCACATGGAGGAGAGATCTCTTTCGCCGACAACTACAAACAAGGCGAGGGCGCTGATGGGAGCTGCCGCAATCAAGATGAGAGGAGAGAACGAGAGTACAGAGAGAAAGAGAGAAAAATGAAACTACTCCTCAATGGTACAAATCACCGCAGGGAGGTTATCAGGGCCGTCGGCAATCACTATAATGACAACATGGTGTGACATGATAGTTACAGCACTCAAAGAAAATCATTCGCCCGGGCTGGGGAAGAGATAGGCAGGCGGGCAGCTTCATAAATACTGGTCTGGCTGGGAGAGTGAGAGTATGTGTGTGTGTGTGTGTCACTGTATGTGTTCAGGTGCATGTGTGTTTTTAGTGGAGTATTTAAGATGATGGGTGTGTTGGCTGTGTGGCTGCAGATCAGCGGAGGATGAAGGGTGGGTGAGTGTGTTGTGATTGTGTGGGACGTGTTGATCAGCAAGGATGTGGGACCGTTAAGACATGTTCGCTTTGAATGTTTGTTCATCTTTGCGCAAATTGGAAGGCAACTTTTGACCACAAACAAAGCCACCCACATTATATAACAGCATACTGAGTCCACTACAGTACAGCATTTGATACCTGGCAATACAAAAATCGGCAAAAGGAAATGAAAATGAATGCACGTTTCCATCCGTTACTGCTATGTGAATATTAAGAGCACTGAGATAAACAGCTGGTGGTGCCTGCAAGATGACGTAATTAAAAGAGTGCCAGTCAAATGGTGGAAAACCATGTAGAAAACGTGATGGAAATATGGCACGTTTGTTTTATGTATTAATTTGAGGAATGTTACGGTCTCCTGTGTTTTCCGCCGCCACTATTTTTCACGGCAGTTTGAGTGACAATTAATATACAGCTGTTTCCATTGCATTTTGTTTTAGTCGAAACATTTCTGGTGTTTCCACTTGTATTACATGAGTGAACATACCTGGTATCTTTATTTTCGGGACAAACTGTAGCTTGCAGGTGGCCAGATGAATTCCGACGCCAATGTGTCAGCTTTGTTGAACCTTTGAGGTCAGAACAGCCATCTCAGACCCACAATCGATTCCTGTCCAGCTCCCCCCTGGTGGTTACATGATTGTGTATCTGTTGGGAATAAAAAGCACAACCAATCAGTCCTAACTGATATCCTACTGGTTCACAGTTTTGCATGACAGTTCTCTATATTTTGTCTGGCTTCAATATTCTGTTTCATCAGAAAATGCATGAAATTAAGGATATAATACGTCTAAATAGTCATATTACTTCCAGTGCGTTTGAATTATTTCTGAAATTCAATTCAGCACATGTAGTTTAGTGTTTTACAGATACAGTATGACTGTATCTGACTTTTCATGACTTTTCAGCAAATTAGAAGCAGAGGAGACACATTTAGTAAATTGCAGAGCCCCTCCTTCTGATTGTCAATTGGCTGCAAGAACCGTGAGGTCACAATTTCTTATTCATCACTCATCTGTAATGATGTGGAAGCACCATCCTGGCATTGTTTGGATGCTTTATTTATCCCCTTTGGTTAAAAATGTCTGGCTCTTCCGTTTGCTTAGAGGACATTTGTGTTGTGGATGAAACAGCTACTGATAATCACGATACACTCATATTCTTTTATTGTTTAGCTTTAATTTTTGTGACAACATAGCTCATGGGGGCGCCCTTTTGGCCAATCATAAACTGCACAAATAGAGGCACAACATGCCCCTCAAAATAATCATATATACCTATAACAATATAGCTTATGAATTTTAATGCCGTTCAGCTGCAGCCAACACTCGAGATGCGGTTTTACCTGGATCTTCCTCTCATTAAAACAACATGAAAGTTTCCTGTTACAACAAACAATCTTGTTATAGCGAGATAAGCTGGTGTGTCGTTATGGAATTTCTTTGTTAAATCCAAATAAGTTGGGATGTCATAATAACAGTACAAATATGCCATTATCACATCAAAGTATCTTATTAAGCAGCGACTGAACGCAGATTTTTGGTCACAGCTCTGTATGTTTAAGTGAATTTAACAGACAAATTCAATATGAAATAATCACCTGGACTCATCTGGTCAGTCTATTTCATGGACAGAGCAAATATTATTAACATTTTGTGCACTGTGTGTGTGTGTGTGTGTGTGTGTGTGTGTGTGTGTGTGTGTGGCATGCAGGGCAATTTCCCTGAGCCATGCTGAGGTGCTTCTGGATGAATCATACATGGACATGCTCACAACACCCATGCTGGGGAATAATGAGACCCAATGAAGTGAAGAATATGAACACACCTCGTCTACAACAACACCTCTTTCTGAAGCACTCTCCCTCCCTTTTCCATTCACTCCCCTCCCCACCCCCCCTTCTCATATTCATCACCCGCCCCCTCTCTTCTTCTCTGATCTCCCTGCGAAGGTGTGCCGTACAGCGGCGAGGCGCCTATTTGCGGTGTGAGCATGCATGTATTATTACACATCTACCCTGCGTGATGGCGGGGAGCAGTGGTGCGACAGATTTGGCGGCCATGGTTGTTATGCGGACAGATGATTGTGCTTGGAAACAGAAGAGGTCCAGGTTAATACGGCTCAGCTCCACGTCGGAGAGGCTGCTGGCAGGGGTCAGAGGTCAGCTGATGAGAAAGCACAAAGCTAGCGCCGGGTTTCTCTCTCTGTTTGTGTGTGTGGGCAGCGCGGAGGTCAGGCTGGTAGGGAGAGTGAGTCACTGCAACCACACAGGCCTGCACACACACACACTTTTAAAAGGCATACACACATATAACTCATACACACTCACTCACACACACACTGAAGAGATACACAGAAGGCTAGATTGTGCTTTGAAGCACGCACGTCCTCGCGCGCTAGGCCTTTGCTGTAGGGCCTCCTAGGCTTTATTTACAGAAAATCAATTAAAAACAGTTCTTAGCCCACAGGAATGCAGCAACAATATTATCATGTCTTACTGAAGTATCTTATTCTAGGCTCAGGAGAAGTTTCACTTTTTACTGAACGTCTGTTGAACTACTCCGGCGAAATATGCTCCAATCCAAAAACAAAAGTGGATCCGGAGTCCGCCAGTGAGTCGCAAGTTAAATCTAACTGGTAGGAAACTGGGAAGCAAAATTTCTGAGACTTTCTTCTAATCTTTGCTTTTTTGTGTTGTGAATTACTGGATGATTTTACCTCTGCAAGTCAAATAAAACAATCTAAGTAGGAAAAATCACTCTTTGGCTGAACTGCTTCCAACCCATAGACATATCCACCCTCTGATGAGGGGTAACAAGAAGACGAAGCTTCTAAAGTCAAAAAGGTTATGAACCATCAGATTAGACAGCTGGACTTGTAATGTCCATGTAAGGTCTCCATCTTGCAGTGCAAATTCTCCAATGCTGTTAAAACAACTTTAATAAAAGTAAAAAATGTCCAATTTCATTATATTCCAGCATTTTAGCGTTGGACCTCCATTACAAGTTGGGGGGGACACAAAATAGATTAAAAATAATAATAATAATAATCATTTAAAGTGCTTAATATCCTGACTTTAAGTGTCTAATATGGGTTAAGATCCACACAATTGATCCTACATTTCCCATGATGCAATTCAATAGCATCTTTTCAAACCTCACTGCTTGGCAAATGCCCACATCTGTAATTCTGACCTTCTGTGGGAAATCTGTGCACCAACCCGAATCCAATTTAATCCCAGTGACATCACTATGACATCATCAAGGTTATTTTCCTCATACTTGTTAAAGCTCCTCCGAAGGCTGAGTCGGACTAACCGTGACGTGTAAACTGAAATTTATGTGTAAACGGTGGAGTGCCCCTTTAAATTAAACGTTGCTTGTGCAAAGTGGATTAATATAAGAGATAATGTCTGAAAAACATGGGATAAATCCACCAGTAAAAAGTATATAATACCTGCTTCTGTATGTCATTCCCATGAAACAAATTACCAGCAACTTCTTCACCTTGAGCGCAAGTATCTCTGAAATGTACTCGCCCAAAGTCAATTCATTACAAATGAAAGGCACTAAGCTATGTTTTCCATATGGGGGTCATTCACTGTGCAGTAAACAGACCTAGTCATCCAACGTAACCCCCAGTCACTTCTCTCCTCTCTAAGGTTCCCGCAATCATGAAAATGATCACTATCAGGCAGCAGCCGCCGCCGTCAACCGGACTACGGGACTCTGCTGCGCTGAGACCGTATCAGTCAGAGGCCATTTACATAATAACAGCTCATCATTCAAAAAGGCCCTTTTGTTTGCGGCATAACAGGAAACTGTCGAGATGTCACCCTCGGCTGGGGCCTCGGCGCGCCACACCGGTAGACAGCGGAGGAGGGGTCTAATTGTGGTCGGTGGTGGCACAGTAAGGGCGAGGAGATAGAGGAGAGGGGGACTGTAAAGAAAAGATGCAAGTGGACTGAGTGGATACACTAGAAAGATTGACAAATGAAGGAATCAAAATAAAAATGGCTGTGATTGAAAGGGGATCCGAGTAACACAAACCACCTCGGTGAGTCACCCCAACATCAAGAGCCCACTTTACCCACTGACATTTCCCAAACTGAAATTAAACTCAACTGAGACGCTGATGCAAGTCTGGGGCGGAAAGGGATGAAACAAATTTTACATTAGAAAATTGTCAATCTCCCACTCTAAGTAATCATTATTGCTTACCCAGAAGCTGTTTACTTGAAGAGCTTGGAAGCGCATGTTACAATTTTACCTGGAACTGGAATTTATTGTGTGAGCATGTGTGTGGAATGACTGAGGAGGAAAGTCGGTTGTGGCTCGATGCCGGCAGACAAACCACAGACTGTATTTCAGATTTGACGAGTGTTGATCATTTGAGTTTAAATATGGGGAACGACACAAATTGTGGGCCGATGATTATGTTCATCCATTTTTAGCCAAACCTTTACGCAATACATAAAATATTTGGTTCAAATAAGCCTTACTATGTCAGTTTGTTTCACGTCTCTTCCACCCATTCTTCAGGGATGTAAAAATAACTAACTTTATATTAATTCGCTTTTTTGGGGGGGCCATTTAATGCCTTTATTTGAAAGTGGACAGAAGAGCAATGCTAGCAGTGCAGTTTTAGGAATGGCAAACGGAGTCTTGCCGTGAAGTTTGGTACAGCCGTTCAAGGATGACCTTCCCTCTTGCATCACGATCGGGACAAAATTAATTTGTCCAGCGAGTTCAATAAATAAAAATCTCAAGTCAAGTAAAGTCGGGTCTCAAATCAATGACAAATCTTGGTCATAATTTTTAAGTCTGAATCAAGTCCTTGTCCAGGTGTACGACTCTATGAAAACACACTCTCTGGTGTATGACTGACATTTATAGTCTTATTCATAGCTCCACCCCCCCCCCCCATGAAACTGTCACAACTATTTTATTATTGAGAAGCAACACATAATCCCTGTTTATTTAATATCCAAGAGATTTGAGTTATCTTCGGGCTCCCTTAGTTTGAATGGGCATGAAGCCAGAGCTCACACAGACACATCAAGCACACATACACCCAACTTCGTTTCGTCACACCTTCCTGTGTGTGTGACAGGAAATCACCAGCAGCCACTCGACCTAGGAGCGATTTCTCCTCATCTTCGCCGCTCCTCGCGGGCCTCTCAGCATCCACTCCTTCCTCAGACCTGCTCCTCCACGGCTTTTCCACCCTCATCGCCTCTCACATCATTTGACATCAAAGGGGCCGCGACGAGTCTCGCTGTTTACCCTCCCTAGCAGGCGCTCATTACAAAAACATCAAAATAAGCCGTGCAGAGAGGCAGGGCGAATTAATGATCTCCCTGTGCCACCGGTGCCCTGCACGCCCCCCGAACGGTGCCAGGCCATTTGATGCAGAACAAATACACTCTGATACACGTGCATGCGGGGGCAAACGTGTACTTAGATGAAGACGCATACATGCATATCCGTATACTCGCACGCACACACCCACGCGTGCTCTAGTGCCAAGGCCTGTGGCTGCTAACGACCGTTCAATTAGTGGAAATTAGGGAAGCATTGTGAGGTCCATGCTGTGACCATTAGTTGTTGGAGAGAAGGACAAGGAGAGTGGGCCAGGATTAATCCCTCAAGAGCAGGATGGAGAACCTCGCAGGTCACCATCCAGCAGAGCTTTTTGGTTTTGACGCTAATGACCCCCAGCCAGGGTGGAGGATGGTGTGATAACAGAGAGATGTGACATATACAGTCTGTTTTAAACTAGCCCTTGATATAATTAGGGGGTCCACTGCAGGTAGGGCTGTGAAGATTGGATTTTAAATCTTGCACAGCGTTATTAGCATTGTTTTTGCGGGTGCAGTCAGTTGTTTCAGCGGTGGATTC
The DNA here is from genome assembly GCA_038419695.1 of Scomberomorus guttatus. Taxonomy (NCBI): domain Eukaryota; kingdom Metazoa; phylum Chordata; class Actinopteri; order Scombriformes; family Scombridae; genus Scomberomorus; species Scomberomorus guttatus. The sequence goes on along the minus strand of CM076468.1, from coordinate 14,042,680 downwards.
AACGCAAACACTCATTAGACGAGCAGTTTGAAGCAAATCCTCATTAGATCAAGTGATTTCATACAAATTGCCGCTCCACAAAAGCAAACCCGATTGTTAAATCAAAGTGCTTTGCCAATGCATTGTGACACAACACATACATCAGTGTGCACAGGTCGCTCTGCAACACATGGCTTTCCCCATGCATGTAATGCCAGGTTTTTATTTGGAAATTAATTCCTAATCTAATCTATACAGCCCTATTAATAACTATTATAAAGCACACCCCAGTCATGAATTAATCAGGGATTGGTAATTAGTGTAAAATTTAAATGCATGTTGTAAACCCACATTGAGTGTCTGGCACTAGACAGAGGTGCCAAGCCATCGCTGTACTAATTAGTTTGCAATTATGTTTAATAAGTTCTGTGGAAGCCAATCATCTTACAGTCGGGGAGCTGGGCTCTCCTGATACAGACACCGTGGAACCAACATGGAAGAGGCTGTGAGGAACATCACATCTTATACTTTTTTTTTTTCCTTCAATGTTTATTTATCCGACAGGATTTGCTGTTGCTTGATATCTGACAACTCGTTACATTTCCATCATCAGTCTGACATTGCCTCCACTCTAACCGTGGGGGAGGGGGAGTCGATTTTCTCTAACCAATCACTGGAGACCGATGTATCCGCCTGAATCGGACGTAATTTTAAGTTGACACTGATGCGTAGCCGTGCCAACATACTGGTTTTGCCAGGGTTTTAAGAGTGGAGTGGTAAAACAAACTACGATGTCGGGCGATATTGAGAAGACACGGCATCTATGTAAAACAATTCTGGCTCACAGCTTGACAACATTGTTAGTCCCGCCCATGGCGCTGATTGGCTAATCGTAGGTCCCCCCCGTGGCGCTCACTGGATCGATTGCTTTTTCAACTGAGAAACAGCCGTTTCATATCATGATGCCAGACCAGAATCAACTTGGTAGAGTGGGCGGATTCAAAGGTCTGGACCCAGGCAAGGTTTGCTGAGCAATGCGTGCTTGATTTTGAGTGACACCCTACTTCATACTCAGTTAGACACACTTCCTGCTGGGAGCTTCCCAGTGCAGCCTGTCTTCACTGTTGCTCTCTTGGAGCAGAGTACAACCATCATTTCCTGCTGTTCCCCTCTGAGTTATTTTGAGATGAAGTGGAATTCTAGTGTCTTTTCTCTAAGCCTCCTTGAGCGAGTGATTTCCAACATTTCCTAGAATGCCTTTCAAAAACAACTAGTCCCTGAACTTGTTGCACCAATTAGGCCTATGGGTTATTTGTAACTGGGGAGAGGAAAAAGTAGTTAATACTGGTAGCTAGAGTGGTGGGAAAGTTCATTCTTTCACTAACTCAGTTCTTAGAGGCTGTCCAGTTGTAGTGAATGAGTTCAGTAAAGGTTCATTAAACTCACTTCACACTGCATTCAAACTGCAGACACTAATATAAAACGGCCAGACACCCTGTGCAGACTTCTGATCGTATATAAACAATAAACACAATTAAAACAGATAAAAAAAGAAACCATTTATCTACGTACCCACGGTAGAAGGCTTCAGAGGCTTCTGAAATGCTCCCGGTGGGGAATGAAGCCGTGCGGAGGACAGAACAAAACCACGTCGCGGTGCCTCACGTGCCCCCCAAAAATAATACAACACTCATAAGTGATTGCGTGCGCTTGACTTTGTCATTAAATGTTGTGGCTGTGTTTAACGATTCTAGAGAGCTAACTGTCATCAGCTGTGAGATAAATTTTATTTTGAATATTAAGGACAGTAAAGCGGTTCTCTTGGAGAGCATTGTGGACAAAAGTTAATAAAATATCATTCTGAGAGTACAAATGGTTAGGAGGGCCTTGTTGCCATGTTGGAAGACTGACAACAAAATGGCTGAGTGTAATGAGTGTATGAGAGTAACACCATCACCTCCTAAACCCTGATAAAAAACGAAGGAAATTCTGTTGTGGGCTGTAGCTGTTTAAATTATACTGTAAGATCAGGAAGGACGAAGCTATGCACTCTCCGAGGCTCCAGATTAAAAAAAAAATAATAAAGAAATCAACACAATGAACAGTGTGAACGCATGAACCCCGGCTCGGTGTCTGCCAGGCTGAGTGGTACATTGTGAATTCACCGAGTTGAAAGCATTTTGTGAAACTTGGCTGTGGACCAAAAAGCCTCTAAATGGCTTCATGCGTTGGTTTTTGAATGGTCAGCTGCGGGTGGGGATGGAGGGAGAAAAAAAAAAGGAAAGAATGAAAGGTAGCCCTCACCCAAAACATTCAAATAAGACACCAGTGTCTTTCAAGCGTCTCCAACTGAAATATTCCTTAAGGGATTTGGCAAAAGCAGGTGTTTTTTTTTGGGGCTTTTTTTTTTGGAATGGCATCGCAGACAACAACTTCAGAGAGTGACGAGGCTACATATTAGTCGTTAAAAGTCTGACAGCTCACTACAAAGATCCCCTCCTGAGCTCATGGCAACACATAGGGCCTAAGGGCAGGGTTCAGCTGGGACTCTTGGCTCAGGCTCTTGACTCAAACGGGGTGTGCGAGTTCGTGTGTGTGTGTGTGTGTGTGTGAGCTAACAGTCGCTGCGGTGCCATTTGGACCGGTGCCTGACACCCTCCGTGTTAATAAGAGTAATCAGTGCCCCCATGCCTGCTACCAGCCTACATAGCACAGCAGAGACATGGCACAGGCCTGCACTGCCACCTGAGTGTGTTTACCCAAAACACACGTCACCTCCCCCGCGCCACACACACACACACACACACACACCTCATAGAAGCTAATGAGGGGGAAATGCAGTCAATACAGTACAGTTGATCAGCATTGTCCGGCGACAGCACGCCATCGATTGGGTTTCCCTCGCCAGTAATGCCTCATTAGCCGCGTCTCCAGCACACATGAGCAAACACACAATCAGGTGTAATGTATTGCACCGCAAACAAATCATAGCGTTTAATTTCAAAGCGCTTGCCAGGCTTTGGTTCATTTCGCTGAGAACGCCTCATGTACATTTGCAGTGGATGAATGTGCTGCCGCAGCTGCATTCCATATGTTTTCATTAATATCAATTGTGTGATATCAATATTACGGCTCTGCTGAGGCTCTGGGTGGAATGCCTGTTGAGGCCGTGGAAGTAGGAGAAAAGCAATCAAACTGCATTTCAATTTTAAAACCACGATGGTCATGAACAGCTTTTACCTTGTAGCATTTACTGTAAATATGTAACTATCAGCATAATTGTGATATTTTCACCTTAATAACTTTAATCTCACCACATACAGCATTGCATTAATGTACTTTTTTTTGTGCAATACTGGATAGTTTAACCTCTTCAGGTAACTATTTCTGAGAAGGGAAAATCACTTTGGTGGAACTGCTAACAACTCTCTCTTTCTTGTATGAAATTATTGTTTTACCTGCGACATGTGGGATGTATAATGAGTTTAAGTGATAATGAAGAGTCCAACTGAATATGATGAATCTTACACCTAATTGTCTAATTATCATTAGTCTACAAAAAAAAGTCAAACTAGTGAAAAATACCAACACATCCCACCAGATTGCTTGTTTTGACTGACCAATCCTCACATGTGGGATTTTTGCTTGATAAATGATTTAAACAATTAAAAGATATCAAAAATATTGACAATTAATTGTTATCACAAACAAAAAGTTATGGTCAGATTGTATTTTAACTTTAGCCGGCGCCTTACAGACTGTCTGAATTGTCTGTGTTTTAAAGCAATTTTTTACCTGTCAAGAATAACATTCTAGTAGAAATTCTGGTTCAATATTTTAGTAACAGACATTTTAAAAGATAAAGAGAGGGGTCTTCTGGAACTTCCATTCTAAAAACACTGGTATTGCTACGAGCCTGAGTGCATTTTGTGCGTGTTCTTGAATTTTTTACTTGTCAGTCATGTCATTTTATATTTCATTTACAAAAGTAAGGATGAAATAGATTTCATGGAGCATCTGTTGGCCCTGTTGGATTGAAATGCAGCCGTGCACACTGGAGCAACACATACTTTACTCGGGTGAAGCAATTGATTGGATGTTGTCCAGAATCATTATCAATTATTATAATGTTTGAAGTGGCTAGAATTAAGCTTTAAGAGCTACCACAGAATCCGTTTTGCATCCTCAGCATTTACAGCACAGTGAATGCTGAAGATGCCGGAGAGGAACTTAGCCAGTGTTTATTTTAGCAGCAATTAGGTGTTTGTTTAGTTGAGTTACAGGGGTTACCGGCTGGTAACACTGAGACCTTCCACCATAGAGGCCCACATGCTAACCTCTGCCCAGATCAGATATTTTTCTGTCCTCTGGAGGGATTCAGACGAGATTTGAGGCGCTGTAATGTGATATATGGTTTGCGGTTAGGTTGCATGTGTGTACGTGTGTGTTTGGATGGCGGTGAGGAGGTAAATCTGTGTGTGCATATGTCCATTAGTGTATTTACGTGTGTGTTTTAATGTGTACAGACATGAAGTGGTAACTGAAACGAAGTGTGTGCGCGAGACTCGTTCCAGTGGCCAAACACTGCTCCCATAGAGGTGTCTCCTAAGGCGCTCTGCTGATCCCAGGCCAGACCACCGCTTCCTGAGGCCTGTGTGGATGAAAAATATCCCCAGTGCGCAAGCACACACACAAACTCGCACACACACACATCTGTGGAAAGCCCACTTGTCTGCCTGGAAAACCCTGGAGTCCTAGGGGACTGGATTCCCTCAGAAAACACACACTATTCCTTTCACAGTGTGGGCAGTGTGTTACGTCTGCTTGGAATCAACTTGCTGAGGAAGAGGAGGACAAGGAGGAAGCCTTGGGCAGATGATTCCTCCACTTTTTCATTGCAAACACTCTCCGGAGGCGTACCCCCCCCTCTGTTCTCCGACGTCCCACTTGAACGTCAGATTGAGGCAGCGAGAAGTAGAAGAAGAGGAGTGAAAGACTCCCCTCAAGCCTGTCTTTGCTGTTTGCCTTTCATCTCCAAGCCCGCAAGTTCCTGCGGGTCAGGGCGGCACTCAAAATAGAGACGAACGTGTCAGCCCGGGATGTGTGTTTGCCCATTAAGGCCAAGAGTCGGCCTGTCAAGCTTTCAGGCGTCCTCAGCACTCTGGTGACGACTGAACACATCTTTATAGCTATTATGGGAGGAGGGCGAGGTCGGAGAGGTATTTTGTCGCGTGTCAGTCAGCAAAAGCGTGAGTGTGTGCGTGGAGCAGCAGAGGGGGGCGGAACAATCAAAGATGTCTGATTAAGAGGAAGACGGTGGGTTCCCATTTCCCTCCAAACCAAAGGCAATCCTGCTACATGTAGATTGGGTGTCATTCAACCGCAAGCCGCCACTGACTTGTGTACATAGACAAACACATTAACCACCGGGCCGATTGCCGTAATGACAGTAATAGAGCAAGCCCAATGACAGACAACAGAATAGCACTTTGGCCAAGGTTGACAGAGAGGGGAATAAGGAAAAAGATTTCCAGTTTTTTTTTTTAGAGCTCTTTCTTTTTTTCCCCTCAGCTAAAGGTGCTCATTTGCCGAGGTGAAACGGTTGCGACACCGCAAGCGGGGGGCAATTTCCCTCCAATCAAGTGTGTGTTTAATTTTCCTTGTCTCTTTTTTACCCGTCTCTCTCAGGGCCGTTTGTGTGTGAAGGCTACAATTGATGTTAACATCTCACTTGATTGTACAATTTCTGGGCAGGAGGCCTTCCCTCCACCCTCAAAGATTCACGGGTTTGATTCTTTGTCTGGTCAAAACTTGTGATGGGCCATTGCTTCTTTTTTGTCTGGCAACTGCTTCAGGAATTTCCCTGCTCATACTGTATATTCTGACAGGGTCTGCACATATTTTGTAGTCTCAGTAAGAAAAACAGGGTAGCAGTACACCTGGAGGTTTGCGACTAATACTTGCAGAGACAAATCTTTTTGTCAGATTTACAAAGCCGGAGGATTTTTTAAATCTCAGTTCTCATAGTTAGCTGTAAATGGATATAGACACACTCGTAATCACCTCTTTCGCATGTCAATATTTCTTTTCTTCCTAAAAGTAATGAATAGTTGTGCTTCAAGGGGTTACCGTGTAGTGTCAGAACATATGCACATACGCCGCAGCTAAGTGCACCTCCTGATAAATGTAATTACACGTTGGGACTACGGTGGCTAGTGAGATACCATGTGCAGACTACAGGAACTGTGATTGTATAGTTTGGGCTGCTAGTGAAAAATGTGCTGTATTGTCCTATATCACAAAGTAAATGGAATAATATGAACACAGTTTCTGTGGGGAATTTAATAAAGCAAAACACAATATGGCCGGATCACGTACGACCACAATTCGGTGGTGAACTCCAACACTGAACTATAAATCAAAACCTACCCCATAGGTATCTACAACCAGACTACCATTAACCCCCCCATTAAGGATAAACCCGGCTTTAGTTTAGGGCCAAAAATTATGTGAAATTTTATCTGCCTAAAAGGAAAAGTTCTCTGCAAGTGTGCCCAAAATGAGGTGTGGTATCTTACCACTACATTTGGAATCAGGGCACTATGTTGGTTTTGAAGAACAGGATCGTCTATGTGAGTTAAATGATGGAGAAAATGAAATGCATTTTTGTTTTTGTCCTTTGTATCATAATTTCAGAAAGATGTTATTCAGTAAAACACCAAAAAAAGGTTACTTTAATGAAAACACTCATGAAATGCAAATTTCTTCTGAGAATTTGGACAGTACCTGGTCATTAAGAAAAAAATGTTTGTATAAGTAGCTTTTATATTGTTTTTTTGTTATATTGCTAGATTTTTTTCCCTCTATGCGCTCACTGATTACACCTGAATCAACACAGAATACCAGATTTATCTCTGTGCCCCCCCACCCCCCCCACCGCAACAACAAACACCTCACACATGCATATATCTGCATTCATGCTAACCTACAAACTCACTCACACACACACACACACAAATCCTCACCAGCAGCAGGGGTCCAAATCAAGCTGATATTCCCCTTTGATTTTTTCCAGGGGAGGCCTGCTCTGATTTGAGTCTGCAAAGTCAGAGTGGTAGCGGCTAGTTGGAAGGTGCTGAGAGACAAGGCAGTGTTTTGTGTATTATAATGTAGGAAAGGATGAGTGTGTGTGTGTGTTTGCATGTCAGAGGCAGTAATCTCTGTCTCTCCCTCTGTGTATCTTTCTGTCTTTCAATTTCTTTCTCTGTTCAAATTCAACACACAACACAACCCTGCGGGAGAAAAAAAAAAAAAAAGAAAAAAATCAAAACAACAGCGTCGTCTAGTTATGCAAAATCAGCAGAGTATAGTATTTGTAAACCTAGGCTAGCTGTTCAAACAAAGCATGATTATATATCTCGCCTTCGCATTCTCCCCTGTCCTCCTTTTCCCATTTTTCCAGGTGAGAAGATTATGTGGCTGGGTTGTGTCATTTTACTCAAATTGCACACACCTGACAGCCTGGAGAGTGTGTGTATGTGTGTAGAGCTGGTGGAGTACTGTATGTCTGCATATCTGCCTGTGTTGTGCGAGAGCATGTGGGCATTCTGTGGGTGTATTTGTTTTCACGGCCACTCACGGGAGCATCGGCGGTGAAAGGTTGGCCTTCGGTGTCGGTGGACCTCTAATTTGTTCCGCCACGGCAGAAGTCGGCTAATGCAGCACACCTGCTATCCCTGTACCATCATTAGCTGGTGCAGAACAGTAAAAAGGTCAAACATAAACAGAGAGATCACAGAGAGGGAGAGAGAAACACAGACAGAATGAGAAAGAAGAAAAGAGAGTGCGTGTGCATGAGAGAGATAGTGGGAGAGAGATGAGCTCTAATGTGGGGATGATGAGTGGGCGTGGGCTGCCCAGGCATGGAGCGATGCATGATGGGAACACTTCACACACCCAGGGCGCCTGCCTCTGATCTTGGCAAACAAGCCCCAACACGTAGGCATGATTGCTGCACACGTGTGCGCAGAAACACACCGACAAAAACTTCTGACAAACAAACTGACTGGCGGAGTGAGAGCCGCAAGAAACCCTACACAGTCGAGCTGTGCAGATGTGATATCATTTATTTCCATTAATTCTGAGACAAAGTGAAGAAGCCGCAATGACGGCAGTATAAATGATGAAAACATCCCATTCATCATCATCCATCTTGAAAAAAACATCTGCTTGCTATCTGGTAAAGATTGTTTCCAAGAGAGGTGATTGGGGAATGGCTTGGGTTAGGCTTAAACTACTTCTCCTCCTCGGGGGGGACTCTTTCAAGGACCCCCTCCACATGCAAAGCCATGTGACCAAACGCAGGGGTAGGCTACTTTTTGGTATCCCGGCTGACTTGGCTTCTATTTTAAAAGGTAGTCAAGGGGCAAGTGGACAACGCAATTGTGTTATTTTGTTGGTGGTCAATCAAGCCTTTTATCTACTTCGTTCATACTGGCTTTTAAATACTATGCTCCGCACAAGTGGAACAATCTGCAGAAGCTTGTAAAATTAGACAAGCTAATCCCTTTTAATCAATTTAAATCCCTTTTGACTGACACAGAGCAGTGTGAATGCACGTATTTTTGAATTGATGTTGTCCCCTATATTGATGTCTTTGGCCTGTTTGTTTGTTTGTTGTATAATCTGTTGATACTGAAATTGTGTGCTTGTATTGTTTTTATATGCACTTTTATTGTTTCTATTGTTCTTATATATGATTTGTTGTTAATGCTTTTATATGTGCTGTAAAACAGAGCCTGCTCTCAATGGCTCTTCCTGTTTAAATATATAGTGTTGATGGAGTATCTGTTAGGAACCCACATCCATTGATTGATTGATTGATTGCCCCCCTAATAAACACAGGTGACTTAAAATATAAAATGAATACCAAAAGCTCAGCACATAAGGAAAAGATTAGGGTGCACATGTATATCTGTATGAATATGATTGGATGTTACTCGTCAGCTGGTAGCCAAGCAGCTGATTAACGAGCGAGTGATGAACCAAGCAGTGGATGCCAATCAGCTAATGCAAGCGCAACTTTGCTCTGCCTGGACTTATGCTTCACGAGTTCAGGCCCCTCAGTAAGCCCACTGCGCAGATGCCATCTCTGCGACCTCCATCAGTCACGTGACCCTAGCCTTGCACTTCGTAGTCCAACATCTCAGCTTTCTAATTAAACGCAGAATCAAAAAGAGGCGAGTTTCACCGCTTGGTGACGAACATTCCCTCTGCTGTAAAAACAGGCCAGTATGGTAAGGAGGGACAAATACTCCCCTGACTGCACTTAGCTTGACACGCGTACACACACACACAAACACACAAACACAAACAGCTGAGAATGAGAGTAGGTGCTGTCTCCCCATACCTGGCTGCAAGGTAATTAATTGCTGTGGTATTTAGGAGTGTTCAACTAGACAAATATGACAGAGATAGGGACAATTAGTTTGGCTGTTTAAGCTACATTAACTCTCTCAGCTATTACACCCCAGTGCCAACGCCTGAGTCCTCCCATAGGAAGGCAGCGCTGCGATCACCGCTCACTGACTGTGGAGGAACTGTAAAAGAAAGGAAAGAAATTACAAAAAAAAAAAAAACATCGTGGGTTGTTTGTTGTGAGGCATAATTGGGAGTACATTTCAATTATCTGTGTGTCACTTTCTGAAGTGTGTTTCTTGCATTTCCTTGGAGGTATAGTGTGTGTTTGTGTGTGTGTGTGTGTGTGTCTGGACACAATTGTACAAAACTGTACAAGCATTGTTGTGTGGTGGTGCAAGTTTTAATGTAAGTTCGTCTGCTAAAACAGAGGAACATGTAATAATTCTAGTGAAGTCAAAAAAGGATAACATAGAAATATGAATCATATAAATGAGAAACAAGAAATAAACATTTTTTTTTAGTAGGTTTACTGCAAAATATGCTAAATTTGAGCCTTTGAATGTCACCTAACACGCCTTGAAAATAACAGAAATGTCCTTCAATTTCATGTCCAAACCCCTGTTACAAATTGACTGGTGCAGAAAGACACAGTTACAATTTCCACAGTTCATCCACAGACAGATAAAAGTCAGTCGCAGCATGGAAGCTGCTTTTGTTTAGCAGGGGACCGGTCCGAAGGCTGACCTCTGCTCTCCTGGTGGAAATGAACGAGAGCACAATGATGATGCCGTGTCATCTACCAGGTCAGCCCCATGACCCACTGGCATCTATAGATTCACATACACATTCATACATTGTGGTGTGGACAGGCATGTACAATTTGACATAAAATAAACATCATTTATTAAATATTTATGTCAGTGTTATCTACACTATATGGCCAAAAGTATCCGTCTACATACTTTTGTGTACTGGAAAAGAAAAGTCTTATGCTTAATGTTAGTGATGCAGCAAACGGTTTTCCCAGTTTGCTGTGGAAGAATCTGACTGGCCCGCACAGATCTTTGACCTCAACCCCATCCAAAACAACTGTGAGCAAAGCCTTATCGCCCGACATCAGTGCCCGACGTCACGAATGCTCTTGTTGCTAAATGGGGGCAAATCCCTGCAGCCATGTTCCAAAAGCCTTCCCAGAGTGCAGAGTGGATGCTGTTGTGACAGCAGATTAATGCCCATGGGTTTGGAATAAGGTGGTCAACGATCACATACTGTACTATATTTTTAAAATGTTCGGACGTCCAAATACTTTTGGACTGACAGAGATGCTGATGGCTTTCACATCCTGGTAAAAAATCAAATTTAAAGATGCTGAATACCACAAAAAAATCATAATAGTATCACTATTAGCCTTAAAATCATATTAGCTGAAGCCAAACACCCATTCGTATAACCCTTCTGCCACCATCTCATGGTGGTCTCACACACTAGAGACCACACAGAGAGAGTTTTGTTTGTTGTTGGACATTTTCACAAACGGATTATGTGCCTTGATGTTTAGTAAATAAAAGTTGCTCATCAGATCAATTTGCGTTGGTGAGTAGATGTATGGATGCAACAGCTAAGCTCATCTCCATGATACGTTTGCCCAATTTGCACCCCTGCGTGAGGGGAAAATGGTTGAGTCCGTTGCCCTCCGTTGACCTCGTTCCAAACTGGTAGTTGGCCACTTATCATCAAAATGGGGGGTGAGGCAGAAAAAAAAAGGGACCCTTGCCAAGTACTCCAAAAAAGTTAGCAACTCGTGTGGCACTCTAAACAACAAAACAATGATTGCTCTCTTGTCCGTATTGCCGGTGCTATGAGGCAGCAGTGCCAAGACTCTTGTGGAAAATTCAAAACAAGTGGGTGTTTGACAAGTAGCGACAAACGCATTAACACCAAGGTGGGAGAAATGGTAGCTCACTGGCTGAGTGTTGGTCAGCACATGTCGAAGCCTGTTTTTGTATCGTGTTGAACTGAATGATCTGGTAACACAGGTTGTTTGTGCTCGTCTTCCCCATATATTGTGATAAACCCACATATAGCATGGTAAAAATGTGTTCATTTGACAACTCTGATACCAGTTATCTGCAAATAATACTAACTACCTGATAATTATGCTGTCAGCAACACCACAATTGTGTTCCTTCACCCACAAAAACAGAGACATTAAAACGGTTTGGTGAGTTTAGATGACATGATGGAGCGGCTGTCAACGCAGGGAAAACACCGCATTTGTTTATTCATCTGGCCAAGCTGTGTCGGTGTCAGTTATTGACTGTCGTCACGGTGTGGTGATTAGGACCATCTTGTATTTGGTTGTCCTTGGGTTCAGCGTCAGATTTATTTCCCGATTGGAAAAACCAGGAGGCTGCTTCAGAAGAGTCAGCTGAACTACTCACTGAATCAGTTTCTGAATAAATCTGATCCTCACCATCTCATCTATTTCTGTACCCCCAGCCCAACCCCAAACCTCCTACTCAGCACCACCCCAACTCTTCCAGCCCTAACCTCACTCCCAGCTCTTTCCTCCGGCCCCAAACCCTTCCTCAGCCCCCTCCTTCATCTCTTGCTCTGCTCTGCTCCTTTCCCCAGCCGTAACCCCACCTTAAAAATCCCTTCATCCAGCCTCCTCCAGCCCCACCCCAAGCCCCCCTCCCTTGGCTCAGCCTCTCTCTGGGCTACAGGCTACTCAGCAGGGGGTGCTGGAGCAGGGCAGGTATCTGCAGTGCAGCGTGCTGCGCCTGGCGCTTAGGGCGGCTCTCCGGGGTGAAAAGCCGGCAGGGTTCTGATGAGCTCAGGGTGTCATCTTCAGCTTCCACTACCCAGCAAAATGAAAAGGAATGAAAGAGAGAGAGAGGAAATGGAAGGAGAGAGAGGGAATGGTTGAGTGAATAGGCGTGCATTGTAAATCTTCACAGCGGCAACATGCAACCGTGGAGAAGGGAGGGTGACGAGTGGGTGATGGAGAACGGCAGGCAGGAAGAAAAAGGGAGAGGGAGAGATGGCGCAGAATGGGGAGCGGATTTGCCTCACTCACTTAATGCACTGCTTATGACAGCTAAAGGGGAAAGTGCGCTGGAAATTGGTGAGGAGGAATTACCAGTGTTATACCGCTTGCCATCTTACAAATGAATACCGTTTAGCCTCGGCATATAAATGAGTGGATTTTGCTTGGAGAGGAAAAGAGAACGAAAAGAGAGTAGTGGAATGAGAGACAGAGGAAGGCAAAGTGGCGGCGCAAGCAATCAGTGGCTGGCGTGTTTTGCGGAGGTGTGTGTGTGTGTGTGCATTTGTGCACATGAAGGTATGTTTTTGTGCGTAACTGCGGGCGTGTGTGGCTCAGTGTGAGGCTCTGTGCCGAGCCAGCCGCCTGAAATTATGCAAGCAAGTAACAATGAGCAAATTGAACCTCCGCATGCTGACACACAAACACACACACACACACATGCGTGCGCGCACACACACACACACACACACACACACAAGCCCAGCACAAGGTCAGGCTCAAAGACAAGGGAGTAGGGGCGTTTTAGCAGTGGGTGGGAGCGAAAAACAGATCATGATAAATTGGCTCACATTTTACAAAACACTGCCCTTAATGCACCTCGGCTAGCCATGCCCGCTAGCCCGGCGCTGGGGCTGCTTTAATAGCAGCAGCTAGCCATTTGTGATATATGAAAACCAGGCTGTGGCACTAATTGCGCAATTACAAAGCGGAAGCGATACAGAGTTGTGGCAGCGTAGGGAGGTGAGAGAGAAGAGGAAGAGAGGAGCAGAGGCTTGCGCACAATAATATCCCTGGATATCTTCTTCCTCTACCTTGTTAATCCTCCCTCCATACCCAAGCTGCCTCCTCTGTCTTTCCTCCTTTCCATCACCCTTTTGCAGAGGGCTCTGGCCAACTGAGCTGTGCCTCTGGCATCCCTGCAGTTTATTGAGAGGTAGAGTGAGTGTGCCAGTTTCACTAAACCACAGGGAGCAGAGGAACTGGGAGAGAGGGAGCACCAGAGCATGTGAACATGGTGAAAGTGAGAACGAGTGTAGAGAGATAGGGAGGGAGGGGGTTGAGAGGAGAGGGAGGGAGAGAAGGCAAAAATTTGTCTTGCGCGTGGATGAAAGGACAATTTATTAGGAGCTGCTCAGGGAGACAGAATATTTTGCCCCAGTGCTTTACGGACTGTCTGGATGAGGAATGGGAGCATATTAGCGCAATGCTGGGCCCGGGCCTGGGACGGGCTGGGGCCGAGGCTGGAGCAGCAACAAACCTGGCACAGTCCCATCGCAGTCTGCCGCAAACACCCCTGGGGGTCGTGGATCAGGGGCGCGCAGGGATGGAGGGGAGAGTTGTGCAGTGATGGTGGAGACGGTGGGAATGTGGTGAACGAATCTAGATATATCCACAAAACCGGGATCGTTACAAGTCTATAAATCTATTCAGGATTTTTTGAAATCCATATTTTTGCTGGTAACATAATGAATTGCTAAACGACAGTATGTCATGGTGTAAACTTTTACAGTATAATGCTCTTTTACTCTAGATTCTCACATTTTATGGTGAAAGAGCTAAAGTTAGAGCTAAAAAGAACTAGTCAATTAATCAAACAGTCAGTTGACAGGAAATGAAATTGCAACAATTTTGATAATTTATTCATCACTTAAGCTACTTATTAAGAAAAAATGGCAAACATTTGCTGGTTCCAGCTTCTCTAATGTAATGATTTTGAATATATTTGGAATTTGGATTATTGGTTGGACAAAATAAGCAATTTGAAGATGTTGCCTTGGGCTTGAGAAATTGTTAGGGTCCTTTTCCACTGTTTTCTGACATTTATTGACTAATTAATCCATCTAGCCTGCAGTCTGTGTTCACTGTAACATGTTCTAATTTTGTTAACCAACCCTAATCTACAAACTATCCTCTAATTAGTCCAATAATTCTTTTTAACCTAATGTTGACGTCATGTACTGTCGGTGTCAGTTCATGAACAAAAACCTGAATTCCTTCCCGTCCAAAGCGGCTAAAAATGAACCAATTCAACTTCCATCGAAACAAGTGATTGATTTTTACATGTGCATCCGTTAAAAACAAAGAAATAAGATTGTGTTCAGTGCTGCAGTACTGGTTTCCTGACATCCAAAACTTCTACCACTGCAGCATCAACACAAACTCCCCTTGCTTTACATCAGGCGGTGGAATTATCTTGCGGGCATACGGTATGTTTACTCACTCCCGCGGCGGCGAGATTAAGGAATCCCACACTGGCCGGTCTGACAAGCCAGCACAACAGTGGGGGCAGCGCGGCAAACAACACCTGTGCACATCACAGTGGATAGCTATCCCAGGGTAGAGCTAACATTAGCATGCTGCTGTAAACATGAGCTGAACAGGTGTCTCATCATCCATTACCAACGGACGGGCTTTGATTGTATTTAAGTGAGACAATATATATCGCCGTGCAGATCATAGTGACGGAGATAATTAAGAGGTTGGGTAACACTTTTCTTTTACAAAGGCCTTGCATTAACCTGTGGATTAACCTATGGAAAAGTGTTCAGCAAGGTTTAAGACAATGAAAATGATTAGCAGCTGCCATTATAGATAAATATATATGGTTCAATACAAGACAAGGCTCTCCATAAAAATACAGGCACATTGGGGTTTCTCTCAAGCAACATCCTTTTGATTCATTCCCACTTTTCTATATGAATAGCAAGTAGGATCCTTGCAGTGTGACAGAGGAGAAAAAATGGGAACGTACCGAAGCAGCAAGGTTAAAACTATAATTGTTTTTCCTTTTAAAAGGCATTTGGTTAATTTTTTTTACCTGCAAGGGGAAAAAAAAGGAGCAGAAAAAAAAAAGATGGTCATAGAAAAGCTAAGCATTGTTCCTCCACGGTTCCTCATCTCTCTAGCCGCAGATCCCCCGGCGTCCCACGCCGACGCCTCGGCATATCTCCGGTGGAACTAGTGAAGCACACTTCCTATTTATCTCCCGTTTCACTGAGCCGCAGCTAGCTAGCACGACTGGCGTGACCTCTGCTGGGCGCACATTAATTTCACCTCGCTGTTTCTATGGCATCGATTAATAAAAAGTGACTAGGTTTTCAGCAAATGAACACACGCTGATAAATGAGGGCCCGCGCCTAATTGCTTGGTAAATTAAGAGCTCACAATAGTGACGACGATGTGTGCTGCTTTTAATATTTAAAAACTCATTAAGTGTGGGAACGTCTCGCTTAGTTGAGCAGGCAGCCTTGTATGATCACCTTTAGGTGCTATTAACGGCCATGTGAAATGTCAGTGTGAGTTGCAGGTTGGAGGTGGACCAGCTGATCTGATCAGAGCTGCTTTAAGGTGACTTCAACCTCCAGTTTGCTGCTTCTCGCACGCCTACAAGAATCCCCCCCACACACACACACACTACAGACACTTAAATACACACATGTGCCAGTGCAGGATATAAGACCTAATGCAATGTTTGGCATCACACACACACCACAGATGTGTGTGTGTGTGTGTGTGTGTGTGCTGTGTGTACAGTATACACAGCAACTCAAATACCATTCGCTATCTTGAAATCACACGCACAAAAATGCACACATATATAAACAGACACTCCTGACACACACGCACACACACACAGCTCACAAAAACAAAAATCCCTCTTCACACACTCTCATACAAGCAAAGACACACATAAGTTGTGCGTCTGCATGTACAATACAGAATCCTCATGCTGAATTACACACTTACACAAATTCCCCATCTACACACACACATACACACACACACACAAACAAACAGCCCTCTAACACACACACACACACACACACACACACACACACACACACACACACACACACACACACACACACACACCACAACCCAAATGTCATGCACCATTTGGAATCTGGAGAGCAGAGATGAGCGAGCACTGGCAAATATTGAAAGTATTTATTTCTTTCCACAGATGAACGGGACGTAATCCTCCAAATATATTTAGTCGTGTTATGGATTTGTTGTCGCTTAATTTGCATGACAACACACTACCTTTCACGGCACACACAGCGGCAATTGCGGCGCTGATATCATCTTTATTATTATTGAGCCATAATGTGGCGCTACACAGAGGGGGGAAATTGAGCAAGTTAAGCCTGGAGTAGGAGCAGACACTTGGCTTATGGTGATGGATCGCTTTCAGTAATTTCTCTTTATTATGATTGGCCAAGATCAATATTTTAACAGTTCGGTTACGGCCTTCAGTACAGTGCTTAATATGTATTATTCACGACCTTTATCAGCATGGAGGGAGGCAGGGACGGGTGGGATATATGGAGGGGAGGGCTGACATTTTTCAGACTGAGGAAGGGCCTGCTCGATGTGGGACATGAATAGGACTGTGTAATGGACACAAAATGAAAATGGGCTGTGTGTGTGTGTGTGTGTGAGAGAGAGAGAGAGAGTATGGCTGCCTGCATCCTCTGACTGCAGCAACACATGCACTTGCCAAGAGACACATGGTTTTAAAGGTTGGTTTACCCAAATTACAAAAAAATGTTTCCTTACTTCCATCACCTTTAGCTAGCCATGCAGATGGTTTTGTTTATTATTACCAGGTTTTGAGGGATCCGTCTCTGAGATTTCTTCCTCCACCAATAAAACGGAATGAAAGTTTTTTTCTCAGGTGCTCACAGCCCTAAAAATTAACATTTGAAAAATTTGATGCCAAACAGAATTACGGAGAAGAAGAAGATATTATTTATCATTTATTATCTTAGAAATAGAAATAAAGTTCTCTCAGTTTGGTAGTCTTAAATTAATGTGCAGCTGACTTCATCTGCTGTCAGTAATGCATATAACATAAGGTACGTGTGTGACGTAGACATGTGACAGGAGAGTTGGCTGCGGGCTTTGTGTAAGTGTCGTTTGTGGATTTAGCGTGACATAGATTTATCTGAGGTGAGCTCAGCTGTTGTGAGGCAGGTGTAAATTGGCCACAACAAGAGCATGTGAGAGTTTTGACTAGTCTATAGTCTTTAAATTCATGCAGAGGTGGCAGTGTACAATCAGTGTCCTATAAAGCAGTGGTTCACAACCTTTTTGGCTTGTGGCCCCTTAAAATAAATGAACCCTCCGTCACATGTTGCATTGTCTACCAATTAAACAAAAGAGGACTTATTTTGTTTTATTTGAATAACTTTTAGAGGCTTGGGAAGATAAAATACAGCTTTCACAATAGAAGAAAAAAAAATTAGAAGAAGGCTGGCAAAAAAAACATTTTTCGTGTGTGAGAAATAAGTTTTTGTTGTCCGATCCTGTAACAATCATTTCACAGCCCCTTAGAGTAGTATAAGAATGCTTATATCAGGTATATATTTGTTGTTTTTGCTATAAATCTGTTTCAATGCATGTAGCAAACCTAATAAAGTATCAAATCCTGAGCACCACGAATCCCCCAACCCCCACTAATCACAGACTCCTGACAGACCCAGCGTAATTCTGACACTGCTCTAGATAATCCACGAACCTCGCAGGGAAATGTCTTCATAGGAACTGTTGTTTCTAGAAAGACATATTGCTGTTAATATTTTGTAAATGTAATTTTTCAGTGCTTTGAGCACAAAACTAAATCTCATTCACTTCTAATTGATAATTGATATGACGGCAGATATCTGAAAACCTCGACACATTAAACCAAACTATTGGCCACATACCACTAGGTGTAAGTGAGAAACTACAGTCTGACTTTTTTGTAATATGAACCAAATTAGAAAATGCAAGCAAACACACCTCTCATGACATCAAATTCGGTAATCCTGTAATCCTCACTGAATATGTCATTTGGAAAGATGTAGCTCCAGCTGCAGTATGACACATACCTGTAACATAGATTAACTTTTTAATGGGTAATGTTATGCTATCCTGTACTCAATTCATATTCTGGGTCAATCCCACTAAAATAAAAGAGGCAGAGTTGAGGAGTACCATGTGGGGGGGAGGGGGGGAGGGGGGGGGGGGGGGGGGCTGCTGCGTAATGTGGAGCCCATATCAGATAAAACGAACCATACTTGGTGCGGTTTGTGAAGATGCGAGCGAAGCGTCTGGGATTAAGAGCTGTGACATATTCATATCTGACCAGACTTAAAGCTGCTGCCACATGGGAGGGTCTGTCGCTATCAAAGCTGCAGGAAATCAGCCAGAGAGGGAAGGAAGAAGGGAGTGAGATATGGATAAAGAGATACAGAGGTACAGTGAGAGTGAGGGAGAGTGGAGTCAGAACAGCAGAGAGGATTTCTTTTAAAGCTCCCCTAACCATCTCTCAAAAAGAAAATCCTTTGTACCCCTCTTCCAAACCCGGTGCCTCCCTCATCTAAACCCTCTACCCCTTCTCCCTCTCTACTGTTGTATTTAAGTCCCCGTGTGGAACGAATGGGGAGCGAGCCCTGGAAAAGTTTGTCTCGGGGAAGGCCAGGTCGCTGTGTAGCTGATTATATCAGTTTCAGCGGCGGACTGGTAATAGGCTCCTCTTCGATCAGCCGCTAACCCCGGCTCTCCCCTGGCAGCCGCCGAGAGTGGAATTAATCAGGCCTACTGGGAGCCTCCTCCATCCCCTCTCCGCAGGCGAGCCACTCCGCAGTCATTTACCAGCCAATCCCACTGTCAACCCACTGTCATTTAGGCCCTTTTCATTATGCCTTTTCTCCCCTCCTCCCCTGCACACACAACCTCACTCTTTCCCTCTCACGTTGGATCTGAAAAAAAAAAAAAATATGAGAAAAAATGGAAATGGGTGACAGATTAGCCTAATGCTGGGTACTTTTTATAGACGGCCTATTATGATCACTACCCCTTTGTATCAAACACACAGAGTGGGGTGCTGCAAATCTGCCAAAAACTGATGAAATGAACAACACTGAACTAATAAGAAAAGAGAAATCCGTCCTTTTCCACATAACTTCCATACAGTTGTCTGCTCACTCGCTCTGTCTGTAATTAGAAGCTTGTTAATGAGCCCATGCCATTGCCGGCGTAGGCCCGAGCACGCTGTTGTCCTAAATGTGACATCAGAGGGCCAACTTTGTTCATCGGCTAAAAATACCCCGGGCCATAACCACCAATTACCGTGGCTAGGTGTCCCTGGGGTGCAGGCCCCTCGTATCAGGCTGGCCTCGCCAGCTAAGCCTGCTTAAGTGACCTATTTTGGGCTCGGAGGCAGTCTGTAAAACACCTCTAAGGTTAGATTATCCCATGATGAAATACAAGGCTTCCCTGTCACAAATTACCCACGGATGAAGCGCCACCAGGCCATTCCTACGCCTTGCTGATGGTCTTTCTCTTTTTGCCTCCGTTTTCCCCCCTTTCTGTTGCTCTCTTTCTTTCTCTCTCAACAAGGCAGAAAAAATATTCATGAGTAAACAAAAGGAGTGATTTGAAAAATGGCTGCAGGAAAAAGAGATTAATAAAAAGCATGAATAGTGCATTATGGAAGAGCTGAGGAGCCCCGCCATCTCATTGGGGTTAGAGGGAGATTGCATTTGGGCTTTATTAAGAGTGCTGCTCTCGGTCGTAGTCAAGAACCCCAAAGAGGAGGCGAAGCTTGGATGTCTGAGTGACAGTAAGCAAGGGACTGAGAAGGGTGTAACCACCTTAGAAAAACTTATCTGGATTTGTACGATTTTTAATAAGCAATCGTTGAAGCTGAGCTGACATGTCTTAGCATCCATATTTATGTAAATGATTTGACTTTTTCCTGCAGTTAAAACTCTGCCCAGATAGCTCCTGATGTTTGTACGGCCTGGCCATCAGAATAAAGTTAGACATCTCCAAAACATTTAGAAGTGGTTTCGTCTTGGCACAGACGGCGATGACAACAAAATGAGACTGTGTTGGGTTGAGCCAGACAAGAAGCAGACTCTGTGACCATAGTCAGCGCAGAGCTGGACCCTCCTCTGAGACTAGACCAATTAAGATAAGAGGCCGTTAACAGGAAGTGCTTGTTTGACATCCTGTCACGTTAACGAGGACAACCATAATTGGACTTGTGTATTTAACAGTAGGCGTAAAATGCTGTTAGTCGTCAGCACTTACATTTTTGTGCAGCCTGAAAAGGAGGAATTTTTTTGTAATTTCTGTAAACATAAGGGATATTCTTGTTGCCTGCAGTAGCTGAGTGGGATCTTTAATGTCAAAACCTTTAAGACCTATTCGCACAACAATTGAGGCACTAAAGTGTCATTCAAGATACTATGTCCAAACATATTAAAAGAGTATGCCGAGTTCCTTTTATTGAAGATCCTAATGTTCTTATAGGGAAAGCTGCTAGAATTGTTATTTTAAAAGGAAACCTAAACCCTAAAAACTAAATCTCTGCATTGATAGTCTACAAATCATCTCAGTTGGGGCACTCCTTGGCAGCGGTACCCTTTGCTGCTTGTCGGCAAATTTCAGCAGTACCAAGCTCGCAAACATAAACCCTCGCCGGCTAAACCTGGAGCCGTTAAATCCAGTGTAACACTATGCAGGTGCAGGGCTCACGGGGAGCTGCCGTATATGTTGGAGTTCCTGTTTGTTTGGGCTTGGCCCTGCTTTCAAGCCCCAGGAGGAAGTGAGCTGGCTGGGGTTCTGCTCGGGATCAAACCTGGGCCTCGAGCTGGGGGGAAAAAAAAAAAAAAAAAAAAAAATGGCTGGTGTTTATTGTAGCTGTGGTTGCCTGGAAGTGACTGGCAGAAAGCACGCACGGTTTGTCAAAATGAACAGAGGCCAGAGGCATAAAACAGACAACCTCTTCATACAAGGGAGATGACTGGGACCACACTTACTGCACCCAGAGAATTGCACAAACACAGTATCAATGTCTGTGCTTTAGAGTCGGTTATGAATTCCCATACATATATCCAGAATCTATTAAAAATCCCATTCGGGTTGACTTGGAATTAATTCTCCTGTATAAACTCATGTCAACGTTTGAATGTGCATGAATGAGATAATGACACACCTTATGTAAACACAGACGCTAAATATTTGAAAATGCAAGTCACTCATCAGCGGAATTATAGTGCTGAATTGTGTTTCTCTGCTGGCTTTGCGATAACCAGGACATTCTTTAACCTGAGCACCTCCAATTAGAGGATTGGAGAAAGGGGGAAGGGAGGGTGGAGGGAGGGAGGGGGGGGGGGGGGGGATGAACGCTATTGCTTTGACCCACCCGCTTTACTTGGAGGCGCACTCGAGAGGCAGAGATGTGGCGGCAGGATATCGCAGAGGAAAAACAGGCTCAGCCTCAGATGGCCAGGGGCTGCCTGTGCCTCTCTATCAATGCAAAACAGACTACTTCCTTGGGCAAAGAGGACATTTCACTTTTTATAAGCCCCCCTTCTTTTTTTTTTTTTTTTCCTGGGCTTACATTAATTTTGAAAGCAGAGGGGAGGCAGAGGGGGTACAGAAGAACGAGAGCAAGAGACAGAGAAAGACACAGACAGGGCAGAAAAGAAAGGAAAAGAAGGCCAGATGAAAAGCATCTTTAGGATGCCGGAAACATCTGGTTTCATATTCGGAGACCCAAAAGGAAATTGCAAATAGACAAAACTCTTATGTTTTGATTTATTTTATTATTTGATGGCTGGGTGATGCCAGCCGTGCAGTAGAAGCCCCTGGCTGTAAATACAGGAGCTGAGCTACGTGATGGGGCATTAGGGATGTCTCCTTACTGTCCCCGGACTGATAGATTCTGCTTCTAATAACATCCACAACTGCTGTGTTCGGTTCAAAATTACACAAAAGTGAAGGGCTATTGTTAATTGGATGAATGGACGCAGGGAAAAGAGGGAGAGAGGGAGGGAGGGAGGGAAGGAGCTTAAGAGGATAGAGAAGAGAAATACAGACAAGAGAGGAGAATGAGAACAGTGAGGATGAAGGTAGAAGGAAAGGAGATGAGTTCATCTGGTTTAAGTAGTTTATGGTCTCTTCATTTTACCCATGTGGGCTTGTTTAGAGAAATTCTAGGTTTAAAAAATTTATTTTCTAATAAGAAATTAGACAATTGTTAAAGTTAGGAGTTAAATTTGGGGGCAAATTTACCAAATTTGCCAGCAGTAATCACAAACTTCTGGGCATTCACCTAGTTTTGGGTGCTTTGTGCTATACTCATGTGGCTTAAATGGCTTTATCTCTATAAAATAAGAGAGTGTTGCAGCAACAAGTGGGCAGTGCCCAGCTGATCTATTTGGAAAACCAGTCCCAACGGTATGGCTGGAACATGTGGTTGTATTTTGACCCTCACAGCTATCCATTGTGGAGGAGGTACAGTAAGTTCAGTGCAGTAACACTGCCAAAAACCTCCCAACACAACTGTTCAAGCAGCAGCTCCTAATATAGTGTTGAGGCGTAGGATAACCTATGAACTGGCCTCCAACCAAGAACACAAGTAGGTGGATTCTTGTCCGAAGAACACTCAGGTCAAAATTCAGAGTTATCCACGCCATACATGAGATGAAGCTTTCTCTCTATATATTGTTAACTTTGGCAGACACAAAATGGGACAAAAAAAGATAATAAGTATAGCAGACTTGAGAAAAAGCTGTAAAGATAAACCTGTTGAAATCAGCATAGACGTGACAACATGTTACAAAAGGTAAACTTAAGGACTCATATCTTACCAACAAGTCAACTCTTTTCCTTCCAAATTGACCCGAACATTTACTTAATTATGGTTAAGTTTAGCCAACTAAAGCCACTTGAGTTTAAGGTTGGGGGAAGAACATCGTCATTGTTAAAAGAAACCAGTGTTGAGTGCTGGTCGAACCAGTGCCAGGAACTTTGTTCCGTCACCTCTATCATTTGTACAATGTCAGACTACGTCCACCCACACAATTATACAACAAATTATACAAGTTGTACATAAATCACAACATACAGATGGGTGATATATTAAAGGAAAAAGCTGTATACGTGATTTGAGAAGCAAATGTAGATGATTCCATACAGGGGAGTCTTATTCATAGACTATGGCCTTCACGATCATCAGATCTCAACCCAGTTGAGCACCTATGGGACATTTTGGACTGACAAGCCCTCCACCACCATCATCAAAACACCAAATGATGAAGAATGGAGTTTTATCCCTCCAGTAGAGTTCAAGAGACTTGGATAATTTATGCCCAGAAGCACTGAAGGAACCTTTTTCTTTTCACCAATGATGTCATTTTTTGGGGAGACCGATTATGCACACAACTTCAAAAACCACAACTGCAAAGGTTCCCCTGGTCCTGAAGACTTGCCATGGATCCTCTTAAGAGTTTGGGAAGAAAACAACCAATGTTGTATTTCTGGTAAGTGCATCCCCACTTCCAAGCCTCTATCTTACATCCAGATCAAGCATGACAATTGGAAATTGATTGTATTTTACCCAAAAAGCATTCATGGGAATATCTATTATGTTCCAAGAAGAACAACAGCCAGTTCATAAATTCAAAGAAAAAACTGATCTTGGAGCAAAATGCAATCACAAGGAGAACTTAGGAACCACATTACTGACACATATGACTGGCTTGTGCCAATTCTGCTGTTCAAACTTGAATAAAACTTTTTCATCTTTGCCAGTCTGGTTTGCATTGATATCTCCTACTAAAGAGAGTAGGTAACCCTTTCACAACATGAAATCACAACAGTTGAACTACACTTCTGCATGGTTGAAACCCCATATCTGTAACCGTGTAACTGCCACGCTCCTCCTGAGGTGCACAAGCCAACAATATAAAGTATGAGTGTGTGTGCAAATGCCGCCTGAGCCAACAGATGGGAAGAGGTGAGCTGTGGTCGTCCTCCAGGCCATTCTCTCCTGCCTTCCCACTCTGGAAAGGAAAGATTTACAGCGGCAGCCTTGGAAAAAAGCCGCCTGCAACATCTGGAGTCGCGTGACGCCAAGGCATGGTTGGCAGTGACAGTGGCTAATTTAAAGGTAGTAAAGTGTTAGCAGGGACCCGGGGAAGAGTGATGGACAGCTGTATTCCCCCAGCTGACCAGGGTGTGAAGACATTGTGGAGCAGGAAATAAGGCCCGAACAGGCTGGAGGTCTCACCGGGCCAGACTATTCCCCCCAGCTTTAGATTCATTAGCCTGGAGAACGAGCCAGAGAGAAAAAAAAAAAAAGAGAGGTGGAAGGAGAGAGTGAGAGCAAGATGAGACAAAGGAAAAAGATGGAACAAGACAGGCGGTGAGAGCGAGAGGAGAATGATTGAGAGAGAGAGGGAGAGGATCAATCAGGAGGCACAACAATAATGGGGGGGGTGACACCCCAATCACAGAGAAAATCTCACTGTAATTCTGTTTGCTTGCCTCACAATGTGTACGTAATTGCCACAATCATTTACAGGCGACGACAAATCTAGCCCCGGATTATTGTTTTCCTCTGATATGAACTATCCCATTTGTTCCGCCGTCTACCGAATAGTGTGCATTTCCTGCAAAACGCCACGTCTCTCTCTGCCTCTGTGGAATTCATTTCCACATGACCCCTTTAAAGGAGTCAAAAGACAGCTTGTTGCAGCAGCCAGTCTTCACCATAAAACCGTGAATCTAGGATAACAAAAAAAAAAAATCCCATTTTTGGCGTACCTGTCCAGAGAGCATGCATATGCATGAGCCCATATGGATGGTGGGAGGAGAGGTAGGCGACACGATCCCTGCAGTCGAAAAACTAAATAGTGAGCTTGACCCATTTTATCTCAGAAATCCATCCATGGTAAGAAAATATACACCTAGAGACTAGCTGTTTTTTAGCCACAAGTGTCTGTGTGTGTGTGTGTGTGTGTTCACCACTCCCAAAACACACACTCGTTTGTTTCAGCCAAGAAGGGTAATGAGACAGCCTGCTTCGGCAGTAAGTTTAATGTCACAAAGAAAGGTCTTTTTTGTGGGTGTTTTTTTTTTCCATTGGGGGAGTTAATTGCTGAAGAGAATTAATTAAAAAATGTTGAATTGAGAATTGTACATTGATTACTGTAAATATTCTCCAGAGTTTTGCTCCTCTAATTGAGGAGCATTCTGCCTGGTGCATCTTATTATGTGGGCTACTGTATTAGCTGCAGCACATCCTTGCCAGTATTGATTTTTTTTTGTTTGTTTTGCTTTGATGAAGTGTAATACAGTCAGATTGCCAAAATATTTGCAAATATTCAAGTTGCAATTGGTGATACATTACTTTATATGGCCAAACGTATGCCCACATACTTTGATCTGGAGACGTTTTTATTGCTATTGCTCAAATTAAGGGGTTGATGAAGTTGTGTGTTGCAACATTAGTTTCACTTGCAAGAAGCTTCCCTCTGAACCCCTAAACAGGCTGATACACAGTTTAACACTTCAACCACAGGTCCCAAGCCAGCACGCCCTGTCCGTGTTAACCCAGTAACACACATTCACACACAGGGCCACACAGAGATTGACAAGCAGAAAGGTGGAAGACTGAGGCCTTGTAATGAAACATGCCTGGTGAAGGGTGAACAGCCAGGCAAAGGTGCAACATTAACCCCCCCCCCCCTCCAGAGAGAGATGAAAGGGGGAGGAGGGAAGAGTGGGGATAGGCTAACAGACAGGCCAAAATCAGAGCGGGAGAGAGGGAAGGGGCTGCATACATAGACACGATAAAAATTCAATATGGCAAAAAAGGAGAAAAAAAAAAAAATGAAACACAGACAAGTGCATCAACATTCTCCTACCTGGAAGAGAAAAAGACAGATGGACAAAGGGCAGGAGAGGAAGTGGGTTGAAAGGTGAAAGAGTGAGAGAGACAACAGTGACGGACGCAGAGAGGAAGAGGCAGGAAGGGTGAGGAAGAGAGCGACGGGGATGGCAAGTGGGAAAGCGAGCGAGAGAGCAACGGACAGAGGTAGAGAGAGAAAGCTGGATGGTTGTAAAAAAAAGGAGGAAAGAGATAAAAATGTTTTAAAAATGTTGCAAAAAAAGTTCATAAATGTGTAATTTTTTTAATAACTGTTGCTGTACTCTAAGCGGCAGCAAATGTTGGGTATAAAACACAGAAACACATGGCTAAAACAGGCCTTTCCATACTGTAAGGTGGGGTCTTCATGGGTGCTCAGTTTTGGACCCGACCCAAAACAGACCTGTGGAAAACCTCTCTGAAACGGACACATACAGTGATTCCAAGTTGCGATGGACCAAAATGATCTTTTATGTCTTTACTTATCCCTAATTTGTGCTATTTTGTGCTTTGGGGGTGAACTGCAACTTTTCTCCACATCCCTCTGCTTCCTTTTCTTCCCCTACCTCTGCTCCCCTACCCCTTCCTTTCTTGATTCCTTTCACCTACTCTCTCCCTCCTCACCCCTCCCTCCCCGTCCGACTGGGAGTGTATATACCTATCCAGGCAGCAGTGCTGGAGGGGTCCCCCAGGGCTGAAGTCCTTTGCTCCCGGCTGTTTGATGTTGAGCCGGCGCGGATGAACCTCAGCCCCCGCCCAGAGTTATCCATCATCCCATTACCCATCATCAAACACCCCGGCTGGGTGCCGGGCCAAGGCTGTGGCCCTAATCAAACACTGCGCCCCCACGGACCCTCTCGTACACTCCAAATGGGAGAAAAAGACTAATTATCAAGGCAACCTTCAGAATCAGTCAGCAGCATGTAACACTGACACAAACTCCTGCTTCTTACCATTTAGGTGAGGTGTGTGTTTGGTTCTGTAACAAGGTTGTGTGCTGGTGCTGGAGGAGACGGAGATTAGAGGCGGAAAGGAAAGGAAAATTCCCCACTGACACTGAGGAAAAGATACAAGTAAAGATGTTGTCATTAGCTTGGTAGCTTATCTATGTTTGGGCTGCAAAATGTGATACATGTCGATTTAAACATTTCATACTCGTGTTATGGGAAGTTGGATGTTGTTGGAAGGAGTGCTTCAAATCGGGGGAATTGCAGTGGGAAAAAAAAATGGCAGAAGAGGAGAAAGGCAGAGAGAGGCTAAGCCTGTCCTTGGAGAGAAGGCGAGAGCTCGATTTTCTGTTTGCTGCCATTTGTCTTGTGCTGCTAAGAGAGATCAACAGTCCTCGGCACACAGATCAATATTCTCTTAACCCGCACCTAATCTGGCGAGAGTTTCCTCCAATTTCACCTTCCCTGCCGACTCCTCCTCGCCCGCTTTCCCTCCACTTTTATTTTCCCTCTCCTCTCGTTTTCAGCAATCATTTTTGGGCGTCGGCGTGACAGCCATTTTTCACGCTCCTGGTCCGAGCAGGTGACATAGAAGGGAATGATGTTTCCTGACGTGAACAGAGAGAATGTGTGTGTGTGTGTGTGTGTGTGAGCAGGGAGGGAGGATGATGGATAAGATGTGCTGCCGGGACGGCGTAGCTGCCGTCAGGGGCCCCCTGACGCCGGCGAGATAGGCTAGCTGCCTAATCGGCCGCATGACATCGCAAATTCAGCTTCTGTCTCCTCCCTCGTACCTCCCCTCCTCTCGCCAAGCGCTCCTCACCCTTTATCGTATCTTCCGTGCGTCTCGGCAACTCCCAGCGCGCCGTGAGAGCTGTTGTCAGAGTTGTCCTGTCGACTAAATAGAGCGCTGTCAATGTGTCTCTTCACTGTGACAGTTATGGGAAGAGAGAAGTGGGAAGTGTGACTATACAGTATGTGGTTGCATGTATGTTTGTGCAGGTGTTTACTTTGTGTGTATGTGCTGTACTTGTGTATGTTGTGTGTGTTTGCCAAGGTAACAATTTAATTGCAGGATGTTTTATAGGCCCCTTCAGGCTGAATTTTCAAGTAATTATTGTTACAGGGTAATTTTATTGATTGTTTTTTGGTACATTGAGAAGTAAATTAATTTCACTTTGGAGATTATTCTTACATCACAGCATGCTCTTCCCTTTCTGTCCCCAACCAGACAAGAGTTTTATTTATTTTTCTAGTTGTTTTGTTGCTTTGATGCAGACAGGTTTGTATGGGGTCTGCATTTTTTTTTTCTTACTGTTCACTGTGGGATACTACAATTTCTGTTGCTTCAGGCTATCTCCATTTTATTAGCCACAAGTCAGTGGCTGGGATTTGCCCTGTCCAAGAGCAAATCCCAGTGGTTCCCAACTTTTTTGGCTTGTGACTCCTTTATCGCCAAGCGATGTCTACTTGCAACCTTTTCATCACACGTTGCTGTATATGAGCATTTCACTATGAAAATGATGTTTCATTCACACATTGTTTTATTTCAGTAGCTTCTCCAGTGGAGGTACAGTAATACTCTCCAGCATCTCACACAATGAGAAAAGTCAGAAAAAACACAAATAATTTTGTATAGCAAAAATGTTTTTCTTCCTCTAGAACTATTGTTAATTATTTCACGACCCCTCAGATTTATCTTGTAACTGGCCAATCTGATCCCAACACAAGAAAGTCCAGAGAAAGTATCAAGTTTCGGAGCGAGTTTGGGTTGTTTGTTGCATAAAGCCTCAGGCTCAGGACGAGTTCAGCTTTGGTTATCTTAAAATGTAATTTATCAAGAAATATCTCATTTCCTTTCCTTTCATTAGATCCGGACGGTCAGGGCTTAAAGATGCAGGTACGGAACAGGTTCAGATCTCAGATTTAACCCCATGCAGAACTCTAATGTAAAAATGTGGAAATTTGTAGATATAATTCAACTTTTAAAGACACTTCTGCCCTGGCCCCAATTACTGTCTGACCCTGTGTGCATGTATGTATGGAGGGATCGTATTGACATTATGTCAGTGATGTAGGTCATTTCATGACGCCCAACCGCCCTTAGCTTCCTGTGATCCTTCCAAATCCGTCCTAGTCCGTTGTCTGAATCAGTGGTGAGGTTTCTGCTTTGTCATCAGACAAGACAGGTCAGGATAGAGAACACATTTCTGCATTTTCTCCACGCTTGAAGAAGTTTAAGGAGCCCTGGACATCTTCTCCTCCCCTTCGACAAGCTGGGGAATGATTGGCAGGCCGTGAGAACAGAGCCTCTCTTTCATAGCCGCGGCCTGAACGTACGTCAGCCCCCCGGACAGACAAAGCCCGCTAGTGTACGCCGCCTGTACTCAGAGGCGAGTGCCACACACAGACACAGTAACAGGAAGACAGCGGGTTCAGTTACCATGCAGGCGCACGGACACTCGCAGAAAAATGCCAAACGTTCCGAGCACACACGCAAAAGCAAAGATGCTCACGTATGCATGCGTGCAAGAAAATCTTCTACACACTCACCCACGACATGAGTGCATACGTACACAAAACAGACACATACTGTACAGCATGTGCATGTGCGCAAGTAGGGCACAAACACACAATAGATGCTTTCTTTGACTGTCTGGCATAACAACACAAGCCAGTCCTGATCCTGGTATACTTTGCCCCACATGCTCCAGACACGCGCTGCTTACATGATTATGTCACAAATGAGATGTTTATAGTCCCGTGCATGTGTGTGTGTGTGTGTCCAAGGGTGAGAAAGACAGAATTATTATTGTCAATCTACCTCACCAAAAATCTCCACAAGGTCAGGAAGAGCAGTCATTAAAAAGTTCCTTCCTAGGTGTGCAGGAAGTGGAAAAGTCTGGTTTATTAATGGCTATTGTTTCCATAGGGTATGATGAAATTGTACTCACCAGAGTGATTGCTGAGATTTGGGAACAAGGCAACAAAGCTCGATCAACAAGAAATGAGTGTTCAGACAATTAAAACATGTTGTTAACAAGCCAACAGTCCAGCCAGTTTATCTAAACCACTTTATTTGGTTGTGCATGACGACAACTAAAGTCGGTCAAGAAATCAGTCTGCAGACTGTGATAGATGGAGGCTAAGCGTGCAATTAGTTTCATCTGTAATAAGTCAAGGGAACCTAAGGTGCTGTAGAAGTTGCTGAAAGTGGTTACGAAAAAAACTGGTTCTTCAGGCACTTTTAGGAAGGGCAAGGAGAAAATGTATATCTTTGTCCTGGTGAAGATGAAAACTTGGTGCCATTTTAAACCCCACTACAATGTCATCATTTCCAATATTAATGAAAACTACAGAGATAAGATCCAAATAGTAAGAACCTATTAATATAATATTATTGCCAGTCAACTATTCAAATACACCATTCAAAACAACGCAGGTGTGTGTCTGCTTGAACGACCACAGATGGCAAAACTCTCAGTCTGGCACACAATCCACAACAGGTTTTCAAACCTGATGCAGACCATCCCGACAACATCCATTCAACATAAAAACGCTTGCTAGTTTAGCACACACCGCTATGTCTGAATGGATGCTACTGTACTGTCTAGAGTGGGCCTGCATCCCAGTTGGCAAAATGACTATTCCAGACTGTGGGCCGGCGGTAAGGAGCATACAAATGAAAATAGCAGCAGAGAAAAGCGCTTGTCTCTCTCAAGCCAAGCATCTGCTAAGCATTTTAATGGGGATCAATGGAAGGGCAGGGACAGGAGATCGAGGGGTTGATTGGCTGGCCGGCCCCGGCGCTCACACAGCCGCTGCTCTCCATACTGCCTGCACTGCTGTTTACAGCCAACACAAGCTGCTGCGCCCTGCCTGCGCACTCTGCACCAGCTGATGTGTATATCTATGCTCTCGGTGTGTACTGTAGGGATTGCGTGCATCAGCGCGTGTAGCACGAAACATTACGATGCATCAGTTTCTATTATTTGTCTGCGCATGTAATTATGCATTAACATTAACAACGTGAAAAATGTAGCTGTTGTGTGTTATATGCGAGTATGCAAGCGTCAGTCTGTGCATGACAAACGTGTGTAACCATGTAATTGTGTACACATCACATATAGAGTATGGCTATTTTCTGTGTGTGCTAAATGTGCAACAAATTGCTCTATAAGTGTATCTCTTCTGTTGGTCTACAGCTGCTCTCTATTTCAGTGTCTATTGTTTAATTGCATGTTGCACACGTGCCCTCTTTCCTGACACACACACATGCACACACACACACACTCACAGTCATCAGTGCATATGAAGGAGCAGCGCAGCAGCAAAGAAACAGTTAAAGTGATGCTTCCCGGTGTGCCAAATGAATCAGATTAATATTAGCCAAAGCGAATGTCATCATTGGCACTTCTCCCCTCCACCTCTTTATATCACTCCCCCCCCCCACCAAACCCCAACCTCCCCCCCCCTATCCCTCCCCTCCTCTCCCTCCCTCTCTCCTTGCTGCGTTTGGGTTTCTGAGTCCTGGGCGGTAATGAGGGAACGTTATGCAGTGCCATAAACGGAGGGGCTCGCTGTCAGTATGCATAAAGGATGAGACAGAGAAGATGGTGCTGGGGTCAGGGGGGAGAGAGAGGGAGAGAGTCGAGGAGGACAGGATGGAGAGAGTGTGTGTGTGTGTGTGTGTATGTGTGTGAAACCATTTCCCTTGTCACACACACACACACACACACACACACACACACACACACACACACACACACACACACACACACAC
Organism: Scomberomorus guttatus; assembly: GCA_038419695.1. Taxonomy (NCBI): domain Eukaryota; kingdom Metazoa; phylum Chordata; class Actinopteri; order Scombriformes; family Scombridae; genus Scomberomorus; species Scomberomorus guttatus. Next base: position 14,010,791 of record CM076468.1, on the reverse strand, counting down.
ACAGAGTGAGTGAGCACTCAATGGCAAGGCAGAGAGACAGGCTGGTGACAAAAAGGCTCCCCTCTGTGCCTGTCTCACAGGTGCAATGCAGCGTGTGCAGCGCCCCCTACGCTCAGCCCGAAGGAAGTGACTAAGGAACAGAGGAAAACCCTGAAGTGGGCGCACTTCAATGTTCACCTATAATGAGTTTAACAGCAGAAAAAAAATGTCCAAGAAAGATACAAAAACTGTATTGTAGCGAAAGAAGGGGAGAGGGAAGCCACACAACCCTGATAATTTTCCCATGATCCATTATTTCAATAAAAGAGTGAGGAAAGAATAGAGAAAAGTAAGTTAGAAGGGATTCTTATTAGAATAAAAGGCAGGATGAAACAGACAGGATTTGCATTTGAAACAACTTTTAGGTTAAAACTGGGTAAATTTGGCTTTTTTAGGTTACACATAAGCATTGTTTCAACCAGATTTAACCAGTTTAACGTACAGCCCCCCCCCCCCCCCTTTTCCACCCAAAGTAGCTTTAAAGTTGAAAAAAATAATCATATATATTCTGTACCAACTTGTTTCTGCTCTTCATTGAAGCTATAGAAATGTTTACACTCAAATATTCATGTTTTTACATTATGGTGAGAAATAAACTGCTGTTTCATACTCCACAGAAGTTGTAGGCAGATAGTAAGGGTGGATGGTGGGCTTATAAGTCGCAGGACTTTGATGTTGGGGAATGGGATTCACATCCTGACTCTCATGTCTGGTAAGGTTTACGCAACTGAAAAATGTTTGGTTAAGGTTAGGAAAAGAGTGTGGTTTAAGTTCAGTTGTTGCCTGTCATTATTTTCTGCAGACCAGAATCTTTTCCTAACCTTAACCAAGTGCTCCAGGTGTCTAAACATAACCACAAAAACATTAATTATGCTTTGGAGGCTATTAGCGGCTGTTACAGGGAAAACAAATTAAACACTTGTCAACATGAACATTTTGCGACTTTGCACATATGTTCATCAAAATTATGTTGATTAAAAAAAAAAACAAACAGGCAGACATGAAGTATTACAATTCTTAAAAACTCATTTGTTGTTGCAGAATTCCTAGGATAGGCTACAGGGTTGCATTTTATACATATTTTCCACAAATTTCAGCCTGACATATTTGGTGTCTTTGGAAACTTTGGGATCTTGACTAGAATTTCAAATAAAGCTCTGTGGGTTTGAACAATGTTTGGCTGCACAAGATGAGTTTGTAATGGCTGGCACACCAGTAAGTACATTTCAATATGTAGCTTGTAACGACACATGTTTTTCTAAGGAACCTAGGAACTCTAAAAACTCACAGAAACACTTTACAATCACATTTAGCCCAGTTTAAAACATCTTTATCTGCAAAATATAAAATATATAATCATATAAAAATGATTAGATATATCACTAAATACTGTATGAATATTCACTTCATTCTTAACATAATGTATAGATGAAAAGGGCATGGAAGTTAATTAATTTGATATATTAAAAGCATAGCTTTTGACTTTGTAGCTTTCACACTGAGCCGATGTTCTTTCCCCGCTAATCGATGTCTGTCTGGAAGAAATCCAGGTCTCTCTCTGTCTCTCTCTCTCTCTTTCTCACTCTCGCACACAAACACAAACACACCTTTAAAAAGCCTTCGATATCATTAGCTGTCATGTTTCACGGTAGGTAACACAACAGTGCAGAGGGATACACAGCTCACCGTCGAGTCTAGAGGGTATATGTGTGTTTGTGTGAGCGTGCGTACACAAACAAGAATGCATGGTGAGTGTGTGAGTGGATTACACCAGGTTCGCAGTGTGTACGGGGAAAGCGTGGCAGCAACTTGCCTCCATAATGGGATTTCTCAGTACTCCTACTCTGCTCCGACACACACACAAACACACAAATACACTGATCTCACCCCAAACAAGCAGGTTAGCAGTAACAAAGCAGAGCACATATCCTATCTTAGCAGTAAGAGGTAAGCTGCAGCAGAGCTCCAGCTCAGTTAAAGACACATATCCCCTCACCTCTCCTTCTCACAAAAGCCAGGGAAGAAGGATAGAGAGAGAGGGAGAGAGAGAAATGTGGGGAGGGATCAGCTACATTAGACAGGGATAAGGCATGCTGTAGTAAAGCTGGATGAGGGTGAGGAGTGGTTGTAAAGAAGAAGCTACTGTACAGCGCCTACTTATAAAAAGCAGAAATGTATAAAATGGACTTTTATGTGCGAATTGAGAGGTTTTTTTATTACAAGATTTGACTTTTAGAGTCATAATTTGCAGGATTCTTATATATTTTGACATATTTGCTGCTAGGTTTTAAGCAGTTTGAGGTACATCTGCTACATATCACCTGTCAATCACACAGTCTGGGAAGTAGTGACATCTCATTTCTGGGGATTTTTTTTGTTGCTAATGTTTTCTGCAAACTTAAGATAATATTGTTGTTTAATATTTCTGCCTTTCACAAAAAACCTTCCCTCGAAACCCAAGACCTGTGCAGGTGAAACATCAGATTACTCCCACAGTACAGTTATCATGTTTGAAAACTAAATTAGAAGTGAGTGTGGGTGGATGTCACGCAAGGGGGCGAAAAGGTTACGAGGTATACCTGCCGCAATGGCAAATTTTCAAGGGAGCTGTTGTCACAAAGGGCTCAAATCGTAAAAGCAAGTGCTGTAATGGATACTCATTTATCTTACACTATGGACAGTAAACTCCAGGAACATGTTGCACCTTTTCAGAAAGACTAAAGAAAGAAACTCTAAAAGTGAGATACCATTGATTTACAGATAGGGGAACAGCAGCTGAGATTTAGCATCGCAATGCCCACGTGAGACCCCCCCACCCCCACCCCCTCTGTCCTGACCGGTAACACGTACTCTATGTTTGACCTCTAATTGCAGCCTTCCCTTTGGGCCAATCTGTGTAGTCTGGAGCACAGTGGTGAGATCATGCTTTATTTCCGGGGGTTTCATCAAAAACTAAACAGCTGTGTCGTGACACACGGATGGAACAATGTAGCACCCTGCCCTGGGCTACTTTTAATTTAGAAAATACTTGACCTCAGAGGTGAAATTTATAGTATCAGTGCCCTAAGTGTTGTAAAAAATCTGATTAGCGAGGAAAGAATGAACTAGCAGATGGAGATTAATTGGAAACCAAAGATCAGAGGGATTGTTATACATGCTGAGGAGATTTAATATTAAAATATTTTAAATGTATGTACACCTTGGAACAACTACAGTATACAAGATCTGACAATTGTTAGTTCTGAAATTTAACTACATCTTCCGCAAATCCTGCTTCTCTCTCTTCCAAAGAATCTGACTAAATTAAATATTCCACCAGACGTCTGTTACTTTTTCAGCAATTTTAGCTATTTGCACTGAAAAAAAAACAAAGCCCTCTTTCTCTGTTGTGCCATAAAGATAGACGGATCAAACCGTAAATTTCAGTGTGGACGCTTGGAGAGGCTACTCTGCAGTGATCTAATTTAATAATATTATTTAATATTGATTGATTTAGGTTAACATTCACCATGCAACATCTTCAAATGTCTAGGAATGTGTGTGAATGCAAAGTACAAGTTTAATTCCACTGGAGGACACGATGCAGGGGTGTGAAGAGGGAATATTCTGTGGTGAAGACTAACCAAACACAGGCCATCCAGGGACAGTGTGTGCTGCTCGCCGTGTTTAGCGTGCGCGCATTAGCCCAACACCATCCCCGGCTCTCCTCCCCAGGTGTGGTGGAGAGCCAGGTGCGCCTCTCCCTCTTTGTCTTTTTTCTTTCTGTTTGTCCCCTTTTTTTTTTTGCCTCGCTGTCTCTCATCATATAACACGCACCTGGAGGGAATTCAGCCAAACTATCATTGTGAATGCCCACGGGCTGAAGAGCGTAAAAATTACACACACTTTACTCTTCGAGGGCCAAAAGCAAATAAACACCTGAGCATAATGTGAAAATGTGTTTTGGACTCGGCGCATTTCTGCCTTGTAATTCTGCCTGAAAACAGGGCCTCCTTCAGTGTGGCCTCCAAGATAGTTTTGTCCTTCACCCTGCAATTTCCTTCAGCGTGTCTTCCCATCAAATGTTGCTCCATAGAAAACATTGTATATTGTGTATAGGAATCTGTTTAGATTGAGGCTGTTCAATCAATGGGGCCTTTTTGGGATGAAGAGCTGGTGTCAGCCAAATACAGCGGTTTCTCTTTGAGTCCAAGAAGCATTGAGAGGTGAGAACTCGAGTGTGTACGGGAGAAAAAAAAAAGAAACAAACTCCAAACACAAACACAGAATCTGGCAGTCCCCTCTCTTTCAATCTCTACCCCATCTTTATCTTTTTCTAGCTACTCTTCTCATCCCTCCATGCCTCCCACTCTTAACTAATAACTCAAAAACAGGGCCACCATCCAGTTTTCTTCTCTCTTTTTTAAAATTTTTTTTTTTTTTACTTTCTCCCTCTCCCTCTCCCTCTCCTCCCACAGAGCAGAGGAAAAGTAAGCAAGGAAATTCTCCGGGCTCAGCAGCGGGGGAAGACAACTGTCCCCCTATCCTTGGGGCTGAAGCGGGCCAAATAAAATAGCAAGTGCTGCACCAGGAAATGGTTGGCCAAACACACAGGGCCATGAATCTAGGGTTGGCAGAGTGTACAGATTTCTCCATGCAGTCCCCAGGCGTCCTGCATGACTATAGAGGCCTTTTTGTATTGAAAGGACATCTCCCAAATGGCTTTAGCAGCAATCAGAATCACGGATCATCACTTGAGTTTTATTCCATCAGTCAAACCATTCTAGATACGACTGCAAATAGAGCCATGACTAATATTTATATTGAAGCTGCTGAAAGTAATTCTTATTTAACAGCATGAGGTATGTGTACAGAACATGGCGCAAATGCTGCTGTGGGGGTTTTCAGGATTCCCACAACCCTTGAAAATATGTCAAAATTGGTAATAGGATTGAGCAATTACCAAATAAAGAGCAAAAAAGCTTAGTAGCTTTTCTGTCATGCTTTGCTTTCTTGAGGAATCAAACTATTGTGTGTTAATTTAAAACAGGAAATCCACATCTCATTTCTCTGGATACTTCTGTGACTCCACCATCATGAACGGCGTGCGGGCCTGTTCTCCGCAATGTGTCCAGACTCCCCTTCATCCCACCCATCTCTCTCACCTCAGTAAATGAGAAAGAGGCAGCCTCTGTCCAAGACGGTGCTGTTTGCACAGCCGACCACAGAGGAGGGAAGCCAAAGATTACTGCAGCCACTGTGGAAATGCTAGAAGTGGGTGGCAATCGCTGGGGAGCCGAGGTTAGAGAGGACAGAGAATAGTTACTGTATGCATGTATGTGCTATAAACGAACCACTGTGCCAGAAACGGTACTGAATGTTCCCGTTGGATTTAATGTGTTCCTGATCCAACGAATTGTAAATGCTTGTATATATTTCTTGATGCAAAACTACAAACTTACTTGGTGATATTAATATTAATCATGCAATGACTAATTTAGTTTGAGGGTTCAACTTAGAGCAGAATGTCAGTGAAAGAAAAAGTTTGTTAATGTATTTTTCTTGTCCAAGTCTACTTTTTAATCAGGTAAAACAAAGTAAAATAATCCTCATTGTTGATGTCAAAAATACACTTTTGCAAATTTCAACCTGCTATAAAGGGAATTATTTCATGCCACTGGTGTTGAGGTTTTGTCATCTTTTTCTTTTCGAGGAAGATGTTTTGTATATATTTTTTGCAATGTGTTTCATATTTTTGCAAATAAACTAAAAGAGTGCCCTGTAGCCAGACCATGAACAGGTCCCGGATATTGATTTTGGTGCTCCGGGAGGCTCGAGGTCATGAGAGGTGCTCATCTGTGCAGTGGAGCAATTGGGAAGTGTGGGGAGTGACTGGCGCATTAGTTAGTGGAATTATGTGGATCACGGCTGCAACAGCTAGAGGTGCAAATGCTCACCGGCAGGATTAGGTAATGCTATTATCAGTATGATAGTAGCATTAGAAAGAAGCTTTAGCATGGATAATTCCACGGATTCAGCAGCAGAGAATCGCCATAAAATCATTGCATTATACCAAAAGAGATGAGATCCAGATATAGAAAGGCACTTGGGCTGCGGAGAATCAAACTTGATGGTAAATCTTCGAATTATAAGTCATCATGTTTTCGTGTCTTGTCGGGTAAACAGGTATTTAACTAAGGATGATCAAACAAGTCTTTTCTCAGCACAACACCCTCCCCATCTTCTCTTTGTTTCTCTCCTTCAGGAACAGTTGGAATACAAAACACATCCTAATCTGGTGTTATTTGTTCCCCCCCCAATAGGTGTTAGTGTATTTGATATATTGGTCACACATGAACTGAGCTGTACTTTACATCTTCTCACAAGTGTGGATTCACCTCAATCTGATGTCATCTTGGATGTTGATGAATGAATGTAAATGGAGGGGAAGAGGGAAGGTGAAGGCATATTTTTTAAGAGTCACCACTGTGGTACCAAATCTGACTTGCTGCTCCCTTTTCTCTATTCACATATCAGCCACCTAAAACCTTAAATATACTTCTCCATCTCTTTACCTATTGTGCATCTCTTTTTTTTGTGACTGGGCTTCACCAGCCCATTGTCCCTTGGAGTTATGTCCATTACGGATCTCACAATTTATGCCCAATAGTGCAGCGCCAATACAGGAAGTAGTGTGCCCTATTTTAGTTGCCTAACTAACCATACCTTAACCGTAGTTTATTTGCCATTTCCACAAGATTTTCATAATGTTAACTATACTGCACTTTCCATGCCCACACATTGTAGGAAGTAAGAATTTCAAAATCTTTGGCACTGGACCTAATCCAGGGTTTTGCAGAATCATCCAATATCAGCGATAGAGTTGTTTCACACTGGCTCACAGTAACAATCGTTTTTTTTTGTTGTTGTGTTTTTTTGTTTGACATACATTCGCAATGAAAAGATAACTCAGTTTTTACAACTTTGTATTGTCGATTCAGACATAACTCACACGGCAAGCGTTTACATTTGTTGCAACACCTGGTGTCTTCTCTCCCAGGACAAATCATTTGGTACGCAAGAGGTGATGGATTTTATGTTTCCGGCAGCTGTAACAGCAGTTTCTTTGGAATAAACAGAGGAAGAACTTGGTCTTAGCTATGGCTGATTAGACAAAGAAAATAGAAGTGCTGGGCAGAAATAATACTATGACTAAACATAAAAAAGGGAGAACCTCTGTGGAACCTCTTTTAACCTGTCTCCTCCTATTATACACTTATTGGACTTATCCTTTGTAATTGAGGTCATCTGAACAAGTAAAATTCACTAAGTGGCAAGTAATTTAATAGAAATAACAGGTAGTCATAATATTGTGCATGCTCTGTTTTCCCTTTCCACATGGCAATGCTCACTCCTGCAAACTTGTGCAAAGGTGGTAACGGTGTTGGTGTGGGAGGTCTGTTCAGCATGCTACAGTAACAGGGGGTTGTACACACACAGCTGCTGCCATAGCACACATGGCAGGAGATGTGCCTGGGTATAAATAGTATGCCACTATTTTGTCTTTACATATTTAACTGTTGGATATTTTAATGCAAATTAATGTGGTGGGATTGGAGAGGGGTGTTTTTGTTGACTGGAATTAGTGTTGTGAGCGAGCTTTCTTCTCCATTCTTTCCCTTTCTTTCTCTCCTCTCCAAATTACAGCTATTAAGGCAAGACTGGTGTGAGCCAAACACGGCGCTCCACTTAATGTGATTTCCCCCGCGCTGAGAAAGGAATAAGAGGCAATGATTCATGGGAGCCCCACAAAAAGCTGGAGAGACGGGAAGATGTCCACCTCCGACATGCGCTGAACACAAACACTGGGCTTGTTTAAGTGTGTAATTGCGTGTGTGTGTGCGATTATCGGATGCTTATGTGTGTGCGTGCAAGTATTTGTGTGCGGATGAGCTTAAAATGAACATTATGATTTATGACATCCTGTATTTAAGTCTGGCTAGTCCTCACATTAGCACAACACTAATCTAATGAATAGACTGCCTTAGAAAGACACATGCAAATGCCCACTGCCTATTTCCAGAAACCAGGCTTGAGAGCCAGAAACTGTGGTCCCTCATCTTGATGTGGCTTTATAGTGTTTCTGCAAAAAGATCTCCCATGCAACTTCCCCCCACTCGCACACAACTGAGGAGTAATGTGACAGCAGCACGCCGGCTTTTCTTCAATGTCTACCATGCCAGCTTTCAACACCCGCCATTGGCAGAATTGGGTTTGACAGCTCTCGTCGAGGCCTTGCGATTGGCCGGGCTCCAGGGACGTTGTACGCGAAGAGACGTATACACCACCAAAGGGTCTGGGAACAGGAAAACAAAGCAGTCGCCGCTGAGAAACTCAAGCAGAGGTGCGGTCAAACTGGGCTCAACCCTGGATCTCATTTCATCACATACAGCTTAACAGTCATGTTAAAAAGGCTGAGATAAGGCGAAGGGGGGTTTGTGGGAGAGCGGGGAGGCCATCTGAGGGAGTCTGGCGCTGAAAAGTGAACGTGTGAGTGCTGACAGCAACACAGACCCTTCGGAAAGACACTTAACAGAGCCAGGGCACAGTAGATTGGAGATACTGTAAACCAGCAGGAAGTGAAAGGCCTTCACTCGACAGCTTTATCTGATTCAAGATATTGTTGTGCTGAGGGTGAAATGTAGTATAGTGCTTTTTATGAAAAATGACTGTGATTAGGGGGGAAATGTGGTATTCTTTTAACACACCAGCACTGATGCGCCACGTAGAAGTTAATACCAAACCTGAGCCCAACTCGGTGCAGTTTTACAGTGGATACAGTATCTGAATCACAGGGCCAAGTGGGCTGGCCTGCCCCATAGATCAAGGCTTAATGTAGCCTGCGGCGCTGGCAGGATGGCCGAGACAAATGACAGTTCACCGAGGTGGGGTCCCTGGGCAGAGCTTGGCCTGGCCACTGGCATTGTACTGGGGCTGCTTTGCTAGCTGGAGCCTGCAGGATAGAGGGCCCATGCAGGGAGGGAAGGGGAGAGCGCAGGGCTGGGAGGGCTCACTCGCCTTGCTAATGGGTCCCCAGACAACCAGGCTTGACCTCACAGGCCCAGTGCATTCATTACCAGGTGGTTAGCAGCTAGTGCTAGAGCGGCTAGCTGCAGCTAGTTAACCACAGTTAGAGGTTAAAGCTTGCTTAACAGGGCCAACATAAACACTTCTGTTAGCTTCACTTGTATATATGCTTTTGTGATTTGTTGTAGTTGCTGTCTGAATTGAAGCAGCTTTTAAATCTTATTGAACCGCTAAGGGGGTCATTACATACTCATGCTGTGCTTCCGAACATTATCCAAACCAAGAGAACTTTATTTGAAATTCTACTGGACATCCCGACGTTACTAAAGATACCAAATGTGTCAGGCTCAATTTTGGGAATATGTGTAGAAAATGATGCACAAGACATCTGGAATATTTCCATTTGATGAAATGTTGTAGCCTTGGATTTGAATATTTCTGTGTAAACATCATATAGCTTAAATGAGGAGCTGGAACAAGATGATACAGAATATGATGTTGTCAGATCATGTGGGATAAGATGATTTTCACAACATTAAAACTACTTAGGGGTAAAAAAACGCCACCCTGGTTTATTAGACACTCTTAGAATAGACTCGAGCATTGAGCTACATTCTTGACCTTTGAAACAGATATCTGTAATCAAGGTAAAACCTTGTGTGTGAAACTTGAGTTTGGAATATTTTGTCACAGTCTTAAATGCATCATTGACAATTTGAAAAGAGACATTCTTAGTTCCTAGAAAGTTGACATTCTGGAGGTAGATTTCACTTCTAAACGGGAATAAGTAGTCCACAAATAACCAGGGATACAGTCTAGACTTGGCATTTACCTTCTATATGTAGCTCAAGTTTGATAAAAAAATGCTACTATTCCTGACCACTCCTGTCTCGTTACGCCTCCTCTCATCCAAGTAAAGCAAACGTGCAGTCATGGCACTGCAGATCACAGGAGTCCATTTCCAGCGAGCGCACAACTCGGCTGAAATAACCTCCTGGAAGTCTCCTCATCTCTATGCAGCTATCATTTTGCTCCAAAGATGTCCGCCCGCCCTGCAGCAGCAACCCACAGCGCCTGTGAACTCTGCATACATTATCTCTCTTCCCTCTGTAGGGCGCTGTGCTTTATGCGGGAAACTCGCCCCATTTATCAGCATCCTCTGTATCCCCCCACTGCCTGGCAAGGCACCTGCTGCTAGTCTAACTACAGCCTGGCCGCGGCCTTATCACTTCTGCAGATCACAAGGCGCAGGGATGTAGATTGGCTAAATCTTCAGCTAAAAACAAACAAAACAAACAAACACAGAGAGCGCTAGTCCTTATTTCTTCCCTGCATTTCTCCCATCAGATTTGCCCACATCTGAAGGTGAATGGAGGAAAGCAAGTTAAAAGAATGGATTACGGGCATTTGAAAACAGCGTTAACTGGGGCACGGGCGTCTGGCACACTCTCCCCTCGGTGCCGGGCCTAATGATTTCTAATGCTGCTAAACATTACGGCGCCGTGAAAGCCCCGCTTTTCACTGGGGACACGGCCGCAAATCTCCCATCGCATGTTCCCTTTGTTGATTTTTGTGAGACAACAACACGGCAACGCTTATCTCCATTACAGACCAGCACCACGGGGAGCTTTCCCAAAGCCTTTCACCCAACGCCTTATTAGCAGCTATTCCCTTCTGTCTCCCTCATCCTCCAACTGGGAGCAGATAGAGGGAGAGAGAGAGCATTATCCCGGCGTCTCTTCTTCCGATTCACCACAAACCCTCACTATGTCTATTCACACGCCACTGGGCCTGGATGGCCCCACTTCCCCATCTACTATCCCTTCCCTTCTTTCACAGTCTTAGCTCTGAATCACACTAAGAAGAGGAAAAAGAAAGCATTTCCAGTTATTTATAAGCCCATACAAAAGGTTGGCTGTTAATTTCAGAGCCTGTAAGAAGATGAGGTTCTTTTGTGCTCATTTGTATTGTGGAAAACAAAAAAAGGGATAATGCCGTCAACACTGATAGCTTCATATTAAGGACACAGTGGCATGCTATCGATGTAATGTATGCTAAGGTTAAGTTTACTGCCACAGCTTAAGAGATAAATGTGTACAGCGTGGTCTACAAAGGGAAGACCATGCGTTTCTTATTTAAGGGAAAACACAGCAACTCTGAGATGAATTCTAATGTGAGGAAGTTCCTTAAGGGGGTGATCTAGTGGTCCTCTTCCTTTATCCCCTGTCTCTTTTCTCCTCCTCTTTCTGCTCCATCATGCCTCCCTTTCCTCTTCAACCTCCCTTACCCCTGCATTTTTTTTTCTTGTGACTCATACTCTCTGTTGCAGCAGTGACGATAAGGATCTGCTTCTTTTTTTTTTTTTTTTTTCCTTTTTGGGTTCCTCCTCAGAAGTACCCCTGCCTGCAGCCCTCAGCTGGTCCCCCCTGTTTGTTTAGCGTGTGTTTATTTGTTTCTCTGTAGTCCTGGGATTAATTATCATAACCATATGCCTGGCTAATACATCTCTCTCCAAGCCAATAGTGTGGCAGCCTGCTACTTCTCCATTTTAATTACAGCTAACATCGTTAGCCTGATTTTGTTTTGCAGTTTCCTGCTTATTTCTGAATTCATAATTCAAGCTACCATCGGAAAATGTGGGTCTGGAATAATTAACTCCTAAAAAGTAACTTGTGCAACATTGCGACAGTCTAGCACACATGGAAAATTGTTCACACTTCTGCCACTGGAGCAGCATAAATTCAAAAGAGCTCTGCGTTAGCTTTTGGCAAAACAGTCCGATCCTGATACCTCTACGACATGATATTTAATTTGACTTTCGAGACACCCAAATGAGTTATTTATCAACTTTCACACCAGAGAAAAATATACAACTTTCCTCAGGTGTGAACATGTTGATTACGTGCCCCAGATTTGAAAAGCACGCTGTGTTGCGGGAACGTCTGCGGTGAAGGTGAGGCTCGGGAAGTGCTGCTAATGTGTCTGGGAAGAAGTGGTGTCATGGGTTCAGTGTCGGCTCATATTTTACCAGCTTGGCTTAGGGCCAGACAAGTTTTGTCTGGGTGTGGTGGAGGGGGAGGGGGTTGGAGGGATAATGACTGCTGAGTCAATCAGCGCAAGCCGAGATGGTGTTAGGTCAAAGTCACGGCGTGGGGGGGGGACATAAAAGGGGGAAGCTGCCATGCTGCTTGGGCTTGGCTCAGTCTTTCACACTGACGTAATGACATAACGCTATTAGGTGTTGCATTGCTTGTGATGACACCTACAGTAACAAACAGGCTCAGCTCAGTATCACAGTGAATTTTACATCGCTGGGATGATTCCACCGAGCAGCAGTGCCAAAGCTGACGCCAGTAAATACGCAGAGCTTTGCTTTGGCCTGGTTCTGCTGCATGGTGTTTAGGATTAAGCATTCTGCTCTGTTTCCCAGGTAATGACATGCTCGCTCCCTCTGTTTTCACCAGGCCTTTATTTCAATAAGAAATCATCCATTATTTAGCTCCCAACCTCTCTGCCCTGTTCGCCTTCTCTCCCCCCCTCCTCCCTCCCCGCCAGCCTCCCCTCGGATCGGGGCACCCCACTGATTCTCACTTCAAGGACGAACGTGGCGGAGAGGAGAGGAGTCGACCCAGTCACCAGACAGGCTCTCAGAAGAGAGGGAGGGAGACAAAGTAAGGAGAGAGAAAGAGCATACGTGCACGTGCGCACACACATAGAAAGCGCTCAGAAGAAATGCAGAAAATGTGTGACCCAAATATACATTGCTTTGTACTCTGGTTCAAAGTTTCCTGTCCTCTCCACCAAACATTCAAGGAGAAGGGGAAAAAAAACACAACAATGAATAAATCATACAGCAACTGAAACCTACTGTAGTACTATTCCTGAAGTGAGAGCGAGAGAGAGAGCTACAGTAAGAGAGAGACAAAGACACGGAGAGAGAGCATGGGAGAGAGCGAGAGACTTAAAGAGAGTTGAAAGTGAAACGGAAAGAGCAAACACCTCTTTGGTCTTTTGATGGCACTCTCTTATGGAACATGGTATTTCTTGATTCACTCTTAAATCCATCATCAGTCGAGCTAATAATTCGACGTAAGTGCTGCTGTGAAGCAATAGATCACATACACCAGGCGCCATCCCCTGTGAACACTCAAATTACAGGAGCCAAACAGTTGGAGAGCCTATTAACCAACTTTAGACTTTGATTCAAAGTGCCATTTTTATTGCTAGAACGTCTCAAATTAACAGATTATTGCCGGGTCACTGGAGACTTATATTTGGTTGAAACATTAAAAAAGTAAAGCTTGCTAAGAGAAAGACTATGTGGATTCCTTTTTCTTTTCTCCAGTATAAATGTATAACCCTTTTAGTACTGGAACAACATGGGGCCAATCACTATTATTATAGAGCTTAAGCTATCAGTATTGGATGCTTTTGCTGTTAGTAGAAAACTGGAACAATTGTGAACTTCTATTTTTAAAGTCAAGGCCTAAAAGATATTTTATCACTGTCTATTTTCTGTCAGTGTTCAGACAAAAGACAAAAGAGGGCTGTGGCTAGGATTTTAGAAGAAAAACAAAAACATTTTTTAATTACTTGGATTTTTCAAGTTTACACCACACTGCCAGGAATAAAACTGTAGGAACTACTTACTTTAATTACATTGGGTTGGTATTAAACTTGTAATAATTGATTTTTTTGCACCCTGGGGGCAGTAACAAAAATGTAAACACAATATTGGCATATTATCACTTTATTAAGTTGATATGGCGAAAGTGTTAGCAAATAGTTGCATGTTTTTACATCCAGCATTTATCTGGAGTCACCTGACAAATGTGTCACAGTTCAATTTTCCTTTTATCTCTGTTTTGGTCTCCACCAACTGACTGTTTAGCAGCTAAACACTCCACTGTGTTCACCAGGTTGTCGCTAATTTAACTGAAAACAGCTGCCTGCTGCTGCTGCTGGACACTGGGAGCAGTGAGAGTGAACAAAAACAACAACAAAAACCAAACAAAGATGTTAAAAGGCTAAATAGATTAAATGTGGTCCAATACCAATATCACAACCTCAGTTTTACAGTAGCTACACCTCTGGTACTGAAGTATACATTTATAAGTATGCGTGTATGCTCTCCTGCTGTCTTACACACACTTTTCCTGTGTGGATTTGCACCTGTCATGCAGTATACGATAATATTAACCAGGTGTGGTAGTGCCTGATGCTCCTCCGCTGCACGACATACATCAGATTTCCGCGTGATGGCTCTGAAACACAGGGAGACCCACCAGAGAAGCTGTCAGAAGGCACGCTGGATCCCACTTAGCAGATCCCATCCCTGTCTCAAATCTCAAACGCCAAGCAGCCAACTCCAAATGAAGGCTATCATCAGAGCCCACGGCGGGCTGCGACACAAAAAGTCATCGCTCTGTCTATCACAAGAGAAAGCTGCTAATGATGATGTTTTTCTTCAAGTGCACAAACATCAAGTCCAGTGAGATTTATATGTGTGTGTGTGTGTGTGCTTGACAGAAATGTCTTCCTGCATTACACTTTTGCAGCGGGAAGATGTAATAATTTCCCTTGAAAACTGGGGCTAGACGCACGCTTCCTAATGATGGAATCTTTTGATGTTTAAATTAGGATATCACACGCGAGGAGCTATCCTCCCAGGGCCGCACCTTCTTATGACAAGATTAGCAGCAAAGCAAAGCCATTACTGTGGTTTATTTCTGCCCCAGCCAACTCCCAGACACAGGCACAGAGGTAGGCAGCCATCCAGAGAGAGATAGATGTTGGAGAAGGAGGGAGGAAGAGAGGTATAGTCAAAAAAAAAAAAGGGAAAGAGAAGAAGTGATTCAAGAAATAGCCCAGAAAAGAATGGGGTACACACTCTTTATAGATCCCATCCAAACCACTTATTTATAGATCATCTGTGAAACACATATAAACCTCTACTTCATATCTCTGTCAGCCTGTCACAATGTCAGCCATGTCAACTTTTACATATTTTGCTGTCTCTGCTGTCAACACACTGTACAGTGATAAGAATTAATAACGCTGTAATGCTGACAAGCACCGAGACGGACTGGTAGCAACATTCACTGACTTGGCTGACTGTCCCAAGAGAACCCAGATAGCCTGTGTGTGTGTGTGTGTATTTATTGAACAAAAGAGGCATAAGGCTGAGAAGTGAAACTGACAACAATCAAAATTGACAAAAGACAGCCTCCACTATGGAACATTTGCAAGAATAATAACATTATTTGAATCCAACTGTTGGGGCTGGGGTTTGATAGCTGCTGCTACTGGAATATATTAGGTGTTGTTGTAACCCTTGGTCTTGGGATTTGCAGATATTCAAGTCAAAATATACAAACTTAGAGACCCTGCACACCTACACAAGTGGAGGGCTTTTAGCTGTCTATAACAGCAGGACACAACTGGTCTGTACTTTCTCATCCAGACAGAGTCGGGGTCAGCAAATAGCAATCTGCTCTTCAAGTTTCACATTTCAATATTTTACTGCAGATTATATATAACAATATGAATGTAAAACCCATTTAAATCCCAATGATCCGTACAGTGGACAGCTCCTGGTGCTGAAATAAGGTTGCATGGATTTACAAGATGACAAACAGATTAAAACTAAAACCACTTCAAACACAAATTTCTCAGTATTATCCAACCAAAAAAGCTTTCCATCTCATAAAACACAAATGGCAGCATGGCTATATTGTTATATTACACCAACAGCACACAGTGGCCTACTGTATTGGCAAAGAAGGGTAAGAACACACAGTATTTATTTATCCTTTCTTGAACAAGGTACTACAGTGAATTGCACTTCCAAAAAGATGAGGAACTGGAAAGGCACATGAAAAAAAGAGGTAGTATAGTCAAAATCTTTATAGCAGAGGTCAAGATTTAAGCCCCTAGTATAGGTCAAACTCCAAAACTGCTGGATCCTACACGTCCCATTATGCAACCTGTCAGTGGATTTCGTTGGACCCTTTCTGCCAGTTAAACACCAATATCCTTTAAAGGCTACACCCGGCTTTCTGTAAGTATTCTCCAAGTCCAAACTGAGACAATAACTGGTGTAATGCCTGCAAGCAAATCAATTAAAAAAGGAATATTCAAAAGAAATCATTCAAAACACATACAACTGCACCTAAACTCACAGAAAGAAACGGCCCTTAGCTGAACCAATACCTACCCACCCTTGTGCAAGAGTTTCCCCATCCTCAACGTGATAAAACACAGTACCTGCTGTGTATTGGAGGCAACCAGCATCTCCATCAAACTGCAAATTCTGCAGCTTTTAGCTGACACTCTGTTTGAGTTAAGGCTTGCCTAGAAAGTAATGCTGTCAAGCCTCATCGGAGGGATTTGGACACATAATAGTGACCGTCTCTCCTTGAGTAATGATGACCACCAGAGCTCAGTTTACTAGTAGCCACTTGTCTTAAACAATAATTTCCCTGCAACAATGGCAGCCCTCTCTCCCGCACACATGTGCATTCATACATACTCACAACACACACACGCTGCCACACATGTACCAAGGTTGGTGTTGTTTGAAATTTTATCATGCTGAACAGGGGATATTACCTGTGCTTTCATGGTGGAGAGTGGCTGCCGGGTAGGTAAAGCACTGAGAGCACTCCAGCACTCCACTCCTTGCTCTCTCCTCGCTTGCCGTGGTCGGGGGAAGAGAGCTCAGGCAGCCGTTAGGACAATAAAGAGAGGGCCGGCGATGGCGGGTCCCCTCTGAGGCCCTTTTCATGCTCTCAGGTTGAGTCACAAGGGCCCACTTCATTCCCGTTATCCAGGGATGGGAAATACATAGCTTCTCTTTAAAACTCTGACCCGGCCTTTTAGTCCGGTGCGCCGGGGGCCGATTATCCTCACTCACCCTTTAAAAAAAAAGTCATATGAACACACATGCACACACAGAAATGCTCTCACTCACATAGAGGTATAAGCACATTAGAGAATGAAAGAAGCACACACATGCATGCATAAGGTAGATACTACATCTGCCAAGTGGCTCGCATTCGCAGAGGCTACAACCCCGACTCAGTGACAGATCTATATTTAAGAGGGAAATACAGTGAGCGTTTAACCTTGGAGTTGAGGTGACTTTGAGTGAGTCACAGAGGTGTGGGAGTTGCTTTTGTGGTTGCCAGCGAGCTCTTTCTGCTGTATTTTCTCATGTTCTCTGCAAGTGAGTCAGCCAGCCAGTCAGTCTGTGAGCTGAGAACTAAGGGCTTGCTTTGCAGAGTCTTCTTTTTGAAGATGACCTTGGGCTCAAGGTAAAACACGCTGAATGTTTAAACACGCGCTCAAAGTTTCATGCTCTGCCGTGTGGTGTGAAGCCCGGGCTCATATCTCATCCCAGCCAGAGACTACCCGCTGCTAAAACCAGTCCTCTCAAGGTCTGAACTTGCCTGTGACAGGTGAAATAGACTGTTGGAATTTGAAATTCAAGCGGAGATAAACAAACAAGCGACTCATCAAAGTCAGGTTTCTGTCTGTGTGTTTCCCGGTCGCCCCCAGCTATGTTTACTCATTAGCTCGCAGCGTCCACTACCTTGCTAGATGAAAGATGAAGTCAAGGACTGATAATGAAAGACAATGCAGTTAACAGCAACAAATGGTGCACACAAAACCCCACTGGGAGCCGCTTCTCTCGTTCCACATCGCACAAATGGGTGGTATCTGTTCTCTGGTTGTTATTAAAACACAATTAATCAGACTTTCAAATGGGATTTGGCGGGCGGGTTGGGAGAGAAACTGTTCTCGAACTGTTCTCTCTATATCAATTTAGGTGATTTATCCATTCAAGTTGGGAATGACTGCAATTTGAGCAACAATATTTACAATACAGAAACATTTTTGTCCATAATTTATTCACCTTGCTAACATAAGCAGAGTGATTTGAATACCGCAAATTCTCAAATAGTTGATTTAGCTCAAACACAGACCTTTATTTGAAACAGACCTTTACTTGCCATCTTGCTTGTGTGATGTCATTTGGAGCCAGAGTCAAATAACTAATTAAAAACAAACTTGTCAGAAAAATGAGCACTTGAACATACATCAGCTTGATAAGAACTACCTAAAATGACAGAAAAACATCTTTGGGAAAAATGTATTTGACGTGTACTTTGATTTTTAGTTTGGCTCATGTTCCGTCCGCTAACATGGAGGGGGCGGGAGCTGTCATGACGTCCATATTTATATACAGTCAGTGGTCTTCCTGCACAGAAGTTGCACATTAAAAGCATTCCATCTGCTCAAATGGTGTAAACATTCGCTATTCTAGTAGGATTTCTAAGTCAAAAATATCTGCAGAAAGAGTTTCATTAACAGTAGCTTCACAACGATCGAAAAACGACGAAGTACAACCTGCTAGAATTATTTACTGAAGGAGAACTGTATTTCAGGAGATTAGTGAATGTGACATGACTCTGTAGTTGTATATTGTGCTGAATTTACAATGTGAGTCATTATTGCACAGGTAATTTCACTCCTCAATGTTTTTTACCTGGCTGTTATTAGGGAGCAGCCTATGTTTGTGTGTTATTTGAGACTATTATTATCCCTGCCAGGCGTAAGCCTGGAGGGGATCATGCATTTGGTTGTGTGCGTGTGTGTGTGTGTGTGTGTGTGTGTCTGCAGCTAATCTCGCATACTGCTGGACCCATCAGCCTAATATTTTTTGTGCACATTTATGACTGTATGCTCAAGGACCTCTCGTGGTTGCGAACCTAACGTAAAGTTTACACTTTCGTCTTTTCAGCAGTCCTCGCCATTTTACGCTATGCATTGCAACATAGCAAAAGGCATTTCCGGCAATCGGCTAGGCTAAAAACAAGGCTTACCTAGTCTGGTGCAGGCCACATTTTGGCTTTTGTCGTGGCTCAAAAACTGACATCCATAGAAAAGTTTGGTCTCATCTTGAGCATGATATGACATGAATAAATCCCCGTTTCTGTTATCTTCACCACCATCTTGACTGTACAGACCTGGCGGAGAGCTGCACTTTACTGAGCGCACTCTTACAGTCTTAATGCTGCCTTTTATTTGTGAATTTTGGAGTATATGAAGAAGTATGCTTAGGCAGGACATCTGCTGTGATGAGACACACTGTATCTGCTCTGTTTACAAGCATATTTTATTTGCCTCAGACAGTGGGCCTGCAGGGTGACAGAACAGCGCTGAACACAATTCTTCCTGTGTAGCGCTGCACTGCTGGCTTGCTTCTGCTTCTGTTATTAAGTCCACAGCTATGCCAAGCGTTTGTACACAATCTTCTGTTGTTTGGGTGTGCAGCGCTAGGTAGCGTTAGCATCGCCCCAGCAGCAGAGCTGAGGATAAAGCGTGTGTTTCAAGTGGAGGAATGCCAGTCAGCCAGAATCCCTCTTTTCCCTGTAGCATCTCCGGCATCTAATCCATGACCACAGACATCCCCCTCATTACCGCTAAATTACATGCAAATTTCCCCAAATAAATGAGTTTTAAGTACTTGACAACCTGTCAGCCTTCGAATATTGAAACGTCCTGACGGCTGGATAAACAATCAACAATAATCACTCTATGCAAATTTGATATTTCCTGCACAATTACGAGAGGAAAAATCACCCACTATAAATAACTGGACACACAAAGGCATCTGGCATTTGTTCAGGTTTTGAACAGATACGGATGCAAATGAAAGATTCTTTAGGATGTAATTGATTCAAACGTCGCTGCGCCTCCTCTGCCTCCTTTTATTGTTCTTTTTTTTCCCTGGCACTTGTTTTCTTCTCCCTCTCTCTTTATCTCCCTGCTTTCAATATACACAGATAATGCCTGATGTAAATGAGTGAACGAGAGAAAGGGAATAGAGAGAGAGCAGAGAGAAGGATGTGAATCACCCCTTTCGTCTACCTCTTGTTTTGTCTTTTCATGTGCGTGCTGCTGCTGCTGCTGCTGCTGCTTTAGAGGAGAGATGTGTGCAAAATAACATGCTCTTATGAGGTGGATTGGAGATGACTGTGGAATTGAATGCAGGCTGGGAAACAGTGAGCTCTGTCCGTCGCTTGTGAAGTCCATTGCTTGTTACTATGCACCTGAACCCCTCCCTTCCACCCGCTCCTCCACAACACCCAGAGATTAAGACTGACAAGAACATATCAAGTCATTTCAGGACAAGCAAATCTCTCACTCTCATCTCTTTTCCCTGGGCCTTTCTTTTCAAAACAATCTTCTCTTACTGCCTCTTTCCACTCAGTCCAACACTTTTCTCTCCGTCTTTTGCTGTCTCCCACTCTCGCCTTTCTATTTCTCTTCCTTCATCTCAGCCTCTCTTCTTCATTTGTCTATCTTCTGTCCACATTGAGAGGCCTGGGAGGTTAGTCTCGAAGGTGTAATGTGTGCAGAGTCTGACCCCGGTGACCGCCAACCTCCAGGATCAGGACATCCATTAGCGGAAGCTAACGGCTTCATCCCTGCCCAGCATCGACACATCCCACTGGGCCTCTCTATCTCTGACTCCCCCCTTTCCTGACGGCCACGGCTCGCTACTCTCTGGGCTTCAGGTCCATGTTTTTATCACTGTGAAACACTCACAGTGTCAGGCGGCGAAACAGTCGGCTGCAGGAGACACTGTTGTGGCTGAAATCCAGAATCATGGAGTTGGGCTATAGTTATAGGTTGAAGTGATTCTTGTCATGTCAATGTGACTTATCATCCGATCACAGCAGAACGTATTAGGTGAAAGGTCTTAAAGCACAAAAAGTGGATTTTGCTGCCCAGACGTGGTAAAGCTTGCATTGTGTTTCTTGCATTCTTACATTCAAACAAAACGGCATATATATATAATTTGTAGATTGTGAAATTGTCTTTTCTCTTCTGTTAATTTATCAGGTAAAGATTAAGGTTGGAGCACACTTCACCATCTGCATGTACATAAGTAAATTTAAGAGATGTTCACATGGCTGTTTTGTTTTTGATTGTGAAATTAATATTAACATTCACTCTCTTTAAAAATTCAGTGCCTGGCAACATGTTGTCAAGAATTTGGAGGTGTATGGATGTTATCCATAACATCCATCTCTGCATAGATCCGCAGTAAGGTCAGCATGTATCTTTGTCCTACATAACTGAGCAGAGACCACTGTATGTGCTCAAGTCCTGTGGTCTCAATACAGTAGCCACAGTCGGGAAGCCTCCAGTATAACTTGGCTGTGTCTCAGTTTGAGATTCAACCAGCTTTTATTTGGTGCTTTGACCTTTTGCGACCCTGTAACGTCTTAAAAATGGCCAGAAACAACACCTGGCTTATCTCTCTTGGGGCTCTCCAATTAGCTACCAACAGTCAAAGTAATGACAGGATGGATGCACATCTTGAGGTGCAATAACTCACTGCATCATAGACAAATCACAGGTTGTGTGGATTTGCATGGGGCAGTGACAATAAAGTGTAAAGAATAACACTTAAAAACTGTCTGAGCAGTTGTCTTGAGTCACATACTCTCTGTACAGTGAAATATGGCACATATTTATCTACATCAAACTCAGAGGTCCTTGGTCATCTGGCGCCTAAAGGCACATAAGCTTCATCTGCAGTAGGTAATCCAGCCATGACAGCAGCTGAGGTTACCCTGGTTACCTAAAAGCACTGCAGCTCAGATGATTTTTTACACCGTCCTGTTGGTGAACAGGAGAAGATGATCTCTACGCTGAGACGCCGCTGGGAGATCAGGCACATTCAGATGAGGGCGATGTGGGATGAAGCGCTGCGACTGATGGGATCTTTAAAAGTGCTGTGGTGGACACCTGGGCTTGTGGGAGAAGGAGGAGGGACAGGCGGACGGTCGTGACGGCGGTGCTGACGAGCGGCGCCGTTATCAATCACAGGCTGCTCTATTAATTTCATCAAGGCCCCGGTGCCTGCTGACATTAAATGACACGCTGGTTGGTCCGATGGTGTCCCTGAGGTGGCAACACGGCCGGCCGCCGCTTTTGAAATGCAAATCAGGCTTTAACCTTAAACAGAGCCGCCTGGCCGAAATTATCTTTCTGCCTTCAAGTCAGGTGCTCCCCTCCCTCCTTTCTTTTTTTCCTCCCTTCCCCCCTTCCTTCCCACCTATGCCTTCATTCTCCCCCTCTATCCCTTTCCCTCCCCCCTTGTTCTTCCACCAGCTTGACCCCTGGGGTACCGGAGATGGAGAGAGCATCTTTAGAAGACGCGACAGATAAAGGCAAAGGTGGACGAGGGCGGGGAAGGGAGAGGGGGAGGAGGAAGAGAACGGCAGTGCTGACACCAGCATTCTGTCCTGATGAAGGGGCAGAGGAGCGCCACCGCCAAGCCCGGGGATGAAGACGTCTCAAGGACAAGGAAACATGGGAAGGAGGACGGAGCATGGATGGGAGGGGGGGAGGTCAGAGTGCATCCACTCCACAGGATGACCACACACAACCCACCTCCTTCTGTCTGTCTGATTAACCCACACTGAGGAAGGTGATTGTGATACTTCCTCAGAACTGGAGTAAAACTTACAGAAAAAAAATAAAACATACCCCTTCAGAGGAGCTCTGCTATGCCATTAGAGCTGTCAATATTGTGAAGCACTAGCGTGGGCCAAGACGAGGAAGGATTGGTTACCAATATGCAAGAAGCTGCCATTGTTCCTGGAAAGGCTTTTTACTCCACTTTCTTCTTTATCTGAGCAGACTGAACACATTAATTTTAATTGAGACATCAGACAAGACATCAGACGAGAGTGAAACAGAGAGCGCTGCCTGGACAGGCGGCAGATACATGACAGAGAGAGAAAAAAATATTCAGACGATGACTAAAAAAAAAAAAAAAAAAAAAAGGGAAATGGGGGGTGAAGAAAAAGAGGTCCCCGCGGCAACACAAACAAACATATCATAAACACATGAGAGCTATCTCTCTCTTTATCTTTCTGCCTCTCCTTGCCTTCTCTATTCCTCTCTCATTTTCATACCTCTGTCTCCTTCCGCCTCTCTTGTGCCTTCTGTCTGTAAAGAACAAAGCGACGCTAAGCAAACTCTTTCAGCACACAAATTCGCCACACATTGCCGAAATCTCAACGATATATATGGTGTTAGCTGTAAACAGCATTTTGTGCAGTCAACACTAATCAAGATCCATATGACTCAGCGAGCGTTACAGTGGTTGAGGGATTTCATTTGTCACTTTCAGTACACCGTAGTTACAAATGCTAAACTGTGCAGCTAAGCTAAGTAATTTCTAGAAAATTCCAAAAAACAAGTTGATTTTAATCATAAACGGGTGAAAATATTCTTGCAACACTGGCAGATTTATCTTATTTTAGGTAAAATAATGTTTTTCTGACTTAAATATAGACAGATATAGAGATAGACTTGATAAGATAAAGATTTTTTGCCAAAAACAACAAAAAGTGTGGTATGATGTGGATAAAGTAAAATCTATAGACTAGAATAATACTAAGACTATTACTAATCACTTTAACGCTGTTTAAACCCACTTTCAGATTTGTGAAACCTTTATTTTGCTTCTGAAAACAGAAAAAAGGGTTATTTCACTGATATTTCTCCACCTAGACCACATTAGACCAGGGCCAGATCAAAAACCAATATACTTACACTTATCAAATCTGGACTAGATTACCGAAGAGACTCCAGAGACTCATTAAAACACTGAAAAAAAAAGGGCGATTTTACTGCTTTTTCCCCATCCAGACCACATTAGACAGATTAGCAAATGTACTCTATAAAGATATTGTGTGACTGTATTTCAAAAAGGTAAAAATAACTTTTCTACCTTTGTTTTTCAGTGAGAAAGAGGAGCTGTGGAATTGTGTTGTGAATTTCTAGCTGCGAGATTAGTGAAATTGCCCTTTTTTGTGTTTTCACAAATAGAATATAGGTTTCACAAATCTGAAACTGTGTTTTAATGACTCTCTGGAGTCTCCTTGGTAATCTAGTTCACATTTGACACATTAAGTATAGTGGTTTTTGATTTGGACCTGGTCTAATGCGGTCTGGATTAAAAAATATCAGTGAAATCGCCCCTTTTTCTGTTCTCATAAGCAGAATAAAGGTTTCAGAAATCTGAAAGTGGGTTTAAACAGCATTAAGGCGTTTGCTATGATGTCTCTTTGTTTTCTCAGGCTGCTTATTTTCGACTCTGTCGGTGATCAAACCAAACAGCCAATCAAAAGGTCATGGTCAATATTCTAAGTGACCAATCAATGTGGCGGACTGTCTATTCCATCCCCGCCTCCAAAGTCTCAAAAGTTAACTTGACAAGCAAGCAAGCACATAGTGAGGGTCGAGCCTGTGCTCGTCACAGCCCTGTGCTCGGGGGACCACATTTGTGCACGCGGAGCAGTTATGCTCTCTCGCGAGGATGCTTTTCCACTTGCGGATACTGTTCTGCGCGCCCGTATCACGTGCACGCGCCTGGTTTTCATGTGCGCGGGTTTTGAAACTAATTAAACGCCATAGAGGCGAGGCAGCCACAGAATGAGGAGCTAAGCCCAGGATGTTAAGCACGGGGAGACACCTGGCACAGAAACTTAAGTGCTTCCACCAAGTATCATCAACCCAAGATTAAAAGCGTCGAGGGGGAATAGTGGGAGGAGAGGGATGCAGAGTGAGGAGGAGAGAGGAGGAGGGAGTGATCACGCATATGACAAGATGGGGGGAAAGGAAAAAAAAATCAAGAGAGGATGAGGAGCAGGGAGGGAGGGTGCTGGAGACAAGAGAAGAATCTGAAGGCAACATACAGTTTGTGGTGTACAGTTTATGCATACACACACACACACACACACACACACATCTCTGTACAGACATGAACTCAGACGTACATACTGGACATGAAAACACACACACATACAGACATGCAGCACACACACACAAGTATAAACCAACACTTTTTGCTGCTTGACAGATAATAACAGGATGTTATTTCCCCTCACTAGACAACATGATGATTGGTGACATATGGACTGAACATAGAGGGGAAAAAAAACTATAGCACAGTATATACAACCTTCCAGGTAACTGCATATCGCTGCTGTCATGTAGAAAAATTGAAATATTTGAGATTTCATACCAATTTTTAGAGGTTTCCCAACTGCACTGGGCATGTTTAAATCTGTGGATGCTTCCCCTCAAAACATTAAAACACAACAATTGCCATAATTGGAGTTATAAGGTTTTACTCCCCAAGTCCCCCGCCTAAAACCGCATAGCCTGATTACCAGACAATCTTTCCTCAGATGTCTCTGTCTAGAGACTAGTCCGTCAAGGGCCTACTGATTACTGTACACAAATACCAGGCTAATATCCTCTGTCGATGGCAAACAACAGGATGTGTGCGCCGCAATCTATGGCCTGTTCTGTGTGCGTGTGTGTGTGTGTGTGTGTGCTCTCTGTTCCTGACTCGTCTTCAGAAATCTGTGTTTTGATTGCAGAAAGTAACAGCGTGTACGCCTCTTTAAAAAGACGTCTATGCTCTCTCCTCCCCATTGCTGCCACTCCTGCGAATGGTTATTATTATCGTCATCAGCGGAGAACAGTGAAATCAGGGCCCTGACAAGCAATCTCTTCTCTAACTCGATCTCTCCCTCCACTGCAAGAAATGTCAATCCTCACAAGTACGTATGTTATCCAGCACTGGGTTTCAAAGCCCTGTTTTTACTTAAAGGAAGTGAAGAAATATGCCTTTAGGGTGACAAAATGTCGCTTTCTTCCACCGATTTACATTTCTTATGCTTAATCAAGTACAAATATCTTAAAATCATTGGATCGTTTGCCTTCCCTCAAGAAGAACTTCCCTCAAACTGCCATATTTCTGAAAAAGACAACAACAAACTGATTCAATCGAATCTGCAGTGCAGACAAGTGAAATTATCGGCTCAATTTCTCACTCGATTAAAGAAAAAACAGATTTCAGGACTAACCGTGTGGACTTGTGACTGTCTTGTAAGGACAGGCATTTTTTGCAGAGTATCTCCCGCTCCCTTCCTCTCCATCCAGTCAGTGCACTTGTGTGCGTCCTACAGTCGTATTGACAAGAGGAGGCTTACAACTGGCACACACAAGGCCCACTACAGGCTTAATAGCGTTTCAAGTGTTTTCTCCTGGACTCGTGTTGAATCTCCCAACTGAATAACAGGCCAGCGTTAACATGAAGGGGCTGAAGGAGCAGAGATATGCGGCCAGAATGAATCTTAACGGTATCGTCCCCAGATAACAGCACAGAAAAACAGGAGATCTGGCAAAATTAGCAGATTTTTCTTGTACAAATGCTTGTTTGACTGAGGTCATCGTTGCTTCCACGATGATGACGACGGCGGTGCTGCCACTGTTGATTATCAGGAGAAATTGATACAGTATCCTTCTATTCAAGGAGGAAATTAAATGGCAAATTAAATGACCCCCAAGTCCACAGTAACTCCATTCAGAGGCCAGTGAGTCATGATTGCAGATTTTTCTGTCTGGCAGTGAGACAGGTACATAGTCTGTCTGTTTTCAGAACACAGGAGAAGAGCTATAGTTGAGCTCTTTCTGCAGCTTAGCGCCGATAATCCAACCCACAATTCTCCTCTCGTTCTGAACCCAGAGAGAGGATGAAAGATTTAGACTTTCACCCTTGCTCTCTGAAGCCTTGCTCTTTCTCTTTTTTTTTTTTTTTTATTCCTCTCTTGCTCCTATCCATCTTTGCTCTCCTCTCCATCCATGTTTGTCTCTCGTTATCCTTCACCCCATGACTCAGAACAGGAAAAGATCTTGTGATGATTATTTCACAAGCGTGCCGATATCATCTTTGTGGGTTTTCTCACCTCTTCTCATCTAGGAAGGGGTTTACAAAGCACTGAACAGAGATCCGCCTTGTCTCTCTAAAACATCTTTACCTTGAAACCTATAACTATTAGTAGCCTTTCAATATGGATCACGATCAGCACCAGTAGAAGAAAACAGCACATCATCTGCATGATACATTAAAATTTGATTTCCCTTTTTTTAAAAAAGCTCACACTTCACACTATGACTATGAGCATGACTGCTGGACAAGCTAATTACAGTACAAGCACCGACGTTAATTTCTCAAATTAGGTTTTGAGTTACATGACAAAAAAAAAAAGCAGAAGCAGTAAAACAGACACAGTTTTAAAGAAAATCAGAGAAATAAAATATTTGAAACTCATTTGTGTCTTGCTAGTACCTCCCCGCACTACTTTCTATCCTGATCCTTCTATATTCCTAACTCATTTGGCAGCTCGTGTTGCCCCTCAACTGGCATCTAAAGGCTTTGATGTAGTCAACAGACGCCGGGCGAGCACCGTGGTAACCTGTGTTTGAGGAGTCTCTGGGCGGCCCTCTCTACATCCCCTCACTCTTTTCCTATCCTTTTGTGTCTGTCCGTCTCTCTCTGCCAGTTAATGAGCCGTGCAGGACTGCCATCATTCTGTGTAGTCATGTAGAGAGTCAGAGAGAGGAGAGAAAAGGGGGGAAGAAAGAGCTAGAGAGACAGAAAATGGGTGAGACAGTGAGAGAAGAGAGTGGGGACATGATGTTTTCCCTCACCTCCTCCCTAATCAGGCCCGTCTCCCTACCGAACACCACGCGGCAATTAGACCTGACAGTACTCCGACTCCCAGAATCCCACCAGGACTACACGTTCAAACACTCAAATAAAAACACAAGGGGGGGGGAAATGCCCACCTCAACTTCAAGAAAACAGAGCTCCTGATAGCACAGAGGTAAAAATCTCAAACTATAAAGACAGAGAGGATAAAAAAAAATAAAATCTTGGTGTCCCATCGTGCGCGGCCAGATGTTTTGCGGCTAAGTGGTCATGACTGTGTGGGGTGTGCATGAGCTGTCTGCAGTCCCCAGAGGACGCCTTCGGAATAGTAGGATGATAACAGATACACTGAGCTCACTTGCATGAACAGTGAGCTAATTGGGATAATTAGTTTGTTACCTCGCTCGTTATTGCATTTTAATGTGGATTCCAAATGATCAGGAAGGGGAGGAGCGGGAAGCTCTATGTATGTTTTTATGTTTATGCGTGTTTGTACCTCCGTGTCTATCCACATGGGCCGCATGCATTTAGACATTTATATTTTACGCAATTAGCCGACACTCTTATTCACAGCAGCTTGTATTCAGCAGGTAAGGCTTGCGGGAACTTATTCAGGCCACATACAAAAACGTTTAAAAAGAGAGGAAAAAAATCCCCCCTTCAATACAAAATGCTCCGTATTAAATATCATTAATCTGTGGGTGTGTTGAATGCATTCCAGGACCTATTTTGTAAAGCAATTTGCATTTTTTGTGCCGAATTTTCCTCATCCTGTTGAAATATCTACTTCTATGTCAGTTAATGATTTTCTGCACTTTCCAGCACGCCTTTCAACAACTTCCAGAGAAGGGACATAACCTTGTTGCATTCAGCTGGGGGTTAAATGTGTAGGCGGAGAGAGCGATAGCGATGGTAAAAAGCAAGGGAGAACATTTTTTCTAGTCTGCAAAAAAAAAAAAAAAAAAAAGCCGTCTCTCTGTCAATATGCAACATGTGTTGTGGCTGAACCGAATTACGGACAGCTGATGGAGAGACTCTGCCTCCTCTATGCTTGATTAATGCCTTTATGATTGTTAAACATCAATGAGAACAGTGGATTTTGAAATGCATCCTCACTCTTTAATTCTGAGAAGATGAGAACTAAAACAGATTTTTACTATTGGTGTTTTTTAATAGCTAAACAAATACCACATTGTAGTTGTCCAGGATATATCCCAATGTGACATTGTCAGTATAGTGCAATGTCAAATTGTCTACATTTGTTAACCACAGAAACACAAAAAGCTCATCAAACTCCTAAAATACATCCGTACATGTTCGAGCCAGAATTCAATCCAAAATACGCAAGTGGACAACGCGAACAACTGTGGAACAACATCAGCAACAAAGGCTACAGACGGGCAGCCATGTGTGGGCATGTGCAAACTATCATACGTCATCACAAGGAGGAAGTAGAGGTAACTTTGCAAACAAAGCCTATGACCATGTTTAACATAAACACCCGACATCATAACAGTATAAAAATAACTGTTGACTGTTGCAGAAGTCACTCAAACCTATATGTTGTCTTTGCCACCAAAAGCTCCGTGCATACTATGAAACAGATGACAGGTTGAGTGAAATGAAGCATGGAGAGGAGGAGGCCTGTGTCCGGTTGATGATAGCGAAGCTGTGTGTGTCACCACTGAAGCTCTCTCCCTATCTCCCTCTTGAAGAAGCCATTTCAAGCGCACACATCAATAGCCAACTCTCTGGAGCAAAGCACAGCAATAATTCCAGATAAATCATTCCCTCACGGAGCCACTTGCTGCGTTCAAACGCACCCGTGACCTTCAGCTCTGCCTCTTTCTACATCATATAGCCTGGGAATATAAAAGCTTATTAGCTCAGAACATTGTTGATACGTTTGTTCGAAGGCAATGCACTAATGAGGCGTTGCAGGATGCGGGCAGCCGCCGACTCTCCTTTTGGAGATATTTTTTCCCCGCCAGAGGAGCATAATACACTGCTAATGGCATCTCCTTCACAAATGGGCAAATAAAAAGAGAGATGAAGTACAATATTGCTTTACCATATCAAAGGAAGTGGTATCCACAGATTGTGCGGCTGTCTGTTGGCGAGCAGGAGGGTGGACGTCTATGATGGACGTAGAGAGACAGCCGCAGAAGCTGCCAGAGAAAAGAGAGACAAGGAATTGGATGGTGAATATAAACAAACAGAGCAAAATATAAGCTAGAAAAGGAGAAATATGACAGTGCATTACAATAAATGTAAGCATGACGTTTGAGGAAAAGCTCAGACAATATGTACAAACCTTATAGAAACAAATTTCTGATAGAACGATGCATTATTCCCTTCAACCAAACATCTCTTTACATCATATTTACTGTAACATACTGCATATTTGTTTTATATTACTGACAGCACTGATACTTACACACACATACTGTATGTTGACACACTCAGCAGCAGCAGTAGCTCCATTGTAGCAAGTCATGTAACACTTCAACAGCAGCTGTAAAAAGAGACAAGACTCACTTCACAGCCTTGAAATCTTTCTCAATCTTATCACAATTTTAGGTGCCACCTCTCTCACGCTGAATGAAATTAGGATGTTAAAGAAATATAAGACATTAGTCTTTGTGAAGGCCCAGTCACATGTGCTTTGAGTTGTGTTCCCTGAATCTTCCCATTTTCCCTCCATTTTATCATTTGGTGATATCAACATCCACAGTAGTGATATAGTTAAACAGAGACTCAGTGTTTCTAACATGATACTCACTTTATCTGTCATTATTAGTAAGGATTTGATATTTTCCTGGCTGTCTTAATCTCTGTCTTGCATGGTTACAGGTCTTGCTTCACATTTCCTGAATTCTACAGGTGGGCTCATTGGTCAGTACCACTTGATCAGGTTTCACGGGGGTGCTCAAAACTTATTTTAAAACATAATTTCAGCTAATCAGCATGGATTCTGTTGAGTAAAGGACACAGAACAAATCTATATTGTAGATAAAACTGACACACAATATGCTGCTAAAGTTAATATTGTCCCTTTACTTGAGTTTAATGTATTGTATGCACAACCACCCCTTTTTCTGCTCCTTTTTGTTATGCCCGGTGTTCATACATTTTCTGTGTCAAACTTCAGATTTAAAGCTAAAAAAAGCTACATTCTTTTGCTTTATCTTCAACTATTAATGTGTTTTTTTTTCCTACTGACATTTAAGTTTGGTTAAATAAAACCTTTATTGTGCACTGTGCCTCTTGTCTCTGACTTGCTTGGTCCCTTGCTTGGTCTTGCTGAAATCCAAGTGAGGGTAGGTGTTCAACAGGTAAACTTTTTATATATGCATGAGCTCCTTTAAATGCCTATGAAGATGTTGAAGCACATACATTTCCCTCTTTCATGCTCACATTTCATATCTCACATTTGGACATAAAAAAAAGTACTGTTAAAAGAGAGCTAAATGTGACTTGTGTGACTTTTTGTGTGCAAAAATAATCCACATGGAAATGGAGCAAAGGTCCCGCAAGCAAGTAATAAAAGTGGGACTTGTGCAGTGTCTTTATCCTCTACACAGAGGTGTCACAGGATGTCCCAAAGGCTTTATCTGCTTGTCATAAAACAGGGGGAGACCTCACTTTCTCATTTTTCCTCACTCATTTTTTCTCTACAATTTAATAAGAAACTTTCCTATCTGACCCGATGACATATGCAGTGGTGGCATCCCCGACAACTGACGGCGCAGCAATCACTCTTTCATTACACAATCCTTTCTGTCTGTCCATCTTTTTACTGTTCTGTAAATTCTCTTCCCGTCTGAGCCAACCGCTTGTATGACTTATTTTTGCTGAAAGCCCCCAGAGGACTGGAGTCTTCGCCTCTCTGCACGCAGAGACGTTAGGAGACTCTCACTCAAGGGCCACCTCCGAGGGGGAAACAATTTCGACTTTGTTCTGGCAGCGAGCACTCCGTGGGGAAAAATGTCTAAAAGGCCCACATAATTAGAGGAGGGAGTGAGAGGTAAAGACAAACCCTGGTTTAGATGTGAACTCAAAATAGTAAATCAACTCAGGCTTGGACTTTCTAAAGGCAAATAGTGATGGCAGCACCACGGGAACATCCTACTGTACTACTGTAATCACTTTCTGTGGGGTGAGGTGGGGACACAGGCGGAGAGTCTACAAGAAAGGAAAATAAACACTTCTTAATTGTTTCCCAAATGGTTTGCAATGGAGTTTGCGGATTTTTCAAGTCTTGCAAAAAAAACGACTATGTCTAACAATTGCTTTAAAAGGATTGCTGACCTCTTATTGGATGTCTCAGAGGAATGGATTATAGGAGTAAAGGATGAAAACAGAGGCTTAAGAGCACCAGTTATTTCTGTATTTATCTAAACTTAACCAATCACAATTATTACATATCCATAATGACACATGCATGCACATGAGATGAGAGAGAGACATGTCAATTCAAGCGTCTTTATCCTGTATGTCCGAGTGAAATGGTGGGTAATGCCTAACACTGAGCGGTATTTGACCAAATCATTCAGAGATTTGAAGAAATTGAGAAATTTAAAGTTTTGTTTTGCTTCTTGTTCCTTCAGTTGGATGTTCGAGCGTCACTGTGCAGAATGACGTTCACATTCATCTGCTGAAGGGGAACGTTTCTCTGCGCTCACCTTAAATCAGAGTTCAAGGCGTGTACACCTACGAGCCCAAATTTGTGACATCACAACTAGTTTGGAGCCAATCGTAATCCAGTATACAATTTACACAAGTGTGATGTAGAAATCTACTTTTATGTATATTAAAACATGTCTGCAGGGGATCTTGAAGCATTAATCATCAATGGTAATAATGGGTCAAATGATTACGTGTGACAGGAGTCACACACAGAGAATTATCACCTGACTCTGCAGTTCATATACTGAGTATATTAACATATTTTAGCTAATTGTTTTGGCTTTACAACCCACAACTTTATTCTATTGATTCACTCTCACTGCTCTCGTCAACCTAATTTTTAGACGCAGCATCAAAGAGGCATCAGAAATATTTAAAAATATTTAAATGCTTTTTTAGACATACATGTATTTGACAGACAAAGAGATAACAGCAATTATGAAGAAGCTGCACAGATGCACACATACTCTCTCTGCCTTATGGACACACTTCAGAGAGAAAACCTGCAGTTTAGCCCAAACTGCGATATAAGGCGTGAATTCCCTCAGTGACGCCCTTCTCCATCCCACCTCCAACCCTCAGCAAAAAAAAAAAAACACACACACACACACAAACACACAAGCACACACCTTGTATTGTCTTCAGCTATGCTCAATTATTAATGGATAAACAAAGAGCCGTGAACTGTGATGGGCTGTCGGCAGATATTTTCCCCTCTCATATCTTGGAGGCCCAGGAAACGTACACAAGAGCTGGCACTGTAAAGAGGGAGGAGAAGCTTAAGGTCAAACTCACTCACCGCTCGGGATGCTTGCATGCACACACACACACACACACACACATCTAAACACACACACACACAAGCCTGCACACACAACCAGATGTGCATGCATGTATTCACGATCAGATACAAACAAACAGAAGATCTGCAAGGAGTAGAGAGAGTCTAAAAATGTCAGGGGGAGCTGCGTGTGTGTGTGTGTGTGTGTGCAGAGGAAAGTGTGTGTGTCTCAGAGAGAAGTGGAGCAGATAGCTCATTTCCTCTACTGAGACGGTTAGCTGCCTTCTCTCTCAGGAGGTTGGCTAGCCATGTGAGGAGTGTGTGTGTGAACGTGTTTGTGTGTGTGTGCGTGTGCGTCTAACAGACAACAGACTCTCCTGGGTAAGTGAGGATGATGTAAGGGCAGTTCATCGACTTCACTTCACGCAGCAGCAACACAGAACAATCCTTTAACAGGTTGAGCAGCCTCTTTAAGGCTTAAGGTAAATAATAGATGCAAAAACAAAATTTCATTTCATAGATAACAAATCCAAAGATCGCACTATATGATGAAAACACATTTCTACGGTGTTGTTTACATCCTGGTTTTCTGGTTATCATTGTGGTTGTTATGGTAATTTACAGGAAATGTTGCTGTGTTGATACCGTCGAGTTTCTGCATTAAATGGGAAGTGACTCAAATGAGCCAAGATGTCATGCCGTCTGTCTCTCAGCATGTTTCTCTGTCTGTCCTTCATTCCTTCTGTTTCTTTGTTTTTCAGATCTCATCTTATAAAGGCAGTGTCCATGTTTTGTGTTTGAACAGTAGAATCATTTAATGATGATGCTTGTTGTCATAGTGACAATGCTGGTGTGCACCTGTTGGCTCAAGTCCTATATTTTTTTTTCCTTCTGTCCAGTAAATATACTGTTTTTAACTTTCAGCATTTACAGTGGATAAGCATGAATATGATCTTCATTTCATTTTTTTCACAGTGTCTGACGATTACAGTACAGTATGTGTCACAAGTGAATCATATTTCAGTCCACATAGGTTAAAGCTAATCTGAAAAGTATTCCACTGACCATAAACCATGTCCACATCATACAGAAAAGTAGGTTTTGATGGGAAAGATAATTAACTTCCAAGTGTTCTTGCCGAACAACGGGATAAATTTGCATTAAATAGTAATAGTAGAGTTTTGAGTTGTTGTGTGGAAGCCATGTTTGTATACTTTTCGGACATTTATTACTGCTAAGTCTGATATGTCAGAGCTTTGGTGATAGTTTTAGTTAAACAATAAATTCAACAAACTGTCATCTCCAGGTAGGAAATCCACCTAGCAGGAAGTCCGGCCCAGTTATGCCAAGATGCAGATCATATAAATGAGGATACAATAATAAATAGGAATGAAACATTTATCAATTTGTAGATTTAATACAGAAAAAAAAACATCCGCCTTTATAAGAACCGGTGCTGTAAGGAACAATGATTTTAATCAGTGTCAAAAAATAATTTTGGCACAAAACAATAATATGTTGGTTATTTTAGTTACTGATGAATTGTTTACTCTCTAAAAAGTCAGAAAATGCTGAAAAATGCCCATTAAAATTTCCCAGAGCCTAATAATCCAATTTACAATGATATAAAACAGCAAATGATTAAACCTTATCTAATGTTTTAGCTGCAAACATGGGTGCACAGCCTGTCTGAAGTTCACTAACCAACACAAGCTGAAGCTGATCAGCATGCTTCCACTGCTCAGCCAACTGCACACACACACACACACACACCTTGTATGTGTATCACATGCACATACCATGCACACAGAAAGAAAAACACTCTGCTAAGTTCCCCTCAGCTGTACACACACAAATCCATCAAACTGCGGCGTACATCTCCGACTTGTTAAGGTACCATTTGTCAGCTGCTCCTGGAGTGGCTGTGTGACTCCGCCACTAATTGCCACTGGTGCTAAATTTAGTAGGGGAGATATGAGTCCTTTTGATCAGAAGCGCTGAATCTAAAAAAAAAAAAAAAAAAAAAAAAAAAATTCCGCTCAGCCTCGCAGGCAAGTTTACCCGCCTCTCCCTGCGCTCTCCCCCATCTTCCTGTCACTGGGGAATAGGTGAACTATTCCATATGTCAGCCTTGTCAATCAGCGGCAGAAATATGGGAAGTGCTCCCTCCTCTCACTCTCTCTCCCCCTCTTTCTTTCTGTCTCTCTCCCTCTCTCTCCCGCCAAAGATCCTGGGTAGATGTTACTCGTCTCTCTGAGAATTCTGCCAGTGCTCCGGTGTGTGTTTATTTATTTCCATGTCATCATGGGTGGTTTGGAACCTCAAGACAAGAAGGGAATATTAATCAAAACAATCTCAGCCAGGAATTTTAATTGTAATGTTAATCAATCATTGTAAATGAGACGAGGGCTTGTTGGCGCTCTAAGTAAACTTGTTGGATTTGGGAGATGCTGTGTATGTGGTTTATAATATAGTGTTAGGTTGGAGTGAAAAGGTTTGACAGTTGAGCAGCCTTAAGGATATAAAACAGATAAGAAAAACAAAACTATGGACACCAAAAACACCAATCTGAGCTGCACTCAGGTGCCGAGTCAGTGCCGAGAGCTCATCTCGATGCTACTACGACACCGCCTCATCCGCTGACTGTTTTGCTAGCTATCCAGCTGGCGACAAAAAGTAAATCCATCTGTTTGCTGATTGATGGTACAAGTGCTATCAAGACTTCCATCATAACTCACAAACTTTAGCTGTTTGTTTGTTGTTATGGCAGATCAACTTCTGCGAAAAGCTCAGTGTCACCAATAAATATTCTATTTTGATCTGTTTTAGTGACGTGGTGCCATCCAGAAGGCTCTTATTTTAATTAATACATTTTTCATAATCCTGGCGAATGGCTAAATAAAGGGCTTTGTGGAGAGATTGATCTCCTTGAAAAGAATATCCATAAAGGACACAAATCATACTAAAAGCACTGTCTAAACAAGAAACATAAAGGCCAAGGTTGCAGCAGCTTTTAAAAATGCTCATTGCATCAGGGCTGTTTATTCTATATATTGTTTCTCCTTTGTTAATATTTTACATTTATACATATCAGAAAATATCCTTTAACCAATCCTCACTTAAGCAACAACTTATTTTGAATAGCCCTTGATAGTTTGCAATCATAGATGCAGTTTAAGCACCTGTTATAGGTGTGAAACTGTGTTTTCTGTTGACCTTCAGGCTGAAATATATCTAACCACATCATAAGTCTCTGTTCTGAGGTAAGCAAAAGGGCTTTTTTTTTTCTTCGCCGGCATGCAGGAGATAACGTGTGGAGCATTAAAAACACGAGTGTGGTATGTAACAGCATGTGTGTAGCAAATAGGGTAAAAATAATTGCAGTAGCATGATATATCCCATCCCTGACATCATTTTTGAGGTGACCAGTGTTGTTATAGAGAACTGCTAACTCTAATTCATTAGGACAAAATGTGGAATCAGAATACAGCTTGTCAACAACTACCCTGAGCTCTGAAATATCACATCTTCACAGCTATTTGAGAGACTTTGACATCTGATGTTCTTTAATGAAGTACATCGCACAACGTAAGGGAGATGTGACCGAAATTAATCCACCCGTGGATATGTTAAAACGTTTATCTGTTCAGTGCAATCCATCAGCGTTGTTATCAGCGTTTTTATTTTGTCCATTTTGTTTTCCAGCTGAGAAAAGGTGACTTTTGAGTGTCAGTACAGGTTGACTGTTGAATATCAGAGATAAATGGGGAAAGAAGACTTTTGATACAAAAGGAATAAGTCCGAAAAGAAAGTGTCGCTGCAAAACAGGAGGCATTGGAAGCTTGGTGACAGAGTGAGTACTTGTGATCTAATCAGACAGTAAGTGAACACACTTAGTCCAAAAAACAACAACCGTCAAGTAGCTAAGTGGCAAATTCCTTGGTACAATTCCAGCTATGGACCTTTGTTGAAAGTTATCCATCTCTCTCTCTACATGTTCCTGTCTTCCTGTCTATAAAAACAAATCCAAAGATCCATGCTGCATGTTTTTGTGGAGCAGTTTCTACTCCAGCATAGCAGGGTTATCTAAAATGATAGCTCACACCATTTTGGACTCTCCAGGTCTCTGTTCCCTCAAAGGTCAGCACTGTAAAGATGGTTTGGAATCGGTTAACAGCACAAAGCCTTGTGTCAGAGTTCACCAGTTTAACCCAATGCAATACGAGCTTCAGTCGGACACACAATCCAGAAACGCGAGGCACATCACCAACAGTTGTGTTTAGTGTCGTCTTTCAAAGCCCAACAGCTCTCAGACACACCCACACATCCACAACACAACATACACCCACAGATGGAGAGAGAGAGAGAGAGAGGAAAAAAAAAAAACCAGGGTGCAGGATGAGACATTAAGAGCGATGATATCACAAATCATAGGGACAATCAAGACTGTGTCATCTCCAAGCCGGCGTGCGGACTTCACAACGAATAGGCTGTTAACAACAACAAGAGGGGATGATGGAAATCATTTCCTGAAGGATCCCCTGTTGTACGCCATTAGACAATCCCGCCACACACTCTGAACATCTATCCTGCCTATAACTTCATGACAAAATGTTGCATGTTGATGAGATGCTACAATCAGTATATGATTTTCTGTCACGTACAGTAACTCGCAGTGCAATGAAATGCTCAAAGAAAGACTGTTTTGATCATCTTTTGCGGAGTTGTATGGTAATGCAAAAAGAGATATGGACATCAGGACACTGAAAACACAATATGATACATTTATTCATTTCCTTAGCATGAAAGCACTGCCATCGTAGGAGTGTTTTTTTTTTTTTTTACATTTCCAATATAAGTGACAAAATGTACACTATATCTGATCAGTTAGCGTAAAGTTTTGAAGTAACAGAGGCTGCACATTAGTATGAAAACCGAATGTCCAGCCTAATGACGTCTAGTATATGGCCTTCACTTCAAATAAAAGATTCAGCTTTGAACCGACGTGTATGGTGTTCACGTGTGTGTGTCCGTATGTCTTAAAATCTACCTCTTTGAGACAGAAAGACAAAGAGAGAGCATCTGTGTGTGAAAGGATCTCTGCATTAACCTTGCTGCTGGCTATGACCCCAGCCACACACGGTTCAGGCGTCGGTTCATCTTAGGCACCGGGCTGCCACCACTGCCCTCTTCCTCTGCCTCGCTGTGTGCGTGTAAAAGCTGCACTTAACCTCGCCGCCGCTGCTGCTGCCTCCCATCCCGGGACCCACTGACAGCTCACAGGCACGCCGCCTTCAAAGGTGCAGCTCTTCAAACAGACAAGTACACACACACACACACATAAAGCCACAAACACACGCAGCCACATTACAGTACCTCTTCTTTTTAACCTTTATTTATCCAGGCAAAGTCAAACTGAACTTTTTCCAGTGTGAGTTTACACCTGCAAGCAATCTGACCAAAATCCTTTCCACTTGGAGATGCCTTGCTTAATTAAAAGGAAGCTCAACAGATTTGAATTAGCAAACTTCCCCTATTAGATTCCCAAAGTGCCCATGTAGCCACTTGCAACACACAAAACATGTTACTGCACCAGAGCAGCAATGACTCATATAACAACATGAGGAAAGAAAACCAACGAGCTATGAAACATGCACAGCCAGGCACGCTCTCTGAAATGTATACAAACATGAGTCTGATTATTCTCTGCGGACACAACTTAGATGATTTCATTCCTCGCTGAGAGAGAGGAGGGAGAGGAGGCAGAAGGAGGGTATAAACTAAAGAAAGGGGAAGTGTGGCCAACAGCCACTAGTGTTAAAGTTACTTATAAATTGCTGTGCAGTGATTTCTGTCCATCTTCAAGAACAGAAAGCTTGTGATAGACTAAACTTTTGGATTCAGATTAGGTTTGAGCATTCAGTGCTTCCTTGCACACAATAAAAGGTGAGAAATTATCAGCATTTTACCTTTTAAACAGTTAAATTCATAATATAACTGGAGCTCCCTGCCTGGACTGGGCTCTGTTTCTCTCTCTGTCTCTCTGACGCCTGTGTAAACAAACACTATGTAACACACTGTCACTGACAACCACATATGTCTAGCTTTGGTCTTGCACATGGGATAAATTGTTTTTTAACAATTACATCATAATGATGTTCTCAACTAGATAACATAACAGCACACAGGTCTCACATTCTTACCTGTTCACTCCTCTTTTCTTTCCCTGCCTGGCCTGGGCTTTCTGTCTTTCTTTTTCTGTTTTTGTCTGATGTCTGTATTAACAACAAAGCTAAATGACAATGAATGGAACTCCTAATTTGCTATGAAAATGACTTACTGGCAAATGTTATTGGCTGACAGATGTAAAAGCAAGTGAGCTAACTCACCTTTTACTTCCTTGATGTTCATGATGTTAATCCAGACTGCTGAATTAAGAGGAAATATTGCAGGAGGTTCAATCAGTAAATAATTAATTGTCATGTTAACTACAGTAACGCTGTACAGTTCTTAGTTCTTGTGGTTGAAATGCGGCTATATTCGACATACAGTATCCCAACCATCCCTTCCGTAAAGCCGTAAGCCTGAAAAAAGCTATTAAAACTGCTCTGACATGATAAATACCTTGGTTTTTTATGGTTTCAGCAAAGTTAGCAACTAGCTAACTAGCATTTAGCAGCTAAAAAGGCAGATATTTCCCTCTGGAGTTGGAGCCACAGTAAAAGAGCTAAAAGGAGAGAGAATATTTGACTTACATTCATCAGGTGGACACAAACACGACTCCAAATGAATGCTAATGTTGCTCTGTCTCTGCTACTGTAGTTGTCTAAATAGGCAATTGTTTGCTAACACAAAGGTTGACAAACAATTGCCTACTATGTCAACGTTGTGTCTAGCTTTTCCCACTGGCCACAACATTAATTCTGCTTTAAGTTAAAACTGGTATAATAATATAATAAATAATAATATATATATACACATAGTTTTATATTAAAATGTAATAAAATGACTATGTGTAGGCTATTTAAAAGGGGTTGCTCAGTGACTGTTTTTGCATCTTTTACGTCAGCTCATAGTTTTGGTTTGACAGCCCACAATGTACTGTTTTTATTCACTGTGACCATTCTTGTCAGTTGTTTTCAGCCACAGCAGTAGATGTTTTCAGCAAAAAGCTCTGATAAACCTACAATACACTACTTGTTCAGCACCAAATGTCAGACAGACAAAATTAGCCACTAGCTAACTTGCATTTAGCAGCTAAAAGCCTAAAAAGATATTTCTCTCAGGAGTCGGTGGAGACACAGACATGACTTCAAATGACTGCTGATGTTGCTATGTGTCTGCTGGATGTATAATAGGAAATTATTTGCTAATATGTTTGCCATATCAGCTTTATAAGTCTCCAAATGGCTGAAAAAAAACAATTAATAAAGGTTTAAGTCAAAGATATGTAGCAACACCAATATTATAGCATGTTTACTGCTCATAATATTACAAAATGTTTAATCTTGTCTATTTGTGCCCTGACCAATAGAAAAGAAAAATGAGTGAAAACTCTAAAATAAAAGAATGTATAACATGCTAATCTGCCTAATGTCCTAAAAACAACACGAAACCTGTACATTTAATGGACATAACATTCATATTTTGAAGACTCATACCTTTTACACAGGCACACAATCTGTTACTGTATATCACTGCAGTGGGAGTGATGTAACACTTTGAGAGACCCAGAAATCCTGATGAAACCCTTCGAGGAGCCTAGAAATCCTCAGTTGAGTTCTATCACGCCTGTGGATCTACCTGGCTGTCTGTTCTCATCAGCTGCAGCCTCGGCAGACTCGACTGCAGGGAGATTTCAGCGCCAACACATGTCGGCCTAACTCTCTCTGTCACCATGAAATAGCTGACACCAGCCCGGGCCGAGGTCGGCTGCAGAGAGGCCGCTTGAGAAAATAGCCCAGGTCGCACAGGCGGGGCAGAGGAAAAATACCTCTCTGACTTGTCACAGAAAATACTTAACAGTGAGTGAAGGAAACATTGTTTTCCAGGGGTGTGTGTGTATGTGTGTGTGTTATCTATGCATCTCATTCGAAGGGCTACCGGTGGAGGCCTCCATGGGCTCAAATGGCAGAGGGATGTTTGTACGTTACCCCCACCCAGGGCCCTGCAACCCCCAGACTGGAAATGTACTTGGAGCAAGTGCACAGAGGCCCAGGCCCCCAGCCTCATCAACACAACATGCCTCCGTCAGACAGAACAAATTACACTGCCAGCACCCCCCACCTCCTTACCCAAAAACAAGCTCGCATTACCTCTTAACCAGACTGTAGCGTCTGCATACACTCTCAGCGCAATGGTACTTCTGTTGCAAGAGACGGATAGGGGGAAGCGAGGGCCTGATTACTCATTTGGTCCTATTTGTTTTCATCTGCCATAGCATACTTTATCATGCGATCTATAAGACCCGGCTCTTGCCACCTCCTACCCATAAAACTCTTTAACAGAATCAGACTGATTCATCTGCTTCTCACTGATGGATGGGTGCCCACCGTTTATATTCCGCCTCTGGTTTCAGAAGAGGAAACTCCCATGCCCAAAACAGAGTGGGCTTTGAGCACCAATGTACACTGTTGTGGCTCTGGACAAGGTTTTCACAGTATGCTGGGAAAGAAGAAAGTTCACCCACAGCTGTAATGCAAAACATACAGTGACATAATGTACCCTTAATTGAAGTCTATAGCCACATGGTTCTGAGAGGCTGTGATTGTAAAAAAAACTAAACTGAAGAATGAATAAAAGGCCAAAGTCATTAGTATTGGACAAATTGAAAATTGTCCTGATGATTGCACTTGATAAAAAGTCAGGATCGCCAAAGTTGGTACATGAATGTCTTTCATGGCAGTCTATGCAACTCAAAACCAGAAATAACAACTTGCTGGTTGGGCAATAATCTAGGAACCATGAATGTTTGTACCAAATTATGTGCCAATCCATCTAGCAGATGTTAAGATAGTACACATCTAGACTGACTGGTGACAGTCTTTAGGATTCATCATCTGCGACCCATGAATGTCTGTACAAAATTTAATGGCAAGTCATCCAATAGTTGTTGAGACATCTCCCTAAAAGCCAAAAATGTCAACCTGCTGATAGCACTAGAGGTAAAGTAAAGGGATCATCATATTTCACTGGATAAGTGAAAATCATAACTGACTGGTGGCCCCAGATAAAAAGCCGGATGATAACCATATTCATCATCTGGAAACATGAATGTCTTCCATTTCATGGCAAATTCATCCAGTAGTTGTTGAGACACTGCTCACTAAAATCCAAAAAGTCAGAGTCAGTAGGATGTATCCTCTGGTGACCATGCAATGACCATCTAACAGACTAGCATTGCAATCCCCACATCCATGCCACTAGCATGGCTAAAAATACAGGGAAATGGAAATAATTTATCCTTAATTGGAAAAATGAGCCATAAAGTAGGACAATCGAGATCTGTTTTGTTGTTGACATGTTTTTCTATCGCTTCAATCAGATGTTGATATCAGTTAAAAATATGTGTATTGAAAGAAAATGTTTTGTCTTTTTAAAGATGAATTGAGTAAATAGTTTTTAAATGGATAATCAACAATAAAAGATTGTTATTTTTTTTAAGAGCAGAATAACAAAGTAAGAATTTCAAAGTGCTGCTTTGGTTGCATTTTGAAGTATCAGGCGCCAGTTCATTTGCAGTTAATTACATTTCCACCCAATGAATCTGATACTGTAACTGTTTTCTGCCATCCACTCCTCTTACATCTTCAGCTTTTTGATGGTCTGATGGTGTTAAAAATATATCCTCCTCTAACAAAATAACACCTTTTTGAATCTTCGGTCCAAACAGAAGCTGCAGCAGCGCTGAAATAACGTACATCTGTACAGCAGATTGTCCTCGTGCCAGGTGTGAAATAATGTTCATTAAAAGTGACAAATACCTGATTTGTAAAGAAGTCATTGAAAGCAACATGTGCCAAAATGACATGTGGGATGTGGATGGTGAGAGAGAGACTTGTGAAAATTTAAAAGCTTTGTTTTGAAAACCAAGTGAGAGGGAGAGAGCGCGCAGATTCTTCCCCACATCTGTGTCCACATGCACACGTATTGTAAGATGCAGAGATGAAGCATTACTTTCCACTTTTTTCCCCCCATCATACCTGCTACAATATTACCTGACATTATAAGGGCCATGAGGTAGACCCCGCTTTATTCCTTTAACCTCGAGGCCCTCTCTTGAAGAGGGTCAAAGTTTTCAGGCTTTCCATAATATGTTGCTTATTACTAGTGAATTTGTTCAATCAAATCACCATAATACAGCAAATATGAAGCCGTGTATGTCTCCAACACAGAAAAACAATACAAAATACATAGAAAGTTAATAAAAAAAGGTTAATTTGACCATAATTAGATGGAATGGAAAACTTTATTTTGTGCCTATGTATATTTGCCATAAATTATTGCATGAATGCAATTGTTTTCATATATTGATACTTACTCTAATAAATAGGGAACATACAAAATATGAAGATGGTTCTTCATATGTTCAACCATATATTTAGCTTTATAATTAACTTTAGCACTAAAATGGCACACGGATGTAAAGTTCATCCATGATCCAACATCTTTCACATTTCTGGCACCACTTTCAAGTGTAGTACAATAAAGTTGATAATCACAGTGTTAAAGGCTCAGTAAAAGAAGGTAGCACGCAGGTAATTGTGAACAAAATCCATGTTAGACAGCTGACCATAGCAAATTATTGCTCACTCTTTGGTTAGTCAGTAGTCATCTAAATTAGGGCTTCCTCAGCCAGCCAAATAAACTAGCTAATGCTCATTATTGGGCTTAAAATAAACTCAATTATGTTGCGAAACATTTTAACGTTATAATCAGAAACAACCCACTTTTCCAAGATATGTTTCTCTACTGAAATGACGTACAGCAAACTGTAAAAGCAAAGCAAACTCTTAAGTAGCTGCATTATGATTCAACTATGAGAGAGTGGTCAGATTTGATCAGAAAAAAAATTCTCCATTAAAAAAAACAAACACTTGAGGTTGTTTCAGGTTGTCAGACAAAAAAAAAAAAACTAGGCTAAAAGGTGAAATGAGGGATTTGCTATATTGCGCAATTAATCTAATAAATTAGATTATGAGTCCAGTGTATTTTCAAAGTGTGCTCGAGATCCAATTTGCATTACACGTGAGTAACATATTCATTCATCTTTTAATTACATATCATTACTAAGTCATTCTGATACCAGTGGATTACCCACTGCAGAGTGTAACTAATTGCTAGACACACTTGGTACAAGTTAATCAAGAGTTTCCCTCCAAGGAATCCCTGTACTGTAATCTAATATACAGGAATGTTCTATTCTGGAGTTGGCCACTTCCTCTTGCCTCTTCTCCTCTACATGTAAAATTCATGACAGTGAGTTCCCTAAAACCCTCTCCTCTCCTCACCAGGTGGGAAAGCAAGCATGCGTCTCCCGACAAAACCCCAGCCACTCTCTATGCTTTTTATAGACTCTCCCTCTCACTGTCTCTGAACGGTTAAGCTGTCCCTGGGTTCCTCTTAGCTATTGTAATCCATACACAATACCCACAC
This sequence comes from Scomberomorus guttatus, assembly GCA_038419695.1. Taxonomy (NCBI): domain Eukaryota; kingdom Metazoa; phylum Chordata; class Actinopteri; order Scombriformes; family Scombridae; genus Scomberomorus; species Scomberomorus guttatus. The sequence continues at coordinate 13,965,966 of CM076468.1, read as the reverse complement.
ATTTAATGGGAGAGACGCCTGCAATAAAGCAGAGGGTGCATTTCGCAGGGAGCAATTTAGCCTTCAAACAATATGCCAAGGTTTGCTTCCTTGGGACAATACTGCTGTTGGGTTTTTTTTTTTCCTCGATACAATACAGAATATGGGATATAGTCATTACAGTTTGGACTTGATGACGGCAAAGTGAAAAGAGTGGCGGGCTTGAATCGCGTGCTGCCATCCTCAGAAACTTTGCAATGAGACTTTGTGAGGCACATGTGCTTTGAGTGGAATGAATGTTCTGGATGGCAGGGCGGAGACTGCCCAGCGGGGCGTCCTTTTAGTAAATGCGGTGTCCGGCCGCTATCTCTCATCTCAGTCGGCTTTCAGGCTAAATGCGAAACCCACCTGGGCTAAAGGAGAGGCCCTCACCGCTGCATGCTTTGTCCCTACCTCTCCCTCTCCACGAAGACGATACACAATACCTTCCTCGCACTAACCTGTGGGGACAATGGACAATAAAAAGCAATCATTCTCACTTCACCAGCACAATTACTGTACAACTTAGCTCCCCTGCCTACCCCCACTCCCGGCAGAAAGTGAGAGTTGTAAAGCAATAAAAAAAAACAAAAAACAGCAACTTCTTTCTTTTGATGCGAACACGGCTTCGACTTCTCTGCTGTTTGCTCCTCTTCCCTCCATTTCCCTTGGTGATAAGATACACAAGACTGAGCTCACTAGCACAGTGCATGCTGGGATAATGTGGCAGCGTGCTGCTAAGCACTTCCTGTCCACAGCAAGTGCAGGGGTTATAGTTGCGGCAGCTTCTGGGATGATTTTCTTCACTCTTTTCAGATAAACTTTACAAAAAGAGCTTCGGAATTAAAACCCCATAGAATATAATGCACCACAACTTGCTCACAAGTCTTTAAAACATCCATGATCCTGGCAGGGCTGGCTGTACTTCCTCAAGATCGGATGGATATCAGTATCTCAGGCTGTCATTAATAATGACAAGGCTCACCACTAAATACATGTCCACTGTTAATTATCAGAGGCCACGTCTGTTAAATATCAGATTCCTCCCTCTAAATAGTGGGCAGTTCTCCCTTGCAGTCTCATCTGTCACTGTAAATGTCATCACTTTATTCTCTTGTTGGCGACCGTGACAGGCCCCACTTTGAGCCCTGCTTTATCTCCCTTGCCTTCCATTCTCCCCGCTACAAAGATTCCCCTTTCTCTCTCCCTTTCTTTTTTTTTCCACCACTCACTGCTGTATCCGCTTTCCACACGTGGCAAATGATTGCCCGGGTAAAGGTATTTTCTGTTTCAATCTTACATTTTCCCAAGGGAGAACAAAAAAGGGGGACAAGCTTTCTGCAGCTGGTTTCACTGAGAAAATTGTTCAGAATTGCCTCATTCCAGGGCAGATTAGCGAATGCATACAATCCCGGGCTAAGTGCTATTGTGCACCACAATTTGGCCATTATACTTTGTCTTTTCCATTTAGAGAACCCCTACCCAATTAAAGTAATACAGCCCTTCCAATACCTGCTCCCAATTAAATCTGGGCGGTATTACCTGCCTTGATAGAGCTGGCCATGGCTCCTCAACACTCACTTGCATTCATTAGGCCTATTCAACGTGACGGAGCTGATGACAACGATTCAAGTTGCTCTCCCTCCATCCCTCCCCCTTGCCACTCTCTTCTCTCTTGTACTCCCCCTCTTTCGGACGGGCTCTCACTTTCTTTCTCTCTTTTTTTTTTTTTTTTGTCCCTGCCTTTCTCTCTGTCACTCCTCTCAAGACTAGAAATGCCTGCCGCTCACTCCAAGGACTCAGAATTGGCTGGGGTATAGAGGGGAGGGAGGGTCAGTCTGTGACACTTTTTTCCCCCCTCTCTCCCCCCCTTTTCTCTTTCTTCGACATTTTCTCGCCTGCCCCTGGTTTTGTTTCCCAGGTAGCTAGGATTTTTTTTTCTCTTCCAGCTCATTGTGCCTTTTTCAAATCCTTCGTCCATGCTGCTTGGTTGGCACCATTTTAAAGCCCCAGCGTCACAAAGAAAGAGCTTGTCCAGGCCACTGACTCGATTGACAATTTCAGAGTGTTAAAAAAATCCACAAAAGCCGGAGCTTGGGGTGCTGCTGAAGTAGGGGGAAGCCGTCAATATGACATGTCTGCTGTCCAAACCCTTAACCACCAGGTGTTTGTAGCCTTTCAGGAAAGATCCGTCATATCCCACTGTTCCAATTGAACTCACAGTTCATGCAAAAACTTTTCTTTTTTCTCCACCATTCACAGTGTCACATTTCATAAAGCTGCAGTTATAATGAGCTGGGCCAACAGAGGAAATATGCTGACAGTAGTTGTACTTTAAGCTGGTACACAGCCATCTTCAAATGTGCATGTATCCTGTATTTAACATGCTAAATAGTCTCAGGAATATTACAGAATTTCCTTAAAGGGATACATTATAATGGGAATATGACTTCATTCCAGTTAATGAATATTAACATAGGAATGAGTACAGAGATGCAGATACGTGCTGTATGCATTCCTCTATGTACAGTAGGTGAAACAGGTGTTTGCACTGGGCTATTTTACCATTACCTAATGGCACACAACATACATCAATGGAAATTAAAGGGTAAGGCTTGCAATTTCTGCTGTTGTCAACAAATCTCATGGAAAGCCAACAGCGTGTTACTTTCTGACTTCCCAAGCCTATTTAAAAAGGCACTCAGAGGATTTCTAAAACTTTTAAAAAGGGTCAGAAATACATACCTTATTCAAGGTATGTTACTCAGTGCATTTTTAGGGAACGATTTTCAGTGGCGGACTTGTTGAACAAGACACATGTTTCACATGTCATACAGGGCAACAGTGTGTGCTTATTGGTGTGTTTTAATAGTTTTAGACAACAGTGGAGCTCCACGGCACAGAGGAAGAAATAATATCAGGTTTTGGCTCTACATTGTTGGCTTTGGCAAGAAAAATAGAATACCACCAGACTTTTCCTTTAGGTTTTGAAGGTTGTGAAGAATCAGTGAGGTATTTAAAGATATTTTTTGACAAGTTGAATGTTATTATGTGACTATTTTCATACAAAAAATATATTGACAGTGGACGACACATTAAAATATGTATTTTTAATAGAAGTTCAATATCTAACTGTAATACTGAGCAGGACAAATGTATGCAATCAATTCTGAGCCTTCAAAACAAATATTTAAGACACATTCACAACTGGGACTCAACAGTTCAATGTATGATAAATGTATCATATATGCAGCTTCCACTCGCTGCTTCCACATGCTTCCATCAAGCACCTTGCACCCAAAAGATCATAATACCTCCTTGATAAATTTTCCCTGTGCTATTGGTTTTACTCTCGGTGACATTTGGAGATAATGTAGGTGAATATAATGGCAGGAGGAGGAGGCGAAGGAGGTGGAGGGGTGTCCAGTATGGGAGTGAGAGTGACATTCTCAGGACCCCCCATGAGGGGAAACCTCTGGGCCCTGCTCAGCCGACAGTGGGAATGATATCAACTTTCCCTTTTCAATCTGGTGGAGGATCAGCGGCTCCCTCCGCCTGCACGGCTCGCACCCAGACGAGACCGAACAGCTCTGATAAACCGGTCTGCTAAAAATAATGTGGGCTTATGCATCGAAGCAGGAGGTTTATTTCAATTTGAGACACTACATGTATGTAATATTTGTCATTTAGCTCCAGCTATTTGAAAAGCTTAGCTCCAGATTGAGGACTGTTCTGTTTTTGAGAAAGTTTTGTTTGCTAATTGTCCATTTTGACAGTAATTTTGATCTGAAAGTCATACATCTCTTACACTTTTCTTACACAGTGCATGTGTTCTCAAAAAAATGTGCGTGCATTTCATCAATATCGGTGTTCTTTGCATTTTCATGACTTTGTGAAAGCCCTTGACGCAAATTCATTTTACAACAAAATGTGAGTAGTTAAAGGATTGCACGCTCTTTCATCATAATTTGTAGTTGCAAACACTTCTGAAGCACATTTATTTAAGTACTTTGATTATTTGTTTAGTGGAAAATACATTTTCTACCTATACTCTAATGGAGTCCTCTTTCACTTTGGCAAATTTGCAGCGCCGCTAAGCAGCCAGCCAATCAGATTCAGGCGAAGTAGGTCTGTGTGTTCCGACCTTGGGAGCCACGGCAACCCAGGGATCGCGCTCCCCTTTGATATGCCAAATCAAAGATCCCGCTTCGGCAACTGAAGGCTGTTTTGTTGCTCTAGTACTTGTTGTTTTTTCCCGTGTCCATGTTAAAAGGGAAATTGGCCGTGACTTTCATTCACGCCGCTCGCATAAAAGAAAGAAAAAATGATCAACCTTTCTCACCTTGGGGGAGATTTTAAAGGGAACGCTGCAAGGATGTTTGACATGCTGCACTGTAGCTGAAGAAATAATGAGGCATTGGGAAAAAAAAAAGTATTTCAATAATAAGTAAATAAAATATCCAAGATGCTCCCTCCTTTGTTTGGTTTGCAATATTGCTGCTTTGGTGCTCACTGGACTGAAGACACATGTATGTATGCAACCACTTAGCAAGGACTGAGAGTAAGGAAAGGAAGCCGGATGGGAGAGGAAGATAAAGGATGGCTAAATTCAGACCACATGGCCACATGGCTGTACAAGTGGAGTCACCAGGGGCTACTTCTAGTCACGGTAGCTTTATGAAACTAGGATAAGAGAGGGAAAAGGACCAGAAATGAAGTTGTACACAGTTTACAACAAGATACTATTATCTATACTTGCTGATTTTTGATTGTTTTTGTTGTTGCTTTTATATCAATTTAATATGTGTACAAAATGGCCTTGACTTTCCTCAAATTTTACATCAGCAAACGTATCAAATAGGTGATCTACAAATTTGCACATTTGCACAGATTCCATCCTCTCATTCAACTAACTGTTGTTGCAAATTAAGGTTTCGCTTTCACCTTGTATCCACACTGATGCCGGGTCTTGATTCCCTCATTTTCCTCCTCAGCAGATGTTAGTGACTAGCTGGAATTAGTGTGGACACTAACCCCAGCCAGCTTTTAATTAATTTTACACAGACAGTAGTGCAGTGACCCTGTGAAAAAGGACGAGGCACACCCGACTAATCAGCCTGAACCCCATGACATCACTCCTGGACCTGCCAAGCCAGCCAAAACAGGGGGAGCCTAGGTAGTTTACTGAGGATACAAAGCGCCAATTTATCACTATAAGCAAATGCTAACCTAGGAGCGTTGCCCCCGGCAGAATTAATTGGCCCTCTCCCTGTCTGTGAAGTGTCTGGCCTTGTTTAAAAAGACAGGCTGCCCCAGAGACCCCCGCTCTCAACACTCTGCTCTGAGGAGCTGTGTCGCTATTGGCTGATTGATAGCCATGGAAACCCCTGCTCTGCATAACCAGGAAGTGCTTGTTCATGAAAGCGATTGGATGCCCAGAGCTAAGGTGCAACGGATGTTGTCAAAACAGCACTGCTGAGACAGGTTTATGCCTTGAATTTTGAATTTTTGAGTCTTGTGTAATAAATCTCATATAAAAAGCGAAATCAGCTGACTAGACATCGCAGTAATAACAGATATTCTATATCTCAAAGCTGACTATACACTCGCACACAAAGACACGCCACTGCCTGGTGGCCAGGGCAACAAGGACATGCAGCGAGTGCTGCTTTTAATGGAGGTTTTGGTCACCGCATCAATGGTTTTCCTGACAAAAACAGCATCCACGCGACATGCTCCAGGGTGTGCATCCGCAGCAGCGGAAACAACACAACTTAACTTTTTTTTGTCAGAAGAAACGAGGGGGTCTTTCATGTGTCGTGCATGCTGCCGTTTGAGCTGATAGATGTGGGGGGAAAAAAGTTAAAAAAAAAAGTGGTGATTAACTACACTACTGGCTCCTTCGACCCGCTCTACTGTGACTAAGAAAGTGTGGGTACATTGTAAGAGCAACTTTCTACTACATTAGCCACTGGAGATTGAAGGCTCCTACTGTAGGCTGAGAGGGAAAAAAAGGAAAGACAACAGAGAACTCTCCCCCTCTTCTTCCTCTATTTCACCCCACCACCCACTCTTTCTTTATCTGGCCTCTCTCGTTCAGTTGAGAGAGTGCAGCCCTATCTTGCTGGCCCATCCGTGGTGTCTCCTTTCCCTGGCTCCTGTACTTGGGGGAATAATTAATCGGGCTAACAGGTAAGAGATACCGAGACGTGGCATAAGAGCAGCTTTCAGAGCTTTGTGTGTGTGGGGTTTCCACGCTGAAATGGATCCGCTCGCCACTCAGGGCCCTTTTCACCGGAGAAACCGCTGAGGAGGGGAGGCAGCTGTGAGTGGATCTCACCGGACAGCTATAGCAATGTCTCCCCCCCCCTCCACCCCTCACCCTCCTTCACTTCTCTCCCACCCTTTCCAACCTCTCCTCTCCTTCCTTTATTCCCCTCAAACCCCACATCCTTTATTTTTTGCTTTTTTTTTTTCTCCTTCTCGTCTCAGAGAAATGAGGCTCATGCACGCATAGAGGCAGCTCAGGGCGCCGGAGCAAACTGGAGGGCCCTTGGACACTTTCCCCTGATCTGTCCTCCACCATCACCACTAACACCTTTCACTCAGGCTACCAAGCATGACTCACCTCCACAAACATATTGTTGCTAGGTGAAAACGTTTTAAGTTCAATCATTTTTTTTTTTTTTTTAAACTGTATCTTACGTACTTTAAATCTTGCCTAAAAGTAACTGCTGTCCTAGCTAACAAAAGACTTTCTAAATAAAAAGCCCTGGATGTGACAGTACAGTTTGTAAAGCAGCATGTTTCTGAAGGATTATTTCCTGGAGGAGACACAGTTTCTTCCTGTGGGTGTCAGGTGATTGACAGCGACCAGAATGTAAAGTAATACCTGCGCTGATGTGAAAACATCCAAGTCGGTACAGCGGGATTGTGATGAAACAGAAACTTTCACAGCCAAAACTGAGACTTCTATGTTTGCAGTAATGAATGATGCAGTGAAATACTGAATAATAGCAAGTGGCTTGTTTTCACGTCGAGAAAAGGCGCCTTGATGCTCATTTTGAGCGTGTGCAGACAGCAGGGAGAACGGAAAAGGGGTACCAACACTTTAAAACACACCAGTAAACGCTGTTTAATTGAATTCAGAACTAATATTTAGAATTTGACATTGACCTCTGGGACTTCCAGAAAAAAATCTCTTTATAACTCATGAAACCACAGCTTTCAAATAATAAAAAAAGGGTAAAATAATCCCCCCAAAAATGATTTTTTGGAGATATGACACCTATATGACAGATATGAAACATATGGGAGAAAAATAAGTTACATTTTGTGTCAGGCAGGGCATTTATTTGGTTATGAAAGAGGTACAAAATAAACAGTAAAGTCATTCGGTTCCCTCTGCACAACACACAAAAAATTATTGCAGCTGTTGTAGTAGTGGCATGATACAGTAGCTGTAGGACAGGTACAGGAAAAATAGGATTATACCAACAGTACACACATGCATGCACACCTTTCTTTTTTCTCTTTTCTCCTGTTCTTTTAGTGAAAACTGTAGCTGAGCAGCACGTCAGTTCAACAGCAGCGAGTGAGACTCTTGCAAAAGGAAAACTTCACAGCCCTTCCTGGTGTCACACCCTGAAAATAGACTGTGAACTTAAACTCTTAGGTACTGAAAATGAACTAAGCGATATATTATTTATAACAGCCAACAGCGCTTAGAGGTGAATGCTGCTCAACTTATGAGAGCGTTGTCCCTAAATGCTATCTGCTTTGAAAGAATCCACCTGGAGGTTGTACAGTGGATAGTCTGTATTTGTTAGACAAATCAAAAGACAATTGATTGTAAATTTTTTTTTGTGTCGCATCACTATATCACACAAAACTCTGTTTGTTCACATGACCTGAAATCCTCCCTTCAGCAGGGAATCAAGACATACAGTACAATTTGCAGCACCACCAGCAACAACAACGAGTTTGTGTCAGTGATGTCCAATGAGAAAATAGACCCGTATCCCCCTAAAAACAACCCCAGGGGGGCTCTAACTGCCTCCTTCTCTCTGTGTTTCAATTGATTCTCTGTGGAGCTGCGCACATTCATCAGTTTGATATCGCAGATTCGGAGGGAGAGCAAACACTTCTTGCTCATTTCGGGCTGGTGAACGCTCACTAATACAAACTGAAACATATTGTAGGCACCATTTGAAAAATGAGATGAGTGTATCTAATATTGTTGGAGTCAATCAGCTGTCCTCAGGCTAAGAAAATGATGTCAATTTAGCAGATGAAATTGCCTGTGTTCTGAAATATTGAGCATTTTCCCTCAAAATTAAATGTAAAGCTTTTTTTTTTTGAATGAAACCCTACATGAGTAGTGCACTAATCTCCTTTAATAGCAAGATTGTAAAGTAAACAAATGCGTCTCTAATGTGATGTGAACTGACTGTACACACACTTTCCCTCTCCCTACTTCCTTCCTCAAAAGGTCAGTGGTGTAAAAGTACAGTAGGATGCTTTTCCCCTGCTGGTCAGCTCCAATATACAGTATTGTACTCCCCGCAGAGTGCACAGCTGGACATAGGAGAGGCCAGAGCACACCCGCCACGCTGCCCTCCTCTCCCCGGGCCACCAAAGGGGGAGGTCCATCCTGGCTGCCACTCAGACGCTTGATGTACGACCAAAAACCAATGGGATCGATGAGCTCCAGCAGAGAGTCTCCCTCTCTCCCTCAACCTCCCCCTGTCCTCTTTTCCTCTCCCATCCCTCCTCTGTTTGTTCTCTCCCACTTCCCCTCTCCCTCTCCTGCTCCTCACTTACTTTTCCTTTTGTCTTACCTCCCCCTGCTGGCTGCCTCTCTTTTTCCTCCTCCCTCTGAAGACTCTCATGGGCTTGCTTTTAGCACCACAGCTCGAGCAGAGCTTAACATAAGGAAAAAGCGGGGCGATGCTGTAATGCAGATTTGCATTTCGCCAAGTGCTGCGTCATGAGTTTGGGAAATGCAGAAATCCCTCGGCGCCATTGCAATTACCATTATTTTACATTTTACATGGCAAAGAAGCATCAAATGCTACTTAACAGCTTGCATATCTGAATGTTGTGGCACTAACGCTGCCACGGGGGCCACACAGGCCTTAAACACCGCCACTCATTCTACTGTAATCAATTCAGATTAAAGCACTCACCAAATGGCACATGTAAACAATAAATCAATGATATTGATAACACCTCATCACAGATTAAATCAATCTGGTAATGTCAGCGTTGATGCGTAATCATCTGACTCAAGTTCATCAACAGCAGTGATTGACAGGCTGGAGAAGAAGGAGGAGAATAATTAATAAACACAGAAATCCCTGCAACTGTTGTTAGCGATCGCCTTCATCATCAGCTAACAGTCAGAATGTGATGGTGGCTTTCGTGGGTTGAAAAGGATACTGCTGACAAATTCAATTATTGAAAGAAGACGGGCTAATGGTCCGTGGTAATTATTCATTTCGGTATTTCTGTATTTCTGCCTTATGTTTTTAATGAAAGCTTACATTATCACTGGTGGCAAAGGGAACGGATGCCTTAGACCAATTACTATACTGTCACTGAGGGAGCATGTTGCAGCAATAATCCTCCCCCTCGTCCCACAGCCCCCAAGACATATACACAGTATACTTTGTCACTAACACACACAGCCCAAGCATGTGTATGTGTACAATAACCACAAACATGCACACACAGTCACAGACACCCATTTTTTCCCCCTCTTTTTTTCCTCTTGCTTGCCCCATCCTGCCTCCTCCTTTGTGCCAAAACAAAGAAAAGGGATCCTCTCTGTTATTCTTTATTCCTTTGGTCCATTCTTCGCTGGGACTAGATACGGGGGTCCGGGCGCAGCCTCTGCCCCACCACGCTTCACCATCCCCAGGCATGAGACGTAGAGGTAGAGGCCTTAGAGTGTGGAGGTCCGCAGGTCTCGGTAGGAGGAGGACGAGGAGGAGGAGGAGGGGTGTGGTGGTGGGTTAGGGGTGGAGGGGGTGGAGGCTGACACACATCTGCAGCCCAGAGAGAGAGAGAGAGAGAGACAGGCTCAAAGGCTTGGGGAGAATGAGAAGGGGGTTGCAAGGGTCAGTGACAAGTGGCACACACAGGGTGGGTGTGCGGGTGAAGTGGGGTGGAACAAGTGCTATAGAGGGGCCAGGGATTGTGTTTTTCCCATGGTCCGCTACCCCCTTTTTCTCCCCCCAAAGTCTCCCCACCCAAACCTCTCTCTCTCTCTCTCTCTCTCTCTCTCTCTCTGTCTTTCTCTCTCTCTCTCTCTCTCTCTTCCCTGTCAAGAAAGGACCGGGCAGGCTCAGTTTCACTCCACAGGGCCGGTGTGTTTTCAATGAATTGATACAGATGAAGAAGTTCAACACAATGGATGGATTACCTCAGCCAAAATAGAGTGACCCCCCCCCCACCACCACCACCTCCTCCCCCACCACCCACCCCTCATAACCCCACCCGCCCACCTCGCTTATTCACACAGCCAGTGACACGTACTGACATTGGTTGATATAGACTAGCTTGCACTCACATGCACGCACACTCACACACACACACACACACACACACACACACACACACACACACTTATGAGCACATGTAAGAAATGCTTGTACGTGCACATGTAAACATTTTGCTCGGTTTCCAAGGCTACAGGCACATGGAGGCATATGAAAAACAACGCAAATTGTGAACAAAATATTCAGCATCATCCGTTTAAAGTCGCCAATTCAATAAATGCTTGTTTTTGTTTATTAGGTGCATTAAATCACTTTCTGACATAAATTGGTGTCCCAGTTTTAGATGAAATAAGTGCTTAACTTTGTTTAGCTCCTCAGCAAGAGCAGCCTTGTTTGTGCACAAGCTGGGGAAAAAAATGACACTTGAATAAAGTAGTTACTGTTCTTGATTCATGAACGTCATGATTCTAGTTTCTTCTGAGAGGTAGCCAGAATTAGTCTAAGTGATACTGAACTAAACTGACAAAAGGCACAAACATGGTAAAAATGTACATTTTTAAATTGGGTTTTTAATTTGAGTGTTCTGTTGCTGCAGTAATATTGTGATTTTTAAAATGCTTTACACAGAGTTGTGAGGCTTTGTGCTCTCTCAGACTGCTGCTTTTTTAAGAGTTTTGAACAAAATACTTAGAGATGGTGAAGTGGTTAAAATTCCACCCAGACTGATTTGGGAGCCAGTGACTTCTCCTCCACAAGATCTTGCTGTGTCCAAGCTTCCCTCTCCGTTGTATAATAACATATGCCATTTGGTGGATGCCTACCTTTACTGCACCATGAGAGCATGCATCTTTTAGCATGGATAGCCTTATTTCGGAATCAAACTTCTAATCTTGGCAGTGGTGGTGTTGAGACCTTCCGCATGAGCGACAGAACCATGACAGCCAAAAAAAACACCAGCTTCCTCGGAGAAAGCATGCTGGATGACGTACAGTACATTTGGGTTACGCTTTAATCTATATTTTCATGTAAAAATATGTCTACTTCGCCATTGGGGATCCAACTTTCAGCCAGTTCATGAACTTGAGCTGATGTCTGGTGATACTTTTTACATTTCTGCTTTTTATGGATTGAGCAGAAGTCAACAGAAGAAGAACTAGGAGGAAAGAGGAAGATTTGCATGCTGTTTGATGATCTCTGGGAAGAGCATTGAAGCAACACTACCGCAACGAAATACCAAGCGACGACGATGACAACAACATCAAAAGCTCACAGATTCATCAACACACCATTTGTAGCTCTTAATACATCCCGGACAAATTGTACCAAACAGCGGGGCTGTAAACCCACAGGCCCCGCCCACCACCTCTGTGGCTATAGTAGGAGGTGGTGGCGTCCTTAGCTGTCCAGGCTAATGGCTACGAATGGGCCCTAATGCATGCTCCTCCCAATAAATCACATGCACAGCGCCCTGCTTAGACATTCAGCAGCTTGGCCGACCACTCTGCTCCATCACACACTCTGAGATTAATGAGCACACACCCATTTACCTTGCACCACTGGACAGCGGGATACACAAAGGCATTGAAGAAAAAAAAAAAAAAAAAAAAACGCACTCCCAGATTCATATGACAGCACTTGTGAGGACTTTCCTATTGACTAAAATTATTCTCTAACACAATTCTTAAGCCTCAACCCAAGAGCTGACAGTTAGAAGTGGCAAAATGAATATTTTTTATACCCTTCTGAGCACACATGCAGATGCAGGCACACACATTCAGACAATACACATGCGCACACACTTTCTAAAACTGTCTAAGAAAGCAACACTTGCGTTTTGTCTGGGGGACAAAATTATCTCATCACAAATATCCACCGTAGTCTCGGCCAGGCAAAATAACACAGTGACAGAGGGAGACAAGTGTGCAAGTAATAACGGTAGGCAAGCTGAATGATTAATAGGCTATATGCATGAGTCACAACTCTTCCTTTCTCCTGGTTTGGGTAAACTTTCTCCCTCGGGAGGCTGCTGTGTCCTTTGATCTTTCATTTAGAGTTATTACAATCAGACACCGCTGCTAACATTTCAGGGATCCAATGTGCCGAGCCGAATGTGCTTTGCAAATGTTTATTTTAGCAAGAAATAATGCACTCAACTAACCATATCTTTGGCGTTATCATCATTGCCCAGGCTATTTACAAACTGTATCTATTAATCATTTTTGAGCATGTACAGCAATTAAATTAGGCCGGGTCACACTCGAGCAATAATAAGATTTTAATTGCGTGGGGCAAGGCTCTAATTCAACTATCTCTGGATCGCTTGATGAGGGCAAACGAAACACTCATCGGGAGCACAAAGACAGAAAGAAAGGAAGGAGAAAAAAGAAAGAAAGGGGGATATATCAAATAGCAGGCAGGCTAGGTTTCAGTTTATGTGAACTAAAAGAAAGAACAAAAGGGAGTGATAGAAAGTAAAATCAAAATAGAAGAAAGTCTCTATCTTTTCAATTATGCACCTGCGTGTTGCAATCTGAAAAGACAAGTGCAACCGCAATTACAACCGAGCCAGACATCTGGATTTGCCTCGTCTCCCCTCCCTGAACCTCTGACAGGAGGGGAAAAAAAAAAGCATTTCAATACAACTCATCTCCAATCACCTTCAAATACCGCTCTGCGATCCCAGGTCAAACCCCTCTGTCTACACCTGACAAGCAAAACAAACACACCGCAGTTTAGGAGCACGCAAACACTAGAATCTGGAGTGTGGAAGGGGGCGGTTGATGGTGGTGGAGAAGGAAACACAGTAAAACAGCCCCAAAAAAATGGAACAGAGAGAAGCCTCGAACAAAACACGAACTGCTCCCGAGCAATATGAATGTTTACTTGTTGAATCTTTTATCAGTTTTGTTTTTATCTCTCTCCTCCTCTCCCTCTCTCTGTTATCTATGCAGCAGGTACTGAGCTATGCATTGGGGCTGCGTGGAGCTGATTAGAACAGTGATAGATGGGAGGGTGGATGACCTTAGCTTCCGACTAAACACAAGGTTGGACATTTGTCTCCTCACTGCATTTGCATGCTTTCCGCCCGTTTATGGCAATTTGTCACCATACTCGCTTTGCCATTGAGAAGACACCGTTTTTTTTTTTTTAAAACGGGGGGAAAAAAGTAGGCAGTGCAAGGCTAGATTCCCGGGAATAAAAATTCAAAGCAGGTTATGATGAAGCACTTTCATTCAGATAATTCCACAAAGTGCAAAACCTCACATACTGTGAGTTCTTCTCATGCTTACCCTTTCCTGTTAGCAATATGTCAACTTATGGAAGTGTAATTAAGGTACACTAGTAGCATTTATGTGCATGAAAAAAAAAAATTCTGCATTTTGTGTGGAAGCCAGTTTCTCCCAAAAACCTCAGCTCTAACCTGCAACCTCCCACCCACCATCACCCAACCTCCTCCCACAAACACACACGTACCCGCAAGCGCACGCGCACCCTCGACGCGACGTGTGCTGATGAATGGCCTGTCATGCTGTTTGGTGATCAGTGAATTATTTACACTCATATGCCTTTAATAATTCAGGGGCCCAGTCTTAACAAATTACCGGCACTGCTCCCCAAACCAACAGAGTTCACTCAGCCAGAGCGCCGCACGCAGCCCGTTCATCCACTCTCCAGCACGCCCTTGGAATATGATGGTGACATTTTTGCAAGGCGCTAAATCTCAAGCGTAATTCAATAATTTTGAAAGCGAGACGTGTCTCAGCAAATCAGTCTTGGAGAACTTATCTGCTGTGATCTCTGCTTATTGAGAGATAAGACGGGTTTTATCTTGACTTGAGCCGCTGCTTACCCAAAAAGAAGTTTCACTGATTCTGTTTGAGAGGTTCACCATGGCCATTTTGTATGATCCAGTTCATAACGTCAGCTTCAGGTTGTCTACTACAGGTTTACTGAACTTGACAGTGAAGTTTAGTATCTTTGGCTGTTTTGCACTTCATCAGTTTGCGACTACCTAGGCTCATAATAGCTTTGCTTTTTAACGCAGTGATATAAGCAGCATTGTTCACAAGCTTGCCTGCATACTTTGCGCGTACCTGGATGATTAAAAAGTATCAGATCAGGGCTGAATCCCTGGCTGACATGGGAATATTTTAAATGGTAACTGTCAGTTTTACACAGCGTAAACATAACTAAACATGGCAACAGTCGAGGAGGTTACCAGATTGTTAAAGCAGAAAAGGTGGCAACAGTGCCATCGTAGATTAGTTTCTCTTTAAAACTTTCTGCTATTGTTGTATCCTGAAATACCGTCCTCTATGTTCATGGGGTTATTTGGATGTTGCAGATGCACAATATGAATTTCTGAGGATGTACACACACACAAAAAAGCCCCAGACAAACACAGGATACATGCATGCAGATGCTTAGTTAAAAGGTAAAAGTATAGCAGTGGAAATTGAAACTTCCTCTTCTAAGGTGGTGTCTCACTATGATTTCCTTCATTTTCATGGTCAGGTAAGTCTTCAACAGTCATAGCAAGTCACTGATAATCAATTCATTCACCACAGAGCCAGGTGACCAGTGAGACTAAGCCTAAGTGTGTACAGTCGGCAAGAAAAAAAAAAAGGCCATTACTGAACATGTTCAATTCCATATTTGTGTTTCTTTGCATCTCCAGCAAAGTGAAAAACAATTAAATGTTCCTACTTTTTCAACTATAACTTGCCACACTGCAGATATAAATGCTTGCATCCATTCATTTTCTGTTTATACTATTTAATCATTACATCCTTCATGCTAATGTATGTTTGACAGAACTAAAGAGAAATCAACATTTTTTTTTTATAAATACATACCTTATTTTGGCTTCAAATCACTATCTAGATGCCATAGCAACCTCTGCTACCACCCACAATGCATCAGTGGAAACACACACGTCAACCAATTGGCTCACAGTGTGAACATCCTGTCAGTCACACAGGGTAAGCTGGTCATGTATACATACAATGAGAGATTAGGTCCTTACTACATGCCTTCTCGGATTTCCTAGTCATCAGCGAACACACACACACACACACACACACACCGATGCGCGGACAAAGCCGACACAGACACAGATAGAAACAGACACACACAAACACACACACACACACACACAGAGGCCCCACCAGACACTTCCAGGTCCCTAACGAGGTTGCTAATTAACTCTCCCACTTGCGCTCGCTCGTTTTCATCTGAGGTGCACATTGCTTTTTTGACAGGAGAAAATTGCCGGGCAATTAAATCATCTGAAGACGAACACTCCAGCAGCTGGTATTAACAGCTAATGTTACATCCATTTTCAAAAATGCGATTGTGGAGAATATACTGTACAGTAAGTGACTGACTGCTGTAGTACTCCTAATAACCCACAGCTGAGGCTTCATGTCACTGTTGTACTAATGCAGCATGGTATGTTGATGTAATAAATACTTAGCATAATATATCCAGCCATGCAAACCACATCAGTTTTTTTTTTTTTGCCTTCATTCCACCGATTTGTAGAATAATTTGTATCATAGTATAAATCTTCTTACTTTACATTGGTCATGTGAACAGAAACATGCCCCTAAATGGATGCTAATGTTGCACCAGTTTGCTAACACATTCCTTATATCATTATACTTTATAATGTGACAATATGACAATTTTCCAGCTTTTTCTGCTGCCCCAAGTGGCCAAAAAGAAAAAATAACTTCTTTAAAGGAATAATAACACATCCACGTCTTTGTAGATTTTCTGTCAATCAACTAATCAATTGGTGGACTGATTATTTCGACAATAACATTTGTGTTTATACATGATCAACAGGACAGTTAAGAGAACCACAAGACAGAACTTTAAAGGCACTTTCCTCTCACAGTCATCATCATTTGAACACAGGTGGGGTCCTGTAAACCCCACCCGTCTGTTAAGATGCACAATAGACAAACAGCAAGATTTATCTGCAAATAATAATATCTGACCCATGGTCTGCACGCACACACACATACACACACAGTGTGTTGCTCCACTTTATCTCAGTGCAGCCTCCTGGGTCCCTGGCCTCTTCTGAAACTGATTTTTGTCTCCTATTTTGTTAACCTCGCTCGCAATTAACCCCACGCTGCGAGCCAGCCACACATGGGCCAATAGAGGCTGCCTACAGTATGAGTGCCCAGCCCAGTGTGAATCACCGCATTGTGTCATCTGTCCTGTAAAGAAAAGAGTGGGGAGAAGGGAGAATGAGACACAGAGAGGGAGAAAGAGTGCTGTTTTTTGGGGGTCCACTATTCTTAGCAGGGTACCCCCGGGGGCGATGACAGCAGTGTAGGGTGGAGGGTTTGTTTCTGTGTGTGTGTGTGTGCGTGCAGGAAAGGGGGGTCCCATCCTGACAGGTTCTTTTGTAAAGGGGGGGGGATTGGGTCAGAGAGGCGGGGGTGTGCGTAGGTGAGGGCCGGTTTTGTGGTGCCGTCAGGAGCGTCGGAGATGGCGTGAGTCGCCACCGACGGGGGGTCATTGTACCCACTCCATTCTGTCTCCACACTCTGCTACTGCTCAATGGGCGGATTAGAGAATACGCCTGAGTCTTAATCTTTGAACTGCACAGACACAGATGCACAAACACACACACACACACACACACGCAGCTGAATTGAGTCTGTCAGGGTCGGGTCCCACGCAGCTTGTGTGTGTGTGTTTCGCTAAACGCTCACATTGGCTGTTGCACTATAATCTATAGGTCTCATTTGCATTGCCAAATGTGTCGTAATGATGTTACCCGTGCAACAGCACATACTGTAAGGCTTCTTTTTATAGATCCCTCCGTGCTTTTTTTCCCCCCTCATAATGAGAGAAAAAGGTCAGTGTCTGGCGAGGGGGAGGAGAGGATAAGGGAGAGGGTATTAAGCCAGGATCCTTGGTTTCTTTACAGTTCTCCAAGTTCACCAACTCCGGCAAATGAGCATGTACAACAAGCCAAGGGGCCTTTTATTGCACATCTAATTCATTTCTCTAGACAACTGTGAAATTTGCCATTGACATTAGTCATTACCCCAAGGCTAACGAAAAGATGATCTCAGTTAATAAATGATCCCTAACAAGGAGCTCTCTCTTTCTCTCTCCCATTGTGTTAATGGCAGGGGCAGCTGTTAACGCCATGCAGTTACAGAACAACACTGCTAACACCGACTCTGGCTCCACTTCCCTCTCAGTCCTTCTGCTTTCATTTGGCTGCTGGGTACCCTCTCTTTCCTCATCCCCCCTCTTTTTCTTTTCCTCCCTTGCCCCCTCCCCGCATCATCATCATCACCCTGCAGATCCTGCATTATGCAGTGGCATCATTAGAGCCTTGATTTCAGACGCTTCCGGCCCTGTTTCTGGATTGTGGCCGCCGCGCTTCCGGGTGCTGGCCGGCTCAGATTCCAAGACGAGGCGAGCAAGCCATTGGGAACAGATGTGAGTGACAGCAGCTCTGAGAAATAAGGAGAAAGGGACGCAGAAAGAGAGATTGCAGCAATTGGGGAGAAGGGGAAAAAAATGGCTAATCATCTGGAAGCGACTGACCCTCCAGCTGGCCCTGGCCATCACTGATACTAAACAATGAGGAAGCTGTTCTAAGCACTATGGCTAAGGGTCAAGCCAGAGAACGGATCACACAGCAACAGAGCATACACAGCCAGTCTTTAACAATATATGCAATTAGGTGAAGCGGGTCACTTCTAAGAGACAAAGAAGAAGGTTGCCAACTGTAATCAAGCACTTCTGTTCCTGTCAAATTCCATAATTTGAAAATAAAACCTATCAGAGCTGTGCTGTTTTATTTCTAGTCCCTAATAATAGTTTCCTGAAAAGTGAAATCCATTATTAGGGTGCCGAGGCATCAGCGATTTGTCTATCTCTGAAACGACGAGTCACATTTTCTCATCGCAGGAAAATGGAATTGTTCAAATTGTGTTTGCAAGAAGGGCCCCCGTGTCTAGTGTGGAAAGCACATAATACGATATTCCCGTTTTCCCTACTCAGAGTTCCAATTTATTGAAGTAACCGAGCAGAAAATGCACTGACAGCTGTAACACTTTATTGCGAATTAGTATATACATTCTACACCCCGCGAGAAAAGCCAAGCCTCATTGTATTTCTGTAATTGCTGGAGCCGGGGAGGACGCAGGGGCAACGGCAAGTTGAGCAATTACAAGCTAAAGATGACAGGGTATACTTTTAGCTTCACATCCTGTTTGAAGCTGCGGATGAAAGTTGGGAGGAGACGGCGTCGGCGAGGTCTCGTAGTGGCTCGAGCAGGAGAGAGCAGGTGTTAAACAAATGAAATGCAAATAGGCGTTGGTCATTGTTGTTGGTCAGCCGTTTTGTCATCGCTGTGTCATTACTAGTACTAGTACTTTTAGAAGTTTACCTCTCTTTTCACGCTGGAAGAATGTTTGTAGTTTTCATTGCTTGAATCAGCTCTGGTACAATATAAAGACATTGAAATCCACACATGACCACATGTATACAGTTATAAGAAGAGAGCTGTAACACACTCTCCTTTGATTTTATCCATTAGTCTACTCTACTGCTTTTTTCTTCGCAGAGAAACATAGGAAAGTGGAAGAGAGAGGTCTCTGGCCTGATTTCATCTGGATATAAGCTCCCCTGATGCCTCGTTTCATGATTCCAGGTGACTCCTCCATGCCGTCTCGCAGGCCTGTTGCTCTCTTGCAGCGTGTAAAGAAACACAGCAGAGAGAACATGGTGTTTTATCACTCTTCTGTATTTGTCAGGCTGATGTGCTGTTTGGTGTGCAGAGCTGCTGAACTGTGAAGTGCCCGGGGCATTGAGAATAAAGAAGGACTGACGGTATATGAACCGGCCAGCCCGTCCGGCGTGCAGGTGAACTGCCCAAGGCCTGTGTGGGTTGCACAGAGAATTGATGTCAAATGAGAGTGACTTCAGAGGTTGGTCAGGTTTATGAAATATGTATCAAGATGTATTCCAGCTTGAGTCAAAATGTCTTTGAAATCCTTTTCTTCTGTGATTGATGGATTGATTTAGACTCTCAAACTGCAACCAACTGAACTGCCCCATGAGGAAAAACCACACCCACCGGGCGTTCCCTGCGAAAAATCAACCAAATCAAACCAAAATGATAACAATCAAGGTTTTCAATTTGCAGTATTGTTTCATCAGATCAGGCAACGCCTGTTTTATTTGCTACATTCGCAGTGGGCCTAGTGGAGAGCTGGAACTGCTACTGTATTTCAATTCTGATGCATATGCTTTGCTAACAGTGAAAGCAGCCCTGGGGAAGCTAACAAAGAGATGGAGAGTACTTAGGATGTAAAACGCACAAAGCTGCAATGTAAACACTTGTCTTCCTTCATATTAGATTTTCCATCATCTTCATTGCTCCTTCTTTTGGCGAGAAGCACATCTCACACTCCGGCATTTCAATTTGCAACGCCGCCGTTCCAAAGAACATGTTCATTTATTGCTGTTATTACTTTGTCATGTTGGATAAATTGATAACATGACATAACTTGTTTGCTGCCTTGTTGCGCCGGTAGTCTGATTATGAGGTCAAGTGCGTTAACAAATGACAAATGCGGGAGATGGGAGAGTTGCCATCCATTCATTTCAAGTCAGTCCTTTCCTCTCTTAAAATTACGACTTTTGCTCTGCTGGGGGTGAAAGAGAGCACATATTTCTCTTTTCAGAGCTAATTCACTCTCACAAATGACTTACTGTTAGTAAGAAAGTGGATGAGGACACAAGAAAGTCTAAATATAAGAGGACACTGAAGTGTTTCATCACCATGAAGTAGACTGAATGATTTGTTTCTCAGATGTAAGATAATTTTCAGAATTTTCTGCAATGTTGGACACACTCAAGAAGGAAGACGATGTCAGAATTCAGCAAGATCCAACAAGGCCACCGGGTCAGAAGATTTCTTGACCTGTTTTGTATTGACATCAGAAAATGCCTATACAGTTTTGGCTTCCAGATTTCTCCTAATGATGGTCAAATTTGGAGGGAACTGGCAGTGATTAAGAGGAGGATGGAGCAGGAGGAAAAGCCTGTCAAGGTCACGGAGGGCTCATGAGAAAGTTTGCTAACCTACCATCTGTGACAGGCAGAGAAACCAGAATAGGAGGAGGGAAAAAAATTCTGTGTGTGACCCCAGAAAACTGCAACATACCTCCGGGCTCTAATCGGGCTGCTATCTTAAAAAGGTGCTGTGCTTTTGCCTTTTACACTGACACTGGTTTGGAGGCTACTAGGAGGGCTAAGTATAAATACCAAATTAGCTCTAACAATGCATCCAAAGAGCCCATGCTCGACTAAGACCAAATAACATCAGTGTAGATAGAATAGAACCAACATCTGGTTGAAAATGTGAATTCATGACCCCTAAAGATTTCTTTGGCAAAACTTGCTTTGGGCTTATTTATTAAAAGGCTCTCATACATTTTATTTAACACTATGGAGGTGCACAATTTGAAGTGACCCCTTCTATACTGCGGCAAAGAACAGTGTAAAGAATCTGTCGACAAATGCCTGTGGAAACACTTAATGAGAAAGGAAAAGCTCTGCTTAATAGAGCACTTAAATGACTGCGAATGATGCACAGACAATGTAGACCATACCTTCAGGGTGCAAACAAATCTCCTGTCCTCGGGGGACGACTATACTGTCAAAGAATCCCCATTATGTATTATCACAAAGTCAGACAGCAAAATCTTCAAAACCAATGTCTGTGATGGGCTAAGAAAGAGCTGACAAGAGAGTGCTAGCCACCCCTCTCCTTCCCCCATTTGAGTCACTTTGAAAACTTAGCGGATCCACCTTTTAACAATCCTATGGGGATGAATCAACCTTGTGCTCCTATCTAAGGCGGTACAACCAGCACACCTAGAATTACAATGGAAGCACATCAAGGGACGACCAAGCCTGACTGACATGCGCTTCCCCCTTCATAAAAGCGCCAGGCTGCCTTCATTTGCATGGCGGGGTTTGGACTGGCGGAGAGAGTTAATCAGGGCTTTCCATGGTGCCATAGCAGGAGCTCCCATTCGTCGCCCCCCTCCTTCCCCTCCAACCCGAAGCACCCTTCCCCATGAGGGCCGCCGGTGAAATCCTCTTAGTAGCAGCGGGCTAAAAGAGGAGTTTGCGTCCACCTCTCCTCTCACGGGACGGCGGGGGGGGGGGGGGGGGGGGGGGGGGTTGCAGGGCTGGTCGTTCTGGGGTTCTTCTCCGTCGGGACTGACCTCCCCTCTACTGCCTGGCACCTCCCATTAAAAACAGCTTTAATTACACAGAGATGACTCCTTACAGTCCCCCCCCACCCCGCCTCCACTCCCCTACCTTCACCCCTCCGCCCTCCCCATGCCTCTCTCCCTCTCCACAGGGGAGCACTCCTTGTCTCCTCTCCATTAAGATTGAGAGAGTGAGCGGAGAGGAGCCTGCAGAGTCTACCACTTCCACACATGCAGCAGGGAGCAAATAACATTTTCAGCTTCAAATGTCTTTTCACAGATTGGTTTTATTTATTTCTTTTTCGCCACAGATGACAATTTTTTGATCTGTGAAGCAAATTAAAAATGATTCATGTGTTTGAGCATGCTGGTGTATATGTGGATGATTTCATAAAATTCAAACCAAATGTATTTGGGATTCTGCTTTCAACGAATTTGGATAAACTTTGGGTAAGATCTGGAGAGTACAGTGTGGGCACGATGTTTCCAGCTCTCACGAAAGGTGAGAAAGGAGAGATTGGTTTTGCCCATACGGCAGCACAGAACTTCTTAATTTTCTTTGTTTTGCCAGGGAGAAATGGGATGATAACATCTGCTTTGTTGTCCACTCCCCCGCTATACACCTCCATGACAAACTTCTATTACACCGTGGTGATACCTGTGCGCTCAGGAGCCCCCCTTTTTTTTCCCCCCGCTAACAACCAACTGTTATCAGTTAATTCCAGGGAGGAACGTTTGATTTATGTTTCCTTGGATAATAAAGTACAGTATCGCTAACATGTGTAAAGTGTTCCCCAAGCGCCACCTCTGTCTCCTTGATTAATGCCGATTTAATTAAGCAGCGCGCTAATTAAGCAATAAATAATGACAAGGTGTGCATTTATGCAAAGATAATAGCAAACCTTGGGTGAAGTGATGCCCTGGAGAAGTTGCCCAATCAGGTCATTTCTTTGGACAACAATGGACTGAGATTACATGGATCCAGCAGACATGTTTGACAATTGTTATGCAGTGCCTTCGACATGTGTGATAATCCTCACAATGTGTATTTGTCCTGAATGTATTTAGAATGATAATTAATAGAGTAATAGTCGCCAGGCTATCATGAAACGTACAAAAAGAGGGGTATTGTGCTGCGCAGCATTTTCCGTGCTGATTGAAATTTGCTGAACTTATCAGCAACTTTTTACAACTAAAGATACGATGACTTTTTTTAGCTGCAATCCTATATCATAACCTAAATTATGTGTTTACAAATCAGTGGATATTCCAGAAAGTAAGACGCCTTCCTCAGTGTGAGGACGTCCCATAGAGCCATTAATCAAATCACACCCTACTGTCCCAAACCCCACAACCTGAGCCCCACAGCAAAAAATACCAATTTCCTGTTGATTAGTGTCTGCAGCAAAGGCAGCACTCTTGGAGCAGCGAGTCAGCTCCTCTGCAACATCCGCACGCCACATTTCTGATCATCCGGTCACACGCCTATTTGCTGCAAATACGCTTCGCCGCCGTTCCCCCGTGTCAAATGTCTCCAAGTACGGACTCCTGATATGTGTATAAGAAGAGCGTTATTTACACTGATTAATGGTCCCCGGCTTTGGCAGGGTGTAAACTGCTCGCGTCCAGACAGCAGTGACAAATAAATCTATCAATCATAAGAGGGATTTTCTAATCCCCGAGCCATCAGACAGAGTTGCAACCTAAACACTTTGTCACGGAGCGAGCGGCCCCCGTTCGCTGTAAACACACACTTAGCGTATAGTTAACACAGCACTTTGAGCGACAGACCAGCCTGCAGATTGCTACACATGGAGGCATTTTCGAAGTGGTGCACTGCAGTTGGCAAACAAGCTTTTTAGCATGTTTCAGGTCTCATTCATCACCCTGTAAGGGCCAAAGGAGTTTGGCGGTGTATGAGCTAAAGCAATTAAGTATAATCATCTGTATTTTTGTCCTTGTGTGTTTCCAGAAAAACTAACAATAGAGAAAAACTGTAGAGGAAATAGGTCTAGCTGAGATATTTCATTAATTAAAACTCAAAATATAGCAGCCAGTTGCTTGGCTTTCCTGCTGTTAATGCAAGTATTCATCCAAAGTACATTATAGTACAACAGCACAGACTAAAAAATAGGTCTATTATGTAACATTTCCCTCTGATAAATCCGGCTAAAAAGCATTTGTCCTGCAAGTGTTAAAAACTGAAATTATGATGAGAATAATGAGACTGTACAAGTAACAACCAACCATATTAACTGAGTCTCTGGGTAGAAGAGCTCCAACAAGACAAATGTCTTCACCAGCAGTATATAACTCTATTTAACCTGAAAAGGATGAGTTTAGGTACATCGCACAACACTAAGTAGAGACATCAATCGGCATCCTGAGTCCTCATGGGTCCATCAGCTCCAGTGTAACAGCACGGCTGTATATTGCAGAACAAGCCCCTGGTTGCTCTCAACCATCTGTGACTGAAAACAAAGACTGTGATCACATTAAAACACCATAGAGGGAAGGGAAAACGTATCAAACCGCAGCACTTTCCATAATCTGCTCACAGGTCTCGGCCATTATACAAATACAGGGTGAATTCAATAAACTTACAACTGCCATTTTAATTAAACATTTGGCAGCCAAAATTCAATTAGGCAATAATAGCTAATTTCCAGCGATGGCTAATATGTTAGACACAGATAGGAAACTCGGGTTGATATCCTGTGTCAATTCCAATTATTTAGAGCTCTCCTTTAAAGCTGCTTTGGCAGATTATGCAACTGCTATTTTCAAAACAGTGTGACTGTGAGGCAGTGTGTGTCCCTCAGGTGGCACAAGGCAATATTATTATTTTTTTCCTCCTTCCAAGAATGCAAATTAATAGTTGCCATCTACTTGCGGTCGTTGTGGGGGCGGCAGCGCCGCCATTCAGTCCCACATGGAAGTCAAAGTAAGTAATGCTAAGGGAAACCTAATAAGATCTTGCAGGAGGGGGGAAAAAAAATGATGATTATCTTTAATCACTAACCTGCCTCTAGTGGCGCCACCACATTATCCAGCACCTTCATTCCTTATAAAAATATCTATCACACACAATACTGGGGCGATGAAAAGAAGCAGCGGTGACGATGGGAGCGGAATGCCAATGGCCTCATTACTTGTCATAGCACATTGTAACTGGAAATTGCTTCTTTCAGGTTTTGTTTGCTCAGGCAATTACAATAAACTCTCGGCTTGACACGTTGTTTGCACAGATGTAGGACATTAATAAACATGAGCTCTAATCTGAATTATTGAACTGCTCGCCATAATTCTGACAATGGATTTGGAGCCCCTGACGGATGGAGGGACAGGAGGAGAGGGGACGGCCTGGATCCCCAGGATATTGCCCTGCTGGCTGGCCTTATCACCTGAGAAATCCTCTAATTGAATGTTTGAGCGCGGAGCGCAGCTCTGCAGGTATTTCCAAACTTGGTTCAGACATCCTGCCTGCCAGACACCACCTACTGCCACAACACACCAGACGTATGAGCCTGACATTTGCTTAGAAAACTGATGATACAAGATAGGAATAAGAAGGGAGGTCTCTGAACAGTGAAAGGAATTAAGAGGAGGGGTTGCACTTTTGTCTCAGGGGAATTCTTGGCATCTCGGTACATGTAATGTAAGTTTTAGGGGTAAAAAAACAAATGTGTCATCCATCTATAGCATCCATTAATGTTCGGGGATAGAAATGCACAAGGAACAGATGTACAAAACAACATTGTAGCTGACATTTTGAAGCAGAAAAGTCACTAGATCAAAGTATTATTTGATTTACCATAAAAGATTCTTAAAAAAAAGCATATTTAGTGATCATATTAGGGTAGTTTCAGGGTTTAAATGCACAAGAAATTAGTTTTAAGAAAATCTGCACAAAAATAAATAAAAAAAGAAGCAAAATCTGGCCCTCTCACCACAGCTGTACATATTGCACTTGAACAGATATACAGGCAACGTCTGGGTTTCATTCCTCCAAAAACGCTGGGGAGTCAGCTTCCCGGGCAGGCGTGTAGTGGGAATATCTACAAGAAGAATGCAGGAATAGCATTTTTTTTGTCCTTTTTTTTCTGAGGAATCTTAAGATGTTCAAAAGGCATAGCAGAGGGAGGGCCTGGCTATTCTAGAGAATCAAAAAGACTATGCGGACTTTGATCACCTGCATCTCATTCAATGCAAAATTACTGCGCTGGGGTCCTTGGCTTCTCGACATGTGAGCAAGATGGAAGCTTATTATACTGTACACAGAGGCAGACAGTGAAATGAAAGAGGTCTTTTGTCAGTTCTTTGATTACAGTAAGGCATTGTGACTGTTAAGCAGACTACCAGCAATTACGAGTGCCTGAGCGAGAGCGCCGACGGAGAGTTTAGGAGGGGAGAAGGATATAGACAGACAAAGAGATGGCGGAGAAAGAGGAGGAAGGTGGGAAAAGAGAAAGAGGAATTAAAAAACTGACAGAACGGACTGACAAAGCTGCGCCTGATAGTGAACACCCCATCCCCTTTTTGCAAATACAACTGTAATCAACCGTAAACGATGATACAAGCAAATACGGGTCATGAGGAGTGATGAAAACGTCAATGGAAATAGCTTCAGAAACACTATTGTGCTGGATTGTTTTGCCTGTGTGGATAATATAAGCATCTGAAGGCACAGCTCAGATGTTTGCTTTGGGTAAACTTGGCTGTTTTGTACCCTTTGATTCCATACAACAAGCAGTATTAGATGAGAAGTATGAGGCCTTGCATTTCCATGTTGAGCCCTCCCATCCTCCCCCTTTGCAATAAATATTGACAAAGAACGTGAGCCATCGCCCCGTCACAGGTTGTTAAAAGCAAAGTTTATTGTGTGTTTGCCGTCTGTGAGCATACAGCATGGGTGTGCAGGCATGTGTGTGTATTTGCATGCGCATTAGCATATCACTGTTTACTCCAGAAGTTACTGTGAAGCGCCCGTTTCTCCTTGGGGAGAGCTGCTTGGCAAACACCTCGGAATAAACAAGACAACTGGTGACAATATGCTAATGGGCCGATTCATTATTCCCCTGCAACAAGCTCCGCCTCACCGAAGACACCTCAGATCTCCAACATCTCCATCACATCTCGCATTTAGGATCCGTGCGCGACGGCGCTGCTCCACCCCTCCCGCCGCCGCCTGATTAATATCTCATCAAGCGCTCCACTTTTCCTGTGAGTGGCCCATCAGTCATATGGCTTAACAGTGATTCACTTCTGACAGTGTCAATCTTCTGAGATTGCACAGAGGTGATGTTCTTTAAAGTGGGCGCGAGATAAAGTTGTTCACCTTTTAAATGTTTCAGAGATGAATGCCGAACTTGTCAGAGGTGCCCTCAGAAAGATGGATCATTCCAGAAAGCTGCACAATCCCAGCGTTTAGCTCTTGATGAAGATATTTGAAGCTACCACCTCTAGCTGCACTGTACCAGTCAATAACCAGCCGGATGAGCCCCAACAAACCAATGGGAGGGGTAGGATTGCAATAAGGTTCCCTGTTAATTGAATCGGACAACGGATTGGATTTATTAACTCCACAAATATTTACTTTATTGCAAGTGGCCGAAACTCATTACTCTCCTATGGATTTCTCCTCCTACACATTTAGCGCTGTAAGTTAATAACAGCATTTGCTTTGTATTGTTCTGAATCATTTCCACAAGCTACTGAGCAACAAACGAAGACCTTTTAGTGATGCACTGAGGGGTGGGGGGGGGGTCTGGAGATATTGTAGACGAACCACAGTGCTTGTATTGATTTACCAAGTGAGTGTAGATGCATAAGCATGGGTGTGTGACTAAGCTTATTGCCGAGCGGTATTTGTACTGTACATCCAAATTAACCCAAATATGTCAATATGTTTTTCTGTTGCAATAAACATTGTCAGTGTCAGAAATCTGTCCTTTTTGAGATGTAAATAGCTAAAAGACAGTGCAGCTTCCTAGACTGAGCTAAAAATTTTAAAGTTGCACCCGCCAACACAACACAACAATCAATAGTCTGAGTATGAGGTGAAGGAACTCAGATTTTCTGTTAATTTAAAGCTGCAGCCTTGTTGCTTGGAAGCTCAGGAGTACCTCTCGGCTTCTTAAAATGCACCCTTTCATAAATTATGTTTTACAAATTGCATTACTTTTGCACGTAGCGCTAAAAACAACTACCGTTCATTTGCAAAATCAACTGGATTGCCAAGGTCCTGAAAAAGTTTGATGGTAAAATATAGCTTCTCTTGAGGGCAAAAGTTTGAAACTAAAAGCAGCATGTTTTTTCCTTCTTACCAATCATTTTGGAAGTGCGGTGTCAGATTGTTTGAATGCTGAAGCGAACAGAAGATCGACAACGTGCTGTTTAACTCAAAGTAGTAATTAACCACGATTTGAACAGTGCAGCGGGAAAGAAAACCAGGTGATGCTCACCATATTCCAAAGAAGATTTCCGAGTTATGAAGCGTTTCCAGCTCCTGAGACACAACTCATAATTCATCAGAGCACCAGGGTAATTTATTTCCCTTGGTTTTAATATGTTACAGACGAGTGGTCGTGTGTCTTTCTGCCGTCGGAGCTTTACAACACAGAAGCCAGGCATGTAGCGGTACTGCCGCTGCACGCTGTACAGCCAATACCTGTGGTGCCTTTCATGGTTCAGGGCCCTCTAATTTCAATGGGAAGTTGCACATATTTCATGGACACATCCTGGCTAGAGAGGGAGGAAGAGTGTGTGTATGTGTGTGTGTGTGTTTGGGGGGGGGGGGTCTCACACAGGAGGAGGCTGATGATGGACTGTACCTCTTCCTCCTGTGCATTGCAGGCCATCCACTTTACAACAGAAGGCTCTGGATCATTTGGTCCAGCTGCTGGCTGCTCTGATGTCACCAGAGTAAGTCTGTATGATTGGACGGAGGGCAGGAAAACAGAGTATGGAGTTCATGCTGCTGTTCACAATGCAGATGGCACAGGGTCACCATCTCTCCATGAAAAAATTCACAACTTATGTCCATCTAAAAAAAGAAATGGGCTTTTTTTTAAAAGTAAATCTACCACTACTGTAGGTAATCTTACTTTCACTTTGATTCAACCTGTTTTCTTGCAATATTTTTAATGCTACGATCGCCTAAGAGGCCATTTTGTGCCACTCAAAGTTTGACAGCAATGCTCGCAACATAAAAATTTGATGTGTTTGCTTGTGTAGCACCATCTAAAATGTGCCCGATTCCCCAAAACATCCTGAATCCAAAACACCAGCCGTGTACATGTAGTTCTGACCAAACTGTAACAGTAAAGCAAGTGACCTTGCCCTGAGAAAAGTGATGATATCTCAAAATGGCAGATGGGTTTTTTTTTTAAGAAGCAAGGTACGTGGCTGAAGCTATCTTACCGTGACGCAGGTTTCACAAAAAAACAGGGTTTATCCAAGAAAGAGTACAGTTACTCTGTAACTCTGTATTGCTGCATTTTCAAGCTTTGAGTTTTACTTTAAAAACCACAATCAGGTGGTTGGGATGTTACAATCAACAGCTAATTCACACCAGGTGTGCCAGCTGATTGCTCAGTAACATCAATTAGGATAATGATGTCACAGGACCAGACATTGGTGATTTGTAAGATAGAACAGCAACATATGGATCAATCCTTAAAATGAACAGATTTATGTCAACATGAGTATCTTTAGATTTTAGATTTAGGGTTTGCAGCATATCTAATGGCTTCTTTAAGTAGTTCTACTATTTTGGTGTTGTTGCACTGTATATGGTGCATAAATGATCCTCTTTTTCAGGCGTTGTCTCATGGCATCATTAGCTTAATTGATGTTACTGAGCAATAAGCTGGCACACCTGGCATATATTAGCTGCTATTTTGAACACTTATAACCTGATGATGGTTTTAAAGTGAAACTGAAGCTTAAAACAGCAAACAGGCTCTTTCATTAGCTGGTTTTGCCCTTTGTTTTTTTTAATATCCTCAATTCTAAACTTTTTGTAACACACTCAGGCCTACCCTAATGGAAAATAAATGCACTCTGCGAGGCACATCCATTAAACTGCTTATTTTACGCATGTGATATTATCAGTTTCACTGTATCATTCCCCAGGTGTGTTGGGAGTAGGGACCTCGAGTGTTATCCCAGCTGTTTGGATTGCCTCTCCTCAGGGCTACAATAATGCGGTAGATTCTAATCAATACTCACCGCCTAAAGAAGAATAGATCATGGAGCTACAGCTGGACTCCACCTCAGTGTCCATCCCCCTGCTAGTTATGAATCAGCATCCTCTTCCTCCAGAGGACAAAAAAAAACCCCAACGTATACATACACATATACACACAGAGTTAGAGAGAAGCTGAACCTTGACCCCTGACATTTGCCCCCTGACCTGGTTGTCTGATGGCCTATCGATTACGTCTGGCCTTGCCTGGGTAATTGTTGCCTCGTAATTACTTCACGTGTTGTGTTTGGATCCACATAACGGCAATCCCGCCGTCCGAATATTGCATGAGAGCACTTGAGACCACAGGACACAAGTCTCGCCTCATTTTAGGAGATTACACCACGCACTGGACAGATTTGCAGACAATTACGGACAGACTTCGTGTAGCTCAAATGAAAAATAATTGCTTTCCGCAAAATGTGATATTTCAGATTGGAGGGAGAAGCTGAAATAAAGACGGCAAAAGTAATCAGGCATATTTCTGGCTTCTCTAAAGGATTCCTTTTGAGGGATTTGAGGCATGTCATATGGTGCACTGAGAGGCTGCCTCCTACTGTCCAATTTCCTGGCCTCATTGCCTGAGTAACCATGAGGAAATGAGAAGCTGACCTCTCTCTGTTTTGGTGGAAGTCATGGGTGGCAGTTCAGTGGAGTAGTCTCTGTTTTGCTATAAAGTGCGATAAGGTCATGGCCCCATTTCATAGATGATATGACATAAATCGCATATTCAATATTCATATAATATCTGCATTGCGATGAGGAAAATGTCCAAAAACAGTGATGTGCGTGAAAAAAAAGTGTCCGTTTTTCCTTAGTGCCTTAGAAATATGACTAGATGTCATTCGACCTGTTGCCTTTGTATTAAAAATGAAAGAAAGGATCTTTGTTGTATGTCACTGACACATCCATGAAAGATCTCAAAATCGCCTCGGCAAATTGAGTTTGTTGTGTATACAAGTACCTGCCAGATTTAATATTGAATGGATGATCCAAAATGGATTTTTGATCCCGGGAAAATGAGGGGAGATGTCTGTAACAACAAAAAAACTGGGAAGAAGGAAAAAAAAAATCCATAAACCTCTCAAGCTAAAATCCTGCTCCTGGGTGCAGAATATATTATTCTCTCCCCTTGCTCTGTCTCTTTCCCTTTTACAAGTTGTTTTCATGTAAAGAAAAACCTATAGGCTTGACCTCCGCGTCAGTTTGCCTTTGGCAATCCACAGATTGCAAGTTTTCAATGCTTGATCCTCAGGGAGGGATCCAAGTCAAACCCTATAAATATTTCAAGACTATTTATTGCTCCATAGACCTCTTACTAACACACATGCCTCTGCTGGCAAGCAAATCCTGCCTGTTTACACTTGCCACTAACTTGTCATCACTTTAAATTCAGCCTTGTGCAGTGGCTTAATGAGAGAGGCAGATACTACCATATTGCATGTTTAAATGTTTTGCCAACAATCAGACCCCCTCACTCAAAGGATTCATGGATGCCGATCAATATTTTCCGAGTCGAAAGGGTTTTTTGCTGAGGAGAAGGGAAAAAAAAACAAATAAGCTTAAGCTTAAAACTGATTCCATGCTTTTCTCCCCTCATGTGTGAATGACAGATTCACATGTCGAGCGAAGAATCCAGTAAAAATTAAATGTTGAAGTGTTGGGAGTCTTTAGAGATACATCTCGACATCTGGTCGCCATCTGAGGGAACCTGGAGCAAGGCCAAGGATACTCCAAAAAATGAAAATGACTTCATTATGAGGGAATTATCACTGCATACTGGCTGGATAGTTGGACCAATCTCACAAGCGGTGGGACCCATTATAAATCACAACTGTAGAAAACTTTCTCATAAATGAATAAATTAAGTTAAAACTTGTAAACAAAAGCATGCAACAAAAAATTTTGGCCATTCAACTCGATGTAATTGTCATTTTCTTTTAGTGTCTATGGAGTCAGACATTACTGTGTGCAGCCCAGACCAGACATTTCATTTGCACCTATCTACTTACAGCAATCCTCTTCTCCTGCTCTAATATAAAGTGACATTATTTGTTCACATAAAAACGAGTGCTGTTCAAAATATGGTATTTTTATCAAGCCTCTTAAACTCTTTGAAGTGATAAAAAATTGCTCTTAGAGGGAAAAAATACAACAGTCGGTGGCTTAACAGTTTTAATTGTTGCTTTAAACAAAGGGATAGAGGCGGTATAAGAGGATCAGTGTGACAAACAGTCCCAGCGGTCCCTCTATCATACACAATACTCCAATGGTAACAAAGGCGAGAACAAAACAGCGTTGGAAAACTTCCAGGAATCCATTTTAACATGAGCTCCGACTGAAGCAAACACTTAAGAGAAGGACAAATCAGGTCCACGTAAAACCAGTGAAAGCACTGAGGGCTGCAACCTCTGCTGTAGAAACAGACTGAAATGAGATCTGATATAGAGGTTTTTAAAAAATTTTTAGCCACAATTTAGAAACCCCGAATCAAATTTAAAAAGGTTTAGAGCAGTTTTTTCTGTTGTTGTTGGTGAAAAACCTAAAAAAAAAAAACTGTAATTCTGTTTCTTTATATTTTATCGTAAAGCTCCTGAAAATCTATCTTCAAATCTTCAAATCAGACAATTTCTCTGTAACATCTGTACCATCAAGTATTCAGAAACTGAAACACTCAGTTAATCTGCTTCATCAGGACTGTGCGGGTGTGGAATCAGATTGTGATTCAATGTGAAAATGTGTTTTTAGGGTCTTTAAACTCAAGGTTTTATGAGCTTCGAAACAAAAACGAATGTACCATGTTTAGTCGACCTTTAAGGACGGGTATTTTCCTCAGTTCTTGAAAAAAAAAAAAAACTTTGAAATGTGAGGTTTTAACTCAGCAGCAGTGATTTGTTTGTTAACAGCCAGCAAACGGTGGGGTACAAATGGCTTACATAATCCTGTGCGACAACTCTGATGTAAATTTGGTAGATGTGTTAAGCCTATTGACAGGTGGAAAGGATGTTTGGGATGGATGGCCCACTAAGTTGTGTTTTAGTGCTACTGTAAACAGGATTAGCATTGGCAGGTATCAGGCTACAAGGGATATAAACAGCTCCCCGCTCCGTAGGGAATGGACTGATGCAAATACCAGCTAATGAACTCAGCTGTTGTTTGTAACAAGGGAAAGAGATGAGGGGAGGAAAAAAAAAAAGTTGAGGGACGAACGGACGGGCACAAGATTGATTAGTTTGGAAATTGTCCAGCAGGTCAGTTTTTAACAGCTTATGGAGGATTTCCAAGTGTGCGCGAACGCAGCACATCATTTCAGGCTCTACCTTTGTCTTTGCGCATCCCAAGTTAACAGCAAGGCAGTTGATCTACTGTATCCCCATTGAGATCAGAAGGTGCTGCATCAAGCTGTCTCGTCTAAAGATGGGACTTTATTGGGCCGTCTAAATCTGTCCTGTACACAGAGCCAAACAATGAGGCCAGGAGAAAAATGGACGCCACCTGGCAGTTTGAAAGAAGGACAGCCGTTTCCCGCTGTAATCCATTCAGTGTAATCAACTGGGGGCCGCGAAAGAAGCATCGCCCACCCCTCCCTCCGCTCCCTAAACACCATTCAGTGGCGACACAGTGATGAAGTGCAGGGTGAGGAGAAAGCCAAGTGTCCCTTTTAGAGATGATCAACTATCATGTTTTTACAACCGTTGTTCTTTTTTCCTTCCTCCCGATGTCGATGAACTCCTCTTTTTCTTTCTGGCTTCTTTCTCTCTGGTACAGTTCCTCAACTACCTGAGCGTGAGAACAAACTGTGATACATTTTTCCTCCCTTGCCCACACACACACACACACAC
The DNA here is from genome assembly GCA_038419695.1 of Scomberomorus guttatus. Lineage (NCBI taxonomy): Eukaryota > Metazoa > Chordata > Actinopteri > Scombriformes > Scombridae > Scomberomorus > Scomberomorus guttatus. The sequence goes on along the minus strand of CM076468.1, from coordinate 13,932,086 downwards.
ACACACACACACATGCACACTAAATATTTGGTGTCACCTATTCAGGAGAAGAGCCGCTGTAAATCGTATGTCTGTGGGGAGAGATCGAAAGCAATTACCATTAGATGGTGGCTATCGTGAGCCGAGTGCGCATTGTCCTCGCAGCTGACTCTCAAAGCTCCCTCTCTGCTAGCTCTGTGTGCATGCAATTTAACCGACGGATCAATAGCTAAAGGCAGTTAGCAGCCTCGCAAACTCCCTTCAACCGCCTCGCAGGGCACGCTACGGTATCCACACAGCGAGCAAATGTCAAAACGTTGCGCCGTCCGCTAAACCGGCCAGAGAAATTGTTCTTGTGAAACATTATTGACACACTTTAACCCGTATTTCCACCCTGCACAGAGGAGCAAAGTCAATTCTCATTTGGAAAGGTGGCGCGGTGGCTGTGGAGACCGGCGGGGGGAGGTGATGGAGGGTCAGCAGGGGCAAGGCTGGAGGGGTCAAAGGGGTTAGGGGTCAGGGATTGGCCCAAGGTCAAGGTGACAGCAGGGTATCTGTGCAGGGAGGCCTTCATCTCCACCGTGGCCTTGGACAGGATCAATACCATTAGGGAATCTGTCTGATCCATCACTGCCCTCCCCTCCCTCCTCCTGTCTCCTTCCTCCTCCTCCTCCTCCTTTTTTTTCCTTTAGTACAGTTCCCAGTAGCTATAATATCTCCTATTTTCACTTCCTTTTTTCTTACCTCAGCCCTATTCACTCTTTAGTGGATTCATTTAATCGGTTGTCGCCTCGCTCCCCTTCGTTTTCGCCGTCACTTATGAAGGAGCGGGTCTCATCTTGATACTGACCCTGTCTCCCGTGCAGAACCCCTCGACTCCTGGGCCCCGCTGAAAACGGACAGGCGGAGATAACTTGGGCCCCATATTGTTTGAACAGCATTTTATTAAGCTGAGCGCTCTCTTTAATATTTACATTGGTGCATCGGAGGCTTCAGAAACGCTTTAGGCAATTACACACATGACCAAGTCGATAGCCACAGAAACAGCAAAAAAGCCTTTATCACGCCGCCAGGAGAGTATTGCCAATTCCGCGGCCTGGCCGTTGATGTAGTTTGCATTTCAATTAAAAAAGGGCTGCAATACTGGTCTTTTATTCAAAGTCAATGTCGTAAGAAGGATCCACAAAATGCAGCCAGAATAGAGTATTTTGTGTATAGTGTAATAATGCAGGGACATCACACAAGCGGGGCGCTCGGACTCACAATGCAGGGTTCAGCATTCCAACGTAAAGGGATGTTTCACGGCTGAATAGTGAAAGTTTGTAACTACACTGTAAGAGAACATGGCTGAAGCAAATGGATATGTTGTTGAAGACGCTGATGGAGTTCTCATGATCGTATTTTGTAATTCAATTTAATAGATAATCTTTTAAAAGGCTGTTTTGCTCAAGTTTTTAAATATTACAGCGGGAAACCTTAATTTTATAACAGCATTCTTGATTATAGTGCAGCGACAAGGCACTGATGCTCATTTCTACAAAAGTCCTGCAGAACTGGCGGATTATTTTTTACAAAAACAAGACTATTAGAGCTTGATAAGGTGGGAGTTTTTGCATTGAAGCAATTTATAGCATCTGAATTACACTAACTATCACTTCAAGCTATATCTAATGCAACATCCAGACCATTCCCTCCTTTGATTGCAGCAGAAGACCAACTTAAAAGCAAAACACTTCACCCTAAACACACATTTTCACATCAGCCTCTTCAAATTCAAATCAGAGCTCCTTCTGCGGTGTAGGTGTATGCTATTTCCACCGCTCAATCTTTTCTTGTATTTTGCATTGTTAGTGGCAGCTGTGCTGAAAATGACCCCTTGGATTTCAAAAGGCCTTGGTGGCTTGGCTGCCCAAGAAACAAACAGATAAACAAAAGCAACAGAGGGGTTTGGCAATCAGGGGATTCTAATAAGGTATATGAGGTTGAGCAAGCAAGCGAGGTTTGCTTTGAAGTGCTCCCAGCCCTATCTGTGTACCCCCCGGTGGTCTCGCCTGCACAAGCGCCCGTCAACAGACAGGCAAGGCAGCAAGTGTGTATGCTTGGAGGATCATAGGTGGCTTTGATAATCACTCCCATACTCCTAAAACAAATGCAATTACTAAGTTAATTGTGTTCAAAGTGGAGGCTGGCAGTGGAAGGAGAAGTCAGCAATCATGACTGTGCTGACGGTGCAGCGAGCGTGGAGAATAATGGATGCATGCGGGGCAAATGCCGGGGGGGGGGGGGGGGGGGGGGGGGGGGGTTGTGGTGGCGATGGTGGTGGTGGTGGTGGTGGGGGGTGATTGCAGAGAGGTTTAAGGGGGTGGAGGGGACCGAGAGGAACGGGAGCGAGGGGTTTTGATGAGCGGTCGGGAGTGCGGGTGACATGGCGCTGAGGGATGTGGCGGTGAGCGCCACCCGGCTTGACCTGCCATTTATCAGAGGATAAACAGCGGGTCACCTGACCGGGAGCGCCGTGGCCCGATTGGCCAGCGGGGCTGTTTAGTATGCAGGTGCCATTGCACGGCCGGCGCTCGCCATGCACACACCACGTCTGCTCCATCACAATGAATTATTGGTCAGAGGAATGATCAATTTGAATCGGCTGCATCCTAAGCCATGGTCAGAGGAAGAGGAAGGGTGTGGTGTGTGTGTGTGTGTGTGTGTGTAAGGAGATATGGGGGTCAGAAAGTTGTGTATTTTGTAACTCCAGGGTTCTCTTTCTTTGCTTCTCTCGTTTTCTTACTCTAAATTTTTTCTCACTCCAGAGATAGGAAGAGGGGGAGGGAGAGACGGGGTTGGAGGGGTGACAACAGATGTGCTCCCTCCTTCAGAGAGCTGCTTGTTTGATGGTGACAGTGGAGCGTATCATGTAGCCTGAGGTGCTAACAGTAAATATTACAATACCACAAGATGCTCACTGCAAACACCATTTCTTGCTCTCTGTCAGTCAATTTCTCCTTTTTTACCCCTGTGGTGCTGCAGCGTTGATGGAACCAAGAACCAAAAGAGATATTCAGTGTGTACATATATACACACACACATACTGTATATATGTATATATGGCAATGCCAAAATATTCTCAAACATGTTATTCAGACACGTGCCTCTTTCAAACACATTACGGTCAACTTAAGTCATGATGGAAAAGAAAGTAAATCAACAAGGCACCATCAGCAAGAAAAAAATGGCACTTTAAAAGGGCTTTCTGCAGAATAATAGGCGAGCCCAGGATTCATGGGATTGCATTTGGCTTCCTGTGGTGCTGGGGTGTCTTTGGCTCGCTCAGTCATTTCAGACAGAGCAGTGGTGCCGTCCCACCCTGGGCGCTGTACAGATGGGCTCATGTGTGGAGAAATGAGCCGCGAGCAATCATTCTCTCCTTCTCTTTCTTCCCCCCTCTGTCTCTCTCTGTGTTTGTCGACTTCTCCTTGCTTTCTGTTTACCTCTTTTCTGCTTCCCCTCCCTTCGCTCCCTTCTCTCTCATCTCTGTCCCTTCATCTTCTCCACCTCTCATTATCTCCCCCTACCCTTCATGCATCTTTTTCCTCTATCACTTTCTTCACCCACCCTCCATCTCTCTTCCTTCCCTCCCTCTGTTTCTACCCCTCTACTCCCCCCCCACCATCCCCCCTTATATCCCCTCTTCCCCCTGTGGTGACTGTGTCCTGGGGCTGCCGAGTCTCGTCTCTCTGCAGTGGCAGTAGGGGGACTCGGTGGGAGGCCCGGCGAAACGAGCTCACCGAGACGCAGGAGCCCATCTCAGGCTTGTGCTACCGGAAAATCTGCCCGTTCACGCTCCGACGCGCAGCCAGACGCGCTGATGGAGGGCCTGTGATGGGGAGATGTTGCAGAAGGAACACGTACCCTCTGCTTTTGTTTTGGCAGAGTCTTTCATCACAGTAGCTACAGTACAGTTAGGGTGTCTGAATACCTACACAGTAAGCTCCCTCGCCTTTTTTTTTTTTCCTTCCCCCTGAACGACCTACAGTTTCTTTGTTTTTGAACACCTGACGACTTCAAGAAACAATACATTTGCTTCTTGTCAAATATCTCGAAGCAATGATGAGAGCATAAAAGTAATGTCATGTAGAATGACAATTAAGCTTGCTTAAACTTTACCTCTGCAAAATTTTGGGAAAATTTGAAAGAGAACAAGGTTGAACTCTCATCCAAACATGGACTTAAACAGTGGTTTCCAACCTTTTTGGTCGTCACCCTTTAAAACAAAGCTATGTCCCTTTATACAGGTCACATCAACCCTATTACCTGACAAGAAAGTCGATAAGGTACAATTTTCGCATCACCCTAGATTATGTTCAACGCCAGTGTTTTTTATGTCCACTCTCAACTTTAGAGAAATATTGTGGTAATGTTTAACTATGTTTAAGGTGTGGTAAGGGTTAGGGTTGGTCTTAAGTTATTGTTGCGGTTAATACAAGGTCATCGTTATCTGGTCTCCTTCACAAAGTGAGACGTTCTACACATCCATTCACCATCCTGACCATCACACCCTTACTTTCCACCTTGCTACATAAAGGACACACTACTACCAAATGCTTCGTAGAGGCCTGAAGAGGTAAAACCCTCAGTTTTTCACAAGAAAAATGCAAAAAACTCGAAAAAAGACTGAAAAAAAACCCCATCTAATGATCCCTCAGATTTGTGTTGTGACCCTTTGGAGTGCTCTTGACCCCTAACAACACCTCGACTACACATGATCAATTGTCAATGGTTGTTATGGTCAAATGATCATACAAAAAAGCCCATCCTGCTGCTAAATCTCTGTCGAATAAAAAAAAAAAAAAGCCACCTGTGAGTTAATTAAACTTTTGCAGATCCTAAGGGTGCATCAAAGTAAAACAAAAGATTTGATGGGAAAAAAACAAATTTAGGTGTGATTGCCCCCAAACTGTAGACAGACTATCCTTAAAATCCGTGGATTGGAACAAAAATCATTTACAAAAGTTATTACATTTCTCTCAGATGTTGAAGTTTCAGGCTTAATTGTCTTTCAGTCAACAACAGCTATCTTGCCGTGATCTTCTTCTGTCAATAGTTTTACTTTTTGTGACCGGTGTTTTCTTTTTTTTCTCTGCATTTCCTTCATCATATCTCACTCGATGATAAGTTCAGCATCCAAATCAATCGCACGCAGCAGTGGTTCAGTGAGGCGCCAGAGGCCGCAGAGGGTCAGCCAGTTAAAGTTTCACTTGAGGAAATAGGAGCGCTGTCAGCATTCTCTGCTCTCATCCTCCAGCAGGCTGCGACGCTGCTCCTATCAGGTTCACATGCATCCTGGTTTAAATTACAAATAGCTTTTTGAGGAAGCAAGCAATAAACAGCGAGCAATAAAAGAACAGAGAGAGAAAAAAAGGGACTTGTTTGGTTCTTCCAGAGAGCTTTGTGTTACTGGGAAGGAGATTAAATAATGTATTGATTGGGCGATTGGTAATTAGTATGGTCAGCAAATGTGTATTGAAGCAGGGTTGTTTTAACATAATGATGTGATTCCTGGTTTCCCTACAGGTCATTATGGACAGATCAAAGATTCTCCTCCACCTTTTGTTTGTTCCATGTACAGCTGCCTCTCTGCATGTTTGTGTGCATTTGTGCTGACTTTGCCCAAGGAAATACGCATGGAAATGAGTACTTCTATACTCGTGAGGACCCTCACTGACGCAAAATTTCTCTAATCTTAATCCTTACAACCAAAACCCTAATTTTAACCCTAAAACTGAAGCTTTGAATCAATTCTATATTACATATGCTGCATTTACGGACACTTTGTCCCACAATACATTGCACAAAGGACCTTGAGGAGCTGCTCACAGCTGGAAAAAATGAAATACAGTAATTGTGGGTGGTGCAACAGCTCCAGGAAGATCTCAGAAAACAAACCTTTTAAATAGTTTAGAATCAAAGAAAAGCCATTTTCTTTCTCTCTAAAATTGAATAGTTTCAGTTTTATTTGGTGTCCAAGTCTTAGTGTGTAGAACATGTTGTATACTATTAATATGTAGAGAGTTAAAGTTCATTCAACACAAGGTTCATTTATTAACTCCTTCGGCTGATAAAGACCGCTAGATGTGGTTGAAAGGTCTGGAAAAAGCTAGTAAATGGACCTTGTATTCAGATTACAAACCACTGTATATGTCAAACAGACACCTCATAAAAAGCCAAAAGAAAATCATCAATCCTAACAATTTCAGGTACAGCAACATGTATGTTGTATGTGTCCTCACAAAGGTGGAAATACTCCGCATTGCTCCGGTGCGCTACATGGTCTCACTTCACTACCTCACTTCATAAAATCACACCCTCTTACCCTTCAGCTTTCAAGACTGCCATCCTGTTCACTTTTATTTCAGTGCCTGTACACTTGAGAATTCACCTCTGCTGTTCTATTGTCCTGCTCTGTCTTGTTGTATTATGCTTTATTGTATTTTACTGGCCTCTCCTGCCCTGCTCTATCATATACTTTAGCCTTTACTCTTCTTTTATATCTTTTTGTATCCTCTTTTTGTGTTTTCCTGCGCTGTCCCAGCTGATTCTATTTACTCCTTTTTGAGTTCGGATCTGTCTGTCTTGGTTAGATGCTGCCAAAGCCACATACAATATATGAGAGGAGGGGCAGGATAAAAGAGAGGGAGGTGAAGGTTTAGGCTACAGTTTGTCCTTCCTCTCGAACACCCCCCACCCCCATCTTCCTCTATCTGGGAAATTCAATAGACTAACCTTAAGAATTTAATTGATGCTGCCAACGGGATTACAAAAGGGCCGACCGGCACAGGCCGGGGACAGCTGATTAGCAGCAGGGGTAATTGTTAATTGATTGATGTATCTCCTTACCTCTCTCTCTTTTAAAGAGTGTTTTGTTTGCCACAGCAGCAGCGCCAGTGCAGCCGGACAGGGCATTACCATACATCTTTGTTTTTTTTTTCTTTCCCTCTTTTTTAAAAGTACAGTCTCGTGGATATCTTTGTGTTCAGACAGAGTGCTAAAACAAAAGGCGGCTAAGTGTGCTGGGTTTAAGGTCACCGATATGTGCATAAAGGGCATCGATTCCCATTCCTAGCCGCTCAAAGGGGACTGACAACCTGCAGCCGCGGTAGGTGAAGTCGATTCCTTTTTTTGCACTTGAGCTCGTTTGCAAAAATGATTTCATTGCAGTGTTTATTTAGTTATCCTGATTCTGCTAACCTGCGTTTTCTATTTTCAGATATTAGCGCAGAAGAGATAAAAGCCCAGTAATTAACCATAGGAACCATAATAATGATTTTGCAGAAAAGGGAGCTCTGTAATAGCAAGTAAAAGAGAGGGAGCAGGCAAGAGGGACACAGTGAGAGATTTGGATGTGTGTGTGTCTGTGTGTAAAGTGATGCTTTCGGGGTAACACGATCCTTATTGGGTTCAGCAAACAAAAACAATCTCTCCATTATCCCCTCTTTTCTCCGACTACAAGGCGCTGTTTCATTCTGGTCCCCCTCAGTGTGAAAACCCTGGGCTGTGACTGTCCGAACAGCGACTCCGAAAGCTTCCGCTGCAGCTATTTCTGCTCACCCTTGTCCAAGCCAACACCAAACCGACTGCCAAGCGCTCCCCCCGGCTCTGGCACAGCACCGGGTTGACCATCAAGCAATTACACGGGAACTTGGCAATCGGGAGGAAATCCAGTCATTAAAAGGGCTTAACACTGGCAGAGGGTCTCCGTTGGTGGCGAGCCGAAGCGCCCGCTGCACCCCCGTGTTGAATGGGACCACTGGGGGGACTTGTATGGGGGGGGGGGTTTCATATACCAAAGATTTGGCAGGGATTGAGTGAGTTTGTGTCATTGTGTACATGAGCGCGCATCTGTTCACAAACACACACACACTCTCGCTGTATGGCCAGATGTTCTCATTCACACACCAGACTTCCACAGCAGGATACTATATCATCGCTGTAGGGTAAAAACCTTGTACTTCTAAAATGTCAACTTTTCAGCAACTCAGAGAAACAGCTTCGGTGTTAGCGTGTTGACAGTGTGTTTTCCACGTCGGCCGATTGGCTTTGAAAGAGCTTCATGATCCCAAGACGTTTGAGATTTTTTCTCAGCCCACACCAAAGCCTGCACTCTTTCAACTGAGGTGAAAACATGAAAACCAGGCAAAATCGCAGTTATGAGGTTTTTGCATGATGACAGCGGTGACGTGAGGGCGCCCATGTCCAAGGTTACAGGCTATCGACTGCAGCAGACATAAACAGTATTGGATTAGAGGCAGCGGTGGTTGATGTTTCACAACACATTGATTGGGCTTCTCATCAAGGCTTCTGGAGCAAGGCAAGGCCAGCACACTGGTTCAAAACCAAACAAGTCAGTTTGGTATGCACAGTATGGCTAATATACAGTATGCAGTGAAGTATTGATTAGTTAAACCAATACAGTGGCGCATATATATATTTTTTTCAGCTGATTTGCAAATTGTTTTCATGTAATTAAAAGCCCTAAAAGCTGTTTCTGCATATTGAGAGCATATTTTGACTAATAACGGTTCATACAATATTGCAATGAGAGGTTTATTTAATCTTATGCTAATCACAGCAGATTTACACATAGTATTGTTATCTTATGGCTGCTTACGATCCAATTGAATTCCCACATTACCAGCCAGACACAGGACAATGTGACATTTGTAAAAAACTTCAGGGCATCAGGGTTGCAAAATGAGTGATCAGCTAAACGCTCATGATGGTACAACTCCTTCCTGCTAAATGCCACCTAGCTGCCTGGATCGTTATATGCCAGCTGACCTTTGACCTCTGACCTCAACTTTGTCCCCAAAAATGCTGTTCATACAAGTAAGTTACAGTGAATATATTTTGTAAGGAATATAATGCCAATTTTATTATTATTATTCTTTTATCAACAAGGACACATAAGAAAGTATCTGAAGATTCACAGTAAAAATAGTAAAATCTGTAAAATATCTGCTCGTATCTCTGTTGAGGCAACTCAAAGCACTTTTTCACGAAGGGGAGTTTATTTGTCATAACCACGATTGTTCGCTAGCAACTCCACCAGAGTTGCCAGATGTTGCAGATTTGAAAAATGTTGGTATTGGACCTAAAATAACGACACTGAACGCAATCCAGGATTTTTGCAGAATTGTCCAATATTGAAAATTTTAGGGCACTGACACGGCAGAAAGTCTGTCCAGTTTAAGGATGTCACAATTCCTGGACAAAAATAAATATCAACAGTGAACATAATCCAGGCAGCAATTACTCAAAAACATTTGGCAAAACAGGTTTAGAGTATGTAAACATAATTTGTGGGGTTTAGGGTTGCTGGACTGCTTACGTTTGGACAGGAATGAAATGAAAATAAAGATACACCAAAAACATAAAAAAGAACCAAGATATACACTGCTTATTTCTTCTCTGTTCGCCTGTCCAAGGTTGGAGAATTCTTGTATTTTTGATGCGTAATGGGATCTTTGATTTTGACTTGATCCTCTGGTAATTATGAAGAAACTGACAAGGTTACGCTGACTTTACCACCTTCACTGAAGTCTCCGCACGTAAAGTAAGCTGCATTAAATAAAGCTAAATAAAGAGAAGTAGCTTTAAAACTGTGTGTTTTCTGTTAATGTCAGTATCAAGAGGGGAAAAAAAGTTTGAAAACCATTGTCAATAGCTCATCATCAAAGGTTACAACCCTCTAAAATAGCCGTCAACGAGGGCGACGCGGACATGATCGGCCATCCTCCATCGCTCTCTGCTGAGGCCTTGGAAAGTGCACTCCATGTTGAACTGCCATTGAACTCCTCACAATTAGTTTGAGTTTTTTTTCTCTTTCTTTCCAGCAGAGGCTCTGAGCAGAGAGCTGAGCACTTTTCAGATGAAGGTATCCCTTAGAGATATTTAAACTCCCTGCGTGCCGGTGCTGCCTCCGGGAGTGTGGATGGGATGGTTATTAATGCTTCATTTACACATGCTTCCTGCTGGCTCCTATTGTGGCTTGGCTTGATTAAAAGGGATATTGCTAAGGAGGCACTTTTTTGCACACTGTGATAGGAAAAGAGAGAAGTTACTTTGTTGTGAAGGACTTTTCCTTGTTCTTTTTTGAAGTATTGCAAGTTTGTGGGCTCCTCGGATCCACCGAAAGATACCATCAGAAGAGGGGTCCTGTATTAAAAACAAGCCTGCCAGCTGTAGTCCATCTTCTGGTGGGATAAGGAAACAGTGGTGATCAGGGACTACACCCACATTCAATGATTGGATCTTTATAGAGATGTCAGCAAGTTAAGTTATATTCTCTATGTCCGAGGATGTAGCAGACAGGACTAAATGCAGTTTAACCACCATTTTATTTGCAGAATATGGTACCCTTTTAGCCTAGCATTAATCTTTAAACCAGATCATACTAAAACGGTTACCATAGATGAGTTGTTTTTTGCACAAATCACAAAAGTTATGCGTGAAAATACGTGGGAAAAAAGTGTGAATCCTCCCTGTTAGCAATCTGATCCGAGCCCCGGATTTTAATAAGGTGGAGGGTAGTTTTGCACTGAAACTGGTGAGGAGAAAACACCCTTTTTAAAGTAAGCTTAGGTGGTTTAGAGTTTCTCACAACCAGCAAAAGCTAATTTTGTGTTACTAGTATTACTGCTAGTAGCTGCCATTTCTCATTGGAAGTACTGTATGTGTCATGTTTGTTAGCCAGGTCCAACAGATCTATCAAAGTGTCGCGTATATTAAAAATGTTTTCAAAATGCAAGAAGTGCCACATTTAAAATGACCTCTAATTTTACCAGTTCCCAGCCAGCTGCTTTATTTCTAAACACTAAAAAAGTCCATATATAAGCTATCATGACATGAGTTTTCTACCATCCTACTGAGCATGCCTGCTGAGTACGACGTTTATTTTTCACAGTGTGGATATGTGAAGATATACAGCATGTGCAGGTTAAATACGATAAAATACCATGAAAATGTCACTGGGATAACGCTGTGACAAAAGGTGTTACCCTAACTTCTTGGCTGTTAAACGCTATGTCCAAAGATGTCTTGTAATACATTCTCTTCATCTTTAATTACTTTAACATTTTTAATAGACCTTCAATGCTTTACACACATCCTTTAATTAGAACATTGTCTTCTAGCGTGATGACGAAGGATGAAACAGGGCCTCCTTGTTCCCCAATAATAATTCCCCAGCTAAATAAATAAAGTCCTCCTTATATTAGACGGTCATGGAGGACCATGTTTTAGTGGTATTCTAATTGAAATACATGATTCCGACAGCTTGTTTCTGCACTTAGTCGCAATGAACCATATCTGATTCGTCATTAAGTAATTATGAATGCTAATGCAAATAAAGCACCTTTCAAACAGAGCTCTCCCTCTCGCTCTCCCTCTCTGTATCTCTCCTTACAAGGAAATTAATCACTCGCTCCTTGACGGAGGGGAAGACGGCGAAGGAAGGCAGCCAGCTGCGGGACGGTCACTTCACTCTCTTTTTGTTGAGATATGAAAGAGAGGAGAGACATTAATGATGTCTCGGGGATTCCACCGGGGAAAGTGGAAGGACTCAAAGGGAAAATGAGAGCACTAGTCGTTTTTTTTTTCTTCTTCCCCTGTTCCTTGTTGCTTTAATAAAGCAAGGAAAGGAGCAAGAGAGGGGGGAAAAAGAGAGAATCGCTTAGAAGTCTCCCATAAAGCGCAAGCCAGAGCATTTTGCAGCAATTACAGACAGATTGGGGATTTAGATATTAGTGCCCGGTGGTCCATTAGCTGGTAATTTGCCTGTCTTTTTTCTCCACTCTCAGTAGAGGAGTGTTCGTGCTAAGATCTCTGCCACTCTAATCCTGTAAATAATAGCTGCATGGAAGAGAGAGGAGAGAGCCGTTCTCTGATCGCTGAGTGACACAGAAGATAGCTGAGCGGAAGGGAAAAGAAGTGGATGGATGGATGGATGGATGGTGGGTTCATGGCATGTACACAGAGTTAAAGGTACCATAAATGTAGCATATATACTCATCAATATGTCAGTGTCATGGAATAACTACTTCTCCTTTTGTGAACGTTTCTCATAATTTAGCCCACATTTTCCAGAATCCCCACTACTGTGGAGCAAAACTGCTTTTCTCTTTTGCTCTTTCAAATGTTTTTTTTTTTTCATTTTTAGCCCATTATCATACAGATTATGTCCATATTGGCTGATTCCACACCCCTCGATATATACATTCAATGCCAACTTTCACTGCCAGTGCAGGAAGTCGTGTGCTCTACATATGGTGAGGTGGCAAGTAAGACTGTGGAGGCCCGGGACGTGGAAACTGCAATAGAGTTTGCATCCTGTCACAGACTTGGAATTATCGTTCACCTTTTTATTAAACATATCTCATTTTTTCCCCCTAAACTTAGCCAAGTGTTTTCACTGCTTAACCCTAATGATACCTTACTTTATATGCCATGACCACAATCATTTCCTAACCTTAACCATAGTGGAGTGGATATTGCAGAAAGCATTGGATGTAAAAAGACATTGGTTCCATTGCTGCTCCACCCATTGGTGGAAGACCAGCTCCCTCATCCTGTTTTGTGCTATAAAGCAATTTTGCAAAATGAACTTAAAGCATTATTAATACACATAAGACTTTGCTGTAAACAAAAAAAAAAAATATTGGAATGACAAGCCAGAAAATACTGGAAGATGGAGAAAGACACATAAAACATCCAGTGTGAAGACGTCTCAGGAGCTCGATGTAAATTGTTCACCATAAAGCAACAGTACAGTAATTGGCTTGTCCATAAAGGCTGTTATGAGCCGCTGCTAGCAGTGTATTGAGAGGGGACACTAGTAGTCCCTGTGGCCCAGCCCTTGGACATGCAAGATCGGGGTGACATTAATCACGGTCCCCTCTTCATCGATCGCCTGGATAATGGTTCCGCTTATCACCTCACTGGTTTCTCAACTGGGCAAAAGCCAGAACCGTCTGGGGACATTCTCAGTGTCTTCTTCTAATTTTGTTTATTAACAGTAGCACATTTGAGCTTAAATCACCCTCTTCCGTCATAATAATGAGGGGATGTTACAGGAGTCAAATTCTTGTCCTAGGAAACAAATAAATTCATAAAAAGCCAAGAACACAGTGGCCACATATTAAAAAACATTTTTTCACATTGTTTACATAATGGATCTGTTGCATTATAGGCTTACTATATCAGCAGTGGCATAAAGAGTACCCATCCATCTTTCTTGTCTCCACCCCTTTTTGCACCTCTAATCTCTGCTCTCTCATCTCTCTTTGCAAGAGGAAGAAGGTTAGCCGAAATCTCCACAGATCAATTAGAAAGGGGACCTGCCCTTCAGAAGGCGGGAGGGAGGGAGGGAGGGATGGAGGGAGGGAGGGGAAGAGAAGAGGACTGGAAGAAGTGATGGGAGTAAGTGAAGCAGACGAGTGGTAGAGGCGATGAAGGGAGGGAGCAAAGGGCGGGACGGAAGATAGGAGTAGACGATGGATGGAGGGCTGGGAGGAGAGAATGGAAGAAGAAGACGATGTGACATTTGCATATCGGCACAGCACCCCACAGCGGCGTACAGACTAGCCAATCTCACTAATAAGTCAGCCGCTAGTTGGCTAGTTTCCTGGTCTCCCCTCGGCTCTCTGCCCTAATAGGCCGTCTCCATGGGATGAGAGGCATCCATGCTATTAGTATCTGTCAATCTGGCTGAAGAAGCCGAACTCTGGGGACCCTCAGGATCAGTGGCCCTTTGGGGAGGGGGACTTGGCGACCTCCTAAAGCACAGGAGAGATGGCGCCTCGAAGGTGTGAAAGCTAGAACCCTGATTTGTGGATCAATGAGCAGGTCCTCCATAAGAAGCAATGCTGCGGAGGCAAATAAAAGCAAAGACATCAGAAAAAGACCTAATTAACCTCCACTTTACTAAAAATGCCGACTCCCTCTAGATCTGGTGCATAGAAAAAGCAATGCATTTTGATTCTATTCAAATCACTTGTATAATTTAGTTTCTTTGAATATTCAGTAGACTTTCCTTTTTTTAGTTTGCTAAAGTTTTACAAACTTGTGCAGATACTTTCTTTTTTTTTTCTCCATTGATCATTGTTATCCTTAACCCGGCCTGAATATAAGACCTCTCCACATCTTGTGAAAGCTACATATGCATATATATGTCATGTGTCATATGTGAAATGCTGTTTCACATGTGAAAAAGTCCATAATATTACACGTGGAATTGATGTTTTCACATTTTGTCAAATAAATGTGACAAGAGTGGCTGAACTGACACGGAAAAGAGGTCCAACGACTTTTTCCACAGAAAATATCAGATCACAATGAAAACTATCTCTGATTAGTGCAGCACAGAAACAGAAAAATATATCTTGCAGAGTAAGACGTCAACAAATCTCATGTAGAGTATTTTCACTGTTTCAGGGCAATGACCGTATATTTCTACCTCATATTTTAAAGGATAACGAATCACTGTAATTAAGCATCCCTCTCTCCTACCCCAAATAAGAGCAATTTTTGGACCTGAGTCATAATAATATGATGCATAGTTGGAAAATTAAAATCACTGTAGGTGAGAAAGATCTTGCAGTTATGACCTTTTTACGCTGTTAAAACACAAACTGTGAATAATTTCACGACTTTTTTGTCACGAGTGGTGAATATTTTTGCCAGAACATAAATATTCTGTGCACAATTTTTCAATTTACACTTTAATGACGGTACAGATTTGGTGCAATACGTTCTCTCCTCCTCAGGCAAAGTGTAGATGACACCATATGAATAGAGTGGCATTAAGTTTGGGGATAATCATGTTCTGCCGCTAATTTAAGGTAATGACAGTATGAGTATGTGAGTGCATACTGTCTCCATCGCTTCATCCCCCCACATCCCTCCCTCATGCATTGGTAATGAGGCGTAGGCTTATTGACTGAGGGTGGAGATATGATTATCTCTCCTCCCCTCCTCCATCCCTCCTTCTCCCACTCCTCTCTCCACATTCTCTTACTCTCTCCCCTCCCAGGCCATTCATCAGAAGGGGGGATAAGGCATGTTTGTTGCATGTATATTGATTTGTGCTGATTGTAAGAAAGCGGGGAGACTCATTACGCATCAAAGATGGAAGCAGAGACGCAGAGAGGCCACCAGGGGCCCGCTGGTGTCTCTGCAGGCCTGTGCAGTCTCCAGCTTGGATGATCCAGTAGAGCTTCCTCTGTGGAAAGAGTAGTTTCATGCAGGATCAGTCCTCAGAAGAGTTGGAATAATATAACTGGATTTCTGTTCAGTTTTCTGCCAAAGTAACTTCATAAAAATCTTAAAATCACACTTTTATTCAAAATTAAGTGTTACATTATATTTTATAAAATATATTTATCTATTTCAGAATGTTGTCATGTTTTTTTGATGAGCCAATAAATATGATTTGTGCTGCCCTATATCTCAAAAAGGCTGCTATATCTGCCGGAACCAATGAAATTGTTGATTGATACCAATATCAACTCCATAATCTGCTGGCTGTTTGCTTGAAAAGTACCTACAAAAGTCACTTTTTCAGCTCGTACTCTGTCACATATCCATATCTTCAGCTGCTCGAGGTTGAAGGATGGTGCAGGCAAGCAAGTGAACGCAATAACTGAATAAATTTTGCACGTTTTAACTTAACTAAAAATCAGGCGGGAAATCTTCAACTTCTATCCTCGAGGAAAGGTCGTGGCTGCTGCTGGGTGAGGACGTGATTGCAGACGTCCACTCAGAAGGTGCATCACTTTTTGCACCTTCTGGATGTGATCTCACTTTGAGCCAGCACTCAACCACAAGGCGAGTTGGAAAAACTTTATACTGTAGCCCAAACAACTTGGTCTCTTTCAAACTTTTTTAAAACACCTGGCTTGTTTTTTTTTTTTTAAGTTTCATTGGACATTTCTTCCAATTTCCTCCATTTCACTCTTCACTAGTCTGAAGATATGACATCATTACTTATCAAGGTCATCGTAGGCCATCACACAGTTAAACAAAAGCCAACAAAAGTACTGATTAATTACCCTTCATAAAGTGATACTAAATGACTTTTTGCAGTGCACACATTATATTTTCACATGTTTTTCTAAACCTTTCTACACCTAATGGTGGGCATACCACTTGGCATAATATGTTGCCCACTATAGTCCTATAATGCATGCTTCATCTTATCAATCTGACCCAATAACCCCACAACTGAGAAGAACCACAGCACTTGAAAACTATCAAAACGTTCAAAGCATCCTCTAAAAGTGCATTTTTTTTGCTCGTATCATGGCTATACGAAGAGTTGGGTCACTTCCACTCGGGCTAATGAGTTTGCTGGCAGCGTCATTCTGTGTCTAATGACATCGTTGACACTGATGCTACATATTGGTTCACAGGCCTCTGGCAATCGCTCAGCAGCTGATGTCCTCACTTTGCCACCAGGGGCACACCGCCTGGCACGGTAGACTGACGGTTTTGGCAGGCCGCGGAGTAACCCGCTGCTACTGTGGCACAGTTTGCAGGACACATCAATTTGTTCCCCGCTATTGTGAGAGACGAACTCTCTGGCGCCGATCCAGAGCTCGCCGCCTCGGCCTCATCTGCATATCTTTGTTATCTGGTGCTGGTTCTGAGGGGGGAGAAAGGTAGAGAGGGAAGATAGACAGAGGGATGACGAGTTGTGCCTCGCCATCTGGGCTCTGTTTCTTCAACGGCCACAAATTAAAACTCAACCTGTATGGAGAGGAGAGGGGGGAAAAATAGAATTGTCAAAAGGCAACAATACTTCTAATCTCTTTCTCCCTCTGTGCGTTTTCAAAAAGGAGGGGGTGGTGGGGGGGGGGGGGGGGGGGGGGGGGGAAGAAAGGCGCTTTAATAATTAGAGGGGTAGAAAGCTCAAACAGATGAAACAATGTCCCCCTCCTTTTTTTCTCCCCCTATCGTCTGTAATGACTCGAGCGCTGATGGAGAGAGCTCTTTGAGGATGACATTCAAATGCTGACATTTGAATTATGTCTGTTTATCAGAGGGAGAATGGCCCGCCCGCTTTTGTTGTGCCTCCTTCTGCGTGCAGGCTCGCCGGTTGCAGGTACTCAAGCTGGCGGGTTCATTTTAATCACACGCACACATTGATACACACATAATGCATAATGGCTCATAGGAATCCTGAAGGGGCAATTTTAGATGGTTTTGCAAAAGTACGGGAGAGTGTAGAGACAGTGTACACTAAAAAACTTTAATGGGTTTTATTTCAAGCATTTACAGCGGAAGAGCCATCAAATTGTAACAACCAACATAAAATCACTCATCGTCACTAATCCCCGACTGTATTGCCAGTTTATCTGCATGGCTTATTTCCTCGTGAGGACAAGCACGGACACCATTTTGTGGCTAAAATGCTAAATTCCATCACAATCCATGTTAACCTTCAGGAAGCATCATGCACTTAGGGGAGATAAAAATTTGCATGGGGAAGATTTATTGTCTATCAGTAAATGGGCTGCAATGCAAAACAAAGGCCACTCCACAGTGGTGTGGTCCCTCCTCGGCTGCTTGTCAAAGTTGGGATCTAAAATCGGGACGATCCATCACGTTGGCACATGAAAAATTATGGAATTCACCCCGAGGAAATGTATTCACGGGACGCGGGTGTAAATGGCTGTTTAACAAAGGCATTCAGAAGTCAGCGGTAAACGCAGGTCTGCAAGGTGTGCAAAAAACCGAGGGGAGGGCAGGAGAGGAGAAGGAGGGAAGGATTGAAAGAGTGAAGAAGGGAGAGAAAACTGCACCCTCCAATTATCAAGCGCACTATCTGAGGGCTTTTTCAGTGCTGTACTCCCCCCTGCATATTACATATCACAAGTGAAATATTTAAACAAGCATATGTGAAGGTATTGAAACGTAACATATTGAAACGATCAGTAGGATGGTTTGATTGTCAAAAGGAGCCCTGCTGAAGCTGCTGGGAACGAAGTGGAAGGCAATTATCTACATTTCTCCATTAATTATTGCAGGAGAGCTTTAATGTTGAATGTGGAATGTACATGAGGGCATCATGAACTGTATTCTGTGTCTACCTATGGTCAGTGTGTGTGTGTGTGTGTGATTATAATATTTTTATATGTTCGCACGTGCCCATTTTTCCATTGTCCACCACTTTTCATCACAGGAGAAGATTGATTTAAACAAAGTTTTAGCTATTCATGGCCTCATACATCTGAATGTTGTTGTATTTCCAGCTGCAAGATGACAATTGCCACCTCAGTTTACGGTCAACGAGATCCACTTTGGGCAGCTCAGAAAACGCTTTCCGTAACAGAAATTGAGGAAAATGGGAAGAAAATGCAGACTATAAAGTTGAGAGACTCTACAAAGACAGATTAATTGATGCAGAAGATGCTGTGACATGGGTTACACTCCAAAAAACACTAGATCCTACATATCCCATAAAGCAGCTTCCACCTGGATCTTTTTCTTATTTTAATGACTTACCAACTTATGTTATAATGAGAAAAGTTTGTTTTAATGAGATACGTTCATTTTTTGAAATAACAAGAACGTTTCTTGTTAAAACACGATAATTTAGTGTCTAGTAATAATGAGAAAAGTATGTCATTATAACATGAAACTGTCTTGTTATAACATGAAAAGGATCATGTTAAAATGAGAAAAGTGTCTCATTATAACAAGAAACTGTGCAATTTTTCTCTTTTTGTCATACACGCTGCCATACTCCCTGCCTGGTAAATACCTACATCTTTCAAACTCGACACCCCTCGTTTGGCATGCAGACTTTCCCGTTAAGAGATTTGTCTCCAAGCTCAAGCTCAGATAACCCTCGTGACATCACCGTGACATCATCAAGGTTATTTTCTCAGACTTGACGGAGCTTCTCCAGAGCCACAGAGGACATGAGACTGTGTTCATTTGCTGAGTAGCACTCCTCCTCACGAATAAACTGGAGTGTCCCTTTAATAAGACAATAAATGGAGTGTTTGTGCTTTTTTTTTGCTTATTCTCCTATTTTGCATATGTGCAGCATGAACAATACATGTGCAACAACTTTTTTTTTTGCATCGGCATCCAGCATATACTGTACTTACAAACATTTTGCATATTTGTGTAAATCTCTGCAAGAGGAACTTATGTGCTCATGAAACAATTCAAAACGAAAGCATTTCTGTAAGGATGCATACATATTATGTTTTCGCATGTGTGCTTTTCATTCCCCTGCACTGATAGCACAGTCTCAACATTCACCATGAGAACCTGTATGCAAATCCTTCTCCCCTCCGGTGGATGAGCTGTATGATCACCATATTGGCATGTGAAAATAATATAGATTGGGAACGTGAGAGGGAGACCAAGTGGAAAATGAGATGATTGCTAAAGTATGTTCTGCCCGATAAACTGAAATTGCATTTGTCTAAGTGCTTGCAGGAGCCAGTCCATATAAACGTCTGGATGTTGAAACTCCTTAAGGTGAATGTTGACAGACGTTGCACAGGACAATCAGGATATCCTGCAGGATGTCCTTTTATTAGTTGAGGCTTTTTACAGACTCATTGCTGAGTTGATTTGAATTAAAAGCATTTCTTGTTTGTTTTCTCTAGCTTTAGCTGTTTGCCGCTTTATTCCACTCTCTTAGGGTGAGAGGGTTGTGCTCAAAATCCCCTCTGTGCCTCCCGTCTCTCACGGGTAAAGCATTGTTCAAATATGTTTCCCAGCAGGCACGAAGACCCAGCATGCGTTGAGTGCCGCCTCATGTTCAGAGTCTTTCAGGGTAGTGGGGGAGCCGCGCTCGCTGGTGTAAAGTGGACAGCAGCTAAAAACACAGGCAAGGTATTTACAGTTCAGCCAACTGTGGACAGTTAATTCAAAGGCTGTTTCAACCGAGCCACCAATTCCCCAAATCCCCATATGACATCATACAGGAGTCTTACCTATTTTTAAAGGATGAGGCTGGTGATATATTCTTACTTCAACAAATCCAATGAAAAGACTAAAACCTACAATATTGTGCAGCCAATAGGGTCCTATAGCTTATTCCTCTGTGCCATACACTTCCATTCTTCTCCAAAGACTATTAAAAACACATCAATGAGCGACAAAGTTGCATCGGGTGACATGTTTATTCATTACCATGAATATGGGCAATTTATCTTCAGACAATCGCACATAAACCGTCCTGCTGCTGGAAATACTCACTACAGCACCAACTGTGTATTCATCCACAGCTAAAAATAGTCCCCACTGTTTGCTCCTGTTTGAGTAATGTTTGCTAAAAGCTACAGTGCCCATCTGTTTAAAACAAAACAAAAATCAGAGCCTTTTTGTATATGAAACTATATATTTGTGATCTGTGTACTTGAATTTTGTCGGATTCGGCTGTTCGTTCCTTTTTTTTTTTTCATATAGACTATCTGGCAATCATAAAATCCATTGGCATGAGTTTCAGTGATGCTTTCGACCACATTAACATAGTTGACTGCAACAGATTCATGGGAACATATTTTTCAGCATTTAAAAATCAATAAAAGACAGCTGCATATGATGTAAGATTTAATTTGTGGCCTATTTGAACTGCTGACATATTATGTCGGGCTACCATATGGATTTGTCAGGATAATGAGACAGGCAGCACACATGTATTTCTGTTTAAATCAAGCTCTTATAGCCTTTTTTAAAATTTCAATTTAAACATTAAAAACGTACAAATTAATAAACAAATGAAATTCACAGCATTGCCTGCTATGAAATAACTGAAATCTCTTCTTCAAACAGGATACGCTTATTTCTTTTTAAACATAAAAACTAATAAATAAGTCTAAACAAGAATAAATTAACAAATTAAATTATTTAAAATTGGAATTATTTTTAGTAAAAACAGTAGGCCTGAATATTTTAAATAAATTCACAGCATTGTCCGCTTTGAAATCAACAGGACAGGCTTATTAGGCTGCTGTATTCCTGTAATATCTATCTGTTTTATCCTGTTATTGTAATGCACACTGACTGACAAATAAAATAAAAACGACTGCTTGACTTGAAGAATCCCGGCTGACTGAGGGGTCTCCCACAGATGATCCGACTCATCGACTTTCAGGGGGCGGCCCCACCACGCACACAGGTAATGAAGTTGGAAAGAGTTGATAAATCAGCTAACACATCATTTGGTTTTATGTGGAGCGTTATCTTTTAAAGGAAACATCCACCAAATTAATGCCATCATTAGTACGTATCCGGCCATTTTTGGCACACATAGAGGAAAATTAAGTTATTCCCTGCATACACATAATGGATTTTGATAGTAGACCATTTTTTAAAGATGATATGCATTGTAGAAGTTACCAATTTCTTCACCAACACTACCCTACATAAGATGTGAGTCTATAGTTTGCTAACTCACCATTTCTTTGTCCGTTTCTTTCTATATATACTAAGCAAGAATGACAAAAATAAAATTACCACTCAAAGTAACTCCGGAAATACATTAAAATCACATAATGATAATTCTGAAACGCAATTATGAGGTAAATCATCCTGACACAATGCAGCTGATGAGCGTCAATGATGCCCAGAATCAAAGATTTTATGTGGCGCCGTGACTGACAGCAGCTTTGTCGTCCAACACATGAGGTGTAATGTGTCATTTCCAAACAAACAACCCCTTCTTTTACAGGTTAGGGTCAAGCTCGGCTGAGGTCAAGGCCCCCGTACAACACCGGGGTTGTTGAAAACACACAACAGCCCCTTTGTTCTGGTGGTTCCTGCTTGAGTGAACACGCTTTGGGTTGAGACTGCTGTTTTCATTTAGTTGTTGCTCCTGGGGCAGTTTTTTTTCCCTCTTCCTACTCCTCCCTAGATTTCATCGCCCATACACTGAGAGATGATTTTGTGAATGAAACCATGCATATCCTCACAGCCTTTATGATGGTAATGACTAGCAGTGGAGGAACAATAGAGGGAGAATGCTGGGATTCAGAGGTTACGGTTGTGGGAAACAGAGGAGGTGCGTGTCTGTTTGTGTCTGTCACTGATGGGTGAAAACCTCATATCTCCAATATGTCAACTCAAAAAAAAAAAAAAAAAAAACAGCTTTGCCTTTAGCGTGCTGGCCAAATACTTTTGACATAACATAATCATTTTCATAAACCACAAGAAAACAAATGGTTTCCTCAATCCAAAAAATCTAAGTCCATATATGGTCAATTTAGCATGTTAGCATTTATTAAGTATCTCAGAGTAGTCCTAACTGGCATGGAAAATTGAGTGATGCATATTTTCTGCTACTTTTAGGCGTAATTTAGGCATGATTTCTGCCAAAAGCTAACACGCAACATCAATACTGCATATGATATACAATGTGATCTCCTGACTTGGATTATTTTCACACAGCTGAGTCAAGTCAACTTTCCAATGTGCCAATGTTTACTCACCAAATCTGGGTGTGTATTTATTAAGTGCCTCAGAGTAGGAAATTAGTCAGAACTGGCCATAAATTTTTGAGAGTAATGCATATTTGGCTATCTAATCTCATCTAATATTTAGGAGAGCTTCAGAAATATCTTAACCTGTTTGGAGTTGCCAAACAATGATGAGCAGGCAAAGACGAGCTTCATCAAAGGATGTGGTTTTGACGAAAGCACAGAAAGCATGGGGGCATTTTATCTTTTTAAGTCTCTTGAGGGTGCTACCCCAAAGTAGAATTCACATGCACACAAGTGTGTAGGGCTACTGCTAACGATTTAATAAAAAGAAACTGAGATCCTATTAAAAGTGATGATTTGCGTCTGTCATTACAAACAAGTTTGGCAGCAATAAGTCAAACTTTGAATCGATCAGGTAAATATTATTATTAATATTAATATTATTATAAAAGATGTGTGTGCAAGTGTGTATGTATCTATGTATTCGTGCACATGTTTTATTGTAACTTTTTGTGTCTGCATCTGCCTGTGTGAGATCAATCAGAGGTCATCACCATGCTTTCCCTGTCTGCCTGCTAAAAGGTTCTGAATATCCATCTGCTGAAGCTAAACCTCCCTTTCTTCATGGCGTTAACGTCCCAAATTGCACAGCAGAAGATGTGTCAACACACAACACGTCTGGCAATGATCCCTTTGCCATGGCAACGACAAACAAGGAAAAATTCTATTAGTGCGGGGTGGAGCGAGTGAGGGAGATAGATACCGAGGGAGGGAGTTGGCAGGGAGTCAAGAATGCCAAGCGTCCCGGCCGCCCCTGCACCCTGACAAAGGGCTGTGACAATTAGGATGAAAAATAAGCCTGCTGCCGGATGTTGCTCTCTGCTGTTTACCATCCTTCAGGTGCCCTCAGTGAGAATGCTCACCGGTCAGTCCGCCTTAAAACGCATCTTGAAATGAATCCTTCTACTGCAGAGGAATAAGGAAGGGTGATTAGACTCCGAGGTAAAACTTGATTTAGTACATTTAACCTACTGCCAGTTCACGAAAGCTTTCACATTCACACAGTGTTTGAGCTTAAATCCTCTGGTGCAGGAAGCAATTCACTTTTTTGTTCCTGGCAGTTAGTTTTGAATAAAAGGAAGTAAAAAAAAAAAAAAAAACTGCAAACGCAAAAGGCTGAAAAATGAAGAATACCAGCTACAGAAACAGGACATCTGAGGATGGAGGCATCCCAGAACAACCATACTGTTGATTGACTGGTGATAAATTGTGCATTTTCATTGCAACACCGCAGCAATATGTGTTGAGCACCAAAGCAACAGGAAGTCCTTCTGCAGCTGAAATAATTTCACTGTTAATAAAATCAAATCATGTTGAATAGACATGTTTTTTTTTAAGTAATTTATCAAACATTTGCATAATTGCATTTTAAAGAGTTTTGTACTTTCGGTTGGAATAAATCTGTGGTGGATGTCACCTTAAGCCCCTTTAAACATTTCGTAGAAACTTTGAAAAAAAATAGATTAATCAATAATAAAAAAAAAAAATATTTGCATAAAAATTAAACATATTAATGGTTTCTGCCACATAATCTAAAAACAACTTGCTGGACAGTTTGAACCACATATTTAAATACATTACACGAGTAAATGCATTTTTTTCCCAATATGAAACAACTATAACATCCAGACATCTGGCAGTGCTCCTGCTGCCAGACGGCTTTCCCCGTGACACCGAGTGTGGCTGAAAATTGAGGGGCCGCCCCCGGTTTAATCGTCATGTGATTGTTTGAGCATGTTACAGCTTCTAGGCACATAGACACGGACCACACCAGCAGACACTGACACGCACTTAAATGTACACACATGCAAGCTCACAGGTGTCCATAGACACCCGTACTGTATGTAAAAGCTTCTGCATGTGGGACAAAGTTTTAACAGCTCCTGCGAACAGATTAGACTGATTTCACCACGTCATTGATCTTGACACACAAGATTAGCCAATCAACAAGTTGTAAATCCATCAACTGTAACCATATGGTAGGAATGCCAAGGTAAATACTGACTTTTTATAAATAAAATATACGGCGTTTGACATTATTTCAAATGTATATCTTCAATGCAGAATTTAGGGTCAACAAAGGATATGCTAGCAGTTAACTGTGCCTGTATGTGTGTGTGTAGTGTTGGTATGAGTGCACCAACGAGAGCAGGCCTTGTTAATCCCTCACAGTAGGTCAACCACTCAAGGAACTGCAGCCATTATCGGCTTTAGCTTCATTTTATTAAATCACTCACCACATCCCTGTTGTGTGTTAATGGGCTAATTTGTACCAACACCGAGCAAAGGATACAATCAATGATATGGTTTTATAAGGAGGCTTAATCAGATAACAACTTTGTTCTAGCCGGTAATTAGAAGCAGGAGTCAAACTGGAGGAGCCTGTGCCCCGGTGCACCGTGGGAACGGGGGTCGGAGGTCAATTTCAAAATTAGTTAAGCTTGACGGGCCGCCACTGACCTGCACAGGTGCTCCCACTTCCCCTGCTGCTCTGCACTTCCTCCCGCCGACCCCGCCACCCGGGGGTCACAGACACTGGGCCCCAGTCTCCCTGACTCACCCCCCCCCCCCCCCATCCCCGCCTCCTCCGCCCTGCTCCCCAGGACCAGTCTGGATCCATTAGCGGAACCAGGACAAACCCCAGGCCTGCTGAGAAGACCAAAGACCACCATAGGGCTAATGCAAAGCTTAAGCACATTCAGCAGAAGAACATATACCAGCTAAGTGTTTGCACACCTTGTACTGTAGGTATGCATTGCTCAGTGAACTGTATTGTTGCTTGGCACGCAACTGCGGCTTGGTAGCTACATCCACTCCTGAAGAATACTGATCTAACATCAGCTACAATTTAAGTTAAATCTGTTTTTGCACACATAAACATGAATTTCCCTCCCTCCCTTCCCTTCACCTCCCCTCTGCCTGCCGTCTGTACTCTCAGTATGTTTTTTTGGAAGGGGTTGGGGGGGGGCTGGTTGTTATTGGCGCGTCCGACCGAGAGAAGAGAAGCTAGGCCGTTGTTTTTGAGCCCCGCTGCGGTGTGGCCTCCTGCTGCTTGGCCTGCCATGTGTAATTAAACATTTGGCCTCCACAATTACTCAGCAGTGTACACATGCCAGTGTCGGGCCTTGCAGAATATGCATTTCAAAGAGCACCGATTCCCTTAAAAGTGCAGCAAGGAGGGGAGAACCTTAGGGGTAGGGCAGGAGGGGTTGAAGGGGAAAGGGAGAAGAAGGAGGAGGGTGAGACGGGAGATGTCCGCAGGGATGGACTGATTAGAAAAGAAATTAAACTTGAAGTAGAACTTGAAAGTGGACGAGGCCATGCAGTAGTTGTTTGGCAGGTATTGCTAACATGTAAAGCTAATATGCTAGCAATCCACCAATTCCCCATTGTTATCATTTATATCATAAGAATTTGACACCTTTCTAGCATAGAGAAAGGCATTTTTTTGCTACTTTGGTGCTGAACTATTTAACCAAAAATGTTTACAATACCACCAAATATGGAGACAAGCACTTAATAATAATAAAATTACTGTTGATATACTTCAAATCTAAGATTCAGAAGGACTGTCCTATACTCTGTTGCCCTCATTAGGCCTTGCCTCTTCATGTGTACCTCTTGATGTCACTGAAGCCACATGGCTGCACTGGAAAACCTGAGGCGGTGGAACATCTCAACATCAAAACCATCTTGGTGCTGCCACTGGCCTGCTGTTTACCTCCCTGCCAGTAATGAAATTCACACGCAGCCGTCGTCTGACAGGAGAACGCCTCCGAATTTATGCAAGCACATACATTAACATTTGACATTGTGTGTCCACGGGTGAAAAGGTTCTAAATTGCAACCTGCCATTATAAAGGAAATAAATAAATAACAGCAAACAACCAGTCAAACAGCCGTTCTCGTGTTGTGGAACGCTATGAGCCGAAACAGAAGCTTGTATGTGAAGACTGAGCTTGCATTAATGAAAGGAAGAAGCATAGACAAAATAAATAACTGCATTCTTTTTTTAGAAGAATGAAACTATTAATAAAAGACAATATCTGACTGCCTGGTTGTGGACAATTCTTAAAACATTTATACTCTATCTATACTTGAGTTCAGAAAAGATCACATTGCCAGTAAACACTCATTATGATCAGACTAATCAGTCAAATCTGTCAAGGTTTTGGTGTAACTGACAAATATGGTTTTAACATCCATCCATCCATTTTCTTTACTGCTTATCTTCTAACCTCTAACAACCTGTCTGCCAACTTAAGGAGAGTCGGACACAACAAAACTTGAACTGAATTTCATTTAAATCAACCATTTCTATTTGGGTATGTTACATGTATGTTCTATTTTTATAAAGTATTTTTAACTTGACCTTCAGGGACCTTGACAGTGCTGTCACGCACCCTTCAACTTTGTGTTCCCAGTCGGAGCTTCCCGGAGACACTAAAGCTCATCGTGAAATGACAAACCAGCAGCTCAGGCACCGGCAAGAGCAACCAGACAAATACGACACCCGCCGCAAACACCGTATCATGACTTGAGGAACGGCACACTGGCATCCAGCTGTCACTCAGACTCTCTGAGACTTGAAATACCTCACTGTTCTGCCTCTCTCAGAAAATAAAAACCCCTTTCCTTCACCTCCAGTTTGCCAAGACGTGTGAATCTGCCACTTCTCTCTTATTGATAAGCCTTGACAAAAGTCTAAAGTCAGTGCAATAATGCAATAAGCTGAGGCAAACAGAGAGCAGTTCGAGCTCAGAAAGACGCAGAGGGGAAGAAGGTAGAGTTGGATTTTCAAGGATGTGTGTGCGCATCTCTCTGAGCTGCATATGTGTGCAGTGAGAATGAGAGGAAACTAAGCTCCCCATCTCTCTGAGAAAAAACAGCACACAAACACTCATCCTCTAGAGTCCCCCGTGAACAATGTGGATTTTAAAAGAAGAAACCTCTCTGCCAGCCCCTTGTCAGCGCTGAAAGCTACCAACACGTCGTGGAGACGTTGGCAGCACCACCTGCCTGTGAGGCCCCAGTATCCCCTCCTCAGCCTCTTGTGTGCCATAGAGGTGCCTGTGTCCATGTCCCTCTATTGTGGCGTGGACTAGAGGGGGTATTGTGAACCTTGTCAACAGCGCTGCCATCTCCGTGCCAGCTGGCCGGGTGTGAGTGGCAAAGGGGGCGAGGGGGGACCGAACAATGCAAAGATCTGTGCACAATGGGCAGCCGTGGAAAGGCGGCATTGTTCCGCCATGGTCGGCCATGCCAGCTTCCCCGTGCCGACCCCGCACAAAAGCAACAACTCGTTAACATGAAATTTTACCCACAAGCGCTGGTTTATATTTGAGAAATGTGCCTGAGACGCAGAGCAAGGTGCACCTTTTTTCGTCGGCATGGTTTCCATTTTCTCACTTCTTCTCTTAAATGTTCACATGCAGGCACGCACATACACAGATATCCCCACACCCTGCAGCCTTGCCCAGCACCAAAGTCCCTCTTTTGCTGCATCAAAGAGCGAAAGAAGGGGAGGAGCGGCTTTAAGGGAACGTCTGGAATCCATCTGAGATTGAGAAATCCGACCATCATGGTTGGATCCAAATGAATGAGGCAGGCCTGGGTAACACACTCCGACACGGCCTTTCTCTTCCTCTAACACCCCGGCCATGTGGTCCCAGGGCCCTGCCAGGAAAGCATGTCACAGCTCATCACAGTTACAAATGAATATTCATGCAGCGGAGGGCGCCTGTGTGTTAAGCATTTACGTGTGTGTACGAGTGTTTTTTCTGCCACAAGGGCAAAAAAAATTAGGAGTGACCATGTGTGTGCGTGTACTGTAAATGTGCGAGTTTACTGCAGGATCCCGTGATAGTGAATCGCCAGCAGACGCCCAGGAAGCTGCCACAGGCCTCTGCTTCCGACATGGCCGCCGCTTGTAACACACGGCGCGGCTCCCAGTGGCTCGCTGGCCAAACACAGCCTGACTAAGAGTCAGTGTTGGCTGGAATGTGAGGTCTCACACACTGTCTGGATGCAAAGACACACATAGACAATCACACATGTACACACACACACACACACGCATGCATGCACAGGCTGCCAGAGCTCCACAGATGTCCTGGCTGTTGCTGCATGTGAGTCAGCGCGGGCCGAGCTCGAGGTCTGGTGTGAGGTTTCGGGTGTGAGGATTGAAATGCAAGGCAGGTGCACTGTCACATTAGGCCTCCAGGACTTTCTGATGCCCAGATTGGCCCCTGACCTCTCAAATAACAGCAGGCCTGCCATTTCAAGTACTGGAAGGTGACGCAATTCACTAAGAATTTAAAAAAAAGAAGCACTGATGAGAATTTCAAAAGCCACAAAAGAAGTTTGTAAAAACCTTGTTTCAACTCCTAACTTTTAAGCACTTTCTCACCTAAAATCAGACTAAAGTTGTGATACCAAACGACAACTCTGATATTGCTGAACTAGCTGTTCCCACAGTGACTAGATTAGCATTGTGGGTAGCATCAAGTGCGCCACCATGAATGTGAGATGTGACATTTTTAACAGGATAACTTACTGGGATCATAAATGTACTTGCAGCAGCAAGTTCACACCGAATTTAGTGACGACTGTATCATTTGATGCAAGTGGAAAATAGCAATTAAAAATCACATCCGATTTGTGTTCTGTGAAATTGGTCAACTCCTCAAAACTTTATACTTTTTTTTTTTTTTTTTTTTTTTTAACAAAGTCTGATTACCAAAACTGGAAGAAAACTCTCAAACTTCCCACTCAGTGTCCATTTCACACATCAAACGGAGGTACATGTTTATTCAGAAGGAATATATTCATCTCAGTCAAGCATGTCCTCCATTATGTGGTGTTATTACCCTCAACATTACCTGCTTTTTAGGAGGCAATCATTACTGAGATGATGATGGCTACGACAATAAAGTAATTGCCCATAGAGTACCATTCATTTATGGACAATTGATTTTTAGCATAAAAGGTGAAGCATGCAGGAGTCAGTTATAAAGACAGAAAACTAAAGCAGTCCTTACATGCAAGAAAGCAGAAAAATTCTGCAGCTTTGTCACTTTTCTACAAAATGAATAAACTGTTCCTATTAGAATATATTGGCTAACTGAGTGATCTGTAAGACTTTTAAAAGCCATTGTTTACCCCCACAGGTGTTTTCACTTAGTTTGGCTGATTAGAGCTCGTCTCAGGACTATGTGGGCATGATTGACATCTTGCACCTTTATGACTGGGTGAAATTAATCTTACAAAATGGCACATGCTGCTTATGCCAAAACAAAAACAATAAAATATACATACAAGTCATCTCTTGTACACGACCTGCTGCTGTTTGATCATAATCGGATGGAGATTCAATGGCGCCTCATCTGCCCTGTGCACAAGTGGAGCATTGCCAATATTGGTGCGTTGAATTTGGTGACCACATAATCCCCATTTTAGCTCCACCTAAGACTAACCTGAGACGTGTAATCAGCCACTTACTGAAAACACCTGTGTGGTTATGTTGGGTTAATCTTTGGAAAATGTGTGCGGTTACAGATATTCTCCATCTGTGCTGGAGTGAGGGTTACATAGTTTGTAAAACTGCAGTAAATATGCAAGAGATGCTTGTTGAACATGTAGTTTTCACCACTTGGTAATTAAGTGTTAGTCATTTAATCTGATCTTTATTTTGGACCCTATTAGCCTCCATAAAGTGGCAGATAGCCTTCGTAGGGTCCACATGGGGTCTCAAAACAATACTTTTCTAATATTAATCTTCAAAAATCTGCCAAAATGGGGTGTTTCTTATGCAGTATCACTTCATTTCAGTCTCAATAACATGAAACAAATCAGATCACTCCATTAGTTAAGTACAGTTTCTGGTAAGTGGGTATTCTGTGAAAGAGCAAAAAAAGGCAACACTCCAGATACAATTTCTTGAATCTTCATTCTAATGAGATTTAATGGGTATATTCATACAGCAAGATAGCCTCAAGCATGCTTACATGCTCTCATAAAGGTTTCCATTTGACGGCTGAAATGTATAATGCAGTTTAAACAAAGTGTGCAAGATATTTGATTCTAGAAAACTGCAAAAGTCACACGCTGGTATATATATAAACACTGTTCTTCGCATTGCTTTGAGAAAAATACCAAAAAGACATTCTGGAGTTTTGTTTTTGCAATTTTCTAAACGCTTGTAATGAGATGACAAAAATAACACTAACTGATGCGCCTACGGCACACCGGTTACAAGCCGCCTTGGCAGAGAGTGAGAATGACGACTCTGACGAAGCCTGGAGTACAGGTGTCAATGTGATTAATTGCACCAGGGAGGAGAATTAGCAGTCTGCTAATCAGGTCGACCAAACAAGGAGGGAAAATTAAGTTTTTAAAGTGTTAGTTTTTCTTACAATCATGGCCTGATGGAACAGCAGAGGGAAGTTTGTTAATGGCTCATAAGTCCATCCCTGTGGACCAAATTATCCTGGAGGAAGCTCTCTGTTTGTAGAGTGCCAGCTCATATTTTGCAGAAGGGGCAAACACCCACACAATGTCTAGTATTCAAACTGTTGGGTGATTGGTAAATTGGCAGCTCAACCATGTGTGGAATATATCTTTGTCGCAGATAGACCTCAGTGAGGTAAGAAATCCCAGTCAAAATTAGAAAATGTCTTAACCTTAATAAAAGAAAAACAAACTTTAAGATCTGGCCACACATACAACAGGAAACGGATATCACATCCAATCAGGTGTGGACATTAATTTTCAGGGTTTTTTTGCTGCCCGTCATTTATGAAAACAACTTCTTAATAATGACTTCTGACACCAGGGTGATGAATGATAGAAAAACAACCAGTGTCCCCCAGCTCAGGCACCTTTCTGGGATCACTGGCTTGTGTGTTTTTGCGTGCTTACACCAATATATGTGTGAGAACATCTGGCCTAGCATGAAAAGAGGGGCAGGAGTGGACCTGCAGACATTCGGGGTCAGTGAAAATGGCCTTTACTCCTGCTCCCCCTGGCTGAATATTTAAATTCTCACTTCCTCTATCAGAGGGATTTGCTCCTTTCACACCTGCCAGCGCTTTGCCCTTGAATGTAGAAACACGATCTATCGCTCTAGCATGTGATTTCGTTTACTTATGAAAGCAACACTTGCATCTACAGCCCAGACAATACATGTAGAGAAAAAAAATTCACATATTTCAGAGTGTAATAAATGTGTATACAAAGCAAAGGCTCCATACTGGCCATAAGGCGCTGAGCCTTTCATATCCACAAACAGAAGAACAAAAACCACCAAACTAAAGCAGCAGCTGACAATAAACACACCATTCTTAAAGACTGGATTCTCCCCGATGCTATTCAAAACCGCGTACGAAAATAACAATTATTTCTCATTCAGCCTCTTCCCTCTGGGACGCAACAAACAAAGAGAAGCTGACCACGCTTTAATATTTTAAACTGTATTGACTGCAACATCTCAAAATGAATTTCAGGCCCTCAATAAACCACCTTCAAAGAAATTGATTACGTGAAATATTGATGCTTCATCAGGTGAGTGAAGGGTTTATTGATGCCGCATCAGGCTAAGCCAGGTTATGAATTTTCTTTCAAAGTAGTCCAAAGCCACTCGCATAAAGTTAAATAAAAGTAGAGTTGATTATTTCCTTTAGTTTTTTTTCATATTGACATGTTCAGGTATAATTTAGGTTCTTTGTTCCTTTGGGAAACCTAATTTGAAAGTGTAGGGATGAAAATATTTGTGTTCTGTATATGCGTGCCATACAAGTTTCTCAGATATTTAGTGCATATTTTGTTCAAACGGTTAAAGTCATGAGAAGATCATTGCCAAACAACTTGGCAACTAGAGAATATTTCAAATTCTCATTGTATTTTTGGGCATGTTTCATTTTGCAGCTGGTTTAATGATGTCTTGAAGCTGCCAAAGCTAATGATGTAACAAGTATTAGGTTGAGCCTCTTAGCTTTAAACAGCAAACTAAAGATGTAACAACTGAAACTGAGAAAAAACTCTTAATATGCATTTTGCATCATCAAAATTGTTCGTGTTTGCACCTTTTTATAAAAAGTGATTAAACAAATAGTAATGTGCTTCAGTTTTTACCTCAACCGCACATGGACTGAGATCTACAAACAAGGATTCCATCAAACCACTATGTTGAGACAATCAGTAGGATTGAACATCTGTGGACCAGAGAGAGTTTCCGTCCTGTCTCCTCAACAGTCAACGTTGGTTTGTTTTTACCATGGCCACCATTGGTTCCTAACCTCAACCAAGTAGTTATAATTGCCTAAATGTAGCCAAGACAGTAACCACTGATGTGGCTCACCAATCCTGCACCCACATTTGAAATGGCCACCCTGATACCTCCCTTCACGATAACTTTCAACCACAAGATTGTGCCGCACCATTCAAACATAACACCACACACAGGCTATGAATGAATCCCTTTACAGTCACTTGGCGTTACTCCCCTCGTCCTGGTGACATTCCTCTCCAGCTCCACCCATTCCACTCCGTCGCTCTCTTCTCTCAACCTCCTTTTTCCACTCTTTTCATTCGGCGTGGTTTCATCCCCCTCCAGCCACCGCCCACCCAACTGACTGTCTGTGAGAGGAGAAGGAGTTTTCCTTTTCTTTCCGAGACCAACGGGCGAAAGGAAGAGAGGGGCGCGCAGGCAGGACATGAAACCTCTTCCCAACCGTCTCGCCCACCCAGGCCAAAGCCTCTCAACTCACAGGCCCTTCAGCGGGCATTTTCTAGCGCTGGTGAATTTTTGTGCAGGTAAAGATTAGCAAAGAGCCCTCGGCAACAAAGCATTCAATCACATTCAAGTAGGGCCCTGTATCAAATGCGCCCTCCACCTCCACCTACTTTAGGAGTGCAGGTCTTTCTTCTCGTCTCCCTTTCTACTCTCTTCTTCTCTCCTCTCTTTAGCTTGGTCAGACTGAATTGCCTTTGAAACAGGCATCTCTACTCCCCCCCTCCCCCCGATCCCCTTCATCTCTTGTCAATCTGAGAAAGCCAGGAAATGAACGCTCTTTGTGGGATTAATTAATAGCGGGAGCTGGTCAGCGCACTAGCAGAGCTGTAATTGCTACTCAGACTTAGCAGAGGGGGGAGGATGAGGAGGAGGGGAGAGGGGTGGTGGTTGAAGAAAAAGTTTGGGTTGCAGTTTTTTTTGAGTGCGGAGGGGGTGTTCCTGAGCGCTTTGAACTGAAGGGCTCTGCTGCAGTGGATTAAAGTGAGAAGAGAGAGATAGAGAAGGGAGGAGGGGGGGGCTTTGAAGTCTGCTGAGAGGTCTAGAAGAAGAAGAAGTGAAGTTGGGTGGTAGAAATTCTGTCTGGCAACATCAAACAGTGTTATCGCCCACTTTCACCTGTTGACACTCTAGGGTGAAGACACTAGATGCGGCGCTACGAGCTGCGAGGCTCCGCGTTTTCTCCTCTCCCTCTCGTTCTCTTTCGCTCTAAATATCTCTGCAGAGGACGCGGAGATGCAGATTCGTTTTGTTTGTGCGGTTCACGTGGGCTGATTCAGCTTCTCGCGTCTTAAGTTATTTGGTTAACTCACAAAGAAAATGCAGCCTCTTTTTCACCAGAACTCAGGGGTCAAGCCTGGTATGTGTGTGTATGAGCGTCTGTATCGTCAGAATGTTTTTTTCCCGACCCTACTCCCACACAGAGACAAGCTAAAAGATTTTAAATTGATTTAAAAAATGATTTTAAAGTAAAAAAACCTATTTATATAGCACCTTTTGAGAGCAGACATAGACATACGTCAGACATAAAACACAGTAAAAGGTGTCAACAGTGTCCACACATCTTAAATCCAATGGGAGAGAGTCCCAAAGGTGAGGAGCAACAACCTCAATGGCACGGTCTCCTTTAGTTCTCAGCCAGGTTGAGAACCAGCAAACCCTGATCAGAGGACCTTAGAGACCTGCCGGTGACATAGGGCTGCAGTAGATCTGTAATGTAGGCGGGTGCCTGACCATGCAGAGCTCTACACTGGGTTATGACAAGAACTTTCACTTGGATTCAGAATTTGATTGGGAGCCAGTGAAGAGCAATCAGAATCGGTGTCACATGAGACCTTTTGGAGGACCCGGTCAAGAGTTTGGCGGCAGCATTTTTGGACCCACGGGGATGTTTTGCTGAGGCAGGTGAAAATGGAGTCACAGTAGTCAAGACGGGACGATATAAAAGCATGAATTAACATTTCCATCTCTGCTTGAGACATAATGGGCCTGACTTAAGTGTGCGGTTGATTGTGAAAGGTCATCAACTGATTGCTGAACCAGTTCAACTACTGAATTTTAACACTTTTATTCACAATGCAAGGGTTTAACTTATTAATTCTTAATATCTTCATTCTTTAATAATCTAACACCGAGTAACAGGGATGATAATATACTCTTAGCTGTCATACAATCAGAGTTTATTGTCTTTTGGTGAAGTTCAGAACAACATAAAACCAAAGAGATGATTAATAACTATGTCAGTCACAAGGAAAGCAAGTCTGTGATGGAAAACCTGTTAATTTTGTTTTCTTATTTTGTTTTATGTCGTAAAAGCAGTTTATTCAGCACACACGTATTATTATAGAGATAATAGATATTAATTGAAAGTTGTATTTACGGGTCTGAGGGATTCAGCAGTGAGAAAAAAAGGAAAGAAAAGTATCTTATATTTAAAACCAAAGCTGCTATTTTTGTAGTTACACTAGATTTTGATGATTCATTTCATTTCATTGCTGAAACTGTCTAACACAATCTTTTTTTCATTTAAAGCTTTTACTTACACACACACACGCGCGTGCGCGCTCACTTCAGTCCACTCATGTTCACGCCTCCTTGAAAAAAAATGAGGGTTTATGTAAATTTTTTGAAAAACTTTGCAAATGGCCGTTTTTTGCTGAGCTGCCAAATTAGTGCTGGAGCGCCCATGCGTACGCCGACTTAATCATCAATAATCTTTTCATTTCTTGCAAGAGATTATTCAGCGGGGCCTGGGTGAAAGTGCTCTGACGCTGCACTTGCACATTAGAAAACACTCCTAGTGCACTTTTGGTTACTATTGTGTCTTTTAGTCTCTTTGAGTTCAAATCAGTTTGAAACAAAGCTGGAAAAAAAATGAGAACTTTAGTAAGTAATGATCAATTTCAGTGAAGTGTGGATATATAATCAGAATATTTTCTGAATTAGCCCACATAAAGCGCCATTAGGGTTAAATGAGCACAGCCTGGTGTTCATTTTCAGAACATTATGTCATTTCTATATACTGTAATTAATTCATTTTGAGGTTTCTCTATGTTTCAGTCATTGTTGGATACTGCAAATCATGAAATTGCTACCGAATAAATCATAAAACTTCATTTCTAAAAGAAACAGTCAACTCCATTTGACATTTGGTGGAAAAATATTACCCTTTTAAGTTAGTCACTAGGAAAGAAAAATAAGATTTGAACAAAAACTAAACAAAAGATGAACACAGAAGATGCAAATACATATTTAGGCCTATACATGCGTTTTAAAATCCAAACCCTGTGCTGTAATATCACAGGTTACACAAGACCGCAAAGAAACACACTCGCTGACAGTCGGCTGCAGAAAATAAATAGATCAACTGTGTGCAGCTCATGGGAGTGGACAAGTCCAAATGAATACCCTTAAAGTCAAAAATATGCACTGGACAGAGAAATCGTATGCATATCCAGTGAAGTGAGCCCGCATTCACTCAGCCATTATACTAGCTTGGCACATTTTAGAAACACACACACACACACACACTGGACAGACAGTATTCAGGACAGAGAGAGATGTAGTCAGGGGGGAAGAGGTGGAGTTGGGGGGGGCAGGGGCAGGGGGGGGTGGGCAGTCAGAGGAAAAGAGTGATCCTTGATTTTTATGCAACGCCTGTTCAAAATTCAACTATCCTTGAGGCACGCTTGTGCAACACTTTGCTGATGTCTGGAGGCCTGTAATTGTGCACACACATCAATTATGGATCGGGGCTCTGGTACTCCTCGCCTCGTCCTCCGCCGGCTCCAATCAGAGCCGGGCTTGTAGCTGGTCGCACTCCCCCGATGCTTTTTGGGAGCAGTTTGATTACAGGTGTAGCACCTTGTTAGACCAGTGGATGGAGGGGGTGTTTGGGAGGAATGGTGGGTCCTCTTCTTCTTTTCCTCCCTTTTTTCCCTCCTTTTCCTGTCCTGATGAGGGGCATGTTGGTGGGTGGGTGGGTGGAGGGAATTAGGGAGGAAGGAGGGGTGGAGGGGATGGTGGTGGTGGTGGTGGAGGGAGGGGGGGGGGGTTGCGTCTGATTCGGCCATCACATCCCGCTAACAATTTCTGTCAGGTCCCTAGAGGTTCCCTAATGAGCCCCACCGACACGGCCGAAGGCGAGATCCCCGCGCCGGCCCACTGAAGTGAGAAGCCAGAAGATCGGCACCTAGCAGCCTTGCAATTATTAATCAGACTTCTCTCTCTTTTTTTTTTCCTCTTTCCCTTTTCACTCCCACTCTCTCGCTCTTTTCACTCACTCTCTCCTTTACTCTATTCATCAGTTAGTCAAAGTGTTCCCCACTTCCTCTCTCTCTCTTTTCCTTACCATTCTTTACTGAGAGGTACAGTGGTCTTTACAAAACTCCACTGGTTAAAAAAAGATATCCTGGGATTGTCACAAAAAGCCTACATTTTCTTACCATTTAACAGTACAGCATAGGTGTAATGGCAGAGAAAAAAAGACAACTTTTTATCAAATATGAATAGTGTTAGCTGTGCACGCACCTAATAAAAAGGGATTAAAACAGATCTACATCGACAGTCTTTTCCATAAAACCAGTACATTAACTCAAGTACTGTACTTACATTTTTAAAGTATTTTACTTAAGTATTTCAATTTGTATCCTATTTTATACTTCTACTCCAATACTGTTTTACTCCACTACATTTATCTGACAGCTACAATTACTTTTTTTTTTTTTTTTTTTAATTTGCAGATTATGATTTTATACATTAATTACCCAACAGTATATAAAGCAGTTCAAATTAACTTGTGTTGGACATCTAATGCTCATACATTTAAAATAATAACAATAATCCAATAATTATATATAACACAGTGGCCATGCTCCTGTATTATGAGTAGTTTTACTTTGCTTGAAGTACATTTTGCTGATAGTACTTTTATAGTTTTAAGTAAGATTTTTGAATGTGGGACCTAGGGTTAGGGTTAAGTAAAGGATCTGAATACTTCTTCCACCCTTGCATAAAATCTCTATATGGCTAAAATTACTAATATGGATTCTTCTTATTAAACCAGCTGTTTTTCATTGACAACTTTGTTGAAGGGCAGGCCAACAGGAAATATACATTATCCTTATTTAGGATATTATGATTTTCCTTAACACTTAACACTCCTTAACACTTTTCCTTAATCCTTAATCTTAACACACTCATTAGGACTTTTATCTGCCCTCCCTCTTCTGAAGGAACTTTTAAGCTTCCTAAAATTCTCTCTCGATGATTTTGTTTTATATTTATGTTCCCGAGATGTAGGTGAGTGCAGCTCTGACTAATTACATTGTGTACTGGTGACATACTTTAGTTCAAAATTAATATCCTGTTTTGCGCATGACAGAGTCCAAGCACAAGCTAATTAATACATAGATTTTAACTTATCTAATGATTATTCAAATGTTACAAATTATATTGTTTTATTGCGGCCCGATAGCAAATGTTGTGTGTTCTGTCTGGATACCAGAGGTTGACAAGTTGCCAAGAGGGAAGAATATTGTAGACTACTGGGCCAAAGAGATTAAAAATTATAGATTTAAATATTGGTCCGTGTTTTTAAAATACAGTATTTTCTGGTGTAGTTTTGAATGGGAAATTTGACTGTCCTACATCTCTTCCTCCATTTTTCTACTGATAGATACAGTGGTCTACAGTCCTACAAGTAGAAATCTACTGGTTTTGAAAAAAAAGAGACGAAGAAGAGATGGTTGAGGAGACAAAGAGCAAGGGTCCGGGTGGCACTTTGAGGTAACACCCCCCGTGGCCATTAAACAGCCCCATTAACAGCAGGATAATGTACAGGGTCTATTTTGTATGAGCCCGGTTTGGGCTTTCACACACACACACACACACACACACATATATACACTCTCGCCCACACACATACACACTTTTATCCCTCTATGGAGGGAAAAAAAGGGAAAGTTGCTTCTCTAAGTCTGCACTGACTTGGCCTGAGGCGAAAGCTGACCTTTGCACCATAAAGGTGAAAAGCTCTGTTCTCATTGGTTTGAGAAAAATGCCTCCAGAAGTAACATTTTTCCCTCTTCACATCTCATCTTTTCATCAGTTATTGTGTTTTTTTTTCTCTCTTCTGTGCCCCCTTTTCTTTTCTCCACTGAGTGAAAACCTCCCGTAGCCTCCCCAGCCTGCCCCCTCTGACCCTGAACGCCCCCCCCCCTCCCACCACCACCACCACCACCTCCTCCCGTCTACTTTCCTGACAGGCCCTGATGTTGCTGTAACATTTTTATCACCGGGCGGCTGCACACCTAGGAGCTGTGCAGGA
This sequence comes from Scomberomorus guttatus, assembly GCA_038419695.1. Lineage (NCBI taxonomy): Eukaryota > Metazoa > Chordata > Actinopteri > Scombriformes > Scombridae > Scomberomorus > Scomberomorus guttatus. The sequence continues at coordinate 13,892,938 of CM076468.1, read as the reverse complement.
TGGAGCGTGTACTGTAGCTCGTGGGACGAGGGGAAAGATTGAGTGTAAGTGCTTGCTGAACAATGTTCCAGGTATTCCTCGGGAACGGCCGGGGTCGCCGCTTCGGGGTCAAGTTCACGACCTCGCTAAGATGTGAATTGTTGACCCTGACCTGGGTGAAATTATATATATTTTTTCCCCCCTCGATGAGACGGGAGACAGCAGCTTAAATGCCTCACAAATAAATGAGCTGCATGTGTTCTTGTTTTGATCTGCTGCTTTGTCATAATATTGAAATGCTGGTGCAGTAGGTGTGACACATTTCATGTTTATTGTCATTTGCATGTTTGCAGTTGACTTTGATATTATTCTGTACAATCCGAATGAAAACAATTGTAGTAATTTGCATGTAGTCTTGCATATACATGAAGTAGAAAAGTCATTTTTAGACACTGATGATTCAGGCTGTGCCATGTAATTTCCAGGAAGGGTAACTTTCAGAATATAAATGCTAAATTATCATATTATAGTATTAAGAATACTATATGCAATATTTTTAATAACCTTAATGTAGTGATGTAATTAATTTATTTAGATTGAATTTTGAAAAATGCAGTTATTGTGTTCTTATTACTTAATAAAATATATTTCTTGTCAATCCCAAACATGTAAATGAATTGTAGTCGACACTGGATCAAACTAATGGTCTAATTGTCTAAAATGTGTTTATTTAACCGCAAAATTTCTACAGGTTTGAAAAGAGCTGCTGTCATTAATAGATCAAAAATGGGAAAAAAAAAGCTAAGTTGCCTTATTCCATTGCCTATGCAAGTACTGAATATATCTCTGTAATACAATATTTTCTCACAAAGGTGTAACTACACTTACAAGGATAAACTGTGTAGTTTCACCCTCATTTCCATGTGCATTAAGGCCCCTGTGAAGTCCAAATGTTACCAAATGTATATAGACAGATACTTCTCCACTGATACACACAGGTACAGTAGGTGGAAATCTGGCTTGGAAATAAATTTAAAAAAAAAAAGATCTCCAACAACCTTTCCCCTTCATCTCTGTTTCTCTTTCTCTCTCTCTGCTGAGTGCTGATTGATGAGTGCAGACCTGACTGTGTAGTCAACAGAATGGGTGTTTCCTAACAGGAGGAAAAAAAAAAGAGAAAGAGAGAGAGAGAGAGAGAGAGAGAGAGGCGGCCTAATGAGAGCTGAAGACAATGCCAGTGTGATGAAAGAATAAAAGTCGCTCTGCTGGGATTGAGAATTAGAGGCAGAAATGGATGCTGCAAGTGAAGCTAAAGAGCGAAGGAGAGTGAAAATTAGGCCACTTGCTTTAATAACGTGCTTGTGCATCAGCTAAAATGTTGTGTTCGGGGCTCAAAGGGACACGTGCACCAGTGTATTTCTGATGCCATACAACCTCATCTAGATCATGCACAGATTTATCCCCCAAACGCTGCAAAACTGCCATTGATAATATCTTACATAACAACCGAAGCGAAGAAACATTTGAGTTACTATGAAAGTGAGTTACTAATTTCAAGCTGTAAAACAGTGAAAAGCAGCAGAAAGGTGAGCTGTGAGGAGCAGAGAGGAGGGAGGGGAGGGGGGGCGGATGTGCAGAATAAGAAGTAGGCCATCTACTTCAACTGCCTGGCTTCTTACACTCATGTAAATATATTATGGCCGGCACTGATATGCCTAAACAATAAGGCAAAATCATTAGTTTGAAATACGACTGTTTCAAGCAGCTGCTAATTCAATAAGTCTTTTAACCTGGAATAGTACTTGCATTATATCTTTTTTCCAATAGAGTGGAATTGATTACCCTGTGTGCAACTGGAGATTAAATCTCAAGAAAACACTTAGATGAAGTCATGGGTCAGTTATTTAACATGTTTAACATATTAACAACAGCATTATAATAAACAGGATGCTTCTAAATCAACTTTTAACAGTATGTGAATTATCATATGAAATACCTTATATAGAAACATCTTTTTCCCCCTATTGTCATTTACTTTAAAATCCAGATCTCTAATTTGGGATTCTGGTTTTACTGCATCACTCATTGTACCACCAATGACCATGTATCATTTATTTTACTGTACAGTATATTCACCAATATTACAGTGTGATTGTTTTTACAAAAAAAAAAAAAATTCTTTAGGACTTTTTTTATTATCTTGTGACTCAGATCAATTGGGCTTAGTGACACTTTTCAAGCTGCTGCAACTAATAATTAAATATTTACAGGTAATTCAAAGTCCCTTCATGCTTGCCACATTTGGATTTTGCCACCTGTGGATCCTCTGAACCACAAGAAAAATGTTTTTTTTAACTTTTGTAATACACCGATACTTAAGATTAATAATGGTTTTTTTTATAAAAAGAAACCTCAAGTTAAGTCTCTCACTTAGGTTGAGAGAAATTATGTTTTGGTGTTTGATTAAATTTAGCAAACCTTGCTAAAAAGCACTGCACACAATAATATCTATATTTTATGTTAAATGATGGTGTCAGTGTCATTTCTTTTCTTTTTGACTTTAACAAGTGTCATTGACGTACCCTATACCCACAATTCATTGATTTCTCTAACAACTCATACATGCTAAACTAAACTTTCTCCTCATCGTGAAACGCTGTCCGGGAAATCTAAGTGCAATACCACGCATGATACATATGTAAGTGTGAGGCAGCACAGAGGAAGAAGAACATTTGAGGTGTGTGTGTGTGTGTTTCTGGCTGAAAGGCTGGTGGGGGTGTGAGTGAGAGGAGAGGGTGGAATTGGGTGTGTGTTGACAAGAAAGATCTTGTGTATTGGTTTGTGTCGTTCGTGTGTGTCTCTGCATGTGTGTGTGTGTGTGAGTGATAGAGAGGGGTGGTGGTGGTGGTGGCGGGTGGTGGGTGGTGAGGGGGTTTGGGTGGTAGCCCCGCTGTTTGGCCATACGCTCCTGCCTTCTCTTGCCTTTTCAGCCTGGCTGACCAGAGAGCTCATTTGCATTAGCGGTGTGTGTGTGGGGTGACGGAGAGAGAAGGAGGAGGAAGGGGGGTGGGGGGAGTTGGATTTCGCTCGAGGCCTGTCTACTCTTCCAGGCAGTAGACTGGTGTGTATGTGTGTGTGTGTGTGTGTGTGGCAGCACGGAGGGGGGGGAAATCACGCGCTGGCAGAAAGGACGTGTCACATCCATGTAGCCCCCACTAATCAGAGCCGGCTTGAGCTGCGGCCAACTAGCCGAGGCCCTGCTTTCCCTTCCACACCATGTGAAGAAATGCAGATAATGGCGCACGCTACAGAGAGAGAGGCATCCTGGGAAAATGCTACATGCATGTAGGGTGAGAGCTGCTGGTGAGTTAGCTTGGAGTTCAGCATACAGGGCGGTATCATCTGTGTGTGTGTGTGTGTGTGTGCGTGCGTGGAAAGGCCACAAGGCGCACGTGCACTCATGGCTACGCTCTGACAGTCCACCAGCAGCTCCTTTCCATTGCAAATCCTCAGTCATTTGGTGAAGTGCTAGTGACCCCCTATGGGCAAGATGCTGTGATTTTTGGCTATTCATGATCTGCATGGCTGAACTTGCACTAACCAAGTGGGAAAAAAAAAAAAAAAACATGCACATGCCATGTAAAAGCTTTTTGGCTAGGGATTGCAACATCGAAAATACTCCCTAAACCGGAGCAAAAATGTAAAAATTTGCTCCTGATTTCATTTCTTTTCCTCTTAAAGCCCTCCACCCTGAATATTTTTAGCAAAGCAGCACCAAAACAATGATAACCATGCAACAATATTTCAAAAAGTGGCATGACACAGTTGCCTTTTTTGCTTTTGATTCCTCGGTGTTTAACTACAGGTGAGGTGTAAGAACAACCAATTTATAGCCAAACAGAAAGAAACTTGACATCAACTACAAAAACTCAAAGTCAGCTTCCATACTGAACATATGATTCTGAAGAGGAGATTATTTTGGTACTCAATCAGGCCTTTGATGGACACGGACAAACATGGCAACCCTGAGAAAATAAGATCGAGTCAGTACATGTAGCAGCGACACATCATAGCAAAACAAGATTATTTTTTATGATTCTTTACTGTCTTTTTTCCTTAAATTATGAAGTATTATAGTTGCATTTTAACCCTTGAACAAGGTTCTTTGGAAATACTGTACTTGCTTATGGTCATGCCAGTAAAGCAAATTTGAATTTGAATGGGGGGTGTGTATGTGAGAGGGGGATTGTGACGGCAGCAGTATCAGCGGTTACCAGCACCCCCTCCACCCCTCCCCTCACGTTTCACCTCCCTCAGGTCTTCAGAAAAACAGGACTTTGCCTGAGCCGAAACCTGCCGCTCTTATTCTCTCATCCTCTACAAACAAAAAAGCAGCAGAGCGAGAGACACAGACACAGACAGAGAGAGAGAGAGAGAGAGTGGAGAGGGATGAGTGAGGGAGGGCAGGTTCAGATTTCGAAGCGACCCCTGCGTTTTCCTTCTTAGCGCTTTACGTTCAGCTGCCCTCAAACGGGCGGCGAGCAGATGTGACAAACGCACGCCACCCTCCAACCCCTCCAAGTCTCATAAAGCTGTCTTATCCGCATCTTAACTTAAGGAAAATATAATGTATTCCAAAGGCAGAAAAAAAAATAATATGACACAAAGGGATGATAAATAGCAGGATGAGGCCTGTAATAAGCTAAAGGGGCTACATGGATAATAACCCCCGAGTATGAGATGTGGAGACCCGGGCCTATATGTTTCTCCTTTGCCCGCCCGGGATCTCTAATCCGGGGCTTTGAGAGGAGGACGCAAGGGGAAGGGGCTGAGGTTGAAGTTAGTGTAAGATGCATTAGTGTCTTCTACACATGTGCGCCCTAATCCCCGCACTCCAGCTTTTTCTGAGCTGCTTTTGTATTTCATTTTTTTACCTCCCCTCCCTGCCCTCCATCCTCCTTTCTCTCCTCCGCTCCCTCTTTCCTCTCCTCTCCTCTCTTGACCAGTTAAATCCCGACGGGGCCGGCGGAGTGACAGGCCCCATTCAGCGGTGTGCTGGGGGGTGACAGCTGGTGAGAGGCCCGTGTGAAAGAGCGTTGCCCCCATGATGCCTCCGCCGCCCCCCTCCTTTACCGTGCCGCACACACACAGCTAAGGCAGGACCGAAGAGGCTGGGCAGCAGCTGAGCCGCCTCTGCTCCGTCATCCCCCTCGTGTCCTTTCACCCCCCCCCCCCCCCCCCCCCCCCACCCCCCTTCTAGCCTCATTGGACGGTCCAAGAACAGTCAGGGAAAACAGGTAGTTGCCATTTTGAGGTGTCAATCTGTGATTTGTTTTCTGGTTTCAGTGACATCTTCAGTGCGGCATTGCTGCGCAGAGATCGCCTGTCAATCAAACCACATGGACAGTGCAGTGATGCATTTTCTGTTGGTGATGTTTGAGTTTCTGTAGGTGTCTGTTCTGCTATGGCTGCTCATGCTAACTACCTAATTATTCTGCTAATTCCAAATAAACCCCTGTTGCTGCTGCTGAATACACAAAACACATCATTTCTTTTGCACAGGGCTCATTATTTTTGTTTTTCAAAATCAAATTTGTGTTTATTTCGAATATTAAATGATAATTCTTTTGTAGGTTTGAGTGCTCGTGTTTCTTACCCTGTCTGACATCTTTTAAGCGTTGCCACAATGCTCCCAGTTCTTTGCAAGTTAACTTGGTGAGTTCAGTGTTATCATAATCCAGTGGGTCACAACCTTTTTGTCTAGTGAGCACTTAAAACGAAGTATTATTGATTTGTGATCCTTTTTCTCGGGTTATGGCATTATTAATGTGAAGATAATTTGTTAGCAGTTCAAGCAAATAAGATGTTTCGGCTCTGGGCAGGAAGATATTAAAAACAATACAATTAGCAAAATGTACAAACAGTACATCACATATAAAACATAATACAACATATACATTACATAGTCTCCATGCTGGAAAACAGTTGGTTCGGTTTGTCTTGAGCCATGTTTTAAGTGTTGTTTGAAAAATATTGAAACTTGTGCATCCTTCCATTTATCTGCTGCTCTGACTGAAAATGCCGATTGTCCGAAAGCAGTTTTCCTAAATGTAGCCGAGCAGTCACCTCTGACTGATGCCCTGGTCTCCTTAGCATTGTTCCTGCAGAATGACACACATTGTTTAAGTGGTGGCAGCGCAAGATTATGAATTGCAGGTTTCTCAACCCACCATTACTCACTTTCATCACTTCCTCACTTTCTATAACGTGAAGATTTTCTACATTTTTGCTCATTACAAGAGGATTTTGTTTACAGTAAGTTATGGTGATGTTTTTGCAGCAGGCAAGGCATGAAATCTGGGTGAAAATGTTTTTTTCAGTTGAAAAAAAAAAAGGTAAAAAAAGAAAATAAAGCACTCTATGTAGGTAAGGCCAATGGGCGGAGCCTGCTATATTTATTATTCATATTTAAGCAAAACTGTATTTAGGAGCAAAGATAGAGGCTTTGAACAACAGGGTGTGCAGGATGGTTCACTTCTGGTAACGTTACAGTGCAAAAAACACCTTTATTTGTGTAAAAAAAGTCAAGGATTATGACTTCAATCATCATTTACAGTAACCTGAAACAATTTTAACTTGGATTTCAACGAGGCTCCACAGTATCCAGCTACTTGATCCAACTGGCCTCCCTAAAGTACAGTAGTTGGTCTGCTCTCAGCATGGCTCTCTAGTCAGTTCAGTTCATTAACAAGGGGGAGCTTGTGTTGCTCTGAGGCCTGTAGTATTGTGTGTGTTTGAGTGAGCACTCATGAGATAGACCTACAGGAGCGCACGTGTGTGTGTGTGTGTGTGTGTGTGTGTGTGTGTGAGGCCCTTCTGGTGCAGCCCTCATGTCGTCCATGACAGCATGTTCCTTCTCTGCCCCCAGCTTGCTGGCGTTGCCTCGTGTCCGTCAATCTGTGCGTGTGCCCTCACCTGCACCTGTTTGTGTGTGTGTGTGTGTGTGTGTGTGTGTGTGTGCGCATCGCTTATTTCACATGTGTGTTTCCTCCCACATTATGGCATGTGTGTGTGTGCGTGTGTGAGTGTGTGTTTCCCTGCCTGCCTGCCTAACGAGGGTCCCTAGTCCATATGTGACTTCCTCATTAACGGGCCCACATGACAGGGACAGAGGCGCTGGCCGCTGGCCCAGAGTAGGTCTGACACCGCCGGACCCCCAGACGCCAGCGGGACTGTGTGTGTATGTGTGTGTGTGTGCTCGGCCACAGATGCCCTAACCATGTGGCCCCCTGTTCTCTCTTCCAGTTAGGACCACTAATTACAGGCTGGATCTCTCCCCTCTACCTCCCTCCCTCCATCCCTTCCTTTCTCATTCTCTTTTTGTCTGTTTTTGAAGTGATAATGGTGTCATTGGGTTGTAATTGGCCAGCGAAGATTGATAGTAATTGATAGGAAGGGTTCACGGCGTGCGCCTCGATGTTGTGGAGTTGTTAGTTGAGAAGGTGCTTGGGTAAACTGGGTTGAAACGTCTAGGAGAGTGATAGTGAGAGATTTACAGTGCAACAGGGGCTAATAAACAGAAGGAGAAGCCGAAAATAAAAGTTCGACAGGAGCCGGTTGTGAGCAAATGACAGACATCTCAGCAAGGACAAACTAACAGTTTGAACCATCGATGTTGGCAGAGTGTGTAAGAGCGCTGCGCCAGGCAAGCCGCCATAGATAATGATTGACAGGCTGTCACAGAGAGGCTGCTTTTCGGGACTTCAAGTCAACCTCACAAACACTACTCTGCCTGCCATACCTGGCAGGGGCACAATTGGATAACAAGCGGGGCTGTTTGCACCACTGGTGCCTCATTCAGTGGGAATCAGGGGTGACAACAAATGTTTTTTTTTTTTTTTCTTTTTGTGCAGTTAGTGGTCACAGGGAGTGTTTTACCCATCATGCTGAGCTAAAAAGAGACTAATAGGAGACACACGTCAACCAACACCACGTACAGAGAGATAAGATTATTATCAAAGTCAAAAATGAGTCAAAAAAGGAATCATTTTAAACAGGAAGCCCTCAGCAGTTTGTATTTTGTTAAAAGAAAAACAAGCTTTAAGCGCTTTAAGGGTAGATTTATTTGTAGCTATTCACCCTGGAAAGCAAAGTGTACTGTGCATTGCTCAAAATTTTAGTCTTCTGCACTCTATAGAATGGAATAGGAACAGAAATTCTGAGCTACTAGCATACATTTAAGTCCAAAAATGGTTAGAGTAACACTTTAACCATGTGCCATCACAGCCCAGCTGTACGCAGATGTTCATTCCAGGGAAACATGACAGCCAACACTATTTCGAGGATTTCCCACACTTAAAACAGTACAAGTGAGAAGTTATCAGCGGGAACAGCTTTGGAATAAAAACTTCTCTAAAGCAGAGGCTTCTGTGACCTGTGGGTGGGAAAGCAATGTCCTGGCTATGACCGCCGCCTTTGACAACTACCAGCTGCTCCTCACCACCCTTACTGACCCTTGTGATCTTTAGGTCTGAGCTCTGAGGGTTCATCTCCTATTGTACCTGTCTAGTTCACACGTGTAGACCTTCTTTATTACATTCATGATCACATACTGTACATCATCATTTGACAGAATAATTGTTAGGACAGTAGGAGGCCGACCTTTGGACTCAAATTATCTCCATCAAAGTTGGTCTTCAAGTTGATTAAGTGCGTCAAAGCTCGCAATCATTTAAAGTGCTGCAGGATCATCAGATAACGAATGTGCGAATGAAAAATGATATTCCTCAGATGCAGAAGGTATTGATCAAAGGTCAGGTCTTGCCACCAGTTTGCTGTTTCCAATCAAATCGTTGCCCCTTTGCAAAGGTAATTTAACAAGTTAACATGCCACCGTCGTCATTGTTGGTGTACATTTCAAAAAAAGACAACCAACAATCAATTTCCTTTTCATTCAGGGTCCATAATTACAATGTGTTACATGTGATTGTTCACATTGTCATAGTTTGTTTTTGGAGGATGGAGGCTGGAGAAGATGTGTGTGGCAATCATTAAGGTGTTGTTTGGGTAAGGAAGTATCATTTGCGACTGCACTGTTGTACATTAGCTACTAATTACTATGTACATTTAAGACTAAAAATAGGTGGCTGATGGTGTTACAGAGCTATACGCTGCTTGTTAATTGCTCAGGTTTTCATGAAGCCTGTTTTTAAAGTACAGATTGTCTGGTTGAGATTTTTCTGTTTACTTCAAAATAATTACCTGTCACGCAAACGTTGGAGCCACAGGGGCAGTTTAACGCTCTCAGCAGATATCGTTTTTCTTTAAGCGGGTGCTGTTGAAATGAACGCCCCTGACCAGACACACAGTTGGCCCCTAGACAGCCATTTGACCTCTGACCTTCCAATTGTCTTGTTGTTCCAGGGTAAACAGAGACAGAAGGTTGAATGTCTGTTGACCTAATGGTCTCTTCGCCTGCCTGTTATGCAAGATTCAGGTTGTGTTAGGTTTACCAAAAAATGTGGGGACAGGAAGATGGATAGTCATAGAGAGCAGAGTTTAGTTACAAAACTTGCTATACACAGATATTGTAGAAAGAAAAAAAAAAAATTTAGAATTGAACATAATCTATGGTTTTGCAGAAACATCCATAATCAACCTTTTTGTCTGCTGATTGATTGACTGTTGAAACACAACAACAAGCTGGTTTTTTCAAAATTTTGCCATTTTATTTTATTTGATTTGGTGCATGGCAAAACAATAATGCACATTCAGTAATGTGCTCATACAAGCAGCATAAAGTAGTAAAATTCAGTCCGACAGAGCAGTGGAAACTCGGGGGTTACAGCTGATCAACCTGTCTGTGTGTCTGCTTCTCAAACCATCACTCAAACAGCATCAGAGAAAGAGGAAAAAACTTGTTCTCAGAATAGAAATCAGCTGTTCTCCGCACTGTCAGATGGTCTAACTCTCAGGAGGAACGCTACTCATCTGACATCGGCGCAGATAAGACCAAGACTTCATTTTCAGAGGGAGTGATGCAGAGCAGCTAAATGAGGGTTACTACAGAGAGGTCGAAAAAAAGCTGCAGCATCAAGCTGAACAGAGCTGTGTCCTGCCTCAAAGCCATGTCATCTCCTCATTGTGACTGACCTCTTCAAACACTTTCTGCTTCTGAGGTGAATGATTCAACCCCCTGCTAGCCCAATCCCTAAACCTCACCCTCCGGTGTTTAAGTTAAAAAAAAAAAAAAAAAAAAAAAACAAGAGAAAAGAGGAAATTAATTTTGTTTTAACTCATTTCACCTTTAAATGTGCCCCTTGGTAGCCAGAAGGCAACGAGAAGTGAGGCTGGATGTGATAACAGCTATCTGCAGGCTTATGGTCTGCTGCTCTTTGCTCTCTTTATCCCACAATGCCACAGTGACTGTTCAGGGGTCATTTGAGATATATTCAATGTTTGTACTTGAACACTGGATGAAATATCCAAACATATTTTTTCAAATGAAAGCTTTTACAGCTGTTACTGAATGTGCTGTATCTTCACAGCTGTTTTAACTGAAACAACAAAAAAAAAAATCGGTGTAACTACACGTGCTAACATGACATTTCATGGGTAATGTTTATCCAAATCGCTGCCATTGTCATGCACATTTTTAGATATAGGTGACCCCAGTGGGGACAAAACAAATCACTAATCCTGCCCTTGACAGAGTCATGCTGGACCACAGATTAGAACTTTATCACTGCAAACATTTAGGAAGGCATCTATACCTTAAGGGGAATATTAATCTGATTTATTCCAATCTGAGACTGGTCTTTTTGGGTGACAAAAAAAAAAGACACTGAGGTCCCTTTAAACTTGTTGCCACATGCCAATGATGGCTTCTTGCACGGTGAGCTGCCACTGTAAATGATTTCCTGTCTCTCATGGATTTATGGTAAGTGAACATCTGGTTTCACAGGATTTTGTGTCAGAATTGTGCATCTACGCTGTTTCTAGCCGGATAGCGTGTAAGGTATCTATTCTATTCCGTGTTGTGCTGTGTTTTGTGTATACATTAGTGGACATGAATGAAAAAGAAAAAAAAGGGGGGAGTAAATGAAAAGAAAAGGATCGACTGATAGGATCTCAAGAAAGAAGCCCGAGGTTGTTAAAGGTAATGAATCTATACCTGTGTCTGTGCAGCCATTGTCGCTTATAATTGCAGTGGTGTTCTTCAGCGGCTGAGAAATGCCAAAGAGGACTGCTCAAACAAAACACCTGCCCCTGCTGTTATTTTACGACAATATTTCCTCCCTGAAAAATCCCCTGTCTCAGCCTTTCACAGGCTTCCCCCGCCAAGGGTGCGAGAAAGAAAAACATTTTTTATAGGAAGAGAGAAGGGGTGCCACTTGGGAGACAAAAGGGAAAAGTCGGTGACATTATGACGCGCCTGCGATGCTAATTAAAATAAGAGAAAGAGTCCATTCAGCAATGTTTCACAGATACAAAACAATAAGCTTTTGTGTTAAAAGAGAAATGTAATCCATACTAACCCTGTACGGGGTTTGCGTTGAGCTTGGCAACGGACATTCCCCTTCAATGATAAGCTTTACAATGAAATGTCACTTTTCTGCCATTTCCACAAGGATTCATGCTTCTGTGGTGGTGGGTTTATGCAAAGTGAAGCGTTTCACTGTGTTTCATTTCCCTTTGCTTGTCATTTAAGCATTTTGTTTGGTACCGTATATAACACTCTTCCATGGCTTGTTGTCATTTAAATCTCTGTTATCCAATTCAGCTTTGTCTTTGCTTGTCATCTTTTTTTGAAGGAGACGATGTGTGTGTTTTCTTTTTTTTTTTTCTAAAGGGCCTTAGGGTTTGTTTTATTTCACGTCAAGAAAATTTATATTTTTGATGTGCCATATCACTGAGCATGTAAATACCGTAAGCCAATCTAAATGTTCGCCTTCAAGTATTTGGGTGTTCTCAGGAATGCATTCTGTCACTTTCTATCTTGTTGTCAGTTGCAGGATGAACGCGTTAAGTCTGACTTCAATGTCTCTAAACTGTAAGATGCTGCCCTCAGTCAACTCTGAATATTCTCTTCAAGCTATGTGTGGGCATTTACAGTACAGGGAAGAAAAAACACCTGTAAGTGCATAAATATATCGAGTCTTTAAGACACAAAAACATAAAAAAAGTGTACAAGTCCTGACCTTCATGGCATTTTGGCCCTTTGGAGAAGCTTCCAGATCACTGGAGGTGGAAATATATTTCTGTAAAGGCTCAGTAATGTTTAGATGAGGTGATTCAGGGGGGGCGTAAAAGGCATTTGACTTTCCCCTGCTGCTCATGAATCCACTTGCTGGTGTGAACATGGGGCATTATCATCTTGAAATATGGAAACTTCATGAATGAAAAGCACTTGCGCCACGGGGTGCACCTGTAAAATGACCTCTTATTCCTTAGTCATTATTCCACCATGCAGAGGAATGACTGGACTTACGACTCCCACAAGATTGCTATGCATAAAGATCTGCCTCCATGTTTAACCGTTACAACAGGCGCTGTAGACATATTTGAGGACACTTTGTCCGTTTGGTCCACACTGACAAAGAGAAAGGAGCGAAAACGGCCTGTTTCAGACAGAGGCTGAACTGAGGGGCTGCATAAAGGGCCAGTAAAAGATAAATAATGTGTTTTTTAACTGTAATTAATGCAAAGATATTCCAGTAGAGCCCCCAGAATAAAAATAGACCTGCAAATGTGCATGATACGTCCTCTTGAGTGAAAAAGCAAAAGCTTACAACATATAATTTGTGTTCTAAGACTATGAAGATTATGTTTCAATCCATCCATCACTGTCGGCAAGTTTGGATTTACACTTCTTTGGGTTTTGTGCTGTCACAATTTTTCAGCGTGTTACTTTTGCTTCTCTTTATTATTATGTTGACTATTTCATGTATCACAGTACAAAGAGTGTATGGATTCAGTAGTTTCTTTGATATGTCAGTGATGCAAATGAAATGATGGCTTGAATTGACAAGAAACTCTTGCTGCTCTGACAAAAGGAACTGGGCCAATATAGCAAATGATTGTTAGCGTTTCCTTTTAAACTCAGTGAATAACTTGACAAATGAGAAAGTTAAGTGTCCTCTCGTGTGACAAACTGTATTCATATGGTTAACAAAATGAAACTCTGACCTTTGTTCCTTTCAGTCTCAACCTGCCAACTGCCTGTCCAACCTGCTGAAAGTACATGCTGTATCAAAAAGAGGATGATGGACAGTAATGGCAGGTTCCAGTTGAAAGAAAAGGTGTATTCAACTGCTAATAGTGCTCATACTGCCTTTTGTTCCTCATGGGGTGAAATTCTGAGGTGTCTAAATGTGCATGTGTCTAATTACTCCCTTTAAAATGAATATTTCAACCTCAAAATACGCCTTCGTCAATGACTCTTAAAAGAAAGGTCTGCCTTGAACAATCATTGAAATTATTGCCTGGAAATAGACATATTACAAAACACAAGTGCCTACCAGGAAAATGATCAATCTCGCCTGTGAAATGAGTGTGAAATACAAGATATGTACCAACCCACCCACAGAAAAGGAATACATGAAGAAGAGGAGAATAAAAACAGATAGCGGGGTGTGGAGGTGGAAAGGGTGGAATTGATCAACCAATGCACCGACCTTGGTTGAACTCCAGGGTCATGCAAAGAAGTTTTGAGTTAATTTTTAATTTTCAAGGAACATATTTCTTATTCAGCTCGAGACCGTCTTCACTGAATGTTTTAGTTGCCAAACCTCAACCAAAGTTTGAGTCTAACCTTGACCAAATGTTGCCTTCTGTAGATTAATGCGCTCATTTTTGGACTTTTACAAGACAAACAGAAGTAGAAGTTGTGCTTTTTTGCAGCATAAATTCACAATTATTCGGACCGTGCTTCCCACCCATCCACCCTGAAGTCAACTGGCTATTTTTGGCAAGGTGAGCTCCTACTGAACTATAGTTAGGTGAGCACAGAGTGAAAGAATTAAGAAAGCAAGACGGTGCTCCAGGGCTCCGCAGACCTGGATGAAGCTGTAGGTGGTGGTGAATGCTTGGTCAGACACGCTCTCTACCTCCCCTTCTCCCTCTCTAGAGCAACGGAGGTGGGAGTGCATTTCCTTTTTGTACAAAAAACAACATAAAAACAGCTTTTTCCTCCCTCTTTTCTCTCTAACTCTGTGTCTTTACCCCTTTAGGACACTGTAGGTAAACAAAATTTGTAATGTTTACTTAGTTGCAGTCACCAGGGTACTTGTCAGCAGTGGCTCCGGCTTGTTGCAGCATCAGGTACATCTGAGTTGTTGGGGGGGATCTGAGGCATCAGGGAGGCTGCGATGGCGAGGAGGAGGAGGAGGAGGAGGAAGAGGGTGGGGGGGGGGATGCGGGGAATCGATGCAAGGCTCTTTTAGGCTCAGTTCCCTGGCTGTGCAGCTGCTAGCAATTACCTGTGAGGGAGAGGAAAGGCTGTGAAGTAACCCAGCGCTGAAGGCCTCTTCTCGGCTCACACCCTGAGGCTCTCTAATTACTCCACCAAAAGCCTGAATATCTGTCAGAACCAATCAGAGGCAGCCAGGAAACAGGAACATGGCGAGGCATTCGTTTGTTTGTGAGGCAAACACTCGCCAGGTACTTAGCACCGAATCAATGTTTGATTTATTAATGTGTGTATGCAGGTCAGAGAGCCGTGCTTTATTACGACAATTCTCCCACTTCACAACAAAAGCTGTGGAAAATAGAATTATTAGGTGCAATTGCTTTTGTTTTTTTTTATCTTCCTTTGCAGAAGTAAGCTTGGTTTTGAGCTACTGAACTTTTAGTCACATGCAAGAATGAGAGAAGTTAGTAAGGAGTTGTTGGCAAAGGGCAAAAAGTAAAGTTTGAAAAAAAAAAAAAAACACAAGAGGTGCTTCTTCTAGATGATAATCTTCATTTCTGCATCCTGTCCCCGACTCGCCTTTCCTCCCCCTCGTCCTTTTCTTCATCTCCTTCGCAGGATTGGCTTTGGAGTATGGCCGTCCCCCCTGCCATATGCTTGGCGCCGTTCGTCTTTTAGAACCACTTTGTCACTCTCCCCAGTTTGGAGGTAGACTTTGAAAGTGATGTCGCAAGGATGCAAAACACCCAGGGAAGGTGGGCCAACACCAGACAATGATTAATACTGCTTTCAGCGATCTCCTTGAAGGAAACTGAAGCATCATTGCATCGCAGTAGAATTACTTTAGCTTAGAAGGTAGGAGGGGACAGACGGGGGGGGGGGGGGGGGGGTTGAGAAAGCAGCACCATAATTCTTTGAATCACCATATACGGATGTTTTTTAATTAAAATGTTCAGTGAAAACACATTATTCACAACCTTGAATTGCATGGGCAAAACTTATACTTTATGCATTGGGGGAGGGGGGGAAGTGTTGAGACTGTCACATTCACGAAAGCCTCATCTTGATTTCCATGCCATTCCTCCAAGGTTGAGCAGGTTGTTTTGCACCTTCCATTTGAGTTATAAAATGATGAATGATAAGAGTAAATGTGCACACTTTTTCTTAACTTTCAGAGAAGTATGGACACGCTGAGCCGCAAATGTTGGGGATTCTGGAGTCGGAGGGAGGAGGCTTTGTTGGGGAATGCCGGGTCGTGCCTGTGCATAAATGTTTGCAGTGATGATGATGTGCGGTGGAGTCTCCCCGCAAGGCCTGGTCACTTTGACCATGAGGCCAAGGATCATGTGTTCTCAGTGGCTGGCTAATGTGTGTTGGAACAGTGAGTCACCCTCCTTAATAGAGGCCTAATTAAGACTAATAGGGCACAATGATGCAGGTCTACTGAGGGCGCCCTGTGACTCATGCCTCCTGTGGGAGATGGGAAGGTGTTAGCTGGCTTTCTTTCAGGGACGATGTATACTTATGTTAGGAGCACATTTGGGTACTTTCTACTTTTTTTTTTTACATTTATTTATTTATAGTTGTCAGATAAAAATATAATGTTGGCTTGGAGACTGCAAATTTCTTAACAGAGGCCAACATCATGACTGCTTTTCCTTCTCCATGCACATTGCACCTTGTTTTAAAGACGTGGGAGCTTGACTCAAAGGCACCAGAAGTCAGGAAATCTCTTAGCTGTATTTCTGTTATTCAACGTTATGGAAGAGCAGCACCAAATTGTTCCCTTCAGGTAACCTTTTGAATCCAGGACTTTTAATAGAGTATTTATGCATTGTTGTATTACTACATTTACTTATGTAAAAAGGATCTACATACTTCTTCCACCACGGGCAAATTGAAGCAGAATTATTCAATAAAGTATTTCCCGTCCACGACACCAAAGATTTTTTTGGTGAAAAAAAAAAAAAAAAAAAACTTAGCTGTGGGCTTCTTATCCTACATGACTGAATGAGCTGAATTACCGTTTTGAAATGGAAGTATTCACACTATTTTGATTTTATCGAGTAACTCTGGTAATCTATGCGGTTACCAAAAGGAAAAGAGCTGCAATTGACTTCTATCCTCTTTCTGAAAGTGAGAAAAGAAATGGCAAAGTGATAGGAGTTATGTACGCCTGCTTTTAAGGAGTAATAAGGAAGATCATTTTGAAATGAGTGCTGATTAATGCATTTCGACTATGGTGGGGACTTTAAAAATAAAGACACAAACAAAAGAAGTCATGACTCATTCTTTTCTTCCTGCACACACACACACACACACACACTTATGCACGGAGAGACATTCCCACACTCAATAAAACTACCTTTCTTTCGTATAGCAATTTATCTGAACTAATTAGAGGCTGCAAGTATCCCACAGATGAAATCTCAGTTAGTACCTACCATGCAAATTAAAGCGACGCAGCCCCATACTCCATTACACATATCATTATAAACCCTGCCCCACTTCAAAACCCCTGCTACCAATAATCAATCTTACCATGTTGGGAAATAAAATGCAAAGCGCTGAATTAACAAGCAGGCGTGACAGGCTGATTATTGATTTAATGTCAGTGGCTGGCTGGCACATGCATCTCTGAGGCACAGCACACTATTAAAACGTCCTAACTAGGGTAATTGCATTAGACACCTTTTTATACCACTTTGTGCAGCTAATCGGCATGTAATAAGGAAAGAGAAGAGACAAGAGCAGAGTGATTCGCTGAGTCAGTGGCCGTGTGATGTCACGTCTGGAGGTGGAAAAAAGGAAGAGAAATGGCAACAGGAGGGGGTATGGCAGGCGTTTTCCTTTCTATAGGGAAAATCAGGTGGCACTTACAATAACAAATCATTAGTTTTGACTCTTAACCGATAATGTTACAATGTTTTGTCGAGTCATTTCATACGGCGAGAATGGAATAAATTTAACACTCAACACTAAATGCAGCCTTAGCCTTAAAGACAAACTTTAAAAAAGGAACTTCACCGCTGTAAAGATGATTTCCTAAAACAAGGATCATAAAATCATTTAGTTATACGGATCATTGCAAACTTACCAAGAGCTGCACACAAGCGAGAATGCTGCCAGAGCACATCAGCGTCTGTAGTCTCCATTTCAGCTTGGTTTGACAAACAATTATGGACGAGGGGGTGTAAAACTACAACCGAACGCTTTCTTTTATCGCTATGGACAACGAGGAACCAGGACCTAATTGTGCTCAAGCTGAATGCAGCTGTGTAAGTCACAGGTAACATAGTCACTGTTGATACGGTTCTGTATTTAGAGTTGGCAAAGTCCGATATAATATTCTGTCAGAAAACAGAACAGAACAGTTCCATGTATTTACTCATCTTAACCTCAAATTCTCACTTGGCTTTGAACAGAGTAAGAGTAATATTAACACACACACACACACACACACACACACACACACACACACACACACACACCCCACATCAGTTAAACCCTGGAATTAGCAAGAAATGGATCTAAACAAACTAATAAGCATTATAGAATAACTCAATACATTCTAAAGGTTAAACAATACACTATTACTCAGTTTTAGACGCACTTAACAAGCATAAGGGAAGACAAGTCTGGCAAAACAGAACGTTCATGGACTGCTGGTATGAAAAGTTACATGAATACTGATGTGATATATGGTGTGATTTAAAAAAAAAAAAAAAAAGAATTTCCTGTTGTAAAGTCTAATGATGAAACTTTTTGCCGCCTTCAAATGGAACTCGTAAGCTCATGGTCGCGACATGGCAAGTCGTGTACACGATATGCTTGGCGTTCAAGCGGTTAAGTCATGAGAACACCGCTGCTAGGCAACATGGACGCCAAAAGCTAGCGACATTAGCTGATATTAACATTACTGTCTGCATCTAGAAGCCACCAGGGCTAACAATTTAGCTAGCGAGCGGTTAACATAATGCAGGAAATGCAAAGGCATAAAGATAAGACTGTTGGGAATATCAACATTTTCCTCAGACATAAAATTACTAAGAAGACCTCTATACAACTAAATTTACTATATAATAACTTACCATCCATTGAAAAATGAACTGCCATGTCACAACTTGTGAACTCGGAGCTTTCAGAAAATAGCCACTTCCGAAGTGACGAATACCACAACAGGGGGGCGTTCATATGGACTCTTACTGTTAATGCAGCAGTATATGGTAACCTTTTGTCTCAACAGAAATGGGTAATATTAGGCCCTACTTAAAACAACAATAGTTGGTCTAAGCTAAATAATTCCTACAACTGTATGTGTGAAAAGGACCCATTTGTAATTTATTTCTATCACTTTTAAATGCTTAAAAATCTTTGCTGCATATGGCTGTAACGAGTACAGTATTTGCCTCCCAGGGTCGAGTCTCAGAACTGAAATACCCTTCAAACTGCGTCACTGCAGCAGCTTGACCACACTCCAGGCATGGAGCGCTTCTTGTTGCTCCCTGAATGAAGACGTGAAACTTCATTATAGACCCCCCAATGAGGCCTGTGAGGGGGAGATAGTGAGAGAAAAGGAGAGAAGAGGGGGTGGCCAGGTGCCAGGTGCTCCCTGTGACGGGACACCCCATCGCCACAGAGACATGGGTCAGGGGGCATGTGGAGGGAGGGGCACTCGGGGAGGGCACGTGCTCCAAGCTGCGGGGTGGCCGGGCTTTGGCATGAATTACCCGCCCGCTGTGCCGCTGCTTTGGGGATGCTGGAGGAGAGGTCACGTACTCAGTGGCCCTCAAACGCACACACAGGCTCTCTCAGCAACAACAACAACAACAAGGCTCTGTGTGCGCCCAGCTAGTCACAACAGCTATTCTGCATTTAGCACAAATACAAGCACACACACACACACACACACTGAAAGGATGAATTAGGTCAGCTTCGTTGGTCAAACAGGACGGACATCCGCAGCAGGGCACTAAACACAAATTATTCTCACTAGAATGCCTTTAATATCAGAGAGGAAAGGGACAATCAGTGACTGGACCTCCTCCACTTAGACTGCCCCACAGCTCAGTGTGGCACCACATAAGGCACCTTGTCCAAAGAGCACCTGGACACAAGAACACTCAGACAAATAGAGTAAACTATAGTACACAGCACTGCACTTTAGTTTTCTTTTTTTTTTTTTGAATTAGTTTAGGAGTGATAGCAGGTTTACATTTGGATTGTGGTTTAAATGTTGCTTCAGGATGAAAATTCAAGAGAATCTCACTATCTGACTTTAGTAAGAGTCAGATAACGAGATAAAAGTGTTGACCTTTATTGTAAATCAGGGGAAAAAAAACAAAACAATAGTACATCAGTAGGACATCAGCTTTTGCTCGATGCAGTTCAATGATTTAATGCACAAAATGGAGGTACAGAGGTTAAAGGGACGATGAGGCAGGCAAGGTTTAAAACCAGCGAAGGCAGTCCAAAGAGGCAAACAAATCTGACAAGAAGCAGGCAAGGTCCATAACAGGCAGGTAACAGATATCAGATACACCAGAACGCAGATACAGAGACTAGAGAGCACAGCATGAAGCACGTGGCAACTTAACAATCTGGCAGAGAATAATGGAAGTGGACCGGTGTAAGTAGTGAGTGGCTGATGAGGGAATGAGTTGCAGGTGGGCGGAGTAGGCCAGGTAACTGCAGGACTGATGAGAAGTGGGAACAGGTGTGTAGATGGGGAAAGGAGGGCAGGTCTGGGGAGCTGGAGGCAAGTACATGGCCTGGGAGAAATGAGTAGAGGCTAGAGACAGAGACAGAGAGCAACGCAAAGGGCTGAGGATGAGAGCGTGGTTGCAGAGAGGGACTGAGGAGCAGATTGTGACACGCTGAACCTCCTCCTCCGCATGACACTGCTGCTAAACTGGAGGTTTGTTTTCGCCAACAGTACGTGATGATCCCACTCTGGCGGAGGAAGGCTGGAGAGAAAGAGAGAGAGAGAGGCCGGTCTGCACTGTTCAGTGCTAATCAAAGGCCAGAGGATGCTGCGTCTGCCTCCAGCCGGTTGATTGCCAGAGACCCTGGATCGGTGCCTTCATCATCTGACAACCTGTGAGAGCGACTCATTCATTCAGTCCTCTCCTACACACCTCCGGGACCTCAACAACACCTCACAGCGTAATGAATCAAACGCTCTGCCAGGAAAACACAAACCCCCAGATAAACACACACGTGCAAGCGTGCATGTCACACTAATGATTGTCAGTGAAGACAAAAGAAAGTTTGCTGACGAGTTTATGACTTATTCTAAAAGGGGAGAGACGTCGGTTGCGTTAGCAGATGGATGCACAGCGGTAACATTCTGCCGCAACGTTTCTTTTGATATCTAATCACGGCAGACGTCAACAGCGCCGTCCTTATTATTGCGGTAATGAAAACTGAATCAGTCTCACACGGATTAATTTGTAAAAGAAAAATAATTAAGACAAAGGTCCTGTATCAAGCAGACAAATCAGAAAGACAACAAAGTATGATGCGTGACAGTTTCCCCGAGTCCTCCTGCGGTGATGCAGGCCTGTCCTTTGTGTCATGACTAGTTGCTCTCTGGCATTAATCAGAGCATCGTCCAATCTTGTTAGGTGGAGCTGGGAGATGATAGGGAGACTGCAGGTCTTTAATCAAGGTTAGAATAATCTGTGATGGTAGCTGATTATAAACCTGATCATCAGCAACATATTGTCACCTCCTAATCATCCAAATAAACAGAGAGAGACCTGCCCTCAGCCCCCACGTGGAGGAATAAATTACATGCACACACACACACACAAACACGAGTCTTACACATGCCTACATGCATATGCAAACAGTTGCATTCTTGCCCACACATAGGCTACACACAGAATTTGATCAAAAATACACACAGGAGCCTGAATGTCTACACGCGTGCACGCTCCGATACGCAATCTGCAGCACGCAGCATTTTTACATCAAATACTTTCAATGCAAATACCACGTTTTATGGTGCCTTTTGAAATTTCTTGCCTCTCAGCGATTGAGAAATGATTGCAGCTAAGAAACCCCAGCTTGAAAGACATCCATCAAGACAGCAGATAAACAATGAAACGGCCCCTCTCAAGTCGATGATAACCTCAACTTCTTTCTAATCTACTTTCATGTGCTTTGTCTCCTTTTTTTATTTACTCCCACTCTTTTATTTCACCTCTCACGGGGTGAGCCTCTCCTTTTCTCTCTCCTCCTCTCTTTCCCCCTCTTCCAGAAGCTCATTACCTTGAGGCCGAGTCTCGGCTGTTTTCAACACAGCAAAATTATAACACGACCGGCGACGGCACTCGTTAGCAGCCTTGTCAATCATCGGAGCGAGCAGGGGGAGAAGCAATCGGCGCCGGGGTCAGCGATGAAGATGTACATTCTCTATTCATCCATCACATCTTCCGGGAAATCAATTTACACCGCATCAGCGTCACAGTGCCTCAACAACAGCGGTGATATGAAAGAGGAGGGAAACAACTTCTGAGAGAAAGACGGAGGAGAGTGGTAGATTCGTTTAGATACAATCTAATAAACGTCACTCATCTTGTGTTTTTTTTCTCTGTGTCACCCCCAGGTAACCTGAATCCATTGTCCTCCAGTGTGCAATTACTATTGCTAATAACTTTAATATATTTATTGTGATGATGAAAAAATAGCTAAGCATTAATAGCAACCAAAGAACTGCTAGTTATCAACGTGTTTATCCTCATTCTGCTGTAAGTTACTGAACCCAATTCCTTCAATGTGCTTTCACTTTCCTGTCCCTCTTCTTGTCCCGTTTACTTATGTATTCTCTTTGGGAGGTGGCAGGTGACAAGGCAAAGATTTGGGATGTTGCCAGCGCTCACATTAATGTAGTTGTTGCTTTCTTGAAGGTGTCAGCTTCATGGTTCATTAACGGTGTTTGGTTTGGGGAAACCTGAAGAGAAAGAGGATAAAAGACGGAAAAGACAGGTAGAGATGGAAGGGACTCGGCGGCGAGGAAAGTAATTGGCAACATAAATGAAACCTGGTGTCGCGCTGACACTGTCCACGTTAGTAGACTGCAGATGAAAACGCCTTTGAACGGTAATTCTGTGCTGGACATGGAGGCTTTGAGGAAACCTGAAGTGTGAGGTGAGAAATAGTCAAGTAGAGGGAAGTGACAAAGCAAGGGAAGGAGGACGGAGTGCCAGTTTGTGTGCATGGAGGCATGTACGAGCGTGTGTTGCCAGAAGTGTGTATTTGTGTGTGGGTGCTTTCATTCCAGGAGATGTCATGCTGTTTGAGCAAACGGTTCTCCGTTAAGGCCATCCACCGCCTGCTGCCGGCGCCGCCACCCCTGCTGTACCCAGCCAGCCTCGTGCCAACGCCTCCGACACCGCAGCCGCCAATGCCAGGAGCCCGCCTGCCCCTCATCTCAGCAGAGCAGATGTCACTCAATTGCCCTCCACCTCCCCCGAAAAACACCACCACCACCACCATCCCTCCGCCACCCTACCGCCACCCTAACAGGCAGCCGTGCCGGCGTGCCAAGCAGGCGACACCCGACATGTGAAGAGAGAAGGGTGGCGGGCATATCGACGGGACGGCGAAGGGCGGGAGGGGGGTGGCAGGCAGGAATGCACAGCGTGGGAGCGTTGTAGATTTTTCGCACTCCCTCCATCGCCTCCCCCCTCTGCCCCCAAGCCACCCACTCACCCACCTCTCCCTTACAGACACCACCACTACGCACATGCCACATGCACTGGCACATAAACACATGCACAGCTTACCCCCCCACCCCCCTCCACCCCACCCCGTGCAAAAAGAGACACACTTTCCCCTCTTTCTCTCGAGATGACACCCCCTGCAGGCCTTTGGAATATTCTAATTCTGTTTCCTAACTCTTATTATGTGTGGAGTGTGTGACATGTGAATTGTAATTAGTCGCTCTGGGGTGAGCAGAGAGCGAAACCCCCACCTTCCCCAAAAAAGAAAAGAACCAAAAAGGGAAGAAAAAAAAAACACTGGAGGGCGAATAATCTTTCCAAATACCCCGTCCAATTTTAACCCCCCAATCACCACCTTTGATTTTCTCACATAGGTGTACGCACACACTCCCTCAGCCCTTCAGCGCTCTTTGTTTCCCCTTCCGGCGCTGATCCGAGGCCATTCACCTTCTTGCACATGCTACCTCCCTCGCCTCTCATCCATACAGTAGCTTTCCTCCTTCAGACCGCCGTGGATCTTATCTGCAAGGGAGGCCTGTATCAATAACCCTGCAGCCTCCACTCCTCCACTACAAAGGGCCCAGGCGACAGGGGCTAGCTGTAGGGATGGAAGATAATGGGATTGAGGTGGTACTTAAATCTCAGCGAACCACGGCAGCTCAAGTAATTAGTGGATGGGTTCCATACTGGGGGCGCTAAGCAGAGCTAATGCTACCCTGGGCTCTGCTGCTGGAGCAAAATTAGCAGTATGGGAATGTGTGGAGCTATCTCACGGATTATCTGCCTTGCTCGCATGCTCTGCCTCTGTCTCTCAATCTTTCTGTCATCCTGATAGAAGCTCCAACTGTACTCCTCAAGCTCAGCGGCTCGGCTCTCCAAGAAACCCGAACCCATGACCGCAACAGAAAGAGGGGAAAGAAGAGGAGAAGGAGAAATCAAGCTGGGTAGAAGGAGTGGGGGAAGGAGGGAGGGAGGCATGGTGAGGAAAGGGGATTGTAATTTCACAGCAGTGTCAGAAAAGCCAGCCGAGGCCCTGTCTTTCTATTGAGGCTTCATTAGGGCGAACAATGGACTTCCCTGCCATCTAATTAGACGAGGTTAATGAGGAGAGGAGGGCCCGGCCGATCCCCACCGTGCACGCTGTGTCGCGGGCAGGGGGAGGTGGTCAAGGGGTCCTGGGGGGGTGAGGGTGTGAGAGGAGGGTCACCTCACAGCAATCTTACAGATTATTGCTTATTTGATACGGAAACAAGGTACAGCGTCTGGGCTAAATGCTCTCCTATGTGGGACAGAGTGTAAACTTCATCTAAATCAGACTGCAAGAATAAATTAACTTTATTGATTCCTAAAAGGGAAGTATAAGGTTGATAACAAAGTATATATGTGATATATGATGCTAATACATTTTTTGTATTAGTTTTGCAAAATGATTCATCATGCAGAGCATGGCAGAGACCTTCAAAGAGAGAATATTAGGTAGTCAGTCAGTTTGTTTCTTTAGCTGCAGCCGTCACCTTCCATTTCAACATTAGATTTTTCTAAGTTTGCATCTTTAAAAATATACCGGTCAGTTTCCAGGAGCTTAATCTTTTTGGTGATGCTTGTCTTCACTCTGTAACACGTTTTTCTTTTTTTTTTTAAAAATTCAAAGGATAGCACTGAGAAAAATGCTCCCTTGCAGGGAAATAGCCAGCCCTATTCCAGCTGCACTGTACCTTTCAGTGAACCCTTTAAGACTTGGCTTGTTGCACAGTCAGCCAGTCATTAAAGGCTGCATTCTGCATCCTCCATCCCACTGGCTATTGAAATTCATGGGTCAAAGGAGCAGCTCACCAAGATGTTATCAGATGAAAAAACTGATGGCTATGAAATGGACCAGATACTACTTTTAAATTCATTTCCCCCCTTGTTTTGTTTAAATAATGACAATATACTGTATGCAGGGATACAAAAGGAAAATAAAGTCACAATTTAGCAACTGTTTGAATAGAAATCAACTTCCTTTTCAAGCTAATGCAAGTCCATAAGCATCCTTGTGTGTGTGGATGTGGCTTGGAGAGTATTTGGAAGTGAAGGGGTCAAACACTAAGGGCAATGCTACTCTAAAAAAAAGTGTTCAAACTCAGTATTTATTGCTGGAAATCACCGTCTGTTTCTATCTTCATGTTTACACATTTTGAATTTAGGAAAAAGAGAGTACGGGTATCAGATCGGTGTCTTGGAGATACCCTGAGTTGAGGTATCATTATTGGTATCGGGAGAGAAAAGTTGGATCTGTGCAGTTTTCCGCTACTTCTCCAGATAACAGGTTGAATTTCTTTCATCCCTTATTTTCAGTTTTAATCACTTGTACACACAAACAGGTTAGAATAATCACATCACACCCACAAAAGAAAAAATGAGGACGATAAAAAAAAACTAGAATCAGCTTGTTAACAGCAGAGTTAGAAAACCTCAACAACAACGCCGTATCGCCTCACACAACATTCAGCTCGTGACGTCATTCGCCAAACAGCTAATTAATCAGTTAGGTGTAAGAGAGAAGGAAAGAGGCGCCTGTGTGAATTCAACATTAGAGACGCGACAGATGAAGGAATAGGTCTATGTATAGATAACAACAGTTAACAAGCTTGTGTTGAGAAACAGAGAAGAGTGAAACTTTAGTAACGCTAAGCTCTGTGACAGAAACAGCTGGCATTTAATGTATAGCGGTGAGAAGCAAGTTGTAACATATAAAGGAAGGAAGATGCTGTTTCTTGGTTTTGGTAATTCCATAGCGCCTAAAAAGGAAATGAAGAAGCCATGCAGGCAAACCAGCGTTCATATTAGCCGCATCTTTGTTTTCATGAGTCCAGGCATTGCATTGTAACACACAGTGGGATATCCATTCTTAACACTGAGCAATTTACCATTTTTCTACACAAAACAGTCCTTTTCCAATGGCGTTGCAGTGCATTACGAGAGATTCGAGGTAGCCTCCGCCTAAGCCGCCAGCTAGCAGCGTGGCTTTTTCCAAATGGGACACTAGGCCTACTCTGTGGACGTGTTATGTGATTTTTGTGAATTGTGAGGCAATTTTGAGATTAGGAAAACGGCGTTATCACCACACATTAGTGAAACCAAGAGATTACTCCGGCAACAGCGGAGGCACGGTCGAGTTTGGACACACATACACACGCAGATGGAGGCAACATCTAGTAATGTGTAGGTCGTGGTGTGCAGTAATAACCATAATCACAGTTGTTGTTAGGCTAATATCACATTTTATGTGCTCAGGGTAGCAAAAATGCATTTTACTGCTAGATAGATAGATAGATAGATAGATAGATAGATAGATAAAGAGAGTCTTCTGATACTCTGCAGTTTACACAGCCTCAGTCTCAGCTCTTTTCATTTACCCATAGAAATGATGCTGATGCTGAAACTGACATGCGCAAGAAAATTTTAATCAAACAAACCCATTTCTCCTCAACAGCTAAACCAAACAAACGGGCCTCAACTTTCCCATTCAAGTCAGAATGACAGCGTAACACAACACAACAGCGGCGAACGCAGCGTTCTTTATTCAGGGAACGTCAGCCGCGTGCTATTCTGTTGAAAATATCAACTTCAGATGTTGAGGGGAGGAAAAAAGACGGGCGTTTTGTCTGCCTTTGTTGGTTTGGGCTTGATATGCCGCGTGAGCCTTTCAAGCCATTTGTTAGACTCAATTTCTTCCTCTGTTACATCTGCAGATTACGTTTCAAGCAAACAACCAGCAACATGAAGGCACAGAAGCGCTATTATGGTGAGAGAATGACAACTTGCATAGGCAGAGAGCAGGAGAGAGGAGGAAATACAAGAAAAGGATGAAAAAAAAGAGTTGATGTAAAGAAGGCTAGGGAGATTGGAAAGAGGCGGCGATAGAAGTGATGAGAAACTACAGTGATGGGATGTATTCGTGTGTGTATTGTAAATCCATGCATGCAGGTTATGCAAATAAAAGCACTTTGATTTTCTGGCCTTAAACATAGTCTCCCTCTTATTGTTTTCTTTTTTCTTAACTCTCCCTCTTGGTTTTGTGCCTCTCCTACAGTTTTGTTCGTGAAACATTAAAAGTGTTTCAGCTAAACTTGAAACAGCTGACAGAGCTGATAGATTTTGTTTCAGGACGAGTAATCTAAGCATGTGTTCATATGTGAAATGTAAGTGCCTTTTTTTTGCTTGTTTTACACATGTACTCATATATGGGGGTGGCCACAACATGCTCAAGATGCATCCTTAGGTACTGCACAACTTTTTCAGAGTACCTCACGCACTATTAAATGGCTTTTAGGAGACAAACAGTTTGGTGGGGAGTCAGTTTCACAATCACAAAGCAAGAGAAAAAGGGATTCAAGGAGAAAGATAATCTTTGTTTAAAAAATTAGTACATGGCTAGTATGAGAAGAAGCTAAGTAGTATTAGTAGTGTTGGTGTCTGCCGATTTCCATGTTAATGCTAATTCCATGCTAATTAGCTTATTAAGTGGCACAATTTGTCATATCAGTAATAAAAATGCTTTTCTGGTAAAAACAAAAAAAGAACACACCGGTGACAATGTCATGAGGAAATAACAGAGGTGGATGATATATTATGCTTGCTACCAAGTAAACTGGGTTTGTAGTTCACCTAGCTAATCTTCAAAGTAGCTATACTGTCCTTTAGTTATCAAGTTAGTTAAAAAGCCTGCTTCCCTTCCAAAATCACTATTCCTTCAGTTCTTGTAGCATAAAACTTCAATATGGAACCAGCAAATCTCCAAAGAAAGCACTTAATTTCAAGTTGATACAAACATGCCTGATTTTTCTTTCTTATCTGTAGAGACAATCACAATGTCCATTTTGACTGAGAAGAATTAGAGAAGAAGTGTAAAGTTATTGTATGTGTGTTCAAGAAAGAAAGAAAGTTGAGGCTCACATTTCTTTTCCGCAAAGCCATTATTGGCAAAGTAAACGCATGAAGAAACAGACTCAGCCGTTCTTTCTCGGGTCATTGAGAAAGGCTTATTTTTTGGCATCCCGTACTTGCTGTCCTTTTTTTGGATGATTATCTTGCTAGGAACCAAAATAATGAAATT
The DNA here is from genome assembly GCA_038419695.1 of Scomberomorus guttatus. Lineage (NCBI taxonomy): Eukaryota > Metazoa > Chordata > Actinopteri > Scombriformes > Scombridae > Scomberomorus > Scomberomorus guttatus. Next base: position 13,864,722 of record CM076468.1, on the reverse strand, counting down.
TAGGAAAGCCGCAAGGTGGGCAGTGAAGGTGACCAAAAGGTACCTCCACCTATTATCTAGCTTACCTAGCTCTCAAGTTTGGCGCTTCAATTCCGCCAATTAGGCACCTGAACGCCTGTAACTTCACCCACTGAGGGGGTGACTCAACCAATGAGATTACAGCCCCAGCAACTTTGTATTTATTTAATGTATAAAGAGCAAATTTGCATGAGAATAATGCAGTTAAATCATGCTACGCTAATGCTATTGAGCAACATCTTTGCCTAAAATCTGATTGAAATCCTAAACAATTACGAGCTTCTCTGTAGCTTATATTCTGACTAGGTTATATTTTTCGGGAAAAAATGTCACTTCAGTTGTCACTCTAAATTTCCCAGAAGAAATACAGTATCCTTGCTTATCCTGCTGCTGTTTTTTGAGTGTAGCGACGACATTGCTGCATTTTAGCCGCATATATTGTTTTCCAATTTAAATATTTAATTCCATAGCAAGTAGCCCAGTTTGACCATTATAGGATACCGATGGGAACACCTTATGTCAGGAAAAACACGTTCCACTATCTTATGATAACACTGGGATTAACAGGACTTTTTCACCCCTAAATCCTGAGACAGGATTTATCAGCACTCCTTATTGTTCCCTCACAAATTCATTTTTTCAGCACGTGTTTTATCACCATGTTTTAATCACTGCTCCTCTTTATTTTTTATCACAAATAAACAAATTAAACTGAACCTCAGACACAAATTTGTCACCCTGATCTTGCTTAAGCCTAATTGGGCTAGCTGGGGTCAAAACACAATCTTACCTAATTAAGAATCAGATATTAGCTGTGGTGTGATCTCACCCAGGGTGATAAATTTGCTCTGAATCTCTGAGAAGTGTTGTTTTTCTGCTTTCGGGCTCAGAACATGCGTATCTCACAAGCATGTAAGAAAATCCTCAATCCAAGCAAAAGTGAGACCAAATCCTGTTCCATATTCCATAGCTCTACATGCTATGAGTGTGTACACTTCAATAAGGAGGATCACTTGCCACAGAACAGTAGACTGCTGACAAGCCCTGCGTTCGTGCTGTTCAAGGCTCGACAGCAGCACACTGCTTTAACCTAGATCGCCATCTAGTGATCATGTTCAGTACAACTATTCTGACACCACCACCAAACTCGACACACACACACATTTGTGTTGTAACAGATCGAAGAAATGTTTACTACCAGGAGGATGTCTATGTGGGATTTTAGGTAGTATGCTTTTAAGTGTATGTTTAAGTGTATGTGTTCAAGCGTAATTGCAGCAATCTGACATGTTTTGTAATCAACAAGGAATAAAATCTGTTTTCTCTAAGGTGCATTTTTATGGTCATCTCATGAATAGTTGACTGAGGATCAATACGTTCTCGCTGCTTCTGGTGACAGTTAAATTGCTAATTTCCACTATTGGTTTTCCAGGAAATAAACAACGACACTTTAGTTGCAACTTGCATGCGATTATGAGATTTGTCTGCTTCCTGATAGCTTGTTTTTGGTTTTGTATCATCTCAATTCAGCCTTTGTATCTCTTTAAAAATATTTAGTGATTCAGAAATGCAACCTTGTTTTTGGGCTTTTTGTCAATGCAATTTTGAATGTAAGCCTTGAATTTAAGCGAAAACATGAAAACCAACAAAAATTCTTTAATTTATTTGGGATGTAATCCTTGAATTTAAGCTAAAACATGAAAATTTGTATAGTTCCCATAATGAATTTTAAATGCTTGTGAGCAATTTAAACCACATGTCTAATGTCTGATAATGATAAGATAATGTCTGTGCCTTTTCTCAATGTTTTTATGTGCATGTGCATATTCCTGTATAGTGGATGTTTGCCCAAGTGTATGTTTATATGCCTTAACTGTATTTATGCACATGTGCAGCCATACCTCTGTGTGGGTGTGTGTTTGTGCACACGTGCGTGTGTGTGCAGAGGCCATGCGCCTCACCTCTCTATAATGAAATCATACGGGTCAGTAAGGCCGGCAAGGCTCGGGCAGGTCACCCAACAGATCGGAACTAAGCTGCTTTGACCCGGCCTGGTACTGCATGCCAAACACACACACAAACACACACCATACGCACTGCTTACAGCACAATGGAACCACTGTACGGAGGGGAGGGTGTGTGGTAATGATTAAAAAGCAAGCTGTTACACACACACACACACACCCAACAATACAGGGACTCACACAAACAATTGTTTTCTTTTTTATTTCGCTCCCAAAACTAATAAAAACCTATCAGAGAAGATGTCCTTTAAAGAGGGTTTGAAAAATTACATCAGGAAATTAAATCAACAACAGAAGTGATCAAAGTTGGTGTAGTCTGTAAACACTGAAATGCTACATTAGATTACAGTACAGCAAGTTGTGTTTCAGCGGAGTTATTATAGAGAAAGCTTTAATCATTTCTCTTCTATTAGCTGCTGCTCGTATCGCCCAGGGACTTCCATTAGAATTAAATTAAACAGTGGAAATGTAAATATTGACAACATATGCATAATTATTTATTCCACGAGCAACAAGATCAGAAAATTATTGCAACAGCATCGTGTTAATATGAAAACAGAAATATTTGCATTTGTGGGTAATAAAAATGCAAATCACATTACAGAACAACAAATATAATAATAATAATAATAATAATAATAATAATAATAATAATAACGGCATTCAATGGAGCCTTCAGAAAAATGTCAAAATTTAGGAAAAGTAAATACAGTGTATCCATAATTTTGCAAATATAAATGTACACCCCCCTCCCACCTGCCATCCACCTGTGACCTTTCTGCATTCTATATTTTCAGTCTGTCAGAGGTCAAAGGTCAACAACTCCAAGACGGCAGTCCTCTGGAAGCTGTCCCTTTTTTTAAAGAGGATAATCAATTACCAGAAGACTGATCTCTGCCGTCGTGTCCCCGCTCATTCCTGCTTCTTCAGATCAGCGAGGTCCCCATAAATTTGAATGTAAAACAAGCTCACCAGCACAGGGTTAAACACGTAATTAGCCACGACAAGTGAATATGAGGAACAGACTTAGTCAGGAAGAGAGCTATGGTAATGCAGGAGACTTCGCAGCCCTGCGAGGCATCGAGACGGGACGTGGGAAGGGGAGGGTGTGTGAAGAAGATTTCACATGCAGATATTAGAAATGCAATTGTCTTCTGAATACGGGGCGTCGGTCTGGAAATTGACTTTTTCATTATTCAGTTAGTACAATAATTAAATATTCGATGCCCTGGGTTGGCAAAGCTACTGAACCACACTGAGGATATTTAACCGGGCCTGACAGATGTTTTAAATAATGTTTATTTATCAATACTAATATAAACTGCCCTAAACTGTCACTCTCCTGTGACCTGCCTCGGATTTCTCCAGGCTTTGCATCAATAACTCACATCCAACAGCAGGAAAAGAAGATAAAACTTAGACAAATTACCAAAAGTTTTTCTTTCGATCTGTCAGAATTTGTCTTTTTTTTTTTTTTCCAGGAAAGTCTTAAGAACACTTCTCATCTGATTGGCTGTTTCACTCCAACTTCCGGCGACATAATTCAAACACAAAATCCGAGGGAAGATGTTCATATCGCAGCAGCCTTGTTTGTCCAGACGAAACAACGACCCAAATGTATAAATTAATAAATGAATACATGAGCAAACACCAAATAAATATCCACACAGATGAATTAATACATAAATACATGGCCATATTTATTCATAATCTCCATAGCAACACATTCGCCGGCCCCGGCAGATCTGAGAGGGAAAATATCATTATACAATAATTAGGCTTCCATCCACTTTCCATCGCCCATTACCAAATATGAAATATTCTATGTATTTACATCTGAAAATGTCAATCCCATTTAATATCATGGTGTGATTTGCAAGTCATGCAGCTCAGAAGACCCATCAAGGGAGAGGATAAAAGGCAAAAAGGAAAGAGATTCGCTTCTTTACAAGTCCAGCCAGAACAAGGCAAGTACAAAGGTAAAGGAGAGCCAGGGCAGAGAGGGATTTCAAAAAAAAAAAAAAAAAAAAACACTCAACAGACTTGGAGCGGACCGATGGACGCCAATACCATAGTTCCAGTAAGCAAGAAGAGAACAGAGTCTGAGGTCGTCCCTCTGGCTTTCATGTGGGTGAGTACTCGTGTCTTCGTACTCTCCTTATGTTACAGTTTCCATATTGGAACACATTTATATCAACGTTTGCACAAACAATTTTCACTGAACCTTCTGCTGAAACGTTTACTCTGGCTCTCATAATTTCTGTCTGCACCGCTGGAAACTGGAGAGACAGCCACTTTGAACTGCCATGTGTTGCCGCTTGTTCACTATGCGCCTGAACGCAGCGCCCGGGTGCAACCGCATGGGTCACGCTGAACCTTTATTCTTGATCTAGCCAAAGTAACACGTCCACTCCAAGAGGCAAACAACATGCAAGTGGACTCAAACACTCAGTCTGTGGAACAATACGCTTTCCTTTGGATCTTTGGAGTTGGAATCCATTTGCATTGGCAACAGGTAGCGGAGCTCAATAGGGGCCCGAAAATGTCTGGTTAGAAATTCATCTGCTCCTTCACATCAGAGATCTCCAGCGGGCTCAACAAGGGAGAACAGGGGGGACAAAGTGGTAGAGTGCTTTTGTTGACAGGCTCCAACAACTTATAGTGATCCTTCATTGCTGTGTTTGATGGACATCTGAGCACCACTTGTGAAAGTGTGGGGGATGGTGAGGAGAGGGTGGCATGAGCGGGAGGGGGGAGAAGGGCTGGGGGTTGGTTGAGGCGGGGGGGGGTGGGGGGGTGGGTTGTGCACGGGGTGTCAACACAGGGACTGATGGAGTGTGCGCTAAAGCACTGTATTGAAAAAAATAAACAAATCAGAAACAATTAAGTGTGAACTCTCATGGAATATTCATAGGCGAACAGCCTTTGCGTGACAAGCCATCACGCCACCTCCAGTCCGTTTTTTTTTTTTTTTTTTTTTTTTTGTTCCTCCTCTCCATGTCCTGCACACATGGAGATGTGCCTGCCACTTAAATCAAATTAGTCATTAGCAAATTGAATCAACAATTAGAGCAAAAGAGCTACATGGCATTAGCGTCAGTTCAGTCATATTTGTCAACCTATCAGAACAACCTCTGGAGTAGTTTTTCCTGCGGTCCAACTCATCCCCGGTGCGTTCAAAGTCAAGGCTGTAGCTCAAGGCAGAAGGCGCCTCCGTCCCTTTTCTGCCAGGGTCACCTAGCATCACAGCAGCTTGAGCACACTGTTGTTTTTTTTTGCCAAACTAAATTTGTTTTGTTCACCCGGCTCTTTGATGGATCCAGTGGCTGCCCTGATCGCCCCTCTTTCTGCCTCTTCTGGATTATTTGTATCGACATTTCTCACTCCTCTCCACCACGGCTTTTAGTTAGAGGCTGTCAAAAACATTGCTGGCGGAAATGGAAGTATCCTCATTATGCAAATGCCGGGCTCCACTGATGGCATGTTCTGTTTTATAAAGTGCATCCCCTTGTCAGAAGTCAAAATGTATTTGAGTAACTTCAGAGAAATTGTCACTAAGATTTCAATTTGCTTTGCCTGCCATGCCACCATCAATTTAGTCAGAACAAATATAGACATATGTTTATTCCTTTAAAAGGAGCAACATGATTGTGTTGTTCTTCACAGTCATATATTGTTATATAAGAACATCTTGTGTTTTGTAATGAAAGAACAAAAAGTTGGGCGTTTGAATAAATTCATTTAAGATTCATATTTTTAGTAAAATATGATAAACAGCAGTGGTTAGTGTATATTTTTAAATGATTTTCTGCTCACAAACTCGCTTGCCTCAAAAAGAGTTGACAGGGCATCCTCCAAGGAAAAAAATTAATAATCATGTTCCATTAGAGGTAACAAGAAAACACATTTACAAGTGATACTCTGTAAGCTGCATGAATAACTGGATAATTTGTAAAAATTTGTAAATGCATCTGATTTTTTTTACTTGCACACAATAAGTCAAACTGTAAGATCACTACTAAGTTTATCACTTATGAAGAAAAAAAAAAAATCACCACCCTAAACATTGCAGTGAAAGAGGGACTCTGAACACTTAGAAAGCAGTTTATTTGAAAGAAATATCTAATAAAATACGATATTAAATATTAAACATCCTTTTCTCATTATGTGAAGTGTTCTCCAAATGTCGTTTCAAGCCTGGAAACCTCTCCCTTTAATCCTTTAATCTTTGCGACAAAAACAGTCTCCAAGTGGTCCTCAAAACTTAATCAATTCAGAAACTAATTTTTGAGGAGATTTAAGAGGAAATGAACTTAGTAACCTTGGTCATATAACAGAACTGATGCTGAGCCTGCAGTTTAAAACTCATAAAAACAAATATCGGGTTGCAGGATGCCACAAAGCCTCCAGTCTGCAAACAGCCCTGTCAGCACGGGTCAATAGAAATTTATTTTACGGGATGAGATTTGAAACAAAACTTCTTTAACAAGTTTCCTCTGTGATTTAAGGAATTATCCAAAAGGCACCAAGGGATTTGACTTTATGGCGTTATGTTGTTTATCAATTTACATCTATAGCAATCTTGTGGTCTCAAACCCAGAGGAATTTTCTGTCTGCTTCACTTTTAGCCATCTATCAAAATGAAACTACATTCCCTAAAATGGTCAAAACATGCAATCCAAGTGAGACGAAAAACTCTCTCCGTTCACTCCGCTGTTGCCCACGATCCTCCATCATTGTTACAACAGTGAAAAGTAGGAAAGAAACATGACGCCTTAAATCTGACAGCAACAAAAATAAATGGCGTCTGGCTACTACTGTAGACAAGCCAAAAAGGGAAAAAAAAAAAAGGAGAAAGCGAGAAAAAACGTCAGGGTCGATTTTAATATTCATGAATTTTCTACCAGCTCAGTTCAGCAGTTTCGATTAAGCATTAATTAGGAGCCAGAGGGGAAACCAAACAAAAATAAGGAGCTGAATGACTAATGAAGGTGGTGGAGATGTGGGTAGACTGCCATGCCACTAATGGTTCGGTGTTATGGGTGCTACATGGGCAGGAGTGCCAGTGGTGTGGGCGTCTAGATGCACCTCTGCCCACACCAGAGATTACACTCTGAGAGAAAAACACACTCTGGCCATGGAAGAATAACATACTCGCCTCTAAACAGAAAGCAACCGCTGCTTTCTCTCTCTCTCGCTGCTGTCAGTTGAAAAACCTCCCAAGTCCAGTTTGGGGGATTTTTTTCGTGTGTTCATTCTAAAGCGTACAAGCTCCCTCTGGGTGATGGGAAATTTTTACAACCCCTCTCTTCATGAGACATTTTCCAAACCAGCTGCGTAAACTCAAAAACATGCATGTTGGGGTCAAGCTGAAAATTGTTTTTTTTCCACTTTGGAGGTATGAGGTTTCCACGCTGTACGGCGGCGACACATGCAGTAAAGTGTGAGCTGTTGTGAGGAAGTGTACGCGTATTAGGCAGTAACTTCACACACTGAGAGTTCAGGTTGTGTTTCCTTAAAGCGAAAAGTGGCGAAAAAGTTGAAGGTCACATCGATTGTGATCTGAGTTTGTGTATTTTGCTGCTTTTCTTTTTTTTTTTTTAAAGTCTATTCTCTCTATTAGAAGTCAACTCTTACAGAATGGACTCATGGAAACCATTAAAAGGTGTACAGTTCAATAAATCTAAAAAGAAACATCCCTTTGAGAAATGAGAATGGTGACTGCAGACAAAGAAAAAAAATACAATTCTTCACCTTCTTAAATGTTATTTTTGTTGTTTCTTTTATTAGAATTATGGTCTTCAGACATAGACAATTTATAATTGTATAGCCAAAATATAATGTACAACGTGTCACGTGTCTGCTTTTATACTTATAACATGATCATTTTGATACTGTATATCTCACGTTTACTTGTATTTTAACACATTAACTAACATTAACTAGTATTTTAGTGTTTATTGATTTGCATTTTATGTCTTTTTCATTGGACAGGTCAAGTCCAGGACATTAGATTGTTTACGAAAACATTTTTTGGTGTGTGAATTTATTTAAAAGATGTTTTAAAGATGTTAACAGAAATCTAAGCTGAGGATAGGAGCTACAAGAGAAACAATAAATAATCCCACAGAACATAATACTACAATTTAAGGTAAAAAATACTGCCAACCTGATTAATTGATTTATATATATATATATTGTTGGATAAAAACACATATAAAATGTTAGAATATTATATTAAAAATTATAATACAGATCTAAAATCATATTACAGATGTATTTATTTTAATTTTTACATAAAGCAAAACTGCCCTTAGGTTTTTTTAAAATATGTCACCACTGATATGAAGCTTAATTATTAGTGTTTCATGCATTTACAAGAACACAATGTATATGTATGACTGTGCTGGAGTTGAATATATTCCTCAAATATGAATAAACAGCATAAATATGAATTTGGCATAAAATTTTCATTCATTATTGTCATGGCTCCAAAATGTCAGCTAGGGCACAATTTACATCCTATAAATATTTCCATCTCAATTATTTCCCTAAAATATTGAGACATTGTGTAAAGAAAACATTATTATCTTATCGGTTATATTGTTGTTGGAACTTTATGAAAAACGCATCAGATCACAAGGGGAGAAAAAGAAATAAATAATCCCCACAGGAACAGAGGAAGAGGACAGAAAAAAAGAGGAAAAAAAAGGTTATCTTTTCTTTTATCTGTTTGAGAAAGGGCTTTGCAGTCTCCTCTCCCAGTAAAACAAGGATAAAGGGAACAGGGAAAAAAATAAATGATATTGTTACAGAGGTATTATCCTTAAGCCTGCCCATGATATTTGAATTGTATTGGTGAATTGTAATCAGGTATTTTAGCTTAGCGGTGCTGGTCTCCGTGTTGAGCGCCTACCATCTGGTATTGGACGACAGTGTGACAGAGGGCTGGAGGAGGAGGGAGGAGAGGAGGAGGGGGGTTGGGGGTGGGGGGTCTGAGAGAGAGAGAGGAAGCCGTTATCCAACTGAAAAGCCTAGCGACTTTAGTTTCCCAATCTCTAAATCTACACATTTTAATGTAAGTCCACAGACAGGAAGCCCAGAGCAAACAGTGTTTGTATGACCAGATATAGGCTGGAGATCCTTTCCAATCATGGAGGAGAAAGTTGGCAACGGTGGGGCTTTGTTCGCTCTGGGTGTAGGTAAGGAAAAGAAAGAAAAAGAAACAAAGCTAGTGTCTAAATTATCAGGATTTTTAGCCATCTTAAAGCCCCCATATCATTAATTTATTTTCAAATATCCTTTAGCTTTAGGACAATGTTCTTTGAGATGGTTTGCAAATAACTTGTTTAGCTAAATGACAATGCAAATGAATAAGTCGACCTGCAAGGAAATTTTTAAAGTGGCTTTAAATTTTAGGTAGGAAAGGCTACAAATTTGTAGGTAACCTATTAGGGGGGCCTAGGGAGACAAAAACAGCACCGGCTACGGTTACAGAACCAGTGTAATAATTTACTGACACGGAGCGGGATTCAGGGGCAGAGGTCCACAGGCTGTTCGGACTGGTTTTCCGTGCCAGTAGTAGTTTGTTCTATTAGTACAGTATTAAGTTTTAACCCAAACAATAATCTTTCCCTAACCAAGTAGTTTTTGTGCTTAAACCTAAATATTTTAACCCAAACCATGGGAAGGATCAACTGTAAGCAAAAACATTCCTCCAGTTTGAAACAATTTGAATTTGATCACGTAATCTTGCACAATCAATACTAATGAAAACATTTCTTTCACTCTTGGAGTTAAGCAAACATTTTTAAAAAAATGTTTTCAATTAACTTTACACTTTAATATGTTTCTTTGCGTGTTTATCATTTCCTTTTTCCTTTTCTCTTTTATTAAAAAAATGCAAATGCGATGCAGTTTAACAGCACACACACTCACAACTGTTCCAAGGCTGCAAATTTGTCTGATTGGAAGAATTTTAACAACAATCGAGAAGTGAGACGACCGAGACTATTTCCAGCTGTGGTGCATCGACAACCTGAACCTGCAGGCAAGAAAAATGTAAAAAAAATGCAAAAGATCAAAAATGCACATAGAAAAATTTTTGAAATCTACAATAGAGCCAATTTCTTTAAATCTACATCCACGGCGGGTTTAAGCTGCATATAATAGTAACTTTACAACAACTGTAGATCCACCCATTCTCCCTTGGATATTCATACATTCTGCCATGTTATTCCCCCCAGGGAGAAAGAGTAAAAAGACAGACAGAGAGGCTCATCTGTACCAGGGCGGGCTGATTTGACCCCGTGACCCCAGCCTGTCTGATGAGAACTCTCCGACGCTCCACAGAGAAGAGTCCTGTTGCGGCGGTCCCTGCCGGGCCCGCTGAATCACCGGCTCGTCCTCGGCTGCAGCCGTGGCTCGAGTGCCCTTCAACCGCTTCGCTCGCTGCGCTTCAAGTGACCGAGCGCTGCCAAAAGAGAGATCCGGGGCCCTGAGTGCCCTCAGATGTAAAAGCGACACATCAGTGTTTGTTTATTGTCGGAAGCAGGTTGTTGTCAACCTGCAGAAAAAAAAAAAGATTTTTTGCAGGGGTTGTGGTGCAAATTCCAGTCACCAAAAGGTGTAAAACATCAGTCATGATTATTCCGTGCTATCACCCCCTTTTCCCTGCAAACTGACTAATCTAATGCCTCACACATTACATTTGTTCTTATGTAACTAAACCTGAATTGAACATCATATGAACATCTTATCTGGTCAGCGAGGGTCAAACATGGAGAATAACAATGATTATCAGCAACAGCTCTGGGTGAGAGTGAGTGCCCTAACAATTAACAAAGGGAGGTGTATGTGCGTGTGTGTGTGTGTGTGTTAGGTGGGGGGGGGGGTCTTTTCTTTCTCTCTGCCTCGCCACCTATCACAATTCATTACCACAAATTAGGGTTCAATAAAATTGCTATTCAGAGATAATTAGGAGTTGGGTTTGTGGTGGCAGGGTCGTGGAGGAAGGAGGGGAGTGCTGTAGGGTCGGGTGGGGGGTGGGGGGGTGTTGGGGGACAGAGAAAGGATAGGGAACAGCAGTGGGGTCGGGAGGGGGGGGGGTTGCTTTCCACATCTCATCATGACCCAAACCAACAAACCAAGGGCCTGCAGCTGGGGCAAGTGAAGTGAGACCCTGATCTGCCACCCCGAACAACTCCCCCCCCTCTCCCATATGATGAGAAGATCTGCACACAAAAAGAAAACACACACACTCTTTCTCCCCCCTTCCTCTCACCTGCTGAGTTGGGAGCTGCTCCAAATTAAACAAATTATTTCAGGCCTCTCTCTTTCATTCTCTGTTTCTCCTTCAGAAAAAAAAAAAAAAAAAAAAAGTGGAGCAACGGCTCACCGACAAACAGTGATCCCACATAAGGACGGCAGCTAATAAGGTCGTGTGTGTGTGTGTGTGAGTGTATAAGTGGCTGCCTAAGTGCAAGGCGAGAGTCAGGGTTATGCCTGCATATGTGCACCAAGTTGAAGAAGGTTTGTCTTTCATTAATTAACACTTTCCTCAAAGCACAAGCTACCCATCTTCGCATTTGAGAAGGAGTGAAATATTTGTCGGGGGTGACAGAATATACCCGAGAGCAGTTATATTTAATTAAAACACAGAGCTTGTATTTCTTTTGTGTCACTATTATGATTAATTAATCAAATATGACAATGAATTGGTCAGTGTACGAGCCATAAAGCTGCATTTCTGACAAAAAAAGAAATATTTAAAATTAGTTTTTCTCTGTAAAATTAACAATTTCTCTGTTAGATGACTAAAAGTGAACACACAAGTTTTCTATAAATAATTAATAGACCCTCTGATTTAAAATATTTAAGTGCACCATTGAATCAGCGCAGAGCGCTACTTCAACGTACCACCTTCTCAATGTTTTATCCTCTCCTCAAGATTATCCTCTTCAGTCAACAACTCTTTATTCAACAGCAACACAGAGAGACTGACAATACGAGCGCCATATTTTCAAGGTACAAGTGAAAAAAAATACATCTTGTCCTCTAGGATTTTTTTTCCAGGAGTCAAAAGAACAAGGACACAGGGAAAGTTGAATGTTTGGCATTTTTAGCTTGATGTTGAGGGCAGATAAGCTACATTTTTGACATTAAAAATGACACTTAAATATAAATAAATGTTAATTTTGCTACTTGTTGACTAATACAAATGAAACTGATTCAACCGGTATCCACTTTCTTTATGGAGCTTTCACACCAAGAGTTGGAAGTTCGACATTTTAGCTTGAAATCAAGCTCAGATTAGCTTTAAAAGACATTTTATTCAAGAGTGAAGCACATAGACTATCAATATGAGCTTGATATTTTCTAAATAAAAATAAAATAATAAGGGAATTACTATGCAAAAAGTCTAAGATATTTTTTCTGAATTGGAAAGACAACAACGACACAGGAAGATTGACAGTTTGACATTTTACCTCAACTTCGAGAGTAGATTAAGGAGTTTTTAGCTTGAACATGTTAGCTAACGGAACTCTATTTAAAAACTTAAATATAAGTAAATGTTAATTGTCCATATATATAAAAACTGATTCTACACGTATCCAATTTATAGGCAATTCATGAAAGCTTTTACAAATTAGTTGTTTAAGCTAGGTCTTTTCTCAGAGAAATCATTAGATTAAGAAGTAATGAGTTTCACACAGCAGAAACAGCAATTTCTTTGAAATAAATGGGAAAGACATGAATATTTAGCAAAAGTGAAAAGGTACAGATACCTAAACTTCATCAACAAAAGATCCATTAATCTGAGAAATGCGTAGCAAACTTAACACCAATGATAGCGCCAAAAATTAAAACACATAAACCCGACGGATTACCACTTTAACAAGTTTTGTCTGTTTACTTTCAAGCACTGCTTTGGCTGCTGTTACTGACATTCAGCTGCTCTGTTGAACCTGTCAACTTTAACTCCACTTGTTCTCTCTTTTGGCTGTTTGTGCCCTGCATCCTCCTCCTCCTCCTCCTCCTCCTCCTCCAGCTGTCTGCGCGCAACTCTGGCTGCGGCCCCAGCGCCACTGGAGGGGCCGTGTGAACCGGCCAGTCCGGTCACCTCGCATCAGTGTCGGGCTGGAATGCGCCGTGGCCCTGGCCCTGGCCCTGGCCGGGGACACCACTCTGGGGGGAGGGGGGTTGTGGTGGTGGTGGTGGTTGGCGGCTGAGCAGGTGCTCGGTTAGGAAGCGGGGAGGTGGGGGGGGGGAATAATGTTGATGTCACGTCCCTGCCACCCATTGTGGTTGGGGGGGACATGGACACCGAGGGACACAGAGAGCCTGTGGGTGTGCCTCTCCAGAGGTCACCGTGCCAGATCAGAATCACACTGTGAGCCTTTACTTATTAAGTGGCTTTCTGTGCTCCCGATGGTTAGTCAGCGCTACACGACAACCAAGCCTGTTCCCTCGCACAAAAAGACCCCGGTAAAGAGATACCGGCCTGCTATTGAGACAGCCACTCTGCCGTTGTGTTCGTCCCTGCTACTACCAACCACTGTGAACAAATATGGCACATGATACCAGAGGTGTAGCATTCCTTCCCACTTCCCTTCTCCACTCCTTGTTGAAAGAAGTCCTTTACACACCAAACAGAGCATCGCAGACTCTCTGATCAGCAATTATGCACTTTAGAGGTATTAAATACTGCTAAGGGGGGGGGGAGAGGGGGCCTCCAGGGACCACCAGCAGTCCGTAAATACACTTCTCTCCGGAAAATGAAAGGAAGAGACCTGCCATTTGTAGACATTATTCATGTATTAAATGCAATGCCTGGGTAAAACAATTATATCGCATTTATTTCAGCTTTATTTACTCGCTGTGTCTTGTCTCGTCTGCGGATCCGTGTGTGTGCACAGAGGCTGACAACTCTCCTAAGTTATTTGCCGTGTGTGTGTGTGTGTGTGTGCACTCATTCGTGTTTATCAGCGCTTAACTGCCTTTCCTGCTTTGTATCTATATTTATCACCATTCATAGGTCAGAGATCATCCATTTCTAAGTGGTGAACTGGCACAAAAGATTATCATCAATTAATATGCCATAATAACTCGGTTCACTTTGATATTCACTGTATGCATTTGTCTTTTAAAGTGATCTGGTTTGGCAATCTAGCCACCTCTTCTGTAATGTATGCTAATGTGAGTAAAAACACTTTGGATTGTCTCTGAGGAATAAGAATCCAATATTGGGTTTCATACCGGCAGCGTATTCCATTTTTGGCATTGAGAGAAGTTCTTCAGCAGCCAGTGTGTCTCACCAACTTCATATGTATTCTTTTCATATTGTTTCTCCAAAGTTGTCTCTGTGAGCGGAGCCTGGTGAGTAGCCAGAGAGCCCATTATTCAAACCGGGGTCCTGACACCAGTTTATGGCTGAATTACATTAAATTGCGTGTAACTCGACTTCAGCAGTGAGAAGGAATCGTTAATATTCACCCCAAACTCAGCAGGGCTTTTGCCAGTGTTGGCTAGTTACAAAGTCCTTTGATATGTTTTCCCGTGTAACCTTGTTCATTCACCCAGCTGCAGTAGATGCACAACACAGACATCAGCTATTAAAAAAGGAAAAGAAATTTAAAAATCATACCACTGCATATGAAATCAGGATCTCAAATTAATAGAATAGGCACTCTCAACGGGCTTCTTTTTGTTTGACATTGTTTGACATATATTTTTGGTCTTTGAAGTGTCACTTTCTTTCTTAAGGATACTTTTCTAAGGTTCTTGACACACCAAGCCGGCTGTCGGCTGCAGTAGAGGCACCATTGGGGCAACAATGGGCCACTGTTGAGCCAACCATCGGCCACAGTTTTTACAGTATATTTGCTGCTCCTTTGCTGGCAGCCATTTGGCAAATTAAGGATGTTAAATTGACGGCTGAGGCAACTGACTGTCGTTTGATTCTTTCTGCAATGCTAGGTTTTCTTTGATGGATTACAAATACAGACTACTGACAAGGACTTCCTTTCATGCAGGTATAGGTATGTGAATGGTGCCTTACTTAAAAACTACTTCTTATTTAAAAACTTGTTCCGCAATTGGGTAAATTTGTTATATTCCTCTACTATTATTAAAAGACTTAAGGCAATGGATCAGTCGACCTTTTGGTGCCAGTTTCCAGGGTGACTTGGTGAGTCAGGAGCCTAAAAGGTAAACTACCAACTTTGGTGTCCACGTAAATGCTCTGTAAAAGACTTATATATCAATAAAATCTATAGGTATCTTTGGTTCATTACAAAACCCAGGCAAGACTCAAGTTTGGTTCTTTATAGATCCAAACTTTTAACAGTTCAAAGCTTAGGCCTCTCCCCACCACTAGTCAATATCAACTTCACAAAATAAATGCTCTAAAGTATAAAACAAACTCCTGTCCTAGATCAAGAAACTATAGCTGTTGAGCGTTGAGGCCTCTCCGAAGTGCACTCGGCAGTTAGTGCACTCCAGCTGCACGGTAGCTGAAGCACCCTGGGTGAGAGGGCTTAAAGGACGGCATGAGTGACACGGTGCCTCAGCGCGATGGGGCGATGAGGAGAGGGGACGTGACAGGAGACAGTTGCTACACACTGTGCTAGGCTGGCAGTGTCACACCTGGCAGCTGTCAATCACCACGCTCCCAAACACCTCGCTCCCTGATATCGCCGGAGCCGCTGCCAAACATGCCTTGAGTGGTGTCATCCATCCACACATGAGTACTGGCTCACTCTGCCTGCACTCATCCTGTCACTGCAAGTCAGAGAGAGGGAGAGAAAGAAGGGAGAGGGAGGGAAGCATCCATCTATTTACATATGGAAAGGTCACAAATAGCCTGCAGGCACTGTGCTAATTAGAGAATGTGGCAAAAAACTCAAAGATAAATTGAAAGACAAAAATGGAGAGTTATCTAAGTATGCTGGCGTAATGAAAGTGGGGATAAGGTGAATGAAAGGAGAAAGGAAGTGGCTGAACCTTGCAAAAGAAAATGTGTCACTGAAGGTAGAAAGCCAAAATAGAGCAGCAGTGTTTGAATTTGTAACGGCCGCATAATGTTGAGATTGTCTTCCCATTCTTGGTTGAGAATCATCGATATAGTGGAAGGAGTGACCGACCTCCTGTGGTCCCACCGATGTAGCTTTAGCTCGGTGGTTAGCGCAGGGCTCCACCAGCAGACATTGACCATATGATGGTGTTCAGATGACCGGGCGTGTGTGATTTCCCTTAGCCAGATAAGCGAATCAACCTTTATAATTCATTGTGACAAGCTGACAGGGAAAATGAGTGTAAAATTTTATACTTACATGAATTTTTGTGTCAGATCGCCGTCTGTGCACTTGTTTTTCTGCCTGGCCATAGCCGAGGGCTTCTTTCTCCGCGGGCGCTCCACGGACTTTGTTTCCAGGCCTTCAGACACATCGCCCTTCGCCCTAGTGAATTTGCTGATTAATTTTGGATGCTCCCCTTAATTAACACCCCAAAGGAAAGTGTAGATTTCCTAACCCGCCTTTGCTGCAGAACAAACAAAATGAGAGAGTCTGAAGAAGGATGACCTCGGGGAGACAGACGTGCTGATGTCCGAAATGACATTACAGGAGCAATGTGAAGGCCCCGTGATGCCAGGCCTAGACCTGGACATGGGCGATGCCTCAGGAGCTCCCAGGCCTTTTAATCAGCGGCTGGAAACGAGCTCCCTATTAGTCTCATTTCATTTGCTTTAGCGTCGGTAGAGAAGCAGGCCTTGCATGATGCCACCCGACGCTTGAAACATGCTGTTCTTGTGCCAGTGCTGGTGCCGCCTCCAGCCCACGGCCATTAATTGGTGCCACTCTCTTACTTCCAGTGAAATTGGCAGATGACGGACAGGGGCGAAATAAAAATGTGATTTCTTTCCCTTTTTTCCCCCTCATCCCAACATCAGAGTGGATTTCACTAATTGGGTTGAATGGCGCCCATCTCGTCTTGTGACAGCCAAGCAGGATGCATGCGAAGCTGCGGGCAGCTTGGAGAGCTCTCACCCTGCCATGCCAGCTCAGAAGACATGCCGGCAGGAGGGGGAGCGAAGTTGCAAAAGACACGCTGAGACAAAAGAGCACAGCTAGAGATCGCACGCTCACTTTTCGGAGACCTTGAACAAACAAACTTGCACTTTGCCTCGCTGAGGGCAAAAGGATACGCACATCATCGCTCAACCAGACGGCAGCAAATCAGCTCACGAAAACACAGGGGGTAAAGTCCTCAGAGACTTCCTCTGCCTTCTTGGCCTGTGCATAGTCAGTAAATCACTCTCAATGGGTAATAAAAAGATTGAAGTGAACACAAACAGCAATGTAGAGGAATAGGAATGCGGGAAGCGATGCCACAAATCGGCCATCACAGGGTATTCTTGGAGCGCAAAAATTCACATTTTAACATGAAAATCTGAAATTATTCCTCACTACCTTGGACCTTTGGAGCTTTATTTTTCGCTATGACATCTGACCTCCCTGATGTCTTGTGGCTTTTTGTGGGAAAGCAAATCTATATGTGAGTTTCTCTACTGTCTAATGCTGTTCAATTATGAAAAGAACATACAGCATTGTGCTCACACAAAAGGCACCAGGAATTTTTTTACTCTCAAAATGTATTAAAAGTGAATTAAATACTAACTACGTAGAGAGCAGTGACTGTAGAAGGTAGACATACAGTTTACATAACTGCAGAGTAATACAGTGTCCAATTAGGGCCATTAAAAACACATCTGATCCGCCTGCCTCCAGTAAAACAGACATGGATGTTTGAGCAGGTCGTCTCAGCTCCATGCTGGACAATTGTCCACTTTGTATTTGCCAAGATTCAGGGAGGGGAGGAAAAAAAGCAGAATTCCCATTACAAAAGGACAAGAAGTGCAGGTGTAATTGGGATATTTGGGAGTGTCTAGTTTCAGGGCCCATCGGAGCCGCGGTGAAATGAAGCCTGTAAGACTAGAGTGTCAGACTGGCAGGAGAGGCTGCCCTCTCACTCGCCTCTGCTCTCTGTCTCTTCACTTTCCGTGTCTCACTTTTACCGTACTCTTGTTTCTCTTGCCTCCTCACCTCTTTCCTTGCTCATTTTCTCTCCTTGAGTATCTGCATTAATACTCACTTTCACCACATTCTGTCCATTCTTTCGCTTTCTTTGTCTACGTCGTAACGATCATCCTCCATCCTCTCTTTCTGCATCCCAACAGGGCATGACACCGCAAGCTTCAGCCCCCCCCTCTACCCAGCAATGATAGCAGCTTGATCGGGTAGGTATAGGTAACAAATGAGATCAATTAACGTGTCCAGGAGGGGCACCTACCGGAGGGTCCGGTTACTTTAAACGATCTACTCATCTTTTGTTTCCCTTCGCAGGATTCCATTTGCAACCTCATCACTTTCCCAGCTCAAACAACAGAGCCGATTGTTCCTTCCCCCTAATGGAGAAGGCCCAAAAAAGCCTGGCCTCTTCCCCTGGCAGTCTAGGTATCTTTACTATCAGGACTTGGGACAGGGGGTAACCTCGCCGAAATGAAACCTTGCTCCCCTAACCCTCCCACTGCCCCGCCCTCCCCAACTTTCTCTCAGCACTCCTCTCTCAACTTTACGGGGTATCAACAAGCTCGATTTGCAGCAAATTTGTTTCTCCAGCTCCCTTTAATTGAATGACTTTGGCACTAACAAGGAGCTGAT
Source organism: Scomberomorus guttatus (assembly GCA_038419695.1). Classification (NCBI taxonomy): domain Eukaryota; kingdom Metazoa; phylum Chordata; class Actinopteri; order Scombriformes; family Scombridae; genus Scomberomorus; species Scomberomorus guttatus. The sequence goes on along the minus strand of CM076468.1, from coordinate 13,845,959 downwards.
TGAGCTCAATAATGGTACTGTTGAAGGCAGAAATGCCAGAGGCCGAGCTTGTTTCTCCCCTCAAATACACACTCTGTATTACAACCCAAGATTACAGACACCTCAGTGGGAAAAATGGCATGACGGGATTGAAGAGGAGACATGCATGAAAACTGTACTTTAAACAGGAAACAAATGTTTTCTTGGACATTGCAGGTACATCGTATGTCTCTGTGACTGCTAGGCCCCTAGAAAATATATATTGAGCAGAATGAGATGTCAAATCAATCCATCTTCCAATACATGTCATACTTTAGCAGTGTTCCTTTGCTTGGCATGCCTATCAGTTACCATCCATTTACACCTTTCTATCTCATCAGGTTTTACCATCATTTCAGACAGAGCCCCCCCCCCCCAATATTCAACATCCCTTTTGAAACCTAGCTGACAAATTGACAGTCACTTTCACAAATTTCATCTCTCCTAATATTATAACCAGCTTGATGGAGAGATGGGATAACTAAGTGAAGGTCTGCAGAGAAAAATCACCAGAGGAGAAGCAGACATAGGGGCAATTATCATGAGAGAGACGGGGGAGCCGGTGATGGCAACCATCGAACCCCTGAGCATTCGTTTAAATCTGCTTGATGAATGTGATGTGCACTCCTCATCTGTCCCCCCCTTCAGTCTGTCCACAGCAGTTAGACGGGATTGTTTACTATAACCTTGTAATCAACCTGGCTTGGCTGACAGCTCACCATTACCCCTGATAACAGGCCTGCTGCAATTTGGCCCCCGAAAGAAAATATATATATTTAAAAAAAAGCAGACAAACACACACACACAGAGAAACTGCTCGGGCCCTGTCTGATGCCTTATTGATAGAGCTGGCCCTGTTATCTTTGTGCGTAATTTGTTTTCAAGAACTGTGATTTACATTTCAGTGGGATTACACCTTTTAATGCTACACGCGGGCGAGAAGTGGGCAGCCGTTGAATACTCCACATCTCCAACACAGGAGGAGGAGGAGAAGGTGGGGGTAGAGGGATGGAGGGAGGTGGTGGTGGTGGTGTGTATGTGTGTGTGGAGGGTGGAGGGGGGGTTCAAACGATGCATTTCCAAGTCCTCAAGTGGAGAGGATTACAATTACAATTAAAAATCAAAAGGCCTGTGTGTCCATCAAACGACTGCCTATAACCCTTTGTGTACCTACTGCCAAATAATCGTGGCTAGTGGAGGGCTGGCAGATGCTAAATGCTTTCCAGCTAATTGTGGCGTATTACCGGAGCTTGTTCATCGGGATATTATGCAATAAGTGTTATTTCAGGCAAGAATGCAGGTTCTAAATGGCATGCTAATGTGAGTCCCTTGGCAGCATGTTAAAGAAAATCCATGCATCACCATTAAAACAACAGCGGGGGCCAATGGCAAAGTTCAATCATCTTGTTTTGGATATCGCCTTGATGTAGTACAACAAGTTCAGCTCGACTCCAGCTGCCACTACCTGCTTACACAGGTAGCGCTTGGTTGCAAAAAGGGAATTTTTTTTTATACCTTCAAAATATGGTGCAAGATAGTGTTAAAGTTAATTATAATTTGTCTACAGACGTTCTAGCAAAGTTTCACTCAAAATACATGAAATACTGAATGAGGTCTGGTGTGATCTAGAAATATTTTAAATGTCAGTAAAGAGGTGTTCACTTTCTACAGTCAACATGAATCTTTATCATTTAAATTTAGACTTTTACGGCATTGGCTTAGTGGTGGAAGTTAGTTGAAAATAGTAGTCAAACATGGGTCTCGTAATCCCTTCTCTGAAAAAGAGTTGCACTGGTAGCTGTTGTTGAATCTGCCCTGCTTTTTACTTACACCAACACTCTGCACAGTGCCAGCACCAGCACACCACCCCCTTACACGCATCTTAATCATGTGCATTATTTCAGTAATGCAGATCACAACATTTTACATAATTCTTTGTTTATTCATTTTCTCAGACAGTCAGTGAAATTATGTAAAACACACTCTCAATGGCACTCGGTGTGTGTAATAGAATGCAGATTTCATGTTATTCTAACACATTTGCTTACTTGGAGGCAAAGTGTCCCATTTAAATAAGAATTACACTTAAATGTCACATGGGTTTATCTAAATTTATAAACAGTGCATTTATTATATTAAATTTGGTGAATCCTAAACATGGATTGCGGGAGCTAGAATAAGAGACGTGCTCCGAGGGTTATGACTTACTAATGCCTATTTAAATTGTAAACGCTTCCTTCCTTTCCGTTTTATTTACCCACCGTTCTCTCCCCAAGATGACATGGCACCTGAAGAATTGCTCTTTGAATTTTCCTAGCGAGGCTGCCATTGAAACCTCAGAGAAACATCATTTGCTTTTGTTGAATTAATTCAATCATTAGCTGGCAGTTTGAAACCTGCAGCTCCTTGAAAAGGCTGAGATAATACCATTCCTGTCATTCATAGTAGTCCTGTGTCTCCTGATAGCCGCCAATCTACCTCCTAATAATTTTCTGGCCAAATTATAATACAGGAATCCTCATTCAGCAAGGTGAAAGTGTGAATGCAACAGTGAATGGGGAGGGAGAGAGCCCCCTTAAATGTCTTTTTTCCGAATGGCAGCAAAACAAGGAGATTATAGGGGAGAGGGAAACTCGTTTACCTCATCAGTGGCCTTTGTGCACCTTGAGTCAGCTTTCTGAGGGGAAAGATGTTTGAACTCAATCATCACTGGGCTGTCTGTGCAGAGACACAAAGTCGTCCCTACTCATTCAGCACATCCTTCCTTTGGATTTTCAAATGTTGAAAACACATGATGGAGATTAGAAAAACCTGAAATTTATTCTCAGAATGAACAAAAGAAAACATTGTTAAAAATAATCTATTTAGTTTTTTTTTTATGAATGAGCTGTAAAGACAAATGCACTGCAATCAAACACCACTTTTTTGCCTGCATGCACAAGCGAATAACATTTTCCTGTCCCATGCAGTTGCATTAATACACACTGTGCCTGCCTTCTATTTCACACACACACACACCCACACACACACCGAGGATAGTTTCCATATGGGACAGCAATATAATAGCAATAGGGTACATTAGATCCCTTCCATACAGATGTTCACCTCAATTTCTGCAGCAGTTTAGTCCATCTGTGTTTACAGTGAGCTGCTTAGCACACGCCTGTGTGAAGGGAGGCATATCAAGCATATGGACATTTTACAAAAGGTTACCCTGCATAAATTAGGTTGAATGGCAATCTGTTGAGGAGAGGTGGCTTACTGTGAGCGCTAGGTGGTTTGGAGTAAAAATGGATAATAAAGGCATCTGGTTTTACAGCCATTTATTATAGTGGCCAGCACAAAATGACTGTTTTGTTACAAAATGAGGTATCCACCGTTTAAACAAAGTGACAGTTTGTCACGTTGAACAACAGCTATAAAAATAAATATATAAACTACTGTGCATCCGGGAATAGTGTAAAAAATTTACACTATTTTGAATATTAGCTCTTCGCATAATTTGCAATTATATGATAATTAAGATTTGTAATTACACCCAAAAAAGCGCTGTACTTTAAACTCTCAAATGTGTTGAGAATCAAAAAGTCAAACTTAAAAAAAGAAAGCAGTAAAACTGTTTTGTACTTCTTTCCAATCATCTTTTCACCATTAAGTACTCTTTTAGATCAGCAGTATTAAATCATTTTCAATTAAAAAGTAACTCTGTTAAATCCCTAGTATTTAATCAGTTTGGATTATTATTTTTGCACCTACAAGCTACTGATATTTCATTAGAGAATAAATGTTCTCTGCTCAATTCTGGAGGCAGCAGCAGGACGAGGTTTAGATTTTTATCACATCTTAGAGTGACATCTAGTGGCGACTTAACTCATGACACCTAAAACCCATATGTGGACCACAATACACCACACTTCTGTTTGAGGTGTTCTTAATAACTTGTAACCTCAACCAAGAGCCTGTTTTCTGCATTTCTTGCTCAGTACTTTTGTCTATTTTCCCATAAAAACACAAAGTGATTATTGTCTTTAAAATGACATGTCTTGAACTTGAGGTAACAAGTCGTGATAATGTGTCTCTAAGAAACTTTTTTCCCTGAGAAATTCATTCTTTTATGGGGTTCAAGACCATACACGAACATGAAAATGCCAATTTTACCATAATCTGTACACATACCTGCAACCATTTCTTACCATCTCTACATTTAGTATTTTTACTCTTTCCCCTTTGTTTTGTGTATATCCCAACTGTATCTTCTGCTTCAAACAGCTGTCCTCATGGCACAACTTCAAACCTTTCAAACTTTTGAGCCTGACATACTATTTGCCACCCATCTGTTTCTTATCCTTACTTCCTGTCTCTTCTGAATACAAACTAATGAAGAAGAAATACCCCTTAAAATCTCTAAAAACAACCCACAACTGCATCATGGTCACTGATCTTTCATACATCCACCAACATATCTAATACATTCAGACTAATCTGCCTATGTTTGCTCTCATCCCTTGAGTGACCTTCATCACTGTGTGGGTGGTTAAGATTGATTAACAATAACAGCAGCTGACTAGGCAGGAATAATTCACCAAAAAACAAAGCATCTGTGAATTAAGAATGCCCGCGATGATGAGAGACAGAAGGAGGGGGAAACCGTCGCTTCCTATGTTGCCGAGTGTTCTGATGTCGACTAATTGAAGCTTTGTCACGCAGATCGGCGCGGGGGAGGTTCAAAGGCGAACGGTGGTCCGGTGACAACACACGGTTTCATCTGGGAGGCTCGACGCCTTTGATGTGCGCTACTTCTTCTGCCCATTCGGCTTTGATACAAGAGGTCAGCGTGGCCGGTCGAGAGGGCTCACCAGACACAACAGGCCTCATGGGAAAAGGAGCGGCCAGGTCAGCTTCACAGGAGAGGAGCAAGAACCGGACACTAGAGCGCTGGAGTGGCAAAGATTCATATTCATGCAAAGATCACACAACATCACACATTTACAGTAGATGTAGAGACAGTAAAGAGCTTTCAGGTGAGTTAACCTCGTTCTCTGGCGTCAGTGTTGGAGGTCTCCAGCCAATTATTTCAAAACAGTCTACAGATCTGTACAACTTGACCATGTTGAGAGAAAGTTGTAGATGCTGGGTTTGGGTTAGACAGTTGGGGATATTTTTTTTTCTAATACAACTGTGAGATGACATCATCAAGCATCATTTCTGGTCCCTTTAGTACATAAATCTTATACATACATACATATCTGTGTATCTAAATTAGTCTGTTTGCTACTGAGCTAGCTAGGGGAAAAAAATCTACCAAGCAACTTCCAAATTACTTTCTCTAAACCTTTCATTTGGCCATAAACTCTATAGTGATTTAGAATAGAGGCTCATCCTGGACACCTATGTTTGGATCCAAATGTTGTGAGACATTCTCGCAATGAACGGATCAACCATGACATCATATTTTCATATAATCTTTTTCGTTTCACATTTTCCAACACCAACCCTCCTAGACACCATTTTTAATGTTTCATTTGTGTACTCTACTGTACCTGGATTATTTTATGTTAGGGTTTTTAAAATTAATTAATTAAAAATGTATCAACGCATACATGAAATGTTAATGTCCATAGTAGTATCCACAGTAGAGTGCTAGCGTTCTGCAAGTGGAACAGTTGGTATTAAAAGATTTAAAAAGTTAATATTGATTTGATCTCAGCTTTTAAGCCGGCATGGATGAAAAGTCCTTTAAGTGTTCAGGAATAAAATGGAAATTTGAACATCTACGGTTCCATAAAAACATGACTTATCTCAACTGCTGTTTCCAAGGTCAATAACCTCAGATTCCTATTGATTTTCCATGCATTTCTCTGCATTTATTTGCTGCAGTTCCAACTTCCATGCATTGAACATGAAGGTTATGCAAGGTTTACAGTGAAGTAGCCTTTCCATGCAAACTCAAGGTACTTAATTGTACCGTATGGACCTTTTCTTAAGCATTCACAGGTGATTTGTATTGACCTGAGTTGAGTGATGCCAGAGAAAGCTATTGAGGGCAAAAGATAAAGACACACGAAGACGGAAGTTCCTCCTGTTACAATCCCTTCTCTTCAGGCTCATAAATACATCATTGGCAGAACTTTGTGCTTATAACCAGTCGAACACTCCTTTTCGTTTTGTAGCAGAATGGTTACAGCCCTTAACTCAACCTTCCGATGTCTTTTCATGGCCGGTCCTTTTGTTCTTCAACATAAAAGGAGAAGGGTCTACATGGAGAGGCAGGGAGACACTTTGAATAACATGCTGATCAATAAAGACCATCCAGCATGGAGATAATGTTGGGGAATTTAGAGTGTGGGTCATTGAAGTGTCATCGATAGTGCTCATGGTGGGAAAGGGTTCATGATGTAGGTCATCTATTGCCACGGCTGATTTGACCATATAAGATACAAATGTTCTCTTTGATGGGGTTTAAAGCTCGGTAGAAATCTCAATGTGAGAGAATTGTCTTGTAAGTGGAATCAATCATACCCTTCATATTCCTGTCTTCTAAATTAGTGACATTGAACTATGAGACCAAACCAAAGTTCAAGCTGCAGGCATTTAGTTTATTTCACAGTATTTTGACTTCAAATGTTATTTATTGTCAGGGCACTGCTGAGTATTCTTAGTCTCTCTTATTACTGTGTGGGTGACAAGATCCAGCAAAATTCTTCTTTCTTGTTGAAGGCTTATAGGAGACACAGCAATAGTGTGTATAAAACCAGAGCTTTGATCAAGTGTTTCTTCAGGAGAAGAGTTCTCAGGCTACATCTAAATGGACTCAGTTGGAGTTCTGCTTCAGTACTACTCAGATTCATAGTCAAGATTGATCGTTATGATCCAAACCATTGTATTTGTTTTACTACTTTTCAATTATTGTTACCCAAAAGTTTTTCATTTTTGCTGTAGACACCTTGTCCTCGGAAAAAATAAAATATGATAATCTGTATAGGAAGTAATGTATTTTACATTTGCAGCAGCAACAACTGGGGGTTGTTTCTAGTAAAAAGATGAGGAAGTGAATCATGCACAGAAACTGAAGCCTGAACAGAAAATACAAGGGAGAGATGGTTGCCAAGTGCAGTGTAGTAACCAAACAAAGTAAATCTAAGAACCAAAAGACACATTCGTACTTTGAATCTAAAAGTCAGATCTCAGTCTGTAGGCCTCATAGAATATCTGCTGAGGGCAAGGTCTGCTGAGTGCAAGGATATCAGCGTTATCGCCTGCTCCTTTCACTCTCCCTATGATGAGCTGTGCTGCCGAGTGTGTTGTTGCCTAATTCCCTCTAACTACAGCCCTGTGTAATCACATACCCCAATTAACCACCTCGGCTCCCTGTTTCCTGCATTGCGCACGCCGCCCCGTCTTCTCGCCACACCGCGTAATTAGCTTTCATCTGAAAATGAAAAGAAAGGAGCACCTCAGCAATTGTGCAGCCACTCTCTCTTTCTCCCCGTCTCTCCCCATCTCTCTAGCACTCTACTTCTCATATGATAATGGCCTGCAATTTCAATCAGATGGATTTTTATCGCTGACACTAAGAAGAATTGGCCCTCGTCCTAGTCCCTCCTTCCACCACCCCCAAACAAGCAACCCGCCTCATTTGATAGCTTATGCTTGTGAGACAGCTATCAAGGAGAGTCCTTGTTGTGACTGGGAGGTCTTAGTTTGATATTTACAAAGGATTTAATTCCCTTTTTGTGGATGTGTGTGGCATAATGGAAGGATCAGGTTCGACATGTTCCAACAAGGTGTAGTACTTAATTTAGAGGCACCTAAATGGGAAAAGGACAAAACAAACCCATTGGAGATTTTTGGTCTTTATCATTTTGTTGGTTGTATTTAGTGATGAGATTCCCTGCTTTGAAAATTTGCTTAAAAAAGGACGGTAAACCTTATTTTCTCTTTTTAAATCTATGCTAATTATCTAGGTTTCATTTGTCGTGTATTTAATTTTAAATTTTGCCCGTAAGCTGTAAATGAAAATATTAAATATCAAACTTTATTTTCTTCTAGGAGCTATTCTGTAACTTTAATTTCACGTAGAAAAACATAAAATCCACCACCTTAAGTTTGACAAATGTACTGTAACTGCTGTTTCTTTCATGCCTGGTCATATCTTACTTTGCTATATGTGACTGTTGTAACTTAACTACTCTACACTGCCATTTGTGACGGTCCTCTCTTGTAAAAGAGATAATGTATCTCAATAGACTTCCTGGTTATATAAAAAGGTTGGAAAAAAATCCAGTTTTGTCAAAAATATATAATAATGCACTTGAGTGCCAGTGAATTGGAAGTATCCAACAGGATATACTGTAGTACCCCTTTACTCTGCTGTCATACAATTTGACACACCTGGTTTTTGTTTTAGAGCAGAATTAGTAAACAGTACAAAGACTTCACACTTTCCTTTTGTTTTGTCATTTAAATGATTTAACTCCATGTAAAAATTATACCAGATCTCATATACATCATACATACAAGAGTATAACCCAAAATTAGACTGGAGTTCTCCTTGAAGAGATAACTGTAATTGAATAGAAAAGGGCAAAAGGGCAGAGAATTAATTGGAAATTTAACCTTTTTTAAGATGAGAAGGAAGGTATTTTACTCACTCTTTCAGTTATTCACAGGCTACACTTTCACCTTTATGGCTCACTGTATATATATATGTTGGTCTTGCAGAGCTCTTTGTCACCCTTTTGCCAATAAAATGTAAAGGTAAATGGTAAATAGACTGCACTTGTAGCATATTTCCATCAAAGTGGACAAAGTGCTTTACAATTTGCCTCTCATTCACACAGACACCTTGCCATCGGGCCATCATTTGGGGGATTCAGTGTGTTGCCCAAGGACACTTTGAATGGAGCAGTCAGGGGGGGGGGACCAGGAATCGAAAGACCAACTCTGAAATTACTGGACAACCCACTCTACATACACAACCACCCACACATTAGCCTTTAGCCTGCAGAAAAAGGATGTGATATCACCCAACTGTAGTACTATGTATGATGAACTAATAGCACTTAATGTTTCAGAATGAGGTACAAAAGGTAGGTCTGAATCACACAGATTGTTCTTTACATGTCTATTCCTAACATCTGACCTAACTATTTTCACTCTCATGCCCCCTTTATGTCTTTGAAATCAGAAAATCACAGCTATGCTGCCATTTAACTCCAAAGGTCAACTTGCCTTTTGTTGTAGTTTTGACTTCATCTAATCATGTGTCCAAGTGCTCGCTGCTGAAATAAAGGTGTGTCACTTAGCCAGACAGACTCTTTCAGCTCCCCGTTAGCGCGAGGCTTCCCTGCAGATGAAAAGAGAGATGATATCATTAAGAACTTATCAGCTGCGTGAATGCTCCTCACAGGTACATTGGTAATGTGACACGAACACCACACTTCAGTGTCACCAGAAACAGTTCCAGCCGGGTGAATCATTGTTCAGTCATACAAGTGAGCAGCCTGTTAATGATACAGCCCTGACATTTAACACATAATAAAGGTGTTTCATCCAGATCTCCATCGGAGGCGATTTACAGGTGGAACGAACCGAAGATCTTTCAGTTCTAAAACATCTTCAGGAGGAGCTGAAGACTGTCTGAATTCCTGGTTCTTGCAGCTCTTCTTCTTGCCTCATTCTCTCAGTCTCTCTCTTTACCCCACCATCCCCCCTCTTTTGCCTCTCAACCTGTTTGTTCTCTTATCTCTCCTTGTCCTGAACGAATCGATGAGGCGCTCGTTAGCCCAGGGATGTTCATTGGCGAGTGTTTGCTCGGAGAAGAGATTGCCCTAGAACAGAAAAAAAGGGGGTGGATGGGGCAAACACAGTCCTACTGTGCTCTTAAACACCTAAATGCATTCAGCAACCATGAATAGACTAACATCTCCAGAAGTGGTGGATCTAAAACCTCACACAGGTCCACCTTTTGTGAAATTGAGTTGGATTTTTCACACCTATTAGCGTGATGTAGTACTAACTGTGATGTACTAACTGTGTGTTCAGACAGAACACAAAAGGAATTGGTGCGATTACATACAAAGTCAATGCAAAGACACAAGTAGATGCAAATTCGCTACATCGGTTGTTTGGGTCGAATAAACAGTCGCATGAATGACGCCAGGCAAAATTTTGCTTTGTGTTCTGTCTGAACACATCATTAGGCATAGCTGTGCATTGAGCTAAATACTCATGCTAGCATGCTAGCATGCTCACAATGACAATAATAACAACATGCTGTAACATGGTATAATGTTCCCCTATGTTCACCATCTTAGTTTAGTGTGTTAGCATGCTAGCATTTGCTAATGAGCATAAAACAGAGCACGACTGACGCTGATGGGAACATAGTTTTTTTGCAGGTATATGGTCATAAAACATTATTGGACAAATTTTAAGGATAACCAATTCATCCTGAGGGGGTTATGAAACCAAATCTCATGACAGTCCATTCCATAGTTGTGAAGACATTTCAATATAAACTAAAAATGTCAACCTCATGGTGGTACTAGATGAAATGTCAGGGGATTACCAAATTCAGTCATCTTCCTCTTTTGAAAGTATAACATTTCATAGTAATCCAGCTAATAGTTGTTGAGATATTTCAGTCTGTACCAAAGTGGTGGACTGACCAGCAGACATGGCTATCCCTAGAGCTGGCTAAAATGATCTCTGCAGATGTTACAAATATCACCTGTTAATATCAAACCATGTGTGAGTAGTGCATTTATAATATTTCTCTTTTAAATTTTAACTTTCTATTAAAAGGGGGGGGGGGGGGGGGGCAGGGGGGTGCTACCTGATGAAGCAGTTTTGTCACATTTCATTAAAAACTGTTATTTCACTCACTCGCAATTTCACATGAGTGGAGCTGGCTTGCAGCCTTTCGTATAAACTAAATATTATTTCCATCTACGGGGGGGGGGGGGGGGGGGGGGGGGGGGGCGAGACGCAGGAGGCATTCAGAGTATGAATATGTATTTGAAGTTGAAGGGAAGAAAGTGTAACTGTTTTCATAATCATTTGTTATTTCAACACAATTTCCACAGAGTAATGGTTCCGTTTGGGTAGATAATCACATTCACAAACTTTCTACAAGTACAGAACTGATCTCCCTGCCTTTAGTTGCAGTGATCGAGAGCAGACATGGACAGATAGGCACGAGTATGCATCCTGGGACACTTAACACAAGCTGCGCTGCTTTCGATGTCATTACTTTCCTAACAGTATGAAAAATAATGCTGGTAAACATATTTATGCAATTGATATGCTCTCTCAGTTTCAATAGATTGTGTTTGCCATCCATTTTTCATTAGCGCACTTCTGTCATAATTTATACAGTGGCTTGCCATATCTTATGTATTGAACAGAAGAGGAAAAAATACACTTTTGGAAAGGAAATTCTATTTTGAAGTGTGTAGGAGGGGTTGATCTTGTGCTGTTAGCCTTTGATATCATTCAATCAACAGTGAATAAGTGGGATGCACATGTAAAGGAGATCTTTCTTTCCTTATCTTTTAAGCCCATCCAAATCTGACATTTTGGGCTATTTGGAGAGATACAGAACAGCTGGGAGCCTTGTGCATCTTACTTTGTATAAATCCTTTTGAACACAGTGGCTCCCAGTATGCTTCTTTTGATGCGCTGCTTTGTGTGGTGACATCCCATCTTTTAATATCATAAAGATTATGGAGGTGGACGTGATTTAAGATCATGAGTCCTACTGTGGTCAGGTGAATACTGACCTCGGCTATATATATATATATATATATTAGTATATATTAGTTGAAATGCTCTTTAATTTTCAGCAGCTTTCACCTTTCCTACAGCAGTTCAAACCACAATTTCATTCATCTGTGGTCCTCAAAGTGTTACTACATCACCGTGGCAACCATCAAGTGTCCAAAAACTGTCCATTCTTCTCTCCCAATTTGTCTCTTGTGACTTTGATTTGAGCACATTTTGGTGGGGATCTGATTACATCTGTAGCCACTTTCAATCACAGTGAAGGCCTCGTCTGGGCCTGCAGCCAGTATCATGGCAAGCAGCAGCACCTCAAATCACTCAAATCAACACCGGTGTTTTGGCATCAGAGTGACGGCGACCCTCTTGCCTCGGAGGTTTGCATATACAAGGAGGGTTTATCCTCTTAATAAATAAACCTGGAACCTAAAATTCACAGGAACACAGGAGGGATCATTGCTGCACTGCACTCCCCTCCTCTCCGTCAGAGAGGGATTATCCCTTTCACTTAGCGCACACGCCGCTAATTTCTCCTGCCAGGTTCAACTCCAGAATGCACCAGGGAGATTGGCTGTCTCTGCTTCTTTTCTTTCTCCTCTCTCCTCGTTGCCAGTCTCCCCTCTTGCTCCTTCACTCTCTCCTCCCCTCCATACCTGGCTCCCTGACTTGTTTTATCTCTGCGCTGGTGGGAACACAAACCCCAGTGTTTCTTTCTCCTCATCCTCGTCTTTGATGATGTTTTACAAATTCACTTGGCAGGCTACAGAGCTGTATTCCTGGGACTCAAAGGCTGCACGTGTGTGCCTAAAAACAAGATTAAGGTGCACACCTCTCGTAAAACAGGTGTTGTCAGTATTTAACAGGTTGAATTTTCTCCTTTTTTACCTTTTGTTCAGAGAATCATCCATTCACTTTACTCCTCTCATGATAAGTCATCCAGGACAAGGCAAGCAAAAACTCTGATGTTTCATTTAAGGATGCATCAGCTGCAAAGTCTGACTTTCTTCTTCATGCATGCTGGACAAAGTATTTAAGATTTGGTTAAATATTTGGTTGATAAACATGACAGTTTTGTGTTTTAATAGCAAATAGTAATGTAGAGTTGGCAGGCCAGAGGAAGAGAGTGAGAGGATCTTGCAGGTTTGATTTATGGCCTCCTGAGACCAGCCTACGCAGGTGTGTCGCATTTCCTGACAAGGTCTCAGCTCCGCCCATCAAGTTCCATCTGCAGCCAACAAGGGAATACAAGATGGGGCCGTCACACACGTTATATCTGTTATATCTTTGTTTGTCCCAAGTGTAAAAAAGAAACAGGTTGTGGTTTTATAGGGGGTTATGTGCTAGGTAGGCTAACTGTTTACCCCTGTTTCCAGGCTTTGTGCTAAGCTAAAGCTAACCAGCTGCTGGCTGGTATTTCCAAAAATATACTTCAAACTACTGCTTGTAGTATGTTACCAATAAATCTGCTGTACTTTTACTTAAGTATGATTTTGAATGAAGGATTTTTACTTGTAATGGAGCATTTTTATATTGTTATATTGACATTTTGACTCAAGATGATGATTTGAATATTTCTTCTACCACTGAAAGTTAGTCTCTGTCTCTGGGCAAAAAAAAAAAGATTCCACTGCATGTCCCATCAACCCCAAAAAGCACTATGGGAAATTATATTACTGACAAAAACACAATATTGTATGTTCACACCACCAGATTTATATGTTTTCTTCACCTTTCAGATGTATGCATTTGTATCCTCTGTGTGTTTACTCAGCACATCAAGTTAGTCTCTCACCTCCGGCTAATTCTCACACCCTGCTGATGAATCCCAAAGAGCAGAACGTTGGGCTATAAATCGCATAAGCCAGAGAATATACAGTAGGTATCATGGTTTCATGCTCGCTCAGCAAGTTTGAAAGCAAATTGCCACAGTGAATGCAGACAGCAAAAAAAAACTCTGCATGAAGGCTATGGGAATCTTTTTTCTTCTTCGTTTTGTGTAATTACTTCACCTGTAATCAGGGCTCAGACTCTATTTGCTGATTTTAGTATTCTTAGGCTGTATTAAGTGGCTAAAATCAATATTTCTATATTAACATTAAACACAAGACAACCTGCCAGAATTATCCCCTGACTCTGATGTTCCCCTCAACTGTACAGAGCTTAATAGCATCTCTTTACTTTTTGTTGCGGTTTTCCGGCCTGCAACTTTACTGTTTTGGTTTATTCTCACCACACCACACCAGAAAACAGAAAGAAAACTTTGATAAAGTGACTGTACACTACCTGCCCAGCACCAAATGGTACACAGGAAAAGTTAGGGACTAGCTAGCTAAAGAGCCAGATATTTCCCTGAGAAGTTGGTGGAAACCAAACCAGAGCTAAAAAGGAGAGCTGGATATTGCACTAAGATTTATGAAGTGCACCATACAAGATCATTTTAAAAAGGTGATATTAAATATGTTGTGTTCTAAGCCCCCAAGTGGCCAAAAAACTGTTTTTGCAGCTTTAAATTTACTAAAATAAATGAGTACATTATACATTTTCCTACCAGATTTCTATTTGTGGAAGCGTGGTGAAAAATATTTAGATCTTCATAGTGAGAAATAAAATTATAGGTATAATAATTGTTAACTAAATAACCAACCAAAAATCCAAACAAACAATTAATTTTTAGTGCCTGCTCAAAATATTTTGGGTGGAGGGGATTTGGACTCATGATCTCAATATTTCTAACACAGAAATGCCTGTGCCTCTGGACCTGCTGTATTTCTGCACAGTAGTGATACCTTTGATGATGAAAATGACAGGAGTAAATTAAATGAAACTGAATGAAATGATGCTGTTTCCGGCCACCTCCTGTCAGTGTCACCCATGGCTGACCTGGCTTTTTCTCTTCTAGAAGCTCCCCCCACCCCCACCCCCCCTTACTCCGCCTCCCCTTTTCTCTCTTTGTAAACCTTGGTACGAGAACGCAGTCGGCATCACAAGTGTTGCTGCTGCCGCCACCGCCGTTATCCCGTCTCCCCGGCTCACCGCGGCGGCTGCTGCTGCTGAGCTGTTTGTTTAGGAATCTGGGCCCGAAAATTGTATTCCATCGACCATGCTCGCTATCAACACACAATTATCTGGGTTAATCATGTGGAACTGTGGCAAATTCACCTGGGGCTCAGGAACTAATGACATTCGCGTCTGGCCCTGCTTTAGTGAAATGGCCCCAGCACCTGCAGCAGGAACACGGAGATTGCCAAAGAAAATTTGGTCTCATTTCGTCCTCCTCAACACCCCCCCCCCCCCCCCCCCCCCCCCATCCAACCCCTCCCTCCCTCCCTTTCTAACTGCCATCACCCTTCCCCCTTTCCAATCTCTCTGTCTCTCTTCCCATTTCCATCCCACTTCGCCCTTAAAATTTGTTAATCTTCCTCTGCTCCTCCTCCTTTTGTTTCTCTCGCACCTTCGTCTCCTTGGCGAAAGAGGGACACCCACAGTCGCCAAGTCGCACGAACCCAATCACAATGGCCCGGGCGAACGTCAATCTTCACGCTTCTTGTATAATCATTGAATTTCCAGCTTCACTACCTGTGTAACACCTGAACGGTAGACGGCGTAAAGGTGATATAGAAGACGAAGATGATATCTCGCAACAAATTTGTGACTTTGGTTCCGGACAGACAGCGACTTGTGTTCTCGCTGTATAATTAAGAAAGTGATTGAGTGCAGTCAGCAGGGTGTTGATGCTCTTTCTCCATCACACTTTCTCTCCCTTGCTCTCTTTGTCTTTCTATTACACACACACACACACTCACTCACTCAATCATACACACCACAGAGTCATTTCCACCAACTTAGAGGAAGTAGAGGAACTCAATGCTCATAATTATACATCAATACAAACATATGTTTCCCAATCACAGATGCCATCCATGTGTGAAATGGGTGTCACACCATTGGAGGTCTCATTATTTGTGAAGTGTGTGCGCGTGTGTGTCTCAACTCTTTGGCTACCACCCACGCCGGTCACAGTGACTATGTAATATACCTCCTCCGTTGATAATCTCAAGCAGGGCTTTTGCATGCTGAGCGTACTCTGCGTTGGATTCTATTTCCAACAATCCTCGTTTGATGCGAGGTGCGAAACAAATCCCTCCTTCCTCGGGGGATGCGTTGGTCAATGTGGATGGATTTATCATTCCACTGGACAGCAGTAGATGAGCTGTTCATTGGGCTTTTTTCACACCTCGTGTGCTCTTCAGTTGCCTTTTGGTGAGAATTAAATGACAATTGTGCCAGTGTTATCACACAGAGCTTACCTCACTGCCTACCACAGTCACACTTTAAATCTGATACTGCTTAAAGAGCAGTCGGCCTGACTCAAAGGAAATTGACTCCGGAGTTCTCCCATCGGGTAACTATTGCACAACAGGCTGGCGGTCAACCTAACCAACAAGCTACATGCTTTTGATGTAAAAATTTAGACAAATCTGGAATCCTGCTTTTGAGCAATATTTGAAAAAAAAAAAAAGCACTTGCACTAAGACCTGAACTACCAATTTTGAGGTCTGGCAATGCGAGATATAAGTGGAATCAAAGTGGCTGAAAGTTCTTGTGAGGTATGGACATTTCTTTTCTAAGACTCCAGTATTATCACCCCAGGGGCTCCAGGGTTTCATTTGGATTATCGTAATTTGATTAAATGCAAGTTTATGGAGGAATATGTACCATCTAAGCACAATACTGGCTAAAATGATATGGACATACGAGTGGCCCTGCATGAGCCTTGAGGATCTTGAGGTCCCCATCATTTTTAAATTCATTCTGTGCCTTTTATACCCCTCAACAAATATGCCCTTTAATCAAATTAAAATCAAAATTAACCAGCACTCACACAGAGCCTGGGATCATGTATGGCCTTGGGCAAGAATTTGGCATGTCCTCACCTGAGGTCTATCCAATTAAAGGCTTCAGACACAAACAAACAAACAAACAGGTTAGCATCCAGTGCATGCACAATGTTCAGAGTGGACAGTGTTGAGCTGGGCATGGAGGCTGCAGGTAGAGGTCAAGAGATTTTCTCATCGGCCTTCTGCTCTGGACGATGATAACTGCTAGTGCCTTATTTGTGTTAAACTGATGTACATACTTCACAAATGGTACTTTCTAGGCTTGTTTTCTTTTTTAAATTTCCCAGGGCTTTCCTGCTACCTGGTGACCACTTCCCTCTAAAGTGTGCTCTGTGACAGTGAGGAAAAGTTCATGTATTGCTGATCATGTGTACAGGGCCTTATAGACAGACTGGAGACAGTTGCCATGGAGCTTTAAATATCACCGTCTGCACTTTTGTCTCAAATACACATGCATGTTTGCACACCGAGACAGATTTCTATACACAGAAATATATTCAAGGCCATGATTGTGGGGCTAATTGAAAAATGTTCACCAAAATAATCAAATTTAAAGCTTAAGAGAGCATTCGAGCCCACATAAGAAGCAACATCAGGGCGTGCGCACACACACACAGAGCTTGTCTTGTTGCTGTGGAGTCCGTGACATGGTTTAACAGTCTCACAGGATCCATAAAACGCCCCCGAAGGCTTCATATAATCTCTCCTTTTTTCCTGCTTAATAGGAGATAATACAAGTGCGCACCCCGATGAATCAATATGCAACAGCAGCTTTAGTTTGATAATTAATACCAGTGTCGGAAATAGATTTGTGATTTGGCAGGGCAGGTCTGATATGACTCTGGTCTCCTCTCTCTCTCTTTTTCTCTCTCAACAGCCAAAGTCCCTGTTCCACTCTGTATCCACATCCCATTGAACTAATCTCATTCTTTTTTTCCCTTTTTTTTTTGTCAATAGCGCTAATTCTTTGACTAAAGCCTGTTATCTCATTAAAGGCCCCGCGATGGGATTCGATGGCATCCTGACATCTGTATTCATTCCCCTCGAAATTAGTCCTGACACAAATTTAATGAAAAAACACTCAGAACAGTGGAGATTAGACGTCATGCCAAGTATCACAGAAGGGAGGCAAAAAAAAATAAATAAAAAAAATCATCTATTTAGTTTTGGTTACATTTTTGGAAGGGTGGATTAGCACTGCTCCTTTAGCTTTTAGTTTTTTTGACTGCTGAGGTCTGTTAGCCTATACCTTTTACTCGCTCGTTTTGCCTCTTTTACACTGAATCCATAAGTCGGATTGAGATATTGAGGAGTGCACTGAGTTTGCTAATGGTGTTTTAAGGCCGACTGCAACACTCAAGCGGTAATTCGATATCAAATGCTCTTAAGGTAAGAAATGGTGAGACGAGACAAAAGAGGAGCACCCCTGGCCCTGAGTAGATAAACCAGACAAACTGAGGATGAGGATGCACGAGGAGTGGATCTGCAACCACCTAACTTCCCACCCCGCCCCTCGCCTCGTCTCCTCCTCATCTACCACTCCTCCTTTACTCCACCACCAACCTCACCCCCTCCCCTCCTGCGCCATCACCCTCGTCAAAAGCCTGTGTCGGTTGCAGTGCTGATAATTCCCTCTGTTTGGGAAAAAAAAAAAGAGAGAGATGAAAGCGTTCATGGATGAAAGAAACTTGGATTTAATCTTTCTCGCCGTCTTTCGCTCTCTCTTCCAGTACACGGTGTTGATCGTTTTCTTCGGGAAAAAGAGCGAGGAATGAGGAAGAGGCAGGGAGGAAGGGAAGAAGAAATAGATGGGAATGAGGAAGGGGGATAGAAACAGGAGTAAGCCCATTTGGAACCAGGTGAGGCAGGGTTGTGGACCAGTTCAATAGACTCAGTTTACCTTTCAGAATGTACACACAGTGACCTGATGAAATAGTGGCCTGGAGAGGAGGGAGGCCACAGATAAAAAAAAAAAAAAAGCCATTGTTTCCTCTTCATTTCACCACGATAAGGCCTTCAGCTCTCAGATATCTGTAGTCACAAGGTAAGAGGCCTGTCATAAAGGAGAGATAGAGAGAGACTGCAGAATGGACTGAGGAGCTAAGAGAAGACCGAGGAGGAGGAGGAGGAGGAGTGAACGTAGTGTAGACAGGCTGTAAAGAGGGATATTCGCTCATCATATGAAATAATTCGAAGTGTTCAAATTGAATCCTTCTGATGACACACCAGGCATGGTGAATCCACTCAGAACCAGACACAAGCAGCTGCTGGCTGATCCACTGGATCTATATTAAAAGCTGGAATTGGTAAGATTTTAATGTAAAGTTGAACCCGTCCTATATGATTAAATCAGGAACTGTGGCTGCTGATGGTCTGATAACCATAAGGCCATGTAGTTTGAAGCTTAAACTGTGTTTTGTTGTTTGGTAAATTGCTGTGAAATCATACATTTATGTTTGGGGTTTGATGCGTTACCATGTAAAAAGAGAGTGTTATGTCTTTATCCAGATTTTTGAAAATACCTTTTTACAGGACAAATGAAGTTTCATATGATAGGAGGCGTGAATAAGCACATTCATCTTGGACGAAATTTACCTCCAAATGAGGATGATTCAATGAAAAAATGACTTTTTAGACAAAGTGAAACACACAGCTAATTTGCAACGGCAAACGGAGGAATGCTGCCTGGATTATGTTTTTCATCAACATACTGTAAATGACGAAATAGACCTTTTTTCACAGCAGGCACATAAAGCACATGTGCAATTTACATTAACGATAGCTAAATCCCATTTAGGTTTTCCAAATTCATCACCCTGGTATAATGCGTGATGGTTCACCATTATGGCTTCTTTGGACACGGGGACTGAAGCATCGCTGTGCTGAAGCATTCCTGCTATGACAAGTATCTGCTGTGAAAAAGGTCTATTATAGCAAGTTGCCATCTGTAGATACTGAATGCATCAGTAAAATGTTCACTGACAATGTATTTCATTTGTTGGAATACTTAGAATATCTGCTTGTAGCACCTGCAGGATTATTAAACTTTTTCATGGTTATATTTGAGGTAGTCACAACACTTTGTTAAAGGTTTGGAAAGATTGTGGTCTTGGTTTAATACAGAAAAAGTCCACAGGGACTTGAACCACAAGACAACATGTTTACTGTATTGACATTTTTTTACTGAAAACACAATCTCAGCAGGACTTTGACACTGGAGACCAAGGTAGCAGTTGAAAAAAAAAAACTTTGCCTGTGAGCAATGTAATTGGGAAAACAAATGAGTATACTACATAAACATAACTTATAGGAGACAGGCTGCTTGTTTTTTGACATATGGAATATATAATTCTGCCCTCCCAAGAAAAATGACACACTAGGTCATAATGTCAGTTGCCCAAAAGCAGCATTATGACTACGGCCGTAGTAATTATGACCAGAGCTGTGACGCAGCTCAGATGACAAGTTGATAATTTTCCTCATTTGAGGAAGTGGGGTGGTGGGAGGCATTAACCCAACAGTGGACTTTGCCTACAGTAGACTTCATATTCCCAACCTCAAGTCGGGACAGTTTTTCAAAAACTGTAATTATTGTAGCCATGACGACGAAGGTCACCTAACTTTAAGGAAGTAGTAACCTTAACCCACACCACGATCTGTCCCTAAACCTAACCAAGTGTTTTTTTGCACCTAAACAGACATAAAACATTATTTTTTACCAGTGGTTTGTAACAGTTTTGGAAAGCACAGACAAATGTTGTTCTGCAGATTACTGCCGATTAGAAAACACTCCTATATGTCGCTCTGGAGTTCATGGTCCAACAACGTATTTGGTCGTTTAATTTGGGAGGACTTGTTGGGAATATGTGTATATAGGTAAAAGCAGAGGCAAAAATAATAATTTAATAACATTTTCACACATCTGATTTGCATAACAGCTAAGGTAGTAGCAGCAAGAATTAGTCACGGGTGGTTTCGAGTTAACAATAAGCATATTTCCCTACATTTTGTCTGGGCATTTTGAAGTTATGCATACTAAAACTAATGGAACACGTTACATACTGAGAATATGGTGTGAAAAGCTGAGGTGAGGAAAAATTGACCAGCAGCAATAAATGCTGCTTTTGATAAATTATGGTTTTCAAATTCCTGGTAATATAGATTAAATGTTGGCGTATTACTGCCACAAGCTGTTACAGCCAAAATCTTAAGACAGTTTACAGTCAACGTAACCTGACTTTGGAAATGAAAATCTATTTGGACTGTTATAAACTGAACTGACCCATAATTCTGTTTACTGTAAACCTCACTGATTCTTTTCAGGCATCTGTTTTCCTGCCTTGCCGTTGTGTATTTCCTATTACTGACACAGTCTTCTCTCCAGTGGACCCCTCATAACAGCAACCAAGGTTGCTGGAAGATTTTGACACAACTGCAAGACGCCTTGAGAATTTTTCAAATTCTTACTGTACTCTGTGAGTGAGCGAGCAGGGTGCCGGGCTACAGACCTCATTATCCACCGCTGACTGTCCTGAATGGATGAAATGGAAGGTGGGGGGAAAAAAAGGCAGAGGTAGACAGGAGGAGAAGAAGGGAAACAAAAAAGGTAAGGAGAGGATGATCTAACAGCGCAGACATGGGTAATGGAAGCACTTGATGCTCTAAATGATTTTAATGAAGAAAAAGAATGGGACAAATTACAGAAAAGATCAAGTGAAGAATAAAAGGAGGAAGATAAGCTCTTATTCTTTGCCCTTACACTTGGAGAACATGCTCTGTCATAATAATAGCATTCATTATATAACTTCTTCTTTTCCGTAATTGCTCATTTAGATATTGACCTGCAGTCATTTGAAAACTTTGAAATGTAGACTATAGGTTACTTCCAAGCCCTATTCCTAAATTAAATTTCCAATATTTCTTTTGTAATCACAGCTTTTAAAAAGGCCACACATCTCATCCCGCCATCCTCGACTTTCTGTTAAATCGTTATGAAAGCACATCATCTGCCCGAGGACACCGGCATCCTCCCAGGAGGGGTGTACGGCGGTAGTGGAGGTGTGGGGGTGTTGGATTTTATAGCCCGCAGCTCCCCAGCCCCACTTTGCCAGCCGGGGCAAGGAGCCTGTATGGCAGCCAAGCGTGGCTCTGGCCAGCTCGGGCTCATATGTATGGAAAACACGAGGTCTGGAGAGGGAAGTCACAGGGGGTCATGCTAGTCAGAGAGGCAGCCCGGGGTCCTGGTGCAGGTTAGAAGGTCTTGGTTCGGGAGAAGAGGCTAATTTCTTCTACTTGGCTGAGCAAAGGCCTGAATAATTGTGCCCCCTGGGTTGGCCTTTGGGTAATGTGGAGGTAGAGCGGAGAATGTGAAGAGCAAACAGAGGGAGGTTCAGGATCACAGAAAAGGTTGACTCAAGGTTGGGTCCAGCTTTTAGTGGTTGCTCATTAAATTCATGTTATCAAACTATAAACATCACTATTTGTGCTTTACACTGCATAGCACACTCAATTAGGTGATATTGTATGCATACATTAACCCGACCCTGCCTTTATGTTCAATAGGGCTGCAATTACGCAAACATCAACAGCATCACGTGGAGCACATAAGACCTGTACATGTTCAGATTTCCAAATCATGCTTATTCATATGACATAGATTTTTAGCTGCACAGTAAGAGCTGGTGCTTCATTTAGCTATTGAGGCTGTTAAAATAAAATAAAAACAGGTTGTATGACGTGTTTTTACAAAAAATATCAATATATTAGTTTAAAAAAAATCGAATCTACTCCTTTTCTGTCATTAAAGAATCCACAAATCTGCAAGTTTGTTTTATTACATAAGAGTTTAACAGCTGGATGTCTCCTACTTCAATGAGAAGTTAATTCTAATTATATGTGTATCAAAGGTTTCAATGTTTTCATATCACACTTGCGTAAGTTGCATAATTGGCTTTGGAGTGCACAAAATCATGCCAAATATGTGCTTAAACTTAGAATTAACCACAGAGAAACATTCCTCCTTCAGCAGATTGTGGAAAAACAGCCTTCTAGGGTTAAACTTCTAGGTGAAGGTCAAACATCCAAATGTAGTATTAATAAGCAAAACACACTTGAGTGGAGGGGGAGGCTTTAAAAATTGTCAACTTAAGTCTGAAATGATTTTAAAAAAATGGATTGATTTGATTTCCACATACGTCACAAGCTTTCTAATAGTTTGATATATAAATTGTTATATACATGTTTGAAAATCAGTCTTTGCATACAATCATGTCAAAATACAAACAAAATTCAACAAACTAAACCATTTAATTGAACATTAAGTTAAAATGTCTCTTTAAAAGTATAAAAAGAGATGAGTTGGAGTGTCCGGTGTCTTTGTTGCCTCTGTAGTAATTGCTGCAGACAGTTCTATCTACTGAGGACAAAAACCCAGTTTCATGATGTGACGTAAACAACTACTAGTGGTGGTGGAGTATGTGTGTGTGTGTATATATAGCCAAAGTGTGTGTGGGAGTCCAAGGGTGACAGCTACAACAGCACCACATCCACTCACGAACCCAAGTAATGAATCTGCCACGATCCCGCTTTCAAAAGATTGAAACCGAGTGATATGACTGGATCTCCTCGCATTTATTATAGAATTTAAAAAAAAAGATCACCCTTTAAACCCATGACTGCGTTTGCTGTTGGCGGCGTGACAATGGAGAGGAGGTGACAGATGTTTAAGCGCAGTGAGGGCCGGGGAAGTGAATGTGATATGCTCAGGTGTAATTATACTCACCTAGTTCACAGCGGAGATTAAGAAGAGAAGGGATGGAGAAGCGCAGGAGTGTCAGACATTAAAGAATATTGAAATCCTCGCTGATGAACAGTGTCAACTCTCTTACTCCTGCCCCCCCCCCCCCCCCCCCCGCCCCCCTTTCTTCCCTTTCTCTCCCTTTTGTCACTGTATCATCTCAAGGTCTCACTTCTGTTTGCCTTTTCCAATTATCAAGGTGTGACTGTGGGCTTCCACAACCCCCCCTCCCCTCCCTTTCTTCCAATATAATGTTAACTATAGTGAACTATAAGACAAAAAAAAAGCTTTTGTTTGTCAGGAAAATTATAGTAGTTGAATTCATTATCACTTACAAATTTCTCCTCTGGTTCCAGGCCTAATCTGATGCCAACTTTGCATTTTGCTTTACATAATGCTGTCCGACATCATTGCAAGGACACTGTACTGTACTGTACTTGGGATGAAGTGATTTAATTTAAAAAGAGAAGTTCGAGAAACACTCCAAACATTATCTTGAGACAACACTGCCCTCTAGTGGCTGCTGTGCGCTTTACACACATGCCAAATCGCCCATGAGGAGGCCCTCCTGTCAGAAAATGGATTATGACAGTCTAATTTATTATGATCATCTCCATCCCTCTGACCCAATATCTCAGAGCTTCAACCTGATGTCCTGCTGACAGGCAGGCACGGTCACACTCAATCTACTCAACCCCTCAACATACACACCAGCAGCCAGGCAGGCTTCTTCTCTCCACTTTTGTCAAAACTGATTTATCAATTATAATAAAAGCAGAGTGGGAGTGGTGGAGTATTAATCACAATGGGATCTGTTAAATAGATTAGGAAAAAAAATCATTTATAATGACCAACAGCAAATTTAGTATTCCAATTATCCTCGCTGATGGAAGTGGTAATCAGAAAGATCCACAGTTTTATTTTGACTCTGTCTTCGGTTATCACTGTGTAGTTTTGGTGACCACCTGTCAATCACCACTGCTGTCTTTTGTTTAATTTTGCCTTTCTGTGACTGCTCAGTTCTCTGCCTGTTTCTCCTTGTTGGGAATGTAAAAATGTAATTACTGTAGAGACATTTTTTAAAGGAAACTGCTTTCTGACGCTGATTCCTTAGAACAGCTAATGTAAAAATATTCCTTAAATTGGTTACAGAGGCAAAATTATATGGACTAGCACTTTAACCCGGACCTGTATGTAGTGGTAGCATAAGTATGGAGATCTTTAAAGTGGCTATAATCAAAATGTTTTTGTAACAAAGTAAAATATCCAGCTGCAACTTTACTGTTTTGGTTCACTCTCTGTGCTCTCATAGCATCGTTTTCGGCCTGTTTTGAGAGAAAAAGCTTACTGTACACTACCTGCTCAGCACCAAACGGCAAACACACACAGTTTGTGTCTAGCTAGTGAACATAGTGACCACAGATATTTCCCTCAGGAGTTGGTAGAGAACAAAAACAGAGCCAGAAGAGAGTGAAAATTGGACTTACCCTCACCGGGTGGACGGAGACGCGACTCCAAATGAATGATGATGTTGCTCCGTAACCGCTGGAGGTGTAAAGAAGCAACTGTTGGTTAGTAAGTTTGAAAAATCAGCTTTAAAAAAA
This sequence comes from Scomberomorus guttatus, assembly GCA_038419695.1. NCBI lineage: Eukaryota > Metazoa > Chordata > Actinopteri > Scombriformes > Scombridae > Scomberomorus > Scomberomorus guttatus. The sequence goes on along the minus strand of CM076468.1, from coordinate 13,820,862 downwards.
GGTGATATGTCAGTGCTGTGCTTATAACTAACTGTCGTTTCTACTGCCCACAAGTGGTCCAAAAAAGAAATGCAGGTTTAAGTAGAAGTAGAAAATCCGCAGTTAAAAAAATACTCATTTAAAAGTTAAGACCTCTAATGTTTAATTTATTTAGTTTTATTTAACCAGGTAAGTCACATTGGAGTTGGGGTACGTGATCAAGACAGTGGCATGAGGTTAGACGAAACAATACTAGAAACAGACCCCCCCCCCCTCCCAAACACACCAAAAAAAAAATAAAATTAAAAAAGAGCTACAGTAGAAGCAGAGACGTTTCATTAATGACTTTCATTATAGGTACTGTCCAGTGCTAATCCACCATATTTTAAAAGTCACAAATGAGCATCCAGTGCTGCAAGTTCAGGAATCTTGTTTCTGCTCTCCAGCTCTATACAGTGAATATTTTTGGCCAACCAGGATAAAGAGCATGCCAGCCAGCAGGCAGAAGAAGACAGCAACCGGAGCCAGGAGGAATGAGGGGCCGTGTTGGATGCTGAGATGGAAGGAAGGGCAGCTGGAGACTCTCTGATGAAGGACAAACTGCTCCAGAGTGTCCAGTACCTGGACCCACATCAGATACATCACCAGCACTGCCAGCAGACACAGGCCTGACAGAAACAGAAAATCATAGTAAGTGTTACTGCTGAGGTTCAAGATTCAGTCCAAAGTGTTACATCATTTCAAAATGATTTAATCATTGTGTTTATTAGGAGATGTTTATTACGCTGGTCATCTAAGGTTATTTAAAAAACCTGATGTCGAAGTGTAAATCTACAGTTTTAGTCAGCTTGTGAGATAAAGTGCATAAAGTGACTTGTATTTTCAAACTGATGAGTACTTCTGCACGAATATGCTGTATTTTTTATAAAAAAGCCATTTTCAACAATTTGAAAGGTAGGAAATTGCACTTATTTGACAGCAACATTTGAGTTAATTCAAGCCTATGCAGCATCCACAATTAACATATTTAGATATTTTCTACTTTGGAATCAAAATTGTAATTATTTACAGGTCTTTTACAGCCTTTGTAACTCAGCAATTGTAACTCTGAAACTTCATAATTTTGTCCTCTTCAGTTTTTGTTATGTTGTGTATTTAAATGAAATATTGATTACACATAATACCTGCTGATTAGCCCTTCACTCTGCGGGAAACCTGCAGAACATTTTTAACAGTCCAAGCCCGCAGCAGGTAATAATCATGTGCCACCATTATTAGTGTGAAAGTTGTACACATTATGGAGCTGAAATGCTGCTCAGGCTGTTAGAGACACACAAAGCTTTGTTTTTGAGGTTTTTGTTTGTGTTAAATAAGAAAAAAAAAAAGCAGATTACAAAGCTCAGCTCTGAATGGCGACATTAACCTCTTTGTATCTTTACAAAAGATGTAAATCTTAGCTTGTATGAACAATACTTGAATTATTTGTGTCAATTATTTCAAAGGTAACCCTGAATAAATCTCTCTTGGCTTATTTTGCAATATCACTTACATAGATCATACTTTTAACCTCTCGGCGTGCAAGATATTTGATTTATGGTCAGAAACAGAGATCACATTCTAAGGATTTGGCAGCTATGATATAAGAGATGTCCGGATGAGCCCTGAGACTGAAGATATTGATTATGGCTGATGGGTTAAGCAATGTTTGAGGTCAGCTTCGAGACTTTTCAAAAGAGACGACGGTTAACTTTGTTGTACTTGAGTATTTTCCATGCTGGAATGTAAACTTTGGGAAATCTTCCAACCTCCGTTTCAAAACCACAATCCTGTGTGAACAGAGGAGGAAAAAGGGGGGAAAGAGGGAAAAGGTAGCCCTTCCCCTCTAAAAAAACTCAAAAAAGGTACTTTGATGCATTTGCTGTGGGAGTGTCATTTAAAATGACATTTACAAATGTGAGCACAATAATATAAGTGACATCTGTTTTAAATTTGCCAGAAATGTGCTTTTTTTTTTTTTCATTTTAGCTGATGCGTCCTTACCGCCACAAAGCTGTAGGACCCCACCCACTTTATAGAGTTTGTGGTTGGTCAGTGGGCCAGCACACATGACAGTGAATCCACCAATGACAACAGCTGCCACACCCGTAACGAGGAAGATGCTCCAGAAGGTCCTGAAAACTGAGAGACATTGAAGACGATCAGTGCTGTAATTTATAAAATGATCAAACACACAGCGTAAAAATACCAACCAATGGCGGAGTGATGTTCGTAGGGTTCTGCAGGTAAACTGCGCGACTCCACCCACGGTCGCACTGGCTCATTAACAGGAAACGGGAAGAGGAAAGCAGCCTGGCAGACCATTGATGGTGGCTGATTTGCTGAAGGGGAAAAAGCAGTTTTTTTAAGTCTCCCAGTTGGATCTGCTGTCGTTTGCCAGATTTGGAAGCCTAATTAGCATCATATATGTTTTAATCAACCACACAGTGAAAGTTCTTACAGATCCAAATGTCCCATATAGAGTATTCACGAGAAACGGCCTCGAAGGAGCATCGCCAAAACAGACCCTCGTGGAAGATCCTCACGCCAGCCTAAAATCATAAAACAATGTTTTGACACCATCTATGAAACTCTTGTGCTACATTTGATGAACACTTTGAATTTGTGGAATGAGAATGACAAACAACCAGACAGTGTTTCAGGGAGAGAAACAAAGAAAAAGATTTGTAACTACTTGATTTGACTAACTCAGACTGCTGCAGCCTCATTAACTTTTTGGGATATTTACACAGAACAGGGACTGTGGATTTTGCCCGCCATCTCTTACACTGGAGGCACATTAGCAAGGGATCTTGTAACAGCCGAGGAACAGCTAGAGGAATTTGATGGACGATCCGTTTGACCTCTGCACTTCTAACTGGGCTCCGTGTTTGCTGTCTGTGAATTTAAGGAGACTTTATGGTTGCGTTAGATAAAACCTGAGCCTGGGACCTGTTTCACAAAAGTGATTTGTGTGACACGCAGATCGCAAATGGTGCCAGCATCCCATTTCATAAATGATCACTCAAATGTCACTCGGTGAAATGAGCCCCTGGACTTAACTTAGAACCAAAACAGTGAAGCTGTTTTATCCTACGATGCTGCGCACAGATGGAAGCAGCCTAACTTTAGCTGCTTTATATCAATTAAAAACTTGTTACTGTGCCTTTATTCTTCTCTCAGCTGCTCTTTTACTCCCTTTTTTATTCAATTCTTTGCCTTATTAAAACACTAAAGATACAGTGACCCTGCTTTGCCTTGTTTTAAATGTGCAGTTTTATATTTAATACCTTAGTGTTGCTTTTCCCGTCTCTCAGGACACGTCCTCCAGTTCTTTCATCTGGCTGGCTGCAGGTCTCAGCAGCCAGCAGCCAGTACTCTGTCCCACAGGACAGCAGTGTGGACAGAAATCCTGTTGCTCCAAAGAATAAAGCCAAGAAGAGGAGCACCTTCAACCTCTCGGCAGGAGACATATCTGTCTGTCTGTCTATCCAGACTTATCGGTTTCAGTATTTGTTTTCCATGGCTGAAGTCTATGATTTGCTTTCTAAAACTTCAGATTTCATGTTCAACATGAAAAAATCTCCCACACTCCCAAGAAGCATGATAACAAGATATCAATGTGTCCGCTACTCTTCTACAGCAACAAATGAGTGACTGTTGTGAAACACACAAGCTTCTGGACAGTATTTCCAGTATTGCCCTACTGACCAATCAGGAGCATGAAGTGGCTGAATGAAAATAAATGCTGGCATCATGTGTTGGTCACTTCGGAGGGATACAGTTACAGGGGATTTCTACTCAGACAAAAATAGCAGTGTTATGTTAAGAATAGATGCCACATTTAACATAGAGGCTATGGTATTTCTTCACAAATTCAAGTGCAAGTTGAAAAAAACAGAAATCACAACTGTAGAAATATCTCCTTGGCATTTATTGGAATGCCAGCATTGAAATCCAGATTTGGTACAGTACAAGGCTATCCAGTATAACTGAGATCTAGGCAACAGTGATGGTCCAACAACAGTCATTTAAACTGCATGTTCATATATTAATACAACTTTTTTTTTTGTCAAGACGGGCTGTCCGAGAGATGATTAATACAAATAATAAAAAAGGTCAAAGGAAAGCAGCGTGCAATTAGTCACAATGCTGCAGAAGACAGGAATTGTTGTAGGTGAAACCTGGAAAAAAATATTTGAACAGATTTACTTTTTTTTTTTTAATGCCTGACTTATTTAATAATCTAAATTCAAATACAGATGTTTTCCAGGTGCTGAGGGACATTTCAAAAAAGTGAAGGAAAAAAAAAAAAAATCAGGAATGGAAAGTATCTGATGATTGTTTTTTTAATAACGGCTTGTATGTTTGCTCCCATTTGATGACTTAATGATAAAAAAGGTGTTGTTTACTGGTGTTTGTGGAATTGTATCTAGCTAAGTGTGTCCTGCTTCTTGAAACAACCCCTCAGTTTTCATTTTTTTAGAGTACATAACAGAAAGAACCCAACCCATATACACAGAAGTGCATTTTTACAGGACTCATGTTGATTAATTACATATTACAACCCTGTGAGGATATTATAAGTACATATACGAGGCACGCAGAAATTAAAGATTATCACCTATTATTAACCTACTTGCAGTAAACATTTTTATTTGAGGATCCTTTGGGCTGAGTCACCTCTTTCCTCTAATTTGTGAGGAGATTGCCACTCTTTTGGCAGTTTGTTTGGTCCACTGTCGCTCTATCCGAATGAACAGGTCTGTCGGAGCATCTGTGCAAAGGCTCATGGGACTTCCACAGCGCGTGAGGTGTTGCGGTGCTTCCTCCGTTTTCCTCGGGCCTCCGCTGAATGTGCTCCTCCCAAAGGCCTAAGACATGACTCCGAATACGGGGTTGTGGCGGCAGATGCTGGGCCCGATCTCCTCGTAGTCTTTCTTGGTGTGGCACACTTGGTAGAACTCGGGCTGCCGAAACAAAGTTTACCTCAGTTATAGTGTCGTTTCTCTTTACATTCATCAATGCATTTTTTCTTTTTTTTGCAAATTAAACGCTTAAAAAACAGTTCAACACCTGCAACACTTTAATTTGAATATGTACAGCGTCTAAGGGTGCAAAGTTTATTAAAGGAATAAGCTGAAAATAGTGTTTTTATACTCACAGTTGAAGCCAGCATTGATCCTCCAAACCAGACAGCGTACCTCTGCATGTGATGAGTGATGACCTGCACGTCAATGGGCTTGGGCTGAAAAAAAAAAAAAAAAAGACGATAACTTACTTAGTTAATCTTACTGTATGTATTTTTGTACAGACAGAAATGCACATTTTCCTTGCACAAGTCCTGCCTCCTGCTCCCCACCTTCAACTTGCCACCGCTGAGCTCTTCGCTAATTTTCAGCCGGGCGTCCACAGTCCTCTTGAGGTCCCTCTGCAGACGTCTGCCAAAGTCCCTGAACATGGTGGAACCTCCGGAGAGCACAATGTTCTGTGACACGAGAAAGAGGTAGGCGTTAATAAAAACAGACGCGCACACTAACTGTAATGCTTGTAAAACGTAGAGGGATGTGTTTGTGTACCTTGTAGAGGGGACGCCTGACATCTATGGGGCAGTTCTGGATGACTTCGTCCACCACCTCTGAGATTGGCTGGGTGAAGTCTGGGTTGGCAAACTGGAGGAGATCGAGTGGTAAAGTAAATTTCAAAACCTTTAAAAAACACTTGCGAGCTTCACTATCATGTACATTTTACATTTATTCACTTCAATTGTTTTTGAGGCAACCAAGAAAATGGTTTTGCTTAGGAATTATTCAATTTAAAAATAAATCCGCTGCACCTCAGGATGGAAGAAGATCTCCGGCCCCAGGAAGCGCTCATAGCCAACATCGATAGTGAACTCCTTCTTGGAAATGGCATTGATGCCTGTGTACTGTTTGATCCACTTGGAGCCATCTGTGTCGTACTTGTTGAACTCCTTAACAAGGTCGGGGCAGACGTAGCTGAACCGCTCCTAAAGCAACACAATATGGTAGAACTGTTAGAGGATACTACCAGGAAAGCTGTGGAAAAACATCTCAGCAGTGGTATTGATGAAGTACTGCTCACAACAAATGTTTAAGAGAAAAGAAAACAACCAAAACAAGACAGAAAATGAAACTTTTGGTTTAATTACAAAAGAGAGCTCTCTAGTGACTTGTCCTCTGAGTATTTTCTTTCTATTTTAAACCTCTACCGTTCATTTCAGTTCCTTGACTTGAGTCATATGCTTCTGTAGCCCCACTGACCTCTAGTGGTCATACTGAGAAATGCATGACAGCACTAACATCTGTTGAGGGTATCGCTTCCTTTATTGGGGCCCTCTTTTTGCAAGTTTCGGTATATAAGCAGAGTATGACTCAAAGTCATAGCGTCCTTAAACTGACCACAGCACAGACACTTGTTTGATACTGTGTAAAGTGGACAGCTTTACACAGCAAAAAGACATTTCTAACATCAACGATATAACATACAAAGCAGCACCATTATAGGGTTTTGGGTTTTTTTTATTTAGGGTGGAGTAAAACAAACAGTGAGCCAGACTTGGCAAAATAAGATGTTCATCCTGAAGTGTCTCTTTTCCCTAAAGCATCAAATACTGACTGGCTTGGTAAATATTAGCTTTTAGACTTTCTTAAGGACATAAAGACAGAATAGGTCGATTACAGGAAAGCAACACTGACCTTGACAGCTTTGGCTGTCTCCAGAGACTGTTCAGGAGGTATCCCCACCTCTCGCTCCCTCAGCAGCTGTTGGGTGAAGTACGTGATGTCTCGACCGGCGATGGGGATGTGCTTAATGCAGCTACCGATGACGTAGCCTTCAGCCTGGAACACAAATATGCATGAGTTTGAGAATGAGAAAGGAGCAAAAAGACAAGCCTGTAATGAACTATATATATATATATATATATATACACACATTTTTTCTTTTTCCTGTATGTTTGTTTCTTTGGTTTTGTTTGACTTTTTATGTCCTTATTTTATGTGGAGAAATGTGAAAACCAATAAATATATTCAAGCCATAAAAAAAAGAAAAGAGAAGCCTGGAAAGGCGGAACGTACCACAGGGATGACGTGTGTGACTCCATCTCCGCTGTCAATCACGGTCCCTGTCAGTGTGCGTTCTCCCACCTGTCTGGATGTCCAGGATGCAGCCAGCGCCAGGACAGCCTGATGCAGAAACATACATTTCATTATTTAAAACAATGCTTTACTACAGAGCTCTCTAAATGGCTTAAGGCATAAATTCAATTCAAACTGTGTCGCTTAACAAAACTGCATAATTTACAGCCTCAGTTTTGAAAGTAAGGTAACAATTATTGAGATTTAAGAAATACTGAATAATGACCTCCACTCTTTTTTGAACACTGTGCAGGATTTCAATCATGTGAGAATAATCAGACTGTCAAACTCAAAATGAAGAAGTGAAAATTTGTATTTCCCCATGAACATCCTCCAAATCTCTGCGTTGAAAAAGTCAAATCTATTTCTATCTACAACACACAAGCCTGGTTTCAAAAGTGTTTCAACTAGTTGTGAACACTTTTGGAACTGCTGAAGTTTTGGTTTAACTGGTTTTAAATGAATTGCTACAACTTTATAAATGAGTGATCGTTTGGTCAAACCTGGAGCTTCTGAAAATAAAAAAAAAATGTAGGTATTGGCAGATGACGGCAGTTGGCAAGTGTTCGTTTCAGGTGCTGGAATGTTTTGGAAACTTACCTGAACAGCAATGTAGAGACCTGGGACGTTGAATGACTCAAACATGATCTCAGCTGTGTACTCTCTGTTTTCTGGTGTGTTGAGGGGAGGCTCTGTCTGGAGAGAGAGACACAAAAATCTCACGTGAATACAGTATGAATATTCTACGTTTTGAGACACAGAAGAGGTTAACAAACTTGTCATGCAAAACTTTATAAACAGGCCCCCAATTCCCTACTTTTAAGACATTTTTGGAGTTAGACTTGATAGTGCAATCAAATAGCCAGAGGGTTATACAGAGGAACAGTGTTTTTTGTGTGCTGTAATCTCAACAGCCTTATACAGGCTAATATGGAGAAAATCTGTTTCTGTTTTCACAACTTTTGACACAATTTAAGTCTTTATTTGTGTTTATTACATCGCTTTTTGGGGCTTTCCTGATTGCAAATAATGGTTTCTAAATATTTATGGTAGTTGTACTTCACATATACAAGATACAGAAGATAAACTGCTTTTGATGCCACGCTGTTTTAGCTTTTTATCGCAATTAATAATAAAGAGAAGATCATAGAAAAAAATAGGAGCTGTTAATAAAACAGAGAGACTTGAGCTGAAGTGCAAATTTAGAGGTTTCACACTTTAAACAGATTCATGACACCTCACAGTTTGATCCATGTTGCAATCTATGTTACTACACCACTCTGTACTGATGCAATAGCATCTGGTTTGCATAAAAAGATTAACAGTGCAGCTATTCCAGCTTCTCCAAACACCATTTTCACCTGTATGTGAGGTGTAACTCTTATTGAATGCATGTAGCTCTGGTCTTACCAAGAGGAAATAATGATCTTCAGGTTCTGCCCGCAGATACTTGAAGATGACCTGCTCCATAAACCTCTCCATCAGGTCCCAGTCTTCCACTATTCCATGACGGATGGGCCACTGGGAACGAGGAAGGAAAACAGAGCAAATGTCAAATGTCTCATCCTGAAGCCTAAACCCGAGTGAAATCCCTCTGACCCAGTTCAACTCTCCTGCCTACCTTTGTTGCATATGATGGTTTGTCAATGGCTTCATCCCCGATGAAGAAGTCCAGGTCATCAACCCCCTTCATCATCCTGCGCTGGGCCTGGTCTCCGACCTTGGCGGACTCTTTGATTGCAATACCTGATGTATAAAAGTGTACGAGAATATTAAACTGAAAACAAGTACTCATTAGATATAGACTCAGAAATGACAAAAACTTGACAGCATGGTTAAAAAGTCCCGATTTAGGAGAAATCCATGCAAAAATGATCAAGGTAAGTCTGTTGATGTTCAGAAATCTACAACAATTTTGACATTTTTAAGCAAAACTACAAAACATTGTTGTCTCCAGTTTCTCAAATGTGAAGATTTCCTGCTTTTCTTTTATAGTAAATTAAATATATTTTGGTTTTCAGCTGTTGGTTGGACAAAACAAACAATATGAAGACGTCACAGTAGGCCTTAGGAATGTGTGATGGATTTTTCACACTTTTCTGACATTTTATAGCAGTTAACTGGTTAATAGACAAAGTGTTCTGCTGATTAACGGATTATGAAAATAATCATTAGTTGCAGCCCTAATTGTTGGTTCCGGTCTCTTTGTGGCCTAATCTGTCCTTAAAATATGAGAAATCCTACATCAAGTCATCTAGATGGTGTTTATTTGTCCATCTGAAACTGTCATCTTCAGACAAATCATATTCTGATTTAATTACTGCTTTATTATGTGAATTTAGACACTTAAAAAGTGTTCATAACATCTCAATATGATTATAATCAAGGCAGTAGTGCTGCAACTAACCATGCTTTCATTATCAATTTTATCAGAGTAATCAATTAATGGTTTGATCTATAAAATGTCAGTGTTCAAATATCTACTTTTGTCTGACCATCAACCCAAAGAAATTTCATGTTTACTGTTGCATTTAAAGAGCTACTGAAAATTTTGGAATCAGAGAATTTTTGGCATTTCTACTTGATACATGACATAAATGATTAATCACAATAATAATAATAATAATAATAATAATAATAGTAAAATAAAAACAGCAACTAAAACAGAGGGAAATAAAATGAAGTTTTAAAAAATGTAAACAGTCAAAAGTGGGATAATAAAACAGCAACATATCCAAATAATTACATATTATTTGGACGTTAAACTTTAAATACATGTATAACACATTCATAACGTTAAAACTCTAGATTCACTGATGTTAATGAAACAAGTTCCAGTTAAATAAATATATAATTTGATGGTGTTTGGGGCATTTTTTACTTTACTTACATGACGGTATGATGAACTGAGGTTCTGTGTTTCCTGCATAACCGAGCTTTGTGTACCTATAAAAGGAAAATCAGGACAACTATTAAGTTTAGACTTGCTGGAAATCATATGCAGGCCAGTTAACGGAGTTGCAGCTAAAATAATGTGGATATTGTGGTTTCTGCTGGGAGGATAGTCCAGGAAGTAACATTAGCTTCAGCAGCTAACAAAAGCTAATGAGCAAAGTCGCGTTGAAAACAACGTTGTAGCATTAAAAAGAAACCAGTAGGGAACTTTGGCTCCGGTTTTACAAACAATATAAGAAGAATAAAGTAAGCAGATGTGGTTAAGTTACGTTAGCAGACAGCAGGGCGTTAGCTGGAAGTTTGACAGCCGCTAATGAAAACCAGGCTAACGCTAACTAGCATCTGATTTCGCTCACTTACCCGGTGCCACAGTCAACAACACAAGCCGGCAGCCGACCAGCCATGCTTGCTCTCCTGTTATCTAGCTACAGGCGAATATATCAGGCGCCCGATTCGGATGGATATCTTTCCAGTAACTGATTTTGAGTTCGCAACAGCCTGAATGAATAGCAGCAGTCACGGCCGATTCGGGAACGCTTCCGGGTTCCCCGCAAGATTTCTTCTAGTGCAGAGTGAGCAGCTTCGAAAGCGCAACACTGCCCCCAGCCGGACAGAAACTGTTACTGCAGCCTCATTTTTACATAAAAAGATACAGTCAAAGCTATGATCATAGAGTGTAATATTTTCATGTAAACCTGGAAATAATCAAGAAGTTTTTGCGGATTCAGAAACCTTTATATTTTTATTATTTTAGCTTAGATTTATATGCACTGTATTCATACATGAAATAACAAGTCAGTTTAGTTTACAATGTCAAAAACAACACTGCACGACTGCTTTTGCCGTCTCATTTTCAGATTATTATTATTTGTAAAAATGTTTCAGGAAGGGAACATTTTTAGCAATAGATTATTTGTTCTATGTTTGCAATGTAATGTAATCATTAATATGTAGATTTGAATTAATATATGTTATTCTTTGAATTTGTATTTGTATGCATTATGTTCAGACATGAAATTAAAAAAATATATTTTGTAAGTTAGTGTCAAAAACAATGTTGCAAGCCAGTCTGTAATTATATTTCATGTCTTTGTAGCTTCTCCCTGAAACAAAAAACAGTAGCCAACCTCATCTCACCCAACTGACTCCAGCAGATGATGCCAGTGATTTAGCTCCCATCAAAGGGCAGACGAAATGATCCTCACCCTCCATGACTGCATGGAGGGCCACTGATAAAGACGATATATGGGCAGGAAGGAGCTCTAGGGCTTGATTTTGGCTCCAGAGTGCCTTACCACATTAGAGCCAATCCCGCAGCCTGAAAACATTGGGCTTTTTTTCCTCAGGCAGACTCATCACTCACACAAGGGTCTCTTCACCACACTGAGTCTCCTAGAAAAGCCCTTGGCTCTGCTAGTCCTGATAGAAACAGTCCTCATAGGCCCACTTGATGGAAACCCTCTATCAAGAGCTGTGGATGAAACAATTTGTTTCAACATTGTCAGCAAAGGAGTAAAGATTCGCCAGGAGCCCACTACCAAAGCAGGGCCTTCATGCCCTTTTGGGTCATTTAATTCCAAATTAGCTTGGAATTTTAAACTGGATCCTGCATTATTTTTGTATTTAATGAAATGAAATATTATGATGGACTCTTTTCATGATCAAATCAACAGAAGGTGACTCTAGAATTCTAGACCCCAAGAAGTGTTTCTGATGGTCAGTTTTGCTATTTTAATTTCACAAAAACACTTCAGCTGTCTCAATCTGCGTCATTTTATCAGCCAGTTTCTGCAAGTGCTTCACATTCCTGCATGTCACTGTTTTGAATACTAGAGGGCACCAGTGCTCTCATTTTTAACAAACCACAGACGCCGCTGAGCCTTATGAGCCATCATGGGCCAGTGGTTCATTTATTGTAACAACATATAAAGCAAAATGATTCATTTCTAGCAGTGCGAGCACCTCCACTGGCTTTTTTTTTTTACCCTTCCAATGCTACATCTATAAAAAACCTTCTTCCTGGAATGGAATAATCAGAGTACCGAGGGATTTTTACAACCATTATTCAAGCCAGTTCTCTTTTATTTCGCCTGTTCTTGCAGAGGTGCAATGCATTAAACACTGGTCTGATGCTTGTTAACTTTCCCACAGCCACAGATTAATTTCCCCTTTACACCGCTGTAACTTTGGGGTTTTTTAATTGTGTTTACTTTTCCTTATTGGCCCGACTTATTGGAATGAAGATTTGTGTTACTGCACTGAAGTGGATTGAAAATAAAGTCTGGTGCAAGGAGCTTTTATCAGGTTGGCTGCAGAGTCATCAGATTTAGGATAATTGTTGAAGCTAAACACACTCACAAGGCTATTCATATCCAAACTAATATGTTTAATGGAATTTGTAATTTAATAGAATTTCCTTCTAAATTAGCTAAATTATCAGTTGCAAAATTATGGCTATACATGTGATTCATGAATAATAACTAATGGAAATAAATAAGATGCTTCATTATGGCTCTGATTCATTACAGTGTACAGTATCTATACAGCTGGACTGAGGGTAATTGAATCTCTAGAGGCTTTTGATCTTGCTGTCTTCTGTTAGTCCTGCAATCAGCACCTGAAACAATTCCCGCCCGCACCAGAACAGATCATTTCCCCCTCATTTCCGATACACTTAGCCTGCACAGTAAACAAAGTAGATGAGTTGAGGTCCCTCATCAACTGAAGTATTTCCACTGCCAGAGCTCTAATATGACTGTGTTTGTGCACACGTCATTAGAGCAACGCAGAGGTGGGCCTTATTATTTTTAATAATCTCCTGTTTTTGCTGCTTCTTAACCCCGGGAGATCTGCAGTCGGCACTTCCCCTGTGTGATCATCTGTCTTGACCCCTTTCCACCTCCTCCTCCTCTGTGTTGAGGCTTAATGATGCACTGTCATACAGGCGCGCCCCAACACTGCAGGATGCCTTTGCTGCTAATAGACCCAGAGTTTAAGCAGTAATACACACACACACACACAACTGAGGTTAAACATTTTACAACACTGAAGTCATCTGATATCCCTGTGTTAATGTCTCGCAAGCCGAACAGTTGTTGCGTTTTAAACTTTTCACGTCTCATTATTGTAAATTTTAGCGTGGACTGCAGGATTCATCCAGTGGGAGCTGCTCTATTGTGTGCCTAACAATGCACCGCTGCATTATTAGGCACATAATTGAAAACGGTTACTTGGAAACACTATTATGGCACTTACAAGTCAATCACCCGTTCCCAGTGACACTCGTCACAGCCACAACTGGACTGTCAGGCTCTCTCCCTCTCTTTAAAAATTCAAGAGATAACTGCGGATGCAATAGTCTGCCAGATAAGAAGCTGGCAAGTGGGTGTTTTTGATGGGAGCTTAAATAGTTCAATATGAGAATACATGGCGGAGGCCCCTGCACATTTCTGATGCCTCATCCTTGCTGAATTACCTGCATTTGACTGGAATCAGACATAGATTCCACAAGACAAAAACAGCCATCGCAAAATGGGTTTCATACAGAGTGGATTATGTCTCATCTGTATTCTCTCCTCATTCTGACAAAAGCTCAGTCTTCTGTTGCATGTGTCAGTTTCAGTGCATTGAAAAAACTTAATTTAAAGCACACATTTCTCAGTAACAAAGCAGGAAAGGTATCGTACAGTATGGCTAGAAAGATATCTGAAAAAAAAACTGTAATGATGCCTGTGCCTACTCATTTGAAACCCAGAGGAGGCAAAATGCACAAAATAATCAATAGATGACTAATTGAGTGATGGTAGCATACTAGTGTGGAGCTAATTCAATAAAACACAGGGTTACACGCTGTCCTTAGCCTGGCTGTTTGAAGGTTAAACACACACAGAGAGCATTTTGACCTGAATAACCTCCCAGAGACCACCAGCAGTGGTGGATTTCATTTCCCGGAGAGTCAAATAAAATCACCCCCTCCATACAAACCCCCTAAAAGTTCACGCATGAGGAGATTTCTGATGTTTAGCCTGAAGGTTTGGAAAGCTGGTGTAAAAAAAGAAAAAGTTGAAACCAAGTCAAATAATGATTAAAACAATGTTTTACCAATGAAAATGTGTCTTTTTCTTGGTTTTATTATAACATTACAAAATTCCATGTTTTGTCAGTTCACTTTCTCGGCTTTCGCTCTGCTCTCCATTAACACCTTTATGTGCGGCATTGTAATACAGTGAGAGAATGCCTGCATTGTTATTGTCTACAGCACATTCAATACATATAAAGGTAATATTGTACATACTGAAAAAAGCAATCCAGTGCAAGCAGTAAATCAAACATCACGGAACCAATAAGAGAGAGAGACGAATGTAAACCTGCAAATTTCACAAAATGCGCGTTTGGACGTGGAAATAAGATCAATAAGTCAAATTTTATGTTATAGGTGTAGATTAGAAAATACAGTATTTGGTCTACAGCCTTGGCATGCAACACTAGCTATGATTTTGGCATATGTTTAATTCTCTTACGTTCTGAATAAAACTAATGGGAAATATGGCTGATATCACCCTGAAGCAACTCTCAAGTGAGAATTTATTTGTGCTTATAGCTTGTTCTCATACTGCACTATAACTATGTAATACTGTTTTATAAATTCACTGCAGCAGGTGTTTCCAAGTTTAGCTCTAAAATGGTTCAAGATCTCAGTTCACAAAGGAATATATTAATAATAATATTAATGTCTCTTTAATATGTCTAATAGTCTGCTTGTATAACTTAATCAATTTTAAGATTGAGGATGAATAAGCAATAACACAAATAGGCTGATCAAAACCATTTTAGCATCTTTGTATTCCCTGTAGTAAAATGTCAATCAATACTGTTTGGCAGTGGAAAATATGCATAAATATAAATAATATGATAAGATTCTGCAAGAGACCTCAGAAACCTTCAAATTCAATTCTTGTTTGCCTGAATCAAAGTGCCCTCTTCATCATAACATATGAAGAATATAAGTGTATTCTAAGCAACAACAGCAACAGCATCAACAAGAAATAAAACCAACAGCTCTGTTTCAAACCATAAATTCAACAAAACCCACAAAATAAGACATTTTCCACTATAACTTCTATCAGTATCTTTTACAGCATGTAATAACCAGAAAATAACTTCAATGCAGGTTCCTCACAAAACGCTCCACTTCACAAAAAAGCAAAGACATTGAGAAATGCCTCGGTTTCAGACTGGATGGTCCTTTTTCTGGCGACGGGAGCAATAGACAATTCAGAAAGCTTAGTACTCTTCCAGCTTCCAGTTCTCCAGTGTCATTCTCAGTGGTTACGGTGTTATATCGATCAGTTTAGCAGTTTTTTTTATGACGCTGAGAGGTTACAAAGCCAGCGAGGTGTCCAAATCTGCTCCTTCAGTACACCAGTGATAGCAGGTCTGGGCTCCAGGATGAACCTAGAGTGAAAATGGACAGGATATGTGTTCATTCAGCCTTAGAGGCAATGCATACCAACCATTTTTGAGCATTTTTGTCTTTATTTGAACTCTAGTGGCACAAAGACTGGGAATAGGAGGAAAAAGCTAGCCTGGCTCAGTCTGAAGATAACAAAATACGTGGGCACAAATGTCAGTTGACTTCCAGTGGCACCAAAAAAATTCATTGAAATGCCTAAAAATGTATTTTTTTGAAAAGAGTGGAGTTGATCTACTCATCAAACTCTGTGCAGCTATTCCGTTATTTGGGGACTAGAGTGGTCTGGTGTTTGTTGGAAGAACAGATATTAAAATAGAAACCAATTAACCCAACTAGAACCCCAACCACTCATCTCATTACCCCCAAACTGTGATCTAGACAGATATTTATATGCAGCTACTTCTTCGTCACCAGAGAAGGTAAATTACAGCAAGAAGTGCAATCTTATTATAGATACTATAGATTCTAACTAAAGAAAACAAACTGTACAGAGGGAGGTGTGGTGGGACCATCTACGTCAGGGGGAGGAGCGTCAGCAGCGGTAGGAAGAGGGTCAGGAAGAAAAGGAGAAGCCAGTTCGTCTGGGGGCCGGACATCGCCGCCGAATGGACGGGGCGCTTCCTCTTGGGCCCGTTGCAGAGCGGGGTGTTGCAGCAGGAGATGCAGACTGAGTTCAGCCTTCCTGTGCAGAACTGCTGGTAGCCCGAGGAGGCGATTAGGCAAGCCCCGGAGGACGCACAAGACTTCCGATAATGTATTCCTGCAAAGAAAGAAAGAAAAACATTGTACATTATATTATTATATGCGTCCAGACAGAGAAAGTAAGGTTATTGGTCAGTTACTCAGCTTTGACATGTTGCAAAATCTAACATCAGACTGAAAAAACTAGTGATTCATTTTCCCCTTGCTGTAATTAGATTGCTTAGATTGAAGATGTAACGTCCTGTATAAGAGCCTTGTGTTTTGCAAGGCTGCAGCATTTTATTGCACTACAGGGCTATAGAGCTATTGACTTCCTGCCTGGTCTTATTAAGTGATGTTTGTCAGTGTGGTATATGTTACTACAATTTGTATGCTTGTATGAAGAAAGAAAAAACTCATATTCTGTAGTGCTGTAACTTTTTATTGCACTCCAGAGCCACTGACTCCCTTATCAAGTGATGTTTCTCCATCAGGTATATATTGGTGTTATTTGTTTCTATGGTATGTTATGGCAGGTATTTTATCATTTATGTGGCATTTGTACTGTGTTATTTATCTTGTGTTTTCTGATGTCTGCAAATGAAATTTCCCCTTTACAGGCCAAGAGAAAGTTTTGATTAAATCAAATTCAGATAGATTCAATCTTTGCCAGCAGGACGTTTCATAATCTGGGAATGCTTTTCATTGATAAAAGAAAAGAAATATGTACAGCTGAGCATTTTTCCATTATATTCTTTGTGTTTGTGGTACATGTTTGTACAGAAAGCGTCGGCATTCTGCTTCTTTTTTTGTCTGTCAAGGTGAAACATACAATAAACACCTGTAGCGTTATTGTGGAGGTTCAATTTCCTACCCAAGGACATCACACAACTCTTGCAGGTACTGAATTTATAAACTTCCAATTACAAGACAGTGTTTTATAACCAACCAGGCCACCTGCCGTTTGAGATCCTTCACAACACATGTACAAATCACCTTGCAAGACAGAAGGCTTGGCCTCAAGCTGTTTTTTTTTGCACGGGAATCAGATGTAAATGCCTGAATATAAATCTATCTTGGCCTTGCTGGGAGTTTTGGACCCTCTGCACAGAGCTCTTTTGGGGCCTTGAAACAATAAATATCAATAACCCCTTGCATGTTTCAGGGCCCCGGTTCAGCTCTTGATTCCATGAATCATTCAGACTTCCACCCAAATGACCATTTTTCTAAGTCCCGTCTCCCTTATACTTACTGCTACACCTTAGCTTTCCACTCTCATACAGATATGCAGCTTACAATGATAATGATAATAATTTTCCACTCAAACAGTTCAGTTATTCCAAATTGTATTTTCTCGATTCTAGCTGGCAAAATAACAATATAACATATATTTTATTCATAATATAATAATTAGCTTGTTACACAGTAAAAAGCCCATATCATGGAAAGCTGGCCTGTGCATGTAAATAACTCTGCACTCTGTTTTTGAACGGCCACACTCAGGTAACTTATGATATCACATCGTTATAAACCACATTCTGACCAGTCAGCATGACTATTAAGACAATAACATGAGCAGCTGACCCAAGTGCTGTTTGGGGGATTAACTAATGAAAATACAGCTTGATGTTTGTCAAACTGCTGTAGAAGGAAGTTTCAGCTCTGTCGATCCTTCACGCCGCATGTTATATCCTAAAACTGGACAGGTATTTGCTAAAATGGAGGCGCGAGGTGAACAAGCAGCACGTGTCAATGTACACATGGTGACAACTCCCAACATAGACAGGAAGTTGAAAGACAAAATCACAGAGTCGGAGTACTTCTTTGCTGCTGAAACGCATAAGGTCAACTGCTTTTATTAGAGCAGCATGTGCTCCACTTCAACATGTGGAGAAATCCAGCTTGACAGACCCGCCGTGCTGAGTTATGTTCTGCTGAGTGCTGAGTTAAGCTGTGACTGGACAATTGCTTTTCAGAGAAAAGACAATTTGGCGCCCTACATGATGATCCATTTTATTTTCTGTAAGGCAGCGTAAAACTAATCAAATGTTGTGTCGGCGGCAGCTGAAGGAAACTCTCTCCTCTCCTTTGATGCATGAGTAGAATAAAATGGTCCAGAGATAGTGTTGTCTGGGTTATAAAGTGACGCAACAGCAACACAACACTCAGACGAGACGCCTCATGTGGAAATGAGCATGAAAATAAAAACAGTGGAAGGCCTTACATTCGTTTATGTAGGTTTACGATGCGTAGGTTTTACACTGCAGGGAAAAATTGATGGGTTACAGTCTGATCATCTGTCTGCAAGCCTGATTCCTGTAACAGTGAGTCTAACAGTGAGTTCTTTGAAGCCGAGCAAATGGGAGCAAAATAACAGATAACAATGTCTATTACACAGAAATCACAGAAGATTGTTTTGACCAGCTCGGCCTCCTCTGCAGGGTCGGCAAGTCAGACATACGAGGATTAAAAGATACTTTGAAGAAGGAAAAGGGGATAGTTGGGTGAGTTTTCTGTCTTATTGTCATTTTACTATGAAGAGAGAAACCTTATTGATAGTCTGCTCTTGCAAAACCTTAAAACAAATGTCACAATTACAGCAAAAAAAACTGCTGTTTTTCCAGACTAAGTAAGACCAAGTAAGACATCCATTTAATGTTAATTGTTTGCCCGGTTGTACATCACGGAAATTGCAGGTGATTAGCGACTTAATAATGCTGCCTCCACTCGTTTAAATGGCGAAGAAATAAAACTTGCTCAGAGGTCAAGTACGTTTCTGATTGCAGCGCTGCGTTCAGCTCGTCTCCGGTTTCCAGACGGTCACCTTTCCTCTACAGAAAAATAGGAACTATAACTTTGCAGTTGGATACATTTGTCTGGCTGAGCCTGTGCTTTTGCAGCCAAATACCACTGCCAAGACTACATAATCCTCCAAATTTGTTCTCAAAATGTCCTCTTCAATGCTTTCTTATTAGACGTTTTTGCAGCTTGATTTTTTACATATACTCTTACATTGGCAAATATCAGGGGGCACACATACATTCATGCATTTTTGCAGGTGCTGGGTACCAAAAAAATACACAGAAGAACAAAGGTGTAACCACACAATTGTTCCCAAATCTTCTTTAATTCCACATGGACATCACAATGTTTCGACCACTATGGGTCTTCTTCATGTCCTCTTAAAATTGCAAATCATACGATTCTTCATGCTTTTATCATTTAAACTCACAAAAAGACAGTTTTTTTGGATGTTTTGGGGCATTTCTTTGACTACTTAGTGGAAACATGGTACCCATTTTAAAATATCTGTACCAGTTAAATGACGACAGCAAACCATCTGTGCATGTGTTCTTTTTTTTCTTACTTTTACTTTATTTCTTATGCTGCGTTCACATGACTTCAGGCAGACGGCAGACAGACAGCCCCTTCTGGACGGCACGGAAAAAAACAAACAAACAGTCCGACTGAATGGCAGGACCCGGCCAGTAGCTCATCCACATCACCGAAAAACACTGAAGCAAATTTCCAAACAGGCGTTATTTCAATAAACTGACCACATATTGGGAATTTAAATGGTTACTTTCTCACCTGAAAAAATATTAAAACTTAATAAAGTGACATATTTGCCTGCCATATGTCAGCTTTTCTTGTTTCTACGTAACATCCGGTTGTCATATCATATCATTAAAGCTTTTATATTTGCTAAACATCTGCTGGATGGGAGGATTTTCAATTGAGGACTGCCAACAGAAATAATGTTTTACATTTCCAGCTGCAGCAACACTGCTGTGTGCAATAAACTCGACAATTCAAACAAATCAGAGCCAGTTACAAAACATTGATGGAAGAACCAAATACTGCAATGACTGTCTGGCTTTCTGGTGTGTCTCATACCCTTAGCAACCATGTGGTATTGATTGATGTGTTTACATGCCAATGGAAAGATCCACATTGTAGCAAACTTACCATCAGGTTTGACCAGCACCTCCTTCTGGCACATGTCCTGTACGTTGACGGTGCAGTTGACAATGTACTCCGGCGTGGAGCAGTCATTGTGCTTCATCTCCTCGCACTGGTAGCACTGGATCTGAAGGGCATCTCCTGTCCAGTGGAGGAGGAACAAAAAGGAAAAATAAAATATATGTATATATGGGTAAATATATGTACATTGCATCCATTACTAAAGCTTCCATTTCCTTGCTTTCCATTGCACAATTTTCTTGTCTACATAGTTTCTGTCGTCCTTTCGTGACAGGATGCATCATTCGTCTTTTCTTGACTGCAGAGCACATTATCGACATTTGGTCACAATACCCTCGTGCCGCACAATTTTGAAAATACAAGCTCAAAGTCAAGCAGCACAGGCTTTTATAGATTTAGCTTCTGTGAGAGTGCCTTTGATGGTACCAAAGCTCCAAACAAGACTAATGGCACTTCACGGTTAGAGAGTGCGATGTCATCTTCTCTGTCTTCTGCAGGGTGTTGTGACACTATGGCCCCTATAGCAGAAGGACAGTGCTGAGGTTGTGTGACTTTATCTGTAAGGCAGTCTAATCTTTGATGTTTTAAGCCTTGCTTTCATTCGCTTTGCTTTATTGGCTGTCCCACGTGTCAACAGAGAGGTTATAGATTCATACAGTGAGGTGAGAACAAGCCATAAAAGCACGCATCAGCAAAGCAAAGTGGTCCCTTTAAATTTCCTTTTAACCCACCGGTTTTATAGGTGATAAAGCTCCATTTACAATGTAAACAGGCAGCAAGGAAGACTTGATGTACCCCGCCTGCGTGTACTCCCATCCCCTGCGGTAGTAAAAATGTGAACGTCTGACTGCTACCACGTCGTCTCGTAAAGATAACAAACAGCGCTTTGCCTAGCTTTTGCAGATTTCATCTAATGTTTTTAAAGCCGCCTGGATGAGCTTTTCTTTCACCCAAAATCCTGAGTGTCTATACTGAACATGTGTCCTGCAGAAGGGGAACGACACCTGCAGAAATCAGACTTACAGTAAAATGAAGAAAGCCGGGTCTACAGCCAACATTATGCTACCATTGCTGGTTAAAAGTGACGTCTGGGTGCTATTTTGGCAGATAATATACTGTGCAATGCCCATGTGAATTGTACAGTACCATAGGGGATGATGAAGTCTATATTTAACTGAACCTCTGAAGGGTTTTTCACAGAGACTCGAGAGATCAACGCAGCCTTTTCTCACAAAAGTAAATTTTTTTCTATAACTCAGCGTTGATCGACACCCTGGACTGTTAAATTTAATACACCTGCCAGGTTTAATGAACATTTCTAAAAGATATAATCATCATCATGACATCATCACATACATGGAGCCCTATAATCATAAACTGTGACTCCTACACACAAACACACCTGCCCTTTCCTTTTTAAATATCCCACACAGGCCATCTGTCCCCACTGACAGACATTACTGGTGTAATTATTGAAATGGCACCAATCATTAATCTCGACAGCGCCATCAAACGCAGACTCAACTGATAAAGGTCCACATATAACATCACAACCCCCCAGCCTAATTACTTTAAACCAAGCAAATGCCTCAAGCCTCCATCCATCACCTGGAAGGAGATTGTGAAAATGAGGAACTTTCTCTCCTTTTTTTTTTTTTTTTTTTCAGGCGTACCTGAAGGCAAAATCCAGCTCTTCAGTTCAGCTTATCAGCTTTAGAAAATTGCTCTGAATCTTATTTGTTTGTTCCACAACAGAAAACAGAGGCGGGTAAGAAAAAATAAACCTTTACACCTTTTTCATCCAGGTGTGTAGAATGATTGCAAATCCAATATATTCTAATATCAATGCCATTCACTGCAATCACTGTAGGGAATATGAAATTAGGAAACAATATTATAAAGAAATAACCATGGACACATGATTACATTTCCCCATGACAATACTTAAGTAAAATAACCTTCTGTGCATGATCACCAGCTACTTTGAAAGGAGCAAAATGGCACAAGATGGCAACATCTTCACCCTCTTGTACTGGCAAGAATAAATAAAAAAAAATACATGCACTAGAGAAATGGAAACAAACAGCTCAGGGGCAGCTGACAGGCATGTTTTAAACACTTTAAGGGTGTCACTGGCTTGAATCTGTGTTACTATCTTTCTCCCTCTGTGCCAAAACTGCGCAGTCTAGCACAGCACTGCTCTCTCAGCGCGCAAAAGCAGCACCCAAAACGCAACATGACTGCCAAATACTCTTTCCATTTTCTTTAAGTTTTTCCATAAGTGGTTGATCAGTCAGAGCGTGTTCCCGTGAGGAGGACAGATGGGTTGCAGTATAGGTCTGAGCTATTTGGCACGGACTTCGCATACGCAGACAGACAGCTTATCTAATATAACAACGTCAAAATAGAGTTGTAAACAATATATCTGGGATTTAATGCTATAAAATATCTGAACGAGTATGGATGCAATACGTCATAAATGAATATTGTTTGCAATACTGGGATTTCCCCTATGTTGCGCACAAATGTTGTTAGAAAGCACATATGGGTACAATAAAAGCACATTTAGTTTTGTGCTGCATGCACATGGGGACCTGCGCTCCAAACTGTGCCCTCACACATCACTGGCTGAAACGGGGCTGCAGTCTCTCCAAGTTGGACCTACCTGCGTCGAGAAGGACTCCAAATAAAGTCGCAAAAACGAGAAGACGCATTCTCTCCCAAATGACGCTCGGTGGGAAAACATCAGACCAAATGAACTTGTTCAGACGGAGGCGTGGAGGACGAACCGCCGCGGAGGAAGCCCAGACACGGATCCGCTCATCCTCTCGGCTTGGCTGAGGTGAGAGCACAGCTCCGCAAAGTGAGAGTCTCCTCTCCAGCGCAACTGGAGACAAATCCGGAGCGCAGAAATCATAAAGCGCACCACGTGATGGGAGCACACAGTTGGCATTTTCATATCTCAGTCAGTCTCTCTTCATGAAAGAGAAATGGCGATAAAAAGCCTCTATGAGGGATATTAAAGCTCGCTTTGCTTCACATTTAGTGAGTTTACGGATATTTATTATGATATTTCTGTAATGTTACTGTTGCGAGAGGTAAGAAAAGTTAAATAAATTCATATTCACAGGAGACCACCTCTCCTCCTTTTCATATCCTATTATGCTATATGATTTTTTTTCTTATAAAATGTACATATCAGGACTTTAGTGCGTCTGTGCGCAAAAGGCTTAGTGTTCATTATTGTCACTAAAAATCTAATTCAACAAAAACTTCATGGTACTTTTTGGTACACTTATAAATGATGTTGATATAATACTTCAACTAATCATATAGAGACACCTTTTTATTACCTTTTATTAACAGTTTTCCTGTATATTAGTATTCTTTAAGAATATTTCAGTGTATTTTGGGACTTACAGCCTATATAAGGACCTTAACTGTGGTGTTTTTAAGCTATCCACTACATTTCTCTGATACTGTAAATTATTTGAGTATTTCATGACTCACATGTATTTATATTATATTATTATATCAAGGATAGTTAGTAATGAGTGATATTTTATCAACTTCTTCTTCTCTAGCCTGCATAATGAAGTTTGTGATAAATAAATGTGCATCTAACCTGCAGCCTGTTATATGATTGATGGTTAATTTTTCAGGTGTGTAGGTAATTTTTATTAGTCCTTTACGTCATGCTAAAAGATACCAAAATCAAACTAATATTCGCGAAATGTTGCCTTTGAGCTTGACTGTTGCAGTTTGAGAGAGAGAGAGAGAGAGAGAGAGAGAGAGAAATCATCCAAGGGTGGACAAACTAATTGCGTTTATTTATACGCACATAATTACCCATCAAGGGACTAATGGTTATAAATACCTCCGCACTGAGCAGAGCGCAGTCTTGCAGCGAACTGTCGCCGCCTCTGAGCTTCAACTCCAGCTGACAGATTGTAGGTGGGAAGCGGTGATTACGCGCGATGCCCTTGAAGTGAAATATTCCGGGTTTTCCCGAAAACCTTTATTTTCCAAATTGAAAGAATGCCGGAATAGATGGATGAATCGCCTGGTGACGCACGAATGCACGCACAGGCGCGCGTTTATGTGCATACATGTTGTGCCTGAACTGAAACACACAAATACAATGACACACACACACTTTGCAGCTCAGTTTGAAATAGGAAATAGTTTCTCATATTTATTTAGGAAAGTTACATAAAATATAGCATTAAAGTCTAGTGTAACAGACAAAATTGCACACAGTAATAATATTAATAATAATAATAATAACAATAATATTAATAATAATTACCAAAGTAACACTGCTGGTAACCATTTCTCTTTACAAAGGAACCAGGAACATTTAAGGAGAGAGGTGAAGCATGACAATCACACTACAGTCTTGACAGTACAAAATGTGGGTATAAATACTGGACATCTAGAAAAATACACAAGTCCTCTTCAGACTCTCTTCATACAATATTAACAGTTTCATAGAAAAATTGAAACACACAGTCGGCTCTGTTGATTAGCACCAGCTGGTCAAATTCCAGATAGAAATTTGGCATAACTTCACCTAAAGTTCAAATATGTCTTTAAAATAAAGTGATAAAATATTTTAGCATTAGCTCTTATTGATCAAAATAAAGATTTAAAAAAACAAAAAAACAAAAACAAGAACCCCTAAAGAATTCAATAAGAAAAGATACATGCCATTTTCAAACAGTAGACTTAAAACCTTGGTTGAATGATTGGCAAACAATTTACATCTTTTTTTTTTGTTTATTTTTATCATTTGCATATATCAATCAGCAATGCCCATTCTGATATTAACTTATAGCACTTTTTATATACAACATAATATACAACTATGAAAAAGGAAAACTGAGGTTTGGAGAGTTCAGGTATGCAAAGCGAGATGAGACTACAAACTAGACTATCCGGATTCTGGAGTTTTGCATCAGGAGATTTAAAAAAAAAAAAAAAGATTACTGAGTGTTATTTGTATTTGTCAACAAAATATTCTGATGGCTGCATTTTAATTCTTACAATCTACATTAGTCCAGTATGTTCCCTGAGCTACCAACAATGACGCTGGATGCGTTGAAGCCAAAAAAGAATTGGTCGTTTGCTGTACCTGGGTACCATTCAGACACTGAAACATCGTCTTACGAGTGAGCGTCCCACATGGAAACGCTTTGTCTCAGTTGACATCATTAGATAATCTGATGCTAAATATCTGTTTAGTTAGCTGAATGAGGATGTTTGTCATTTATTAACCGGGAAAGAACATTTTTCCACAATGTTCTGCACACACAAAGACAACTGCCAAAAGGTTTTTCCTTTAAAATGATTTAAGAATGAACAGAAAGTCGAGTCCTGATCTGATTTGTTATGTAGTTTTAAAGATATTGCTTCAAAAAAGAAGTAGACAAAGATGATGGTATTATTATGGATTGTGATTCCACACGGGCAACTTTTTGGGGCAAATTTGATGGACAACATACTTAGCAGCAAAACATGAACATGTGACCTTGGATTCAATGCAATCAAAGCAACTGTACGCCAATGTTGCCCATCAGCATTGCCCCAAAAATATGCCCTGCTTATCACTGCTCGAATAATTGTTCACTTTACACTCCTTACAAACTTTGTACAGTATTTGTTACAGTGCAATGATAAGAAGATCCCCAGCATGGGGAAAAAGATCGCTACAAATTGCAATGAGACAATGTTATGTATTGCTGCCCAGTCCACCACACCCAGAGTCAGACTATTAATGTCCTGGTTTGGCGTTTAGGTTTCATCCTCATGTCTCCAGCTCCAGTAAGTGCTTCTTGTTGTATAGAGAGAGTACAGGGCTCTTCATGTTGTGGCAGGGCTGTAGTCAAGACTCAATAGGCGTGTCCGAGTCATTTCCGAGATGAGAGGCGAGCTTAAATCAAAAGCAGGTCTAAAAGGGATTGCGAAGAAGGTTGAAGCCAGAAGAAACTTGAGTCTTATTCAAGGCCAACAACAGAGCAGAGAATAAACTGAATATTTTCTACTTGCAAATGCAAAAACTAATGCTTAGAGGGGTGTCTTAAGAAAAAAAATCTACTTGAAAATGCATTCTGTGGGCCTTCAACATCCAAACAATCAATGCATGGAATTTCAGAACAAAGAAGAAAGTCCTTTCAATTGTTTGCATTGCTTGAAAGTATAAACAATCAAATCTTAATCATCTAGAGGAAAAATTACATTTTGATGGTCATGAACACGTCAAGTCTAAGTCATCAGAGGAGTGGACTTAAAACCAGACTCGAGACTCTATCACTACAGCCCTGCCTTCTTACTCATTGCTCCTACACATCGTTGGAGCCCTGGCTGGTGCAGGAGGAGAAGCTGTCATACAGCGAGTCGCTGAGGGAGCCCACGGGATCGGCCCCAGGCTTGCTGGAGAAACTGGAGGAGGAGGGCTCGTCCACCTTGCAGCAGTCCTCGCCGCTCTTCCCCGCATCGGCGTGGCAGTCGCCTCTGCGGCCGCCTAATCCTGTGTCCGGGTAGAGGCTGCCGCTGCTGGAGCTGCTGTGATTCAGCTTGTTCAGGGACTCCAAGGAGAAGTCGAGAGAGCCCGGCTGGTTTGTACAGATGGGGGTCTTCTCGAGGGGGATCTCCTTCTGCAGAAAAAAAGAGCACAAACATGTTAAATCATGGCAAAAAAAAGTATGATTTGCTGCGTCTTGACTGTAAAAAGGTGCATTTCACAGACTGAATACCAAGCACAGAAGTCTAACATTGCACCATGTAACTCATCTCATTTGCAGTGTTGTGCTGCAAAGCAATAAGACTGATGCCCCTTGAGAGCATGACACTGATCTATATTGAGATTTTTATCACGCTCAAGGACCAAATGTATGCCTTGGGTGTTGACAGCCTTACATCTCTGGGCATCTGGGCTCACCCACACTCCTTGTTATATTAACAGTGGTGCATGATGTGTCATACCTTTTGTGCTGCCTATGACAGTCTGTTTTATAGATTAGCGTAGTCAAGATCGTGTTATTCAGGGGAAATGTTATATCTGAAGGTGTAAAAAAGCTGCTCTCTGTTAACACCCCTTTAATTATCAGGAGTTTCATCTCGCATGCATTAATGATTAGAGTGGATATATGTGCTTGGACTCGTGACAGTTCAGAAGGTATTAGAGTTGAACAATGATATCATTGTAGGTCTTATCACTAGCCCAGATCGTGTCATTGCATTGAAGCCTGTTGGCCTTTCAAGGGTACACGCCACCAGGCAACTCGGCAGCAATTAGACTCAGCAACAAACTTGCATAACCCTGCATTAACCAGCTGCTACTTTGGTGCTTAATGCTCACATTCATTGTCACATGACTCCGTGCCACATCTTTTATAATGACCTATGAGTCAAACCCTGCCTACAGAGGAAAACAAATCAACACATAAACCTAAAAATAGGTTGTTTACAGTATGACGTGCCAACTATTTGAGTATTCTTCGTGATCTCTTCTGTAGTCTCAAAAGGCACTTTAGGAAGCCAACTACTGAAGCAATCAGCTCCCAAACTCCTCTGCAGAGGCTGTAAACAAAATTCTCTTGGTAGCTACTTTTTTCCTTCAGCAAATCTAGCCTGAGAGCAGAGCAGCTATCTACACAGGTATTTTTTCGCAGGGTAAGTATACAGAGGAATAGCTGCAGGGTCCAGGCAACCTCTAGGGACACTCCATACCTGGACCATTTAGCATTTTGCTGCGAGGTGTATCTCCCCTCAGACGTAAACCCAGAACTACTCCACACAACAATCTGAAGCATGAGCACATAAACATGACATGCATCAGAAAGATAGTTTACAGAGTTGTTAAACCTACGCAAACCTCCACATGTTAGTAATGGAACCTGCAGACATTCTTTGATCTTAAAAATTGCCAAGTTTCGTAGGTCATTGACATATGACTGAAATGCTAATGTGCCAGAAGACCAAAAGATCAAATGCAATATTTAGAAGAATGATCTGAACATCTGGGTCTATGCAAGCATTATATATTCATCAGGACAAATACTGTCAGCAAGTTTCTTAAAACAATAAATCCTGTATCTGCTGTAGTAAAATAATCTACTGTATCATCTGCATAACATCTTTCTGCGAGGATTAAATAAAGTTCTTGCACCTGTTATTTATTGTAAAAGTTTCCTCTAATTTCAAGAAACTATCTGCACAGCATCTCAGTCTTGCATTTGCCACCAGATTCAACATATTAACCTACAACTGTTACATAAGAAAACAATTCTTGTTTGAAAAATAAGAATTTGATAGCTCTACATTATTTTCCAGTCCACACTAATGGAAATGAATTTTTAATCACTTGCATTCATGCACTTTCCATGTAAAAGAAGGTCTCAGCTATATAAGCATCCCCAGTGGGCTCAGCGTCTTTCTTCAGGGCATGTTGACAGTGGCAACGGTAATGATAGTGGTAACGGTAGTAGTGATAAAAGACCATTAATATTTATAAAAACAAATCCACCCTTGAATACTTAATATATCTTCGGTAAAGTCTGATTCACTCTAGAGGTTGATATGATGTGAAATAAAGCTCTAACAAAATTTTGGTCAAACTGCTTTCCCCAAACTGATTTCTGACAAGTTC
Source organism: Scomberomorus guttatus (assembly GCA_038419695.1). NCBI lineage: Eukaryota > Metazoa > Chordata > Actinopteri > Scombriformes > Scombridae > Scomberomorus > Scomberomorus guttatus. Next base: position 13,791,944 of record CM076468.1, on the reverse strand, counting down.
TACAGAGGCAGCATGACGTTTTTGCATCCAGCTGTATGTCAGGCTGCATGTGTAGGTGGGAGAGAGTAAAAACAATAGTGATAGTAGTTCTCAGCCCAGGTCCTCATGGGCCTGAAGCCTTGTTTGTTTCCTCTCCTACCAGCTAGTTAATTGCATTCACATGCCATCCCAGGTGTAAACTATTCTGTGATTAGGGGGCTGGAGTGAAACCAGAAGGACTCTTTGAAACTAGAGGGCCAAGTATGAGAACTATTGATACATAACAAGAGCAAGACAGCTAGAGGTTTTCTGGTGCAGAAAAAAATCTGGTGTCCCTTATTCGAACTGAAAGATGCATTGAGCTGTGCTTTATTGAGGCTTTCTAAACATGTGGGAATCTTTGTCTGAAGTCTATGCAAAGTCATTTTATGTAAATTTGTGTGCAAGTATTAAAGATAAATTCTGTTTTGCATTATTTACATCCTCTTTAAAACCTGAGGTTGAACTCATAAGGCAGCTGTAAAAAATACATAATCCCCTCATACCGTGATGGCCTGTTTCGATACAGAATCACCCTTACACCCTTATAATCCCACCGAGCCCCATTAATGTGCACTGATATGACCTTTGGTAGCGAGTGAAATAATAACAATTTACTGAGGAGGACAAAATCAAAAGACATGTTAACGGAAAAATGTTCAAAACTGCCCAAAGGTGACATCTGACTCCCATATGACACGAAATGTTGAGCAGGTTTTTGTGGGTATGGAGGTTGAGCCTGAATTAAGCACAGGTGTCGAATGCAGATTAGACTTTACTTGACACCCACACACCACTGTTCGTAGCATTGGTATTTTTATGTCAGATTATTGTCAGCCATAAAAATCATCATTCTACGGCCTCGGGAAACGATAGAGTGCATGACGTGATGGGGATCAGAGATTAGCAGAGCTGTGTGACAGTGAAGAACAGTCTTCAGCTCTCTCAGCTAACACCCCTCTCTATATTTCGCTTTTGGTTGGAAACAAAAGGAAAGAAAAGGGAACGGCTGTCTTATCACTGATTGGATTTGATTTTGGAGGAACACAATTACCAGCAGATCGAACCTTCCTGGTGCAGGTCTCTGTACCACCTGCGGGTTCAGCCAAAATGATGGCTGCACACATAACTGAGGCTGCAGGCAGACATCTCAGCGAGAGCTTCCAACTTGAAAACACGAGGAGCCAAAACGGCAATTGGTTCTGCATCATATGTCAGTAATGGGATGTCTGAACTCAAATTCAGTAGATCTGCTCGCTACAAAAGCTTCTTGAAAGGGTCTTTTATTGTGACTTGAGCAAGATGTATTTTCTTTCTGTTATGCATTTTTTCCTCTTTACCTTGATGTTTTTACTTGTACAGTTGGTAAAACTGTGCAAAATGTGATATATATTGATAAATGATAAATATTAGATTTAATATTGATAATGCAGGCAAAATGAAAGTAATCAAACCATTTTTTGGTATGTTATGAGATTGTTGGAGGGATTGGGACCAGTTAAGAAATAGAAACAGGTTTGCATTCAACACACTGAAATTCAGGCATGACAAAACAGACCAGCAAGTGACAAATTTGTGTTAATACTGATTTAAATGACTGAAAAAATAGATGAAAAGCATTTTTTTCCTCTGCTGGAAGAAACTATTTCTGTCAAATTTTCAATGAATGTTCAAGCAGACGCAGATTACATTATGTTCTCGGACCATTGTGATGGTATTAAGGTGTCTTGTGTCTCTTGTGTGTCTGTTAGGAGGAAGGAAGATAAGTGGAAAGCTCACACTGCTGCTTTCGTGCTTTTTGTGTTAAACTTCTCAGTTGCAAGACCTTCAACCAAGTTAGATAAAAACCATGTCCGAAGGCTGTACCATAACTTTACTTGACGTGGGGCACAGCGGTGAGAAAAAATGCAAATGAATGCTGTTTATTGTCTCGCCGTCATCGATTTGATCGCAGTGTGGGGAAATGCAATGGCAGTTTCTCGTATTCTATTTTTGGGTCGCTTCCCAGTATCGTGCTGGCTACCTATGCTATCAATCCAACAGCAACTCAAGGGGAGTGCATATTCCTGCTGTTGATATTTATTTTTTGCACTGATATAGTTTTGGTTATCCACTGGCCCTATTTCAAATTACATGTCAACTGAAATGTTCCCTTTCCCCCACCATGTAATCATTGCTCAAGGTAACAAGCTGTTCCACGCTCGAGGAGATGCTGTGCATGCTGATATGTTGTTTGCTGGTTTTGGACCCGGGTCACATCAACCCCAGGAATCTTCCTATAACTTCACTGATGCTACGTCTTGGCACAAGTTCTAATGTTGTTTTTCCTGCAGTGATTTCTTTCTCCTTCATGCAGACAAAGGATTAATGTAGGAATAAGAGTAAGTAAGCAGGAAAAGAATGAAAAAGCGAGAAAAGTTCAGGAATGGAATTCAAGGGGGAAAAAAAACTAATGAAAGGACAGAAGGAAAGTGTTTAGAACAAAAGCAAGAGAACTGAGAAGAACAGACGAGACTTGTAGGAGAGAAACAGAAATAGAGAGAGGCAAAACTGAAAGGAAGACAAGGAAAGACACGTGGGAGAAATAGAGACTCTGAGGAAGGATAGAAGGAGAAGGGGGCGGCGGGCGCCGTTAGCAGGGTTGTCAGGTGCTGTCAGGATGATGAATGGGAGGCCAGCATGGGCTGTGAGGGCTCTGATGGGTGCCGCTGAGCTTTACATCACTCTCCTGAGTGTTTGCGAAAGGTTATTAAACGCGCTTAAATCACCGGGCTTTGACACAGGCCCGCTACCAGCCACCAAACTTCCCCAAACTGCAGGCAATGACAATGTCTCCCAAGTCAAAGGCTCCCGAGCCTCGACAAAGGAAAAGCGGCCGTACAGGTATGGATGTGCACTCCGAGGGGTGAGGAGGTGATGACATGCAGATAGATTGTCTTTTTCAAAAGAATAATGTAGGGTAAAGGGGTTCAACAGTAGTCATCCATCATTACGGTTGGGTCACAGCTCAGGAATAAGATTATTGTCACAATAAATATTAACTTTGGCTTAGCAGAAAAAAACAGAAACTGCAGGATTAGCATTTATATCCATTGCATTTGATTACATGGTTGTAAAACCATTGCAAAATATCCTTACCAAGTCATTTTTTGTCCAAAAAGTCTCCAAACAGGTGAAAAAGTCTACCAGAAGATTTTCCCAACTCATTTCTGATGCTTGTTTTAAATATTTTCTAAAATCAAGTTTTACTTGTCTTGCTTCTAAAGCACCAAACTGCCTCATTCTTTTGTGTTTTAACATCTGACATCTGTAGAACATTTTTGAAGTAAGCTGAAGTGTAAATATTCTTGCTGCACTGGCAGATTTTTTAAGACTCATTTATTGAGAAAAATGTCTTGATAAGTTGGAGATATTTTTGCAGTGAACTCTTGACCTCAATTTTGGTGTCCCTGTAAGCACAAGGCTACCTTCGGAAACGTAGCCTCCCGCATCCAATTAAATGACAGACAGATTTGAGGGTGAGACAAACAGATCTTCGTTTGTTGTGTTTTGTGTCTTGCTAATGGAGTTGTGCTTGCAGCTTGGTCGCACAGCAGCCCTTCCAGTTCGATGCGCTGCTGCCCCCACCCCCACCCCCCACCACCCCCCCGCCGGGACTCAGATCAAAATCAAAAACCTCTCTTTCAAGCGAGTCTCGCTTCCGGATCAAGCACAAGCGCTGAACTTTTGCTTTGTTAAACCGACACTCTACCTCTCACAAAAACATAACACTTGATTGAAATTCTCTTTTTTGCTTGACCTCAATTCCACACAGAGGTCAGACTGTAAAGCCAGGTACAGAAAACTGCCATTGGAGCTTAGAGGGATTCAGTGGCTTGCTCAAGGACACTTCAGCAGCAGTCTTTACTTACTTTCTACTCATAACACCACCTAACTTCTGCATAATTATTCAAATTTATGTGTGTGCATGCTTTACTAATAATTGATATTTGATCCTGGTGTTGACTTCCAGATGACACCAAAGGTCAAGAATAAAACACACCAAATAAACTCTGATTTTTTTAAATACACAATTGTTGAGTCAGATCCTTTTTTCAGAATATAGATTTTTGTGTCAGGGTGGGTGTTGGGTGGCAGCAGTGCAACAGAGGAGAGTTTGGCTGCCCCACAGAGCCGGGCCAAGCAGGCTGGAGGCCATTTCATGGTCTCTGATCCTCATTTGTCATTCAGTGGCGTTAAATACTGGTAGGCAAATACCCGCTGACACAAGAGGGCAAGCCGATCGAAAGCAATTAGGCGGCTTTTTCTATGAAAATCCGCAAACAATCCCACCGCCATAAGAAAGCCTTCACTTTGGGATTTTTTTAAAAAAAAGCATTGGAGTTTTAGTGAATTCGTTCTTGCCTCAGGAGCTATTTCAAAGGTAGAGTTGACATTGCAAGTCAACGGGACTCGCTCTGACCATATGAAAAGCGGCCTTGCCGACGACTGTGACGTACAGGAATGGCAAAAATTCAATTTATTCATCGTCATGGCTCTGCTGCTGGGTAAAACACATTATGCAAACCCTGTGACAGTGTATGTCTCTAACCTGGGAAGAGCTTCATTGAGGGTTTTTTTTTTTTATTTTTCTGTCTCCTCACACACATTCTCTCCAATATTGTATAAAGTTGCAGACATCTACACCTGGGAGCTGCCTGGCTTTCTATCACAAACTCCACGAAATGAAGAAATTGATTTATTCTTGAACAATCAACATGGGGCAAACCACATTATCTCCTTCAGTTGGTATACTTAAGCACAGCAATCAATGGCACTCATAAAAAAGTTTGGACATGTTGCATAATAATTTCCCCTACACCTACAGTACAGCAAATAAGACCTTTTTCCTGGATATCATACATAAATCAACCAAATAAATGCTTATAGGAATCAGCAGCATGCCTTCAAAGCATATTTTATGAGTTGAAACTGATTATCTGTAAACAACCAGCTGCTTTAATACTCACACTCAGTCTGTCTCCTGCTTTGCCATCGAGGGATGACTCTTTGTGCAACAAGTTGTACTGGGAAATCCTCCTGCTGTCCTTCTCCAGATGTGAAAACATATCATGTTGGTAGTAGTCCATGATGGACAAGGATTTCTCCACGCTGCTTCTCTTCAGGGTCTCCTCATTCTGGTCGACTGTGATTACGAGGAAGAAATTTGTTATAATAAAAAAAGAGTCTCTGCAAATCCACCCTCAAACACTCTTACAGTCTGTTATTCTCAAACTTCTAAAGCTACTCAAATGCTGTTGACAAAGTTGAAAAATCATTTGGTAACTGTGCAAATTTCAACCAGACCTGTGTCCTTCTTTTTGGTTCTGTTGATCAGGGTCCTCTGTGGCGAGCCCAAAGTGCTTCCTGTTTCCTCGGGTTCAGTCTCGGTGTCGCTGCTGCTTCCCGAGTAGGTGCACACTTGCAGGGCTCTTTCCTGTCCAAAGTCAGAAAGCCAAAGTCACTTTAAAACAAACATATGACACGTTTTGAAAGACTCAGCAGCAGTAATGTGTTGCCGGTGGTGCAGAAAAGAATGAAGAACAACAACAATAATAATACTTTTCCCAGAGCTCAGTTAGCGAGAGGCAGATTTGTTAATTTCTTGATACAGTGTCCACCAAAAGGCCTTTCTAGGGACACATATGTAGCATGATATGTGGCTATTAATCTACTCTGTGAATTTTCCTATAAAAGAAATATAAATATTATGTCTTGTCAAAGCGAACACTAAGCTGATCAATGATTCATTCTGCTTAAAAAAATGTGAAATTGTCTAAATTCCTGCAAATAATACCTGCAAATATGTCTATTTTCACACCAATCGATGTAAATGACTTACACCCGCCATATCATGGTCCTTAGATTTCATCTTCCTCTCTATTTCTTCCTCTTTGTCCTCTGTGGAAGCTGAGATGTTGCTACGCGGGGCACAAAGACTCAACCTCTTTGTCCTGATTGCATCTATACGTCAAAAGAGACAAAAGAGAAGTGAGTCACGAGGTGCGCAGTAAATGACAGCGCACACACACATGCGCTCATTTTTATTCACCACATGGCCAGCTCACGCAATGCATATAGACAGTGGGAAGAGGAAAAAACATCATTTGAGTCCTCTAAAGTGACAATCTTTTCTTTGGCAGACAGACTGATGAAACACAGGATGAGCAAATCTCGCACAGCCATTCAACCAAAACCCACCCGACTGTCTACACATCCGTCTTCTGCATATATGAATGGAGCCGCACAATATCCCAGCTATCAAACATTAATGGTGTCCACCCTGCAATTGTTAGCAGTCATGACTCCTGGCAGCCCAGATATAACAGCTTCCAGCTGTCGTCCCCGAATGACGAAGCACTGCCTTGTTATCACTCTGCCTACAGTCTCGGACAGATGCCAATTTAATTGTCTCTTTTAACATTCGGCGGCATTACAATAACAAGCTGCTTTTGGCCGATGTTTCATCTCCATCTGAGAAATCTACATCAAGATCATAAAAGGCCTTTCACCTTCTTCCTCTCGCCTATTCGGAAGCAAACAAAGTGACAGACCGCTTTTCTTTTCTGGCATCTTTAAGCTTTGTGTGTTTTGGGATTCTACATAATAATGACAGAGAGAATAGATGGTTAAAACATATGATGCAGATGCACAGCATACATTTAGGCTCTTCTAATCAACTTAGACTCAACAGGAGTCGCTCTCTATTTGCACCTGACTCAAACTGCTGCCTCTGCAGTGCCACCGCAGCACCAAGGTGAAATAGATGCAGGCTAATGTCCTGTAAGCATAAATCCCTGGGTGTGATCACTCATCCCTGTGTGTTATTGTAGCTTTAATCAGCCATCTGATTGCATCCTACCCACTACCATTCTGTCGTGAACACAGAGGCAGAAGGCGCCTTTATGATCTATGGCTATGTTGACATGCTTATCTAATTGCATTTGCTGCTTTTCCGCGGGGCATGTGGTTCGCACGGTTTTCTATAAAAAAACAGAGTCATTTGTCATCTCAGCTGAGTATCAGTTGTCAGTGTTGATGCATTAGCTTCAGAATTAGCCGAACAAACAAGGTTCTTCTTTTAATCGGACTCTAATAAACCTAACAACTTCCTCTTGTCTGCTTGTCTACGGTTACAAGCCCTGAGTGCTCTGGAGGAAAATGTGCTAACAAAAAGTACAGTGACATTCAATATTTCTTACCCCCTGGAAGATAAAACAAGCTGTCTGAGGCTTTCAAGGCTTGTCACTTTGCCATCTTGCACGATAACAGTACCTTTTTACAGACATGCATTTCAATTTATTTCCCTCTTCAGCTCTTTGTCATGTGGTGCCATGACCAGCTAACAACAAGGATCTTGCAGGGCAGAACAGGACAAAGCACTGATGACTATTACAATTTCCCATTCACCCAGTTTGAGCCTCTCATGTATTCATATTACATTTGAATTGAAGAGCTAAGCATCGGTTTATTAAAAAGATAAATCTCTGAAAACCCAAAAGGTTTTTTTAACAATACATACCACTCTTTTGAGTGCTTGTCAAGTTAGTATCCTTGAAAACTCATTTCCAAGTTGCAACTCTGTTTCCCAAACAAAGATAGTAGCCAGAAATGACATTCGAATGTTATTTAATATTCTCCTGCACAATTAAGATGTTTTTCTTGTGTTGTACAAAAACGAGCAAGGGGACATGTCGTTCCTAGTCTTAGGAAACAAAATCGCAACTTGGAAAAAAGGTTGAAAATCTTTATTATGCTGCAGGTGGAATATTTAAATCCAGATGGTTAGAAGAGGCTTTGAGGATCTGGAAATACCTTTCTTATGGGTTTTCAAAAGATTGTCAGGGATTTATCATTCTGAAAAAGAGACGCCTCTGTAGCTCTAATGATAATACATGAGAGGCACAAGTTAGGTTATTGTGCAAGACACACTTTTAATGGTGCATTGTCACTTTGTATCTTTGAGGAAATGTTGAATATTGCTCTCATTGTAGCAGATTTGTTAATATAGTCTGATTTGCTAAACTCTGACCCTGACTTACCTGAAGTTGCTAATTTGGGCAGGCGGCTCTGGGCGTCTTGGCTGTTGCTGCTGCAGGTCACAGTGGGGTCGGAAAGGGAGTGACCAATGCTGGTAGGGGCATGCGGGCAGGTTTTTGGGAGGGAAGGCACTTTCACACCGGATTGTGAGGGGTCTGGGTGAGAAGAGGGAGGCTCCCGATCGAGCTCTGAGGAGCCGGCGGTCACCCCATCTGGGCTGGATTCAGATTTAGGGATGTGGCGACCGCTGGCCCGGGTGACGGAATCAGGGAGAGGGAAGGTGCCGATCCCGCTGTCCAGGGTTCTCATCTGGCAGCCGGAGCCTAAAGTGACAGGGAGAGGTGTGTGATATCTGGGAGAGGCAGGGGTCACCAACAGAGGAGAAGAAAGGAGGAGTTGGATTCACATGCAACGGAAGGGGTCGTGAGTAAAGAGGGCATCTGTAACGGGTTCAGAAACGTAGCCGGTAGGAAAGGAGAGAAAAGACAGCATTTTTATTTGCTAAAGTATCTTTTTAGGGAATAAAAATGATCCACTGAATAGCTGACTCTATCCTGACTCTATACATTTTTGTAGCTATCGCTGTAGTGACAGAAGCATAATTCTAATGTGACAGAAAATACCTTAAGGTGATGACACAAGAAAGCACCTGCTGCCAGCAATTTTAAACAAAACACACAACTGAGCTATGACATGAGGACATGTTCCTCTGATTCATCAGAGAGCATGCTGGTTGTAATCAGGAGAAATGACAGCGAGTAGCAACAGATGGACGCCGTTTAGAAACCACAGTTTGCAGTCCTTTGACTCAGGCTGGAACAGATGGACGGCCGTGCAGCACAGCCCTGGTCCTTGTAACTGTGAACGATAACGGCCAACAGTTACATCGCTAATTAATTGCAGTTTGCAACTTTTTGCTAGGATGGAATTTGAAAAAAGGCTCGTAATGTCTCATCATTGTTAGAATTAACCAAGCTTTTATTTCTCCGTTGCTGTGGGCAAACTTGAGGCAAAACTCAATTTTATTTCATTAGATCTTCCACTGTCGGCCTTGGAGATGAATCCTCAAAATATTGGAAAATAAAAAATCTTAAAGCAGATCGGCATGTTTTTTTTTTGGTTTTGTTTTGTTTTTCTTTTTAGCGGTAGATTGATATTGACAGGCTCTGCTTCTCAACTGTATAGCCTCCTCTCAATGGGACGCAGGAGCACAAACACAGTCTACTCATGAGCATTTCCTTCTGTGAATAAAAGTTTTCTCTGAATACTGTTGGGCATTACGGCTGACTTTCAAAAAGAGTGTGTAAGGAGGGTAAAGGGCACATTTTCAGTAGCAGTGTATTCTTAAAGAAAACGTCTAACATTTACACTTGGGTCCGAAGCGAAAACTATTGATCCATCTTGTGTTTGGATAAACCTATCCTACTAAGACTTTCTCTGGGTGCCATTAGTGATGCACTAAAGTAACATCTATATCCTCCTCTGAATGTCAAAGAATTGTCAATATCTTCACAGCTGAGGGAATTTACAAGTAAGAAGCTTCTTCTTTTGTGTTTCGGAGGAGTTCTTGGACAACTGCAAGGACAATAACACGAGCACAGGCTTGTTTACGTGTACTTTTTGTTTTTATCTGACTTGCTTCTGACATTCGACACCATACTGTACATCCAGAACCTGTGAAAACGAGTCATTCGATGTACACATGCACCGTGTTCATTAGACAGATGGCTTGTTACTTGTAAGCATATCTGCTGTGAATCACTTGAGGACATTCGTGAAAGAATAAAAAGTCAGTTTTAAAAAATGCATGACATACAAATAACACACACGGGAATGTTTATTTGTGTGTGAGAAAGAGAAAGACAGAGAGTGCCATAGATTACACAGCTGTAAAATTCAACTATAAGGCTGCATTCAGACCAAATCTGGCAATCCAGCAATCCAGCACGACACAGGGGGCTACAATGGTGGGGGGGTGTTGTTTGGGGTACCCGTGAGACAACGATATATGATCCAGGAAGTCGAGTTGGAGTTCAGCTTCTTGCCGGACAGCTGCTGCGGTTTTTTGCTGAGCCCTATGTGGCTCCCTCTCCCACAGCGTAAACGCACTGCCCCCATTCAGATGAATGGGAGGACTTTAATTTTTCACACATTGCCGGATTTGGTGTGAATGCAGCCTAACAAGGTCCACAGTAATTCTACCCAGAGGCAACAACAACTAGACATAATCTAGTTTTTCATGAGCGCCCTATCACTTCTGTATACAACCTCCGGGGTTTGAGGGGAAAAAGCTGGTTTGTTGATACCTCCACAGTGTGAAATTGGCTTTATGCAATGAGGAGACGTCAAAAAGGAAAGAAAGAGTCATCACTAACAACTATAACCTTATCTAGGGGATATTTCTGTGTCAACAACAATTGACACAAATTGTAAAGTTTCCACAAACTAGTATCCTAGGTCAGATATACAGAGGCAACATCCACAGCAAAATGTTGTGATAATGGCATTGCTGGCTTAGGAATTATGTGATTGCTTGCTTGTAGCTTTGTTGAAAATCCCTAAAATTGGAGTGTTTTTTTCCCAGAACAGAGCACAGGCTGGAAAGTAGGTTTTGGAAGCCAGAAACATCAGCACCCAGTGAAATAATTTCTGAATCATTAGTATTGATCAATAACGCCATCAAACCCCTGCAGATACAGTATATTATGGTCATTTTGTGCTATGGGTCAGTCAAAGTGTTATTTATTGTCCCTTTACGAGAAAAAAACACTGCCTCAAGGGAAGTTCTGCTAATGTATAATAACTGACCAGTGTAGAGTGAACTTCAAAGTCCACATTTATAACTTGAGCATGGATTTTGCTCAAGCTGCTTGCATCATAAACTGGCTGGATGTAACTATTTATATGACTGATGTGTTCGTCTGGTATTAGGCCTGTGCATGCTGCACTTTGGAGAGACGTGACATTAAAGCAGCGCTGAGGAGCTATGAGCGGCCGCAGCTGAAACCTTTATGAAATATTTAATTCATTTGGTCTGGAAATGCTGAGCTGGCAGAGTAATAAAAAAGGCAGCCTGTGTATCAGAAACAATTAAGCATTTTATTTTTTGGCACCGTATGTAGCTCTGACCCATCACGAACTCATTGTCACACTCTGTGGAAAGTGGCTAAAGCTGAAACAGTCAGACCATTTTACTTCTGAGCTAAATCTACAGTTGAGGACCCATTTTCCGGCTCTATAAAGATGATTTCCAACAACAAAATAAGTTTAATTTAATTTTAAGAACTGGCTGATGTGAAGTTTAGGTCCATTTAAAATGTTTCACAATCACCATGTGCATTTTTTGGATATAAACAGTGCCAACTATGGCGCAAACCCACTTTACAATAATCCACCTTTAAAGCCAGTTAGTTCAAAGAAAAACCTCAAATAGATTTATGAAATTTTGCATCGAGAAATAGATAGATAGGTAAGTCAATATGACCTTTGAAATAGATCACTGAGACAATTTCTCACTCGCCACAGCTGAGTGACAAACCTGCTGCACTCCACATCCACTAAACAGCAGTTACACCCTCTCCCTCTCTGCGCTGAATTACACACTACAATGTAAGTTTGTCGCACAGCAATGATAACAATCATCATCCCGTCTCGCACAAAATGTTTGATGCATCTATTTTTTCACTTCCTTAGCTGCTCAGGCATTGTAAAATATCACCCTGTTGCACATCAATCACCTGGCTAGATTGTCAACATGTTTTTTTTCTTTTTTTGCAGCGGCTGCTGTTTCCCCACAGTAATGGCAGTCTGGCAGCGCGGTGAATCCGTTTGGCAAAGGAACTGAGCTGTCAGTCACATCAGGAAATCACAACTGTAAAATGCGTTAATGCTCTGTTGCACTGGTTGATTTGTGATGGTTAGTGGCAGCTTTTTCGTAAGCCGCTGCACTGGATGAGGTAAACAGTAAATATGAAAATTGGTGGCTTAAAACAGACACCATGAACTTTTGGCACAGTAAAAATAGAACATCAAAATGCAAGTTAGTAAAGAAACATTTCACACAAGAGAGGATTTGAGCACCACTTTGGTTAGTTTGTAGTACAAATTACCTACATTTTTTATTATTTCATTGGATTTATTTTTGTAAAATGATTGGTTGACTTGAATTCAAGCATCATTAGCTTGAAAACGACAGTCCCCCAACAGGATTTATTACCCAAAGAGTCATGTTTTGTTTTCAATTTTGGTGAAATGTTACTGTAGAACCAACAGTAATACATAAGCTTACCTATCATGTGGTCTTGACAAGCGGTGTCTGGGATGCGTCCCTCTTCATTTTCAGCCCTCAGGTTGATCTTCTGAGTCATTATAAGGGTCTAGAAAATGAATGAATACATGATATTGACATGAGTGTCTTTTTGAATACAAATATACTTGTACAGGTATTAAGCCCTTATGTTAAACAACATATATCATCAATAAAAGTTCTTTAGAGGCAATTTGCAGAAGTGAGAATGAAGAGGATCCATCACAGTACTTACAGATTCATATATTTTTATGACTTTCCAGATGAGCAGACAAGCTTCTGGCATTGTAAAATATGTTAGAAGTTTTCTTCAGAAAGAAGTAAGGTAATTGTCATACTTTCCTGCTGTACTTTAATTGGGTTATTTCGGGGAAAAAAGTGGTTTTCGGGTGGTGCAAAAAGAGCTTATAGGTCATAAAGTGTCGCTCTTTTGTTGTAATTCTGTGGGGAGAAGATAGAGGGAAGGCTTGGAGGATGGTATTAAATGGCCCCTTTGTCAAACTGAGTGCCTCCGATAAGGGGCTCTTCCATGTTATCGAAATTCCACATCATCTGGATTAAATTTCCTACATTATGCAGTGAGACTCTCTTTTTGTCATTCTCTTCCTCCTTTCAGCCCACTCCTTTTACTTTCTTTTTTTTATTGCCATCTTGCTTATTTCAGGCTCTCTAAAGCACTCAGACTCTCCATCATTTTTTTGGTCTTTTGACTGACAGATAATAAAGAATACAATCCACAAGGTCATAATTTGAGCCTTTTGCTTACAAAGTGCAATGATATGATTTGGGGTTTTTTTTGCTTTTTTTAATAAAGCCGCTGAGAGAAGCCTGATTCAAGTTTGTATTATGTGCATGGCCTGATAGCTGTGTCTCTGCGTGAGATATAGTTTAAAAACCTTGTGAAAACAACAACATCATCGGCCTGGGTAGATAATGAAAAAGTAGGCGATGAATTGTAGGCTGAGTCGGAACACAATGTGAATCAATAGCGAGCCTTCAGGGGATATGATGTTGAAGAGGCGGCCTTGTTGTGGATGTGTTTGTGAACATGTACATATTGCACAAGTGTGAAAACCTGTGGGAATTTGCATGTATGTGTGTGTGTCAGAGGCAAACAAGGAGCTTGACACAAACACTATAAAGTGTTAAAAGTCAGTGGAGTTCTATTATGGTGGCATGTTTGCTCACTTACAGCCGTATCTGGACAGATCTCCATATCTCCCTTCATTTCGCTGTGTTTCTTGGGTGTAGAGATCCCAGGCGGCGATGCAGCCACAAAGTTGCCCTTCACAGCGGTCCTGCGAGGAAATAAGATTTGATCTGTTTTTATATCTGTGTGCTGAGTTCCTCTTTTATCAACTCAGCTGGCAGAAAATGAGCCAGTTGATAAATTGCATTGACCTGCTCTTTCCCCGTCATGAGCGCGCACACAAACATACATGCGCAGAAATACACAAACACATACACACACCGAAATGCCATCAGCTGTTTAACAGCCTTTGTGAGGTGCTCCCTCTTAAGTGATTGTTTGCAGGTACTCTGGATAAAAATCTGTCAGATGTGATTTGAAGTGGCAAATCAATGAAGTGATGGCTGTGAAATGTGGAGCTTTCCTGGCTTGAAGATACTTTACTTTGAGTGTGCTGACTGTGTGTCTTCATGCTGGTCCAAGAACTGTTAAAGCTCAGTGGAGTGGAGTCATAACTCAAGCAGACAGCTGCTTTTTGTGCTGTTTATCAATTTCTCCAAACACAGGTTTAATGCCGGGATGGCTCATGTTTAATCCAATAAATTTGTTTTAAAGTGTCGATTCACTGGATAGAAAGACAACTCTGACAAGCTGTGACAGGAGGTAATCAGCATCATAGCATCCGATCAATTAAGGATAATTCATTCTTGATTTTCTTGATGACAAAGATGTTGCTTTACCCACCTGCCGAGAAGCTCTTTCACAAACTGGTCTTTGCCGATAAAGGCTGTCGTACACTGGATCTGACTGGTAATCTGACCCATCTGATTGTTGCAATGGTCCATGATGGAGCTCAGCTTGTTGTTCACCTCAGACAGATTCTGCACCTCCTGACTGTCCTTCTGCTGGATATCATTTTTCTTTTTATCCTTCTTCTTGTCAGACTTCATCTGTTTGCCTCCAAGCACTGATCCAATTTTTAACTCTTTCCTCTCCTCTTTTCCCTTGGGGGAGTCTGCTTTCTTACCAGTCAGAGCTGGAAGTTTGCTTTTACGGAAGCCAAACCAGTTTGCCAGCGAGGGGCCTGTCTTCTGTTTGGTCTCACTGGCAGCGACCTTCTCCTGCTCTTGACATTTCTGCAGATTTTCTTCAATTCCCATCATGACTTTCTCTTCAATAGTGCAGACTGTTGGGCTGATTTTTTTCTCCTCCATATCTGGGGGTTTGTTTTGCGACTCCGTCTGGGTTTTGACCTCTCTGCTAAAGTCTGGCTCATTAGGGGTGGTTGCTATGCCTCCTGTCTCTCTCGCTGAGTTATCTGAGCTATAGACACAAGAGGATGGAGGCTGAAACTGTGGATGAGAGGCAACTTTTGCTGGCTTACGGATGTTCTTCAAACCAATCCTATCACTGATGGGTAAGCTACGCACCTCTTTTTGAGAGGGTGAGGTGACTGCCTCCCCTTTCACTGTGCCCTGTGACCCCTCACCTTTGGAATTTGATTTAGAAGTTCTTTCGGGGAGTATGTTGTGACTATTTGACCCTGTCATACCTCCATAGTGGCTAAGCCTTGTCCTTGGGGAGTGAACAGGGCTCTCCGCTAACCCAATACTGGGCACCTCCAAGGAACTCTGTCTTGACAGAGAGTTCCCCCTTTCGCCTGAGTTAGTGATGATCTGAGTTCTGATTTTTCCCGGTCCATCCAGAACATTGATGTTGGGCTTCTCCATGTAGTTAGTACTGAAGCTCTGGCTACGGGCTTTGGCCCCATTCATTCCCAAGGCCGGCTTTAGATGAGGTTTGGTAGTAACAGATATGGATCTAGAGAAAAGTTGACTACTCCTTTTCCCTTTATTGGAACCATCCCCCTCCTCTGGTAAAACAGCAGTGCATACTTCCTCTTCCAGTAACCTACACTGAACCTCACCTTTCCCCTCTGTAATGGACATCTTGGGCGGTGAATCAATACTGTACACGGGCTGCAAGCTGTCACACTGGGTAGAAGCATTTGAAGTCACAGTCTCCTTGGAAACTGAGTTGATATGATCTTTCTCTTGCTTGCCTGGTATAGAGGGACTATTTTTATGGCTAGGGGGTGATTTTAAAAATGCTTTAAACCCCATTGGGATGCGAGTCTTTGAGGCTTTTTCCACTGAGTTAGGGGAAAGCATAACTGAGCTGGGTGGGCTGACTACAGCTTTGCCATTTTGTGGCTCTGTTTTACCTTGAGGGGTGTCCTGAAGCGATATAGGTAAACCAACAGAGGTCTTCTGCGCCGACTGATGGACATTTTCATGGGTAGATCCTCTCTTACTTGCAAATGAGTTCTGTAGTGAGGACCCTCTGAGGGCACTGTAGGGAGGAGGGACATTCTTTGAGCTTTTAGGTGCATTTTCAGGTTCTGGAGCACACCCTGAGTTTGCAGAAGGGAGGTAGTCTTTCATGGTCATCCGCTTGGAAGTGCCTTTAGTAGGTGTCTGAGTCATGGCGGGGGACTTTTGAAGGTGCTGACTGGTTTTGTCAACCAGTTTCTGAGGTGCAAGTGCAGTCCCATAGCCTGCATCCAGGTCTAAACAGTCTTTATCCTTGATGGGAAGTGTAGCTTGCATATTTGGTACAAGTGAGGTGTGGTAACTTGGGGGAGGGCCCCTCACAGTGCTTGGTGTGGATGGTTGAGCCACCCCTACTTTATGTGCCTGAGGCGACCCTTCGTAATTTGGTCTGATCAGTAAGGAGGTGGTGCGGCCTGGGGGAGGGGGAGGAGAAGGGGACCTGAGTTTATTTTTGATGGTTTCACAGTGTTTGTCTCTGGTTGGCTGCTCGCCACTGTCATCATACTCCAGGTGCCTCCTTGAGAGGTGTGGAGAACTGGAGGAAGAGCCCTTATTCCATTCTGGCTTGCTGGGGAGCTTGGAGTTTACCGCCTTTGGGCTCTGTGAGCTCTTAATGAACCTGGACATTTTAACTGTTGGGGAGGAGGGGGATTTCTCCTGGCCAGAGGGTCCTGAGTTTCCACTGTTACTTGGTTCAGTGGTGGAGCCCTTAGTCGGTCTCAGTGGGGATCCCAAAGGTTTATTATGACTAGGTATCTTTGAACCACTGGACTTGGGACCAGCAGATTCATTCATGGGAGGGATGGAATGGCCTTTATTAGCTCGGCTGCTCAGTGGTTTGATTAGTTTCCTTTGTGGAGTTAACTGCATTGACAACCTTTCTGCACTGCCTTCCCTGCTATTGCTTGTTTTGCTAGTCCTGATCTGATATTCAGATGGCTTCTCCGGAGATTCAAGAACAGTGTAGTTTCTTACATTTGCTGATTTTTGCCTTGTTGGTCTCTCTTGGGGCACTAGTTCTGTGTAATCAGCCACTACCTTGCTACCTGGAATGTCATTTCGAGACCCAGCACCTGCTACGAGCTTCTGAGCACAAAGTTCAATAGGCTCTCCCTCTGCATCAAATATCGCCAAGATGCTCTCCTCAGACTGAGTACACTTGGCCCCCTTAGGTTCCTTAATTAGGCTGAAAGGCCTGGGCCTCCCATCTGCAGACTGGGTGCGTCCATGGTCCCTTCGCACACACTGGTGTGCGAGCAGTTTAGCAGCATCCCTGTACAGCCTCTTGGGGCCCCGCTCTGCTTGCTCTGCTTGCTGGCTGAAGGACATTCGGATGTCACTGGACTCGGAGTTGAGTTCCTCTGGATCATCCACGTCAGAGAGGTGATTGGGACCCTCTGCATCAGAAGGGGTGAAATGCAGCATGGATGGTTTAGTAAAAGCTGATGGCCGTCCTCCCTCAGGGAGAAAACTGTTAATGAAACTCATAAGTTTCTCAGGACGCTCTTTTGAGTCATAGCCAGAGGGCTGTTTTGTAGCCACTGGGCCTGAGCTACTGTCACCTCCACCTCCACCTCCACCTCCACCTCCACTGTCCTGTATCCCCTCCCAGCTACACAAACTGTCTGAGATGCTGTGGGAGAGCCTCTTACAGTAAAACCAGTTGTCCTTGGTGGGGATGTTATCTGCACGACTTGAATGTGCAAGTTCATCATCTGCATCATCAGAATCATAAGAGAACTTCTTGCCCCCAACAGCTGAGGTTCTACCCACATGGGTGGGCTTGGACACCCCTTTACTGCTACTCTTGATACCCAGGGAGTAGATGCCCTCGTTTGAGTTCATGCAGTCTTTGGAGCCTGACTTGGAGACCTTGGATGCAGACAAGGATCTGTGTTTCCTCCTTTGTAGCTTTCTCAGTCCCTCTAGTATGTGGCTCTCCTTGCGCCTTGTGGGCAGCTGCTCCTCCAGGGGGGCACAGATATTACTAGGGGCTGACGAACCCAAACTCAGCCTCTTCTCCCAGGTCAGAGATGACTGCAGGGCAAAAAGAAAGAGGGGGGTCAACCACACACAAATTGTATCATAGTATGTGCACACATATACTTAATGAACATCCTGTTTTTCATGATCATAGTAATTATTACTGTTCTGCCATGATATTAAAACTGTTTCCCAAGCTGTCGGCAATGATGCCATTATAGTGGCAACAACTATGTCTTTAATTATATACTGCTGACAGATGTCAGGACACATTTTATGTATCTTGAGGTGGTTAACCTGAAAAACAACATTTTTTTTCCAATGTTATCTGTGGTGCCTCCATTTAGAGTCGTAGTCAGCACATTCTTAGATGAGGATTAGGGATTAATAAGGGTCTCGTAAGACACACAATAAAAACACTAAGAGTTCTTTAAGTACCTAAAAAATGGGTCTTGATGAGCTATCACTTGTCAATGTTTGTGGAATTGCTGTCAGGCTTTATAGAGTAAAGGGGATTTACCATTTTCCCACAGGAGCGTCCATCATTCCAGGTGTATGAGCCGCTGGAGAATTCACTGCATGCACTCGACAGGGACAACTCACTACTGCTACAGCTGCTGCGTGGGTATACAGGCGCCGGCACTGTCAGACTCAGCTGGCTCAAACACTTGGTCACGGGGAGACCTGCCTTTCCATTCAACTGAACCTCCTATGGGACAAAAGAGAAAAGAGACATGACATTCTAGTAGCATAAGCAGTAGCATCATTTCTACAGCTGTTTAGGGTTTTCTGAGGTGGGAATATGATGTTAACTTGCTTTCTGGCATACATATTACATGCACATCAATGTTTTGAAGTGTTCTGGAGCAAAATGCTGACAATAGCTGTAAAATTATAAGTCATAAATTGAGTAATTCTTAAGTATTCTTCTTTTATTCTTTATCACCTAAAGATTTTCCTGTGACTATGCATCAAAAGTATTTTGATATGCAACTTGTTGGGCAGTGTTGCATATCTCATTGCTATATTGCTGTTAATTTTGTGATGAAAGGTATTTAACAAAGACTTGACAGACCAATCAAATTCTACGGCACTGCACTGTGCAAACTTAAAAAAATATCAATCACATTTTCATGTGCAGCCACTACAACACCGCAGATGTTTCTCCATTTAGCATCTCACTGCAGAAAATGTGACTATGCAAGTCATTTATTTAAAAAAAAAGTTATAGTAGGCAAGATAAGAAATAAGAT
This sequence comes from Scomberomorus guttatus, assembly GCA_038419695.1. Taxonomy (NCBI): domain Eukaryota; kingdom Metazoa; phylum Chordata; class Actinopteri; order Scombriformes; family Scombridae; genus Scomberomorus; species Scomberomorus guttatus. The sequence continues at coordinate 13,772,783 of CM076468.1, read as the reverse complement.
GTCAATTTCTATTTCACTAATCTCATATAAGTCTCACTTGTGTGTATCATTTAACACAACCTATTTAAGGAGATGTGGTACTTTAGCACATTTAGATAAGGTGTTTTATAATTCACATCTTGGCCATTATTATTTCATTTAGTCCCTCTTTCTCCACTTTCATTGCACACATTAGAGTTTATCAGGTGGCATTCTCAAAGGGGTAAAAGGGTAAAACTCATTTTCAGTCCTTAATGCATAATACATAAGATGACTAATGTACCACACTGTCCTGTGGAGTCATTTTTACTGACGATGAGTCTCAATCGATGGTTTTCTGGTAATATGACAAGGATTTATTCCTTTTAGTGCCAAATGATACTGCCAGCTCTTCCTGCTGAGAGCAGATGACGGGTCACGGCTTTATACAGTTAGGTCTGTATTTTAATATCTTGTAATGATTTCTTGAGCAGGGGTGGGGGTGCAGTTATGGTACCTGTACGATTCAAGCAGCTGAACAAAAAAAAAAAAAAACTTCATGTTTCCCATCAAGCTTACATTAGAGGGAGAGTCTGTATTCCTGGAAAGCAAGAAGGCCTTGCTTCTCTCCGGCTCCAGAAGCAGATCTGCCGCAGACAGATCCATGATTCGAGAGTGGAGTTTCTGAAAGGCAAAAGGAAGGACACGCCACGGTGAATTTTGATTTCAGGGATTTCAGAAAATTAAAATGAGCCTTGCTGTATGATCTGAGATTGACACAACAACAGAATGGCAGGGGATTTTTTTCCTAGTTTATTAATACTTGAACAGTACATAGCATAAATTTAAGGCTCTCTAATTGCACTGGTCATTAGAATTTGAATCAAATTTAATGCTTGAAACAATTTTTAACTCTTAGTGATCAAATACAGTAAATCTCCTAAATTATGAATGTCAGAAAATACATGAAACATTAAATGAAATAAAAATATTTATTTATTTTACAGCATCTCAAACAGCTGCACGGTATGTTGAGGCTGAGGAATATTTTGCCGGCCTTACAAGTGCCCATCAGATTCTCTCCACTGGCGCCATGCAGAGCCCTGATTCATACTCCTCGCTCAAAGTCATTAATGTCATCAGCTGGAAAAAACTAATGTGAATAGGAAATAATTGCATCAGGGAGTAAGGGATTCCTTTGATTTTTTTTTTTTCAATTCATCTTCTGCAGTCTCTTCTGTTATTTAGCGCTTGTGCTTAAGAGGGAAGGATACAAAAACCAAATACATTTCCACGTATTAATCTCAGAACTTAATTACACTGGGTTCCCTGTGCTCAAATTAACTTAAACTGGAAATATGCTGGAACAAAACACTTGATCTTGTGCTGAATTTCCTGCCAAGGGTAAAACTAATGCTCATTCAGGGAGTACAGTATATGTATATACGGATGCATGTATTTCTGCCCTCTCATATATTTCAGTCTAAGTTTCTACCATCAAAATGAAATGCAGTAATGCAGTAATAAAAGTCATGTCTAGTGTGAAAACTGCATGTTATCAAAGAGAAAGTCACCTTCAGAAAAATGGAAACTGCTCCAATTTTCCATCAATACCATTTACAACATTTTAAAATAAAAAATTTCCATCCTGTGAAACTCTGCTGTCTGTTTCTATTGACTTTTTGTGTGCTGTGAAAGATGTCCTCTGCACATTTTGGTGGAAAGTAAAAAAAACAGTGCTCCTAATGATACCCAGACTTAACTGGTTCTTTTGTCTCCTGAGAACAAACAACATGCATCACTTTGCCTGTGGCCAAAACACAACCATCCTACGTTTTCTCTCTCCAAATTTCAGCAAAACATCCAAAAGAAAAGCTTCTTTTTGTGTTAGTGCGAGCTTGTGAATAAGCTTTCAAAGAGACTTACTTTTCACTGACAGTGACTATGTGGTAATGGTGCCATGGAAACAGATCAATGCCCACTTTCAATACTTTTTTCAGCCTACAGATAAGGATAGGTATTCTTTACTATTTTTAGAATTTATAAAACATCAAGCTCTGCATCCCTGCACAAGGCTCTTTATAACATGGTCTGGTTTGATTTGGTTCACTCAAATCCTCTCTACAGTCAAACCGTAGAGAGGATTTCTCAGTTTTTGCCTTTTCTGCATCAGAATTGGACTATTACACGTTTTAAAATAAAAAATGTTTTAAATTTTGCAACAATTTTTAATCTCATAAATATGTCAAGTATCATTTAAGTGCCCAAAATGTACTTTGAAACACAATATTGAGCTGGACCTCTAAGATTTAAGTTTACTAGTTTGGAGTCAAAATGTCAGATGGCTTCTCATTCCAGTTTTAAAGTAATAAAAATGGAAATTTGTGCTATTCTAACACCGCATCCCTGGGCCTCCCTGCTGTCCACACGGGATGGGAGTGGCTGGGGTGTCATGGGAGGCTCTGATCTTATCATAGGGTGCTGGATTTCACCTCCTCAGCATCCTCATCAAGCATTCAGTCGATAGTGTCACAGGGTCACGGGGGGAAGATAGTGGAAGGGAATGGTAGATGACAAGGCTGCAGGCATCTTGTACTTTCCCGATCAAAGTCAAAAATGTTAATTGTGAAATACCTTAGACTGTAATGCATTATGCAAATATTGGCCTTTTATTAGCTGTTAGTTAAAGGCTGAGATAGTTTAATTTGTCTGGGAGCCAAGAGAGAACTTTAGTGTCTCTCTTTAGTTTTAGTTCTTTCTTTTTTGGCTTGACTGTGGTCATGTTTCAAGATAATGAATATCAGCCCAGAATAGCAGCGATAGGCAGCTTCCAAACAAATACATCAATATTGGCACCCGCTGTCAAAAACACAACGCTTGAGCCGTCCTGCAACACACCCGCACAGACACCCAACAGCAGAACAGATAAAACACCCGCACACACATGCATACGAACACAAAATGCTCACCTGCACGATCTGATCTCCATGGCTGACTTAACACAGAGGCTCTTCCTAAAGCTGCAGCTATGCACGGCCCGCTAAACTACACCAGGAAATGAGACAAAGGCTCATCTCTAATATCTCAATATATCCTGTCATTGAAATGAATTTACCACTATTCTTGAAAAGTGGCATAATTTGTGATTTCAAACCCTTCGCTGATTTAGCTGACTATACAAACTGCAAAATTGCACGAGCGGTAATGAGGTCATGATGTTCATGCTGCGTCCTTGGGGCCCTGAGGTAGCTTAGGAAACACCCAGCATTTGTCCCAGTAATGGGCATCTCAATTGCCACTTGCCTGTCATATATTTGATAAGCAGCATAAGTGGATGGGACCACACTCATTTTCCTTTGGCTTACAAATACTGCATGTTTTGATAAAGCAACTGTCATTTTTTTGTTTTTTTTTAACCAGTTAATGTCAGATTTTTCTGAAATGAATATTTTTGGAACCACGCCGATTCAGCTGAAGGCAGTGAAGGTGCACAACTGATGTGGTTACCATCAAAAGCATTATGGTTCTTTATCAGAGAAAGTCAAGATGCCCACAGGGAGCTAGAGAACATTTAATTACTGATAAGCAAAAGGTCCTCAGCTAGATTGGAAATAGTACACTCGTGTGGGTGATTAAGTCTCCTTCTGCTTGAGGCTGGAGGAAAAAGAAGACATGAAAACTCTCCCTGGTTAGTTTCATATTTTGATCAAAAATACGGCTAGAATGGTTTACCTAAGTTAGGTAGTGGAAACTATCTGTAGTTACGAATTCTTACAAATACCTAAAATGTTGCCACAAAATTAATTTACATAGAGAAAATAAAGGAATAATTTTGGGAAATAGGCTTATTCGATCAATACCACTGTAAGCTAAGCTAACCAACTGTTAGCCGTAGCCTTATATTTAGCAAACAGATATAAGAGTGGCATCAATCTTCTGATCTAACTCCTCACAAGAAAGTGAAAGAGTGTTATTTCCCAAAAATGTAGAATTAATGCTTTACTCAATCACCCATTTATCACATTCAAGGCAATGATAGATACATGAAGTTTGAGTCTCCAGCGACAAGTTAAATATAGATGTTTTTAACAGCTCTCCTACACATGACTGGAGAGCTCATAACGGACGCACTAAACATCCCGAGCAGCGTGATCACAATATGATTAATTCTTACACTGAATCACCAGTTGATGGTCTAAATGTCATTATAAAATAGCGAGCCGACGAGAAAATACATTACCAGTGGAAAAACCTACATGCTTAAAGGTTGCAGGCGGCATAGTTTTGCGTCACTGTTTAAATGTGTCAAAATGTGTCGACGCCAAATTCAATACCCACACACTCCCCTCACCGGTGCAGAATCCATCTGCGACATGCACACATTACATAATTTATCTCCTTTTGACCTGCCTTGCACACATACATTACCAACTGATATCTAATCTCGGACTTGCATTAGTTTCTTTTCAGCTGAACCACGTTTGAAAAGAAAGAAAAAACACATCGCACAAAGACGGGCTGAATGCCAATGCGATACAACTCTACCATATTTCTGAGTGCCTTAATTCACGTCTCCAGCTAGATTGCACCTCTTGGTCCCTACAGTGGTATCATCAATATCCCTCTTCAAGCCTTTTATATTGCAGTTTCTCTTGACGATGTTCCAGCCTGTCTAATAATGCTGCTGGAAGTAGCTCGAACTGACAGGGAGAGCTTTACAACAGACCCTGAGCCATATTATTTCTCTTTCCTCTTTCTTTATTCCATTTACTCCATTTCTGCCTCTTCTTATTCCGCCCTTAGTTTTTCACTTCTACCCCCTTGTCGTCTTGGTGCTCTCTGCTATCTCATCTCTCTCCATTTTCAACCTCCCGTCCTTTCCTTCTTATCTACCCTTGCTTGCCTTCTCTCTTTTCATCAATATCTCTTCTCTTTCTACTCTATTTCCCTTCCCTTTCGTCTGCATGGACTGACAGCTCCTTTCCCCTTCTCTTTTCTTTTGGCAGCTTGCTATTTTCATATTGACAGCGAGGAGCCTTGCAGCAATTTGCACAATTATGTGAAATCCTACTTTCCATGCTGACCTTATTGCCCTGCAATACTATATCAGTGTTGACAATGGATGGGTAAAGCATACAGTGGCAGGTCCATCTGTCTCATAATTACACCTTAAAAATCAAGCTGGAATGCACACACAGACACTTTTCTGAAAATTGGTGTTTTCCAAGGGACCAAAGATGAACTGAGGCAATTTGCAGCCACCGATGAGAGATCGACTAAACAGAATGTCAGGTTTGTGAGGATATAAATACAGTGGTGGTTGTCTGATGGTTACAGAAGAGAGACTAGATGGTCGCTGGTTCAAATTTGTATTTTTCTGCAGGATGTGAAAGAGAAAAGTCCTTCCTTTATATAGCAGATTCCAGTGTAGCAAAACATGTTTTTTATTCGGATTTGGAGGCGGTAGTTTTTTGGGGGGCACCAGGGAGGATGCTGGATTTTTTCTTCGTGAAATTTAAAGTTTATGTTTGCCTTTTTACTACCTTTCTTAAATGGTTGATTTCATTGTCCCACAGGGACGTTTAATGTATGTCCTGGTACACCAGAGAGTCTTTAAGTGCATGTGTAAACCATCCACTTCACATATACAATCGTAATTTGAACCAATATGCACGACAAACAAACTGCGTGTGCTTTACGGCCTGTACTATCTTTGCTTCGAAACAGATCAAACAACAGCTTCTGAGGAGAGAAAAAGATTGATAATGACTGATGTATGAGAGGAAAGTTTTTTAAAATCAAAGTATTTACAATCCTCTTTGCAGCCTCTGTCTCTGAATGAGACCCCGGAGCAGTTAAATAACAAATGAAAAACAACTTCAAATGCATGAGAATAAATGCCCGGTCGTGTTTACTGTAGGAGTTGCTGCTTCTGCTGCAAGGGTGTGAGCAAACACTGTGAGGAGCAGGGATTCATGCCATGGATAAACATAAAATATCTGTAGGGGAAGGTGAAGTTAGTGGATCTTCCAAGTTCAAACTAGCCTTTACAAAAGTTTTTTTAAAGTGATTTTTAAAGCTTTCATGCACGTTTTCCATTCAGGTAACTGCTGCTCCAGAAAAATACTTTGCCCAATGCTGATACTCAATTCTGTGTCAGTCTAAAAAGTCTAAAAAGATTCAATAGTGTAGAGTTGGGTCAATGGAAGGATATTTATCATTTCTGCACCCCACTGAGAAATGTATTGTAATAAACTCCGGCAGGCCTGGAGTCTCTTCATCAGCCAACCATGGTCGGTGTGAAAGGTTTCTTATTTATGCTTTTAAAGGTTGTATTCTAGGTGGGCGGCGTACCTGGAGGAGCAAGTCTGAGGCGGGCTTGATCCTCTGCTGGAACAAAACACTCAGCGCCCGATTCTGCTGCTCGAGGTCAAAGACTCGAGTTCGCAGCTTCAGACATTCCTCTCTCAGATCCTGATCGAGAAGCAGAAAGCATATCAGAAGACGCTGTCAAGTGTAACATTCTTAATGTATAATGCTTACAAAACAGGTAGAAAAATTACAGTGTATAATGATCAAAATGCATCACAATGTTGATTATTTAATACAGGTAATGTGATCTGAAAAGAATAAGAGACAAACCTTCTGGGTGAGAAGTGCCTGCACAACTTGATTGGCAACCTAAATCAGACATGGAAATAAAAAACAATGCATCATCTTAATTTAGCTTATTTGGCACAGTGATAAGGTCTTTTGACTCTTATGACCCTTACAGGCCTCTGTAGACAGCCTTTCTCAGCCAATTTACACCAAAGATGAATTATTATGAGCTACTTTCTGATGTGTGAGAGTCTCTTTTACATCCATGACTGTACAAAAATGAACTCTCAGTTCCTAACAGTGGTATTGACAGCGCCGGGTTGCTGTAGGAGCAGAGGTGTGCCTGGCTTAAGTGCTGTTGTGCCTGGGCCTTGGTCTCACAGCGGCTCACACTCACCCGCTCTTCAGACCACAACGCCGATGGAGAAGCGGCTCGAATTACCACCCATTGATTGCTCATTAATACCGTGTGAAGCTACATCGGCTCTTTCGAGTGCACTCGCTCTTGTTTATCGAATGAGGAGAGACGGGAGTAAACACGATGAAATGAGCCCTGCTTCTGGAACCGCAAGTTACAGATCTGCCTCTCATAAAATACACAAGTGATCAAACAAAACCTGATTTAATGGTTTTGGACTGAGAATTTGAACTCTGATTGGAGACACAGCTTGACTTTGATACAAGTAATTAAACTACAAACGCCCACACACAAAAATTTAGACAAGCAGCTGGTCTGACATAATCATCCCTTCTGTTACAAAGCAAACTTTAGATTTTTCACTGTTGTTGTGTGCAGTCGTTAGAGCAACACAGACAGCCTCAGTCATCAAAACAGGATCATTACCAAGCTTTCCATCCACAAAAGTCTGCCTCATAGGAAAATAGTTGACAAGTAAACACAACAAAGCCAAGTTGAGCCATCTTAGTGAGGGCAGGGAAGCAGAACGGAGACGAGGACAATACACGGAGGATGCAAATTCTACTACAGCTATATCACAAACCCCCCCCTCCCCTCCCTTTCTTTTTTATCACTCAGTTTCAATCTTTTTCCACACTCTCTCCCTTTACATGCCCCCCTTCTTCTCTCACCTGTCTTTCCCACCCCGCGGCAGATCTGCTCAGTCTGCTGAGCCGGTTGGTTCCAGGACAAATTAGCCAACTTGGCCCTGCTGGACATACTTCCCTGCAGCGGTGCCCCCCGCCCCCACCCCACCCCCCAACCGGAGTGATTCAGCAAGCAGGCACAGCCAAGAGCAGGGCTGGTTTATTCCCCTCATGTGGCCCCCTAAACAGCGCTTATCAAGCTCTCACAAATAACCAGAGGGCACAGAATGTAAACCATTACTTCAGCAACACCAGTTCACATCAGGTTAAGGCCATTTAACAGCTTTTTAATCTATTTATTACAAAATTAATACCGACTACAAATAATACCATTGATTTTTGGTATGATGATGGTGCATTTGTATAGCTGGTGCAGAGCTGTACTTTTTTTTTTTACAAGTGGTAACAAAATGACTTTTTAGAGTAAAGGTTCCTAAATATTACATAATAGTGTCAAAAGCATGAAAAATGACTAGCATCATGGTTACCAGAAAAGTTTTTTTTTTACATAAATCATACATTAGGGAGCTAATATTAAAGTTTAGCTTAGTGCAGCTGGATCATGTTAGCCTCTTTATTACCGTGAGAGATGGGAGATTTTAGTGCCTGAAAAATATGAGGCGCTGCTTTCTAAATTAATTGTTAATATCAACAATTCACCCCCACCTCCCTCAGAGCTCTGCCTGAAGTAAATTGCCAACTTGTGGGAAACACCCTGCGCTATGCAGGACCTCATTAAAACCTTAATCTTAAGCTCCACAACACTACTCAATCTGTTCACAAGAAAAATTCAACAAACACTCGTGGAATTTTCAAGGTAAGTAAAACATCTGGCGAGTCATATGATGCCCTTGAATGTGCCTCGGAGTGAGACAAGATAAACAAGGTGTGCACTCACCTCATCTAAACAGCGTTCATACTGCTCCCTCTGGCTCTCATTCTCCAAGGCCAAGGCAGAATTCTTCTCCTGCAAAGAACACACAGTCAAACACATTCAGTGTCAAAGCAGCACAAACCCTGTTGTGCCTTTGGTTACATTCGATGCAGCAAAACAACACAGATGGAGACAGAGGTAGCAATCAAGCTGAGCTGCGGCTAAGAGGAGACTAGCCTCACAAAGGTCATATGTCAAAGCTGGACCGGGATGGCCAATAAAAAATTTACAAAGTCACACAGAGAAAAAGGTCAAGGGGATGGAAGTTATGATGCTGAACTTTGGGGCGGCAGCTAGCCATTTCCAGTTTGGACCTAATAAGAATATCTTCTTCACTTGCCAAGCGATGAGGCGGTGCCCTATTGATCTCTGGGAGTTTCCAATTTATCAGAGGCAGGCAGCATATTAGGAGCTGTCAGGCGGCCTTGCTTCTCTCACCCTCTGCCCTTTAGTAGAAACTACCAATCCCTTGATGAAAACATGGGAAACATAATTACAACCCAAAACATTCTGACTGTGCCATTGAGGAAGAAACCCTATCTAATTAAAGCCTCGAGGCGTAGAACACAAATGTAATGAATGACCTAAGTGCTTAAGGAAAGCTTGTGTATCTTATGTGTTGGTTTGTGAATGTAATTTCTATTTTTAGATACCTTTAACTGCAGAAAACCCTTGAGATCTTATCTGCTTTGTTATTCAGTGACACACAAGCCGTTAAGTGTTGAAACGAGAATCCGAATGTCATTTGAACTTTATTTCAATACCTGCTGTAACATCGTTCTGTAGATACAATGGAAAACCTTGAAATAAAGTGCTTTCTCGGCTAACAGACATCGTATAGAAAGACGTGCATGTGACATGTAAGTTAATGGTTATTTCCAGGCGCAGGCTTCCATGTCTTCCTGCAGCTGTCGAGTGATTGGCGGCGAGCATGGGGAAAAATTTAATGCACGCGCTGATACGTGAACAGGCAACAACCAGAGAAATGCTGTTTAAATTCCAAGGCGACGATACGAAGTGAGACTCTGACATAACCGTGTTTACTGTGATGGATCATGACGCTCCGGCATTTTTTTTCCAGCTTGTGCAAGTTGTTAGTCATGCTGTATAAGAATGAATGGCAGCAAATTGACAAGGAAGGGAAGGAAGCCCTGATTTCTCCAACACCAGGGAAAACAGTTAAGGAGAGGCGGATGATGAACAACTGGCACAAACAAACAAAAAAGACATTGTTGGTATTGAGACCAGAATCTGTATTATAAATCAATAGGTTTGTGTATAAAGCTCTGTGAGATATTGATTCTAAGCCCACCCACTCAAGTCAGATAGTCCTGCTGTCATGCTATTTAGTACTTATATATAAATATGGCACCTGCTCAGAATTGGCATACTACTGTGTGTATTACCACTGCAGTATTATCATACTGTAATACCCTAATATTTTAAGATCATTGATGAACAAAAAATGGTTATGTTGGCTCATTTAATACTGTATTAGCCTTTATTTGGAGTGTCTGGCCACCTGATTAATCTAAGTCCAATATTCACTCTACTTTCCACTCTGATTTGGTCTCCAACTCCTGAGAAAAATATTCGGCTCTTTTGCTGCTCGATATTCCACTTTGTTCACCAGCTAGTTGCCTGTCTTTCATTTGGTGCTGGGAAGGTAATATACTGTGGATTTATCAGAGCTTTTTCACTTAAAAAACACCAGTCTGCGATGGCTGGAAACACGATTATGGGAGCAGAAAACCAAAATAATGAGCTAAAAAGGCTAAAAAGCTTCACAGAGCTGAGGGGATCTGCAGAGTTGGGTGATAATTGTCTGAGTTTATCGGTATAAGTGACATATTTCCCATTACACATAGCAAAATATTGAGTGATGCAGCTTTAAAATAATTTTGCAACTCTCAACAAGTAAGATGACCAAAGGGCATTTCTCCTAAAATCTGGCAGTATTAATTTAAGGCCCAGTTAGAGACCATGGTGAGCGCCTGCCAAGTTAATGAACAGTATCATTTGAGCTGGAGAAATCAGAGCCGGGCAGTGCTTACTTAGTGTCAGTGGAGTTTATGCACAATGCAGGGCAGTGATGTATTGCCTCTGCTTTGTTCTTGCTGCTTTAGCCAGCGGTGCATCCATCACCCACGCGGTGGAATGGAATAAAATGGCAGATAACTTTTGATAAAGTCATTTAAAATGTAATGTTTAGGCAATGTGCTTCATCAGATGGATCACCAGGACAGGCTGACCATACTTCCTGCCAGTCTCTGAAGATAACTTAGAGCTGAGGAGCAACAGGCAATTACCTGCCACTTTGCTGTAATTAGGGTCTATTTTCTATTAGGGAGGCTTAAGTGTAATGATGGCAAAAAAGGAAGAATACATCCCAGAGATTTTTGTTCGTGTGCTTTTTTTTTTCTCTTTCTCTTGAGCGTGACTTCTCTTCATGCGTGTGTACTCAAATCATTCTCAATTATTATGATTTTAATTCTAAAAATTCTTGTTTTTTTGATATTTTTCTTACTTTTGAGATGGGGATGTCAGTCAGTTTCTCAAATACTGGCATCATTCGTTTTGTTGTCTTGCAAAAACTGTACATGATTTAAGGTGATGATTGTATGTCACATGTCGTCCACCACATTAACGTCAAGAAGTCATGTGGAGTCATTTAGGAATGAGTAGGTAAGACTGGAGGCCTAATTTAATTAAGTCTGAGTCCTTTAATTGCTGAGGAGATCTGAGAGGATGTGTGTCCAGTGGCTTCAGTAGGAAACAATCAGCATGCTGCGCTCCCGCCTCGGCTGTGGCTCGAGGCTTGTGTCGGAGTGCAGCTCAAATCCCAGACCGCAGAGGAAAACAAACCAAAGCTGGAGTACAGCCTGGGGCCCCCGCGGCGACTCTCTTAGGATGACTTTGCTCTCCAAACGAAGAAGACTGGAGAATTTGATGAGCTGTCATGCTTTCAGACACAACTGAGCAAGGACTCTGACAACTGGCAGACAGGCTGGCCACAAAGGATAGCCAGCGGTGGCTGGAAGTGTGGAAGCGAAGAAGAATGAAGAGGCAGAGAGTGAAGGAGAACAAAGCAGAGCAAAGGTAGGTGGAGGAAAAGGAAACAAAGGAAAAGTCAAAGCAGTAAAGGTAGAGAGAAAAAAGAAAAAGGGTGCTGGTGAAGTTACCTCCAGGGCCTTGAGGCGCTCCAGAAGGAGCTTGGTTTTGTCTTTGTCCTCTTCTGCTTGGCTGGCATCAGGATCAGCGTTTGCCGGCCCAGGCGGCCCAGGGTCTGGCTCCGTTTGAGTCGCCGGTAGGGAGCCGCTCTCTTCGGGGTCATCGTGCTGTTTCTGCACTTCCTCTGAGAATTTATCCTGATGCACAGACAACAAGGGGAGGTTAGAGGGAAAGAAAATGAAAGAAGGAGAAGAAAGGGAGGGGAGGGGGGGGGTTGGCAAGTAAAAACCAGAGCAGATGGGAAGAAAGTGTTCAAAAGAGAGGTATGACAAATGTTTGAGGGCAATACGTGGGAGATGAAAAACGGTAAGGAGGCGTGAAAGGCAGAAATCAGAGGGAAGGAGAAAGTGAAAGACGTAGGAAAGAGAGAGTGAGATGGGAGAGAAGAAAGAGGAGAGAGGATCAGATGGGCAGATGGGACAAAAGGGAGGCAGCTTCAACAACAGAGCTCCAAAACATCCCCTAATCCCTAATCATGTTTCACTTGTTTTCCAAAGAGTGGCAGTGACCTTGAGGACTCTCCCTCTTTGACTTCAGTATGTTTCTGTCTCTTTCTCTGGCTTTGAAAATCTCTCTCAGTCTCTCTGCCAGCTATCTCTTTCTCTGTCTGTTTTCACTCGCGTTTTTTTTTTTTTTTTTTTTTTGGCTTTCTGGCCTTGCATCTGCGATAATTGACTACTAGTAATAATTAGCTACTAATTAGGCGCTGTCTGGCTAGCACCGAACTGCAGAAAGAAAACACAATAAGCTCTCTGTCACACTCAAGAGATTATTCATCTTTTTCAGGGGATCTTTGAAGCCTCAAAGTCAGTATTTACTGACAGAACATCTATTGGTTATTTGGTCATTACGAAAGTATCTTTCTAACATTTGCAAGTTTCAGCTTCTTGAATGTGAAGACTTGCAGCTTTTACATCGTTGTAAATATCTATGGCATTAGGACTTTTGGTTGAAAAAAACATGAGCAATTTCAAGACGTCACCTCGGGCTCTGCCAAATCATGATGGGCATTTCTGACAATTTTCTTCTCGACTGGCGACCCCTCAAAATAAAGCAGTACCGGCTCGCGAGCGATGAGTTTTGAGCACTTCAATAAAAAAGGTGACTTTCTCCTCTGAACCTCTGCTGATTGTTTCATTTGAATAACTGTCAAGAGGCCTGAAGAGGTGAAGCTATCCGGTATTTCACAGGAGAAAAAAAAGCAACGATTAGAGAAAAGCCAGAAAAAATGGGTCTAAAATTTCATTCAATATTTTCCTGCTAGGTTTAATTTTTCCTTTCCTTTCCCTTTCCTGCTAGGCACGAACGAAATATATATGACTCATCCAGCTGTTCTGTATCATTCTCTTGCAATTCCCTTTTAACAATATAGGTGTAATTGTACTCTACAGCCTTATCGTCAGAATGGGAGTTCGACTGACTTTGACATCTGCTTTGAATGACGCAATAGTAGCTTTTCTTCAAATGACACAGAGGTATTTAGTTATTAGAGTGTATATATATCACTGTGCATATGTGTTACATTTTTCATTCCTACCTGACAGATAATTGTCAAACCTGAGCATACCTATGGATAATGTGCTGGACAAAGTTGAGGTTTGTAGCACTGATGGATGGCTGCAACTCTGCTTTTATATCCAAATGCATCAGAGTACAAGCTGCCTCTCTCCCCTAATAGGAATAGGAAATAATGTCCTTCAGAGTGCTTTGTTTTCAGCTTGATCCAATCTCCTTTAAACATATATTAGGTTTTCAATCTTGTTTGATTCCATCAGACAATTGTGTTCCAGGCGGTACTTTATAGTCGCGGTTTTTAAGTTTGTTTGCTGGGGCTAGCCAGTGAAGGCTGTGGTTTGCTTTGAGAGACAGCTCATCAGACAGTGTTAAAGGGCCTGGTAATAATCTCCACAGAGAGAGTCTGAAGTGGGAGAGGGGAGGGAACCGTGTCCCTCATGCTGCCCTTTCAAGTTATTGAGTTTGTCTGCTGAATACACAGAATACATCTGCAGCAGGAGCGCATCGCTGCATAGGAACGGCTTGTGTTCAGTAATATAGCAACAGGGAATAGCATAATAACCCTCCAAGTTTATTTTCTTTGACAATATCCATCCACTGCTTCTCACAGGAGCAAAGCAAATGCTATACATCAGTGTGGAAGTACAGAGATTTAAACCTCATTACCCTCTTTCAAATCAGGTTCTCGCACAATTTTGTGAACTAAACTGTAACTATTATGTTTTGTATAAAGGATTGTGTGACAACTGTAAGAAAATAGTTAATATTAGATCAACAGATGAGTGATCTGTAAGCAAAGATGTAAAATGCTCCCTGTGAGACATGAGTGGGCTCATCAGGAGGGGCTGGGGGGGGGCCCTTAAAGAGACAGGAGCTAAAACGGCCTATTTCAGACAGAGGCTGAACTGAGGAGACAGTATAAGATAAAAACGGAGGTTTTTGAACTGTAAATAATGTAGAGATATTCCAGTAGAGCCCCAGAATATAAATATAGACCACGACATGTGCATGATACATCCCTTTTAATCGTGTAAACTGTGGTTCCAACTACTGAAATATGAAAGTGTGCTGCTTTTCTCTGTAGATTTAGTATTGTTAGTCTGACAAAAAAAAATTTTAAGACTTCTTTCACTGTTTTCTGGCATTGTATAAAATACACAATTAAACAATAACCCTTGTGTTTTGATGAAATTGGCTTTACTTCCTCATCATTTGGGGTCCCACAGACCCCACTGTTGTAAATGTCTTTTCTTCTGACCTCATACAGCCCAATATGCAGAAAAGTATTGATGTGGTAACCCTATTTTGTGGTAACCAAATATGAAAATGACCATGAAATATTGTTATTACACCAAATAAAGGGAAATAAATCAGGTTTTATATGTTATACTGCACGGGCTAGTTTGTTATCTTACACAGTGACGTTGGTACGTTTGGGGTCAATCTGAAACTCGTCATCAGTTCAAAGTCTCATAAAATCCCACACTTCACGCTTTTTTATCACCCCTGTCGTAACTCCTCCACGTAATTCGTTTGTGGTTTGGGAACCCAGGAAAGGATTATTTTGTGTGCACAGAGACATTATTTGCATATTAAGTCACTGTATTCATTTCGCATATATTTCATAAGACCGGGCTGTCTCCTCACATTTTCATGATAAAGCCTTTGCACCTCAGGGCAACTTACAGGATATCAGTCACGTTATCACGGCTGCTAATCCCATGTTTCAATTCTACTTCTAGTACTCACTGGAATGCATAAGCAGTAAAACAACTGACATTTAGTCTTATGGGAGTCATTTTCTATTCTGCCCACTTTTATTTGCACTCATCATTCAAAGATTTTTTTTTCCTGCCTCTATTCCTGTCTTTTATTCACAATAATAAACGCATGTTGTCATTCATAAAGACCCCGTTTTTTATTGCATACCAGCTGAACTAGTGATGGCAATTTCTTCTATTCGCTGGAGGCAAACTAACTTTTGTTCTGCTTAAGTTAAGGCTCTCAGGCGTGGAGGTGAATAACACCGCGCTGATGGTGGACGCGCTGAGGCAACAGTTTGCGACGCCGTGTAAACATGGCGAGCTTCAAATTCTGGAGTGCGACCCCAAAGTTGACCCCCACGCTTCAGAAATACACCGTATTACTTATTCCTTCGGCTTCTCTGCTCAATCCCAGCAGCTATTTTTCTTATGTAACAGGGTCAGCAATGAGCAATGGGCACTCTCACCCCGGCTCAGTCTACTTTTACTGTGGATCTCTAAGCTGGAAAATAGGAGTGAGATACAAACTAAGATACCTACTCTCATAAAATGATTGCTGGAATATTGGTAGATAGAACTATAAACTGATATATACTATTAGCATTAGTAAGTAATTCATTTACATTTTAACAGAAAAAAAGAGGTGACAGGAAGAGTAACATGCTAAGAGACTCAAGGGATTTACCTTGTAGGCCTTCATGATGTCCACTGTGTCCACAGCAGTCTGCTCCAGGACTCCCTGATTCTGCAGCAGCGACCGCACCGTCTCTTCCATCCTGCACACACAAGACATAACATCATCAATATATGCTATCACATTGTGATCAATCACACAGTTACCTGGTTGTTAAATTAAGAGTAACATAACACCAAACGCAGTGTTTGTGGTTGAAAGTTTCACACCTGTTTCACCTCTTACCACAGGGCCACAGGGCCCTGGAGTGCACTGTTACATCACTTCAGCAAGGTGACAAGTTAAACCACTAGAGGTCAACACAAACAAGATGTTCAGCAGGAGTTAAGTAACTCTTTAAACATAAAAAAGGGAAGTTAAGGAGAGCATAAGTTATAATTGTTGATAGCAATTAGATATTTTATTCTGGATTTTTGGTGCATTAAGTTTGAGTCTCTCAAGTCTCAAGATATTCCAGGAAGAGTTGTGGATTATCCTGAATAACCGGGACATTGTTTCCTGAAAGACATTGCTTTATAGCCAGCAGCAGTTAAAGCAAGCCAGATCTCCCCAGGCATGTTGCTCAAAGGTGTAGCAACCCTGAACGTGCCTTGTTTTTAATCTCAACTGTAGAGCGGCCAAAATGAACTTGCTTGAGGATCTCTGGGTTATATTGGGTTAAAATGTCTGAAGTGACGTGATGCCAGAACCATCAGCGCCTTCAAAATGACTCAAAGGAACCACGATAAACACCCAGAAATGGGATCTACTGTCAAACCGTTTTGCAATTTTATGAGATGTTGGTGTTCAGAAATGGATCATAGCATCCTTCGTTTGTTTTTCACATTTTCCATACACACACATACACATACAAATGGGTCCACAGTGAAAATGAAAAAGCGAATGGGACTGAATCAGTGCCAGAGACACAAGATGGATGAGTGGTATTTTTTTGGACTGAATCCCAACTTCTGCTTGGTTCACTATGCGGGGAACACTGTCCAAATGTCTAGATTGAGTACAAAAATGCACAAACATAGTACTTACTGACTTATTGTGTATGATACTGTAGGCGTGTGTCTGTATGCAGCCGCATGTGTGTCTGGTGATGGCTTGAATTAAGTGCAATCACAGCAGCAAACACTGAGCGAGTGACCTTGACCTTCAAGGCCTGGTCTGCTCAAAACAATCTGCACTTCTAGTTTGTGCTGCTAACACTGCAAGCTGCATGCAAAACAGGTGCCAAAGAGTGCATGTGAAAACGCTTCTCCCTATTTCCATCTGAATAAGAGCCATATCTTTATCCCTCGAGCTGTAGGGTGTACTTTGACCCTACATGCAGTCGCTTTCTGATTCTGTAAAAAGAAATAATAATAATAATAAGACTACCGCTGCACCAGATAAGCAACGTTAGATGGTCCTGGACCCAGCTGGGATCATGTAAGTCATAAATGATAAGATAAGAGCACTGGGTGGATGGGGAGTGACAGACAGCTATTGTTAAAAAAGAGCATCTCGACAAAAGAAGGGCCTCTGACATTGTCAGGTGGGAATCATCTGAATTTCATGACACTTTCTTCTTCTTCTTTTACCGGTTTGATTCACAGTGAGGTTAAAACAAAACAAAGGAAGAGCTCATGGGACAAAGCTGAAATGAACCATTGCGATTGGGTTATTTACAGTGACCTAGTTATTTACACTCAGTCGGTTGCATATCATTTGCGTTAGCAAGGACTATCACCTCCTTGTCTTTTAAGTCCGCACCCCATGACTCATGTGCTTGTCAGTGTGTCAGAGGGCCTTGTGCTACTTGTCAAGCCAATTCAAGTGTGTGAATCATACAGAAAGAGAGTTTAACTAACTTCTGCAAGTCAGAACCAGTTCTCATGGGAAATATATAAATATTTGTACACGATTACTCATTAACTGTATGTATGTATGGAGTATCAGGACAGCTTTTTAAACTTAAAGAAACCATTAAACATAAACATTTCTTTATTTCTGCTACAAGTGTTGCTTGAATTTTAAACTTTTAAGATCTTTTGTTGCGTCTGATACAAACCACTGATTTTACCTTTTTTCAGTGTCTGAGTTGTAAGTATTTTGCATACATTATATTCCAATCAAAGTGCAGTATTCATATGTTTCGCACATGCTTGGTCATAATTTCTTGGTGGTTCCCCGCTGATCAGCCCAGGCTGTTGTGGTGAGAATAAGTACAGGAAGGCAGGGCAGAGGAGGACGGTGCTAGCCGCGCCATCTGTCCAGGCTGTGCCATAAAGCCGGCTGTAATCAGGCCTCTAGCTGCTGAGTGAACAGTCGAACAGGCAGGCAGATTGCTCCAGTCCCTGCTTTAAATGCTGGCCTTAATCAGCAATAACCTATAGAGCAAAGAGGACGTGACAAAGACGGCTTTGGAGTGGAACGCTGACACCGGGTCAAGGACTGAACAACAGGCATGATCAGCATGGCAAGTAGGCATAGTTCACTCAGGCAGGTGATCGTCTACAGATATAGCCACGGTTTGTGCCTCTCACGCATTGTCACTGCATTTGAGTCACAGTGCTGAAAGATAAATGGCTCGCGATCGCTCAAACACCCAGAGAGTTGAAAAAAACTTGTTTCTGGTTTGAGGATGTCTCCAAAAGACTCTTCTGTCCATCGTCACCAAAAATATTCTGACCGCTGCGCGATTAAAGATTTTTAATCCATTTCCCCAAGTTACCTAATCCAAAACAGATGGTAACCAGAAGTGACATATCTCCTTGTGCATTTTGTGTGACACAAGTAAAACATAAAAATGTCTTATGTGTGTGTGTGTGGTAATTGAAAATAAAGTTAATACAGATAATGTATACAGAGATATGCAAGTTCCAGCAAGAATCTTGATGTGTGAACAGACGTGTGACTCAAATTTAAATGGACAAACTGAGGCCACGACAGATTGTACAAGACACACGTCTGTCCAATGGAGGAAAAGTCAAATATTTTCCTCCTATTTGTTGATTTTTGCCCTCTACTATTCAGCAACAAACTGCAAATAGGACTAATCCCGCATACTGTAGATGCAGGATAAATATGTAAATCAAACCTGAAACGAGAAATAGCATAAATGTCATTAGGCAAGCCAACAGATGGAGTGGAAATTATTCAGATGCGGCGTGCATATAAACACGTGCCAAATAAGCCAGGGAAGTGATGAATGTAAAATTAAATGAATGGTATCAGCATTCGTTTTCGTAGCCATACACAGCCATACCTGCATAACTTCCGGACAAACTTCCCAACATGCTCGCTGTGACTGGCAAGACCTCAATGACCTTCACATTACTAAGTGGCAGTAAGAAACACTTTGATGCCGCTGCTTCCCTGTGTTGTGGCTGGAGGAAGAAGGGAGGGAAAGGGGGGGGGGGGGGGGGGTAAGGGTCTGGATATGGTGCTTCAGCTGAGGGACTGTGGCTGTTTTGAGGGTTCTGTGGCATTCCTGCACACCTGAAAGAGACCCTTTGTGTTTCTAAACAGGTCCTGGGTGCTCTGGAGCTGTGCCTCACTTTCCATACCGCTTCCATTTCAAAGTTTGCTGTCACAGATGTGTGGCATCTCGCTGGACAGACTTTGGTCCTTTTGATGGCAAGTAAAGAGCACTGAAAGACTTTGTAGTTTGGTGGTGGACGGTGGCGGTGCTGAGGGACTGGAATGACTCAGTGTGGATAGAAAGACTAGGTCTGTTTTCAAGGAAAGGAAGGAGTTTGGACAATACATGAAAAACTAAAACTGTAATTATCATTTTCAAAACATCTTCAAGCTCTTCTATAAAACTTCTAGTACAGGCTGATGTACATCAACTACTTCAACCATCTCAAATGTTTCTAGCCATGGAGCGCAAGCATGAACAAGTGTCCTCTTCTGTCTTGAATACAGGATTCTGCCTGAACTGCTAGTTATCATCTCATTTTCAACACCTGCTGTGCAGTTCCCCCCCAGTAATCACGACTGATTGAAAAAAGTCACTTATAATGCTATTAAACTGCATTTCTTTTCATTCAAAGCACCAATAAATCCAATAAGTAATTTAATCCCAAAAGCACAAATTTAAATGAGCTGAAATGTGTGTTTTTGAAGCAGCAATCTCTAACCAGGAGGGGACGTGTGTCCAGCAAAACATCCCATAAAATAAACAGTGTAATTTGTCACTACCGTAAATTCAGCCACCTAAAACCTATTTACATGTGAGAGGGAGTCTGCTAAATGCGTATGATGGATTGAACATAATTCTCCGATGACAGAGCATTACTTTAAATAAAAAACATACTCTTGCTCAGTGTGATAATGTGATTAATCTTAAAGTGCTTGCCAATGACCTATTGAAAACATCATTCAAGGAAGAAGAGAGGAAAGAAAGGACGAGAGAGTGTGTGTGTGTGTGTGTGTGTGTGTGTTTCAAAGGGGGCGTATGCAGAGGCGAAAGCAAATTTTGACTTTCCTGACCCTCGCGCTACTCGAGCTGAATTTCAACCGCTGCGTTCGTCAGCAGTCAAGGAAATACGATTAAGGGTCCAATCAATTTCCAGCCTGAGGTCTGACGATCTTGAGGCTAACACACCCCCTCTCCTTCTCGCAAAACACACACACACACACAGGATACACACATGAACGCAGGCTGTCTAGAGCTTTGATGTGACGGCGAGCTGTGGAGGTGAACAAAGTGATGCATCATCAGAACACACCGGGGCAATTAGAGGTGAAACACTCTGTCGTCTTAGGCTGACTGGTTAACAAACCTGAGGTTAACAAATGAAAAACTTCCTCTTTCTTCTTCTTTACTGTTTAACTGTCAAAAGTCAATGACATCAAGACTTCAAACGAACTATTTCTATTCATTGAAACTGCAGCGGCTTTGCACAGCTCTAGCCCTCAATGACAAATTCCTTCACAGACCTGAAAATGATCAAAGTACTTCAAACCTCTCTCAAAAGCTGACAATGGTAACTCAAACTTACCCCATCTTGAGTTTTCCTTCACCTTTAACGCCGCCATTTTTTCGGAAATATGCCAGAAACACTGTACAGACATCCCTGAGCTCCATATGTAAAGACATCCGAATGCACACCGAGCACTCTGCTCTCGCAGTGCTATAAAGCGACCCAGACACTATCGCTGAAATGTGGGTCTCTGGGCTAAAATAGGCCATGCAGTCATCATATAAGCCTGAGTGCTTTTCGCTCAATCGACAGACAGCATGGTCAGTCCCGTGGTCGGGTTGCCGAGTCAGCCTGACAACAGATCTTCTGTTCCAATTTTCTACTTGCCGTGTCTCCGGTGTGTCATTATCCGACACTGGCCCTGTCCAAAGACAGTGATCTGGCAGGCAAAGACTTTCCCATATGTCCCACGTTAAGCTCTCTCCAAAGGAGAAGGGCCCCTGCTGCGAGGCAAGCAGGCTGGTAGTCTCGGATCAGATGGGAATCAGGGATAGGCTTGTAGGGATGAAGCACAACTAAGGACAGGGATCCCCCTGTCTTGTCGCTTGTGTGTACGTGTGTTCATGTTGTCTTCATTGGTGATTAAGAGGCTTTGGCTTCACTAAAATCAACACTTTCTGTGCAAGAAAAGCGAACACAGAGGTCCCATGCCAGACACACACTCACTCTGCATGAGCAGAGATCTCTGCACGCCATCTCAGATTTCTAGCTCGTTGTTTGAAAGGATCATCTCTCCAAATGCCTCCAAATGATTCATTAAGGCAGTTTTTAGATGCTCGCTTGTTTATTTTAGTAATCGCTCTCCTGCCAATGACCACCTGCATCTTTGCATGTTTCACAACTCGGACCAAGCTGATCCCCCCCTGCTATGGTTGGATATTTGGGCTGCCAGCACTCTTTGGCAGTAGCATATCAGCTACACTGTGTCTTTAGTCTGAATTAAAAATAAAAGCACTCTCTCTGTCAAGTTTTGCTTTGCTGTTTTTTTTTCAGATCAGATTAGAATTCGAAACAAATATTGATGCTCAAGATAAAGATACAGTTATGTTTTTCAGCTTCATGATGTGAGATCAGAGTCAAAAACTGGATGATCAGACATGATAATCAGCCAAAGTTAGGAAAGTACCAGAGCTGCAGCTTTTCTCTGTCTGACTCTGATCACACTCTCACTTCATCAGCACTGTCAGAGGCTCAGGTTTGACCAAGACCCTCTAATCAGATTTGACCGCTGAACAATTGGAAAATCCTAAAGCTGGTGAAATGATAGGGAGAACAATCACCTGGTTGTGCTGCTGAATCGAGGCCATCGAGGGCCCTCGCGTGACCGCTGCATCGCAGCTACAATCGCCTTACGTGACCTCACCGAGCCCCAGCAAAACTGTCCGTTTTGGCACAAGAATATTCCATTCTTCTTTTCACACTCCTTTCCAGCAAATCACTCATGTACGCCCACCAGATGATTGCCTAGCTTAACCCAATGCTAAGCCACCCTTATCCTCTTAGAGCTGTTTTGAAGAAAACATGCAAGGAGACCCTTTCTTAGACGTGACCTAAATGAAGGAGAGCAAACTCCCTGAAACTGAACTAGACGCTTTTGGTGAAAGGTTTGGTCCAGTTTAGAGCCTTAAGGACAGTTCAGAGCTATAAAAGTCATGCACATCAGTCATGCATGTTACGGCGGGGTAGCATTACAAAGGTCCTTGGCCTCATGACCACTGACTCTAGTCAGCGACCTTTAACCTTATCAACAAGACACACATGCCAGAGAAAAAGAGATCAAGAGGCCAAAGCATTTAGTATGTCCTGACAGTCATATTTCACTCCCATTTTAATGCCAACTGCTGTGAAAACTTTCTTTCTTTTAGGTTTTATCAAAGAACACTTGATTGATGGCATTTTAAATTTCTGATTGCGAAGATCAGACAAGCTTTGAAACCAAAAAATGCCCTCTGCTAAAGTTTTAAAATTTCAATACAATCAGCCGCACAAGACTATTTCCAGAAGCATAGAGCTGGCTGAGCGCAATTGAGGACTAGTCTGTAAAAGAGTGTAGATTAAAAGGGACATATGAAGAGAACCAGATTTAGGTTCTTCCTCTTTCATCCCTCCAGCAGTCCTTCTACATTTGGAAGGATTTAGAGTGCAAATTCATGATGGCCGTCCCACATGTTAACCTCTGGCCAAAGGAAGCAGTTAGCAATAAGGAAGCCATTGGTCCTCTAGAACGATGTAGCTGGAACCCCTGCATGCATCTCCCCAATGGATCCCAGGCATGTGTGTTCCACATGTGAGACAGAGACAGAGATACAGACTGAGGAAGACGTCCCAGTGGGAAACCTTAGTCATGATGACAGCATGGAGTCCATTACTTACACTGAGCGCTGCCATTTGGGAACTAAGGATGGAAGCTGGAGTAGAGGAGGTGGGCCCAGGTGGAGAGTAGGGGTGGGTGACATGGATAAAGTCTCAATATATATACTTTTTTTATTAATTTATTCATCACGTCTATTATATTACTGATTCAGCTGTTGCTAATCTTTGCAATGTTGTTTTTCTTTTGTACTCTCTCACTTTCTTCAATTTCTTACAAAAAATGTTGGTATCTAGTGGTCTCAAACTATTAGTTTAGAGGTTAGAGGAATTTAGTTTGTAAAATGTCTGTGGAGGCGGGCGTGGTTGATGTTCAGCTGCAGGAGAGAGAGGTGTGGAGATGGGTCAGGAGAGCTGGTGCCAGGTGAGTTGATTGGCACAGCTGGCGCTTGTTGACTACTAGACCTCAGATTTCTGCTGCACGCCACAGAGACAGACAGACAGGCTGGCTGTCAGACACTGTTTGGCGAAGCCCGAAACTATTATTTTGTGGGACTGAGTGACTTCGGAGATCCGACCGCATGCGCCAGAAGCATAGTGGCTTTATGTTAAGTAGTTATGTTAAAGGGTGTGCATGCCGTGGAGAATAAAAGGAGTTCTCTGTGATTGATCTGTCATGCTGGTGTTGTATGCTATTTATTTGGTAGAAAGTTTTTCCAATTAAAATTGTTCACTGCAAGGTGGATTATTCAGAAATGTTCATTCAGTGCTGTGAGTTGCACAGTTTCACCTCCACTGTATTGTGCTGGCAGTTGAAATCTCAGAGACAGGTGGGTGAACTGACACTTGGAGTGGATTTTTTTTTTTTGTAAAAAAACGTCCACAAAGCTTACAAAGCATGATCCATAGAGCTTAAAGGCAGTCACTGCGTTTGTGTCAACCAGAGCAGCTGCCAGACAACCAAATCTATACTGCAACCATGAGGTCAGTTTGAATTACATGACATTTAGCTTCAGGCAACAATCTGTGAGCACCAGCTTCACAAGCCGGAGAGAACAGTCGAGCTATCATGATGTGAGGATGGATGCCCTACTTCTGCAAAAGCTTGTAATCTGACCTCTTTCAGCATGCCTATAAACATCATAACCTGCATGTTTAATCCAAGGCGGAAGTTACACATGTTTGTGATCGTCTGACACAGTTACAAGCAAGTAAAAGGTCACACTTTGACACACAAACCCAGCAGAATGCTTAGTGAATGAACGGACTGTGTTCTTTTTCTTTTTCTTTTTTTTTTTAATGGGAGATTGGTACCAAAGCTCTCTTATGGGCTGGTAATTTAGCGCAAATGATAGAGTAGAATAACCCAAATTAAGTTCAATCAGACATAATTCCAAGTTCAAATTTGGAAATTAAAGAGAGGGGCAGAAATGGACCAATAAATCCTTTAAATACGAGGTGCTCCCAAAATAGTCCAGACACCTATTATCTATTTAACAGCCCTCGTCCCCATTGGGCAGGAGTAAGGAAGTGACTTCAAAAGACTGACCCCCCCCCCGCACCACCACCTCCATTCTGTTAATGACCCCAGATGTGTCGTTTTGAACAGGGGCCTGATTCATCTGGCTAAATCCTGAAGCCGCCAAGGCTTGCAGGGGGGCCTTTTCGAATGTGCCAAATTAAAACACTCGGGCCAGGCGTGGCTGGATGCTTGGATGATTAGAAGAGAGGCCATTGATCTGCAAACAGAGTGCAATCACTCAGCTCCCCGCCTGAGTGCATTAGGCTCTGCCGGTCCAGCTGTGCAGTCAAGAGTAGTGCGGAGGTAATGAGAGTAGCACATGAATGTATACAGTACACACACGCCCCGGTTCTGAAACTTTACTCTGCGGACCATGGAGGCATCTCAACCTGAGCGTGACTGTCCAAACAACACGTCCAGACTTGAAAAGCGCTGGCATTCCTGCCTGTTTACATCATCGTTCTCCAACATACACGCATTCTCACACACTGAGTAATGTGCAGAAAGAATATGCCGCTGAGCTATAAATCTGCAGGCACCAGTCATCGTCTGCTGTTGTTGTTAGTCTAGCAGTAAGTCTCCCATATCCTGCCACGAAGAGGGCTCTTCAAGACGGCAATGATTCAAAGTCAAGTGGACCGGGTTGGCTGTAAACGCCCTGGTTTTGCAGATGCGTGCACATGTGTTCTGGGCGACAATGACTTTGATCCAGCAGCTGAGCAAAATAAGGTCAAGATGAATTTGTTTCCAAGCTATCTCCAGCAAACCGGGTTACCTTGAATGCCTTGCAGAGAACAAAAGTGACAAAAAACAAGATAGATAAAGCCAAAGGAAGAGGGAGCACAAACATCAAGATATTGAACCTGAGCTTATGTATGGGCTTAGGAGCGTGTGAGCAGACTTGAGAGCAGCAACCAACAAAAGGCCTCTCCTTTTACCTTTCTACAAGTGTCTAATCTCCACAACAGCCAGAGGAATGACTACAATAAAGTCTTTAAGAGGATAAGAATGGTAAGCAAAACAAAACGCAGCGGAGTGAAACCAAACACACTCTGAAAAAGTTGGTCCCGTCGCGCGTTCTGTCCACAGCCAAAATGAAATTTGCTGTTCTAGTCATTACCTGAAAACGGCCTCCCTCATCCTCAGGCCAGACGTTAACATAGGGCCCCAAGTGGCCCCAGAGTTCCTGTCTGCTCACCGGTCATCCTGTCTGAGTGTGGTATCACAGCAAATGTCCTTGCAAGATAGATGTCCAAATGCACTCAATGGATTATATTTCTGTCTCTACAATTCATTTAATCTCTTTCACTTTTTGGTCTCTGCAGTAATTTGTTGAAGGTTGATTTTTTTTTAAGTGCTGTTCCTGGTCGTGTCCCCATCCTTTTTCTCCTCCACTCTCCACTGTCCTGTCCTAGCTCTTAAAAAAATGTCTTGCCCATACGCAAGACGTCCAGGGTGGGCCGAGGAGGCTGCTGGGCTCTGGGCTGGAGTGTCCCACTAATCCGTTGGAGTTTAATGACAGCAGGCCACGCTACTGGTGGTGGAGTCCTGGGGGGTTGACCCAAGTCAGGAGGGGTTGGGCATGTGACCCACACCAGGCTAAGACCCCAACTGGTTGGGGGAGGGTGTGTGTGTGCGCACGGAGGGGGTGGATATAGGCATGTGTGTGTGTGTACACCTATGTCTGGAGCTAAGTAGCCAGTCACTTGAGGAATGCAGACTTTCTGATCTCAGCCGTGAAAACACAGGCAAATTGAGCTTTTTTTTTTGTGGGTGAAAGTAGAAAAGAAAAGCCAGTTGTTCCAGTTTTGGCGATTCCTGCCTTACATTCAACCCCTGCCAAGAAGTGTAAGCGTTACAGGGGCGTACGGAGGCAAACACACACAAACAAAGGATGTAAGGCACTGAGATTCCCTGGAGTTCGTCTGGCTGTAGGAGTGAGTGTCTGATGTTTTCTGTTTGGTGTGAGCATGCCTGTTTGTTCATGTGTACGTTTCTGTGTGTAAAGTGTAACTCTAACAAGCAGCTCATTACCTTTTGTCTCATATCGTCACATAACATCTCTGTCTCCCGGTGCAGCAAATCATGAAAGCAGCAACCTCAAGAAAAGGCATTTGGGCAATCTGACTGGACCCCGTTTTTTTTTTTGGCAGGGTTTGAGAAATCCATTTAAAACTCTCATTTGCATAGTGTTTGATATCTTTGCTACAACATTTGGCTGGCTTTTATCCGTCAAATTACACCCGTTACTTTCACTTCCATCGTCGCGATTCAAAGCACAACCTCAATTAATTAGCAATACGCAAATCAATTGTTGCCTGGGGTCAAACAGATCCCAGTCTATTTAAAAGATTGGATGTCCACTTAACATGATTTGCGGGTGTTATCTCGAAAGACACATTGATGAACTGAGGTTTCTATTCCCCTAATGCGCAACAAATAACAAGCCTAAATCAATCAGGAGATATGGATGAAGGTCCTGCGGAACACAAGCAGCAGAGACACAAATAATTGTCGTCCGTTGGTTGACAGCAAGCGTGCACCCATGTGAAACAGTGCCTGTCTGTGTCTTTGCATGTGCTTGTGTGTGTGTGGGAGGTATATCCATAAGCCAATAACTGAAAACAGCAGCGCAAGCAGCAGATGCACGTGGGGCAAAGGTTCATCTGAAGACACTTGTCAGTAGCCTGGTGACCGAGTTATCCTTTTTTTTTTTTTTTTTTTTTTTTTTTGCTGGCTTGCAAGTCGCTAATTAAAGTGACCACACTGATGTCCCATCTGCCACCAGGGCACAGCGCCACCGATTATTGGCCGCCATGTAGACATGTTAATCCACTGAAGGACCAGGTACGAGTAAACACACTCCACACAAACACAGGTTGGCGGCTTGCTTGGTGCGCTCGCTCATTCACATTCAGATAAGCACTCAGCAACGCTTAAACAAAGATTAAGACTTTGACAGTGAGACTGAAATCCTGTTAGCTTGTTTGTGTGGAGGTGGAGGGAGATATCTTTGTAATTTGTAGAAGGAAAGCTGCTGAACCTTGCGTTCCCCCAGGAGTCACAAAACCATTGACGGTGCGGCGCACAGAAATTACAGCAATCCAGCATGATGACAATGAGCAACGCTACCGGAATGACAACAGCTGAGTGAGGTGGAAAAGGTGAACGTCCTCCCTTCAATAAGCACTTTTTTTAGGACATAATTGTCTATATTGCTGAACCACAGTCTCAGTGTAGCACCAGTAGCCGTCTGGCACCCAATGAGAACCATCCATCTGGGCGACCCCTTGCCATGACGACAAATTCATCTGTCTCCACGGGGGAACTGTGCAGCACCCAATCAGGGATAAGCTTTATATATTTCCCTCCTAACAGAATTACAGTACTTTCTCTTGCCCGGGCTGCAAGACATCGACTCTCATATTGCTGCTCCTCTATCTACTAATTCGCCACTCCAGCTGCCCCCTTTTAAGAGCCTTACTAGAAGTGTAGTTCACTGTACTGTATCTCCCCAAATATTATCACACTTTCCTGGTAATGTGTGCAGGGAACCCCAGTAAGTCTACACACAGGCCAGACAGGGAGATACTTGTGTGTAACCACCAATCCTACACAGTAAAACCCCGACGCAAGACGTGGACAGGTGCAGCCAGCCATGTTGGAAATACAAAATTGGATCGGACAGGTTTATACAGGATTTAGTATTGATTTATATACCTCTGACTCAACACAGAGTCATGCTATACCAAGTGGAAATTGCCTGTAAACTATCATTTCATAGGTTATATCCCTTACGGCTCGCTACTGACATGGCAAACAAAGGAAAATTGAGTCAAAACGCTGTTATCGGCCTTAAAGCGAGGCACGCGCTGCTCTCCCACTCACAGTAAAAGGCTGCGGTTGTATCTGACAGTTTTCGAATGCAAACGGTATGAATGTGACGCAGGGTGTTGCTTTTCTAAAAAAGAAAAAACGTGGCGTGAGGAAGCTGAACATAAGCGAGAAACGCCATTGAGCTTAATTCAGCAGCATCAATGGAACATTTTAAATATGTGATAAATCTTCGGAATGGCTCTTAAATATTTTATTCTTCCCCTGGCGGTGACTCTGCCCTCATCTGCGCTATAACACTGGGACCATTAAAATGTGCAGGATTTTCTTGACTAACTTAATGAGAAGATAAGCAGTCAATGTGAAATTCTCTGGACCTTTTTTTTTTTTCTTTTTTGTAAGTAAAGCACTGAATGCCTATCGCCTAATTATGGCATCAACTCAGCTTCAACTCTTGATTTGCTGTCCCACTCTGTCACACCTCAGCAGCCACGAGGTGGAGGACGAGTTTGAAATAGAGGTTTCTGAAGATACGACAAGAGTGTTGTTTGAGCACTTCACGCTTTATAAGTTTCTCTGTTTTATAGCCGGAGTAATGTGCCGGCCCATCTTTCGCTGATGGGAAGGTCAAGTGATCGAGAGAAAAATCACTGTGGCACTCCGACAAAACAGAACAAAGAAATGAGAAAAAGCAAGAGTGGGAACTCAATATTAACTCTTAAAGTTACAAAGACAGAGTGCTGATTGCAAGAAATTGAAAGAAATATCAAATACTTTTACGAAAATGTCCCTTAAATGTCATTGTTTCTATTGTTTGTTCAACATTTGAGAAAAAAATCCATGTTTTAATAAGATCTATTTTTGATCTTGATATTTGATTCCTATTGGCTGGAGATGTCTGTTACTTTTGTATAATGTACAGTATATTGGCACCTTTGATGCAACTGTCTTAATGAATGTTTTTACTTTACCAATTACAATTTTGTGCAGATAACAGCTTTCAGTATTCTGATCTCCATTGTAGGGACAGAAAAAGGTCAGGAAGCATCTGAGGTCACCTTTTAAAAGCTTTGGAAGATTTGCTTAGAGAGTTCTGAATCAACAATCCATCTTTTATACCCACTTACATCTGCTATATAACTCCTACACAGGGTCACAGCATATATTGGACAAGATGATCCTCAATATCATAAAAGCAACTTGACTTAAAAGCTCTTTCAGCCATTATTGACTTGCACCTCACTCAGTGTATCAAGTGCCGCTACATGTGTTGATGTGTAATGTTGTCAGTGTAAGGGTGGAAAACAGGATTTAAGGGTCACTGTGAACCTACAATAATGTCAAATACACTCTTGGCTCTCGGGCCCTTTCACCTGGAGAATTGCTGCTGCAGTGAGACCACCTGCGCCCGTTCCAGCTCTGACTCCTCCGTCACTTCCCGGAGACGCTTCTCGCTCTCCAGTCGCAGGCGTCGCTCTTCCTCTAGCTCGTGGATCAGCTTTTCTCGCTGTGGGCGCACAGAAATAGGAGAAGGGTTACCTCTCGGCGGCGTGGCTAAAGAGATCATCCCTCATCATCCCTAGGTCATATGCTATATTTATGGTTCCTGGCTAAATTCCTGTCAGCTCCAGATGACCCTGACCTCTGACCATCCTTGGAGAAGAGTAAACAAAAACAGAAGGTTTCAACATCTGTGATGATCACCAAACATTGTTTCTCTACAGGTCATCCTGGTTTAAAAAAAAGTCTGATCTCGTCATATTTTTCAGTAAATAAAAGAACAGGGGCGTGATGACATTTAAGCTGCCAGATTCCAGCATTCCAGGCATTACTTCCAGTAGTTTGTTGTTACTGTGAAATGTTCGTAATGAACCTCCCCTTTCTTCTGTCAGACAGAAAGTTCACTCTAAATGTCAAATAACATCACCGAGTCTGGTCTCCCATACCTCCATATCTACCCCTCCACTCTTCCTTTTCGTTTCATTTCAGTGCTGAGATACCTCATGTGTGCATATGAAAGACATCAAGGTCTGTGAGCCTTTCACTCGATTTCCACATACGTCCAGCATTTAAGAAAATGCTCACCAATGCCATCCCATGCCAGCCATCCCTGTTCTGTCCCCCGCCCACACACAAACTGTGCTCTGTTCTTGCATGTTTGATTTATTTTTACAGTGTTGTTGCTTGGTAACCTTTTAAAAAATATTTTTAAGAGTATATATGAACTCACTTGACTTTACTGTTGATAGATTTTGAGTTCAGAAACCAGAGGTGTCAGAAATGAAGATGCTCAATTACTTCTGCAACTGCAAAACTTAAAGCTCAGTAACTTACAAAGCTGTCATGGAGGTAAAGTCTACCTCATATACCTTTCCACATTACCTCCACTTCATTTTAGTGCTGTTCTAGCAGTTTCCAGTGTGAGGTCTGCTCTTGAGGCTCGGTTTGGTGAGTTAACCCCATCATCCTCGTGTGGAACTTTCAAAAGGTCTCCGCAGATCGCGCAACCATTTTTATCTGCCCTTTTTCACCAGAGACAATTCCAAAATTAAAGCTCTTTTTCCCGTCTCTAATTGGATTCTTCTCTGCCTGACGGCCTCAGCCATCTGCTCCCAAAAGAGAGTCGTCCTCGCCTCAAACCCAACTTCAAAGACAGTGGCCCTGCGCTGGCAAGCCCCCTCGTTGAGTAGGAGGTTTGGCACTGCGGGTTTGTTTTTTTTTTCCCCATGACAAAGTTGCGGAGGAGATTTGAGCAACCAGATTTTAGCTGATGTAGCAAACAAGCGTGGATCATTCTCTTAGACTCGCGGTCTCTACACGCTGCTGCTGCTGCTGCTGCTGCTGACAATTTATGACAGAGCAATAGGCTCTATTTTCTTAGCTGATTTAAGTGATCAACCATCTGTCACTATCTTGTCAAGAATATCAGCTGAGTGTAAAATATGTGGAAATTGGTTTGAGGCAAAGACAGGATTGTCATTTGGGGAAAAATAATGGAAAAAGTTGCTTCTTTTACAAACCAAGCTTCTGTTACTGCTGAATAAGAGATTTGAATTTGAAGTGCACTTCATCTTATTTGTTTGATTTAACAAAGAGTAAGGGGGGGAAAAAAAGCTGAAGTGTTAAGTCATTATGGCTGTCTGCAAAGAAGCCATTCTCTGGCTGTAAATTCAGGGGAGGATTATCCTGTCAGTCCTTGGCGAAAGATTATATATCATCATCTGCCGTGAAAGGTGAGACCAGAGGCTGCCACAGAAAAAAAAAAAGAAGAAAAAACAGAACAGAAGAAGAAGAAGAAGAAGTCAGTGATGCCTGCTTAGAAGACAATACAGATTTAATTCATTTTAGTCAAGAAAATCTCAATCTCCATCTCTTCAATCTCTATGTATCTCTCTACAGCTCGTCTGTAAGTCTTCAAATTAAGCACCACTCACAGTGCATAAGTCAGCGTGAGACCTGTGCTTTTTCACACACAAGCATTATGGGGACATCTAGTGGTGGAAAAGAATGAGGGGTGTTTATTTACATTCAGAGTGGAGAATGTGTTTGGGTAAGTATCTATTCCTTTAATTGGTATATAGACAAAACATCCTAGAGATGATGTTTATCTTTTAGCTCGGTGTAACATCAAAGTGTGCAGCCATGATTTAACGCCGCACCATAAAACCAATTTGCAAAGAAAAATGTCAAAACAACTGGAAAGCATGCCGGTAAATTACCTACCATTTTAGAGAACTGCCATTGTTTTACTGTGACCGTGCTGTCTTGAATGCAACCAATAAACAACCATACTTCACTGTATTGTAACTTGGCAGAGAATTCTGTCACAAATGCAGATTTTAACTGGCTGGGGGGGAGGGAAGGGGGGATATTAAACCCAAGTCACCATTAAAACCAGTTCTGGTCCTCACTGTGGCCATAAATTAATGGCGGCTATGTGGAGCGGCTCTTTACACAACAGGGAGGCTCCCCCTGTCAGGAGTAATGGCTGCTGTAAATCCAGCTGCACAGAAGCATAAAGTACAACATCCCCCTGCCAAGAGCTGAACCTATATATCTGGACTCAAACCAACGGCTTTCTGGCTCTTCTTCACCTCTTCTCTATAAGGAAAATGAGCCTTAAAGATGAAGCATGTTGCTAATATTTATTTACAGGGCCTAGTACAAAGAGAACATTATTTCTGTAATACATGAGGATGGAAATATAAGCACAAAGGCCTTTTCTTGCAGCGCCATATGTATTAATATGCACAGTATTGTTCAGCAACTTGGCCTGTATTCTCATGAAAGAACAGTAGCTTTAGTCCTGATTTTTGGTGCCCACACGGCCTAACTAACGCCCCAGGCATAAACCACCGACCGCTATGTGACTGCTCTGCTGACAGAGTCTTGCCAAGAACCTCAATAACAACACAGGATTTATAGTCGACGTTGTACTAAAAAGCCTTCTATTGCTTTTGTTCAATATAATTTCAGCATTTTAACAAGGCCTGAGGCCATTAAATCAAACACTACCATATCTTTATGTGGCCAGAAATCCCTAGCAATACATTAGTTTTTCTTGGTTTGAAATGTTTATTATCCACACCAACTTCATGGCTTTTATTTCTGTGGTAGTGAGTATGCTAATTGAAAGCATATTCTTTAATAGCTACGAAGGCAACATGCCTCTAGCAATGCCCTGGGAAGATCTCCTTCAATCCCCTCCTATCTCTCAAAACTGAGATGGGATGTGATGAAAACCTGCTTGGCAACTTTCTGTGAGAACATTTACTCAAGTTAATCCAATGATTGAGGAGATAATCCCCTCACTTGACTTGTCTGTCGTTGCTGTGTTGTGAGGTGCGCTACCCTCTTTCTCCTGTGGAGGGCAACGTTTTCCTGGAATAAAAACCGACAGCGGCGGCTCCAACAAAGCCAGCTCTATCAAACAATACAGTCGTTGGAGGAAGGAATATCAAATGGAATAGGCCAAGTAATCTATAAAATGGCCCGGGGAGGATTTTATACCAGTCTACTGAGCCATATATCTGAAACAAGCCCAGATTGGGTGATTCGGGATTAAATTTGACCTCTGTCACAGACGAGGCTGCTTTCATTTCCTGGTTGATAAAAAAAATGTATCCATCTATATATGACAGAATTTATCACCATCAACATGTAAAAGCTTGAGATTGAATTGACTGCAGGCTACTATTGATTTCAATACACTAAAAAATACTGAAATAAATGAAAAATCAAGGATAAAAGAAATAGCACCTAATTTATGAGTTGTACAGTTTTGTAACATACACTTGGTTGTGCTGCAGGCCAAAGTGCTTCCTCCTTATTTCCTCTGTAGCGAATCATATGGCTAAAATTGTATTAGTCGCAGTGGAGCCCAGAATGAAGCTGGCCTCTGTAATTGGACAGCATTAGATGGTAATGGTATTCATCCGAGCTGAATTACTAGAAGACCCGAACCCCCCTGATACCCTCCAAGATCCACAGAGGACTCTAAATTAATTAGAGACCTCTGCCTCTCCTTGTTGTGCCTGCGATGCTGTCTCCCATAAAAGAAAAACTGCAGCACAATGTTATCAGGTTAAGTGCATGTGTGTATACCTCCGATTCTGTACATGCATCCACGGATGTCCATCTGCAACTGTATATGTGTGTGTTCATGCAGGGTTTGGGGTACAGTTTGGGAGGGGGGGCAACCGGCTCAATAATCTCTTCATTACACAGAAACCCCCTCTGTTGGAGCTCTTTGCCTAATCAAAGGGCCGGGAGCGGATCTCTGGCTCTCTGCTAAAGCAAACATCAGGGACACAATACACCGCGCAGGTTCCTCATTCATAAATAAAACATGCCACCAGGCTGTTTGTGTGTGTGTGTGTGTGTGTGTGTGTGTGTGTGTGTGTGTGTGCTCATCAGCAAGACTGAATTCAAATGAAAGTGTAACATGAGGCGGATTTTGGCTGCCTGGCTGGCACACATAATGTATTTGAAATGCCAGGTCGGATACGCCGCGCTAAAGACAAATCAAGCATTATCAAGAAGACAGTGTGCAAAATAATGGTATTCGTGTCATAAAAGATAAAAGTTGCATTTAATTTAAATGTCATTCAAAGGACGTTAATTATGGGAAAACACCTGAAAAAGAGCTCTGAACATAATTAAAAAGATGGTGTTTCAGTATGAGGAGAAATTCACAAGAACATATGTTTTCGTAGATGACTTATAGAAATAAGTCTAAAGCGTCTGTTATTCACTAAAAATCTGTGTCCTGTGTCCCCCAGGGCTCCATCAATTCAATTATCATGGAGAGCCACTACATTAGAGTGTACCACTTCTCTCTTAGACAGCCGCCGGCACTATAGCAAATAATACACACACACCCCAGGAATATGCTAAATCATATGAGTGGCCCATTTATCATTGCCAAGGGAGCTCCCCCACCCCACCCACGCACTCCGAGTCATTCAGTCACACACACAAATACACTCTGGAGAGTGGGTGAAAGGGACGGTGTGGAGATGCGATTTGGGCCTGGCTGTCAGCGCTCGTCACCCGGTGAATGTGCCGAGTGCTGGGGGGACCCCATCTCGGCCTTGGCCCCTGGCCGTGGCTGATAAGCCCAATCTGCAGAGACAGCACCTGAGTCCCCCCGGTCCCCAAACCACCACGCTGTCACACATCCTCCAAACAGCTGTCAGACACACTCTATGAAGGTCCCTCAGCATTGGAACTCCATGCCAAAGCTCTGTGTCCCTGCCTTATAGAGAAGGGAGCCCCTCAAAACACTTCTTTATCTGCTGAAAGCACACTATAGAAGATGTCCATCTCAAAGGTGCTTTTTATGGTAGTTTAAACATTAATTTATCATTGTCAAGCACACTATGATACCTTGGTCTAATTACCACACATTAATTACACCTAACTTAATGACTAGCCTACCTCAAAAAGCAGTGGTATTGTGCTCAGATTTCTCAAAGTTAAGACTGCCAATCACTTCCTTTCCCTATGTGACTTTACTCATTTAACTGGGAGCAGCAGCTTTCTTCTAATTATATGCCACACAGAAATCCAGAAGATCAAGAGGAGTAGAGTAGTGCTGCAACTAACTGAAACTCTTATTTTCATTATTGATTGATCTGCCATTTGTTTTCTTGATTAATTATCTGGTCATTAAAATGTCAGAAAATAGTGAAAAATGTACATCACAGTTCCCTAAAACCCAACGTGCTGTCTCCATATGTCTTGTTTTGTCCAACCAACAGTCCAAAACACAATTGGTGTACAGTTTACTATCAAATAACACAGAGAAAAGCAGCAAATGGTGTCAAATGAGAAGCTGGAACCAGGGAATGTTTGGCGTTTGTTTGCTTGAAAAATGACTTTAACAATTCAAATTAATACAGTTTAAACTGTTAAATACAAACTTTGAAAGGTAATTGAAGCTACAGTTGTATAAAAATCTACATTTTCTTAAAACAGCTGAAACAATTGGCCAATACAGTTATTCCAAATGCAAATGTTTTTGACCAATTTTCGTCCAAACCTATCGCTAGTTAAGGACGTCTATGTTGGACGATTCTGGAAAACCCCAGATTATATGTCCAGCGCCAACATTTTTTGAAGTTCCAGTTTCTTACAATATATGTGCATGTGAAATAAACTATGATTAAGGCAGGGTTAGAGTTATGGTTAGGGATAGGGAGCTAAAGCTAAGAGAAGAGTCAGTCCTCTCAGTTAGCCAAATTTTACTTGATGCAGTGTTGCAAACTATGTCACATGCAATCTTGTAACACAAGAGTGTGTTTTCATGGACAGAAATAGCAGATTCCTATCTTGGCTCCGGGGCCTGTTTTACTATACTGTGCCACCCGTTCCCACTTTATATTCACACATGCAGCGACTCGTTTCTTATCTTAGCTTCATTTTCTACATGAAATACTCCGGAGAAATCTGATTTTTAAAAGGAGTTATACAATTAAGCCAAGTTGAGATTTTCCTTTATCATTCACATTTAAGCTTCACTCACCCATGAACAAATCAAACGCTGTAATCAACCCAAGCATCCGGGGAAATAACTGTGTGTGAATCTTCTGTATGTTTGAGGCTCATATCTGTTAAAGCTCAGATATCACGCAGCGTCCACAAAACCCAAAGAAAAATAAAGCTAGTTTCTCTCAAAGCCAGATCGTTTATTTTCACATGTTGTTTAGACAGCCGTTTCCAGTGGTCATAATCTTACCTAACAGTTTAAACGCCTTTTTAATGGAGAGCCCAGCCCCCTCTGCAGTGCAGGCAGGGCTGCCTTTACAAGCCTTTATGTGGACTTCTGTTTTCTCCCTGACAGGAAACCCAGCATCCTGCCCCTGATGGACTTAGAGTGGCATCAAAAAGAAAGTGGGAGCCAGAGAGCAGCCCTGCCCTGTACCACGCCTCTGGGTTGGGGTGTGAAGAATTCCAGAGAAAACCTACAGCAGCGATGAGGCTGTGAGTGAGCGGTTTTGACTCGAGACAGACAGTGAAGGCTTGTTAGAAAGAGACCGAGGCCCTCACAGAATAAACCATGACCTGTGCTCTATCAAACACCTAACGGGAAATCCGCTGTTTTTCTTGTCAGCGTTTTAAAGATTGCGCTCTGCAGAGCAGGCCAAAAGCACCATGTCCAAGCCCTAATATAAAGTTTAAGAAACAAATGGTGGTCTAAGACAGATAGATCTGGTGCTTGTTAGACTGTCTCACTTCAAACTAATAACAAATGCATCTTGTGTGGCCGCATTTGCGGTGAAATACTGTGCAGATGCTTGGATTCATTCCCCGTGCTTAAACAGTGATTGATAGATTTCATGTGATTCTCCCAAATGATCCATAACAAAAGAAGTGTTGTAATTTTGCATCGCCAGTAGCCGTTATGTTCCACAACAGGAGACCCAATTAAAACACGCACTCCTCAGTAAACTGTGTTGTTAATTCTGTTACATTTACACTGTGCGCAAACGAGACCTGCAGGCTTACAATTGTGGCAGTGTGTTCGAGCGCCTTGCACAATCATAAAAGATGCCTTTCGCATTCTTTTCCTACACAATGCACGAGTAATGGTGCAATATAACGTGTCCCTGCGGAGATACTCAGCAGAAGCGCCCAGCGCAGGACTGCAATGGGTGGCAGTGCCGCTTTCTGTTCCTCTGATCGTGTTACACAGAAGACACTAATGGATGTAGAGAGGGAAGACCAAGGCAGGGAACAGAGGCTGTTAAAGAGAGGCATCAGATACAGAGGAGGGGTAGAGCCACTTCAAAAGTCCATTGCTGTTTTAATCTGTCTCTCTAGGTTAGCCCCTTGGCAGGAGAAGATGGGGGGTTGGGGGAAAGCAAGTGGGCATGGAAGTGGGCGTCGGGTTGTGGGGGTCTGCAGGGGCACAGGCTGCGGCTGGTGAGCAGTTCCCACTTCACATAGCCAGCACTTTGACAATTATCTCCTTGATGCAGCAGTCTCTTTTTCATTTCTATTGAAGAACCGTGCCTGAGCTCCGAAGCCTCCCAGGAATGCCAGAGAGAGAGTGCAAGGGGACTCCAATGGGGATAATCCCAATTTCAAATGGAGCTTAGTGGTATCCCCCCCTCCGCCTTTTCTTCCTCCATCCCCCACCCTCACCCTCCTCCTGTCTGGCACAGATAACTCATCCTTCTCTCTAAACCCTGTGCATGCGCAGACGCACACACAGCAATTCACACACCCCTCTAAAGTAATAATTAGCATGTCATCCACTCGCGTGAGTCTGAGAGCTGGGTCGTCAGCGGAGTCTCACAACGCGGTGAATGATATATTATTCTTGGGCTGCGCTGAGGTCAGAGGATACAGAGGTTACTGTTAGAGAAGGAGGTGCTGACACACAGAAGTGCAGCCTTGAGGTGTAAACAGAATTACATTATGTACACAGAGGTACCGAAGAGAAGATAAAGCTGACCCCGACGCTTCCACAAATTGAAACTGGATCTTCTGTGCGTGTTACGTGTATTACGGTGCTTTCACAAGCAACCTATTTGCGGGATTCATACAAAAACACTGTCAATGGACCAAACCTCTGCACCCAGACTGACTCTGGTACGATGTGTTTGTGGCACGAGGCGGAGCAACCACAGCACTGTATGATAGTAGATATAGGACTTTAATTTAGAAGCTAGAAGAACGTGAGAACTATCAAGGAAGTATCAAGGCATTACCTTATTAAATATGAGTAAACCCTAGTGACACAATTCTTTTTGACGCTACCCTTTCTTTAGTTTTCTGGCATTATTTATGACATATGAGGTCTAGCTGCAGGCTCGACTAACAATTATTCACACTGACTCACTTATAAGAAGTCCGCGTGAGCTCTAAGTGAACCAAACTTCAGGTGTGAAAATGACCTTAAATGATCAGTTAGTCATCAGTCAACTGCCTACAACTCTGTCTTCTGAGAAACAGTGCTGCTCACATGACTCTTTTGGTCACGCAGTGATATGCAGGGTTCGTCAGAGGATGCACGCATTCCATTCATTTATATCCACCCGCTATGGAAATCAATACCGGACCCTCTTGTTTCACGTGCACATGCATGACTGGGGTGGCAGTATGGAAGAGTCACACTGAGGTCAGAGAGGCGGGATTGTGACTGAGTGGGGTAAAAGGTCTTTATGGTGTTGTTCAAGAAATGCTGACGCAAATAAGCGATAGCCATCTCTGGTTCTTAGCACCAATGCTTATCTCCTTTAACACTGAATTAGTTAACTGTACATTCACTGATTCAGTGTGTACATTTCTGAACTAAAGCAAAAACAGATGCACATTTAACTCACATGGTACACTCCCCCTCTCTGGTGCAGCTACTGTGTCTAAAATAAATTCAAGCTTCAATGACAGAAAGAATCTGCTGTGCTGAAGTGCCTTCAAGCAATACACTGAATCCCTGCCCGGCTCCAGGGGTGCTGCTCTGTATCTAACCCCGTGCTTTGACCTCCCCGACTGTGAGGAGAGGCGAGAAGAAAAAACAAACATTTCTCCTTCAGGGATCAATGGAGAATCGCACACAATAGTGCAAAAAATCTCGGAGTGTATCAGCCCTTGTGTGCTGTTGCTTTAGGCCCGCTGCCATGAAGAGAATCAGAGGCGTCGCTGGGGTGCAGTCAAACAGCTGGGCCTGTGGTTGGAGCCTCTGCTCGGAGGCTACAATCAGCTGAGCTGCGCTTCATCACATGGTTCTTTTCACTTTCTGACCTCGCTTAGACAAATATACTGTATGCACACGTTCACACAGACAAATGAAAACACGCACACATCTCCACCTCCTGAATTTTTTTTTCCCCTGCTTATACACGTTCTCTTGAAAAAGAAGTGAAAGCACAACATCAGCAGCCTCCAGTAAAGCCTCTCACAATGCAGTGTGACAACACCAACACAGATTTAGCCCCAGCTGCGGCTTTGTAATGTTACACAACCTGACCATGCATCTGAATACCTGTTGTTCCTGCAGAATGGCTGAGCAGGGTATTAAGCTTCAATACCTTTTGAGGTGTCACAGAGCATGGACAACCAACATATACAGGAAGCTGGCATTGGAGGCTTGGATCCTTTGTCTTTTTCACATATCCCTTAATCAGATATAAGTAGTAATTGTGTTAATTTTACACTATTTGGCACTGTTTTTATACTGAATTACTGTAAAATACCTGCTTATACTGTACATGCAATTGTCTTCTGTAAGATTAACTGAAGTGCTGAAACAATAAAGATTGATTTTGGCGTATGTGACAGCTTGGCAGAGGCTGACAGTGTGTGTAGGTGTGTGAAGCGAGCACACTGTGGCTTTTTTGGCTTTGTGCAGATTACAGGGCGAGCAGCTCCGCTGTACTTTACCATTGTTCCTTCGCTCTTGCTCCGTGCGACTTCCCTCTGCAGGCGAGCCACGGCCAGCTTTTCCCTAAACAAAAGGGAGAGGAGAGGAAGGGAAAAAATGAGAGTGAGTCAACGTGTGACGCAGTCAATCAGGTCACCAATATTTTTTGCATTAAAGCAACACCAATATCCATATTTTGTCAAGTAGGGGACACTTAAACCTACTATAATGAATCTCATCTAATGAATCTTGCCTTGCTTCAATATATAATTAAATATGTAACATGTCAAGTGACAAAACATAATAATTGCAGGTTTTAGACACTGTTTAAAGCCGGTATCACGCCAAAACATGTAATACACCCACTGATCCACTAGAGGATACCATGTCAGTGTCACGTTTTGCTTCACCTAGGCGTGAAAAGTACGCTTGTGGCGTCTCTTTCGGCAGTAGGTTAAAGCTACTACTTCCTTAAAGTTAGGCAACCTACAGTAAACACAACAATCGTAGTTGCGTTTTTTTTTTTTTTTTTAAACTGTCCTGACTCGTGGTTGGAAACATGTCACTCGCGATTGGAAGCAGGAAGCAAACAGCGGTCCACTAAATCCACTTCTGCAAGTTAGGATCTATCCATCCACCCAACCCGCCACCTCCGAATATGGAAATTTTGTCACCTTATATAGTCATCATCTGAATTGTGCAACTTGATAGGTTCTTTGAAAGTCATACACATGTGTACTTTTCACGTCTAGGCAAGGAATATTGTGACACTGACACAGTATCCGTTAGTGGATCGGCATGTTTTATTACACGCCTAAGCATGACACTGGTTTCTACACACAAACACTTCTCTTTTCTATCTTCCTCTGTCTTTTTCCTAACAGCAGAAACCACACATTCCTGCCAGCAAATCAGCAGATACCCACACACACATTCATTGAGGAGACGGGGTCGTCCGCTAACCACGCAAAACAGAGAGCTTGCAGTTCTGTCCAGACAAAAATAGCTCAGAGGAAACAAAAAGCAGGGCATCCTTGTGCCAAACCTTACACGCAGACACACACTCATAACAGACTCTCTCTCCCACCCTCACTCTCCTTTACACACAAATACACACACGTGAACAA
This sequence comes from Scomberomorus guttatus, assembly GCA_038419695.1. Classification (NCBI taxonomy): domain Eukaryota; kingdom Metazoa; phylum Chordata; class Actinopteri; order Scombriformes; family Scombridae; genus Scomberomorus; species Scomberomorus guttatus. The sequence continues at coordinate 13,731,361 of CM076468.1, read as the reverse complement.
GACTAAACAAAGAAATTGACTGTGCACGTCCAATCCGTTTCCCACGTGAGGGCATTCCAGACTTTAATGGGATAAATCTTGGCACACTAGCACGGATAATAAAGAACTCTGTTTTATGGCCTCTCCTGAGGCATCACAACAACTGAAACTCTGCCACAGGATAAAACAACCTGCATCTGACAGTAGAAGAGGAGATATGTTTTGTTTGTTGAAAGCATATTCAAACTGTCTCCACAGCTACTCAAGAGGAAAACCCCTACACTGACAGTGTTTTTGAATCTTCATAATCTGCGCGTTTGAGGCCAAAAGTCATTAATGTCAAATATATGCATGAGTATTCAAAAACATGTAAATACGTGTATTACACATGTCCACACAGTGTATTGTCACAAGAGGCATTTGGGCTGCCTGATGCCTTCTAATTATCACCCTCACATACATAGCCAGGTATGCTAATGAGTTCATTAATTTTGTCCTCCATCACTTACATTGTAAGTGCAGTTAAAGGGAGTCTTCTAATGTCAGTATGAACGGGAGGAATGATTACAGCAAGAAAAACCTGTTTTAATGGGCACCTGACTGTTTTTTTTATAAGAAAAACTGGAAAAATTGTGAACCTATCCTTTAAGATAAGATGAGACATATTTTATGTTGCATAGGAAAATGTTCTTGGATGAGGTGTTGCTCACAAACCACTTCCAAAAAAGAATTTGAGATACAAAAGTACAAAAATCACAACCAAATAAACAGTTAAAACTGGTAAGAACATCCAACCACAGTACAGCTCTGCCAATAATGTTCAGAAAGGAAAAGAATAAAATATAATCAGTACATTTATTGCAAACCTGAGGTGTAAGTTTGAAGTTTCTGTCAAAGCATTGTTCTTGAGTTACTGTGCTCACATCACACACACAGACAGCCACCTAATATGGGACCATGAGACCTAATAAAGCAGTGTATACAGCAGACAGACACAAGTAATCACAATCACCTGCGTATTTTTCACATTTCTGCAGTGGATCAGACACCCAAACCCCCTCCCAACCTCCCCAATCCCCAAAATAACTCATGACTAACGTCTCCTCGTCGCCTTTGACAAGACATCATTGTTTCTCAGCTGCTTACCTGTCGGGAAAAACCCCCGGTGATTAAGAGACAGCTGGGGACGTATGCTTGACGGATGAATCGACTGTCTGGACTGAAAAGAGTGTGCTGAGCTACAAACTAACGCTGCTGGTGGGAGCCATTCCCCCGCCACCTTTCCCTCTAATGGGACCAGACTGAATTAAGCAAAGCAGAGCCTGGCAAGCCGATTGTGAAACATACGATGTGGTGGTGACAAATCAGGGAAGAAGTCAAGCAAAGTGCCGAAGCTGTGAGACAAGGGGGTGTGTTTGGGTGTGTGAGCGTATTAGTGTTTGCATTAGTAAAGTGGGGAATTTGTTTGTGCATTCATAAATGTGGGTGTGTGCATGCATTCATAAAGGTGAATGTGTTGTTTATGTGTGTGTGAGCACTCATAAATACATGTCAGAGCACATTCGTGTACACAAACACATCAAATCAGTGTGAGTAGAAGTGTGTGACTGCATGCTCCACACCTGAGACTGATTAATACACTCATGTTCCAGCAGTTACACAATGTGTCTCTTCCCATTACCGCATAATGTATGCTTACACTATTACACTACCTTGAGAAAAAAAAAAAAAAGAAGAAGAAGAAGAAGAAAAAAAAAACGGTTTCTGGAACTTCTCACTGCAGATATTGTTTTGTTAAACAGGACCAGCCTGGCATTCTTCCAGTCTGTGTTATGGCTGAGCGTCAGCCCTGTAAGGGGTTAAGTTTCAGGCCACTTATGCACAGGCATGTTCCAGGAGCAACGGGGCATGAGCCAACTGCGCCCCCAAGAAAATCATCGCCAAATATAGAGCAATTTGACATTCTGTGTTAAACATAATTATAGTAATTGGCACAAGCAGTAGTCAAAACAGTATTCCGCTGCAAAATGCTCACCGGCGACGTTTGCATCCAATTGGCGCTGGCGTGGAATTACATGATATTTGAACAGCATTCAAAGCAATCTGTAATCCGCTATAAACTGTTCAGAATGATGTATCCCGCTCCGAATTTGTCATTTGCATTTCAATCCCAATCGATGCGAGACGTTTTTGCCCATCACTCACATGCTAAACTTTTAGCAGCTGTGTAAACTGGCCTGTCAAAATATTTAGATGCCAAACAACAGTCGAGCCCAAAGTGTGTTGTGTAGAGAAGTTGCCATCTCTTGTAGAATAAGTTGCTGAATATGTTATATGATGTTTTGGAAAAAAGTTAGTGGTGGGTCTAGCATGTTAATTATGATGTTTTCATTCTCCCTTAATGCCTGAATGCTTCATCTTAAAGGATAATTAGAGTTTATTACAATTCGGGTCTTATTTTTGTATGTTTGGCATCATTTCTATCAGATATGATCAAATTGTACTCACCAAGCTAATTACTGAGATCTGGGAACACAACATCACTGCAAGAACAAGTCCGACAGGGCAAGAAACACTAGTGGTCAGATGATGCCTGATTATCTAAACCACTTTATTGGGAGGTAAAGTGAGCACGCCGGGTATGTTTGTAATACTCCCTCATTGCAAAGGAAAACTGTGTGCACACAACTACAGCAAGTACAGTAGGTCAAGCTTGACCTAGAAAGGCACTCTCTGTAAACCATGATGGATGTTAACAATGGACAATTTGGGTAATTATTTTACCATTATTTGGCCTCAATTTTCTCTTCCAAATAAGTTTGGCTAACCTGGAGTTTATTTACAGTCTGTCAGATCGTCTTACTGCTTGCTTTCTTGCCCCATCTGACTTCTTTTTGCTGAAAATGATGATCAAACATCATTATTGCCAACATAAGAATGCACAAAACCACAAAAATAAGATCCATGTTGTAATAAACTCTCCTTTAAAGAGATGCTGCTGACTACCATGACAAAGAGGAAGAAACATTTCCACATTGGCAGCATGTTCTGCAAAATTAAGCACATTAGCAACGTATCTATTAGTTCTCATAGCTCTGTATGTAGCTTCCAGTGCAACAACTGTGCTCATTGTGTATACTTCACAATTGAGTTTGACTAAACTGGGATTATTTCAGGCTACAGTCGATCCAAGCATGTGATGAAAGCACAAGCTGACAGTTGATCATGTATACATTCCTCCTCCTGCTCTGCTGTTTTTCTTCCTCTTTGAGCCCCATTATAAAGCTTGGCTGAGTAAATTCTGTCAGCCAATCGTAGGCAGTGTCGACATGGACCTCCAGCAGTTCCCAGTGACCTGGAATCACCTGATAGCACCGGAGGCCTTACCGGCGGAGGGAATCCCGCCGAGCTTCACTGGGGCAGGCCAGACCAGCTGACAACCGCAGCTACAAATGCAACGCCTTGAGTTTATGGTTTAAAAGATACTGATTGAGCCTTTAAAACAAGACAGATTTTTTTCTTAATTTCTGAATAACTTCAAAGTGTGGTTTAGAATGTTATGTATGCACACACAGTATGTCTGTGCACCTGCTGGCATACAAACACAAGTTTTCTCCTCAGCTGACACCATCTGCTGTCCACCCACGCACGCTTTGTGCCCCTCAAAGATCATTCCCCCTTCTTTCCCAATGCGATTCCAGCAGCATCAAACGCTACATCCACTCCTTTGAGATATGGCAGACGGCACAGCGCGGAGCGATCATGACACCAGTCTCACTGCATTCACAGCAGATCAACCCTGTTTCCTCCGCACATTCTCCCTGCTCAGACTGTGTAAACACCTCGCGCTTTTTCCTCCAACTCACGTTGAGACAGCGCGCCCGACTGTTTGCTCCAGAGTGTCGCGGCGGCATGCAAAGACACGATCTGTCAGGACTGAGGGAGGATCAATCACGGCGAGAGCATTTGCCAACCTGAGCTGACATGTTGGACCCGTGCGCTTTGAACTGCATTGTGGGAGGCGGACGTTTAGCTGTGTTTTCATCACTGTTATCACGGCTCCTTCATACAGGTGGTATAATCCATTGTACATTGTTTGCTTTTAACATTAAGCACATAATGAAAGAGGGAAAAAAAAGTGCTGTCTCTTGTGTTTTGGTTTCCTATTTCCCTCACAGTACTGCGCACCATCTTATTATCAAGTGCGGTTAATCTCTCCTTTGTGTAGAAAGATGTTAACAGATTAAACATCACATACTGCTTCAGCTTTTATCCCTCCAGCAGTTACTCAAACTGACATAAATACACACATCAGGTTATATATAAAAGATGCATAAATATAAACCATCTCTCCAATATTGTCATTGAGGCTTAAGGGGAGCTAAACATTTCAATCGTTGTGAACCACAAATGTACACAGAGTGGCTGGGGGGGATGCATAAATGTTTGGATGTCAGGCAGAGTTGCCATGCATTTATGTATTAGTGTCTGCACTCCTGCTGGGTTAAGAGCCCTGACACGCACGCAATCGCCATGGCCCACATAGGGCAGCCTGTTCAGGGGGACTCTGGCTACATTTTGGCACCGGCTCCGGACTGGTCATTCCCGTCCTTAATCCTCCTATGGCTGTGTTATGTAACCTTCTGCACCGATCCAAAATCCCCCCCCCCCCACATCCTCCAGTGCAGGACAATGCGCTTACCGAGGCGTTTGATAAGTTATAACATCCAACCCAGTCTGACAGGCAAACAGAACTGCCAGAAAGGTTAAAGTCAAGATGGCGTATCAATCCCTGTATTCGTAACAGATGCAAAACATCATCAAAGAGATGTTTCCTAATGGCTTTAATGAAGAAATGCCTTTCTGCAGTTGAACACCAAATACCGAGATGGCATCAAAATCAGCCTGAGCACTCTGAATAAACACTTTCATCTGTTTCAGGCGTCTGAGGGGTGGGGTTTGCACATCTGTGACCGTTCATATTGGTCCCAATGCATTATGCAGGTCCAATCAATCACCAAGAAGCCTCATCGTGGATGCCGAACGGCGGTCTGACCTGCGCCTGTTCCCACCGCCTCACCCACAGCTGGTTCCTGACCTCCTGTCTCCCGCCGCGGACCCCGTCTGCACTGGAGGGCAGCGGAAAAACAGGAGCCACATGTCAGCACCTCACACGCCCAGGCGGACTCACCACCCAACCACCCAGCCAGCCAGGCACAATGAGCCTTACCTCACCACGGCAGACCATCAATTATTGACAAGGTGAAATGTGATGAGGTTCTGCTGCGAGCACACAAAGAACACACGCCTTTTCATCCTTCTATGTGGCCTCATAATGTCTTCACTTTATGAGAAGAGACATTTCTAATAAACATGTTTTGATCTTTGAAAGAAATGCATCAAATTCCATTCTCGGAAATGTTTTTCTTGCAAACTCGTACTACTACGAGGACACAAACTGTGTATCCAATCACATTAACATGCACATCAGTACTGTGAAAACTGTGTGATATTTATGAAACACTTTCCTAGTTCCAAACAAAAAAATTGATTTTCCTACGTGGATTTGCCAGCCAGAAAAAAAAAGAACCAAATATGTGTCATCTAAACACCTTGATGCTACTTTACTTGGAACCATTCTTCCTTTTAATGTAGGGAGTTGTATATTGGACCTTGTTTGGACAAGTGTGTGCCACACTTAGTAATGCAGTCAAAAGACTTGAGATGATCGTGATTAGAAAGATTTATCCAAAGTCAACAACATGTTGAGTTCTCAGAGATGTTTATGCATTCCCTCCGTGATAACATCTCACCCTCAGTGCTTTACGAGAGTCTCAGCGCTGGACAGCTTGATTACAATGTGGCTACATAAAAGCACTATGCAGCCTTATTGCTTCGTGTTTTCGACAGGAGAGACTGGCATTATCTTGGAGTACATGATTGATGGATGCAATCATGATGTGAAAAAGGGAAAGTGCTAGAAAATTAATTGTCTTTGCAGATGTAAACAACTTTAGGGAATGATCCAGAGTGAAAGATTTAAATATATAAAAGCACAGGAGTATCGTTTTGTAAGCCAAGATCAGATCAAACACGTGCACTGCATCCCCAAACTTCTGAAGTAGCAAAAATCAGACATGAGGAATCCTCCGAGACTCCTTCTGAGCTCTGTGGAATGTGCTCGCCAAGCGTGGATTATCCCTGCCTGACTGTCTGTCCCCCTAAATGTTTTCTTATTCTGCAAGCAGGGCCTGACCTCAATTGTTTCCAAGCCACAGACGCATTCCTGCTCAGACAAAACGAAACATTGCAGATGAGCAGATGTGCTTTAAAAATGGCCGCAGTACCCACCTGCCTGTCTGTCTGCCTGTCTGTCTGTCTGTCTGTCTGGAGGGAGGGTTTACTCACCAACGCAGCTCATGAAGAATGAAGACGGGGCAAACACACAAGGGGCACTCGTGCACACATGCATGAGCACACATGTACAAACACACTGGCGAAGATGTGCGGAGGCATGCATACACACTCACACTAGTTTGAATCTTTTATGTCCAAATCATGAAAGAGAGATGACTGCAAACAGAAAAGATACACTGTCGTTGGACATGAACAACCACATATATGAGGAAAAGGGAGAACGATATGTCGATACAAAGAAATGGAGCAAGAGATAGAGGAAGTTGCGCCTCACCAAAAAGAGAAGAAAAACCTCCAGACACACCTTGTTTTGAAACAGAGCTTATCAAAAGGCATTCCTAGCCACACACTCACATTCCAACAGGTAATAGTCTTAAGTTTCAGTTATTTCAGTGATTGTTGTCTAGCTTGTGTCACAAGCTTTGAAACATAGTTAAGGTTAAGTAAGGCATCCTTCACACTGGACTACAATTATCTCATGATTTAGAGGTTTACCTGTATTCACTCAAACTTTACTGACTGATTTGGCAGATTATACATCTGCCAAGATAGATGAAAACATCTCTGCAGGTCTGTATAGGGAGGGGAAAATCCAACTTACACGTCAGGAAGCAAGCTGGAAACACTGGAAGTGAAACCAGGCGCGTTAAAGTTACCCCCAAAGTCAGTACATGTAGGCTAAAAAAGAAGAAGGTGACCCAATTGTCTCCAAATGACACCCACGCACATTCACTTAAGTGCAGGTAACAGATCAAATGTGAAATTATTATTCACGTAGGCGCAAAATGTTGCCGAAAGATTCTGCTTTAGATGAAAATATTTACTGTCAACCTTCAAAAACGGGTGACTGGATCAATGACAGGATGCTGATGTACTTTCATGGTACCGTAAAGCTCATAACTTTCATATTAAATGCTGGTTCAGCAGCCTTAACATCTGCAGTGTGGTAAAAAGGCACAGACATACTGTATGTAAGTCACACTTTGCATGCATTGTTCTCTATTTCACACCTGCCTGGCCTGGGTTGAAGTAATTGGGGAACAGGGACTCACATTTACTACTGTACCATAATACTAGAAGGTTCTGCTGACTCATGGAGACTGTGCAAAGGCTATACGGTGTTTTACACCGGCTGTCAACACCTCGTTTTCAGAGAGCGGGGCAAACAGTAGCCCTTTACAGAAGCAGACAAATGGCTGGTTCACATACAATAGAAACAAAGGTATAGAGTAAACAGGAGCACTTGAGCCAAGGGTCTGCCATCTGTACCGCTACCCACCAATAGGTGCATGTATGTGTGTTTGTGTGTACAAGTTGCTGGGCAGCTGTTGCAGAAGTCATAAATGTATTAATTCTGCATTTTGCAAAGAGGCCAGTTTAAATGTGTTTATTTTATTGTCTTGAAACTTTCAATCCCTTCATAAAGAACATGAAAATTAAGTGAAATATACTCGAAGATAAAAGAACAAAAATCCCATTTTTGGTTCTAGCCATTCTCTCTCTCCTCCAGGATCTTTTTTTTCTCACAGTAATATCACCATGGCACTCTAGTTCTGGCACTCTGGCATGCTGGTAATCAAGTAATTGAAGGCTTTTGCACCCGTTATAATTCACTCTGAGCAAAGAGAGTCACCAAATGGCTAAAAGAAGTTAAATATAACAGAAGAGGTGTTTGGAAAAGAGTTTTACAGCATTAAGGTGAGCTTCTCCAGCTGCGCCAACACCTCACTGGACAAGGTCCTGCGTGTTTCTCCCACTATTATCCAATGATTTACAGCCAAGATAGTGGGGAGCTGAAGTTTGTTGACATTCCCCGCCCCGCACAACCTCAAATATGACACTGACCCCCTTTCCAGCCTCGTAAAAAAAAGGCTTGCTCCGTTGAAAGTAGCGACGTGACAAGGAAAGAAATATGAAACAAGAGGGAATGCTCACAAAGCAGGTTTCAGCTGCTTTGATCGAAAAACTTGTGAGATGCATGCAACCGTGAAAGTGTGTCAGCAGGAAGTCTGTGTAGAGTAAACAAGGGCAACACCATATTATCTTGTAAACTGTTGGAATGCAAGACTATGACCTAAAAAACAAATCCAATTTGGGGATTTTTTTTTTTTTCCAAGAACTGAAACTGGTTTTAAGACACACACATGAGAGTTATCAACAACTTTTTTTTTTTTAAAGGGACAACAGAAGTTTATGTTCGCAAGCCAAGATAGTGAAACTGCCTGTACACAAAGAGAAATGATCTTTCCAAGCCAGCTTTGACTGGAAAACAGGCCGTTTACATGCAGTGACTACAAAAACCCACGAGTCTTCGCACCTTGGTGAACTCACATGGAGCGAGTTCATCCGTTTAGAAACCACAAAAATGCTCCAGCTATAATGACATCACTTAACAGTCAGCGAGGGTGTCTGGGCAAAGCTTTGTCTCCAGGCAAAAGAGTCAGTGCATGCAATAAGCCATTGATAGCTCGCAAATAAAAGCCTTTTATTGGTTATAAATCGTGTCGGACCATTAAACTTTATGTTTTTCCTGAGTGACATTGCTCTAAGTTAAGCCAACAGGAGACAGAGAAAATACATCTGATAGTCCCAATTTTTCTGGATTTCCAACTTGTTAACATTCAGTGAAACACAAAGCATGAAACTTCAGCTAAAATACAATGTGTTCTGGCTCTTTGCATCAAAAATGCGCAGCCTGGCAAAATGTCAAAATGCTTTATTGAGCTATTTTGAGAGAGTTTTTTTTTTCAGATGCTGTATTTGCAAAAACAGGTTCATACCAGCTACAGTGAGCTCTGCAGGACTGTTTTTAAAGTTCCCACGTGCTGTTCGTGGGGGAAGATAAATGTAGAGCAGGCTAAGAGGAGGAATGCATTCAAAGCACCCTTAATTGAGCTGGATGGCCTGCAGTCACAGAAGCAGAGCGTCTCAACAAGGCTCAGGCTGACGAGATCCTGAGATGTGCCTCACACGTACACATCATTAAACCGACTGCTTTGGCTCACGGCTCCACTGTGCCGACAAACACTGCAGAGACAGTGGGAATTACATGGGAAAGTTGTCTGGAAAGAGCTACCCCCTCCTTCAAAATGAAAGTCCCCTGGCTGTCAATGAAGGGGAAGTGCTCCCATGCTGAGGCCCACTAGGCCGGCCATTGAACAGGGGAACATTCCTCAGTAATTCTGTTTGACCTGAACCCAACATGCTAGCCGAGGGTCACCGAATACAGAGCGCCACATACAGGGAGGAGACGAAAGGGGAGGAGGACGAGTTGGGAAAATCGGATGTGGAGGAGTGAGAGGCAAAGTGACGGACAAGAGTCGGAGGGGTGGAAGGAAATACAAAAGCACACGTCAGTATGATCTGCTGGACTTGCCTTAATTTGTTGACTGTATTATTCGTCAGATTCTTTTCCGGGCTGGTGTTTTGGGTAATGATTATCACTCTAGTAATGCCAACTGGCACAGCAACTGGCATCCAGAATGTCCCAGTACACACTTTCTATTGTAATTGATGATGAACTTTTGGTGTTACACAGCTTACAACAGTATGTGGGTCACGGGAGATTTCTGCCAACATACAGCGAATTTGCCCGTCTCGTGACTTTTAAATCAAAACTGCTTAAATGTAGGACACATGATGTAGTAATGGAACGTGTTGGTCAAACAAGAACATGGCAACAGGGGGAAAAAATAATAATGTGGAGAAATGGTTGCACTGTGGCATGGTTGGGATGGAGAGAATTACAGTTTTAATTCTATAAAATCAAATCCCTCCACTTGGCAATCCTCTTATCCAGTAATCCCCAGGTAGGTTTCAGAGGGCAGCAGGCTCGAACTGCCCAGTGCAGCAACACATCTGCCCTGGTGGCGGGATGATATCACAGGCTGCTGCTCTGTTCCCAATGAAGGCTTTAAATGGACACTGTCTAAACAGACGCTGGACCAAATGGCTAAACTGTAGCCTTTGGTAAGTAATGGCGATTGCTGTTGTACATACATTGCTAATATCTGCCCTGGTTGGATGGGTTCCCTGGCTGGTGGCAGCATGACTGAAGTCTATGCAGTAGATTTAAACTTAAAAAGCATGCAAGTTGTGCAATGATTGCATGACGCAATGCATGTAGCACTGTCAAGGATGAGAGAGATTGCCCTAAAGTTATACATTTTGCTGACAAAAACTCGTTTTAAAGGGATGATAGGACCTTGAGAGAGCGTGAAGTAGGAAAAAGTATTTTGTGTGGCTTTGTTTTGAGCTGTTTATCATCTGTTTTCCTCGTGGTTTAAGGCACTCTCAAAGCCAAAACGAGGACTTTGACTCCAGCAGTGCCACTGTAAAACATTTTGAGTGAAAGGTCAGTGCAATAATAACTGAATAGTAATGATACACCTCATGTGTCTCTTTTTCAACACCAACTTTCTCTAGCAGTACTAAAACTTTACTGTTGTTGCTTGCAGTCTTTTACCAAGACATTCATTAGCGTTTCCCGTTATTAAGCATCCATTGCATGGTAGATGCTATTTTTTGCCATCATGTTGGGAAACACCAATTCCCAGGGCAAAAAACTCAACTCTAACTAAAAAAAAAAGACAGAATGCCATTCCTTTCTGGCATTTTGACAACACCAACAAGAGAATAATGATACCTCCCTTACTCTCCCATGCTCTCATTTTCATGCTCTGTTTTTAGAGATAACAAATCCAGCTAAAAATATAAAAAAAAATCCTACATTTGGCATCCTTTCTGTGTTGGTTGCAAGCGTCCAAATCTCTTTCTGTGTACTGTAAATATGGCCGACTATGTGGGAAGACCCCTGACCTGTTGTGACTTTGACATATGGGCACCTCTACTGCAGCACTTCACGCCACACTTAATAAGGAGCTGGAGAGAAGCTGGCCACAACAGACAGACCATATCCCCATAATCCATATTCTCCACCACTTAGCTGTATCCACACCCAGTTCAACACCAGTCATTTCAGTGTGAGATTAGTGGGCCGGATAGAAAATCTTAATCTGCCTGAGAGAGAGAGTATAAGCAAAGAAAAGGAGTGGTGGGAGGGAGGAACATGCATTCCTGCACATACAAATCCCCTGCAACACTGGCTTGTTTTACCTCTGCTTAAACGACGGGTATCCATTTCCTTCTGTTATCAATCAGAATCAAAAGGGTTTACGCAGCGCCCCGGCCCCATGCCGTTGCCACTAGCAACAGGACACGCGATTCCCCCCCCTGCAACTGGCTAATCGGACAAATCAGAGATCATCTCCTACACATGTGTACAATGCTGCTATATGAAATATGTTCCCTCCTTTGGAGATTAATAGGAAAATTACATATTAGGACAAAGTAAAGATAGCTGAAGAAGGTGCAAAGAGGAGAAAAATTCTCCTTGATTTAAGTCCAGTGTGCATGTATTCTCCTGACAACAGAAAAGTATGGCACATATGTATAGATACACCAAATCCCAACACAAGGGCAATATACATCAATCAGCAAGACGGTAAAATCTTGCAGTTGCAGATGAAAAATATTGCAATTCATTTCACGTGATGTATGCTGACGACTGTCCGCCTCTTACCCTGGTGGAGATGCAGCATCCTGGTGCATTCAGAGGGCACACATGGTAATCCACCAGCACGCTTTCCTCCTGCTCTGCAGCTGCTACCCACTGATCCCGCAGATGATAAAGTTTACATCCACAATGCAGCACCGCCGGCTCTACACTGCTCCCTGCCTGCCTGCCTCTCTACTTCACCGAGACCGAACTGCCTCTCCTCCCCTTCTCTCTCCTCTTTTCTATGTTCCCTCAAGCACTCAAGATCCTTGCCTCCCTTTTCCTCCCTACTCCTCGTGGCTTCTGTCTTCTACCCTCTCTGTCTCTCTCAATCTGGCAACATGCGTTGACTCTCCCGACGCTGCTTCCCTCTCCTCTTCCTTCACACTACATACGCTCTCCCTCTGCGCTATGCTTTCTCTCGCTAACACACACGCTCGGAGGCTCCTCTTCACACACACACACACAGCGCTGTGTGCCTGCCCCCCGCCCACCCCGCCTCCTGGCTTTATCTTTTCTCAGAGTATTTCTCTCCTCAGTCTGTCTCTGCTTCTATCTCTTTCTCTCTCATTCTGTCTGTCTCTGTGTGTCTCTCTCTCTAGCTCTTTGACTGCGTCCCTCCTCCTCAGGCTTGCGGGACGTTTAACATGTGTTCAGGGAGAAGGCTGCTCTGCTGCCTCACTGAAGGTGGCTCTTTCCTCAGGGGAGGACTGTGGGGGTTTGTATGGAGGAGGAGGGTTTTTTTTTTTTGGGGGGGGGGGGGTGACAACAGTGTCGAGGGGGGTTTAACTCCAACAAGGGGACGTGAACAGGCAAGCGGGCTTGTGATGTTCCACTAACTGGGATCTTTTAGTACAGAGAGAAACACAGAAGAGGTGACAAAATACAGATAGGGACGACCAAGAAAGAGCAAAAAAAGAACAGAAAGGCAGCTTTAAAGAAAAGCCTGGAAGTACATCCACAATAAAGGGCAAAGTATGCTTAGAACACACTACTCATCTGACCACGTCTAAAGGCAAAAGTGTATTTACTTGTTCTGAGTAACCACACTCGAAGGCAGGGCAAGAAGTGGCTAGAAACAATGACTTGCGTACAGTCTCTCCTCGATGGTGTTGCATTCGCTTTAACAAACAAAAAAATGACAGAAGTAGTTGTGTGATGAATGGAAAAAGAGCTCGACAGAGAAGTTCGAACTCACTTTGTCACCTCCACATACGGGTGTGCTTGTCGAGTTTTGGAAAGTCACAAAAATTGTCAGATGCAACCTTCCCAATTCCAGTGTTGGAAAGGTGCGGGGAGAGTAAGTTTCAGACTGTTAGATGACAACAAGAACCTCCCTCAGCACACTGAGCCCATAAGCTTGCTAATTTTTTTGAAAAATGCATCTTTGTCCCTCCATTTTGCTCTCTGTCCACACAAAGCCAGCATTTTTCATACCCAAAATCCATCTCCAGTTCTGAAAGCACTGCACTGTCTGCATTTTTTTAATGTCGGCAAGGAAAACTGAGCGTTTGGGAAACAACAAAGCGAAAGAAAGAGAACGCCCCGACAAAAGACAGATAGAGACAACCGAGGAAGAAATCAAGATCAAGAGAGCGAAGGACAGAACGTGAAAGCCAGAGGAGAAAAAAAAGGCTGAGAAAGAAAGAGAGAGAAGTGCTTCGGTCTGCCCGGGCCGAGTGACGGACCAGGCTCCAGCCCATCTGCCGCAATCACAATCAGTCTCAGCTGAATGGCTGTGACAAACTGCAGCCTGGAGCCCACAGCCTCAACCAGGCAGGACGCCTGCAAGGACTGAGGGAGATGAGAAGGGGGGAGGAAGAAGCAGAGGAGAAGGGGGGGGGACACTCTCTATTGTTTGCTTCCCAATAGGACCAGTACGAGAGGGGGGTGGGCACCGGAGGGGTGAAAGGGGGAATTAAAAGGGTCCCAGTGACAGGAGCGCTCAGTTAAAGAGGGGAAAGAAAGGACGGGCCTGACTTAGAGCCGGGGCCATCGCTGCCACTTTGCCCCACATTCACTGTCACTAATGTGCTAAATGAACAATGACACTAACCATGTGAGAAAATTAGTTTGCAGGAGGATGGAGGAGCCGGGGGGGGGGGGGCGGCTGGATAACTTCAAGATGAGGAAAGGTGGAGTAAGATGGGAGACAAACATGCGGTGATGAGTTGTCACATATGCAGGAAGATTATTTCATGCTGGGAATTCTGGCATTGCGCAACAGCGATCATAAAAAAATGACATGTCCCGTCACGTTCTCCTTTATCAGATGTCTTGTAAAGCTGCCTCATTCTCATTTGTCATCATAAAACTCATGAGGCCTGATTATTGCATATATGACCGAAATGTCATGCAGAGGGGGTAATCATGTTTATCATAAGCGCAGCTGTCTCACGAGCAAAACTGAATACAGAGCGAGCGTGATTTGATTCTAAGAGCAGGTGGTCACCAATTAGACACCATTGTTCCATTTGGGTAAAAAAGACAAATGGACGGCTGAGTCAGCACTAACACATACATATGCGGCGTAATCAAGAAATATTGAAGGCAGTGTTCCATTCTAATTTAATCAGCGGCCAGCAGCGAATCACTGAGCGATGGTTCTGGTCTGCATGGCGACAAATAGACAGCAGAGTTTGGCGGCGGTGTCACAGAAATAGCCGTACCCTGAATTTCCCAGAACCCCCCCCCTGTTTCCTTTAATCAGGAATGTTTGTTTGTTTTAGTTTCATTTTCTGCTAGTTTAACTGAGAGTGTTGGGGATGTGTGCATGCTTGTAATGCTACCGCAATTGTATTCGCCATCTGTGAGTGCACCGTGTGCAAGAGGTTAACAACCGTAACTGTGCAAGTAATGTATGGGTTTGTCCATTTATGTGACGATAAAAGTGTGTGCATCATTGTGTGTATGTGCATATTTACGGATGTTGTTTTCATGTACGTTACTGTACATACATATATGAGCGTATACAACCATCGTTAAGTAATGTATGTGAGTGTGTATGTGTCTCTGTATTTGTAATATTCGTGCACGTATGAGCGTGCGCGTGTGTGTAAGTGTGTGTCGGGTCCTTGTGCTGAGTGATCTGCTGAGCTCATTAAGGCGCTGCTTATTGCTCTGCCAGGGGTGTCAGTGACAGATTCCACTGTTTGGAAACACTTGGCCGCCCACACAGCCAGCCTGGCTCCACCACTGTCACACACACACGTGCACACACACACACACACACACACACACACACAGGCTAGGTTCGCATTCCGCAGGGAGGAGGAGGGGGGGGTACAGGGAAGGAGACAGGACGGTGCTGGGACAGTGGCTGGAGGGACGGCGGGTCGATATGGATTTGTAATGCGGTGCAGGGTGGTCTGAGAGAAAGGGATGCTAGTGGTTGTGGGTGTGTGGTGTGAGTGTATGTTTTTGCACACGCGTGTGCACACATGCACCTTTGAACTGCAGTGCAGAGTGGCCTGGATTAAAGGATGCTAGTGGTTGTGGCAGTATGTGTGCAGTGGTGGGAGAAGTATTTAAATCCTTTACTGAAGTCAAAGTAGCAATTCAAATATATAAAAATACTCAATTGCAAGTAAGAGTCCTGTCACTTTATTTATATTCCATTTTTGTGACCTTATTTGATTTTTGAGACAAATTTCCCTGAGGAGACAATGTAAGTTGTAAGAAAAAATGTAAGTTGGTTGTACTTGGCTACTGTATTTGCTGCGACATCCAGTCACAACCTGGATTGGCCAATCAAATATGGGCAAGTGTGCGTTCCAGGTCCAAAGTTTACCTCACAATCAATGAGATAATTGAATAAATGACTTCCAGTGTCAACATTTCCCAGAAAGCGCTGTGTTTTTTTGTAAGGCAGGTCTTCAAACTCAATTGCTTAAACTGGACTTAATGGGTCGTATTTCGTCAGGGTGCTATCTTCGGTCTAAAGACGGCCTAAAAGTACTAATCCAGTAATTCTGGTGTTAAATTATTGATGCATTAACACGTAGGGAGCATGTTAATGTTGCAGCTGGTCCAGTTGGACCTAATTTTAACAACTGTATCCATATGTTGGATAGCAGCAAAGTAAACTAAACACTCCAGCCAAGTATAGTGGAATGAAAATTTTCCAGTGTACAGTGTAGTTATGCTAAACTTAAATACTCAAGTAGAAAATAGGTACCTCAAAACTGTAATCAAGTAAGAGTAAATGTGCTTAGTAACTCTGTGTGTAGGTATATCCTGTCAATGGAATGCCCAGGGCTCCAGCCATCAGCCACACTTTCCCTCCATGACATTAATCCCCTGCAGCTTGATCACAGATGAGTGACCAGAAGCGGCCGGAGGAGGCCAGCATGCGTCCCTTGAGCTCATTACCCAACCACTCAATTCCGCCGTCTAGGTGTGTGTTCCGAGGCAGACATTAATCACACAGGAGTAGAAGAAGCAAAACGTTGTTTCCTTCCCGTCTCTCCTGCGCTCTAAAGGCGATTAGTGCGTACGCGGTGTTTAAGCTTAGACATGCTCCTGAGAACAGCTATTTAATGTCTGATACAACTGGGGAAAAGTAAGGGGTGTATAATCATTTGGAAACACATCAGAGTTACTATGGGTGGTTACAATCCAGCGAGGAGATATTTAGCTGTCAACATGGCTAGACTCTTTTTGGGAAGGGGGGGTGGGAGGGGGGGGGTTAGGGTGATTTCTGCATCAAGACGAGCAAAGGAAATGCCAAGCTGTAGACAGGCAGTATGTTTGTTTACCCAACACAAGCCCGCTCAGGATCTGCACCGCTCAAAGCAGCAAACGCCCAGACAGATGCAAATCACATGATGGGTCACGCTGAAAGAGCCCCTCCAGAGACTGTGTGTGTATTTCTGTGTGTCATTTAACTTCAGTGTGGCAAGATGAAGTGTGTAATACAACGAAAGCGATAATGCACCTCCGTCATGTTTCATTAAGCAGGGGGATGGGGGCGGGACGATACGCAGGATGGTGGTCCAGCGAGACATCATCAGCAGGCGAGATTCGTGGAACTCAGGAAATGCTTAAAGTCATTAAGACTGGAATGAGCAGGATTAAAACTTATGGAGTTAATCTTTAATTAATCTTAAGTAAATCTTTAACAATTACTTTAGCATTTCTTGAGTGATTACAGTAAACAAATGGGACTATTGTAGAGTGGCTAATTTCAGTGGTATCCTCTATTACACCAGTGGTAATGGAAGTGTTTGTCAAAATTAAGACCACATTTTCACAATCACAAAGCCCCATTCCTTTCTGTCAAATCTTTGCTTTGTCTAAACAGTGCATTCCCCTCCTTTGTACCATAAAGCACCCAAATGGACTGCCCCCTAAAATTAAACCTGGTAGTACATACAGTAATGTAAAATTATAGTGTATACCACCAAAAGTGGCTAACTTTTTGCTTAAAATACTTTTCTAAAATGTTCCTGGTTTGTGTCGTAAAGCACCCAAACTGATCATCCCGAAAATCACAAGTGGTAGTACAAGGTACAGACTAATACATGTGTTTATAATAACAATCTATGTTGTCTCGAAATCAGTGTGGTAATACTTTGCTGATGTTGAAATGCAATACCTTTAAACGAGACGGTCTAACAATCTGTTTTGTGCCATAAAGCAACCGAGTAGAATTCCCCTAAAATCAGTCAGCAGTGTTCAACCCAAACAATACGATATTTTTATGAAGTAGAAATGTTATGAGTCTGTTTTCTTCTGTGTGTTTCAAGTTATGATTTTATTTTTCTATACTTATTATGTCTCAGAATTTAAGTCATGTCATTACAGTGGTAGATTAGTTTTATTTACTTAAAGAAACGTCAGATTTTTAAAAAAAAACATCATTACATCCACAGTCTCGTATGACACACCTTAGTACTGCAGTGTTGTAAATTTCACAAATTTTCACCCCTTCCTGTTTCTTCAGAGAGTGGAGAGGATGTTTTCCAAAGAGCCCTGAGCTGGAGGTAAATAGCGTAGATGCAACCACTGTGACTTCCACCAACCAAAACCACACGGGATCTATCAACAATCCAACCGCACAGGATCTATCAACAATAAAAACCACACAGGATCTATCACTCTTCTTATCTTAAAGTGAGGATGTTTTCCAAAGCGCTTTGCAGCACATGTGTTAGCCAAAATAACTGCACGCTTTCATGAGCATAAAAGGAGTCGTGGCACATTCTCCTGAAGCTGATCTTGATAAAAAAAAAAATCCTTTCATTGCACAATGGAGAAGAACTCAACTGAAGTTAATAGACCTGGATGTTGAGGTGAACTTTCATTTAATCAAAGGGTACAACTGACAATGCCAGGGTGACTCAATCGGATTAAAAAAATAAATATTCTGAATCCATGCATAATTATACTGTAGTGCTTTTCTTACTGCACAAGACATGAAATTAGCGTCTGAGAACTCGCTTAGACAAACAACAGTGGTAATTAGCCATTATGCAAGACCCCACTGAAAAGGCTCAGCTCTTAAACACAGCTAATTGCTTCTAGGAACGCAGATAATACCTCATTTAATCCAAATGCCAAGAATACATGTCACAAGTCCTATAAAACACTGCATATCCATGTTGTGAAACCACTACATCTCAGCTGGCAACAACAAAACTATGTTTATTGCAACATTTTATCTGCAGGGAAAGGATATATCCATGCTGCTATGTATATATTTTTTTCTGAATAAGTGCAGTAGACAGCTGCTTAGCTTCATACTTAATCTTGACTGCAACAGAAAGAGAAACATGTTGGTGAATGATATGTAGAGAGGGAGGCAGTGCAGGGGGGCAGGCATACTGTAGCATATCTCTGCTGTGCATGGGAATGCAGCACTGTGACCAGCAATGAAACGACCTTGAGGGAGCATCGGTAAAAGGCTTCATTAACCCGTTCGATTAACCTCTTCCTCTCATAAGCTCCATAAAACTGATGCATGTATTTAGCCAGGCTTGGACTTTCCACATGAATCAAAGCTGGAGCGTTTGGCATTTACAGGACTGGTGAGACAAGTGTGTCCCCGGCCAGACAGAGTTAGCGAATTCTCACGAAGATCGACTAGCGAGCGTTGACTTGTGTCATAGCACCAGTATTGTCACTTCCTTAACTAATTGTTTCGGGGAGTTCGTCGTCACGTTTGCAGTTGACTCCTCACGAATTGGCACTTATAGTAAAGATCGACAATACGCTACTCCATAGTACCAACTAAATGAGATGTCACACAGCCTTTTGCTACAGATAGAGCACATTAAAAGAATATAATTACATCTTGTTTCCGCTTCAGATTGGTCACGGTGTGCACCCTGAAAATCAAGCTGGTTTTTATTTAATACACAAAGAAATCATGAGGAAAATACCCGCTGATTTCAAAAGGTTTATATTCTAAATTCCAGCAGTGCCTGAAGGTTCTAATGAAGGTTTCACGGATTGATTTATTTACCCACTGAAGGCTCTTTGAGATATTTTGTAGTCTGGACTCCTGGGCCGTAAAGTGACCTCTAATGGATGGATTAAGCTAAGTCATTCACTTCAGAGGGCACACAAATATACTTTGGGAGTGTATTAGATCTCTTTGGAGCTTAGCATGATCAAATCATTGCATTAGACCGGTCAACTTATCCAATTAAAGTTGTAAAATGCACGGCTCTCGCCCAAGCGAGACGGCAGATCCTTGGGGCGCTGGAGGGTTTGCGGGAGGTTGAACCCTATCCACCTCCTCATCGACAGAACAGGCCTCACCACATACTTCAGCTCAGGATTACAGCCTTTCATCTTGCTCAGACTGCCAGCAGCACACAGGCGTCTTTGAGGCCAGATATGCCTTGTAGTAACATCAGCAAGGCACAGATTCGTAAAGTGGTTCCCCAGCTTCGTGCTCCTGTGGTCTTTTCCTCTCATGTGTGTACACTCACACATTTTTTTTTTCTCCCTCACTTAACCTCGCCGTCCTCACAGGAGTGCAAGGACATTTTCTTCCATCAGTGTCCCCTGCTGTAATTGACAAATTTAGGGAACACTCAAAGTCTCTCAAAGTGCTTTTTGAGCCATTTTTGAAGTCTACTTCTACTTGAAATAAATGTTACCATTTGTATTGACAAAAGGGATCAGTGCCTGAAAAACTCTGTAATCTTAACACCTTAAACAATTAGGGAAATTTGAAATAAACTAATCCAAATGACAGTAAGGGATTTACACTGATGGACAGGCATTTAAAAATAAAAATACACTTTATAAGCCAACAAATTCAGTCTTTTTACATAGTTGCTCTCCAAATGACAATCCAAAATCTCAAAACCATCCTCGTCTGATCAGCCAAGGACAAATGGGCAGAAACGTTGAGCAGTTACAGGACAAAACTGATCAATTTCCAATTCTACCCACAGGCAAATTCACTTACACAAAGAAAGTCCTATTACCTATAATCCCTCTGCTCAGCACACATCTGATCTGACCTCCACTCTCTATCTCTGCCGCCTTCGAAGCGCCGTTGCTCTATGAACATGACAAATAGCTTATTGATCAACAGATGTCGTCGCTAATGTCCCTTCAGCTTGGGCTGCAGCTGCAGCTGCAGCAGCGTGCTCCACGCAACCTGTCCTAAGCTCTGTGGATCTCCAGCTGAGTCTCCCACACCTCCCCACCTCCCAGTTGCCCTGAGCGGGGCCCCCCTGCCTGCCGGCCACCCTCCTCATCATTCCTTGTCCCTCCCTGTCCTCCAAGGTGTTGAAGGGGTCACAGACAAACACCATCTGCTCAAGCAGCCAGAAAGTGGCAGGTGAGGCCAGCTCCAGGACATGTGACCCAATGCTGGCCAGCTATGGCATGCTTAACCCACTAAAAAACAAGGTCAAAAGAAGATTCAGGGGAAAACAAACACCAGCTCAGCACAGTGACAAATCAAGAGTGGGAAAATGGATGGGGACTGGGAAAAAAAAAATCTAATCTACATTGTTTTAATCCACAGGGAAGATTACACAGTCACGGTGCCTTGACACAGCAGCTTGTCAGAAAGAGGTCATGCAAACTCACTCCCCGCCCGTCATGCTTTTTAGCGCTGCAGAGCATCCATATGTCCCTCCCACACATGTCTGTCACTCAGCAAGGAGAAGTCTTTAATAAACCTTTTCCTCCAACATACAACTGTGTGCTTACCAGCATTTCTAGGCCACCACTAATGATATTGTAGGCTTTAAAAAAAAAAAAACATTTGATGTTTTTTAATGAGAGCACACTGGAAACAAATGATGAATAAGTGGAAACCCCGGGTCAGCGTACGACTGTACGTTGCATCTGATGTTGCCTAATTTGGATTTGCTCCATCTGATGTTGACACTGTGCGGTGGAGCTTTTGTTTCTGCCTGTCAAGGACGTGGTCACATTGAATAGAGGGAGCAGGGAAGCCCGGCCAGCATCCCACTGGGGTTTTGTGCTCCATCGAGCAATGATGCTGCGACTGAGTTGTGTGTGTGTCTGTGTGTGTATGCGCGGGGCTATAGGACGTTGAGGATACGGCAGATGCTTTTGACACATCAAAAAACAAGCTGAAAATTAAATTCATACAATTAAAAATCTATCTATAGATTAACAAACACTCACCACTTATACCGCACAGCTGCCATCCTCCACAAAAAAACTGGCAACAAAATAATATTGTATGTTGATTTGACTTTTTGATAAGAATCATCCTCCCCTGACTGAAAAATGTAGTCTGGTTTAAAAAGAAGTCATAATTGTCCAATCTGTGTACTTTAACTGTGTGAAACTACCCTATAATATGGTAGAATGAGGGACATGAATGCATTGGGTCATTGGGTCATGAAGTAGGGATGCAGAGAACTAGAGGAATGTTAGGGCTTCTCTTTCTCCTCTTGACGGATTGATGGGCCCCATATTCTGAGGGCTGGAGGGAGACGTCCACTGTGTTGTGAGATGCTGCCTAATAAGGGGAATGAGGCGGGTTTTTTTTTTTTTTAACTTGCGCTATGTTTTAGCTGAACAAAAGCCTTTGTGAAGTCATTTATCACTGTCACCACTCTGAATCGAACAACACTGGAAAAGAAATGAGTACAAATCCTGTCTGGTGGTATGTTGTTTCTAAAAACTGTCTGCTTCAAAGACATGAGGGATTTTTCTAAGCACAGGCTGTATATGCACTGGTTTGTTTACAACGTCTAGATTGTGGCATCTCAAAAGCTCTTGCAGTTGTACCCGTCACTGTATCCTCTGGAAGACAGAAAGAAGGACTGGTGCTCAACGGCAACTGATATTGTCTTCGTAATTAGCACTTGCCCTCAGTCAAACTTGAACCACAAATCCTGCATTAATCAGCATGTGATGGAGTCTTATCTGATCCTCAATTGAAAAGGATCCACTTGAAATGGCAAATCCTACTTTAAGTTCGAAACACAACTTCTCCATTGAATTAAATCCAGCTTCAGGACACAAATGGTACCCAGAAAGTTTAGTTTAGTTTAGTTTATTTGCACATATAAATATATAAAAGACTTTAAAGGAATTTAAAAGAAGTTTGACCACCATCGAACATCGAAGTTTCAAAACTAAGCAATAATACAAGATTGATACAAATGTACAATTTACCTAGAAGTTTGTTTACATGTTGCAATACATTACAATGAAATCCATGAAATGTTATAAATCTTTGCTAATTAGAGTCCTTTTCAGGTGTTTTTTGAATAATGATAATGTAGATATTGACTGCAATGATGGAGGTAGATTGTTCCAAAGAGGTGGTCCTCTGTATTTCAATGTATATTTGATTAAGGGACGATGACACAATGGTAAGAAGCTTACCAAATGCAAAATATCAACTACAGTGGTGATTGTGGTTAAGGCAGCCTCTTCAATTCATTGGAGTCAGTACAAGTTCATGGTTTAGAAACTAGTTGGTCCTCTGGACCAAACACAGATCAGTCCCTACAAAGACATTTTGGTCATCCTAAGTGGCTATTAGGTCACTCCGGGTGTCACTGAAGATGACTCCCCTGTCTTATAAAGAAGGGTGGGAATGACTTAGACGGGAGGGTCATTCCTTTACACATCACTTCCTTTATTAAGGGGCTGCCCTGGCCTAGTAAAAGGGATGGTCAGCGGTCATCCATCCCCCCAGCCACCCACCCTGAGACCCCTATCCCCCTATGTCCAACCCCCAGCCCCTCTCTGCTCACTCAGGGGGAAAATTACTTTGAGTCGGGGGAATATAGCTCCATTGAGATGGAGAGAGGGTTGTACAAAAGAGGGTGAAGTTTAAAAAATTGTGTCTCTTTTCTATGGGGGCGGTGCATCACTGGAAGGGCTAGGGCGATAGGAGCATGGAGGGGACAAGGTCATTAGATTGGCATCTCCATAAGCTCTTCATTCCTATTGTCTGGGCAAATCCACTCCAAAGGACCTCCATGAGAAATGCCCCCAGTCAACCCCACACTGAGCCCAGAGTCTCCCCTTTGTCTGCCACTTTTTAGTGTGCTTCCAACACAAAAAGCATTTCTCAAGAACAGCGTACAAAGCTTAGCTTGGGCTCAAAACCAAACAACATTGTTCTGCTGCCTCTGATTGGGAATGGATTGCAGGCAGCTGCTGTTGATATACTCAGGCAATAAAACATCTGCCCAAAAGTCTTGAGAAACTCTTACCTTCGGACATTTCGGCGCTCCTCCTCAAGCTGTTTGAGAAGCTCGTCAATGCATTTGTTGGCATCCATGTATTCCTGCCAAGAAGAGATGAGAAAAGCCAAAAGTAAGCAATGGAGTTAATGTGCATCCACTCTGAATATAGGTTAATTAGAAACACAGGCAGACTTCATCCTAAACATTATCAGCTGAGCCAAATAATAACAACAATGAACCTTCATTGATCAAATGTGCGCATGAGATGCTGTAAAAATCATGACTGGACTGTGTATTTCCTCCGCTTTGTTTTCATATATGTGTGAAGAACAGCGAACCAGAACTGCGCGCGTAACTCCAGAAGCACCTCTGGGTAACTTCTAACGGCTGGCCCAGAAGCAAGCCCAGCTGTGTAATGTCAGCTGGGAATAGCCCACACTCACAAAACGTGCGCTACTGAGTTACAGCACGGACGAAATGAGCTAAGGCTAAGAGCAGAATGGAAAAAACAGATGTCAGGATTTCTGGGCTATAGCATAATGATTTGCCTCTTAGTCGTCCGACTACATAAAGCATTGGGGAGGGGGGGTTGCAAACGTAAGAAATAGGCCACATAGGCACTGTACTTCAGCCATCTGGGTTTTCAGACATTCAAGGTCTACCTACAGTACATAACACAGCCAGTTGTAACTTGATGCTGTCAGATCAGTGCGGCGTGGGTCTAAGACTAATTAATTAGATGTTAGCTTGACGGCTCATGACGCATCTCCTGGGTAAATGGTTATCTCAGTGGGACAGATGCTCTCCATTGATTTCTAGACACTCTGGTCATGTGTTCGCAAAGTGTAATTGAATAATGGGGATTCCCATGAAGAGGTCACTAGGCCAGGAATCACAATCTCATAGAAAAAAAGTCATAGTATCTGTGAGCTATTTAATGTTGTGCCCTCTGTTTTGACCATACCCATAAATATTTTTTGTGTTTACTGCTATTGCAGCTCCCTTATCCAGCTTTTGTTTCATATTTTTTGGCCCGGAGCATCTATTTTCTTTTGCTGCTGTTGTAATCTTAGTTCTCTAATTAGTCACAGGCAAAAAATAAAGCCCTTCTGTGAGACAGAAATGGATTCTTTTGAAATACAGCTTTTGAAACCACATGAAATTGAAAAACAAACACTGTGCCTGTATTTTTCCAACTTTTCTCAGAACCCCTGTTGTGTGTGACGAAAATAAAGCATTTGCACAAGAAAAAAAAGGCCTATATGAAATGGGATTGTTGGAATTGTAAGCTATAGCACAACAAGGCACACTTCCGGGGTACCACGCTGTGAATGTACATGGGCTGGATAAAAATAAAGGGAACATTTTACCATAAAATGCAACCCAAAACAAGAACTGTAGAAACAACATCCTCAAAAATATGAGATATTAAACCTCTCTGACACAGTCTCAACAAAAAATTGGGAAGTGTAGCTTTTAATGTGTTCGCCTATTTTTGTATTCACACTCCTTCATTTACTACAACCCAAGACCTTTTAATATTTTGTCTGTATTTTGGATTTTGACCTCCCTGTGAACTGCTGCTATCACTGCATGGGCTTTTTTAACCTGTGGCCTTGAGACCAAATTCGCAATAGGCCAGATGTTGAGAAGCAAAAGCTGCTGGTTTAAATACAGTAAGTGCAGTTGTTTCGTGTCCTCGCTTCTCTTTGGGGTGCCGCTCTCCCACTGCTGCTTCTGAAGCAATTATTAAACTCACATCTGAGACCGCCAACTCGAAGACACCCATCACCCACCAGCTTGCCCCGATGCCAGCAGAACATGGCAAAGGCCCAGGCTTCCCACTGAGTAACCCAGCCAAGGGCACTCTGGGTGACCATTAGGCAAATAGGGCTGTCGCAAAAGCACAACAGATCAATGCTTAACAGCATGGGGCCGCATTTTTCGATTTTTGTCACACTTTCCACTACATTCCCACAAAAATAGCATCAACCCCTAATCTTTTAAACACATTTTCATTATCGTCATCATATTATATCATTGTCATTATCATATCATTAATTTTGACATAACCAGTGTGACAAATCTTTCATGTTTGGAAAGCAACCAATTACAGAGTCTAACAACAGTGCCCCAAAGCCATCTGGTAGTCTCAGAGTGCCACAGCACGCAGCCAGAATACCACTCACACCAAAGCTGAAAGGCCATTAGTGCTCAGTTAAGTTCCCAAAGTTAAATTTACTGTTGTTTCTAACAGCAGTCAATCGATAGTGAAGACCATTTGGATTCATCCTTTCTGAGTGGGTGGACGGGGCACAGGGGGTGGAAAGCTGGTAGCTGTGGCATGTGTTTTGTGTTCAAAAATATCAGACATCGGCGTCCAGTAGTAACAGCAAGGTCTCAAGAAGAAGACAGTATCACCCCTTGAAGCCCCGCCATCTAATTAAATCAAATGTGTGACTTTTTTTCTCAAGCAGACAAAAAAAATAACTGTCTGGGTTAAAACGTCAGTCTCTGAAAGACCATTAGCAACACAATCCCATAATGATTGCTGCACAAAGGGGAACCTTCTTCGTGAAAGCCCCATGTCAGGGGAAATATTTACTGGCCACATCAAACGTGAGGTAAAGCTGCCTAAGTCTGTGTTGTCATCGCGTAGACCTCTCATAATGACAGGGCACTGAAATAATCCTCAGCACACATGAAGGAATGCAGAGAATGCGGCATGCTTGTTGTCATGTGAAATGGGAGGGTATTTAAAGCGGAGATTTAAAGCATGACTCACATATGTAATGCCGCGTGTTATATCTTCAGCCAGGCATTATTTCTGACGGTTTTACGGCGTGAGTGAAAGCTGCACCATTCCCACGAGGCCCAGGTACTCACGTGTAGACGGGGAAAAAAAAAAAAAACTGAATTTACTGACCTGAGACTTTATCGGAGGCATATTTCTCAGGATCAGTGCTCTCACAACTGCAGTACAGCCAAACAATTCCTCACAGCGGTTAAAACGTCCTAAGAGTTGTAATCTTGTAAGAAGTGCGTTATCACCTCCAAGGGAAAGTGCACTAAATAATAAAAAAAAGGTTTAAAAATCCTAATGTGCTCACCCCAACAGCAAGAAGCTGTGCACTTAGAGAGTAGACCTTCTGGAGGCTATTTGGTGAAGTCATTTGACGTATTTTCTTCTATATATAAAGGTGGGAAATATGCAATATTTTGTTAAGGTATTCAGTGTCTTTGAATGTTTACATTTTCATGATGAAAAACACAAAGACTTAGTGGATTTGATTGCAAAGAATTGTAATTTCAGGGTGCAAAATTCTCTAAAATTGCTGCAAAATCTAATTGCAAAGTTATTCTTTATATGTATCTTTATGTTTGTCTTGTTTTATCAATTGTATGTAGAATATTGTAGCTATATTTAGTGTAAGGTTTAAGGCAGGGTTACTCACGGTTCCGGTACAAATATAAGGGAACATTTCACAATATTTAATTAAAAGACAGTATTGGACACTCTATTGATTTTTTCCGGTATGATGTGGGCAGGGGCTAAGCTCGGGTTAAACTGATAGTTAATGTGCTTACTGATGTTCCTGCTCTATGACCGCAGGTTCTCGGTAATGTTTATCCGGCCATGTTTACTCATGTGTGTGAGCGCGTTTGATAAGGAGGCACTCAGAAGCTACTGAGGGAAGAGCCCCCCCCTCGCCTGCCTTGAGCGCGGCTTGAGTCCCATATCCAGTCCCCTCAAACTGCTCCTATGCCTTTATGAAATTTTAAAATGTGAGCGCCGTCCCCCCACCGCTTTGGCACTGAGGAGCAGGGAGGGGAAATAAAGATGAGAAAAAAAACACACAGACTTCTGTGTGAAGCCACACAAACATGCAAACAGTCAGACAGACAGGCAGACAGACTGGCACACAAACCCAATGCAATCTGTTTAAGATTAATGGTCCAGATTTTTCAGTAATAAAACATCAGATGTATTATTCATCCATATGAGCACACTCTGCTCTTTCACACATTCTTGAAGATTAGTAAGGATGGAATCACATCCTAGACAAGCGTCTGGTATAGGCCTCTTTGAAGTTGACTGGAAAAAATAAATAAACCTTAAGCTAGATAAAACTCTGACCTAGTTGCCGGCGAGGTCAGGGTGCGTTCCTTGAAGTCGTTGCTGCGATGAGCCCCCTCCACCACCTTGCTGTGTCTGCAGATCAGAGGCTCAGGCTGCAGTTACAGATAAGACACCTTGTAGAGGCCTGCATCCCCTGTAGTGCGCTCTGGGAATATAGACCCAGCCAAAGACAAGGTCACAACCCCTTCCCTCTCTATCCCTGCACCCCAGCTCGCCGCACCTACCCATCTCTGCTCACCGTGAATTTTGTGCAAACTGATGACATGCCAGCGTGGCCTCTGGGACTGTAAAACCAACTGCAAACCCTGAGCTGCGGGTTTGACGGAAAGGAGAGCCTCCACACGGGCCACTGCAAGTCAAAGGTTATGCCAATAGAATGTAAGATTTCTTTCTGTGTGTATTTTTTATGGCACACTTGAGAATGAATTATGACAGTGACTTCTCAAGGTGTGAGAGATGTATCACATCTGATACGGCTGTTAGTCTTGGATTCCTGCCAAAGATCTGGCTGGGTTTGCAGCCAAATAGTTCTGCCATCCAATACTGCAAAGTTTATGTGTACACCATTAGCAAAGACGTAAATATAGCAAATTTAATCAGCGTCAATGAAAACGTATTCCCGTATGTCAATATAATTTATAATGACGGTGATCCTATCGCGGTGAGGTAATGAACTAATCAGTATGACAGATTGTCTCTGTGTGCAGATTTCTGCAAACCTTCCTCTACTTGTATCGAGTCTCTCCATATCAGCCAGCCTTAGTTAAATTCATTAGTCTTATCAGCATGTTTTGAGGCTCTGTGCTGATGATGCTTCACTCAGAGGCCGTTACTCACATCCCGATGACCTGGTGTCATAATATCAGCTCAACCATCAGGCTCTCATATCCTCAGACCTTGATAACTCAGCCGATAGCCCGGTGCAAAGGGGCAGCTACTCGGGTTAATACGTGTGATTTCTCATGTGGGGGGGAAAGCTACTGAGATCTGTGCACTGTCAGCTTGATCTGTAAGAGATGATTTGGCGTCAGGGACGAATATGATCCAAATTCTTTTCACCACACTGAAGTGAGGAACTGCTTCTTGCCATTTGATGAATTCATAAAGGAAATTGTTGTCTCTTGAGATGACAGAATAAAGATTTAGATGCGCAATGGGCAGAGACACGGTCATGACCTCCACTCTCTTTGGCTGTACTGCTCTTCTGACAGATCTTCCTTTTAAGGAGTGTGTTTAGAGGCTATCACAAGTCATGGTAACTATACATTTCATTGTCTATCTATGCAGTATCGCAGCCCAGCACCCCTCGGAATTATATCTATATTGGACGATCCCACGTTTCACAATTGGGCGTATAGCATGTCCAACTTTCGTGCAAGAGACAGGAGTTTACATCCCGTATCTTTCCCTAAATTCGATCCTACCATAGTTGCCTTACTCAGTTTTAAAATCATCAACAATTTCCAAGGTTTTGCAGAATCATCATCTGCATCATCTATCACCTTACCAATATTCATTTCTCATATAAAAATAATCAAATCAAGCTCTTACTCCCTCTCAGTTAATGAACTGCCACTCAACAAATGATGCTGAACCAGAGCTGAGCACTATACTGCTTAATTGTACCCAAAACCTCAATGACTCTGATGCTGTGGAGGCTCACACAGTAGCCTTATTGAGCTGAGGACATTCGTGTAACAAATGCCTCCAGTGAGTAGGATATTCTTCATCTGCCTACCTGCCCCAAATGGAGGAGTGTCGGGGAATATGGATTACTTGAGATACAAAAGGGAGCCTGTTCATCATCTAGGGTGAGTTTCAGCAGTTTGGGTTATCTGATGTTCTTCCTCCAGCAGCACCTACAGCCGGGCCCAGCCCAAACATCAACACTTCGCCACCGTCAGGAATCCAAATCCCCGCAGATTATCTTTCCAAACATTAAGATACGTCCAACGTTCAAATAACCCCCCGTCTGTTTGGGCTCCTCCTCTGCTCTTTGGGCTTGACAGAGTGGGCCATTCATGCCTGTTGGGAACAGTGGCAAAGCTGTTTTCACGGCGCAAATCTCACAGGGGAAAGTTGAAAAAGTAGCTGAGGAATGAAATACATCGGATCTGACATCGCTATTCGATCACTTCCACAGAGCTACCTGTGTGGAAGAGCGGGTGAATGCGTCACAGACCTATGCGGGTAAGTGCATGCACGTGCACTTCTTGAGTTTGCGTGTTTCTAACTGAACCTTTGAATGAAGACACGTCATGTTCTTTATTATCTCAGGCAGGCAAATTTGGGTGACAACTGTTTATACATCAAAATTAAAGCCACAAAAGATTACACAATTATCTTGCTTATAATGACAGTAGGTGTCCAACGGGTTGTGCATTGGCCGTTGGTTATGGCTAGTTTCGTTCATGGCAAATTGGCTAAAACGAGGATTGAGCAGAGTTTGGCAGAGCAGGTTTATATAAAAGTGAATGTTGCAACACAGCTAACACGACAGCTTCCTTAATTTGTCTCTAGATTTGATGCTTATTAACCCATAATGACTGTAAACAACCTTCTAAAGCCTGGGGCTAAGATGGGCTAAATACGCTGGAAAATAAACAAAAAAACAAAAAAAAAAAACACACACATTTGCATTCCCATGACATCATCTAAAACACACTCATGCTGCATCCAGCTCTAAAGGGAGAAGCATGCAAATGTCGCACCTGGTCTTAAAGGGATATACACGTATATGTTGCATCCAGTCTTAATGTGTTAAGGATGTGTGACTTAGCCAAAGGCTGGTTTTAAAAAAAAATATTAATCTTTAATCGATATATTAATCTTTTACTTTCTCATACAAGCAAATCCTTTTTTTTCCATTTTTGATATCCACATCCATCCTCTGTTTCCTTTGTCTCCATTATCTCTTCCTTTACTGTTTTGCTTTCAGTCTCAGTTTTAAATGTGCAAAAACACACATCAGGGAGGAGCAGTAGAGGAATGCCGCTTTTAGAAATGAAAACAAACACACAGTGTGTCCATGCTGGTACCAATGTTTCCAGACAGGATGGGAATCTAGGAAACAGGGACGCACAGGGGGTAGAAGTCTGTGGTGCGCCTGTGCCCAGATTTTACAAGCCTGGGGGTTGCTGGGTTTTATTATCATCTGGGGGCCAATATTCAGCCAGGTGTACTTGGAGCGGGAGGGAGAGTGGTGATGACAGAAATGAAAAGGAAACCTGGACCTGGCAACCCAGAGGAGCACGGGGGAAAAAAGGGAGGCTGCCATATAGGAGAGAAAGAACGGCAGTGAGAGACAGAAAGGATCAGAGAGGTTAGAGAGACAAGCGCATTAGAGACGGGGAAAGGACATCAAAACCATAAAGAGACACTACATTAAAAAACAGGAAGAAAGAGACAGCCAAAGTAGGGCTCATAGGTGTTAAAATTTTTATATTGTGATTTTGACTTATTACACATTATTACATCTACATGAGCCATGCACACATTCTCTGTTTAACCAGCAGCTTACAAGGCTTAAAAAATGGACCCACTATGAAGCAAAATAAACACAATGATGACGAGTTTGTGTCAAACAAGAAGATAAATTTGCCTGTTTGGCTGTATTTTGGTTCTCGAAGGAAAAGGAAAATTTTCTCCCTTATTTATTTCCATTTCCAATGAGCCCAATTACTTCTGTTTATGCTTACTCGTTTTCGTCCAGACGAATTATTTTTCATTCTAACTAGTAGAGTTTTTACCGTAAGAACCCGAGGAGGTCTAAACAAAGACATTATCGCAACAACTCTTCTGCATTGAACCTTTTTCAGCTGCAGGTCAACTGATCGCTCCAATTTGTCAAAACAGGTCCAAAATCAGATCATCTAATACTTGTAATTGCAGCACTGAAATGACTCCTCTCCTTCCGTCTCCCAAATATTGGTTTCCCTGTCCACCACCGAACCTGACACAACAGTCCTGCTGTCCAATCAATAACCCTCAACAAAGTAACGGGACAGTATTCATAGTGTAAGTACAGTAGAATTAACAGCAGCCATTATTCATTTGGTTAAAAAAAGTCAGCGCTCAACCAAAGGAACGTGAAAAAAGAAGACACTTTGAAACGAGACAAAGAGCACGAGAAAATGAGAGCGACTCTTTGTAAAGTGACAAGGGAAGGGGGCAGATCAGAGCGCGGTGCTGATGCTAAACAGATGTTGGTTAGTTCATAGGGGGAAGTTGGGCTTCTGTTTACGCAGGCTTTGACAGACAGGCGCCACACCTAACCGAGCCGCACTGTAGCCGAAGCATTTGCAAGAGCGGAGCGGGTTGATCCAGTAGCAGCAACTGTGTTCCTTCACGGGAAATTAGCCACATTATAGATTGAGCAGAAGCCCTCAAGAGGATCCATTCAGCATTATCTGCATTTTACAGCTCACCTCTCCAGCATTTCTCGCCTCCTCTCATTACAGTTTGACTGTATGCTTTGTGTCATCATGTTGGCAAGCGCTTACTTCAGTAGTTTTGTTTCAGCTCACTGTTTTGGGCTTGTGAATGGTGCTGATAGTTACCCAGAATTACAGCTTAAATGGTAAAAACGTAGCTCCAAATCTTATTTTTATGAGCGTAACTGATGACACCAAGTGAAATCCAAAGAAAAAAAAAAAAACATTACAGAGTCTGCAAAGTTCAGCTGAGAGGACAGGACAGCATAACATCCCAGGTAACAAATCAAACCCCACAAATACAACAAAGTCTCTTCAGCAACAATCTCATGACCTCCAAGCGTGTGTTTTTGCAGAGATATTTCTTGCACGGGATGCTTTGTCAGATTCCCTGACATTTCACGTGCATTAGCTTCAGGCCTCAGCTTTATCACAGCTCTCCTCTGTTTAATCCAGAAGCTGATTTATTGACGAGGCCTGTCTGCGCGCCGAGTCGGCTGACCCAGGTGCCGGGCAGATGTCGAGGCAAGCGGGCAGGCAAAGCGTTGCATTCCTGCTCGGGAAAGCATTAATGTCAGCTTCTGATTTGCTTCTCTCTCCGTCTTCCTGCCTCGGGATGGGGAATGGAGATTGCCCCTGCAGGCATCCAAGGAACCATAACCGGAGAAATGGTAATGTGACAAGAGGTTTGTTTGCGCTCCTGTCATCCCCAAACCCACCTGTGTCACTCATGCTTATCAGATCCACATTTCCTATCTGACATGACAGTGATGGAGAGCGGATCAAGATACAGTGGGGAGATTTCTTTTTTTTTTTAAATGGGGGAGGGAAGGTGTAGTATAAGAATAATAATGAGAAATGTGAAAAGAGATGGGTTGTGGTGACTTTTGACCTCTACTGCAGGACCGAGTGCAATGATAATTCCCGTAGTCATGAATTATTTCTGTGGCGATGCATAGGGGGTGATCACCTTGTTTTTGCTCGGCGCATCATTCCAGACAGACTGTGGGGGTGGCAGAAGCCTCAGGGTTAACAAAACAGGCTTGTGACCAAAAGGTTGCCTGTTTGAATCTGAGGGCTAACTAGAAAATATTTGCATGGGGGAGGTGAATGAGTAATGCACACAGTTCCCTAAACAGATAAGTGCCCCTAACCAGCAAAGTGAACCAATGGCCAACAGTAGCTAACTATACAAGGCTGCAGTTGTCCCGGCGTGGGTGGTGTAAATCTAGGTAACCTCCATCCCTCCAGGCTTTGCTGTAAATAAGAATGTGCTCAATGAACTTTCCTTGTTAAATAATAAATGTTAAGACAATAGTTTTCTTTGGTGCATGTTCAGCTTATCTATTGCATATGATGCAGAAGCTGTAGGCGACGGGACAAGATTTTGGTACTTGGCTCTGGTTTCCGTTTGTAGTCCGAGTAGTATTGGCCAATCACGTTTGAGCAGGCTATGGTTGCATGTCTGTGTGGAGATCCAAAGAGGTGGAAAAGAGAGGCTGGATACTTCACTTTGTTCACCAGCTAGTTGCAAGCTGTGTCCGTCTGCCGTTCGGTGCTAGCTAGGTAGCGTACGGTGGGTTTATCAGAACTTTTTTTGCTGAAAATAATCCCGGTGTAGCTGCTGAGTTGCGGAACAGAAAAAGAAGCTAAAAGATCTAAAGCTTTGTTGGAGCTGAGTGCACCACCTTTCACATTACACATAGTAATTTGATCCATTTTTAATAAAAGAAATATTGATAAGGGCAGCTTTAAAGCTAAAACTAAATCAAATGGTTTAGTGAGTGAGCACTGTGTTGTTAAGCCAAGTGCATCTTTTATTTCATTTTTGATAGATCAGCACTGAAGACCACAAACAACAAGTGTTCAGACGCAAATCTACACATCAGGTTGTCTAGAAACCACACAGGAAGCGTTTTTGTTCTTATATTTCAGTTTCAGCGTCAGGGCAGTGTTTTTGGCTTGAAGAGATCATCTACACTCTACTTTGGCTGCATCCATTTCATGGGTTAATGTGAACAAAGACCTCTCAGTGCAGCAGCTCCCCACACTCTGTCAAGTGAT
The DNA here is from genome assembly GCA_038419695.1 of Scomberomorus guttatus. Lineage (NCBI taxonomy): Eukaryota > Metazoa > Chordata > Actinopteri > Scombriformes > Scombridae > Scomberomorus > Scomberomorus guttatus. The sequence continues at coordinate 13,697,122 of CM076468.1, read as the reverse complement.
CTAAAAGGGGAATGAGAGTCCAATAATTCAGCAGCATAAAATATTTAAATCAACTATCATCCACTTTTGAAAGGCATTATTGCAGCCTATATCACAGGGCTTTTTACAGTCAGAGCTCATCCAGGTTGGGAAGGAATTTCAATATGAATCTGGGGCCAACCACACACTATATTTACACAGTTAATGGCACTAAATCCTTGTTATCATCTCAAGTGGAGTCTTATTTTTAGCAGCCATATATGTTTTATTTCTTCCAGATGGGAGCTGGGGAAGAATTTGACATCAGCACTGTTTCTCATTAAGCCTCTCAGACAGGGTGACATCAGTGGACTTCAATACTCTCTTGTATCAGGATTGAAACACATTGGATTTCTCTGTGCAGAGAACTTTTTTGAGGCCCCCCAAAAATATGAAGTGTCAAAGGTCTATCTGATATATAAATTAAATTTTCATCGTTATCATAACTGACCTTCCTAACAGGAACCTGATTTCTAATATTATTTGTTTGTTTTAAACTGTTGCTGTCTGGATTTCATATCCTGAGACATTTCAGCACTTGAACCCTTTGAGATATTTTAGGATCAGAATGTGATAGTTCCGCTACTGTGGGAAAATGTTGCAGTGCAAGGACCTGAATTTCCTTTGCTTAGGCCAGCTATTTGCTCTTACAATAACAACACTGTTCTATCATTATTATTTGTTTACTCAGCTAACCCTTTTTATCTGGGGCAACCCCCCTTTTAGCGAATGCTCTCGCATTCTCCGGACCCTCTGGAAGCCATTTCTCAACCAATAGGCTGATTGAAGTGTGGTAGCGGCTTCATTCTGAGGGGTTACAATAGCTCACCCATCAGATGCCCTCTACCCCTGAAAGCATTACCTTCAGCATGAGCTGTTTACCACGGCATTATACAGCACACACTGGAGCATTCTGCATTGTTCCCCTTGTAGGTCAGAAGTCAGACTGACCTCACTGGTTGTATTATTTATGGAGTTGAACACACCAAAAGAGATCCACTCCGTGTTAGGCTGTAAAAAAATTTATAGATGTTACCTTGTGCTCTTGAAAGTTTTAATGTGCATTTTTCACAGTTTTCTGACATTTTATACAGCAAGTAAAATAAAAATATTCGACGGATCCTGGCTGAATAAACACTGAAACTACTAATCAGTTATCAGTGAGTAGCATCTATCTTTCACTGCGGTTTATGTGGAACAAATTGTGACTTTCCGATATTGTTGCCTGATCACACCGTTTGTGCAACGAGGGACGGGCTCAGTCCATGTGAATGGAAGCCTGATGAGAAAATGAAGAGCTTTCAGCGTCACCTCATTTTGGCATTTCTGCACATAAGAGGTCCATTTACAGTGAAACGTATCCTGAGACCGTTCGAATGCTTTCCAGGTTCCCAGTGTACACAGACCCCACGCTGGAGTCAAGCCATGCAAGCAGTAGGGGGAAGTGGGTCAGGGGAGAAAGGCTTAATAATGCACTAATTCAGCTGGTTCGACTTGAGACCCATAACCCCCCCCCCCTCTCAATGCTCTGGCTCAGGCAGGAATGAGACAGAGGAAGGGTGGGGAAGACAGAAAATCCAACCAGGAAATGCCTCCTAAATAAAGCTTGTTTGTATCTGAATGAATTGGAAGGGCAGGGTGGATTGCAATATTCATCAAAGAGAAGAAATACTAACTACTTTGTTGGGCTGTTAGCGCATCTGAGCCATTTCCTGCAAAATGATGATAATCAAACAAAGAAATTACTGTAATAAAATAATCATAGGAATCTTGTTTGCTCTGCATAATTTGCTGCATGGAAATCTACTGGCTCCCCCAGCTGCTGTGCCAGATGGATGTTGGGTCACAGCTCAATAGCCCACTGGCTGCCACGGGCTCTCACAATAGCCCCTCAGTGACCACCGTGACCACACTCAAAGGCAGTCGTTGACCACTGACACCACAGACAATCAGCCCTGAGGGTCAAACGCTCCTGTGCAGAGCATCCCGCATTCAATCCTGTTCACCTGAGGCTCGGCCCGCCTCATAAAACCCCAATCACTGCTCTGACGTCTGGCCGCTCAGAGAGGATCCCAGAAAATCATTGAGCGCCACAAGCACATCACCATAAAGTTGAGTTATGGACCCATGAAAGGCATACAGATCATATTATCTCTTTAGAAAGTGACCGAGACTCAATAATGTGAATGGCTCCAGCTAGCCGGATGACTCACACAGACAAATGTTACTACATGCAGATGATATTGATTGTTCTCATGGATCTTTGGTACAAATGTCTGTCTTTTAATGACAAAGAGCCAATGGTATAAGGCTAGCATTCAAATTACTTCATCTCAACAATCAATGACTGATATATAAGTGCTGGAAATGCACTGCAGCAAATGTACAATAAGTCATGTAAAGTTGTTTTGAATCTTACTCAAAAAAAGATTATTTTCCATTTTAAATTGTTGCATAATTTCTCTTAAATGCAGTTTTTCCTTTGTTCAAGTGATTTGTTTCTAGAAATCAAGTTCATTTTCTTTGGAAGAAGGTGGAATTGCACCCTGTTGGCAGGATGAGTATAAAACCAAAGGGCTCATGATGGAGACTTTTTGCAGCGTATAATTGGATCTGCAGAAAAGGCCAATCATCCAGCTACTGACTCTTTCTAATGGTGCACCATCAAACAGCTCCTGCATGAATTTCATTCTAATCATCGTAATGGCTCTGCTTTGCACCTCATATTGATACTTGGCATTTGAGATAATGTGAGGACAGTGGCTGTGTTATGATGAGCATTTTAAAGCCCTGAGATAACACAATTGGAAGCCATGCAGGATTGCAAATTGCTTTAAAAATGAAGCAGGCTTGATTTCTGACCTGCAGCATGATTGCAAAACTGGAGACGGCCTACGTTAGTGTGCAGGGAAAAGATCAACACAGTCTGCCTATCGGCCCTGACAGCACCCGACTCCTCAAATAGTGGGAGTGGCATGAAGGTCACTGCCTCCTGACTGTGAGGCTGCGGTGTAGCCGGCAGGCGGATGTGGTGAGCTGGACTCTACTCTACTCCCTCTTCCCTCTCGACGACTTTTTCGCAGAGCCGGAGACAAGGCTAGCATCAGCCGCAAACGCTTCTGACAGAGCGCATTAGCCACGTCAGAGAAAATCAGGTTCCTTGCAAACAACCCCTTATTATAATGCGACGCACTGCAGCAGTTTGAGGCAAGGCAGATCTCTCGGCTTTTGTTGCATCCGCTCTGGTGCTGTGTTTGCATATGAGCAAGTTCCAGCGCAGGATATTGTGGAGAAACATTTCAGGGAATGGCTCATACTATGAAAATAACCACCGGCCGTTTTCTTTAAAACATGTCAGACAGAATTAAAACCATTTTCTCACGATGAGCAACACAGACCACAAAGGCTTCTGTTATCAGAGCTGAGAGCACGGAGGCAAGAAATAAACACCACCCTCCAAAACACACTGAATTTCTAACAGAGATGCATTACACCCAGGCTAAAACACTTGTCAAAATAGGTTAATCTACCACAACTTGCATTAATTGGGTAAAATTGGGAGGTAATAGGAGCCCATCATGATTCGTGACACAGTAAACTTCCACATGAGGCTGCAGGCTTTCCCTCAGGGCTCCCACCCTGCGACACATAACACAGCCAGGCAGGTGATCTTTTGTTTGGGAGGGAAATGATAATAAAACACACAATGTGAGAGAGAGATAGAGAACAGAGAAAAGTGATGAGAGTTTAAAACAAAAAAAAAAAAAAGGGGGAAAAAATGAAAGACAACTGTGCTGCAGGCCTTTTCCCCGGTGTATAGGCGATATACAGGAGCGCTATTGTATTGTCTAGCTCTGCTGCTGGGAGCTGACAGGCCTTTTAATGCTGCAGAGCTGTCTGTCCTCAGAGGCTGTCATCAATGAAAAAGCGCAGGGGACCAGGGGAAGCTCGGTCAGGGCCGGGCCACTGCAGGGACACAACCAGCTGGAGCACCTGGTGTTCAGAGCGAACACATAACACCGAGGCACACACGCACGCGACTACACACATGTGAGATGACCACGTGGAGGCACACACGAACCCAGGCATATATGCATTTGTGTACACATGGGCAAGCATGGATAGCGTGCGCATGTGTCCACATGAATGCACACCTGAAACACAGGCAGGCACATATCCCGTGGGATATTGTGCAAACGTAAAAAAAAATAACAAACATGAGAAAATTCAAACTTTCTTCACAAAATCTGAGTTTTGAGCAAAACTACAAAAAGGTTGCCAAGTTTTTTGTTCAGAATTTACTTATTTTGACATGAAACATGAAAGTCAAGAAGAAAGAATTCTGTATTTGTTGAGTGAACTCTTCTGAATATTTACTGTATAATGGTGTACAAACCTGCGACAACCATAATCTGACAGTTTCTTGTGGATTTATTTGTAGTTGTTGGAAAGCGATGAGCGTTGAGCAAGATGTGAAATAAGACAATCATTCACCTGCACATCATTAAATCTACATCAAGCTGAACAATTATAATTAAAACCAGTCTTAGATCAATATATCTGTCAGTGTCTGTCAGCAGTATTTGCAGCCAGGTTCCTGTAAGAGCGGCTTCTTTCTCATTAGCGGAAAACCAACATTCAACAAAACCGACACCTCACTCTCTGCTGAGCCATGCTGCCCAGAAACCGATGTTGCGCATTCACCATGAGTAACAACGTGACCTCAATAACTCGGAAGTGTGTTTTTGTGTCTGTTTTGGGTGGTAGCGGTGGTGGTGGTGGTGGTGGTGGTGGTGGGAGGATAATCTATGCAAAGCTCTGAAGCTGAAATTCAGCTGTTGAAAGCCAATAAGGCGGTATCAAAATGAGGGCAGAGTTAATTAATCATCTCGGCTTCCTTTTCACGGCCCTCCCGTGACTGTCCCGGGGGCTTGTGTGAGCGTGTTTTTTTTTGTGTGTGTCTATGTGTGTGTGTGTTGTGTGTGTGTGTGTGTGTGTGTGTGACAGAGACAGAGAAAGCAAGGCAGGGGAGCAGGAGGGTGGTGCAGGTTGCAGCTGGGGGATATTAGCATAAAGTAATGTGAGCCAGCAGACTGCTGAGCTGCTCTACGCCTGGTGCAACCCTCTTAGGAAAAAACAGGAAACTACTGACACCTGCTTTATTCACTGACCTCAGAAAAAAAAGACATTTAAAAGACAGTAGAAACTGTATTATTTGCTGATGTACATAGAATAGTGTAATGGTATTGTAACCAAGCATCCTCCTGGGTTCACCTTACTGTATAAACTTAAGAAGGTCACAATAAACGGGGCGATAAACTTCTCAATTTGTTATTTATTTAGAACATTTTATTGTAACACACCACACATAATAAAACCCCTCCCTACCTCCCTCTCCCCTCCCAAACAAAGAAGAGTTGAATCTCACTCAATTGTCCCTCCCGGCTCCCTTACAGTCAAGATGGCGGCAAAGATAACAAAAACGGGGATTTATTCATCTCCTATCGTGCCTAACTTTAGTGGATCATAACACATCGGGTATGGAATTAATCAACAGATGCTCCGGTTCAAGATGAGACCAAACTTTTCTATGGATGTCAAGCCAAAATGTGGCCTGCAGACTATTTTAAGAGGAGTGAGGAGGAGTCAGCAGTCAATGGCGGCATAAAACGCGTTATCATGTGTGAATCACTGCAACCACGAGAGGTCCTTGAGCATACAGTTATAAATGTGCACAAAAAAATATTAGGCTGATGGCTCCAGTAGTGTGCTAGATTAGCTGCGGACCGATACACACACACACACACACACACACACACACACACACATACACACAGACTCACACAACCAAACACATGATCTCCTCCAGGCTTACACTTGGCGGAGATAAAAATACTCTTTTGACATGAGATTGTGCACAGTATGCATTATACTCTAATTGTCATATTACACAATGTTTGACCTCAGTTTACAACAAATCAGTGCACTATGTTGTTTTGCTTTAACAGCAAATGTAAAATGTGTGTGCAGACAGCCATCAATCATGGATACTTGGGAAAACCACTGCCAATAAAACTTCAAAAAGAGAAAGAAAAATGTTTTTCCAAAGATTGTTTTGTTTGTTTTTCCGAAATCTTCCCTGAGCTCTCACCACCATCCATAATTAGTTTTAATGTTTTGCAGCTGCAAAAAGTTCATCTCTTTTCTTTGTGCCTTGTATGGAGACGACAGTGTCCGTCAAAGATCCAGGATTTTTTTAGAGAACATAATATAACTTTTTTTTGAGTATATTTTATGGCAGAATTAAGTTTAAATTATGTTAAATGTCAGTTAAAACAGTACATTCTCGCATTACCCCCATTACCATGTGCTGATCATGTAACTTTGACCAGAAAAAAGCACCAAATATGATAGATTACCTGTCTCAAGCAAGATTTTGGAAGTTTATTTTTATTCCATATTGAAATGAATGGAAACCAGTGGTTGTCCTGAGTTGTCCTGAGTTGCTTTATGATGACTAAAGCGGATGAGCAAGATATCAGGAGACATACGGTGGCTTTTGCATTTCCCCATTCTTTTTTGTTATTGCCACGGGCAGGTTCAGAAGGCTTTTTATTTGGAAGCGCAGCCCTAGTCGGCAGAGGATGATAAAGAAAGAGCACTCCTGTACTTCTAAGGTGGTTTGCACGCCAAACAGAACACGAAGGACAAAAAGTCTGCACTCACTTCTGGCATCTGCGCAAGTAAGGCTTTCATTCAATTCACAATAAAAAGCAATTTCAAGAGGAAAGAATCTATTGTGGCCCCGACAAATTTTGATTGAGGCCTTGAGTGCTCGCTCAGTGCGGACCTGCAACACAGAAATATGAAGGACAGCGCAGAACATCAGCTGGAATGCGAACGTTGCATTTTAGTGAAAATTAAAAGAAAGAAAATCCAATGATGTATTTTCACTACATTGAAGTGTTTCAGGCTGGAAAAAGGCTCAGTGGATCAGTGTGTGTGTGTGTGTGTGTGGAGGTTTGGGGTTGTTGGGGGGGATTTCTAAACGGAGCACAGGGAGCGATCTGGGCACGCGGAGGAGCGAGAGAGGGAAATAGGATGGAAAAATGCAATCATGCATCCCGGGCCTCTCCAGCTCCTCGTCGTGTGTCTCCCCCCGCTCCCTCCCTCCTCCTTCTCCACAAGCCATTAGTCACTATCCAGCTCCTGTTAATGTAATTAGATAAAGGATATATGGAGTCTCGGAGCTCGGCGGAGACATTTGTCTGCATAATTGCGTCCATGGTGTGGCAGAGGGTAAGAACCCCTGGATTTCCACAAAACACCTCTGGCTCAATAATTCAGAAGAAGTAGAGGGAAGCCTCTGGGACGCAAAGCAAAAGAGGGACAGAGGGAGACACTTGAGAGTTAAGCGAAAAATGAAAGACAGAAAAGCCAGATTGAGACGAAAAAAGAAAAATCCTTCCTGAAATAATCCATTTTCTTCCCTTTTTTTAATCTCTCGAACAAGAATAACTTTTTCTACCCCAGTCAGAAGAAGGACTTAGAGCCCCACATCCCCTCTGCTTCACCCTCTTCCAGCTTCACACAACAACAAAATGAAGTGCTGCTTTCTCCCCCCAACATACACATAAACACACACACACCACGGCAACTTACTAATAAACTGTCAAATGTCACAATCCATCTCAAGCACTCAGGGTAAATATGTACAGATGGCGGGCAGGTCCCCTGATTCCAACCTTCTGGAGATGTATCGGAAACGTGAAACAAGCTCAATTCTGGCATGTAATTAGTGGTAGTCGCAGCTTGCCGGCTAGTGACCTACATATGGAGTATGGTCGTATACACTCTAGATGCACCGCACGCAGTCAGAATCTACATTCCCGCACACTTGACAAGCATGGACACACACAGCGACAGTCCCGAGAGCAAAACTGAAGCTGCAAATGGAAATGTCCTCCATCAAATCACGTCACAGTCAAAAACCCAAAGATATTCAATTTACAAAGTGGAAAGGCAGCAAATCCTCACATTTCAGAAGCCCATTTTTGCTTAAACCATTACTAGAATTGTTGCAGATGGAGCACAACATACACAAACACAGCAAACTTCTGTGCCTACAGTCTAAATGTCATAATGTGACACAGAATGACAGACACATGCAACACAAAGGTGTATATACTGCATGCACTCACCAAATACAAACTTGCATGTACCTCACTTGCTTCCTGATGAATTTAAACCCCCCCTTACAATTGTAACCCCCCCTGCCCTGCACCTCTAACCCAGGGCAATTCCTGTCTCCTGTCTGGGGTGCAAGCGATGTAGGTGGTTGTGGATTTGGGCGGACTGGAGGGCAGGATGTTCGCCTGATTATCACCCAGTCAGACCTACTTCCAGCTCCAGACAGCCTGCCTCCTGCCCCAGATACCTCCTCGAAAGATGGAGGGCTGGAAGGGATGGAGGGACCGGAGGGCAACACACAGTATGGACCGAGACTCACCGCCAGCAGCTCCAGAAGGGGAATGTTCCGGATCCTCCCGTAGACTGACACGGTGGCGTGGTCCCCGAACTGGCTCATCCTGCGTCCGCTTCCCCCTTCTATCGCTCTCTCTTTCTCGTCTGCTCTTCTTCCGCTTCGTTCCCCACTTCTGCCCTAGCTGCCTTGCTGGGTCTCAGCTGCTGCCTGCCACTGTGCGTATGCGTGTGTTTGCATTCTGCGGTGTGTGTGTGTGTGTGTGTGTTGGAACGATGATGCAGCAGGCAGTCGTGCAGCCTTGGCAGCGAAGTGCCTCGTCTGAATTCTCGTCTCTCCTCAGCAAGGCCACATCAGCTCTTGTCAATATTTAACCAACAAGTCAAGTCGGATAAAATCACCTGGGCAAGACCAACTGTGGTTTGCTGCCCAGAAAGCTTGTGTGTGTGTTTTTATGTGTGTGAACCAGTGAATAGCTGGTATTTGTGCGTGTGTGTGTGTGTGTGTGTAAAGACATAAAACATTAACACATGTCTTACTGACTCCGGGTTGGCTGTTTCTCCTCTCTCTGTGACTCTAGCTTTGGTCCAAAACTCACACTCAGTCATGATGTGGCTTCTGAACACTGGCCGCTTCACTATTGCTACCTCGGGGACATCTAAGACAATGTAAAGAAGGACTTGGCAAGAAAAAGAGAGAAAAAGTGTGCGTGCCTTCATGCAGCTGACTGGCAGAGCGACAGGAGTATCACACAGCCAATGAAAGGACTCCTTGACATTTGCCTCAGGAGTGTTTTCCCCTGTCTCCTCCACAGCGCAGCGCCTCAGTTCGACATCAAATAGGCTGTGTGACTCGCAAGCTCTGGCAGGAAAAAAGGGGATCTTAATCCAACCACTTTGTACTGGTCTATACACTTTACACTGGGAGGACACAAGGGTTGATTTGATGGAGGCAAGTAGCAGTTTCACGTGACGAGCAAGCAAACGGGACAAACTTTCATAAAATCTCCAGATGATGATGATATGTGATGATCAAAAGCACTGTAACAGCTACAAAACTGACCTTGTGGTGGGATTGTTTTCAAGAAATGAAGTTCAAGAATGAACTTTGAACCTCAGATTGCAGGTTTCATTTCATTCACAGCAGTCTGGTTAAGTGGGCTGCACAATAGATAATGACAGCTCTCTCTTTCAGACTGGAAGATGTGGAAGCTGTTGTGGAAATATTGTCACGTTTCTCCCGAAACCATCTACCAAAATTGGTTTTTGAAGTTTATGAGGTTAGAAAAGTCTGTGCAGCTGCAAAATCACACTTGGTTTTTGGTCCAAAATGCCTTGTTGTCATATATATTAAAGCACTCCATCATCTAATAGACTGCTGATTGGTCTGGTTTCCCAAACTTTACCCTTGTACAAAAAGCTGAACTTGCGAGTCTGGTTGTAACTACCTGTAACCAATAACATAAATCTGTCTTCCTCTACTTTAACATTTGGCGTAGCAGCACACCTTGTATATGAATATTGTGACATGATTTGAGCTCCTATGACCTATATAAGCTGCGTTTCCTCCCAGAGAGGATTGAGCTTGTGACCTGCGGCTATCATTGTGATTGATGGGAGTTGAGTGGCAGGTGGTGCTCCTGCTCAAACGGAGATTACAAACTCATCAGTCATCAGGCGCCTGGGCAAGTCTCGCTGAGGAATTTATGACATCAGTGACAGTAGCTTCACATCAGTCAGGTGGTGTGAGGCACGCTGAGGTGTGCTGCAGGTGTAACAATCAAAAGCCCTGCGGAGCATTACTGGAAGTGACTAATTGTTTTCCATCATAGCAGGTTCCACCTAATCTTGAGACCTTTGGATTCAAAATCTATTTTACAAGTCAACAAATTATTTTACTACCGGTTTGAAAATGAATAGTTGGATTAAAACGCCACCAGTCATCTGTGCATCAAACCAGTGTAAACTATTATACAATGTGAGTCGGGCAGTTCATGGAAAAAGATAATGAGCATTCTATTACTGAAATGAGCAACCATGTCTATATAATAAAGATTGAGATTTTAATAATGCATCCTTTGGCAATTTAGGGACGCTTCATTTGTCAGTGAGAAGGCATCATGACACTAATACCCATATAATGATTTTGGTCTGGGATGGCCAGAAAATTGAATCAGGGTAAGAATGACTGACTATTTTGGTAATACATCCTTAGCGAATAAGTTCATTTGTCAAAGCTTCAATAAGAGTAATGGTAAAATAACATAAATACCCTAATAAATTAAGAGCAATTATTGTGCTGTGGAATGGCTGTAAGACTACACTGAGGCAGCAATTACAAAATAATTTACATCATTCATCAAGTTAGAAACTATTTGCAAATTACAAGGCACTGAAATTCCAAAGCAGTTGCATCAAGGTATGTAAGAATGTGCAAAAATAAAACCATTCCTAACCCCCCAACCTTTTTAGTTTGAACCTGTAACCCTTTAAAAACAAAGAGGTCACCAGGTGCGAGGGAGCACAACTCCTCTATGTGAACACCTGGGATCTCACCTTGCAAGCCCGACCAGTATAGCCTCGACTGAGTGAGACATCTGCCTTGGAAGGCATCTATTTTGCCCCCATAATGAGTCTCACAGTGTCCTCAGGCACTAATACGTGTGGAAACACACACGTCTTAGCACTCACATACAGACGCGAGCTAATTTGCATGAAAAAAAATGGTCCTACGTCTCAACACATGTAGGCACGCATCCACAAAATCCTGCAAACGTTGGTACACAAACACCCTCAGTCGTCATCAATCAGTCCACTACAAAACAAACAAGCGAGGACTTGAGTACTTACATGGAGCCATACATTAAATGTTAGTTTTAAAGTGGTTTCTGTATGTGTTTACTCAGTGGTCGGAGCTAGTGTGGAAACATGTAAATATTTCCCCGGACTGGGCGGGAAGTGATTCTATGCTCATTATGGCACTTCCCAGACCACCAACTAAGGACCTACACAAGGACTAAAGCTGGGAACAAACCTTAAGATAATTAAAGCCTAAAAAGCCTCGACAACCAACACATACAGACGATTTCCACCGGAATACACTGCGGTCTCCCATGAGAACTCAAATCCTAATGTGTTCCTGTTGCAAAATTTAAATTGATTAATTTCTGCAGAAAAGGCAAAGAAATTGAGGAAAACACGAAAGCAAATTACGCTAAAACACTATGTAGAACTGAGAAGATATGTGGAGCAGTAGTCATGTGATCAGCTTTAAATAGCCCAACAATAAAATGTGTGTCCCCTCTTTGGGAAACCTCTAAAGAATTTATAGAAAGACATCTAGATCAGTAAACCGGACAACAAGCCTGGTTCCCCCACATTTTCAATTCTGCACTGAGTATGAAAGAGCTCTCTCACATCCCAGCTGAGGGTTTGGCTCGGGGCCTGATGAGCAGGATGTGATCACAGGGCGGCCTCTGTGCCGAAGAATAGACAGGACACGCTTACCGCCACGCCACCACACCACCTTCTGCCTCTCACACCCACACCCGGTCTGCCAGGAGGCCATAGAGGGGAAGCTGTCCCACCCCAGCTGCAAGGTGAGGAGGTGCCCTTCCCTTTGCTGACAGATGCAGCCCCTCCTCGGCCTCCTCCTTCTGCCTCTCCCCCGTACATTGGGGTCTTAATCTGCATGTCCAATCCTGTTAGCTACCCTCTGCCAGTTTCGCCTTGTTCAAACCCAAACCTGCGGTGCCAGTGTTGGATGCAAAGATGCTGCCTCATCTGCATATGATAAACAAACATCTCTGGAGATGGAGCGTCCATGCCAGGTGGATGAGGTTAACACCCCGGGATAAGCTCTACTGTCTACTGTGTTTGTTGATGTTTCAAGTTTCTGTGCTGAGATATCAATCATATCACATGAGCTTCATCAGCAGATGGAGCTTTCCCAGTTGTCATGGCGATTTCTGAGCATTTTAAGGTCATCTCATCTATGTTTGCTTAACAACATATTATTAAATAAACTTATTTTGGTAAAGCTTATGAAAAAACAAGACTATGGCAACTATTCATGCATGAGTGTTCAATGCTACCAAAAACATTGGTTTCTCACTACGGCTACAAAGCAATGTCACATGAAAGAAATAATGACATATGCCCAACCAAATGTATGATTGCTTCTCCATGCGAAATAGTTAACATTGGTAAAACCTCTTAAACAGCTCTTAAACAGCATGTTAGTGAGCCCAAAAGTAATACGCCTGTGTGTACCCAGAGTTCGCTTATTTTAATGATTTCAAAAAGGACTTGAGCCATTCTCTTTTTGCGATATTAAAAAAAAAATCAAGCTTCCTCACAGCTTCCTAAATATTGTACATTCACCCTCAAAGCAAGGGGCATGAATAGTTCATCTCTTCTCAACCTGATGTAGATTTCTTATGTTGTATGTCAATGTTAACCCGTTCCAATGATTCAAAAGCTGCTGTTGTGACTGCATTGTTTTTCTCCACCAGTCTGTCAGTGTAGATCATTTGAATGAAGACACTGTGACTGGTTAATCGTCCTCACCTGTGTGGGAAACCACTTGATTTTGCGTCACTGGTGTGTTGTTCTGGTTTCTCAGAGGATAGCCTGAGGCAGAAAGCTTAAAGTTAAGTGTAATGCAAAAGTACCGTAGGCGTGGTGGTCCATAATTGCTACTTTTAGGGATGTTCACCTAAGAGGAGACTGAGGGAATTAAAAAGGAAATGCATAACAGCTTCTTCAGGGCAAGTGTAAACATCTGATCTGATCACACTTTTTAGTGTGATGTGATTAAGTTTTAAGTATAAAAGTAGCATAATCAAAGCCTTGTTCCCAGTGAAATAGAAGCACGTCATGTTTTCTAATCAAGCTGAACAACAACTAATTTACTCCTTAACTGTGCGACTCTTATCTTGATAAACTTCCACACACTGAATGGTTCCAAGTGTTCGATCCTGTGGGGAGATAACGCTGGCAGATAGAGAGACGACTGTCTTCTCCTCGTCCCTGCAGACTTGAGGCCTCTCAAAAGGCTTTTGTGTGGTGCTGGGCTCTTTGAGGGGAAACCACACGGTGAACAGAGGTTGGCGCGAGCGCTAATGTTCAGGGAACAACGCATGTGACTCCGAACGCACGCGGCCCCTGTATCAACTTTGATCTCCGCCATGATTGGAAGAAGAGAGTTTGTAATTGGCCCCTCAACTCGGAGGGCACAAAGGACGGTCTCATTGGACGAGGGAAAATGGACGTCCAATTATAAGAGCTGGCACACTGCCCTGGGCAAGAGGGGACACACACAGAGTAGAAACTCAGTGTCCTTTGAGCAACAAGCGATAAACCCTTAGTCACTGAAAATAACAGCGTTTACAGCATCAACCTATGTTCAGCAGGCAAATGTGATTTTTTTTTTATGCCTCACCAAGGATCATTACTGAGGCATGTAACATACACACAACGTGTGACATGGGTCAGAGATTTCAGCGCACATTAGCACACATCAGTATGTCAGAGGCAGGCAGAGGAGATGGTTCACATGCCAAGCTGAGACTAAGCAGGTCAGCCAGAATGCTTGGCTCAATATAACCCAAAGCAAACTGTGGTAATCTTTTGCTTTAATCATCTGAAATAAATATCCACTCAAAATCCTCGCAAATGCCAGTAAACAAACGTTCTGACATCATGTAACAGTTTTTCATATTGTGCAAATGAAGTCTTGTGTCTTTACTACACGTGATGCCGAGATCCATAAAATATGATATAATTGCCCTAATAAAAACACAGTCTAGGTATTAACTGGGGGCTGCCAAATCTTGTTACTTGGAGGTTGGAAAAACAGACGAGTGGCTCATATCAAAACAGCCTCGACCATTATTAAACCAGTTTTACAAGCGGATGGAGGCCGCTTAGTCTTATCCACAGCGTGTGGTTAGATATGGGGGAAGCCTTTGGTTTTTCAGACTGGAGTCTAGGGAAAAGCCAACGTTGTAATCGCTCCTAGTTTGCTCATGAGAGAGGAGGTGACTGTTCCCATGAGACAAGAGGAGAAAAATGCCACCTCCTCTGCCTCTCAAAGTCAGCGAGTGTCCCAGAGTTTGCTGGGTTCCCACACCCTGCAGCCCCGTGGCTACCCACGCGGTGCTTCCAGGTATGTGCGGTATGTCACCTGCACGCCGAGGGAGCTGTCACAGGCCCGGCCGGAGGCTGGTACTCCCCTGCTGAGAAACTTGATTTAAAACACTCAAGATGAAGTGTGAGAGACTGAGTGCTCTGAGAGAGGAGAGGAGGTCGCTGCTCCAAGAAGAGTCTAAATCTTTTTATGTAACTGGCTCCCACCCAAATTGTCCAATCAGCCTCGGCCTCAGAACCACACTTTAGGCCAGTTACTCAAGAATCAGGCTGACACACTGAGTGAGCACTGAGTGCGCACTCGTCCCCTGAGCTTGGCGTCCTGTACTCACATGGCGTGAGAACGGGGCCCACGCTGAGGACGGCATTGTCGGTGGATTTCTACTGTATAATTACACTCAATTAGTTTGAGCTGCTCAGTAATGATATCAAACCTCTCCATTTGTCTGCCTGACGATGTAGGAGCCAATCAGATTAGACTGAGCATTTCTTCCCATCTAGCTACAGAACTTGCTCCCCTGCTTAGTTTTATGTCTCCATTCTGCATTGTAACAACCAGCTGTAATGGGCTGTGGGGGGAGAAGACGGAGGAAATCCAATCTTGCCAAGCGGACTCCATGCTGGCTTACCATCTAATTCATTTGCACTTAAATTTAGCATAAACTAAACTAATTTGTCTGTTTTGGGGCTTGTTTCTTGTTTCTGGGACAAGTTTATTGTCTCACTTTCGCCAGTGGCGAATGGGCCAATGAAACAAGTTGTAGCCTGATATAACAGCATGGCAGCAAATCAGCACATAAAATACTTTATACAAGGAGGAGGCTTGACAAAAGCCAGGGGGATTTAGCAAAACCCAAATACTTTGGAGATAAACAGGAAAGCACTACCACATGCTGTTTATTCAATACAACTCACAACTATGCAGCAAGCGTTTAATCAGTAATGCAGAGAACTTGATTATTAACCCTCCCCTGCAGAGTGTTTTCAATTTGGCCTTTTGTTATCAATTATCGCTGAGCATGATTGCACTGCTGCACACATTATAAATGTTGGCAGGGAAAAGGGTGTGGAAGAGAAAACAAGGACATGCTCGCAACAATTAAGGCATCCTCGGGTTGATGAATATTACTTCACGGTTTGAGGAAATGCATTAGACACCACATCTATGGGTCTCTTTTTTTAGATTGGAAGTGAGACACAGACATTTGGCAATTGGTGGAGACACAGATCAAAACAAAGCTAAGAAGATCTAAGATAAGGGCAAATGCAATTTTGGCAATGATGAGCTTACAGTATGGTCTGTCCTTTCTAGTCAGCAATCACTCGCTGAAGGTAGAAGCCGACGCAGATGTGACACTCCTTCACATGTGTTGTTAGACCAATCAGAAAGTTGTCCTTTTCATAGAAACAAATAAGGAAGGCTTACGCCGCCTTGATTCTAACTTTGCACGACCGGGAATCCCACAGTCACACCCGCTTTCAACAGCAACTAACCAACAAATCACCTCTGTGTTGACAGTGATGGAGGCGGTGTGTTATCATCAAAGAGATGAGAAAAGTTCAATTGAGGCTTGGATCAAGTTCAAACAACAAGCCGGACGCGGGCCGATAAGCCAGCCAATTGAGGGACTCCACGTTTTGGACTCCCACGGGATGCAGCTCACAACAGGAAATGCAAGTTTCTTCTGATTGCATTATTTTCTGTAGAGCTCTTGTACCAAACAGTACTTTCACTGTATATTTCTCCCCCTAACTGTGACGACCTCCTACCCACCACTTTCAGAAGGGAAGTATTGATAATTTTGCACCACAGATGATACCTTGGTATATTACCCTCTACCAGGTTATTTTCAACAAAATCTTTGTGAATTTTAACCTCCATAGAAATTTGGGTGAATTAGACCCCTGTGATAGCCTCTACTGTACAGGATAGACCCCTGACAGAGCTTCCTCAGTGACCTAGTTAAAGCTTACTGTCAGCCGCTAGCAGCTCACAGACGGTCCACGGCCATCGGGCTCACCGTGCGCGTCCCTGCATGACGAAGAGTCTCATCCACAGGCGGGCATCAAATGATAAAAATAAATAGAGGCAGAGAATCAACCCAGCAACACGGCCGTTATGTAATGCAAATGGTGCCCCAGTTACTCTGCTCGCACTCTGTCTGCTGCTATCCCTGAGCTACA
Organism: Scomberomorus guttatus; assembly: GCA_038419695.1. Classification (NCBI taxonomy): domain Eukaryota; kingdom Metazoa; phylum Chordata; class Actinopteri; order Scombriformes; family Scombridae; genus Scomberomorus; species Scomberomorus guttatus. The sequence continues at coordinate 13,680,289 of CM076468.1, read as the reverse complement.
TAACCTGATCCAGATTAGATGGTCCAACCCAACCTCATTCCTGTGACAGGAGAGGAGCGCTGTAATGAAACACATCAATAAAATGCTGATAACGCTGACTCAGGGTGCACTCCCTTTACTTGCAAAAGTGCAAGGCCACACATAAACACACTTTAGATACATCAAACGCTCACAAAGACGTTAGGTCAATTACTTATTTGAATGGAGCCTGAAGCTTTGAGCAGCTTTCAAGCAAACACACCCACAAATTCCCTTAAACCTAGCCTGCATACATTGAGGAAACATATGCCGGCTCAATGCATTATACATGTGTGAGGTGGTGGTCCAGACTGACATTCAAGCCCTATGTTCACCAAATTACCCATACACGATTGATAGAGGCTTTGTATGAAGCTAGGCCATGTAATCCATCCAAAGAAGAGCAGACATAAATATTTTACCTGGTCCTCGGCTGACATATGGTATTTTGTCTCGAGCTTTGTGTGCTAGTGTCAACTGAAAATCTGTCAGGGGCGTCCCCCTGTGAAAAATCTCTCTTGTTCATCATCTTAACAGGCCACGAAACACATGGAATGCTTAAAATGTGTTAAATGTGAAAGCAACAAAACAAGGCCAACCATTTCCTGGATGAAACGCAAGCGTAATCGTCCATGAAAAGGCTGACAACCTTGTGACAAAACTGAGTGAGCGGCACTTTGTCAAAATACTGGATCACACGGGATCATCTGTCCAGGTCATGCGCCGTGTTACATAAAGTGCATTGTTAGCGGACAAGTCCATTAATTCAGAGGCACAGGCCGAAAGTGGTTCACAGGTGACGCAGAGGGAAAACCAGAACATGAAAGCTCATGCCTGTCGCCTGACGGAATGTCAGAAACCGCCTCTTGTGTTTTCTCAGATGTCTGAAAAAATAAATGTATCTGAGGCTCATATCCTCCCAGGAAAAGGGGTGTTTACAGGGCTTAGTAGGTTTATCTGTGCCAGGGCCAGTAGGGCCACAAGGGCCTGAGACATCATGTCCCCTATCAGCGCTGGAAGGATAAAGACAGGTTTGACTTAAACTCAGTGGCCTCAAACTAAGTGACTCGTGGCTGTACAAAGGCCAAATTGACAAGTTTGTTTCACTGTGTCATCAAGCCATAGCTTCGAAAATGATTAAACACAGCATGGAGAGTAACTAGTGTGTGTAATTGTGTGTGTCAGTGTATAATTTGTGCTGTATGTCACTCTGTTACTGTGTGATTTATCATTTACCCTTTAAATTAGTGTAAATTTAATCCACAGAAAATATCCACAATGGTCCAGATGATGTCCTGTGTCGTGATTTTGACAACAGAGTAAATGCTCCAGTTAAATAAAATAATTTAAAATCGAGCATTAATGACATGTGCAGAAGATTCACCACTCATGAGTGTCATACTTCCTTCCTTTACTAGCAAAGAAATGTGTAAATTTGCAGCGGACTTCTTATTCAACTTCAAATTTGCTACACCATTCATGGCTGCCCATGCCATGGAATCAAATCTGCACACTACCACCAGATCTATGCTGGACCTTTACCAAAATGCTCCGGGCTTCCTCATGTCCCACTATTAAAACAACCCAGCATCCTTATGCTGCTGCTGCTCCGAGTGAGAATAAATCATTAGGAGAGCAAAGAGTGGGGGAAGAAAGAGGAAAAAGATCAAGTAAGACAGAGAGAGACAGACCTGAGTGATGGTGCAGAATGTGAGAGAAAGCGAGAGCTGAATGAGTGCAAAAGAAGGCGAGAGAGAAGGCGAAAAGAAGGAAAAAGTGGCAAAATAGGAGGAAAATGCATGCATGGATAGTTGAGTGGACAAATGTGAGCATGTTGAATCATAAACCCATATCACAAATATGACCTACTTTCATTCTCACAGTAAATCAGGTCGCCTTTTATCCACTGAAAGCAATTACAGCTACAGTAAATCACATATCAAACAATAACTGTTAATGGCGGCAGTAATGGTGGAAAAACAAAGTTTGGAAAGCCTTTATGAATTACACAGACATCAGATAACAACCAGCGCAGACCACATCACTAAGTAATCGTCCACTGACAGGAAGTTACAAATTCACAGGGCTAAACCGCTGTGAATAAATTATAAATCAGGGAGAATCCTCTTGTCTCACCAAGAGGATTCTAGTGTGTCATTCAAGTGTGTGCTCCTCCTAGATTCACTCTCATGTCTCAGTTTGAGCAGGGAATAATTGACAAGCTTGGTTTTTGTGCACCAAATTAAAGGAAAAATGCACTTTCAAGATTTTTCATACAGCTGGAACAATTTTTGATGATCTGTGGATTATAGAAGTTAATATGTGATAAGCTGTTACTAATTTAGTTACTTGTCTGTTACGTGTCTATGTTACCTAAATTCATGTCTCAGTCAGTGATGTCCTACATTTCCCAAAAGGCCTTTTTGTGGTCCAGTGAGAGGCAAAAAGTGAATGTGTTGGTATTGCTGAGGGAAATATTATGTAATGTAATGTCACAAATGTATTGTTCACAAGAAATGGCAACACATAAAAATCAGGGGAAACAATGTAAATGTTATGCAGAACCATGAAAGGCAGCTCAGGGTTTTCGTTAAAGAACTAAAGCAGATAGGTCAAGTCAATAAAGTGTGTTATCATGTTTCGGCTTCATGAAAGCGTTGATAGGCAGACATATAAACCAAAAAAATGCCCCGGAGAAGCAGCTTATAATTGCTTATAATATAACTTAATTGTTTTAGTGTTTTAGTGTGTCAGTATTTGTCCTTCTAATCTCCGACACAGACACTGCAGTCTTTAACAGATGCCATTTAACATACAACAAACATGTCCCCGGTGATTTCAGAGTTTTCCTACTGTACATCAAAATCTATTTTAAGACTCCTGATTTATTCTTTCCTGTGCAGTGACTGCGCTGTGTGCACCAGTGTGGGGGGTTAAGCTTCTTTACTCCCTTGCAGACACAACACAGCAGCCAGAATGTGGCTGCACTTGACATTCCAAAGAGGCACTTGCGAGCAGATTCACCGTCAGTTAACCCTCGGCCAAAACAAGTTTCCACTCCTGTGATTCGCAAGAGCGGCCCGACATAGAGATAAGTCTGTCAATCACCGGCGGCCGCAGTGTGTTTCACAAACACAGTCATGGGAGGCTGTTTTTCCTCTCTGCTGCTTGACACGTGGATGTGTGTGTGTGTGCACTTTAATTGTGAGTCTGACTGCTTGAATCTTGATGCATCTGTGACATCATAAATGTGAATTTTGTTCACATCTTTTGATTGGCGGAACGCTAAAGTAATTCATCTACACTCTTTTCATAAGAGGTTATACACCGGCTCTTCTAAACACTTGACATACTGTAAGTGGATCTTTCCTAGGAAAGATTTGTCTGAACACAGGAAGTGGAGCATCTTTCATTCCCAGCATATGGAATAAACAAAAGACAGAGAGGATAGTCGGCCAGTGTATAAAGAGACAAAAGAGCGCCACCTGCAGAACCTCAGACATAAAAGTACTGTCACTAACAGTTGCTTTGTGGGAAGTGCAGTCCAAACAAACCACAGTACTGACAGTGCAGTCCAAAGACAGCACAATATAAAAGAAAACACAAACCCCACAGGTTACAAATGCCTTTTGGTGATTTGATAGAAACATTAAGTACAGTTGTAGACATTGGAAAAGTCTAAAAAAGTATATAAAACACTACAAACACCCAAGTCATTTTTAGTTACAAGTAGCTTAAAGTGTGTTGTGGATTGACTTACCGGTAGGCTGCTGTCAAGAGACAACCTCTTTAACTGGTCTCTCCTCGACTCTCTCCTCACCAGGTGTCTGTTCATGGTCCCTCTGCCCTGCAGCGGTCCACACACCTGGGAAGCCCTGGAGGGAGGGAAAAGGGGAGGAGTGGAGGACAGAGGGAGAGGGAGAAAGTCAACAACGAGTACCTCATGTCTGGCAGGTCACGTTTCCGCTGTTAGAAGGGCTGTCACCTTTTACATGAGATCAGAGTCCAGGTCTAGACCAGCAGAAGTAGCTGTGTCATACATATTCAACATATTCACCGCAGCAGCTGTTTCCCTCCCATTTCTGTCCTGTCCTCTTCACTCTGTGCATTCCTTCAACGTTCTTTCTCTCCCATTTGTTTCAGTTTCTATTTCATTGCCTTCACTTTAAAATCAAGCCATTAAGGGACTGGAAGTGTGAACCTCTCCTCAGCCCTGACAAGACTGGGATCATAAAACTCCAACTAGATCTTGCTGCTTGCCCTCGGCGTCACCCAGGCATCCCGCCCTCCGACCCAACCCAAAAACCCAAGCTTCAGCCCTTTGTTTTTTTAGGCCTTTCCAAACAGAGCTGGGAACCAGTCCGACCTGGCCTGACTGAGGCCACAGCAGAAGATAAACACTTCACTTCACGCATACTACTCCTTTACAAAGAGCCCGGGCTCCAGGCTCACTGTGGTTGTGCACAGAGTAATCACACACTTCCTCATTGGTGAAGACAGGGTCAAAGGTCAGATGATGGACGCCTCGGGGTCAGAGACCCCTGTCTGTGCAACACCACTTGTATTACCATGTGCATGTATGCGTGAATGAATCCTGGAAGTGTTTTTATGTAACCAAGATAGAACTAACACCTACACACCCACGTAAGAGTACACAGAAGTTCACTACTTGGACTGGAAACACATGCTTGTTAGGCTCTACGGGGGTAGGAACCACAACGAGGCCATTGGGTAGGGGTCTGCTGAGAGTTTCTTGAGCCATACACTGTGGGAACTGAAGCTGCTGGTACACACACTGTATTTCTACCTGCTATCCTGGCTGCAGATGTCCTTTCTAACACGTCACATGTTTAACTCTCCTCCAAGGGTTGAGTCAAAACTAGCAATAGCCAACTCCCTACATCTCTTAATTACATTCATTCCAATGAGCACCAGGGGAGGTTCTTCTGGTATGTGGTATTTCTCTTTGTCCTGCTGCTCTGTGTTTTTCTCTTCTGCCTTGGATTCATCTGGAAATTGTGTAGCCTGGTGAAATTAAACCAGCACAGGACACAGAAATATCTGCTTTATTCTGAACAGGAAAATTTGCTGTTCAGTTGAGATAAAAAATAAATAAATAAAAGCTTTAAAACAAAACATGCTGTATATAGATAAACAAAATCAGTACCAGCTGAGGACTCTCCTCTATACACTGTAACACTTAGACTTGTTATACCCTTCACTGTATTCTGTACAGTAGTAGTATTGATAACCATGAACTAGTGGTGCTGAAACACCCACTACAAAAGACTGCAGAAATAAGTATGCTAGTACAAAGGAGTGCAAAAATAACTATAATCCCTATAATACAAAGAGCCCACAATTTCACAATTCACAGCCCTACATTCACAGGTCTGGTAATGTTACAATGAATGTGTAGAATTTGAATACATACTAAGTGGTGGCGGGACACTACAACAATTACATCAGGCTCCTCCTGTTCAAGAGACTGTCTGCATATCTGTCAACATCCAACAAATACAGACACATTAGTGTACAACATTTCATGATCTGTAGGTATCACTAGTTTTAAATGTCTATCACTTGATATTTTGTGCCAACAGTCACATTTTACAAGATATTTACCTTCAAAAACAGCCCATAATACTTGGAAAAACATCACATGTCCACATTGCTGTAAAACAAGATGGCTTCCCCCTTCCGGGTCTCTCTCTAAGCCGTTCCCCAATGTCCTTTGCACTCACAAAATTGAGACAGCGCCTATAATTATAATTACAGTCACATTTTCCAGCTACACGTGTTTTCTGCCAAGACATTATAAGCGATGACCCAACGGTTCATCTAATGCTGTATAAAATGGACATTATTTGGAATCAACTTCATGTAAAGATAAGATTATCATCTGCAGGGTCAGAAACACACATTCACTGCTGCCAAATCAAGAACCGCAGGCCTGCTACTGTAAGTGCCATGATTGGCTAGGTTCAGAATTGAATAAGGCTGAATTGTATTTATCCCATTTTTTCAGGTCAGTTATGTTTACTTGCCACATAAACCTACTTATGCAACCACACTTCCAAAAACAGGGCCCCAAAGCTCCTTTTGGCAATATCTGTTACACCCTGTCTGAAGCTTCAACAGCGTGACTGCACTTGTCAAACATCCCCACACATCAACATGACACGTTCCATCCACTGCCAATCTGTTAAGTCCAAACCTATTGACATGGAGCCGCAAACATCAGTTTGCATGCATGATCAGCCAGCAAGTTTTCATCCAGAACTGATGTTATATTTCTAAACATGACACACACTCTCTCTGCCCCATTTCTGAATACCCTTGGGCTATCTGGTGTATATGGAAGTTGCCTAATCAGTGAGCAGGATGTGAAATAATGACACAGAAACATCAGACTTCTGCCCATCTCCCTCTCTGGCTTTATAATGACTAATTGTGCAAGTGTGTTGCATCAGATGAAATACCAGAGTCTATGTTTAGATTGCATTTCAGTTTGGTCCCCTTCCGCTGAAGATTAAGAGAGGAAGTAAAGCCCACAGCTTCCCTTGGATGCAGAGATGGGGGGGGGTGGGTTGTAGGGAAATTGAGAGTAAATGATTAAAATGGATTATAGCATTGTGCCTGATTGCCCAGACCCAACATAGAAAACAATGACACCATTTTCCTCAGGGGGATAGAAAGTGCAATAGATGAGGTAGTTGACGGATCGGAAGTGATAAAGATTAAGCAAACACATTAAAAGCAAGATATCAGGGACTGTCAGATAAGAGGAGCCAATAAAACACAAGAAAACTCCTACCTTTGATAGTTAAACCAACCAAGTAATGTAGATGCAACAGTTGTAAGTAAAGGTACTGATTTCATAAAATAATAATTTAACTACATACATATGTTTCCAACTGAAAACATGATTTTCGGGAATATCTACTCTGTGATATATCATTCAGCACCCAGTCAGCCAGCCAGAGACAACTCGTCTCTCATCTGTCAGTGCATGACAGAGAGCATTACACAAATGGCTATAACCCATTCAAACGTCTTATAGCACTGGGGGCAAATTAAAGCAAAAATCAGTGCAATTCCCTATTTGACATGATAGTATTCTTCTGTAAGTTCAGCTCAAGTTGTAAGACATTTATTCCTTAGGCTATCCAATATGTTTTACAAACCTGCTAATCAATTCTTCATTCATTAAGTATTCACCGGGCAGGACCAGTGTTCATGGAAGTATGGAAATGTGGAAAGCTGTCTGTAAAAAGCACAGCCGTGGACAATTTTCCGCAGCCGACAAACTTGTTGACTGTTGACACATTGTTCATATTTCTTGGTTGCTTGGTTTTAAAGGAAATGAAACACTTAATGGTTGTTGGCCATGATATTCCAAATATGCTGGGACAAAGAGTACTGGTTTGGTGTCTAACTAATAGAGATCAAAGTAATGCCAAATTCATGTATTTAGATACTTTAGATCGATAGGCACAGAAAACGCTCCTTTTCCTACATTTATGACAATCCAATGGATGTTCTGCAACCGCAACCCATTCAGTACTGTCCTCCCTCCCTCCTGATTCACTGTGATTTACACCTAAAGCAATTACTGATATGTTAAACCGCTCCGGTGTTGACCTACACAGAACGACACGTGCCGACGCCTATAGCCCACACGGCCCCCAGCCGGCCATCCAGCCAGTCGGCAAGCCAGCCAGTGGGGTGGAAAGGATATAATCAAAGGAGGCCAGGAGGACGCTGACATCTGGGAGTCTTTGTGCTGTAGGCCTAATTAGATGCCAGGGTGAAGGGAGGAGGCGCAGCAGGATAGTTTGTGTGTCTGTGTGTGTGTACAACCCGGATGGGGGGGTGGGTGGGGGGGGATTGTTTGAGGTGGGAAGGGGGGACTCTCTTTTTTAACATCTGCTCCAGGAACAAGGGAGGACCCAGCTGAGGTCACAGAGCCCCAGACAGCTCCAAACTACAACAGGGATAATGTGAGGGGATAACAGCTTAATGATAACACTTAAACCCATTGAGAGATCGCTGTACTGAAAACAGACTGTGAGCCTCATGGATAAATGGTGATAATAAGCCCAGATTGTCCATGAATATGGATTGTCATGGCTCAGATTTGATACTGTTCCTTTGTAAGCGGAAAAGAATTAGGCAGCTGTGCACTTATTGCAATCACCGGCCTTTTACTGGCACTCTTATCTTAGTTTTTTGTAAGGCTAAAGCTGGAATAATCCGACACATACAGTAAAGGTCCACTAAAGAAACACTGTTGCTCCGCCCTCCGGCTTTTGACTTCGGAGTGTTATGGAGACTGCTCTCTGCCACAAGTGACAATACTGCCCTTTGTACCCAATACAGTCAGGCATTCACCCACGCATATTCCCATTTCACACTATGCAAAGAGTCACCACAAGTAAGAAATCATTGTCATGGCGAGTTCAAACGGAGATATCAAGTGGTTGAAGTGTGCGGTTTGAACTTTGGCCTTTTTCTAATGAAACAAAACCTTTTACTGAGGAATAACTGCAGTGGAATTTGCAATAAAAGAATTCCCTCTGGTCTGTACATTTGAATAGCTTGCATTTTCTCTTTGTTGTGAATTGATGTAGTCATGGGTTATACATTAAACTATACAATAAATGACTGAAGAAATAAATTTAGGCATATATTTAAATGTCCATCTGGGGGGAAAGAATGAGGGATGGAGTGCCAAAGACTTGAGAGAAGGGGATTCCAGACATGCATTTTGCATGAGTTTTCAATTAGCGCTCACATCTATTACAAACCTTTTGAAAACATAGAGGTCTGGGAAAGAAAAGCCTCTTGGCCAAATAGTGACTCGAACCTCTGTGATCAACTCCCCGCCGCCCCAAAAAAGAGCAATGCCAGGAAGCGCCAGGGCCTGAAAATGGATGGTGGGGGGATTGGACATTGATTGGTGCACCTCCCCTTGCCCCAGGAACCAATTCATTTTGTCTCCATGCCCCTGCGCCTGCCTTGAATGAAGTGGAGACTGAAACGGGGTCAGCACAGAAGCACCCCCCACAGTACAGAGCCCGGTTCTCTCTTTATTTTTCTTCTGAATGATTCATCCAGATTGCCATGTTCGGGGAGAAGAATGAATGACCGAGAAGATTATACGTTTGAGTCTCGCTTTTTAATTCGCCTGCTACACGGGGGGAAGTGGGAGGGGACGTTGGGGGTGCTATTACTTTCCATTCATTGAGGAGAAAATTGAAGCATGCAAGTGTCTGATGTGGGGTTTAATGTGTGAAGAGAGAGGGGTCCATCTGTATTCTAGCAGCACAGATGGTCGATGCTGATCGGATGTTTTGAGTCCCTCTGCTGGCCAGCCTGTCTGATCCTGCCTCTGCATGTGTCCCGGTACAGTTGGCACGACCAACTGTAGCCTGGCAGGGCCTAACATGGAATTACTGTGTCTGAGTGCCTCAAACAATAAGCCATATTTTACACTGGTTTTGTTTTTCTACTGTCAGCAAAACCAGTCATTAAACTGAATGTTAGGTCTGAATGTTCACAGTATGTGCTCATGGTTCTGTCATAGTGTATCAGTGCTTATACCGTGCTGGTAATCACAGTAAGTTAACTGTAGTTACTTAAGTATTTATCACAAGGGTGTGAAAATGAGAGCCTTACTGTCAGGGCTGATAGGTCAGTCTAACAGTGGCTTTCAAATGAATGTTGATGCTGCGACTAAGACATCCATGTCAACACTAACCGCGATTATATTCGTTTGTGGAGAAGTTTTAGATTTTAGTCACATTAATCAAGACCTGTCAGAATATGTACACATAATAATCACCTTCTATGATCATGCTGTGCAAGCGTGTGTCTTTCAGGCTTCTAGCTGAAAAAGAATAAATGTGGAAGTATGGACTATGGCTTAATTGCACATTATTGTACCCACAATGTTTGCAAAACTAGGTAAAAATAGAAGCTTTGTCTACATAACTAGGCATCCATACACATGGTTATTTGCTTATGTCTTCAGTTTCCAATGTCCTTGTGATTATAAAAAGGATTGCTGAATAAACAACAACGAGAATGAGAACAGCTGTCGAGAGTTGAGTGCAGACAGACACGTTTAGCTCTGCAACTAATGATTATTTTCATTATTGGCGGTCTTTTTCTTTAATAAATCTGTTAAACCACATAAAATAGTGACGAATGTCCAAGTTCCTAGTGTCCACAGATTGCGTGTTCTTGTCCAACCAGAGCCTGTTCACAAGAAAAGAAGCTAATTCTCACATTTGAGAAGCTAGAATCAACAAATTCTGGCATTTTTGATTGATGAATGACTTTAATTATCTATCAATTGATCAGTATAGAACTAATGGAGCTCCTCATTATGTTTTTTACAGTCACAAAGCTGTGAGATATGCCGGAGGGCCATGAGGCATTTGTAAATCTTGTGTTGCGTGTTCGCAATAAGCAGACAGATATTTGACACCTAGTTCTGTGCCTATATTCACACTTATCACCAAATGCTCCAGTTCTGTCTTCTCAAGTGTTCTCAACATTGTGATTCTAGACATTTTTACAAAAATTTGCACGAAGCCCTCTCAGCCCAGCTGTCTGTTTGAAGGTCATATTATCAATATTTGACTTAGCCTAGACTACTTGTACAATAAAGCTTGTCAAACATGACATCCAATCAGCACTCAGAGGCCTAGCTGAGAAGACCGGTTATACTGTGCAAACACCTAAATGACTTCCTAACTAAAAATCATGTCAAACAAGATAAAGGGAAACAATCCGCTAACAAGAAAATGTGTTTCTCACAGACTTTTAGTCACAAAAATTCTGCCAGAACTTGTCTGAGCGGCTTTAAATCTTGTTTTATCAGCAGTACTTAGCAGACAATTTAATGTGGGGGTTTAAAAAGGAAGGAGGGGTTGGAGGTCTGGTGGAAAAAAAAAAGAAAAACAATGAATACAATGTCGTCATCCTGTTCATGAGGGGAGTCCCTGCAATTCCCTGTGCTTATCCCACCAGATGCGTGGGATGCTTTAATATACATCCTGGGAAAAAAAAAAATCAACTAAGCTTCCTGTCGAGGGACCCTCCACTGCAACCCAGCGTGCTTCAGCCAGCGGCGTGACTCTCTGTTGAACTCTCTCATGATAGTGCTTCAGGTAGAAAAAAGCCAGAAAAATATACTCCAAAGGCCCAGAGGTGATGCAGCAAGCCAAGAGAGGGCAGAAGAATTTTTCCGACCGTTATCAAAATACCCAACTGTGCCCCCCTCTCACTTTGGTATGTGAACATCATGCGATGGATGGGCAGCTCACTAAAAAAAATGAACTCACACATTTCATCAGCAGGCAGCTGACAGCTTGAGAAACAGCAGTGTGTTTGTGTGTGTTTATCTGTCTGAATGTTTTCCTTCCGCATTGCTCTCACAGTAAAGTGCTGTAGACATCAGTTTCCACAGCATGTGAAAACCAAGCACAAATACTTTGCTTTCTATGGTTTTCTCCATTAAAAATCATCAGTTAAGGGTATTTTTTCCACCAGTTAAAGAGGGTTTCTCTGGTAAAGAAGTGGTTTTGTTTGTGACTGTTTGGTTTGCGCAGTCTTATTTTGTTCTGTTAACACTTTATTGTGCTCAAACAATTAATTATCAGCCTTTTAATCTAGAAATCATGCTTTGCTGCAACTAGCTAATAAGCTAATTCGCTACATCTTTTGGATTGTGAAGGAACTTTAGTACTTTAAGATTTATACTTTTTAATTATTTATAATATTTTTTGTTATTATCTGGTATTTTCAGCATTTCATTCCCATACATTGTGCGTTGGAATGACAATAAAAACCTGTCTGTAATGTTTCAAGCAGTCCACATCTAAAGCTCACATTTCTTTTCTTTATGTAATGAAATTAAATTGTGTCTGTCTTGTGCTATGAACTTAAATTCCCAAAGTCACAACCAGGGTTAAAGTTATACAGTTTTTGAGGCCATACTGATAATGTTACTCACCAACATCACCAATACACTTCACTCATTTAATCATTTTGTGTGTCAAGAAGAACTGGAACTATTTTTAAACTCTGTTTGCCTCATTGCAGGCCTGATTTTCATGTCAGTCCTGCTCTGCGGCTACAGTTGCTCACTTCTCACAGACAATGAATGAAGGCAAAACCGCTTCCCATAATGTCAGAAGACAAACAAGCAGTAATCCAAACTTACTCTGCGCCGGCCGGATCCTCTCCACTCAACAGGTTTGTAGCCAGCTCTGTAGCTCCCAGACTCACAGAGGTGTTTTGGTTAGGAAGACAGCGTGATGATGTGGAATTTCCTTTGATGGCAGCTGAAAACATGCTGTCGTAAATTCCCCAGGAAGTGTTGCAGGGGGAAGCCACGCACAAACACACACACAGTCTTAAACACACTATCTGTGTTGCCAGTGCTGGAAGTCTGCAGCAACACCCAATAAGACTTGTAAATAGAAGGGAGGGAGGTGGTGGTGGTGGTGGAGGGAGTCGGGGAGGCGGGGTGGGGCGGGAGGATAAGGAGAGTGAGGAGAAGTTCCACATTACATCACCAGCAGCTGTTGACAGGCCTGTGTTTATTAACTAACTGCCAGGGCTGGAGGAATCACACCACATGCCTCACACTCTCACACACAACTCCACAAACGTTGACAAGACAGGACAACGCTCACTTGCATCTAAAACACTTGGCTGACAGACATGCAACTATGTGCAAGTACCAACGATTTGGACACTTTTTTTTTTAATGCTTTTTGTGGTAAACACACATAAAACAAATACTGCTATGCTTGGAATTTCTTGGTTAGGAGACAGTCCAAATTTCTTCTTCTATCTAAGCAGCATCCAGTGGTGGATGGTGTTACCTGTCATCTGTTTACACTGGCCATGAGACTTGCTGACTAGACTAGCAGAGCTGTTTTCCTGACTCAGATAGCAGTAACTGTAATGGTATTACTGCGAAGCGAGAGCTGCTGCTGCTGCTGCTGCTGCTGCTGCATTCCTCAAGTGTCTCGGCTTGGCAGAGTCCCCAGCCTCTTAGCTCAGCCTGTATTTCTCTCCCTCCCCTTGTCTGTCTCTCTTTCCTTTCTTGCCTTCTCATTTAAATGGAGGCACATGACTCTCAGCTTTACTGCCAAGTAGACTTCTTTACACCGGCCGGGAGCCACCAGCGTTTTGCTTTTCATTGGCCTCGCTGCAGGGCACTTCTTAGCGCACTGCATTCCTCGCTGCTACCCATCCTCATAGCCCACAAGGCACAAAGATGTCAAATCAATCTTATCCCAGGTATTATATTTAGCTTATTTTGCATTTTCTTTTTGAGTGCATCAAACACAAAAGTGCAATTACTTAAAATGAACTTTGGATCTCACATTTCTAAGGGTGCTGCCTGGGTGACAGACCCCTTCAGCTATAGCACCAACCGCCCACTGTTTGACATCCATAACCACTGTGAACAAATGCTCCGCTTCAGCCCATCTCGGGTGCATTCCTTGTGGTCTCAAATGCAATAATTTCTCCAGTAATTCCATTCTGTTGTCGCATTCTTCCTCTCTAACCTCATTGCATTGCAACATTGTTCACTCACAGAGACGGACTGAGACTGAGTAGGCTGACGACATTGCAAGACTTTGGCCAGTGGAGAGCTGAAAGATAAATGATTTCATAAATTTCACTGAAAAAATCATTTTAAAACGATTTCTGAGCTGTTTTGAAACTGTAGGCAAAGAGCCAGCGCGAGCAAAGAACATGATCCCAGGTTGTCCTTTCATCACGGGCATTCAATTAAACGTAAATGTCAGGAGCTAATCGGATAAAAAGCAGCATTGTATTATACTGATTGGCATCAAACGTTATCAAGGAGAAGGGTAATAATATGAGGAGATTGACCGTGTAATTTTCAGTTAGCATTTGGTAATGGAAATCTTTGACTGCTTAATTGGAGGCTTGTGATGTAAGAGCAAATGTTCTGAATCAAAGTATGCTTTTGCCAGATAAAAAAAAAAATTAAATTATACAATTTAGCAAGCAGAAACTTTAAATTTGCACAGCAAATAATCTGTCTGTACATGCTGTATTTGTAAAAGGCAAGATCAATGTCAAAGACTGTTGCGGCTTTTTACTTTTGGTCCCAGTTATACTATAAATGACTTCACTGTCAGCGTCTTTAGTTTGAATTTTTTTACAGGTCGCTTGTAAGCTTGAATGCCTGACAGGTGCAGTTTGCTACCTGTACATCATGAGAGCCATCATGTGTGTCTTGTGAGCGTGTGTATTCACATGCATGTGCTCATCTTGTCAAGAAACACTTTAAATCCCCCCTCTCCTTCCTAAATCACATCCTGCCTTCCATATCTTCCTCCTCCACTCGCTCTGAAATGCCTTTATCTTGAAGTAAGGAGAGAAAAACACTTCTGCTCTTGGCTCTTATTTTTTATTTTTATTGTCAAGGAGCACAACTCATCATTTTGGCATCGCGGCCGCGTTTTGGGGCATGAATCTAGTCAGTTTAATGGTATATTTGCAGAAGCTATTATTTACCGTCCCATTTTGGTCAAACCCTTGCACATACATTGATGTGCACGTGCGCTTGCACCTCGAGAGTGCAGCAGGGAGGTAATGTCTAATGATCCTCAAATGTACGACTTGACCTGCGGCACATCCGGATCCATTCCAGGCAAGAGGTCCAACTCTTTCATGTCACAGGTCAGAGCCCTGCAGGAGCACTGAGGAAACGATTGGTGTGGAGAAGAGGAAAGCCATATATATTCTGTACGAGCTCGGAGAGGATGCGAGGAGACTGGTCAAAGCTTTTACTATGCACGCTATGACTTGAGGACGTTCCGGTCCTTTCTATTGCAGCTATGCATATGCTCGGTGGAAGAAATTGTCACTCTTTCAAGGACAAGAGTCATATCATGTTTTAATTTTGGTGAAATTGTGCAGGTTGACCCTCTTCTATTTTTTTTTCCCATTGCCGTATGCAAGATATCAGGGCTTGTTTTTCTACTTTCACATTTTAACTGTTTTAATTTACTGGTTTTGTCAGGAAGTAATCTATCAAAAACACATTCCGATACAAAATAGTCACAGTGGACATGACGAATCTTAGTATAAATGTCAGATAAATAGATAGATTGGAATCTTGAAGGTCCATAGGTCAAATATGGCAAGAACTTCACAAAACTCCAGGAAAATACACTCACACAAACAGATGCATAAATGGAAAAATATCCACTGCAGTATCACCCCATCTTCTTCCAGACGTGTTAGGCTGCTTTCTCATTCAACCACAATGCCTCTCTTTGGATTGCTTGCTGCAATTGTGGTTACGACCAGAACAGTCATAAAGCAGTCAACTCTGCGGCTTGCTGCAATACTTACAGCTCCTTCGGTGTACCTGTTTTATGGAGATCCCTCTAACACGCATTGTCTCCTATCAGTAGGACGTTTCAAATGTGAGTCTACCACAAACATCTGTAATAGAAACACCAGATGATCCCAAAGGTGTAGACGCACCGCAGCACTGTCAAGACAAATCTGGCCTTCCTTTTTTGCAGATTACAAGAAAAACGTCTAACTTCTAACTAAATTCTGCCGATAAGATCTCACTCATGATGTGGCTTGAACTAATAATAATGTGGTCCAGGGCTAATTTGCATACCCAAATGCTGGAAAACAAATTGAATATGATCAGACTTGTGAAATCATTATTTTTCGCCTCACACCCGGTGCAGTTTTGAACCTCCCTTGTGAATATTTGCTCCGAGGAGCAGGAAGTGGTTTGCATGGCCCACGCTATTTTACTGACATGTTGGAATGCCACATCAATGTTACAGTATTTGCAGCTGCACTGGGAACACAGCGATGTCCCCTTTCACATCACTGCTCCAGAAAGCATCTTTATGATCATGTAAGTGTGGACTCGAGAGAGGAAAGCGCAGTACATACGGTAAAGATTTCATCTTCCACAAATCAGAGGGAATTGTGTGGTTTGTGCTGACGTTGGCTACTTTGAGTCCACAGGAGAACAAGCTAAGGAGATTTAGATGAACCAGGATGTAATGCAGAATAGGAAAAAAAGGAAGAGACATTATCCGGCTTTGACTATGTCAGCCCTTTGTCTAGTTAGAGATATACTGTAGCGATAAATCATGGTTACTCCCTGATGTTGTTTTGTAGATTCACATAAGAGCCGATAGTATTTCATATTTAATCGAAGTGCTTTTTCACTGAGGGTTTTTTTAAGCAGCAAACAAGGCTGGGCATCCTGCCAAGTCTATACTATACAAATTGAGTTAATTTCATTGAATTATGGTCAATGATTCCCTGACGTGGATCCTCTATTCGTCCCGTCTCCGTCCATCCCCTGGCTGTTCACAGAATCGATGGCTATCCAGAAGGAGCGAGGGACGAACCGTATCTTATGGCTGTCTCATGCAATTTTTTCCCCTCTCCATGAGGTAAGAGGACGGGAGAGTCAAACAAATAGGCCCTGTGTTTTCACCCCGTGTTTGTATGCAGTGCCACGGCCAGGCTTCCTGCCAAGATCTCCTCCTCTTCCCCCAAACTGCGAAAGCTAAAGACAAACCCTCCCGCTTCTCTTTTCTCCCTCATCAGAGCGCTGGCAAACACAAAAGGAGGCAGAGGCGAGTCAGAGCCCTAGAGAAAGAGCCCGGGTGCACGTCCCCATGAACGTGCCCGGATTAAGCCGAGGCGATGATGAAGACCACCGGGCAGAGGTGAGGGATGAGGAGGAGGATTTGAGGAGAGGAGTGGGAGTGGTTGTTATTTCACGGACAAGACTCCGTGCCCTTTGCCATTGAGCCAACGCCAGCTGGGACGAGGAGTGGCATCCTTCGCTTTCCCTCTTTTTGGTTTTTTCTCCCCATCTCGAATACTTTCAATGAGAGCATTGTATGAGCTGGAGGAAGGATATGAGGTCCCATTTGGCTGTCATTGACATGTAAAAAGAGTGTGGTGGTGACAGCTGACGAGATCATGGGCCTGTAATTAGCTGAGGATGTAGGATAGACTCTCACCCCTCTGTGTCAAATGCGCACACACACACACACACACACACACACCCTCACACAGGCAAACATGTAAGAGTGTATACATAAAGATATAAAAGATGAAGTAAAAAGATGTACACTATAAACTGCCAAGACTTGTTTGCCTGTAGGTAATATTATGAATTATCTATTAGTCTACGTGTGAGGTTTCACACTGACACAAAACTTCTCCGGGTGCTATAAATCTGAAGTTGTGAACCATGTGGTCTGGCTTGGGGTGGCCCACATGCTGTATAAAAAATAATAATAATAAAGCCCTGGAGTGCTCAGGGGAGAAGTTTGGATGCACAACTGAGACATTATTCCATGGGAGACACAGGTGTGATAAGCCGACTGTGAATAACAGCCGAGTCTCATCACACCTCATAAATTACAACCCGTAGGCCTACTGAATGTGGAGTGGGCTGAAGTGTCTTAATATGGTTTTGGGGTGAATACGATGGAGATTAAATCCACATTAATACAGTTTAACTACCTTCTTAATAGCACAACACATTCACAGGCTGACACACAAAACTTTATACACAATGGCACACAGCCATTATAAATAAATCACTTCAATACTGATAAGTGCAATTATCACCTTATCTAAAAAAAATACATAAAGGGTCAGTTCACCCAAATTCCACAAATCTTATTTTCTTGCTTACCTGTAGTGGTATCGAGCCATGCAGCTAATTTTGGCTTTATTTTTTTTGACTTTAAAGGTGCAGCGTGTATAATTTGTTGGGATCTAGTGGATGGGACTTGGCAGAAATGGAATATAATATTCATAAGTGTAGTAGTGTAGTGTATGGTCACCTGAAAATAAAAATTTGTTGTTGTGTTTTCGTTAACTTAGAATGAGCCCTTTATATGGGGAGCAGGTCCTCTTCCTCGGAGCCCGCCATGTTACTACAGTAGCCCAGAATGGACAAACCAAACACTTACTCTAAAGAGGGCCTTTCGCGTTTTTGACGAGTTTCCCGACCACCGTCGGTTCTCCTACATGCTTGGAAGGGGAGGGGGCGAGGTGTTCAGTTGGTTGCAATCTGCAACCTCACCGCTAGATGCCACTAAATCCTACAAACTGCACCTTTAAAACCTACATTAACTGATTTTTTTGGCCACTTGGAGCAGCAGAAACAAGCTGTAAACACAACACTGATATAATTACCTCCTAATAAAGTTGGTATGGTGAACTTGTTGCGAAACAGTTGCCTATTTACGCATTTAAAAAATACAGAATTGTGTTTCTGTCGGCCTTGTGTGCTGTTTTCGTCTCGACCAACTCCTAAAGGAAATATGTGGCTCTTTAGCAGCTCAATGCTCCATTATGTTCACAAGTTAGTCGCTTACTTTGTCTGCAAATTTGTTGCTGGGCAGGAGGTGTATAGCTGCCTCCCACAGCTGGAAAGCCTTTACTGTCAACAGATTTGATATGGACTGTTTCCTCTGTAGAAAGTTGTTCCTTTGTAATTTCACTCCAGCGCATAACTCCCCCCCCTCCCCTAAAACCACAAATTGTTGTTTTTGCATTTCTCTTTCCACACAATTTAAACAAAAAAGATACAAATCAGTCAGCTTTGGAGGTGTTAGAAGCCATATTTTTTTTCACTTTGGACGGAGTCAGTCTTGTGCTAAAAGAGAGATTGCTATCAATCTTATCATCTCGACCTAACCCAAACATATAAAAACTATTCCTTTAAATGTGAATAACAGACAAATATGATATCTTTGGTTGCACAGTTGAGAGCTGGTATTATTCCTCTGGCCATTGAGGTTGGTTGATTCAAAAAAAATCTTCCAGAGGAAAACAGATTGTGTGAGCTGTGCGATTTGGGTGAAGTGGAAAATGAGTCCCATTTTCTGTTGTACTGTACAAATTATGATGACTTAAGAGAGTTACTGCTCTATGAAATTGCTCGACAAAACCCTGAAATATTCTGGTGTTCAGATGAGCAAAAACTGTTTAATTTTGATGTGTTTAGGGTAATCAGAAAGATAAATGTACATCAAAAACAACACTGACCTCAATCCATGCTGTTATGCTATTATCCTCCGCTATCCAAAGGGCCTCTTACTGGAGGACGGTGCATGTGTGTGTGGGGTCGGAGGTACCAACAGACAAGTTACCGTGGTGATTAAGCTCCTCTTTCAAGCTTGGGTCTCATCTGAAGGTGGGCCTTCTCTTTGAAACAACGGATCTGGGCTTGTGTCAAACCACCACAAGGGTCTCAGCGCTCCCTCAAAACCCACCGATGACAGTAGCTGTTACGAGATGAGAGGAGCCATCCCACCGCAGAGGACATCAACCTGCGAGACCTGGCTCTCCCATGGGAACCTGCGGAAGGTCCATGTGGCCCCTCATGGCCCCCTCCCAAAGCTGGTGCCTCTTCCATCACCCTCCCTGGGCTTTCCAATGAACACTTTGATGTCCTGGGATCTGGGCGGCGGTGGCCATGAGTGCCTGTCAGCCTGCAGGGGGAGATACCTTGGAAAGTTCCTCCCTATAGAGCACTGGTGAGATGGATATGGACAAAGGAGAGGAGAAGAGAGGTTTTGCATCTTTGCATTTTTCACAAAAAGTGACCGGTAGTGGTTAAAGAAGAACTGTGAACAGGTTATTTTGTGCAGATTATTGTAGTACAACTGATGCAAAAAATTGATGTGCGTGTGCCATTTTATTTCATGTGCAAAAAGTGAACATTTCAGTCAAAGGACCATTGTCAGCACAACAGACAAGTCACCAGAAAGATGCAGACAAAGATGGACATACACAGAGAGAGACAGCGATGGGAGACAGATGGAGACAGACAGTGCAGGGAGATTATCAAAGGTTTCACCGGTCTGACCTGTACCATGGTGGAGATGGAGGGACAAGGACGCTGTTTGTTCTTTAATCTGCTTTCTCATACTGAGTTACTGCGGCCCTCGTGGGAATCAGACTGTCGCAGACTGACTATGAGATCTCACACACAACTCACTCACAGAGCCGCAAAGAGGAATGGAGCCCTCTTTTCTGATTGATCAAGATGGGTGTGCAATATTTTGCATGTGGACTTTGCTCCCAGCTCATCAGTCTTGTCTGCTGTTTGTCTCAGGGAGGTTTATGGAGATGCACCATCTTCATCTAGCGTCTGATGTGAATGGTGTGCCCCCTTGTGACAAAACATTACAATTGTCCTTGATGCGACTTTTCATAAAAAGGAAAGAAAAGAGTTTATCATTTCATAAGAATTGATTTTATTGAGGATACAATTCCACATGGAGATAAAAAAATATCCTTAGTTTTAATTCTGAGATAGTAAACACACAGTCATGTAGTAAAAGGTATGTCAGACGAAAGTGTTATGTTTGTGTAACCCCATACAAAATTATAACAAATTTTTGGCAATAATAAAAGTAGAGTGGACTATACAAACTATAGCTGAAATATAGTTTTTATAGCTTAGCTATTTTATTGATATCCTGACTTTTCAGCACAGAAGTCATATAAAGAGCCAAATTCACAGTACATAAGTACACAAAACATAAGAGCAAAGTCAAGAAATATTTGCTTTTAAAGCTAAGAATAAAAAGGGTTCCATTATGAAATGTTACCAATAAAAGATCTTTTTTTAGTAAAAGTGCTCTCGGTTGTGTTTGTGGTATTGTGCGTTTGCATCTCATGAATCTCTGTCACCCTCTAGTGGTAGTGAATGGTGAAGGCGCAGCAGTGAACACGTTTGCAGACGGGTCACATCACATATGCTCTGGGTGGTTTTGCAGACAGGTGATGAACTCTTTCACCTCTTTGCCCTCAAAGCAGATCTGGTAGACTGCTGCAAACAATGGAAACCTATGGGAGGCAGCAAATATGCAGACAAATATTAATTTACATAAACTCTAATATCCTGTATCTGCCAGGCTGTACTGCACTACTGTTTTCACTTATTCTGCTTGATTAAACCTCTGTCACGTGGTACTAATACTAATGATAAATGTGTAAATTGTTATATCAGAACATATTCTGACTGTGATTCTTTTATATTTTATTGTCCCCGTAGGGAAACCTATGTGCTGTTCAACCCTAATTATATTATATTTAATAAAAAGTAACAAAAATGACAGGAGAGTGAGGGAGATAACCAAGATTAAACGATAGATTCACAATTTCTAAAGTCTTAGAACAATAGTCAGGTGTCCAAATGAACACTGAAACAGGTTTTGCTTGCTGTAATTATTCCTGCTAATGTTTATTCCTACTCATGCAAACCTATAATATAATGCAACCTTTGGGTTATTTGAAAATAACTAAGAGATAAGAGCTTAAGAGATAATCTAAGAGATTATACTTTAGAATGCATAATTAGCGTGTTTGAATTGGTAAAGTTATTCATGTGGAAACTGATATTAATGCATTTTTGTTAATGTGTTGATGTTTAAATAACAAAAATAAGAAGAAAGCGTGACTAATGGAAAATGGAGGTATGAAGGTGGAGTCAACAGTGTTAACCAGGATTTGTACTGTACAGTAGAATTGGACTCACTTGCTGACCATGTCCCTCTTTTGAAGAAGCTTGTAGACCTCTGCTGAGGTCTGTGGACCCTGCAGCTTCTGACCATTAAGCATTTCTGCCTCCAGCTCAACAATAGACTGAGGAACCAAACATACAGACAATTTTAATGTTGTTTAGTGACATATTCTAAATATCCCAATAATGTCAAAAAAGTAGCAGTGACTCATTGTTACCTTGGATGTTTTGACGAAGGCCTCCGCAACTTTGCGGTTTCGTCCCCCATAGCAGGTGGTGATGAGGTCGGCCACGCCGCAGCTTTCCAGGAATGTGCTTGAGCTCACTTGACCTTTGCAGAACATCTTGGCGAAGGCGACCATTTCCATCAGACCAAGCCTGATCACTGCTGCCTTGGTGTTGTCCCCAAAGCCAAGGCCGTCACAGAATCCAGCCCCTACTGCCACAATGTTCTGGCAGGACATTAATAAAAGAATACACATGACATTTAGCTTTCGAAGACTCCTCCTGTAACTTCTAACACCCTGTATTAAGGTGGGTTAACAATTTAAGGGTTTAATTCTTTTCAGGATTCATAATATGTGGATGTCTTTACCTTCAGAGCCCCACAAAGCTCCACTATATCACTCTCCTGTACGACCGTGATACGAAAGTTGGGGGTCTGAAGCATCTCTTTGAAGATGAGGCCGTTTGCCTCATTTGTTGACCCTGTATTGAATACAGTTTTGCAAAAAGAAACTCAACACTGGTGAAACAGGGAAGTAACATTATGTTTGCTTGTCTGTCCGGTAACCACCACACTGCATCCTCTTTTCAATCTTAGAGCACCATCTGCATGCAAGCAACGCAAAAAAAAACACTGATGACAATCATGAAAACAGTGACTAACCAATAGTGGTTTCACAGAACTTCTCGTCTGCCACCTCGCTAGCGATATTGGCCCCCATTAGGACGCTGACCTCGATCTCTAGTTTCTCTCGGACGATGTCCGAGATGAGCTTCAGTCCGTCTGGTCCTTCATCGATGCCCTGGATGACAGAGACAGTTTCAGATCACCATGCGCCACATTTAGTACCGCAACCGCTGGCTGAGGCAGGGTGGCCTTGAGGTAATGGTAATGGATCTGTATCATTATGGTAATTGCTCAACTACGAGGTCTCGTGACGCTGTGACAGCAGAAAAATAAAAAAGCAAAATCAGATGACAGTATTTCCCCTTTTGCGCTGTTTACTGTCAAGAAATCAGAAAACAATGACAGGATCTCACTTTGATGAGCGATATCCCGATGGTTCCCTCTGTGATGTGAGGCTTAATCTGATCACAGAGTTTGCTGATGAACTGGTGCGGAATTACAAAGACGAGGAGCTTCGCGCCCTTCACAGCCTCTGTGATGTCTGGGATGGCCACCTTTTGGGACATTGACAACAAAGTTAGTTCTTATACAGCGTCAAGGACATGATGAATACACCCCTAAACCAATAATATTGTGTTTCATAATGCTTCATATGGAATAAAAACTATCTTTTCTTAAGCAATTTGTCTGCTAATGAGTTTCCTGCCATTAAATAGTTTTTTTTTTATTATTTTGCACTTGATACTGTAATTGTGTAATTAAAGGGAACAGACGAGTACACTCATAAAACTGATGACATAAGATATGTGGGTCAAAGTTGTGTTATGTTATCAGTGCAATTTCCTACTATACAATCAAACTGTGTTTCAAGGTTGTGCTGAATTGCATAATCTGTTGATGGGCTCAGTAATTAAGATAATGCCGCTTATCGAACCCACCTTAAATTGGGACACTTACCACATTCCTGGGCAGCTTGTGACCTGGCAGATACTTAACATTTTCATGTTCTGTATTAATGATCTCCGTTAGCTTCTTCCCATCAATCATTTCTTCATAAACCCACATGTTGACTATTGGGTCGAAGCGGTTGGATGCTTTGACATTGTGCCCGATGATTTTGGCAATGGCAGAGCCCCTGGAGAGGGAAAGGACATGAGCAGACAACCAGGAAGTGTCATCCAATTCAAACAGCATTCAAAGACCTTCAAGAATAAGCAGGAACCATGGGGAAATAAAAAGGTCTGTATGGTTTAAGGCTTGAAAACCAAGAATTGCTTTGCATTTAACTACATAATCAAGTTAAAATTGAATAAAACTTAAATTAATCATTCTGCAGAGTATCTACAAACTCTCTAGACACACTGTAATAACCTTTTGGTGCCTCAAGAGATTAAAAAAGTGTGCTATAAGAGCACTCAGTACCACTTGGAGCCACTAGAATAATTTATGTTCCACCGGCTTTTCATTTGAGCTCATATAAAAGCATGTTCATGTTGCAGCTTGTAGTCTAATCCTTCAGATTGGTATCCGATTGCTGTCAGAAGGAAGGCGGGCTAGATCACCAGCAGCTGGAGGTTATAGTTTCCCTTTTTTATTTTTTGGTGTGATACTTGAAAGTAAAGACAACGCAACAATACTCCGGTGTGAAAAGGCGGGTGTAAATCTGCTAAATTGCAAAATCCGCGGTGCGTTCAAACAGTGTGCCACAATAAACCAAAATAGCGTGTCCGTTTATGAAAGATGCACATAAAACATCAATGAAAAGTTACCAGTTTCCAGATCCGACGATGCAGATTTTCTTCCCAGGCATTTTGAACGTGGATTGTCCTACTCTTCGGCTAAAGTGAAAATCCTGTTGTTCCCCGTCGTCCGTAAATAACTTCCTCATACGCCCCATAAAGTGCTTGATTCAGCCCTCCCCTCACGCGCCACGGATACACCTCTTTCCTAAGTGGGAATCACATAAAGTATCACTGCCGTCTTGTAACGTTTACCATTCATTTCACAACATATAGATAAGATCTGTTATCATTTATAAAACTGAATCATCCGCCTACAGGGTGTATGTGCAAGAAACAAAGGAAACGCTATAGTGCATTCATGTTTTACCGGGTATTTATTATTAAATATCGACTGGAAATACGCGAACCGGTTAGGCAAGCTATTTTAATTAACGTCATATAATTGACACTTCCGGTTAATATGTTTTTCGACATAATGCTCACAATGGAGAATGCAACAATGGGCTTATGTCAGCTTGTCAATAAATAAGAATTTATGTCAAAAATAACGAAAAGGTAACAGATAAAAATATTTTTTAGATAATATTGTGTGCGTGTGTGTTGTTTTGTTTTATTTTTTAAACTAAGCTAAAACTGCGTCCTATAATATATATTTTTTTCAGAATATTATTAGTGAATGCAGTTAGATATATGTATGTCCTGTTTAATTCATATAAAAAATAAATATTTAAAGTCAAATTGCCATATATCAAAAACATTCAAAATAAGTATAAGTAAAATTTTATGAAGCCATATTTTGAGTATTTATTTATTCTGTTTTTATTGAATTCCCTGTAGATACAATTAAAATCTAAATTAAAAAACAAACAACTACAAACAATTGTAAAATGTGTCTACTTCCGGCTTAGTTCCACCTTCATCGTAGCCCTTTTGACGAATCTAATTGTTTTACGTTTTATATTATAAAATGTAAAAAAAAAAATAATTAGAAGAAATCGTTATTATTATACATTAATAATTATTTTCTATTTTCATTTCTGTTATGAGTCTTAACACGGAAGTCTGCGCTCGCGGCTGAGTCACATGACCGTTTCCTGCCAAAGCAGTAAATAGCCAGCGAGCTAGCAGACATGCTATGCAGCTACTCCCTATATCAGCATATTAGACATGTTTTATCTCTTATTTAACATAGCCAGTTAACAGTTCGGCGTCTGCGAGGTGTGTGGTGCGTTTCTATAAGCGATGAACCTACAGCTTCACTCTGTATCATAAAGCAAGCTCGTCCACTTAATCACATTAGCTTAACGCTAGCGAGCTGAGTTAGCGTCTAAAGGAGGTTTTGTTGCTAGTGACTATGCAAGGGGAAACAGCGGCTATACGAATCGCGGAAAACGAAGGCAAGCTGGATGTATTTCCCCAGAATAAGACCCCAAGCTCGGGGAGAGCAAGTGCCAAAAGCTGGCAGTATAGGTGGGTGGTTGTTTATCCTGCTCGCATCCAAACATTTAAGCCAAATTTCTGATTCAAGGCGTCTTTAGTGTAATTAGCAAGTGAGACAGCAGCATTATAAACGTAATACAAACATGTAGTGCTGTTTTTGTAAATGGTGTATCATCGTGTTGTTGGACTGGACAATTTGTTTTTAATTTTATGATCAAATTTAATTCCTAATCAGAAGAGTACCAGCCCAGTTGGCTCTTAGCAAACCTGTCACCATATAATGATTAATGCTCTATGATTGATGCGTTTATCTTTGTGTGTTTAAAGGTGTGTGCTCACCAAGTATTTTAACGAGTGTTCTTTGTCTCCTTTTGCTTGATAATGTGTCATGCCAGTGACCACATGGAGAACATAGATGGCTACTTGATGAAGTACACCAACCTGGTAACAGGGTGGCAATACAGGTGAGTTGCCATACATGTGTACTACACATTTTTAATTCCCTGTCAAGTCAATATTGACTCTAGAGGTACGAACAAGGTCTTATCAGAATTCATTATTGTAATCCAGTCTAACCCATATCAGTAATGTTGTGCTGGTTCATAGAGCTGACAGACATTGTCGCGGTGGCTGTTGTTTTCAGGTTCTTTGTCTTAAACAATGAGGCGGGCTTGCTGGAGTACTTTGTCAATGAGCAGTCGCGGCCCCAGAAGCCCCGCGGCATGCTCCCCCTGGCGGGGGCCGTCATCTCCCCCAGTGACGAGGACTCGCATACCTTCACTGTCAACGCCATCAGCGGGGAGCAGTACAAGCTCAGGGGTACGTACCTGTCCTTTAATGTACATACTGAAATCTCAACATGTATGTTTAACAGTCGTGTGCCCATCCCCCAAACTACAGTGCATCATGATAGCTCAGACTGTGTGCTCCTCTCTGAGCTTTCAGTCCCAGGAACCGAAGCTTTTCACCTTATCGTTGCCTGTCAGCTCCATTTTTAACTCCAGGCCTACTGTCATTACCATCCATCAGGTTCACACAGTATTGATCTGGATGTTTTCCATTATCTGCTGCCGGTGAGGCAGTAGCACGCAGGGATCGATGCTGAATAAGATCAGCCGATAGTAACTGTAACAAGGTTTTGTTCTCTTGTATTTTCTTGTGTGTATATCTCAGCCACCGACGCCAAAGAGAGGCAGCACTGGGTGAGCAGACTGCAGATCTGCACACAGCACCACACAGAGGCCATGGGGAAGGTAAGATGCTGTGCCCATATGAGCACATAAAAATATAATAAAGGTACTCCTCTTCACTTGTGTTCCTGCATGCAAATATGCAGACCTATTATGAATAATTGGGGTCATTTTATACTCCTTTTTTATTCTAATTCTTATGTACTGTATGTACAGTAAATATCAGTTTGTACACATTTCAGTGACCAGTGCATAAAGGCAATAATATCCCATGAAAGGCCTGTTGTGCTGCAACTAAACAATGATGCAGCTGGGTACAAGGCCATTCCTTAATATTACTATTGTATTTTAAACTTTGTGTATGATGAACAAAAGAATGTGACTCTGCCACAGAGCGGATGTGAAGTTGACAGTCTTCAGTTTCCTGTTTTCCTTCCTCACATGCCATAAGTGCAATCGAGTGAATCCAGCCGCAGTACAAAAATGTGTAGAGCTGTGAAATATTAATGTTTGTGTAAAAATGTATTGGGTTTTGGCTTGTGTGTAAGCACAGTAATCACTACTATTGATCTGGATATTGATCTACAAATTGCCCTCCTGCCCACAACCTGTTTTAATGGTCTTGAGATACATGAGAACAAAGAACACAGAGGAACTCTGCAGGGCTCTATTTAAAACAGTGGTGGAAAATAGTCTGCAGCTGAATTTAACAGTTGTAAGTAAACAGATTAAGTTTTTGTCCTATAAAATGTCAGAAATAATTAAAAATGCCTATTATAGTTCTCTTTTTAGTCTGACAAACTAAAATCAAAAAAGACTAAGAAAAATTTTCTATAATTTAAAATGAGGAAAAGCAGCAAGTTCTCACATTTGAGAAGCTGGGACATGCAAATATTTTGGCTTTTTTACTTGAAAAATAGCTTCAACAATTACACAATCATCAAAATAGTTGCAGTTTAATTTTCTGTTTTTCTGTCAGCTCTATTTGAAAGTGACAAGATGATTCTCACAGATGTATGCAGTGTGAGGCTCGTCTCCACACCTGTCTACTCTTGTAGCAAGAATCAGTCACTTAATGAAATTGGTCTTAGACATAAATTTAGTGAGTTTTATTCTAACAACAGACAAGCTTTTTGAAACTTTGCTTTACATTTTCACAGAGTAATCCCCCACCCAAGTCCCGCAGCTACTCTATGGCATCTCAAGGTAGTGGCAGCTCACCCATGTCCGTGCGCAGACCCAGCCAGAACCCTGCCTCCTTATTCAACTGGTCACAGATGCACAAGGGCTCGTCACTCTACTCCAGCAAGAGGTCCCTGCTGCCAGACCACCTAATGGATGCCAGAGAGGTACAGCAAGGCAGGGACGCACTATCAGCATGTTGGGCCTATTATACACACGTGGACAAAATTGTTGGTACCCCTCAGTTAATGAAAGAAAAACCCACAATTCTCACTGAAATCATTTGAAATGTACAAAAGTAACCATGAATAAAAATTTATTGAAAATTAAACAATCAAAATCAGCCATTACTTTTGAATTGTTGATTAACATAATTATTTAAAAAAATGAAACTAATGAAACTAATGAAACAGGCCTGGACAAAAATGATGGTACCCATAATTTAATATTTTGTTGCACCACCTTTTGAGGCAATCACTGCAATTAAACGATTTCTATATTTGTCAATGAGCCTTCTAGATCTATCAACAGGTATTTTGGCCCACTCCTCGTGAGCAAACTGCTCCAGTTGTGTCAAGTTTGATGGGTGTCTTCTCCAGATGGCATGTTTCAGCTCCTTCCACAGATGTTCAATGGGATTCAGATCTGGGCTCATAGAAGGCCACTTCAGAATAGTCCAACGCTTTTCTCTTAGCCATTCTTGGGTGTTTTTGGCTGTGTGTTTTGGATCGTTGTCCTGTTGGAAGACCCATGACCTGCGACTGAGACCTAGCTTTCTGACACTAGGCAGCACATTTCTCTCCAGAATGCCTTGATAGTCTTGAGATTTCATTGTACCTCGCACAGATTCAAGACATCCTGTGCCAGATGCAGCAAAGCAGCCCCAAAACATAACTGAGCCTCCTCCATGTTTCACCGTAGGGACAGTGTTCTTTTCTTCATACGCTTGATTTTTGAGTCTATGAACATAGAGTTGATGTGCTTTACCAAAAAGCTCCAGTTTTGTCTCATCTGTCCAAAGGACATTCTCCCAGAAGCTTTGTGGCTTGTCAACATGCATTTTTGCAAATTCCAGTCTCGCTTTTTTATGATTTGCTTTCAACAGTGGTGTCCTCCTTGGTCGTCTCCCATGAAGTCCACTTTGGCTCAAACAACGACGAATGGTGCGATCTGACACTGATGTACCTTGGCCTTGGAGTTCACCTTTAATATCTTGGGGGTTGTTCTGGGCTCTTTGGTTACAATTCGAACTATCCGTCTCTTCAACTTGTCATCAATTTTCTTCTTGCGGCCACGTCCAGGGAGGTTGGCTACTGTCCCGTGGATCTTAAACTTCTGAATAATATGTGCCACTGTTGTCACAGGAACTTCAAGCTGCTTAGAGATGGTCTTATAGCCTTTACCTTTAAGATGTTTGTCTATAATTTTGTTTTGAATGTCCTGGGACAATCTCCTTTGCTTTCTGTTGTCCATGTTCAGTGTGGTACACACCTTGTCACCAAACAGCACAGTGACTATTTGTCACCCTTTAAATAGGCAGACTGACTGATTATGAGCTTGAAGACACCTGTGATGTCAATTAAAGGACACACCTGAGTTAAACATGTCCCTCTGGTCAAATTATTTTCAATCTTTTATAGGGGTACCATCATTTTTGTCCAGGCCTGTTTCATTAGTTTGTTTTTTTAAATAATTATGTTAATCAACAATTCAAAAGTGATGGCTGGTTTTGATTGTTTAATTTTCAACACATTTTTATTTATTATTACTTTTGTAAGTTTCAAGTGATTTCAGTGAGAATTGTGGGTTTTTTCTTTCATTAACTGAGGGGTACCAACAATTTTGTCCACGTGTGTATGTCTGCAGTCACACTTACTGACATATCATTGGCATGTCAGGACCAGTAGAGAACAGCAGAACATAGTTTTTGTATGAAAAGCGTGAAAAACATCTTAATATTTAAAAAGTGTAAGTCTGAGCTTACATCATCACACCCCCTGTGACCATCAAAACTTTTTCCCGTCTAGATGTAGCAAGAGATAAGATGGACTCCAGCTAAATTAAATTAAGGACTATCTGCCAAGTTTTTAGTCTGATGTTTGGCAAATGTTTGCAAATTAAAATCAAGAAAATCTGCATCTGATCCAATCAAAATGCTGTTAGATTTTAATCTGTCACTGGAAAGTTTGACACATCTGTTATGCAATCAAGCAGATGCCAGAAACCTCTTCAAAGTCCTGCCATGGAGGATGGCGGATCCACTTCCCATCCTTGTTAGCATAGATACAGAATACAGTTTATCCACCAAAGATTCATTTTACTGGAATGTAATTATAACTGTATGAGACATAAATATTATAGCAAGGCATAATGTGTGGAGAAGAATTACATGAGCAGGACAAATAATGTTTGTGCACAGATTAATTATACATGTTATTTAAATATAAGCAAAGTGACAGTGAACAAAAATGAAATGTTGATCTGTTTTTAGAAGTACAAGCAACTGTATGTTCCTACAAGACGTGCATAGAGAAATATAAAATATTTAGGACTTAGTTCATGGTAGGGCTTTAGTTGATTTAGGTCGGTTTAGTCGTGGACTCTCATCTTCACTTTGGCCCATTTGTTGTGATGCAGGTTGTCCACAAGAGAGTGCTGTTGTCTTTCTCTTGCTTTGGATCACCCATGTAAATTGTTTTCTGTGGATCTGATTGGCACAATTAAACCAACATATTTGTCTCATGAAGTAGTTAGAACATGGTTAAGTGTTAGTTCAAGGGATTTAATTTCCAGATTTAGAGCTGAACCTTATTAGTTAGTTCGTTAGTATAAGTGCACAGTTATATCAACCTCCAAGACACCAAAAATACTGTTGCACGTGTTTTTTTTTAAGACAAGAACATGGTAGGAACTACAAAAAAACTATGAATAAAGTTCCATATCTAGTGTATATGCAAAGCTAACAAAAAATGCTGTTGCTATGTTGCCCTGTCTGTCAGATATTGCTGTTAAAGTAGAAGGCTAAGGGATATTGGCAGCAGTAAGGCATGGAATTTTTCAATTTAATTTTCTAAAAATATGGATTTTGCATACATAAAAAAGGAAGCCAGGTTAAAAGATCAACAACCGTGCCTGCTCAAACAAAGTTCATGACATTCCAAAGAGATTTTTGGCCCAAATAACCAAATCTTCCACATGATCCCCCTCCAGATGATGACCCAGGCCCAGGGCCAGCACAGAGACCTGATCCAGAGCATAGAGGGCCTGCCTGCAGCCCCTGGCCTCTCCCCTCTGGACCAGGATCTGCTGATGCTTAAAGCCACTTCCATGGCCACCATGACCTGCCTCAACGAGTGCCTGCACATCCTTCACCTGCAGCAGGTGGCCAGGCAGAGAGGCTCCCTGGGAGGTCAGTGGAGGGGTGTTGTTGCCTTCTCTTGGTTTGTTTGTACAGTTGCTGGTTAATCTAACATTCTTGTCAAGTA
The DNA here is from genome assembly GCA_038419695.1 of Scomberomorus guttatus. NCBI lineage: Eukaryota > Metazoa > Chordata > Actinopteri > Scombriformes > Scombridae > Scomberomorus > Scomberomorus guttatus. The sequence continues at coordinate 13,648,772 of CM076468.1, read as the reverse complement.
GAAAATGCAAATGTATGTCTAACCAATTTCTTGCTGTCAGACTCTGCAGATAAGGTGTCTTTGTCCTCTAATTCTATGGTATAAGTGACACAGACTTGAGGCTACATACAGTCTTCACGACAAATCATAGTCTTGCACATGCAGGCCTGCATCCAATCCAGACAAAGAGTTTGTGCTGGCCGGACAGTGGAATTATTTTGCATTATTGATAGGGAACTGTACCTGTTCTTACCACCTGTCTCGAAGGTAATTAGATCTCACGTAGTTAAAATATCCAACACTTTGAGGCCGGTGTGCTGTTCTAATTCAGCTTTACATTGACAGAATATTTACATTGAAACATACAGCAGTGTTAGAGAGCACCCAAAGTGAAGTGTTTGACTCACTGATGTCTTGACCGTCTCTGTTGAGGATAATTTAAAATGGGAAAACAGCCAGCTAATGCCCCACTTTTTCGCAGCAGATCTCATTACTCGATGTATATTTCATAAGGCCAGTCTCATTGCAACAGCCAATCAGATTAAGCTGTCCGACGACACACAAGGTGAATTTGAATGAGATCTGCCCACCTCTAAACATACATTGAAAAAAAATGGCCACGCCATACTGAGAGGATTTAGCCAATCAGAGGATGAGGATGTTTCCTGTCGGTGGGGCCAAAGTATCCTGATACTCAGCTCGTCTGCAGGGTTGGGTTACACTCTTTTGGTCGAGGGCAGCTGTCTAAGGAATAGCCATCTGTCCAGTCAGCAGCCAGGCAGTTGTGTGGTGTTGCGTGGCTAATGCTAGGCCCAGTGTAGAGCTACGTGTGTGTGTGTGTGTGCAGCTGTGAGCGTCAGGGGGCCTTGGGAGGGAGGGGGGGGTCAGTACCATGAACGCCTCTGAGCCTGCTGCTGTGCATTCCCCGTCCACACCAGGACCCACCATCGAGTGGCTGGAGCCCAAGCTGCCCGACATCCTGAAGAACGGCAGCAGCTCCCTGGGCAGCTTCACGACAGGGGAGGGCCCGCTCGAGGGGAGTCGCCTGGAGCTCAGCAGCCCCGAGTCCTGCAGCTTCTCTGGGGTAAGACCAAGGACATCACACACTCTATCCCCCAGGAAGCGGCTAAGATCAGTACTGAAGAAAGTTGTACCAACCTGTTGATTTGACTCTAATCCTTTCTAAACCAACTGTAAACCATTCAATTTCCATTTTTTGCTTTTTAACAATTCTTAATTTAATAGCTGTTTTTAGCACATCTCACACAGCATAAACAATCACTTACTTTCGACCTCTGCTGAGTCACTCAAGCATGTTGCTGAATAAATCACATTCCCCCTCCCTCTTTCATCTCTCAGGAGCAGGAAGACATAGATGCAGAGGATGAGTTGGAGGACTCCTTCTCAGACAAAGAGGAGGACCTGGGCGCTGTGGAGGAGGAGCGCAGCGTCATCCTACACCTGCTGTCACAGCTGAAGCTGGGCATGGACCTCACGCGGGTAGGTCAAGTTCCACGTACTGTTAAGCAGCAAAACAACAACTGACAACAACCTTACTGCAGCTCTACCAACAACTCTTCACAAACCTTGTTTTTCTTGCTTTATAAGGCTAGGAATCATTGTTAGTGTTTTTCAATAGTTACAAGCTGAAATAACCGCTTCTTGCTTTGAAATTACCAGTCCTCGAGACACACACTTGACCAAACTCAAAGTCAGGTCCTGGATAGATTAGATTTTATCTTCCAGTGTCAGCTGGTTCTAGTTTTGGATATCGTCCTCTTGGGTTTCCAATTCATCGCAGTTATCTGGCAGATCCATTGGCTTACCTCAGATGAAGATCTAGTGGAAACTGTGACTCTGGGGTCATGTCTAGTGTACATCACATCATCGCTTGCTTGATTTACTGACGGCAGATAATAACGAGATGTGATAATGCACCTAATGGAATGAAAAAAGAAAAAGGGAAAATATTAGGACATAGTTTAAAAAGATTAAGGAATTAAAATGGCAATCCTAGTTATTTTACTAGAGACTGTGAGTTGTATGTCTTATCTTGAATTTTCTGGGTCCTTAAAAAAATGTTTATTTGGACTTTCCTAGGTGGTCCTCCCCACCTTTATCCTGGAGAAGCGATCTCTGCTGGAGATGTACGCCGACTTCATGTCACACCCGGACCTCTTTGTCGCCATCACCGACGGCAGCAGCCCGGAGGACCGCATGGTCCGTTTTGTGGAGTACTACCTCACCTCCTTCCACGAGGGCCGCAAGGGCGCCATTGCCAAGAAGCCCTACAACCCCATCATCGGCGAGACCTTCCACTGCTCCTGGAAGGTACCCAAGAAACCAGAGGCCTCCAAGGAGTCCTCGCAGGGAAGCCCCGACCCAGCCGCCTCCCAGGACTACCAAGTGCGCTTTGTGGCGGAGCAGGTGTCCCATCACCCCCCTGTGTCTGGCTTCTACGCTGAGTGCCAGGAGAGGCGGATGTGTGTGAACACACATGTGTGGACCAAGAGCAAGTTCATGGGGATGTCCATTGGAGTATCCATGATAGGAGAAGGTAAGCAAAGTGTTTGGGAGCAAATCTATAGACACCCAAGCCAACATAAGGAGCATGAGGTCAACTGGTGAGGGGGGATCAAGAAAATTTCCTTCTGCAGCTTTAAGATTTATTACGCTTATCGCCGACTTTTTGCAACCATAAAGAATTTCAACAACACAGACAACGTATATCCTTCCAGAAAGGCCTCGGGCACTTGGCACACCCCAACCAACCATCCCACACCTCCTTTTAAACTTCACAATGAAACAATATTTCTGTCTTTATCAATTTTTTTTCAGGTTGTCTTCATTTGCTGGAACACGATGAGGAGTACACCTTCACGCTGCCCTGTGCGTACGCGCGCTCCATCCTCACAGTTCCCTGGGTGGAACTGGGTGGCAAAGTCAACATCGGCTGCACCAAGTCGGGCTACTCAGCAGTCATCACTTTTCAGACTAAACCCTTTTATGGTGGCAAACTACACAAGTGAGTATCTCGTTTTATGTAGGGTTGCTTTGGTCTGTCTAATAAATTCAGGAGGTCATGCAATATCAATGATGAAATGGTACCTGTACTATATAGATGTAGATTCTTGATAGAACAAAAACATTATTTTATTGACTTCCTTTTTCCCTCAATATACAGCCATATACTAGGAATACAATTGTCAATACTTAAAAAGATGGACTCCACTCCTAAAAAAAATATACAGCAATATTTTTGATTGGCTGAGCTCCTTTTAGGAGTGTAGATGCTGTAGTACATATATGTTATGGAAATTTCTATCTTTGGGGGCTAAGAATTGGGTTATACTGGGTCAAACATGGGCCTTGAGGTCACAGACTGAGCAACGCTAAAATCTTAAGCTGAAGTAGACAGTTCCTTCTTTAGAAACTAGAGAACCAACAGACTAATTTGTTAGATTGTGGCATGATCTGTAGAGGTTTAAAGGTCACCTATCCCGACCAACAATCCACAACCCAAAGATATTGAGTTTATTTTCACAGAAGACTAAAGAAACCAGAAAATACTTACATTTAAGAAGCTGAAACAAAAGAAATTTTTTTTTCTTCAAAATAGTTCATTTTCTAGAACTAGCAACTAATCATTGCAGCTCTAATTTTTGCTCTTCAATTGAAATATTTGGAATTCCTGAGAGACAAAGTGATAAAAATGAAATAAGATGATCTTGGAGTAGTTATCAGTTTATTGGAGATCAAGAACCTGAGAGACAGCAGTTAACTTAAAGCATGCAGTATATAAGTCTCTGAGGAGGAAAATAACTACAGCAAGTTTTTATAGTTGGATAACTGTGGAATGCAGGGTCGCTGAGACACAGCTCTGGCTCTACAGAGCAACACTGAGTAATAGGAGGAAAATCACTAAGAAGTTACATAGTATATAACATACAACAGTGCAGGAACAATGTGTGCACAGTCCTAAAAAATGCATTTTCTCCCACACAAAGTTTTCGTGTAGTCAATATTAAATTATTCATATTTTCTGTCCCAAATGTAGAGTAACAGCGGAGGTGAAGCACAACATCACCAATGCAGTGGTGTGTCGCGTGCAGGGCGAGTGGAACGGCATCCTGGAGTTCAGCTACACCAGCGGAGAGACGAGGGTGGTCGACGTCACCAAGCTGCCTGTCACAAGGAAGCAAGTTCGGCCGATTGAGAAGCAAGGACCAACCGAATCCAGGTCAGAAGAAGTGGACCTGCACATGCATTTTTATATATTCTTTGTTTAGGTTTAATTTGAGGTTAAATATTTTGTTGTACGTTTGTGCTCTGAATCACATTTTACATGGTCAGGTCTTCATATCAGGCTCAGTGATTGCATGCCTCAATCTATTTCAGACGCTTGTGGCAGCATGTCACAGAGTCCTTACGGCAGAAGGACATTGAGAAAGCCACAGAGCACAAGAGGATCCTGGAGGAGAGGCAGCGGTCCGAAGAGAGGCACCGCGCTGAGACTGAAACCGCGTGGAGGACCAGATACTTCGACAGAGAGGTAAGAAACTCAACTACTGTATTTTCAGGTGTATTTTACCATCATGGAGGTTCGGTGTCGCTGCGGAAAGAATCGGATTGGGGTACATTCGTGGCAGGAAGTATCAGAAACAGCAAAAGACACTAATGGGATAGCACACTGGAATAAACCCAGCAGAGCCAGTGAAAAGTCATCTGTGCCTAGGCTATCTGTGCTGACTCGAAATAAATTTTAAATCACCTTGAGCATAATTTTTGTCTCAGGCTTGTGCTTCTCGATTTCAGAGGGTTCTCACCTTGCACTAAGGTATTTAAGATTACCAAGGATCTGGGTCATTTAAATGGCAAACACTTGCAGCAGACAGTTTTTCTAGTTTTTATAGGTTTAAACTAGATGCTAACTCACTGTAGAAAATAAATTATAAATTATTATCTTAGTCACAAATTAAAATATACTGACGCTAGTTTTCTCTTCTTCTCTAGGGTGACGGCTGGGTTTATCACAAACCACTTTCAAAAAACTCTGCTCTCAAAACCTAGTTTCTTCACTCTGTATCTTGGATGTTGATATTGTAGATTCAGGAATGTGTGTGTGTGTGTGAGAGAGAGAGAGTGTGTGTGTGTGTGTGTGTGTGTGTGCGTGCGCACACGAGTTGTGGATGGTTATGAAACGAGAGCATGACCTGCACTGACATACAGACGAATGCAAGATGGGGAGGACAGAGAGACAACATGACTGATGGTGTTCTCGAATCTCGCTCATGACGTTCACAAAGCCTCCGAGTACAAGCTTTTGTACTGCTGATCAGTCTTTTTTTTTTTTTTTTTAAATAATCAAATGTCAATGAAAACATATTCTTGTACAGCTAATGGTACTCTATTTACACAGCCTTAAGAAAGTCAGATGAATGATGCTCTAAGTTTGGGTTCTGCTGATCAACTTGGGAACTTTTTTTTCTTCTTCTTTTTAAGCTGTGATAACGCACTAAGGTGAGGAGTTTTTTTCCTAAAATTAGATATCCAACATAAAGAAAACCTAAATAATTGTAATACTGTCTGATAAATTCCATGCTGGGAAACTGTAGTAAATTGGATTTGTAAAGTTGCTGTTAATGATTTTCATTTATGCTAAACCTAACAGCAGTCGACCGTACTGAAATAGAAGAAATGTCCACTGTAATTGAGTATATTTACATGCACACAATGTTCTGATCTGAGATAAGTCAGGGGAATGACCAGAGATGGGAAAATTAAAGCAGCAAAGCCTGAGATGTTCTAATTTAGTCTCTAGTATGGGTCAAGTTACAAAAGCACTTTAGAATCCTACAATTCCCATGATGCAACTTGGTACACTAAACCCTCCCTGCATGGTAAAAAACCCCAGTTTGTAACAGTTTTTCTGTTTATAAATTTGAAGTTTCCAAGCCCAAGTTGAGTTTGAGTTTATTAGTATTCATGCTCACAGTTAACAACTGAATAGAAGCAGAGTTTACACTAATAAAATAATGTATCTATACATGATTGTACATCATAAAAATATAAAGCTCATCTATACACACATGCACCCGTACATTCATACATATGCATTTACAATACTATACATACAGTCATGCATACATTGTAAAATGCCATAAAAACAGCAATGTACAACACAAACAAACAATATACAACAAAAACAAAAATCCCAAAAGACTTCATGGACATAACCCTGATGACATCACTACGATATCAGTCATCGGACAACGGTTATTTTGTCAGAAACATAAGATTCCCACGAAGTAAACCGATCTTCGTGTTTAAAATCGGTGGATTGCTCCTTTAACCGTGCAATTCTCACATGGTTTCTGACTTCACTCAGTCGTCAGGGTATTTCTTTAATTGGGTTAACGTCAGATTAATCGTGTGCATTTAGATATACAACATTATTGAGATGAAGTCCTGCTCTAAATTCTCATTTATTTAATTGTTCTTTGATGCGATATTAATATTGATGTATTGACCCAGTCACACTGCTGGAATGGCATGTCATAGACTAGAAATAACCAAATTTTAAATATTCAATTGAATGAGTCACGTGAATGCATTTAAAGATTGCTACACCACTTTTTTTTTTTTTTTTTATTTCTCCTCTTTTGTGGTTTTGCAGTGGACGGAAGAATTGTACATGCATGACAGCAGAGTCTCTCTGTTCACATTGATTGCAGCAAGTATACTACTCCTGTGTCTGCGTTACTTAAATTTATAAATGTCTTGTAAAAGCTTTTAACCAAATTTTGCTTGTTTTGTAATGCAAATAAATATATTTCTTTGAATGCGTGTTTATCCCCTACCTTGCGCTTTAATTGCTCTTATTTTTAGAGCTACTTTTTGTATAGAAACCTTCAGTGTTTGTGCTTTTTTTTCCCCCTTTTGGAAGCAATTCCAGTCTATACTGTGATGTTCATGTGATACTTTTTTTTTTTTTCCTCCCCCTAAATTGAATTTTAGCCTCACATTCTCAAAAGCATCCCAATATCTTGTAGGAAGCAGTTCTTATTCTCTCTCCAGAAAGAGGACATCCACCCTGCCATTTATAAGCTACTCCCTCCATGTCTTGGTGCCTTATGCAAACTCTTTCTGTGTGTCTTCCAGCAAAGAGCACAGCATTTCTATCGGTTATTCACCTGATTGATGCAACAACGGAGTATGTATTATTTCTGTGTGCGCGTGTGTGTGTGATATTTTTTTTTCTTTTTAAGAATCAGATCTGGCTCCAGCCTGGGTGCTTGATGTTGAGAGAAGTTGACAAAAGCACTTTTATTCTAGGTTTTGACATTCTCTTGGTTTTGAATTATACCGGTTGTCTTGCTGACCTATGAAATGCACTGACATTGAAGGAAACCTGATGATGTAGAAAAATGGACATGTGTGATTATATTAAGAATAAATTGCATATCAGTTGTATTCTGTGTTACAAGGTTTTTTTTTTTTTTGTTTTCTCCACACACCAAACCTTGTTTTCCCACAGCACAGTCCTGTTCCCCAGATGCTGCAGTCTGAAACTATAAAATATGTGTGACTCAGAAAATTTGCATTTGTAGTTACTGGTATTGATCTTGGTCTTGCATTGGTTTTGATTTGCTTGAGCCTGAGTTTGAACCTTTTTTTGTATCTGGTTTTGACTGGACTCCAAGTAACATATTCAACTTTTAGATTGTTTTAACTGCAGCTGCTGTTAAATTTAGATTTTTTATATTTCCAGGGTCTTTGACATGGCATTTGTTCTCTTATTGATGGGATTTTAGCTTTGTATGTCTTGATAACCAACATGTAGTTACCAAATCTTATCATAATCGGTCCATAGATCTCACCACTAATCATAGTACACATAAAGTCACCTTTTTAGTTTTCATTCACGATGGCGCTCAACATACCAGGTCTAATAATGATGGTCATCTTCTACTTGCTGGTGTTGGGAATTGGCTAACCGCGGGGTCGGCTCGTTAGTGGGAGTCTTCACAATGACAGGTGAATTTTTGGTTTGTTTATTTCAATCTTGTGTTTTTCATTTACTGTTATCTTGGATTGTGATTATGATAAAGATGTTTCAGTAAACTGGTAAATACACAAGTTTGACTATTGAAACAATCATTTCATTAGTATTTTTAAAAACAGTTTTGAGTTTTGTAATTCCTGGCCTTGAAAAAAATGTTTGTTTCTACATTATATTAGTGTTAATTCTTAATGTTTTCTCTTGGGGAAAAAACACACATCTAATCACACAAAATGTCCATTCATGTGAATACTAAATGTTTATTTCTTGCTGCAGGTGCCTTTATCATTGGTGTTGCCGAGATGGTTTATGACCCCACCAAGGGACTAATCTGGGCTCTTCCTCTGCAAATGTCAGTTTCCTTTATTACTGGTAAGATCTTCTTTCAAAAAATACATTTTCTCTTTCTCAAAATAAGATGTACTATGTCAAAAAGAACTTTTTAAAGCCCTTTATCACAATGACATGTCCCAAATGACTTGACCTTGATCTTACTTAACAATTAGTCACCAAACATTCTGCAATATGTATTCATGTATCACAAATGGAAGGAAACAAAACGAAACATGAGATGCAAAATAGACAAAAAGTGAAGATATTCTGCTTCTAAAACCTGAAAACAAAAGTATAAAGTTATAAGCTTAAGTAATCCTTTCCCTCTCTTTTATAGGCGGGCTGTTCTTTGCAAAGCCAATGTGGGACAAAAATGACATCACTATGATGGATCCATTTCAGAGAAAAGTTTGGAAAATCACTGTCTGGGCTTCTTGCCATTGTTCCATTTATAAGTGAAGTTATGTGAGTTCCTGTCCCACTGACGTCCTCGGGTAAAGACAAAAACATGAACACTGTCACATTTTTCTCCAGAGATGTTAAATAGATGTCAATAATGATAAACTTCATTTAGCAGACGTGTATACTTCCAACAGGGGTGACCGTTAGCATCTTTTCGGATCTGCCCTCAAGTCGTTGCATCTGGATCTCTGTGTCAGTTGCCGTCATCTACACTGTTCTCGGAGGTCTCTATTCAGTCGCTTCCACTGATATCGTCCAGCTGTCTCTAGTGTTTTGTAGTCTGGTGAGTTTTATACAATGAAACAATCAGCTTTTCCATCATACCAAATGTATCTCTTGGAAACCTACTGACATGAGCACACATTGTATTCTGGATGATTTATTTCTGGATTCTTCTTTTTAAAATTTGACTGTATAATGACTGTATTATCTTCTCTGTTTGCAGTGGCTCTGTGCCCCTTTTGTTCTGGCAAGTAATGTTGATGACATCACTTAAACAGCATTCAACCACGCATATCAAGCCCCCTGGCTCGGTCGGCTTGAGCCTGATGAAGTGTGGAGATGGACTGATAATTTCCTAGGAATGGTAAAAAGAAATTAGGGTGAATCATAAAATGCATCATCTGCTTAGTAATAGAAAAGTAATGAACAGTCAGTAATATTTGGAAATCATTTGATATGTTCTTTCTTTGTTCGCAGTCCAGGACAGTTTGATGTAATCTTGCAGGTTTTGTTTTCATTTCAGGATTTCCATCACAGGATACTTTCCTCAAGCTCCACATCAACAACCAGAATGATCTGTTTCATAGCAGCAGGCACCCTTATGCATGTTACCCCAACTGCCATTTTCTTCGTTGGCATGGGGGCTATCGCCGGTGTCGTCTACTGACTTTATCCTGTTGGCAGCAACCTCCATCTTCACCACTAACATCTACAAGATCATCAGACATCCGGTGCAAAGAAAAGGTAGTTAGAGAATAGATAGAAAAATACTTCTGAATGGACAATAGTGAACTAACATTTATACAAAGACAGCAGTTAACTAGGTCAGTGACCTCCTTAAAGCACTAGTTCCACATTTTGCTTATTTGCCGCCTTGTCAAGAGTTAGACAGCCAGCAGCTGGTTAGCTTAGCTTAGCATGAAGACTGAGAACGGGGGAAATCAGCTAGCTTGACTCTGCCTACAAGCACTCGAAGGCTTGCTAATTACCATGTTATATCTTGTTTATTTAATCAGTGCAAAAACATAAATGTAGAAAAAAAAGTTAGTTAAAAGAGCGTGAAGTTCTGAGATCTGGCATGGACAACATAAAATGCTAAACAGCCTCTGATGCTTTCATTGTAGTGGCCAACAATATTCATGACAAATTAACAATCCAGTCAAATATTCAAATTTATTCTTAAAATTTCTTTCCAAAACATGAACTTTCACATTAGTACAGTCTTCTTCCAGTTACCCACGGTCTGTTTACACTGTTAGTACCTGAAATCATGGGGGACAGACAGACAATTGAAGCAGTTTACAGTTTATTATTTGGAATGATGAAATGCCAGAAGGATTCACGTACAGAGTGATGGCAGCAGTCGCAAGTAGTCCAGGGACTGATTCCCAAACAATATTTGAACAATTACATTGTCAAATATAAATATAGAAAAAGATGATTGACAACAATACTTTCTCATCAGTCTTGTCTGGCTCAGTTCACCTGGAATTAATTACATCTTTCTCACCTCAAACAGTTCAGTTTCCCACTAACACACCTCAGCTGTAAGATCTTACAGCTAAGCATGCTTTAGGGTCAACTCATTTCTTCTTCTTGTCCTGCGTGCTGGTGAACCACTGGTCCAGCAGCTTCTTGCTGTAGTAGATCTGCCAGCCATGCACCTGCACAGAGATAACGATCACCAGGTACATGACCGACACGGCCGAGAAGCCGAAGATAAAGCGGTAGGCTTTGCCGTGCCGATAGAGCTGCTGAGCCACGGGGAACATCTCCATGCAGCCGTAAATCAGCGGAGCCACGGAGAAAAGCCCGGCGCTGATCATGGAGATGACCAGGTAGCTGATGTTGTTGCGAGGCAAGGCCAAGAAGCTGAAGACGGTAGGAATTAAGCTCAGGAGGTACGGGTACTCCCACTGGTACGGAGTGGCTACTACCTTGTGGGACACCAGGCTCAACTGGCTCACTGTCACCTGAGAAATGAGACAGTTACACAGAATATTACAACTAGCTCAACTCCTTTAACTGCCAGACAATAATAACTACCTTTTTTTTTTTTCCTAAAGGTTTGTTCCAGTCATTACCTGAGCTGCCATCAGCCCCCAGATCAGCAGATGGACGATGTTGAGTTTACGGATTTCAGACTTCAAGGCAACGCTGTGCACAATGAGACAGGATTAATGATTAATTCAACATGTCAATGTACTTATAAATTCTGCTCTGTAACTGCTCAAAATATTAAATGTACTAGTGTGGCTTCAACTCTGAAACAGCACAAATTATTACCAACTATGTACTAAGGCTGCAACAAACAATTACTTTCATTACCAATTAATCTGCGTGTCTGATGAAGCAACGTGTGAAATGTTTTTAATGTAATCCCCTAATAAAATAGTGTCTATCCTAGTATCCTGGTTTTATTTAAAGCTTTAAATTGTTTAGAGGTGATTAAAAAGATTCAAGAAGATGAAAAACCAACCTCATCTGGTAGTGTGAAGCAACCCGCTCTCGGTGCTGAAAGTCACTGCCATCCGTGCCTGTTGCTCTCGGTCCTGCTCGAGAAGCCATGACGAATATCTAACATAAGAGTAAGAGGGGTGGCAAAAAACTAGATCTCAGTGGGAGGTGTTTAATTTTTGAGAGATGCTGGCACCTCTATCATAACAGAACCTTCAAAAATGATGATCTTCTTGGAAATATACTAGCAAGTGACGATTATTTTCATTACTGATTAATCTGTTGGTTATTTACTTGATTTAATCGATTAGTTGTTTGGTCTATAAAATGTCGGAAAATGGTGAAAAATGTCAATCACTGTTTCCCAGAGCCCAAGATGACATTTTCATATGTACTGTTTTATCAACAACCCAAAGATATTCAAGTTTACTATCATAGAAGACTAAAGAAACCAGAAAATATTCACATTTGAGAAGCTTTCCTAAAAAGTGACTCAACACATACACTGGAGATCAAAATTAGAGAACAATTTATAAACAACTGATTTTTTCTGAAGTAATGACATCTTCACTGCTTAACAGTTGAAGGACTTTTTGTCATGTCTATACGATGCTACTAGAACACTTTTTCCACAAAATAACTAAGGCATTTCAACAAAAAACATTATTTTGCAGAAAACACACTGATCAAAATTAGAGAACAACAATGACTGTAGCTCGGAAAAAGATTACAACTAAATTTTCTGAAGGTTACGACAGTCAGCAATTAGTAGGAAGTGTACAGGCCTCTGCTCTGAATGACTTCAGCACATCTGCGGCCACAGGACAGCACTAGTCTCTCACACTGCTCTGGTGTGATTTTGGTCCACTCTTCTTCCAGTCTCCTCCACAGTTCGGTGACTGTAGTGGGTTTCTTGGCCATAACTTTGTCGCCAAGGATTTTCCAGAGGTTCTCTATTGGGTTGAGATCAGGACTCTGGGCAGGCCATGTCATTTCAAGGAACTGCTTTACCCGTTTTGCTGTGTGACAAGGAGCGTTGTCCTGCATGAACACTGCGGGCTGATTGGGTGATGAACGCAGGGAAGGAACCATATGTTGTTGAAGAAGGTTCTGATAAACATTTGCATTCACTCTGCCATGTAGCTGTATAAGAGGCCAAACTCCTGCTGCAGAAAACATGCCCCAAACCATGACACTTCCTCCTCCACCTTTCACTGACTTCTTTACACACTTTGGGTTCAGTCTTTCTCCAGTTTGTCGAACATAATGTTTCCCATCGGACCCAAATAAATTAAACTTGCTTTAATCACTGAAGTGAACTTTGGACCGGTTCTCCTCTGTCCACACAACATGCTCCTCAGCAAAGCCTAGTCTAGCCTTTTGATTCTTTGTGCTAATGAGGTTTGGTCACTGCAGAGTGGGCTTTCAGTCCAAATGCTCTTCAACATCGAGACACTGTATGACGAGACAGATCCTTACCCTGTTCAGCGCTGAACTGGCGAGCAATTCCAGCTGCAGTGTGGAAGCGATTGCCCATTGAGATCCTCCGCAGTATCCTGTCCTCTCTTGTATTTGTCTTCCGTGGACAACCAGCCTTCTTGGGGGACTTGAATGAGTTTGTGATGTTGTAAAGATTCAATATTCTTGAAATCACAGATTTGGAACGACCAACTTGTCTCGCTATGGCTGATAGGGTCATCCCTTTGGCCTTCATCTGGACAACCTGCTGCCGGAGGCTTTCAGTCACTTTAGAACGGCCCACCATCATGCCGAGTCAGTGAAACTGGAAGTTAGGCTGCCAGTTAAATAGGCTGACAGATAATCAAGGAAATTAGCACCAGGTGCCAGATTAACACCAATAACTGGGAGGTATCTGAAAGTGTTCTCTAATTTTGATCAGTGTGTTTTCTGCAAAATAATGTTTTTTGTTTAAATGCCTTAGTTATTTTGTGGAAAAAGTGTTCTAGTAGCATCGTATAAACACAACAAAAAGTCCTTCAACTGTTGAGCAGTGAAGATGACACTACTTCAGAAAAAATCAGTTGTTTATAAATTGTTCTCTAATTTTGATCTCCAGTGTAGATTGACAAAATAGTATGAATAGGAAGTATAGTAACAAAAAGAGGAACTTTGGCACTAAAAAGACTAACAATGAAAGATATCTACAGCTGAAGCTTCATATTAGCTTCAGATAAACTTTTAAATACATTTTTGCACAGAAGGGGGCATCACTTACATTATTAGTGTATAATGAAGGGATCTTCTAATGGTCAGTATGAACAGGAGGAATGATTACAGTCAGAAAAACCTGTTTCAGTGTAACTCAATGCACTGCACGAACGTACATTTTAGAAACCAAAAAGTCGGTCCTCTCTATTGAATCGTTTCCCATTGTAAAAGTGTATGAAACACACATATTGAAACACATTTTCGTGGCTTGTACCACGTCTGTGAGTGAGACAATCCCTGACGGGGCTGGTAAGTTGCTAATATAGCCATATTAGCAACTTACCTTACTAATATGGCTATATTAGCAACTTACCAGCCCCGTTAGTTAGGTTAGGAAACACGTCAGTCCAAATATATCAGAAGCTCGGGCACCTCGTATTCCATTTTTTATATTGGCAGGCTCGCAAACGGCATAAAGGCAGCAGAGCTACCAAGCTAATAGTGGCTACTTGCTACCTGTGTAGGTCAAACAAATGAGATAACTTGTCTAATACGTTTCCAAACTGCCACGTAGGAAAACAAATGAAAGGTTAATCATAGCACTTACTTTTTATCTGCTGCTGGTGTTCATAAGAAGCCTTAAAAATATAAATACGCTGGCTAACACAGACGGTGCAGCTAGCCGGACGACTACAGCCATTGAAGGAGGATGACGTTTCAAGCTGTGATTGGTCAGACTCTCTTCTTCTTCTTCTGTTGGTGTTTTTTTTGTTGTTTTTAAGCTCATTACTCTCACCTTCTGGACTGAAGCATGGATCAGAATGGTTTCCATAATACTACATGCATGCATAATATTACATTATGCATGCAACATTTCTTTCAAACCATGAGTCATGTGATTCCTTTGAAGTGTAACTTTAAGTGTCTCTTTTGCTGGTATGACATTTGAGATCCTACTTAAGTAAAAGGACAGAAATATCATTCAATTTCCTTAAAGTAGTAAAAGTAAAAGTACTCTGTGACTGTGAGTCAAGTTTTACCTCTTTGGGCCCCGAACAATTATTTATTCGGTGGAGCTGCTAACAACTCAAACATTTGTAACATGACAAGGAGTCATAACTATGCACAGAGGTTACAAGTCAAAGTTCAGGAACAACTGGTTTAATCTTTAACTTATTTTCTTTTTTGTATTTTATAAGCTTATCATAAATTATATTATATAAAATTGTGATGTTAAAAGTGTTAAAAAGTAACTACAGATGTCAAATAAATGTAGTAGTGGAGTAAAAAGTACAATACAATACAAAAGTACAAGAAAATTGTACTTAAATACAGTACTTGATTAACACCTACATATACATGTACATAGTTACATTCCAACACTGACTACATAACTATAGCCTACTATCTGATATACTGTAATAAAAGAAAAAAATGTTTAATCATCAAATCATTAAAATATTAAAATAATAAATATGATTAGATGAGATAAAGCTCAATGTTATGCCAATGTGGACAACTGTAGAAGACAATTAAATTGCAGCAAACAATATACAGATGAAGTGTAAAGATAATGAAAACCAAGTCAAGACAAATGTTTTTATTTCTTTATTAAAACTAACCAATAAAAGCAACAAAAATTCACATACTTTAGGCACAGTTTGTCATATGCTTATGTTGTGCACCATTGTCCAATCTAAATAAAACAAAAGAAAAGAAACAAGGAGGAAAAAAAAAACTTTTCATTCCAAAATGGCACATCCACAGTTTAAAGAACTAAACTTAAAATAAAACTGTAAAATATTGACATATATGAGTATTAATGGGTATGAGCATCAATGCACTTTTGAATATTTGTGTTATTTTTTTTCTTGCCACAGAGCATGTTGTGTTCTGCATTTTGGAATGAACTCCCTCATTTACTGTTCAATAAACAGAACAATCCCAAGTAATCAGTAGTCAAACAAATAAATTACAGAATACTGACAAAGTGACAAATATCTTTCAAAGAATTCATATTTATTACAAACAAAACAAGACAAATCGCTGACATCAAATGGTCAAAAAGAAAAAAATCTAAAGATTGCTAAACTGTCAAATTGTGGGTAAAACTATAAAGTTTTTTTTTTCTGTTCTCAACTGAGATGTGGTATGAAATTGCATAAAATACTCACCCAAATTTTTGTTTTACTATCAGATGAATATGTAAAAATGTGTATTAAGTACTGAAAAATAACGTAAAAAGACTAACAATAACTTAACTGTATGATGATCACAAATACATAACACAACTGTATGTTATGATAGCTGTGAGTAAATGCATTGTACAATGAAAACAATATCTACTATGTGCCCAGTATATAACTGTAAAGCAAAAAATGCTATCCTGTTAAGTCATGTGAATAAAACAGTGATTACAATTCTGCAACATAAAGCCTCATTGTTCCAGTAATTATTCCAGCTATTTCATGAACACGTGTGGATGGATATAAGAATAAATGTAAACATACAAGACTTATGACAACTGAGATATTTGGGAGTATTTTTTGAACAACCTAGAACCATCACAAGAAATGTTGCTTCCTATATATTATAACCAATAACCAGATGATTTATAACATGGTGGTTTTATACTTTGCCCAATTTTTTTTAGAACTGCTCTTTCTGAGACTCCACTGATGTATGTAAATACAGTTGTGATGCATATAATGCAAAGAATAATTAAAAGAAGTATGTTCCTATTACAAAAAAAAACTGCTATTATAAAACCACTCATTGTAAACCTTTTAACTTTGAGACTGAAGCAGTTTTAACATTATTATGGTCAAATTTACCATTGGTATGTCATTATTATCCAGCCCCTCCAGGAAATTTCTATTTTGCTATCGCAATAATTAATGTGAGAGCTTGCAATTTTGCTAAATGACCGCAACTTTTCCGCAAGAAATTGCCAAATCAACAGACCGCTTGTGATTTGGACTAAATGTCACATTTCGTGTCGTGGTAACATTACGTAATCACAGCATGCAGGAAGTGATTACATATGACTCTTCATAGTAGTTTTTTAAAAATTGCATTATTTTCCTTTGCTTGCAATTTTTCCCCAATTCCAGCAATTTTACCGCAAAAAGGGCACATAAAATCAAGTATTTTTGGCCACAATAATCAGAAAAAAACGAATTGAAATCCTGGAGGGACTGATTATCACCTTTGTTTATACACGTCTTACATCGGGTACAATAAGTATCCAGAAAAGGTGGAGTGGACATATTGACCAGCATAAAGTCCCGCTGCCTGGTCAGATGGCAGCTGTATGTGCACAGTGTCACCTTGTCGTAACGGAAGCACAGCGCTCCCTGATGCCTGATCCAGCAAGCCCTTTTTGTACTCATCATAAGTGTACATTACTGGCTCATTGTTCTTCATCAGTGCCACCCACACATTACCTCCTTTGCAGTGGACGTGGTAAGCAAAGTAGTAGACCCCTGGTACACTACAGGTAAAAATACCATTTTGGGGATTGTAGTCCTGATTGCCGTTGTGCAGGAGTTTGTCGAAGATGACAGGAGAGCCAACAGGAGGGAACGGATTTGTGAGTTTAGCTGTAAACGCAGGCATCTCCACTGCACTTCCACCAATGTCCCCTCCATTCTTTGGCTTCTTGTAACCTTGTTTTTGACCATTGTACGGGCCTATCACAGGGAGGATATGTGCGAGGTCAGGAGGTGCAGCAGGAAGTCCTGGAGGACCAGGGGGTCCAGGTTGTCCTGGTTGTCCTGGAGGTCCAGCAGGGCCAATGGGGCCGGGGTTACCTTGAGGACCAATATGACCAGGGGGTCCTGGCTTTCCCTCACCAGGATAGCCAGGTTTACCAGGTGGGCCTGTCTCCCCTTTGTGTCCTGGCAGCCCAGGAGGTCCAATTGGTCCCCCTGGTCCCATAAGTCCTGGAATCCCCTGTGGTCCCTGGTGGCCTTTCTCTCCAGGTTGTCCTCCCTCTCCTCTTGGCCCAGGTAATCCGACACCACCAGGGGCACCAGGTAAACCCCTATTACCACCTTCTCCTTTAGGGCCAATGGGCCCTTGGAAACCTCTCGGTCCTGGTTGTCCCCTCTCTCCTGACAAACCTGGATGTCCTGGAAGGCCTGGAGGCCCAAAGTCACCCTTGATTCCTGGATTTCCTTTTAAGCCCATAGCACCGTCTTCTCCCTTTTGCCCCGGGAAGCCAAGACTACCAGGAGGCCCTATTGGACCTGGTGGGCCAGGCATACCACTTGGACCAGTAGGACCAATGACCCCTGGAAGACCTCCATGACCTTTATCACCTTTTGGGCCTGGAGGTCCAGCGTGACCAGCATGTCCCTTGTGACCCTTAGGTCCTGGGAACCCTGGTTTACCATAACCTGGCAAGCCTGGACCTCCTGGTAAACCAGAAGGGCCTGGTTCCCCTTTCCCTCCAGGGAGTCCTGGTTGCCCTCTAAGACCATCTTTTCCTGGTTTTCCAATTCCTTGTAAGCCTGGTGCTCCTGGTTGACCTCTATCACCAGGTAGCCCTGCCAGTCCTGGCTCTCCAGGAGGACCAGATTTTCCTGGCATCCCTGGTTGTCCAGGAAGACCGTTCAAGCCAGGTTTGCCAACCCCAGGTACCCCCGCTTGTCCAGGTGGACCTGGTGGTCCGCCAGGTCCTTTCAAACCCGGTAAACCAGGTAGACCAACTCCTTTGTCTCCCTTGGGACCTGGAGGACCAGGAAATCCAGGTGGACCTTTTTGGCCAGGCTCTCCAAGAGGGCCCCGCTGTCCCGGCAGCCCATGACCTCCTGGTTTTGAAATACCGGGGAGTCCAGGTGGGCCTGGGAGCCCCGGAGGCCCAGAAAGTCCAGTTGGTCCTTCACCACCACTAGGTCCGAGGTCACCCTTTGGTCCTGGTAATCCGGGTCCTCCAGGTTTTCCTGGCAATCCTGGCATGCCAGGTTTTCCTAATCCTGGGTAACCTTGAGGACCAGGAGGTCCTGGCTTTCCTGGTAACCCTGACAATACCTGGCCTGGCAGCCCAGGGGGACCTTGTGGTCCTGGTGGTCCTTGGGGTCCTGGGGGACCCTGAACTCCTTGTGGACCCTCTCGGAGACCTTCTACACCAGGACCAGGGGGAGGTGGGCCTTTAGCCCCTCTGGGGAATGTTTGTCCTGAAAGCAAGCCGATTAAATCATTCAACTGTGATCAAGAAAAGAAATCACAAATGGTCCTAATATCTTTTTAATATCGTTTATTTGTGATGTCTACCTTTGGGATGGCAACTCTTGAGTTATATGTAGAAATATGTCAAATGTTTGCAATAATACTGGTTAATAATTTCTTAACACAGTTAACACTATTCATAAACTTTAAATTAGATGACTGGTGGCCCCTAGAATTCTATAATGGTGGTAATTTATATCAGCCATTAATTTATGTCAGTTGTTGAAAGATATATATAACTTAGCTAAAAAATATGTGATAAGTGACAACTAAAAAACTGCTAGCAGAGCATTTTCTTGTGTTATATTTGCAGCATAATTTGCAGCTCCGGCATTCTTGTAAAACATTTTGGTTCAAGATCTACATGATAATGAGGACAACTAGACTACTAGCAATATCATCTATTTTATCATATTGTTAACTTAACTTAACCACCCCCATTTTCATAAAATGAAATAAAGTGTATAATAGTTTTTGTTTAAAGACTAATAAAGATTTTTGCAACTTCTTTAACACCCACAATGCAAAAAAAAGAACTGCTGTACACATTTTCAGACAATGATAACATGATGTAAAGTATATGATAAAAGGACATTTCGCTCAGTCTTTAACAAACTAATGATAATGATTCTTATTTGAAATGTGTTGCTATCACTACATTGTGTTGTGTGTACATACAGTGAAAACTAAGAACCTATACTGATTTAATTAGGATAGTAAATGTCCTACTGTAGCCATTAAAAGCTCAAAACAGGTGTTGTTTAATTTATAGCAGATTAGGATACTTATTTTATGTAATAAAACATACAATAAGTACTGAAAATGAACTTTCCATGAACTGCTTGAACCTCACCTTTGCCCTCAGTCAGTGGCCTCTCTTTGGCCATTTGCAATGGCAGCTGAGGAAGCTCTTTTCCATACTGAGGAAATAATGGCATCTCATTCCCCAAAAACTGTTGCTGAGGGTACCCATCATTGTACTGCGGTAGGGGGGGCGGATGCTGTTGAGGGGGCTGTTTATGTCCGTAATACGCCCCGCCGTGGGCCAGGTGTAATAAACACAGCTGGAACACTGTGATGAGTAGGTAGAAAGAATGGAAGGGTACAGCCACCATTTTCTGCAGTGAAGAAGAAAATAAGTAAAAATGTAACACACAGTATGCGTTTAAGTCTCTCTGCAACTAAGAAATTTAAAACTTGTAATATTTTATTCAGTACCAACTTTTAAGTACTTCATGTTAGCCTTTTCATTTCCCTTTATTACTGTTTAAGAGACAACTAGGATGGATGAATACAGAGTCCTTCACATGCATTTCCTTTAATGATCAGACTGCAGTGAAATCATTTGGAATTCCCCAACTTCTTTCTATAAATACAAAAGTCAGTTGGATTTTGTGGCTCAGGTAAGTCACAAAGATGATTGTGAGCAGGAAACACAATTCCAGGCTTCATATAAAAAGTCACAAATTATAGCTGTTATCGAGAAGGCTGTTTTTGTTTGTTTGGTCATAGGCCAAGGAACAAATTTTTTTTTTTGGTGCGGCTCCAGATACAGGTGTGAATCTAGGAAATTTTAAAAGCATTCTATAATATTCAGTTTACTTTACCTTTTTGCTAAGCTCATGAATTACTGGACTTACTTGAACAAAACAATGTGCCGAATTTCTATCATTAAAATACATCTTTCCTGGAGACTTGGTGGAGGTATGAATGCTTTCTGGTTGCTAACCAAACCCGTCAATATTCAAGCACTTTAAAGGAATGCTTTTGAATTCTGTTTAATTTAAACTTATACTGCTGTCCTCTTGTACAACATCTGTTTGCTCTAATTTTGGCAGAAACAAGTTTATTCCCTCTCCAGAATGCTAATAAATAACATCAAGCTGAGCTCATTAGCATGATAAAATATGGTAAATACTTCGTGCATACCAGACTTATGACACCAACAATTTTTGGCCATGTACACTGTCACAAGAAAGACTATGCCAGGCTTCTTTCTAGACCCAGTCCATTATTTTTGAATGTTAAACATACTGACAGTGGTATGTAGCATGCTGCTTACACCATTATTATATATACTGTACATAACTGCAGAGGTTCAGCACGCAGCAGCTTTCATGTTGGTTCCCGACCAGCAGGCTGTGCTCTTCAATCATGCAGCTAAATCACAAAATTCTTTCAAAAGCCAACACGCGGGGTCTTATGAAACCCACTGTGGTCAAACCAAAAAGTAACAAATACCCTCTACTGCCTGAATGTGGGTAATATCCCTCCTTCCCCTTGTTTACACACCCATTCAAACATACTGTGTAAAAGCCTCAGAGTCTCATATCCTTGAAGTGATTTACACAGAGCACATGCTGCTAAAACATATATCGTAATTAAGAGGCCCCACAGGGGACGTGGTCAGTTTTGAACCTAATCCTTAATCCTTTAAACATGTCTGTGCTAAAGAGATTGGCTAAGTGCTGCCAAGAGTATGGTGTGAAAACAAACATGGATGAGTGAATGTATATTATCCTCCGCTGTGGTATTTGTGTGTCCTGAAACAGAACCAGAGAGATCAAAGTTTTTGGAGAGCTGAAATAATGGCAATGAGACTTGCTTACATTTTTCTGGACAATTATTTAAAAAAGCAAGCTAAGTAGTGTCAGGCTGAATATGATTACTGTGGAATATTCTTAGCATGCACTTCTTAATCTGCATAGTTCATCTGCACTGAAATACACGACTAACAGTGTGTATGAAGAAGGCTTGCTATGCTGTCCACCTTTAGTGCAGTGTGCATTTCATCTACTTTTTTATGGTCAGTTCACAGACACACCTGCCATCACGCAAAAATGCCAAATTTCCTTACTTTCAGATTTTCCTCCTCTAAAACTGAAGGTCTTCACCCGCTTTCGCCTTCACCTGGTCTCTCCTCTAATTCCCCTCACTTTAGGTTGCTTCTCTGGGTCTTTTCCAAGGCATGAGTGGGACGGTGGCCATGTACAGGATCCAGCCAGGTGTTAGCTGCAGACCTGGACCCTGTGAAAATATGAATGTCAGGTTCGATGAATGTCAGGTGGTGACCTTTCGCAGAGGCCTGGGGTTTATAACACTAAGCTGCCATCTCCACCTGGTAGACATATTTTGGCGCTGATACAGTTATGCTGAGACACACCTTTTTCCTTGAGGAATGTAAGGACAGGGGTATTAAAAAGAAAAGTAATATAACTTTAATGTTATGAAAGTGTATCTTTGTAGCCCATTTACTGTAGGAGGTAGCTATCATCATGAAACTATCACCACCAGCTTTTACACTGGGCTTTGAAAATTGAACATTTTGAGCTACAGAATTCAACTTTTCTGGTGTTTTATGGAAATCTGCTCTCTGTTACACATACAATTATATGGGCCCTATATATCTTTTAATAACAAGTTGCTTAATTAAAACAAAGCCTGATTAAGACAACAAATGGGCCAAAACCTGCTGCTTCTTTCAAGACAGGGCCACCATCAAGTGAAAGGTTTCAGTATTTTCTTGTATTTAATATTCATTCACAACAGTGAAACAATGTAAGGAAATGAAAGCTTTTTTTTGGAATATACAGAAGCATCTTGGATGTGGAAATTGGCTTAAAGACCTCATGAAGCCCTTAATGATCATTTTAAATCCAGAGTTTCTTGGCCATCACACCCGTCTGACTGTATTCAGAAGCCTCACAGTAAAGGATGCTATTTACAATGTACAGATCCAGCACCATGGACAGAGCCTGCAGAGACTATATCTATATGAGACCGAATGCCCATATAAGGAGAGTTTGTACACTTTGTGTCACTGACCTTTGTGTAGCAGAATAACGAATTAGCATGTTAAATTTACAGGCACAATTCCCTGTGATAATTCTTGTGTTAGCATTTTACTTCAATTTTACTTTTTACAGTTTATTGATTTTCTTTTTTCATCTTTTTGCAGGTGTGCAAGTATTTTCCTATTAATTGAAAAACATGCCCTTTAAAAAGGGAGCTGTTCCTATATACTGTGGTGGAGGCTGCATGCTGAAATGTGTCAACATTTGTGTGTATGCACGTTGTTTTATGTGTGAAATTCATATGAAACGTGTATGTTGTAAAGCACTTTTTGTTTAGTGCTACATAAAAGTATTATTATTGTAAAATGATCAAGACGTGGTCATTTCTTTTGCTTCTTTAACCACCAGTGTACTGCTCTTTTCCTGAATTTCTTTTCTATCTTAAAAGGTCAATCTAGTCTGTAGAGTGATGCAAGGTGCCTTAGCAAAAGGATAATATGTTGTCAAATATATTAAAAGGCTAAAAGTGTGTTTTTTCTAAATGAATGTTTTGTAGAGAAAGTGGGAACAGGAAAAAGCTACAGACAATTTGATTAAATTCAAAACAGCTTGTCAACTAACTATAATTTGGTCATTAAAGGGTTTTATTGCCACATGTTGCTATTATGGCCAGACTCAACAGTTTGCTTTTCATGTTTTCCCAAACCCTCGTGCTGGAGCAAACATCTTTTTCACATATAAAACCAAGTAAGGGATTGATCCACAAGTATTGATCTCCTAAATTGAACATGATTTCACACATGGCAATGTTAAACTGATCATCGCTGTAGACAAAACCTTCGTGTACTCTCACAATGCAGTCTATTCTCTGCAGACAAAAAGGAACACATGCTTGGCGAGGAAACGAGACGACCTCCAATAAAAACAGCAAAACAAAGAGGACAGAGTGGTGCTTTGAAACATATGTTCCACCCGACCTCCAAGGATACGTCAATCTTTGCGGCTTACAGAGGCGAACCAGACGAAAACACATCCTATTGCATTTACCAGATGAGCTGCAGGAGGAATAGGGCTCATTTGGGAAGTTGGAGGGAGCTTTTGGCAGAGTTTCACCAGTGGTGACCTAATGTCTTAAAAGGCAGGGTTAAGGACATTTTCAGTTTCATTATAAACATGTAAACCAAAGTCAGTCTGAACACATTGAAGTTTATCTCCTATTAATCAGAGGCACACTGCCAGAAGCGGGTCTATTTTCGGGCAACAATGAGGCCCTTTTAATTTTTTTTTCTTTTTTCTATTTTGTGAGAAAATGTTTCCGTCTCTGCTTTCAGTTTAATATCTAACAGGACAGATATCGGCTAAATGTAGATGCTCTGTGATGTTATGTATATTGTATATGTTTTTGTTGCCTATGGGTACACATTATTTGCACACTGATGCTGAGAAAAGCATACTTCCCTTGACTCAGTTTTAACAGCAGAGTTTCAGCGTGCAAAACTTGGCAAACCTCACCCTAAGTCACATGCTCAAACCTCAGATATTCAATTTTGATGATGAGCACAATGTTGTGTTTCTCTGATGAACATGTTGCATTGCCTCGTTTGATTTAACTGTTTATATGAGCAGGCATTTTGGTGTAAGATTTGCACATTAAATCAGGGCCTGGAGGCTCTGGAGCAACCTGCCCGAGGAAATTAGGTTGGCAGACAGTCACTTCTTAAAACATACTTTTATCGGAGAGCTTTTCCTTTTTCTTTGAACTGTCTTTTATTGCTTTTAAATTTTCGCACTGAATTGATTTTTATGTTTTTCAAATTTTATGGATTTTATGATGTGTGTTTTGCTACCCTTGTGAAGCACTTTGTAATGTGGGTTTTGAAAAGTGCTCTAGAAACAAAGATTATTGTTATTAGAAATATCTGTGAAAACTGAGTCAAAGCAATTGTAAATGATTGTAAGTCAAATAAATATTATCACCACCAACCCAGCAATAAACTATTCCAGCCTCTGATGAAGTCTGCCCTCTGACCTCTGCATCCTCGGCCTCGTCTGTGAAGCTTCGCGCTTTCCTGCACATTTGCTAATTTGCACTGAAGCGTTTAGAAAACTGCTGAATCTTGAGTCCACTAAAACATCAAAATGAACACACACGGCGCAGCAACACACACTGTTTAAACATTTAAAACATTTCAGTCATCCTGCATCCTGCTGCCAAACAAGAAACTCTGCTTCATTGTGGTATCAAATACGCAAACATGGTGTAGGTTTTTACGCAAGAGCGGTTAAAACAACTGGAACAATTTCATGGTATCCGTGCTTTAATATTTCCACTGGAATGTTATGCTTGAGTGTCTCTCACATTTGAAGGCAAATACGCTATTTACTCCGCCGTAGCTACCAATTACTTTGAAGAGAGACGCTTTGATTACAGAAAAGTCCATATCATCAGTCATTTTTTGGTTTCCAGACGGTGTAATGGGAAAGCAATTGGAGTAACTGTGTCTGGACCACAGACCCATTTTATGTTAGTTACCAAATTGAATTATAAGGACATTACACTGTCTGTATGTTCTGCTTTTGATACTTGAGCACCTTATACATCCAATATTTCAACTCAACAAATAAAGTCCTGAATCCTCATCAGTTCTTCTTTATTTCTGTTTTCCATCATGCTGTTGCTTGGGGTCAGGTGGTTAAATAACATGGCTGTTGAGCTTTACAATCCCTAAAGAAAACATTTTTCCTCCTCCTCCTCTTCCTCTTCAGTAAGATTTAACGGCTGATTTCTGAGAACTTTTTCCATCCTTCAGTTATTACTTATTGATTAGATTGTTTCAGTTAACGTGTAGCGATTGGCGAGATGTATTGCGTTATTTTAAGTAAAAGCCCTTTGGGAGTGAAATTCCTTTTAATTTCTGATTTTTAACAGTGCAGCCAATGTTTCCGACACAATAACTCGTACCAGAAGTTGCAAACTGGAGAGTTTAGTCTGGGATATTATCAAGGGACTAAGACGTTTATGCATCTGCATGGAACTGGAGGCTAACCAGAGAAAAGGAAAGTGTACACCAAGCAAATCAGTGACCTGAAATTTCAAATCTGCGCGTTTCATCTGAGGAAAGTTGCAAAAGAAAAGTAACCCTTCTCAAATGTATTTCCATGAATACTTTTCACTGCTTACTAGTTTCCCATGAGCAAAAAATCCAGAATTGGATCCATTTTACTAAATAATCTTCTTCATATCTAGTTTTTTTTTAGCTATGCCTTTTATTTGATACAGACATTTGTCGGGAAACTGTTGGGAAACATCTTGGAACAGGAACAACAATGTCGCTAAAAACAACTGCGGAGAGCCCTTCCATCCTCATCTCCTTCTACATTGGGACTATAGAGAGCATCATTGTCTGGTCACCTAAACTGAGTGCAATAATCTAAACATGATGGTATAAAAGCATGTTTTTCGAGATCGGCGTGAGAATGGAGAGCTAATTTTTTAGATGCTCCTCAATTGGAGGAAGATGGAAAACACTTCTGACTTGTATATCAAATGAAAGTTCACTGTCAAAGGTTTCTAGCTGCAGGTTTCACCTTTGCAGACAGGGAGAAAAAGTTTTCAGACATCCAACACTTGATTGTTTCATCATGTTCCTAAAGGAGCTAAACTTCATCCACACACAGATGGCTTGATAATAAAAATCAACTTGACTTGACATCCCCTAAACCCCACCGTGTGATGTGTCTTCACATCTCAACAAAGACTGAGCACAATCCACTTTTCAAACATTCTTCATGCTCATTTTTTTTTTTTTTCATCTTGTGCATGAACTCGACTTTGATGAAAACTTTTCAGACACCTCCGGGCCCCCTCGCTTGATGACAATCCCATGCAACAAAGATCGCACCGCCCCAGAATGGATGCTGGTTCCTCTGAACCTCTTTGCCAACACTTACAACCGCAGCCGGCTCAGCTTGGTGATGAGCCACAAGTCTTTTATCACCTCCAGCTTGGCTTTGAAAATAATCACATTTCCATTTCTCCACTGACCGATTCCAGATGGGGGACTTTACCGCTCGATAAACAAACGATGGAGAACAGAGGCATGCCATTGCTTACAGATACGGGTGCCAGTCTTAATTGCGTGTGGTCAGGCCTGCTTTTTGTTTTTCAAACAGACTGCAGAGTCTTTTTTTTTCTCCCCCCAATGAGAGCAGGTTGCAGGGCAAGGCCAGACAGGAACTGTCATCAAAGAAGAAGACACCTTGTGACCATTTTTGGGTGATTTATGGTCATATGTCAGCGTCATATGTGGCAGAACGGAAAACAAATAAATACAGATGTGCGCACATGCTCAAGGACAGAAGGAAACACACGTTTCTATTAAGTTTTTTAGATTTGAAATATGTTTACAGATTGTGGCTCCAAATTAAAAACATCAGTTCTGTGAAAAACGTTTTTGAGGGCAAATGTTAAGGACTCAAATACAAGATTTCATTCTGTTATAGGTTGAAATGCAAACTAACTCTTACAAGTCAAAATATTATTTACTTGGGGAGACGCTTTTGTCCAAACTTTTCCCCATGCACATTACAAAAAACCCCGTATTTGGACAGCCTTCTGGAAAATAAGCCTATTTGAACATTTTTTACAGTAGTATTATCAAAATAATGCAAAATAGCACCAGTACACCTAACAGTGTGAAAAGGTTTTAACACACACACACACACACACACACACAAACACAAAGGAATGCACCAATCAGCTGACAGAGGTAGCCCAAGTGCCAAGACAACATCTGGGGAATGCACCTGTGTGTGAACGTGCGCGCATGTGTGTGTGAATATTTGCATGAATGTGTGTGTTTGTGTGAGTAGTTGCTGTGTATTACCTAACGTTCATAAGAAAAACACTCCACCTCGACTGTGATTCTCTTGGACTTGGAGTTTCTGCAGGCAAGAGCCACAAGAGACGACTTCGAGCCAAAAAACACTTCTACCTGACGGTGAATCGATTTGACAGAAAATTAGCTGGCAACAATTTTGACAATCTATTAATCGTTTGATCATTTTTCATGCAAAAATGTCAAAAAATCCCTTTTTCAATTGTTAAGTTTGCTGCTTTTTTATCTTATATGTAAATTAAAAAACCTTGGCAAATGGAAAATAATCATTAGCCGCAAACATACTTATATTCTAAATATACAGTATAAAATGTCAAATATAAGCTCGCTGTACATGCATATTTAAAGGCTACAGCTGATGGAAAGTAATCAGTCTGAGACACACTTGACAGATGTGAAAGAAATGATGAATCACACTGCAAACAAAGCCAGCAGTGAGGCTGTTGGTTCAACAGAGGGCACCAAACTCCAGTTGTGACCCGTCGATATTTGCATCGGTCTGTCTTGTTTACTAGTGTTTTCCACAGTACTGGTTTTAGAACCAAATGTGCTTCCAATTGTACGAAAAGACCAAATTATTCTGACAAAGATTGTGTGCGAGGGGTGATTTAAACATTTTAAAGTCAGATTTTCTCTCTGTAATTAATACTGGAAATTGGTTTTGGTGCATCAAACCTCCCATTTTCCATCTACATCTCAATGCATTATTCTCACAAACCACAAGTCATAGTTTAAGCATGAACTGGACCTAAAACTGTTTTTCTTTTCTGCATGCACTACCCTTTCTGTCTCCACGCAGGTGATTTATCCCGGGTCAATCATCACGTATCATTTTCTCCCCACATCTCAGCTTATCTTGATGGGAAGAGAATATTGAGTTTTCTACACAGCATGCTGAAAAACGAAACAAAATGTCCACGACTGCTTCACCCACTTCAGTTCCCCTCCAACCTATTTTGCTCTTTTTCTGCATTCCTTCACACCTACTCGATCTCTTTGCAGAGCGAAGGCCGGAGTCGCCCTCGCAGGCGTCTACAGCTTTAAATTCGACGAGGGCGGAAGAGAGGTCAGCCGACCTTTAGGTGAGGATTCAAAAGCCTCATTTTAAGGCCGCAACACATTTTAAACTGATGCTCCAAGTAACCGAGTGACCACAAAAGGAAGTAGCATCAGGATGGGGTTTCAAACTGGCAACCGCAGTGTTTGCTTACTGCTCCTCCAACCTTTGACACACACATATATACGTACATGCACGTAACTGCGCCGACACCTCCCTCCCACTCACGTGCACTCACAAGTCTGTCCGGCCTCTTCACCCAACTCATCGACAGATTTTCCCTCTCCTACAGTGCTGGGAACCACAAGTCACCGAATGTCTGGCCACAATTTTCATTTCAGGCAAAGATCGGACTGGGAGGAGGATTATTTTCCTATTAGCTTTGAGTTCTGTCAAAACAGAGTATCTGGTGTCAGTGGACAGCATTTAATAGCATCTCAGAACTAAGAAGCACTTCAGGTTTTTAAGCCAATAAAAAAAGAAAATGAATGGGAAGAATGCATTTTTCAATCCGAAAACATTTACTTTGAAGTGAGCTTATTTTACAAGACATGTTCCACCGTCTTGCACAGCAGGAAGGAAACACTTGTGAGGCTTTTCAGACTTTTCCACGCTTTTAGTTTTAGCGGCAGATTAATTCCAACTCTTACACTCACAGTGCATCGCCCTGAACTGCGTGTGCGGTGTTGCCACATTTTTCTTGCTTTCTCCCCTATTTGCACTGGCTCTCAAAGGGACACTCCACTAGTGAATGGTTATTTTTATAGGCAATAACAACGTTTGGCCAATAATCAGATCTGATCATTTATACTATGCTTAAACCACAGACTCCGGTGGGGAATTCTGCAGTTTGCAGCTGCAAAAATAGATTTTGTGTACTGTGTAAATCAGACAAGAACAACCCACACTGTGCAAGAAGCCACATGTCATCTCCCTTCTTCTGTTTCTGAACCTTTCCAATGAACAGTGGGGGGAAACTAACTAAGCACATTTGCTCAAGTACTGTACATAAGTACAACTTTGAGGTACTTGTTCTTTACTTATTCCACTTAACTGTATATAAAGTAGTAAAAAGTAGCTCCACCTCCTGTAGCTACAACAATAATGAGCCTCTTGCACAATAATGTCAAATATAATAATATCCAGGACCATTTTTCTGCATACAAGTACTTTTACTTTTGCTGATAATACTTTAAAGTAGGATCTTCAATGCATAACTTTAACCTGTTGAGTATTTTTAGTATTTTGTTGAATTGGTACTTTCACTTACACAAAGGTTTTAAATACCAGCATCACAAATTAATCTGACAAAGACACAAAAAATGCATAAAAAACAACCACAAGTCGACCACAAATACTTTGGAGTATTTCCAACATCCTAAGATTAGTGCTTTTGCAAATTACAATAAAAAACTGTCATTAAAAGTAAAACTGGACAAATTCAAAATTCCAGGGAGGTGATAATTGGTGAAATTTGGAGGGTAGGAGCAGACTAATATCTGAAAATGACTAGGTGGTGATTGTGTTGCTTTGGGAGTGGGTTTCTTTGGGTTCATTGCAGACAAGTTGACTTTGATGATGGCTTCCCCAGAGCTTTTTCTCGCTGTTAGGCTACGTCATGCACAGACTTCAACGAGGGATCGGTCACTGGGGTTTCTGCAAACTTTTTACTCTCTAATACATACCGATTTATTGAGATCATAAAATACCCCCGGATCATTTAGGCCTCTCTGCAACATGCATGCACCACCTGACAGACCCGGGGAGCTTAATGTGTTATACAGTCACACCATAAAATATGCCACTCAGAGAGAAATATGATCCTCCCTTTCCCTACTGTCCGGATGTTTTTGCAGTGGAGTATTTACGAGGGCTAATAAGAACCACGACTCTGTCTACTTAGAAGTTTTGTAGCAGTAAAGCTACAAAATATAAAGCTGTAATTCAAGACTGATGTTTTCAAATTAAACTAGCACACATTTAATTTCTTTGTATTTCTCCACTTTCACTTTTTCAGAGCTATTAATATTTACTTCTGGAAAACAACAGATCTGAATGGCAGTTACTGTGAGAGATTGCAGGAAAAAAAATGACTTTGTATTCAATCATGAAAACACAATGTGACATTTCTGAGGCTGCAGCAGTCTGCACAGTAGCGTTTGGACACATTGACTTCGAATCACAGAGGCTGCAGCTGCAGGATCAGGAGACACATTCCCTCCGAGCTACATAAACACTTCCTGTTCGGTAGGTGAGAACTGGGACGGAGTCTGAGCATGAGGCGGAGAGAAAATACTGTCAAGAGACATTAACAGAGTAACAAATATATTAAGTCACAGTCTGCTGACAGAAGCAGCTGATTCATTCCTGAAGAGACTTTCCTAAAGTTGCAAATACCTCATCTTTTCTACTATTTTCTGCTCAAAGCAATGAAGCGTCAGTGTCTCAACAACCAATAGCATAGCACAAAAACTGTTAAAGAGACATTCAAGACCTCTATTTTAGCATGCCTCTATGATACCCTGTCGGCACCCATTTTCTTCCTTTTGCCTCGAAGTGAAGGGGTTAACAGTCATCAATATTAAAGAGATGCCAAAGGCTGTCAATTCCTAACAAGCTGATGAGTTTTGAAACTTTTTTTTTTTTTTACTTTTACTGGACAGCAGCATTGTATAAGAACTTGGAACAGTGACGTGTGTCTGTGGCCAAAACGCAAAAGTTCACATGAGAAGATGCAGCTACCCTGAAGGCTTGGACATACACACACACACACACACACACCACAGTGCGCTCAAAACACACATTTTGTGAGGACCTGCTTTGAATAGATTCCCTGACCCAAAACTATAAATCTTTAGGTAACATTGACCTGATCATTTGATGTAGAGAATCCACTTTTTTTTTTAAATGTCCTCCTCTCTTCAAACAAAAATATATACAGGATATAAATCCCTGGATGCATTTTGGGAAATCAGGTAAAGTCCAGACATAGAATAAATGTTTCATCGATCTTCCAACACAATCAGGCATTCATCAAGTGTACCGCTGCACGAGCCAAGATCTTGAAGCTCTACATTCTCTTGTTTTGAACTTTTGTGACCCTGTCTTTTCACATCTGAGGAATTGTGTTATGGTGATCAAAAACTATCAGCAATTTAATCTTCCAGTTTGTTACATGTAAGCTCCTTTCACCGCATTTTCCTCTTATTAAGAGTTTTCTCTGTAAGGAAAAACATGATCACTGTGGGCTTCTTCTTTTAAGGCCAGTTAAGGGCTGAAACTTGGAAACAGCTGCAAGTACTAAGAGAAAATCACATTCTATAACAACTGACCTCTCTGGTATTTCAATTAAAAATAACATTTTAATAAGAAGCTTATCATCTCTCATCTCGTTCTTCTACTTGCACAAAACATATTTGCTTTCCTGATAGCACAAGCTACTTTTGCATATAACTTATAGCAGCTATGAAAACACATTTCTACCCGCTTGCAGCACAAAAGAAGAAACATTTCTACAGCTTCACCTTGGACATGTTTAACATTGTGGTAAATCCATATTGGGTTTGGAGGGAGGGATTCCCAACTGTTTCCTGGCAGGTGCACACTCAGATATTCTGTAATCAAGTTATGCTGAGAGGATAGTGAGGTAAAAGTACAAGTTTGTCATGTAAACTATCACATTATCAAAGCCATTTTTCGATCCAGGATTTAAAATAAAGATGAAAAACCTTTAAAGGTGCATGTTTTAGGTAGGAAATAGGTGTCTTGAAGATTTCCTGAAGCCTAAAGTTTCCATTTCTGACTCATTTCTCAGATCCAAGACTGAAAATTAAAATACCTTTAACACTTTTCATCTTCCAACACTGGTTGAAGAGTGCCTACATTTTTCCTTGGGTGTTGAAAGACATGCAACTAAAAAATTTAAAATGTCAAGACATTCCATTAACTGGTGCTGAATCCTGTCAAGATGCTGCCCTGCGCATTTATTTTAACAAGCTTAAGCCCGAGTTATTCTTCCCAGGTGTCTCTTTAAGATTTTGGAAACTGTCAGACATTATCTCTGGAGACTTCTGTCAGCAGAGGCTACACAGCACAGCAGCGAGCTTTGTGAGGTAGGATGTCTTATGAAACATTCTGGACGTCACAGAGTCAAAAGAATGATTATTGAGCAGACTTTTTTTTTTTTTTTCTTGTGCTTTGCCTCTCCATCTCCATGTTCCTTTTCCTAGCTCTGTGAATCACATGCCCTTCAGAAAGTTATGTGGCTTGTTCCAAGAAGTCAAACAAAACTTGATTTGTCTGTTTTTTCCCCGAGAGAAAAGGGAAAACGGTCCACTCTGTGCATTCCAATCGAGCAACCATGCAAGAAAAACAGACTAAATATCAAACCATGAGCTTGATCATGCCTATAGAGTTCATGCACACTGAATGCTAAAGCTGCACTGACAAACCTACACATGACAGCCATGCCAACCAAAACATCATCAAATCTGTGCCAGTGCTGATGCATCACTTAGCCTACCTTTGTGTGTGTGTATGTGCTGCTGCTGCTGCTGCTGCAGGGTGGAAGTATCACAGAGCTTTGAGGAGTTTGGGACAGACGCTGAACAGCAGCCCTGGTCAGGGTTTGGCTTTTATCTGCAGGTGGGTGGAGCTGCATGAGCTGAGAGAAGAGAAGCTCTGGATCTGTGCATGTATGTGAGAGAAGGAGAAAGAAGGAGAGAGGAAAACAGAAAGAGGATAACAGGATCTATGTGAGGGAGAAACCACTATTAGAACTGCATGTTTGGTAAAGAAGGAGGCTTTTATAGACAGAAACAAACTGAGGAAAAAAAAAAGGAGTAAAACTCAATGAGCTGCACGACAATATTTCACAAGGAGGAAGATTCTCGTTTGACTTGGATCTCTCAGTGCATTCTTTGCATGCAGAAAGATTTAAGGGCAGGGTCTCACTTTGGTTAGCCAGTGCTGGCTGAGGTCAAGATTCAGAGAGGTTTATGTGACTACCAAACAGAGCAAAAATGTCTGCACTGCTAGTTATTTCTTGACAAAAACTTTCCCACCATAAAGTCCATTTAGTAGCTGTTTGCCCAGTTGTCTTCTATTTGCATTTTTTTGAGCACTTTAAGGACTTTTAGGCAAATGTAGGCTAGAGAATGGACCTTGTTATTTCTCACATACACTTACAACAAGAATCTCTCTTTTCTCTAATTATTTCTCCCTGTATTTGAGCATTAACAAAGCAAGAATGAGACACATCCCTCCCTCCACTAAACAAGAGCGTGAGGCTGTACTAAGCTAAATGCTAACATGACAAGGACAATGTTAACATGCTGATGTTTGGCAGGTACAGTGCTCACCATCTTAGTTTAGCATGTTAGCATGCAAACATTGACAAATTGGTGCAAAGCACAAAGTACAGCTGAGTCTGACGGTAATATCATTCGTTTTAGGTACAGTTCATCCTGTGTAACAAATTTCATAGCAATCCATTAAATAATTGAAAGATTTATAGTTGAGTTATTTCATCCAAAACCACAAATCACCAAAGTCGTTAGGGTTCATTGTCTGGGGACCATGAATGTCTAAAATTTGACCTGCTGGTGGTGCTAGATAAAAACTCAGGAGATCACTCAAGTAAGTAGGATTTATTCTCTGGGCATCATGAACGTGTGCACCAAATTTAATGGCAATCCATCCGATAGTTGTTGAGATATTTCAGTCTGGACCAAAGTGGTCGACGGACCAGCCAACCAACTTCAACCAAAGAGAAAAAACTATCTGTCTCACTCTTTGGCAGTGAGGATTTTTACAAATATATATTGCTAAGATGCATGTTTTTGTCATGGAAAGAAAAAAAAAGTGTTAAAATTCATGGTCTGCCAATGAAAAACCAACATATTTACACTAAATGAGAGAAGCTCTGTGAGCTAAACTCTGCTCTGCCTGCTCTGGTTTGCATGAACATGTTGCTCTGCCCTCCCATTCCTCCCCAGAGCTTTCAGTGTAGAAGGTTTAACATATTAAGCAAATTCTTCACTGTTTCGAAGTAACGAGGAGGGGCAGAGGGAAGGACATTCACTCTCTGAACAGCTGGTTCACATTTGATGAATTATTCTTTGTGTTTTTGTTTGTGTTGCGATTTTGTAGTTGTTTTTTTTTTATAACATGATCTCTCCATGCATGAATTGCTTATAAAGAAAACATTTTGGTTTCCCCCACTGCTTTTACTGTCAGCCTCTTAATGCTGAATCTCACATTGCAAGCACATTACAATTTGTGCTTGTTAAAGTAATTTGCAATGTAAATAGTCCTGACTTCACTCACTGTTCAGTTCACGCTGTACTTGGTTTAATAGTATTTCCCTTCAACAACCTACACGTCAGTGTTTATCTATTTATATCTAGTACAATAGATCTATCAACTTTTAAGTTTTCATAGTTGATCTTGTGGTCATCATTTTCAATTTCAGGAAGTCCAGAAAGCAGCAAACTGTTTTCTCAGTATTCACCAGAGAAAACAACAAGCAGTCTGCTGCGTGGAAATACTGACCTCATACCTGTCTGCAAGCAGACTTCCTGTTCGTGTAGTTATTGACTTGTATCTCAAGGCCAAGTTGCCGCAGCAACGTGAAAAGCGCAGAAAATCTTGGCGGCGACTCTTATTACTGCCTGTTTCCTGTTCCTCAATCAACGTCCTTTCATCTTGGGATTGGCAGTTTGTAGTCATGATTAATGCTAACAGATGGATGCACTGTTACAATAGCATTTGGTTTGTGTTTCAGATGTGTTCCTGAGTCCTGCTGATGTGGCTGTGAAAAGTGAGATTAATTTACTAATTTACTAGATTAGACGTCTAATCTGGTAAATTTTCTCAGGAATTGTTCTCAAAACTAGGATCATGTCCTGTCAAACAGCTCCAACGTTTTTCCCAATGTTGCGGCAGCTATGAAATGGCTTCCATGTGATTGACTGAAATGTGTTTAATCCGGTCGCCGTGAATATAATTTGTTGGTCAGCACAGATTTCGTCGACCATTTGGCAAAACTAGAAACGCGATTTGCGCCAAAACCAACACTACACTGAAATAAAGTGAAGTGGACATTGAGAGAAAAAAATAATGAACTTCTAATGGGTGCTCATTTTATTTCTTTTCCTGGCACCTCATGTGAAAGAACATGACCATTCCTGGGTAACATGAATATAGTAAGAGCACTCTGTCATTTATCCTCAATCACCACCTCACCATTGGTTGGCTCTATTAGTGGCGATCCATAAAGCTTACACTATACTACTCTGGAACAGCCTACCGCAAGGTCTCGAGACGCCAAATCAGTCCACAAAAAGAACATTTGCTTTCTCTATATTTTATACCTTCTATTTCGTGGACACTTAAAGAGGTACTGCACACTAAAACGTGTTTTTTGAGCTGTAAATTAAATTATATAACTGTACTGTAATGAAACACGTCAGTGCTAGTGTTACTATTGACATTGACACCAAATTTATTAAAAAAATCGACATCTCATGGGTCAAGTGGTTCAACCTGTCATCTGCTGTTTAAAATCAGCCCTGAAAAGGCGGGGCCAATGCTGATGTAGAGTTAACTGTTGGGGAGTTCTCTACGTCATGAAATTTATATAAATGGTAGAATGATAACACCCACCTCCCCCAGCCCCGCGCTCATTTTCTAATAGAGAGGGTTTTAGCTTCAGGAGCTAATGTCTTTCCATCGTTTAAATGTTGTTGCACTGTTCGTCTTCCATTATTATCATTATATGTCATTGAGCAACTCACATTTTTGAGCAACTCACATTTTTCACATCTCCTCCTGAACCGTAAGTCCGATTGTTACCAAACTTTCTGTGGATCATTATTGGACCAAGCTTATCAAAAGTTGCATAAAGCTCGTCGATATCTTATTTAGTTTTCAAGATATTGACCAATGAACTTCAAAAGGGGCGTGGCTCAGCACATAAATAGACCAAAGTCAACAACCATTGGGCCAATCATAACAAAACCACATGTGTAAAACTATTTTGAAATTGCTAAATAGGGGGCGCCACCAGTTCCAAACCTGGTGCAAATTTGGCCATAAATAAAAGATAGTTTGTCCAAACATCACCACACTTTAATTAAACTGTTGAAGCTTTCAACTTCAAATGGTTTGTGTTGGCTTGAACCCCAGAATCACCACTTGCAGCTATATTTCTGTATGATTTTATGTATTTTCTTGTTTATCTCCCTCTTTCCCCCTTTCCTGTAAAGAACTGTGTAATATCTGCTTCAAAAAGTGCTACTGATATGTTGGTTGAATGTTCAAATGTGTAAATATAAAATTTAAAACTAAGTAGCAACAATGTAAAATCCAAGACCAATATCACAATATCCTCTACTGATTTCAGCTTTCATAATGCTGAGGTAACACTAAGATAAGCACATGTGATTGTAGCTTGACAGCAGTGCATTCATCAGCCAGTTTGGAAAATATTCTCAATCTACTGTCATTTTTATTTTATGAGAAAAAATGGAAATAAGAAAAAAGACTTAGCGACAGTATGCTCATATGCTATATGTTCATGCACAGAAACTATGTTTGGGAATACAGCTTCCCAAACCAAATCCTAAACACCAAATTTAATCTTTTTCTGTGACTTTGCTGCTCCAAAGGGTTCCAAAGAAAGAAATGCAGGGCCCAGATGCAGAAAATGGGAAGAAAATTCGACAGTGTACCTTGTCTCCACCTCTGTCACCACAAAGATGACTAGCATTCTTAGCTTCTGTTCGGGTCATCCAACTTTTTTACAATCAGCAGACCCACAGCTGTCGGCTTTGGCCGTCGATTGCACCCGTCTGTTCGCCTGTTAGAATATCTCATGAAAATACAAGTCACATAAAGACTCAGAAAAATGCAGACATTCCCCTTCTTCCAGTGCACTTCTTCACTCCACTTCACTTTTTTTTTTTTTTTGGTGGAGAAAGTGGTCAGGAAATAATTGTGCATTAAGCAGTGAGGATGGGAAAATGGGATCAGCTGTGAAAAATGTTTGTCAATTAAAGTTTTCCGCTGACTGACTTTAACTAACATTTGAGTGCTTGCATTCCTCACAGATGACAGGAAAAGTGTAAGAATTCAGACACGACGCAATGACCTATTTCACAAGTATGTTCATTACAATCTTCAAATCACACGGGTTCTGTAAAATGTGACCACTGACTTGGCAAATGTGTCTCTAAGAAAAAATGTAGAGGAGGTTTTTTTCTTTTGTTTTGCATTCTAGTGAGTTGACTAATCCCAGTGTCTCTGAGGGCCTCATTTTTACTCTTGCACATAACAACAATGTGATGTTTCTTTTTGTACTTGCTCCTCGGTGCATTTAGACTTTCTCAAGGACTCCAGTCAACCTCCAACCACAAAGCTGTTTTCTGCCAAAACTTTGAGTATTTAGAATTACAAATTGACCATTCACAAAACCCCTCCTCCGAAAAAGTGATTGCTAAATACATTTTGTACGGTTGGGAGTATTTATTTTAAGTCCTTGAGAAAATGGGATATGGAGAGGTTTTTTGTGGTTGGCTGCATTTGATTTACAAAGAACCTACTGCAGCTGTGGCAACAAACACATTTATTTCATTGTACTTTAGATTGTGCAGTTATCTGTTACCTCCTCTGCTATCTTTTCTCTTGCCCTGTGGCTGTTCAGCATGAAGACAACTCTCTGGGTATATGTACTGTATATTGGGCCAACATCGCGTAAATTAATGCTTTATGCTGATGATATTTTAACTTTTGTTTGGAGCCCAGTAACATCAGCTCAAGGTATTCTGTATCTTGGGGTTCTAAAAGGAATATAGAAAGTTTAACTGATAAATTTTAATTAGAGCGTTCTCAAACCTATAGTTAATTTGCTCTGGTCCGAATCAGTGGTGTTGTGTTTTCCTGTTGGTTTGGTTTCTTTTCACAAAGAAGAAGCTCACTCAAAAATTCTCACACACTAAACGCCATGTGACAATGTTCACTCTGCTCACTGAGCAGATGTGTCTGGGGCGGGAGCGAAAGCGTAAACACAAGAAGAAGGTCCTGAGGAAGGTATTCTGGGCAAATGCAACGTACTTCATTGCGCTAGTCCAGGTCGGATGTCAGTTCACTCTCCGGCTAGCTGCTAGCAACTGTTGATTTCGCTCATCCACAGCCCAGTATGCAAAGCACGTCTGGCTACAGGAGCCAAGTCAGATTGAGGTCGGATCACTTTTCCACCACAAACTAACTGCTCCGGAGTTCATCTTGCACTGCACCAAGATCATTCAAAGGGTCTCAAACAAACGTCCAAACAAATTGCACCAAGGGGGAAAACGAATTAAGAGTCTGATATAATCGGACTAAACAAGGCAGGTTTGAAAACCTCACCTCATCTTTCACTTGCTGCTAAGGCTAATTTTGTAAAGATGAATCAAGCCTGTAAGTTCAGCAACATCTTACGATTCCCAGTAATGGTACCACTAAAATATTTTCACTGTTTTTTTAGTGTTCACTAAACTAAAATCTTTTGCTCCACCATTATGCGCTTTCTGTTCACGACATCATGAGCACGCTCCTCCCTTTTTTGTCTGCCTCTTTGCTATTATAAGTGCTATTTCCCATCCAGCATTATCATTCCTTTAGAGAGTTTGGAAGGAAACAACCAAAAAGACTATTGTGTTGTGTAGTTCAACCAATGTACAGTGTATACATTTCCAGACTACATGTTAACATAACTGTCAATGATAACTTAAAATGTGTTAGTCTGCACATACACTGCACGTACATTTAAAGTGTTGACCTCTGCTTTCTGCTAAAGGCCAAACAGTCAGAGGTAGATCTGAAAAACTCAGCAGCAAAACATATCTTAACTGTACCTCCGAGTCCTCATCCATCATACGGGCCCTTAACTCCGATTAACCGTAAAGCCTTTTGGAGAGATTTATGAGCTTTCAGTGGATTCTTGCCTTGCCAGCACAAGATGTATTTTTAAAATGTTCATACTTCAAGCTCATATGTAATGTAGGGATTTCCTTCTGTCACCTCATTTTTTGGTAGCCCGCCAAAGTGGAAATGTGACAGCTTTAAAATTTCCTACCACCCATTTTCAGGTTCCCTCCAATTTGTGCACATGTACATGGACTACTTTGTAAATCGCTAACGCCGCTCCATCTTACATTCTGGATCTGTTTTTTTTTTGTCCTTTGCGGAGTGCACTTTAAAGATTTTGACTCAGGAGACTTTAGTCGTCAACAGATGGGGGTCCTGACTGTAGTTACATGATGTCATTGCATGAAACAATGCAAACTAAATACCGGTTACAGCTGTGGGGCAAGAGGGCTAATGGTCCTAATGCGATGAGGCAGAACTGTGTATATTTTCCCAGTCACAATATACATATGGTGTACAAAGTCTGCAGTACTTCCTCATAGTAAAACGAGCAAATTCGATGATTCCTGCTGGAACCAGTTACTTAATGCGGTGACGAGCTGTTTGCTCTCTCTCTTGACCACCTCTGAATTTTTCTGTCTGGCTGTTAATCCGGTCGTCTCAGAGGCTGCTTTGAGTTGGGCTGCAACTCGAAATGTTCCTCTCCATCTTTGGTGGATGGTCTGAGAATTTGGCAGAGGGACAGCAAGCACAGAGCAACCGGATACAAAAGGTTCTGGAGACGACAGATCGTCTTCATCTCTTCATTAAAGCCAGCCGGCTGTGTGAAAGGCACCGGGTCTGGCACAGCTTCATAAGGAAAGTCATTTAGCCCTCTCACTTTTCCTTTAAACTCTTGACTGTCTTACTCTAACTGGTACAAGTGAATAGCAGATAGTGGTGGAGTTAAATTGTGACACAGTTCAAGTGGCTGAATGGTGCCAAACATTTCACTCCTCCAAGATATCCTGTGGAGTTTTTTTTTACCAGAAGTAGCACTATGGAGCAATGTTTTTAAGAGTGGGTCCCCATTTTGTTAGTATCTCAGGCACGCTTACGAGGACATCCACAAGCAGGTGATGCAATACGCAGTCCTGCTGCTTGTAATTTCACTGATCGACAGCTGGCGGCAGTAATGTGCCAAAAAATGGCACAAAGGCAGTGAAGAAGACTGATAGCTAGCAAACATGGATGTAAACAATGTTTCACATTCTTCCAAAAATCAGTTCTGCAAATAGTTCAGGAGGAAGGAAATGCACCAAAAAAACTGTTTGTTAAGCCTCCAGGAAACACACAATGCATTGTGGTGAGAAATAGTGACTGTAGAGTAAACATAAAAACTCTCCTTTAACCCTATAAAATGTATTACTGTACAAAAGTTTACTTCTCTTGTAGAAATAGTGAAAGTTGCTTGGCTGTGTAGCTCTAATTTGCTGTGAGCTAAATTAAGACTAAACAGGAATAAATAAAAAAAAAAAAAAGACCCAGCTACAGCTTCAAACTCCAAACCAAGTCCAAAAAACAAATGTGTGCCTCATGGTAGATTCTAGATACAAGGTCTTTTTACTCTAAAGATTAAGGTATGAAGGGGAAAAATAGATAATGCATTCAAGATAATTTACACTTGTTACCTTCTTGCCTGCTGCACAACATTTTTAACAAATAACAAAAGGAGCTTTTTTTGGCAGCAGGTGATACTGAGTATCAGTTGGTAGCAGGTGTGATTACGCTCCTGAGAGAGCCTCCGATTGTTTGTGTCCTGCTGTCTAATTTGTATCAAACTAAAATCGACCGAACTCGATAAACCAATCAAAACAATCCTGCTGTGAAAATGGAAATATATCATTCACTGATGATGTACTGTGGGCTTTGAGTTAACAGAAAAACTAGAGTTCAGAGAAGGTGCCACAGCTGTCATCTCTCTGCCCCGAGAAAAGAACATGTAATTAAATTACAAGAAATCTGCTTTTGATGAACAGTAACCGTGGTACACATGTGCTTGTAATATTTTCAGTTTCTGTGCTGGCACAGTGATAGAGTAAACAAGCTTCTTGTGTTCAAACAGGCCGAGTTGTCACAATAATATAAGATGCATTACTTCATGCAGACAGATACATCACTGATGGCAAGCTGAATCACCTCAGTGTTTTGGGCTGGACCTTGTTTGAATTACAGCAGGGGAAAAATATGCATTGAGCTGATCCAAAATAATAGACAAGAAACAGGGCAGATTGCAGTATTTTCTGATCCTAAATACCTCATTGTACCTGTACAGTTTCAATACAATGTAAAAACATATGCCACAGAAGTATAGACGCTAGTGTAAGGTTTTCCATCCAATTAAGTGCTCACAAACACCACACATGTGCGTTAAAACACCTAAATTGCTCAGAAGGTCAAATATTATCATTAACATCTCACAGTGAGTAAGCCATTCACTGCTAACAGAATACTGTTCATTTTGTCACCATGTATTTGCCTTCGGTGAAGTCGGCGCAATTACGGAGCGAACCCGAAGCACGCCAGTTCCATGTGATATCACAGGAAAGGGATCATTAGCCGCTGACCGCCTTTACCGACATTTCCTGTGGTCATTAAGTCTGTAGTGAAGACAGAAAAAGCAGGGTTGTACAGGGGAAAACCACCTCAACTCTGTGCTGTAAGTCCTCACATGTTATAGCCCCTTTATTGCTTTGTCTCGGTCACTGTACTGGAAATATCCCAGCGTGCAGCATGTGTATGTATAATATTGTGGATGGCAGCCAGTCTACAGATCCTTTCCTGTTCTTCTGTTTTCCCAAGTATGATGCAATCGTCTAGGTTCAGACAGACCTGGAATAATTCATCATTCACTGCTGCCTGAAGAAAAGGTTGGTTTAGCTTTGGGCTCTGAGAGCACTGAAATGTAAAATACTGCAACTCGTCTGCAACTGACGATGACTTTCATTATCAACGACCTATTTTCTCAATTAATCATTTTGTTTATACGTCAGAAAATAGTGAAAATCCCTGTTGAGTTATATCTTTAAATGTCTTGTTTTGTCCAAACAACAGTCCAAAACCATTCAGTTTACTATCATGTATGACAATGAAAAGCATTTTTCGCAAATTTCGGCACATTTGCTGAAAAAATGACGACAGAAACACGACTCCAAATGACTGATAATGTTGCTCCCCGACTGCTAGACGTGGAAATAAGCAACTTGGGGACGTAAGATGTGAACGTATAGGATTCAACCATCACTACCTGGTAAACACCCACATCTTTTAAACGTCACACTCCCAGTTTGTAACGCAGTCGTTCTGTTAAAATGTGTAGTCTACAAACCCGAATCAAAGCTGTGTACTCAGACATGACGGCGCTCTTCCAGAGCAACAGAGGACATTATATAACAGATCTAAATGTGTGAAAGTGGTGTTGGAGTTCCTCTTTATTTTACGTGAAAGACTTTGTAAAGAGAAAGCACTCACACTGTTCATAAGTGTTCCAAAAACTCTGCATCAATAGTTCTTTTGTATGCAGTAGTACGGCTTTACGTCCCCGTGTTTCTAGGCAGGAGAGCAATGATTTACCTACAACAGAATTACAGTAATAACATTATGAAAATGCCGAATATGATACAGAACCGTTTACTTTTTCTACTCCTCTGCGGTCTGTCAGTCAACTCCGAGACGCTGCCCGGCTGCTGCTCTTATGTCCAGTCATACACACACACACACCTGCCTGCCTGCCTGCCAAAAGGCCTTTATAAATAAATAAAGATTACAG
Source organism: Scomberomorus guttatus (assembly GCA_038419695.1). Classification (NCBI taxonomy): domain Eukaryota; kingdom Metazoa; phylum Chordata; class Actinopteri; order Scombriformes; family Scombridae; genus Scomberomorus; species Scomberomorus guttatus. The sequence continues at coordinate 13,605,391 of CM076468.1, read as the reverse complement.
GTACTGGAAAAATTTGACATTTTCAGTATTATTCCCACGCATATTTAAGGTGTAACAGCATTTAGACTGTAAGGTTACGTACATGATTTTGTAAACATTTTAAATGACATAATTTCACCCATTATGTCAATAATATGTTTCTATTGCAGTAAAATTTAATGGCACATTTAATAGTACATTCCACATGTTCTGGAGGCTTGGCATGTAGCTGGATTAAGTGAATATAATTACTATTTAAGGAGTATTTAAAAACTTATATAATATTTTTACTAGAATACTAATAACAGACTCATTTTTAAGGCTACAAAATCTGTTTAGATTTCCTCTTTTCAGCATTTTGGAATAAAACTGATAAAACTTAATGATCTTTAATAATATTTATATAAAAGATGAAACTGTGACTGGTATATTTTCTTAGACATATGCACCAAAATTACTTTCCCCACTTTTATCCACATTATGTCAACTATGTTGTCATCTGACTCGGAGCACAGTCCACCGGCCTTGGACATGAAGGTAATCTCTCTCCGTCAAGATTACTGCATGTATATGAGAGAATACCACAGCTTTAGGAGAGACTCCCTCTCAAATGTTTTATTTATTTGGCTCTGCATTGGAGCCAAACGCTTTGATTTGCATTTCATTCCTCTGCTGCCCTTGGAACAGGGGCCAGATACTGCATGTGTGGACTGGAAACCCCCGGTACTTGATGGTGGGAAGTAAATTAATCAATTTTAGGTGGATCTAAAAAGAGCTTGCACACACAGCTTGAAAAGCCGCTGAGTCATTGTCTGTTCATCTGGTCCTGAGTCTTGCCAAAGTCTGGGCCCACTGGGTTTGAGGCAAATGTTTAAGAATGCCCTTAACAGAGCTGAAAGTGAAGCTTGTTGCACTATTTGCACCCATTCCTCTTTGAACATTTACATTTAAATACATCCATGTTTAGATTCAGTGTGTGTGGGGGGTTTAAATTTTATTATTTGTGATTTATGGTGTCAATTTAACGCTAGCTGCTTTTGGGGTCCTTTTAGTTGCCAAATAATTCATCTTTTTTATTTTTTGAAAAAGGACTTTTATATTTTAGGCAATGCAGCAAACACACAAATGTCATGCTGGATACATACACACTTTTTTAAATCCATGGTCTACACCTTAGCCTGCTGACCTATCAATCATTTATTTCTACTTAGTGTCATTTTTGGGTCATCTCTGCAGAACACACCCTTTTTTTTTTTTTTTCTGTAGGTTTTTCAGATGGGGATGTTGGGGGCCCATGCCGAGTTCCTCATAGCAATGCTGTTTGACTAAGACCAGACATGTGTCTCGATACACACCCGCCCAAGCAGCACACACTGTAAAGCCCACCCTACTAATGCCCACTGCATGGATCTCCTGGAGGTGTGGTGCAGCTGACTGAAGGTTTATTGAGCTTAATGTTAACAGGCAATGACAACGATTCCAGTGGTTAACTACATTGACAAAAGTGCACAAAATATAAAAATATAACAGCCAATTAGATGTTTTCTTCAGTCATTCATGATCATGACATTAAAAAAATTAGCAAAACATCCAACTGATGGAGTTAGAGCCATATTGTATACTGTATAATATCTTGGGTTAGTATTCGAATCTAACAAATTTCTCCGAACCATTGTTGAATAGCGTGAGGAGATTAAAACAGAACATATTTGATGCCCACATAAACAGGAGACCAGCAAGTATTTAAAAAAAAAAGGGTTTCAACACAAAGATGTGATTCTTTCAGACTTGCACCAGTGTTTCTTTTTCAATGCAATTATAAAATGATCCAGACAGCGTGAAGCAGAACATAAACACGAGTTAAATAACAGTTCCTTTGGGAGGAGTAGCACAGCGGTACAGTGTGGATTCAGGAATTAGTCTGCAACAAGAACTTGTGTCCAGGGGATCGAATAAATGTTTGCTTTGAACACCATACAAGTGTTAAAATCTGCATTCTCAAACTCAGATGAACTCAGTAAGGCTAAAAATAAGATTAACAACATGTTAAAAGGCATATTTGTACTTTTAATAAAGGCCTCACTGAGCATACATTATGAGTTGGCTTCAAAATGAAGTCTGAGCCATTCTACTTCACGACAGATTGTAGTTTGACTTGAGTCATCTCAGTTAACGCAAATGAATTGCATTTCATTTTGGTTGTGAGCATGCACACCCAAGGCCAAGGACAAATTCAATCGCAGTTTCATCATGTAATTACTCTAACAGTAAGAATATTTTGGTGTGTGCACTTACTTACTTACTTGGAGTGAGCAGTGACTACCACGGCTTGAGGATGAAGCCAATGCAGAAGAGCCTTAAAGTGCAATGCCACCGACAGCCACTAAATACTGGCTCCCATTGACTCCCATTCAAAAAGCATCAACTCCTCTCTAGAAATACTAAGCTGGTCATTTTAATAAAATAGTTTGATTGACAGTCGGCTCACATGCTGCTCTCCCCGGCTCCGGAGCTCACACAGAGTCGGACTATTGTCACATTTCGGTAAGTTTACTTGATTATGCTACCTGCCGTGTTAGCATAATTTAACTAAAGTAGCATTAGCTTCGGTCAGGGGTCATGGGGCGTGTTTTCCAGAGCGTGAAAGGCAACAGCCCCGCACTCCTTATTTGGAAGGTCCTGTCTCCAAATGGAAAAGATGGCGCCAACCATAAGCTGCAACTCTGGGCTTCAATGCAAACCAATGGGTGACATCACACCTCGCTACGTCCGTCTTTATATAAAGTCTGGGGTCTGGAATGAGGAATGGCAGCTGTCTGACATTCATGTCAGTGGAGGCAATGGAATGAAATATCATAGCCTGAAAAACAAGACAATGAGCCAAAATCTTGTCTCTTTTCCGTGAAACATGACTGTCAGAGTTGTCCAGACAAATTAAAATATCACTTTCACGTAAGTGATGGATTCCTTCTCTTCCACCTATTCTGTAGGTCACGCTGGAGTGTGTGTGGGTGGGAATTTACAGCCACCTCTCCATGGGTAATTTGCAGCACACATTACATGCTTTGAACTACCAAGAGCCCCTAACCACAGGTATTTCAGCCCCATGTTGTGAAACAGATGAAGGTATCATTAGAAAATCTTGTCATGTGTTTTCGGGAACATTTGTCAATTGAGGGAACGTGATGTTGAACAGAAATACTTTTTTTGTGCATGTGACTGAGGCAAAAAGCTGAATTCCTTCTTGCTTGTGTGTCAGCTAAACCCACAAAGCCCTGTTTAATTTCTGCACTTGGCAAAATATTTGCAGTAATATTTTCAAAACAGCCTCACTTTTACGCCTTGCCAACCAGAGCAGGACGTTGCGTATGCCAGCATCAGAAACTGAATGTTGATCCCAGATTCTGTCTTTTACGGGTTTTAAAAGCACACACTCGGACGCGATACAGACATTCACGCACTCGCTTTCTCACACACACTAATTCAACTCCCATCCAAACTTTCTCAGACATCATTAAAACAAACAGGCTGCGGTTGTAACACTAAAGCCGCTGCACTCTTTACAGGGTGTACCATAAAGCAACGATGCATAAATTTCTTGACAAGCATTAAAAAAAAAGGAGTTAATGTGTGTGTGTGTGTGTGCACATCCAGGAACAGCAAAACTGAGCCGGGCCAGAAGCAGCAGAAGTTGAAGCAGACAGTGCAAACAATTCCCAGCATTCCTCTGAGGAGCAGAGTAAACTGACCCCGGCGCTCTCTCGCCACACAGGCTGAGACACTGATGCCTGAGCACGGATGGATATGTTCAGCGTTGGCCTCCAACTGAGCAGCTGATTAGCAGATGTGTCTAGATTAAGTTGTAGTCTGTTTTAGTTTTCGTGTTACAACCACAAAATTGAGCTTGTGAACCTTTTTGTTTAGCTCTTTTTGGACACTGTGAGTCTCTTAAGCCCAGCCTACTTCTAGTAGTGGGGAAATTAACTTTAAAATGTACTTTATTACCACCAACACAAGGCTAAAGACATTTCAGTTTGGAGCTATTTTAATTTATTGCATAAATAAATTTGATCACAGACAAAAATAATACACATTGAAATGTCAGCTTAGGGGATAAAGTCATTCTAAAGTGCTGCTTTTCTATTCAAGTTATTATACTTGTTATATTGTCTAATGTTTGTCAGGAAGTTTCCTCTTTACATGGCTATTAAAACACTGATAATTTTATTAAGGGTGATAAGTAAGATTTTCCCTCCCTGTAACCCAAAAAAGATGGCAACATATCTGCAGAAAGTTGACAAAGTTGCCGATAAACACTAATAATTTGAATATTTCGTGAATTCAAATTCAAATATGGGAATTGGGACTTGTGGCTGTTTCGGAAGCTCTGCAAATCATCGCGCTGAATATGCCTCTGTGTGTGTGTGTGTGTGTGTGTGAGCAGCCTGCGTCGTAAAAACATTTCAGTCATAAAGCCTTTAACTCCCACGCCAAAACAACAAATGACAAAGTGGCGCTATTTGGAATTAAGACGTTTCAAACATTTTATTTGCGCTATAAATGACTGAAGTTCCAGCCTCTGCAGAGAAAATGTGATTTTGTTGTTTATGTGTCACCAGTGGGGTGCCTGCACGAGGATAGTTTTGTAGGAAGAAATGTTGATATTTCAAGGATGTGAAGTTCCTACCTGACATTTAATGCACCTTAAATACAGAGAATGTATCCCTCAAGGTTATACAGATGTTTTAAGTTTGACTGTTTTCATCACAATGTCTTCTACAGATGGAAAAAGCTAGAGCTCACAACTCACTGCCGCAGTGTTGATGTATTCGACTTGACCTCCTTCACATCTTATTGAAATCTAGAAGATTTTGGCAGCGACACAGAGCGGCTGAAAGGCATGTGTCATTTTCTAAGCCCGGGAATGGATATGAGACTGTCGAAAGAGTGTGAGAGAGTAAAAGACAGAGAGTCAAAACAGAGACAGAATAACAATAAGGACATAGCCAGACCAGAAAAGGAAAACGAAGGGCAGAAGACTACTGTTGGTCTCCGCAGTGGGTCTGTGCCTCCTCAGCAGCTCGGCTCTGTACCCTGTTTGTCCTGCTTTGATGGACTGAGCGCGCTCTCTCTTCCTCTGCCAGGAGAACAAGTTTTTATTGGCGTGCAGTGGCTTAATCTAGTCACATGCAGAGAGATTACACACAGACTGTGTTGACTGAGAAAGAAGTCACTGCCTGAGAACCCATGATGGAGGATTTTTTGAAGTTTAGAGACGCTAAATCTAAAGAGAGTCACAAGTTTCCCCCGCCTGTGTCAGTACAATAGACGTTGAACACAGCAGTGTTTCCCAAATTTTCTGCCTCATGAGCTCTTAGAATGTCAGTTATTCACAAGAAGCAACAATTTAAAAAGTTATAATTATTAACAAATACTGCATATTAATAAACATGTACAATTGTTCTTATATTTACTGAAAACGACATATATGAAACGTTTTAAAACATATCTTGTACACTCACACACACATAAGGGCGCACGCGCATGCAAATGAGCGAGCGCATGTCGACAAATACCACTTTCAGGATGTTCCACTAATTTGCAGCAGACGTATTGCACCAACAAATTTAGCCATGTGGCAACAAAAAGGGAGGAAGACAACTTGCGAGCTTTCTGGCAAACATGGACGTAAACAATACAGGTTTCAAAAAAAAAAAAAAAAAAAAAAATCAGCTTTGCAAATGTTTTCTGAGGAAGCAAATGCATTGAACACATTTGTTAGGCCTCAAGGATATGCACTTTTTTTCTGTAGGAAACACCAAAGCTACAGTTAAAAATGTGTAGCTTCAAACACGACGGGACACACAATCTATTATGTCTACTATGAGCTGCATTGTTCAGTAGATTCAAGTAATCCTGTGTGTGAGAATTCACCCTCGACTGATGGAGGTGAACTTGAGTCTGATACAGCAGCCAGAGGGACTATGGCTGAATTGACTACAGGTGCGTGTGGAGGCAGTTTGCCTCCTTTTTTGGGCTACTGGTATTTATAGCATTTTTCACAAGAGCTGTTCAAAAAATGCTGGCCTATTGTGGATACCTTAATGTCCGTCAAGGTACAGCATGTTCCTCACTGAGCCCACCAAAGGTTTCAGCCTCGGTCACCATCATCTTTCATTTTTATCTGACTGGGGGCTGATATATCGTTGTAATGGAATGAATGAATAAATGGAATTTGTGCGTGGATGCTTGTTTGATAAAAGGGGTCTAAGGGCTTGAATCTGGCTGAAATGTATTTTTCTCACACGCTATGATTCACAAATTGGCAGTGCACATGCTGGAATTGCACAAATGTTTTGTCTAATGCAATTTATTTTAAATTCGGTTTCCGAACACCTAACAGACACCCTTCCTTCCTTCCTGCCTTCTCCTTTCCTGGTGCTTCCTTGCGAAAGAAAAACAAATGACTTCAGCGACCGACATTGCTCTTTTTACTCTCACGGAGAACAATCCACGCAGAAAAGATTTAATAAGCTTAGGAGACAGTGTTGACATTTTAGGTATCATATTTATGCATCCCTAAATTAATCAAGCATGTAGACCTAGTTTTTTTCCTCTCAGACCAATGATCTTCCCTGGCAATCACATTATTTAAAGGGACCACAGGGTTCAGATCCTTCTATACCAAAGCTCTTACATGTCTGCGGTCATCTTTGGTGTTTCAAAACCACATTAAAGAGGAGTATCCTCTTGTGAAGTGTTCTCTCGGTTTCGGATTTTAGTGCAACTGGCACAAGACCTGAGTGGCAGGATTCACACTTTGACTCCACAGAGATTTGGATGCATTCGGCGAGCTCAAATGTGTTCCTGCCTTGCTAGACTTGGCATGGCTGCGCATACAGTGTGTCACAGGCCTCGCCTCCTCTGGTCTCAGCTCTCGCTCTCAGTAATATACTTTTACAGGGTTTCCCTTGGCAGGGGAGCTGGGACCGTCTTGTCTCGGTGTCCAAGCTAAACAGAGAAGCATTACATGGTCCAGGATGGTGTGCAAATTATCCAAAAATAAACAATTTTGTTGCACCAACGACTTTCTGCTTCTGGACGGCGCTTGCTAACCTTGACACCACTGTTTTAACCATGTTTAAGTGGTCGTTAGTGGCATTGCACTTTAAGGCACTTCTGCATTGGCTTTAGCCTCAAGCCGTGGTAGTTGCTGCCTGGTTTTAATAGATGTTAGCCATCCACAGCAATGCCCCCTAGTGGTTGCTCTGTGTAAACACACCCATGCAATAAAGCAAAATTGGTCCATAATGTAAGATTCTGCAGAAGTAGCATCATTTAGTTAGATTTAGGATGTTATGGCACTAACGTTGAAGTGTTAAGACATCACTTTTTACATGCTCCTTATTTTATTGCCTGCGATATACTAGACTGCCCTACAATATAAAGAGGAAACTGATGCAATAGCTAATGAGAACATGCATTTTATAAATAGGGAGAGGTAAGTGCTGAAATACAGCGGGAAGTTTATCCAGCCACAAAGCGAAAGACATGAGCAATTTGTATATAATCCATGACCCACAGTTCGTTGGGCCAGAATCCCGCCTGTCTGCTTGGCCTCCATCCGTAAACAAGATCTGATTTCTGAAATTGACGTACTTGAGGTAATGTTCCCATGCCTCGATTCTGAAAAGCAGCTCAGCGTTCCAGGTTTGGCAAACATGAGCAGAGAAACTTGGAGGAACGCAGAGCCACAGAGAAGAAAACAGAAATAATGCAGGAATAACAGAAAAATAAAAAAATAAAGAATAAAAAAACTCTGCAGCAGAAACCATTTTCAGAATAAGCTCACTGCTTTGCTGCAGAGGTGAGCTGACTTTATTGATATTAGACTATTAAACTTAATAACAGGATATGGATCCATGATCTCCACCCTGTGCTTGGATTACTTTGGTCTTGGCCTGGCAGTTGTGCTTGACCATCAGACAAATATCTCACCAATTGTAGATGTGTGTGTGTGTGTGTGTGTGTATGCATAACTGTGAGAGGAAAGAGGGCAATCCCTTGTCAGGTTCAGGGGATTACAGTCAGGCTGAAAATGAGCCTCCCAGATTGCAGGAAAATTCAAGGATCAAGACCCAAGGTGGAAAAATAAAAGCTGCTAAGATAGATGTTACTCTAGTTGTCAAAGACGGCGGCTGTTTGCGAAGCAAATCCTGGCAAATGACGGACAAATTGGACCATCAGTTCAAACTTAATTTGTAACTTTAGAAGGTGCCTTGAAACATTCCAACTGTCAGCACAACCCCCTCCTCCCCTCCCCCCCCAAATCCAGACTCACAGACAGTGAAGGAGGGATGTTATTCTTCTTCCCCGCTCAGGCCGATTGATTGGGAGTTAATGTAAGATTAACAATGTTACACCCCAAATTGCCGCTCGGCCGTTCCAAGAAGTACTAGAGGGGAAATTACAGTGAATCAGCAGCACCCGTGACTCGTTTCCAACTGTGACAGCGAAAAAGACGGATGAGGTGTGCGAGATGCGATAAAATGTCTGCTGCCTCCCACGGAAACCGGGCTTGGCTTCGGAAACATTTCATAATCTCACACAAATCATAATATTCATTGTATCATCGAGTGCCGATCTAGGATTAGATTTTGATAACTAATCTGTGGAGCAATTTCTGACAAGTGCCTCAGGTGGCTTTAGTCTCTCTGGTGTTGGTGTTTGATTGTAAACCAGCAGTCAATTTGTAAAAATAAGTGAGGAGGAACTGCATTCACTTTTTACCATTAGTTAAACACATCACATTGTAGAGAAGGGAAATGATTGAAGAGACACATTAAATGAAAAAAAACATTTAGTCTCCACAGCTTCAATGCTGCTGCTCTGTAGCCGACTGCGACCTTTGACCTCCCTTTAAAGAGTAGCAAAGGTTCACCTAAACTGCTAAAAAAAAAAAAAAAAGAACCAAATGTTCTTATCACTCAACATGCAACAGTTTCATTTGTAAACGCCATTTTTCCTTCACTGCACACCATTAGTGGAAATTAGCATCAGCTTTAAATGGTTACTCCAGTGATTTAATACCACACTGCCATAAAGTTGTTGACACAAGGACAAAATTAAAGCAGCGTAAGGCAACATATCCAGACTTTTAGTCTCTACTGGAGTATGGGTCCAGCTCCAAAAAACACACAAGATCCTACATTTCCCATAACGCAGGTCAATAGCATATTTCATTAGGCCGAAATATCATCATCAGGGTTATTTTCTCAGATGTTAAAGAGCTCCTCCAGAGCCACAGAAGACATTATACAACTGATTTCACATGCTGAGTAGTGCTCCCCTTTAAAGCTGCAAGCATCAATTAACACACATCATTATGAATCTGATCTTGTAAAGGTTTTATTTTTTTTACATGAATAAAAAAACCTCAGTGGCAGTTATAACATGAAAAAAAATCATTTTATTTAGAATTAAGTAAAAACTAGTGTAATCTTGTAATACCTATACCACCATGTCCGTGGTGCTGCTCATCCCTCAGTCAAACACATTCATCTTCTACTGGCTATCCTCTTGGATCTTCTCAGACCGGCGTTTTGTGCCTCATTTCCATCGTCGTCATCATCATCATCATCATCTGCAGCTAGAGTAACTTTCTTTCTGCTGCGTGAGGAAGCCGCCTGCTGTGATGTGGACTGTCTTTCCCCAGCCTTCACTTTACTTTGGTTTTTTGGTTGTGGAGCTGCGGTCTTGGAGGGTCCAGCAGGCTGTCGTCTCCTTCTCACAGCTTTCACTGATTCTTGCTCCTCTGCTTTCTTCTGCGGCCCCCTGGCTGCCTTCGTCGATTTCATCAGCTTCTCCGCTCCAGACTTTTGTTTTGTCTGCTCTTTTGTTGATGTCTTCATAGATTCATTTGTGTTCATGTGTGCGTGATCTTTCAGGCTGGTCTGGTTGTCTGTTTTACTGACTGTGCGTTTACTGCTCGAGTTCATCCTTGTTGGTTGACTTTGGTTTGTTCCATCTTGCAACTTTTCAGTAGATTTAACAGCCTTTTTTCTTTCCTTTCCTCGTTTCACGTGGCTTTTGGTGGCTTGCAGTTCCTCTGATGTATCTGCTTTGCTTTCTTTCACTTCTTGGATGTTAATCTGCATTTGAAGAGCTTCATATGCTTCCTGTGAAATCAGATTATTTAGAGTATAGTAAATACAACATTTTTTCAAGTCATTGTTTTTGCCACTAAGAGTGATAAACATATTAAATCTGATTCTCACCTCTTGTTGTGCAAGTTCAGATTTCAGGTCCGATAACTGGCTCATCAGCCCGTGTATCTTCAGCTGAAAGCACAGGTAAAAATGGTTAAAAAAAAAAAAAAAAAAAAAATCACTAAAATGTTATTTAAGTTTTAAGCTTCCCTTACCTGTTCATTAGCAATTTGTTTTTCAAGCTGCCCTCTCTCTTTAGCTTCTCTCTTCTTCCTAACACAGATGTTTTTGAGGAACCCGTGTTAATATTAGACCCTGTTTTTCCCTCTATACACAGGGAAAAAAAAATATATATATATACACAGAGATGGACAATTTTGCCCAGGACTGCACAGCGAGACGATCAATAAGCTTCAGTTTTGTGAATGTGAATTTGAGAGATTCTTGCATTTAAAAATGTTGCCGTTTAGTTCTAGTTTTGAGTGTTTGAGTCTCCCACAAGTACACGAGTGCATTGAAATAGAAAATTACCGTATCTGTTCAAGGTATTGTACCTTAACTAGGAAAAGCTGAGCATCATATTGACTTTGCAGCCAGTTTTAAATCTCATGTTGATGTTCTAGCATATGAAAGAGAAACCAACTGCTAACCGGAAGGTAGAAAAACAAAAACCTCAAAAACAACATGATATGCTTTGAAAAAAACAGTAGGCAGTCATGCAAAATAAACAAAACATACTGTAGTGAATAGTGTGTAACCGACTGTCTTCAGTGACCCAGAATGCGATACACGGCTCCATCTAAACAAAATGTTTGTTTTACTTGTCTGCCACCATCTTCTCCATCTGAGCGAGCTCGATCCTCTTCTCCTCCACGGCTTTTTCCACGGTTTCTTTTGTCACCATGGTCAGCAGAGACTTGGCGTCTAGGTCTGATAATTCGGTCGATGGTGATGTCATTTTGATGGCCACTTTAATCCACTCAGTGAGCTCCTCACAGGATGGAAACTAACAGGGAAAAAAAGAAAAGAACAGACACTTTCAATCTTCCTTCTAAAACATTTCAAAGAAGTCTGCGTGTTTGTGACACTTATCAGCAAGTCAGCGCAAGTTTATCTAATTTTGGTGTCTGCTGGCTCGGCGCACTTGTGAAGTTTTAGATCCAATCTGCTTCTTAACCTTTGTTAGATGTCATCGCTTTGCTTGTTTTGTGTGAATTTCCACTGAACGTCATCCAGCAGACTATAAATGCCAGAGGAATGATCTCAAAGGATCCATCATCTTTAACTTCACATTTACACCATCGTTTACTATAACGTGGAAGACATTTTTTTGGAAAAAAGCGCTATTTTAGGGGCAATATAAAATACCAGTAAAAATGCCTGTAGCAGCTTGAATTTTCAAAAAAAAAAAAAAAAAAGTTATGATGACAGTCAGATGTGCCTTTGTAGCAGCTTTAGAAGAAATCAAGTGATTGCTGTCGGATGAAACCTTTAGTTAGTTAAGAAAAACTGACATTTGAGATAAGTCGTCTTCTTGTCACCTTCCTTGTTTATTATATTTCAGAAATACAAGTCAAAGAGACTCACCTTGTTAAGTTCAGCCTGTGCTTTCTCCCTGAAACCCAGTGTCAACTCTAAGGCCATTGTTTCCTTTTGTAACAACCTCTGCACCTCTTCCAGGTCTCCCTGAGAACACAGTCACAGTATCCCATTACATCACCACCCTGACATCTTCATGGGAAACTGTACAACAACGATTATAATCAAGCAGCAGGAGCAACGGAGGGGGGGGGAAGTAGACATTACTTGCAGTTTTTTAATTTGTTTCTCTTCTTTCATCTTTTCAATGAACTCCAAGTCACCTGGCGTCAACTGATACCCCTTCATTCCCTTCAGCAATGATTTGGGGTCATCTGGTTTAAAAATGTTTTCCGAGCAGACTGAAAAATCAAACATGGAAAGCTTTTAGTGCAGGACACGGCCAGGAAAGACTTACGGTATGAAGATAAAATACCTAATAATACAAACTAACTTGATGATCTTATTCACTTAATTGCAAGGAGCCAAAAAGCAGCACCATCATACAAAGCACGTCAACCAACATAAGCAGGTATTACTGTATAGATCAGTGTAATGTACCTGGTTTTGCATCATGAGTGTTGAAATCAAATGTCCTGTTTTGGTCATCTTGATCTCCGCCCCCTGCCTGTTGATAAGTGAGAGAACATATTTACATGCTGTCATGGTAATAAGATCCACTTTGATAAAGAAGGGCTGTAATGTAAAAGGTAAATAAAGTCTCTGCGTGTACCTCCACATTCTGCTGTAGTTCCAAGCAATCATCATTTAGATCTTCACTGCAAAAATCCAGGTGTCTCTTTACATCCGTCAAAGGAGGAGTCCTGGGAAGCTGTCGACCTGATGGGATGTAATTCCCAAAGTTACCGTTGTCTCTCAGGATTTCAAAATATCTGCCCGACATGTCTGAGGTTCTGTCTGAGACTTTGTCTTACTGCAAAAGATTTTAAAAAGGAAGGAAAAAGCTGCAGCTGCTGCATCAGCTCAACAGTCCAGAGTTCTGCTCTTTCTTTTCTTTCCTCCATGCCACCTTTGGCTTGAACAGCTGCTGTGTTTCACTAATCACTGCATTATTGTTTTCACCTGTGGCTCAAAGTTTGGTGATTACTCCCTTTGGCCAGCAGATGGCATCAGATTATTACAGTTTTGAAGTGCAGGTGAAAGTTTTGAAATCATTGTTTGACCTCATTTTATATAATGCTTACAAAAGAAGGAAAATTACTAACAATTTGTACTTTTTGCACAGTTTAAACAGGTGAAAGTCAATTATGAGCATTTAGTTTCATTTATAATAAATACTCCCATCAGTACAACTACTACTAGACTGCCTCCATCACTGTTGGTGTATTTAGAAATGAAAATATAATGTTCCCAAAATGTGATTTGATTACAGTACACATTAATGCATAGATACTTTTTATATCATAAACTGAACAAAAATGAAAACATCATTTTGGCACGTGCAAAAGTTTGGGGACCCTACACAGTCAGTACACCGACTCTGGCAGATATCACAGCTTGCAAACGCTTTTTGTAGCCAGCTAAACGTCTTTCAATTCTTGTATTTGGGATTTTCTACCATTCTTGGCGTGCACAGCTCTTTTAAGATCTACCCACAGATTTTCAATTATGTTTAAGTCAGGGGGCTGTGAGGGCCATTACAAAACCTGCAGCTCGTGTCTCTTGAGGTAGTCTATGGTGGATTTCAAGGTATGTTTAGGATCATTATCCTGTTGTAAAAGCCATCCTCTTTTCAGCTTCAGCTTTTTTACAGACGGTGGGATATTTGCTTCCAGAATTTGCTGGAATTTAGTGGAGTCCATTCTTCCCTCCACCCGTGCAATGTTTCCTGTGCCACTGGCTGCAACACAACCCCGAAGCATGATAGATCCACCCCCATGCATTCTTTTCATGAAATGCTGCTCCTCTTTTCCTCCAAACATACCTTTGTTGATTGTGGGCAAAGAGTTTATTTTAACGTCATCAGTCCACAGCACTTCTTTCCATCAGGCTTCTGTAGATGTTCCATTGCATACCTCTGACACTGGATTTTATGATGCGGACGGAGGTAAAGTTTTCTTCTACTAATTCTTCCATGAAGGTCTTGTCTGTGCAAGCATCACTGCACAGTGGAACGGTGCACCACCACTCCTGAGTCTGCTAAATCTTCCTATCTGAGTAGGACAGCAGCAGCCTATAAACATAAAAATATATTCTTAATCTTGCAGATTAACTAGATGACACGTTACTATACCTACTTCTGTGGCAAGTTAGAGAAAATTGAAGCAGAAACTCTTGCGATCCAGAACTAATTGCTCTCAGTTGAAGGTGTGGGTGGTCCTGAAAAACCTGATTGGTCCCCCTGTCTACATTCAGAGACTATCAGCTGATATCATTATCTGATTTTTCAAACCCTCAAATATCAATATAATATCAGCTTCAATAGCTGTAGTTTTGACCTCTCTGATAAATAACTCCACACTGATCCATTTCTTCCTCATCCAATCAGAGAGCAGAGTGAGAAACTATAAAGGCAGGTATCAGAGCTTCCATCCGTGAACCCAACCAAATTCCTCCTACAGCTAAACTGACCCCTGACCTCCAGCTGCAGGTTATTAGCTCCCAAAATGACAAAAATAAATAAATAAAAACATGTTTCCTGCGGCGGCATCTTCTGTCCTCCTTACACTGGTCCCTGCTCACTCGCCACATCCAGAATAGATCGACCTGCTTTCAGAAATGAGGTCGATGTTTCCTGTCTGAGGAGAAACTCTCCAGCAAAATTCTGCTGTTTCTGAAGAAAGTCTCCTCATCCTCTGATCATCAGGTTATTCAATCCTCATGTGCATGTCACTTCTGGGTCGAATTGTTCCTCTTCTAATCACCGAGCTACTCTGCTGCTCATTCTGAATCGTTTTATTTTAATTTTAATATTTAATCTAAAGTCTACACAAACTTTCCAAGGAGGATGGTTAATAAGGCGTTATTGTCAGGAAATAATGAAAAAACAGTCACTTAGCAGTCGCTAACATGGTTCACTGACTGGAAAAAGGCTGAGATTTATTTTCGCATGATAAACTGAGCTTTGCTGTGCAGTTACTGTACAAGGAAAATATGATAAAACTGAATGTAAATATATATTTTCTTTTGCTAGTAGTAAAGTTTCTGTTTGTATAATTTCATTTTATCATGTGCTTTAAAAAAATCCCCAGAAAACCTGATCATTCCAATCATTTTACTTTTTGAATCATTGACTTGAAATAAAGGGTGCAAGATACAGTGTTTAGGAATGAAAGAGGTGATATTAAGGTTAAAAACAATAACACTTCTCACCAGAACTGGGGAAGAGAATAATCTCAAACGTTTCGTCGTTCGGACTGGTTTGATGGTCGACCCACGATGTCCTGCTAGTCCGAGGGATCCTCCCGGGTGCATGCCTCTCTTCTGGTCGTGCCGTGTCCCTGTCAGGAACCTGCACTGTGTCCACAGGTGGCTGCTCCAGCTCTAAACCCTCCAGAACCCGCTCTCTGAACCAGGACAACACCGCCTCCCTGGACAGCTCCTCTCCACAGCAGGCTTGTGTCAGACCGTGGATCCACAAGGGGCCCAGGATAAAGAGAGCACAGGACACCATGACTGGACAACCAGAAAATACTTTTTTGCTGGTCCAGAGAGGGACGGTTGGGATGTTGCAGTATTTGTTTCTGTGATTGTTTCACACAGTATGGAGTGGAAAGTGTCTGCATGTTTTACTCTCTGCTTTTGTGTCCTGCAGAGTTGCTTTTGGGTTGTTTAGTTGATGTGTAGTATGAACATAAGGGTCAAGAAATCAACCACCTGCATGTAGTGTACAGTACATGTGCGTTATTAATGTAAAGTACACACAGATGGACAAGTTTAGCTTAGTCTTGGATTGTGTTGAAAAGATTTTAGATGTTGCCACATGAAGGCAAATATACAGAAATGTTTCACACTAACAGAAATCAGGTTTCTTTGTGTTTGTATTAGCTGTAGCTGAAAACATTCATCTGAGGCCTACAGCCCTTGAGTTAATTAGTATCCTGCATGCTTTGACTTCATCACAGCAGCCATATCTCACACATAACACACACCTGTTTTCCCACAAAATAAAAAGCCTTTGTCTACTGTAAGGGAAACGTGTGTGTGTGCGCCTTCTTCATCTGACTGGCCTTGAATCCTTCCAAGAGAAATATTTGTTTCTTGTAATGTGTGTTTCCGAACAGAAACGTCACAAATCAGTCAAACGGGGGGTTTTGATTTGCCTTTCTGATCAGCATACAAGCAGTTCTCCTGATCTTCCAGATCTCATCTTGACCTCCACAGTTGCCCTGAACTGCCATCTCTTAATTACATTTTGCACAGTGGAAACTGCAAACTGACAACGCTTTGCTATCCTCTTGTAGCCTTCCCCTGCTTTGTGGGCATCAACAACTTTCATTTTTCATTCTTACACAGCTGCTTAGAGGAACCTGTGGTTGAACAAGGTTTGAAGAGTCACAGTATTTGTAAAGCTTTTAAACTGGCACCAGCTGACATTTCCTAATGACAATTGTCGGCATGCCTCAGGCCTAACGAGCTGATTATGATCTGAAACCTTGTAAAAACCTTGTAAAAAAAGAATGCCCAAACCTTTGCACAGGCCACAATGATGTTTTTATTTTATTTTATTTTATTTGATGACATAAAAAGCATCTATGCATTAATGTTTGCTGAAAATAGTGTGTTCTTTCCATATCACTGAGAGGCTGTGTTTACATCTTTTCAATTAAAAAAATCTCAAATGTTATTTGTCAAGAGGGGCCCAAACTTTTGCATACAACTGTACATGTAGTATAGTATCCAGTGGTGTAGTATTGTAATTTGTAGTAGCTTGTAATGTAGTAAAATAGTGGTAACATTAAGGTTTTAAACGATTAAATGACCCAACAGCAGTTAAATTGGCCCTTTAACAACTTTAAAATGCTGCTTATACAGTAATTATACTTTAGTACCATTTATCATCTCAGCACTTTTCACTTCGGTAACATTTTTAAGTTAATTTGTAATGGAGTATTTTCACATTACTGTATTGTTACTTTTACTTCAGTAAAGAATCTAAGTCTTTCTTCCACCACAGCGAGAGGAGTCACACTAACAAACTGACAGATAAAGCGCACAGACACAGTTGAGCCTCCATTGAGAGCCGTTTCAAATCAATTGGCACAAGTAACAGAAGTGTAATCACCATCCAATTCTAGATAAGAAGCTGTGTTTGATTTTCTTTCTTAAAAGTCACACAGATCACGAGGTGTCACACATGCTGAGTAAGTTTCACACTCTCAGTTCATGCTTTAACTGGACAGACAGACAGATAGACAGGCAGGTGTACAGACAGACAGATGGGCCGTGATACAAAATAGCCAAAACCCTGTCTATCTTTAAACTGAGCTGGTGGTGGTGTCACACTGCCAGCCCCACATGTTCTGTGGAGCTCCAGGAACTCTGGAGGAGAGTGCTGACTCGTAAATACCTCTGCTTTTAAACCGCCCGCTCCCATAATGCCGAGGGAGGAGAGGAAGAGGGAAGAGGGTCAGAGAGGGTGTGTGTGTGTGTATGTGTGTGTAATAAATTGGTGCTTTATGACAGCGAGTTGGCGTAGCCAAGTGGAAAACATTTGCATGGTTTTACATTGCAGGTAGCAAATCACTCCTCAATAAAAATCAAACTCAAAATGACTTTTCTCATCTTCTTCATACCGACAATTCCTCTCTGGTGTAAGTATCTCTGTCGTCCATGTATATCTGGCATATCTGTTTTTTCACTGGGAGGAAGCAGAGGATCCATGGCTATTTTGCTGTTACTGAATACTTGTTTTAACAGCAGTGTGCTTAAAAATGTTCTGAGTGATCTGAAAACCACTCATGTTCTTTTTCTTGGCACATGTGGCACAACTTAATACAAAAAGACAACACTTTGTCTTAAAGAATGTCTCAAACATATAACTAGGCACAGTAGACGCACATAAATTATTTAACTTAAGGGATAAAGAGACTTTTGTGATTGACATCACTCTACATTCTTTGAAAACCCCAAATGACCCCGTTTACATCCACACCCTCCTCAGACATCATCCAGACTTTCTGTAACCCTGCACACTGGCTATTGTGTCATGTAAAAGCTCTCCGGTGCCGAGAGAAGCGTCCCAAAAAGGCCATTTACAGCTGCTCCAACATGTAGTGCATTGAACAGGCCAAGCAGACAGGTCGTAAAGGGACTGATAAAAAAGCCCCCTGGTGGCTGTGGGTGTAAGATACAGAGTGAAAATCGGACAGACAGGTGCTCTGACTCGCTGAGAGACTAATGGAAAAGGGGTTAGGGGCCATTACTGCCTGAAAGAGGGAGAGTGTTTAGCTTTTAACGCCAAGAAACAAAAGACATGATGTAATTTAGTGCAGTTTAGCACAGAGAGTCGGCATGGGGCAATTAAAAGTGTTTTTTTACTTGTCTCAGGTGGTTAAATTAACTAATTGTGGCATGTATCTGATATGAAAATCCACTTTGTAACAATGCTGATGGTTTTTGATGATTTTTTTGGCTTCTGACCCCTTAAAACAAAACAATGATTACAGATTGTGATCTTTTTCTTTACTTTATTTTTACAGAGAGCTAAATTCATCCAGTAATTCACTAGAAAATGGCAATGATTAGAGGAAACTTTGTAAATAATGACTCATTCGGAGGCTGGACAAAATAATCTCACTTCGAGGGGCCATTCAGTAGCCATTTTACAGCTTTCGGCTGCATCACATGATCTTCCTCGGCAGATCAAACTCCATCAAAGTAAACAAACAAGATGTCTGAATATGGTAGCGTATGAAGACAATGAGAGGAAAGTAATAGGATACTCCCGAACATGCACACACATGTGCACATGCACGTGTATATATATACATGTCAAAATCATAAGCACACACGCTCACACACACACTCACACACACACACACAGCTATCTGCGAGTGATGAGAGATGGTCAGTTGGAAATTTCGAGGCCTGCTCTTTCTGTCGTGCCGCACTCAGAGCTGTCAGTAAGGTTAATTTTGTGATGTTTGTGATTAGTGACCACCCGTGTAAAGTTACCGCACACCTCAGAGCGGCCCAAGACTTTATAATAATGCGCCTTGAGGCTTTAGCTCAGGTCCAGTCTCAGTCTCGTTGTGTATATTCAGGCACTTTTCATCTATATAAGCACCTCTCCTGAGATGCAAATTCAATTTCCTGAGCTTCCTGAGGTAGTATTTCTATGTCTATCTACTGTCTTTTTTTGGCTACCCTATGAAATTTCACCACACATACATGTAGTTTCATTACATACATGAGCGCATACTTACATTACTTCACATACCTTTTAAAATGCTTGACAGAGCTGCCAATGAAATGTATCAGTACAAGCATTTAGCATGCCTAAGCTGTAAACCATATCCATCAGTAGGACTGACTTGTGCCAAGACGTGTGCAGAGAACCAAAACACTGTTGAGTTCGCAGCGATACACAGTCCATGCAGAGAGAAATGTATGAATTCACGCGCAATTTTGCTGTGTTAGACTGTGTATTGTGAACATATATAGCACAAAAATCCATTATCAGTCATTAACATTCTGCCATCTATAATTAAGACAACACTACTAAGTTTTCTATATCCTTGATTGCTGTTTCGTCTGCTTGCAGGGTCAGAAGGGAAAATTAAATTAGTTGAGGCAGTGAAATACTGTTATTGGCGTATTGTGTTGATTCATTGAGTGGGA
This sequence comes from Scomberomorus guttatus, assembly GCA_038419695.1. Lineage (NCBI taxonomy): Eukaryota > Metazoa > Chordata > Actinopteri > Scombriformes > Scombridae > Scomberomorus > Scomberomorus guttatus. Next base: position 13,585,823 of record CM076468.1, on the reverse strand, counting down.
AATAAAAATCATTGCTCTGCTGAGGTTAAGATCAGCTATAATTCATGCACAATGTAATCTGCAGCACTTTACTAGATCCCTGGTATTCAGGTTATTCAGGGTTTGTTTGTTTGGATATAACTTCTTTTTTTTTTTTCTCCCCCCTGCTTCCTTCAGCCACTTTGTCTTCTGCTACTTTTTGACTCTATGATTTCAGCTCTCTTAAGTTTAGTAGCCCCCGAGGAACGAAGCACACACAAGAGCGAAAGCACAAACCAAGAAATGCTACAAATACCAACACACATACAAGAAGGGAAAACACATGCAACAAAGCTAATATCTACACTGAAAGTGATCCGGGTCCACTCAAAATTTTGTGTGGAAAAGCAAAATCTGAACCCAAATGATACTTCACACGGCTTATGGGCCACTGGTTGCTTTAACAGTTATCTGGCAGGAGCAGTGTGGGCTTCTGTATAAAATGTATAGAATGACAACATATAGAACTAGGACTGACAACTATGTGCCACTGAGTGCCAAGAGAAGGTGTCAGAATAAAATCCTGCATACTCTCTGCTCTCTGAGACGTATTATTACCCCCTCCTAGCGTAGAGTGTCGCTAACACTTTTATATAGCTACAGAGCTTCGCAAATCCTTATACGCTATTTTTCTCCTATTTTTTCTCCTGACTAAATCATTTCAACGACTTCATTTTCCTTTCTTCACAAACTCTCCCCCAATTCACCAGCTGACAAGTGCTACGGAAGGGGAGTTCAGAGCGTGTAAGAGCAATTGTAAAGCACTCAGCATAGACTAGTCATGCCACAAACACACACACCTGGGTAAATAAAGGTGAAAAACAGGGATTCGGCCAGGAGATTTATGGCGGCGCGTCAAGGAGAGGGACCACTGACAGCTGGAGGACTCTTGTCTGAGTCTTGACGCAATTCAGGTCACACACAGCCACCAACACACACACACACACACACACACATTCACACATATCCACATGTCAATCCTTATTTGGCTACTTTGGTCTGATATTTTTCATGTCCTGAAAAAGCCTCAGAGCAAAGTCTTTGAATAGAGCGAATAAAAGCAGTTTATTTTAGCTTTGCATGCCATCTAAAGCTGAACAATACCCATAATTGTATTATGGCTCTGACGTCGTCTGCTGAGAGAAAAGACACTGCTTGTGACTCAACTGTCTGTGAACGCCCCCCTCCCCTCCCCTCCCTTCCGCTGCCTTGTCCCAGTCTGCATCAGAAGGCAACACAGTTTTTTAAACCAGCAGGGGGGTCAGGTACCTGTTTTTGGTGCAACCCCACCCCAATCCCAGGTGAAAAAGAAAACACTTTATGGGATTTTTCAGGAGCAGGACAGTTTCTTAAATGAGCATGAGTGCAAACATAAAACACAAAAGAAATGCATAACTTAGCAGTTTTGGTGCCATTTTCATTTTCTCACCGAGCTCTGGCAGAAATATCTAAATTCCTGTCTAAATTTTGCCTCTGCCACCCCCACCCCCCCTCACTCCTTCTCTCCTCAGGGACAGTCACAGACTCCCAAGGGCTCAGTCTTCCGTCAAGGGCCATATGGTACCGTCAGAGCTCTGTGTGTGCTTGCGTCCGAGCGTGTGTGCTGTAGAGGGAGGGCAGCCGCGGCTCAAGGTGTCAGAAGGGAGGGTGGTTTAAATTTAACTGCAACAGGGCTGATATCTGCATGGCAGGTCCTGACTCCCCCTCTGCTCTCTCTTTCTCTCACACACACACACACAGTCTGTCTTCACAGTCCCCAGCCTCAGACATCATCACACACACACACACACACACACACACAGCAGCTCCGTCAGTCTGTCAGGAGACGTGCCTCTTCCTCCTCTCTCTCTCCCACCTATCAGACCACCTGGATTGTACAAGAGGCCAGCTGAGGACGCGACAGAGGAGAGAAAAAGGACGCTCACCGTCGGGAAGGAGAGCAGAGCAAACATTCACACTGAGGATAACGCTTCATCTCAGCCGGCAGGCTGAAGGCACAGCCAGTGGCACTGCAGAGGCACGACAGCACAGTGGGCTAACGCTTTGCTACAAGAGGTAAGACTAGAGCTTGGCTTGGAGTGGCTGTGGGTTGGTGTGTGTGTGTGTGTGTGTGTGTGTGTGTGTGTGTGTGTGTGTGACGCTCAAACCCTGACAAACCCAATATTCATCTCTTTTATTCATGCTAAATGGAAAAGCTTGCATGGATGTGTGTTTGTGACCAATACAAATCAGATAATACTGAAATCTTTGGCAAATACATATTGATATGTGTCATATATTTGGATTTTTTTTTTCATTATTAAATGACTGTTTAGTTTATCATAAATGTTATACTAATACTGTACATGCTCTTCATTAATAGTGCGTTTCATTTTAAAAAAAGTTTTCTGGTTTTTAATATATTTTTATGTGTCTCTGCAAAGATACAGTTCACATTGCAGTGTGTTGTGAACAAAAGCTTAAAGTACAGATACACTGAAATGTCTAATTTGAGTGGATTTGCGGAACAGTTAGAGTGGGATGTAATCTGGGTTGTGGCAGCTTTGCTGCAAGGTTGCTGCTAATTAGCCAGATAGAGAGATTAGAGGGCAGAAGAGAGAGACTACGGGAGGCTCTGAGTGTCACAGGGAATGTCTGATAATCTTGATTTAATCTAATTGGATTTAATTTGCTCTAATTGGATTGAATTTTTTTGGCCAGCAGACAAAAGACAAACTTTTTTGATTTTGATCATAATCATGTTGTTTATTTGTCTTTCATTTGCAGGCACCTCTCTAGAATGATTTAATGTATTTTTGCTGAAAATGATACAACTGAGCTCAAAGTCAGTAAACCAGAATAAATCACCCATGCTTCTCAATTGAATTTGCTGATGCGGGCAGAACACGATATTGCCCTGGCATTGCTAACGCACCCCGTGGTCAATTTGCCCACCATATCAAAGCTGTGGTGATAATTCATCCACTTTTGTGCAGTGATACTGTCTTGAGTGGACACTGGTGTTACATGATGGGTCGTATTGGTTGCAGCCGGGGGAATTTCCAAAGGGCAGCGTGTCCATGAGAACCTGCAGCAGTGTCATACTGTATCTTAGTGCAGGGAGGACGGGTGAGGGAGGGAGAGGGAGAGGGAGAGGGAGAGGGAGAGGGAGAGGGAGAGGGGGTCAAGTTACCAGGCCTGCACTCGTGTCTCAGTTTGGAAACATACTAAGGGGAGTGGGAGAGAGAGAGAGAGACAGTCAAATGTCAACCTAATAAAGCATTTTCACTTGAGCTGAATTGAATTGTGAAACCCAGACACAGACATTATTATCCACTTTGGCTTAAAAAAATACCAAAGTCATTATCACGTCGGGATGTCCTGTGCTGGCATCCATAGTTTGATGATGTGTCGGTATGCGATGGTCAGCAAAGTAAAAAAAGAGATGTTACCAAAAAAAGGATCCGCATCGCTTTCAGAGATCAACACCATGCATTATGGTTTGCGGTTACTCACAGGTTATGAATAACGAAAGCTTATGGTTGCATTTATCACATAAAGGATCTGATTTTTAGTTCTGAGCTTGCTACAATGCAGCATAATGTCAATATACAAAGCATTTTCCTTAAAAATTATAACATAATAATTCTGGATTTTTCGTTGGACAAAATATGCAATTTAAAGATGTCACCTTAGCTGTAGGAAATTTTTTCTATATTTTCCGACATTTTATGGACTAAAATAATCGTAAAAACAATCAACAGGTGTTGAAACATTCCCTCATAGACTCCTACAATCCTCCCTCCTGTGAGTAAATATTTGGGCTGACAGAAGGACACCCCAGCCCGCTCCAGATGCTTCTTTAAAAGGCTTGGGATTTGGCCTGTGACTAGGGCCCTGTTTACACCTGGCATTAACACAAGTGGACAGCTCTAAGTACAGGTGAGAATGCACCCAAGAGGCGTTGAGGACGCATTGAGATCCGATTGCTCAGACCACATTCGGAGGTGGTCTGGGCCGCATATGGCCAAGCGGATAAGTCCTGGGCCACATTGAAGGACCTACTACTCAACTGATGTCCTCTGCGTAAGCGGAAGTACGTAATTGTTCGCGCAAACAGCGTCATATTAAAGAAACAACAAGAAGAAGCCACAACAAGAGGCAAAATGGATTCTCGTGGATGGAGTACACACGAAACACGACGATGCAATTTGGCGTTTGCGAACGGAAATGATGTACGTCTTTATTTGCATATAGAGCGGGGAAGTGACATCCAATCACAAGTGGTCCCTTGAAACGCATGTGGAGACGCGTCCGAATGCCAGGTGTGAACTGACATACTTAGAGCTGTCCACTTGTGATCGGATCACCCAAGACGCCTGTTGATGCCAGGTGTGAACAGAGCCTAGAAGTGACAGGTTAATCTGTTTAAGTACGTACGATAGCAGGGCGCACAGCCATTAGCCTTCTGCTGCTGGTAATCCACCGTAAAACAAGGCGGCGGCCGCCCAACAGATTGATCAGTAAGGGTGTTTGGTGTTTGTAGGGTCATGTGAGTTGAAGTGGAGTTGTGTTGTGTGTGAATTCATCTATATGCGGACTGGCAAGCTTCACAATTTTTGCACTAGAGTAATCTATTTTTAAATTTTTATATGGAATGGTCTGTTTGGATACATGGGGTAAAAACTTGAGGCTTGATCCTCTGTAGCCTCTCAGATTAATAAATTAATATGATTTATAGTAAATTAATGACCACGATTGCATTTTGGTGACTCTTTTTATGTTACTGCTGTGATCTCAATCTGATCTCTGCAGTCTTTAAACACGTCCACAGTCATGGAGGCATCACAATCATACTGTCGTGATTCTTGATCTAAAACTCTAAAACTAAAATCTAAAACTGATCACTGTTTTGACACAGTAAAAATGTCTTTTTTTTTCTAGAGATCTTGTTGGATGGAGGGAGGTGTCAGGGGAGTGTTGTGCAGTTTGTTAGCTTTTTGAGAAAAAAAAAAAGTTGACAGAAAACAGAAAGGAGGGTAAAAGGTTAGTTCAATATATATATCATCTCAAATCTCATACGGCCTTTAATACCAGATGGAAATTTGTACTTGATTTAAATAGAATATGATATATCTTGGTCCATACAGCAGTAGTTCCCAACTTGCCAGGGCAGGTCACAAGATAAATCTGATGGGTTGTGGGATGATAAAGTAATTAAGAGAAACAACATGAAATATTTCTACTACACAAACTGCTATTTTCTTATAGTTTTGCCTCTTTAGGCCCCTAAATATAATGAAACAATTGACAAACAGTATGCAACCTCTGATGAGGCATCACAGAGTTAGAAGCCTAAAACCAGTGTATTATAGCAAATGTTGATATCTTCATAATATTTTGCCTTTCCGCAGCAGAGCACTTTGCTGCAAACTGTTTCCCACTCAGGGTGATTGACAGTTTGAGGGTAGTGGGGCAGAGATCATTAAACAAGACACGCATTAAGGCAAACCGCCTGGCACCTTGAGCTTTACCAGCTGTAGGACGGATTAGACGGCCTGGCTCGGAGGCTTTACCGAAGGTGTTTCATTCATTGGTGGTGTGCACAATGCTTGGATGAGAGTGTGTGTGAACTAATCAAAGTAAATCTCTTCTTGATTAGCCCTTAAAAAAGTACTTGTAGTCTGGGCTTAAAATCCAGGAGGATGAAAACGCCTTTAACTTTGTTCTAAGTTAAGGGCTAAATGTTGAGGGGAAAGCTGCAGAATGATTCCTGATACTTCAACTTGGCAGCGGATGGTAAAGAGTGTGGAGTAACAGGGCTTTCCCACAGTATACTGTTCTCATATTCCCATCATATCTTGACAGAGCATCCAGAAAAAATGCTCCACAAAACAGATAACAGTCACAAGATATGATATGAGAAGACAGTTGATGAGAAGTTCATGGGTCGTAACTGTCATCCTGTCTTGTTGACGTGCGGTGGATATCAGTGCCTTTGGTCTCATTTCTAGCTAAAGCTATTTTATGATAAGAAGTTTCTGGACTTTGTAATAAATTTCTAAAATAGAAGGAGTGGAGTCGGGGATTTTGGTCCCACTATATCAAGGCAAATAATCTCCAAACCACATTTTGGTGCCAGGCTAGCTGCTTCCCCCTGTTTCCAGTCTTTATGCTAAGCTAAGCTAACCATCTCCTGTAGCTTCATATTTACCAAACAGACATGAGAGTGGTATCGATCTTCTCGCTCTCCGCAAGAAAGCGAATAAACGTATTTCCCAAACTGTTCCTTTAAAAATATCAAGCGTGGCTTACAAAATTGCAGCTTAGGAAGGTTGTTGGAGCGGGGTCGACCAGTATAAGAAGGTCTTCACTGTGTGGACTGAGGGACACGTGGCGTACAGCGACTTGTTTCAGCCCTGCGGATCCTGTTTCCCCCACAGAATACCAGCCACTCACAGCTCTGGGAAAAGAGCACTATATATACCGAGAGAGAAACGCCAGTGTTGTCCAACATTAGTCCCTCTCACTCTTGCAGCTTGACCTGCAGTCAAAATAAGTCAACTGAGATCAGACTGTCCAGCAGTACAATCTTTCATCCAGCTGATTGAAAGATCAGCTGTATGGTGCTTTCACAGAACCCGTTCCCATTAGAGCGAGCGAAGACATACAAGCGGAAGAGGCTCAGGGACACATGACTATAAAAAGGAAAAACTCTGTATTAGGAAGACGGGTTAGTAGTATTATGTTGTTACGGATAGCAGAACTGTATTTGTAAGAAATGCTTAAATCTTTAAAGCAGATGTCAAACCAACCATCAAACTTCTTGTGACAAAACACACTGCGGACAGCCACTCCATTATCTTTATGTTGCATTTTATTGCTGACGCCTCACTTTAGCAGAGCGTTTTCTCCAGGTGCATCACGGAAGAAACAGCTTGACTCCAGGTGCATAAATAATTCACATACGTATCTCTCGTCCGGTGGTGGACCGACTGGTTACAGTGTGATTTGCTGCAGCAGACAGTCGCTGCTCGTCTCTATGGAAGTGTAAAAGTGAGTAACGCTTGTGCTGCATCAGTACACCATGAAGCATTGGTGATGGAAGGCTGCCTGTGCTGCATTAAAAACTCTCAGAAGGGGATCATAGCTGGAGGCTCCAATTGTATTTGTAAAAAACGCAACAAAGTTTTTCTTTGAACTCACTTTGAAGTTACATTTTTTCCCTCTACATACCCTGTAAAATCCAATAACTGGCTCAGTTAGACAGCTCAAATCCATTTTTTTTGGTCATATTTTTGTAAATTTAGAGGATCTGTTCTTCTTCTCAGATCAAATTCACATTCAGTAGTGTGTGAAGAAAGGGAAAGAGCCGGCGAGAGAATCTCAAATAGCAGAACAATTAAAAAGGGTCCATGCTTCCTCTCATGAGATTGCTCTGCATCACAGAAACAGAGAAGATGGTAGAATAAGCAACACTGGTTTCAGCATCAAACCAAGAGATTTACTTATTTGAATGTGGCGTCAGAGTCTCTAAAAGTTTTGAATTCGCTGTAAACTGTCTTGAAAAGTTCATGACAATGAGATCTGTCAGATCTGTCAGAATGAAAGCAGCCACAAAGTCTTCTCATCGGATCATCAAAAGATGCTTCTTCCATCATTTTTTCATTTGCTACGTTACAAGTTTGACTGTCTGTCATTAGAAAACCAGGCCCCAGGACAACAGGATACAGACAGTCGGAAAAAAGATTATAGATGTGGTATCAGCCTTGTTTTGCAGTTAAAGTAGACACAAAACTTGGTGCTTGATGAAGAAGATTAGAAAAACTATGACATCTTATTGACTGTGATACACAGTGAAACTCAAGCCTTTGTGCTTTAAATATAAAGAAGCAGCTCGTAACCAGAAAGCATTTGTCACCAGAATAGATTTTTAACCCTGGCTGTCTTTTCATTTCCTGATGCTATTAATGTATGTCATCTACGTTGCACTTGCCAGTGCGTCACCACCTTTATTTTATTTAGTGCCAATGTTCTATGTTAAATATACAGCAAGGGGCCCGATGAACACGGATTCCTCTGCGAGCTGTTTGATGGGGCCCGACGCTTTCCATGATGCAGCAGAAACCGTCACAGTGGTACACAGCGCCATGTGCACAATAAAGTCCGCAGCCGCTGTCACCTGGTCAGACAGATTACCATGTCACACTGTAGAGAATTTTAACTTGAGAAGAAGAGATAGTTTTGTTAGCTGACCCTGTAGAACTATACATTTCTTAGATTTTGAGATGTAATTTGCATTTATTGGAAATTGTGGAGGTGAGTTACCGATTCTTCCCAACATCCCATAAGCATGCCCTGTTTTGGGTGTGCTGGTGAGGGGTTAGAGGTCATGTTGTACTTTTGCAGATCTGGAAATAACTACATCTTGATTAAAAATCTTACAAACAAGGCAAATGCTGCAGTTTTAATTGTAGAACCATATTTCTCTGGTGGCCTGGGCTTAATTATAAAGTCTGCATGTTAAATGATTGCCTTCCGAGCACACTAGTTAATAACTTCTGATCTAACACGACACGTCAGATAAATTTACACTCAAGCAAAGAGTATCTTGTTCTCCATGGGTATAGCTTGCTAGGTAGCCGCATTATGTAAACGAAATCTTTACAGTGCTTGGTATCAACCTTTGCCAACCTCAACGTGAAGCAGCTCACGGCTCGCTGCTATTTCTGCATTGTATTCCCACCAGGGACTCGGCTTTGGTTGTGAAATTCTTGGCATATGTAACATGATTGGATAAAGCGACACAGGTGGCAGCCTGACGCTAAATATGCACCGGAGGAAAAAATAAAACGCAGCAAGGAGCCCCCGCTGCGAACACTCCTCTTTGAGTTTAAGCCCCCATTGTTGCCCCCTCTCTGTTTGCTGTTGCTATAGAAATGGACCCAGCAGAGATGAGAGGGGCTTAGCGTGGCTCTGTGACTTCTACATTCGCTAAATGACAGGGTCAATTATGGGGGCTATTTTCTGATGACCCACTAACATTTTCCCCGCTCCCTCTTATTTAAGAGAACTGAGGCATGCAGAGCAAACAGGAACAGAGGAGGAAAGGGCAGTGGTGGGAAATGTCAGTGCTGCGCCCTGTGGCAGTTAATTTATTCACTTTAGCCCGGACAACTCTGGACAGATTTGAGAAATGTCTTAAATGGGCGTGATTTGTACAGAGTGGGATGGTGTTTGGCAAGAGTGCTGCAGTGTCAGTATGGGATGAGACCCAGGGCTCGACAGCACATAGTCGGTGGGGTGATGGAGGGTATATTACACCTATCTGCCAAGATGACTCATAGGCAGTGCAGGGGGCCAAAGCCACAGTAGTGCTTTGGATAAACTGTGGCTTTGAGTGGCTCATTCTCAAAGTGTAGCGCATTCGTTTCAAAACAACCTTGCATCCTCCCTTTATACTTGAATCAGGGGTTTGCACAGATCTGCACAGCGTGTTACATGATCCAGATCCCCCCCCCCCCAAAAAAAACAAACTGTGCTGCCGTCTAGTGTGCAAATAAAGAGACAAAAAAATATCCAAAATGCAATATTTGTGAAAGACTTGAAAGGAAAAATGTTTGTTTTTTTTACTCTGCACAGATGAGTCATAGTGGAATTTGCTACAACACAGGATGCAGCACTGCTTGTAAAATTGAAGTACACAGATTTTTTTTTTTTTTCAATAAGAAAACATGACTCAGCTCACTGAGCAGCACAACAGCCACTGATTAAGAAGGCCACGGAGCCAGAAAACTGCATTATTTTCTTCCTCTTTTGCATTTTGAGGTTACCTTGGAATAAATTCTACCTTGTGTGGTACAATGCGTCACGCCAAGCCAGCTCTTCCTTTACAGTAGTGTTAAGGTGGCATCAATTTGGGTTTTACATCTCTCTGTTTGGGTCAGATTGCAGTTTACAGTCATAAGGGATTTTTTTTTCCTTTTCTGTTTGAGTACAAATGCTAAATAATAAGAGAAACGTGTGTTTGAGGGGCATTTGGCCAAATTACACATACTTTTAAATGTTTAATTCTCACACTATCAAGAGTTTCTTTGCATTTATGACCTTCAGCAGATAAACTGAAATGAAGACAAATAAAGATGGACAGTTCTTAAAGGCCCTGCACACCCACACAATATTTGTAGCTAATTAGACCTTCACTCAGGCTGAAGTTGGGTGGAGCTATGCTGGGATCTAATCGTTAACATTAAGTGAAAACATCCAGGTTGGTGTATCATGGGTGCGTAGGGGCTTTAAATGGAGGAGTAAGTAAAACATCTAGGAATTTTATTATCTTTCCGGGCTTTAGTCTGAAGCCATATTTGGGCAGGATTAATATTACAGGGGGAGTTGGGTAATAAAATACTTCTCTTCCCCTGTTGTAATAAAAGTCGACAGCATTTTCGCCACTGGCACATTACAGGAGCTGATGTAATATACAGTAAATATGCTGCCAGAAAACTACGTGACCCTCATCACCTACAGCGTTTGTATTATTGTTAATTAGTATAATTTATTGTTAATTTTTCAACACATGTTGCAAACTACTTCAATGACTTTCTGAATGGCAATTAGACTGTGTTTTTACAATAAGACAGAGACTCATGTTTGCAACAGTTTGGGGGTTTCAGAAAGTTTATCTTTCTGTCATTGAATTGACTGATGGTAACGATGAATCAGGTCAGCTGATTACAGTTTTAAAAAGTGTTTTGACCAGTGAGTTTGCTGAAAAACAGTAGTTAATTGTTGCTGTAATTATTATTGGAAGTTGGGCGGCTGTGATTAAAATCGCTGACTGGCGCAGGTAATACTGAAATCACCCAAAACCCCCCTCAAGAAATTCATGTGCTGCTAGATACTTCAGGATATTTTGGATGCACAAACTTCAATAATTGCTCATTATGAACAAATCACATCTACCTGTTTGTCTGTAAATCAGACAGATAACTGATTTAGATTATCCTTCAGACTATGGCACTCAATAGCACGCTGTCATAAAGTCAATGATCTAATCACAGCTTAGACATCCGACATGTAAATAGCCCCAGGTGTGAGTCATTGGACAGCTTATTGAATAGGTTGCTGGGCAACTGGACAGCAGACAGGCCTGAGGGGACAGGAAGACGGAAAGAAGCAAAGCAATTAAATATTGACTTTGCATCAATTAAGAAAGTCTAAACATTTTAAGGGGGCATATCATGCTTTTTGTGATTATCTGTTATTTTTATGCTGTTATGATGTCAGATGTCTATGTTAAACATGGTTAAAAACTTGAGGTGAATTATGTAAAATGCTCCCTGCAAGTCTTCAGGGCTTCAGTCTGCTCTGAATACTCGTGACGTCAGACTGTTTGTGCATGCCCACAAACCACAAATCTGGGTATATTGAACAGAGAGCAGATGCAAACAGTGACTATGAGATACACGCCAAAATACTGCTCTGAACCACACATGCACACATACTCACACACAACTCTCCATTAAACTCTGGAACTTTGCGATGCCACAGTCAGTAACACGGCTGTCATGTGGGTTTATTACTTCACAGTAGAAGTGTCAACTAGCTGCTAACCTTCCTGCAATCACTGACATCTGCATCATACAGGCTACAGCTGCACAAGACAGTGGCTGCAACAGCACGCATCTGTTTGAATTCTGACACTTTGAAGGACTTCATTACCTAGAAATCATATCACACTTCCTCAAATGTGTAAGTGGCCGGGGGGGTGGAGGTGGGGAAGACACCGAGCCATCCTCGCTGACTCAGGCTTTCTCTGGGCAATGTGCTCACTCACGGCTATTAAAGTGGCAGCTTTGAATTTTCGACTTGAGTTTCAATTCATCACTTCCTCTGTGTTGACAGGATTTGCCAGCGACCGTACCCAACTTCAACATGCCATTTGGAATATAGGGCAAATCTGCAGCATCTCAATTACAGACATACTTTGGGATTTGGGCTGATAGGTGTAATGTACCTTTGACACTTAGATGAAATGAAATGCAGCAGACTACAGTGCGGCGCAGTCCCCCAGCAGGACGTGGTCCAAAACCACGAGGCAATGTCACGCCTTCTCCCCGCTTCTACTGTGCATGGGGATAAGATGACCTCTAATTTTAGCGCCGCGTTGGTCGGCCATTGGAGAGTTTGGATTACAGGCAAAAAAGGGGGAGTACAGTAGCAGTCATTAGTTACGGAGATTTTGAGGAATATCATAATATTCCTGCTTATTTATGTCTCAGGGAGAATTTTTTCACCACAGACTCTGAAACTGAACTGCTCTTTAATAATATTTTGTTATATACCTGAAGAGTGACTTTACCAACAAAAACTTAGATGCTACTGTTGCTCAGAATCTGCTGGGTGTGAATAAGCAGGTTTGTCATATCAAGGTGATAATATGTGATATAAAGGTTGTTCCGCTGCCCCCCAAGTGGCCAAAAAATCAGTTATGCAGGTGTAAAGTTTGTTCTAATCAATGTGGATACAATATTGAGGCAACTGTGACAGTGATCACATTATATTCTTGAGTTCATGACTTACACACTTTAATGAATACGTTCATCATTCATTCTTGGAAAGCAACCTTCCTAACGCAGTTTATCTTTCAGTCACAGGCAGTACAGTGTGTGTGTGTGTGTGTGTGTGTGTGCTCTGCGGGCAAAGTGACAGCATGTGGACCAGCTGATGGATGCTGTGACCCTGTAATCCTCTACTGTCAATCCTGTCGCTACACAGATGGATGGACAGGCCGGGAATGCACCAGTGAATGAATGAAGCTGACTTTTCTTTTTGTTGTTGTTGTTGTTGTTGTCCCTCTATTTCTTAGTGTCTTTCCCCTCTGTCTCCCAGTTCTTTCACCCGGATGTCATTTTTCTCTACATGTTTCTGAATTCTGGATTTACTTTTGCAGCATAAAATTGAAAACCGATCGTTCTTGATCGCCGCTTATGTCACAGTTTGTTTTTATTGACAGTTATGTAGTGAGAGGCCACACGTTTAAGCTGAATAAACATTCAAGAAACAGACATCATAGAGCGTAAATGCAATTACTGCAGACAAAGTGACAGCCTGCTGACCAGCTGATGAGCGCTCTGACTCTCTAATCTGCAGTCAGTACTAAAACATACACAAGCCTGAGCCCACATTACTTCAAAGCAGTGGGGTCTTTAATCCCAACCAAACACAGTGCCAGGTGATTTCACTATACAGTTACAGGAGCTGTTCTCTGGGGGAAGTTGTACTATTGCATTAAAACCCATTGCTCTCTCTTATTTGTGACACTGAAAAGATCTTTTTAAAACATAACAGAACAATCTAGCTGCTAATCTGCTCGGGCGTCATCTTGTTTACTCCCAGTTTAAAGGTATTTGACCATGTAAGCTGTCTGTGGGCCACTAATACATTGATCCATTTAACATACAGTAAATGAGACTACAGCAGGATGGAAGTGCAAAACACGCCCGTGTTTTAGAAAATACCAAATTCCCAAAAATTACAAAGAAACAAGAGAAATTGCACAATTACAAAACAAAATGAACAAAACAGGTATTTAGTGTTACCCAGCATGTCTTTAATTATGTGACTTGCAAAATAGTTAATGGTCCTTCAGTACCTGCAATTGAAGCAGTTTCAACTAAAGAACAAAAGAATGGGCTCTCATCAAACCCTGCCTAAACAAGCACAGCTGCAGCCAAAGATAACAGATGAATATGCTTGTGGACATTTGGATTGATGTGTGGTCTGATGTTGTTGATTCAGGACTAAACTGAGCTGCACCATTCAGAGTCTAAAAGCTCCAAAAGGCCACTCCTTAAAATAAAAAATTGCTGCCCTCTGCTGGTTGGCCACAGCTTGAGCCCCTGTTAACTACTGAAGCAAGGTTAAAAGCATAAACTGAGATTAAGATGAACATTAGCTGAACAAAAATGCTGCCATAAACTGAAGTAATAAGAAAAAAAAGACTACTGTATGAAAATAAATACAATAGCTGTCAAATGTTTGTGTGCAGTGTTATTAAAAGAAATCTAAGCTTTATGCTTCATTCATTTTTGCAGAGGGAAAATATAAAAACAATGTAAAATATAAAGAAAAAGTTACAAAATACCTGCTCTGAAACAACAAACAAAAAACTAAATTGAAATGAAATATTCTTACTTAAAAAAAGAAACTTAATCTCAAAACCCACAATGTAAACTAACTCAATTTAAACTAAAATTGGAAAAAAGAGAGAAAAGAAAACCCCTGCCTGCCATATCTTTGCTCATATGATTATTATTTATGCTCTTTATGATTTGAAGCAGACTGAACCATCAAAAATAGCTCTTTTTTTCTTGTCTACAACAACCTGCACTGTACTGCACTTTTCCAATTATTCAGCCCCAAACTACCTGGTATCAACACCAGCTCAGTATTCCTGCAGAACAGCACCTGGATTTGCTATTTAAAGGTGCAGTGTGTAGAATTTAGTGGCATCTAGCAGAACAGACTTGGCAGAAATGGAATATAATATTCATAAGCATGTTTTAATTAGTGTATAATCACCTAAAAATAAGAATCCTTGTGTTTTTGTTACCTTAGAATGAGCTCTTTGTATCTACATAGGGAGCAGGTCCTCTTCCACGGAGCCCACCATGTTGCACCGCCATGTTTCTATAGTAGCCCAGAACGGACAAACCAAACACTCTAGAGAGGGCCTTTCTCGTTTTTGGGTATTCAGTTGGTTGCAATCAGCAACCTCACCGCTAGATGCCACTAAATCCTACACACTGCACCTTTAAGAAGCGTGTTTTGAAAGTGTCGTACTTCAGCCACTTGCAGGGAAAGACTCCATATAAGGAAGAGGCCGTTCCCTCTGAGATTTGATGACAACATCTGTTGAAAAAGTATTGGTTTTGTGCCTTGTGGTGTTGTTAGTCATATAAGTTCAAACATTATTTGGATTTGCACAATGTGACACAGTGATTTTTCTGTTTATGTCTGCCGGTGCATGTGTTTATCTGTCTGTACATGGTTGGGGTGAAGCAGAGAGGATCACGGTGTCAGGATGCTGGGGCTTGTAGGTGATTCGTCTTCTTCCCTGGTGGCCTGTGTGGTGACAGGCCATTTCAGCTATTCACACCTTCCTACCATCAGATCTGTCTGGAGCTGCTCTGTCATGCTGGGCACACGGGACACTTTGAAGTGGGTGGAGGGGAAGCAGGAACAGAGGCTCGGATTTTAAAATTGGGAAGGAGATCTGGATGTTTTTGAAATGTTGCTAATGAGAGACAACTCTGAAAGATCTCTGTATAAAGATAGATGGGATTAGAGGATCTGTTAAAATTTAAATGTGAAACATGAAATAAACCACCTTCTATCACGACCGAGCTAGTGCTGTGCTCTAACAATTCAACTTCCCAGGGAACAAACTGAGCAGCTCTGGCAGCGTTAGCACAGAGGTGATGTGAACAGACTGCAGATTTTTTGTTTTTTTCATGTGTTGCTTCATTTTATCTGTTTAGCTTTTCCTGTAAGCAGCGTAGGAGGAACAATTTATTTTCTGCAGTGGTATTCACGCCTTGTTCCCTTTCTGCCAAGTCACATGTTTAAGTAAATAAGTGAATATTTCTGGAGTAACATAGCAGTATGGTGTTACATCACCTAAAATATGTAGCTTACAGATTGGTGATTACATATACTGGAAATTACTCCAGGTAAACGTAAAAGAATAATCAGAAGGCCCTTTTTATGGTAGAAGCTTCTCTACATCTTTAAAAAGATTTTGCACTGAAGAATGTTTGTATCCAAAGTTCACTTAAAGCTACATCATGTATGTTTTTTCTTTTTTTTTATTGAAATTTTTTGGCCACATGGGGGAAACAACATTGCCCTCAGGATAGTGCCATAGGTGCATCAGTGTCCACACATCCAGATTAAAGAACAGTTTCTACCCCGGAGCAATAAATCTCCTGAACCAATCTGCCAAAACACCACAGATTTAAGACTATAAGGCTGCTACCTTACCTGCACTGCACTGACATGTTTGCACATCATATACTGCACTGCTGCTAATGCTAATGTATTACACAAAACTGTTAACGGAGTCAAAACTCTACACACATGCACCTATGCTCAGTCTTACATCCCGAGACACCTAAGACCCATGTACACACACACGATACGCACAACGCCTTACTGCCTTTTCCAGTCTGAACCTCGTTGTACAAGTACAATGACAATAAAGGTATTCATATTCGTAAAGTTGATATGGCAAACGTGTTACCAAACATCCAACACAGCAACATAAGCATTCATTTGGAGTCTTGCTTTAATCAAAGTCTAATATTACTCCTTTGTTTAGCTCTGTTTTTGTCAAGGAAAATATCAGGTTTCACAAAATTTGCAGCACGCAAAGTTGCGACTTGCAACATGAGATCATTGCTGTTTGCTTTAAATTTGACAGGTATACTGTAACCAATCAAAAGAAACACCATACTTGTGACATGCATGAGCATGACATGCATGTGAGAGGACCGTGGGACGCTAATTTATCTGCAAATAGCAAGTGAAAAGCACTTGTGAAACCAGACGCTGGTACCATTTGTGTATAAGCTCACAAATCACTGCTCTATGTTCACCGGCTAGTCACTAAATTTGTCAGTCTGCTGTTTGGTGCACGGCAGGTAGCGTACAGCTTATCAGAGCTTTTCTCTCTGAACACCACTAACTGCTGCTGCTGCTGGAAATGAAGCTGTAAGAGTGAACTAGAACAGAGTTGCAGGCTGTAGAACCAAAACAAGCTGAACAAGCTACTTTTACCTCACACATACATCATTTTTGTCATTTTTTTAATATAAAAATACAAACAAATGCAGCTTTGAAGTATCCTACGGCGGCAATGTCATGCCACCGTCTGAAATACACCAGCCAGCGTGCCTGAACTGGATGACCCTTCACTTTTGGTTTGTTCAGTGTGACACCCAGTGGGGTGATATTACTACCTCCCAGCACCCCCTGGCCAACTCAAACCCCATCAGCCCTCGGGCTTCTCTTTCTCATAATCACCTGCTCCAAAACAGACAAGGTTACAGTCTGATGACACTGAGCATGGAGCACCTCCCAAGAGATGAAAGCCGATACAGGATATTAAATATACTGGGCGTGTTTAGAACATGTATTGAGGCTGACATTGGGTACTCGGGGCTAAACATAGAAGGTACAGTCGTGTTTTGTGAGGGTAAAGAGCAACAGCAAGAGAATGAGGTTCACTTCATGTGCGTCATGTTCTGCTGCATTGATGTTTGAATCAAAACAGCATGACTGGCCCCATTAAAAAGTAATTTGGTCTCAGTTCTGGTTGAAAGGTCGCTGAACTTCTGTACCGGAGTCTGTTTTTGTTTTCACCAGCTTGACCGTGTTAAATGTGAAGTCCTTGTATGACAAAAAAAAAAAAATAAAAATTTCCCCAATATATAGTGAAGATTGACACAATTAAATATATTACACACGCCTTTGTGCACACGCTCGCGCTGTTACACGCAACATTTGGAGCCAGCCATGAGATCATGAGAAAGACATTCTCATGGCAACACCGTTGCTAAAAGCAGACAAACAACCAGACGGCATATGTGTGTGTGCATGCGTTTACACATTCAGTGCAGCAAGTAGGACTAAGTGCATGTAAGCTTGGCCAGATTTCATGCTTTCACATCAGACTTGGCCCTCCTCCCAGACTGAAAACGCCTTCACATGTAAACCTGGCAGAGGAAGCCTAAGTCTCCAACCATTCTCTGTCTTTCCTTCTATTTTCCCAGAGGACAAATCACCTCCATTGTCCTTACATTCAACAACTTTATGCGACTCTACCTGTATGAGCTAAGAGATTGTTAACAGATTCATTGGTTTGTTTTGGCTCAGAGTGTGTCTCACAGTGTGCAGCATTTCTTTTGGTTTGTAAAAGGGCTGATTTCTCTCAGGTCAAGTCCATTTTATTTATATAAAGCAAAGACAACACGCAAAACCTTTACAACAAGAAAGGGAGGAAGCAACAGACGAGGGATGCCAAAAAGGTGTCCTGAGTAGACAAAAGTAGCAGCAGCAGAGTTACAACATGGAGGAGAAAGTTAATTAAGTACATAACATATAATATTAATTGTAATAAGTGAAAGAGTTTGAGAATTTACTTTTAATGACATAAGAGAGAAACTTCAATGGCAACATGGCGCCCCCTGGTGTAAAAGAGATTCTCTTCTTCTGCTCATTGTGTAGCAATGCCCTTTGTGTAGAAGGTAATGTAAATGACTCATGGAAACTGACTGACTAACAGATTTACCTCATGATATGCGCAGCACAGTCTCGCAGGACAACCGCTTGCATGAAGTGATAAATTCAACTTTGAGATTTAGGCTATTATCATTGCCTCGTTTCCAGCTGGAAGACTGTCCCAACCGAGGTGATCAGTTTATTCATATAATCAGATTTTGAAATGCACAGAGTTACTGAATGTGATCTCTGTTTTCTGAGACGTGCTTGCGAGTGAAATGTGCTGACACTGTTTCATTTTCTGGCCAGTCCAAAGATTTCCTGGGATTGCATCATCTTGAAGAGAAGATGTAGAAAATGTGCACCAGGGTTCTTTTTCACCAGGCAGGCATTTTAACAGCTATAAGCCCCGCACCAGCGAGTCACTGTCATACCCTAAAGCTTTAAATAACAGTGTGCCTCCATCTGAGCCGAAACATCTCTATTAGTCTGCTTGATTGTCCTCGGCTGTTTTAAAGGAATTACGGCCTTGTGCGCCCTGAGCTGTGGGCGACTTCAGTGCGGAGGAATTCCCAAACCACTTCTCTTGTTGCTTTGCAGTCCAGCAGCATTAATGCTTGCAGGAAACATTCTGGACAGTTTTATGGCACCTCATGCAACCTCGAGGTCTGAACGCTGATCCCGATCGCTACCTGTTGCTGCGGCAACCGCTGCACTGTTTGTAAACATTTCACTCGCTTTTTTTGGCTCGGTGATGGAAACCCCTCCAGCACAGCGTGCTACTCTCTAACAGACACCCAGTCATTCTTTGGGTGCTGTTGATGCATTTAACACTGGTTAATAACACTTTAAGTGGAGCAATACAAGTAGAAACACTAGAACTATATTTATATTTTACAATGGAAAAACTGTTCTCAAGAGACCCCACACCTTTTTTCCAAAGTATTCACTTAAAACTGTCCCAGTGCTCTCTGAGGCACAGATTTATTACCAATTAATGGTATTAATATGCACATACAGCATACTGTCTGTACATTATATACAGTCTGTATATCATTAAGACATCTAGGCATATTTACAGAATATGTGTTGTACCATAAAAAAATAGAATAAGTATTAAATGAACTACCTTTTATATTCTTATCAAGCTTATTTCAAGATGTTTTCACTCTGCCCTGCCAAATAAATTTGAACCTCCCATTGAGCGAGAGGAAAAGTGGTGATTTTGGATCTCAGGGCTTTCTGACCTCCGCTGGCTCTGAATCTGTAAGTTTGTACTTTAATCATCACTGACACTGAATTTCACTTGCCTTGATTTCTCTCTTTGCTTTGCTCTCCCGGTGCATGCCCTCGCATACACGCGTCCGCATAATTATGATCGCAAATAAGACGCCATTATGTGCAGGAATGTGTAACGAATAAGAGATGAATAATTGATTTCATGAATAACTAATGTAATATACAGGCATGTGTGGTGAAGGAACATTTAAGAGCAAAGAACTGGACAGATATTAAACAAACAGACTGCCTGGATCTAAACTCCTCTAAAATCCTCACTGCCAATGAGATGTTAACAAAAAAAAAAGAGTGAAATATTTCTCCAAAACTCCAAAAGCAGATATTTGATTACACAGTCAGGCATATGGCTGGAACCTCACATACATCACACCTGACCGGTACTTTTTTCCGGTGTGAAAAATGAGCAACATCTGATCTGATTTTACACGGATCAGACGTCACCGCAGTCTCTGTAGCCTCTGATAGTTTCAATTCAAGTCAATTCAAGATTTGTCATACCTTCCTCTCAATGAAAACCAGCTTCCACTGCATGATACATTTTTCACGGGTCACAAACTGATTTTGTGGGCTATTGAGAGATAAAAACTTCATATTTACTGTACAAACACGAGTGGTATCAATCTTCTCATCTAACTTTACGCAAAGTGTATGAAATATTCCTTCATTTTAGGCACAACATGCCAAAAAAACTGCAATTCTATGACCAGAATCGCTTTATTTTAGCCTCAGACCAACATGCTAGGATGCTTACTGTAATCAGCCAGTAAAAGTAGTGCTAATGCATCATAGCATTACATTTACACTGATATATTTCACTCACTGCAAGCTACTACACCGTTTCTGCTGAAAAGCCCTTATGTCAAAAAATGTGAACTTTTCAAGAACCAAGAAAAAAAGTTTGTTTTTAGCAAAACTGATTCAATCTACAGGGATTATGCAAAGGTTGAAAAATGTTACAGAACCTACTGAAGCCACCTGAAAGCATTTAATACTGGTATGTGGATTCAAACACCAAAGTCCCTACTTAAACTTAGCATAAGTGGTGATTTAGTGTACACTTTGTGTACAGTAAGCTGCAGACTAGCAGCAGATCTGTCTCTCGCCAAAGGTTGTACTGTTGCTCCTCCATCTTTCTCTCCCCTGACTTCCCTTTCTCTGCTCTCCTTTGATCTGCATTCTCTTCCCCTCAATCATATTGACAGCACCATGATGTCAGGCTGCAGGAATTCACTCTGTAATTTGTGTGCGCCTGTGCGGCGGTGGGTGTGTACATGTATGCATATGTTCTGTGCGTGTCCGTGTCGGCCCACAATTCCACGCGTGCTACTGTGAGCGTGCGCACGTGTGTGTTCGTGGGAGAAAAAGAGTGAAGAGGTGTTTTTTTTTGTGTTTTTTTTTGTAGCACACCTGCTTCCTCACCTTTCACCCTCTTGACTTTTTAACGGCCCTCCCTCTCCTTCACTTCCAGCTCACATTAAAAGTGAAGTCATCGCTAAAAAAGAGTTTTTAGCTTTCTGAGACAATAAGTGCTAATTGCAAAGCTCATTGAGAGTGTACTTTAAGGTATATTAACAAAGTTTGGATAACATCTGGGAAAAGCCTTTTATATGTGTGTGTGTGTGTGTGTGTGGTAGGGGTGTGGTGCAGATTGTGAGTCCCAACAGTCACAGAAAAGATCCAAAAACATAAAGCCCCAAAATAATAGGCTTAATCGCTTTTTGAAGTGGTCAGATGTGTGATAAAATAACTCGATGGCCGGACTATATGAGGGTTTATGAGTTAGTGAACTGCTGGCTGACTGGTTGGCTTGGTGATTTCATTGCGTAAAAACTCTTTGAATGAATGAGCCGTTTGACCTGGTAGCTAGCTGGAGAAACCTTGGTGGTCCTGGCTAGACAAGTCCAAAACTGCCAACTGTTTCCAGTAACAGCTTTACTTTTGGCTCCGGACATTGTCCTTGCTGCTTAATGAGGGCGCAAAGGTAATGGAAGGGCCTCCGCAAAGGAGGAGGGAAAAAAAAGGAAAGATGACTTATGAATGAATAAGCAAACTGTTTTTATGAATATTGGTCCACTTTTAGCCATGTTAGCAGCGTTATTGGTCTGTCGATCAGTCTGCCACTTTGGTCCAAACTGAAATATCTCAGCTGTTATTGGATGGATTGCCATGAAATTTGGTACAGATTATGCTGCCCAGAGGATGAATCCTAACTACTTTACCCTGACTTTACACTAGCAGCATCAGCCCCTCTAGAAAAGCTGCACATCATACAGCCATCATACATGTATGCATAGCTGAAAAAAAAACTACATACATAAACCAATAAATACATTAATTAATTCTTCCTCTTGCATATAATCATGTTTGATGCTTGAATGATTCTTTTCATTGCCTTTATTGCCAAAACGAAGCTAAGCTGCCAAGTCCCTTGCGTGAGCACCTGTTAATCATAACATCACCTTCTGGCACTAATCCCCCCGTTCACAAAATGAAAAATGACTGCAGTTTATACAAGCCGCTCCATCAAAAACACCTGACACTGGCTGGCTGGGATTAGTAAGAGGACAAAGCACGGTTAAGTCATCTCTGGACAGTTATACACACGTCCCACACCCGTTCATTCATGCTGTTATTGTCAATGAGTATTTCAACAGATGGAATTTATGATGTAGTATTATTGCGTTTGAGCCACAGGTACAAACATGATAAGTGTAATGATGCTTGGGTAATATTGTGACTTCATGAGAACTACTGAGGTGTTTGGATCAAGGTTCTAACTAAAAAGAGAACTGTTTTTCCAATTAATTCAAATATTCATCATTTATTAGTCACAGGGGGCAGACTGATGTCTGATCCAGAAAACACTAAACAGAAGACAGAATTACCAACAGTGAGATAGATCTGATTTAATCTACTAAAAATGTCTTATAGGACTGACAGGGTTATCCAAGGTCTCATGCAACAGATGGTGGACAATTACCTTTTGGCAGTTTTGCCTTCACACCTTCACCAAGCTGACAACACTGACAGCACAACACGGTCATGGAGAAAATATGTGCGCACACAGCGTACACAAGCATTTTAAGAGCCAGTGTTTTTGTCTCCTCCTGCGAAAGGAAAGGCCCAAAGGAAATTTCCAAACAGCATCTTTTTACGCTGTGCCTTCCAAAGTCTTTTTACACCCTGTGTTTATTTAGATCTGGCTATGCCGCTATAAAACTGACAGCTGGTGATGGGATTTTGAGGATTAACACTTAATGATAAGGAAAAATGGGATTAACTAATATTATCAATCAGCTAAAAGCCAAGCCTGCTTGATCAAAATGTACATTGTCAAGTTTAATTGAAGTTTTGGCTGATATCGTTCACATCTTGAAAAGAGCAAATCGTTTAGAAATGGAATCATAGTATTTGGATAATGAAATAAAGGTGTTTTCAGATGTGTACAGTAACTGCAGATGAACAAATTACTTTTCACATCAGTGCATGAACACAAATCAGCACAGTTGGACGGCTTTTTTGGACTTTTTCTCACCATTCCAGTGTTTCCAACTGTTACCGCTTTCCTCCAAGTTTCCAATAACACAGTTCACAAAAATCAGGAACCACCACTCACCAGAGATATAACACTGATCTCAAAACTCATTTATTTGACTCCCACCAGGACAGTAAGGGACTGATTTGGAGATAAGTCAGATCCAATACTAAACTATTTTCCCGTCCTCTCAGTGAACCTTTTTTATGAACTATGTGATATATTTCTGATCCATCTTGGAGATTTTGCAGATACGTGATACATGCACATGTAGGAATCCCAGCGGCGCGGCGTTACATGTCTGTGACTCTTGGATTTGTTGCACAATCGCAGCTCAAATCTGGACTCATGTGCGGGTCAGTGTTAGTGTGTTTCTTCTGTTTTGTTGCGTCATGGGTTTGCATCAAAAGGGAGTTTAATCAGAGCTGTGTATCTAGTAGTTATCCATTAGAAATGTTACATACTGTTCTGATGACGCAAAGGTTTGGGTTACAAGCTTGCATACACACACAGAGACACACAACAAATTGTACTCTATATTTTACATAATGTACAGGAAAGGACTGAGTGTGCAGTGCCTAAATCTGCACACACACACACACACACACACACACACACACACACACACACACTTTGACCAGTTCTGTCTATCGCCTGTAGCCCAGATCTCTGAGTAAGTAGATGTGGAGTCTGTCTTAGACTGCAGGGAATTACCTCAGCTCTGAATCATGTGGCGCCTTGCCTAGAGTGTGCACAATGCAATCACCCAGCCATCTTTCTTACTCATAAACTGTCAGAGGGCCTCACACAGAGGCCGGACACACACTGCAGGAGTCTTGAACACATTGTTTCTAAGCTCCAATTAGGCCGCCGGCAAATTCAGATGGAGTGGTGAGATTTTCAATTTTGTCTCACTGGCAACTCTGAATTGATGAAAATATTCTCTTTTACCATTTTCACTTTATTTTCATTGCTTTATTGGACAGATAATAAACAGAAGAAGTTGTTATGGTGTGCATGTGGCTACAGACTGCCAACTTTAGGTTTTTGCCAATCGCAAAGTGTATTAAAAAACTTACTGGAAGACTGGCAGCAAAGTAGTGATAAACTAATTGAATTGACTACATTACCTGACATTCTTCTACAGTACATAGTTTTGATGGAGGTTTGTTTCTCTTTTCCCCTTTATTATTTAGGTTTAGCTAATTTCCAGATATTTTACTTTAGTAAAAACATAAATACCACAGTGGAAATTACTCCAACCAGTAAAAACATAAATATATTATCAACAAATAATATATGTGTTAATAATTTTATACAGAAGCAAAAGTAATAATACCTTATTCATTTTAATGCAGTTTATTTAGCAGTTTATTGTATGTAAAATCTTGTAACTAGTGCCTATAGCTGTATTTCTCTCTGAAATATACAAGTATTAAGTAGCATAAAAGGGAAATACTCAAGTAAAAGTAGCACAAAGTTGTAGTACTTACTTAAGTACTGTACTTCAGTAATTTCATTACACCACTACAGGATGTATAATTTCAAAATAGGTTATTATAAAAATGGTAATTTAAAAGAAAAAGGTGATTATAAAGAACAAAAGAAAACACTTTTCCCTGGGGAGTGCCATTTAAATAAGAATTTTAGTTGGTAAATGGAAAAGTAATCTGGTAAATCAGAATGTAAATCGAAAACACACAAACTATTCTTGTAGCGCCACTCTAAATTATTGGATTATTAACTCTGAATCTGTTAATCAATTATTATAAAAATCTTTTATCCTTTTTTTCGTCCAATCTTAATTGCTTTCTAACCATTTAAAAAGCTCCCTGAGGCCTGTTTAGATTTACATCGTTATTTCTCGGCTACAAAAAGCCGCAGATATTGAAAAACTATATCATTTATAATCAGACTTGCACTGTTAAAATTTACATTTCTGTTTTCTGTTACCTGCCAGATACAAATGATTGTTGTGAAATACTGTCTTTAGCTGGAACAGTGACTATTGAGCTCACTTAGTTGGAAACTTTGTAATGTGTGCCAAGCAGAATGGATGATGATGTAATGCCTCTAGGCAGATTATTCTCTCTCACATCAAACACTCAGAGATCTGTCTCAGCACGTTTATCTTTCATTTATGGTTTGTCCTTTGGATATATTTTCTTTAACTGAACATAATGCTGTAAAAGTAATATATTACTTGGCAAAGAAGCTTACAGTTCCTTACAGCATTCATCTATTTATCATACTTCGATTTATCAAAGTCAGTGAGTCACTGAATGGCCCATTCATAAACCAGATGTCACAAAGTACACTGTATACTCCAACCAGACTTTGGTAGGTGGCCATGATGCTTTTTATTCATAGTTCACTAAGTCATCTACGCTAAAGTTACCTGTTTTTCCTAATTGCTCTCCGGTCATACACACATCAGACCACCTATCGTCATCTGTAAAACAAAGTTGGTACACAAACGCCACAGCGCTCCAAAAACTTCACGTCGTGGGAAAATTCAGCAGCCGTGAATGACGGTCGACAGCTTTGGGTAATTTGGTGCGACAGGGCTGAAGCTCCCGGGTTCCAAAAAAGCTCTGGCACTGTCAGAGAAAGTGTGGCATAATCGTGCTTTGTGCCTGGCGGTATAACGTGGTGATGATGACTCTATTCCGCTGAGTGACTATAATAACATGGCAGGCAATGACAACATGCAACTGGACTTAGGACGCAGGTCTAGTTTATAGCCTACTTACAGTATGATGACAGAACAAGTTATATCTGCACAGTCGGACATGTCATAAACAAAAAATATGTCTCGACGTGCACAGTTGCCAGGGATGTTCAAGGAAAGGTCCAGACTACATTTCTTAAGCTCTCGGTCATGTGCTCGCATTTCTGTACTCACTGTGTTGTTTGGTGTATTTTTCTTATTTCCTGGGATTTACTGATGTCGAAGGTTTATTAAAAGGCTGTTGGGGGACTGGGTGAAGCAGAAATAGACAAGTCAGGTTGAGTGAGTTGGCATCCATGCCCACGAATGCCTAAATCCTGTAGCCAGAAAATATAAATGAAATGATTTCACAAAGTCACAAAGTAACTCCTGGAATGCATTAAAGTTACAGATAGATCATACAGTATATGACATCTGAGAGTGTTCCACTGTAAATCAAGGTCATGGATTCAAATTTGGCACATTATGTCTCGTGTTTTGCCTGTCTCAACTTAACGGAATGATAAATCATACAAAAAATACAGACATACAGGAAACATGGTGCTTATCTACATAAAAAAACACCTTCATCCTTTTCTATTTATCTATCCAGCAGGTAGAGGAACATGCGATCCCGCAGCAACAGTCTAGAGGATGTAACTAAGGCCAAGCCGGCGCAGGAGCAGGTGGACACACGGAAGCGAACCGCAGAGCGGGAAGAGCCCTCAGGAAGGGCAGAGCGTCGGAGTCGACACCGGGAGCCGCCGGATGACACTGGCACCATCCAGCGGAACAACAACACGGCCAAGAACAGCACCTGCGGTGGTGGGAGTGGTAGCGCCAGTGGTGCTGCAAAGGGCGGCCGGAGGGAGAAGGGCAGGGACCTTTCCCGAGATGACCTCGTCTTTCTACTGAGCCTGCTGGAGGGAGAGCTACAGGTAATCTTAAGTGAACTGTAGAGATGACTGAGTAAACCCTGGGAACATTTAGCCATTACAGCACCAGACAGGCCTGCAGACATGGCACTGACCCCAGTCAGATATATAGTCAGACCAGTAGCTCAGTAACAGTGGTCACTCAAGACGGACTAAAAGCTTGTGTTAATGGACAGCTAACAGCTGAGGCTACTTCCTGTCGTTCCAGCAATGGATCCAGGAATCCCCTGGCACTGTTGTACAACAGGAATAAGGCAACGTCCGCCTTAGTGCTGCTGAGGTCAAAGGAGCTTAACACAAAGAAAATAAATCTATTCCATCTCACTGGACTTTAGAAAATATGACATTTTGGCAAATTTGAAAATGCAACTCTAAGCGTATCAGCATTATAAGAACATTTTTATTTTTTTTCATAGATAAGGCCAACCTACAAAAGAGTCCTGCAAACTCTCCACTTTAAAACTGAGTATTTACAGTTCACAGACCAATTTCTTGATCATTTATAAAGTAGATTATTGGCCTAAATGGTAAGCAGTGACTTGTCGAAAGATGACAGAGGCGAGGTCAAGGTTCTTTTACTGATATTAAAGATATCTCCTCCTCTAGATAGACTCCTCTTTTGCTCTGAGCCACAGATAATGTGTTACTGTCCATATATTTTACTGCATATTGGACATTTGTTGGATGTAAGTCCTACATCACAAAGTTCAATCTAACTAAATCAACTTTGTTCCCCACTGCAGGCCAGAGATGAGGTGATCACAGTGCTGAAGGCCGAGAAAATCGACTTGGCGCTGTTGGAGGCCAAGTATGGTTTTGTCACACCACAGACAGTCCTACAGGCTCTGCAGAGAGACGCCATCCAGGGCAAAGATGACGTGTTCCAGGAGGACATTTATGAGAGGCCCATGATAGAGGTAACTAACTCTCAATCATGACTAAAGACAAAAGAGTTTCTACTAAATCCATGGCTGGTGCTCATCTGCAAACATCCATACAGGGTCTATAATACCTTTAGTAACTGTGCCTGACTAACACAGAGCCTTTCAGACATGACAGATGGTTTCTATGTGCTTCTCCTCCAGCTGGACAAGTTGGTGGAGAAGCAGAGGGAGACGCACCGGCGGATGCTGGAGCAGCTGCTGATGGTGGAGCAGTCGCACAAACAGGCCCTGTACAAGCTGGAGGAAGAGAAGACAAACCACGGAGAGTTCATGAAGAAGAGCGACGAGTTCACCAACCTGCTGGAGCAGGAGCGCGAGAGGTCAGTTAGTGAATTAACACGAGTGCTCGGGTAGTCGCTGAGAAAAAGCTGCCGGTCTCTCAGCAAACAAGTTAAATACAATCAGATTTTTAGCCCTGCAGGGTCTAAATGTATTTATGGTGGTTTCCTTGGAGAGATTTATGGTCTGACATATGAACTAAAAGCAATTACAGAGAATCTCATTGTGGTTTCAGGGGGGAGCTTCAGTGTCACACTGTCTAAATTCTAATATCTGATTTAAATGCTAATTTTGAATGCCCTTCAGCGACATAAAAATGCAAATTCCCTGCCCTTGCTTCCTCTTGCTTAGAGGACAGTCCATGAATTTGGAAATAATTTCAACTGAAAAAGTTCTGGTTTAGTTTTAGGCGATATTTCTAGGTCAAACAACACAAAAGTAAATTAAACATGTGTAAAATGACTGAATATTCCACTGGATTCAATACACATGTATAATTTTAACAGGTAATTAATAATCGAGGGTATCTGATTGTATTATGGGGTGGGACTGGACACGCTACACAAGTACAATGTGATATGTGAATCAAAAAGTAACAAAACACCAACTACAACGATGCACCGAGGATCCACCCAGCAGAACAGAAAAGGCTTCATGCGAAGCGACATTTAAGTGACACCGACACACGCATGAACTCAGCCACTAAGTGCAGTATCAAACTGAGGCCAAAAATATGGCTGATACAGCTCTCTTATTTTAGCAATATCTGTCATCGCTTATTGCCTCACCGTCCCTACAGTACGAGTGCCTTTACGAGTCAATGTCAGCGTGTTCTTCAGAGTTAGAGGACCTCTTGAATCATTTCAACAGACACAGTTGAAGCAGGGTGAAATGCAGAGGAGGGGCTGAATTTTTGTCAATTCCCATGGCCTTGTAGTGGAGGATAAAGACACCAGTGATACTTTTTTAGTTTGAGAGATGTGTGCCTTGCTAAAGAGCAGTTTGTCAGCTGGTAAAAGAGGGTATTGTGTACCGATTCAAATCCTCAACCCAATTCCAGCCACTCAGCACTGCCAAAGTTTAATGTCTTAATAATCCTTATGTAATGTTAGCATAAATCAAAGTGTTCCTCAGGACTACAGAGGAAAATCCATCATAAAGAATTCAGTTATTGTTTTTCCCATGACCCTGAGTAGGTCCTTTACTTTTATTATCACCTTTTATTGAGCAACTCTGCACAAACCTGGAACAAACCGAGAGTTTTTTCTGGAGATGATCCAGCGACCGGGAGTGGGAGGGAATGCTTTGTTGACAGACAATTTAGCTTAAATACACAAATAAGCTTTACATTTACAGCTCCGCTTTATGGTAGCTCTGCGCATATTTGTGAACTAGAGTGAAAAACCATATCCCTGAAAAAACTATCCCAGAGCTAGTCTGCATTTCATTGTCAGTGAAGCAGAGGCAGCAGGTCAGACACTTAAAGATCACATTGTTTATGCTGCAGTTTCACAATGTGCTATAATGTAGTCATTCTCTAAACCGTCCAAGATCATAGAAATACATTGGAAATACTTGAATTTGGAGTACTGCTTGCACTCTCTGCAATACTCTGTCCTACATTCTCACCGAAGGTCACAAACAGATTTTCAGCCATGCTAGCGGCATTGCTCGAGGGATAGCAACGTTGGGAGGCCCGCCAGTTTGGTCCAGACTGAAATATCTCAACATCTACTGGATGGACTGGCATAAAATGTTGTGCAGACATTCATGGTTTATAGACAGTGAAGCCTAATGACATTGGCGATCCCCTAACTTTTCCCCAAGTATTACCACGAGGCTCACATTTATGGTTTTGAGTGAAATTTGGTGCAAACATTCATGTCCACCTCAGGGTGAATTGTAATAACTTTGGTGATCCAGACTTTTCGTCTAGCACCATTAGCAGGTCAAAAGTTTATGACTTAAATTGCAAAAACTCAACATTCTCATCAGCCTCAGCTGTACTTGGCGGTAAACATTATACCTGCAAAATATCAGCATTTTCATTGTGAAGACGCTAGCATGCTGGTGTTAGCATTTAGCTCAAAGCACAGAAAACACAGAAAATTGTACACAGTTGGAATTTTATCTGTGTGAGGAGGCATATACTGTAAGTACGCCGGATTGTGAGACATTACAACTATTTTAGATTACTGTGCAGGCATGTTGCAGAAATCATAACACGTCCAATTCTGAAAATGTGATCCATAAAATGCTGTAATGTGAGATCAGTCTGGGGTGAATTATTTGGGAGTGCTGTTTAGCATCACAAGCCAAGATAGACACTGCTGGAGGTGAAGGTGGAGACCTCTCTGACTGATTTCTTCTGTAAATGTCACACAGAGAGCAGTTACTGACCAGTGCTCTGTTTACTGCTTCCTCAGCAATATCACATATCATACACACACACAGCAGACAGACTCACATCTATAAAAACACACACACATGCACCCTCAGCAATTCATTTCACAAAGGAAACACAGCTGGATGCCGGCCCGTGACCTATTTGGGACAATCACATCATTGCACTTTAGCTGTAGCAGAGTGTTTGAGTTGGAGCGGAGGACGGTGTGACGATGGTCTGCGCTTTGTCACCGAGCATGTCAGGAAGGGACAGGCTGCCATGAAAAATAGGCCTCCGTCCAGGGTCGTGCTAATTACCGTGTGAGAAAAGGCGAAAGATTTATATGACTAAGAAGAGAACAAAAAAACAAAAAAAAAAAAGAAAAACTAACCAAACGGCTCTGAGAAGTATCAATCACACTTTGTTCAACAAGATGCCAGATTACCATGGAAATAGTTGATGAGGGTGTTTTTTTTCAGTCTTGGGTTCACCAGAAGAATTGAGTGAGTGCATGTACATGGGAGCAAGTGAATGTGTGTGTGTGGGTGGGTTGGGGTGGGGGGGTTTGACATCTGCCATTGTCATCTGTCTTCAAAGGCTGGACAGCCTTGTTTATGTAGTGGCAGAGGGGAACCCTCTGGACCTTCAAGGTATTCAGTGAAGAAAAAACATTGAAAGAATTTTTGTTCTCCTGATAAATATTTTTTAATTATTTTTATTCACTGAAATAATCGTAATAATTTCTACATCATTGTTAAAAACTTCTTGGCAAACAGTGAGTTAATATAACAGTACAAAAAATGGACTAATCATTTGTCTTCTGATCGTATCCGGGTGAATCAGTGATCCTGTGTAATTCAAGTCAATGTGGGCGTGAATTGGATTTTGACAGTTGTCTTAGCCAATCATATTTTGCTGAGTTGTGGGCGGGACAATATCCCAACATCTTCCGGGCATTTGCGAATCCTTACTGGATAAGTGACCCACAAGAGTAGTCGGAAAGTGAGCAAACAAACAGTAACTCACTAACCCAGTAACTCCCAGTTCCTTTTCTCTGCTGAATGAGAAACATTCTGCCTTATTCTGGGAAAAATCTGAACATTGCAGTATATTTGGTTGAAGACGTATCTGAAAATATACGCTAACTCCAAACCTTTCATGATGGCTTCACTTGCCATAAGGAAGCAGCAAGTTGCTGTTGATTGCTTCATGGGCACAAGCTGCTGGTTGTTAACTGGTCTCATTGTGAGCATTGTTAGTCTGGGAGCATTTGTATAGTTAAAACTGATTTGTCTTCATGTTTGCTGTGTTTGAATGTATGCTGGGTATTACAGTGTTCAGGCACAGAAGTCAGTATGAAATGGATGAATTTGTCATTCATTTTTCTATAACTAGCCTGAAGAAATAAACAAATTCATTTTATCATTTGATAATCACAGTTCTCTATGCAAGCTGTACTATTTGCATCTAGTTTTATTGCCACGGACATGAAATGTCAATAAATGGCCGTTGAAAAGTGGCTGAGCATAGCTTAGAAAGAGCTTGTGCCTTTTCCTGTTTCACCTCAGGAGGTGTTGGCTGGTCCGTATGAGACATCTGACATCTATATTTAACTTGTTTGTACGGCATCGCTGCCTTTACTCCTGGCAGAGAGATATTAAATCTACGTTGAAATTCAAGTATGTCTAAGCTCAAACAAACACAAAAAAACATTGGATCCATCTTTGGTTGTTGAACAGTAGCTAATGATTATTCTAGATAGTTTACTTTCATTCCAGCTAAACACATATGAAATGAGTCAATGTGATTTTCACAAAATAATACAGGCCTAGTCGTTTACATGCTATATTAAAATTTAGTGATGTCATGATAGTCAGCTTTGTGTGGCTGGTTTTTCAGAATCACCTTTGTGTGTTGTGAAGCCAGTTAGGGCAAAGAAACCTTTAATATGCTGAACTTCCATGTGACAGGGGCCTGGCTATTATTTTTATTGCTATGTTTGATTTTTTATTGCCACATGTGGTCCTATTGAAGGCCCAGGGTCCAGAGCCACAGTTCGCCACTGTGTAGCCAAGCACTCTGTTATGGTCATAGATGTGTGTGTGTGATGCGTAAAGTTATTGGGTAAACGTGTGTGTTCGGAGGTGTCCTCTTACCTCATACCCTCCCAGAGTTGTCTGTCCAGACAATCCTCACATGAGACATTATATTTTTTATTGCCACCACTCGGATAATTATGAGTTATACTATACTGTACTGCTGTAGGAGTATGCACTTGAGTGAGTGTGCATGTGGGGGTTCAGCTCTGTTAGTTTTTGGTTCATAAATAAGGCACCGACCAGCATTCAACGCTAAGAGTGAACAGTAGGTGATAGACATGCTTGTGAAGATCATACAAAGGTTAGTTTGGCTGCACAGTTTGCTGGATAATTAGGTTGATTAATTTCAGTGTTTTGTCTTTTCTCTTGGTTGTGATAGCTCCCTTTTATAACTTTGACCTACTGTACCTGCTGGAGTTGTGCAATGCAGACACAGTTTTCTGTGCAGGGAGGGATTCATTCCAACATTTTGGATATGCTCGTTCAGTGTTACCACTTAAAGACCCTTTTAGTGACTTTTTCATTTTTTTAAAAAGAGCCTAGTAAAGAAACCTAATGAATATAAGGGCAGACTTTAGCGCCTCATCGTTAAAGAGAGTCATGAATGTTCCTCAGTTAAAGGTGCAGTGTGTAGAATTTAGTGGGTGAACAGACTTGGCAGAAATGGAATATAATATTCATAAGTATGTTTTAATTAGTGTATAATCACCTGAAAATAAGAATCGTTGTGTTTTCGTTACCTTAGAATGAGCCCTTTATGTCTACATAGGGTCCTTTTCCACAGAGCCCGCCGTGTTCCACCGCCATGTTTCTACAGTAGCCTAGAACGGACAAACCAAACACTGGCTCTAGAGAGGGCCTTCCACATTTTTTGCAAGTTTCACGGCCCCCGTAGGTTCTCCTACACACTTGGAAGGGGAGGGTGAGGAGGAAGAGTATTCAGTTGGTTGCAATCTTTAACCTCACCGCTAGATGGCACTAAATCCTACACACTGGTCCTTTAAAGTGCACTCAGTTTTAAATGAATAAAAATTAAGTTGCTAATGGAAAAGCTAGTTAAAGTCAGTTGAGTTTAAATTTTTTTTTTTTAAATCTTCCTTTTTTAATCTTGTATGTAAATTATTATGTAATGATGTAATGGATATTCCTGTGACGTCATCTCCTGCCACTTAAACAGTTGGAAACACTGAGCTCATTTTTTGGCTTTTTGAACTGTTGTCTTGTTTAAAACCTGTGTGACTGTTGGAGTGCTCATGTTTCTTGCCTTGTCAGTGGTGCCTTAAATCACCCGGTGCTTATCACGAAAAAGTTTTAGCAAGAGCTAGAGAAGATATATTTCTGTCATGTAACAGTCCACTGATGCACTAAAGATGTAGAGGAGGACATGTCATCAAGACTGCCTCAAGCAGGAAGAAACAGAGAATCCCAGAGGAGCTTGAGTAAACGGCATTTTAGTTCTTTGCTCAAGCACAAAACCCAGAGTTTGTTCAGTGGCTTCTGTTCTGCTCAGAGCATTATTACAGAGAGCTAGAAAAACTGCAAGCCCCCCACAAAAGCTTTGACTTCTAAAAGGAAAATCCACTTATCACTTGTTAGAGGAGAGCTGAAACAGTGCTCAGTGTTTTGAGAGAGCTCTCCATGTACAGCATGAGAGGCACGGCGTCGCACCAGGTTTTAATTTCACTCTTGTTAATCCATCGTTGTATGATGCATTTTAGCTTGATGTAATCATTTCCTTTTTTTCTGGGCCCTGGAAAGCAGCAAGTTGTGATTACATCCCGGGGTAATGTGCAGCAGGGTTTGGGAATTGACAAAACCTTCTTTAAACGCACACCACACATTTATTAACTCCTCATCTCCTGCTGCCTTTTTTTTTTTTTTTTTTTACCCTTTTCATAGGAGGAAGCCTCTGACTGCTGACTGACCTATTTGGAAGCCCTAAAAAGCATGTAAATCTGAGCAGGGGGTTTGGGGATGTACCTGGTTCCCCTCTGATTAATTATCAATTGAGCAGCCGTCCATGAGTGATGACCTCATTGCACGCCGGGTACTGCAGGAGCAGTAGGGGTGTGAGAGCAAGAGCGGCATCCTAACCATCAACAGATGTTACTTTAAACATGACTTCAGCGCACAGATATACACACACACTGCATACAGTGCACACGCCACGGCAGGCATTTCGCTCGCCTTTGTTCTTTTTGCGGGGGAACCGAAGGGCAGGGAGCGAATTTTATGGCCATCTGTATCCTCTGGTTTCATGGGACGGCGTAAAAAAAAAAACTTATATCCCGGCTCACGTTTGGAACACGCTGAGTGACGTTAGTGTGAGAAGTTGAGCTAATGTTGTCATGTGATGCACTGAACCCAGAAATACGAGCCTCGAGTCAAACCTCCAATTCATCCTGCTATCTTTACCATTTAAAGCTACACCAGGCAACTTGTAATGTTGATGGCTCCGGATGACAGAAAGAGACATGAAACATGAACTTGAATACCTCGAAATCCTGTGATGTCATGTCAGTAAAATGCACGCAGCACCCTCATGTTTACAAAGCCAGCTGGTCTGGGATCATTTTATACCAAAGGGAGAAGGGAGGCAAAAGATCTAGAGTTACTGAGTCCAGGTTTCTTTGATCGAAATGTTGCTGTTGTTGGTTGGTTGGGTTTTTCATTTCATTTTTAATATTTTAATGTTTTTGTTTCTTTTTATTGGTGATCGAGTGTACATACCCTGTGCCAGAGCTTATTTTGGCAGCCACACATCACAAACACTGCAAAACTTTCAAACATTGGCAAAGAGAAAAATTACTACAAGACTTAGTGTCTACTAGCCGCACTAGCAGCTCTGTGAGGCTGCATTTATGTACAGTGGTGCTTTGAGCTAAGAGCTGCTAATGATAATAAAGTGCTAACATGTTCATGTTTAGCAGATATTATGTTTACACTGTTCAATATTTTACTTTTATTTGCAAAAAAACTAACAAAAAATACAGCCAAGGCTGATGGGAATGTTATTAGCAGGTACTTGGTCATAAACCAAAGTATTGGACACTTGCATTTCATCATGAGGGGAACGTGGATGACCAAATTTCATGGCTTCCAATAGTTGTCAAGCATTTTACTCAGAACCACAAATATCTACCCATGGTGACGCTAGGGGTAAAAGTAGGCTTCATCATCTGAGGACAATGAAATGTCTGCACATAAAGTGGCGGACAGACAGAGAGCCATGGCAATACGCTAGAAGCTGCAAATTAATCGCCAACTATTTTGAGCAATTAATCATTTTGAGTCATTTTTCTAAGAAAAAAAGGCCAAATTCTCTGGTTCCAGCTTTTTAAATGTGATTATTTTCTGGTTTCTTTAGTCCTCTATTAGAGTAAACTGAATATCTTTGGTCAGGACAAAACAAGACGTTTTAGGTTGCAGCTTAGGCTTTGGGAAACAGTGATTGACCTTTTTCACAATTCTCTGACATTTCATAGACCAAACAACTAATCAAGTAATTGAGAAAATAATCAAGAGATTAATCGATAATGAAAACCCTAAAAAACATAATCAGAAAAACTGCATTACCAAAGGCAGACGTGACAGGTCATGACCAATTAAAACAATTAAAAGAGACTTTCACTTGACAACAATACAAACTGAGTCAAATTAACACCTCTTACCTCATGTCTTACTATTGTCATAAACCAAAAAGGGGAAACAAAAATCAAACACTGACCAACATGTAACAAACTGGTAGTTACTGCGGAATTTGTTATTTTGTGCACCCACTGGGCTATCTGACAGCTAAAGCGTATGTGCATAATTGAAATCAGATGTCTGTGGAGTGTTGGATATCACTCAATTTCAGCAAAAAGTTCATGATTCACACTAATAGGATGTGTGTACTTTCCCATAGATTCCCAAGATAGAAATTGCAATTCTCTGTATTTTATTAGTCACAATGCTTGCACAATACATGTTGGACTTTATGAGGTTTAAGCTTCTAATTTAGCAAGGGGAAGTTCAACAGTTGTGATTTTGCCATAGAAACAAAGCTGTGCGATGACAAATCGCCCTCCCTGCCTTCCATAGACACCTCCTCCTCATCTGATCTCTGATATGAAAGCAGTTGACACAAACAAGGTCTATAACAATGCTGATGGGAAAACCGGAACCATACTGAAATCACGTTGGAGCTCGGGTGGGGGCGCTGTTTCCGCGTGGTCCTAGTGCGTGCGGTTCCTCCGGTTTTGTTTTAAATATAACGTTAGTGTTTGGACTGCCTTCTGAAAAAGTGCAGGGGACAATTACGCCCCCCCGCCGCAGATGATACGAAATAAAAGTGTTGATGCAATTTACTGGCACCATAAGCGACAATCACTGTGCTTTTTTTAAACGCAGATAAAAAGAACAGTAGCTACAAATGTGACACCACATGACCTTCCGCCTCATCTTTAATGATTTGCAGGGCACACAATATATCTTCATGCCATCTGGTTGACTTAACGGCAGCAGTGGTGACTTCACTCATGTGGATCAGATCTAGAACATTCTTCAGCGATGCCCTCATCATCCCTGAGATGCTTATTATCCAGACCTGCCCTGTTCTTTGAAACAGAACAGATATTTTTATTTTTTTTTTACGATCGGGGACTTTTGGTTATTAATAATCAGAGTTCCTGTCTCTGCAGGTTCACCTCAGAGGCAGGTTGTGAACTTTGCATAAAAAAGAAGTTATACAGTGTTTTGTACAAATGACAGCATGTTTTAGGAAGTTGCCAAGCAGCTGTTGTACTGTATATACACATATTCCACTGCATGCATGAGCAGGATCTGTCTTCACCTATATGTCGTTAAGATATTATCAGTCCTCCCAAAACTGTTGGTGAGGAGACAGAAATCCGCCTCATTCGTCAAATGTAGCTGACATATGATTGCTGAGTTCTTAGCAAAGGCTGTTACGTCTTTCCTGACTCTGAGGAAAAAGCACACCTGTATTCCTCCCCAAAAAAATGTCTCAGCCTGGTGCATACTACACATTCCTGCTCAAAGCCAGGTTCGAGCTTTTGATTTGATGGATGAGAAGATGAGATATGTGACTGGAGATGTTTAGAAATGTGAAAAGAAGTTGTCTGGTCACTTTCAAACTATGAGATATTATGGATTTTCCGGAAAAAAAATCACATTATCTTTTGTTTACTAGACGCTGGTATGGGAAAGAACACATCTCTATATATTTTGAAGCTCTGTGTCAAACATTTCCTTTTAAGGGAAGGAAAGCTATTCCTCAAGCTGCCTACTGTATATGACGTTATTCAGATAGTTGCAGTTGTATGCTTTGAAGCCCCACAAGCGTGGCCCCATGTTGAGGTAAGGAATCACACAAATATGTCACATTCAGCGACACCCTCTAAACACACACATGACACACAGCAGCCACCTCTTTGCGCTCTTTCAAAACACATTCCGCCTCGTCTCCAAATACGTCAGCACTTCGCTGGGTTTCATTTCCTCGAAAATCAAGAGCAAATGGGTTTAGCTTTTAGCACTTCGGTTGGTAAAACTTTATGAGAATGTCTTCCAGTTTAGTCGACAATGTGCAACAAAATACTGAATGCATGAAGAATGAA
Source organism: Scomberomorus guttatus (assembly GCA_038419695.1). NCBI lineage: Eukaryota > Metazoa > Chordata > Actinopteri > Scombriformes > Scombridae > Scomberomorus > Scomberomorus guttatus. The sequence goes on along the minus strand of CM076468.1, from coordinate 13,547,736 downwards.
TTAAAACCAGACAGGAAAGGGAAACACAGAGTGAAAAAACTGAAAACATTGCAGTGCAATGATTATTAATGTGTTATAGATATTGCTGTTGATGATGGGTGGTGGCTCAGTTGCCAAAAATGATGTGATGTTCTGGACTGCACAAGACGTTTGTAGAGTTTAAGTGTCTATTAAAGAAAATTAGATTATTCTGATCAGTAGTCAGTGGTGTAAAGTACATTTACTCAACTACTATACTTTCTGAGGTATTTGTACTTAACTACATCAATTTTCTGCTACTTTCTACTTCAACTTTACTACATTTGAGATGGAAATATTGTACTTTCCACTTCATACGTTTGGCCTTAATTGTTGTAACATCTACAGTAGTTACAATCACTTTAGCTACTAATAACAACACTGCATTCTTGCTAACAAACGGTAGCAAGAGCTATTTAATTGATATTAACTAGCTAGCTGTAGCTAATGTTAGCTAATGGTAAAAATCAGCTTTTCACCAAGTTAAAAAAAAAGATAAAAATGACTCCACCTAGTTGGCATTCGTAATAGTATCATTAAAATAATCAATTTTAATGTAAACTGATGAAGATAGATACAAAATGTATAATCAGAGAGATATAATGTAGTTAACATTGGCCAGCTACAACTTTAAAATTCTACTAACACATTAATACTTCACTAATAAAAAATCCAGCAATACAACATGTTAATGTAATGCTCACAAAACACGTTTCTACCTTTTGAGTACTTTTAATACTTTAAAGTACATTTTGCTTATTATACTTCTGTAGTTTTACTTCAGTAAGATTTTAAATGCAGGACTTTACTTAAATAAGGGATCTGAATATTTCTTCCACCACTTAGAGTAGTGTATTAGTGCTTAAATGGTGTTTCCAGATACTGTAGATCCAAAACTTGTGTTGTTGTTTTCTTTATACTCACAATTAATAAAATATGACTTCTGTATATACACTGAAGCGTTCTGGATACTTTTAGAGCGCTAAATGTGTGTGTGTCAAGCTATAAATTCTTATTTTAGAATATTTTGTGAACAGAAGCAATCAGACGATGCAAAAAATAACACTGTTGATGTCATAATAGGTGAATAAAAACACAAAATGTTAAGATTTGGGTTATCTTGGGTTACCATCCATAAAATACAGCTGGGGGGAGAATGTAAAAAGACAGATGAGTCGACGCATTTGTTTTCCTGCATCGCACCACCACCAAGTTTGTGTATCTACACTCTCGTCACTATCACTCCCACATCGTAGGAAAAAATGACTGGCTACTGACCTAATTCGGGCTGGTCACTCCCTTTTCTGCTTTGGCCAGATAGCGAGCAGATTGCTCCACAGTGTCCTCGACCTCAGGCTCATTTGTCTGAATCTACTGTAACAAGGTTAATGGCATTAAGACAAGCCGACCTCTTTTTCTTTCACTTAACCTTTAACGCTGTTGAGTTGCACAACTTTATCTACAAACTGTAGCACACTGACTCTCTGCAGAGTGATTTATTGGAATAATCATGTTTTCCTCAGACTGAGATGTATTGTAAAAGTGAAAATGGACATTCTGTGATGACAAAACATGTACTTGAGATGAATTTTGGGCCTGTAGGTCTTTTATATTATGCATGTTATAAACACTGAAAGAAAACAGTCTCTGTGTTTGTCATATTGCCTCAATTTATCAGTGGAAAATCAACAAAGTATTAGATTCATGTAATTTTAGCTAACATGGGCTAAAAACACAGTGGATACACAACATTTAAACAGTTTTTGAAGCTCTCATTGTGGATCTGTGCTCTGGCTGGGAAACAAATCTGCAGCGGGTATGGATTGGCGTTCCCTTGAGCAAAGCATTTCTTTTTGATTTAATGGAACAAGCCAGTTGTCAAGAGGTTTATTTTGCTCTAGTTTGTGATGGACATGCACAGTGTCCTGCACAGGCTCAGACCAGCTCTACACTGCACATGTGCAGGTACGTATCAAAAGGTGTTGGGAGACAAAAGTAACATAAAACAGATAGCCCTAACATGAAAGCATATTCGTACATGTGCACACTTACCTTAAATTGTGTGTGAGACTGTCAAAACATCACTCACTACATCTGTAAACTGGGTGGTAATTGCGCCCAGAGAGTCGTCATTGCATGGCGTAATGTGATTACATCTCTCTGACAGAATGCAGCGATTAGACCTCACCAACCACATGGACGTAAGACTCACTGCTCGCACTTTTCCAACCTTTTTTAGGGCTTTTTTTAAATAGATGGAGAAGGATTTACCCTAAAATAGAATTTACATACCGTATGCTATTCCTACAGCATTTCCGGTAGTGACATCTAGTCAGGAAACTGCTTCTAGAGCTATTCGACTTTAGTGCCGATGTTTTACAAGTGACGGTTCAGTTTTTATCATTGGTATTTTAAAGCAAGTGTGGAAAGAAATCTATAAAACCGGCTTCTTGTTTCAAAGTCAGAGCAGTGCATGATATGTAATTTTTATTAACACTGTCAAAAAGTCCTTATGCTAACCAGTATTTATGTGACACTGTTTAATTTTACAGTGCACTTTTCCTTTAAAAGCCTAATAGCGAATACCTCAGGGCTTACGTAAAGGGCTAGACAAGGTTAACAGACTTGATGGCGTCTCTGTAAAGATCTTATTTCAATGAAAGAGCGGCAAAACAGGAACAATTAGTGGTGACATAGTGCTTTGTGATGGCTAGATTGCACCTTTGAGTTTGGCTAAATGTGAAATCTTGAGTTTTCCAATAAAATTAACTGAGCCTTAGTGTTATTAAAGCAGCCTGACAGTTTGTTTGTTACTTTTAACATTTGTGAGGGTTAAAAACGAGCAGAAACAACTGAATGGTTGAGTGAACAGAGCTTGACGATTATTATGGTGACTGGAAATCTGCAGGAGTGATGTATGAGCTAATCTTCTATTTGTGAAAGGAAATAGCACCGAGGGTGGAGGGACAGGGTCAAGGAGGAAAAATGCAGCTAATGTAGAGTTAGCATGACATTTCTACGCTTGCTGTGAACCGTGCGTGGCCTCTGCCAGAGCCGGAGACAGCGAATGATGGCGAGACTCAAATTGCAACAGGCAACAGAGAAAATCCAAAGAGTGGCATGTAAACGTTGTAGAGGATACATTTACCCGCCAGCGAGGGGCTAATCTCTCTGATTTACCTTCTTCTCACATTTGTTCTAGCAGACACCTTCTTGAGTTACATCTTGGCAAAACATGGCAAAGGGAAGGCAAGAGCCATTTTTCCCTCCCATCCTGTCAGGCTGGAAGGAAGCGACAGCGAGAACTCACACATTACGTCCTCGTAGTTGGCAGCTGCTGGGTCTGAACAATGAGGCTGCGCCTGCACTCCCGGCCAAGTCAGTGTCGAGATAGTGAGTGAAATATGGAGGGAGGAAAGAGCCTGCCTGGATCTGCCAACTCAAATGTCTCATTGTGGCGAATAGGCTATCTGGATGTGGCCACAATGAATTGTGCAAACAGGGAAAGTGAATCAATGTGGTGAAATTTTCCCCTTTTCTTTTTGACAAAGACAGGATTACTACTGCACTTTTTATTAACATGATGAATATGTAATAAATTAATGGGTCAGTGAGGCATTTAAAAGCAGTAGATTTGTAGTTGTAAGCTGATATAAAGGACATTTAAGTGTTTAATAATTATTTGTCAACAAGATGTAACTTCTGCTATGAAGCATCCATAACTGGTATAGAAACAGTTGGATGACTGATAACAGTATTTTTCATATTTAATATAGAGATATACAGTATGATTACATACAAGAAGTAAACTGTTTATATACATGTACAAATCATTCACAGGCGGGTTTAAAACTGTATAAATGTGTTCAAAACTCATGCGGACATTCATTAACTTTGAAAACTAACATTTTTGACTCAAGGTCCACTTACTAGGTTTTGTTTTTCCAGAGTTTTCCAAAGAGAATGAAGAATAAATAAATACTCAGTTAATAAATATAGTTACTATAACAAACACAGTTAATACATATTAGGAATAAATAGTTCATAATGTTTTAAAAAGCTGAAGATTACAGCTATCTTAAACATGGAGTTGAATCAAGTAGTTATTACTATAGTTATAGTTATTGACAAATACATGAATAAACACTTAAATATGTCCTTATCTTAGCCTACTACTACATTATAGTGTGTTATAGACTATTTATCAGCTGTTTTGCTTATGAATGCAAAATAGGGTGGTGGTTCAACCATTATTTGGGCCAAAAATTGGTCAGAATTAAGGCCTGAAGGCAAAGCGAAGTGCATAATTACCACACTACAGCCTGCCTTTGTCATTACTTTAGATATGAATGTTAAAATAATGTTTAAAAAAAGAGGGTATAGTATTTTGCAAGACCCTGGCAAACGAGCCTACTGAGGACGTTCATGTCAGCGCAGCTCATGACCTCATATCCTGTTTCAACCACTGGGAAGAAGAGTCAGTTTAACGAGACCGTAGGCAACAACGCTCCACCTGAGGGACTGTTATTTGGCACAAAAAAGATCACTTTTGGTTATCTTTTTGTTCTCACTTCATTACAGTGTGGGAATCTTTGCCAGGACAGCTTGCTGTGTAAACAAAACGGCTTCCTGTCATGTGGTAGAAGTTTAGTGATTTATGCCACTATTGTTGCCGTCACTGTCGAATGCTGTGGCTTTTTTACCTCGCCTTAAACTCAACTGCTCACACTCCACAGCACGACAAGCACATTTATTATATTTCCTTTTATTTATTGGTATTTGAATTAAAATAAGTTGTATATTGTCACTTCTAAGGAATGAAACCAAATCATTTTTAACAAAATAATGGATAAAGAAGATGTAATAAATGACCAGAGTGAGGCTGAATATATTGACATTAATTAATATTTAAAACTAAACTGGTTCTTGGTTATATTTTAGTTCCTATTGACTTACAAATCTCACGTGAATTTGATTTCTTTCTACAATTTTCTAGCTGTATATGAAAATGTAAGATACTGTAGATATTCTGCCATAAATTAAACAAATCCCCTTTCTTGAGTCACTGTGTCTGCAAGCCAGTGTCAGGTTTTTATGGGATTTGTGTAAAATTGAAAATAGCTCTTGTAACTTTCTCAGGGTGTCAGGAAGCAACTGATTCAGAGGTGGTAATGGTTATTAGGGAAAAACAACAGTATAGGTCTAAAATTCAGGCCAGCAAAAACGACCTATAGTCGTGTTTACGCCATCTAGAAAGTGACGCAGTTCAGATTACGTCAATATAAGGTGACTTGATGGTGAAGATGATTTTGCCTTATTAGGAGGAGGCAGGTTGGGTGGATGGCTCGATAGTCAGATGGCAAAAAAGTGGACTTTGCTGCAGGAGACTGCTTTCTTTTGCTTCCCGTTTTCCAACCGCAAGTGTCATGTTTCCAACCGTGAGTCAGGACATTTTTTTTAAAAATCGTAATGGTGTTTACCGTTGCCGTGACGACAGTTGCATAACTTTCAGGAAGTATAAACCGGGTTTCAAGTGATCATTTTAACCCAAAACATGATCTTTCTCTAACCCTAACCAAGTGTTTTTTTCTGCCTAAACCTAACAAGATCTTAACCACAGCGTTGTCACATCATAAACATTATTATTTTCTATTACAGTCCCATGGGATAGGTGCTATACTGTTGTTTAATTATGAGGATGTGTTGTTGGTGGCCGAAAAACAAAGACACTGTTTTTGGTTACTTGTGGATGCAGCTTCTTATTGCAGCTAAAGGAGTTACTCTTTTTTTTCTATCTTACAATCTTCAACATTTCATCAGAGGAATTTGAAGGCATCAGATTTCCTATGTTGTAAATCCTTGTGTAACATACAGTATGAAGGAGTTTGTGGTTAGTGTGGGAGTTAAAAAAAATCTCAAGGCTGTATGCTCGAGCTCGAGGAGGACCTGTCGAGACTGAGGTGGTCCGGTGTCAAGCTGCGATATGGAAACCAAAATTTAAAACTTTGGGGATTGACTCTTTGGCTGGGAACAATAGAGAGCTGTCAGAGGGACCACCCTGTCCCAGTGCATCCTGCTTTGACAAGACTCTCTGTAACTAGGAAATAAAAACCACGGTTGGGTTTTAAATTTCCTCCTCCTCCATCCCTTGGCCGATTGCGATGCAAGGTGCTGGAGATGATTGATGAGAGCGTTTTCCTGTAAGGCTATGACACAAGAGAATAGTTGGCATTGGTGTATTTCAGATGAGACACGAGGGTAAACATTATCTTTTCAGACACGCCTTTTCCCCCAGCGGTAATTACTCTTCTTTAAATACTTCAAGGAAATTAATAAAACTTATTTATGTATCTGTGAGTAATGTGAGAAATATCTTTCATATAAAAGAATGTGGAAGCAATGTTCAACAGTTTAATCTTTTACAAGCCCACCAAGCCCCTGCAAAAACACTGCAGAAATGTAACTTAACTCTCAATAATATGCATGACTTAACATTAAACCTAATTCTGTCTTTTTATGGTAGAAACTCAGGAGACGAGAGCAGCGCCAAGCAAATTAATACACCAGTATAGCTAGCTCGATGGCTCCTATGGTTAATCATTTATACTCGGGGACCGCAAAATGTAGAATGCACTTTTTGAGCAGCAGCGTCATAACAGCAAAACAAACAACATCCACCTTCCTACGCCCGAAACTCTGAACCGCACTCTTCCTAGAAGTCATTTCCAGAGTGAAAGAGTCTTTTGATGCAAGCCCAAAACCTCAATTACACTGTATTTTTCCAAGATTAAATTATGCAGTCACTTTAGTTTAAGGTTCTACTCAAAAAAAAAAAAAATCCTCCTCTCCTGATGTTGCATTGACCTGGTGAGGAGTTGCAGCCTCAGTGAGCCACGAACGTCTGGCACTTAGTTTGATACCCGTGTAGCGCTGAAGGATAAAGACGTCCTGCACTGCAGATAATATTTTGATGGGGTTGCTGCAGGATTTAAAATTGCCTGCGCACTTCGCCATAAAAGATTAGAGTGATGAAATCAGACTTTTGTCAAAGTCCAGGGGCTGATATCTCAGGACAAATGTTTTTGGGCTTGAAACCAAGCAAATCCTCTTGGCAGTGACAGAGGAGGTTTGGAGGGTGGGTGGGTGAGTATGACTAAAGGGTGGAAAAAGGGTTTAAAGGGTCTATCCAGTTTCAGGAGCCTCTCATGGCTTAGTGAAGTGGAAGAAACAGGAAGTATCCGTGTCAGCAAGGAGACAAGGAAGGTTGGATACTTAACCCTTATGAGGCTCGTGCAAAGATCAGAGTGCAACATAAAAAAATGATGCTTTCTTTCTTTCTTTCTTTGGTCTGGTCACCTCAATACATACAAAATCTCTTATCTCTTCCAGAAAGAAACTGAAGTGTTGTTTTATTATCAGTACACAAGTATTATAGCGTCACAGTGAGCCTTCTCTTCTCATATCACCTATAATGTGTTTGCATCCAAAAATTTTCTGAAGGGTTCTTGTAAAGTGTAAGCATGCCAAGGAGGAGGTACGGTATCTGCGGTTTGGACAAAGAGCAAACACAAGACAGAATAAATGCTATGCCTGGATCTCTCTAATTTAATGTAAGTATAGCATGAGCTCATTCCAAAGGCGCACTCGTTTTTTTTGTGTTTTTTTTTCAAACAAAGAAAATTATGAGCTCACATTTCGAGAAGCTGTATATTACAGCCAGTTTTGTGCTTGATCCAAAATAACATTAAAATCTGATTTAGCAGCTATTCTTTTGCTCTGTTAGGCCTTGGCGGGCTTTCAGAGGGGCTGCACTGCATCCAAATTTTAATATTATATTTTAAATAGAAGCCTTTCTCTTGCTAGGAAGGGTAAAATTAAATGCATTTTAGGATCAAACAAAAAAACTGATTTGGTATTTGTTTTTAGCCGCAAACACAAATATATTCTCTTGTTTCATCTGGCTCCCCAAACTCGAGGGCTTGGGGTGCCGTTGGGAGCCTGAAGGCTGGAAAAGGAGGCATGCGATGGGAAGGTTGTTGGCTCAAAAAGTGCTGTTTGGGTTCCTTTGGGCAACTTTTGGGAGCTTAAACCCCCCCCCAACTACTCGAGTGGATCTGCTGAGTGGCCAACAGTACAAGACTGCAGTGAGTGTTGCAGAAATAAATAGGTGTCATGCAAAATGCAATTTAAATCCTTCCTTAAATAAATAACTAAAACATGAATAAACTGAGTTTAAAAGGAAGCATATAAAGAAAGGAAAGACATCATCCTTTCTAGTTTTTGCACATTAACCTTGTTCTTCACTTGAACCTCATCGGACAGCCAAATATTTTACTTGATTTAGCCTTTTGAAAAACATCTGAAATGTCTCAAATGAAACAGAAAATGAAGAGAAAGGCTGCAAGTGTGATATAAGAGCTGTTTGGGTTTGCTTTTATAAATCTATAAACATTACGAGGAAAGAAATAAGTTACTGTTAATGTTACAAAATGTACAAAAAAAAAACAAGACAGAAGTGTATGTATGATCCATGCAACTACGCCAACAGATGTTTTTACATTTTTTAAATATCTTGTAAACCTCTCAAGACTAGGCACCCTGCCAGAGCTAATTGCACTGAAAGAAAAGAAAATCACCATCAATCCTCATCATCACTGCAAAGCAGTGGACAAAGCTAAACCTCATAACCCTCAGTGCTAAAATGACTCTCTGGAATCCCTCCAGATGTGAGCCATCTGTTGTGTTCAGTCACTGAGGTGAGACTGGTCGTGTCTATCCAGACGGTGACATCACCCAGAATAGAGACGGGCTAAACTCCAACATTCAGTCCTTTCATTAATAACACTGCTGATCCAAGCCTTTCAGGCAGCCCTTCGACATGCACTAAGGTATCCCACCGGTGCACTTCATCAACATTATAAGTGTTTTCTGCCACGGGGAGCCTAATGCAGCCAAGAGATCTGAAAACACCGAGGCCGCATTGTACCATAGTATCCCCCCCCAACATGCTCCTTTCTTCCCCATTTCCCTGAGAGGTTTCAAATTTTATGGACTGGCATGGTAAACAGTCATGGTTGAAACACCTACAAAAGTGTGCAAATCTGACCTGTTTTAAAAGACTGCAGGATAAAAGTTGACCAGAAGAACATTAAAAAAAAAACTACTTTCTCTGAGGGTTTTGAACAAAAATGGTGCCATGCTGCACCAAGCTTGCTGAGATTTTCACTTTTTTTTGACAGTGTTGTTTAAAACTGAACTGAAAATAAAAATTGTGCATATTTTAGAGGATAAAACACATTTATGAAAACAGCATCTAAGCTTCAGGCATCGGTTGACTAACGCACCAACATTTGGCCCCATGTAGCCAACAAACACTGATTCAAGATGTTTTTTCCCCCTTTTTCAAGACATCCAAATAGCATTTGTAGCGATTGAAGACATCTGTCCCTTTAAGCAGTTATTCCCACAAGCTGTTACTTTTCTTTGTGTAATCTCAACCCTTTCTAGTCGTGAGCAGCTCCTGCACATTCAGCGCCGTGTTGGTCCCACATTATAGGAAAGCGCTAAGTAGCATTAGCCTCTCTTTCACATGTCCAATGGCTAGTCTGTCAGAAGTCACAGCAACAGGTAGTCTGTTAGTTGGTTGCTGGTAGTAGTAGTCACAGATTAACGTAGCGATGGGACACATATGGCCATATTCAGCAAAACCTGGTAAATACTAATAATAATAATAATTGGACACACATCTCACAAAAATAACAGAAACCTACAACGACTAGCACAGGCCTGCTGATAGCATGAATCCACATAATCCCCTTTAAATGCAGGCAAACTGTTTGATGACTATAATGAACACCAACAACCTGGTGCGTCCCACGTGGAAAAGCACAAACACTGCTGCCATTCCCGTTCATTCGTAAAAAAATGTGCAACCCAAAATACATGACAGACAATAGCCCCCACAGCGTTTGCAATATTTTATTATATCCAACTTGCGTCAGTTGATGCTACAAGGGATTAGGTCAATTTAATTAAATACATTTCCCCTGCATGACAATCTAACTAAATAACACACAGGAGAAAAGAGGATGACACACAGCCAATGAAGTCATGTCTTTTAAAGGATAAAAATGTTGAAATAAATACAGATGTGGGGATGACATACAACAATCCATGAGAAATTGAAGCGATGATGTGGCAACTAAGTAGTACGAGCCTCAGTCTGCTTCTCCTCAGTTGAATTCAGAGTCAGAGACAATTTGAGGACAGCTGCCAAGTAATTGGGATAATGAAAGCTGTATGCTCGAACAGGAAGTGAGCAGACCATAGAAAGAGCTTGTGTCCAGGATCCCAAACCGCCGCCCAGCCGGGGTCTCATCCCCTCTGAGCTCTCTGGGAGGGGAGTGATGTCACCCTGACTGCGCACACACACACACACACACACCGAGACAGACAAACACGCTCACAGACTCACAGTACATCACCGCTCTGTCTCGCTAAAGTAAATTCCACTGTCACACCCGACATCCCGAATCACTATCATTTACATTCCTCATGAGCACAAGGAGGTGAGCTGCGAGTGGGAGGATCCAGGGGGTGAACAAGCAAGCAGCTGGTGGGCTGTGATGGAAAGGCTGAGAGAGCAGCAGGAAGATAAGAGGAGGGAGAAGAAAAGACAGGCAACAGAGAGGAAGACAGGGAAGAGAAAGAAACAAAGAGAGGAAGAAACAGCACTTGTAATAAACCATGTAAAGGAAGTTGTTATAATGGGCTGTGGTTGCTGAAGGGTCAAAGGGTCAACGCCAGTCATTTCTTAATAATTGACACCAGGTCCTTTCAGTGAAGGTGTCAATGCACTTTAACCATAATGCTGGTCAGATTATATAACAGCTTCTGAAACTTTCTGACGTCAGAATTGGTGGGGCTGCATCCAACAATCTCTGTAACTTTTATAAAATCAACAATGCAAAAGTTAGTCACTTCAAGCAATGATTGGCCAGATGTGGAGGGGAGAAAGCAGGATTTGAACTTCTCTCCCAAGCTCTCCATAGTTCGTTTTGAGTTCGTTCTGATTAAAAATTCAAGGTGCGCAGCTATGCAAGGTCTACCTGGCGCTGTCTTTTTTTTATTGTTCCGGTATTTGTCAAAAGCTGAGACTTTACAAAAACGTGAAGCAGAAGCATTCAAGTCAAAGTCTTTTATGCCTTTAGGGTATTGAGTCTCAAGTATCGTAAGCCAAGTCTCATAGCTGTCGAGTTTCAAGTCCAACTTTTTGTGACCTAAATCTGACTCCAGTCCAAACCTCAAGTCTACAGCTCTGGCAAGCAGCACAATTTCCTAAACATGACTGGCAAAGAATAATTAAGAGATAATCATATTGTACAGTATGTAATATATGGTTATATTCAAGCTTTTGCGACTTAATTTCCTCCGTACAGTGTGTAAATCACCTACAGTACCTTTCTATTTAGCTGTAATCTGATAACATTTCCCAATTAAATGTAACAGATCACCTGTCATTGCTCCCCAATCGCTCTAATCCCCTCACATGTGAGCCATTATTTCTGAGAAATGATGTGTGTCATCTGAGTTCTTGCTCTTCTTTGGAAAGCCAGAGCGTTATGAGAGGTTTCAGATAAATGATGAATGGGGACATCTGGTGAGTTTTGTCAGGGGTGTGTCATATTATAATGGGAGACTGTGGAGATAGAGACAGATGGAGTGACAGAGATCATTTTAGAAACAGAAAGAGTGATAATGAAAACTGACAACTATATTCTCTGTAGATAACTTAGAGACCAAAACATTAAAGACAGAGAGTGTTGCCGTGCTGGATTTAAAAAATGGGATGGAATACCAAAACTAAACCCAATGGTGCTGTAAAAAACAAAAAGTATTAAGAATCACTTTTATGAGCCAACTCCAGGCTAGAACAAGTTCCCTCTGAGCCAGTTAAACACCTTACATAGGCAACAAATTGGTACTCAAATGTAAAAGCTCTCTCAAATAGCATGATGAGGCCTTTGCTACCAAATGCCAAAAGCCTCTTTTCACGTCTGTTCTGCTCTGGTTCCCTGTTTTGGTAACACTTGCCTCCATCTTCTGACTTTCCTTCCAACTGACCCTCATGTTTGACAATCAGCCTTGAGAAACTTCCTCCACAGTCAGCGCGTCCAGTGTTGAAACAGCAACGTGATTGACACCCCGTATCTGTGGAGCGCATTTACGCAGACGACAAGGCTTTTGGATTTTTTCCATTAATGCAGTTGTGAAAGGATGACCAGATTAGGAAACACATTTCCTGTGTTTAAAAGATGCCGGACAGTGTTTGTAGATAAGTCAGAGAATGAGTAAATGACACTGATATCTGTGTAGGAGTTGGATACACAGCGCTGACTGCAGACTTGAGGATTCCTTCTGTTTCTTCCGCTGTAAGCCTCATATTCTACAGAAGTTTGTTTGTCCTGATAAGAAAGTGTGTGTCGGGAAGAGTGGGAGGTTAAACCGCAAAACTTAAGTATACTGATTTCAAATAAAACATGCATTTTCTTAAAACTCAATTGGCCGGTGGTGACACTGCAGTTTTTCCAGGCTGAACCAGCATTTAAATATGTACGCTCCCTCTTAAACACAGTCTCAGCACCAAAAGCTTTGAAGTGAAGTTATCTTCAACTGCGTAAATACAACCTTTGTTTTGGAGCGGGCTGAGGGGCTGATTAGGACAGAGGTAAGGCTGGGATGTGGATGTTGCCCCTGGGAAGGCAAACATTAAGAGATTAGCCAGGTAGCGGTTGCGCTGCTTCCTCCTACTTATTAATTGCTCGGCAAAAACAGTCACCCGTGTGGAAAGGGGGGAGTTTGCGATGTGAAAACGCAGCTTTTATAGCTCGATGCGATAGATTTACAAGTGGATCCACGAGCAGACAGGTGTGGGGGGGAAATGGAACGTTTCAGGCTTTATGACTTGACAATTTGAGAAACGCTCAGCTCCTTGAAATCTGATCGAGAGCCGCTCTTGTCCGCCTCCATGGAGTGTTTGAGATCAATGCTAATCCATCAGGAAACCATCAAAGAGTCTCCAGAGGCAGATCCACCCTGCTCACCTGACAGCTGGATAGATTACTGTGTGTGCGTGTGCGTGTATCACTTCCCTCTTCCTGTGAATTTGCTGCCAAGTTAGAATATCCATGTTCTATTGTGTAGCTATTGTCATTGTTTGAGCGGGATGTAAAGCCTAAAGGAATCGCCACCATGTTCTTTAGGAAGTTTAAGGCAGGAGTAGCTCTGAAGCTCTAATTGCTCTGATAAATGCTGCAGGACACGTACTTCTCTGAGGTGTTAACATGCCAACGGAAACACCTCAAAGTCTAAATCAGATCAAACATTTAGTGTCTAAAATGTGTCTCTTATGTGACTTTTTTTTCAGTTTTTTCTCTTTAAGAAATTATGTTTATTCAAAATGCTGTTAAGAAAATGAGGGGATATGAGGGCTGCCCTTGTAAGCGATGAAATACCGGCTGCTGAGACTGGCAGGTGAACATGGAGTGAAAGAGCTGTCTCACATGTAGTCATTTTGCTGCTCATTTCCATTTTCATGCTATTCAGAAGCTTCGGCTTTCCAAAAGCTCCTCCACCACACGTGACAGCCTCTGTGTTTGCAGTCTATGATCCATTGTGTAACGCCAGCCGGTGCCAAGTTCTTGCCATACTGCACATGTAACGGCTGGCGGTTGATGTGTGGCCCCCGAGGCTTTGAAATGCACCACGCCTGTGCAAACAGCACTCGGAACATCCTCCCTAAGTGTTTGCGATTTACATCAAAGTCCAAAGTGTTTGAGGGGTAATGATTATCAGCTGTACCAATTGAGGGCAGCAGACACACGCCTGCCCTGCTGACTACACACACACACACACACACACACACACACACAAGAAACAAGAAAACATCTTTCTTAATTTCTCACTACAAGTGTGATCCTTTGTTAGGCAATAGCTATTGTTAGTCTGCAAATTACAGCCTGTCTGCCTGGCCCAGCCCTCCAATCTGAAGCTGCATGATTGATTCTTGCCTACTGCTCTGTATGATGACGTGTTTCATTCGTTATGCAGTTGGGGTATAGGGAACTATTTGTTCCTATCGCTGGAGTTGAGGAAAAACGACAAAAGATTATTCCTTGGGCTGTCATGCACCTCCACCACCCCAAAAAAGTTTGTCTCAATTATCCAACCCATGTAGAACTATAACGTTTGTACTCTTTAAGGGGAATAGACGAGATTTTACAGAACTTTTCATTGTTTTGTCATGGTTAAACAGGTCTTATCATTTTCATTGCACCAGAAGATACAAAAGTGCAGTACTGTATAGGTTTCTTGAGGTTGCACGAGGCTGTGAAATTCTGGTTATGTAACAGTGAAAGTGAATTATGGAGACAGGCACAGACAATCAGACTCAACAGAAAAGAACACATATGTTTGGTGTTTCCTTAAGTCAAATGTTAATAGCAGTAGCTGAAAGATCTTAAAAATCTGCCCAAAAATATATATATGTTTGATTTTTGACAATTGATCAACATAATTTGAGTCTAAACGTCAAATCTTGTAATATAAACGGGGCCAAGGGGTGAATAAATACATATTTAAACAAATCTAAAAGTAATACAGGGTAATACAAGAACAATTAAATATCTTGCTAACATTACTGTCAAACCTTATTGAGGGAAAATTAAAGGAAACTTCCGTGAGTGAAGAAAAATAACCCAATAAAATCCTTTTTTTTTGTTGAGGGCAGTAGACATGCCTTTAGCGCTAGAAACCTCCCTGAAGAGGTCAAATGTCAAAGTCATCTCCCACCCTCACTTTCCAATATAAAGACAAACAAGCACACATAGAAACACACACACTTTGTGCTGCAAACAGATATTCTTATGCAACATGTGTGTCAGTGTGTAAGGGGGGGAACAGACTAAAATAACTAAAGATAGCAAAAGCATGAAAACAACATGAAATCATGCAAAGCAATAAAAAAAAGAGAATACAAGTTAAATATGGGGCACTCAAACACAGATAAATCAAGCCCACCTCTAACAGGCAATTACAACTATTTGGATGTGTACAACATATCATCACAACAACGAACCAAAGGTCTCCAGCCAGAGAATGGCCATAAAAACTGAGTTTGGCCATAAAAGGCCAGCAAACGTCCACATGAGAGTTTTTAGCCTAGCAATCAAAATCACGTTCCATTTTAACAGCGGAGCCCATGCTGAGGCCCAGGCTGAGATCAGAAACAAGAAACAGACAGAAAAAAAACAGAGGTGGAGAAAGACTGTGAGGGCGAAAGAAGCTAAAAGAGAGAAGTGGGGGTGGGGGGGGTGCAATGGAATAAAAGAAAAACAAACAGAAAGAGGAACGTGGAGACAAAGTCATGGGTGGATTAAAGAGTGAAAGAATTCCAGCGAGAGATAGAGATAGACCGAGAGAGGGGAAGGAGGGAAGGACACATATGGATTTGATTACAAGCCGATGATGTCATATATGTATGTCAGGTAATCAGGCCCTGGGCTGTGCGTATCACACAAGCATGTGTGCGTCAGACAGCGCTGAGTGTACAGGGCAAGACCAGGCCTCGTCTGTGACGGCTGCGGAGCGGCAGTTTGTCTGTCATGTGCAGCAAGAAATCACGCCAAAACACAAAATAGCAGTCAGCGGAGAAGGTGACTACGTGCCTGCGTCTCAGACAGACGGATCATTAACTCGCACGTATAGCTACAGGGTGATACGAAAAAGACAGACACTGCTACACAGGTATGAAATCTTTCTGGGCTCTGCTGTAACTCTACTTTCCATCTGGTTTGGACATTAATGGTTAATCAGAGTCACGCCAGATATCAGTTATCTGCCAGCTGACACACACGCAAATGTGCACCCACAACACTTCAAGGCGCTACAATACATATGACAGCTGTACTTTTCGTCACATGTGGCGGGACTGTGGAAGTAACGGGAATCAGGGATATCCCATATCATGTGCACATAACCCTACAAGTAGAAGAGAAGGGGTTTTTGAAGTCTGAGCGGTCAGAGCAAATATAGTCTGCTGCACTGGCGAGCTGCTACAGGTAGAGACAAGAAGTTGAAATATAATCCCTTCAAATATGAGTCCAGTTTGGATAATATATCCATAAGGTTTAAGGCTTATTAGGTGCCAAAACACAACACAGTGGTTTATGATACCATGAGAAAGGATTTTACAACTCTTGAAAGTTATCATGGCAACTTTATCCCCCCCTTTTTTTTTTTAAAGATCACAGGTGTGTGCTTGCATGTTTTTGACAGGACAATACTGCATTTGGCTGCATTTCACGCAACCAAATTTAGTCAAGTCGGACTATGATGGGTCTCTCCAATCACAAATCGTCTGTTGCTTCATATCCATTCATCCATCCAAGTAGCTCATGTTTTGTCATTTGGACACTTGGAATTTCCAGAAAGTGTCAGATCAGAAGAACAAGAAAGCATGTTGAAATGCTGGAAGACCGTGCCTCGGGATTTAACAACTGCCTTGCCGAACCGCACACGTTGTTCATCCAAACCAAATCCCAAACCTCCACATTCTTCTGTGTATTGTCAGCGCTGTAGTCATCCCATCGAGGTTACATATTACATCTTCATCTCCCCACTATTTGTCACTTGGCAGAGGCTTGTCACAGCAAACATGTTTGTGTGGCCTGCTCTTGTGTTTGATCCCCTACATCTGTTTCAAGTGTACAGTACTCAGGGCCCCGAATTCGTCCAGATCTAGAAATAGAATCTAATTTTGGATGACCGAATTGTTTGTTCCAAGAACAAACTGTTTGTTGCAGGGAAATGGGCGAGAACACAAAACTGAAATACATCATAGTTTAGAGCTCAGTGGGCAGTTGCTGGACCCGGTGACACTGAAACTGCAGATTGTGAAATATTACATTTTAAAATGCCTGAAGTCAATCCTGCTATACCCAAGCGTGCACTACAGCTCCCCAATTCCCATGGCTTTGTGGCAAAGCATTTCATTTCAATGCTACTTTAAACTGCTTCAGGAATAAATCTCTCCCAGCAATCCAGTTGTCATACTTTCAAGTGGACACAGGCATTGGTTTCTTTGAGGAGTGAGAGTGAGCTGAGGCTTCGGTCTCAGCGGGGAGTTCAACCGTGTCATTTCAGTTGCACGCCCAACTCCTCCAGCCTCTGATCCCACGGCCTTTAGCCGTCATCAACACATTTGACACAATTACCACACGGCGCCTAAAGAAAACTCGACAGCATCACCCTGCTCAGTGTGTTGAATAATAAGTCTTGCTGTATTCTCAAAACAAAATTAAATTTGGTGTGTTTGTACAGGCAAAACTGAGAGTTCCTGATCAAAAAGACGTTATCTTTGGGTTGTATTTGCGTTGTGTGCACAGGCCGGTCAAACAGACTCTTTCAAACAGCTTCATTCATTGTCCTCCAAAAACCGTCTCCTCCAATGGGTTGAAAAGCCGTGATTAATTGCAATTTTTTTTTTTTTACGTAAGACGTTGAGGCACATGTTTTCAGTTTCCTTCTTTTTAGGAATTTGCAAGTCGTGTCTGGCTCCCGCTGCGACTCACGAAAGCTGTTCCGTCTGCCATTAAACCAACAGACTTCAAGCGTGCATGCTGGCGTTTGCTCGCAGTGTTGTACTCGTCAGCAGTTTGAGAACACACCCAATCCAATTTTGCTCGGAGTACACTGTTGCCTAAAGACGGAAGATTCCTGTTCCACAGGTTTATTCTTTTTTCCCTTGACCACTGCGTTGGTCAAGGCGGTATGACATGGTTATATTTTTTTTTACATAAAAATCCTGATTAGTGCAGCTTAAAAATGAATCTAGCAAATCTCTGTTTCCCTCAGCTTGGTTGTCAAAGCTCGTAACATTTGGTAACAGTGACCTCAGCCATTGTGAAGCCATGACATATTTTATTTAGCGGGCAGGAGACAGGAAGAGTCTTGCCCTTGTTATTTGCTCGCACTGCTCACTTATAACTGCAACGTACTGTCTGAAAGCACGTAATAACAGATTATACTTGCAAACTAATATGTATATATGTCTAATCTACTGTCTTATTGCATGTGCTTATCTTATTGCATGTCACTGCATTGTCCCTTTAAACCAAACACAAGGTCCTGTTGTTCTTGCACCATGTTTGTCAGGAAGTATCTATGTCACTACTTCACTTGCCAATATGTTTGTGCACCATCCAGTGTCACCAGTCCCATTGTTTGAGTAAACAGAGAACATTTTGCTCAGAACAATAGAGACACTGACAGCTAAGCTATAACCTCCCTGAAAAATCTCTATAAAATTTGCTCCCATCATGTGACAAAAGATGACGCACAATGTTAAGGCTTCGCAGAGATGGATTTACTTACCAGCTATACTCTCAGAAATGTATGAGCAAGGTGAGGGAGATCTGATAATGAAAGTAAAGATTAAGGCAAAGTGAAGTGAACAATGTGCCACTGATAAGAAGAGTTGTTTGCCAGCCTAAGCGATGATTACACTGCTGCATGAAAATCCATTAATTTGTTTGCAGAGCCATTAGTTTAAAGACACTTTTACACCACAGGTAAGGTGTTTAATTACCTTACCATTGCCTCATATTATTCTCACAATGTTGGCTGCACAATAATGTATACTGGTGGTGGAGTGTAACACACACGTTTGATGAAATTTACCATCTCAGAGGGAAAACTGTGCATTTTACTCAACTGTATGCATTTTACCACTCTAGTAATGTGTTAACTGGCTGATTTAGATTTTATACATTTAAAAAAAAAGTGCTCATTTTATAAAACATGATGTATTGTTATGCTGCAGATTGGAAAATAGCTCAGTCTGAATACTTCTACCACCTATGTGTACTTAGGTAATGTACTAAATCTTATTGAAAAGAACTAATGGTATATATAGAGTCTGAAGGGGCACAACTGCAAGAACAGATGAATAGAAATGTTGAGATTTATGAGTTTATTTGCCACCTTGACATTTTAAATTTCATTTCATTACTCAAATATGTCAGAGACAAAACGTTTTCACTTTCCAAGCACGTTAGCAGTGCTAGCATTCCTCACTGAGACTAAGCTACCAGCTGGCTAGCAGCTAGAAGCACTCCTATGATTTCAATCAGGAATAATAAACCATTTCAGTGAAACTGTCAGCATGTCTGGGGATCTCTTGTTTGGTGTGAACATATAATTCACATGTCGCAGATATGCGTTACATGTCCTGTCTTGTTCTGCAGTATTGGTCTCAATTACAAATCTTCATCCAAGAATTTCTTATTAACCTTGCGAACAGGCAAGCTGATTCTTTTTTCCCTCCCTCTTCAGTTGAATATATGACTTAACTTGACAAGAGCCAGAAGGAAATACTGTAACTCGAACTCCTTGTCTCTCCTCACCTACTGCCCTGCCTGCGGAGCAGTGACAGACCGGGCAGATATTTCACACATTACATACGTCAAGAAAAACCTTTCCCTCTTCTCCGCCACATCCTTTAGTTAAACAGTCACTTTAGGAGAGTCGCTCAAACACTCAGACATGTGCACGCACATGTACACACCACACAGTTACACATACGAGCAAGCACACCCCCTTCTTGCGAGCCTCTGCAATGCAAAGCTCCATATAAGGTCATGTTGATGATGTAATGGTCCATAGGCAGGGAGCACATCCCTTATTGTTTGGTCTTACTGCAGGAATGCTCACATTACAGCTACTAAGAGAGTGAGACACACACACAGAGGAACAGTTGAGGGTCGGGTGTTGTACGGCAAGATAATGAGCTTATGGCAGTGAAGCAGGGAAAGCCTTTGGCACAGGTAGGCATACTGAACATTGTTACAAAACTCTGGATTTGGGGAGAGAAACTTGTCGATCTCTTTATTGGCTTGGGGATGTTCAGGATAGCATCATTTTATGCTGGTGTCTCAACAGTTTGTAAACCTGAAGTTTCATTGCATGTTTTGTAAGGCTAAATAAATCTCTTTGGCTTTAGGAGTTATTACTTTCTGGTGTAGTTACTGTGAGTTACCTCTGAAAAGTTTTCTTTTAAAGAAAGTAGTCGTGGATGTTAATGAAACTCTGTAGAATGTTTTTTCCAAGTCAGTAAAAGAATTTTAAAGCACCTCTTGGTGTTTAACAAAGTTTAACAAATGAGTTCAGTACTTTTTAAATGTATCAAATTATATATATACCATTGTGGGAACTTCATAAATGCCTCTAAGCAAGGGATTGGATCATATCAGTTTAATTCAATGTGTAATTAAATTGTGCCTACTCATACTGTAAAGAAATTTTGTTTCATTTTTAACATGCTGGGGAGTCGCAGTCAGTGGTCTGTCATTGCAAACTTAACCGAAGATTAAATTAAACAGCAATGATGTTTGAATCTCAGTCTCGTAGGAAAGAGCTGTTAAGCATGTCGCATTCAGATTCACTGTGCAGGAATCTGTCAAATTGCAGAAAAGCTGAACCGAGTTTCACACACAAGTTAATACAATTTAATGTTACAAATGGCATCTCACATGTATAGCAGAGTTAAAACACTGTGTAACAATACAGTATGGCACATTACACATATTCTGTGATAATGTTGTAACTTACATATATACTCTGTGCACATCCCACAATTTATTAACATGTAACCTAAGGCATAATTGGTATTTTAAAGAATCAAGTACTTTTGATGGCTCTTTACTGTCAGATGAATTCACTTCTTTTCTTCCCTGATAGACTGTAGTTCAAAAGAACAATTAATCTCAAAATGTGATATGAAGAGAATGAAACCCAGTTTTATATAAGTGTATATTAATTAGAGTTATTCCGAGTCATCTCAGGAACTGTATTGCATACAATAGAAGATATGTTTTAATGAAAATTATCTATGGAGTTGTAATACTGAATGGTGAATTTCAGGTAGCAGCATTTCCATAATTTATATAATCTTTTTTTCTGTTGGAAAATGATCTAGTTTTTCTTTAGTAACACACAGAAGTCAATAAATATCAGTCCTACATATTTTACACATGTTGATTGCACTCTTGGGGCATATCACTTAGCCTGTGTGAGCTTTAAATACAATCCACGGACCGCATCAATCAGCATCCCCCCTTCAAACTCTGTCACACATGAAGGCATTCGACCCACCATCCACAAGCTTCTCCTACAGCGGAGGTGGCCATGTGTGCATGCACAGTATAAATTGGTCTGTACATACATGACCTAATCACTTGTGGTTAGGAAATGGCACAGCAGCCCTGACATATGGAACGTGTAACACAGCTATAAGCAGCGGGTGAGCCACAGTTTCCAGCTTCAGGAGCCACGTAAAGAGAGGGAAGCCCTCTGTAAAGCTGGTCTGCCGGTGTGGCGACTTGTGACTCCCTTGTAGGTTTGGCTGACTGCTCCCAACAGGATGTTTCTTTTTATTTTTAATGGTATTTCTACTCTGTTAGCTTACAATTGAGGGAGAAATTACACTTGCAACAACCCAGAAACAATCCTGTAGAGTTAAGATATCCACTTCACCCGAAATCCACCAAATCACTCGGGTGCAACCCATTTTTCCATGACACATTAACGACCCACGGCGGTGGTCATACATCCATTTTTTGGGGGGGGGGGGGGACCAGTCTAGAATCAGTGCCTGTTGCAGAGGTTGTATAGGCTGCTTTGTGGGTGGTAAGGTGCCTTGTAATGTTGATAGCCATGAAACTGTTATGTCACCAGCTTTATGTGCAGAACTTTACAATGTATTCCTCCAAAATAATGTTCTTTCAAGCTGTAAGGATCTCTGCATAAAAGCATAAAACATGACGGGGATGGAAATGTGGACAAATGCTAGATAGATCAGCCATAATATTTATGTGTTTCCTGAACACATATGGAAACTGCCTTTACTGACTTATATTAAATGGCGAAAGCTGGTCTGTTGAGCTACTACCACTCCTTAAAGTGTGGTTGGTCTCCACCATTAATCAAGGGTCAACTGCAGGATAATATCTTTTTTTTACCAAAAGATCACTCCGTCCATTGTGCTCCCCAAACTATATAGCAGTAAGTTTGCCCCAAATTATATCTAACAACAAAAATAGACTCAGTTGTAGCTCTGTTGGCCAAAAATACTCATCTATGTGAGTGTGCTTAATGAGGAACTACTGATCTGGACCAACATCTCCATATGTACCACAAAGTACATGGGAAATACAGCATTATAGTCCCCTAAAGGTCTAGAAGTGACTTGCTTTTAATAATGTGCCTTTACATGCCAGAAAACATGATTAATACCCAGTCCAGGACTTAGAAGTACTTTAAAATGGAGTAATAGGCATAGTTTCCAGTCCTGCAAGGGAACAAAGTACATTTCTCTTTCTATTTTGGGTGATGACATCACCAGAAAAAGAGTGGGGACTTAGATAAGAGATTGAATAAACAGTGATTAGAAGCGACAGAGTAGTTTGCAAGCGAAATGTCTGTCTGTTGTACAAGAGTTCCACTTAGCAACACACATCTACTTCTAGAAAATGTAATATTTCAACACATGCATCTTTCTAGATAAGGTATACACATTCCCTTGCACAACACTCTTATCCAGAGTCCTTGAAAAATGCAAAAAAAAAAAAAGATGATTAAAATATTTTATCAACACTTCTAGCAGCCAGTATATAACAAGGGCAAGCTCTGAGTCAACAAAGCTTAGAGAGAGAAAAAGTCTACACATCTGGGATCTTAAAATAAAAATGGAGCTAAAGTTAGAGTTTGAGTTTTTGGGGGGGAAAAACAGATAATACTGCAATTGTGTATTTGCTTCCTGAAACATCTCCACTCCCCAAACCACACTAATAATGAATTCATAATTATTACGCATATCCTTATAATATTTAATGAGTGTTGTTTGGTCTGGATCTAACTGCAACACATGGATGCAGTTACATGTGTCCCCCTCGCTTGCTCCCACCCTTTAGCAGCTACTGAAAAAAGAAATGACACATGCACTCTACTGCTGAGAAGTGACCCGCCCTACCAAACTTACATCATGGCCCACAACCGAAGTGTACATGTGGAATTAGTGATCCCTGAGAGTGTGTGTGTGGGGGGATTTCTGTATAAACTCTGTGGGACTGTAATTGCCTTTGGAAGCAGGGGGAATTCCTTTAAATGTATAAGAAAAAAAAAACGGGGAGGGTAGGTGGTGGTGGTTTTGGTAAGGGGGAGGAGGGCTGGTAGTAGAGGAACCCCTTAATTAAAGGATTGTTCCATGCCAGTGGGCCATCTGTGTGGAAATGCCTGGCAGCTGCGCACACAGCAGTCATAACATCCCTTCCCCTGGGGCTATATAGGCACTTTGGCTTGGTGATGTGTGCATGTGCCAGACACAATGACCCCAGCTATACACTGTACTTAAAGCACCGTAACTGCATCCAATGGCACATGTGTAATGTACCTAGACATCATTTGAGTAATTTGAACACCATCTGGGGTTAATAAATCGAAATATAAGATAGAAATAGCTGTGGAAATATAAATATTACATGTTCTCCGCTGTCTAATTGTTTTTTTTTTTAGTAGACTGCTTTTGTTTTTTGTAGTCTACAAGTGGATTTCTACATTAGCTGGTGAAAAAAACTATCCAAGTGCTCCTCATGTGAAGGGAATTGTCGCTTACATACAGTCTTAAATTAAAACACTTATTTTTGTTTTTCCTGACTTGATTTCAAACTCTTTGTGTGTTTTACTTTGCGTCTTATCTGTGTGCAAGGGCTTGCCCTTCATTTATCCTTTGACTTACTCTTGTGCAATGTTGTGACCATTTCTTCTATTAGTCAAACATTTGTTGAGCAACCTATGAGCGTACTAAGCACTTGAATACATAGCTTATGTTGGATACATGTTTGATGAAAGAGAAAGAGAAGAAATTGCAGCAGATTGCCATTAAACTACAATAACGTCATCAAAATGATCCTGGTCATAAAAATCTTGTGTATTTAGCTTACAGTATGTCTCACCTTGT
This sequence comes from Scomberomorus guttatus, assembly GCA_038419695.1. Taxonomy (NCBI): domain Eukaryota; kingdom Metazoa; phylum Chordata; class Actinopteri; order Scombriformes; family Scombridae; genus Scomberomorus; species Scomberomorus guttatus. The sequence goes on along the minus strand of CM076468.1, from coordinate 13,523,645 downwards.
CTGGTGAGCGTATCATTTTCAGGAGGTCAACATCAACATTTGGCATTCCAGCATGTGTGTCAGTCTTTTCCCCTAATTTCCCAGAGGGCAAAATAGCTCATATGGTACACCCTCAAACATTATGGAAACTTTGAAATTCACCGATTGTTAAACTCAAGGCCCAGTATTTACAGCAGTAACTCAGGTTTCCAAACCATATGAGAATTAGTTGGCAACAAGGGAACAAAAAAAAAAACCACAGGTATTTCAGATTACCAACATGAGAGAGTTAAAGTAATGATTTTTATGATGTGTTAAATTTTCCATGACATAAAACTTTTAGTCCTCCTCAGAAATGCAGGGAAAATAACAGTGTTTATGATGTGTCAGTGATTGGGAAGTGGGCCCAATGGGTAATGACAGTGGGGGGGTAGAGTTTCTGACATTTTAAGTTTCACAATGATTTAAATGTGTTGCTCTAAAATTCACTGAGATGCTAATTGAAAAACTAAGTAAAGTTTTCTCTGTTTTTGTGCACTTTGCAAACAACTAATTCTGACTTGGATTGCTTGAAGATCATGTTTGCCTTGTTTTTATTTTTTTACAGGTTGAAGCTGTTAATTGATCAGGAAAAGGCTTACCAAGAACGAAAGGAGGAAGAGAACAACAAAAAGGTCACAAGTCTGAAGGAGGAGCTGACAAAACTCAAGTCATTTGCGTTGATGGTTGTGGATGAACAGCAGCGTCTCACTGAACAGCTGAATCAACAAACAGCTAAGGTCCAAGAACTGAGTGCCAGTGCTTCGCAAGCCCAAGAGGAGCTGATCTCAGCTAATGCCCGTCTGCAGGAAGAGGAGCAAAAGGTCATTCGCTTGGAGGCTGAGCGGCGCGACCAAGCCAGTCGACACCATCAGGAACAAGAGGCCATGACTGCCAAATTGACCAGCGAGGATGCCCAAAGCAGGCAGCTGCGCCAGAAACTGTCAACTCTCAGCAGGCAGCTTGATGAGCTGGAGGAGACCAACAAGACCCTGCGCAGAGCTGAGGAGGAACTGCAGGAGCTGAGGGACAAAATTAGCCGCGGTGAGTGTGGAAACTCTAGCCTCATGTCTGAGCTTGAAGAGTTACGGAAAAGGGTACTTGAAATGGAGGGAAAGGATGAAGAGTTGATCAGAATGGAGGACCACTGCAGGGACCTCAACAAGAAACTGGAAAAAGAGGCCAACCAAAGTCGGAGCTTGAAGGCTGAAGTCGATAAACTGAACCACAGAATTATGGACTTAGAAAAACTAGAGGATGCATTTAGCAAGAGCAAACAAGAATGTAGCTCACTCAAAAGTAACCTGGAGAAGGAGAAGACAGTGTCAAAGGTTCTGTCCAGTGAGCTGGAAATCTTGAAAGTCAGGGTCAAAGAACTAGAGGCTGCTGAAAGCCAGCTGGGAAAGACAGAACTGACACTGAAGGAAGATCTCACCAAGTTAAAGACACTGACAGTCATGCTGGTGGATGAAAGGAAAGCAATGGCAGAGAAGCTAAAGCAAATGGAGAACAAGGTCCAAAACAGCACTGGCAAACTTCAGGCTGAACAGGACAAAGTTACGTCAGTCACAGAGAAGCTAATTGAGGAGAGCAAGAAAGCATTGAGGTCAAAGGCTGAGCTAGAGGAGAAAATGTGTGGTGCTACGAAGGAAAGAGATGACCTGAAGGCCAAGTTGAAGGCTGAGGAGGAAAAGAGCAATGATTTGGAGTCTAAGATCAATATGATGAAGAAAAGGATGCAATCACTAGAGACAATAGAAAGAGAATATCTGAGGAGCAAAGCTAAAGAGGAGAACATCAAAACACCCATTGCCAACCGCTTCCAACAAGAGGACAACAAAGTTAAGGATTTGACACAGGAGGTTGAGCGTCTTAGACGCAAATTAAAAGACATGAAGGTGGTAGAAGGTGACCTATTAAAAACAGAGGAGTTTGAATCACTGGAGAAAAGATTCACCAACGAGCAAGAGAAAGCCAAGACCTTGATGGAGGAGCTGGAAATATCTAGAAAAGAACTTTCCAAGTACCAGCTGGCTGAAAAGAAAGAATGCAACCAAGAGCATGTTCTATATAAACGCTTGAAGGAGGAAGAGGCAAAGTCTAGCCATTTGACCAGAGAGGTAGCAGCTCTGAAAGAAAAGATCCATGAATACATGGGAACAGAGGAGTCCATTTGCCGCATGAAAACTGACCACTCCACGCTGCAAAGAAAACTGACACAGCAGGAGGTCAGAAACAAAGAACTGGCCAGAGAAATGGAGACACTCACACGAGAGCTTGAGCGATATAGACGATTTAGCAAAAGTCTGCGCCCTGGCATGAATGGAAGGCGCTTCTCAGATCTGCACGTTTCCACCAAGGAAGTCCAGACAGAGCCGCTCGACCTCATGTCTCCCAACGGCAAGACAATGGCACCACTGGAACGTGCTGTGGTGAATGGGAAGCTGTATGACGAGAGCGAGCCTGAGGATAACGCAAATTACAGCAACGAGCTTCAGCTTACGAAATGCAGCCCCTCACTCATCAATAATGTAAATAACCTAAACAACAACATGAGAAGAGCGAGAGTCCCATTCCTTAAAAACAAAGACAGCCCCCATCAGGTGAACGGTAAAGTGCAACCGCGGCAGAATGGCAACCACGTGCAGTCTGGAGATGTTGTGTTGACCCACAGTCCTGGGCAGCCTCTGCACATCAAAGTGACTCCTGACCACGGACACAACACAGCAACGCTAGAGATCACCAGCCCGACCACAGAAAACACCCAGTCATTCACCAGCACTGCCGTCATACCCACAAGTGGAGGTCCACCCAAACAGAGAATTACCATCATCCAGAATGCATCCATATCCCCGACTGCAAAATCCATTTCCCCAACAACAAAATGTAAAGGTTCCCCTATGTCAGACGAACCGTGTTCCCCAGATAGGGCCCTATCACCTTTCACTATGGCTACATACTCCAGAGCGATGACCCCGGACTCTTGCGGTTCTGTAACACCAGACAGAGCCATGTCACCAATACAAATTGTCTCGGTCACGACGGGCACCCCTGACCGCTCCCACTCCACGGAGCCAGTGGAGGTTGTCGGCGGGCACGCCGTCTTCCGCGTGACCCCTGAAAGGCAGAGCAGCTGGCAGGTCCAGAGGTCTAACAGCTCGGGGCCAAACGTCATCACCACAGAGGACAACAAAATCCACATTCACTTAGGGAGCCCCTTCATTCAGAGCATCAGCACTCCGACACAAACACTGAGTCCATGCCACACGCCCGGACTCCAGGAGCAGAGGACTCAAGTGCTGGCCAATTGCAGCACTCCCACTGCCAAAGGCAACAGCAAAATCACAAGTAGCATCATGATTAAGCCCACCTCCACCCCAATCCAAAGGCCATCACAAATTACAGTAAGTAATGCCTATGACTGACCTGGTAATCCCCCAAAACCCTCCATCCCATCCTTTGTTATGAATCCTGCCCATGAGATCCGAAGCAACCTTAGACCCTTATACCCCAACAGTATACCCTGATACATTTACATGTGTGTTTTACTTGATTTATGCATAGAGAGCTTAAACCAGGGTTTGAATGTTTTCTTTTTTAAATTTTGATTGGTTTGCTTGGTTTTGTGTGATTAAGTTGAAACAATTGTTTGCCTGCATGAGAAAACAATACCACCTGAAAGCACGAGAAGATTTGATTTAATTTGACATAACACCAGGTTTTAACTTATGTGCACTTACTGTATTGTATTCAATGGCCACTTTGCCATGTAGTCAGACTATTCACACTGATGTATCATACCAGTTTTTATACTTCATATTACACATACTGCATTCTGATTAAGTTCTTTGATTTTTCTGAGAATTAAAGTGTGCAAAAAGAAGTGTTATGTTTTAGTTTGTCATCCATGCTTGCCAATTTCATTTATTCACTAAATCCAGCATGTTTTTCAATGTGTGAAATTAAAAAAAATCTGAGGAAAATGTGATTAGATTGAAATCAGTTGTTTGATTTGATTTCTGGTGCATGCACAGTAACTTTTTAACACTTGACATTTCGATCCAATGTGCTCTTGTTATCGAATGTGTAGTCAAAAGATTAAAAGTCACTTTTATCAGATTCAAATATGAAGACTGTCAACACTTTGTTAGACCCAATTAAATGATACCCAACTGAGAGAGATGTCTGAAAAACCTTTGTGCCAAATTACAGGACAAAAAGTCTTTTGGGATTATCACGTGTTTGCCTGCTTCAGTTAAAATCATAGGCTGATGTCATAGTTTTTTTTCTTACATCCTGAGCACAGAAACCCAGTGACCAAGAATGAAAACCAGTGTGATGTGAACTTGGAGTTCTCTTAAATGATACAATGGAAACTTTGCCTAGATCCTTTAAACCTTAGAGCAGTGCTCCATAAAGCTAAAAGTGCAACGTTATGTTGAATTACAGTTGCTCTTCTTCTGTGGTCTTTAATTCATTACTGAAATATAACAAATTTGACAAATTCTGTCAAATAGATTCATCTCTTTCTGGTCCTCAATGACAGAATAAATTAGCAGGAGATCACGACAGCTTTCAGTTTACCCTGACCATCATCCATGCTACTGAAGTATCCACTGCTCTGGCAGTTTAACATTGTTGATCCATCTGTGGTCAACTAGTATGACAAAGAAAATCCCTAAAATCAGATCAACCCTTTTAGTGCAGGACCACAAAAGAGAAATTGTCCTTAATTGGCAATTGCTACATGCATAGCCAGTGAATATTGCTGTAAAAATCAGAAAATGCAGAAACCTGATACAATGTTTGGGCCTTAGCATTTGTTGATAGTTTGACCTCAGCGGTCTTTTAGTAGAAAGTCTCACTTAGCATGCTATTCACTGGGTAGAAACCCAAAACTTCTGTTTTATTTTTCTTTCTCCCATGAATCATGTCCTTTGAAATGAGTCATCAGCCTGACTTACGAATGTTCCTCCATGTATATGCATTCTTCTAAATGTGGTTTTATGTGCCCACAGTGGAAACGTTACCACATACGTGCGATTCGTTTAAATTAAATCTGCACTGAAGGTCAGAACACGATGATGAAAGGATGGACTCTGAAAGACATGAAAAGAGGGGATGTGGGAGACAGAGGATACAGTGGAGAGGATGTTGTTGTGGTACACTCATTAATGTCATGTCTTAATATGAAACTCATGTAAGGAAGAATTACCAAATCAAACTTTGAGTGATAGGCCTTTGTAGCAGTAGTTTTAGGTCAATCTGATTAAAATCAGATTAAGAGTAAAGTAAGTATCTGAATAATGTGCACACCAAAAGTAATATCCTGCAGCCTCTTTAATACAGTATGTACTATAATGGTACTTCACAAGGACAAGTATACAAACAATCATATATTGAAAACAATTTTGCTTCATCTCAATATTTCAACTGATTTTCAAAGTGTTAATGCAGAGCAAGTTGATACATAATGTATATACAGTGTTCTGGTATATCAGCGGCAGGCCCTAAGCATTGTTACAGTATATCAACAAGAGCTGGTGCTAAATAAGCATCACAGCCTAAGATATAGCCAGCATAGTTAGGAGGCCAACTCCGAAGCTGTCGTCAAATTGTCACTGGGCTCAGTTCACCAAGCATTTGGAGCAGCGGTCATATTTCTGGATAATTTCCTAAGAAAATGTCACTCTCTCTTTAGGGTCTTACATTTTCCAAAAATCCAATCAGAGGAGCTTGATTTGGGTGCAACATTACTGCTCAAAAATACTATAGAGAAGGTCCTCTGTGTCATTTAGATGGAGCAAGGCAACTGTTGCAGGAAAGCAGTGAACACAACCCAAACATGAACACACACACACACACACACACCACACACACAAGTGTGACAACAAGGAGATGATTAAATCAAGCATTAAATTGAATGAGTGGGAAGGAGCGCAGCTGGAGAAACTAGATCCAGCAGTCTGGGTGCGATGAAATGATGCAGCGGCTAAACAAGATGCTATTCATTAGACCTCTACTTGTGAAACCATTGAGCAGCTGGGATTGCTGTCTGTGACCTCAATTAGCCCCTGACTCACTTTGGACTTACTCAATTCATAAACTGTACTCATCTCGTTGAGCCAAGAAAGACAGATCTGCGCACGTTATCCCTGCCAGACTGATAAAATGTGTATCAAGTGACATACTAGAGGCCAATAAGTATTTCATTGAAAAGCCTGCAGTGATAGCTGCTTCTGTTGGCTAAGAATGAGGCTATAATCATACTAAACACACAGAGATGCTGCTGATTAACAGCAGTGTTTTGGGGTGAACATCAAAAAACACCAAATATACTGGGCTGATTTTAAACAATCAGCTACTGACGTGAATCAAGCGCAGCCAAGAAAGTCTAATTACCACACTGCACGCCAGAAAGACAAGTTGCGTATCAGGTTTCACACTTTAGACGAGAGCGGCTTTCCTCGTTTTAGCCCACGGTGATTATAATCACAGAGGAATTTGCTCACCTTGACCGGACAGGGACAATAAAAGCAGGACAAAAACAACAATAACTTTCTCTCAACATAAGCCTCCACACTGCGTTGCGAGTGTGAGAGGGTAGACACTGCGAGAGTAGCCTCTCTCCCACTGCAACGCAAGCACCAAAACAAACCTTGTGTTTGGTTGCCGTGGAAACAGCTGCGCCGGTATTGCACAGCGCGGGGCAGAGGAAGTACTTAGCTGAACTCCTGCTGCACCACTGATATACGGGGGAACAAAGCCGCACATTAAGGCTCTTTCCATGTAAAATCAACAACGATCCCACGACGTGGAGCTCGTACAGACTTTCTGGCCCATTAGGTCTGCTGAAGGATATGCCCTACTTATTGTGAAATTTATACCCCATATGAATATTTAAGGAGATTTTTGTTAATTCTCAAAACCTGAAGCCACTATCCAACTGCTTTTCTCACATCACAGTTTGGTGTTTAGTGTGTTGCCTGGGAATAACCTCTGTTGTGTGATGAAACTGATGGAAATACTGAAAAGTTTCAGTTTTGCACAGCTGTAGAAGTGTGGACCAGATGAGTGGCAAATTTTGTCGAGGAGATTTTCAAATCCAATTAACACTCCTGCCTTTTCTGTTGCAAAATGATTTTCTTGTTCCGAACAGAAATTATACATACAGATATAGTGCCGCAGTAACATGAATTTGAGTTGATGAATGAGGGGCATTTTGTCAGCACATTTTACAAAAAAGCAATTACCTTTCTCAAAAGCAGGTGCTGGAAAATGCCTGCTGCCTATTGTCACAAAGTAATTTAGTCTCCTTATGTAAACGTGCTGGAGCAGACAAACTAAGGGTTTGAAAAAGAGTAGAATCAGACATCAGCCTTTATTTATATAGTAGAAGAGAGCGACAAGGGACAAGAGAACATTTCTTAGGAACGTGAAGTGTCCACAGCATAACATGATGTGCACAAACTACTCTAGATAATGGCTCCTACCCGTTAAAGACTGAGCTGTTTACATAAATCCCTGTTTCCTGCTCACAAATATCCTCATTTACAAGAAGTAAACAGAACATATTCCACATGAATGAGGAGTATATATGGTGCTGTATCCTCGCTGTTGTTGAGGTAACTCGTGATTGTGGAAACATCTTACTGTAAACAGGAAATGGTTTCTACTGTACAAGCGCCGCACGTCCAAAAGAGATGTACCTCAGCATGCTGGCATGCTGCTGCGCATGTAAACACGCTGATTAAAAAGTGATTGCACAGTAAGCGGAGCAGTAAGTTGTTTAAGAGTCTGAGAAATTAGATGTTTCCCATGATATTTCTTTTCCCTGTTTACAGATTGTGCTGAAAAAAAAAAAAACATTGGTTTCTAAGCAACACACTCACACAGTTATTAATCATGGGACATTGAGGACAACAATCCAAAACATTTTTCATCAGAAATCTTTTTTTAAAACCCTCAGTTATGAGTTTTACATGCATGAGAATCATCTCAAGTCTTTTTTTGGACAAAAAAAGCACACTTGCACAACAGGACACTGAACAACGTACAGTATAACAAATAGAAAATGGAAATAGTCATTATTGTAGTGAAAAATGTACATCAGATGTGGAATATGCCATATTTTGGCCATGGCAGAAATATTACACTGTAGGCTCACAGCACAACACAAAAGTGCCCTTTCTCATATCTAGTTACTATGAGATTATTCTTTTGACCATCAAAAACTAAAAAACAGGCTTTTTTCCTCCAGATAAAGTGCAGTAAAGTTTGGTACAATGGTCCTGTACTGTTGATAAAATATGATTTGGTATCATCTAGTGGGCATTATCAGTATTGCATCACTTCTTAACTGAGCTACTAGAAGAAATTATAGCCTGTGGATTAAATAAAGGTCATAATCTGGTGAACTGACACCTTGTGTCACTATACACCATGTTTTTGCTTAAAGTACAGTGTCTAACTGCTGTGTCAGACTTTACTTCAATCTTTCTCCGTTTTCCCCAGATACCTCTAGAAGCATTCCGGCGACCAGGACCTACGAGAATCCCCAAACCGAAGGGCTACAGCTCTCAGAAAGGGACAAACAGTACCAACCTCGGACTGCAGAACAAGGGTCAGCCGCCACAGACTCCTCTAACCACTGGGAAAGATCAGCCCACACAAACGCCTGCGGCACACAACAACATCAACAACAACAACCCAAACCTGGTCAACCGCAGACTGTGATGGCTGCTGATCGCTGGATTTTTGTAGCAGAAGGTCAGATTATATTTCTGATAGAATAGCCTCTTAGTTACTTTAGATTTTAAGCAGAAGATCTCACAATCCAGAAAAATAACCATAAAATTCAAGCTGTCAAAGTACTGATTTATTATTTTTTCCATCTCTCAAGAAAATAACTCTCTGCTATCACTTAACCTTTATCCGTGGTGCTCTGAAGACTGCAAAATGCAACTGTTTATGGTGTCAATATTATGTTCAATACACACTGTGTAAAAAAAAAAAAACAGAAGATTTTAAAAAAGTGGTTCCAATGTAGATTTATTTCATATTTAACGTCACATTTGTGTGACTTGTGTGCAGATGTCACTGTGATCAAAATAAATAACTAAAGAGTAATATTAGACTAATAAGTATGTTACATGTTGTTGAAAGAAAAATCGTTGTTTATTTGTATTGATTACTTTGACGATTTTATCTGTCGTTAGATACAGATAATGATGCAGCCATTTGATCCATTTCTAGGGATGGAACACATGGATATTTTTTAAATAAGTGGCAATAATGTACATAAAAGTGTATTACTGATGTGTTGTACTGCAGCTCCTTCATAGTGATAATCTCTAAAATGTGACATTTGTGTTATTTTTGGTTATCAATAAAGACTTTTTGTACCTTGAACAAGAGAAATGTCTCATTTCAAACAATTTTAAAGAGAGAGGAGTGAACTCAGACTAAATATATGTTAGTTAAATATATACATTATTTTGTCTCAAGTCTCATTTTGACATGATTTGTAATAATTTGCCCCTTTCTGACTGCTTAACAGCAGGATTGAGTAGTAGAAAATACTTTTAAACATTGCAAATAAAACAACTGTATTCTAGTTTGTTGAATTTTATAATCGTTATTCTAGTTAGATTAATAATGCAGGAAATACTTACTAAACAGTAAGTAATACTAAACAGTGGCAGGTGCGCGACGTCCTTTTGTTGTATTGTGGCGTGAAAGTTTTGTCATTTGTGGTTTCCTGATCTTTGTTATTTTTTTCCACACACACAAATAAGGGCCAACACTGGTGTCCAAACCTCCTCTTGTCTTTCCGGTGTACCGACATCACTGATGTCCTTTCAGAGCCGTTTGTACGGCTGAACTCAGCACAGACAGGAAGCGCTCCCTCTCTTCACCTCTCTCTGTGGCACAAACCCAGGAACGACGAGGACCCTCCAGGACAAAGGCATGACACACATCTAGAGAGACAGAAAGTAAAGATTATTCAAACAGATACGGAAGATCACTGAAAAATAGCAATATTATATTCTTCTATCAACTCACAGCGTGTGTGTGTGATCTCTCTGAAAGTCAGGCTGGCGAGGGCCACAGAGGACAGGAAAGTGTGTGTGCTGCGGTGAGTCAGGGTGAAAGGTGTGTGCCGCACTCTTCGCCGCGTCAACACCAAAGCATCATTAAACAGGAACATGCCCACATCAGACACGTGCTCATAGGTCCTAATGATGCATTCACACAAACAGAAGGCAGATCATTTGATTAGATTCATTAATTATGTATGTCTATATTTATATTCTATATTTCTCCATACGTTAACCTCAAGTTTTGGAACTTTGACCATGTTTAACATAGATATCCGACATCATACATAAAGAAAACCAGAAAAAGCACAATATGTCCCCTTTAAACACTTCAAAAATATAGCAATATAGCAATATTCAAATGTTGATTATTATGCCTACTTGATGATGTGAAAGTCTGAGCCGCCTGAATCCAACACAGAGGAATAACTTGTGCTGTTACCTGAGAGAGTCTGGAATATATTCATCAGGGCTCCTGAGCAAAGCAGCATCCTGAGTCATTATCAGCTGCCTGTTTCCTTCGTTGAGGCTCTGCACGCATACAGAACATGCGATATATTAAAAAAAAAAGAAGAGCGGGAGCTCTCCACAGTGTTTGAGAGTTTATGTCGGAGAAAATAAAACTGCAAGTAAAAAGAGGGAGCCACGTTTTTACCGGACAGCCTTGGATCATCTGCTGCGTTTCCTCCATCAGTTTGTCTCTTTCTGAGTTACGCTTTAACTGAAACAGAAGACAGTATATATATGTATTCATTGCACAAAGCAATTTCTTAAAATTGAATACAAACAGAGGTACATTCTTTGTTTCTGGGTAACAGCTGACTGCACTTCTCCACTAGACAGACAGAGCTGGTGGAACAACTGGAAAAATAATGATCTCAATCAGGTTGTTACAGTAAATAATCTGACACATATTTAAATCGTAAAGTCATACCTTGTGTATAAATCCTCTGTATTGTTGCAGTGTGTTGAGGGCGGAGGAGAGGTGTGTGTGGTCAGGGTGAGCGGGGTGTGTGTGTAAAGTCAGAGCTTGGAGCAGAGTCACATACTCCTGTATTCTCCACACTGGACACAGCAGCAGCTCCTGCAGGCTTCACAAACACACACACACACACATATACAGACATGTCTATAAACTCAGTCTGATATGGGTAGTAAAGACGTATATGTCTGTGCTTTTATGCAGGTTACCTCAGCATGTGTGTTGCAAGAGTTCTGTCTGCTCTCTTCAGGAAAGCTCGAAATGCAGGTTTCGTCTCTCTGCACTGACACGCACACATTCTTTGCTTACATAGTATCCACCAACAGTGCCCGTCTACATTAAACCCGCCTGCTGATTAAATTATGCATATAGAGATCCTCAAAATACTGAGAATTTGCAAAACTTCTAAACCAATTCCTGCACAAAAGCAGTGCAGAAACAGAGCTAAAAGAGGCACAATGCTTTTTCTCAGGTGCCTCGACTATGAATGATGGACAAAACACATTGTTTGACTTTACCTTGTCAATGGTGCAGAGGGCAGTGGTGTAGTTGTTGAAGTAGTTGGTGTAGACTCTGAGATTTGAGCACAGCTTAACACACACATCTCCTATACACTGCTCTGCACCCCACTGCTGCAGCCTGGCCTGTAGATCTACCTGAAACACTCTGCGCCAAACACACACACACACATCTACTATGTAATGTTCACATAAGCAGATGCAGTATGTTGTCCTTGTGTGTACCTGTTGAGCTCCAGTATTTGCATGACGGGGCTGAGGACGATGTGGATGTCGGCGTAGCTAAGAATGGCTCTGTTGGAGTTCAGAGCTGCTGTAAGCGGCTCCTGGTACACCTTCAGCACAGAGGAGGGACACGTATCAGTAGAATATTTGTAGTTTATAATACTGACATTATCTCTCAGTCATCAACATAAACCCTTTCCACACCTAATTAATGTAGACACGCCGCTTCCTGAGCTGGAAACAAATCAATATTCTTCCGAAATCAGTTTCTGAATAAACTGGGAACAAGAACTAGATCATGCAGCTGCAGAATCAGCATTTTATATCCAAAACACCTCATTTGAATAGTTATTTGATACTCCCCATAGTTTGCTGACTGCACTGAGTTCCTATCTGACCAAGTGGTATCAATGCTCAGTGGATGTTTTCCGCACTTTATATTCATTCAGTTCGAGAGGGAATATTTGGCTCCTCAGCAGCTACACACATGATAGAGGTAGTACAGCTCCCGAGGGAGAAATTCTGGAAGCTCAAAAATGAAAGGCGTACCTTCAGCACAGCGGTCAGTCTGCTTAGATAAAGACACTCGCTGTGGTGCAGCTCTCTGGCTACTACGCCTCTCCAATCTAACACGGTCTAAAAAAAAAAGAGAAAGAGAGAGATGAAGTGTTCTCCATTATTTTTCTCTGGTTGGAAAAATTCAAAGCACACACACACACACACACACCTGTGGTTGTTCAGGCATCTGTGAGCTATGTGGTGCTGAAGAGATATCATCTACTCCTCTGTTACTCTCTCCTCCCTCCTTCTGCTCACTCCATCTTGTCAGGAAGATGGCAAGAAACTCTAAAGGTCGGGCCTGAAAAATAAAGAATATGTGGACTCAACAGGCTATTATCCACAGCTAATGATGCAAATTTGGATCATATCAGTTTTTGCTCTTGTTCTGTGGTGCTTGTGTATTAGAAAAACCTCTTTACGGTCTTTCTCACCTCTTCCTCTTTAGTGAGAGCAGTGAGTCCTTCAGTCAGAGCCATACTTAGGTCTTTCGACACACACAGATCCTCAAGGCAGACTTTCTCCCACAGAAACTGACCTACAAAAATATGGGCTCTTCAGAGAGTTCACAGGAGACAGAGTAATCACGCATGCGGTCAGTATGCGCATCTACATGTGCGCGAGACCCACCCAGAGCTCGGCTCCTGGCCACGAGGCTGACCTGCTGTAGCTGTGGCCCCAGGCAGCCCCTCAGCTCCCCCAGAGCCTCCTCCATCCACTGAGCCTGTCTGCACCAGCCCTGCAGTACGCTCTCACACACGTACCGGTGCGCTGGGGCTGCTGGTTGCTGGTTTGAGAGCTCGACGCACACGCTGCCGTCGGTCCACTCACTCAGGACTGGGGAACGGTAGAGGTTAAAGAAAGTGAGCATGTGGCAACAATGAGCGCTTTAATAAATAGACCCCATTAGGCCAAGAGACTCATCGGGCGCCTGCTGGCTCACACATTTTTTGAAGGTGTTAGTGGGTTTTGAGGTCACAAAATGCATATTCTGAGGCTTGGGTCTTTGGAAAAACTTGCCAGTTGAAGTTTCATAGTCGAGTGAAAGCGCAAGGGGTGACTCACTATTCTGAAAACTCCCAGTGGCAAGACCCGTTGGCGCCCAAACCTTGAGACCAGTAAGAGCAGAGAGAGTCTGGATGAGAGCCACTCCTGAGGCTGGGGGACACAGAGCGAGAGGCGGGGAGGCAGTCAGATGCAGAAACAGCGACGGAAATATAGATTACCGAGAAGTATGCAACGCGTGTGTCCGCCCACCTGATGCTGCCAGCGGGGAGAAGATGTCAATACCTCCTCCTTCCTCCGTTGGTGCCACCCAGCCACACAGTTTTTCCCAGAATTCTCTATGGTGGGGGGTCAGCAGAGTCCTCTCAGAGAGGCAACTACCTGCAGGGTCATTGAGCAACATGAATATTCAACTTTAACCAATAAAAAGAAAACCACAGACAACTGTGTACCCCATAACTTTACTTAAAATATTAAATAGCATGAGGTAAACTAGAAATACAGAACTTTCCAGTAAAACATGCTTCCTAATGGTAAAAAAAATACTGTTTCTATGTGTGAGTTATGTTGTTCAATCTATCAGAGACTGTGCTCTTGAAAGATAGGAAATGTTTTAAATTTGTTACATAAAAATGGTTTAAATGAATGAAAAAAATCTGATAAAAAAAAAGACAATTTCTGTTCTTTAATCATCAATTTAAAACCAAGGCTCACTGATCTGGAGCGTGGTGAATTCAAACAATGTTAAATTAATGTTAGATTTTGATAATTAGTCTAGGGCAAACTCGTAGTCTACAGGGACAAGGATAGCACTGGACTAAAAACCCACTATAAGTACTATCATATTACAATAACCCATGAAATGGTTTTAGCAGATGTGATTCACCGCACCCTGAGAGATAAACTTCTAGCACTGGAGGCTCCAGTTGGACTGGAACTAACCCTGGCAGTGTTTTCGCACATTAAGATACACAGATGTTAATTCTCACTGTGAAGCAGATGGATTTCCTCTGTTCCTCCTAGAGCTAACAGGCCCAGCCTCTGCGCTCTCTGCCCAGAAATAGCCCTCTCCACCTGGGTTAAGAGAGCTGAGAGCGTCCCTCTGTGGTCGTACAGAACTACAATCACTCCTGCCTTCACACCACTCAGCACCAACTAGATTGAGCGTGGGAAGAGAGAGAAGAGCAGAAATATTATTTGTTCGTCTTTCCAATGAACTTTTTTTTTTGCTTTTTAATTCCACATTCACAGCGTTTTCCTCCTCTGAGTGACTGATGAACTCACCTCATAGGCAGGAACTCTACTGGAGACCAGCAGTAAGAAGGCGGGAGTGCTGCGATGGATGGGAGAGACGGTGTGTAGGGGTGCAGGTCTGTAGGTGAAGGAGGACAGAGCTCCGCTGGCTTTGATCGGTCTTTCACTGCGAGACGACATGTGGTTCAAATCACAGCTTTAGTGCGTTATTAGCTTAATAGGCTCAATCAAGCCTAATCTTGAGAGAATTGTTAACAATGTTTACAATACTGAGGAGATTTTAAAGGACCTCTCTCTTCTTTTTAATGTCTGGTTAAATGTCAGAAACTTTGACCTCAGATCATAAAGTTATTCCACTATGTTGAGTGTTGTTTCTAATATTCTGCTCCCCTTGTGTACAGTATGTAAATATGGGATTTTTTTGGTATCTTCTAACACAGCTAACTGATATCATTGAAGGTAAGTGAGTGTGTACCTGCTAGGCTGGGTGGTGTGCACTCTCTCCAGGCTCTGAGCTGCAGTCATGGACTGTCCCCTGTCCAGGCTGAGACAGAGGCTGGAAGAGCCAACGGTCCTTGGAGGCCAGGAAAGGGAGGGCCATGAGCTGAACGTTACCCCAGAAGCGGGTGTCCCTGTCTGGGTACATCTACCTCTGGCTTCCCCTGGTTTTGTGTAGCTGCCCCAGGCTCTCCTGGTTCTCATGGATGCTCCTGCAAATGAGGAAGACACGTAAAACGCTGGTCACTAAAGGAGTAAGCAGCATTTTCAGCCATGCTCTCTCACAACGTTTGTTGTTTCTTTCTTTTCCACTTACTCTTCTCCTCTTGAAGTTTCTCTCTGATCATCTGCCTGATCCTCCTCTCCTTCCTCCTCTCTTCCTCCTCTTCCCTCACCCCGCTGCTTTGTTGGTTGAGGGTCCCGTAGCGCTCTGCCGCCTCCCGGGGAGTGAGCCAGTCCAGCGTGGAGACGCAGGAGACATAGTGGTTCTTCCACGCTCCAAACTCTCTTTCTCCAGGAGCGTAGGGAAGAAACCAGCCTCTTCGGATACACCGGCCCGTCCAGAGACAGTCCTGAAGGGCGGGAGGAGAAGAAGGGAAACATATAAAACTCAATGTAACAGCGGAAAATGCAAATATCTCTTTTTGTGGGCTTCTCACCTGTTCAGCCAGGGCCCTCCAGTGCCAGCTGACTTGTGCGGCGGAGCAGAGGTCACGAGGGGAGAGGAATGACATCACATACAAGGACAGGAAACGGGGCAGCACCGCCGTGAAGTCCACTCGAGTCACTGGAAGCGTCTCAATCAGCAAATCCCTACAGTACCTGCTCAGATTGTGAAAGTATTTGAATTTCAAACCTCTATTAAACCCCCCCCCCCCCCCGTTTCATAACACAAATCCACATAAAGGAGCAAATGAAGACTTTACTTGAGCTGTGACTTGTTGCAGCGTGTGAGCAGAGAGTGCAGCAGGTGTTTCCTCTGTCTGTCCGTCCACAGGTCAAACCAGTGGAGCACGAGGCTGATCCTCTCCTCAAATAACTGGGAGTAAAAGGGGGACAGGACACCGACAAACTGCAGGCAATCAGTGACACAAGAATCTGGCTCGTAGGCCAAAAACTACAAACTGGCTTCCAAAACACTTTGGACAATCATGGGAATGGAGAGATTTTTATTAAAAATACAACATAAAAGATGAGACTAATGGTGGGATAATGTCATATGTCAATGTCAAAGCATCAGCTATAACCGAGTTTTAATTTTTGGAGCACTGCCACTCTTTACTACATAGTATTTTGTGTTCCTATTCTTAAAAAGTATCAGTGTTGGGTTATATTATTCCCACAGGCTCGCATGATATTCTGTGGATTTTAAATCTGTCTTAAATTGACTGATATTTGAGTAGAGTTTGGTTGCAGTTGGTGTTGTCTGACCTGCAGGTTGCTCTGCTTGTCGTTCAGAGGAGTCCAGGTGCTGAAGCGGGTTTGGAGGCTGTGTGCTTCGTAGTCTGTCCCGCCGAGCTGCCACCGCTTCACCGAGTGAGGGCTCGATTTCAGGCTCGCCTCCATGGATTCACAGAAGATAAACCCGCTTTAAAGAAAAACGCTTCTGTTCTGACTGAATCGGCGGGCTGCCATTCACGGTCAGATTTAGCTCTCTGTTTAGTAAATCCCTGGTATAACAAGCTGCCACTGTGCTGCTCTGCTCTCAGTAACCTTAGAGACGCGTCAACAAAAGGATGTGCACATTCCTTCACACAGCCAATCCTGTCTCTCCTGTGCATAAATAAGTAACAAGGTGGTTAAAGGACGGACTCACAATGTTTAAGTCTTTCCTAAAACAACAGCCAGGAGCCCAAATAAACACTGAAACATGTCTTTCTTGCTGTAATAATCCATCCTGTTCATACTGGCCATTAGAAAATCCCTTTATAATGCACTTACAATGGAAGTGATGGGGGACAAAACCCACAGTCCTCCTCCTGTGCAAACATGTATTTAAAAGTTTATCTTACGCTAATATGAAGCTTCAAATTTGTCAACTTAAACAGATATATTTCAACGTTAGTCTTTTTAGTGCCAAAGTTCAGTGTTCATATGAGTGCCTGACTGTTATTTTAAGACACACTTAAAAAATTATCAACCTGTCCTTTAATACAAATGTTTTATAACATGTTTGTGGGAGTGTGACATACTGCACAGTTACCTGTGTAGGGAAATATGACAGAAAACCTGAAACAACCCAATTTCTACTTATTTCTTGACAACTACAACCCAGAACTCCTAATATGTGTAGTTCAGAGAACTTTAATAGGCAAATTATTAAAAATATATCTGATTTAACATGAGATATAAGTTAAATGAGGTGAGTTTCAGTTTAACTTCCCCATTATTCTCCAACTCTCTCCGCTCTATCTTGAGTTTTTTGTCAGCATCCTCCTGAATAGTTTCAAAAACTGTAGCCACTAGATCCAGACAACACATTTATTAACAAGTCAATAAAAATAAAATCACAGAACAGTTTCAACAGTAAAACACCTCAAAAAATAATCCCACATCCCCCCCCCTCCTCCAACAACACTGGTTAAAATAAAGAAAATAAAGTAGGATTTACAATCAAAGCAGCATCAAATGATTATCTTTTCCTCCTGTGTTCGGAGAATCCAAAACTAAAATCAACATGTTTTATGCAAGTCCCTTAAAAAGGTTAGAACTAATAAGGCAAAAATGATAAAAATTAGGAATTAAGGCATGGTCGTGATGTCAACATTTGGATTATTCAGTCTTCTGCAGCGTCACTGACAATGTGTTTTGCATGTAGCATGGATATGTGCAAATGTATTCAACACTGAACGACGTGTTGGAAGTGATTATCAGGCCACTCGCACGCAGCAAACAAATCATACGCACAAACTGGGGTCGCAGCGCAGTTTGGTCAGAATCTACTGTGCGTTTTCATATTATTCTTCATGAATCTAATCAGCTCATTTTTAAAGCTTTGTGGTAAGAAATAATCATCCTTCCATCTATTTTTTTGATAAGTCTAGCTTTGGGCATTTAGTTCGTGACTTCAAAGACAATGAATGACAAAAGTGCAAAAGAGTGAGTTAATATCTAATAGTTGTTTGTTGTTTCAACTAAGCGAAATAGCGAACACTGAAGATGTCCGAGGATTTGTGAATTTGTTGAACCCTCCCTCTTTAAAACACTGACTGTAGAGAATGTGATTAGTCAGACAGGGTGATAAAAAGTACATCAGTAAGCAAATTATTGTAATATTGGTGTTTAGTAATATAAGATTGGTACCGTTTTCTTCTTGCATTTAGCACTCACAGCTGGTATAAGCAGTTAAAAGTAAGTCAGTGCATCCCTGTGAGGGCATCTAATAATACATCCATTCCCTCTGCACAGACAGGAAATGCTGGTGAACAGCTTTGTCGCCATCTCAAAATACTTTTGCGAAACGGTTGCCGACAACTTCGCTCCAACTCCACCTTCTCTAATGCAGTCTCTGTAGGCGGCGTAAAACAAATCGATGAGTCAGATGGGGGTCGAGAAGAGAAGAGAAGAGAATTTCACATGCTGGCAGTCCTCGGGATCTCTTGGCTGTCTGCGAGATTCAGTTTCTGACTGGAGAAGCAAAGTTCAGGAGAAAAACAGCCACAAATGCAAGGTTTTTAAATGAGATGCATCGGCTTGATAACATACCTGAATGCAAACAACTATCACATTCACTTTAGAACATTTAACTGGTTTCTTGTAGTTAATTTAGGGCCAAATATGATGTCGTCTGAAGACTGGTAACTGTCAAAAGGATACATCGAAGAACTGAGCTCCTCCAGCTGTGAAGAAAAAGAACAGTCTGATTTAAGTGTACACGTCAGCAATCTTAGATCACTGTAAAGTGCCTTCAACCAGCAGCCGACTAAACTCTTTAAGAGTTTAACGAGAGGAATAAGCAGCTAAACCCTCAGTGGAATGTGGAGTTACAACACATCAATGAACAGCATTGAACATGATATCATACAGTACCAAAGACCGCTGATACACAAACATAAGTTGAAAAAATATAAATGATTAAGTCAGAACGTTTTCCAAATTACACTGCTGCAGTCTTACGTTAAGAAGTAATTTGTCCATGTTGGTGTCACGGGCCAGTTTCCTCTGGTCTGCGGGCATTTCATCCACCTCGCCATAGAGATCAAAGTGCAAACGGGCCAGCTTCTCCTGCATCTCTCGCACATGCTCCATCTGGCCAATGGAGCACTCATTGCCTGAGACGGATAGGATAAAAAAAAAAAAGAAAACATGAAGAGAAACAGAGAGATGGTGGCTCATTTTTTACATTTATTGCAATTTCTAATTTTCTTTCTACTTGCATTACGCCTGAGGTGATTAAGCTTTTTACAGAAGATACAAAAGAAAACAAAAGAAGGTTGTTTTCATTTCAAGACATTTGTGAGTGACATTTGTTCTGGTGAAGTGTCTTAGTGAAATCAAAATTACCAAATGCTTGGAGTTTCCCTGAGTGGAAGTCATTGAGGAGGCTGAGGAGGCCATTCTCCATCTCCTGTACATCTGAGACATCAGTCAGGAAGGAGTGCTGGATGATGGGTGCTGCCTGGCCCTGGCTCTGATTAGCCCTACCACCCAAACCCAGCTGATACCTGGGTTTATCTCGAACTCCCCTGGAAAAAAGACAAAACAGTCATTACAGTACCTGACTATAAATTCTGACTATTAATCTCCAACCCCTTTCTCGGAAATTAGTAGAGTAGTGCTCTTTATTCAGTTGCTACCTCCTATTCTTGCTCTTCTGGCTGGAGTGAGTCCCCGTATTATGGCTGTAGCCGACATGTCTTCCCCCAGAGGCAGCGCTGCTCTTCCGGCCAGAGCCGCCCGTCGGAGCCGCTGCGTTGCTAGCGGTCCTGGGACTCTTTCTTTTCAGCTTTCGCTCCTCCATGACTTCATGTTACGGTGCTTTCCGGTTAACTAGGTGAAAAGTACGAGACAAGCTCACACCAGGCACAACACTCAGCACCTCAAAGCCGAATCTTGTAACTAAGCATGCAGACAGAAATCAATCCTAGCAGGAATGTATCGAGACCAACCAAGCTAGCGTTAGCTCGCCAGCTAGCTGGTCGGCTAATCTTCATATTTAGACTTCAGAGTTTATGTCACAGAACACAAACACACGCCGATGAATTTATCCACTCACAATTGCAGCTGACAAAATCCGCTGTCCTGTGTGACGCTGAAAAACTGTCCACACGATTAAAACATTTGCGAAACTGCTCAAATTTGCCTATGTAGCCCGCAGGCTAGTTAGCTAGCGTGCAAACTCTGAAAACTTCCTGTTTTGGTCAGGGCCGAGTACCAAATCTCTATGAACCCACCGTTACATTAGTGAAAATACTATATTTTAATCTGTCTAGTCTTGTTAATTAACATAGTATGTAAATCACAGTATTTTTGTCTGTTGTAATAACACAACAGTACTTATTTATTACTAAAACTCAACAGTACCTTGATGAAAGTTTCTCATCTGCCCTGCGTAGTGCCCTTCTGAAAGCCCTTAAAAACAGATTTGAAGTGTGGCCACTTGTCAGCCGCGTCCCAATATAGTCTCTTCTTTACTTTCCGATATAGTAATGTGTATATAACTTTATACAGCACATAAATGATTCAGTATCTTGTAAAAAAAAATCAGATTTTCTGGTAAAATGTTATTTATCCACATACATTGTACACATACATACAATTAGTCAAATGACAGAAATTTAATCGGCAAAAGTTTTGATGATCGAATAATTGTTTCAATAATTTTTTGAGCAAAAATGGCAAAAATTCACTGGTTGGAGCTTCCAAGTGTGATTTTTTTTCTCCTGGTTTTCATACTCTTCTATGATAATAAAACAATTATCTTTAGGTTTTTGGACTATGGATGGAGAGTTAAAATTATTTTAAGCTACTTACTAACACACACATAGAGTATAACGTACATTTCATGTTGTACATGTTTATTTTACCTTTTGTTTATTATGATAACGTTTTCTTTTTATTATTTATTTTACGTCTTAATTTCAATTAATTTCTCTGTATTTCTGGCAGTTGGTGTAGCTGAGGTGTAGCTTCAGAGAGCGACCACAAGGGGGAGCTAAGTGAACATCCAATGATGATCCCACGCTCTCCCTCTTTTATTAATAACTGACAAACAAGCTGAAAAAAGGTACTTTGCACACTGTAATTAACTGTGCATTTTTTCCTAAACATAAACTATATTGAAATTGCTCATTAATTGAATTCCACAACACATTTCACACTTGTATTAGTGGAACCACATATTTTGCACTGAGGATTAAACTCTGTGTGTTTTGAGGTCTGCAGGTGATGCTACTCCAAAGTCTTGAATAGCTGCACAAATTGATGATTTTATTCACTTGTACTGACACCCAAGGGGAAGAAAATCCTCTCATTTTCAGTGCTTGGAATCGCATTGCTGTCCCTTGTTGGTATTTGCAGGATGGTGTTTATAAGTCAGGAGGAAAAAAAAGCATCACCTAAATGCTTAATCTGCAATTGAAAATTATTTTCAGTTTGCAGCTAAAATCTCTGACTATCTGTTGAAGGGACAAGAGAAAATTGTTGCCCAGTGACGTTCTGTACAGTATCACATCATTAGATACACTTAGACAACATATGATCCATAGATCCTAAGCTAAGCTGGCCTCTCATAGCTCAGGAAATAGCTCAAATTCATTTTTTCCAATTCAATTCAAATTTATTTGTATAGCTTTGCAAGCCGAAAGGAGGATTTTGAATTGTATTGTATGATCCAGTCTGCTCATGACAAATGCATGCATGAGTTTCTCTGAGGCAGACTGGGAAAGAAAGCCTCTGATTCTGGAAATGTTTCTGTTTTGGAAAAAGGAAACCTTGGTGATGCTGTTGATGTGATCCTTAAAGCTGAGTTCACCGTCCATGGTTACTCCTAGGTTTTTAATCCGGTCACTTGTTTTAAGTGATCTGGACTCCGGGTACTCGCAGACCAGCTGTCTCTGGGCTTTAGCACCCACAACCAAAATCTCAGTTTTCTCCCTGTTCGGCTGAAGGAAGTTTGCTGCCATCCAGTGGTTGATTTCTTCCAAGCAGTAGAGAGTTTATGGGTTAGAAGTGATCAGTGGATAGTGAGATGAGAAGCTGTGTGTCATGGGCATAATTATGATAGCTGATGTTATGTTTGCTGATAATGTAACTAAGGGAAAGCATATATAGGTTGAATAGAAAAGAACCTAGGACTGAGCCCTGTGGTACCCCACACACTAATTGGGGGCTGATGCAGTGTGAAGATGTATCTAGCCATGTATCAGTAATAAAAAGAGCATAAAGGTCATTATCCTCCGCTAGTTTGTTGTTTTGATGACGTCATTTACTGTCGGCCGAGGGGACACATCTGTGATGAAGACAGGATGTTGTTTGTCAGCATGTGTGACCCTCTGGCACTGAGGTGCAGATCGTCTTTTGCAAAAAGTTCATCGCGAGTCCAGAAGAGATTAAAGTTGTCACTATAGCCCACGTCGGTCTTGGCACAGATTGAGGACAACCAGGTGTGAATACTCAGCAGCCTACTGAAGCGCTCGATGATGCGGCGAGACACAGGAGTGGAACCGGAAATGAAGACCCCGACCAGCAAATAACATTAAAAAGATGAACAAAGTCAGCCTTCAGCAGTATAGATTGCCAACAGGAGATATCATTTGTTCCAGCATGAATGATGAGTCGCCTCACAGCAGGGTGCCTTTTAAGGATAGATGGAACCTTTTGTGCTATATCCAGAACTCTGGCACCTGAATAACAGTACAATAACCAACCTGGAACTGATGTGTCTGACAATGGAGTCGTCAATTACTAGGATTTGCGGATCTACTGTGGATGATGTCGCAGGGCTTACTCGGCTATTTGGAGGCAGAGAAGGGCACAGATTGCCTGGCTGTTGGTGTACAGAGGATGTAAAGGGAGAAATCTTATTGCTGAGTTACAGTTTACCTTTTTTGGTGCTTTGTACCTGTATTATTTTTAATTTAAGTTTTTCACTGTATGGAAACACACTGGTGGCATTTTAGTGCATATGACAATTGCTTGAATTCACATTAAGAATTAAGGCGATTTGTTTGAACCTAATGGCGTCCTTTCTGTGTTCATGTAGGTTTCAATTTCTACTAAAAGGCAGGTCAGGTGACCTGGCTGGTTCCTTACATTTCACCAGTGCATGCTGGGATGAGGCGTTAGTCCCATACGGTGACCCTGAATAGAAATGAGTGGGTACAGAGAATGGATGGATGTAGGTATCTACCAGACAGTTAGGCATTTTACACCTAAAAACGATGGATCAATGTAAAAGCTGCAAAGGTGTTTAAGCACACCTCGAGACCGTGAGGATTAGTTAAATATTAAGAAAGTATAATACTGTAAAGAGTATGAATTTGATGTATGAAGTATAATTATTGCTGTCGATGTATTTAAGTCTGTATTTTCTTTGCAATTTTTATGGCTAGTTACAGTAAACCGGAAGATTTTGATAGACTTTTCCGTTCTGGATTGCCATTACAAACTCTGAATCTACCTTATCAATTAATTTGGTCCTTGCCAATCAGCATTGTTCAGTACTGCAAACTCCACACTAATAGTTCAAACACCTACTAAAGTATGAGTAGGCTTGCATCTCAGACACTTTTTAAACATTTTTAAGAGGAGGGAGTATGACCAAAGAAGCAAAATTGCAGTTTAAAAAGTGGGGAAAAAAAGTTTTTTTGGAAAACTACCTGCTCTGGAAAATGGACTAGTGTTGGCAGATAACTCCCTCCCTTCATCTTTCTCACTTCCCTTCATGTCATGTTGTCCTTTTCCTCCTCTCTCCTGTCCCCCCCTTTTCCTTTGTGAGCTTATGTGTGTGTTTGCTGCATTACAGTGGCTGAGTGAGGTGAACCAGGATAAAATGTTACAGATGAACACATTTAGACTGTCGCATCCACACAGCCATTAACTTCGCGCTTGTACACACAAACATGCACGCACACACACTCGCGCACACACCTATCTCTCATCCGTAATTGCAGTGTAGGTGCTGTTTGGAGAGCTAGCTACTAGTTACAGCCAGTTCATTCACACAGCTGCTTGAATTATGCATTGGATTGTAAATGAATGGCAACTCATTTAATTACACACCCTGTCTTACTGCTAATTCTAAGTTACCTGCCTTTCTAATGCAGCATTATTCCAGCATTTTAACAGACTTACTTTAGCCACTGAAGACACTGTAATCTGGGACCAAAAGGGATTTAAATAAATGGAGTAAAAAACATAAAAACACACTGCGGTTACAATAATTTGCCTGCACATAATGAGAAAGCTACCCGTATAATTTTTATTAAGATGAATGAGAGCTTCTCGTTTTTCTGTTTTGTATCTTATTATTTCCAGACAGGATATCAAAACTGTCATTTTTAAGTCTTTCTTTCTCTCTGTGGACTTGACCCCAAATCAGCACAGTAATGTCCGCATTGTATCAGATGGAGAATAAAAGCATGAAGGCCATTTTATTGTTTCTATTCATGTGCGTGTTCCATGTACATCCCTGTTCGATACTGTAGATCCCCCAGTGTGACGGGACTCTCAGGGGACTTGTAAAGTAGACTCTGGGTGTGTGCGCAGGTCTTTGGGGAATTGGGGTTAAGCAGAAGGTTACAAGTGTGTGTTTTCATCTCAGCAGCTGTGACCCAGAATAAGACATGTTTTTATCCCTTCATAATCGTTTCATTTGCCTCGTATACCCCTCACACACAAACACGAAAACTCAGGCACACTTGAACTGAGTGTTTCCTATTAAACATGACTGGATTCATATCTCTCGTTTCCTGTATAAATAAACGTTCTACATGAGAGGGAACCAGACGTCTTGTCCTTGTCTTCCATTTGTCCTCCCCGCAAGGACAAGGAGCAAGAAACACACACACATGCACATTGATACAAAGAGTGAAACTGGCAGAGATGAATGTGGAGATGCGCGAGAGGAAAAAAAAAGAAAGTAATTGGAAAAAAACAGACATTTATAACAACGTGAAAGGGGTTAACGTTACTGTAAGTAATTTTGATTTTCCCTTTAACAAATTTATAATAAAAGAGGGAATATCTGCCCTAAAAGTAGCGATTCACCACAAAACAATCAGGTAAATTCTGTCAGTGTGAAAATGTGCTGAAATTCTTATTTCTTCATCTTATTTTCCGACATTTCTACCACCAGACGAGAGCAGACACAGTTATGTTGCATGTGATGAAGCTGCATTAAAACATCATGCCCTGCAGTTGTGTTAGTTGTACTCTGCTGCTGTGTTCTTCATATTTTTAAGTTTCCAATTATTCCCCAAACTCCTCTAGCCAAACTCTCTGCATTACTCATCCCTCTCCGGTGACAGAGTAGGCTGTTATACTTTACATTATTAGGAACCATTTTCCACACGAGCGGCAGCCTCTGTTTTTCATTCATTTCAGTACTCAACAATAACATCTTTTGCGGAGATTTGAAAATTGCTTGACACACGTAATCACCTTTACCATGTTTATGTTGTGTTCACATGGTAATACATCGTACAGTATGTGCAAGCAAGCGCCAACATCTGAGAAGGGAGAGTTATCTCAAATCAATCCTGGTTTACAATCAATAAATGGAATGGACAATTCATTTTATAGCTTTTTGCATAAAAACGTTGATGTTTGGCAGCCAAATATCACAGATTTGAAAACAGTCCTTTCTGGCAAATGCATTAGCAGACAACAATAACATAATTTTGGCATAAAATAAAGGAAAAAAATAATCTTAAGCGAGTAATCTCTGCATTTTCTGCAAGTTCTCTGATTTTCATACTGTACTGGCAACAGCCAAAACCACCGGCAACTTCTAGAAAATTGTCAGCTGCATGGTAAAAAAAGTTGAATATGTGGTCGATGGACTAACATGCAAAACCACCAGTATGATTCTGCAACGACTGTACTACCACGTTTGTCCATCTCTACTGGTTTCATTTTCCTAATTGGTATGATTAAATATACTGGAACAGACCTCCACCAAGAGTGTACTTGAGCATGAAAAACATCATAATAAAATACTGAAATAAACTCTACTGGGCCAGAGAGTGAGAACTGAAAGGTATGTCAGCACGTGCCAAATATTCATTGAGACATATTAGTTATGGTGACATTGTGTTATGGGAGTGGGAACATTTGCTTATTATTCAAAGTGATTATGTTTCTCACTCCTTCCATTTACCTGTCGTCTCAAACTCTCCTGCCACTCTGCATATCCTCCTCTTTAACTTCCCTCTCATTCAATTCCCCGTCTCCTCCCCCCTCTCCTCCTTCCTCCTCTCCCCCCCCTCCTCCTCCCATTTGCCTCTTCCTGTCCTCCTCTCACCACTCTGTAGAGGGTCCAAGTGACATTTGGCTGTCCCCTGCCTCGAGGGGGTCCAGGAGATGCAGACGTTTTTGGCAGGCGGGCACAGGGACGCCTAGGGGTCCTGACGGGGACTCCTGGACCAGGAAGAGAAAAAAAGTACACATCATAAAATGCACCCGCAGTCAGAAACACACATACGCTCTCGGGTGCACATGCATAAGCAAACAATTGCACAAAGAGCTAACACAGACACACACACTGACACATGTAAATGTGTACGCGCACAAACACTCATGCACCTACCAATCAAACACACATAATGAAGACACAGTGGATGGTAAATGTGAGAAGGCGAGGGAAGCTGCCCCCATGGAAAAGTTTGGAAAACAGTAAATAAACTGGGAATTTGAATTGCTAAACTACTGAAATGGCTGGCAAGCCTCATTCTCTGCCAACAATATCAGAACATTACAGAGTGTATTATTACAACTTTTCATGCTGACAGTGATATCTGATATAGGACTTACACAAGGATATGAACTGAGATAAGAAAATCAAGTAAAATAAGATGTGAATCTCAGCTTTATCACTCAGCCCTGAAATATATTTTCATTGTTCGCACATATTGAGTATAAAAATTTAACTTCATGTATTGTTTCAGCGCAGTTTAGCTTCTGTAGGTAAACTACAAGAAATAAAATCATAAAAGAACACAACCAGGTACTTTCTTAACTTTGAGTTGTGAAGATATTCTTTATTTTGTCACAACAAAATAACTTGAAATAGTTATAAAATACGTCTTTTCTACACCGTCCATTTCTAGTGTCTTCATTGCAATGAAACCTTTGGAGCAGATTTTGGGGACAGACCACAATAAGGACATTTTAAACTGCTTCTTGAGTACCACAAATATACTTTCTGATACAAGTCTACAGGGATGTGCTTTCCTCTGGGATTTTTGAGGTCACTGGAGACTAAAAATAACCGAAGGAGATGCCACACAAATCTTTGTTACGTTATTTTAACACAGTATTTTAATTTGTGTTGTGATACTATATCTTTGGTGCTAAGAGGTCAATTCTGAGTCGCTTCTGAGCTACATTTCCAACAGATCACCTGACAACTGAATTGCATCTGATTTCACCCGCTGAAATGTACTCTCGCGGTGCAGCAAACTGGCAGGACATTAGGTGACAGTTTAATCAGATTGAACTGCATGAGGTGAAGGATAGAGGATCAATTTGTAGCCAGCAACAAAAACATCCCCCCGCTTTCTTCAATGAAATGATCGCACCTTGATCAGATCACAGTTTGAAGCATGACTGCTATTATTGCTCATGCTAAGTACCCTGCTTAGTTTCTCTTTATTGAAAAAAATTATTGATAAATACCATCCAAAGAAGGCCAAATTGAGGACTTGAAAATAAGACTTGTTCAGATGGAGTTTTGGTGGCGTGACTGTCCTCATCTCTCACCACTCGTGCCCCTCTGAGACCACTCATCTGTCTATTTTCCCTCTCCACTCTCCTCTGTCCCTCAGGTCTCTTCAGAGGGATAATACGCTGGTCATTGGAGGCAGAGACAGAGCGAGGGGAGATGGAGATGCAGGGCTAATTGCGGGTTGCCGGAGCTCGTCGCCGCGGCACTGCCCGCTGTTTTGGCTCACGAGTCAGCCGTAATTACCTGGTAGCCGCAGATGTTTCACGCCATTGTTGTGCACCCAGACAAGAGAGGGAGGGATGGATGGATGGACGGAGAGGTGGGGAGATACGAAGAGGGAGAGACGGAGGCCGGTCCTCGCAGCCGGCTTCAAACTTCTGCACACATGCAAAGAAACAACAGACACTTTTATTCTCCATTCATCCATCCATCTTTTTTTTTATCCATTCTTTTATTCATCTCTTTCAATCCATTATCAAACCAACCCTTTTATATTTGCACCTTGAGTGTTGATGGGTGATAATAATTCTTTGTGCGTGTGTGTGTGTGTGTGTAGCCTTCCCACTGAGGCAGAACAAAGTAGCGTAATAACTCAGACACTGAGCTGACCCTCTCTGCTGCTCTCAAGTACATTTAATGGAGGTGTGTGTGTGTGTGTGTGTTACCATGCATGTGCATCTTTGAGTGTGTGTGTGGGTCTATCATAGGCAACTTTCGGGGACAGATTTCAGACTAAACACCAGTTAATTGGTGATGGCTTGTCCAATTGGGGACAAAAGCCATGTCCTCAATTGGGAAATGTTGATTTTTGGGTGAGTGGTTAAGGTTAGGGTTAGGGTAAGGCAAGTAGTGGTTGTGGTTAGGGGTAGGGTAAGTCTCCAGGGAATGAATGGAAGTCTATGTAATGTCCCCAAAAGTGACCTAGGACAATATATATGTGTGTGTATGTGTGTGTGTGTGTGTGTGTTTAAATAGCTGATCCCCTCCAGGGGTGAATTGTTATGGAAGCTGTTCTGTTGAAATTACTGTTATTTGTTTCCTTTAAAACAAGCTAATTGCAGCATAGCGGATTGCTGTGTGTGTGTGTGTGTGCGTCAGTTTGTTTGGTTCCTTGTTTATTGTTTGTTTGTGTCGCATTGCAGACCCCTCCAATTTCTTTAGCATGCACACATTTTCACTCCGGCGTCAAAACTCATTCTGCTGCAGCTGTTGGGCAGCAAATTGACTTTTTAGCCAGTTTTTCAAAGCTTAACACCGCTGCTCCACAAAAAAAAAAGGAAAAGGGAAATTATCTGCACATGAATTGTATCACAAACAATTAATCTCACCAAGTGAAAACAAGTCATTAACTTTCTGTTTTTATACTCAATTCTTATTGAACAAAAAAAGTACTGTTTCTCTAAGTGCTTCAATCATTCCCTCCACGGGGATATTCATGTCTTTTTATAATATTTACACTATATGTACCTATACAGATACATTTTGACCTGATGATGGTGCTAGAAGAAAGGTGAGAGGATTAAAGTCATAGCAATCCATCCAATAGTTGTCAAGATATTTCACTTAAAACCTAAAATATGGATATATGGATATTCTGGAAATATTTTTGTCTCATGATTTGGGTGACCGAACCTTTTTACAAATTTTTAAAGGATAAAAAACTGAAAGTAGGCACATCTTGTCAGTAATAGTCTCTAATTGCACAGGAAACGGTGTGCAAACAAGTCCAGCAAGGTCAAATTTGCTCTAGAAGTCGGTCTGTAATGGTTACGGCCTGTTTTGGTAATAATTGTACCTTCATTTTCTCCTCCAAACAAGTTAAGCTAAATAAGTTTTGTGACGGTAATAACTTGATAAGTACTATATTATTATTGGAGATATGATTGATGGCCAAAACCATGAAAATGAGACTCAAGATCTAATTTAATCTGCATCATATAAAAGCGAAAATAAACCTGTCTAGGCACCAGATGTTACAGGTAACCTGGAGTTACTGAAGTAACGGCACAGTCGAACAGATGCAGTGTTTATATGAATGTGTGAGTCTGACTGAGTAAGAAAGAGGAAAGTGAGCCTGTGCTGGTGTTGAGTGGGTTAAGTGTGTGTGTGTCAGTGTTAAGTGGGACATCTCAGACAGACAGGCCACCCTCTCACAGGCCCCCTTGTCTGCCAGGCAGGTGAGCCAGTGTCTCTTTATCTGTCTGTCTCTCACACACACACACACACACACACACACACACACACACACACACACACACACACATACCTCTGCCAGCTCCTTCACGCCCCCCTGTGCCAGGTACGTCTACGTCCCGTCTTTGTGTGCGAATGAAAGCGCAGCAGATCTGACGAGGAAGAAAACACACACGCGCACACGTGGCATTCTCACGGGGGGGGGGGGGAGGAGGAACGAGAGGAGGAGAGGGAGAAGAAGAGGTGGCCTCGCCTTCCCTCTCATCCCTCAATCCAACACTTCTCCTCCTTTCGTTTGGTTCCATTCGTTCGTCAGTTCTTTTCCGTTTTGTGCCGTTCCATGTGCTGCTGCTCTGTCTGTCTCTGTGTCTCTGCCTCCGCTCTTCTCCTGTCCTCCCTTTCTTTGCGCTCCATCCTTTTTCTCCCCATCGCACCGCTCGCTTTCTTTCCCATCCATCCCCTCTTTCTCCTCGCCCCGTTCCAGTTTCCAAGTGCTTGGACGAGGGCTTGCTGCTCCGGTCACTGCTCAGGGAGTACGGTGAGCTAAAGTAGGCTCGGCGTAGAAGAACATCACACACACACACACACACACACACACTTGAACAAACAAACAGAAACCGGCCCTTTCTCTTGCTCCAATTTCAATTGTGTCTTGTTTGCTACCTGCATATGTCTCTACCTTCTCCAGATCCCAAAGCTTATCTGTACACCCAGCCTAGAAA
Source organism: Scomberomorus guttatus (assembly GCA_038419695.1). NCBI lineage: Eukaryota > Metazoa > Chordata > Actinopteri > Scombriformes > Scombridae > Scomberomorus > Scomberomorus guttatus. The sequence continues at coordinate 13,492,686 of CM076468.1, read as the reverse complement.
GCATGAGAGCTGGTCTGACATCATACGTATCCAAGCACCAAGCGTTCAGAGATAAGCCTCCCTGCTCCTATCTCAATCAGTTACTCAGCATTCACGGCCAAGCGAAGTTCAGCACCACAGAACTGCACTGAAGTTCAAACGAGCAGAAGAGAAATGGCTCTATTATTCTTGCATCTGCAAATTATGAAAGTTATTGTGGCCTTAAAACAGACAATAAGAAAGATTTTTACTGTGTTGTAGCACAAAATGTCTTAATATATGTGTCATATGATGCCTTAAACTGAGACTGAATCCTGCCCTGTGCGTACATCTTTAAGACCCCAACCCAGCTGAATTCAATTGCCAATGAACTGCTAAATGCTCCAGTATGTTCACGTCGTTCAGTGTTGGGTAGCTTAGCGTAGAGTTGGTTTGTAGAGTTTTTTCCGCTGTGCCAGTGTTGTTGCAGTTCCTTCTGTTTTCCAGTAGAGGTCATGATACTCGATACCAGTTTATTGAAAAAGTCTGTATTGCAAGTTAAATGACAAGTGTCAACAATCATCAGTATTGTTCATCATTGTCCCCTTTTGTTTTCATCGTCTTTACCCTCCTCTTCCCTCTGTTGTTCATCCTCATCATCACCTTCATCATTGCATATTGATTTGTCGTAGCTCTCCAGGCGCGCGCTGACCTTTCATATGAGGTGCTCGTTCTTCAAGACTTCAAGAGGTGAGAATGATTGATGTCTAATCTTTGATATCCTCTGAAGATGTGTGTGTGTGTGTGCATGTGTGTGTGTGTGTGTTTGTATTTGGGTTGGTTGCTTAGGACCTCCTATAGTTAAGGAACCAAAGGTCCTCAGGGTATTAGAGCAGGAGATCAGGGAGTCAGCTCACACACACACACACACACACACGAACACACTCACACTTGTACACACATTGTGGTGTCTCAGCGACCTCTTGGTGAGTTCAGTGGCAAAGCGTGGTGAGAGTAGTCGTTTGAACCTGCAGATCTTAAAGATCATACACACACACACACACACACACTGACAACCACACACACAGATTAATGCTAAAAGAAGGGTACAGTTGAACCTTTTTTTAGGCTGACGGGGGTTCAGGGATTGGACTGATAGAAGGAAACAGAAACTGAGATCTGCAGGAAGTGGGTGAGTTTGAGAAAGAAAAAATGAGTGGATCGCTCATCAAAACTTGTTACTCATTGTAGAAAATATATCATTACCTTGTCTATTTCTTCTAATGAGCATGTTCTTTTTTGGCAATCTACAAACTTGTCAATTATGTCCTCTTAACACCATTATATGGTGGGAAACCAGCTGTGGTATGACATTTCTTTCTTTTTAGGCTACAGACGGGGCTCTAAGTCATTTGTCGGTCAGGCAATGAGTCCATGAGCCGGTCGGGCCGCCACTTTGGTTCCGATTTCTTTATCAGCACCATCATCAGGTCAAAACTTCACTTTGTTTGATTGACTAAATACCTGCAAAACAAACGACATTCCCACGGGCATCAGCTGCATCTTGTCTTCAGTGCTAATAAGTTAAAGTTAGCCTCCACACTGGGTCCTACACTCTCCAAATTACTATTTATTTAGGAAAATTCACCAAAAGCAAGACTTTTAAAATACAGGACCACCTCACATAAAAATCTGGCAGAATATAGTGTTAGGAAATTAAATTTAAATCTTTAAAATGACTCATTTTGGTAACTTTTACTCAAAGTGACAATTTGTCACACTGGGAACGATGTTAGTGTGACAGTAGTTAATGCATGAGGAAATGAGAGATGGAGCACCCAAAGAAAGTATTAGCGAATAAAACAAAAAGGAAGAAAGAATGGCAGAGTTATGTAAAAGAGATGAAGAAAGAGGTGGGGGGAGGGCGGGGGGGGGAGGGAGGGCGGCGGAGGGGAGAGATGAAGGAGAAGAGAGGAGTCTTTAATGTGCGTGGGTCTTGTAAGGTCAGACAGGGGCTGGGGAGGGGGGGAAAGGTTACAGGAAAGGTTACCATGATTTATTTAATCACTGATCCATCAGACGCAGCACGCACACGCGCACACACACACACACACACAAACACAAATTCCATCTCACATACACACACTTATTATCTCCCGCTCACCTTTTTTCTTTTTTCCACACACATGCTTAACAGCTTAATCTTTTGTCAGATTTAAAAAAAAAAGAGAGAAGATGAAGGAGACAGAAGGATGATTCTGGTCTTACAGCGACCAAAACCATATTATCTACAGTATAATAATAGAAATATAACCTCACACAGGTGTTTCACTTTGAAATAACACAGCTACACATTCAGTTGCACCACCCTCAACTTAAATATTTAAAACAGCAAGTAGTAACTACATTTTTAATTTTACAGGAAAGAGAGACTTTTCTGACATTGATAAAGAATCTATATTTAATGTGGATCATTTATCAGGACTGTATTGGCACCGGTGCATCTCTGCTCTCTAGAGTACAAAGTATTGATAAGGAATCCAATTGCTGTGGTATAGTGGATCACTGCTTCAACAGATTTAAAAACAAAATTAAGAAGAGTCAAAGACAAAATTAAGAAGAGTCAAAACACTTTTTGTTATGAGTATTATGGCTTTGGGAGATTATGGGAATTGTCAGCACATTTGGACACTTTTGGCCAAGGTATAATGAGGAAATTAATGTTCTCTTTGCAGCCAAAAGTGTGCTAATGCTGCATTCGTTGTCCCCAAACTGACATATTGAGGACACTACTGCAACATTACTACATTCCCATTATTACTGATACCAAATTGAATTTTTCTGCCTTGTAGTTGCCTTTACAACGTTGTAATTTGTTCTTTTCAACATCTCTTAAACTAAAGTTTTCGAAGTTATACCTTAGTTGGACAACTGGCAGTAACTACTACTGTTACCACAACTGCATTTTGTGAACTTTCCAAGGTATTTTTGGCCTTATTCCCTGTTGGATTTCGAACCCAAGCTGATACTGACATGAGTGCCGGGTTTCCTGGAACGTGTAAAGAGGCGCAGGAAGACTAAAGAGAATAGGAGAGTGGTGCATCGCTTGTGCATGCAAAAGAACACTCATGAAATATGGAAGACTTTGGAATAGTCAATGTAATTAATGTTAGCAATGAAACAAAACGTCCACCACTGCTGTCATATCACTTGCTTTGCACGCACACACATACACACATCTTATCCGGAAGAGACAGAGGGTAGATGGATGGAAAGGATGATGAGAGGATGAAAGTGCCCCATTCGTTTTTTTTCTGCCTTTTGTGGCGGAGAATGCCCCGAGGCAAGAATTAACAGAGGGAAGAGATAGAGAGGGAAAGTGAAGGATAGAAAAAAAAGGGACGTGAAAAAGGAGGTGTCTCAGTGACAGTGCCAACCCCACCAACCCCACCACCACCACCACCTCCCCCCCCTCTCATTCCCACCATGTCTCCCTCTCCCTGCTCCGTTCTCAGTTGCTTTGCTTGAGGCCTCACTAGCCCTTTGCAGGGTGCGACCTTGGTGGTCACTGAGCTGGTGTGAACAAGGAAGAAACAGGCCATATGGGTGAGACAGAGCGAGAAATAGATGTAGAGATTCAAGGAGAGAGCTAACTAATCCTTGATTTGCCTCTTTCTTTTCCCCCCCTCCTCTCTCTCTCTCTCTCTCACACACACACCGTCTGGGCTACATATGTGCTCCTTCACCCCTATCTCTTGGCCGGGGCCGGGGCCAGTGCCCCTGCCACCTTACCCAGGGCAAGGGCTGCATATGTTGGGAAGGTGGGTACTACAGAGGGGGGGAGATGGGCTGGGTGGGCAGCAGATGGCTGAGCCCTAAGGCCTCCGCTGGTGTGGCCGGTGGTGAGTGTGTACGCATGTGGTGGGGGGGGGGGGGTGAGAGGAAGGTATGTGTGTGTGTATGTGCGTTGGAGGTGTGTGTGGTTAGGTGGGAGGAGTGTCCGTCTGTGTGTGTGTGTGTGTGTGTGTGCAGGTTTTCTGCTTGGAAGGATGGATGGAGGGGCACCAGTGCAGAAGAACTTCTTCTGGTCACGGTGAGAGAAGAGGGGGAGAGGAAAGAGAGAAGGAAAGGAGGGACGGAGAAAGATAAACAGCAGATAAATCCAACACAACTGCGCAGCGAGAAGATTCACCTGTCTTTATCTGAGTGTTTTTTTTATTCACAAAATTATCACCCTCATTATTATTCACACACATTATCAGCAGCAGCAGCACCAGAGCCAGCAGATCTAACTTATTTGATGCTGTGTACTTTGATAGTTTTTGACAGTATGCCCAGTTCAGTCACTCTTACATGTGTGTACAACTGATTCACAAATTATTTAACATATTAAATCACTCGTTATTCTCCTTTATTTACACCGAGTGCTTCAAAACTTATTTTGGTAGCTGAAAATTTGGGTTTTACCATTTCCCTTGTAACCTGCAGTATGGCTAACATCTGAATCTAGATCCAAGGTTATGAATTTGAGACAATCAAAAGACATTTTTAAAAATAAATAAAATTTAACTAACAGAAAAAAAACAACAGGATCATTTTTTTGTATTCAAACTACTTAAAATGAGCTGATCTTTATGTTCAGTGCAGGAAATAGACCCGAAAACTGTGATTCCATTTCTGCCTCCCGCCAACAGTCAACCTTTATTTCCTATAACTATAATGTCAATCTTTCCTGAAACATAGTGTTTTAGATAGTGTGTTACCTTTACCTTAATGATAATTTATTTTCCACAACCAGAATCTTCCCCTTGCCTTAGAGTCACTGTGTAATTTGAATAATTTCAGTCCTGCTTGATTTGTTGACATCGGAGGTTACTGGTGGTCATGACAAGAGTGTTTTAAGAATACAGACCAAAGATTCTGTTTGAGATTAGACCTGTATTGAGTGGTGAAGGTAGCAAATACATCTCGAGCAACTACTCTGTCAGAAATGCATCAGAAGAAGAGTAGCTCATCCATCTGTTTACAGTGCAGCCAAACAAATCGCGTTGTTTTGACAAAGAACAACTCATGATGTAATCTTAATAAGCTCGCTATTTTCTTTTTTGAATCATCTCTGAAATGACCAAAATTAGACAGAAGACAGCATAAGGAAAGTCAGACTTTCTAAATATCACATAAAGCATAAATACAGTCATCAATTACTGACCTGTTTTGGTTTTCTTGTCTTATTTGATAAGCATTGACCGTGCATGTATCGCCTGGTGTATGTGTTGCATGTCATGTGTGTGTACATATGGCCTCTGGCGCCCTGTCTCCTCTCTGCCCTCCAAGGAGGTGAGAGAACCCGTCCACACTGCCCTTCCGCACATGTGGGAAGGAGACACGGAGAGAAAAAGATGTGGGGGAGGCAGAAGATATCAGTTTTGTCCTTCATCTCTCCCACAATCCCCCTCTTCTGCTCCATTACAGACGGGGAGAGTGTCCCGAAGATGCTCGCAGGTATGACACAGCTGCCACGCTCTGAATCACTTACACTCACACACACACACACACCTTGCAGGTATGGGCCAGTTGCCATGCTCTAGATAATAGGCTGTTGAGGGTGCAGCTTGTTAGCCAGCCACAGCTGACATGCCAGACACATACACACTCATGCATGCACGCACGCACACCAGTTGCAAGAGCCAAGAACTGAACGGAGAGTAACCAAGGATGCAGTGATGACTTTATCTTCCCCTTTCCTCAGAATCTTTCTTTATTATTTATGGTTAACTTTTCTGTGTTTTAACAACGCCCTGCTCCCCAGTTCTGGAGCTGCTGACCATCAGAGCTCCTACCTCCCCAGAGTTCAGCTCTGTCCTCCTCACAGCTGTTTCCATCCCCCCACAGGCTGATAAATCTTTAGCCCTGGACGAGCTGAATAGGATTGTAAATGGACTAGAAAACTCACACCCAGAGGCTGCGTTCATTGTTTTGGGAGATTTTAACAGAGCCAACATGAAGAAGGTTCTCCCAAAATACTATCAACATATCACTTTTCCCACCAGGGGAGAGCAGACCCTGGATCGCTGTTACACCCCATTCAGAGACTGCTATAAACCCCTCCCCCGCCCTGCTTTTGGAAAGGCAGACCACTGCTCCATCCTACTGTTGCGTGCGTATAGGCAGAAACTGAAACAGGGTCACTTACAAATGGAACAAAGAGGCTGAGGGGGTCTTACAGGACTGTTTTGAGACAATTGACTGGCAGATGTTTGAGGACGCAGCCGATGGCAACATCAGTGAATACACAGACTCTGTCATAGGCTATATAAGTAAGTAATGTTCCAAAGGCCACCGTCTGCACCTACCCCAACCAGAAACCATGGGTCAGCAGGGAGATCCGTGCTAAACTCAAAGCGCGGATCACCACCTTCAACACAGGGGACCCTGACGCCTACAAATCAGCCAGTTATGACCTCCCAAAGTCCATCAGGGATGCCAAGAGGGCCTATGTGGAGTCCAACTACTACAGCTCTTATCTCAGATGCATGTGGAGTGGATTACGCTGCATCACAGACTACAAAGGGAAAAACAGCGACATTGTTCAGCCCACCACATCGCTCCCGCACGAGCTCAACATCTTTTACGCTCGGCTCAATGCAGACAACACAGCGTGGGGAGGCTGCCACGTTGACCCGAGAAACAACCGACGTGAGAAGGTCCACAGATGGTCCACAGCAGCAAATCACTACAGAGTGGTGGAGGCGACACAGCGCATCACTGGCTTCTCAACTCATATATCTAAATATTCCTCATCGCATATTTACATAAATCCTCATTTTCATATATGTATATAGTGTTATATTTTTTTCATATCTCATCACATCTTTTTTAATTGTTTATCTTATATTTTATATTTTATGACTAGTGCTCTTATTGCTGAGCTGACCTGTTTTCATTTCATTGTACCGTTGACACTGTGTTAACCTACATATGACTAATAAAACTAAACTAAATATTCTTCATTTACTTAATTCTCGATCCCTCTCTCTCTTTCACTTTTGTCTTTACCACTTCTATGTCTCTCTCAGACAGATGGGTCAGCCAGCTGCTCCTGATGTTTCTATTAAAATGACATTACCAACCATAAAAACTTCCGCTGGATCGTCCAGCAGCCCATTCATAACCATTTAGCTTGCACCTGTTGGGTAGAAACGGCAGTGAGGTGTTTGTACATCGTTGGAGCGCCTTTGTGAGTGACTGAGACATGTCAGACGGAGGCTGATTGTAGTGTACTTAACCCACACGTTACCAACATGCCCACACACACACATAACCCCCACCCCCCCCCAACCGACTCCCAGAAGGTCAAACCCTCTGAGAATGTCTGTTTGAAGTAAGGACCTCTGTCGTGAGCTGCTGGAGGCCTGATTCACTGTCAAGGGTGTTTGTCTTTGTGCAGAGTTTTTTACATACCTATGCAAGTGTGTGTTTTTGTCTATATCTGTGACTGTTTAAGTAGCCAATTGCCTCTGTTTGTTTATGTAGCCACACGTGTGTTAATATGGCAATTTATGGTTTTATTGTCTTTTTATGCTTGTAAACCGACTTGTACTTTATGTGGACTTCAGTCTTGTCTGCAGGTCTGCTCACGCTTGACTATGTGTGTGTGGAAACCAGGCGCCACAGGCTGTGGTGTGTCCATGCCTCCTGGTAATGGATACTAATGGCCCTGGGCAGGCCTCCATGGAGCAGGGGGGTAGATTTGTCTGTTTGACCCCATCCTGCTGCCCTCACCCTGGGAGGGGAGGGCCTGAGGGGTGGGAGACACTGTGGGGGTCTGGGTCACCATCAGCATGCATAACACTCAACATAAACACACACTGTTCGCTGTGTAAGTGACAGTGTAGGCATGCATGCTCATATCACACACACTGCAAGCTTATAAAAGCTTCTAAGATGATTAGAGAGGAACAGCGCTGTGATTCTTTTTCAAGTGGTTGTCTGCAACTTTTATGTAACAGTACCTGCACATGTATATATCTCTAAAAAGCACATCTTGGAAAAAGAAGCTTGTTGGATCTTTAAAGTATCATTTCATCAATAAAATAGTGACGGTCACAGGTGCAGATGCACACTGTATACAAACATGGCATTCTAGCATACCTGTGTATGCTCGCATCCAAGGCTGGATCCTTTTTTTATAAAGTAGTCACTTGTTTTTTCATGGCATGCCTCTGAAAAACCTGGCAGTACTTTGGAAGCGAACAGAGCAAACTGCTTTCTAGAAGCTAATTGCTTTGTGCGTAAATTGTGTCATTGGACTTAATTCCTTGTGTGAAAGAAGCACCGACTAGCTTGATGTGAATCAGTTTCAAGGACTGTTCAATTTCAAACTGTCATTAAGATCTTTTTGTTGGCTTTGTGTGTTTCATATTTCTAGTCAGTATGTTTTGGGCACACATAGTCGATTGGTTAAAGGAAATAAAGGTTACTCAATAATTTCTTACATTTTTGTTACTGCTTTTTGACAACGCCAGAGAATGGACCTGAACTTGTTGCATTTTAAGGTTAGACATGTTACAAGATGAGAAGTGGTGGATTTCTGTCAATGTGATTGAAGGGCTTTGGTGCAAAATATCTAGAATAATAAAAGTTGATATTTTGATCTGACACGATGTGGCCATTTTGGAAAGGTTTTTAAGATCCATTGTGTGCTTGTCATGTACCGCTGATGACATTTAGTTTTTCTATGCCTGTAAAGGTTTAACAGAGCAACCAACCTCCAAGCCAAGAGTAGCTAAATTTGTTCTTCCTTTTTCTCCTTCTATCTCCCAAGTAGGTGAATGTCAAAAAGAGGGGAGCGGTTCAGGTAAACAGGGCTCTCAGGGGAGAGGTGACCTTTGGGTTCGCAGTCAGGGGGACACAAAAGGGAGGGAGAGGGAAGGAGCAGGGGGAGGCCAAGTGGAGAGAACAAGGTTGAGTGCAGAGCGAACAGAGGGAGGAAAAAAAAGCTTAAAACAAGACAAGGAGGAGATGGAGGGCTGAGAAAAGGAACCTGCTTACTAGCTAGTTAAGGCATTAAGAAAAGCACCTTAAAAACACCCTTTAATTGAAAGAATCTATTTATGATAGATAAATGAACTAGTGAGTAAGTTCATTTCCATTTGTTACGGCATTTTAGAGCTCATTTCAATGGTGAGTTGAGAAAATTAAAGCAGCTTTGATTTATTTCAAACTCGCCACATTTATTCAAATATCTTACCTGGGCGCATATTTGTGGTTTTAGCCAGATCCAAGTCAAACGTTTGATGCCAGCCAGATGTTTGACCCGTTTTCAAACTCTCAAGACATTTCAAACACTTAAAAGGTATCTTGTGTAGTTTTTGACCACTAGTAGGGCTATGGAGCGATGTCTTTGCTAGTGGGTCCCGTTTCGTTTGTATCATACATGACGCACATGTGCGAGCAACGTAATAAACATCCTGAAACTGGTTTTACAATAATTCTTCTCTGCTGATTGACAGCCGGTGGCGGTAACACACCAACAAATGTAGCAATGTGCCAACAAAGGCAGTGAAGAAGATTGCAAAGATAGCGGAGATTGATAAAAAACTATTTAAAATATTCAAGAGATGTCATAAACTACACAATAAGATAAAGAGTATTAACTGGTGTCTTTTAAATCAAAGTATGAAAAAACATGGATATTTCAACTTTAGGATGAAAGCTAAAAGACTGACTTTGTTTTTAAAGCTAAATTGTCAAAGACGACCGTATAACAGAAAGTTTGGCGCATCATTTGCCGTCTGCCCACAGCAGGGAAGGGTGTGTGTCTTAACTCATCAGTAAGGCTATATTCAGATTGATGTCTCCTCTCCACAGGTAACTGCCACTGCTCATGAGGTTGACTCTCCTCGCCTTATGGGAGGCCCTGTATGATAATGTTCAGAGGAGAACAAAAGTGACAGATTCTCTCTTTGAGGCCTCTATCCTTCATGCTCTGCCCCCATCTTTGTCTCACCCTCGTGTCTCCTCTCACTCTGAAACTTGTCCTTTATGTTTCACTACCTTCCACCGTGTTTCTCCCTCCTTCATTTCTTTCTCCGACTCTTTTTCTCTCTGTCTTTCTACCCCTCTGTCTCCCACCGTGCCAGGCAGACATCAGTAGCCCTAGGGAAGTGCTTCGCTGTGGGAAGGAGCCTTGGCTTTAAGTGGCTCTAAGTGGCTCTCGCTGTTTGTCTCTTTAGTTGTTTATTTTCTCCTTCGCTCGCCCCGGGCAGGGAGGAGAGAGGGACACTTAGCGTTGGGGAAACCGCAGCGTGGCCAGGCAGGGAGGTTTAATACCGCTTAGTAGCCTGCAGAGCTTACATGTGAGAGAGGCACTGAGAGACAAAGTGCAAGTGTGTGTAAGTTTATTATTGCAGTTTTTGTGTGTCAGTGTGTGTGTGCACACAGTCATTTTATCATTAGAAATGTTATCAGTGTTTATTAAGATGCTGAGCGCGCTTGTGCATTTTACTATGTTATGTTAATTCAAGTGTGTGTGCACGTGTGTGTGTGTGTTTGTATTGACAAAGCCAAAAGGTCCAGGTATGACCTTCTAAGATGACATTATTTGCCATTGATTTGCCACTGTTTCATATTTTGCCTCACTGGGACTACTGTACCAACAATTGGCCTCTATTGTTCTGTTTTTAAAGACAAACAGCGACTCTGCGTTCTCTCATGAAAAAGGTAAAACAATTGTGGTTTTGGTCAATGCCTCAAAATCAGGCCTGAAAATTGAAACCTGAACCACACCAAAGGCCAACTGTTCAAACTTAAAATTGAGATAGCGACAATATATTTTATGAGCTCAAACCAAACTAAGCCCTCCCCCCCGCGATGTTAATGATTAATTGGATTAACTAGGTGAGATTAAAGCCATGTTCACATCTTGTGGGATGGAAGGTGACCATGATTACATCTTAGTACTGAACATGATCCAAGCTGAAAACATAGGTAGGTACAGTGAGTTTATCAGAGCTTTTTTTTTTCTTGGCTGAAAACAGCTGTGTGCTGCTGCTTGAAATGACGTTCATCAAAGTGGTGAGATGAGATCAAGACAGGAAAGTTGAACGGTAGAACCAAAACAATGATCTAAAAGAGGATGTAGAGCTGAGGGGAGCTGCAGAGTTGGGTAATAATTCTGTGTGGGTTCACTTTTCACATCATTTTATCCTCTGCTCCTATAAAAATATTGATTCACGCAGCTTTAAGTAAGCGTGTATTGTCTTCCCATATAACACCACCACCTCCTCCGGATCTGTCCATGGTGCTGATTTTCCCTTTCCCTAACATGGTGCCATTTACCCTATTTCACACAAAGTGCTCACTTTACATCATTACAACCGTTCTCTAGAATTTCAACCAGCATTAATAGAGGGCAGTGACTTGCTCTAAAGAAAAAAATGTAAATAAATATTTAATAAAAAATATTACAAATATTAACTGAGAGCTGGTGTTCTTTGGATTATGTGGCTGTTCCCATCAGGTCACAATAGATAGAAGGAAAAGACAAGTAAAGCAAAGGCACTTTTCCATTATTAAATATAATTTGTGGCACAATAAAGGAAGCTTTTCATCAAGTACATCCACTTAGATGCATGTATAAAAGCATCTAAATTTGGCTAACTGGCTTCACAGACACAGGCCGCTCTGTGAGTTTCATCAGAAAGTAACTTTTCTGTTTGTTGGCATGAGTATGTGCTGTTCAAAGATTAAGGCAAATAGGGATTTAATTTCTCTAAGTGGTATGCAAGCATGAGCTGTGAATTCATGCGAAATGCCAGCGAGCATGTGTTTGTAAATGTGCGTGTGTGTGTTTCCAAGAACCTAAGCGAGTGCATCTTAGTGTGTAATGCGTGCAAGGCTGGGCAGATGTACGGAGAGAAATGAGCGCTCTCTTAAATACTCACCTCACCTCACACATATCAACACACACACACACACAGACACACACACACCTCGCAAATGAACACTTCCGCATCGTAATGAGGATTACCTGCATGGCCTCACATTGCACTTTTCGTCCCCTTGCAAACACACAGAAACGCGCACACACACTTGTGCGTTCGCTCATCTGTCCTTGTTCCATCCTCCCCCTATCACTCTTTCTTGTTCTAATCCTTGTTTTCTCTCTCTTTCTGCCACACACACACACACACACACACACACACACACACACACACACACACACACACCCTTTCAGTGTCCTAGCTGTCTCAACTTGAGCAGCAAATGAACACAATTAGCCACGGCTCCACAAACACACACTGGGGTATTGTTCTGCTCACACTCACTCAGACCTTAATCTGGTGCTCCGGAGGGACCTTGTGTGTGTGTGTGTTAGTGTGTGTGTGTGTGTGTGTGTGTGAGTGCGTGTGTGAAGGCAGTCGAGGGGAAGCGTGGCAGAGCCCAGCTGACAGAAGGGGCTTCCAGGCCTTTTTCCCTCAGAGGTTTCCACGACGATGATCAACTCCTCGCGCCTTAGTCCTTGCTGCGCTCGCCTCAGTACCCACCCACACACACACACACACACACACACACACACACACTCTTTGAGCAACAGCCCATTCGGCTTGAATGCATTTCAAACACGCACACACACACACAGCCACAGCCTTCGGTCAGAGCCAGATGTTACGGGGTGAACAAAGGCATTGAGTCACAAGTTACTGTTCTCAACAGCAGGTTGAGCCTCAGGTCATTATTAGCACACACACACACACACACACACTAAGCAGTGAACATTGCACATCCACTGACTGTGCTTGTTGTCACTTCCCCTTGAGCAAGTGTGTATGCTGCCTGGCTAATTAGACAGCAGGTATCTGCCTGACAAGATTTCTTGCAAGAACACCTACACAAGTGGCTGCCTAATGACTGCACTTCAAGATGCCTCCCAGGCCTTTCTAGAGGAGGTGGGGGCCTCCGCAGCCAGCGCTCTACTCAGTGACTCGAGGCCGGTCGCCGCAGTCACACCGGCAGCCTTGTGGCATGTAGCGCTTAGCATCAACAACCCAATCCCAGTCCTGATACTGGGCTATACGTGTTAGATGCACAAAAGCTTCTTGTGGTGCCAAAAAACTCAAAATTTTCTGTCTTTTTAAAACATTGTTTTTGAACGAGAATGCTGAGATTTTAAATTTGCTTATTTTCACCAGCGGCTGGGTAATGATGAATCTAAACAACATACAGTACGGGGTGATGGACAGATGGAGAAAATTAAGTAAAGTTGGTGGAAATCTATAGATAATGAGGGAAGAGCAGACAGAAAATGAGCAAACTAATAAAGAGGGGGAAGTTTCTGAGCTGGGCTGACAGCAGGGAGGAGAGAAAGAGATGCTGTAACACAAACTTTTGTTTACTTTCCAAATTTTCATTTCGACTTTGTGAAGGAAACAATATTCACCGGGACAAATACAGCAAAATATGCCAACAATCAACTTTAAAACCTTCTGAAAATCTTACTCGAGAACGGTTTGTGTCGTCATTTTGGCGCCGTCCCTCTACTCGACCCGCTCTCTGAACTTTTTGTCGAGCAGACACCCCCCCCCTTTTTGTCTCGCATCCACGAGAGGAAGTGACAGAGAGAGTTGCGGCACGTCTGCCAATTTGACTCTACTGTGTTTATAATGACCTTCCCTTCGGTGTGAGGTGCTGTTCGAGTGCCTCCGTCGCCATGACAACTGGGCATTTTTTAGCGGCCACTCCAGTGTCTTCTCTGCATTTCATTAGCGTTTTCAGATGTAAAGGCCATCAGACGCAGACAACACTTTGAAGCAAAGTGGCGATTTTGGCAGTTATTTACTCCATCCCATCATCACCCACCTCTACTGCCACAACAAGCTGTACTGCTCCTGTACATACTGGACTGTATAGGTTTACCTCCACAACACAATTGGTGCAATGATTTTTTAACAGATGACTGTTATTTTTTGAAACCTTGAACAGGATAAGCAGTCTATAGAATGGGTGGTACTGACAACTGAAATGTATGAAGTTGCTTATTTTAAGAAAAGTTTGGTTACCTGTAAAGCAAAAATATTTTCCAGTGCAAATATTTAATGTAAATATGTCACCATATGTAGGAAGAATGGGAGTTTTTCTTCACTGTAAGCACTATAACAGCTAGCAAGGCAGGAAGAAGCAGAAACTAATCCCAGAAAATGGATAAAATAAATCAGCACAAGGGGGAAAAAAGCACTGAGTCGAGGACAAAATGCATGCTTGACATTTTTGACAATTTTAGGATCTAAAAAATAAGAAAAAAATGCATTTATCATACAGATACTGTTATTTTTGCTGCATCTTCCTATTAAATAAGTGAAATGATGTTACAGCACAAAATTCTGATGAAAAGCTTTTTTTTTTTTTATCATGAGGTCTTTTTCTGTTCTCCTGTGTGTGACAATGAGAGGAGCTGAACCCTGTGAAGCACCACAGTGGCATTTGGAGTGGACACACACATACACACACACACACACACACACACACACATACACTGTCATTACCATCGCTGCATCGAGCCAGAACTCAATCTCAAAGTGCACCAGATGTGCTCGCTCGTGCAATTATTCCGGCAAAGACACTGGCTCAGATGTATTTATATTTGTGCGTGCGAGTGTGTGTGTGTGTGTGTGTGTGTGTACATACGGTCTTGTTGGAGCAGTAAATGTCTTCCATTTGAGCTGCTGGCTGACCTTCTAGCTGTCGCTTTTTCATGTTTAGCCTTTTCCCAGTGTTCTCACCTTTCCTGCCAAGTCAACTGTAGTCTCTCCATCTCTTTTTCAGTTTTTTTTTTATTTTTGATTTCTTTGATTGTGTCTGTCTTTCTACATCTTTCTTTCCCTCTCATGTCACTTTTTCTAACTGTTCCTGTCAATGCAGCATGTGTCAAAAGAGAAAATATATCAAATTAATTAATTAATTAAAGTTGTTTCTGAAGTTTTACTTAAATATCATTTTGCCATGGTGCCTGTTTTGCCCTGTAAAGAAACTGCAGTTTATACTTTTGTTACTGGATGAAAAATATATACATACATTTGCCCACCTGCATGTGTATTTATGCTTCTTTTCTCTATCTTCTGTCCAGAAATGGATGGGAACATACAGTAATATACAAATACATAAATACAAATATATTTACTGTATGTGAAAGTATGTTTTTGATTGTCTCAGCCTCAATTTCAGTCACACACACACACACACACACACACAGAAACCTTTGGTTAATGTGTCCGTTAGTCGTGTCACCTCCTCGTTCCCTTTACTTCGCGTGACAGTAGTGCCAGCTTTGTTTGGGTAAATTGCTGCAGAGTCATTTGCATATGCCTGTTCTGTGCTTACAAGTTCACATTGTTTTTAATCGGAAAAATATGCTAATGCTTTTGTGTGAGGAAAACATGTGTGTTGTTGTGCTCATGCCTTATTCGAGTGTGTGTGTGTGCGTGTGTGTGTGTGTGTAGGCCTTGTAATAATAGCGCAAGGTGAGGGTGACAGAGGTGAGCACATGTGTCAAATTAATACTCACTGCAACTATTATGTCCATTTGTATTAGTCCATATGCTGCTGCGGATACACCACTGAGCTCAAGTGCTGCCCTGAGAACAGATTTTCTCGTTGCAGTAATGTATATCCAGGCTACTTGTTTCGGTGGACGGAGAGTGGCGAGCAGTGTGAAAATATGAAATTCTGACCTGACGATGTGATTAATAGGAGCTGGGAGAAATACCCAGAGTGCCCCTGGGTGTTGGTGTGTGGAGGGAGTTGACCCTGCATCAGCACCAACGTGACCTCTGTGTTAACTACTTTTTTTCAACTCATTTGAAAGCAAGTTTTTCAACCATAATCTGATTAATGTGATCCAAGTTTAGGCAGGGTTCTCCTTATGATTTTATGATTTAACGTCTTAAAATCTTTCTTTCATGTTGCGCTTGGTTTCTGTCTTATTAAGGGATAAAAAGTACAACTTCACATCCAAATGTCTGTCTTGGTGTCGCTTCCCTCTCCTCCCTGCTTGCCTTTCCCTCTTTTTTGACTCATCTTTCATCTCTCTCATCCTCCCCTCCGTCCTTCTCTTTCTACCTCTCGCCATCCTCTAGCCTGTCTCCCTCTGCAAAAGTGTCTCCTTTTCTCCTCTTCTCTGCTCCTGCCTCCAATTAAATGTGTAGGCGTTTTATCCTATGATTAGTATCTTAGTTGTTTGGTGGGCAGGCTCATTATCTATGCGCCCCGTTAGTAAAAGCCTTAACGATGCCTAACGAGACGTCTAATCAGACTGGTTTTAGCCACAAAGGGCTAATTGCAGCTGTTGCTTCTGTCCTCCGTCGAGGCTGAGAGAGGCAACAGGAAAACCTGTTTGGATTGTTGGGTAATTTTAAAAATACACACACACACACACACACACAGCATTATTGGCTGTTTCAGTGTGATGTGTGTGTGTTTCACAGAGGGGTGTCTCTCTGTGGCTACTTGTCATCACAGAGCTGCAGGTTTGACATGATGGGATGACGAAAAGACCTGAGAGTGCCTCAGGTAGCTACACGCACGCACGCACGCACGCACACGCACGCACGCACACGCACACGCACACACACGCGCACGCGCACGCACACACACACACTCCAAAAGGGTTTAGCATAAAAATACCTAACTGGGCAGTAGTACAAGTAAGCACAATGGAGTGGTTTTGTGTGTGTTTGTGCATATGTGTGTGGGTGCGTGATGTGTTCAGATCTCTTTGTTGATGTTCTCTCTGATTCTGTGCCAGCATCACATCCATCTGTCTCCATGACACACACACACACACACACACACACACACACACACACACACACACACACACACACACACACACACACACACACACACACACACACACACACACACACACACACACACACACACACACACACACACACGTGTACAGGTAATGAGTTTTATGTTTTAAATTTAAAAACAAATTTCTCTTTTTACTGTTGAAAGCATGACAACACACATCTGAGCATTTGAGTTTTTTTTTTTTTTTTTTAAATCTTTCCAGTTGCTAAATTATCTTTCTAAACTTTGCTCTGCCTTTTATAGAAACGATCTAAACTACACACACACACCCACAACGACAGATAAAAATGGATCAGTAGGAGAAAACACACCAGCGGAATACACACTGGTCTCCTGAAATGGGTTTCTAACTCTGTTAAATGTTTTGGACATCTAATAAATGTGTAATTAAAGAATACTGAGGTTAAAAAGGAAGAAGTCAATGCTGCATCTTCAGAATCACAGACTGGGTGTTAAGGATAATAATTGCTATAGGTGTGGGAATGATGGCTAATCTAACAAACAGAAAAAAAAACAGACATGGACAACTATTCAACACCAATTTCATTAAAAAGTTAAGGAATCAGTCAAGTAACAGATAACATACACTATATAATGTCATGTATTCTGCTCTGATTCAAACAATCTGCTCAAATTAAAGTGAGACAAAGAAGGAATTTGTGTGGAAGTGCCATCACTTTCACCACTGATGAAAACATCCTGCAAGTAAATAATCCACATTTATACTTGAATTTGAACACATTCCTCTGAACTCTGAAATTTTACAGCTCTTTATTCCCAAATACCAAATATCCACTTAATATTTGATGCCATATTTAAGTCCTTGTAGCAAAGAATCTGTCATAAATATGAGAAGGTGGATTTTAATTGAAGGCCAGAAAAGACTTGCATGTAAATACAACACAGTTTAGTAATATTTGTATTTTAATTTAGAATTATAGTTAAAGAATTTTCACTATAACATATTATATTAGCCTTTTTCAGTGCACACTTGTATTCAAATGACTCTAATTCACTTTTTCCACGATAAACAATTAAAATATCTTTTGCTACATTTTGGTGCCTGTTGAATTATTTGTATATTGTAGTTGCCATGTTTGACCAGTAGGTGGGGACATGTTCAGTTTGTCATCTTATAGCTCATCTCTCTTCCTGTGTCTCTATCCAGAGCATAAATCTACTTTAGAGATTTAAACTTGGGAGGATTTTTTTTTTCTTTAAAAATCATCAAATGGCTTTTCATCAAAAATAAACGTCTTTTTTTTTATACTTAGACACTTTTTTCTGTGTTTTGTGTTGAATAAAAAACAAATAGTGTTACAGATGTGTTCACATCATATCTGTAGATGATCCAAAACAGCCAAAAAGGTCGCTGTTTATGATTTCTGAATTCGCTGAAACTATTAATTATGCAAATGTTTTAACCGGGTTTTTATTTAGTGAATAAAAATGTAGTTATTTCTCACTTCTCTCGCCTTTCAGCCCAGTTCTCCTGAGGCTCTCCTGGAGTGTATTTTATTTGTCCTGCCTGAGAGCGCTTATCACATGGCATCTCTTTCTGTGTGTGTGTGTGTGTGTGTGTGTGTGTGTGTGTGTGTAGAGTTCAGCGGGTCCTCTTTTGTTCAGTTCAGTAAGTATGTCTGTGGTGTGTGTGTGTGTGTTGACCTGATAATCTGTGTGCTTTATAGAGTGCTGTTCACACATCGGTCTCCACTCTGATCCCAAACCCAAACACAGGTTCCCCCCTCCTTTATCAACACACACACACACACAGCCATAGTATTCCTCCATCCTGCGATTAACAAATCACTCTTTCTCTCTATTCTCCTTTTTTTTTATTTTTCGCGGGGGGGGGGTCGAAAATGAGACAGTGCTTTGGCTGAATGAACAGGAGAAAACTGAAAACATATTTCCAGCGCTTCAAGTGTCAAAAACATTCACCGCGCATTTCTGAATGAGACAAGCTGCAAAACTATGAACCCACATTATAAAATTTAAAGCTTAAATGCTCGTCTCAGGTTTTGCGTAAACCGCAGCGTGTCTGTGTTAGCCTCCATAGCTTGATCTGTCTATTTCTCTGCCCCCCCCCCTCCAGTGGCCAGTTGTGCTGATCACACACTGAATCCTACACAGATCCCAAACTCAAACACAGATTCTTTATCAGAGAACACACTCCCACATAATCCCTGGATAACTACACCTGGGACTATGTGTGATTTTCCGTGTGTGTTTGCGTTTGTGTGTCCCCTATCCTGAGTTCTTGTGAGTACAGCACCGTCGACGTGATCATTTGAAGAAAAGCGTTTACTGCAATCAAAGTAGATTTACTGTAGGTGGCTATTCCTATTAAATACAGACACTTTGGCCATCATATTGTATCTTGTAGCTGACATGTGATTGCATAATGCAAATGGATGCTGATATAACAGCCTGTGTTAAAAGCCTCTGTGTATGACCTGACAAAATAAAAATTAGCCTGTATCTGTGCTGCTTGCATCATTTTGTAATTTCAGGACACTAATATCTGCCTCATATCAGTTTACACTAAGAGGTTTTCTTTTCTTTTCCACAATATAACTTTGTATAACCTCATCTATGCTGCCATCAGTGAAACAGTTCTCAAAAACTTGAGATTTGAATTGGAAAATGCACTCAACAGCTAGAATATGCAATTAGACGTCATCTAAATGGGCAGATATGTTAATGACCTGCAAGTGGAGGTCTGTTGATGTCTTTCCAGAACACTAAATCATAACCTGAAGCATATATTCCTCTGGTTGCTCACATTTTTAAATGTGGAAAAACGTCTCCCACCTCTTTTCAAAGCTTTTAGCAGTTTCCTTTATCTTATGCTACTGTTTCTTGTCTCTTTTTATCAAAGCTATTTGGTGCCGACGATGGGAACCGTTTGCAACATCAAACCCCAATTTGCACGAGTAAATGAAAAGAATAAGTGGAATTGTGAACGAACAGGACTGGTGAAACAATTATATCTTAATTTCCAGCGCTAACCAGGGGATTTTTCAAGCAAAGTTGATGAGGCAGAGGAGAAATAAATGTCTAATGATTAAATGGGGCGCAATGAGGTTTCCTTGTTGATGTCAATTACATCTTTAATTAGTGCATGTGTAATGTAAATACAGTCTGTTTTAATTGCTCCTGTGCCTCCTGTCCCACGGTAAAACAGATTTTCTCCCTCATTAGGCAGTCACTCCTTCAAGTGCCTCCGTCCCCCAGGACCTGCC
This sequence comes from Scomberomorus guttatus, assembly GCA_038419695.1. Classification (NCBI taxonomy): domain Eukaryota; kingdom Metazoa; phylum Chordata; class Actinopteri; order Scombriformes; family Scombridae; genus Scomberomorus; species Scomberomorus guttatus. The sequence goes on along the minus strand of CM076468.1, from coordinate 13,472,611 downwards.
CTGGACGAGCCTGTGTGAGCGTGAGTGTGTGTGAGTGTGTGTGAGTGTGCGCTACTGAAAGGAGGGAGCATATGGATTCATATGGAAAAGTACTGTTAAGAAATTTAAGAAACAACAAAAAAAAAAAAGGTCACAAATTGGGAGGAAATTACAAAAAAATGCACCAATTGTTCAACTTTTTCACAATTTAGCCTCTTCTTTTATTGACGCACCTTTTTTTCCTGCAGAAAACGTCAAAAAGCACGCCAACCTTCTTTTATGTGTCCCAGTCTACTGACCTATTCTCTTCAGTCAAACTCTGATTGCTCCTTTAGCTGCTTTCATTGTTGAAGATGTCATTATTTATGTCTCATCATTATTCCTGGGGTCTTGTGTGAATGCCGAGGCACATGAAAGGAACAGGACTATTTGAATAAGCGAAATGTTCTTTAAACGCTATGAAAAGACAAGATTTTGTTTTCAAAGAGTTGCCGCCTTTATGTGAACACGAGCGGACTGCGTGGTCGACCGCGCTGTCTTCACGTAATGTAGGCGTGCAGGTGTGTGCGTGTCTGCATGTTGGCCGCGATGCAAACGATTAACGGCCTTTCAAAGACTCTGCCGACGGAAAAGTTTGTGGAAAAGTGCAGCAGAAGACGAAAGAAAGAGACAAAGAGGAAGGACAGGATAAAGTACTGGATGAATGAGAAGAGAAAGAGCTCAGAGGGGGAAACAGAGGGAGAAACAAGGCAAGTCAGCGAGAAAACAAGGGAGAAAACGAGGGAGAGATGCCATGTGTTGCACACCTGAGCCCTGAGAAAAGGAGGGAGAGCTGGGGTGAGGAGGAGGTGGAGGAGGAGGAGGAAAGAGGGGGATGATGGGAATCAGTTCCACTACACGCTCATTACCACCTATTCATCTGGAAGACATCTCTGCACAGATCCACTGCTGGCTAACTCAGCCGCGCTGGCTCTCAGCGTCCCTGTGTGTATGTGTGCGTGTCCATATTTGTTTGTGTGTGTGTGTGTGTGTATGTGGGGGTGTGGTAACGCGTGCATATGTGTACATGTAGGTCTGCCTTTGTGTCTTTTCCCTCATTCCTAATAAGATAAATGGATCCATAATGACCCATATTTACATCCTACCTCCCTGCTCTTTTCAAGTCCTTTCTCTTCTTCGTACACGCGGCATGCCTTCTCTGATCATTTCTGTGGCCTCGCTCATACTTTGAAGGCTGTGACAGCAATTAGGCCCCTTTAACATGAAAAACACAAGTGCTTACGTCTTCTAAGGATAATGGAAGTTGACGTACAATTGCTGTAATATAATGTCTCTCATCAGGCCAGTTTAGGCCTTTTAATATCAAATGCAGCATTGAAAATGCTTCTTAAGAACAGAAAGCCACTCAAATGCACAAATGGTCAAGGACAACTGGAGGAGCTGAATGCTAATATGCACATATGTTTATATATATATATGAATAAAGTCTTTTCAAATTTTTGTGCCTCAAATAGTTTTTAAAATTGTCAAAGAGATGATCCAGAGTGAGAGATGTGGAGAAAACAAAGTGAAAGAGAAGGCAAAGGGAGTCTGTTAAAGAATAGTTTAAGATGTTACATGATTGTGTGGCGTGAGTGGGCTTCATAAACATTAAGAAGACGATGAAAAAAAAAAGTATGGAATTGTTGATACAGATATATCGTCACTATTTAGGATTTTATCTGCCTTATTGCCCTGGTCCGCTGTCTTAATGCGCTGGGTCTATTTTTGCTGCATCAACTTACGTCTATTAAGCATGAAATTCACTTGTGACGGAGTCTAAACGCCTACATTTATCGGCAATTGACTTACAATCTATTTTAAATGATGCTCATCATTCGTTACTGACTTCAAAACTAGTTTTCCCTGTTTGTAGGGAGGGAGAGAGAGAAGTATTAAGAGAAGGAGAACAGCAGAAGAGGGGTGAAGGAAAGGAAAAAAGACTAAATGCTAAATGAGTTGCAAATATGCTTGTAAAACACGATAAATGTCAGCAAAACAACTCTTAACAATACTGAAAATGTGGCGGCTAAATAATGTCTTGGCTGAAGCTTGAATAAATTTGCTACACTCTATGTGAATCTGATAGCATTTTAAGGTTTGGGGGTTGTTTTTGTCATACTTTCATAGTATCGTGTAAGTTTTTCTCACTTAACGTCTTCATAAGACTTTAGGTGCTTTTTTGCAAACTCCAAGCGAGCTTTCCTGTGTCTTGTGTTGTAGTGATGGTCGTCCTTTTGGGAGCTTCTCTCATCTCCACACGGGATCTCTGGAGCTCAGCCAGAGTGACCATCGGGTTCTTGGTCACCTCTCTTACCAAGACCCTTCTCCACCTATTGCTCGGTTCGGCCGGACGGCCAGCTCTAGGAAGAGTCCTGGTTGTTCCAAACTTCTTCCATTTAAGAATTATGGAGGCCGCTGTGCTCTTGGAAACCTTCAATGAAGCAGAACTTTTTTTGCAGTTCCTTCGACCTCTGATATGTATTGTCAGCTGAGAGACCTTCTATATATGTCCCATCAACTGAATTTACCATATGTGGACTCCAATCAAGGTGTAGAAACATCTCAAAGATGATCAAGAGAAATGAAAGGCACTTGAGCTAAATTTCGAGTGTCATAGCAACGGGTCTGAATTCTTATGTCGATGTGATATTTCAGTTTTTTTCTTTTTAATAAATTTTCAAAAATTTCTAAAATTCTGTTTTAGCATAAGGCTGCAACATAACAACATGTGCAAAAAAGTGAATTGGCCTGAATATTTTCTGAATGCACTGTATATTGTACAATGTCTCTTGGTTGAAAATCAATGAAAAGAAAATATTCAAAAAGAAAATGGGGCTGAAACGCTTCCAGTGGACATTGGAACGTGTGTGACACAGCTAATATTTTAATATCAGAAAATATTTCAGTATTAAGTGTCACATATCGCTGCGTTTACTTGCTGCACTGCTTCACTTCTCCATAGATGCAGGATACTTCCATTATGGCAGGAAGCATGAACGTAGACATTTGTGCTGCTTTTATCAACCAAACACACATCACACAACCAAAATAACACTCGTTCCCATTCATACCATCATAGTTAAAGTAGGCCAAATACAAAAGTCTATTTCTATCACTGCTAATATTCCCAAACATTTCAAAACACGATCAATCAAGCCTTTGTTGCACTCACTAAATCTGCCTTCATGCACTTTTCTCTGCCTGTTTATGTGTTGACATTTTTGTGTTTTCCATCACCACCCATATGCACGTGCACGTTGGTGTGTGTGTGTGTCGTACAGCTGGCAGCCTTGCAGACAGGTGGGCAGGCAGCACTTCCCTTCCAAAGAGTCGTAGCCTCACAAATGTTCCCTCCCCCCCGTCCCCCCCCCACCCCCCGCCACCCGTCCTTCCCTCTCGCTCCTCCCCCGTGCTGCCTTCCTCCTCGTCTCGTTAGCTGCTGTTTTTTAATGCTCTGTCCCAATCTGGAGGGACATATGTAGCCGCGTATTTCCCCCCTCGTTTGGGCTCCTAAGAAATTGTCCCACATAAATATTGCAAATTAGTGAGACCAAATGGCCTTTTATGAATTCTTCTGTCACCAAAACGATTTCAAATGGCTGCTTATATTTTCTCTCTGATGTACATCTGTTGAAGGAAATAAACAAGAAAACAACAACAGATTTTTGCATGTGAGCGCAGTCAGTGAACACAAGCTGAGAGATGTGTGTTCATAGATGTCTAAACTGCCTTTCTCTTTTATCATACGGTTTTCTAATACATATATTTAGGTAATTTACTCATCTCAGCCGAGAATATTAAATGCTTTTCTTGCAAAAGATCATTGATATCCACTTCAGTGACATTCTCAAATGGGGATGTTCCTGTCTGGATTTCCTTCCCAAATATTGCTATTGTGCTGGAGCGAAAAGGCCTGCCCTGCCGAGACAAACACAATGTCACCCCACCAGCTTGAGCATTTGTCCGTAAGAGTGTGTGTATGTGTGTGAGTGTGGTGCAGACTATCGTGCCAGAGCCCTCTGCCCCTCTTTCCATCTGCTGAAGCCCCCCAGGCTGGACCAAGGTCACTTCTCTCCTCTCCTTTACCGTGGATGTGGATCTGTGTGCACACTTTAGTGCACGTGCGTTGGTGTGCTTGTGTCTAACAGGTATTGTCAGAAGAAACGGCACAAACTGTAAGCAAAAGCAAAAGGAAATACATTCCTTATCATACATTATCAGAGGTGATAGTTGCTGATAGTCACCCTGATATGCCAGTTGGGTGGAGCTTCCCTTTTAATAGAAGCTAAGTTTTTATTCTCATAAAAGTAGCTTAGTAGCTGTGATAAGATATATTCTCCTGTTAACATTTTTGAGTTGATTCTGATTGTGTCATACACTGTAATGCACTAGAGTGACAGTGTGACTGTGTAATAGTTTTTACTCATTGTGAGTATTAATCTATGCATATTCTGACCAATGGCAGCTATTACAAACAATTCTGTTCATCTCACCATGAGGATAAAAATGGGCTGTCAGTTTATGTCCTTGATAATGAAATACACTGATAAACATTTTGAATGATGATAAAATGTTATACTGTACACATGCAAAAAGAAAGAAAAAAACTGACATCGTTCTCACACACACACACACACACACACAGAGGAAAAAACCAAACATTGACAGAGCGTTGCTCCTTCTCTCCGTCTTAAGATGTGCTTGTTCCCTCCAGAGGGAGCAGACTGGGCACACAGCCAGACTCTGTAGTCCACTTAGTGGCTAATAGCTCACATAATCACTGTACACACACACATGCACACACACGCGCACACACGCACACACACGCACACACACGCACACACACGCACACACACATGATAATTATTACACTAAATAAAAACAAATAATAAGGTGTGTTTTAGCAGAATTTACTTGCAGGCATGAGAAATATGAAAGACGTGTATCTAAAAAGGAGCCGGGACGACCTCTGTCTTCACTTCTTATATTCACCTTTCTCCGTAGTGTCACAAGACGAGGAGAGACAGAAATTAGTTGCCAGCTACAGTTTAGTGGGATAAAAAAAAACTTACAGAAAATATAGAGCTCGGTTGCTCATTGGTAGCCTGTTTTGGTTTGACTAGTTATCTATAACTGCATCTTTTTAATAGCTGACCTATTTACAACTTTCAAGCAACTCTGCATGAACAGGCCTGTAATTCAACATTCAAGTTTACTGCAACATAAATAAGAAAGAAGAACCCCCAAAAACAAAACCAACTGCCTTTATTATCACGTTTTTTAGTCAACCTATTGATGCATCTATAGTAAAATTGTGTCATACTGTCACTTATCCTGCATCCTGTCCTCTTACCTTTTAACTGTGTACAGTTTTCTTTGTCTCAGCACCAGTTTAACTTGCCATGTGGTAAAATGAAGTGCTTCTGCTTCCCACTGGTACCCACAGTATACAAAAGGCTAAGTCAACTTGCTCATCTTTCATCAATGATGAGAAACTGGAGAGGAGCCAGAGGTTGAATTCTCTTTGTGTTTTCTAATTAATCTATTCAGCGTACCAGCCACAAAGTAACAGCCTTTTTGTCACGCTGAAGTTAATAAAAAAAAAAAAGAAAGAAAAGCTTGTAAAAGCCTCAGGTCAAAGAGGAATGTAGCAGGCAGTGTGAATGTGCCCAAACTGTGTGTGTGTGTGTGTTATATTATGTTTAGATACAGTGAGCGTCTCAAGGTGAGACTATCTCCTCCCTTATCTGCTGTGTCTTCAAGGTGTACTGTTGATTGGTCGATAGGGACACACACACACACACAACACACACACACACACACACATACACATGCATTCATTAGATTTTTCCATCCTCTGATCTGAAATATCTTGCCTCTCCTCTCCTCTATAAGCTTAATGTTTCCTTTAATTTGGTTGTGTATCATAAGACGCAGCAACTATCAGTACACTGACATGCACTATAGTGACCTGGTTACTTATTTTGGAAGAATAACTGTAGTAGTGATACTTCTCCTTTCTGGGTTTTTTTTTTCTTTTTCTTTGTGTGTGTGTGTGTGTGTGTGTGTGTGTGTGTGTTGGAGGGCTGACAGTGCAGTTAGAAGACAGGCTATGTAGTGAGTCAGTTTTTCCTTCCTCCCACATGTGTCTGAATTTTACAAATATTCAAATGTTCAGAGTTGGAAGTAACTTATTTGGACTTCTGGAGGTCACTTTGTGTTAGCTTGTGTTTTAGTCCAACTTTGGATGGAATTACCTATGAATACCAGGATGTGTCTAAAACCTTTGTCATGCACACGTGTATACATAAAAAAACTGATTAGAAACCTATTACACCTAAACATCTTCTACCCTGACGGACACTCAGTCTCTCATTTAATGCCATGCTTGTATTTGCATGCGCTGAAATCGAGCGTAAACCCAGCAGTAGTTTCATACAGCCGCTTCAAATAAACAGTTGACTTCTAGCATTTAATAATTTATAAAAGTCTATTAGGACAATTTCTGGTGTCACAAAAGTATTGAGGGTGTTGTCAAGATACCATTTCCTCCTTTTCCTTTGCTTTTTCAGGAATTTCATGTAGACAGCTGCTGTCAATTTACTCTAATACACTCTGTATCAATTAATTTTTAATTTAAATGTCTATAATTAAATTAAATACACGTATCAGACAGGAAAGATGCAGGAGTTTGCTGTGTTGAGGCTTCGACCTACCAAAATGTATGAATGTACACACACGAACACACACATGCAGTAGTTATCCTTGTCATTAGGGTGCTTCCCCCCCCTACCCTGTGTGCCTCCTCGCCCATAACTAAGGCTCCAGGCAGCTGTTGAACACCAAGCAAAGTCAAAAGGTGTCTGGTCCAAAAAAGGGTGCTTTCACACACACACACACACACACACACACGTGTGCACACACACACACACACACACACACACACACACACACACACACACACACACACACACACACACACACACACACACACACACACACACACACACACACGTGTACAGTGATACAGATACAGAAATGCTGAACCTCCAACCCACACGTTCAAACACAAATCTAGAAACTTGGATGCACACGGACTCAAGCATAACAACTTCCAGAGATACACCTGCTGGTTTTACACACACACACACACACACACACGTGTGCACACACACACACACACACAAACACACAGACACACTGCTCTGCATTCAGAGAAATGTCACCTTACTCTTGCAAGCTGTTAGCCAAGCACTTCCATGCCAAACCACCCTGCCCCACTGGAACGCAGAGCGAGGAAGTGTGTGTGTGTGTGTGTGTGTGTGTGTGTGTGTTTGTGTGTGTGTGTGTGTGTGTGTGCGCGCACATGTGCGTGTATCCGTTGGACAGCTCTTTAAAGTAGAGAGTTGCCCGAGGCAGAGTAGGTTGAGCGGACGAAGACAGGCAGATAATGGAGGGGCATCTGTGTGCCAAGGACTGCACCTCAAAGTCACTCACACACACACACACACACACACACACACACACACACACACACACACACACACACACACACAAGCATACAAACAAGCACACACATACATAAGCACCTGAAACACACACATCCCCGCCCACACCTAAATACATTTTCTGTCCTTGTGTGGTTCCGTTTATCATTTCTACATTAATCTGAAAGCTTTTCCAAGATGTCTCTCTTTTTCCATCTCTATCTCTCTGTCCCTCTTCTGTCTTTCCGTGTGTTTTTCCCTTTGCCCTCTCCCCTTCTCTCCCTCCCCTCCCTCTCTCCACTCATGTCATATCTCCCTTCAATTTCACATATCTTGAATTAGCTGCAGATAGCCTTAAGTACCCCGCAGTCCACTTCAGATAGGCCCTTATTCAACGATGGACAGATATACAGTATGTGTGTGGGGTGAAGAGGGCAGTGTTTTGGAGGGCGTGCGCACTAAAAAGGCTTAATGTGGAGTTTGTGTAACGGGGGCAGTCGATGGTCACAACGTAATATCAGAATATCATTCTCACGGGATATTTAAACGTAAATTAATTTAAGGTTTAAGAACCATCGTCACAGGCAGAAAGTGGAAATAGAAGCACTGATTTCATGATTTAACAGATGGTTATTTCACGACTAACATCTTCAGTTTCTGTACAAATGACTTCCCAGAATCATGTCACACAGAAGCGCAGGTTTTCAAATATATGCCGACGATACAGTTATATGTATATGTAGAGCTGTTTTCAGTTTTTACCCATAGCAGCATGGTTTTTAAGACTCGACTTTAAGAAACCTCTGTCACTCTGCTTTTCTTCCAGGGAGCAGGCCTCATCAGAGGTCAATAAGTTAAAGATCCCCTCCAGACATGTATTAAGATATATATAAATACCGTGCTTGGTATAATGATGTGTGTCTGATATGGTTTGTATGCAAAAAAAAAAAGTATAATTACTTTTAAAATCCTTAAAATGACATCTACTCATTTGGTGTAGATGTCCAAATGAGTAGATGTCAAATGTTAAAATCACATTTTCAATAATCAGGTTTCTAAGATCCTGTTTTGGACAGACGTCTTCCTCTGTTTGGGGATCAATAAACTCCCTACCCACAAAACAGATCATTTTAAACTCAAGTTGAAACAGCTTTTAATGAAGGAATAAGTCATGAAAGATCTGGTGCTTGTCACTGAGTTGCACTGTAATTTTATTGTATTTGTTTTCTGCTGTTTTGTTTGTATTTATTGTATTGTACTTATTGAGTTTTGTGCATTTAAAGGCCCATCTAGGGACGGGTACTGCAAACTAGCTTAGGCTATAAATGCTGTGCTATGTGGCATTGGCTCATTGTCTCTATAAAAATAAATACAACACCACAATTTAAAGCTATATTTCTTCAATTATATTTTTCTTATTCATGTTTCTTATTTAACTTGATGACTGAACAAGCTTCGGTTGAAAGCTCCCCTTGTTTGCTCTGATAAATATACACATACCAATTGGTGAATACTATATGTATCATTCATTACTGGCAGTTGAATCAGGAGACTGTGAGCATCTGTAAGTGGACTGACTCCCACAAGATTTGTCTTAATACCAACCACAAATCTGTAGAGTTTCAGTTCTGATGTGCAGATGAAATAAAAGGCTTCCAGCCATAATCGCCCCGTCTGTTAAAGTGCCTGTTTTGATTCGGGGAAATACATTTTACAGCGTGCGTCTCAGTTGGATGATGCGCTGTATGTTTATGTGCTGCCAAAGTGTTTCCGAGCACCTGCAATGTACGGCAGCAGACTCACTGAAGGATAGATTATCGGCCAAAAAACAGGTTTGATGTACACAAATTGACTACCAGAGCTCACAATATTAGTTTTAATTCTCAAGAAAGCCCATTTTGAAAATGTTAGTGTGAGTAAATTTAAGTCCCTTTTAGGCATTTGCAGTAGCTGAGTGATTTACCATCAGATGAGATTCAATTCCTTGAACATTATGGACAACCCAGACAGGAAGTGCATGGGCCTAAGCTGATTGCCCAGAATATAGATGTAGCAATTATTATGATCATGCAAAATTTCAGGCTGCTCTGAAAGTCATTAAAGAGATTGAGTGTGTTTCCATCTTCTTGACACTCCAACTGTGTCAGATGTTTGATGGTTTGAGGTTGTACCACCTGGGATCACATCATTTGAATGATAAGATATATTTCTTGTTGAAATTGACACACACACTGACTATATGATCCAGCTTTGACATGCATTATCGCTCAAAGTAGCTATTGGTGACAGATCTAGCTTTTCTGGGTCCCATTTTCTTGTTTGGTGCTCTTTTTCCACCTCATTCTTGCAGATGCTGACCAATCAGGTGACCCCCTCCCCCCCCCCCCCCCCCCAACCCCCCATGCTACCAGTAATGTCACTTCACAAAATGATTTCCTCTGATTTATAGGACACACTCTCGATGTACAGTACGTGCATGAGTGTGTGTATGCTAGGCCTACTAAGGCTGCCATCGTTCATTCTGCCAGTTGGATTTACCCCAAAATGGCAATGGACAGTAAACACCTAGTCACACACACTCACACACACACACACACACACACACACACAGTTTCTCGCTTCTCAGGTGTAGCCTCTAGGTTTGGAAGAGAGCCTTTTTGAGGGGACTATGAGTCTCCTGAAGGGAGTTATGATAGTACACCCAATGCACAAATACTTCATAAACGCATATATAGGCAACCACTTAATTGTATTAAATTCAGCTTGGATCTGTTTTTTGTTGTCAGTGCCAGCATTCAAAGTCCAAACATTTACTATGCTAGTTCCTCTCTGGCACCGTTTCCTCTTCTCTCCTCCTTTTTTTTTTCCCTACACCTCTGCATCCGCGTTCATCCCGGGCTACTTTAGCTGCATCTCCTCATATCTGTCCTGCACTGGCTGACACCCCAACACACACATGCATATTACATTTAAGGAGAAGGTCAGCAAAATATACCAGTAATAAAACATCACAATGATTATTCACAATATGCACACACGCGCGCGCGCACGTTTGTTTCATGAGGACTTTTCCTCACTTGCTGTTTTATTTACAATCCCCTCACAACCTCGGTTCCCGTGGAGAAATAAAAAACAAAACTGTTGCTCTCCCGCACGTTTGCTTGTCACTGTTCCCAGCATGCATCATTTAGCAGACTGCTGCCATCAGTGAACAGTGACATGTGACTGCCTGAAGACATATTAAAGTGTAACAATAATGATGGCACGCTCTGCAGCTACTAAGAGAAGCACGATATACAATGAAATGTCGCTTCTTAATGTATTACAACAATCAACTGGTTCTATTATGAGAAAGTGGAAGTCATTTCTGAACTGACTGGTGATCTTTAAAGCTGCTATAATCAATATCTTTATATCAACAATGGATCAAGTGAAAGGGGTCGCTCATAGTGATGAACCCACAGAGACTGCAGTTTCTCTCAGCTCTATGGAGCCTTTTAGCCATCGTTTTGGTGCGACTGCAAAAAAAAAACTACCTGCATCCAGCATCAAACAGCAGACAGACAAAGCTAGCGACTAGCTGGTGAACATAGTGGAGCGTTTAGCAGCTAAAGAGCCAGATAATTCCCTCAGGAGGTGTTGGAGAGCAAAAAGGAGAGTGAATATTGGACTTCCATTCATCAGGTGGACACACAAACACAACTGCAATGGGATGATAATGTTGCTCTGTATCTGCTGGATGTGTAAATAAGCAACTGTTTCCTAACATGTTGGCCATAAGAAGTTTATAAGGTGATAACATGTCAGTGTTGTGTTTACAGCTATTAAGTGGCCAAAAAAATCATTATTGCAGTTTTTCTTTTTCTAAATCTTATTGTCAAATAGTCATTTTGCTATAATTTTTCAATGCAACCAAATTAGCTCTTGTTAGTCGCAGCAATGTTATGTTATGAAAGGCAACAATAAACGGCTTAATTTGACTACTCAGTACTTTGTAACTGAATAAAACCACAACATAGATGAAGGCAGAGCAACACACACTACATGCAATCAGCCAAGAAACACAAAACCGCCAATTAAGTTTCTTGTGATCTGCATATCTATTTAGATGTCGGTTTGTGGTGTCGCACAGTTCTGTTACCAACAGTGTGTCTGTGTATGTGCCCCATATTGCCTTTCTTTCCATACACTTTTTTCTGTTCAGTTTAATGTTTTTTGTTTTCTTTATGAACACTCGAAAAAAAAAGGATCATTATGTGTGCGTGTGAATTGATTGTGTGTGTGTGTATGTCTTATAGATTAATTTCAGTCTCTGTCCTATAATTTACAATCTTTTCAATCCTTGCTATTATCCTTTTGCAGGAAAAGATGCCCCGGTCACCTCTGGCCTCAGTGTGTGTGTGCCTGCCTGTCAGTCTGCGCCTTTGGCTATAAGCGTGCTAGAATGAACACGTGCGTGTCTTTGTCTCCTCCAGAGGAGAGTGGGGTACGTACATTAATGACTGTTTTATGTTTCTTGCTATCTGAGTCTCTTTTATTCATGCCGGCCATGACGGCCTAATATCTGCCTGTCAAACAACTTCTATTCAGTCTGCTAACAGACTGGAGACTGATACTTAAGACACAAAAAGCACACACCTACGTATAGGGTGCTCATACCGTCCTCGGCAGATTAGTGGGTGGTGAAGGAGCCACACTGGGCATTATGTACTGTTCTTGCTCCAATCAATTACTATTCATTTATTCCAAAGGAGTGACCGTGCCCTGATCTGAAGAGTTATTATAACTAGTGTGTGTGCGCCTTGCAGTTTATTCAAATCTTTTTAACAAAACTTTGTCTTTCTCTCATCTCTTTTATTCTCCTCCTACCTCTGTCACCTTCTCAGCTGTGTTCACTTATTTCTCTTGTCTGTTCACGTTTCTCCTCCTCCTCTCTTCCCCCTCTTTTGTTAGCATCTCCTAGTCTTCCTCCTCTTCTTTGATTATTTCCCTCCCCAATCCTCCCATGTCATCGCTCCGTCCTTTTCACTTTCACATCTTCCCAATCACCCCTGCCTCAGCCTTTCGTTCCTTAAATTTCCATTTCTTCTCGCCTTGCCGTCTCTTTCCTTTCTTTCTTGTCCATTCAGATTTATCAGAATTCAGCCGCAGGGATTCATCATCTCAATCCGAAAAGATCACTGTCCATTTATGGTGAAAAACTCACAAACAGATTTAATGAATTTAAAGTAGTACTCACATGTATCTTGAGATATTTTTGTCTAGTGCTGCTAGAAACAAACTTTGAACCTCAACTTTTGAGTCAACATGACTAAGAAGTTGAAAAGGTGCGCCCTGAATCATGGAAAGTTTGAACATCTACATTTTCATGACAACTGAGCAGCCATAATCTGCCGATGAGGAGCTACTTAATGGCCTTTAAGGTGAGGTTGTTTTGTTAAAGGGGACGGACCATGCACATTTCCAGCTCTATATTTATATTCTGAGGCTCTACTGGAATATCTTTGCATGATTTACAGTTAAAAAAACTATCTCATACTGCAGCCCCTCAGTTCAGCCTCTGTCTGAAACAGGCTGTTTTAGCTCCTGTCATTTTACGTTCCAGCCTGAATTGCATCCGAATTATGCAACTGGACAACGTGAACAGCCTTAGCAACAGCCTTAGCAACAAAGGCTACTGAACGGACAGCCGTTTGTGGGCATTTTTTCGAGGTCAATGGTGAACTTTCAAACTCCAAGATAAACAGATACAAATTTCTCCTCTCACTAAAGCCTCAGTAGATGCAATGCAGCTACAAGATATGTATGTGTCTATGTCACATTTAGCGTGTTAAAAAAAGTAATTGGAAATGTTCAAACATTTTACTTTTTAAGTTGATAGCTGGAGTATTCTCCATGTGGCCCTCTGGAGAAAAAAAAATGCCCTGATTCTAAAATCTCGTAGACTTTAACCCCCGTAACTCCCACTGTCCCATCTTTCTACTCCATTGTGTCCATGTAAAGTATGTAGTAAAGCCTTGTAGTCCTAATAACATCCAATTTTAAGCCCTTCACATCCATTAACAATACTATTATCCCCCCTCCCTCTCTGTCTCCCTCATACACACACACACACTGCATTAGCCTTGGGAGAGAACAATATGTAGTAGTGACATTGGTCTAAATGGACTGCTTTATGGTGTGTCTGTGTGTTTGTATTGGGTGTCTGTGTGACAATACATTTAACATTTCTAAGACATTTTTATTATTTTTACACTGATGCAGGTTACATTATTAGGTGGTATCAGACTCAGGCATGTACATCAATATTTTCTCTTTCTAGGATGGGAAATCCTCTAAAACAGTTTTTAAATGATGTAATACTGAAAACGTGTTAATGAATCTATTTATAATGTCACCCTTCATTCCTTAAAACAGCTTACAATTAATTCAATGTAATATCTCTTAAATTGTAAGGAAATATCTTATGTAGAGCTGCATCAATTAGTCGATTAATCAATCCACAGAAAATTAATTGCCAACTATTTTGATAATTGATTGATTGTTTGAGTCATTTTTTAAGAAAAAATGCCAAAATTCTCTGGTTCCAGCTTCTCAAATGTAAATATTTTTTGCTTTCTTTAGTCCTCTGTGATAGAAAACTCAATATCTTTGCACTGTGGACTGTTGGTCGGGACAAAACAAGACATTTTAGGTTGCATCACAGGCTGGGAAATTAGTTTTCACCATTTTCTGACATTTTACAAACCAAACAACTGATTGAATAATCGAGAAAATCATCGACAGATTAGTCGACAATGAAAATTAATTGTTAAATGAACTGCATTTATATATATATATATATATATATATATATATATACATATAGCGCCTTCTAGTCTTCCGACCACTCAAAGCGCTTTTACGCTACATGCCAACATTCACACACACATTCATACACTGATGGCAGAGGCTGCCATGCAAGGTGCCAACCTGCTCATCAGGAGTTCCAATGCTCATTCACACACACACACACACACACACACACACACACACACACACACACACACACACACACACACACACTCACACACACCGATGGCAGAGCCTTTGGGAGCAATTTGGGATTCAGTATCTTGCCCAAGGACACTTCGACACACGGACTGGAGGAGCAGGGGATCGAACCGCCGATCTTCCGATTAGTGGATGACCACAGTCACCCGGGCTGGGCTGCAACTAATCAATAGCTAATCTAATGCGTCTTGTTGCTGATCTTTTGTATTTTCCTCATTTAGGTGTTACAATACTTATATAATAAAGGGTAAAGCTAATAAGAACAAAGCTTATAGCTACTTTTGAGGCTAGAATATGATTAGAAATGCTATTTTTGAGACGGCAACATGACAGAGATGAGGAACTTGAGGTGTAGCTTTGAAATTATGTATTGGAGTTACAATATATACTACAGTGCTGTTATCTTAAGTTTCACACATACAGAAGGTGCATTACTTTGAAAGCTTGGCACTTTTTAGCAAAGTCCTCATGAAGATAGCGCCGCAGGAGAGACAAAAGGTAATTATCATTAATGAACATCAAACAGACACCGCCCCTTTAACAGCCATGCCCCTCCCTGCCCCTTTAAAAATGCTATTATTATGTGACGGGTGGAAATCAAATGGATGCATTAGTGGAATAATCCAATTAATTTCATTGTGTAGCCATTTGGTTTTGAGGTGTAGAGGCTCCTGAGTGGTGCTCTGATGAAGAAATATTTATATGCGTGAAAGGGATCAGCAGCATTGTCGGTGTTTGAATTACACTTCAGATTTACACGTACACATTCCAACTTTCATTCATGCATTAGAAAAGATTCCTTGAGTGATATTGAACATACGGTATCTAATTGCAGTGCTGAGCGTCCCACATTGAGCAATTATAACGCACTAAAGGGAGTGGACAGACAAATCAATAAATACATTTATAAACAATGAAATTGGGAAGTCAGAGCTTCCTATCAGCACTTAAACGCACCAGCCTGGAAAAAGCTAAAAGCTGCAGCAATCATGCAAAAATGTGGCTCTAATACTTTTCAGCCATGTTAGCAGCATGGATCTTTGTACAGACATTCATGGTCACCAGAGGATGAATCCTACTGACTTTGGTTTTCTCCTGACTTTTCCTCCAGCCCCATCGAGCCCCATCATCAGCCTAATATTTTAATATGTCAAATACTTTGGTTTAGGACTAATTAGCTGTAAAACTAAGGACATTCCCTTCAACCTCAGCTGCAAACATCAGTGTGTTAGCATTGTCATTGTCAGCGTTTCGTCATGCTACTGTTGCCATTTAGCTCAAAGCACCGTTTTGCAGTACAGCCTCACAGAGCCGCTAGCATGGCTGTAGACTCTTCGCCTTGTTTTGGACCGTACGGGCAATCAAGCACAATCACAGATGGCAAAGAACTAAAAAAAAAAAATTATTTATACAAAGCCTTTCTCTTGTATTTCTTACTCTCCAAGCGAGTCCAGTTTTCCTCCCTTCCGCCTTATTTCTCCCATGTTTCTTTAATCAAAACTCTATTCTGCTGAACTGTTCATCTGTTCTCTCCTTTCTTTCCACGGCCTTCCCTCCTCCATTTCTTCGAAGTCATATGAGAACACCCCCTCTCCTACTCCTGTTTTCCTCTCCTCGCTCTTCCCCTCTCTGCCCCCTCTCATTGTAAGAACCAACAAGTCTGCCAGACTGAAAGAGGTCAGACTTCTTACCCGGGCCTCATAATGGTTTCTGAAGAGCAGAGCACTGTGCATCGCAATAATTAGCAGGCCATCTGACAATAGACGCTGCATAATCAGTATGGAGATGCATGCTGTCTGCCTGTCTGTCTGTGCCTTTCACCAACAAACTAAACACTCACTGTATTCCTGCTTCCGTGGAGATGTATGTATTAATTTGCGCATCTTTTCATTTCATTCTTCTTCTTTTTGTCTTGTGTTATCCTTCTTTGCAATTCTTCCAAGCTTCTCTTTTTCTCTCCACTAGTGCCCCTTCTCTTTCTTTTGCTCCTCTCCTTTCGTTTTCTGCTTCGCCACTAGACCCTGTTCCTTCTGTCTTCATGCCAAACCTCTCCATCATCCTTCTTTTACTCTCCAAGTCGCTGAGGCGATTTAGTCAAACAGCCTCATTGGCCGACAAAACGCTGGCTTATTTCACTGCACAGCAGGGTCAAGAGTTGTCTGTATTTGTGCTTAAGTCCGTGTGAGTGACTTTGTGATTGCGTATGTGTTTATGCATGTGTGTGCACAGTCTGAGTGTGTCTGATGCGGTGCAGGGTCGAGAGCAGTAAGTCACCACCTATAGGCCATGAGACAGCAGCACCTACACACTTAAACCTCTCCATCCTCAATGTTCCCCTTAAATTTGCATCTGCTTGTTCCAATGCTACACTGAAGATACAGCACACTTACATTTAGTGAATTATTCAAAACCAAAAGGCCTTTCTATAACAATCCTGTCTCCTTCACATGCAACCATTCTGCATAATGATTCCTGTTCACAGGCAGGGTATACTGTAGGGTGATGTTAGTAAAGTGGAAGGAAAACCGAGGGTGCCTTCAACCCTGGCATTTCTATTATTTTATTTTTATTGAACCATGGCCAATATCTTTTCCTAACCTTAGCCTTAAGTGGTTATAGTTTCCTAACCTTTACCATAACTGTATGTAAGTTTCCACCCAATTGAAATGTTGTAGGAATAACCAACTTAAAATCACAAAATATGCATATTTCATCTCATACACCGAGAAAAATGATCTCCTGTCAGCATTATACTTTCAAAAAAGTATTTTGTTAAAAGGAGCATTTCTGATTATTACAACTTTGGTTGTATTTTTGTAGTTTTTACCACCATTCCTATTGATAATAGTAATATTGTAGAATTGTTGGGATCTAGGAGAAAACATCACTAAAAACTGTTGTAAACAAACTGCTGCCTGACTTTTTTGATACAGAATTGTAAAATTATTACCCAAACTGTCCTTTCTTCTCTTATTAGGTCTTTGTATTCCCTAAGGAACACAGGCCATCGACGAAAGCCCTCCATCCTCTCCGGTCTTGTGCCTTTCGATCAAGTTGCCGCCATGACAGCCCCTCAGCCTTCATCTCCTGCTCTGTGCTTCTTTTCCACGTGGTTCTAGGTCTTCCTCTGTTTCTCCTGCCTTGTGTGTTCCATGTTGGTGCCTCTTTGGTGATGGATTTATTGCGTTTATTGTGTATAATTCAACTTTGACCTACCGTAAAGAGATGTGCACTCAGTTTCCTCTAAACTGTTGCTTAAAACCTGTCTGATCATCTGAATACTATTGTTTCTTGCCTGTCGGACTTCACGGCAGTGATGTTGCAATGTCCCCAGATTTTACCAATTAATGTGAAGAATATTTAGTTATTATAACTGATAGAAAAGATGGACAAAAGTACAAAAATAAGATACAAAATGAAACAAACAGGAATTATCCTTTAATGTAAAGTTGTTCCACATGAACATGAATTGTAGAAGATACAGGTTTCTATCATGACTGCATCATTACATCAAATGGAGACACTCTCAAAAGTAAGTGCAGCTTCTGTAATCTTGCAGAAACTGCTGTGATTATTGTTCATATTGTAGTTGTCCAGCATGAAATCTAAGTTGTTTTAACTACAGTTGGTGCTGCATTTCAGTTCTGGTTCTCATTCATTATTCAAGACGCTGTCACATTTTTTTAGTACAGTTGTCGCTAATGTAGCTGATGTTCATTTTGGCTTTGAACCACAATTGTATGCACACACATATTCAAGTATGCATGCACAGGTTTGTCTTTCAGAAAAGTGTGACTTGGGCGTCCTCCAGAGCAGATGGCTTAGAGCAGAGAGGGAGAGACTGAGTGAGGGAAACACAGCCAACATGAGTTAGCATGTACTGTATAGTGAATAGAATATAATAAGCTCAGTCTAATATTATTGATTTGATTTGATTGTTTATGGATTTGCAAAAACACACCAATCCAACTGCTGAGCTGCATCCACCCCCACTTCTTCTATTTTCTGCCACAACACATATTCAAGTATAACAATGCAACTGCTCTGTCTGTTGTGCTTTCAGTGTTTATAATTGGCTGACCTCGAGGTATTGTCATGTTCTGGATACAGTGTTAAGTATTTACTGGATAAGTTAAAAGTGACATGTCGGCCCGCATTCATTACGCTTAAAAATTAGTCTGAACACAATATGCTTTTCAACCTCAGAGCTGCCGGACACAGATTTTAGCCAAACATGACATTAAACCTTCCAGGTAAGCACTCGAAAATAGAAGTACAAATGGCAGAAAACGCCCTGAGAGTGATCATCAAAACACATTAGAAATTGTGCTCAAATATGGTGCAAAGCAAAAACAAAACTTCCCCTGCAGTCAGAGGAGAGCAGACCAGATGAAGTGAACAAGGACAGAGGACCAACCTTCTCTTAGAGGCATAACTGAAGGATATGAGTCAAATCATCATGTACAATGGCAATGCTATGTGGACGCATCTTCATTTACATATCAATGCAGAAAGCCAGCAATTTAGTATTTGCATATGTTCTCATTATGAATTCTCTGAAGTACAATTCAGGTTAAAGGAGTATATGGTGACATTTTGGTTTTAAATTGAAAGTAGAATTCATTTTTGACTCGCGTACTTATGGTCAAAGTTGTAATTGCAAAAAAAAAAGAAGAATATTATTATTTATGTATTATGTCATTAGTGTTTTCCTGTAGTGATAGTGTGCCTTAGTGTTTTCCAGGGATGTGGATTTTTGGTTCAGACTGACACTGTCGGGTATTTGATGGGTGCAACATCTGCGTTAATGGGCGCAAAAATGCTGTTACTTACCTGTGATTTCAGCACTGCATGCATTAATCTGTAACTGCACACGTTAGTTATTCCATGTTGTTATATATGGATTTCTGAGGTTATAGAACTACCATTTGCTATGAGTTTTGATAGCTAATACTAACGGTGTAGAAGCTCACAAAGACTCCTCAGGTGCTGAAACAACATGAACGAAACGTAACGTCTAGCGGGAATTGGTGCTAACATCGGGAAGCTAAGTTAACTAGCTTCAACTTTCCGAGAGGCAGCTAATTAGCGTGGTTTGCTAGCCTTCACTTTCAGAGTTAAAGCTGGAGTGCGGGACTGTTGTCTCCCCCTGCTGGCGGTGAGAGTAATTACAAAAACACTGTCGACACATGCTTACGCCATAGGCTCCGCTGTAGTCTACCTCCGTCGCTACTGTTGTGGCTGTAAAACGGTGGATAAATTGTGTTGAGCGTCATACAATCCCTGCGAAATGACCCGTTTCACTATCAGAATTTGATCCATTAAGTCCGATAACATTTGGAAAGTCTAGAAGAGCCGCGCGATTAAATTATTTTATCACCCTTCAAGTTAGCAGAGAGCTAACCGGAAGTTAGCCAGGTTAACCGAGCAGAAGTCTCTAGTGGGCATGCTCTGCCCATAGAGCATGTGCAGTATGCATTCATCCAGCCAGTGTTGGTAATGTCACACCCGACACCAGATTAAAAACTGGTGAGATTTATCTGGCGGTGACAGGCTTAATCAGCATTGTGTGAACTCGTTTGGCAAGGGCTTGAATGTAACAGACGTTCATTTATATGTTAAAGTTCCACACTGCAGGTTTAAATAAAAGCATGATTGGGTCACCCAAATGCTGCATGTAGTAAAGGAACAGAACACTCAGATCACTAAATGGTACATAATCAACAGTTTGTGGGGGAACAAAACAACTTGTATCAATGTTAAACAAATATGTCCAAAAAAAGATTGGATTCTGTTTTGAAAAATGGAGAAAAAAAAACTTATTGTCTGTTAACATGTCATGAGCTGCACAACTGACGATCAGGCAACAACTACAATCCCCAAAATCATGCAAAAACGAGATTGTGTGATTGCAACAATCACCCAGTACAATGACGGCGCTCTTACTGGCTTTTGTCAGTCACTGTGTTGTGCTGGCAGGTTAAACTTCAGGAGTACACGATGATTTAACTACATCAAATATGTCAAAACATTAAAAGGAAAGAAATAAATGACTAAATAACAGTCACACCTTGACCAGGAAGTAGGAAACAATTATCTTTTGCTGGTGCTCCACATTTTGGCAACGGTGATGGTAGACTTCAACTATAATCTGGGGGTAATGGAGCATGTCCTCGTTTTTAAAGTATTTTTGTTGCAATTTTGTATTTTAAACCATAGGAGGTTTTCAAATGTCAAGAGTGACAAACATGAAATAATTAACATGAGACGATAAGATGAGAAGATGGAGAACAAGAAGATAAGCACGAGGGAATGTTTGCTCTCAAGAGGGAAGGACAGCACTGAACTCCAAGGCAAAACAAATGTGACAAAAAAATAAAAACTTATCAAATACCGGTTTTCTTTAACTCTCCAGCTCACTTATTTTTTAGGAGCACACAAGAGACATAGTTCCTCTTGTAGCATCAGAGAGGAGTTTAATAACAGATGACCTCTGTGCAAACACAGGTTTCCTTCAAAGAGCAATTAAGAAATTTGTAAAGAAACATCATAAAAAAATCTGGATTCAACTATTTAAAGTGGCACATCTTGATTGAATTGAATTAGTGGTGGGAATAAAAAAAAGTTAATTAGTTTTTTTTTTGTTTGTTTTTTTTCCTGCTATTGATTTTTTTTTTTATTAGACTGCAACAATTAGCATAAAGGCACAGCTATGTCTGTTTAGGACCAAACCAAGGTCAGCACCTTTCTATGTATCTACCACTGCAATTTTTTAGGGATACTCACTACTTACTATTGTGAATTTGAAATGAACTTTCCTTGAATACTGCCGTTGGAACACCGGTAAGTGTATGGACAGTGTGTTTATGTGCGACATGGAGGGAAAATGAAGATGTTATCACACACTCCGGAGGACACACACACACAGTCTTGATTACACGCAATCCCACACTCTGACATACTGCCCATGCTTTAGTGGCAAGCCTTTTTTTTTTTTTTTTCTTTTTCAATTTGCATATGAGGTCGTTAATTTTCTCAAAGCCGCGGACTTAATGAGTGGATGGCTGAGAAGCTGAACGGGATGCAAATAATAACATTTGATAATGCAGAGCCACAAAAGAGGGGGAGAGGCCTCCCATTCACTGAGATGGGACTTGAGGTAAATATGCACAGTAATTATATATCAGTGCACTTTAATTATGAGGCTACACAGGGAGGGAGAAAGAGAAAGAGAGAAAGAAAGAAAGATAGACAGAAACACATTGAATTAGACATAACAGCATATAAATTAAACATTTGAAATAAAGACACAATGAGGGAGAGGGAGCCTAAGAGTGGGCTAAGAGAGGAATTAGTGGAAAAACCAGAAAGAACGACAATGATTAGACACACACTTTTGCACACACACGTTATTTGCAAACACACACACACACACCCTTACAGACACATACACAGCCTTATTTCATGAGAAAATGTGTGTGAGGGTGTGTGTGTGTCTTTGCTACAGACATCAACTGGATAATCCCTCCAGTAAATAGCACTTATTACAGATGTGAATCGTGAGTAAAAGACAAATCAATAAACTCAAGGAAGAGCCTTTTGTGTGTGTGCTCAAAAGTCTGTGTGTCATGTTAGATCAACTGCATCGGAGTATGTGAGCCGGCTAAAAAAAAAGTATCTACATGCATTCAAACATATATCCTTACGACACCCAACTTAATATTTTTAAAGCAGCTGAACTCGCCCGTTCATGACTATTTTATTGTTGGACACTGCAGGTGGACGAATCATAAACTGGCAGGGATTTTTTTAAAAAAAGAAGAAGAAAAAAAAAAAACATACGGTAGGTTCAAATCACATTTTTCTAACAAGCACCTGAACATGCCAAAAAGGAAGAGATCAAAACCAGTCCCTGCTCTCAACTGCATAAAGCTGCTGCATATTTTTTGGCAAGTTTCATGTCTCTGCTGGTTGATTTTTCCACTGTACTGGCATGAACTGAAACAGGTAGAGCTGCCACGATTAGTCAATTAACTGATTAGTCGATTGACAGGAAATTAATCAGCAACAATTGTGATAATCGAAAAAATCTTCTTTTTTTTTAAGCAAAAGTGCCAAAACTTCACTTGTTCTAGCTTCTCAAATGTGATGATATAATGCTTTTCTTTGTCATACATGATAATAAACTGAATGTATCCAGGTTTTGGACTGTTGGTCGGACAAAAAAAGACACTGAAGACGTCACCTTTGACTTCACAATTTTCAAGGTTGCCTTTAAAATCATACGCTTTTATCAGGTATTGATCTATTGACTGTGAAAATAAGGAAAAAGATAATTTGACCAATCGAAAAGAGAGCCAATTCAGCTGGAGGCCCCTTAACAGATTATTTAAATCATCCAATTACAGACAGCCCGCACCAAACATGCCAACATGCATCCACTGGTGTGCAAACATACATTAAAAAAACTGACAACACCAAATCAGACCTTCTATCTCTGCCTATGCTGAAGTAAGCCAGTGTATGTTCCCTCACAGTCATAACCAACCTTCAAATTATGATTCCCAAAGGAGAGTAGAGGAATGAAGAGGTGGGTGGTGCATGCAGAGAAAGAGAGGGAAACAGGCCTCTTGCTTAGAGATGCCTCCAACCTTTATTTGATCTTCCATTTGATGTCGGAGACATGCTGTTTAACATAATGAGAATTTAGGCAAATTAATTCATTTAAGAAATAGTTTGGGTGAAAATAGTTTGGGGGCAGATAGATGGATGGATAGAAAGATAAAGAGCTCTTCAGAACAGGGATGAGGAGGATGGAGGAGTGGGTATGGAGTGGACAGATGTGCTCTAATGTGTTTTGGCCACATCTCTGCAAGGACAAAAACACAAGCGCACACACACACACACACACACACACACACACACACACACACACACACACACACACACACACACACACACACACACACACACACACAGACAAGTCAGTCAGCCAACATATCTATTATCTACTCCTTTATGTTACTCTGTGTTTGGGGTTATATCCTTCCTGTTCTCTCTTTCTGTATCACTCTTTCAGTCTTTTTGTTGTTTGACTTGTTGATTTCACGGCACAGTGTCATGATTATGTATGCAAACCTGCATAAATTCACAAACATGCACACACACACACACACATTCCCTGTTTACATGGAAAGAAACCTAATGTGTCATCCAACCGTCCGGTGCATCCTCTGCTGCTGATTTCAGCCAATCACACAATTAGAGAGCTGATGACCCATCTGTCCACATGATTGGCTGATGGATGCGCCCGAGTGTGTGTGTGTACGTGCATGTGCTTGTGTGTGCGTCTCAGCGTGAAAGGGGGCTGACGAGACCCCAAACGCATCTCGCCAGTGACAATTTTCTTTTGTTACCCGCAACCACCAACATTTTCAGAGAGAGACACAGAGCTAATGCGAGCCTGTGAACAACTTAATAGCACTTGAACCGGTTTGCCAACTTGGAGAAATGATTTCATTCAATTAGATAATTCTCCCCATCTCCCTCTCTCGCTCATTCTCTTGTTCTCTGGAATGAGTCATTTGTGATATACTAATAGCCACATAATGGCTTGAAAGCGGGTTCGGCAGGGAAAAGACAGATGTAGGGTGAATAAAAAGCAAAATGGTAAAGTAGAGGAGACTCTGGAGTCGACACAGACAAGCTGAATAATCATGAAAAGAACCACATGCATATAGGAAAACACACATGCATATACTGTACACACACACACACCCTTCGCTCTATTTGCTGTCCATTAACAGTGTGTGGCGCTGAGCGATAGGAGCGGCGATACCATCTTCTCCGATGGTATCTGTTATCGAAGTACACGCGTCCTTCAGGCGTCCATCGTCCTATCGGTCCTCTCATCTCGCCTCTATCTCTCTTGCCATCCTCCTCCCTCGCCTCCTCTCTCCTCACCTTGCCTCTCCTCCGCAACCCTCAATTCTTGCTTGTCATCTGTTTGTGTCTTCTACTCTCCTTTCGACTATTCTTCATTTCTCGGTGAGCACAATGTGTCTTTAATTTCACATCTCGCTTTTCTACTGTTGATATTTATCCAACCAGCAGCTTCGCATTCTGCCTGAACACACCGTAACAATTACACGCAGGAACTAAAGTTGACAGCAGTAGCAACGTCTGACAGCAGTAGTGCAGAGGACAAACTGGACTGTCACTTTCATCTCACCAATACTGGTGTGGTTAATGCAGCCAGAAACCCTAATCCTTAACTCCGCAGGAAGTGGCTGAGATGGACTGGCCTGGTGAAAAGCTGATGAAAAGAAACCGTGATTCTGTACGAATTGTGTGAACAGGGATAACAACGTAATTTCTTGGATATGTTCAAAACCAGAATACTACAGCAGTGAGCATCACACTTCCTTTTATTTATTCAAAAAAACACATTGAGGGAGAATCCTCATTTTCAATGGTGCCGAGGTACAGACAAACAATAAATGCAGACACAACTAAAGGTATAATTAAAGGTATAATTAACAGTGCTAAAAAGTAAAAGTGCAGCAATTGACAATGAGACAAACAAACAAAACAATAAGAAGAATAAGAACAATTAAAATGTTTTAAAGCAATGAATTACAATCAATAAATTAGCAATTAAACCTTGGAAATGACTCAACAGTACTAATGAGTTCAACTTGAAGTGTTTTTGAAGCATATTCCAAGTATGTGGGGCACAGTAACAGAAAGTAGATCTTTCTAACTCTGCATGAATTTTTGGCACCTGCAGAGTGAGCCGTGTCATGAGTGGGGGGGGGGGGGGGGGGGTGGTTAAGGGGGAAGATTTATTTCCAAAACGAAAGCCCAATTTAATCTCAGCTTTGATAACAACATGTCAGTATGGACTTTAAAAGTACGTTTTTCATCAACCCAAATCTCTCTATTATGGTGTTATTAACAGAGCAAATTTCAAAACTACCGTAGCCAATATTTCTTGCATTCGAAAACAACATTGCACAGTTTAGGACCAGTTTCAAATTATGAAGGTGTTTGAAGGAGGTTAAATGATAGCTGTAGATTTCGAGTGGCACCATAAACAGAATCTGCACATTCAGAGTAAAGGACTGTGTCATCTGCGTATAGGTGGAAGTTACAATTGCACAATGAAGAGGTAATATTGTGTTTATAAATAGTGAATAAAACTGGTCCAAGGACATAACCTTGGGGAACTCCCTCTGTCATGGGGAGAAAAGAGGACTGAATATTACCTATCTTGACACACTGCGACCTATCAGAAAGATAATTCTGACACCACAGGCAGCTGACATTGTCAAAACCTAAAGAAGAAAGTGTAAAAGCAGAGCGTGATCAACTGTCAAAAGTATTTGTTAAATCAATAAAAAGAGCAGCACAGTGTTTTTTTGTTATCCAATGCTGAGACTATATTGTTAATAACTAAAGAAGTAGCAGAAACAGTGCTATGCTTAGGCCTGAAGCCAGACTGAAACGAGGTTAGTATGGAATGTGTGGATAAAAATTATTTCAACACGTGACTCAAGTATTATTGTAAGACAAGATAGTTTTGAGATTGGACAACAATTATTTAATTCAGATTTGCTACCACCTTTACGGAGAACAACATAGGCAGGCTTCCAAACTGTAGGAATGATGCAGGAGGTAATACTAAGATTGAAAAAAGCTACTTCAGGAGGGTGTCAGTGATCGGACTGGAGTAAAAGTCATGTAGAAAGGCCTGGTCGGGCAATGGTCACTAACACCAAGGTCAAAAACACCATGGGCAGGATATTTCTCTGGTCTGTTTGTTACTATTAAGTGAATTAAGCTTGATTTAGAGGAATCATTTAGCTGGGGGTGAGTGGGATGTGAAATAAACTGTGTAAAATTAAGATTGTAAAAGATTATTAGATGCTGAGGTAAGCCAGTCTAAATCGAGATCACCAAGGATAATCACCTCATGATCAATCAATGGTGCAATTAATTCCCCCAATTTTTCTAGGGCTTCTGAAGGGGTAGAACAAGGTCTGAAGACACCAATTACTATTACTGAATTATTATGCCCAAGATGAATTTTCAAGGAAATAAATTTAAAATATTTAGGAGTTGAGACTGAAGTCAGCTCAAGTACAGAGAGAGATGATTTTACATATAATGCCACACCACCTCCTTTATCAGCTCTGTCTGCTCTGAAAAGCCAAGTCTCTGTTAAAATCAGAGATAATAGGATACTTAAGTGATCATATTTGTCATGACTTAGTGAACTATGTCTATTTAGATGTAAGAAACCAAAACCACTCGTGGTCTTAAAATCATTTAAATCATTTAAATTAGCGTCTGAAGTGACGAGTGAAGAAGACCCAGAAGTAGTCGACTTTAGAGCTGGAAAAGCTGGCTTCAGGCGATTTTGAGGCTGAACATTAACAGTAATGAGGTTCCTGGGACATGCACCAGATTGTTTGACTACAAATCTCATAGGGCATCTATAAGTGATTATCACAGGGATGTTGAAAATATCTATGTATGGTCCGAGTCCGATTGAAAGGTTACCAGTGTTAGATGTGTACGGATTTTACCTTTAAAGATTTGAGGATGTTAAACAGGTGGGCGAAATCACGCTTCAACAGTCCGGACTGCTGCTTGGGAATGTCATTTGTGCAGACACGAATGATAACGTTATCTACTTCATAGTGGGATTTTATTATGTCTGGAACTTTGTCTGAAATGTCGAGCACTTTGGCGCCAGGGAAACAGAGAATATGAGCCTTTCTAACTCTCACACCTCTGATAATCCAGTCTTCGATTATTAGCGTTTTTCGGAGGCTTATGTGGACGTTGTGGAAAGGTAGCAGCAGCTAAAACTGTTGTATTCACTTATTTTGAATACAACAATTTTCGGCAAACCATTATGCATTTCTTTTAGATACATCTCAGCATCCTTGACTTCGCTAACAAGAAATCTTATCTGCTGCAACTCTCAGTTCTTTTAAATCAAGGCTGAAGACTTTTCTGTTTGCCGCGGCCTTTTATTAAACCAAAATTGAGGGTAAATATCTCACACTGCACTGTAACTTTTATTCTCCTGTTTTATCTGTCTTATTCTATTTTAGCTTTTTTTCCCCCAATTTAATATGTTTTTAATTGTATTTAAATGTCTTTTTACAGTATATTGCCTTGTGTTGCTTTTATATTCTGTCTGGATGCCTTTTATATTCTGTGTAAAGCACTTTGAATTGCCTTGTTGTTGAAATGTGCTATACAAATAAACTTGCCTAGCCTTGCCTTTTCAAATGATCTCAACTTTGACAAAATAACACAGCTCACTGATTAGGTATTTCAAGAAAACTTCAAGTCAAGCTTTATGTTGATTCTATAGTGTGCTGAAATGAATGGAAACCAATGGCTATCTTGAAGGTCCAAATAGCTCCCTATTCTCCTCCCTTTACATTAGTTGTGTGTGTTTGAGCACAACCTTGATCTGTAGGTGAATTGGTTATTTTTTAATTCCTAATCACCCTTGTTCCAGTGTTTATGGTAACTCTGCAAGTGAAAGGAGAAAAACTGCTGTGTTTGAGTGTATATACTGTCATACAGAGAAGCTCATCCTGGTGCATTTTTTAAAAACCGCATTATATCTGTAATTGTAACAACAGAATTGCATTTGATTTTCTATGTTTGAACTTTGCTCCTTGGAGAATGTGACAGTCCTGATAAACACACACAAACACACTCTACCTTGTCCCTCTTGAGTGATTTTAACCAGTGCTCACACACGACAAGAGACACACAAAAAACACTGTTGCACACACACACACACACTCTGAATTCAATTTCTAATCAATTTCTGCATTTTTCTTCAAGTGGTCTCTTCAGGTAAAAGGCTGAATTGGCCGATCGCTTCCATCAAGGATTTCTGCTAAGTACTGTACTCTGCTGAGAGGAGGGACAACTTCTCTCTCTACCTCTTGTGTATCCCTGTCTTTCTCCCTTTCTTCATCACCTTTGCCCACGCACACACAGCCACACAAACACACACACACACACACACACACACACACACACACACACACACACACACACATTTCCTCCAGGAGGCAATCAAGCTCTTGTGGAAAGGTTGGAGTAGTTCATATGAACGTCGCGCTCTGAGTGGTTACTTGAGTCATGAGGTCATGTCTTAGCCACCACCCCCCTCTTGGCCTTAATCATCCTTCATTACCCTATTTGTGTGTATGTGTGTGTGTGTGTGTGTGTTAAAATGATCATAAGTGTGTTTTCTACTATATGTGTCTGTGTGTATTCTTGCAAACAAACATACATACTTTGTGTTTGTCTCCACGGATGTATGCATATCGCCATGATTAATGTGTGTTTGCATATGAATAGGCGCAAGTGTGTGAGTGTGTGCGTGTGTGTGTGTGTGTTAGAAGAGCATCCTCAGAAAACCACTGGGGGCACAAAGGTGACGGAGGAAATGAGGGAGAGAGAGGGGGAGAGATTAAGGAGGTGACAGGTGAGATGGTTGATGGGAAGGAAGGAGCGAGGCGAGGGCAGGAGGAGAACAGGGGTGAGGAAGGGGCGTGAAGGAGGGATGGAGAGAGCGAGGGAGAGAGAGCTCTTGAGAGGAAGAGGATGGTAATTACTTGAGTTCCTTCTCTGTCTGTCTCTTTGCACTTTGGATGAGTTTCGTGAGTTTGGAGTCGTTGGAATGTGTCGTAATTTACTGGTGAAGACAAAAAAAAAGCTTTCACAACTGGAAATTGTTGTTTAAAACACATACTGTTTAGCATTAACGCCTCCCTATATGCATTGTCCCATCTGTGCTCAATTTATTTACAGCACCTACTGTAATAGGAGGAGGGCAAATGGAAATTTGACTCCCGTCATTTTTACTGACTTTTTGAATGTGACAGGTGCTGAAAATCAAGTGCTCAACAAGTTGTTTTGTTTACCTCAAGAGCTCAAAAAGATTTCGGAAGGAAATCAACAACCTGAGTCATTTGTTGTGGTTTTTTTTTCTAGCGCTAAAGACATCAGGACATACACAAACAACATAACTGTAACAATCAAAATAATAATAAGTTGCAGCCCTAACTTTTTTTTTCACTCCAATGCAACACTTTTCTGTGTATCTCTAAAAAAAAAAAACAACATACGACCAAAAAGCCATTCAAAGCTGCAGCCAACACTAATGATGTATAGGGTAATCTATGGCCATGCCCTTGTCAAAACACAAAACACTACCACTTCATCCCCCTGATGGATGGAGGGATAGGTGCAAGGATGGAGACAAGAGAAAGGAAGGGTAGATGGAGAGGAGAGGAGGAAGTGATGGATGGAGGCGGTGTTGAAAGCGAGAGATGGAGTGATTGATGGAAAGGTAGAGAGATCAGAAGGAGATCAGCGGGTGTCGGGCGAACGACAATGCCAAGGGATGCTGCATGTGCGGTGTGAGGACAGATACACTTGATCCTGATATGTGTGTTTTATGATGTGTGTGAAGGAGAGAGGACTGTGTCTAGCTGTGTGTGTTTAAGGCTAGAGAGGGTGTTGAACTCTGTCTTTTTTTCTGATGATAAATCACTCTGTGATTCGCAGCAAGGGGAACAAAAACCCCCTATCATCTGTCTCTTTTCCCCTCCACCCTCTCCGTCTTTCTCTCCATGCTCCTCTTTCTCCTTTACGCTGCAGGATCCTGTTCTTTGACAAAGGGCTAAAAAATGAAGTCAAGAGGTGGCAAAGCCTCCAACTGGAGGAGCATCTTGCACGAAGGCAGGGGAGGCCGACTTGTCAGGCGACCAAATTTTTTGTCGGTCTCATGCAATTCACTTACTTCAAGGTTTATGCACAAGACAGAACATTGAGCCTCCCCCTCAAAAAGGAAAGGTTTTGTGTTTTTTTCGTGTGTTTTTGCATTTCATTTTTTATTCTGAACTCAAAATATAACAACAATCTAGAGATATTTTCAGTAGTTTTTGAGGAATATATCAACAAAGCATGGCCTTCATTGTTGCTACAGAATAAAGCAAATAATATAGAAAAACCTATTTAAATTATTAATATGCCAGACAAAATGAATAAATTCAAGTGCATATAAAACAAAACACAATATAAATTAAAAGAAAAATGTGCAGGTATACAGGAAGTGAATAAATTAGAGCTGCAACTAATGACTATTTCCTGTATTGATTACCCTTTTGGTTATGTTTTTGATCAAACTGACATCCTCAAATTGCTTATTTTGTCTGAAAATGAAAATAAAATAATACACCAACAGCCCACAACACAAAGATATCCAATTCACAATGATATAAAAGAGATAAGAAAAGCAACTCCTCACATTTAACTGGAACCAGCAAATGTTTATCATTTTTGCTTGATAAATGACTTAAACAATCATTAGATTTTCATATTTTTAGGTGATTGACTCATCGGTGAATGTACGAGCCCGAGAGTAAATGGTGTTAATGTTCTCTACAAAGATACTCTGTGATTCAACATGACAAACATCTTGAGGCAAGCGTGCTTCATTTTCTTCTCCACTGGTCCTCTTTGGCATCTCCCTGGTGACCATCTCTAAACAATCATCCGGCTTGAGCATCTCCAAGACACACACTCCATCCTGAGAGCTCTCTTCCTGACTTTCTCCGTCTGTCTCTAGCTTCCCCTCTTCTTTTCCTCACACACGCTCTCTTGCTCTTCCTTCTTCCTGCTCTTCTTCCTCCCTGGGGTTCATTATCTTTATAAACTCTCTCTTTCTCAGTCAGCCAGTCATTGCCACATCCTCAGTGGCCTCCCAAGAGTATTTAATTTCAACGCGTGTGTGCTTTGTAGTGTTTGCACTGCAGGGACATTCTTTGTAGCGTCAAGAGAGTCACCTTTTAAGAAGAGCAGCAGTCAAACAATGTCTCTCTCTTCTTCTACCCTCATCCCTCTCTCCTCTTTCCAGAGGATTAACCCATTTATTTGGTCTTCTCATCCTCCAGGACGTGTGCTTGTTGCCTCATCTTTTATCCTCTCTTTCACGTCCTTCCTTTCTCCTTTCTTAGCAGCTGTTTGTGTGTCTGTTAGCATTACAAAGTTATCAGCGCTTTTACGACTGACAGTGTTTACAGTGGTGTTTGTTGAAGGAAACATGTTTAACATGACATGCGTAACACCATTACTGGAGCAGCTTTTGTTGTGGTTTTAGGATCTACAGTGCAAAAACTAGCCACCTTGAACTGTATAAGTTCTGAGAGAATATAATGTACAGTAGCATGGTGTGTTATTGGAAATATATTGTAGTGGCATAAGAGACATTTTTAGTGTTTATAATCTGCCACCTGCAGCGGACTATAAAAATTCATGTGTTTATGTTCATATATGTTTATCATCATATGACAACAGACAAATACATCGTACAAACATTTTTAGCTTCACTAACTTGCTCTATACTCCTTACTGTGCCATTATTTTCTTTATGGCATGTGAAGTAATTTTAATTTTCCAAAACAGTATTCTTAAGTCTATGTGGCTCTACAAGGAATTGTTATTGTTATTTTAAGGACACCTACCCTATTTTAAACTACAAAAAGAAATGGAAAATAGGAAAGAGGGCAATTTCTGTAAATGAACAGGATCTCCAATCCCCTTTGGATCGTCACTGAGTGATTTTTAAACAATACCATTTCCAGGATTTTCCATTCCAATCCCCCATAAAACAATAGGAAAGGAAACTCTCCTCCTCCTTTTCTATTTGACTTTCCAAGTCACTTGGAAGGTATTATTCCCCCGATCTCCCATTCCCGCCGAGACTCACATTGTTCCAGCAAGTATAAATAGAAATCAAGAAAAAGTAAGTTGGAGACACAAACTTTTTTTTTTTCCCCCTTTAAAGCGAATCCACTTTTTAAAACCATCTTCGTCCGTGGAGTCCAAAACGATAAGCCGGGGAATAAACTTCCACTAATGCTCTTCCATGTTCTCCTTCAAACGGGCCTTCAGTCGCAGTAAAAAGGACTGCTGTCTTGGCTGCCATTATGCCGTATAGACAGACAGTATGGCACTAGAAAGAGACGTGTCAGAAACCATATGCTCGCTTGAACACAATGGCTGTCGCGTCGCCGGGCCTATCCTCAAGACGACACCGGCTGACACACAAACACACGCTCAGGTGAAGGTATGAAAACACACACAGTCTCGTCACACATCATACACAACAACAAGAAATATATCTCTCTCTAGTAGAAGATGGCTCCTCCAGTCTCAAAAATGCATCCTCACACTGTATATATGTCATTATTTTCTTCTTCTCTGACATTTTCTGGTGCACCTTCTCTTCTTTCTTCCCTTTTCTTTTGCTCACTTGCCTGTTTGTCTCTCTTCTCCCCCCCCCTCTTCTTCTCTGTTTCTGTGCCATGCAGTGAAAACAGGACGCATGTGATAGACCAGGAGGCTCCTCACTGTCCCTGGGCACTGTGTGTGTGTGTGTGTGTGTGTGTGTGTGTGTGTGTGTGTGTGTGTGCGCATGGACATGTTTCTCTTTATACATGTGTGTATGTGTCAGCAAAATAGATGGACGCAGCTGTCAGCTTAACACTTCCTGTGGCCCCCTTACTGACCTCGCGGTAACCTGGAAGTATTTCTCAACACCACGGTTTAAGTCTTCCTGTCTGGAGCCGATCCAGGGCTAAGCAGCCTGCTTGTCTCGCACACGCAAAATACACACAAACAAATGCAAGGATGTATCTGCTCTTGTCTGCAGACCCTCAGAGAGATGGAAAAAGGAAAACATGTCAAACACTATCGCGCGCACACACGCTTTTCTTGCTATGTGTCTGTTTGTGCATCTGACCTCAGCCTTCATCAGTACAAAACCTTAACCCTCGCCGTGGTTAACTGACCAGCTTTAACCCTAAAAACCTTGGCACATTCTTAAAAGTTAAGTCCATATCCTTCGGAGGACATTTACACCCCAGAAAGGTGCCACTCACACACATTCACACAGACAAAACTCATTAAATGACATCTTTTCAGCTTGAGTGGCTGTCATTCCACGTCTTCAGCATTGTCATACAACCCTCTCTTCCTACTCTCCTGTGAGCAAATGAATAAAAGAGCAACAATAAATGAATAACTAGTTGTATGAATAAAAACAAAAGGTGACGTGACCGATATGAACGGCTTTCCGGATACTCTGTTTTGTGTGCGTGTGTGTGTGTCTTGTCTGCTCGAATGTGTGCTGCATGCTTATTTAAGTGGGCTTTATACACTTCGGTGTGAATGTGTGTGTAAGTGTGCGTGTCCAGGGGCAGGGGTGGAGCGTGGAGCTCCACTCGAGAGGCCTTGGGCGTCGAGGCCCAGGGCTCGCCTGAAGGCACAGCCCGTCTGGAGGACCCCTTAGCTGGGCAGCAGCTGAATAAAAGATGGGAGGGAAGTGTCAGTCTGGAAGGCCAGGAGCGCTGGGAGGCCCCATGCCTTGCTGCTGAAGACAAACAGATGCTAGCCGAGACATAAATCACAGAAAGAAAGTGAGAAAGCGACAAAAGAAAGAGCCTATTCGTCATCTACCTTCACTTCAAAAATGGGCAGTGGCACTCACCGAGTTTGAAAAACACCAAGACAACCTTGAGCTTCACCATCTGTCCAAAAGCCATGTTTGTTTTGTCTGAAGACTGACACAATCCTTCAGATCCAAACTTCTTTTCAACCCGAATCTGACATGCATATATTTCTTCGGAAAAAACGGCTTCATTTTTTACGCTCATTATAATTCACTATAATTGCTCAATTGTGTTGGCCAACTTCGTAGAGTGGGGCAAACTCATGTCCAATAGATCAATACTAGAGTTCCCAAGGTTCAATAATCAGGACCTGCAAGTTAATTTTGCACATTAAAATAATAAGTAACCGCCATAATTTGGAATCCACTAAATATTAAAAGTACACTAGCTGATGTTGGCGCTTAACAGTGTTCCTGATCTTAAAATTTCAGTTCACTCTTCATGTTTGAGACTCAACATAGTTCACAGTTGAGCTTCGGCACAAAACACTGAGCGGCAAGGACATTTGTGAATTACTTGGGGGCATTATGAGCTATAAAATCAGCATTTAGTCAGTACAGTATCCAGTTTAAATCCTCCGTACAGTGTAGTACAGTGTAATCCCCCCTCTCATTCTCTGTGTCCTGTAAAACACAGGCATATGAGTCATAAGTGTGTGCTAATGACTTGAGTGTGTGGGCAGGGATGAGTACTGTATGTGTGTGTGTGTGTGTTCGTATATATATGTGTGTGTGTGCAAGTGTTTTGCATTTGAATGGAATCTGAAGAGCCCCAATGTGTTTCACTAGCACACTGCACAAACATAGCTAGTGTTTCACAGACACCTTTCACACCTCCTCAAGTGCGTGTGTGTGTGTGTGTGCGCGTGCGGGCGTATACACGTGTGTTCAGACACATTATCAACGATTGCAAATAACGAGGATGAGGGTTGTTTTCACGAGGTGCGACGCGAACACAAATGGGCCTTTGTTGTGTAACAGAGCCTTGGAGGACTTGTTAGACAGCTGAGGAAATCTTGCTAACGATGATTATATGAAAAGCCAAAGAAATATACTAACAGACATATATTAAGAAGCATAACATATTATTTTATTTAAGTTCACCCACTTTTTCCAGGTAATATAACTCTTCAACATGGAGATTAATGGAAAAAATTGAAGTATCGAAGCCCATTCGTTCCTACTGAAGATGTAATTCTTTAAAAACACGAGTACAGTTTATAGTTTGGTTTCTTAAAAAAAGCCTTTTATAAAACATCTGGGCAGTGTCGTTCGCAGCAAACATCACTCAAGCAGGAGTAAACAGTGCATTTGTTGGGGACAATGTTCAGCTGTGGATTAATACCAGTTAATAACAGTGTGCAGTACGCAACAGTGTGGCTCACTGATGTGATTTTAATAGTTTTTGGACAACAATAAAGCTCTGTGGCAGAGAGGAAAAAGTCAATGGTTCCTAACCTTTGTGTGTGTGTGTGTGGGGGGGGGGGGGGTCTCTTGGGTCTTGAGAAGATTAAAAGAAGAGGAAAGCAGGAAAAACATATTTTCCTCTAATCTTTGCTTTTGTTCTTGGAAACGGCTGGATAACTTTAATTTCTTCAGGACTTATTATTATTTAAATAACGAAAGCAGAAAAAAACACTTTGATTGAACCGATTTCAGAGGGTTGCAAGTAGACATTGCTTTGTTTTAAGGGGATCACAAGCAAAAAGTGTCCGGCTTTGGCTGCAGGCAGTACTTGTAAGTAGCGATTCATTGTTGCTTTTGGCCTTTTCATGTAATTTGTTGACAAAAAGAAACATAAAATGTCGTCAGCCTTGTCCTTTACTTTCGTTTCCGGTGCCAAGTATGGAAACAGTCTTGACTCGATTAGGTGGACGTAGAAAAAGTGCAAAAGAAAATAAGGAGTTGGCGCAAGAGAAAGATAGAAGGCAAATGTAAAGAAAAATGTATGAAGAGAGAAGAAAAAAAGGAGATGAAGGAGAACAGAGGAGGGAATGGGATGGAAAAAGAAAATTAGGGATGAAGGTAGAGAGGTGTGAGGGGGGGGGGGGGGGGGAATAAAATAACAAGAAGGGCGAACGACAGGAGACAGAAGACAGAAAGCAATAGAGACAGAGGTGTAGGGAGGAGCACGTACTGCGTTAGTTATCTCGGCTTCTCAGTGTTAGCTGATAGAATTGAAGTGTTTAGCATATATGCTAATCATTCGCACAGGCACCGGATTATCACTGCGCGCTGCCAAGAGTTCCCTCCCTCCACCCCAATCCCTCCATCCTCACATCCACTCCACTGGCGATACCTTACTCTTCACCTTTCCACTCATCACTCAGAAATCCCCCCACTTTATCTTTTACTCTCCATCAAGCTGGAGTCACCACCTAATTATTCCTCCTTTAACTTATTTCCAGCCCTCTTTTGTGTCTTTCCCCTCCCTTATTCCCTCTATTTCCCCCCCCTTTCTCCTTTCATCTTTCCTTCTCTTTGTCCCTCCGTCTCCCTCTGTTTTATCGATGAGCACTCTGGAAGACACGCTGTTCTGCAAGTCGAATAAGACAGCAAGAGTTTTACATCTGATGGACGCTCACACACGCTTGCGCGCACACACAGCGATCGGCTCAATGCAGCCTAATAATAGACGACTGGCCGTCATGGGTGGTGAAGCTGAGAAAAGCACACAGCAGGAGTTTATACAAATGAATATATTAGAAAGTGAAAGAGGGGAAACTGAGCTTTCAGCGCCGAGGGATCGAGTTCAAGCTCTGAGGTTATCTCGCTCATCCACGGTGGCCGCTGTGCAAATATTTTACTAAAGATTTCAGGGCAACACACACAGACTGCGCTCATGCTCGAGCTTTTTCTCTCTGTGGCCCTGACAACCCACCAACACCACACACACACACACACTGAAGCCAAAGTCCTTTAAAAGCCACAGGATATTTTATGCTCTGTATCTGTCTACACAGTTGATGTCACGGCTCCCATTTGTGGAAGCAATTTTAGGTCCTTAGCCAGATCAGTGGCCTGGGGGGTGGGAGGGTGAAAGGTGTGGGGGTATTAGTGGTAAGAGAGACTGTCCTTCAACACAGTGGTGGGCGGTTAAATGTTTCCAGTGCTGGACAGACGGCCCCTGACTCTGTCCAGGGATTATAGGGTTGTTTTTTTTTTGGTGTGTTGTTGTCGAGGGGCATGAAATTTCCAGTGGTGCCCCTGCTTGGGCTCAGCTAGGAGCTGATGTGCCGCTGAGCACATATTTTGTTTTTGTTATTGATTAAAAGTAAGTGACTGAGAGAAGCTGGGTGATTGATCTCCATCCAAGTAACAGATACATTAAAGGGTAAGTCTGGTGATATTCTATATACTGTATATTCTATATTATTGTCAACAAATCCCATGAAGAGACCAACAATAAGAAAGAACCATTTTCACCATTTGCTACATGTTTACATTACTTATCCTTTAAAATAATAACCACAAACATACAGTATACACATGGTTTATTTCTCTTTCTCTGGCTCTTTTGTTGATATATAATTTTTAATAATGATAATAAAAAATTAAGCATCATTTTAGCAGTTTTAGAATAAGGATTCACCTTTAAAGTGGAGATAAGTATTCAAATCATTGTACTACCAGGAAATAACACCATAAACACAGCACATCCTCACTAATCACAGTTATTAATCGTGTTACAGGGATATATGCTTGCAGTATGTCAGCAGGTCAAACATGCAAAAAGACACACAAGACCTTTCCAAGTCTCGGGTTCAGTTTACACGCAAGCGATGACTGAGAGTTTTGTTTTTTAATGTATTACTTGTTACATACAGTATTTATAGATAATAAACTGTCAATGTGAATAAAGCACAACAGACAGCACTGCTTTCCTCAGTCACAACACAGCCACTGGCTACATGGAGTAATGCTATGGACACACACACACACACACACACACACACACACACACACACACACACACACACACACACACACACACACACACACACACACACACACACACAGATATGTATGTAGGCATATAGGGCATTAATAAATATGTGGATTATGAAGATGCTATTTAATTGCATGGGAATGATCTGTCATGGGAAAGCACACACACACACACACACACACACACATTAATTTTTGCTTATTATTCTTCTTTCGTCGCCCCCAGGCTGCCCGTGTCTTCAGCGGGACAGCATTTCCTTAGACGTCAGCTATAATGGCTTTGAATGATGTTTACGCATGCTTGAAACACAAAAACAAACCTTGACCCATTAGTGTCCATCTGGATTAAACGTATCTGTCTCCTGTTTTGTGATTTGGTTTCTCTCAAGACTCAACCTCCACACGCAAACTTGTCGAAGACAGACGTGTACTGACATATACGCATGTCCACGCTGCACGCATGCAGACAGATGTATCAATAAAGACACAAAGATACTGCAGAAGAAGCTAAAACCTAAATTTATCATGTTTCATTATGATATAATTTTAGGAAAACTCTGAAAATCTTGCACACATGCTCTTTTCATTTTTCCCTTAAATTACTGGCAGAAAGAAAATATTTTTTTATAATATAAAATATTATTTAAAAAAAACATGAGCATGTGTTTAGATGACTGCCTTTCAGTCCTGGGTCATCAAAACTATGAAATAACACATATGGAATATGTAATAAACAAAAAAGTGTTAAACAAAGCCACTGTTTGCCTCAATGACAGCTTTGCACACACCACCTTCATGAAGTAGTCACCTGGAATGGTTTTTAATTAACACGTGTGCCTTGTCAAAAGTTCTCGCCTACTGTAGTAATCCATATTATGGCAAGAACAACTCAACAAAGTAAAGAGAAACGACAATCCATCAATACTTTAAGACAGGAAGGTCAGTCAATCCGGAAAATTTTAAGAACTTTGAAAGTTTCTTCCGGTGCAGTTGCAAAAACCATCAATGCTATCATGAGGATGGCCCCAGAAAAGGAAGACCAAGAGTTACCTCTGCTGCAGAGGATAAGTTCATTAGAGTTACCAGTTTACGGCCTTCTTCATTGCTGCAAAATATCCGCTTCTTAGGGAGACCAATAACAAGGGGGCAATTGCTTGGGTCAAGAAACAAAGGGAATGTACAGGTGGTATCTGAATGTATGGTTCCCACCGTGAAGCACGGAGGAGGAGGTGTGATGGTGTGGGGGGCGTTGTTGGTAACACTGTTGGCGATTTATTCAGAATTCAAGACACACTTAACCAGCATTGTTACCGCAACATTCTGCAGCGACACGCCATCCCATCTGGTTTGCAAGAGTGTGCAAAAGCTGCCATCAAAGCAAACGGTGGCTACCTTCAAGAATCTAAAATTTAAAATATATTTTGCTCTGTTTACCCCTTTTTGCTTACTATATAATTCCATATGTGTTATTTCATAGTTTTGATGTCTTTAGTATTTATCTACAGTGTAGAAAGTAATAGAAATAAAGAAAAACCATTGAATGAGAAGGTCTGTCCAAACTTTTGACTGGTACTGTACTTGATGAAACCACCACTTTTGCCTCTTGAAGAGTAACTACACACCCAAATCATCCATCTCAGCATCTTTGTGTTGTAGCTGAACTAGTTAACATTCTTTTTTAATATAAATTTAAAGTCCCAATCGGTCGCCTCTATGTCAGCATTGGCCTTGCAAGGTTCAGGGCTGATTTAGAACAGTAGATGGCGTGTGGAGTCATTTTCAACTCCTGAAATGCCAATTTTTACAAATGTGGGAAGAAACGTCAATATTACAACAAATCCTAATAACTAAGCGACGAAATAGTCTAAAATTCAGCCAGGAAAAACGACCTATAGTTACATTTATGCTATCTAGCGGCCGTACTAAGAACGACCAGAGGACCTCCAGAACGACCCATAGGACCATAATATGCCACTTTCAAAACTGTCACTGTTAAAAAATAATGATGTTTTATGGTGGGAACACTGAGGTAAAACACTTGGTTAAGGTTAGGGAAAGATCATGGTTTGGGTTAAAACGATCACTTGAAAAGTGGTTTATACTTCCTTCAAGTTACACAACCGTCATCATGACGGTTTTTAAAAAAATATCCGGAAACATGACACTCACAGTTGGAAACGGGAAGCGAACAGCGGTCTCCTGGTCATCCCAGACTCATCAACATTAAACCTTTTGCTTCTTTTGTCTGTTTGATTTTTACGGTTTAGAGCATCACTTTACACCATTCCTGGGTAACAAAGTTGAAACTGATGCCATTTGGGGGCCCCTATAATATAAAGATGCCTTGTGCAGCTTTGAGGAAAATACGAGGGATGAAATGACTGTGTGTGCAGTTTCTACTGATTCCTCGCTCTCTCTGCTGTTATCTCCCTCTGTCTTGGCATCTCTCACTCCCTCCCTCCTCCTCCATCTCTCTGCCCACCTCCCCATTTTATTCCTCTCTCTCTCTCTCTCTCTCTCTCTCTCTATTTCCCTGTCGGCCTATGTCTCTCGCCCTCCTTTTAGATAGTGGCAGACTACAGCAGGGCCCTGGTGTGAGGTCACAGGCAGCCTTCTTGTAGCATATGGACTTGTTTCCTTCCAAGAAAACCCCAACCAGATGAGACCACACACACACACACACACATACATTCAGAAGTAAACACATACATACACATAAAGTGCACTGACAAATACAACAATAACACGCAATATACAGCGCACACATCCACACACACACAGTGCACACTAGCGGTGTGAGATTAAAGAAACCAGAAGCTATCTGATCTCGCTTCTCATCTTCTCTGTGACCCAAGGGCTCAATCTACTTGACTTGGGGTAATCTTAGTGTTAAGATAACCACACACACACACACACACACTGCACTGCACTGCACTCAATATGTCGGTAATCCCCCGAAGACCAGCTGAAGAAGTGTGAGCTCTTAACAAACACGCACAGACTCGCACACGCTTAATCATCAACGCAAGCAAAAATATAGTGTTGCCTAATAATCTGGCACAAACTCGCTGACTTCTTAAAGCATACTAAGCACGACGATACACACAAACGCGCGCGCACTCCGGCAGAGCCTTGTAATCTTAAATAAGTGTCTCAAAAGGGGTATCGAGTAATCTTTAGCAGGCTTCAGTGTGAGCTCTTGGACATACTCGCGAGCATATGCAGGAGGACACACACACACAGAGCTGGTAATCATCCAACCAGCTGAAGTGTAATCAAGAAGGAGACAGCCATATGTCTGAGGGTGCTGAGCCTTGGCCTCTCTTCTCCTTCTCAACTGTCTCACTTTCTCACAGTCGTTCTATTTTTTCTCCGTTTCTATAGCGGCTTTTGATCTCGCTTTTATTCTCCTCGTTCTCCTCTTTACTTCCTCCGTCACTTTGTTTCTTTGGTTTTCTATCTCAAGCAAGCATAAGGTGGAGCGGAAAGGACCCTCAACTTTTTTTACACACCTTTTTTTAGGCTGATATAAATTCATGACATACATACAGCATAATAATGGCCTTAAATGGGAAAATTGCTCACTGCTGAAAGTAACATTTTCACTCACGTTTTTTAATCTAAATTGTCTTTAAAACAGCGTGATCATCTCAATTGTGAATGTAGGTGAATTTACTTGTATTTGTATATTTATCAGGCTGTGTGTGTGTGTGTGTGTGTGTGTGTGTGTCCTGGTCCCCTGTGTGGAGACAGCTGGTGTGGCAGTGACCCCGGCTGGAAGGAAGCCTCGCGCTTTTTCATGTCTCCCTTTCCACAATTCCCGGGTCCTCTCAGGTTTTGAGTGCCAGTGGTTCTGAAAGACGAGGGTGATGTGTTTTGGAGTTTTTTCAGTTTTTGTTTTTTTTGGTGGGATGATGGGTGAAATGCACCACATATATAAATCAACTCCTAAATAGTCCCTGACTGTAAAGATTTAGTTCAATTGCATAAAAGCAAAGAGGCAAATGATTTTCCATCTCCTCCTCCAGTCTATCCCTCAATCCCCTCGTCCATTTCTGTTTCTTATCGTCTATTTTTCCTCTCCTCTTTCAGTCTTTTCTTAATCCTCCACCCATCCGCTCCCCCCTGTCTGATGAAATGACCATATCTAATCCTTTGGTCCCCTTGGGAGAGATGTAACTGCATTAAGACAGTAAATCCATGTCCTTACAACTGCTACAGATGTCTTTCTTTATTATCCCTTCTTTCTCTTTCTATCACTCTGTCTCCCTCTGTACTCTTCACATCGCACTCTTAAATCTTCTAAATCTGTTCTTCGTAATCTTATGTTTTATTTTCTGAGCTCTCAAAATGGTACTCGTATAATCTCACATTATGTTTTTGCGGATTTGTTTTGTCTGTTTCCTAATTCCTTGCAGTTAATGTCTGGAGTCTCACGATGTTCATCACCCACCGAGCAGACCGTCTGCTTTTTAGGAATTAAATAAAACTTCAGAAAAGCATTGTCTTTTTAATGCCAGGTTAAAGTTAAAACTAGAAGTTTATAAAACCCTAAACAAACTTTAATGCCAAAAAGCCTGGATATCTGACCAAATATCTCCCAATGTTTAATACCAAACGGCAAAAAAGAGAAGCAAATATTATACACCTACAAAAAATTACATTTAGCATAAACTAGATTTATGCAAAACTAAATTTAGAATAATAGAAAGCCACTACTCAGGTGGAATAACTTGAGAATAATAAGTCAAAATCAGACCCTAACATTCATCGTTGCCTGCAGAGGAAGCAGATCACGACAGCAGCAGATGCATACTGTACATCTTTATTATCCCCTCTTCCTGCCAGTCTCTCTCTTTGTCTGTCTCTCTCACCCCCTCCAAGAACACAGCAGCTATGTGCAGATGTGTCTTTTCTTCTTCATTACACATTAGCCACTCATCCTAGTGGACACTGAGTGTGTTTCCTTTGGAGTCCTTCCAGGTGTCTCAGCGCCACCCTGCTGATCAGACAAGCAGAAGAAAAGCTCGGTGTTTTTCTGCTCCATCGGCTGCAGCCGCTGCTTCGCTCCTGTAAGCAGGTGCCAAGGATGCAAAGACCTCTGATAAAATGACTGATGCGGCTCGGTCTTTATATGTCTCAGGCATATTTCACCACATATAGTCAGTTTTCATCTCAGTGCAATGGCAGATTGATTTGTCAGTTTCAAGACAAATGCTCATATTTTTCAGTGGGATTTCAAATTAGATAAGATTAGTTTGAGTACAATAGAGTAAACAGTCTGTGTGTCTGTGTGTGTGTGTCCATCTTATCCTGCTTGTTGGCATGTAGCCTATGCCGCTGGACTTCGCCATTTGCCTCAGTGCCTTGGGCAGATAGATGCACACACAAAACTGACACACACACACGCGCGCGTGCATGCATGCAAGAGGCCACAGAGGTCAAAGAAGGAGAAAGGACCAGCTGCTAGCTTTCTAATGTTTAACGGCGAATGAGAGGAGATTTAGAGCAGCGATGGGAGGCGACGGGGAAAGACGAGGGGATGTCAGGGAGGAAGAGGAAAGAAGGAAGCAGGTGAAGGGTGGTCAGCAAGAGACAGATAGAGGAGACAAGGGTGTTTTCTTCTGAAACAAAACAATGAATGCCTGTAAGGTTTGCAACCAACAATGATAAACTAAGTAGGTAAATCTTTTTAAAGCACCTTTTAAAAGCTTTTTAAAGTACTTTTTAAAGCACTAAAACTAAGATATAAAATGCTTGACAAAAAAAAAACACTCGACATGAAGCAATCAGAGTAAAATTAATCAACAGATATGTTTCAGTTTGCATCTTTGCCTTAATCTTCCTAGTAATTGTATTATTTTGTTTTTACTATGGAAATGACACCAACACAGTCTATTAATAGTGACATAACAAGCAATACAAGCAATGTCCTTCAGAAAGTCCTTTATGAAAACCCAAGCTGATCTGCTCCAACAGAGCGCCCAAGT
Source organism: Scomberomorus guttatus (assembly GCA_038419695.1). Taxonomy (NCBI): domain Eukaryota; kingdom Metazoa; phylum Chordata; class Actinopteri; order Scombriformes; family Scombridae; genus Scomberomorus; species Scomberomorus guttatus. The sequence continues at coordinate 13,428,554 of CM076468.1, read as the reverse complement.
TACCGATAAAAACACAAACAGATTCAGGTTCACCTGGTCATTTCTAAGATGCAGGGAGGGTAATCAGGCTTTTCCGATCAATTGGACATCAAACACAGCTCAGTGTGTGAATTTTATCCTCTAAATGCCCATCACAAACACAGAACTGCTGGTCAATCGAAGGCAAAGACAGACAAACGAGCACACAGGGAGACGGGCAGACACAAGACACACAAGGCAGACAGAAAGATTTAATCCGACTTACAAAGAAATACAAGTCACGTATAAATATAACAGCCAGATCAACTTGTGACCACTCATGCACTTTTTCTGCACCAACAATATTCATGTAGTTTCATTAACAGCACTCTGGTACACCTTGATGCCTGCAAACCCTTGTTTCTATTGTTCAATTAAAAAGGTCACTGGTGACACATTTCTTTCCATCTCTACTAAAATACTAGCAGACTTTTCAAATGAAACGGTATCTGCACTCTTTTCCTGGGCGTGGACAGAGTAGTGCAGCCCCGTTCCTCCAATGAAAAACAATGTGAAATGACACTAGTCTCACCTTTTGGGCCTGGAGTTTAAAAAGAGACTGAGCGGTGGGGTTTCCACAGGAAATGGAATGAAGGTACAGTATGGGTGGTGTAATATTTTGACAAGAGATGGCGTGTACAGACGCACAAACACACAGAACTGTCAAAGAAGCAGGGAACAAGACATTTCAGGGGTCGTTTACACGGAACTACTGTGTTTTAATAGCAGCTAAAAAGATTCTCTTGTACTGACTGGGGAGCACTATATATTATATATATAAGCCCCGCACACACTGAAGCTAAAAGATGAGCTACATGACTTCTACATTGACTTCTCATCAATGAAAAAACTATGCAAGACCTATAGAAAGAACAATGAAAAGAGCTCAGTGTGACCTCCATTACCAATGAAATGCAGCTAGATATGACTGGAAAACTGTGCAGGAGTATCTGGTAAGAGAGCAGGGGCTATGGCATTTCAATCATGAACCTAAGCTGATCACCACAACATGTGGAGTCCCCCAAGGTTCAGTTCTCGGGCCTCATTTATTCAGCTTCTAGATGCTCCCTCTTGAGCCAAATCCTGCAGGGAAATAAGATTTCTTACAACAGCTACGTATGCAGACGACACTCCAATTTACAAACCTCTTGGTCCGATGGCTCACTGTGTCAATACTTGGAGGCAGATTATTTCCTTTTTGGGAACAAGAAGGAAGATTTTAGGTTTGGCCGTTTCGTCATTTAAAACAAACAGCCAGAATATAAAGGGTGTCGTGTCCAGAGAAGATTTAGAGAAACTCATTCATGGCTTCATTTACAATGAAGTACATTAGTGAAATTGCTACTGTCTGTGCAATGCACCAGGCATCAGCTGCTGCTAATACTCCCAACAAAAAACAGGTGAAATTAGCACAAATACTCTTATCCTTAAGTCTTAACGCTGGCCTCCACTTAGCTAAAGAAAAGATTTTATTTATTTATAGATTTTAAGTGCTGCAGCTGGTTCGCTCTATATTAAATCGTGCGGCACGGCTCCATAATGAGGTGTGTCTTTACTATACTGTGCTTTTCTTCCATATTTAATTTGAGGAAGATCGTGTGCGTCAATGCTTGATGACACAGGAAACTCCTGGTGAGCTGCCAGTGAGTCTGTTCAAAAAAGCTGAACTTAGGTTATCCTTTGGCTCATTGTCAGAAATAAAATACAATTTTTTTTTTTTTGCAATTTGGCCCAAATGTCAAATTAGGCTTTAGGCGTAGTATTTTAGTTTTAAAACACTGAAATTGTTGAATCAGCAACTGTGCTGTTTTGTATTCTTTATTTAAAGACAGTGTCTACATTAACATTGTCGAAAAGCTACATCAGAGCCATCACGGACACACTGGCCTGGTCACTTCCTCACACGAGATGTGTAGAATGGGTGCTGACAGATTTACTCTTCCTGATGTGTACTATAAGAATGCACACCACACCTACAGCGTGCGGGTGTGTTCACATGAATGCACAAAAATCTACAATCTACAAAGTCACATACACATGTTGAATTTCAGCACAGGAAACACATGGGTTGTCTCAAAGCCTACCTAAGGTTGGTAAGCCCCATGGGTAAAGCAGGGCAGTTTTTATAGTGGTATTGTTCTGCTGTTTGGACAGTTCAGATAAAGTTCAGGATAAAGTCAGGATACTGGAACGTGCTTTGCAAAGACCACTGAGTGGTGTAAGTGAATGGAGACAGAGTCACAAATGACTTGAAAGCACGTCTTTTGCTGCAAAAAACAAGATACAAGTTCAAGTTCATGTCAAAATGAGAACGAATTTACAAAATATAAAGCTTTTAGTAGAATCGAGAAGAAAATGGTCTGCAAGCAAGCTCAGGCAGTCAAGTGAAAGATATCTTCAAATAGATTAATTCTCCTACAATGCTTCCTGTTCAGGGTCAGACAAGAGGTGAAATAACTTTTACTTCCTAGGTCAAAGATCGGGGGCAGGTGTAGGATCGAACTGCAGCTGCATCCGTAAGGATATGGCAAAATGTGTGTGTGTGTGTGTGTGTGTGTGTGTGTGTGTGTGTATGTTTCTGAGGCTCATTTAGGTGGAGTCTGGTAGTTGTTTGTTAGGGGAAACGTTGCTGTACACGCTGCTCTTTCTATCAAGTCGTTTTTTTTTGTGTGTGTGTGTTGCGCTTGTTCCTGACTGAATTCATCTACTTTAATGTGTGCATATTGCCATATAACTCACTGGGGGGAGTGTAGAGGAATACACATCAGTTTCTGTGCTCATCACACACACGCACGCACGCACACACACACACACACACACACACACACACACACACACACACACACACACACACACACACACACACACACACACACACACACACACGCACACAATTTACCATTGATTGAACCAACTCAATACACTCACAGACAGTGCCGGCTTGAAGCAGGAGGACAGAGCCTGTGGCAAGGTGATTGAGAGAGTGCTGTGTGTGTGTGTGTGTGTGTGTGTGTGTGTGTGTGTGTGTGTGTGTGTGTGTGTGTGTGTGTGTGTGTGTGTGTGCTTGGCTGGCAAGAACAACTGGTGACATCTGCAGATGAGTTGCACTAAAGACAGACATGAAAGGCACGGGTACAGTGCATACCTGTTTCTTTTTTCTTTGTCTTCCTACCTCTATTGATATTTATACATCTATCTATCTATCTATCTATCTATCTATCTGCCTGCCACCCCTCTTCTGTCTCTCAGATGTGTCGGGGTCTTTAGTAGTGTGATCCAGCATCGCCTGCCGCTGCTCTTTGGGCTTCAAACACACAAGGTGAGATCAGCACACATGAAACGATCATAGAGAGGGACACAAAGATGGAGGGAGGGAGGGAGAGGATGTGGGGAAGGAAAAAATCATAGGGAGGCTAGCTGTAGGAGAGGATGAAAGTAAAGGGGTGGGCTGGAGGATGAAGAAGGGAGGTGGATGAAGGAGGGAGGGAGGAGAGAGTAAAGACAGACAGGACTATCCAAAAAAATCAGAATGTTAACTACTGTGTTTATAGAAAGAGAGTAACGCCTGCACACTTACTACAAAGCCACAATTCAAATTTTAATCCAAATCAGATTTTCGTCAGGTCATTTTAACTTTGTCTATTTGGATTAAAATTTGAATTGTGGCCTTCCTATCTATGTTTATAGACCGTAAATAATCCGGTTGAGAGGTCAAGCATGTCTGTTATTTTGTGGATAGCGTTGAGAAAAAAAATGAAAATTTTAACATATCACAAATTGAAGAATCTTAACACTTGCTTCAGATAGTATATTCATTGTCGAGCACATTATACTTGTTACTGTATTAATTTGAAAAAAACAAACTTCTGTGGTTGGTGCATTCAAGTGCTGAAGGGAAGCTCTGACATCTGAGAGTCAAGGGTTGGAAAGCATTTGAAAGCAAGAAACTGCAAAACTGAAAATATCCTTTACGAACTTCAATGTTTGCTCATTGTTGGATTTTTGAGTATAGCTCAGCACTGTTCTACAGTCACAGACACATAAGATAAAGCGTTACCAAATACATTTCTGGTGAAACAATGGTTGATTGTGAGAAAAGTGAACAGGTAATAGCTTTTTCCCATTTAACAGCAATCATTTAAGCGCTGGAATAGCAACAGCACAAAAAAACAGTGAGTTTAGCCAATATAGTTAAAAAGACACTTCAAGGAACTCTTCAAGCTGTCTAACAAAAAAACCAAAATAGGCTGAATAAAGGTTATGGCTTAAAAAAGGTCTCCCCAATTACTTTGGGACTTTCAGAGAAAAGTTTTGTGTATGTTTGTATAGCAAACACAAAAGGATGAAATGTCCTTTTTAGTCTTGCCAAGATGTCTTCTGTCACCAGACGTTCAAGGAACCCGCCAAAAAATCTTATTGAAACGTTCACCCCAGTCTAGCAAGGACAGGTGAAAATCCACAGTTCTCATCAGGACAGCTGTTTGAGTTGTGAGAGTTGCTCTGTCTGCCTCGCAGCAGTCGTGGCCGTAGCAAAGCTCTGGGCAAAGGGAAGTGAAGGGCACCGGTAGCTCAAGGCAAAGCACAGTAGGTAGCAGGACTCACACAATACACAGATACACACAAACACACACACACACAGGCATCAGCTCACTTTTATACCAACTGTATCTTTGTTGTACTTTTACTTTTAATTGTACATGTTTTATGACGCCGAGCAGAGTGGAGCAACAGATTTTTTTTTTGTCAGGACACAAAACATGCCAGAGATGTACACATTCACATAGAGGGTTTTTACTGTAATTAAGAAAAACAGCAGCAGGCCATGATTAAACTCTAAGGTTACCATCCTTACCAGAGATAACAGTTAACATAAACAGTTACAGGCACTCTATTAATAATAAAGTCTTGCCAATCCCTCTACAGAATATTCACATTGCAATTGAGTGAAACTGATTAATTTGCTTCTTTTTTTTTTTTTTTTTAAATTGCAACATTTGGATGGAGACATTCTTAATTAAACACGTCCTACACATAGACTGTACACAAAGATGGGCGTAGTGAGGTGTGACGTCACCCATTGGTTTACATTGGAGCCGGTTTAAGTTATGTTCGGCACCATCTTTTACTTTCGGAGGCAGGACCTTCCAATTTAGGACCGCGGGGTGTTGTCTTTCACGCTCTGAAAAAACGCCCTACTAATAATAATAATAATGTTTTGTGCAACAGACAACTTTTCTACTGAGAGTCCTTACACTAAGACATGTTTAAGCTTTCTCTTGTTTACTGTGCAATACAGAAGAGCAGACTCATTATGTAAAAGTCAAAGATGAAGAACAAACTAGTCCTTACAGGAACAGACAGGCATGCTGGCGGGGATGGTCTCTTAAAGCTAAAAAGAGAGAGGAGAAATACACTAAGCTGTGTATTTTGTCATTGCTGTTGTCATTTGTGCTGTTGGATGTGGTCTTCAAACGCCGCTGATAGCTGAGATAATTATGCTAATGCTAACGGCGCCGCTAGCCCTCCCAGGTTCACGGTGTCAGCGTTTCTCACGTGAACCGAGACACTCGGCGAAATGTCAGCCTCCGGCTCATGTGTATAAGTGTGTGTATGTACGTGTGTTGAAGAGAGATGGCTTGAGATAAAGGAGAATTGGCCACAAGTGTGCACAAGAAACACACAAACACGCACACACACACGTATACACACACACAGGCACCAAGCTCAGATATTAATTAAAGTTCATTGCTTCAGTAATTAGCAGGGCAGGATAATACCAATATGTGACTTATTGCCCCCCCCCAGGTTCAGCTCTCCCTCGAACTTTAATTGAATGAGCGACATTAAAAACTTCAGAGGCTATTTGGCAAGGTTGACTAAACAGTCATAAACACCAAAGGAAACACTTCAAGCACAGGGGAAAGGCTTCTCAAAAACCATAAAAAGTCTCCTCTTCCTTTAGCTCTAGGGATCTTACTTTTTCCGATTAAATCTTTGTGTTTAGGTTATAAAATATAGTTATATAACATATTGACAATAATTGTGGCTCATTATTTAGACCAAAATTCACTGTTCAGTTCAAATGAACATGAAAATATTTACTGTCTTTCTTAGAGTGAGATAAGAAGATCACTATTTCAAGTACGTAGTTTGGATCAGGGCATGTTTAACAATACTGGAGGCAGCAGGAAACAGCCGTTCAAAATAGTAAAATAAAATTTTCACCTTAATGCACCTGTGCGTACTCTGTAATGCACAGACATGAGATGGATATCAATGTTCTCATCTCACTCTTGGAGGAAAATAAGTATTTGCAAAATGTTGAACTATTCCTTTAAAGTCTGATTTTCACTTTTTATCATTTCTTTTTTTTTTAATCATGAGCCCTGCCAATAATTAATAATTGTCTTGATCTTAATTCTTTGCTTGTTTGCTCTCCCTTTCTGTCTTTGCATCAAGCCAATCAATCGCACGCCTTCTGTGGCTCTGCTGTCTCAGTCTCAAATCTTATACACACACACACACACACACACAGGGACACATACATCCTCATGTACACATATACACAAAGGCATGCACACAATAACATACACACACACACAGCGCAGTGTTTCTGCGGCGCCTTTGTGCTCCTTTAACCTTGAGGTCTGCAAGCGCCCAACTGTGATAATCTCTCAGACTGCCTTCATTACTGTTATAGGACACACACACACACACACACACACACAGACAAGCATCAAGGAAAAACACATACATTCAAACCCCAACATGACCACACCTACCCCTCACACATACACACACACACAGGCCTGGTAAAAGGTGGAACATTTAAAAAGCCATCTTTTTTTTCTCACTATTGACTTGGATCAGCATTAGGCTCATCAGATAGTCAGGATAGTGCTGTGTGTGTGTGTGTGTGTGTGTGTGTGTGTGTGTGTGTGTGTGTGTGTGTGTGTGTGTTATTGGCTGTCCTCCCCCTAACTGGCTAGACGGACACAGCCTCCAGGAATGTCAAACCTCCAACCTGCATTCTGATGTGGGCACCCGCAGTCACTTGTACACCGTCGCCCACCGCGCGTTAGTGAGTGTGCGTATGTGCGTACGTGTGCATGTGTGTATGTGTGTGTGTGTGTGTGTACGCATGTGCTTTACTCATCTTTGCACAGTTGTCTGAGTGACAGGCCCTGGGCGCCGTGGTAACCAGACAGGTACAGAAACAAAGTGGAGAGATGGAGAGGAAACTTTCAGCAACACATCGTTAGCAAATCTGTGCTTGGTGTGTGTGTGTGTGTGTGTGTGTGTGTGTGTGTGACTCCGACAAAAGCCAAAATGTAGAAATGTTCTTTTGATCGTTGCTCAAAAATGTGCACACATTTTAAAAATATTCTTTGACTTCTACTCCTAATACGTGACTGTGCACGTGCAGAAAAGCACATGCATGTTTACATATCAGATAGGTGAGACTGTACATTGCATGTGTGTGTGTGTGTGTGTGTGTTTGTGTGTGTGTGTCTGCCCTTTAAGTGCCAGTGACAGTGGCTTGGCATGCGATCTGCCCTGCCAGTCAGTCTACCTTTTGCACTTTTTCCTCGCCTTTCATCCTCCCCGTTCCCTCTGCGACACAACCCCTGGTTTTGGAGAAAGTTATGAGTGATTGTGTCTTTCATCTTTTCACCAGTGTGCGTGTGTGTGTGTGTGTGTGTGTGTGTCAGTCTCAATCAATTGCCTTTGCCTCTGCCTGCTTCCCTTTTCTATCAAAACTGGCTGAGTGACAAAAACTTGACTTTTCTGCGAGTTCCAGCTTTCAATTCACCACTGAACAAAAAGTCGAATGAACACCTGAAGTCATTATTAAAAATCAAAACAGAAGATGCCAGTAGGTGATGACCTAGACATTTAAAATTTAAGAGCAGCACAACTACTAAGGCTGTAAAGGCCCCTTGCTTTTGGTAAAAACCAGTTAATTTTAGGTATCAAATATTCTTAATATTTCCAACTTTGGTGGTTGGAAAAAAAACATTTTTTTCCACCAAATCAAGCCGTTTCACATCACATTTTATATGAAAGTTGATGCTGGTAGCACACATCAGCTTGCAGTATGTCACAAACATTATGACCATGGCAATATAATAAGCTGATTTAAGTGAGGAGCACTTGGGTCAGTGCCATTGTGACCTTCATTCATGTGAGAGAAGTTAATAGGAAAAAAAGAACTTAGAATAAAAGCTAAGGAGAGCACTAGAATACCTTTTTCAATTTCTCAATGCAAGTAAATCCTTCAAAAGAAAATCTCTTTATAGATACAGTATGCCTATAATTGAAACTTTATTCAAATTCACAATAAAAGGTAAGGAGGTCAGAGGTAGAATACCTTTTCTCTCTTCAAATTTAACAAATCCTTAAGAACTCTCAGTGTATATTCGGACTTTTTTTCCTCTCAGATGGCAGAAACGTTACAAAGGGACATAATTAGTGTAAGAAAGCGTGTGTACTGGTTTTTAAACTGGTGGAAATGGTCTAAGACATCCCACTGGTGTACGTTCACTACGGTATTAGAGGAGCCACACATTTGTACTTGTCCGCAGCGCAGCGCTGGGTTTAGGGATTGTGATGTGAGTGTTGTATGAATATATACCACCTTCAGTGTTCAGCTCTGACTGATGCAGAAACACCTGTGACACACATTTTTCCTTTACCCATACCAGAAGGTCCTCTGGATAGGACGCTCAGTTGCTACAGCTATACGGTATAATAACTGAAAACTTAGATAAATGTGGGTAAAGTCACAAAATCTACCAGTTATACTCCAGATTTCTTTTAGCCACAGTAAAAGTGTTGCTCTAGGGCAATGGTGGTCTGCCGGACCACCTTGTTTACTGCCTGAAATATCTTAAAAACTATTGGATGGATTCCTAAGAAGATTGGGGTAGATATCCCTTGTGCTAAGAGGATGAATCCTAATAACTTTGGTAATCCCCTGACTTTTCCTCTAGCGCCACCATGAGTTTGGCATTTGTAGTTTTCACTAAATATTTCAACAACTACTGAATGGATTGCCATTAAATCTAGTACAAACATTTACAGTTCCCCCTTATCTTTTCATGTACTGTAGCGCCATCAGGTCAAAATGACATCCCATCAGCCTCACCCTTACTTTGTGTTTAATTCATATTAGCAAACGTTAGCATGATTGCACGCTTTCTGTCTAAGATGGTGTGCATTGTAAACTTTATACCTGCTAAACGCATGTTAGAATTGTCATTATGAGCATGTTAGCACAAAATGGCAATGACAATTAAATATAATAGGAATTAACAGTAACACATTTCATGTTTGGCCGAGTTGTTATTTACAAATCACACAAACATTTGTTAAAGAAGCGACGTAAGATACTTGACTAGCCACACCTTTTTAGTCTGAACAGCGGACGAGGATCTAGCTTGTAATTTTTTATTTTTTATTTTACAGTAACATTTGACACAAATTAGACTTGCTGATAGAAAACAATCCCGTTGAAACTTTGCAAACAAAACTCAAAATGGTTTAAATTTGTTCTAGTATTTATGAGCAATACAAATTAACCATCTGAAACGTGGTTGTCATACCTTCTTTACAAGCTCAATCAATTTAAGAGAAAAATAAGCCCGCTCACAATTCATGGCTAGATAAAAAGAGTTCATATTATGAAAAATAATTTCAAAAAGACATAAAAGACAAGGTAATGACCTAGACAGTTACAATTGGAGAATCTGTGAAAAAGAAACATGCAGGAAGAACTGCTGTGAGATTGGCGCCACAGATGGGACTTTCTTCTGACTTTGTACTAAAGAGATTTCAATTACATTTTTTTTTATTTCCCAAGTTTGATTGAGAAACCTCTTCATCTCTTCAGCCATTGAAGGAAAACAAATAATTAAATTCAAACTTTTTTCACCCGCAGCAGTAGACAAAAATCTTGTGCTCAGCCTTCCAAGGCAAGTTTCTCCACCTTTGGAACTGCATTTAAAGCGGTATAAATGAATCGACCATAAACAAAAACATGTTAAAATTGAGGGATGGGTGAACCGAGCCAGTAAAGTGTGCATGTATTTAGACACAAAACGGCAATCTTTTCTCAATGCCCCGACAGCATCCTTGGAGAGATTTAATTTCCCCTCAAGTGCTTGCCTCCCATCTCTTAGAAAACTATGTTGTCGCTTCTCCACAAGGTTTCCCCATTCGGAGATTGTGTCTCTCTTTTTCGTAGTTCAAGTGTCTAATCTTTTGCGTCTCAAGGTCAGCGTTTGTATGCACTCTTACAGGTCTTGATTCAAACAAATGAGACAAGAAAATTAATCGGAGGCAATGAGGATGTGTGTGTGTGTGCGTGCGTGCAGGCATAAATGCAAATTATTATGTGTTTTTATGTGTGTGTCCGACTGGAGTCGGCGGAGCTCAGCCGCTCGGGTCCCGGGCCCGGCGGAATTGAGCGAGGGATGAAAGAAAGATAAAAGACGGCAAGAGAAAAGGTGAAAGAGGGAGACCGATCACTGTGCAGAGTGGAACATTGTTCTCTTAATCACAGTCAGAAGGTTGTGTGTGTTTGTAAGTGTGTGTTTCTGGGTCTCTAAACCCCTGTTTGCGAGCATGTTTACTCATCTAAAAATATGGATGTTTGTATTAACGATTCCTGCATTTTGTTGTCTTTTCAAGCTTCAAGGCAATCACATCTCCATATAAGGACTTCCTCAGCCTGCCTTATGACTCAGCTCGGGTGTCAGCTAAGGGTCATCACAGGAAAATGAGATGAGGCTGGCTGTATTTAACCTCAAAATCTACTCCTAAACTGTCTTTGAGCAAGGCATTTTACGCTCGAGCCGCTCTACAGGAACAAGACAACTGTGGTGGCACAGAGGCGAAAGAGTATAAAGCAGAGTGTTGATTAAAAGCATACAGATTAAATATTCTTCTTGTTGTCACATAAATAAAGCTTTGCACAAAAGCACAGAAGTTCCCATGTGGTTATGATAAAAAGGCTGTAACTGCTTTGTATGGTGTTGGGACTTTAAAGAGGCCATGAAAAGGTGGGGGTGGCAATTTTCACTCACTGTAAATCAAATATAATAATGTATATATACATTAAGTGCAGGTGATTTAAATGCAACTGTCTTGGAAAGCTGTCACGTGTTGAAGTTTTTCCCAACTTCATGCCAGGTAAGTAAGCCGTTCTATGTAAATCCTTAATCACAAGGAAAATTAGATAAATAGAGAGCTGGGTGGTGAAAGAGAACAGGAGGGGCACCCTGTCATCTATCTATCCATCCCTCCCTTCCTCCTCTCCTCTTTTTATCCTTCGCTCCCTCACATCTATTATTCACTCCATTTGGCAGCCAGGTTCACACCTAAATAATCCTCCGTGTCGTCTATCCCTCACTTCAACATGTTCTCCTCACTTTATCCGCTCCACCCTCCTATGAATCTATTCCTCTCTGTCCATCTACGCCGCGTCCCTTCTTGTCTTTTGAGACATTCATGTCTGTTTAAATAAAAATGAATCGGTTCGGATCGGAATTTATTTCTTCCGTGGCAGAAAAACACTTTACACGAGCCATCAGATACTTAAAACGCACTTCTTAAACACAGTTTGTTGTAAATAAAAGGTTGTACACATAATTGTGGGAGGTAATAATTCAATAGTGCCATTTACTTTACAGAGTAGATGCTTGTACATTGTCCCAGAGGCCAACTGCTAGCCTTAACCGTTAAATATTTTGAGCCGTCTGAAACTCTTTACCAAGGTCGATCTAGTCATTATTCCACCTCTAACCAACCCCTGACCACAAAACAGTCTTTAATCCTCAACACAAGGATGTAGATGTGGACACAAACAGAGAGTGAGTGGGGCATTATTAAGTAGTGAGTCAGCCAGTTTAGGCCGACAGCTCAGGAATCAACTACTGGCACAGGCACTGCTCTGGACCCATCTGCTAAAATGCTACATGTGTGAGTGTGTGTGAGGGTAAATACAGCAAACAAACATACAGCTGTGTGTGCACGTGCTGTATGTGTGTGTGTGTGGGTGAAGATATGGATATATGTAGGTAAAAATATAAAAATGAATTAAACTGCCATCATTAATGAGTTCTTCTGTCCACAGTTGGTGGTGGTGGGGAGGGGGTTTAAAATGAACTGTGATGTTATCTATTACAAATGTGTGGGCATGTCAATGTGACACACACACACACACACACACGCACCACCACATTCACATTCAGAGCTTTAACACTAGGTTTTCCCACATGTGCCGACTCCAGATGGCCTCAAAGAGACACCGGGTAATGCCAACATCACATGTGTGCACACAAACACACACAAACACACACACACCTACACGCACACACAAAGGAATGACCCACCCATGAGACCCCTCTAACCAGGTTTCATGCTGGGATCAAAAACAATGTATTAAAAAAAAAAAGGAAGAGGAAATCAAAAACGGATGGTGGTGAAGGCTTTACAGAGAGAAATTACCTCCCTTACAATAAGAGAATAAAATGGAAAGATCTTTGCGACGGCATCAAAGCGACGCCAAGAGCGCCTGCATGTGCGCGCTTACACACACACAGGCGACAGACAGTGAACAAAATGAAAATTAAGCCTTATTTAATTTCACATAATTCCCAACCTGTCAGTGCGGTTGCACTTTATTTAAAGTTATAGACGAAAGACGCGGAAACATTTAAGGATATATTTTAAGATTGTCAAAATTGTGAGAAAATGTATCAGATTTTCTTTTATTTAAAGAGAATAATGCACTTCAGTAGGAGGATAAAAATTTAAATCCAGGCCCTGACTGAACTCAAGACAATCTTCAAGATGTGTTGTCCCTCTCTACGCCCCGTAGAAAAATGACTTATTCTTTGCAGAAGTGCACTGACCTTTCGGAGCCGGTAGAGCACAGCAAACACTGAACGACAGAGCTAATTGTTTCACCCCACAGTCCATTCTGTTGCTCTCATTTCTCTTTACTTCCACCAGTCCACCTCCATCATTTTCTTCTAATTTCTCTGAATTACCGTCTCCTTATGCTCTCTCATGGCGACGTGTGTGTGTGTGTGTGTGCATGAGTGTGTGGGTGACCTTCCTGAACTGTATGGCCATTTATGGAGATTAGATAAAGTTGCCTCTTGTGTGACTCATTGGCATGCATTAAGCAGAGCACAACAGTAACATACACACACATACAAACACACGCACACAAGAAGAGCATCTTAAATCGGGGATATAGGGCCAAATTAAAGGTAAAAGGTTTCTTCTTTTGTGAGACATCATTTGTTTTTCAAAAAGCCATGTTCAGTGTCCTTTCCCCCCCTCTCTAATGGATTTTTGATTTTTCCAGAGCATGCAACACAATTAGCTCGTCTTTCTTTTTTTATTAATGACACATTTACTCTTTTCTTTTCCCTCACTGTTTATTCTTCCAGTAAATTGGAGAGCGAAGAGGTCTTAAAAGTGCATGCCATGTGTGTAGGTGTGTGGCAGTATGTGTTATTTGAATATGCTTAGTGCTCATTATTTTTGTTTTCTATTTTTTTTTCTAAAAACCTATAAATTTTATCAGTATTTGTTAAATAAAAAAGATGAAAATCTATTTTAAAAACTGAACAATGGCACAGAAATCAAGGTGAAAATCTGATTTTTAAAACACCATTAGCAGTGAAGACGCTGTAGTTTAACCAATGGGGACAATGGTTTGCTTATTTGCATTTTCTCCACATGTTTATCTTCACTTTCTATTATTATAAGCATTGTATGAGATGTGCTCTCTGCAGGAGCACCTTGTTTACTGTAAACTGCGATTAACAGTGTCTTCTTGCAGCAGGTAACATAACTTTAATAAGCGTATGCGGCTATCGCGGTTGCATGTATATACTGTATGTATGTATGCGTATGCTCCTGTCTCTTGTTAGCTGGTGTGTGTGTCCATGTATTGGCAGTACAGCAGGTGCTCATGGCGGCAGTTGGTGTGTGTGTTTCACAGTTAGCTATGGTGAGGACACTGACATTGTTGTGCACTGAAGGACACATGTCAAGGTCAGTATACATATATGTTCTCTTTTTTTTTTAGACAGTATCTAGGAAATAATATTAAGAAATAATTAACCAGTGAGTATAAATGTTTACCACCTATGCATCCATGCAAGTTTGATTGCTTGATAGGGGCAGGACACCAGTTTTCAATATGATAACCCGGATTAGTCTCATTTCTGTTACAAGATAGGTCAAGAAGAAAGAAGCCTGGACTAAAAAGTTTTCTCCAACCGCACCAAAATTCTCACATAGCCCTTTTCCACTGCAGGAACTTTGCAGAGAACCCAGGAACCTGTTTAGGAAATCAGTAACTTTTCATCCAAAGGAACCAGGATACTCTTTGATGGCCCAGGGACAAAAAAAATTACTTAGTCAATGTAATATACCTACAGTTCATTTGGAACAAGGAAATGCAGCTACTACAGAGCTCATTTGTTGTCTTAGGTGCAATTAAAGGGGACGTGCACAGTACCAGATCTATATTTTCATTCTGGGGCTCTACTGGAATATCTTGGCATGATTTACAGTTAAAAAAAACTCTTTATTTATCTTATAATGCAGCCCCTCAGTTCAGCTTCTGTCTGAAACAGGCAGTGTTAGCTCCCGTCTCTTTAAGACCCCCCTCCTGATCCATTTTTTTATGGATATCACTGTTAATTTGGTGATGATGTTCTGTAGAATAGTAACAATAACGATGCTTCCTTCATTTTGACCACAATACGTAAGCAGAGGGGAAAAAAAGGAAAACTTAAATAACCGCCTTGTCTCAAGTCTTTCCACCTGTTTCACACTTGGCTCTTCAACATAATGTTTCACTTAGCCTTCACTTTTAAAGAGTCCGCCTTCGTATAATTCATCCTTCCACCAACAGACACTTGTACTCGCGTCTTTTATTCCCTCTGCCTTCGTTCCTCGTTTCATTTCCAGTTCTTATCTTTCACCATCTTTCATATAGATTCCCTTCACCACCAGGTGCAGCTCTGTCGTTCTCTCGTACTGAGCTCTGCTACACAGAAATCTTCTGAGATAGACACAGTGCTTAAACCAAAAGGAAAATTACAAGCCCTCCTCCTGGGTCCATGTCCCGCTTCCTCGCCAGGCAGTACATGGCCATACTGCCGCCGTGTGACTGACGGACTTCTGGCACAGAATGACAGAACGGAGGACAAAAAATCCCACTCAAGGAGCAGATGCTTACTTCCTCTTGACATATGCCCCTGAGATGGAGCAGGGCGGATGGGAAATGGAGGGGAAGGCGGGGAATATTACAGGGGGGAAGAAGAAGGGAGGAGGAGGGTGTTAATCTGGACGTACAAGGAGAGAACAGAAGAGATGAGGATACAATGAAAGAGATGAATGCAAAGGGTAAGAAGGGAAGGACTTATGTTTCTGTTCTTATAAAAAAAAAGAAATGTTAAAACATTATTTGAAGACAGCTTTGTCACTAGTATTTTCCATTTTTCCAGTATTACACTATCACATTACACCATCCATCTGCAACTACATCGAAGTGCTCCCAAAGCCATTAAGAATGAGGATTTTTAAAAAAAGCTCTCACTTTCTAATAAATTAGAGCCAAGGGCACGGGGCCAGGTCACAATGTCAGAGAATGAGCTTAAAAGAGAGAGTACAAGGGAGCCAGAGAGGAAAGTGAGCTCCTTCCCGGCTAAAGATGAACAGATGGTGCTGAGCGGTGAAAGAAGAGATACGAAGGGATGAGACAGAATGACGCGAGACAGAAGGAGATGAGGGGATTTTGAGAGTTGCCACATTTGCTTCCTCTCCATGTCGCCGTTTCTCTTTGCGTCATTTCTACTCTTTAGATATTCTCCACAGGTGACCAAGCTTAAAACTAAAAATACCGCCTTGTGGTTGTTTGCCTCCACCAGCCTGTCAAGTTGCAGTTTACATCCATGTTTGTTCAGACTCATAATATTCGTAGTAAAGACTTTGACCTTTTGGATATAAAATGTCATCACTCCATCATTTTATCTTATTAGTCATTTGTGTGAACCTTTGTCATAATTAACTGGCCAAAAACATGTTTTGTGAGGTCACAGTGACCTTGACCTTTGACCACCAAATTCCAATCAGTTCACCCTCGAGTCCAAGGGAATGTTTGTGCTGCATTTGAAGAAATCCCCTCAAGGCGTTCCTAAGATATGGCGTTCACAAGAATGGGATGTATGTAGGGACAGACAACCCGAAAACACAATGCCTCCAGCCACGGCTGAGGCATAAAAAAAGAGTGCATTAACAGTACTCTGCAGGGAGACAGAAATCAAATGATGTATTCTGGTCAATGGAAGTTACTCAGGTTACTGGTGGCTTTTGCAGCCTGAAAGCTATTGACTATTTTTTTTGAGAAATGAACAATAATATTAGATATCAATAGTCACTTTAGATTGAATCGAATATTTCCCAGGGACAGGGTTTAAACGTCTGCTATGTCTGAGTAATGTAGTACATGAAATGAAGGGTCATGATCTGTATTCAAAACGAGAATGTTTCATCAGCGGCTCTTTTCAAATACTTCACATTAAACTGGCCTTGGAGCTTCAACCTTGACTGCAGGCTCAAAGAAAGAGGAAAAGCATATTTCATATAGGTTTAATCTAAAGGGTTGGTTCACCCACAACCACCCCAGCACAAATAAGTGGAATTGCATTTGTCGTGGTTATCATTACTTCAGCAACAGCATGCTCGTAAGTGTGCATGATCCACAGGACACGCTGTCAATGTCCAAAAGGACTATTTCTTTGGTACAAAGTAGTCCCAACAAAAACCAACAGATTTGTTCTGAAGCTGCATGTACGAGCTTATCACATTCAACTATTTTCATCTCTGCGGTGTGAACACACAAATGGAGCAGAACAGCAAGTCTTAGACATCAATAGGCGTTGATTATGTTAATGATCAAATCTCACGAAGGACGTTGAAACAAGCAATTTCGGGCACGTTTGTGCATTTAAGAGAGTTTGATGAATCGAATTTGGAAGATTTGTAGAGGCAAGCCTCGTGGAAAAGAGTTTTAGGATAAAATGATTTCTGGATGTTGCTGTTGAATTTTTTGGTCACATAAAACCAAAACGACCTTTTATTTATAAAACGACCCTTTAATTGATCTATTTTTTTTTTTTTTTTGCTATTTTCCTTGACATTTTCTTCTCAAGTTCTTTTCTTCTCTGTCTTTTGCCTAATCACTTACCCGCAGCGCTCATATTTTCTTCCTCTTGTCAAATTTGTCCATTGTTTGTCATTTACTTAGAGGTAGTAAACACACAAAATACTGCATGTACAGACATTACACACGTACTCGCGCACACACACACACAACACTCCACACAACCAATACTGTTGCAAGGTGAAATCTTTTCATTAAAGCAAACAAACAAGCACACACTTACAGAGCACCGCAAACAGCAATTCTAAGTCTTTTATTAATGCGCGCAAGAATTTAATTAACGGCTATTGATAAGCTTCGTCTGTCTTAAGGACATGTTTGTTTGTGAATATGAATGTGTGTGTGCGTGCGTGTGTGGGTGCGTTACTGTGTGTCTTAAGGACACGCTCGTTATGCAGTCATTATACAGCGATCTTGATTTGTCAAGCGTGAAGAGGAGAAACACACATACACACTTGCACGGCGTAAGATATAAACACGGTGTGTTGACGGATTAGATGGGAGTTTTTAATCATCTTAATTAAGCCTAATTGTTATTTGTGGAATATGTGGCATTTATGAAGTTCACCGGGATACAAAAGCAGATCGAGTACTAATTAAAATCCAAGAACTGTGTTTTATTGCAAGACGCTGTTAAGAAGCGGCAGACGTTCAGCGTGGGTTCAAGACAAATGAGAGGAAGATATGAGGAGATACTGAGAGAGTATTAACAACAGCCAGCATGCCGTGTGATTACTAAAATGAGAGTTCTTTGTTTGCTCTTTACAAAGAGTCAAACTTCTGAGTTTGAGACAGTTTTTTCACCTTTTACCACCCACTGTTCCACTTTAAAGATACTAACACTATGAGGAACTTTCACAAACTGCTACAGTGCTACAAAAAGTTACACAACTATGAACATGGAATATACAGATTTGCCCATTTGTTCATTGTGGTAATTAAAAAAAGAAGAAAAGTTTAAAAGCGAATCCATGTAAGAGTCACAAACCTTACAAACTCAGCGCAGTCTGCCAGTCCAACATGTGATTAATCATCAGCGAGGTTAAACAATCAGAAGTAGTCTCTTGTCAGTAGGAAACAAAGATTTACGCTGTGCAAGAGGCAACGTGGTCTTAATTTGACAAAAATGTACTGATTGAGCAGTTTGTCACAGCTGGGAATGCTGTGATGAATTGTGGCGCACTTTCAACTTCTGAGGTAAAGCAGAAGTAGAAATTATAGTGATAATTCTACGCAAACTGTGAGAATTACATTTTCAATCTTGCCAAATTGAACCTCTCTACATCCTCTCTACCCCAACTTCTTCATAGGTTGTGTGTGTGTGTGTGTGTGTGTGTGTTAAAAGATGAATGTCTGATTCTTCTGTGGCTGGCAAAAGTCGTCCTACAGCAGTAATAACAGACTCTCGTCTCTCAGGAAGATGATCCAGGAGTACACACACACACACACACACACACACACATACAGAAAGCTCCTGCCAAAAGACAACACCCGGCACTCCCCTTTCTGGATGCACCTGAGGAAAGAATATCTGACACCACACACACACACACACACACACACACACACACATCCTTGCACCTGAGTACACTCACGTGCCAACAAAAGGCCACAGCACCGTCTGTTCCTGCCACACACGCACGCACACACACACACACACACGCCTCCTGTACACTGCCTCTCTCTTCTTCATACTTCAATTTTCTTATCTGATTTTCTACTATACTGTGGGTGTGTGGTTCATTCTAAGGAAGATGCATTGTGGGTAATGTAGACACGAGGTTTTAACAAGGAATGTGTGGAATAAAAAAGACTAAATAACTAGTTCGGCTACATCATTTTGATGTGAAGGTGATTCATAATTCTAAAGTGAAATATGTAACAAAGCCCTTAATAAACCTTTGAAATTCATTCATGTTTTATGGAAATATGAAAATTCTCCACCAGCTTTGTTAATATACGACGCCTGAACAGCAAGAGCTTTCTGTGATGCTCTCACTCATCTTCAATGTCGTACGACTAGCATTCAATATGACAAATATGCAGTAATTCATTTACTTTTAAAAGTAGATGTGTGTGTGTGTGTGTGTTGGACAGATGTGGAGCGACAGCACTGCAATGTGCAGATGTATGTAAAAACACACATGACGGACAGTGTGCGAGTTGATGGCGTGTGTTACTGCGCGCGTGTGTGTGTGTGTGCATATGCAAGTTAATTGTCCCGAGGAGTTAGACAAGCCTTCATACATCATTAATACAAACACACACGCATGTTTAGCAGGTTGCCAAAGTGCCACCTTACCCAGGTGGCGCACACACGCTCACGCGCGCATTTAGCGCATTTAACACCTTGTAAAAACCCCTGGTGACCCACAAGAAATCACAAACAGATTGAAGATGGGAGGATGGGAGAGGGGGAGGAGGAGGAAGAGATATCATGAAGAGGGAGGAAGACACACCTGTTATTAGCTTTTCTCCAGACAGCCGATCGGACAGGAGTTGGGAGGAAGGATCGGAGGAGGGATGATGAGAAGGATTAGACAGAAGGAGATCCTGCGAGAGAAAGACAGAGATTGTCAGGCATTAATAATGAATGCAGATCCTTAGGGACCATGTTCAGACATTAATAATAGATAAGACTCAGCTTGAAGGGGGCGAGGAAACACCTCAGCAGAATTTACCTGAGGAAAAAGGAACGACAAGGGTGATCAACTTCTCAACAACTGAAACTTTGAATTCTTACATGATAATACTTTATTTTAAAGTTTTAAACACTCCCTTTGAACCGCTTTTGCTGGTTTATACTCAGAATCAACGTAGCTGGAGTTGTCGTAAGTAACGTAAGTAAAGTCTCTAAGAGGAAATAATCCCTGAAAACATGTTATATTACATTTGTTGCAACTATATATATATATTGATGCTTGAAATGATCATCATTCTGAATTACCTGCCGAGTGTGATTTTACATGAGCTGTGAGAGAAGTTGTTTTCAGAGATATGTGGTTACTCCGCAACCCTTAAAAAGGACAAGGTAACCCTTCAATTCAAGTAAAACCGCGCTCGTCGGGAGGGGACATGCCAGATTGAAAATCAGACGAACCAAAAACTGACAAATTTCTGCATGAGAGGAGCGACAAGGAGAGGGCGCAAGCTAACTATCACTTACAAGGCCCTTGCGCGTGCGCACACACACGCACACAGATGCTTGCACGCACAAAAAAAAATACAGATGCTTCTACACACGTGCACACTCATATTTATGCATGTATCCGCACACTTGCAGGGGGATACACACAAACGCTAAAACACACACTTTAACACAGAGGGTTTGGTGTGTTGCCAGTTCTTGAATGATATTGAGAGGAGAGGAAAAAGGGAGTGCACACACACACACACACACACACACACACACACACACACACTTTCTGTTGCACTGCCCGGCTCCCTCTCTTCCTCGATGTCTGTTACATCCTCGCTCCCTCTTTCTCTATCTACACACACACACACACACACACAAGCAAATGAGCAGCACACTTAAACTAAATGGGTGGCCTGATGGTGAATCACTGTCATTTAGCAACAAAGACCTCAGCTTGTTGTCCCTTCATTCCCCTTCTCTTCCTCTCTCTTTTTCTGGCCAATATGGGTGTGTAATTGTTGTTCACACACACACACACACACACACAACCCTATACACAGATCAACACAACACACACATATTCCACATTCACATCTAGCGACGCATACGAGTGAAACACACACACTGTATGGGTGTATAATTACAGTGAGTGAAGCAGCACTAAGGAATAATTACAGAGGCTGGTTGCTGTTGTTGTTGTTGTTGTTTCCAACAAATAAACCAGTACACAAACAAGATGGGGGGTGAGCGGCAGGTCAAGCCATCTCGGTGATGACGCCCTAATACAGCGCCATCTCCCGTATCTAGATGTGCTCTCTCTCTGTCTCTCTCTCTCTCATTCGCTTTCTCCATGGCCAAAAGTATGTGGACACACTACATTATAGATTAAAACTATGAAATAACACGTGGAATTATGTAGAAAGCAAAACAAATCTGTGTAAACAAAGTAAAATATGTTTTAAATTTTAGATTCTTCAAAGTAGCCACCTTTTGCTTTGATAACAGCTTTTCCACACTCTTGGCTTTCTCTCAACCAGCCCCATGAGGTCGTCACCTGGAATGGTTTTCCCGACAGTCTTGAAGGAGTTCCCACATATGCCGAGCACTTGTTGGCTGCGTCTCCTTCACTCTGAGTTTGAGTGGGTTTGAAGCCCAGAGAGTTGCAGCTTATGGTCGGTGCCATCTTCTCCGTTTGGAGCCAGGATCTTCCAAAATAGGGAGTGCAGGGTGTCGCCTTTCACGCTTGTGCAGTATCGTAATCAAGTGGCGTTAAACTTACGGGAATATTGCGATAATAGTCCCGGCTCAGTCCAGGAGCTGGGGAGAACAGCAGGTGAGCAAACTGTCAATCACAGCAGACATCAAAACTACTGCTAGTCTTCAAATCTTATTAACGGATCAATAATTTTCTAAAACAACCACCAGCACATTTATAAGAGGGCTTGAATTTAGCGATTGAGACCATAATAACTTGTTGAAAACAATGACTGACTTAGCGTTTCTAGAGAGAAGTTGACGCTTTTTAAAATGGGAGTAAATTGGAGCCAGGGGATTTTTTTTTTTTTTTTTTTTAGGAGCCAGCATCTAGCGGCACTTTAAGGTATTTCCACACTGGCCTCAGCCTCAAGCCGTGTTCGTTGCTGCTTGCTCTACGTGTGCAAGTTCTTCCACACTAAACTGGTGAAATCCTTCCGTCAGGGACTTTTCTTTTGAGCACGGGGGAGTTTGCATGTTTAAACAGGAAAAACTGATGCAACAAAGATTCCCCTACACTGGAACTCAGGGGACTATCCCAAACTATAAAAACAAGGGATGTCCACATACAGTACTTTTGGGCATAAACCTCATCTCTTTTTATCCTTCCTCTCTCTCTTACTTATTTAATATCTCTCCTTTGCGCTGCTTTTTTTGGTTCCTTTCCTAGCTTCTGTTCTCTTCTTTCACTTCCCCTGGGATCTTTCCATTTCTCTTTCCATCTCTCCAAGTCCTCTATCACTCACTCTAACTCTCTCTCTCTCTCTCTCTCTTCCACACACACCGATACACACACATACAAACGCACACACGTGTGCGCGCGCAGTGCCCAGGCAGTCACCTGCACTGAAGGTAAATGGAGTGTGAGGTTTTACTGGTGCAGTGATTGCGGGGTACGGCTCAGGAGGAAATAAGTGTTTGGTTTGTTTATGTGCTATCAGACAGCAGGTGGCGGAGTCAGCACACCGCCTCTTGACCCGCACCGGGGAGAGAGGTGGACTGAGGTGTAGGCAGGAGGGGCAGGCAGGGGGTACTGGCAAAACTTCTGTCTAAACATCTCTCCTGTTACTCTCACAAGAGGCAAAATGTTGATATGCGAGCCTATGAAGGCCAGAAGGCCTCCCTGCATCTAATACCCATGGCTGTTGTCATCTTACAGGATCTCATGAAACAATTCCCCAGCATCATCCAATCGTAGCATTGCGTAGACGAAGCTGTGTGCATGGGGCTTTTACCCTCTTACAAACCAAAAGTACAAGAGCAAAAGTGTAAGGAATGAATTAAACTGTGTGTTTGCCTGCTTTAAAATGAGCTGCAAACATCTGCATGTGCAGCTAACGACCGACAGCAGTGAGGCTTCAAGGACATTTTAATACAACATTATTTTGTGGTTTTACAGATTATGTTTTTTTTTTTTAATTTTTTCTGCATTGTGTGGGAGTCAGCCTGGATGATAGTATATTAAAGTGAAAACCAACATACAGTATGTGGCTCTGTGTTGCTCTATTCGACTTGGAGAAGTTTACGCTCCAGCAACCAGCAGATAGCATTACTGTAACTAATACCATTAACGATGGCTCATTTCAATTATCTGTACCTGTGAACTAGTGTGCACCAATATCAGAGCCTAAAACAGACCATCACTCATATTATTAATTACACCTGTGTTTTTCATGCTATGTGTTAAAATGTCTGCTGGGACTGAAACAAGATATTTTTCTTAGTTTCGTAGTTCATGAAAAGTTTTGGAGATGCATAATTTTCTTAGGACAGTTGCATATGATTTTACCTCCTCTTTGTAAATAGACTCATTAAAACAAGTGGTGCAAGACGTTGTTACAGATCGTATGATAAAGCTACAATGTGAGCTAATATACTTGTAAGACACATTCGTTTTCTTGTTTTTGAGTATTTTGGACATCGAGTTGTGTAAGGCTGCGGCTGCGGCTCAGGAGGTAGAGCGGGTCGTCCACTAATCAGAAGGTCGGTTGTTCGATCACTGGCTCCTCCGATCCGCATGTCGAAATGTAAACTAAACCCCAAATTGCTCCCGATGGCTGGTGGCATCAGTGTGTGTGTGTGTGTGTGTGTGAATGGGTGAGCATAGAAACATTGTGGGGCGCTTTGGACAGGAAGCGCTGTATCGCTCCTGATGAGCAGGTTGGCACCTTGCATGGCAGCCTCTGCCATCGGTGTATGAATGTGTGTGTGAATGGGTGAATGTTGGCATGTACTGTAAAGCGCTCTGAGTGGTTGATAAGACTAAAAAGCCGCTATATAAATGCAGTCCGTTTACCATTATTGTCAGACTGAAGAAGGCTGAGAGAGAGTGTGGATGTATGTGTTTGTCCATGTGAGTATGTCCGTCAGTATCTGGCAAAGTCTGTGTGTGTACTGTGTGTGTGTGTGGTTGCGTTTTTGTTACCTCATTGGGACCTTTTCCGATATAAACACGGACCTTGCCAGTAGTCCTCATGGGGACCAAAGCCTGGTCCTAATGAGGCAAACGTCATATCTGAGGTCCTGGTTAGGGTTAGGCAGGAATTGGTTATGATTAAGGTTAGGGTTTGGGATAGGCTGTCCACAATGAATGGAAGTCAATCAAATGTCCTAACAAGGATAGCTGCACAAGCATTGAGGAAGAGAGGGAGCAGGGCAATGCAACAGAAAGCGCGTGTGTGTGAAGCCGTAGGGGAGGTGCGAGGTTGTGAGGGTTATCCCACTGTGTCAGAGAGAAAAAGAAAGAGGGAGGGTGGGGAGCTCTCTCGCATGTGGAATAAAGGAGAGATGAAAAATGTACGATAAACGAGTGCAGTGTGAGGTGGCTTTGTTCTCCTGAAGGGCTGGGTTCACCGGCGGATGAAGAGCTAACTCTTACTGGGAAATCACAGCTTGGCAGAAGATCTCTGTCTTTCATTTGCTTGCTTTCTCTCTCTTCACTCCTGTTCCTATCCCTCAGTTTTTAAGTTTTTTTGCCTCTTTATCTTTATCCATCCCTTTTTCCCTTTTGCTATTCAAGCATCTACTAAACTCTTTGTCCCTCACACACGTAAACACACACATACAGTATATACGCATACTGCCAACTTCTCTACCCTCTCTATGCCTTCATGTCGTGTTGGGAAATCTCACTGACAACACATGCATGGTCAGAGTGAGGCCGGAGCGCTTTGGACAGTGACAGCAAGCAGGGCTGATGGAACAAGAAATGAGAAATCATTGTGAAGAAATTAATAAAAACAGAAAAAGAGAAAGATGCTTTGTGGTCTTGCATTTAGACTGAAACTTTTTCCATGAAGCAAGCTGCATGTATAATTACGCCAACGATTAGTGTGCATGCTTTTGACACTACTGAAAGGTCCAACAGTTGTTGAAAGACATCATTTTTACCTTGGCATCATTTATTTACAACTAACACAAGGTATGGCATTGCCCTACAAATCCTGCCTACAGCTAATACGCTTGGTTTTTGTTACAATATTTAGTCATATCCTAAAAACATTAGTGAAACTACTACTTTAATACTACTTTATACTCACATCCCCCCACTGCCACATGTATTTGACAGCTATAGTCACTAGTTACATGCTTTTTTCAGATTAATATTTTACATTAAATAACATGATGAGTTTGTTAAATATACTACATTGGCATGTTTTTCACTTGGTTAGCAGTTTAATCCTTTAAAATTCTCAGATGGTTTCATTTAAATAACTGATTGACGCCCCAAGAGGGCAAATGATCCCATATATATCACAAAAAAGCAAAGATTCAGTCCATTTCTATTATTTTCTACATTGTAGATTAATACTGAAGGACTCAAAACTATGAAATAACACATATGGGATTATGTAGTAAAATAAGGGGGGAAAAAAAAGTGCAAACAAAGCTAAATATGTTTTAAATTTTAGATTCTTCAAAGTAGCCACCGTTTGCTTTGATGAAAGCTTTGCACACTCTTGGCTTTCTCTCAACCATCTTCATGAGGTCGTCACCTGGAATGGTTTTCCGACAGTCTTGAAGGAGTTCCCACATATGCCGAGCACTTGTTGGCAGCTTTTCCTTCGCTCTGCGGTCCAACTCATCCAAAACCATCTCAATTGGGTTTAGGTCGGATGTTTATGGAGGCAAGGTCATCTGATGCAGCCCTTACATAGTCTGGAGATGTGTTTTGGGGTCATTGTCCTGTTGAAAACCAACTGATGGTCCCAGTAAGCGCAAACCAGATGGGATGGCATGTTGCTGCAGAATGTTGTCGTAGCCATGCTAATGTGTACAAAGCACCCCCCCACACACACACACACACCATCACACCTCCTCCTCCATGCTTCACAGTGGGAACCACACATGCAGATACCATCCGTCCATTCCTTGTGTTTGCCCAAGCAATTCTCCTTCTTACTGGTCTCCCTCAGTAGTGGTTTCTTCGCAGCAAATCGACCATGAAGGCCTGATTCACGCAGTCTCCTCCGAACAGCTGATGTTGAGATGTGTCTGCTACTTGAACTCCAGGAAGCATTGATGTGGGCTCTAATCTGAGGTGCCGTTAATTGGCAATTTCTGAGGCTGGTAACTCTAATGAATTTATCCTCTGCAGCAGAGGTAACTCTCGGTCTTTCTTTACTGGGGCGGTCCTCATGAGAGCCAGTTTCATCATAGTGTTTGATAGTTTTTTCGACTTTCATAGTTTCCGGATTGACTGACCTTCATGTCTTAAAGTAATGATGGACTTTCGTTTCTACTTAGTTGAGCGATTCTTGCCATAATATGGATTACTACACTACTGAAAACCATTCCAAGTGACTACTTCATGAAGCTGGTTAAAATATTGCCAATAGTGTGCAAAGCTGTCATCAAGGCAACCCATAGTTTAGTTTAACACTTTTTTGTTTACTACATAATTTCATGTGTGTTATTTCATAGTTGTGATGCCTTCAGTATAGTTCTACAATGTAGAAACTAGTAAAAATAAAGAAAAACCCTTGAATGAGTAGCTGTAGTTGTGGTTGGTGCATTTGGTGCTGTAGTTGGCGCATTTACTTAAGTAAAGGATCTGAATACTTCTTCCACCACTGTCAACAATGTGACCGAGACCATGTCCACACTAAGCTGGTAGTGCCAACTTGTATTGTGTACGGGGAGAACGGAGCTTTGTACAAATGCTGTCATATAGGTGACAAAGCAGATAGTGGCAGTAGCTTGGCATTTCATTGTTTTTCATTGGCGTGTCATTGGAAGAGGAAGAAGAAGTAGAAACACAGTCACAATACCAACAATGCCAGACAGCTTCATGCAAGTGGTATTCTCTTTATTGTCTCATTGATAGCTTGTTTAGACGTTTAACGTAGCTATCTACCAACTTTCTCTCGCTGAAATGTTGTAATTTGTGTTTTTGAATTTGCTGGCTTAATGTAGATGTAGTCCGAGTCGTTTACAGATCCCCACATGTTGTTAACAATCAAATCTAGGCACTGAAATTAAACACTAAGATCTATGACAGCTCAGCAGGTGGTACTTGTCTAGTCAGGGGTAGAAATGGTTCATGTTGACATCTGGACAAAACTGCTAGCATCGTCTCAGGAAAGTGTATCCATACACTTACCAGACCACTACGGCTGAAGAGTTTTAGATTAAATGGTTCGTAACAACATGCCATACATCTCTCCCATCAGGGTGGTCTAATTTCATGTGTTAACACATGCAAAAGGTTAAGGAGGGGTGGTTAGAATTAATTGAATTGGTTTGTCTTTTAAGGACAGTGTGTAGGATTTAGTGGCATCTAGCAATGAGGTTGCAGATTGAAACCAACTGAATACTCCAGATGCTACTTGAACTAACTCCCTCCCCCTCCCCTTCCAAGCGTGTAGGAGAACTTACGGTGGCCCCTAAACTTGCGAAAAACGTGACAGGCCCTCTCTAGAGCCAGGTTTGGTTTGTCTGTTCTGGGCTACCGTAGAAACATGGTGGTGTAACATGCCAGACTCCATGGAAGAGGACCCGCTCCCTATGTAGATATAAAGGGCTCAAGCTAACGAAAACACAACGATTCTTATTTTCAGGTGATTATACACTAATTAAAACATACTTATGAATATTATATTCCATTTCTGCCAAGTCTGTTCTGCTAGATGCCGCTAAATTCTACACACTGGTCCTTTAAAACAAGCCTCTAATTCACAAATAAAGTTCTGCTTTGACTCAATGAAATAATGCTGTCAGTGAATCCATTAATTATGAGAAATGTAATACAATATTATTACAGAAATTATATCATAGCATGTAGAATGTAACAAATAAGCCTCACATCGCAACAATATAGAAATAACTTAAATTTAATGAAATGTTGAAATTCAAAAACACTGATGATGTGGGAAATTATGTGATCGTTAAGAGTCACGGTCTTAAATACATTCCTTCTAGACATGTTTACTTCAGCTAGACTGAGCTTTACCATTTAATTACCCTGTTACTTTAGCTCATGTGTGCACATGTGCGTGCATGCCTCTTGGTGTGTGTGTATGCGTGTGTTCGTGAGTGTGTGTGCATCTGCGTTTAATACCCTAACAACCCTATTACTTGCCATGGTTTTACCTTCTAACTTCTTCGTCGGTTAAATGGGAGCGCGGCTCGGCTTTAGAACAGCCCCAGGCGTTTCCTTACGTGCTCAGTTAAAGGGGTGGGACGCGGAGGTAAAACTCTGTGATTCGATTTCAATTAAAGGAGAGGAGAAGCGGAAGCTTTAATTGATTGTCGTTATGCCAGAGCTGTGTGTGTGTGTGTGACAGTAGACACACACATGTCCTACTTTCTCCTTGCTTGATTATACTCCAGTCTGTCGTCTAAGGCATTTTGCACTTATCAATTTAGCACAGCACTATATTTATTATATTATTATGTAAAATTACTGCCAAAATTGTTAGTAGCAAATGGAATTAAAATGTACATCAGGTGTAATAAAAATGCTCAGAGGTTAATTCATTTTTTATCTGATTTATGTGTGATTTTTATTAAATTAAGTCAACAAACTGTTTGTTTAAGCTACTTTCCCTGTCCAAGGCTTATTCTAACGTGCCAAAGGCTATCATTATAATACCCCATGCAAATATGGCAACATTATTACACCGAGCATAGTTTGATCCCCAAAGTGATGGCTACTCAGAACGTCCTGAAAGTCTGCCCCTCGACGCTGCCTGTCACATTGTGTACAAAATGACACGGGTCAATGAGTAGATGTGGAAAAAAAAAGAGAGAGAAAAAAAAAACCCCCACAGAACTGCTTTTACCAAGTTTGCTTTTGCTCTTTTTTCAGTCTTTTTATCCTTTGTTTGTATGCATTATTTGTGTTAGGATTTTTTATTCGGCATCTCCTCGTCCCTTGTTGTGCTTTTTTGGCTCGGCTACAAGGCGTTAATGAAAGCATTTCAAGCAAACATGTTGATTTTTGTTTCCATGGGGATCCAGAAGGCCTGACAATGTCACTGAGGCTTCGGCCAACAGACTGGTAGAAAACACTGTTGCCTTTCTCTTTATACATCCCTCTCGAACTCACTCGTGTCCTTCTATTTCTCCTCTACTCTCCATCTCTGTTGCATCTTCTTTTCCGCTTTACTTTTGTCTTTCTTTGTTCAGCACTGCTTACATTTCTCTAATTAACTCTCCTCAGTCTTTTCTGTTTTTGCTTTTACTATATGTTTGACCGTATCCATCTTTTTAAGCAGCCCTTCAGCTCTGTTTCTCTCTTTTTCTCTGCCACTTTTCTGCTCTTTCCCTTTTCTGTTTCTGATCCTCTCTATTCTTTTCACGCCCTTTCTTCCTTTGTTGTCGTCTATGTGTGAAGAGCTGTGATAAATAAAAACAAACACAGTGTTTATGTGTTTGTGTGTGTGCGCGTTTGAGAGACGGACGCCAGCTCTCTGATAGCATTGTTAGCCTCTCCACCTCTCCTCACTCCACTGCACACCCAGCTACAGGCTTTCTTCCCCCTCTCCATCCCTCAATCCAGGCCCCCAGCCAGGAAGGCGGCTTCGGGGCCAAATCAGGCCAGGACGGAGGCTTCATTGTGGGGCTGCAGGGGGTGTCGGTGCTGGAGGATGAGGACCAGGGATCCAGGCCAAGCCCCAGACCCAAGACCCTGATCTGGCTTGCCAGCCAGCCCACTGAAGGGCCTTCGTGGCTGGGCACAACATCAGGGCAAGAGGGGAAGTGGAGGACGGAGGTCTCAGCAGTGGTAATGGCAGTGGCTAGATTAAGACCTTCTCTTAGAATCAGCACAATAGAAGAGGTCTATAGCGGAGCTACACGCACACACACACAAGCGTACACACATACACACTGCCTCTATTCAGCTCCGTCCATGTCGCCCATCAGAGGCAGAAAAGCATGAATAAATACATGAGCAGTGTAGAGCTCCATAGGACTGATAAAAAGAAAGAAAAACACACAGAAAGAATGGTAAATTGAAAAAAGGGAACAGATGAATAATTTTGATGGTTTTGTACTACAGTAATTGTGATGGGAGGGGAAAAAAAAGAGATGGGAAAGGAGGATGATGAATTATGAAAATCCTCCAAGTCCCTGAGCTCAGGAAATGGAATAATTAGGAAAAGTTGAAGAGCCAAGTTTTGAATTTAATGGCAGAAATGAAGTTAGAGAGGCCTTGGACTTATTAAGAAGTATCAGGTTTTACTGGAGAGGACAGTAGCAGCCTGGTTGCACTGTTGCAACGGCAGCTACCTCTGCGTATTCACAGGTTGTTGCGTTTTTTTGGTGATTTAAAGACGACGTATCACACCCTAAAGCACTGATGCAATAATATATGACAAACAAATTAATGTTTGAATGAGCAACTTTGACTAAAACACTACTGTTGTTATTGTCGTCACTCCTACTCCTACTTTACTTCTACAATTCCTAGTATTTGAGGAGTTTCAAAAAAAATGGCATGATTCATACAGCTTCCAACTGCCATGCTCTGTTATCTTGGTGGATGTTTCCAGGTTAAAAGGCGGGGAGATGCCTGAAAAGATCTAGTTTGTAAGTGTCGTCCCACCATGTCAGAAGGTAAAACTGGCCATCAAGGAGAGGGGCAAATTGTTTAAATATGAGTCTCTTCTGGAAGGCGTTCAGGGTGGTGCGCTCGATCAACAACAAGCACTTCTGTTGGAGGATACTGATGCCTTAAATGTTTGTAGTGGTCGAGTCAAAGGCCCAAATGTTCACATAGTTAAGGCAGTGTGATATTAATTAGGCTAATTAACTGAATTCTATTAGGACTTACAATGACTTTCACTGCAGAGGCGAACCTAGATTTTAATATTACAAATCTTTTTGTTTTATTTCTGGAGCGTGTACTAATCCAGCTGATCACACGTTTGAGGTTTTCTTCAACACAAGGTGAAGACACGATTAAAAGCGGTGGGTCTTGTTATGAGGCACAAAAGCGTGTCTTAGATTCCCCCGTGGCTGAAGGGTTAAGACACCAACTATGAACCGAGTCATCCATGGTTTGAATCTCTTGCCATCTAATAAAGGCATAAGATGCCCAAAAACTAATTAAAAAAGAAGAGTTTCCTTGCCTAAATGCTACTGTTTCCCCATTTATACCTGATCAGAAGAACCACAATAAGATCATCACACAGAAGATATAATACCCATGCTTAAGTAAACTCTGCACTGCACACATCAATACACAATTTATTCACACAATAAGCAGCAATTTTGCGCATCTTTTTAGAGATTATCCAAGGCATTATGAGAGTGGCAGGAGAAAGGAAAGCTGAGAAAAGCAAGCAAAGAGAGAAGATGATGCGTATTAAAGTTCACAAAGTATAAATAAACCCATGAGGACATGGTGTCTGCCCGGTGCAACACGCTGTATGTTACTTTATTGAGCACTATTCATTTTTCTTTGTGTCAGCTAATGTCCATGTTTTTGGCCACAGAGGAAAGTAGGGGAGCCTAGATACCTGGTAATGTCTGCAATAAGACCTTTTTACCACCTCTTACCTCTTCACCTACACTATAGGTACTTCTGTAGTCAAAATGTGTGTGCGCGCATGTGTGTGTGTGCGCGTGTGTTTGCGTCACAGCTCTCAGAAAGGACCCTGGGACCCTCCTCGACAGTGAGAGCTTTTAGCTCTTCTTCGCTAATGTCCTGAATAATGGCATCTTGATGGAGAGAGAGTAGACGAAAAAGAGAAAGAGGAGAAAGAGAGAAAAGGGGTAAAAAAAAAAAAGAGAGACAGGGAAAAAGAGCGGAGAGGGAGGAGGTAGAGATGGAAAAAAAAAAGACAGAGAGAAACCTCTGCATCCATCTGTCTTTACCTCCAGACCTCCATCAGTAGCAGGCCTATCATTATTCCCTCTCTCTGCCTTTCTATTGTCATTATTCCCTTTTTGTCTCCTTTTTCCAACATGATGATGATCCAGAGATTTTACTTGCTCTTGCAAAGACAAATCATGCGTGTGCACGTGTCCCTCAACATGTATGTCTCTATGTGATATGCCAACCTTTTAGCAAACTTTTGCTGACATGTGGGCATTATTAGGAAGAATAATTGTTTTTTTTTTTTTAGCAACATTCGCTGAAGCCACTGCAGAGCTCCCTCAAGATGCAGCATCACTAATGGCCGCTAGATGCTGGCTCCTATAAAAACTGCAGCTGTATTGAAGTCTGAGGTTAAAAAGTTACCGTTTTCCCCTCCACATGAAGTTTAGATCTCAGTATTTAATTTGTTATCTTTGGTGTGGATGTGTTTGATTGAGCTCAGACAGGTGGGACAGGGAAGCGTGGGTAGGGTTGTAAACAATCCGCCGGAGCCGGCACAGCTAGCGGTCAAACAACAGTCCACAAAGTTGTGAACTATACAGCATTTATCAAACATTGTACTCTCACTGTCCTTCACTGTGGCTTGTATTACTTAACAACTGAACTCTAGGTGCGTCTGTTTGTCTGTTCCACACAGAAATGAGCTGAAATCCAGTCTGACTGCACCATCCTCCAACCACAACTCCACCCAGACTTCCTCCTTTTTTGCCCAAATTTAGATTTTCTGACGCCAGTGATACAGATGACCCTTTGTACTGAATAACTCTTAAAGCTGACGTCACTGATGCTATGCGCGCGTGTTTCTACGGTAAATGGTTGAAACAGAAATGAGGAACTGGAATAAAGCTGTTTAAGACTTGCAAGATAGAACTGGTTCCTGTTTTGTACCACAAAGAAGCCCAACAGATTGTCTGCCAAATCTGAACCTGTGGCAAATGATGTCAAATACGTCACAGAGGCTTCTCAGAGATTGTCTCGCTTCAAAAACACGTCTCAAATGTCTGCAGTTACTTGTCATATTTGTAGACCACAAAGAGAGCGAGAGTTCAGTATATGTGGGTAGTTTTCCATCGTTCTTCTGTTTTTTTCATACAATTCTTAATATTGATGGTGATTCCCTCACATTTAAAAGCCAACAGTATTTAAGAATGATGCTTTTAATCTCTGAGAGTATCTGCTAAACATGAGGTGTGTTGTGCTGTTTGGCTCTTTGGTTAAATCCTTCAATACCAGCAGCGGGGTGGTTGATTTAAAACCTCACTGTTGGTATTTGGGTTGTGGGGTCACTCTAGGATGTCGGTGTTCAGCTGCACTGAGTAAACTGTGGACAGTTCAGGGTGACTGACCGTGACAGAAACACACGCTCGCCATCCCCTCTGCGCACACTTTTTACTTTCTCACACAGTTCCCACCTTCTTTGCTCTCTTGTATGATTTTCACTCTTTAATCATGCTCACACACACACACACAGACACACACAGAAATAGGCAGGGGTCATTGCCCCATCAGGTAAGTAAACACAGTGAGATCAGTGAGTTAAATATTAATACATTTATTTTCTACTTCTGACCAACTGCTACAAATATTTTCAACACTAAATGAAAGGACAAAAGTATCATCTACACTTTCTTTTACAGTGAAAATGTATTTTGAAGAGAAAATATGTGACAAAAGGCCCAAAGAAGAAAAAAAAAGAAGCAACCCAACCACCTGCCTGCTCCTTGTGTCTATTTTTTTCTGTAAATTGGCATTATTTTCCTTCTCCACGCTGCCTCATCCCTACAATTTTCAGCAGCAAAACTGTCTCATAAGCGAAATTAAACAGTGTCCCCTCCTCTTTACTGAGATAAGAGGATTCCTCCCGACATCCACACAGTGTGCACACACCACCACCCCCTCCTATTTTGGCCTCTCACTCAGGAAAACGGGATTATTTCCCCCCCCAAATATATATTTTTTCCAAAAGCTCAGGAGCCACGCTGTTTACGTACAAGTTTAATTGTTTTCTCTAAATTTGCCTATTCTCTCCTCCTCCAGCTGTGCGCACTCCATTTGCGGCTGCACGCACGCCAGCCTATATACAGGAGGAAACATTTCATTTCAAAGTTACTACAACTACAAAATGGCATCACCCAGGGCGCGTTTGCTCAAATAGGTCACAGCTTTTACAGCGCATTGTTAAGTGGGGAAAAAAACGAGGTCTGTGTGTGTGTGTGTTTCACTGCGGTGCGGTTCCGTTGCCGTGTCTGTGCCAAATAATTGGCAAGAGATCATTAGAAAAAAAACAGGGCCTGTTTGCCTCTGCATGCAAGGACAACCTGCGTAGCACGGAACACCTTTGTCTCCTCGGGGGGGGAAAAATATTTATCGGACATTTCAATACTTTAATACTTCAAGTTAAACCGCACAACCCTGCTGCACTGTTATTTAAATAATTATAAAAAACTTGGTGCGTGTTAACAGGAGATGTTGTGGTGCTGCGACGCACAGCCCTTAAACCGCTGATATTTAATATTGGATAATAATGGAGGAATACAGGGTCACTTTTGCATGAATGGGGATGAACACAATGCTTCGACAAAATAGTTTTCCTCTCAATAACTTTGAATAACAGTTTTTATTTACGGTAGAAAATACGTTTTTTTTTTTTCACAAGGTGGCCCACACAAACTGGACGCACAATGCATTCCTCTGCATGTCTCCGTATTTACTTTTTTTTAGGTTTTAAAAATCATATCAAAAATGTTGACATAATATAGCTCCACTTTTCTCATAATTTTTTCCTTGTTTTGTTGTTTTTTTTTCTGTAGCTGCTCTCTTGAGAAGTAATGTGCCCCACACTTTGCCCTCAGAGACAGTTCAAGATGCACCGTTCATCCCATATTTTAAACACAGAATTTGACACTTACTGTCCTGTTTCAACGGACATATTTCCCTCTGTGTATATAATTATTCTTATTAGTTTCCCCAAAACAATCATTTCACTTCATATGTTGTTTTTTTTTTCTGTGACTGTGTGATTTAAATTGTATTCACTTGTTGTGCGCCTGCGATACACACACAACAAGATGAAACAATTCTGGCTTTTTTTTTCGACCTGCCCACTCAGTGTAGAAAGCGGTGAATCACAGTCATCACTGCAGGAACGTAGTCATAACTCAGCATAGCAATGCAACCGACACACTACCCCCAAACCTTTACAATTTTACTGAATTAAATGTAATAAAAACTGTGACACGTGGAGCTGATATTTTTTTTTACGCAACAGATCAAAATTTCGGGGCCGAATTCATTTCTGGGTTTTTAAGAGTGTGACAGTTCAGACAAATGCAGCCTGTTTTCTAAAAAGGCCTCTGCTGCTGTCTTTTTAAACTGGCTTTAATGTGGAAATATGAAAAGTGCATATTCTTGTGATTATGTCTCATTTAAAGCTGTATCTATAGGTGGAGGGTGCATAGGTGGAGACGCAGAGACTCCTCCAGCTCGAAGCGAGCCTCCGCCCTGCTGAAGTGTCCTTGAGCAAAACGCTGACTCCCTATCCGCTTCAGGAGTTGCATGACCCTCGGATCTCCCGACAAAAGAGAGGAGTTTCCCCATCCAAAGTCTACAAGGTATGCGTTTGTGTTTTAGGCCACTTTCTTTGATGGACAAGGAGCTCCTCGCAAAACAGGGGCGCACGGTGTTGTTTCCAAATTACGCACACTCCATCACAGCTGCATAAAAGCATTTTTAATCACACTTTCTGACTTCAGTGATGAGGAATGAAAAGAAACAGATAAAACTAAAGCTTCTGTTCATTAAAACCTTGATTGACCGTAGCGCTGAGTGCATGCAGTGCACCTGTTCATAAACTTAAACTGCGTGTATACTCTTGTACTTGAGCAGTAACACAATGAAATCAGTGAACTTAAAGAAGTTATTTTCATTGAATGATGCATGTTGGGAAGTAAGTGCTCACTGATTTTACTGATTTGATCTCAGATATTAATTTATCATGTTGAAGTAATGATGTATTTGTATCATAAACCTTAAAAAAAAGAGAAATCAAAGTAAAAATAAGTCGCTTAAATGCTTTCAGAAAAGCATCGACTGGCACCCTAAAAAGTCTGTTTTTTAATTGCACTATAAACTTATTCTACAAAGATTTGCAGCCTCTCCGCAAATGAAAAAGGTCGGTGAACCTGACTGTCAGTTTACCCTCCGCATCATCCTCTGCTCCTCTCTCCTCCCTCTCCCTCTCCGCTCTGCAGCGCGCTGCTTTCTGTGGGCTCCTTATAAATAAAATCCACCGTCCCCGGTTCCTCTTCCTTATTGGTCAGGTGGAGCCGTTACCTCACTCCGGGGCCTGTGACGCAGCGTCTTCACTTATCCTTCATGTGCGTCTCTTCTTGTTTCTTATTGAGAGTCTTGCCGTCGGTCAGAGGGAGAAAGCGGGATTCGCGTGTCGGACGGACCGGGTGCGCTCGATACTAAACACTTTCCATCCCGGGAGGAGAGCGGCGCACAAGAGCAAGCTCTCTCTCTCTCTCTCTCTCTCTCTCTTTCGGTATCTCTCACTCTCTCTACATCTCTGTCACTCACACACACACACACATACACTTTCTCTGTGAGCTTCTCTCTCTCTCCGCTTCCCTCTCCCTCCCGCACACACACACTCGCGCCCGCGCCCACGCACGCTCTGTATACGTCTCCACTTTGCCGTAGTAAGTTACGGCATTGATCTCAACGGCGAGTGCGGATCTGTCTCTTGTGTTCGCCCTTTCTTCGACGGACCGACTTGGAGAAAACGCTCGAGACACAAGTAAGTCCAAATACTTATGATTTATGATCACTTTTATTGTCACCCGTGGGCTTCAATCTTGCGTGTGTTTATGCGTGTGTGTGTGTCTGTGTGTGTGTGTGTGATTTGTCCGATCGTATCGTGTGAAGGCTATCTTTGGTGTAACTTAACTTCCACTGTTAGTTCATGGAGACGGTACATCCCCGCCACACATAACGGACCCAGATGGTTTAGTTGAATTTTGGAGTATTTTCCAAAAACTATTTATGCTTATATTGAGTTTTATGCGCGTCAGTCTCAGGCTGATTGTGACTTCTGCTCGGCCGTGGACTAAAATCACTGATTGGAGTTTGTTTCAAAATTAAGATGAGGCTTTTGTTCCGGTTAACTGCCGTGCTGTACTTTGGTTGATGCTTTGTGGATAAAGCAGAGTTGGATTTACGCACCTGCCGTCCCTTCTGGGTCTCATAGTTTTCCTTTTTTTCCGCCTAATGATTAATATGTATAGTAACAGGCTTTAAAATCACGTTTATTATATCTCAACTTCTTTGAAGTAAATGGAGAATTGTTACTGCGCGTGTTAGACTAAATCAGCCCGGTTTCCAAATCAAACACATGCATTTAAAAATTTAATTACATCGATCTGTTGCTAAGTAGTTTCCAGAGAAGCTACTGACATTTTAATCTCCCTGAAACAAGTGCAAAGCGCGTAGTAAACAAGCGGATTCATCGTTTTCCACTGGCCACGTTCCTCTCTACTTTAAAACTTTACACGCTTTTCCACATGAGTGTCAAAGTGAATATGTTTGCAGAGTTTGCCGGTCCACTCCTCACGTCGCTGTCGTGCCATTACCGTGGACTAATTTGTTGTTTTGGACGATGAGTAACATGTCTCTCTATTTGCCCTCTGTAATGCCGTGCGTAAAAGTAACAGCTTGTGTTTTTCTGCGAGTCTCTGGACGGTGGTCCTCTCCGCTAAGAGCGCACACAGTCAGCCACAGCGAGAAGTAATTAGGGGAACCCACTTCACACCTTATTTCAACACGAATAAACGGGTTCTTTGGTTCCTTTCAGCAGTGCAGAAAAAGTTATATTTCCAAAACTCTGTTCGACTCATTTTTTATATTTGGATTTTAAGACAAAACTATTTATATAAGGCTAACAAATCTGGATACAGTGGTCAAGGTGAGATTTAGCTTGCTCTGTGCTC
Organism: Scomberomorus guttatus; assembly: GCA_038419695.1. Lineage (NCBI taxonomy): Eukaryota > Metazoa > Chordata > Actinopteri > Scombriformes > Scombridae > Scomberomorus > Scomberomorus guttatus. The sequence continues at coordinate 13,390,572 of CM076468.1, read as the reverse complement.
CACAAGCTTGCATTCATTTTAAGTGAAAACATGTCGTTTACAGTTATTCATACATTTACTTCCTATTTCAGTTCGTCCTGCTCTTCAAATTCAGATTAAAAACAAGTTTCCGTTTTGTCACAGAAACCACACACTCAAACACACACACACACACACACTCTCACATCTCCTTTCACTGCTCACCTTTCACAGAGGCTCCTTGAGGAACATCAATGCAAAAGGGTTCAACACTTATTATGTATTGCAGCTGGTATTAAATGGGTATTTCTGTTTTTTTTTTAAAAGATAGAATAGTAAACGATCCCAGAAAAGGTGATGAAGACATTTCCATCCTCTGTTGCTTTGTGTTTTACTAATGCAGAGAGGAAATGTTTGGGTTTTTTTTTACATTGATGCACCCTCAATTTGACACAAATCTGAAAATAAGTTTCAAGCTCTTTGGACTCCCCTAATCTAAACCCCCACGCTCTCCACCTCCACTCTATGTGTGTGTGCATGCCAGACCTCTGCCCAGAGTAATGTTGAGGAACCAACAATGCAAACACAGAGCAATGTGCATGTATGTATATATCTGGGTCACTGCTGGACACTGAGTGTTTTTTTTGTTTTTTTTGAACGCCTCTCCTGTACAACTCTGAAACTCAGGAGTCACATTCAAACTAGCCCTTCTCCCCTGCTTGGAAAGTATTTCATTTAGTAATGGCCCTGCAGGAATAGAACAGTGTCTGCTTTGTCGGCTGTTGTTGGCTATTGCAAAAGCATCTCATTTGTGTCCTTGATTCAGTCTGTATGTGTGTTTGAGCACATTCAGATTTTTTCTGTCTTTCTTTAAAATCTGGCTTTTTGTGCTACAGTTGCTGAGCCGTTTATATTTTTATCGCATTTTAACACTGGAATAAAAAAATTGCTCAACTCTTATGAATGCCGGTGAAGCTCTAACAAACTGTTGTAGGAAGCAGCTTTAATTTGTGAAATATTTCCCTAGACTTGACCCTGAAGTCATTTGCAAAACAGATGCAAATATGTAACATGGAAAAACGCTGCCTGTATGCATGTGTTTGACAAATGCAAGCAGATACTGACATGCACCATTTACATGTCTAAAAATTCTTATTTTTTGGATGTTTTTTTAATGTTTTGGGTTTGTTCGTTTGATTTGACACCTTAAATGAATGAGGGTGTAGTAAATTCAGCGTTGGCCTAAGCATTTTTGTTTCCTCAAGAAATCATGTTTTGATAGTTTAGGTGAGGATGTCCTGCGCTTTCTGGAGATTTTCTTTTGCATTATCATCCACCTGCGAGTATCCCAGGCAATCTAGTTAGAGGTAATATCTTTGGATAGGGATGGCTTTTCAAACAACAAATTGTGCCTGTTTTCTTAGGAGATGAGTGCAATCCCTCTGACAATAAAAGAGAGCCTGTCTTCACAGCTCCTCACAAGACACAGAAATCAAGGTTACCCCTCAGGGGAATGAGGAGGAAATGGGAAATTATTTTGGTTATTACAGACAGGTGTTACTTCTCTGTGGGAATATCTCCTTGAACTATTTTAAAGAGTGTTTTCTCACAGTGGTTCCCTAGGCTTTTGGTCCAGAAATACACTATGAGTTATTTTTTTTTGTGTGTGTTTTCCTCAGTGTGTCATTGATAAAAGTGTCTACTTTCACATTTGAAAGGCATGTTGGTTTGGAGTTGTTTTGTGATTTTGTTTCACAAGTACTGAAGATGATATTATCTAGTGGACACACACTGTTTTTTATTCTCTCTACTCTGTTTGATAGTTTAAATGTAGACTAAAGAAAGTTTTGTACATGAGATTTATATTCCAAAGAGATGATATTTCTATTTTGGAAAGAAAAAAAGGACGTTATCTGAGGTCTTCTAATGGTTTTCAGCTGAGTATTATTATATGAAAGAATTCTGAAACAGTTACTAAAAGCTGCAAAACAGTAAAGAGCTAATATATGTCACCATTTTAAATATTTTTCAATGACTTTTATACATAAACCAACAGTTCAAAATTAATTGTTATTTTAATTATGGCTACTAATTTCAATTTTCAGACTTCTTTCTGACCTAAAATGACAATAACTTAATTTAAAGGTTTAGTTGATTGACATTTTCAATCATTTTGGGATTGAAAATGTTAATACTCTCTGTAGAGTTTAGCAAAATGGCACTTTCCAGGTGATATTAAAAGGCTGAAATCAGGAGGAATTTGTGTTTGTTGTTGACCAGGTCGCCCCCAGTACTCCTCTCCTGCGTGTGTCTGTGAGGACCCCTGGTCATGTCAGTGTAGCTGCCCTGCGTGATGCCTGATCATGACAGCACCGCCCTCCTAACAAGACAGACCAAGCGCCGACGCGTCGACATCGGGGTGAAAAGGACTGTGGGTAGCGCGATATTCACCCGCGCCAGGGAGACACTTCTCAACAGCATGAACCAATCGCACGGCCCCGACCAGGACGGAGACTGCTCGTTGGTCAGTCACGGCCACGGGGGTACCAACGGTGACGGGGAGAAGTCGAATGTTCTGAGGAAGTTGCTGAAGAGAGCCAACTCGTATGAAGACGCCATAATGCCTTTCCCTGGCGCAACCATTATCTCTCAGCTACTGAAGAATAACATGGGAAAGAATGGAGGGAGTGACTCAGGCTTCCAGGTACACATATAAATACTCACATCCAGTAGTGGTGAAATGCTAAGTTGATTGATCAATTAACAGATTCCAATTTTGACAATTAATTAATGGCTTTAGTCACCATTTAGTCCCCATTTGAAATCTTTTTACACATTATTGTATCATCCTGCATCTACATGCATCTACATTCTCACCCCCTCAATCAACCAATCAAACCTCTAATTAGTCATCTTAATTTAGTCCTCCTGTTCTCTGTTACAGGGCAGTGGAGCTCTGTCCAGTGGAGGCTCAGAGATCCGACCGAGGACGCCTGCAGCAACTCCTCCCAGCGACCGGGACAGCCCGTCTGACTGCCTCTCCCCTGGGCCTCCTCTTGCCCCTCCATCATCATCCTCCTCCTTTGGCGGCCACCGCCTCCTTCGAATCTCAACTCCACGCTGCCACTCAGCCCCTCTCCCTCTCCACCTTTGACTTGGACAGGCTGTCAGACGAGCATCTTCGTGCCAAGCGCGCCCGCGTGGAAAACATCATCCGCGGCATGAGTCACTCGCCACTGGTGCGGCCCAACACCGGCGACCACAACCAAGAAAGCAACCGCGAGAACGAGAGCAGCGGCAATGACCACCGAGGGGATGGCAACAGCCACAACAGCAGCAGCCACAACCACAGTCGGAGCGACTGCCCTTCTTCCTCCTGAGCTCTCCGGTTCGCGGGCGGCGTGGTCGGCGTTGGTGAGGTTTACCGCGAGAATAAGAGAAAGCAGCGCCTGCCACAGCAGCAACACAGCTTCACCCAGCTGGTGTGTTCCAGGCAGGAGCAGAGACAGGAAGAGAGGCGGCAGCTGAAACTGCAACTGGAAGACATGCAGGTTGGTAGCAGAAAGCATTCGAAAGTAGAATAGACTGTCCTTAGGTGCTGACATTTGGAGCTGAAATGCATCACAAACATCAACTGCACCTTCTTTTTTATTTCAAATGATATAAGGCATGAGAAAAACATGAAGACCCCTGGATTTCAGGGTGTAAAAGCAGGGCACAGACATATAAAATCATTGAGCTTGGTGGTTTGCTGGCGTAGATATACATGCCACACGTACAGAACAACAAAATCCAAATACCTTCTATATAACCTTTCTCCACTAAGAAGGGGACACATAATTTAAGGCGTACTGTACTATTTCCATTCCTCCTTTATATTTTCCCATGATATGAAGTATTTATGGTAACAGGTGACCTTCAAGTTCACAAGACGTCTTCTTTAACATTCTCTATCCTCTGTTGTTCAGAAACAGCTGCGCCAACTCCAGGAAAAGTTCTACCAGATCTACGACTCAGAGACAGAAGAAGAGGAGGAGAACGGTGAGAGCGGAGAGGCCGACCGAGGAGGAGAAAGAGAGGAGGACGGCAACCTGTCAGAGGACAGTATCCGCTCTGACGGCCTGGAGGAGAGGCACCGGGACAGAGGGCGGCACAGCCATGACGACCTATCAGAGCTGGATCCTGGCCTGTTCCTGGACCGGGCCCGAGCCCTCCTCCGAGAACAGGCCCTGATGGGTGGAGAGATGGAGGAGGATGTGGAGGGCAGAGAGGAGGAGGAGAGGAGTGGAGAAAGGGTGATGAAGAGGAGAGGAGGAGCGGCAGGAGGAGGGGGAGGAGGAGGAAGGCAGTTAGCAGAGACACTGAAGCAGGAGCTGAACTGCGCCGTGTCACAGGTTGTCGACACCGTCGTCAAGGGCTTCTCTTCGCCTAAGCAGGCCGCCAGTCACCATCATGGCTGCCATAGCAGCACACCAGCCGCCCCTTCCTCTTCTTCCAACTCGTCCTCTTCCTGTCCTCCACCCTTTGGTCCCCTCCCCTCCCTCACCCCGGACTCACGCTTTGGCGGTGGCGCCCTGGCCCTCAGTCTGAATGGCGATGGCAGCCCGACCCCAAACTACCACTCTTCTAACCAGAGGCTGCACTGCTTCGGCGATGTCATCGTCCCGAGCCCGCTGGATTCATTCGGCAGTTTGAGCGGCAGACTTAGCGGCGTGCCGACACCTAACGACCAAACGGAGGCATTGCCGCTGGTGGTGCGCAAAAGCGGCGGGGGAGGCGGTGGAGAGAACACCAACCCGTCTCTGCCCCCTCCACCTCCTCCTCACCACCCCTCCCTCCATCCCTCTCCCCTCACAGCCTCACTGGGGTTTAGCCCCCCATCATTTCGCCACCCATTCCCTCTTCCCCTTATGGGTTACCCCTTTCACAGCCCTTTGGGGTCGCATGGGGGTGGCGCCGGCTACCCTCCGGGGCCAAAGGACCACCATCGGTCCTCCCCTGATTCCATGGACATGACCCGGGAAACTGTCAGCCTCAGAACCAAAATGGCCAGCTTAGGAGGGGGCCATCTCAGTCACCACCACCACCACCACAGGCAGAGCTCGCCGAGCCAACACGGGCCCGAGGGTCTGTCGCTGTCCCTCATCAAGTCTGAGTGCGGGGACCTGCAAGACATGTCCGACATCTCGCCCTACTCAGGCAGCACTGTATCCTTAAGATTGCGTGAGCGTGAGAGTGTGTGTGCACGTCTTCTCCTGCATTTGCAAGTGCTTTAAACCTTCGGAAAGAAAAGATGACTTCCTCGAGTGGATAGGATTTGAGTCCAGGCGTTAAGATGAGAATTAAGATGACATATTCAGCACAGTCAAAGTGGTTATACTAAAACCACTTCAGAGGCGCTGCTCAGAGTTCAGCAAAAAAATGAAAATAAATTATGGACAATGGTGAGAAGGCTTCAGGAACATCTAAAAAGAAGTAATGTTGGCAATTTGATAGCACTATAAAATGAGTATGTAGTGTAGAAATGAAGTTTTACCTCAACATAAAGGTTAAACTGAATGGAGTAATAAAAGTAGTTGACATAAAGCAGAAAATCCTTACAAGCTGCTTCACAAGTGTCACATTTGTAAAGCAGTCAAACACACTGAGACGTCTTAGAAGCAGCAGCAGCCGGCAGTAGTCACAGCAAGTCTTTCATATCAATTAATCTGCATTAATTGGTCCCCGGTCTAACCCTCTTGTTTCCTTACTGAGTGGGGAAGATGAAAAACGGGGTGCGCCGGGTCTTGCGAGAGAGGGAAGATTAAACAGGTCGCACGCTGCTCTCTCGAGCTCTTTTAAGTCTGTGCAGCAGGTTGTGGTGTTTAAAGGCGCTGAGAAAAGGCTAGTGAGCTCCCTCTTCAACACACACGCGCACACACCACACACACACACACACACACACACACTCTGTTCCCACTGTCTGAGACACTCTTATGCTGTTAGGTTCTCTTTCATCACAAAGACTTTGTACATAAACGCTCAAAGCAAATCATATTTCACTGTGTCTGCGTGCATGTGTGTGTGTGTTTATGTGTGGGTGTGGGGTAAGACCTTGTACACAGGAGCTCAAAGCTAATCATATTTCAAAGAGCACAGGAGAGGGATAGGTGAATGCTTGGCCTCATTGATGCTTCCTCAGTGTGTGTGTGTGTGTGTGTGCAAGTAAGGAGAAGTGTAATATCTAAAATGTACACTTAGGTTTTCCTCTTTACAATTTTTAGCTAGTTGTCTCCCTCCTTCTCGCTGATCTTTCCTCCTCGCTTTCATTTGCTGGCCTTCGCTCTCAGTTGCTCAGCAGCTGTGTGTGTTTTTCCTCTTTTCGCGCACCCACACACACACACACGTGTGCACATGCAAACACACACTCCCTTTCATGGCGTGCGCATGTGGACAGGTGTTTGCAGGTAGCTGTTTATCTTTTCGTTCCTAACCTTTCATATGGAGAGGGCTTCTCCCGGCCACTACGCATGCACACACTTTGACTCACGCGTGCATACAAACAGGCGTGTTGCGCGCGCAGCGCACACGCATGCACGTTTGAAGAACAAAGTGAAAAAAAGAAAAATAAGACTTTGAACCTGACAAATAGCAACTCCTTGCAGCTGCGATGAGGATTTGATCACAGTGTCGTCTTCAAAGCCAATTTAGATGTTGCTTTAATTAAAAAAAAAGAAATATTTGACACGTCTCTTGATCCTGCTGATCCGTTTAATTCCAAAATGCTTTTCCATTCATTAGGAAGAAAAAAATATCTTTGAAATTGGACATTAGTATTTCAAAGATACTGAAGCCAAACAATTGTGTGATCCAGCTTCAAAAATATAAAATGTTTTATGTCATTTTGGATTTTCATAGAAATAAGACGCTGTCACCTTGGTATTATAATGGACATTTTTCACTATTTCCTAACATTTTACAGGCTAAATTAACCAAAAATACACTAAGACATATTATTCAACAATGAAAATGTGCCTTCAATTTCTAAGTTATATTTTTAATTAGATGGAAAATTTTTGAAATTATTTGATTCAGGATGTACAATTAAGAAATATTTTTACCCCCAGTGTAAATATGCTTAAATACAAAGGATGAATTCAGACAGACCAGGTACACAGTTAATACTTTTTTAAAGTTTTTGTATAATTCTGTAGTATATTGTGTGTTACACTGCACAATGCAACCCCCCCCCCTGCAAAAAGACCACTTCTTATATACATCCAGTCCTGCTTCTCATCCTCCCTCAGTCTGAAAGTGAAGTTATGTCTTTTTAGTGGTAAACTTCTCTTCGCTCTCATTCTGTTCATATTCCTGCTTTTATCTCTTTCTGTATTTAGTTTAATAGGTGACTCATTGTTTTTTTGTTTTGTTTTTTTTTCAGTCGGAGCATTTGCATGGTGGGGCATTGTCAGGGGCTTCAAGGCTTGAAGTCTGGCAGTTAGGTTAAGGTGTTTTGCATTGATTATAGTTCACCTGAAAGACACACACAAACACACACACACACACACACACACACTCAGGTCTGTGTATCTTTAATCCTCTGTACAAAGCTGAGCAGATGTCCTCCATTCATTTATGAATTTATCCCCCCCCCCCCCTTCTCTTCTCCTCCCAACCCCCCCCCCCCTCACCCCACACCCCTCCATTCACACACAAACACACACACACACACATACACACACCTGGCAGCAAGGTCAAGTTACAGCTGATACAGTGAGCCCCGCACAAAGCACACACACACTCATGGGCACATTCACAGATCAGGATGAACACACACACACACCATTGGTGGGGGGAGGGGAGGTGGTGGGGGGGGGGGGAGGAAGAGGAGTGGAAGAAAAGAACATCACTAGTTGCTTTGTTTATTCACTGACTCACTTTAGCTATTAGCTTGACACACACACACACATACGCACGTCATCTGCTTTTTATTCATTATGATATTGCTTCACACTGTTTACTCTGAGTCATGTTTGTGTGATGTTGTGCGTATTCGTCCGTGCTCATGTGCTGCTTTTTTTTTTTTTTTTTTTTCTCTTGGTTGTCCACAAAAAATAAAACAGGCTGCAACAACTATATGTATTATCTGACCTAAACACACACAGATAGTGACAGGTTGGTATGAATGTTAACGAGGCGATGGTGTTGTTGTCCGGTGACCTGACGTATCTGCTGCTAAATGAATGACACTCACCTCTACAGTAGCTTATTGAGACGAGGTGAACAGTGGTGTGGCGTCATTTCTGTTATGCTACGATTCGTCTTTCATTTATTTTATCGTTGTTTTTTTAGTGCATTTATGTTTTAGAACAGCGAAAAACAGTGAAAAACAGTATGTGTGCTCGTCCTGCCAGTCAATCAGCGCGGTCGCTCTTTCTGGCTGTAAGGAAACAGCTATTGAACGCTCACGTTTCTGTCTAGATAATGAATTAATTACATCAAAAAATAAAACAGTTATGGTGAAATAAAATGCCCAACTAAAATCGCAAATATCTTCTCTGCTTCCCGTCTTTCTCTTCACACTTCATTCACTTCCTTTCTCTCCCTCTTTTCCCCGATTGCTGATGCTGTTCTCTCCCTCGTTCCCTGTTCCTCTTTCCAGCCATATAGGGCCCCTGGGGTTTCTGTACGTGTGTGTGTGTAAGTGTGTGTAAGCGTGTGTGTTTGTCTGTGTGCTAATTGACCTTGCAGGGGGTTCCATTGATTGCCTCATCTTCTCTGATAGATTATAGGGCTGCTAATGTGGTGGGGAAATGGCAGCATGGTGGGGCACAGCTGTTGTCACACACACACACACACACACAGACCCTCAAACACACACACACACACACACACACACACACACACACACACACGTCGCCCCTGCAACCAGGGCCTCCACAATTATTATTTTCCTTGTTGAGACAGTGGGATAGACACCGGGGCTGCAGAGGCGGCGAGATGCGGGAGTGAATGTGGGATTTGATCCAAAGCCAGCAGGTGTTTGCTTTTGCTTTGGTATAAAATGGCACTCTCACCACAGAACTGGCTTTTGCTCATTGTGTCTCTAAATTTTCGGCCGTTGTATTAAACGGTAGAGGTGTAACCGCACACCCTGACCTCTTGCAGTGTTTACCGCATTTTGAAAATTAAAGAATAATCACAGAAAAGGAGCGCAGTTCCTGTAGTCCGTCCGTCAGTTTTTCTACACCTGCTCATCCTGTTAAAAGTCGCAGGGTTGAAGGGGCACACTGTGCACCAGCCTATCACTGGGCTGAGTGACGCTCCCCAGCAAAATTTACTCCACGCTGTAACAGACAAGGGTCGAGTCTGACACGACGCAAAAATGAGCAGCGCATTGCCATACGCTGCGATAATGGCACTCCAAAAAACACAAAACAATTCTCAATGCTAAAGCCTCAGTTTCCGCTTCATTGTCTCCTCATTTTGACACTTTAACAAACCGCCAGATTCACACAGAGGAAAGCACCTGTCTCGCATCGGACCTCAATGCATCCCTATTTGGTTTCACTTGCATTTTCCTGACAAGACTGTATAAACGAAGCAGATGAAGCTTTCTCTAAACACAAAGCTAGATTGGTGGTTCAACAAGCTAAAAAGTGTGTGTTTCTATGCAAACATTTCCCCGTGCTGTGTCCTTCTAAATGTTTTAGTGAAACAACTGCTCGTTGGCTCCTTAACACGTCATTATCCAGATTCAGGAGGGCTTGTCTCCCAACCACCTGAAGAAGGCCAAGCTGATGTTCTTCTACACCCGCTACCCTTCCTCCAACATGCTCAAAATGTTCTTCTCTGACGTCAAGGTAAGACCCTCGCCCCGTCTCTCTCTTCTCTCTAACTGCTTCTCTCTTATTTATTCTCTCTTTTTTACGAACCTCGTCACCGTTCTCTCCTAATTCTATTTTTCATGCCCGGTCTCTTCTCTGCTGTCTTTTTCCATCCACTTTTTGTTTTCACACTGAATTCAATTTATTTCTCTCTGGAGTTTGTGGCAGATAAAGTGGTTTTCTGCAAGAGTTTAAAACAATTACTTGATAAGCCCCATGCATGCGCGCACACACACTCACTCACTCACATAATGAGCTGAAAAGCAGTAAATTTATGAATATATTATTTTCAGAAGTACAAAAAAGTAACAAGAAAAGAGAAAATTATCCTTTATCTCCTCAAATTGTTTCTTTAATTAAACTGATTGTTATCTGGTCATGCCAGGGCATGTTGAGAAACAGATCTGGGTGCATATGTATAAGGTTTTGCTCCATTTTGCTCTTGGATATTCGAAACTGGAAACAGAAAAGGTCAGGTTTGCGCTGCGATTGTGATTCTGCATTACATCGAGAAAATGCGATGAAAAGAGTTGTAAGAAAACACAGCGCAACGTGACTCCGACTTGAAAAGATGAGCCATATGAGGAGCGCTGCAGCTGCTGTCGGGTCAGGCGTGGAGATAAAGCGATGGGAATTCAATGCGATCTTTAAAATCAGATCTCAAAAATCACATCAGTGTGTTTTTCAGTGACAGATGGGGCAGATGAGCTGTTGTAAACAGGTATGCGCCTTTTGTCTGAAGGATTTGTTCTGTTGAAATTCGGTCACAGTTTTTTTTTTTTTTATCCTTTCTGATTTTCTCTCCTGGCCAGCTTTCACTGTCTCACTCATCCTTTTTTGACTTCTGTGCATTTTGTTGCCTGATTATATTAATTTTTTTTTGTTTTTGTGTGTGTTGTTCTGTTACACTGTATGTATTTGAGTGTGTGCGTGTGTGTGTGTGAGGGACCCTAAAGCGCAGATGGGTGCTCCAGTCTGTCACATCTTTGTAGCATAATTAGAGTTTCTGGCCTTAATCGGCCCGGGGTGGGGAGGGGAGGGGAAGGGCAGGGGGCTGTTAACGCCCACTTTCTCTCTCACACACATACTGTAACCCACCCACCCCCTTTCTCTGACCTCAACCTCCATCTCCCTGCCACCCAAAACATCCACACACACACACACACACACACACAACGCTTTCACTCTCACTCTCACTAACTTAAAAAGAGAAGTTACACTTTTACCTTAAACACAGACACAATACATATAATCACACTATCAGCAAGGTGCATAGGTAGAAAGAAAGGAGAAAAGAAATACAGACAGGAAGAACATATAATAATTAAGAAAAATAAACAAGTCAATAGCGACACAAAGGAAGTGATAAGATAAAAAGAGATGATGGAAAGAGTGTGTGCGTGCGTGTTTTCTGCATGTGTTTGGGGGGGGGGGGTTTCTGAGAAAATGACAGAGGGAGCGCGGGGAGGGGAGGACAAACAAATGAAAGGGATGACAACAGAACAACAGCTTTAAAACAAAGGCGCCGATTGTTTCGTGTTTACAGGCTGCTACGTGTTTTGCAAAAGGAGCATACGGCTCCTCGATGGATTCAGGACGCTGTATTCAAATAAGCAGCCGCGCACACACACACACACACACACACACACACACACACACACACACACACACACACACACACACACACACCAGCTGCCCTTTGGCTCATATCTGCGGTGACCACTTCCTTGTGGCAGTGCCACATCCTCATCGGCTGCCATGGCAACAGGAGTAGCTGGGACACCAGGTTGCTAGGCAAACACAAGGTTGCTAAGCCTACCTGCTCCCAGTATGTGTGAGTGAGTCTGATTTGTCATTAACTGGGAGTCCATTAAGTGTTTAGTGTCACTGAGACGATAATCGGAAAATGTTGGCTTTTGACAACAAATGAATATCAAAAGTTGTGACGGATCAACATGCTTCAAAACTTTTTCCCACCCCACAGTCCTCTGCATGAAATTATTATTTAAGCAAGAGTGCAGAGAATGGATTTTTTTCAGATTAACAACTGACACGATGTCAACAGCTGTTTAGAAACTAAAATAAACTCTGAGCTGTTTGTTTAAATGTAAAGTTTGCCCTAAACATCGTTTTCAGGCTAATTAAAATACATACCAAGCTTACACATGTTGCACACAGATAATCCAGGCTATCATCCTGCAGGAGCTCAAATTGCATATGACTTTTTTTTATGTGTCAGACTTTTATACACCTTTGACGAGACAATTTTAAAAGCAGCCGATCTATTTGATAAATTAATCGATACTGGCAGCCTGTTCAAATGTGGAAGCTTCAGTTTCTCTGGATACACTTTAAGAGTAATAGCGGCGTGCTATGTGAGCTAATGAGCTATTATGAGATTTAACATGGCTGTAAATCACCAGACTTTATTTCAAAGGGTCTTTACCTTCAGTTAGAGAGAACACTTAAAACTGTTATGTGCTGACAGTGATAATTTTCCATAATCAGCTTACTTTCTGTGTCTAAGTCATACTTTCAATTATCTGAGTAAATATGCTTAATATTTATGTGGCCAAATAAACTGTGGCTTTGGGGTTTAATTTGGGAAATGAATAAATTAGGACTAATGAGTTAATGCATAGGCTCAGATTAGGAGTTTATCTTTTGGAGATTGATATTAGCTTTTAAAATTAATCTAGTTTATCTCCAAACTGATATTCAATGAATCTCTTCATCTCAACAAACATGGATTTAGATTAGGAAATGTTTGCAGTGCTTTGGCTGGCCACTTCGCCCAGCAGATGGACAGTATTACAGCCTCAATCTGTAACTGCAGTAAGAACCACAAACAGTGGGATTTACTGGAATGAAAACATTTTTTTCTATTGGAATTTATTAACAGACAGAACTGTATGACAGCTAAAACCGGAGGCTTTTCTTGTTCTTTCCCGTATCTATACACTTTGTCAGCTTTACAGCGACAACACGTCTTTAAAGGATAACGTTGGGATTGTTCTATAGTTTTCTTATTATCCACGAATCCAAAGAAAAGATCAAAACAAACTGTTTATTAGTCCATCTTTCACTTCTTTCCAACTTCCATATCCTGCCTGTGGCTCTCCAACGGGAAGGTGTAAATCTTTAAACACGGGTCAGAAACAGATTCTTTATTATTGAAGTAATTTCCTAAAACAGGCGGACACTGTGGTTTTAGTTACCAGAACAGGAGTACACAAGGGAATTTGCACTAAACAATTTTCAGCAGCGGATAAATCCAAATTTGGTGTTTTAGTTCAGTGGTTCCCAACTTTTTTTTGCATGCACTTGCGACGACCCCTTGGATTCATCTCGCGACCCTTGTAGGGGACACGTACCCTAGCTTGGGAGCCACTGTTCTAGTCAGTACAGTGTATGTGGATTGACTCAAACGAACTAACATATCTCTCAGTGCAACAGTGGACGTGTTTTTAATAGTTTTTGGACATTAAAGCTCTGCACAGATAATACCTGTTTGTAGCATCATTTCACTGTTTTTTCATCGGATTTGTTGACAGTAAGAAAAATATAAATGATCTCCAGCCTCGTCCTTTACGAAAATTATGTTTTCTTGTCATTCATATTTTATGCAAATGATGATTTATAGTCAAATTTAGTTTTAATTGAGTCGTAATCCCAGTTAATCCGGCATATTTATCTGTGGGAGGAACTCTGCAGATATTATTTTGCTCTATAATAAAAAAATGAATCACGGATAATCCTATTTGTGATGAGCGAGGCTGTTCTTTTCAAGGCTTTAGTAGTGTGTGTGTGTGTGTGTGTGTGTGTGTGTGTGTGTGTGTGTGAGAGAGAGAGAGAGCACCCTGTTGATGTCTGCCTGTGTATGTGTGTGTCCTGTTTCATTGTCCCGTTGCATTCATTGCCCTCATCATTACCATATTTCCAGAATCCGGGTCAATGTCTCTTTCTCTTTTTCTCTCGCTCACCATCTCCCTTACTCCTACCACTCCCCCCGGCCCTCCCTCCCTCCTTCCCAGGGAACAATAAGTAGCATGTGTTAGGAGGATCAGGCAGATTCACTGTAAGGGAATTAGGGCCCTGAATGGCTTCCCCTAATTGGACTTGAATGGACTTTGTCTATGGGAAACTGGTTCTTAAAGATGAGCCTCTTACGCACAATGGCCGCCTCGCTCGGTGTGGGAAGTGGGTTGAGCTGACAACTGTTTTAGGCACAGATGAGCGAGTGCGCGCATACACGGGATCTTAATTGCGTAGTGAAAGCTCTTGCCTTCTGACCAGACAATCATATATGTAGCATGAGACGCTGAGGTCTCGTCTTGAGAGAGTAAGTGAGAGTAATTAAGACCTCGTTAAGACTGGAGGAGTTAGGATTAATTAGATGCTCGCTGGCTCAGACTCACACACACACACACTCTCACTCGCAACTTCCCTGCCAGCTGAGGGGTTTTTACATACACTCTCTGTCTCTAACATGCACACACACTGAACATGAGGCAGTGACACATTTATCAGCGAGCGCCCTCAAGACTCTTTTCGCCTTGCGAGGCCGGAATGACATCCCGACGCCGCCGCCGCCTCAGCAGGAATCAATTAGCGTCCAACCCGCCTCTCACCCGTCTTATCAATTAGAGTTACACAGCCAATTTGGCAACGTCAGGATGTGAATCAGCAACAGCTCGTGAACTGATACGGAGTAATTACCACGTTTAAGTGTTTGAATCCTCTAGATGACAAAGCGTTTTAATCGGTCTCAAGTTATAAATGGTGGAGACTGTCCACGCACAATATGCACTAATGTGTAATTATAATTAAAAGGCAGAAGTATGTAGCAAGAAATGATTAAAGTCTGTTATATTCTCAATCATTTGGGCTCTTTAGAATTTGGACATTAAAACACTTGATTTGAGGGCTGCGACTAACAATTATTTTCATTATTAATTGTTCTGGAGATTATTTCCTCAGTAAAGTAGTTTTGACAGTCAATAGTCAAACACCTTAACATGTTCTGTTTACTATCACATAAGAAAAGCAGCAAATCCTCACAAGTGACAAGTCGGGGAATGTTTGGCCGTTTTTGCTTGAAAATAGACAAATGAATCAAGTTTTTAGCCTGTTTTTCTGTTTGTCAACCAATCAATTAATCAACTAATTGTTTCATCTCAACTTCATTAAATACACAAAGTAGAATAAAGTTATAAAGAGGAGTTTTTTTAACATCTTAGCAATGCAGTCAATTAACTGCAAACATAATAAGTCTGACGTTAAACAGCAGCCCACAAACTATGACAAAATGTAGATTTAAGGGTGCAACAAATACACACAGTGTCTGAAAGTGCCTCATGAACTTCTCTCTCTCACACACACACACACACACACACATTCCCTGCAGTGTGTACTGTCTAGTAAAGCAGAAATGCCCTAAAACATAATTTGAAAAAGTTACTACAGCAGCTATTCTTCCAGGATCCACAGGAAACCTTCATTGTTACAACGCTAAGATTTATGTTGATTGTGCACATTTACACTGTCCTCTATAAAATGTGCCGAGCTACGACGAATCTGGTTGAAGTGGGCAGATTCTTAAAGGATGTGTATGTTTGCCCTTCCAACATGGCCTGGGGGCTGACATCAAGAGAAGGAGGGGGCCACCCTGACACTTTCTCTGACACTGTCCCTTTCCGACTTTTCGTTGTAAACAGAAAATGGCATTCCTCGAGCTCAGCGTTTTGCCCCCCCCCCCCCCCAACCACCTCCATTCTCTGTCTGTCTTTTGTCTCTCGCCTCTCTTGTTTTCTTGGTTTGTGCTGATTGTGATGAGCTGGACGGGACAGCGGTTGGGGCGGGTGGGAGTGCAGGTGGTGGGATGACAGCATGGTCGGGTGTGAAGTTAGCTGTAATATTAAAGACTAACTCTAGTCTGGCGGTTATGTCATCAGCAGTATGATGCAGACAATTTAGGGGCAAAAAGCGACATAAATGCTGTTGATATTTATTCCTCTTTTACTTTGTTGCAAAATCAAATTTCATTTGATATTTTAAAAAATCCTTTTGCAGTTTAAGTGATGGAGATAAATAATAGATTCACTTTCATTTGCACACAAATGCTAAAATATACACAGCAGTTACAGCGTGATGACTTTTGACAACAATAACTACCAGAACTTTAGGCTGTATTATTGTATCATATGACTTTTCCTTAAGTATAACCTAAGCGGCAACTACCAAGCAGCAATATTGACTGATATGGTTGTAGTTTACAAAGTCAAAGTCAGTCTTGCGCCACTTTGTCGCAGTGGCCAGCCATGGAACTGCAACTAAAACCCCCCTGCTGCCCAACATGACTCCTTTTCTTAAAACTTTCCCTTCATGTGCACGGCATCATCTCGATGTCTGTGAAAGAGACACTACTGCACATGCATCGTGGGCCGCACAATGCACACGCAAAAACCAGGAAAAGAAAATAACTTTTTTTGCTGTTTTATTTTGAGTATCCAGTTCTCAAAATATATCTGTACTGGATTAGATTCCTACAGTTTGAGACACAAACTTAAGATGTGGAACATTAGTGTCTGAGGTCAAAGATTTTATGATGTTTTTTTCATTCTCTTAGTTTGTCATCTTTTCTGCTGCGTATTGCTTGTTTAATAAAGACACCATCAGTGTCTACAGTTATTCCAATTAAATCTATAGAACAGTATTTATCCAGATAGTTTCCTTTATTTATATAACAGTGAATTTTGTGGTAATGTTGGTTGCGTGTCACAGGACGTCTGTGGCGTGATGGCTGCTCTGTTTGTGTTTTTGGGTGGACAGATAACATCGTCTTGTGTGTGTGTGTGTGTGTGTGCGGCTGTGTGTTTGCATGTTAATTGCTGAGTTATCACGTTCCATTTGTGCAACTCTTTTGTGGGTCAAAACACACACACACACGCACACATACACACACTTTCGCCTCCTGTTACTCTGCTTTGTAAAACCAACTCCCATTCCTTCTGCTGGGAGACGCGCACACACACACACACACACACGGACACACACCAACCCCCCCAATTATGCTCCATTATGTCACCCCCTCTGACCGCTCCTGAAAAAATATCTCTTTCCCTCTGTCGTCCTCTGCTCGTCTCTCTCTCTCTGCATTCCTTTTTCCATACTACCTCACTCCATTCATCTCTCTCTCTTTCCCCCTATCTCTCTCGCTCATCCCTTGTTCCTGTGAGACAATGTCTTGTAACAATACCGTGCTTAATCTCTGTGTCAAAGCCGTTTTTCCCCTTCACCGAACACACACACAAACACACACACACACACACTTTCACTGGGCTGCCACTGTGCTCTTTTTTTTTCCATGTTTTGTTTCTTGTGAGGAGGAGAGGAAAATACAAAAGGGACAGTAGCTATCACACTCACAAATACAGTCTTTATGTTTTAGACATTACACCAACTATTATAGAAAGCTGATATGATTATAAATATATGATACACTTTAATTTATGTTATTTATATAGATACGCACTGTATATTAAAGTTAAATAGTCATTTCTGTTATTTCATTGTTCATTACTCCTTTTTTCTTATTGCTACAGCAATTACAAGGTTATCAAATACAAGAAATTTGAGGCACTGCAAAAAAATTATCTTAACAAAACATTAATGGAATTTATGTGGATTATTCATTTGGTTGTAATCTGCAACCTTACTGCTGAAACCTACACGCTGGTTCTTGAAATATTCAATTATTCAGCAACATTATTTTGTGAAACAAGCTCTCTATGCTAAAAAAACATTGTATAATTGACCTATTAAGACATTTTTTGCAGCGTACTGTTAAATCCTGCCTCTAATTGTCTTCTAGTGCATTCACACACATACGTGTACAAACAAAGGGCACGCACATAAGAAAATGCAAGTGAATTACAACTATTTTCTCCTGTTAAGATTCAATTTTGAATGATAGTCAAATTATGTAGACAATAACTGAGTCAAATATAGCAGTCGGGGCATGTGCTTTGAACAAACCAAAACAAAGCAAAGGTTGCTTGATTTCAATTTGACAAATTTAACCAAATAACCTTGAAAAGAAATGGGAAAGGCAAAGATCCTCATCTTTCTTTACTACAGAGGTTTGGCTGCCAACTTTCTTCCATTACTGTGTTTAAAGCTGCTTGTTTATTTTGAAGTACACAGACCTCAACATTTATTCTCCACTTCAGTTGAAATGAGACTTAATATTGCAGATTATTACACATTTTACACAGCTCAGTGTTGGTAGATGTTTCTTTAAGGAAACAAAATGCATTCGCTAGCAGTTACCATGTAAGCAGAGCTATAACTGCAGGTTATGTATTCACTCTAGAAAAACATCATTCAATACATGTTGATGTTGTGCCATGAGCCGAGGCAGGCACTCATGCAAAGGCCCTGTCCAGTCAAATAACATGAATGACAACACTATGCAAATAAGTACCAAAGAAAACGTCAGGCTGCACGATTATAAATATGCAGCTTCATGAAACAAGCAGCCACATTCACCACTTATCTACTTTACCTCTGAAGAAACGTCATTTACAAACTGTCATGACCCTCTTTCATCGTTAACTTTTTACAACCCTTTAAATTTACAGCTATCACATGAATGTTTGGCCAAATCTGCAATGATATCTAGAGCATAAAGTGAATATATTGAGTATAAAGTGTTTCAACATAAGGGTTTAATCTCAGAAGAAAGGGGCAGTGTCCTCTCTAGACTTACAATTGTTCATTAATTTATAGCAGCCTCAATAGACCAGAGTTCATTGCAACCACAAAACATGTGTTTTCAGTAAAGGTAATAGTGGTACAAAGTAATTTGTCCCCACTCGATCATGATCTGTCTTTCTTTCTCTGCCTCTGAGCGCTGAATGCATTAAGTTTCCACTTGTTCTATCAGGACTGTTGAATGGCACACCGGGAAATGTACAAAACCCCTTCTTTAAGCACAAATTTTGACTCCCTCTCAACTTTTCCAGTTCAATCGCTGCATCACCTCCCAGCTGATCAAGTGGTTCAGCAACTTCAGGGAGTTCTACTACATCCAGATGGAGAAGTTCGCCCGGCAGGCCATCAACGAGGGCGTGACCGCCGCGGAGGAGCTGGTGGTGGGCCGCGACGCCGAACTCTTCAGGGTGCTCAACATGCACTACAACAAGGCCAATGACTTCGAGGTAAGCTGGGCCAGATGGGGGGCGGAGGGGGGGGGGGGGGGGGGGGGGGTCTTTAAATGTGTATATTAGCTGTGTGTGTGTGAGTGGAGGAGCACACACAGCTTGTACAGTATTACAAGCTTTGACGCAGTTGTGTCATAATCTAACTTGAGTTTTGAAAGTTTTGACTTTAACTGAAGGATTATATGCTTTCATGAATTTTTTTTAAAACCCTTCCAAAACTTGGACCTATGAAAAACGACATTTTCACACACACACACACTCACACAAACGTCCTCTACCAAGTCAGCTGTTCAGAGCGCAACAGTCACCTCACGATTCTGCTGAGGTGTGGATGTCGCAGTATGTGTGTGTGTGTGTGTGTTTGTGTGTGTGTGTGTGTGTTCGATGAGGCGAAAGAGGACGCCGCTCTAGGCGCGGGTGTCCTTGTCAAAGCGATTTGCAGAAGTCACATTCTCTCCCTCACTTTTTCTCTCCCAATATTGGTCTAAGGGGACCTGAGGGCCCTTAAACTATCCGACGTAACATCAGCAGCATTTAGATGTCCATTAGCACACACCTCACCGCCGACACACACACACACTTTTCTTTTTTTTTTTTTTTTGCAGAGGAAGAGGAATAGTGAAGCTTTGTCACACACACAGAGACACACTGGTTTTAAGGTATCTAAGTAGTTTGTTTTGGAGGAATGAGTAGCAAATGCTTTGCATGCTTTGCATAACGAGTCAGGTACTTTTCACAGGTGTGTATGTAAAGAGCCGCTACAGGAAAGAGACACACACATGCAAATAATATATGTGTGTTTATTTTAGCTGGTCTTCAGCGGGGGGGCGGGGGTGGGGGAGTGTCAGGGTTAAGGTTCATATTGGGATCGGGAGTTCAAGAACCCGCCGTGATACTTTTGCACATTTGCACACAACAAAATGTCCACATATTGATTGGTTTCGGTTCATTTCAGCGCAGTATGAAAATCAAGTTGTAGTCACTTGAAACCAGAAACTGAGATAGGCAAACCAATACAGTGAAGATTTAGTTGCCTGCATTAGGTCGTCATTGATAATGTGGTTGTGCATTTGCAAGCTTAGACTCTTACTGTATGTGGCGGGGCGATTGTCCCAAAATCCAGAATTTCCAGCTCAGGTCTTTGTTACTAGCAACTAAGAGGACTTGTGAACTTCAGGTCTCAGCAAGTTGGTTTTTTATACCGTGCTGAGATGATTGATTGAATTGAAAATCAATATAAAAATGTCTGCAATGCCTCGAAAAATGGTCAAGATTTGTAGTTAACTGGCTAAACCACAGTTAGTTGTACTAAGGGATGAATGTAATCAGTGGAAGATGCTGATGAGGACATTAGTGAAAGCATGTGTGTGTCCTTTGCAATAAGATGGTGTGTGTGCAAAGGTAGGTATAAATTTTCTTCCCTTTACTTTGTCCCCTTTCCTGTCTGCCTCCTTCTCTCCCTTCACCTCCCTCCTTCCCTCCTTTTACCCCCTCCACCCTTTTCGTCCGTCCGCCCTGAGGGAACATTACTGGCTAGGGACTCTCTCTCTCTCTGTCTCTCTCTCCCTCTGCCAAACTCAGAGGCGTGAAACTGGA
Source organism: Scomberomorus guttatus (assembly GCA_038419695.1). Lineage (NCBI taxonomy): Eukaryota > Metazoa > Chordata > Actinopteri > Scombriformes > Scombridae > Scomberomorus > Scomberomorus guttatus. The sequence continues at coordinate 13,369,928 of CM076468.1, read as the reverse complement.
ACCGCGGCCGATTCAGCAAGTCTCCCGACGTACGCACACACACACACACACACAGAAGTCTTCTCCTTTTGCCAAATTTAGCATCATCACAGTTCCACCTTGGTTTGTCCCCCATCACTCCCCTCCACACCTCCTCTCTTTGCTCTTTCCTTGCTCCCTCTCCTTCCTCCCCCCCTTCCTGCTGAATCTGTCCTCTGTCGATATGTTCTCTTAGTCACCTCCTCTCCTCATCCTCTTCTTCTCTTATCCCTCTTTCATTTGCCTTTGTTGTCTCTTGCTCCTCCACTTTCTGCTCTTTTTTCTCCCCCCCTCTCTTTATTTTTCTTCCCTCTCCCATCCTTAACTCCTCCTGGCTCCCCTATCTTCCTTCTCTGCTCCTCTCTCTTGAAACTCATCTATTGCCTCATCACCTTCTCATCTTTATGCCCCAACAGCTTTTATTTCTGCCATTAAAAATCTGCTCTTTATCAAATTATCTGGTCAAAGTTGACCCCACAAAGTTAAAAAATTTGCAGTTTTCCTGGCTATAAAATAACAATCTTGAAATTGTCTACTTGGTGTTCTTAAGTTTTGATAGAAAAAAAGCTCATGTCATTAGTCAACGTACATGACCAGCATTTTAAATAGTCACTGTGGTTTATTGCTGTTGAAAGGTGAGCGTAATTTGTCGGGAGAGTGTGTGTGTTGTCTTCAAAAGTTGGCGTAAACAGGCCCCAGTAATTATAGCAGCTTCATTAATTACCTCCTCCTCTCCAGCCACAATCTTTCAACTCTTCTTTCTTGTTTACCTCTCTGTCTCTCTCTCTCCATCCTTACTGTCTCCTCTCCTCCAACCCCCCCCTCCTCCCTCCCTCCCCGGCCCCCGTCCCCCCCCCCCCCGGTCTCTGAAACTATTTTGTCCTAATTGCAGCTCTGCCCACTAACTAATGAGGAAGGCAGAGAAGGGGAGGCTGGAGAAAGGGAAAGGAAACAGGGAATAGTCTCATCTTCAAAAAAAAGAGGGAAAACAAAAAGAGACAGAGAGAGATTTTCTTTGCCAGGACACTCGGGGAAAAGGTGTCAGCTTCTACCTTCTGCCAAGAGGAAGAGGAACATTTCCTCTTTCTTTTTTTTTTTTTTGGGAGAACAGATTGATGAGTCGTTGATTAAGTCTGCCAAGAAGCATTGGGCATGGCTTTCTTAACTTGCCTAAGTGTGTGTGTGTGTGTGTTAAAAGTTTTTGGTGTGATATTTGAAGCACACACTCACAAACTCTCACACACACACCACCAAAAACACACACAAATGCAGAAGTGTATCTTAGCGGGAGGAAGAATAGAGGCCGGCAGTATGGAAAGAGATGAAGCTGTCATATTTTGGTGTGTGTGTGTGTGTGTGTGTGTGTGTGTGTGTGTGTGTGTGTCGGCTGAAGAGGGACAATGAGACGTTTTTATGAAGCCTTCTAGAGGACATTCTCATCTTTCCAGTTCAAGGATCCTCGCTGGCTCTGTCAGCACCGAACGACAGCACAGCTGCGCCTCACACATTCACACACACACACACACACACACACACACACACACACACACACCATACATGTATACACACATACAGATACTCATTTGTGTTGATCTGAAAGAGCAGAGATACCCTCCCTTGAAGGGTGGGTGTGGCTGCTACCAAAATCTACCCTTTGACTTTGAATGACACACACACACACACACACACACACACACACACCTAGAGGCCACAGAGTGGTCACACACTCACATTTCAGGGCTATCTGGTTTCATAAGCTGTGCACTTCATGAAAGGCTAAACTTCTCATGTCTTTCTCCACCGTTTTAGATTCTTTGTCATCCTTTCTCCCTCCTTATTCATCTATTCACTCGTCTTTTCCGCTTCCTCTTCATACGAGTCCATTGAAAAGGGTCCTAGCTCGACTCACAGGGATCGATTCTGAAAGTGGGCTTTATATCAGAGTATCTCTTCTCATAGAAGATGCTCTGCAGCTTCAGATAAATGCATTGATGCTGACTTTATTCGACTGATTTCATCATGTTGTTACTAAACAACGTATACAGCAAAATGTGAAAAAAATAATTTCTCTCCATCCTTTAGCCTCAAGTTTGTGGTTGTATTTTTTTCCCCCCCATTTTCCTCATTTCTCCTCTATCTTTTCTGTTGCTCTCACCTCTCTTGTCTTGTAACCTACCCAGAAGGCACACACACACACCCACTAGCACACAAACACACAGAATGACCAATCCGTCTTTAGGAGGAGGTTAATTTCCAAGACTACACATGTCCTGCTTTCTTTTTCTCCCCTCCCTATTTCTCTTAACTATACCTCATTCTGGATGTAGAGCTTTTGACAAATTAGGATATTTTATTTAGTACAAACACAAGGATTTATGTGATGGATTTTAAAGGCTTTTACTGGTATAATTTCCAGCAATTACGTCTTTGTTGTACAAAATCAACCGTACCAAAGCATCTGAAACAACATTTTAGACTATAATGGGACACCAAAACTGAAAGTAAACACAAATAAAAACAAAAATGTGAATATGGCTCAAAATTATTCAAACCTGCAGTACAACTAAATCATATCTGTTGACCCAGAGGTGGACGACTTGACTCATTTCAAAGATCAATAATTCCCCTAATACATAAACACTATCTCCTACAGAAGTGCTTTGAGTAAAACATAACCATGAAAGCCTTCATCATGCTTTAGTTTCCTTGTTATGCTGAGAAAATTACGTAATCTGGCCATCCTTTAATATTCTATAAAAGCATTTGCAGATGCAAATTAGTTGTATATGAACATATTTTCCATTAGGTATGAACACTAAGTCTTCCTTGCTGTCTCTTTCTGTCTCTGGTGCTGGTTGACAGAGAGCAGTATGGTACAGACAATGCCACCTGCCAGTTTCTGTCACTATAATTATAGCTATCTGCTTGCAGAGAGTGTGTGTGTCTGTGTGTGTGTGTGTGTGTGTGTGTGTCTGTGTGTGTGTCTGTGTGTGTGTGTGTGTGTCTGTGTGTCTGTGTGTGTGTGTGTGTGCGCGCACGCGCATATGTGTGTGTCTTAGTATTCCAGTTGGGAAGAAGAAGAAGGCATCATCTTTGTCACTGAGCCTGATTGGAGTCACGAGGGGACGGTGTATGGATGTGTCCGTGCATGTGTGCCTGTGTATGGTCTTCCTATATATGTGTTTGTGTGTGTGTGTGTGTGTGTGTTGTGCATGCAGTGATTCCCTTCCCCTGCCCCAGCTGTCTCCTTAGCTTTAACAATAGGCCTGGTAACAAAGACGTGGCCTTCAGCCTCTGTCATGTGATACTAGTGGTCTGCAGCCTCTCTGTCAGATGACCCAGGCTATTGTCCTCTATGGGTGACACACACACACACGCACGCACGCACACACACAAGGAAGCACAGAACACACACCAATGCAAGGAAGCACAGCACGTGTATGAGCAAACACACACACAGGCGCGCTGAGATACGAAGACGCACGTAATGATTGCACGAACAGAAGATACACACTCATGAGATAGTGAGAACAGACACACACAGACGCAATCTCAGGACGCAGACCCTTCCTCTCAGTCACATGCAGTCTGAACAAAGAGAAACTTTATTGCCATTGTCCTAGTGACAGTGAGATCAGTGACTGATTGACAAAAGAGCAGCAGAGAAGGAAACATATTGCTGATGTCCTGGAGGAACCTCCAGTCTACACTTTTACCTTCAATTTCACACTTTAATATGGCAGCTGGCAAACATTGTGTGACCCCCACAGTATAGAGACAGGGATGAAGGTCACTGAATCACTTTATCAGATAACAAAATATTACTATTAGTTAAAATTTGAAAGAGTAAAATGTATTCATACAATTCCAGGATATTATCAGCTCAGAACCTGAGACACAAATGTCTCACGGCGGTCAAGTTCAAGTCAAATCTGAATTTTAAACTGTGCGATTTTGGGCTGTCTGGCGTGAAAGTTGACAATTGTGACAGAAACGTGCTAAAATCCAAAGCGGTGGACCTAGTCTGGACTGTTCACCGACGTTCACCGATGACCTAGAAGAATTTTGAATGATTTTCAACACATAGGAGACGCAGATGACGTGTCTCTGCTTTCATTTACTTCTTTTTCTGTTTACATCGTAGATTCGCCACACATCCATCGCACAATCTGACAGCCTCAAATTGACATTGACACAGATTGCGACCAAGATTTCATCACAGGCACAATGTGACATGGAATAAACTTTAGCATGATTATTGTTGTCACAGGAGAGGAGATACATGCAGGACAGGCGTGGACTCTTCGAGTTTCAAACCAAAACAACAATGTTTTGGACACAAATTAAGGAGTGTCCCTTTAAAGTTGATGTGTAAGTGAGTTTGAAGCTAAAATTAAGGAAAACCAAGTTATTCTCTAAGTTCCTTAATGTTTAGAAAGAAAATGTGTATCTCTATCTACAATATAGACACAAAAGCTAACAGGATTTAAACGTGTCAAAGTATGAATTTTCATTGATTAGTTTTTGCTGAAGGAGAAAGTATAGAAGGAAACAGAGGAAGAAGAGGAAAAGTGAGAGGACTCTCTACTGGCTGTGTGTGTGTGTGTGTGTGTGTGTGTGTTTGTCTTTTGCTGCCAGGGTATGTGTGACTAAAGCCAGGCCTGATAGCAGGGAAAGAGAGCAAGAGTGAAGAGAAGGAAAAAGGAAGCAGATGCTTGTGTGTTGGCACAAAAATGATACGTCCTCTCTCTCTCACACACACACACACACACACACACACACACACACACACACACACACACACACACAGTATTTGCTCAGTTCACAGACGGAGCAGCACATGAAAGAGTTCCAGTATTGTCTCGATGATAGAAAAATACTCAACTGACCAACGGCAAAGCGGACCTCAAGGCCGCAGAGCAAATGCATGGCAACAAAATGGAGAGGTGTGTGTGTGTGTGTGTGAGGGTCATCTGAGATTTCAAAGAGCGACGCATCTTGTAGCAAGACTAGAAAAATGCTTTCAAAGGGGACAACAAAAATGACCAATAATCAAGTAACACAACCCTAAACCTCATATAAACACAAAAAGGCACAGAGGGAGACACTTAACATAATAAACAAATGAGCATATGTGTACAGTACACACACTTGAGTAAACAAAGTCAACTTCCCCTACTGTACATTGATTGAGGGAGGTAGAAAGATTGAGTAAAATAGAAAAGAGAAGGAGACAACGCACATGTACACACAGCCTCTTTCTGTTTGAACACCTTGAGAATCAAACATATGGTGTTTGCAGAGTGATTTCTTAAGAGCCTGTTGTGTGTGCACGGTGTGAATCAAGTGAGACTGAAAAGGAAAGAGAGAGACAGGCGGGTAATAGGACATACCTTTATGGACAGATGAATAGGTAGAGGTGAGTCAACTGAGGACACGCAAACACAGACGTTTTCTATCAGTCTCACGGTGACGACGGCTGTGTTTCCATCCGTCTGGAGGCCGCTGAAGAGAGCGAAGGACAGAAAAAGGGGAGACGGTGAAGAGATGAACGTCAGAGGTGAAGACAGAGCAGAGCTTAAAGGTGCAAAGAAAGAAAGGGAGGTGGAAAGGAAAGAGTGAGGCAAGACCAAAAAAATACTGGAAAAAGAAACATTCAGCTTATTACTGAGCTTATTTAAAGATTATTTCAAGTTATTTACTCTTTTTCTTTTCTTGTTTTAATGATTTCGTATCATTTTCTTGGTGCTAAATCTGCATTATTTTGTCTTGTTTCAAGATACTGACATTCATCTCTACAAAGAAGTTGCACTGGCAGAAAAAAAAAAATCTAATTTAAAATCTAATTAGAGGATTACATCCCATTATTGTACAAGACTGAGTCTGATTTTGGTACAGAATTAACAGCAACGGTAGACAAACATAAACATCGTATTAAACACAATAATTAGCATGAAAGACCAAATTTAGCAGCATCAGAAGAGCGTGTGCAGTTGTGGTTTGGAGAAAAATAGTCACAGTATGTAGCTCTAATAAGAAAAACTCTTGTTATGTGGGATATTTAACTTGGTGGAGACCTGTAGCACCACTCAAAGGACAAGAGCAGGAAGAGGATTTGTGTGATTATAAAATGATCAAATCACTGCATGACTGTCTGTGCTTCTGTGCAACACTGTCATAGATATTCTTGATGTAAACTAAGAACTTACTATGTTAAGTTTTTCTATTTTAGATGTGTTAAAATGGGACAGTGTATCCATAAAGACGTAACCTACTTATAAAGGGCTCTCCTTTATTCTAAAAATATTTTTTAGTGCAACACTGCCTTTTTGTGCTTGTGGCCAGCCCTGTATAAAAAAAAAAAAAGAAAAAAAAAAAGACTAAATTAGCAAAGCAGACGTCACTGTTGCCAAGCGCTCATTGCTGTTGCTGTTTCTGCACTTCAGGTTTTTGTGTGTCTGCAGGTGGCGCTCATTTGTCTTTTCAGCCACGATGACCGTCACTGCTCATGCTAGCAACACACTTCGTCCTCCATTTTTTTTTTTTTTTTTTTTGGCAAACAAACAGTACAATAAAAGATTTGAGAAGAATACATTTAAGAGCAGTCTGTTAAGTCACTACTTGTAAGCAAGAATGAGATTAGTTTATAGGAAATCGTTGCAGATTTTTATGTGAATTATGTTTCAATATATTAGAAATTGTGTGACTAGTTTAACAGTTTAATTTGTCTGAATAACTAAAATTGTCAGCATGCAGGAGATGCTTCGTGTTTCGAGATTAATGTAGCTTCATATAAGAAAAGGCCACTTAAGGTTGCTAAAATGCAATTGAGAGTCATGAATGACAAACAAACATGAATGACTGTAGCATCAAACACTGCAAGATGATTGTGGACAAGCAGTAAATGCGCCAGGAAAAGTTAAAAAGGTGACTTCAAATATTTAAAAATGTGTGTGTGTGTGTGTGTGTGTGATGTAAGATAAACACTGAAGCAGAGTTGGGCTTTCTTAGAAGACTTAATTTCTGAGGAGAGAAGTGAGACGAGGAAAAGAAGAGCCAACGAGGAGGAAGACGAAGGGAGACAGTCAGAGGAGGAGAGGGGGGGAAAAAAAAAGAGGAAGGGGAGGGAGGGCGTCCCAGTAGGCCTCTTTGTTGGGCAGCGATTTAGAGATTTACAGGCTCTTGTCCTTCTGTGTGTGCGTGTGTGTGTGTGTGTGCGTCTGTGTGTGTGTGTGAAGAGAGTAATTGAGCCTCCCTTCATCCAATATTTACCCACCAAACCGGAGCAATCATGCGAATTATGTTTACTGGGAACCAAGTGTCTTTCTTCCTCTTTATCTTTCTTTCTCTTTCCCATTTTCCCCATTCCTCGCTCGCTCACCCTCTCCTGGCAACTAGACACCATATCAAGATCCAAGCCAGGAGTAAATCACACACACACGCACACACACGCACACACACACACGGGGGGGGGGGGGGGGGACAGGCCCATCTGTATTGATGATGGCCTAATTTAGATCTCTTTATTGGACTGATTTACGATGGCCAGACAAAACTGGGCATCTGGACCCAAGTGTGTGTCTGTGTGTGTTTGTCCAGTTGACACACAATATCCTCGCTGCCTCATTTCATTCTTCCTGCTTGTGTTCTCCTACCTCTCCGTGAATCAGCGGTGTCCTTTTCTCCGCTCGGCTTTTAGTCTTGTTTCAGCACTTTGAGCCCTCTCGCCCGCCGCGCTGATGACACACGTCATCCTGAAACATTTTAAAAACACACAATCATCACGCTGAACCACGCGGTGCCATCCGCTGCGACGCAGACGCCAGGCCGGGGGCCCTTCTGGGTCAAGGTCACTGCATCTGTTTTTGTCCTAATGTGCGCGGCGGTTTTGGTTTCGCAGCTCTTTGTGATTTGAGATATCAATCGCGAAACAACAGCCGGACGAGCACAGAGGGGGAAAAAGAAAAAGCAGAAGTGGAGAGGGGTTTAGTGAGGAGCGATATTTTATCAGGGCGTCCAGATTTAATAGCTACACCCCTTCACCTCGCCAGAGTGAATGTCGACTTCACCAAAATTGATGCGAGGAGGTCAAAGATCTTCAAAATATTTATGTCAGCAAGGAAAGAATTTTATGAGAGGAGTTCTAGGAAGATATTAAAAAGATGGCCTTTTATTTTTTTTTTTAAAGATGAGAGCAAATTCGAACAACTAATGGATGGAGGGATGTAATCCAGGAGGGAGAGGACGCCTCAAAGGCACATTCATCTTCAAGATCAAGCTCAGGTTTCAACTTTTATTTGTCCCAGTGGGCAGTTTCACAGCAACGATTAAAAACAGCAGCTTGACTTTGGGGCTTTCTGTTTTGTCTTGCTGTAGCCTTTTCGAAAAAATGTTTTCACAGGCACATGCTGAGGTTTAATGATTAAGACTTAAGAGTGTTATTTGCGTGGTTGAAGCCATTATTCTGAGCAGTAATGAGCTACTGGGATGGACACATAGACAGTTTTCCTGTGCAATGAGAGATTATTACATTTTAGCTGCGTTTACTTTTAGTTTCACCTCCAAACGACGTTTCTTCACTTCACTGTATGTCACTTATACGACGGTGCAAATGTCAGCATCGATGTAGATATCACCTGGAAAGTTTAAGAGAGAGCGTATGCATGTCTGCGTGTGTGTGTGTGTGTGTGTGTGTGTGTGTGTGTACAGTAGTGTCTATAGCAAGACAGTGACAGAGGGCCTCATTGAAATAACTGTGACCTCAAGGGGCCAGCTAAAAAGAGAGAGAGGGTAGGTGAGAGTAGACAGAGTGTATGAGAGTCTAGGGAATCATTTAGGGTGTGTGCGTGTGTGTGTGCGTGCGTGTTTTAATTCTGTGTGTGTGTGTGTTTGACAGCAGAACAATACACACACACTCACGGGCGTGCACGCACGCACGCACCCTAAATGATTCCCTAGACTCTCATACACTCTGTCTACTCTCACCTACCTTCTCTCTCTTTTTAGGGTGTGTGTGTGTGTGTGTGTGTGTGTGTGTGTGTGTGTGTGTGTGTGTGTGTGTGTGTGTGTGATTCATCCGTTCTGGTGGCGGCTAACCTTGGCACGTCCCGCCACGCGTGACGGGGTTACACCCAGACGGCACTCTGTTGTCCTCTACGTTTGTGTGAATCTGTTGGGGTGTATAGGAGCATGCACCTTGTCTGGAGGAGTCAGCAGTGTGTGTGTGTGTGTGTGTGTGTGTATGTGTGTGTGTGCCTGTGTCTGTGTCTGTGCATCTGCATGCAAAAAAAAAAAAAAAAAAAAAAGAGACAAAGAAGAAGAGAAAGAGAGAGAATCCTAGTCAGGTTGTTTAGTGTCTTTGTATGATCTTGCCCCCGGGAGAAGGGGAGCAGAAAAAAGAATAAGTGTGTGTGTGTGTATGTGTGTATGCCCATGTGCGTGTGTATTGTTCTGCTGTCAAACACACACACACAGAATTAAAACCCACACACAAGCACACAAACACACACACACACACACACACAAAGCCTTGTGATGACAGTATATTTATGCCTGCGTGTGGAAAGGACAATTGGATCCCTGCAATCCCTTCGCTCTTGTTTAAACTGCCACACAAACACACAAACACACACACACACACACACACACACACACACACACACACACACACACACACACACACACACACACACACACACACACACAAACAGCCTGTGACAGATCACAGACAACTGTTCACCTGCCATTGTCAAGGACTGAGTGTGTCATCTGTCATTATGTGTGTGTGTGTGTGCGCACATAAGGAACCCTGACACCAAACACACACACACACACACACACACACACACACACACACAAACACACACACACACACACACACACACACACACACACAGCTGGGAGCTGTTAAGAAAGGGGAAGTACATTCAGGGGAAGTTCAGCACTGAAGAAGAACTTGGTACAGAAATAGAAACATATGGACACCTGAAACACACGCACACTTAACCTAATTCTGTCCTTTTCCACTCACAGAACCACAGTTTTATTGTTCTCTATTTACCTTTTAAGATCTTTTTGCATTTTAGTCGTGATTTTAGACGTGGATGTCACTTACTCTGATAGGAAAACCTCTTTGAAAAAGAAGAGAAAACATAACTTTAGAGCTGCGTCAATCATCAGAAAAGGAAAATAATCAACAGATTAATTGATAATGAAAATAAGTGTTAGTTGCAGCCCTACTTAACTTTACCTTCATTTATTCAAAAAGTGGGATGACTTGTTTGCATGTTTTCTTGTTTCATAAGTAGTTGCAGACATATCTAAATGCTAAAATACATTTGCACAAAGCCAGATCCGTAAACTTGTTTTCCCAGTTTTGTTTTCCCAACTTGGCCTGCACAGAGCCCTGATCTCAACCCCATCCAACACCTTCGGGACAATCTATCGCCCAACAACATCAGCAGTCGACCTCACTAATGTTCCTGTGGTTTTAATGGGAGCAAGCAGTTCCAAAGTCTTGTGGAAATCCTTCCCAGATGAGAGGAAGCTGTTATAGCAACAGATTTAATGCACCTGGTTTTAGGATTACATATGGGTATAATGTTCAGGTGTCCATATAGTGTCGCAAAGATGCGAGTGCATCTTTTCTAATGTGGAACTGGGTTGTTTGCTTATATAATATAGAAGTAACAAACTTCTGTATTTTGAGCCTCTAAATACTGAACTTGTAAGTTTAATTTTAGGACAAGAAGAAGTCAAGAGGTCATATCACTCACAATTTCCTTTTTCTCTCTGCCCCTCTCCTCTCCCCACTTCCTTTTCCTCTTAATTTCTTATCCTCCAGGTCCCCGATCGATTTCTAGAGGTGGTCCAGGTGACTCTTCGTGAATTCTTCAACGCCATCGTGGCCGGCAAGGACGCGGACCCGTCCTGGAAGAAGGCCATCTACAAGGTGATCTGCAAACTGGACAGCGAGGTTCCAGAGATCTTCAAATCCCCCAACTGTCTACAAGAACTCCTCCATGACTGACTAGGGCGAGGGAGGAAACACGAAAAGCAAGACAAACCTCAGAGGACCATGAGAACCGCGTAAAAAAAACAAAAAAACAACAAAAAAAAAACACCTCCAAAGGCACAGGGTTAGACTTGGTTGAGGTCTTCAGTGAAATGCATTTGAAGGTGTTTGATGACATTCATAACGCCATGCAGAGACTTGAAGTGATGCTAGTTGGAGGCTTCCGCAGAGGTTTGCTGATGGTTGTTTTGGTCAGCCCATCTTTTACAGACAAAACTCCCCTCGAGATGTTTTATAAAGAAAAAATATTCCTCTTGAACGAGGCAGAGGGCTCGCACTAAGAGTCAGAAGATACTCAAATTAACAAGTTGTGTTCAGACTTTTATAAATTAAAAGCAAAACAGTGAAAAAGTGAACCTCCTTGCACTTACAGAAAAAAGCCCGTCTCCTCTTTCTCCTCCACCTCGTCCAAGCTCGCTCTCCATCCTTCTCTGGAGGAACAAAGGGATGAGGAAGATGATGGATCAATCTTCAGCCCGTGATTTGGGGTCTGGAGCGGACTAAAAATAAAGAAGATAATATATGAAAATCTTTTTATTGTGGATGTTTTTAAGTTACATGGACATTTTTGGGGAAAAAAAGTGATGTTTCTGTATTTTTCCTCCTTTGTATAAGCTTACAGCCTCTCTTCTATGAACCCTCAGTCACTCACAAAGATACTGTACACATGCACGCACCACCACAGACACACATACATACACCTCTTGAATAGGAAAGCACAGTAGCATTCCCAAATCCTCACGCAATCCCAGACAAACTGGGCAAAAAACAAACTTAGTTGTTGTTTATTCCCCTTCTTCTTTTTTCTCCCCCCTCCTCTTTTTACTTCCTTCTCTTCTTACTGTACTGAGACTTACTGGGTGTTTGTTTTGACTGTGTGGCTCTCCCCGCCCCCACCCCTCCCTGGCCGCCCCCTCTTGGCTCGTGTTGCCTTTAGGCGCCCAGAGCATCGAAGATAAGATTTTACCATTTCATCTATAAAGAAAATCAAATGTAGCCACTATTAAAGTCCCATTTTAGTTAACTGACTTGCTTGAAAGTTTATTTTAATCCGTCATAAAAAGATTAAGGAGTGATCCAACATCTTTGATAAAGATTCTTTACATTTTGTTATGTAATATTTGTGACCAAGATATTTTCTAGTTGAAAAATACACTTCAGTGTCAGTGCTCTCTGGTGGACAATGGTGACACTGTTTCTAAACAACTAAAAACAAAGTATTTTTGGCATTTCTGTGCTGAAATTTGTTGTTACTTATCAGCTGACACCAATACCGGTAAATCTGTGATAAGCTATTGGGCTCAACTACTACTGGTTTATAATATTTACAAATGACAGCACTGACGCAGGATGCAGGAAAAATGCACAACATGGTACTTTCAGTAGGCAACACGGTTGGTGTTGAACCAATTTTGGTGTTTTTTTTATTTTATTTGTGTTGGCGGTTTAATTTGTCCGTTATGTTTCTTAGAATATTCAAAATCCTAACCTGAAAATCATATTCACATCAATTTGTGATGTTATTTTGAATTATGTAAGTCATTATTTTAATAGTGATTGCTTATTTTTTATAATGATTATTCATTCCAATTTTGCCTGGCTCTTGGATCACTCAAGGAAGTGATTCATCGTTACCACATAACACAAGATTTTCTCCTTCATGGTGCTCTGGAACAGGCTTAACCTTTTGCCGATACACACTTCAAATCACTGCACACTGGTTTGTTTAAGTATTGGTCGGACTTGACTGCGGTGCAATCAGGGCATCCTTAAACTCTCCGAGCTCATATCTGCGACTGAGAAAGGTAGAAATGTCTCATTTTAACCCGCTCAAAACTGGAAGTCACCAAAAGTAATTGTTAGGAAAAACTCTCTCTCTGCTCTGGGCAGCCATGAGGGTCAGCTGCACCGGCCGGGTCATGTGTGAAGTGTTTAAGGTTTTAACAGCAGAAAAAAAAAAAGACATACGACGAAAATGCTGATATTTGTAGCTTGTATAGATGTAATAATTACTCTGATCACTCTGATATTGTTATTTATAATTGAAATAATTATTCATATTAATGTTATTCTGATGATGATGATTATTAATGCTTGCTACAGATTTGACCAGTGGTTTACTCATTGTTTATCCATCACACTGCAACATGAAATAAATTATTCTTTGAAAAAAAAAAGAAATAAAAAAAAAAAAAAAGGAGTGGTTGTTTTTAAGTGTGTGATAGCACTTTTCTCTGTTCTGTTTGCTCTGAGCAGAGGTGCAAGGGCATTGACCGTTTGCATGCGCCTGCCCACACACACACACCAAATCGCCATCAACCCAAGCAGTAACTAGGCAACATGATGGCCACTTTAACTCTGCCCATGCCCTCCCTCTCTCCCTCTCTCCCTCTCTCTCTCGCTCTCTGGATTCTGTATAGGGGACATGTGATCCCTTGTTGTTGTTGCTGATGAATTGAAAAGAGGAGTGCTGTGTGATTATTGTCAGCACAAAAGCCTCAAAAAGCTGCTGACGCCTAGATTAGCCAGTACAAAGACGCAGGGACACACACACAAAAAGACATAGGTACAGACTCTCTCTCTCTCACACACACACACACACTCACACACACACATACACACAAAGGGACAGGGACACGGCCTGTCTGCCCTTGTTGCCCTACCATCCTTCTCACCGCTCTATCCCTCCTCTGTTCATCCTCCATCACTGATATATCTCACCTTTTCCCCGTCTTACCGCTCCTGTCTCCTCTCCTCTGCATGCTTTCTTTCTCATAGCTTTCATTTCATCTCCTCTCACACCACTTACCTCACCAACACACACACACACACACACACACACACGCACACACACACCATGTCCTGTGTATGTTGGCGCCAAACACCAACTGGCATCTCACAAAGCCAACCACCATCACCAGCATGGGATAAAGTGCCAGCACTCAATGTGCCTCTCTCTCCTTCTCTCACACACACAGAAAATATGAAAGACAAAAACAAGGTGTGTATAAAATATGGCTACACACACTTCACAAGTTTAAATTAAAAAAACAAACATTTTCAATGATCCAGTCGTGTTTGCATGTAATCATGCACCTATTGCCTATTAGCACACTGCTTATAGGTTTCTGTAAAGTGACACTCCTGCCCTCTCTAGAGACAGCGTTTGTCCATTCTGGGCTACTGTAGAAACATGGCGGTGCAACATGGCGGCCTCCGTGGAAGGGGACCCGCTCCCTATGTAGATGAAAAGGGCTCATTCTAAGGAAACAAAAACACAACAATTCTTATTTTCAGCTGATTATACACTAATTAAAACATACTTATGAATATTATATTCCATTTCTGCCAAGTTTGTTCCACTAGATGCCACTAAATCCTGCTACAGTAATTTAGGGAGTCTTTTAGACAACAAAAGCAAAGCAAAGCAAAACTTTATTTATATACTGTAGCATATTTCATTCCAGGTGGAAGCACAATGTGAATGAGCACAAAGTAAATACCAAGACGCTCTAGAAGCTGGGTTTTACACCGTGTACGCTCAGCCCTTCTGCGGCCCCTTTTCTTCCTCCTTATCAATTCATCCGTTAGCCAAAGACTTTACTTTTATCAGACAACACACCAAAAGGTGGTAAAAAAAAGAGAGAGACTGCACAGAGAGGACAACAAACAAAGGGTCAACTAAATTCTATAAATGCTTTTTTTTTAAGAATACACATGAGAGATTAAAATCTACAACTTTCCGCACATTCAAGCAACGACAATGACGGGGGCGACAATGACGTTCCTCTGTGGCGTTTGTTAAGTTGTTTCACCTACAGTAGCTGTTACTGCATCTCTCAACCACACAGATGGATTAAAAAAAAAATGAAATTGTTGCAGATTTCAGCTTTAAGAATGTACGGTGAGAGAAAAGGGCTATCTTGTGCATTCGCTCACACTGCTGAAGCTTTTCATTAGAACAGGAAGGGCTGAACAGGAGGTGGGGTCACTCTTTGCTCTATATGATCACACACACACACACCGTCTGCCTATGAAAGCACATCTGAGCAGCGCAACAATAAAACAGCTGTGTTTGTGTTGGCCTGCTGATTGTTTCATTCTCAATCGCACCGTCTCTCACACACACACACACACACACACACGAGCACACTCACACGGACACAAACACACTTATTGTCCGCAAAAGATGGTATGACAGTGATACATCTTGGGTAATGGCCGCTATTATTACGGAGTAGGGAGAGAGTTTATTATGGAGAAAATCTCTCCTCAACATAATTCTAATAGCTGTAACTGTCTTCTCTGTGTTAACTGCAGCTAAAGTGGACTGTGGGGTGTGCGGGGGTGTGCGAGAAAGTGTTTTAATCACATTTATTGCCATATTGATAGATGGATGCGATGGCCTGGGATGAGGCGGATTCATCATTTGATCTCCATTACCACAAAATTACAATTTCAACAATGTGAATAATCACAAATACAGCCCAACTTCACTGTCGTAATTGCTATCTAATAACGGTTTACTTACTGGCTCACATCCTTATGTTAACAAGAAAAAAAACAGAAATGGAGAATTTGAGTCCATGACTGTGTGTGTCATGGAAATTTAAAAAAAAAGAGGCTGTTGATGTGTTTCTCTGGTCTTCTTTTCTGATTTTATGGTGTAGAATGCACTAAAAAAAATAGGACCAACACTTTTCAATGTCACATAAATGAAAAGTAAAAAGGTATCAGTGTGAAATAAGCACATAGGGACAAACATGACATAAAATAAACACAGTATATATATATATATATGGTAAAGAAATAGTAAAAACACACTCAGAACACAGCCTTGGTCAGGGTGGAGGAGGTGTGGTTACCTAACCTAACAGACTGATGTTAAAAGCAGAGCTGTAATCCATGAACTGCATCCAGATGTGTGCTTTTAAGTTCCAGGTGGGTGAGGGCAGAGTGCAGCACAGCAGCAGGGGCGTCCCCCGTAGACCTTTTGGGACAGTAGGCAAACTGATACAGGCTGAGTGTGAGGGGGGATAGTGTATGTATTGTGGGCCAGGACCAGTCTCTCAAAGCACTGCGTGGCAGTGGGGGTGAGTGCTATGGGTAGGTAGTCATTCAGAGATGTGGTTGATGATTTCATGGGGATGACAGGGGGTTAAATATTGTAGTGAAGACCTCAGCCAGCTGGAGCCGGAGGACCCGACCAGGTATACCGTCCTGGCCAGCAGCCTTCCGTGTACTCATTCCTCTGACCTCAGCAATGGTCAGAGTGAGCACCTGGTCTCCTGGACGGGTGGGGGTGTTGGTCTAATATTGTCTTTGTCGAAGCGGGTGTAGAAAAGATTTAGCTTGTCAGGGAGGGAGGAATTTTGGAAAGTGGAACAGGTGTGGGAGCTTTTGTAATCTGTGATAGACTGAATGCGTTGCCACATGCACCGGGGATCGGAGTTGTGGAGTCAACACAGTTTCAGGACTTGAACGCAGCATCACAGGCTTCCAGCAGCTGCAGATTGATTTTTTGTTGTTGTGACGGCCTCAGTGCAAAAGTTAATGTAGGATAGCACAGAGGATGAATATTCATTAATGTCTATATGCAAAAATACTCCAGTCTGTGAACATAATCCAGGCAGGGATTACGTTTGCCAACACAACGTAATTGGGAAAACAATTAGTTTGTATATGAACGTAATTTCTAGGGACATGGTTGCTTTATTGGTTTGTCAAATTTAAGGGAAATTAAAAGGAATGGTTAAAATATTGGTGGGAACTATAATTTTTTAACTCTATTACTTTGGCTGCAAAACCTTCTTTAAAAATGAGTCAAATGAACCAACCCAGCCAGCAGCACGTTGAGCTCAAAATCGCTTTACTGTTCCATGTTTTTGTCCACTAATGGATGTGATTAATAGAAAAAAGTTCACTTGGCTGGAATTTTTTCACACATACAGAATATAGGATGACAACTAGGAAAAGACTAAGCTTCTGCACTGTCTTGCGAACTTTGAAAATGGACAAAAAGCACTGAGAACACTCATGTCTTCTAAACTTGGAAACATAATTATCAGTAAAAGTAAAGACAAGCATTTTTCTTTCTCTAAAACGTCTCGGCTGCTCTGCTGTCTCATGTCGAACTTCAGATCACCGTCTGACTTCAGATCGACCGGCTAAGAACGCTCAACTCAGCTCTAATTATGGCACACCCACTTTAAAACATCAGTCAAATAAACGACTGAACATCAGTGGCTGCAACAGTCATCGTTAGCTTGTTCAACAGACTTTAATCAGCCAGCGCTGCAGGATTATTTGCATCAGTTCTTTAAGATGGCACCCAGGTGAATGAAGCTAATTGTTGTTTTGAACAGCTGCCCTGCCAGCATTTTCACTTCCTCCTCCCAATACGCTCAGCATCCCTTCTTTTCTCCATCAGGTCGCACTCCTTTTTCCCCCTCTAAGTCACCCACCCATTCCTCCATCTTTCTTTCTATTCATGAATCGATTCCTCTGTCTGTTATGTAATATTTCAGCTACTCAGGCAGCCATCTGCACGTCTATCTATCCCTGATTTGTTAAAAAGTCCATCCATCCAAGCTCTCTAAAGTCAAAGAATCCATCCGTCTACCTATCCCTCCCTCCCTCCCTCCGTCTTCTTCTCACCCTCCCCTCCAAACTGATATCCACCCCACCCCCCCCTCATTCCTCCCTCCATCCCTCCATCTCTCCTTCCATCAGCGGTCTGTTCGCTAATCAAACACCATCTGCCCTTCCATCCCCAACCTGTCAGGAACAGCTGCCAGCCGCTCTCTTAACAACACTTTTAACAACCCTGCCGCATCTTCCACGGCCCGCCGCCGCCGCCACTAGGCGGACATCGACGACGAGGGCCACCGCCTCCTTTAGGGGCACACACCAACAAAACAGACGCGTGTGCGATCAAGTGAGTACAAAGACATGCATGTGTAGAGGAATACCTGACAAAGTAGAAGAAAATAAACTTCTACTGGCCTCTTGTTGAACCTAAGAAGCACCATTATGAAGTACGGGCAAAGAAAATAAAATTATTCCAGAGAAAGAGGAATAACGAGCTGGCAGAAGAGATAAAACAAAGGAGAGATGGTGCTTGGTAAACGAGTGGAAGTCTAAATAGTAATCAAGGGAAGAATCAGCCGCCTGCTCAAAAACAGGGTTTAGAGCTAATGGTGGGAAGTAAAAGCTCCCAACACACACACGCAAGAATACAATTTCACACACAAGTGCTGTGCGGTGACTACTCACACACAAGCATAAGAATACAATCATCTTAGACTCATTCGCATAATAGTTATCTCACACACATAATACAATCGTCCCTCGCACACATCACGAATACTGTATAATCACTTACCAATGCCCGTTCATACACACAAAACAGTCATCACACGCGCCGCACAAACTGCACTGCTGTTGTCGTGAACATGCCAAGACATTTTCAAGTGTTATATCCTGAGGAACTTCCCCAACCAATCATTGGCACATAGGCCAGATGTTCACTGGTGCTTCAACGCAACGTTCTCCTTACACACACACACGCACACACACAGACACGGTAACACTGGCTGGCATCTTTTGTCTCGCTCTCCCTTTACGCACATGAGCATTTGATATGAGACTGAAATGCCAAGACTGCACTTTTTCGTCAAACAAAGGGAGAGGAGAAAGGAAGAGGGGAAGAAAGACAGAAAGGAAAGAATAGAGGAGAGAGAGAAAGTGAAACAAGACAAAATAATAAAAAAAAAAAGACACTCTCTCTCATTGTGCATGCTGGGAGTTTGGTGGTGGACGGCGTGGTGACTTTGGCTGAGAGTTTGTGATGTTTCCTACTATGTTTATTGTACGATTGTTTTGTGGTCATTTGTGGCTGTTGATGGTGTAGTTTGGTGTGTGTTCGGTGGTTGTTTGGCGGACAGTTGGCCATGTTTCTTGGCCTTCAGGCTTAGGGGAAGATTTTTCTTTTTGTCTTTTTGTGTATGGTCCACAAAAAAAAAAAAAAATCTGTACACACACTAATGAATGTCATTTCGGGACTGGCCAAGTTAGCTATTTGGGAAACAAGAAAAAGCTGTGCGAGGGGTCGGACGTGGTTCTGATGCTGACTGGGCTGCTGGCAGTTCGGCTCAGGGTGGAGTTTGAGTTTTACAGGCTGACAAAAAACATCTGGGGTGTGCAGGATGTGCTGTGTTCAGTCAGAGAGAACTCGTTGGTTCTGAATTTGTTTTGTTATAATGTTTGATAACAGCCAAACTTGCGTAAATGGAACCGACTACACATGACTCCTGTTTTTTATTGATTTGTGTTTTGTTTATTTGTCGGGTTTAACATGCACTTCTGCTGAATTGTTATATCCTTTAGTAATTTAATAAAGGGATTTTTAAAATTAAAATTCTCTCTCAGATGCCAGATGTTCACTGGTGCTTCCTTACACACACACACACACACACACACACACAGTAACACTGGCTGGCATCTTTTGTCTCGCTCTCCCTTTACGCACATGAGCATTTGATATGAGACTGAAACGCCAGGACTGCACTCTTTCATCAAACAAAGGGAGAGGAGAAAGGAGGAAGAGGGGAAGACAGACAGGAAGGAAAGAAAAAAGAAAGAATAGGGCAGAGAGAGAACGTGAAACAAGACAAAATAAAAAAAGACAATGAGAGAGAGAAGATGTCGCTCTCTCTCAGTTTGAGGGGAGAATAAAAACCATCTGTCAGATCCGTTAAAAGAAAAACTTTTTGACCAACCACATCTCGATGTTCCTGTTGTATGATGGTGTACTGTTTTAGGAAAATAACAGTGTGGCAGATAAACATCCAGTGACCTGAGAGTTCAGCGTTAAAGGAACAAAGCTTCTATCCACACTAGCTGAGTGACCAACAAGTGCTCCAAATTAAACAGAATTGTCAACTTTTATATAGATCATCTGAAATGCCCCATTGCTCCGGTGATTCGTTAACAGTTTTGGAAAGCACAGACAAATGATGTCGCTCCTACGCGTCAATCTGGAGTGCATGCTCGCTTAATTTGTAGGACTTGTTGGGTCAGTAGGTTGATCAGTTTACCTACGTTGCTCCAGAGTGAAATATCTTGACAAACTCGTCGAAAACGAGATGATACAGTATATCTGAAGGCGTTTATCCTGATAGAACACATTTGGTTTACTACTGAACCCTGACTTATGATCAGCTGCCATCATATTGACATTTTTAAATTTGAGCGAAATATCTCAGTGACTGATTGCGATGAAATTTGCTACAGATACGCAAGTCCTCGACTTTTCATCAAGCACCACCAGCAGGTTGAGGTTTCCACTTATCTAGTAAAATATCTTGAATGGATCCACTAGGCGATATGGCAAAATGGTACAGCCACTTGTCTTGATTGGAAGACTTGCTGAAGAAAAGGCACAAAAATCGTCCATACAGGTATGTACACCCAATAGGTCATTTACCTTGATTCTCCACACTCTGCATTTATTATTTGATTGAAATAAAAGTGAATATCAGTTTATGTGTGGACTATTGGCTGAAGAAAAGTGGCCACAGTTTAACTTTTTGCAGCCTGCAGCCACTCAGATTTTCTCTTACTGATTTAATTTTATGAATAATAGCCGCAGCCAGTTTTACAAAAAAGATGACAAGTTGTTTCATTCAAAGCTTCTCAACTGTCTTTGCTTCAAAGAAGAATAAAAGGACTTAATCTATTAAAAACGATGTTTCAAGGACACCTGCGTCTTTTGTTGCAGTCAATGCTTTTCAATTAATCCTACCAGATAGATTTTGTTCAGTAAATGTCATTAAAACAATGTCACATTGTCAAAGACAACACCAAAGCTGTAAAAATGGTTGAAAAATTTGTAGCGGGAGACCACTACAAAGATGTAATCAGAGGCACTAATGTAGATTTTAGAGGTTATGACATGATAAAAGTTTGGTAGCCCATGCATTAGCCAACAAAATCAAAACTTTTGAACTTTTTTTTTTTTTCTTTCTGCTGCGTGTTATCAGGCATCCTGAGGGCAGCGGCTGAACCCTGTGATGGTAAAATTCAACCAGTGGAGAGAGGAGACTTCTGGTGTGGAAATCAATACAGGCTCACACAGGGCAGATGCAGGGGGCTCACACACACACACACGAATGCGCGCTTTACAGATGTACACACGCACTTGAGGGAGTGTGTCAGCCACGTGTCTCATGTCCAATAAGGGCATTAAGTCTGTCAATAAGAGCCTTTCAAGAATACCAGGGGTTCTATCAACTGACACACAGATACACACATGAATACAGATAATATATCCTCATCTGCACACACACACACACACACACAAGGACTAACTTCCCCCTCACACTTTGTCCTTTAACCAGACAAAAATGGACAGAAGCCCGGGGCCGTTCCATTTTAATCCACATCACCCACCCCTCCTGACATCCCCCGACTCACACATTTTCCTGTTTCCTACTCTCTTTGTCTCTCATCTTTCTTACATTTTTCCGTTCCCTTCTGCGCCTCTTACTGCCTTTTGCATTCTGTCACTCAGTAAGAAATATAAGGAAGAGCCATCGAGGGTAACATTCAAGACCCAAGTGATGAGTTTTGATGAAAACAGTGGATGCATTTGTGTTTTTTGTAATCAAAAACCTTTTTAAGGAACCAATTTTAATCGGAGGTGCTGTGTGTTTGCAACTATTTAATTCAGACCAAAAAATAATTAATCATAAACAACTATGTGCTGGATGTACAGATCAGGGTGTGAAGATATACTTTTAACACTTAAAGGAGGATATAACTAACCAAATGAGAGACTATATGATAAGTCATCTTTAAATTAACTCAGAATGACTAGATCTGCCTCGGATGTAACGGCTACAGTATAACTAAACATCCGGCCCAGTGAAGTGTCCTCGAGCAAGCCACCAAGCCGCGTTCAAAAACAAAAAGTTCGGGGTACTCCAGACCATAAAACGTCTACTACTCCACAACAAATGAGCTAACCTTAAAGTTTAACTAACACCAAGTAAAGTAGTAGGAAAGCAAAAATAACCGCTAGGCAGCGTGTGAGCAACAAATATCCAGAAGACAATCACCCAAAAAGTCTTAATGTAAAACTTGTCATATAATAATGCAACAGGCAGTTCTCCATGAGACAGTTTTTTGGTGCATTTCTGCGCTTCAGTACGTCTATAAAATGTTAGAAAATATTGAAAAATGTCCATCTCAATGTCCCGGAGCCAAGGTGACGTCTTCATGTTGCTTCTTTTGTCCGACCAAAAAACCCAAATATATTGAATTTACAATGATATTAAAGATGGTAAAGCAGCAAATCCTCATATTTGAGAAGCAGGAACCAGAGGATGTTCTTGCTACTTATTTATTTTTTATATATAACTAACTAAGAGATTGATGGACTAATTGTATCTTAAGGTAACGGCATTTAAGACAATTATTACATGGCTCTAACAGTACAAGGACTGAAACCCAGTCCAGGTGCCAACCTTGAGCAGTGAGGAAGTCTTTACACTGTTTGTGGTTAAAATATGCGTGTGACTAAAAGACCAAAACATGCAACTCGACATGTGAAGCAGCTGCATGTGTGTCTTGAAATATTTTGAGTCTCTTAAGCTCAGTGTCTGTGTAATCCTATTGTTGAAACCCCAGAGTGGGCCAAGGAATTTCATTTATCAAGAAATGGATAGGGCTCCTAGAAGAGCCCTCTTCAGAAACACACACACATACTATAAATAACTAGATGGCACACTGAGCATTGCCAGGGCAGTACTGCTTAGTAGGCAAATAAATGGGGTTTAGAGGAGATAGTGTGAGTAGAAAAAGACAACATGTTAGTCTGTAAGCATGAAGGACAAGGTAGACAGACAGGAAAAAAGTAAGGAGAAAAAAGAAAACGATGACGAGCTTGATAACTGGCATGAAAGAGAAGTGACAGAGGGGGAAGAATCTCAGGCCTCCCATGCTCGTCTGTCCGCACACAGACAGACTACAAATAAGCTTGTGCGGTTTCTTTGAACAGGCAGCGGTCAAGGTTCACTGCCAGGTCAGCTGGAGGACTGGGTGAACATGGAAAATAAAACACACACACACACACACACACACAGACAAAAACACTTGTGGACAGCTGTCAATTGGCAACTAAGCAGGTCCGAGGTGAAACAATGGGGCCGAAGGAGAACAGCGAAGAATTTTATTGGGGTTAAAACAAGGTTAAGCTTTCGGTTGGCATGTGCCATGATAAATCAGTATCGGACATGCCAGGAATCTTATGTGTGTTTATAACACGCAGGCATCCTCCAGCGCCAATTCTTTTTACAGTTACTGCGAACATTATGAGACGCTGAGGAATTCCCGGTTTCTGCGCAATAGAAACTCTACAATAAAAGAAAAAAAAAAAAAAAAAAGGACAGCAGCAGAAGAGACAACAAAGGAGTTATTCATATCAAAGTGAAAATCTGATTGTTATATCTAGCCTATAACTGTCTAACACACTCTCTGCTACACTGCCAGAGTACAATCAAAGTATGAAATGTCTGAAATTGACCTAATTACCTGCTACTTTCGACAGTAAACGCCCATTCTTTGGCTGATCCTGAACCAGGTGCACTACATTGGACTAAAATGTGCTTTCTGTTGTTCCAAAAATGTCCTTATAACATAAAAATGTATTTTTTTCTGTTATTAAATTAATCTAATCTCCTAACAGATTATTAGATCCAGACTTCTGCTGTATTAGTGCTTCTCTTTCTTGCGTTAAAATCTGCTATGAGTCATGCCACTAGATCCGTTTACACACTGCATTGTATCACTTCCCATCATGTTTCTCAAAGTTCCTGCTAAAAATGAATCTTCATTGTCAATGGGAATGAAAACAGATATTACTCAATTAGACATTGTTTATCTATAACAATATGTTCTAGGCTTTTTTTAATGTGTGTGTGTGTCTCTTATCATCACCAGGGTCTGACTGTATAATAGAGCAGGACACAGTGCTGAATATCACCATGTAATGCTCCTTTACTGCCCCCTGCCTTTTCTAGCACAAGTCCAAATGAGATGGAGAGAAAAAGAGAAATAAGACAGAGACAGAAAGATAAAAAGCCTCTGAGCCTCTGAATAAGGATAATAGAGAAAAACATATGATGATAATGAAATGTTATGAAAATGTTTGGAAGATTACGATGCTCTGGCTTTAAGGATCACAACAGATTACTACAGTGAAAGGGGAGTGGAATTGAAAGTTAGAGTGGATCAAATTGTTGCTCAGAAGTTCAAAATACGTCTCAAAAATGATTGAAAATGAAATGACAAATCCGTTAAAGGTGCAGTGTGTAGATTTTAGTGGCAGCCAGCGGAACGGACTCGGCAGAAACGGAATATAATATTCATAAGTATGTTGTCATTAGTGTATAATAAGAAAGCTTAGAATGAGCCCTTTATATCTACACAGGGAGCAGGTCCTCTTCTACAGAGGCCGCCATGTTGCAGCGCCATGTTTCTACAGTAGCCCAGAGCGGACAAACCAAACACTAGCTCTAGAGAGGGACTTTTGTGTTTTTCATGAGTTTCGCAGACCCCGTAGGTTGAAGGGGAGGGGTATTCAGTTGGTTGCAACGTCACCGCTAGAAGCCACTAAATCTTAGACAACATATTTCCTAGAAATCTACAAGTTTTTGTGGTCAAGTATCGTTATCTAAGCAAACTATATGACTGACGAGACTGAATTTTTAAGTGCTTTAGCAGTATTTTGTGCAGTTCTACAAAGTTTTGAAGTTCTAAGTGACCTAATACAGTACAGTGAAAAACTTTTAGGCACTTTAGAAGTTTCTTATCCATTATGTAACACCATCAGGGATGTGTCTCGGCCCCAAAATTTATTCTGCAGCATGGTAATGATGAGTCATAAAGGACTATCTTCAGCGACAAGAAGAACAACGAGTCCTGCAACAGATGGGATTACATGAGGAGACAGAAGCAACCGAGACAGCCTAAACAGAAGAACTGGTGCCGTTTTAAAAGGCGACACCAAATCCTGATTTCTTTTGGGTTTTCGTCTGTTTACTGAACTTTGTATGAAGTTAACTGATTAATAAAAAATCCTCACTTTCCTTTTAGTGCCTTTGCGCAGCACTGCATATGTTCGTTTGGAACATTAATTAACTACCAGGTAACAGAAAGAGCAAGTAAAGCAGTGTAAACAATGATGACAGCCTTTGTCTCTACACTGCGTAACCCTAAACTTGACATTAGCCAACCCTAATCTGACCCTGAACACTGCGGCTAAAGCAGACAGACAACAGTACTGCGTTTTTTTGCCGTGAATGCTGAAATAATAACAACTTTCCAGAGCAGTAAAATCCTTCCTCATAATTAGGAACCACTGTGTAGTGTTTTAGTGTCTGATAAGACTCTTTTATTATTCAAAAGTGACTTTTCATCATTTTACAAGTACATTTAAGGGAAAAGGCTCTATGGAGTAACCCTCAATTTAAGACTGACGCATCCAATTAATATTTCTAGATCTTGCCTGAAAATTTGTCAGGTTAGTTGCAAACCATTGTACAATATAAACGCAACTTTATCTTTCACTATCCGACTGTGTTCATTTGCCAAAATCATACCAAAAATGCTTGACTGGTACAACTAGAGTTTGGACTTTCTGCATCTGATTAAGTTATTTTTGTGTTGGAGGATATTAATGTTTGGCAAATTTATGAACATGTGCAAATGTTCACACATTCCCTAACAGTCCCTAACCCTGAATTTAATTTAACCCTAACAGCCTTGCAGGTGTTCGAGCGCACCATTTTCTCACATTACCAATATATTAGTGGAAGATAAAGTAGTTTTCTGAACTGTGCGTTTTCTGACATTTTATAGGCCAAACAACTAATCGATTAATTGAGAAAATAATCAACAGATGTCACAATGAGATTAAAAATACATTTAAACAAGTGCAGCTGGAAAATGGGCCACTGAATCAACGAATAGCAAAAACAAAACATATTGAAGACGATACGGCAAAGTTGGAGATAATACAAATACTGAAGATGAAGTATGCAACCGTTGTCACACACACACACACACACACACACACACACACACACACACACACACACACACACACACACACACAGACACACACACAGAGCAGCATCTGCTACGATAAAGCTCCTCTGCTCTTCAGATGGTTGAAGGAGGAGAGTAATAACACAAACTGACAAACAAGATGGCCGCCGAGTGCTTTCCTGATGAGAGCCTAAATTGAGTGGATGCAGGTCCCGGTTAAGCCCGGCTGCCTTTTGCCAGGGAAAGGTTTTAAGGGGACACGCCGAGCCGATATTCAGTGATTGAATGCAGTGCCATCACCCCTCTCCACCCCACCTCATCCCACCCCGCCCTCTTGTCATTATAACACAGTTTCTCCTTGAGAACTAAATCTACTTATGATTGTTTTTATATTTATTTTTCATATATTCCTTATGATTTTCTTTAATTCAAAACGACAATCTGGACGTCGTAATCCATCATGGATTTAACGATTTCCCCATACGCTCCGCTGCCCCCACACAGAGCAAAATAATCGGAATGATTTAGGACTTGGGACCTGACTCAAGGGAGATAGAAAGGAGAGAGAGAGAGAAAAAAGAAAGGAAAAAGACAAAGAAAAAAGAAAGATGGATAAAAAAGATGTGAAAGAACAGCAAAAGTGACATAATGAAAAGAAAGAGAACAGATGAAGAGGCACGAGGGAGAGGAGAGGGAGGTACGGGTTCAAAGAAGTCTCTTATTAATCAAGACAAGAAATAAAACGAGGTTGTAATATTCACAAATGGTGCCCAAGCTGTGTACCCACCACCACATCCTCTCCGCCACCCCTTCCCATTTGCCTTGATAGTATTAGAAAAATGAAAACTAAATCTTTAGATTAGAAAGATTGGAAAAATTGAATTACGGCGGTCGCGCGGGGGCCGAGTGGATGAGCGAGAGCCAAATCTTCATCTCTGACGGAGCGGGGGGGGGAGGGGAGGTGGGGGTGGGTGAAAATGATGAAAAATGAAATGGGGGTATATCTGGAGGGGGAGCTGAATGGATGGAGGGAGGAGAGATAAGAAGTAGGGGTCATCACCTGTGTGTTTAGGCCTGCTTTTCTTTCAATCCCAAATCCAACAATCAGTTTAAGCTTCTACCAGACTGCACGGCACACACAGAGGCAACACGGCGGCCTTACAATACCTACAGGAGGGAATTTAGCATATCTGAACACAGTGATGACACTCAACACTTGTCAGTTTTAAGGTGGGCTGCAGATCACAGAGAGGCTTCGCATCTATCAATTCGCTAAAGAGAAAATAATGCAAAAGCTAAAACAATTAGCCGATTGACAGAGAAACTGCTTTATACTCAACTCATAGTTTGTCATTTTTTGAGCAAAATCAGTTTTATAAATATTAATTATTAATGTTAACATTAACACCCGTTCTCAGTGTAAAACTTTTTGACTTGTGGCCCCTTAAAATGAAGCAAAGTCTACCCGGGGCCCCTCGTCACACATCACATTGTCTACCGGCTAAATGATTTTGCTATTTTGTTTTATTTGAATACATTTTAGAGGCTTGAGGAGATAAAATACAGCAATTTAGAGAGGAAAGTTTGCAAAAAAAAACAACAATTTTGTGCGTCAGAAATATGTTTTTGTTGTCCTATCCTGTCCAATTATCTCGCAACCCCTTAGATTAACCCAGCGACCCCTTGTGGGGGTCCCGACCCACAGGTTGGGAACCAATGCTGTACAGTATTTCTTATTTAATGTCTAATATTTCCCTTTCATATTCAGGTGAGGTATAAAAGAAGAAATTCTCCATTTAAAAATAAGAACATTTTAAGAATACAATGAAATAACATCACAGCTGTTTTCTTCTTTATTGTGCATTTATTTGTATGTTGGGTTTCTTATATTTTTAATAGGCGAGCTTGTCTTGGACTATCTTTTTAAAAAATGAAAGTATGCAGTCACTTCAGACGTCACATTTGTAATCAGGTCAGATACACCTGAACTACATAAATGGAAAGGTGCAGCGTGTCACAGTTAGATCAAACCAAATCTCTAGTCTACACTCTCTTCAAGGAGCACTTCAGTGAAACAAAACTTGATCATTTGCAAGTAATATCGTCTAGTGTCTAAACAGTTCAATTTCAACTGAATAACTAAAAAGATACAGGAATCCCTGACCTCATGTCCTGCTGCTTTAAACAACGTCTGTTTCAAGAACAACAGCACCCTCTAGACGTGAAAAGGGTGACGCATGAAGGGTAAATTAATCCTCCCTTGACATGTGTAAAATAGGATTGAACAGTAGCCATTATATGCTTTTGCATTCAGGAAACGCATGGTGAATTGTTGACAAAAGAAAATGAATTCATTAAAAGTATCATTTTTGTGTCAATAAAGAAATCTGAGACTGTTGAGGATGATGATGGATAGATCTTAGGTCATAAAATGGGACTGTAGTGCATCACCTCTGAAAACTACCCAAGAATGAGACTAGAAACTAAAATATCCACTCAGCACTTTGCATTTATTGTGACCTGATGAGAATCACATAAACATGTGAATTAGAGATGTTTAAGTTAATAAATAAAAAAATGGATCAACTACAGTATACAGGAGAAAAGCTATCGCCATGTCTAAGATATTAAAACAATATTAAAGAGCAAAAAACCTTTAATTTTTTTAAATTTAAATATAAGTTCTTATGCAGACTTTATTACAGACCATCTTCAGTTCATGTGGCTGCCGATTTTATTCTCTTTCATTGTTTCCTTCAATATTCTTTATATGAAAGTAAAGTATGTTTTTAAAAAAATGCATTTTAAAATCATCTGATCCAAAGACAAAAACAAAGGTTTTCATCAGCAAGACACTGAGGCTTAGAACAACTTGCCTGTATCTTCAAACATCAATTAAACATTATTTTTATGAACCTGTACTACTGCTGTGTAGGTGCAATTACTGATAGCATCCACCAGGTGTCCTCACAGACCAATCATTATTTTTCTGACAGGCACAGCTCAGTAGCAGTGTTTCCTATAATGCCCCTAACTGCATTGCTGTAATTTGTCATTATATAATATGATTACAGTGTTACCTTTGATGTAACTACCCCTTAAGAGTGTGAAGATGAAGATGAGTTAACTATTTTTTCCGGGTAATCTGTGACTGAGAAGTGATCAGGATCACTTTACATGATTATCAGTTATTCTCTCTCCCTATCTGCACTCATCTGCTTGCATCTTTTGTGATTTGCTTCTTCTGCAGAAACTTACGCAGATTACAGTTACTGTTCTTTGTAATCACATCTAGAGAGGCAGAGAGAGAGAGAGACCGAGGATTAAATATATGAACCACCAGGGGCCCTCAGTGATCTGCAGTGATCGATCTCTGTGGCTGCCAGCGAAGAGCTCAGTCCTGTTATTCACAATCAGCTGTGAGCGGATGCAAAAGCTATTTCTGTGTTTTGTCACGCAATCCCAGCAGCTATGTGTTTGGAAAGCCACAGCCGCGATCTCCGGGAGGCAGTGTCGGCTAAAACCATCGAGCAGCTGATTGATGCCATTTGGCTCCTGAGGATTACTGAGTGACAGGAAAACAAAAGGAAAAAAACGGTGCATTACAGCATTCAATTAAGCACGACAAACGACGCGCGTCTATTTCCATCGCTGTCCACAGCTTTTTCATTCAATCTTTTCATTCATTATGTCATTCATTCATACCAAATAAATTAAGCAATCCTTGGCCCTGACATGTAAACTGACAGCTGGAAAGAGGAAAAAGAGAAACTACAACGTTAAAGCAGATAGAAGAGGGTTTGGGGTTTGAGAGAGTGACAGATTGGAAAAGCTCAATCCTGGTTCAAAAAGACAGATTGGCATGCGGCTGCCACGTAGCTCCACTGGTCGGACTAATGCTGTCAACATCACCAGTCTAAGTGGTTTCTGTCCCATGAGGGCCAGTGATACTGAGACTGGCACGCAGGGATTCTGCTGAGAAAAGGTTACGTAATCGACTGGATAAGGCCTCCAGAGGCCACGCGAGCACACACAAGGTGTTGTGGTTTGAGATGCAGGAAGACAGGGGAGGAAAACTTTAACCAGATACAACCTGAAGCTTGTTTGCATTTGTGCTTTTGTATAAATTTGAACCAGCAACGTCCCAGCCAGCGGTGCCCCGGCACAGTCTATACTTCCTGCTGCTGCTGCTCTCCCTGATTTATTACAGTTTGCTTTGTGATGAGCGTTTAAATGATTCCTCCCCTGCAGGGCGTGGAAATGTAAACCCCGGATTAATGGGTCATTAGAAATGTACCATTTTTTTATCCTGCAAAATGAATTGTGCTTTGATTTTTTTTCCCCCCCGCATGTGCATGTGTGTATGGGAGACAGACTGAGACTAAAACAAAGAGAGGAAAATAGGAAAAAAAAAAAAAAAAGAGCCATGATTCACATGTACATCATTTATAGTATTTAAGAGTTTTAAAAAGTGACAATTAATATGGCTCACATGAATGTAAATTTGGGAATGACCCCAAACCCTAAACTTTGATTATCATAAAATGATGATATGATGGCACCTTTAATTAAAGTGTGATGGGATTCAATCTACCTTAACATTTTGATTATCTACATATGTACTATATTTATCTCAGCTACCAGTTAAACAGATAAAATTAACTGACAGTAAGATACAGTGAGTGAGTGTGTGTTTGGTGATGAATTGAGATGCAGAGGGCGCGTCTGTACTTTAGCACACTGGCACCAAAATGGACAGATCATAAATCCAGATTGGGCTCCAGGTCCTCTGCAGAACCGACTTCAAATGCTGTTAACAGTAATTAATGGTGTCACGCTAACCTGCTAAGGTGAAAGATTGCTACCAGGCTACAGTATGGTGGGAATAAACCAGACAATTTTCCTTTATCATAACACTTATCTCGAGTTCTTTGCTCTAACATGGCTTCTTGTCATTTAGAACTTAAGTCGACATATTCTGCACATTTCTAGGTCTATATTTTTATTCTGCAGCTCTACTGGGATATCTTTACATGATTCAAATCCTTATTTATCTTATTCTGGCCCTTAATGCAGCCCCTCAGTTCAGCCTCTGTCTGAAACAGGCTGTTTTAGCTCCTGTCTCTTTAAGGCCCCCCTCCTGATGAGCCCACTCTGTTCTGATTGGTCAGCTCTTGGAAGCTGCCCCTCTGTTCCAGAGGCTACGTAAACAAACAGTAGCGGTAGGATTTCACTTATTTTTCTTGTGCTTTACTTGACATGGAAACTTCTCAGATACACCCGTACATGTTCGAGCTCAAATCCGATCCAAAAAATGCAAGTGGACAACGCAAACAAGCCATGAAACAACCTTAGCAACAAAAGCTATGGAACGGACGGACGTTTGTGGGCATGCGTGAACAATCTGATGTCATCACAAGGAGGAAGTAGAGGTAACTATGCATACGAACCATTCAGAGCAGGCTGAAGCCCTGGATTTATACTTTCAGGTATTTTATATACGTTCACCTCAAGTTTTGGAACTTTGACTATGTTTAACATGGACATCCGACATTATAAAGGAATGAACATTTACAGGATATGTCCCCCTTTAAAGCTCAGTTACAATATCTTATTTACATTTCCTCCAGATCATTTGTCAAAGAAAAAATAAATTATGCATTATTTAAATCATGTTGTGTCTTTACATTTGTATCTTGCACAAGAGTCTAAGTCTAAGAATAACAGACTGTAGGAGTGACTGAAATAAATGGCACAAACTTAACAGTTTTTACACTTTTCACTGCAGATAACCTGTCAACAAAACACTCATTAAACATAATCAGATTATATGAACACTGCAGACTGTTTGCAGACTATATTCCAAGATAATCTCTCAGGCAAAATGCATTTGTACGGCCTGGACTGTTCCTTTAAATGGCTGAAACTTGGCTTTTAAAACAAAAGATCTTTTCTCCTATTGGCACCGCTGAGCTCACATATACACACACTCACTTTGTATTTCCCTCACGTTTTCCTCGTCAGTAGTCAGTTTTAGAGAGAGTGTGAGAAAGAGACAAAGTGAAGAGGAGAGAGACTGTGTGTGTCGCGGGGGTCTGCCAACTGTGGTTTGTGGGAGATTACATAACGCGATTAGATTGCAGGAATCTGAGAAAGAAGTCCTATTGTTCACAACCATGTGAAGGAGCGAGAGAGAGAGAGAGACTGTTGTTCAAGACCATGTGACACGAGGTCAGAGTTCAAACGCACAGGAATGACAACATGAGGCCCGGAGTTGAATGGAAGATACAGGGAGACAGCGAGACGTCATTCCCGCCTCCTCAAAATCAAGTCATCTTTTCTCCAGCTCTTTGTCTTCTTACATATTTCTTTCCTTCTGCGAGGCTATTGACAAATTGACAAAACATACGTAGTGCGCTTAAGGAGCTCAGAAACTTCATCGTCAACAGAGTTATGACAGAAGTAAATCCATAATCCAGCACGCGATAAGGTTTCCACTTGTAGACTGTTTCAAACTCTCAATTAGAGTTTGACTGCTGAACATTTGTCGCAATCTAATTACATGAGTGGACCTAACTGGTGGCTAGAGAGTGGTATGATTAGTGTTTTTAAAGACCACATTTTGAATGGTTGACTGAAACCACACCTGCACAAAGGCTAATTGCTTAAATTACCTGAATTTGGTTGATGCTTAACAAAAAGCCGTACTTGTTTCATGTAGCAAATATAAAGCGGCAGCAATAATGGGAGCGTCGGGTATTGACATTGTGTTTTATCATTTTTTAACTCACACCCACACACACACACATTTTTTTTTTCCTAAAATCCCATTCATAATTCTGCTTTTAAAGTCACATGAGGCTCAAAGATGTCATACTAAGATCTATGCGTTTTAAGCCTCTACTACAAATACAAAAATACAGATGAGAGGCGAAAAAGATGAAGAAACAAAGCTGAAACTAAAGAAAAAAACAGCCGAGCTATCGCTAAATTCCCCATGGGGTGGGGTATAATGGTTTCTTCTAAGGACTCAGGTGTGTGTGTGAGACTGTGTGTACAGCCTTGGGTTAAGAGCAGCAGGATCAGACCTCCTCTGTCTATTAATAATTAAACTTTAATGGCCAATATAGCCTGGGAGGCTGAAGGCAGTGGAGGATACACCAGGGGCTTTACTGTGCACTGCAGAAAGAAATATGAAAGACAGGAAGGGGCAATGGAGGGTGGGTGGGGGGGGGGGCGGGGGTGTCACTAGCTGGAGTGACGAGGAAATAAATAACATGACAAAAACTCACGATTCCTATATGTTCTAGTGTTCTTGGCCAGAAGCACTAGCACTATTTGCTGTAAAGATTTAGTCCCTCGCAGTCTTCAAAGTGAAAGTCCAAAGCTGTCACTGAAGAAGAAATGCACTAACCAAGACAGACATAACCTTATCTACTAAAATAAACTGTAACGATGCAGAGGGAGAGCTGGATGACGCCGGTGACAAAGGCCGTGGCAATGACGAAGAACGTTCCTGACAACGAAGAGGCCGATAAGTCACAAATAACAGTGACACCGTGCCATTAAAGGGGTGCGAGTGGGACAGGAGACATTACCGCGTGTGAAAAATGACAGCGTAAAATGGCACGGCATCTCAAGTTTATGCACGCTGACGAAGGGGAAGACATTTTTGCAACACGTCTCCCTGCAACTGAGCGAATTTGTAAAAAGGGGCAGCTCCTTTCACATTGTTAAAAGTTTCGCAGAAAGGACGAGGGGAGATAGCGACTTATCAACAACTATTAGCAGACGCACAAGAACCAATAATGAAACATCCGTTACTGGTTATTCTTAACAGGAAGTACTTAAACATTATATCTACGTCTGTCATTGATACATGAAGTAAAAGAAGACCCTTAATGTGTGAAGTTATGTGACGATAATCCATCAAAAGTCAATGCCAAGTTGCTTGACTGCAAAATGAAGATACTGTAGGATATCATGGGCACCACTTAAGTTCCAGTTAGCCTTAGTGGAAGCAAATACTGCATCTGGTTCCCCAAACTATAAGTAACACGTCTCTTTCTTTAAAACAAGGACATGCAATGAAAGCAGCATCTGACATTGCGAGCAAACAGGAGCTTTGTCGACTTTGTAGCAGCAGAGCGGGACTTTTTTTTTGCGTCAAAATGTTTGGCTGGGATGGAAAAGCAGCTTAACGCGATCAAAGAGGATGAAAGTACTGCAAAATCTTCACAATGCTCATCACAATACTACTACCTTGTTGCACTTGTTGTTTCAGTGCTGCAAAACGGAGAATGCACGCTTTAATTCAACTGACTCGGGTTTTGTTTCACGGAACTTCATTTTGGTCGAGATTCACAGCATTTTCTCTGCACCTCAGCCGTAGCTAGCTGCTCTGTGTTTTACTACAGCTATAAAGCCAGACAGGGCGAGGCGGGGCTCTAATTTATGACTTCATCAATCTGCTCCAGAGAAAAAAAACAGCCTGAAAGATGGAGACATCCCTTGCAGCAAAGCAGCATTATCTTCTCAGTATCTTTGCTTTCACTAACAAATCCCCCTTGTTGCAGAGGAGACAATGCTGGTAAAGAAGAAGGAAAGGAGAAATACAGGGGATGAACGCCAGCCATGTTTACCTGCATAAAAGTGTTTGTGTGAAACAGGTAAATAGTTTGTAGAGCCAAGTGTTACTTACTAATTAATGAATGCTCAATTTCCAGGATAGCATGAAACATATTGTTACTCAGAAAAAGCAAAAGCTGCAGGTCTTTGTTGCTCAGACAGAAAATAAAATAAATGGTCAGTGGTCAAATTTACACGGACTTTTATGTGTTGAAGGTATATGAATGCACTACAAAACAACACTGCAGCACTGCAGCAGGGTGTAAAATTGTCCTTTCTGTACAATGTTGTAAAAGTCAGTTTTTTTTCTAATGGCGGGTATATATCGTTTTGGAAGGAAACTCCCATTTACAGCAAGACATTAGCCATCAGTAAATGGATTACAGTTTGACGGCAACTTCCCCGACCAGACAGCTAGACAGCTCTGTTGGGCAGGGCTTCCCACTGCACCACTACACACACACACACACACACACACACACACACACACACACACACACTGCAGCAACAGAGTAATCGACAGTCTGGGAGTTTTCCTGCTGATGATGAACTTTTCTTCTTTTTCTAATCAACCACTCTACTTCTTCGTCGCTCTGTCATTCATCCTCCCCCTCCCCTCTGCTGTCAGTAATGGTCTGACCCACACGACAGACACACACACACACACACACACAGTGCAAGCAGCCTCCCTCACTTATTGCCTTTTACTTGCTTTCTCTAAACTTAAAGCACGGTGGATATGAAATGAGTGTTGTGTTCACTGCTGGTTTCCAACACCACTAAGTGGCCAAAAACTCGAGCTACACCCACGTCTGATCACAGCCATTGATCATACACATCCAGCTGGTCAAAACAAACGTTAAACATCCCAGTCACATTGTGCAAACTGCTACAATCCTTGTTAAAGGTGTGTCCTGCCAGCACACGTCTGATATACAAACTGTACAGCAGACTACAAAGACTGTCACATCACTAGAAAGACAATGGAGAGTTTATTAAGTGCACAGGTTCCTGGCGATGTATAAAATTGTATTTTGCATGCATCTCCTGCTGCTTGTAGAAAAGCTTTAACATATTTCACACTTATTAGGCTACAGGGGGAAAACACACTACAATTTCAAAACTAAATACAGCCAGTGAAGCACTTTGAAGAGCTTTAAAATAATACTGAACCCAGTGTTTTGAGGAAGACTAGTGTCCAGGAGCTGTATTCTCAGGGGAACGTGATTTGTTTTGTCTGGAGGCTGCTGGATTATCAACAGAAAATCACAGTAAAGCCCATATGTTTTGATTGAAAGGAGATCTCTCGGAAGTGCGGAAACACCACAGAGCACTTCACAGCAACCCTGGAGACAAAAATCATAAAAACAGGAAGTCAAACTTTGATAGGCCACAGGTTTGAAGAGCTTTCTTGTCTCAGCATTTTGCCCGTGGCTGACAGCATTCCTCATCTAAATGCCCATAAAAGCTCGCCTAATGGATCACCGTCTTACAGCAGCCGCCCTGCACTGCTCCCCAGTCAGCCTCTGCATCTGTCAGCCTCACGGGAAATTTCCTCCACTGCAGACACACGCGGGGAAAAAGACACACCCATACAACATAATACCCTGCAGTGAGGAGGAAGACAGGGTCTGTATCTCAGTCAAAGAAACAAGTAAACGAGGAAGTCAGACTGCAGATTTGACTGTTATATCAGTATGTGTGTCTGCAAATGTTCTATGAATGTGTATGCACCACAAATGATGAATATAAACGATATTTGCAGTGTTTGCTCACTGAGGCGATGCCACAACAGCGTGAAGCTTTTATGCAAATAAAAACCATCAATCCACCAATCCGAACTGCTGAATGCTGCCGTTTACAGTAGCAGCCCATGAATGCCTTGATGGATGTTGTTGTATTTATTGCCTCTCCGGCGATGAATTGCTGTAGCCCTTCAGTACTTTATGCTTCTGCTTGCTCAGCTCCTTTTAAAGAAGAAGAGGCTGCTAGTTTAATCAGAGCAAGTTTAAGGTAGAAGTTAAAATGCTAATCAGCTCGGTTTGTTTATGTTTTGTCTTTTTTTTTTGTATTAATGAGGTACTTTTGCAGGGAACACTTCAAAAACACAGGACAGATGGACA
Source organism: Scomberomorus guttatus (assembly GCA_038419695.1). Lineage (NCBI taxonomy): Eukaryota > Metazoa > Chordata > Actinopteri > Scombriformes > Scombridae > Scomberomorus > Scomberomorus guttatus. Next base: position 13,332,974 of record CM076468.1, on the reverse strand, counting down.
AGTTTCTGTGAGTGGTGCCGTTTCTTTGTTTGATCACCCACAGAGAACTTAACTACTAAAACACACACATGCTGGATTCATGCTTTTGTTTTTTGTTTTTTTACAGTAGCCAATCTGTTGGCTACCTAACTTAGACGTGAAAACAGTTTCACTCAGTGAACAATATCGCAGCTCATATGAATGTAAAATGGGAAGTTAAAGCTTTAAAGACCATTTTAAAAGGTATCACATAACCCGACCCTTCTCAAGGTGGACCTTTTGACTTGTTGAGCTCATTAACGGCCCTTTTACACTGTGCGATTTTCAGCTGACTGAGACCAAAGTTGTCAGGTGAAATCTTTTATCATTAGTCCAAAAAAGTAGTCCTACATCGCACTGTGGAACAAATCCACCGACGACCAATTTGGAGCTTTGGCGACACATGCACAATATCGGCATCTCTGCCTGCATCCGTTTGTGTCCGAGTGTGTGTTTGTGCGCATGTGTGATCAATATGTGCTTGGAGCTACAGCGGCAGGTAATCAGAGTGATTTATCGGTCAGGGAATCAATCAACAGCATATTGATCAGCTCTATAGAACGCCTCCAAAGATAATAGCGCTGCTAACACACACACAAAATGTCTCCTTGGGAACCATCTGGCCAATACTGTATGTGAAGCGCAATACTTTTAATATGAACTCAGTTGTGTGTGAATGCATTTGAGCAAAATTACGCCTGTGCGTATGCAACCATGCGTGTACATGTGCTGTATGTGTGTTGTGTGTGTGACTCGGCTGCATCCTTCACTTTCTATCACATTTCTCATGCATCTATAATGCAGCCCACATGCATCCAGATAACTCCTCCGCTGGGGGAGAGACAGCACTCTCTCTCCTGTTTATTCAGCCCTGCTGATGCAGCAGCAGGACTATAGACAAATATGAATATACACACACATACACACGCCAGATTTACAAGTGCGTATATGCAATAGAGAAAGATGGAGAGGGTATACTACAACAAAACACCTTTCTCATTGTCAGCATGACTTATCAGCACTGAAGATGATGCAGAACATTGCCACCAGTCCTTTTTTAACATCAATGGCTAATAAATAAATCGTTAACATATTCAAGATATCGTCAGATCGCATATTGAGAGAAATCTGATGAGAAAATGCCAATGCAAACATCGCAAAAAATTGCAGAATGGCAAGAAAAGGTGGCTGAAAGGCAACTGTAAACAAAGCGACAACATAGGAAACACAGAGGCAAGTCTTAATTTCAAATACCACCAGTGCTAACAGTAACAAACAGTAACAGTAACCCTGTGGCCGGGTCTACTTTCCTACCACACACTAATATAGCTGCCAGAAAATGCTGCAGATTCCATTTCAGTTTGGAAACAGAAATGTGTAACAGAATGTGTCCTCCGTTTTAAGTCGCCCGTCTGCACAGGCAGACAGTAGATGTGGGTTTTCTTGTTTCCAGCATGTGACCACAGACTTGAACGACACCTGGCACAGAAGGTGAATGTAATTAACAGCTTCAACTTTGTTGGTCAGTGATTTGCCCTGCCCCAATCATTTATTTAGGACACAACTTTTCGTATTAATGTTTTTAAGGGTATTGATTTGTTTGTTTTTGTTGGGTAATTTCATAATGTAAAGAAAGTGCAGTTAAGTGAAATTAAAGATAAAAATCTTGCACGTTTGCAGTTACCCCTGTATGTTGAAGGCTTCCTAACTTGCTCTTAGCTTTTTACAAGTGCACAAAAAGCACTCATTAATTTATTATCACTTGAAATGGCTTCAGTTGTGTTTTTCAGACTTTTTTTTAATTTGGGGAGCAGCATCAGATGGGTTTTTACAATCAACAGTGTCTCGGTAAGCTTTTGGGTAATGAGGACCGGGACAGGAAACCACTGGTCTATAAAATTAGCTGTACCAGTGCAGGATAAGTGCATCAAAGAGGATTCCTACAGTGATTTTCAGTGTATTATCTAGAATATTGCTATTTAGAAGTCAAAGGGTGCTAACTATATTATTAGAGGAGGGGTTATATTTCCAAAATAGTAAGTAACCATGAAAAAAAACTCTTAGTTTCTTGTTCAATCAGTCCAGTCTTGTTCCATCTGTGACGCCCTCCTTTTAGCTCTACATGTCTGGAATAATAATATTCAGTGTGTTTTTCAGAGTTTTCAGTGCATGCAGCCAACCTAGCAGTTGTAAATTATGAATTGATTTTGCATGGTTGTGTGGGTATCGGTTGTATTTGTGGTAATTTACAGCAAAAACAACAGAGGAGGGGAAGGCAGGAGGACGAAGAGAAGAGGGGAAAAAGGAAGAAGTGAATTCATCCCCTCTTGGAAATAAAATCTTTCTCTCTCTGAAGGCTTTTCACTTTCAGTAAGTAGATACTAAATCACTCTAGAAAAAAAAAGTTCTTTGGCCTGGGACACAGGAAGATGAAAGAAAAGCAGGATGAGAACGAGTTTGTCTGTGTTTGTTACAAATTTCTGTCTCACCTTCCTACTCCTCTTCCTCACCACCTTCATTCATTCCTCCTCGCTCCAACCCCGGCTTTCCTTCCAACTGTACGTCTATAAACGGATAATGGCAGCCTCTGTTTCATTCTCCCATCCAGTCTCACTGTCCGTAATGAAGGGAAAACACTGTTTATGTGTGCAAGAGAGGCAGAAGTGAGATCCCATTAACGACCATTAGTGAGAGTGCTAAATACACTAGCACTTAATGTTTCTGCGACCTCCTCTGTTTCATGTCAGATGAGGTAATGATGGAGAGAGTGAGGAGAAAAGTGACAGCGAGATGAGATCGGACAAGGTGCCAGAGAGAAGGAGCGTGGACTGCAAAATGGGGAAAAGGATTTTAATATTTAAGCAGCTATTCTTTCTCAATTTCAGAGCAATCATGGAACCAAAATCTGTTTGTCATTACATCTGACTTGGAGTGAAAAACCAGAAGAGGAATCAGCCAAATTTCGCTCCACAGCGGAGCTCATCTCCCACTGATTCATCTCCTCCTCCCCATCTCTCCCCTAACACCTCTCCATCTTCCTGTCCACCTCCATCACCCTCTCCCCTGCACTTTCATTTTTGTCTTACTCTGCTACACTTTTTTTTCCTCTCTCCCTCCACCAGCACATATCGCTTGTCTTGCTATTGTTTTCACGCCTCTCTACCTCTTCCTCCACCTTCATCTCTTCACCTTAATCGTACAGTCTCTCCTTTCCCCAGTGGTCCAGTTTTCCATAGTGTCACTGACGCTCTTTATGGTACTCTGGTTCCTCTTTCCATCTTTCTGATCCCTCCCTCTCTCGTCGTATCGCCCTCCCACTCACATTCGCTTTATCTATCCATCTCTCCATTCGTTGTTATTTATTATTCATGAATCTGGTTTCAGAGGGGAAAAAAGAAAGAAGATGCATCTGCAGCTTCAAGAGGACCCCTTTGCCAGTGTGTGTGTGTGTGTGTGTGTGTGTGGCTGGTTGGCTACAGCTGGGCTCTGCATTGGCGCAGTGAAGCGGCTCCAGACTGATTTTGTTGCTGTGTGCTTGGCAAGACATTTGACTGAATCACTTACGGACATTTCACACTGCAACACAACTGTATACTAGCACCTAGCATAAAATCCTAAAAATACACTATGCTGGGTGCTATACTGAGCTTGAAGGAGACACAATAAATTCTTTTAAGATGAACTGCAACTAAATTTCCTTTTGTATGTCTCATAAGTCTGACTGAAACACAACCTGGCTGATTGTTTGGGTCTCTGTAGAGTTTGTGCTGGCAGGATTTTTAAAGGCAGAGGTAGTAAGTTAACATGTTTTATTATAAGCAAAACAGCATTTCTTACAAAGGTTGCACAAGATTTACAGCTAAATCAAACACTCAAGAATATGAAAGGAACCACTTGGGTTAAATAAACAAATCCCAATACAGTCTTGCCATCAAAACAAGATCACTTAACTCATATTTATGCAAACTAAATGCAGTGCTGTGGTGGAGGAAGCATTCGTGTCTTCACGTAGGTAAAAGTAGCATTTTATAAAAAATTCAGCATAAAATGAAAATACTCCTGTAAAGTACCTTGAATTTGTAAATAAGTGATTACATGAATATGTGCGCTTCATAAAACAGCAACAAAATGTGCCTCTGATAATTTGTGGGAGGTTTAATATTCAATAATGACCTTTGCTGTATATGCAGATAAATAAACATCACACTGTACATCCTGCTGTGCCCAAGGCTGTTCCTGTCCCTCGTTATACAAACGAGCACACACAGACAAACACACCAGTCCTGCCACAAAAAAAAATCACAATCTCTTATTCATAAAGCAACAAACCATTTGCCAATACCATTTGCATAGAGAACTCTTTAATCAATATGATTGAGAACCACCGTCTGCAGATTCAGCAGAACTGTGAATGTCTTACACGCACTTGGCAGGAAACCTCCTATTGTAAAAGTTTCTTCCTTTAATTTTTGTTACCGTGTCAGCATTACTGATTAAAATGCTTTCAATGCTGTTGGGGGGTTACTGTAGTTTTAATTTGAATAAATTACTTTTGCTTGTTGGATCCATTTGATCCAGTCTGTCAGCACGTCCAGTCTATCGTTCTGTCCATTTACCTCAAAATCCACAAGAGGAGCGCCTGCTTTATCATACCTTTTAAGTATTGTGTCCACTCTTGAGGCTGTTTGAAGCAGCTTCAAAGGGGCTCTAATCATTCTGAATTCAGTCCATTCAAAGTGTCACATGAAACTGCTTTTCAGTGGCTAAAAACAGTCTTCATTCTCAATGAGTATCAGTAATAGCGTAAACAAGCCTTTGAAATAAGTGAATACAGATTTTTTCTTCCACCCACGGACGTGCCAAATCCTCTCCACTTCAGATAATACACGGTAATTTAGTTATTATTTAGCAAAACAATTAATAATATTGTAAGTGCTACTATGCACAGGTTTGACACCTCATCACAATTAGAGCTGCAACTAACGATTATTTTCAATGTCAGAAAATAGTGACTGTTATAAACTGGCAGAGCTAAAAGTGATGCCATCAGATGTTTTATGTCCGACCAACAATTCAAAACCCAAAGATAATAAGTCTGCTATCAAGTCTGTTATATGACAAAGAAAAACACATTTGAGAAGCTGAAACCAGCACATTTTCTGTATTTTTGCTTAAAAAAATGACTAAAACAATTATTCAATTATCAAAATAGTTGCATATTCATTTCTTGTTGATAGACTAATCGCTTTATTTTTCACATTAAGGCACATTCAGGCCCCTAGAAACATGTGTAATCCAAACCTTGTCTGTCCACTGGTCCACTAAATGTTTGTCTCCACGCCGATTATTTTGAGATACCATAGTGAAGCTTTTGGGAATGTCTTCCATTTCTATCCCCAGTCTGCCAATCCTCTCACCTCCACTCGCTCATGTCAAGGTTGGCGTGAGATGTGACAAATCAATGGCCGACTGTGGTTCCCTCCAACTGTATATAATGCTCCTCATGAAATATACCATTTATTTTGCATTGTCAGGACGTTTGCTTCCCCTGTATCATATCATAAATTAAATTTCAATACTGGACGCCACTGATTGAATGTACAGTGTTGTTTCAGGTGACCAATGCATGCTGTGCTTCTTGCCTGTCCTAAATTTCAGATAGGAACTGTAAGCTGTTACTCATAAAGTGGTTGCTGACTGCCATGTTTGCCGTCTGTTACTGTAATAACACCAATTGATGCGAGGAAAACAGATGGCAGCATTGGCCAAGTCAGACCTGGCCATTTTGTGTAACTTAGCTTCTTAGCTTAGTCTCTTCTATTGCTCTATATATTTCCCTTTACTTCCTCCTGTAAAGCACTTTGTAACTTCTGTTTTTCGGTTTGCAGGGACTTCAAATGTGGAAAATGAATGCATCATTTTTTTGGGACAGCCTTTATTGGACAGTCGATAGCGAGAGGGACGGACAGGAAAGGTCCCCGGCCCAATCTAAACAGAGGATGTACTGTAACCAATTGGCTACCAGGATGCTCATCTTCTTTGTTTAACAGAAGTACTAAATTTCTGCAGGCATCTGAACCAGTGAAATTAAAATAAATTGTAGATGAATCAGCCTTAATTGCCCAAAAAAAAAAAAAATCATCATTCAGTCTTTACACTGTGGTAACAAGCAAGTCTATGAATGACAGATCGTTTTCTCAAGCGAGTCCTCTCCAACAGTCTGCTTTCTCAAATGGTGGCATGATTTTTCAATTTGGCAGGAAGCACTAGAGTTCTTGTGGCACCGACTGCGGAGAGAGACTTTTAACTATTTGAAGGCATGTTTGGAAGCCTATTCAGACTGGATTTTGCCCACACTGAGGAGGAATACAGGAAGACAGCGGGAAAAGAGGTGGGGTGTGTTGTAACATAACGATGTATGTCTGCTGGGACTCCCATGATGCCTCTCGGTTCCTTGTAAACACACTGCTAACAGCTAGGTGAGGCAGCTGCTATAAATAGCTCTCGCTGTACCCACTACACCCACCCACCATGCTATACACACACACACACACACACAAACTCATACATAAATCCATGCAATGACACATGCATGCGAGCAGCCGCGCTCATACATAAGCAAACACAGGGAGACACACACGCTACCACACTGACATGCTTTCCTCTCTTTTCTCCCTTCCCCCTCTCTATGTCTCTCCGTTGTGCTCCCTCTCTTCCTCCATCTCCTCTTGGCAGCACAGTTCCTTCTCCTACTTATCATATGCTCTATAACAGATGGTGGATATGATAATTACCAAACAGACTAAACAGTAAGCAAATGAAAAATCCTCAGTGAGCCCCTCTCTGTCTCGCTTGCTCTCACACATATGCTTTTGCCACCTTTGACAGTCTGACAACTCTTTCCAGGAGAGAAGAAGAAGAAGGCAGCTTAGACAGGGTTAAGGTAATGGAAACATGCACACACACACATACACACTCTCACCAAGTCAAAGATAAAGATGATAGATATGTTATATCCCTTCCATAATCACAGCGCAGCAGCCCAGAGCGCCCAAACCAATTATAGTGCCTACAAATTTTAATGAATCCATTGATTCCAATGAAACATCCAGATCAAAAAGCAGTTTTGGTGCTAAATCCTGAACCTCATTACAGACAAGAATAATACATCTTCTGCCCACTTCTTCTCCCCCACCCCACCTTCCTTCTCCCCTTCATCTCATGTGCTCCTCCTCTTTTTCTGTTTTCCCTCCTGTAATAAATGTCCTATTTTTGTTGTCATGCAATGGCAATAACATTAAAAGTCAGTGGAAACTTCCGCCATGTACTATAATATTTAAAGTATGTCAGGCTGAGTGAAGAAAATGTACGTTATATTATGTACAACACATCTAGAATTTGATGTAATGGGAAAACCCAATACGAGTGTGACGTACTTTAGGTTTAATGAAGCGGTGGAAGCAGCAGACATGCAGGTAATAACATACAGCAAGAGTTCAAGCTTAGGCAATACCCACAAATAGAGATTTTTTTTGTTTTTATGTATTATTATTTTATGTGCAGTCAGTTCGATTAAGTTAGTTTTACCTGTGAGACTTAGAGTAACCAGTAACAATAATGAAACATGTCACATCTCATGTTTTATTTGTCAGACTCACGTTTTAATGCCTTTCTTCACTATTTGTGATGAAACATCAGATTTCCAAACAGTCAAAAGAAATAAAAAGTGTGCACCCCGGTCATAGTTATAAAATCCTATCGCACCGCAGAACCACAGAGAGAATCGCACTGGGTGGCATTAGAGGAAGCGGTGCCAGCTTCTGGTTCAAAAGTGGTTTCGTTTAGCCGTCCTCGCTAGCATTCAGCTCAGGAGCAGTGAACAGAATCCAGTCGCCCTGCTCTGCGTCACTCTGCCCTCTGTTTCCATCCCCCCGTCTCTATTTCCATTACAGTTAGTTTTGTCATTCTGAGACAAGATTGTCTAAGTTTATAGCCTACCCATGCTGTTATCCTGCAATGCTCTGTGTACAATGACACAGCTAAAAACAAAAGAGCAGTAATTCAACTGGCAAAATGAGGTTCAACTCGGGGTTTCTCGACTGATTATTCAAATCATCTGCCTTTAGTGGGCAGACACTTAATCAGAAATCAGTATTTTCTGGGGCCACTTTGTCAACAGTGCGGAAGAAACTCATTCCTCCAACTTTGAAGCTAGCTGAGGAAATATCTAAGTAGATTTTGCAGACGGGAAACATAAGCTTCATGCAGTTGCGCAGTGAATAAATCAAAGAATGAATGAAGGAGAATGTGGCCGCAAGAGCAAAAGCAGAAGACAAGAAAAGCCTCGTCACTACAGTAGTTTGATGCTCACCACAATAGCTGGCATGTATCAACTAATAATGCATGGTTAGCTATGTCTGACGGGAATAACCACACAGCCTGATCGTATATTTCTGTATGGCTGGCTGATTCTGCTTGTCAGAATAATATACTGCATGTATAATGTAAAAATCATGTTCATTTAAACAGGTAGTGTCATGTGCTGCCTATACGGGGGAGGACACAACTGCCATCCACTTTAAATGACTTTCATTAAAACGGTGTAGCGGCAGCAGAGGATAATATCTTTGCACCGTTTGTGTTACCGCTGTAGCACCTTTACCTCAGTTGATGGAGTACGAACCTGTCTGCGCCCCTTAAGATGGGAGACACCCTATAAACATAAATAATGGCTCCTGTCAGCCTTGAGGTGTGAATCTGGCCTCAAACACATATTCACACCTGCTCCTCTTTTCCTTGCCTCTTTCCTTTCCTTCTCCGAGTCTATATCCTCCTCCTTCGCTCCCTCTTTGCTCTCATGCTTTCTACCTCCTTAATTTTCTCCCCTGAAGTCATCTAACAATTAATGAGGCTATATTTCATAATTACGGTAAAAATAATGCCTTGTCTCCTCTGCTATCTCTTCTGCGCTCAAATTTTAATGAAGCTCCTGCGGAGTGAAACACACCGTCTAAAAAATGATTTTTTTAATTGCTTCTATGTGGATATATTTGAAGCGACACGTCTGGTTTTGGTTGAACAGGCTTGTCACTGATACTCTGTCGCCTCTCCCATGTGCTGGAGCTTTATGTCACAAGCGCACAAAAGGTAATGCTCATATCTGTATGCCTCCAGGAGAGGCTTTACTTGTCTTTCTTATCCTCACTTTTGGTTCCTCGCATCCTCACTTCCTCTCCTCATCCCGTAACTCCTTTCCCAGTCTGCTCCAGTTCCTCTCATCTCTTACTATATCCTCTTCCATCCCCCACCTTCCTCTCTTAAGGCTATAAAGCTATATTTCATGATGACAGCAAAAATAATTACTCTTTTTTTGTGTCAGTCCCAAGGTGTGATCACGTCTCTCCCCTCCCCTTGCAACATCTCATTAAAACAGCATTTAGGGCTCAGCAAAAAACTGCAGCCGCTGTCCGGTATGAAGTTGAACCGGAATCAACTTTTGCCAAAACGCAACCCGATGTCATGCTGCGGTGGCCAGTCACGTAAGCCGGCGATCAGACCGAAGACGCCCACGGGAAGAAGAATCTTGTTCACCATGTAGCATTGTAGCACTCACGCTGTTTTCCGAGGAACCGTGAAGATGGGAGAGAGACTGATCGCCGTCTACGCTGCAAAAAAACGATAGGAAGAAGCTTCTTTCGGTTTGTGTCCATTGTTTGAGTTTGCGGGCAGGAAATGGAGGAAAAAGCCCGTGTCGGGGGTCATGGGCATTGCCAGGTGTGAATGCAGCCTTACGCAGGAGAAATGGCCACGGTTGGGGGGTGTGGGCGTGTGTGTGTGGGGGGGCTCCCTGGGCGATTGATTTGCCAAAGGCTGCCTGGCCTATAAATCCATTGCCGTAATTCTTTCTATTCATAAACACACATCCATCTTAATACACACACACACACACACACACACATTTAACGTGCTCCACTGCAGCACCTGACGAATGGCACCATGTGAGCATGTATGACAGAGAACAAGAGAGCAGGCCAAGCACACCAACACACAAACAAGAAAACATCGATTACTCTTCCTTGTGAATGTGTCTGTGCATGTTTATGTGTAAATGGCAGAGAAGAACTATTTACACCCACACAAGCAGCGAAAAAAAAAAAAATCAATTACTTGAAAAAATATAATGCATAATGCACCATAATTACCTTTAGCTTTCATTTCTGTAATGTTTTCCTAATGTAAATTTGTATGATTAATGTGGCTTTCTTTCAGAATTGGAGCGAGTTGGCTACAAGGTAAAATTAAATGGCAAAGAGGGAACTCTAGTGAATAAAAATGATATATATGAAGGGTTTTGACAACAATGTCAAAGGCTCATGGGAGCTGTAGTTCAACAGAAAATTCATGAGCAAATATTTTGATAATTGATTCTTGATTTAACTCATTTTTCCAGCTACTCTGGTAGTGAACTAAATTTAATTTGGGTTTTTCACTGCTGGTTGGACATAAAACAGTTTGGAGATGCTACTTTAATTTTTAGCAAACTGTGAACAATCTTAGGACTTGCTGATGTGATTTAAATAGCAGGTATAGTAGTATTGTAAATACAGTCCCCATTTAGCTTTGAATTTGGGCAGCACATGCGACTCGTATCACATATAAGACAATATTCATTTATGATAAATTCACATGAAAGAAAGGTACGCGAGGAGGCACACTTCATATCTAAAACATGTGCAATATTATAATTCATGAGTGCTTTTCCTGCAGGAGAAAGACTACTGAAAGAAACCTTCCCAAAGATACATTATTGAAACACACTAGAGGAAAAGAGGCTTGTAAAAATAGGTCAGGAAAATTCTCTACCAGCTACATCTTCACTTATCCTGTGAACCTTTTCCCCAATCGAGCCACAGTCTAACCTCACACCAATCTGCCTTCAACTCGCAGCATCACAAAATAGCATCCAGCCGTCTCCCCCGCTGCTCTCTGCCCTCCATCATCTTCTCAGTGAATTTATGTTTCCTGTTACTCACGATCTTTGATCTGTTATCTGCTTTGGCCCCAGGGTTGATATCAAGAAATGACACTCAAATCTTATTTCATCTGGGCTCACCCAGGCTCAAATGGCCATTAAATCTTATTTTCCCCATCCCCCGGTGGCCTCTAACCAAGTTTACTAGCCTACTACCAGGAACGAGAAGGGTTTTCCAAAACCTTAACCCCTAAAGCCAAGTGCACCGCAGCTGCAAACAGACTACCGAAAACAAAGTGGAATATGCTTGAATATATCAGTGTCCTGATATAACTTTGGTTTTAGTTGATTGTCTCCTTCCTATTTAGCACTGTCAAAATCACTCATGTGGCACTGTAAAATCCTACTTAGACTACTAGACTTTTGGAGAGTATGGGTCTCTTATTTAATCTGACTTTAAGAAATCCCTTCAATGATGTTTGCAGCGCTGTATTACACATTACAAACGTGCACGGCTGCAAACAGCAGTAACTGGAGATACACAGCGTCTGCAGGACCTCGGGTGATTTGTTATCACTTACTGGCACAATGGATCTGGCCCCCTCAGCCACATTTAGAAACGCTCTTTAAATCTTATTTCACCCGCGCTGGTTGATGATAACTGGGTTTGTCCCTTCCAGGGAACACTTGAAGAGTTCCTGGAAAGACACAACAGCGTTGTACAATGAGTATTACAGAGCAGTGATGTATTCCTCGGCGCTAATATTTTCTTTCAACCTGTGAATCAGCAATATTGCACTCAGTTTTTAAAATGCTGCTGTCAAAGGTTTAATTAATGGTAAGAATGAAACAGCTCCCAAGTGCAAACTACTGCATTCACATTCAACTTAGTGGTTAATTCACGAGGATAGTGGTTTACTGGGTAAATCTCCTCTGTCACCACAATATGGAAAATGCCAAAAGAGCTGCACGATTTCCCAGATTTGACTGAGTGAACAATAACAAAAATACTCGCAGGGAAGTGAATTAAACAGAACTGTCTTTGTCCCTGCCTTCCACTGACGCCACCGAGAAGAAAAGTTAGTTTCCTGTTTTGACATGCAGCCACAGTGGACTTGTTGTTTTTTTTGGGGCCACTCAGCATAGTAATTACTGAGGGGAACCCCAAAACACAAAGAGCAGAGAGGGAGAGAGAGAGAGAGAAGGGGAGAGAGAGTGACTGAATGAGACAATGAGGAGAGAGAGTCCATGAGTCCACAGAAGAGAAAGAAAGTGCAGGAGCGTGTAACCGGGATAACTCGCTGTTTCCTGTTGCCGCTGAACCCAATCACCTTCATAGAACTGCACTGCTCAGAACAGATCATTACGCTTTCATGCAGGAAAAAGAAAAAGCACAGACTTAGGGTTGCAGGTAAGATTTTTTTTTTTTTTTACCCCTAACTGATTTTGGTTTTATAAATCATCAGAAAACAGTGAAAAATGCTCATCATCATTCTGGAGCACAATATAATGTTATCAAATGTGTTGTTTTGTCTGAAAACCGCAAAATATTAAATTTACTATAATGTAAGACAAAAAAAAGCATCAAAATGTCACATCTGAGCAGCTGGAACCATCATTTTTGCTTGAACAATAATGGTTGTCAGAATAGTTGCCGATTAACTTTCTTTTGCTGGACTAATCGATTAAATCGACAAATTGCTGCAGCTCTATATCATCTATTTTTTCTTATTTTGGTATATCCTCAATTTATGAAACAAAGGAATTATTGTTATATTTTCTTTTAATGTAAATTGTGCTAATTTCCTGCTTAAAAAAGTGCCAGTGTCTAATATTTGGCTTTAGAGCTGTTAACAACTCCTCCTCAGTCACCCTAATAATCAATAGAGTTAGCATGGAGCATCAGAGGGGTTGAAAAAATATTTTACTTACACATAAGTTAAAGGAACAATTGAATAATGGAAAAATATTCTACTAGAAACAGTCCTGCATCCAAAACAAAATAAAAGTAAACACAGTACTAGCGAGAAAATGAACTTCAGTATCAAAAGTGAGTGCACAGAAGAGAAATGATTCATTTTGGGTACAAACAGTCCAGTAAATGTAAATGTACTCATTATATTAGTTACTTCCTTTGCACTGGGATGACTTTGCTGTTAAGTTGCTCTCAACAGGAACATGGCAGGTAACCTCCTGAGTGTATTCTGAGAGTTCTGTTTCTATGTTTTTCCAGCTCTTCTTCCAAGAGTCCAATAAGGGCTGCATTGTTTTTCTGCCACCAGCATCACTGGTGGCTAAACGCTCAGCTTGCTAACACACACACACACACACACACACACACACACACACACACACACACACAAGCCTGCAGAGCTTCAGATCTTAGCTAAGTGGCAGCTTGTAGCTTTGTCTGTGATAGGAGAGCTGGAGAAGAGAGAATGAGGCAGTTTGTAAGATTTTAAGAAGCCTTCTGATGTGTGTGTGTGTGTCCACGTGTTTGTGTGTGTGTGTGTGTGTGTGAGAGAGAGTGAGTTAGAGTCACTTGGCCGAGCCAGTGGAAAATGTGCGAGCCAGAGACGATGACGTCGGCAGAGTGGAGAAGAAACAAACTACTTCCTGAAAACCTATTCAACACTTTGACTAAACTCTCTCTCCATCAGACCTCCTCTCCCTCTCTCCCTCCTTACTCTTCCTCTCATTGGCTCCAGCTCAAACTGTTTTTAACTCACTGAGATCTGAAGTACAACTTATTAAGAAACAAGTGGCGAAAGTCTAATTTCTTTTTCCTCAACATTACCTTCTGTTTCTTCTACGGGCCAAAGGTTAATGAAGAAGGCCTTTCTCATATAAATAAATTACATTTTACGACTCTTGGCTGCTGGATTATATGACACAACACAATTTTACCCTACAAAAGTTAAAAGCTTTTACATTTTCTGGCGGCAAAGAGGTAACTTCTGAAAAAAAGATGGCGACAAAAAGAGGACTGCTACTTCAAGACAAGACAAAACATTTTATGACAAAAACACAATCTGCAGAGGGTGAATACACTGGGAACTACACTCTCTCGTTGCCTCCTCTGAGCTGTCACAAATATTATTGCGCTCACGCTGCAAGAACACACACACAAAAGCACAGAAATGCACATAACATGCATTCCTATTTTTTGCACGCTGCTATATCCTTCTCAATCCAGATGCCCAGCCCCCCCCCCCCCCACTCAGGACTCATTCTGTTCAGCCCTGAAGCAGCACAAACACAAGGACACACACAGCGGAAACACACACACACAAACACACACACATACTAGGGTCAGGTAATTAACAGTCTGTAGATCTAAGCTAGCTTTAATCTAATCAAACCACCCAGCTTCAATTTCCCCCATGGGTTTGCACAACATTTCACACAAACACGCACACTTTTCCTTTTTTTTTATCTTCCATCCACTTCGCCTCCCTCGCTTCCTTCATCTCCATTAACCACACACACATTTTTTTTTGTAAATTAACACGCACCTGTTTTTCCAAGAGAATCCGTAACGTGATCGTCTGTTTTTACGCTACGCGACTGACAAACAGTTTACATGTTTTTATTTGTAATCTCGTTTTTATATTCCTGTTGGGTGCAATTTACACCTCTTCAGCCAATTAAACATAATTGTTTTTTTTGTGTTTGCTATGGGCCAAAAATGTTTGGATCATGCTAGAAAACTGAAATGAAAACAAGTGGACTGGTACAATCTAGTATCCAGTATTAATTATTTTGTGGATGATTATTTACAGATTTCAAGAGTTTCAAAAGTGATGTCTAGGCATCCAAATTTCAATTTAACTGGGACAAAAGGCAAAAGCTACCAGCAGAAAACTCAAACTTATTGTGCTGTAAGCTCAAACTAGTTCGTGATGTCACAAAATGAAACAGTCCAAGTACATTTTAAGCCATTCCCAAGCCCATAAAAGAAGGAATTATGAGGCAAAAATTAATTAATCTGTCTTTACTCACTCCGGGTCGAGTCTCATCTCGTGTCGCAGATGTAACCTCAAAGTCAAGTCAGCTGTTTTCGGCAGACTAAAGCAGGAAACGGTGGGCCGGTCCAAATCACCTCTGTATCAGTAAGTTGCTGAAATACTTCTGATTCTTTTATTCAATGTTGTTAGTCTGATTAGAGATGAACTGGACAAAATACAAAGATTAGTACAAAACCATCAACAGCATCATGATAATTTATATGTTGAGGAAGAGCGCACAGTTCGAGCTGAAATACTGAGACCTGTAAGGAAACTCTTAACTGTAAAATGGCAAAAAAGAAAAGGTGGTGACATTTGCAGGCGACATAGAGAAACAGCAGTTTACTAGTTTTATTTATCTTTTAAGTTCCCAGACTGTCCAAGTGTCTCTGTGCACTCTCAGTGTGCTGTGATTCAGCCCTAAATTTGACGCCGTTACACTCCAGCAGCCGGCAATTTCGTCATTAGAGAGATTTTTTATGCTACTGCAGTTCCTGTTATTATTTCTACAGCAGTGACACGGGTTATTCATCTGTAAAGTTTCAGCATGTGTGTGTAGGTTTGTGCGTTGTGCTGAGAGCAGACAGCTGCAGTTGCCAAAGAAATAGCGTCTGCCGGAGGGCTGCCTCCTGCCTCTTACTAAGAGACAAAGATGGAGAGCACTGCAGATGGAAGGAGGAAAGAGTGCAAAAGGATGGAAAGGGGGGAAAACATTTCTGCAACCTCAGGAGACTGAGCTGAACAACAACACAGAAACCTATCCAGTCTCGAATACACACACACAAAATGTCAGGCAAAGGGTAAGACAGGGAGAAGTGGTTCCTCCTTTGCTCTTGGAAAAATTTTCTGGCTCATTGGGTCCTTTTAGAAATGGTGGGCAGCAGCTGTTACAAGGCTCTGCCTGTAGCTAGAACGACAATGAGACCCATAAAATGATAAAAGTCTATTTATTGTCCTATTTCTTTTGGCTCATGTCCATTCGCGCTCCATATAACCAGGCAATTGTGTCCCTGAACATCCCCGCATCTGAAGCAGGTTCACTTTCCCGGAGCTGATCAAACCTCCATTTTCCCAGTGACTCCTTAAGAAGTTTTGATATTTGCTAACAGCTCAGGTGCCAGGAGTCGTTTAACATCTTCCACACATGCGACACAAAGTCAGCTGTCAGTAACAGCTTGAAAAAAGAAAGCAATAAATGGATTTCTTTGGGCCAAAGGCGCTAAAAGGCGTTCGCACGGGTTAATTTGTGACTGCTGTCGTCTGCTTCATTGATGCTTGAAGTGAGATAGGCAGCTACTTGCCATCTCAGCTAATTCTGCTGAGCAGTTTACTGCCTTACGGCTTTGTCAATGTTTCCCATATTGCTGCACCTTCACTAGTTAGGATAGTTCCAGCTTATAGAGGACTTCACGCAAAGTGACTATAAAGGTTTGGGAAGAAAGCATGACACAAATGATGGGATGAAAGTGTGTTTACAATGTTAGACATACACACAAGACACACAAGACAATAACCACGTGCGACTGAAGACAAAATGCATTAAAGTGAGTTATTTTATCAAGGAATGGAAACATTACGTGCATATATGTACGAGGGGGGCACCTAAAAGTGCCGGAAGCCATCGATAGCACAGGAGCAGGGTGTAGTTATCAGATTTGCCGCTAGGCAGCGTCTGCCTTCAGCCTGGTGAAACTAAAATTGGGGCTGAGACGGAGAAGAATCGCCACTGTGGAAGAAATCCAGGAAGAAACGCAGGAGGCTGCGGACACGGTGACAAAACATAACTAAAGGAAATATATCCAGGAATGATGAGAACTGCCGGGACAAGTGTATGAGAGTGTATGAGAGATTAAAAAACTACTACTAAAAAAATTAAAACCAATTTTTTTTTAACAATTATGGTAATTTTTGTGTGTCCCCTCAGATGTGCAATCTAATGTGTCTTTGGATAAGGTCTATGCATGGTGTACAGTATACCTGCAACTGTGTTTTAATGTGAGCAGGCATATTGTCTCTGTATCTAATCGTGTGTGTGTGTGTGTGTGTGTGTGTCACGCTGCAACATCATGGCTTTATAAGGAGAGGAGACAGTTTTATCTCAGTCAGTACCAAGAACAGATGCAGGGTACAGAGCCTGAATAATGAACTGGGATGTCTGGAAAGGTAAACACAGACGACGACAGTGAAGTCCAGTTCAGCTGCGTCTTAACGTAAACCAGAAGTGACTTGAATTGATTTGTCTTAAAACAGTTATTTGATCAGTAAATATGAAGCACAAAGAGGATCCTACTACAGTATCCTCGCATGTGGATGTCTGTCTTCTGCACTATTTCTTTATACTTTACCAATAAGTAAAAAAATGGAATTAAAGGTCAGATTCAGGATAAAAACTCCTGAATCTGACCTTTAATTTATTATATAATACATGTTAATTAAACATGTTATAAATTATTACTAAGTCTTACTTCAGCTTTTAATGTCAGTCAACCGCAGGCCCTGGAAGCCTTTTACCTCGGATAACAAAACATAACAAATGGATCACTGGATACTAAAAATAAAAACCAGGGTCGCAGCTATGACATGATGCAACACAGTCCTGGATGGGAAGTGTTGTTACATTCTGTTCAGAGGAAAGGAGCACAGAAACTACCCTGTGCCAGAGACAGGACAGAGTCAACGCAGTAAATACAACGTTTTTTAAAGGATTGAGTCAAAATTGTGTATATTCTGATTTCTGAAGCAGACTGAACATGAACTGCACCAATAAAACAACTGCGTGTCCTTTATTTAGGTCTTCTGCTGAGCATGTAGTCACATGGGTGGTAATGGATGATCAAAGATATCAAATCTCAGGGCTCAGCCGGGATACGTCTCATTTTTATATGATTATGTTTATGACATTACTAAAGATATTACATAATGGAGAGAGACGGGATGAGAGGGAGACAGGACGCGCGCCACAAGAGGAAGACGCTAACCCATAATCCAGACGGGTGGCACAACACAGAAACACAAACACAGCAGTGGGACATGGCACAGTCATGATTTCATTAAGGGGCAGACAGGAAGGCGATGACTGATGATATAGGTCCAGACAGCTAGCATTCACCAACCTTATGAATATCCACACACATCAAGTCCCTGCAAGTCATGATTTAACTGCAGTCACTGTGCAGCTGTGAATACATTTGACACCGCAAGACACCCACAGAGAGCTCGTTCTATCATTTCTTCTGCTGCTGCTGCTGCTGCGATGCGTTTCCATCGGCTTGCAAAGGCAAAGCGGGCAGAACAAACCATCCCTAAACACTGCAACAGGCGCAGCTATGTCCAAGCTTTTGTGTCAGGTTGATACAGTCACAGATTTAACTTTTGAGAAGGGGTTTTGTTTGGAGAAGCTTTGGGTTGACAAGGTCGATGAGGATGTCCGTATGACACACACACTGTAAGACACATGGGGATACTACATTTAGAGTTTGACCTTTTCAGTCTCTTCTCTGACTACCAAAGCTATCTTAGTAGATCTCTAGTGTAGAAGGGGCAAAATTATTTCCTAAACAGACAGACTACCTTGTCTGTCACCAGGGGGCGCGCTGATAGTAGGGCAAAACATGAAGACTAAGGCCAGAGACTAACCAGCATGAAATCTTGCGACTTGCGAGAAGCCAAATGGTCCAAATCAAAGCAGCAGAGGCAGAGATATCCTGATTTTTAGTTACTACAATTGGTCAAGCTCCAAAAACACCTGTCATAAGGCAACCTGACCCTCTGAGCCTGACCCTCATCTTTCAAATTCCAGCAAACACACTATAAGTTTGAAAATGCCCTCAAAAAGCATCAGCCTGATCTTGATGTGTCACAATCAGTGGGGGCTCCTTTAATACTGTATTTAAATCCGCTTGACAGGCAGACACACAAAGTGTTGCAGTAAATTTGCCTCTGAAAGAATGACATCTTATTTACTGTCTCTCACTACGCTGTATGCTGGACACCTGAGACAATGATCCACCACAAATACCTGCAGGGGCTTGGTGTCAACTGGCGAGGTCACCGACTGGCTGATCTACAAACAACTCACTAGCTTTCAGCCCAACACAAACATAAATACCCTCCTTTCTTCTTCCTCTCTCTCTCTCCGAGACTCTCTCATGATATCTCTGCCTCTGTAAGGTGCTTCCTCTCCAGCTTCTGTGACATCTGTCACCACAAACTTACCCTCTCAGTACAAAGCGTATCCTCAGAGACAGAGCAGAGAGATGGGAGCCGAGTTAACATCGCATTGTCAGCATGCAAGCGCAGGCTCTATAGAGCACTGGGTTCACACCCGCACACACACACACACATCCACAGACACACACTAGAGATCAGAGTGCCAGAGCTGTCACTGAGGTCAGTCGGGAGACGTGCGATATCTTGACAGAGCTGAAGTGTTCGCTGACACTGAAACACACACTGCGGAGCCTCACTGTCTGTCCCTGTCCCTTTGTGTGACCGTGTGTGTGTGTTTCAAGAATATGCGTTTGCTTTCTACTTGAAGTAATGTCGGCCTGTATTAAAGCATTTGGTAATACTTAAGAAGTGTATTTTAAGGATTTTGAAGTGCACTGTCGGGCTGCAACTAATGATTATTTTCATTCTTCAATTAATCTGTCGACTAGTTCTTTGATTAATTGTTTAGTTGCTCGGTCAATAAAATGGCAGAAAATGGTGAAATATTCGATCATTGTTTCCAAAAGCCTGATGCAACCTAAAATGTCTTGTTTGGTCCTGACCAACAGTCTGCAACCCAAATATGTTCAGTGTCCCACAACAGAGGACTAAAGAAACCAGAAAATATTCACATTTAAGTAGCTGGAACCAGAAATTTTTGGCATTTTTTCCCCTAAAAAATTACTCAAAACCATGAATCAGTTATCAAACTTGTTGTGATTGATTAATCGACTAATCATTGCAACCCTAGTGCACTGTAAACAGATCATATGCCTTACCGTACGTTATCACATTGGAAATTAACTTTATATAATGTATTATGACATATGTTTTTAAAGTGTCATGACCTGGACTGCTCTGAGCTCCATGCAGGAGAATTAAATAAAATCTATTTGTTATTTCCGATCTTGTGATGTTTTTTTTCCCCCTTTCTTTGTTATTCCAGCTTTTTTGTCTCACGCAATGATCACCCTATTTATTCATCTGTTGTTTGTTGTGCTGGTGATGCACTTAACTGGTTATTGGTTATGTTTATTCATGAAATTACTGTAATATCCATCCATTAAATGTTAGGTAAATTAAAGGCATAGTTTTGTCTGTTTAAACATAGTTGACATAATAATAGAAACACATTTCATCTACTCTTTTTTTTTTTTTTAAATTTGATATCATGAAGAAGCTTCCAGTTGTCAGTGCTGGGTTACGGATATATGGAGACATACTGAAAGCACCACTCGTACACCTACAGTTGTACGACATCAATTACATCCACACAGCTTCCCTTTAATGAGCTCCCAGGACACAGAGGTTAATATGGGGACGTTTCACTGGGTGTGACAGGTGTCGACATTTGGTTGTTTGCCAATTACGAGGCTGTGTGGAGACAAAATGTCCACAAAGAGAGAGAAATATGCTCAAGTTGAACCCTCATTTGGAGAATGGTGTTTCCTGTCATTAACATTTTAACTTGCATTTCAGTGTTTGGTGCTGTATTTCCTTTTTAATGCTTTTAATGCTAAAGAAAATCTTTTTTTACGCTTGAAGTTTCAACACTTTATCTGTTAGATGTTCTGCTGCATCAGAAGTTACACATTGCATAGAGAAGAAAAAGCTAAATCAAGAAAAATAAATAAAGAACTGATTTTATAACTTTAGTCACCAGAAGACACTAGTAGTACAAAACAGGACACACAGCGCAAAACACTGGTTAGAATAGTTTTCTTCTAACCTGGTGTCACTGTCAGTCAATTGTTCAGTCATTGTTCACATATTTACTTACACATGTGCTTTTCCTGCCATGTCAAGTCAAAATTCTGCATGTGAAAAAAGAGCCACACAAAATAATTTAAAAACTAAAGAACGGTGACTGAATTGAGTCAAAATCTTACATTATGTGATCTTTTTTTCCTGAATTGTTTAGAGAATATTCAAAACCTTCAACAACAATATGATAAAACATTATGTTCTCATTGCATAAAGATATTTTTGCACAGTTGTGGCTTATTTTCATTGACACTACCCTACTTAGTAATATGAGGGTGATACATCACAATATTGAAACTATGGTGGCATACAATTCTCATATCACTTGGTGCAAATGATCCAATATTTCAGCAAAACTCAAATATTAGAGGAAAAAAGTCCAAAAACTGAAAACAGATTTGTGTATCAGAACTTTCAGATTTATCTGGTGACCCTTTGGAGGAGCCCAACACCTAGGTTGGGAACCACTGGCTAGCTAACTGTATATAAAGTAGTTTGTCATGTAGGACTTTTACTTGTAATTGACTGTTTTTACATTGCTGTATTGGTGCTTTTACTTAAGTAATACTTCTTCCACCACTGCCTGTGCTTTTCTTGCTGAGACAAGTCAATTAAAATACACGTAGGCTGAACTAGCCTGCTTCGTTTGAAATGTCAACAGTCTACAGCTACTGTACAACAGCTTATTTTACAACAGTAGTTAAACGCTGTCAAACTCACCTTTTCTTCTGAGAAAACGTTGTCACTTGTTTTTTGTTTCCTTGCTTTGTTTACTGTTTGGCACTCTGTTGTTTTGGGCTAATACATCTTGCTGCAGTTAGCAATGTTATCAAATATGTGCGGGTGCAGACTATACCATTTTCTGCTAAATGAGGGGGATCAGGGAGGGCCCCTAACATTTCACAGTGTGTTTTCAGTCCATGAAAGTTAACTGTAACATTTTGGTTGCCTCAAAAAAAGTCTTGTTCAGCGTTTGGTTGTATTAAGACCCTCTAAGGAGTCGGATGTTCAGTTTTTCTGGTAAGTACATTTTGTTTTAATGGTTTTAAGCCTGTTTTTCCGCTAGCGAAAATTAGCATTAGCATTATCACAGTTAACCATAGACTGTAAATGCACCGTGCTAACCAAGCTAGCGTTAGGGTCAGCTCCACCCTCTCCTTCAAATATGGTCACTTCTGGCTCCAAAAAAACAAGATGGCGACGGTCAAAATGCCAAACTCGAGGCTTCAAAACATGGATGTACATGGACGTCCATTATTGTTTTTTTGTTTGTTTTGTTTTTTACAGTCGGCTAATACGTCTTGCCAGCAGCATCCATGGATGTATTATAAGAGTTCTTTTAACACATCTATGGTATCGTCCAGCTGCAGACTATACCATTTTCTTCTTAATGGGGGGGGGGCATCCATTTTTTATGGATGCCAGTTTAATCTGTTATTAGCTGGATTATTTATGATTAGAACCTCTTATTAGTTTTTATTTGTTATTATTTCTGAGCTGTAGTAGTAAACTAAGATAAATACAGTTTATCTTTCTCTGTTTCATGCCCTTGTGTATTTGTTTTTAATTGAAAAGCACTTCAAGTTTCATGTCTTGTATAAAGAGAGACTGCAAAGCCCTCCAACTAACTCAAAGACATACTTTTTTTATATTCTTGCTTTGCTTGAGTGGGTAATTCAGCCCAAATCAAGTGACGAAAACATTTTCAATCATCTCTTGCTCTTGATTTCTCTCCAGCAGATCAAAAATGTGGATGCGCTCCATTCAAGTCCAATCTCCTTTTCTCTCTTTGTCTTCAACAGTGCATGCAAAGGTAGGAGGATGCTGAGCTGTGGTGTTTTTGCAGCTTCTTCTTAAAGTCTTAAATGTCTCATTTTCTGTATGTGTTTATGTGCGTGTGTGCATGTCAAGACTCAGCAAGCAGTGCGTGGGAGGACAGAGACCACATACAGTAGAGTAGCTGCTTGAAACTTTCAGCTTTAAGCATAATATTGGATATTGGATTAGGCATCCCAGTCCCTCTTGGTAAACTGAGACATCCACCATGGCCTTTTCAATTCAATTCATAGACAAGGCTGCTTCTGCGAAGTTCATGTGGGGTTATAAATCAACTATCCATCCACCAAAACAAATCAATTTAAAGTTACAGGACTGGTTTGAAATAACTTTAAAATCTCCAACCTGGAAGGACGACAGGATACCGTAACAAACATCCAAGCTGCTCAGGAGTGCACTGATGCTTTATAGTTCAATTTTGTAATTTCTTTATGTGGTTCAAGCACTGGGAGGCTGCATTTAAAACATAATATGTAATTTATCTCAAAAATGGTTAAAAACCCCCTTTTAATTTAGAGTTGCCTCATTAAAACACCACATTGCTCTGATCTAAACAAGACTCCACAGCTTGAAACGCAGTTTATATAACGCTGCATTAAGCACACGCTTTATCTACAGCAGGCATGGTATCAACTGGCAGTGCTCAGCTGAAAGCAGCTGGCTGATAAGACTTTCCCTTGTTCTGTTGATAAAAACCACACGCAGGATTTGACCTCGCCAACATGGCAGCATAGTTTTGATGTAGGCTGTCACAGGTTTAGAGGTAGATAAAGACCAGAAATGTATATAAGCTTGCTTGCTCTCGAGAGTTTCTTGCCCAGATGAACTGCTGCATATAAATAGGAGATTGTTGTCACATTATTTTGAGGAAATTAGTTCCATTAATAATTTGACAGGCTGCAGAGATACTGGCTATTCTTATTACAGGTGCTTCTCCGGGTTAGTTTATTTGTAAAGGGAAGATAACTATTAATTTAAATTATTAGTATGAATGTATTCAGTCATACATTGTATAGTGAGAATCTAGCTTGAAAGCTTGAACTACAGTACACCAAAGTAGTATGGATACAAAATTTACACCCAAAATGATATGAAAAAAAAAAAAAAAAAAAAAAAAAAATCACTGATGTCTGTATCTTGAAATTGTTTTCTTGTGTCGTTATAAAATTATTTCCTGAGAAAGGCTGCGAGAAAGCATTGAATGTTAAATAATCCTCTGAAATTGTGTAGTATTGTTTAATTAGGCCTAAGCATGGATTTTTCCTATGTTTACCTCTAATTAGGGTCATCCCATATGCTGGGAAGGAGCGAGGGGAAAACATACAACTCAAGATTCATCCCCCAACCACAACACAGTGATTTCTTACTGAGCTAACAGGCAATGTTACTGCGGTGCATCTTCAACCTAAGACAAAAAAAAAAAAAATAGTGAAATTACTGCAGCTTCCTTTTTCAAGCCAGTGGTTGCCTTATTCAGGCAAAACTAAGCATAACACGTGGTCATACTTGCACAGATTTAGTGATAAAAAGTGATAAAATACCATCTTATATATGCATAAGATCATATATTTACATTTTAGGGTCTTTGGTCATTCAGTTACAGGACACACAATCACACAATAAATGAGCACAGGAAACGTCTGTGGGACCTGACTCGAGCGCATTTTTATTGAACGTTTATAACTGTTAAAAACATGTATAAAATTGGTCCTGTTTCAGAAACAAGGCACGCATAGTCATGTCAATGTTCAGTGTTCATGTCATTATTAGCATTATCATTTATCAACATCATCATCAGCATCATCAGCACGTTCCATCTCAGTATTTGTCTAATAGTAGTATCAAGCATTCCCTAATATAAAAACAAGTTCCGTTTTTTTTTTTTTTCTTCACAGAGGTTAAAATTTTATTCCGAGCAGCAAGACAATATTCATGCAAAGACGGGAGTGGAGGAGAAGATGCGAGCTGACTGGACTGACAGGCTGACAGGTTTTTAATAGTAGGTCTCCCGTTCCACCCAACCTGGACACACAGGGAGAGAAAACAAACATACACTGGATTTAGAGGCGACTTCTTGGATTTGGCCTTTCTCTGTAGGGTAAATTTGATATTTATACTCAATTCTAAAGCATATACTGACACTGAAGGATGACAGGGAAGATTGAAACGCCTAAGCTCGGAAATCTCCGCAAGGCAGAGAAAGGAGGAAATGGAGGTGGAGAGGGAAAACAAGAGGAGCAGAGATGGAGAAAGAGGCAGAAAAACAAGAGAGCAGAGGGTGAGAGAGGTAGGAAAATACAAGATAATCAAAGCATGGATTCTGGGCTCACCTCCTGGGCTGCGTCTGAGGATCAGCTTACGGATTTCATCATAGATAAAGATGAGGAGGGAGTAGGGGAAGGCGCAGAACCACCAGTTGGGCCTGGAAAACACACACAAAAAGAAATGAGAAACTGATCCAGTGCCCCGGGCCTGGATGGAGCAACAGTCAATTATATGTGGGTGGCTTAATAGTGGAATGTGGAGGTGAAGTTTGTGCATTTGACTCACTTGAGAGGGTACATTCTGAGGGCGACGTCCATGCCAGGGCAGTAGGAGAGGAAGGCAGCCAGGGCGGTCTCCTCAAACAGTCCAAAGATCAGGATCTTGTTCCTGAAACAGACAGGAGCGCATTTAAGACTCGACCTGGAAGCATTTTCTCTCATCATACCATATTCAAGTGATTGCAAATAACTAGTTTATCATCTTGGTGCCAGTTTTTTTTTTTTTTGTTTTTTTAATACTTTTGACGCTCAGCCAAGGCACTGATGCAAACCGCAGTCTGAAGTGCTTTTTAAATACAGTTCATGTTGTTTTGAACCTAAAATAATCACAGAGGTCAACTGGAGTTCTTCCTAGAAAAGCACAACAGCTAGTGCAGCGTGGAAAAAGGAGGCATGGCATTCAAAATGGCAGCTGAGGAGAGAGTTGGTGTATTTTTTTTTTTTTAAATGATGAAACATCAACAGCTCAGAGGATACTGGTGTGTTTTTGTACTCACTTCATGCCCTGTTGGAAGACGGAGTTCCTCCTGGTCTTACAGATGATCAGATCGGCCCACTGGACGATGACGATGCTGACGAAGAAGGCTGTGTGGCAGGTGAACTCCACAATCTTTCTCTGCTCGTAAGTCTGACAGGGAACACACACACATATCGGAACAGTTTATACCAGGTGGTGACGACGAAGCAGCGGTGGAATTTGTAAAATGTTTTAGGATCAGTTTTATAACCGCGGTTACTGACCCACTGCTGTCCATAGCTGTCCTCAAGGTCATTAACATATTTGTTATCCCAGGACACTCTGATGCCCAGAAGGGTGGAGGGCAGGAAGCCGTTTTCAGCCAGGATCACAAAGTAGGTGAAGAAGCCCGCCAGCGCCTGGATCATACCTGCGGGAAAGAGACGTGATTGGATGAAGGCAAACATGCCAGTTCTGTAATTAGTTGCCATTAACTTAAGAAAACTGACACCAAAGTATGTGAACAATTTAAAACATCAAATAGAGCATACGATACAAACTTTTAATAACCAACTGGAAAATGCAGTTAATTTGTCCTTTTAGAATTTGAGATTAAAACAGGGATCAATAAATAATTAAGTAAACAAATCGGCCGTGCAGTCTTTAAGGAGAAATTAGATGAACGATAAAGTGAATGAGTCAGTAAATTTAATTAGTCAGTCTTTTGGGGGATTTTCAGGACTGAACCATTTGTCATTAAATCAGTCTTTTGAGCTATTGAGGTTTAATCAGAAAGAAAATTATTTATTGGTCTTTCAGTAAATTTAATTTTAAAAACAGCCATGAGATGAATAAACCATAAAGATGTTGCAATTTTGGCAAGATGCAGAGATGCATAATTTTCACAAACAAAGTTTTATCAAAAGGATGCCAGGATCTAAACCTTTAAAAGACCTTTTATTCACAAGTACAGACCGGTCAAAGTTATGTAAAGCTTAGCCAGTGGCCTGAGTACAGCTGTAAAAGAAGAATGTCCAGTAATGACAATGAATTTAATCTTATATTATCTTCACAAAACAAGGGAATAATGTAGCAAGTGATCTTATTACAAGTCAGTGTGACCTGCTCTTTGGTAAAATATTAGTCTGTAATGGAAAGTGAAGAGCAACAGAAATGCTTCAACAACAAAAAAAAAAAAAATATCTTCATTGCAATTTTGAGCAACACAAATTTAGTGCAGATTTGTTTGCTTTTATTGTCCTCTCATAAGGTAGTTTAGGACTTTCAGGAGGGTCGAACCTATTTTTGGCTTCATTACCGAAGAGGGAAAAATCAAAAGCCCGAGGGGCTGGTCTATCATCACTCACACAACAAACACACACACGCTCCAGTTCTCTATCAGTGCGAGCCTATTTCTGGTGCATGCCGCACTTCTGGTTATCTTGGACCACCCGGATACTGATCTGCCTTGCAGGAAAAAAAAAAAAAAATCTACCGAGAAATAACTTCCAGACTCGTACAACTTTGTACAATTCTGGATTTGAAATCAAGGTTGAAAGAAGTGTCTGTTTACCGATCTGTCCGTAGGCTATGCTGATGAGCCTCTCATTCACCAGTTTGTCTGTTTTGGGGTTTCTGGGCTGTCTCTTCATGATGTCGCTCTCAGCTGCTTCATAAGCCAGGGAGATGGCAGGGACCTGGGAGACAGGACACGCTAATTAATGAACATTTCTTCATAGCTTTGTAGTCACCCCTCCCAAAGTGGAGAATAGATGTGTTGTAATAAGAGGATTAAGTAAATAAGGTAAGTAACTATTGATTTTTAATCTCACACTATATTATAAAATTGCAAAATTTTAGGAGTACAAAGAGAGGCCGAAATTCTTTGATTCTCACCATGTCAGTTCCCAGGTCGATACAGAGGATGGTGACGGTTCCCAGGGGCAGAGGGATGTTGGCGATGATGAAAAGGAGGAAGGGGGTAATCTCAGGGATGTTACTGGTCAGAGTGTAGGCGATGGACTTCTTCAAGTTGTCAAAGATCAGACGGCCTGTTGAACACAAGTACATAAAGACACCGGTTTAATCATTTTAACACTAAAAATCTTGCAGACATTCAAAATCAAATAGATTTTTGGTTAAATTAAACATTGTTCAGCTCAAAAAGCTTTCAAGTACCATATTAAGTACAATCTGTTACCTTCTTCCACTCCGGTAACGATGGAGGCAAAGTTGTCGTCCAGCAGGATCATGTCGGCGGCCTGCTTGGAGACGTCGGATCCAGCGATTCCCATGGCAACACCAATGTCAGCCTTCTTCAGAGCTGGAGAGTCGTTCACACCGTCACCGGTCACGGCCACGATGGCTCCCTGCAGAGAGAGGGAAGAGGAAAGTGTTGAGGGAAATTTGAGTCAAGACAGAAGGGAGAGGGGAAAACGTCACACTGGTGGCTAAAATAATTTAATGGGAAATGGGAAAGACGCGTTTAAAAAAAAATACTTGGAAGGAAAGGTAAAAGAGGATGTACTGCATCATAACTACAGATGAAGGTCCAGTGGGATTTCCTTGAAAGAAAAAAGTGACTGTTTTAAATATTTATTTGTCACATTAATTTTAGTGCAATTTTAAGATTTAAGCTGCCCAGTAAAGTAAATAAACAGCTCAACATGTACATTTGATTTATTAAAGATGACGTGAGGAATGAAGCTGGCAGTTCTCAGAAATATTGATTTCAAAACAGATTTATCGCTGCCACTCACCAAATGTGTATCAGTTAACTACAAGGACCATAATGCATTCCACCTGATGCAGTAAATCTGTGCACCTTTAAGCAAAGATTCACTTTAATGCTGACAAACTAACCTGGACACATTTGTATAATGTAACCTAATTAGCAAGATGGAAATATCTTATATAATATGGCAAAACAAGACTGGGAGGATGATTTACTGAGAGACTGAATTGAATAGAAGCTTATAAAATGAAATGTCAATAACAAGTCATCAATAATACCCCTCCCACTTCTCCTCCAGGACCCACTGGAATATTTTATGTTAATTGGTTCTGCAACTTTCTAACAGACTTCCAGCTGTGCCTGGATCACGAATGACCGCACACCTCTAGTGACTTGTGAATTTGGCGCATACCAAATAACCACAATGTCCACGGTTCGACTCCTGGCTAGGGGGACCCCCCCTCTCCCTAGCTTCCTGTCTCTACACTGTCTGTCAAATAAAAGGCAAAAAGCCTGGAAAAAAAAGGTTATTTTCAGCTATTTCTCCAGAAAATTTGTGCTGCTTGTGTGGCGAAATACCCAGAATTGTCTTCAATTTTTTTATTTTATTTATTATGATTATACAGGAAAAGATTAAAAGTAATTTAGCATTTAAACTGGCCTGACTCAGTTAAAACTGGTTTACAGCAGGTTCCTGTTCTGTAGCACGTAAGACAGAAACACATTATGAAATAAAATCAGAAAAAAATGTTTGTGGTTGCCCCGATCAGATGATAATTTAAAAATAATAAGAATAAAAATCAGATGTCAAAGTCCACACAACATAAGAAAATTCTCTGCCTACTTATGCACTAATGAATATTCATGAATATAGATGAGCTCACAGCTTGACAGATGTTATGCTTGATTATTCTGCCAATTTAAATCATCAGAACAAAGCAATAATCATAAATAAGAATTAGAGGAAAGGAATATCAAACATTCATTCATGCATTTACATGATAAGGCTCAGGCACATGCTGTGTTTGCCAAACTGTAAAACAAGAGTAGAAACACTGCAGAGGCTCATAAGAGCAGGAAACTCTCTCTCTCACACACACACACACACACACACACACACACACACACACACACACACACACACACACACACCTCATCTGTTTTGTTTCTACCTGTCTCTGGCAGCCCTCCACAATGATCAGTTTCTGCTGTGGGGAGGTTCTGGCAAAAACGATCTCAGTGTGGTACTTCAGGATGTCGTCAAGCTGCTCTGCAGACAGATCCTTCAGGTCTCCGCCGTGGACTACACAGGCCTTCGCATCTCTGGAGGTAATACAGAGACATTAGGTCCCTTTAACTCACTCACAAAGACATATACACCCAGACGGATAGCTACATAGTTGTCTACAGATCCAAATGGTAATTATATTACAAATTAACCTCATGATAGTGAAAAAAACAGTATATATGTAATTATAACACCAGAAATGTTAGAAATGGTTATAGTCTTTGGTTACAAAACATGCAGGAGGCCTGAATCAAACCCATTTAGAACAAAATGGGGCCCAGAACATGACCTTGGGGTACTCCACTTTCTCAGTGCAGTCAGTACCTTGGGTTGACTTCGTTGATTGGGATGTTCAGACGCGCTGCGATGTCCTCAACAGTCTCGTTGCCTTCAGAGATGATGCCCACACCCTTAGCAATGGCCTTAGCTGTGATTGGATGATCACCTGTTACCATGATTACCTAAAAGAGGGGATGTTTGCACTGATGAGTTTGACAAATCAAAGCGGAAGAATTCATAAATCTGTACATAATCTTGGCTGACTGTAATAGCTTTATGTTTACTTAGTATTTTCATATCAGCTTCAAGGGCATACCTTGATTCCAGCGCTCCTGCATTTGCCGACAGCATCGGGTACAGCAGCACGAGGAGGGTCGATCATGGACATGAGGCCAATGAAGCAGAGGTTCTCAGTGGGGAAGTTCACCTCGTCAGTGTCAAAAGCAAAACCCTCTGGGAACTGGTCGTCAGGCAGGTTGAAATGGCAGAAACCTGAATGTAATACAAGACAAGAAACAGTTTAGGAAGTAATCTCTTGTGGAGTCTTTTTGGCTCATTTTACCCATTTTTTCCTTCTTCAGATTTAAATTGACCGTTATGCACTCAGTTAATCCATCACAATCTATGACTCTTTAAACTGCACAAACTCTCGGGCCAAAGAATTTCCATCAGCCGTCCATCCTTACCCAGTACTCTCTCTCCCAGACCTCCTAGTTCTAGGTAAGCGTTCTGGAAAGCATCTTTCATCTCATCATCCAGCGGCTGCTCTTTGCCTTGGATCATGATGGAGGAGCAGCGGTCCAAAATTCTCTCTGGGGCACCTTTCATGACCAGAAGGTGCTTGGATTCTCCTTCCTTTGAGGGATTCTTGTGAATGGAAAGCTAGGAGCACATAGGAAAAAATAAAGGTCAGTTGGAGCATTCAGGCCTCAATCTGTGCTTTGTTGCCTTATTTTGATTAACTGTGAACATGAGGAGGAAATAACCTGACATTTCATATTTCAGTAAGCTCATGACACTTTCTGAAAATGTAAGAATTCACAGGAAATTTGAGTGTTTCTGTAGTGGCACTAAAAACAGCTTGTTTCCATAGGCTAATGATTCCAAAAACACTGGACATGAAGTTGCAAGCCAGCCAGTTTCAATACCTGGTACTTGTTTGTGGAGTTGAATGGGATTTCAGAAATTTTGGGGTTTTTATCTCTCATTTCCTGGACTGATCCGCAGCACAGCTCAATACACTTCAGCAGAGCCGACTCAGAGGCGTCACCAGCTACATCTCTCTGGAGGAGGAAGAAGGGAGAGGGGAGAACAATAATCACTATAAATCAAAAGACACAAAGTTCACCAGTCATAAGCCACGATAGCCAACTTTTCAGCTGGTTTTGTGAAAGAGTGGCCTCTATTTCTAAGCCTTCAATGCCCTGTAAAATGAAATACAGGGTTCTGTGTCCACAGTGAAAAAAATAAGAAGCAAGAGATCCATTTGGGAAGCTGTCCATGAAAGAAAAATGCTAATTTTATAGATTTCCCTCCACCTCCACCCAATCATAATTACTAGCCTTGATAAAAACCAACCCCATGTTTACCCTCCTGTCACTCTTGTAACAGTGACTGAGGGAAAAATAATGAGCAGTGAGAAAGAATGACTGGTAATTAGCGCCATGATGCCAGCCAGACATTTACAGGTGAATAACACACTCACACACACACACACACACACATTTACAGGTTATTAACACAGGGTGGAGGAGCCAAGAGACATACATACATCTGGGTGTGTGTGCGTTTTGGGGAGGGGGTTAGGAATAATGATGTGGTTGCAACATGTGTTTGTACACTCCAGGGAGTGATATAAGCCGGAAAACAACCCCGTTGGAACATCTCAGTGGAGGATGTCTGACATGACAAAAAGATCCAAAATAATTAACAATTGGCTCAAGTGTTGCTTCTGTAGTTTAATATAACTTCACTCTGATTAAACTAAACTATTGATCTCTGTGATCCTGTTACAGGTTTACACACCACGTTTCAGTCTCTAATCCTCCGTCAGATTTGAACAAACTATCAAATAAGCATCATACATGAACACTTGAAAAGGTGCTGGCATTACTGGGAATTAAGTGAAATAAATAAAACTGAAAAAAGAACAGGGAAGAAGAGAATTTGCAAATTGTTTGAAGTAAGCACAGCACAAGTAAGCAGCACAGCTCTCCTAAATCCCTCCCACACAATGAGCTCATAAAATAAAGAAGAGAAGAAGAGAAGAGAAGAGCAAAAAAAACATTCTTTTTGTTGGACAAAGGATAAAAGATAAAACAGGCTTTTGGATTTAGTTGTACGAGCTAATTATTTCCCTCATGACATTGCACAGTTCATGTGAAAAACCTCCTGTCCTGAGGATGCCTTCATATTTGGTGTTATTAAGTCCAGTAAACAGAGAAAGAGGGAAAGGCAGTTATAAAATCATACCTTCAGGATGGGAACGTTGCCTTGCTCTGCCAGGAAAACAGCGCGATTGCAGAGTCCAGCGATTCTGGCCAGGGCGGCCCAGGTGGCCGAGCTCCTGTCGAAGGAGGTCCCGCTCTGGTTCTCGGTGGTGTCAGCCTCGTGGATCTGGTTGTCGAACCACATGTGGGCCACGGTCATTCTGTTCTGGGTCAGGGTGCCGGTCTTGTCTGAGCAGATGGTGGAGGTGGAGCCCAGGGTCTCGACAGCTTCCAAGTTCTTCACCAAGCAGTTCTTCTTGGCCATACGCTTAGCAGTCAGAGTCAGACACACCTAGAGATGGGAGCACAGTTAGTGGCTGAAGTCTTTTTGATCCTCAATTGGACCTTAAGGACAAAAGGGACATCAGGACTCACAGTGACAGTAGCCAGGAGACCTTCTGGCACGTTGGCGACAATGATACCAATGAGGAAGATGACGGCCTCCAGCCAAGAGTATCCAAGGATGAGAGAGAGAATGAAGAAGGACACGCCCAGGAAGACGGCCACGCCGGTGATGATGTGGATGAAGTGCTCGATCTCGATGGAGATGGGGGTGCGTCCAACTTCGAGTCCAGAGGCAAGTGTGGCAATACGGCCCATGACGGTACGGTCTCCAGTGCTGATCACGATACCACGGGCAGTTCCTGTTGGGAAGGATGAGCAAATAAACATTTTACTGAATTGTCATTTAATAAGAGCAACAAAGACCAGTTAACATGTAAGGTTTTATCAAGTTCAGAAACCCCGCAGTCAATTTTTTGTTAAAAAACAAAAAACATCTTTGGTTCACTGCTCCATTATTTTTTTTCCAAAGAGGAGCACTGTCCCTGAAGAAAAGGAGACTTGTTTTGATGTATCCTGTCATCATACCTTCCACACAGTTGGTGGAGAAGAAAGCAATGTTCCTAGTCTCCAGTGGGTTCTCATTGGAGAAGTCAGGAGTACGGGTCTGGGGCTCTGATTCACCGGTCAGAGAGGAGTTGTCCACCTGAGAAATAAAACATTGACTGTGATTGATGAAAAAGAGAAAAACAATGTGGCTACATCCACCTTAGGGAGGCGGAAAAGCAAGATAAATTGAGCAAGATGGAAAACAAAGTTGCCTTCTAGGGGAGGAAAACTAACTTTCTCCCCAACTGTTAATTCACTCTGTGGTTAAAACAGCTATAGAGGGGCAGATGGCACATCTGGGTCAAAGGGCACTCTTTGGGTCTATGATGGAGCAAGAGCTAAATGATGCAGAGGCAGGTGAGAATATATAACAATGAATGATGCAGAGGTTAATGAAAAAGCACAGGGCATAATTGGGTCAAGTATTGCTCCTCAAGCGCCACATGAAATTCAAGAAGTAAAAAAGGTTAAATTCCTTAAATATGGGTCCTAAACAGAAAATAAATCCTGTGTCGGGAGAACCCACCTTGCAGCCGTGGGCAGAGATGATTCGCAGATCAGCAGGGATCCTATCACCACCTTTCACCTCCACTAAATCACCAACCACTACCTCCTCAGCGTTGATGCTCTTCTTCTCACCGTCACGGACAACCAGGGCTTGCTACAACACAGACATGAGAGACACTTATGTCAGACAAAGGAGAAAGTGAGACTGATGGCTTTATTTGTCTGTTTTATCTGCCTCCGCTTCCATGCCCTGCATTCAAAGCCTATTTTTCTTTATTACAATGAAACGCCAAATTATGTAACACGGCTAATGAGATTCAGAAGTCAAGAGGACTCTATTGTTTTTGTGAGGCAAAGTGGGTAAGCCCTTGAGTTGACAGGGTGACAATTTCTTGCGATCACATTTGCAATTACAAAACAGCCATTAGGGATCTTTTGGAAAAAAAAAAAAAAAAGTCAGACCTCTGTGCAGTTACGCAAAGGATGACTGAATGAAGATATATTAACAGATTAAATGCCGAAATTAAGGTGTAAAATCCAAGGGGTACCTGTGGGACCAGGTTTTTGAAGGAGTCCATGATCTTGGAGCTCTTTGCCTCTTGGTAGTAGGAGAAGCAACCAGTGATGATGACGACAGCAGAAAGCACGACACCCAGGTACAACTGTGAACGTTGAAACGTGACATTTAGATCTCCACAAGGTATAATAAGTTTCAACCTCATATTGGAAAACAAGGTCCTTCTCTTACATTATCATTTGCGGGCTCATCCTCCATGGCAGCCTGGATACCATAGGCCAGGAAACAGAGGATGGCTCCGGTCCAGAGAAGCATGGAGAAACCGCCAAACATCTAAAAGAGAGAACAGGTGTGACTTTTTGTTTCAGAGCTTTAATAGAGTACCTTTCTCAATTTGTGGAAAGATGCCATTAACTCATTAACTCAGAAAAGCATGACTTTGTTTTCAAGTATAAAAGTTAAAGGAAAGCTGTTGTTACCTGTTTACAGAACTTGACCCACTCTGGGGTGGTGGGAGGAGGAGTGAGGGCGTTGGGCCCATCACGGGCCAGAATCTCAGCTGCCTTCGCACTAGTCAAACCCTGACATGGGGAGAGAAATTAGATTCAGTTAAACTTGGTGATAAACTTCTCATTCTCTGCCACATTGGATGTAGGATATTCAACCACATCTTTTTTTTTTTTTTTAAATAAATATCTTATACCTCGTGATGTTTTTAAGCCTTATTAAGCCAACCACACACACACACACAAACTCACTGGCACATTTATGTCCAGGGGGGATTGTAGGTGCTACTTGTTGCCTAGCAACACAGCATCAACAGAAAAACAGGGCCAGTTCCTTCATCAGCAAGTCGGAGGAAGAAGACTGAGGGAAGGGGGAAGCTGAAAAAGTGGAGACGTGAAGGCGAAGGAGAAGAGGAAAATGGGATCGTATGAAATCAGGGCAGAGGGGCTTCTGCAGCTAATAAATTATTCACAGCTGCCGCACACGCATGCATGCACGCACACGCAGAGCGCGGAGACCCTAGTTTAGAGGCACTGATTAGCTATTCTCCTTGATCTTTCCTGCATGACCAGGAACACATTTGCATGAGGAGAGAGGGCTAGTTAGAGTGTGTGCATGGGTGATTGAAGAGTGTCTTAAAGACTGTAATGGATTCTGCACAGTTCGACACACGCAAGGTGCGACCACATCGAAGAGCCAAATCATTCGTACCACACCTGAGGTGGCGTTAAAATGTGATTTTTGACACTAATGTACATTCAATATGGCTATGACAATCATGAAACCTTAACAGTAGGCAATATGTTGAATGTCTGCACAAGTAAAAATAATAATGTCAATGTAAACACAGAGATGTTCATTAAGCATTTACTTCTGTGTGTTGAACATCAACTACAGTAGTTTACATTATTCATAGTGACCGTGATGTCATCGCCAGCATGTGAGCTCATGACCTAAAAACCTGCATGTTGTCATACCTACGCTCACCTGGCCAATTTTTCTAATCAGTTTTGGAAAGCTAAAAAAATATATGGATTTTGATCTCTTTTCAGTGCTCCAAAAAGCATTTTCCTTGAAGCGTTCAGCAATAAACAAACACTGAGATGAGGGAAAAAAAATCTGTCCCCCCTCCCTTTGTCTCCTCCATCTTGTTTTCACTGCAACCTTCCTCATCCTCCTCCTCCTCCTCCTCCTCCTCCTCCTCCTCTCCCAGTCTCTGTTAATAAACCTTGGGAGAGCTGAGCCTGTAGTTGCTGATCACTCACACACACACACACACACACACACTCAGTGACTCTTCCTTCATGATGTGATGCAAGATTTCATCCCCTCTTTAAAAAGAAACAAACTCCTGCTTCATTCATCTCAGCCGCATTAAACATTCATCGACTTGAAACTGAGATTAAACTTAATACTGTCGGACTGGAAAGAAAAGCGGAAGTTAATTGCAAATAGCAGCCAGCATGCTGCTGATATGTGATATTTATCTGATCTCCATGATAAATATGGACAGTTTGATTGAATACTCTTCAAAATTACATTATGATCATACCAAAGTTTGGAGAATTTGACTTTTAAAAGGCAGGCAGCTGCAGGTGAGAGACACCTCAGGTATAACACACTAAAATGGACACACACACACACACAAAATAGAGCCCATTTTCCTGTCTCTCTCACACACACACTCACGTTGCTGAGGTCTGTTCCGTATTTGCGGTTGAGCTCATCCAGGGTCAGCTTGTGATCATCCTGCAAGGACACAAAGAAAAGAAGCATCAGTCCAGTGTTTGTGTCTGTGCACATGTGTGTGTATCTACTGTACGTGTGTTCAAAATGCCAAAAACCAGCAACATTTACAGCGCATTGTGCGCTGACCTTTCGGTTTTAAAAAGGACTACCTTTCACAAGGTAGAACTACCACGATGAAACACTTGCAGTTTGGGGAGAAGAATGAATGAGGAGCCAACAAAAGACACAATGGGGAGGGAAGAAGAAAGCAAAAAATAAAAAGGAGGGAGGAAATAGAGAAAATAAGCGAGAGGAAGAGAGGAAGGATGATGGTCAGAGAGCAATTAATGGATGAAAGATGAGCATGAAAGGAAGGGAGAGTAGAAGTAAGAGTGGGTGAGAAAAAAGAAAGGACAACTTGGCAGAGATAAGGAGAAAATAATGTTTTAGAGAAACTCAAGATTGATTTCAACACTAATTTAACAATCAATAAGTAAAGATAAAGTTGTTAGGAATCCAGTAATCAAAGTATAGCTACATTTATAGCTTAATTGGTGTAAAATCCAATTAAAAATAAGCCTGCACAGGCCTGTAATTACTTGGATTTAGTTAGTTTTCCAAGAGAGAGATAACAGGAAAGGGTACGTGAAGAGAACAAAGTGAGAAGAAAGAAACTGACAGAGGATGGGGCTCATGTTAAAAGCAGTCAAATTAAGCTAAAGGACAATTAGAGGTCCTGCAGTCTTTGGGGAAAGAAGAAGAAAACAAAAGTGCTGCTGAGACACTCACCATATCCACTTCCTTCTTTAGCTCATCCATATCCTTGTCTTTCTTCTTCCCCTTCCCCTTCTTCTTGCCTCCCTGCTCCGAGGTCGCAGCCAGCTCATACTGCTCACGTCCTTCCTGGAAACACAACAGGACAGGAAAGAAGAAAGAAAAAGAAAAAAAAGGAGAGAGGAAGATGTTTAGTAACCTCAAAAACAGGTGGTCCCACAGCTCAAACTAACCTACCATTGCCACGGTGCTGAGTTTTGATGATATTAAAGATGAGCAACACCGCCTTCAGCAGAGATGGAGACTGGCGACTGGGACCAAATGTAGCAGCGAAAGTACATCGGGTTCTTTCAAATGAACAACCCGAAGGGTCAGAAATGTGCTTCACTTGTTGTGCCAACTCTGGTCACAGGCAATGAGCTGGTTAGCAATGTTTCTCATTTTCACATATTTTTGACTCCGATGGTGCTTTGTGGAGCACTTTTCAGGCAACACACAAGCTTTGGGAAATGTTTGCGAGGCACACAGGATATTTCAAAGTGTGATTATGGATACTCTGTCGCCCTCACAGGTCCTGTCTTATCACTATAACAACAAAATGTTAGCCATAATCTTTGTCAAAATGCTCTCTATTATCTCAAAATGTTGCTCATTCTTCTTAGTCCTTTGGGTGGTGGGGTACTTGGCAGATGTGGCAGCAAACATTTGTGTGATTAAAGCCACAAAAAGCTCAGCCAGTGTGTATTACAGCCTCAAACTGGCACAAATATAATAAATTAGAAAAATGTCTGGTTCAATTTGATTCATTTGAGTGCTTTTAGAGGCCTGAAGATGTAAAATGACCTTGTTATTTAAAAGCAAAAAGCATAAAACATAAAATACAAAAAATAATCCGCCTTCAGCTTCAAGCTGAAACTTTACAGTCAAATTTTTTAAAAAATTTTACGGTGAGTTCAGAAACGAGAGCAGGCATCAAGTAACACGCTGACTCTGAGGTGTTTATGATGCAACATGAGGCTGCGTGATGATGATGACTCAAAATGCCAGAAGACATTTTGTCATGGTGCATCTTTTTAAGACTCCATGTGGGCACTTGGGAGTAAACGCGGCTCGAAAACTGAGAAAACTGTGGCCTAAATTGGGGAGACAAACTGCCACAAAGTTGAACAGACAGACCCTGAGAAAACAGTCACCTCTTAAACTCGTCACATGCAGTTAAGGTCGTGATACCAAAGCCTTGTCAGGCGACCAGAGAGTGAAACAAGTCTTAGATCCTGGCTTTATGGACACCATTGCCATCTGTCACTGCAAACACAACTCCACAGGGACCCACTTTTTCAGGATTTTTCAGGCTTTTGAGCGTATTGCAAGTGTAGCTCTTTACAAACTATTTTCCATCTGTTTCAGTCTAACTTTGTGATTCTGACAATTAGACTTGTGTTTTTTGATTATCAAACCCATGATGATCACCAATTGCAAGTTTTCACTGATCAGCAGAATATTTTGCAACCTACAGGACATTTACGCATTGAAACCCAACTTGATCGAAGGATCAGTGAAGCTTGAGAGTGACTGTGAGGAGGAGGAGGAGGAGGAGCAAGTGTCAGCTGGTTTTTGGTCAGTTTGGAGATAAGCGCTTTGTCGTGCATGGTAAAACAGATTAGGCTGCTGGGTGGAAACAAATTTCACTTGTTTAACACCCAACACATTTCCAATAAAGGGCGTCACGGTCTGAGGCGGAAATAAAACAAAGCTTTATTCATTTGCTAACAGCTTTCCTAAAACATAACTTTACCAGTTAAGCACCCCAGAGTGAAACAATAAACCAGACTGGAGGCATTTACTGGTAATCACACTTTGGGAACACACAGTTTGTTGACTTTAACTGTGCAATTGGATTTTCTTTGGGTCTTGCAGAAACATGTAACTCTAGCTTCAGGTATAGAAAAGTCCTTAATTTGTGTGACTTGTCTCTCACTTGACATCCCCCCCCCTATCACGGCGATCAGCTCCGGCACTTTGGCACAGAGTGACAGCCTCTGCCTCCGTCTCTTTCTCTCTGCTGCCTCATCCACAGACGTCCCCTCTCATTATCAGCGGCCACTGTAGTTGACAGAGCGACAAAGGCCTGAGCAAAAGATTGGCGTCTTCTAGACGGCTGTAAGCCAGAGGGTGTGAAAAACACGAGTGACAGAGAGAAGGTGTGATAAGAGGAAAGAAAAACAGAGGCGGCGGGTAGCAGAAGAGGTGCTGGACTGAAATTTAGCCTTTTACTAGCTTACCAAAGGATACGACAATTCAACAAAAGTGAATACTAATCATACACCCAAAAAAGCACCAAGAGTAGATCAAATCACAACAGGAATTTCCATCATCTCTTACCCAACACAAAACTGTTTGCTGAGCCAATGTGGCGTTAACCGTCTCCATCCTGTCTGCTGTCCTGCAGCAGGTATAAGGTGAGCTGCCACCGGCGCTTCGTTTATAGATGCCACACCCAGATTTTATTCCTCATTATCCAGATGGTAAGTGTAGCCGATGCATTTATTGTTTTCAAAAGGATATGAACATCCGTTGTATTGCAAATCCATAAGCAGGACTTCTTTGTGGCAGTTTGGGACTTGCAGGTTTTTTGTATCAATGTGGCTGAGTAGTACCTTGATTTTTTTAAATGTACCTTACATTGTTTATCTATAGTGAACTGTAATGATTTAAGTCTTTAAGTAAAAAAGATGACAGCCAACCTATGATTATGTGCCATATACATGCTGTAGGGACCACTACCTGCATCACCTAACAGGTGACACATATGTAGTGTGTGTGTGTGCACAGTGAGGTTAAAAAGTGAAGCCTGTGTGTGTTTCAGGTAGGTAACGGGAGATCGCAAAACACTAGAAGCCAACATTGATTAGCGGTTAAGGCTCATCTATTATTAAGCATTGTACAGGGATCAGAGGTGTTAGCATGTTAGCAGGGGGGTAGAGAGGCAAGTGACTACTAATGAGCCATTTGTCTGCATGCAACACCACCGTGTGCAGCAGCCATTTTGAAGGTGATATTTTGGACGCAAAATGCAACCAAATGTGGACATCCTGCACGCTTTCTCAGTCATGGAAATATGTTAACTAATATTGTTTTTTCTAGTGCTTTAGCCTTAGAAGTTTCCCAGGGAGTCACCAGAGCAGAGTGTGTGATCCCAGCACATGTTTGTTTTTGTTGCTCCAGCCCCCTGGCCGGCTAAGCTGGGAAAACACCGAGCCTGGTTCTGGATCACTGCGGCCAGATCTTAGCCTCTGGACCCCCGAGGGCCCCCAGGGGCCATCTGGCTTTAGACACATAACTCAAACAGTGGTGGTCCTGGCTCGTCGCTTTAATTATATGCACTGGTTTCTATCTTATGTTCAGGATCAACTGTTAAAGATCTGTCAGAAAATATTGGTTGTCAAATCCAGATTTCATTTAACACCTTGACACAGATGGTTTAATCTGATAATTGGAAAAACATCAGACTTGAGTGTCTGGTTTACAATTTCTATGACCACCTGTAACATTGTGGTCACTGGATGTTATTAATTTACTGAATATTGACAATTTACCTGTCTTAGGTAACCATGAATCCAGATACAGAAAGCCACAAAGTGTATTATGGCTTTTATAGTCAACATATGTATTTACAAGTGTATTTTCTAAACGATATAACAATGATGGATATGTAACAGCAATTAAACAATGCTAGAGCTCACTTGCTAACTTGTTGGTTACCTAAAGAGAAGGTCTGCAACGTCCAAATACCTGATATCTCAAGCATCAAAAACCATTTCACAGATATTCAAGTGTCTCAACTAAAACCTCTGCTCCTACATTAGACCAGGAGTTGTTTATATCTGACAAGCAACAATCAGCCTGAGCTGCTGCACAGTCCCTTTTTGGGAGACAGAGCAAACTGAAAACTCAAGCTACCCGGCTGAGCCGTTTTAACATGTGGCACAACTGTGGGTTTTTTTCCCCCCACTTTGTGCTCCGCAGCCAAAGTTTCTGTTCTCATCCGCTCAGTTTACTGAGTCGCAGCCTTGGACTGGCAAGTTTCTCCTTTACTTCAAAGTGACATTGAAATCTTATTTTTATCTCAAGCTACTGAAGTCTCAGAGGAACTTTATTTCCTACAAAAGGTGTCACTATTACAAATGGTAGCGTTCAGAAGTGAAACTAAACTCTGAGCTTAACCAACCAGACAACTACCTCATGATTATGATGACACGTCAACTTTGATCTACAGTATCTCTCTGCACACTGCTCAGTTTTAGTTCTGTATTAAGTACAAGTTAGTGTGATTAAAGCCACTACGCCTACACTTTATTTACAGCTTCCTCACTCTTTTAGTTTGTTGCACCTGCTTGCACAAGACAACTTGACCTTTTCATTATTCTTATTAGCACAAGGAGTTTGGTGGCTGCACACACTAATTCCCAGCATAACACCTGTGTTTAAAGCAGGGAGAGCCCCATTTACTCAGATAACCAACAAGGCCACACAACCTCTCACAAGTCTTGTTAATCACGAGTGATACTATTACACTCTCAAATAAGCTGCAGAGAGACCTGTCAGAGATTTTGTGCATAAATGAGTGTACCCACCGCAAACCATTTCCTTGTGAAATTCTGTGAAAGTACTGTTAACTGGTACAGGACTCATTAGTCCGAGACTGAGATGTGTTGATTTTGGTTATCATGATGTTAAGATATAGCTTTTCTGTTTCGACTGACAACAACTACGACTAATACAGTAGTTTTGATTACATATCAAAGTATTTATCTGTACCACACAGAACTGGAGCCAGACCAGACATGATGAAGACATGAAGTCCAAACAAATCTATACTCAATTTTTGTGGAAGATACTGATGGCAAGCTTAGACAGTATTGATAACCTGCTTATCTTCAGGGCATCATAACTACATTATTTTCAGATGCTACACTGACGCTTTTTATGCCTAATTAGAGCTGCATCAATTAGTTGAATAATCGATTGACAGAAAAATTAATCAACTATTTTTATAATCAAATAATCGTTTTGAAAACTGAATATCTTTGGGTTATGAACTGTTGATCGGGACAAAAAGATGGACCTTGGCAAACATTTTCAACGACTAATCGATGAATTTGAGAATCGAAGATAAAAATAAAATCGCTGGTTGCAGCAATACAAACAACTAATCAAGAAAATAGTCGTCAGATTAAATCGATAATAAAAACAATGGTTACAGCATTGTTGCAGCCCAAATAAATCACTTCAGTCATTTTTTTTTAAAGCAAAACATCCAAACATCCTCTGGTTTCAACTTCTTCTTGTGAGTATTTTTTTACATTTATAAACTGAAAATCTTTAACTTCTGGACTGTCGGTCGCACAAAACAAAAACTGACATCAAAAGACATCACAGTGGGCTCTAAGAAACTGTGGAAGACTTTTTTTCATTTCATTGACTAAATGATGACTAGAGAAGAAAAACAGCCGATTAATTGATAATGAAAATGCTCGTTAGCTGCAGCCCTAAGCCTGATAAGCCCGATTCCTTTTTTAACATTTTTACAGGAAGTAGAGATTCTGCAAATGCCACCAGCAGCATATATTCCTCTATACTACCACATGTTGATTGGAGATAGCTGACAAGAATTCGGTCCCAAATTTCTAGAAAATCTCATTTTTGTATGTGCGTTTTTTGAAATGTAGGGCTGTCTTTCAGAAAAAAAGACAATGTTCTTACACAGGAAACATATAATAAAGTAAACCCTAACCTTGAGGAGCAGCGTTTAAGGTCATCAACATCACCCAAGCAGCAATGGTAAGGGTGGAGGGAGCCGCGGGGGGAAGGATATATTTATAAAAAAAAGACAAAATAATTGAAGGATAAAGGAGGAACAAATGGAAGGAAGGTGAGAAGAAGGCATGGGAAGCAGAAATTGAAGGATGCACAGACAGAAAAGAACAAACAAACTAGACTAACAAACTCTCTCTCTCTCTCTCTCACAGCCCTACTGGACACAGAACAATGGCGCTTTGTACCACTGCCATAAAATCTGCATCAAAAACACAAACAAAAGGCTCAGAAATCTTTTCATGTGACTGTTAAGTCCATGGACATGCGGGACAGTTTATCCCGGCTGTGACGCTGACCGACACTGCTCTTTCTTCAGCCTTTATGATATGTGGGAACAACACAATCAAGAAAGATGCAACTTATTTATTAGCAACTTTTCTAAAGGTCCAACACCTGATTACAGACTGAAGCAGCTCAACAGCGTTTGGGGAAACGTCAGAGGCTGCAAACTGAAGTTATAAACCTCGGTGAGCAAAGTTAACCGGACTTTTGT
Source organism: Scomberomorus guttatus (assembly GCA_038419695.1). Taxonomy (NCBI): domain Eukaryota; kingdom Metazoa; phylum Chordata; class Actinopteri; order Scombriformes; family Scombridae; genus Scomberomorus; species Scomberomorus guttatus. The sequence continues at coordinate 13,289,084 of CM076468.1, read as the reverse complement.
GGAGAGAAAGAAAAAAGATGTCGAAGAAATCCAAAGACTTGTGCGAGAAAGACATTGAGAGGCTTTTCTGAATGAACGAGCCGCTGCCAATCGCAATGACAACAAAAAAAAACCCAACTTAACCAAGAATTTCTGAGGCCCCCCTCCCCCCCCACCTTTTTTTCTCGCCTGAAAGAACAACGTCCTGAGGCTCAAAAAACATCACAGGAGAGCATTCGGTCAAGCGGTTGCATATTTTAAAGCACACACACGCTTTTTTTTCTGTTTTTTTTTTTTTTTTACAGGCAGACTTGAATTCTTATAGACCTTTCCTTGTGCCACGGTCTTTTGCCAGATACACAAGCTGCTCATTCAACTGTGCCGACACACACACACACACACACACTGCTGGGACTTTGCCCGGTTGCTACTAGCGACTATTGCCACACCTCTTGAGATATGTGAATGGACAGTCACGTGTTTTAGCCCCTCCCCCCTCTCTTTCTATTTCTCTCTCCTTCTTCCCATGTCCCCCGCTCTGCTCTCCCTCCTCCTTCATTCTCTCATTTCCTCCGACTACCCCCTTTTTTTTTCCCTGTTTAAGCAGAGAAAAGAAAGTGTGTTAATTTACACAGGGTCATGTTTAACACTCCCTCCACGTCCTGCACAACTTTCAGCCTCCTCCAATCAGGACAAAAGCTGGACGAATGAATCAATGCCTTTCCTTGTAGGAAACTTTTTGCCAACACTTCTCTACTGGCAGGGTCACACAGGACTTCATTCATCCGAAAAACTTACAAATTTTCACTGCTCTGAGAAAATGTACCTCTTCAAATGCACCGTTTTCTTACCGTAATATCATTTCTGTGTTTTATTATTCGTTCACATAAATGCGATTTGCAGGGCTTTTGTTAATATGAGACATTGCGTGAAGGTGGTGTCGTCGAGCCCCCTCACCACAAGCACTAAAATGACAAAAACATGTGGGAATCAGTTGAAAAACCTGGTCCGGGCCTCCATATACAACTCTATGACAACTCCATCTGCTGAGGAAGACTGCGTGACACGATCAAAAGCTCCAAGAACAGCTACTAAACTTGCCCTCAAACTACTGTTTTCTAGGTCAAAGAATAAAACTTGTTCCATCTCGTTCAGTATGTCACCCTGCTCGCCTGGCTTTTAAGAAACTAAAATTTTCATGAATGGAAAAAAAAAAAAATGAAATATCAACTTTAATCAAGTCAAAATGCTCTGCAAAGAACACACACACAACTGGGATTCCTTCAAGAGCTTTGTGCGAGGAGAAACCAATTCCTAATAAATTAAGGTGATCTTGAGTCATCTTTAAAGAAAAATCTTTTTTTTTTCCTGCCACAAAGTGAATATTTGACTGTATTTTCAGATGTAACACTGCTCTTTATGCGTGTGAAGAAAAGGACTTCAGTTCAGAGCTCAACAGGCATCCTGGAGCTGCTCTGTACTCGAATGAATGAACCAGTAAATCAATGGCTCTTTTTTTCTTTCCTCCCTCTCTTTCACTTTTCAGGCCTCAGCCACACCTCCGTGACATTAACAGGCCAAAACACCATAGCTACAGGTTGCATCATTTCCTCAAGGGGGAGGGAGGCTGAGCATGTCACACATATCTGCCTCAAATATTCAAACTTCCTGTGTTTTCATGTTACACAAGCTGCCCAGTGATTCAGGGTACAGGACTCGAGAGCTGGATTATGACAGGTTACATATTTCCTCATGTCAAAAGGCAGAGGAACGGGGTGCTCTGGCGTTTTGCTGTTTCTAATGTTCCACTTTTGCTGAGCAACAGGCTCGCCGTGAAACAAAATCGCGCGGCTCAAGCTGCTTGGCCCAACAGAGGCAAAGACAAGAGCGAGATGGCATGTGAAAGAACGTGGAAGCACAGAGAGAGAATGAGAGGGAGGGGAGCCACAGAGGGTACTGGAGGGAGTCAGAGATGGAGTGAGGGGAGGGAGAGAGAGAGAGAGAGGAGAGAGGGAGAGAGGGAGTACGCTGTGTTCTGTCACAGACAAGGGGTGGCGTGTGACAAAAGCCCCGGTTAATACACACTGACTGCCGAGCGGAAAGAATGTTAAATCCTCCGAGAGAGAGCGAGAGAGAGAGAGGGAGAGGGACAGAGAGAAGGAAAACAGGTACAAACAGAGAGAACAAGAGGGAAACAGACTGTAAAGAATGGATGTGAAGGTGTAGTCGGGTGCCCCTTTGGTTGGGATTAAAAGTGGCCCGAGGGCTGACGTGTGAGATGAGTTTACAGCGTGAAAAATAACCTCACTCGGAGACGAGTATCTTTGTGTTTCTTTTTTTTTTTTTTTTTTAATCGAATGTTGCCATCTCTGGCCGGCAAAGAAATAGTTTCATCTTTCTCCTTTTTACGCCATAATCAGACACACTCCTCAAGTTTTAAAGCAGGAGGAGCAACAAGCTTCATGAGTGTCTGCGCACCAAAAAAAAAAAAAAAAAAAGCACAATTGTGTTCAGCTTAAAATCTCAGGTGACATTTATTGGTCAAAATAAGGTCTCTCGGTGTGCTAAAGAGCAGCTGAACGAACTGAACCCTTAAATAATGTGATCATAACATCTGACACTCGTTAAAAACATCTTCACGTCCTCGACACGTAATATAAACTAGTGACATGATGAGATTTTGCAGATCATTCCCAAGAGATGAATTGTATAAAAGGGCAGATACATTTTTGGTGACACTGACACAAATTTAAAAAGGAAATGTTTTCTCATACTGGGATACATTTTAAAAAGGTGTCACTTCCCATCTAAAAAGTGCAGTATCAAGCTATAAAAGTACTGTTTTATCTCAGTGGGAGTGGCAATCCTTTTTCCAGGAGAGAGCGTTTTGGGATGAGGCATGATTTGTCAATTGCTGCCGACTTTATAATCCAGGCAGTTTGGGAGAAACGATACAAAAGGTTGAGTCAGGTATATGATTATTAAATATTTAGCTTGGACCCTCCCTCCCCTCCGTTGGTCTCCTGTGAAATCGACAGCTGTCTCCCGATTCCTGCTCTGCGTCGCTGCTCAGTTCACCAGCCAAGGGGTGAGGTATTGCTGCGCTCCACCTCGCCTTTGTGTCATAAGTTCAATGCCTAAAAACTATCTTGATGAGGGGAAAAAAATGATCAGAAGATGCTTATTTCCTACAACATCATTTAATTTAGAGCTGTGCAGTGGATCATTCATCACATGATGGATATTTTATCTTTTCTCTCGCCTCTCGATCATATCTGGGAGCCAAGTTGCTCGACAGTAGCAATGCGGCAACTGGTGCCTCTTGGCTCCCCCTTAATATCACACCCCCCCCCCCCCCACCTCCCTCTTCCAAGCCCTCCTCTCGCTCCTCTCAGCTCACTTGCTTTATCTGTTTATTGCACTGTGCTACGCATGTGATGAGAAAACACTAAAAAGGCCAGCAAAAAGGGTGATCTCATGTTAGAAATGAACGGGAGCTGCAAGTCCAAAACACAAGGGGGAACTACATCACTGCCAGACTCTTCTCATACCTGTGCTCACTCTCACTCCCCCAATTTCTTCTCCATAACAACAAGACTCCTCCACCTCTCCCTCCTCGCACCAGGAACGCTCTGTAGCAGCGATTATCTCTTCCAAGTCTAGCTATTTGTCTGTGCCAAAGTATCGGAGGAGAGGAGAGGAGAGGAGAGGCAGTGGGGAAGTGAAGGGAGGTTGGATGGGGGCAGGGCATGGCTTTCATCACATATGGAAGGGAAAAAAAAAAAAAAACAGCAGCAGCCAAGAAGCCGAGAGAGAGCGAGAAAAGATTTTCAGAATCTTAAATGAGCACCGTGGAGAAAAAAGGAGGAAGGAAGCGAGACTGAATGAGCCAGTCTTCTTCACATCTCCCGCCAGATCTCTCGGTCCGTCTTTTCTCTCCCTTTCACTCCCTCCCTCCATCCATCCACCTCTCCATCCCTCGCAGGCTGAATCTATAATGAGTGTTTCGACTGCGCAGCATGGCAGGGTGTGGCGACCACTGATATTTCATACAGCAGGGTTCAATTTCATCCCATACAATACAAGTTTGTGAGAAAATAACAGGTGTGTTGCACCTAAAGATAATACTAAGAGAGAAAACAATAACAAGGGCGCTGATGATAAATCTACTGGGAGAGGTCTCTTAAGGATGTACTTATACAGCCTGTGACTTGTCAAAATGAAATACTCTCAGTGGAAATAAAAAAAACAGACAAATCAAAAAGAATCAATCATCAAAAAAATCAGAAGTCTGTATATCTAGACTGAAGCTGAACAGAGAGGGAAAGAAAAAATTTCTCTACGAAGCCTAAAATCTCACATTACAATGTTTAAAAACAATGTTCAAACTACGCATATGTGATATGTATTATCAGTTCTCAGTGCACGATCAATAATCTGTCAAAGTTGGTGCCAATTTCACCTTAGAAATGTTTATGATAGGATATCCAAGAAGAGCTGCAACGATTAGTTGATTAATCGGCTTTTATAATCCATTTTTAGAATAGTTTAAGTCATTTATCAAGCAAAAATGCCAAACATTTGCCGGGTCCAGCTTCTAAAATTGGAAAATTTGCTGCTTTTCCTTTTCGTACAGTAAAATATATTGAATATCTTCAGGTTTTGGACTGTTGGTCGGATAAAACAAGCAACAACATAACAACATCACCTTGTGCTTTAGAAAATTGTGACTTTTTTGACATTTTATAGACCAAATAATGAATAATAATGATCCAATAATGAAAATAACCATCAGTTAGAGCCCTGTATCTAAGGTTGGGAAGGTAGGAGTCAAAAATCAGGAAGGTATCATCTTTTTCATGCTTTTCCTCAATCACCATGCGTACTAAAAGGCAGCTACACTCCAACATATTTCTCTAAAAAGGGCGACTTTAGATAAGATAATTGGTCCAGAAGAGCTCCACATCTACCAGGAGAGGGGGGGGGGGGGGGAATGGGCTGGACTTTAAAAAAAAACATATCCCTCCCACTGCCAAGCCATTATACCCAGTACACACAGCTGTGCTAAACTAAAATAGCAAAATGTTACAAAATAGCCTCAATTTCCTGGGGGGGGGGATGTTCAGTGGCGGTGAAAACAACTTCGTATGTTTCAGGAAATTTCCCAAAGCTGGATTCAAGAGTAACATTTGGCACTTTTTCGACTCAAATTAGACTAAAAATAACCTCCTGCAGCCATTTCACACCGTTATTTCTCAGTACAAACGGGCTTCATTTCCACAGCTGCAACGTCGCAGCTAACACGGTTACCCAGAAAAACTTTGACAGTACAGGCTTGACAATACCCCGTTATGTAACCAGACACGGAGCCGTTTGAAGGCACTGAGAAGCATCTTTGTGAGCGATGGAAACTTACTTCTTGGGAGTTATTTGCCCTGCCAGCCTCAGTAAATGAGAAGGGGGGGGGGGTCTTGTGCTTTCGGGGTTGAAAACACGGAAATCCCTCAAAAGTACTTTCAAGCAAGCACAGCGGGCATTTTGAGAGGAAAAAAAAGGTTTCTTATCTTACCACATGTGACCCTCCACCTCCCTCCTCCCCCGTGACAACATCAACATCGACTTTGCAAACCACTTGTTTGAATGGCGAAGTTTCAGTTCCACCACATATCAAACATACAAGTGAATTCAGACAAAAGGAGAAAATGTTATACTCACTCCTCTTCCCATGGTTGCTAGGATATGGACGTAATTCTTCCCAGTTCAAGTAAAAATTGAGAAACAAACAAAAAAAATCCTTTAAAAAATTATGTACAGTAAAAAATATTAAAATAAAATAAAACTCCTGGATGTGCCGTTATTTTTTTTATGTTTTTAATTTTTTTTTTTCTTCTTCTCCTCAGCACGTGTCACTCCTCCAGAACACACATCTGAGCTCGCGAGCAACCGCGGCGGACCCTCCAATACTTATAGACAGCGTTCCTTCCATTGTGACGTCGACGCCGTTTGCCATGGTAACCCCACGGAGGGAGGCGGGGCGTCCGCCATTATTGGGCGTTCTTCTTTTTTTTTTCTTCTTCTTCTTCTTTTCAGCCTTGCCATGCAACGCACACACACGATGAACGATAAAACACACAGATATGATATCATAGCTGAATTATCTATAATTGTTTAAATATTGTGGGGAAATTATGGGATGTTACAGTATTTCTACACATTATACAAACACAAATATCTGAATGACTCAACTGTTGCGACTGTGTTAAATGTGTTATCATATATTTATATTTCTTAAACTTCAGCTCTATTGCTCTACTCTAAAAAAATAAAAAAGGCACCCACCTCCCCACCCTACCCTATCACACACACACACACACACACACACACACACACACTCCTGATTCATCTACACTTCACCCTGCTTAACAGCTGGGTTCAGAGACACCTCCTTTCCCCTGCTGCTTTGACAAGGTTGTTGCGTGCTGATAGCAGGCAGCCAACTTCTGAACCCTCGGCTTCTAAATCCAGATCCAAACTCAGATTTATCTGAGTGACACTGCCATTGTTTGCACTATAGATGCACAGCAATGAATTTGACACCATTAGCAAACAAAACTGGGCCCCCTTCAGCACTGGAGGGCCCCCTTAAAGCATCCCCCTGACAAGTTGTTCATTGTTTCTTCTAACATATTTCTCCGTCTCCGCTGTTTCTGGGCTGCAAATAGCTGAGAGCTAAAACTCCCTGCTGTAGCTCCAGGATGCTCCCTGACCCCTGAGGCCCCTGCAGAGATGGAAGTTGGAGGTTCCACGCAGAGACGCCATCGATTACCACACCGCAGCCACGCCAGCAAGTTTAGCTGTGGCCGTTTGCATCTATCCCGGGAGCTCTTAAACCCCTTTTCATCCCGTGACACAAACGAGAGATTTAGTCTTTCATCCCTGGATCTAAAAGCCTGAAAGCAGACACATTCAGCCACTTGTTGTGTGCAAGGACACAAGAGGGGTTTCATCCTTTACATGCATGCAAGGAGAACGTACGCAAAATCTTTTAAACCTAACCCCTACTTCAGATTTTAGACTGAAAAAAACAAGTTTCTCTTGTATCTAATCCCTGCATCGCACTCATGTCTGCAGCTGTAACCAGCCGTATCAGCAGGTTGTAATAGAAAGCGACCTCTTCAACCATGAAGTAGACCCAGGCGGGCAGGCCGGGCCAGCTATTGGAGTGTTATTGTATCCTGATAGGTGGACTGTGTCACTCACTGTCTGGCTCCCTGTGTATTCTAATAGACCTTATCAGCAGGTCTGGAGAGCACTCTGCGCCAGCTGACAAGATAAACCTGAGATAGATCAAACAGCGATGGAAAGATTTCACTGCGAGGCCGACGGCAGTTCATCTTTAGCTTTTTACAAACACACACACACACACATGCTCCTTGCTCTATTGTCTCCTCTTTATATCTATTTGTGTCGTTATCTTCTGATCTTTAAGGGCTTTTTCTTAAATATGAGACACAAAAACATCACACAGAATGAACAAAATTAGGAGTAAACAAACAAAAACCACAGGAGGACTTCATTCGCAGATGGACGCACAGCAGCGAGCTCTGGCATCGTGGGGGAGTGTGTGTGCCCCTACGTTTGCACGTGCATGCACATGTATGTGCAGTCATGTTTTTTTTGTTTTTTTTTGTTTTGTTTTGTTTTGGTGAGCGCATTCACATCCATGCGTGTGCAATCAGCGCAGCTCGCATGTTGCTCTATAAATAGCATAGATTTTATTTAGATGTTGGGGAGAGAGAGGGGAGAGAGAAAGAGAGGGCTCTCAAATGAGTTGCCATAGCAACAGGCACGTTCAGGGGCCCTGCTTGTGAACGAAAGGATGAAGGCACGATAATGTCTGCCTCTTTCTCCCTCTCTTCTCTCTCTCTCCTCACAGCTCAATTCATCTTGATTGAATAAGTTTATCGGCATGACGGTTCATCAGAAAAAAATATTGCCAAAGCAGCAAAGAACAAGTTTATGCTTTCAAACCATAATAAGATGATTGATTACATCTTGTGCTACAAGACTATTTCTCTTGTCATCTATCCACCTCTTTCTCCTCTTTTCTTTATCTCTGCATACTTCCACCTTTTTGTTTGCATCCTCGTCTTGTGTGTCTTACTCTAGCACCCTCTAGTGTAAAGGAAATCACCTTGTAAATTGGAAGGAAAACCATTGGTTGGCTTAAACATTCATCAGCTCACCTGATTTGTTTCCTGAATTGTGCAGGATTTCAACTATTAATGACCTATAATATCTGGTAATATTCTGCCTACTGGCTCAAGTGTCTCCCAAGTGTGTGTGAAACCGGCCATCTGTGATCAGGTTTGTACGATGGGATACCGTGTACACACACTCACACACACATATAAGGGCGATTGAGGGAGAATGGGGGGGGGGGGGGGGGGGCATTCATAATGACTAGGGTAAACACAAAGTAGATTGCACTAGAGTGGTCTCAGTTAATTTTCACTGAGGGCCTCTTTGCATTAGCGGGCAACAGAGCGATCCATCGCAAACACCATTGTGGCAGACCGGCTCTTGAGATAATGGACACACACACACACACGAGCATACACACACACACACACACACACTCTCTCTTCTCCTGACATGCTTGTTCTTAATATCTTGTAAGTAAAGATAAAATCCATTTGAAATAAAAGGTTAAAAAAGGTAAAATCCAGTGTGGTAGCAGATAATGCTGACACGATAAATGTATTAATTGATAAGTCAGTGAACATATTTTATAATATTTTGATTTTAACTCTTTGTATGCAACCCCAGAAGCAAAGTTTAGGAACAGAACAGCTGATGCAGATGATCCCACTGCATTTGTGACCAGACCTGACTCACTGGTTCATATCTGTTGAACCTTAAAATGCTGTTTTCAACCTCCACGCCGTCACAAAACCAACAATAAGTGTGTGTGAAAGAAACAAACTTCCAAGCAGCCTTGTTGTACAATGGTACGGAAATGTTTTATTGTGAATGACATATACATCAGATAATTTATCCATGTGTTTTTTGGAGTCGGACTAGCATCTCAGACAGATTTGTAACATGGCGGTAAATAACGATGAAACACTGACTGCTCCCTCCGTGACTGTGTCGTGTTGACTCAGTAGTATGTCTCCTGCTCCACCCAACCTAGAAAGCAAAGGAGACAGAATTAGGGACGCGTTTTTGGGGAGGTTTCGTCTTACATTAAAGGGCTTAAGATTCTCCTCGAAATCCAAAAAAAAAAAACGGGAATATAGCAGGACTTAGCAGACCAAAAGGCTGTGACATTTCACTTTGCGCTTGTGCCGCGAGATGATATCATCCGTCATGTTGGCTGATAGTGATTCAAATAAATAAGAGTGGAATGGGGAGCGTGAACAACACTCTTTCTGAATTTAGAGCCGACCATGGCTGTCTTGATGATGCCATTAAAAGACGTGTCCCGCAGGGACACGGAGCTTGTGGCATTCGTCTCACAGTTGCTCATGAGTTGATGATATCATCCTTCATATCTGACCTGACCCTCGCTCAATAGTAGACGTCTAACAACACAAGGGATTGTGGATGCATGAATGATGTGATTTTGCATCTTTTGCCAGGCCCCACTGAGCCCAAAGCTACATTTTATTTTTAGGCCTGCAAGACTGGGCATACTTGTGTTTCACAGAAGGCGAAAAAAAATCACTGGGCTGGAATCGTGGTCTCCACATTTGAGTGAAACTGTGAAACTTCAGTCAGCCCTGGGTTAAAAATAATATGGAGGACTGTTAGCTTTGGGCCCTGTACACAGTGGAAAACTTATTTTTTTCTAATTTTGTTTGAGTAAACTTATGAAAATAAATCCCAGGAGCTGTTTTTGTCTGTCTGATTGTAACACATTATTCACCATGGCTGGGCAATGGGATGTTCACTGATCTGTGCTGTGAGGCTCAGATGTAGCACACACTCACGCTCGCACTCACACACACACAAACACAGCTGCATCAGAGCCAGCTCTGCATGCAGGTCCTGCACAGCTCTGTGGGCGGAATTAGGCATTAACAATGGCAGGGTTGAGGGTCCAAATCCCACTGGGTCCTGCCATCTGCCACAGGACAGGACCACAGACACAAAAATAGACACAGAGACACATACACTGCTCATGCTAAACACACACACACACACCTGTGATTCATCCTCAAACTCCATGTCGGTCACAGATCCGCTAAGCCGCCGCTGCCTTTGCTCTCTGTATCAAGCTACATACTGTATGTCATGACTGACGTCAGTCAGGAGGGAGGGATTGCATAGTTTGCATATTTTTTTAACAATATCATGGATAGTTAATGAATTTCAGCATTACTTCAATACTTTTTTCCTCTGTCAACGAGGTTATCTGTCTCATTTGTCGGTCTTTTTGTTAATCAGCAGGATGTCTTAAAAACTAAACAAGATTTGAATGAAATATGGTAGAAAGTTAGGCCATGGGACAAAAAAAGGTCTTGTTCTTCTTTGCATTGGCATCCTGTTAAACTAAAAAGTAGACTTATGCTTTATCAGTATTGAAATAAAACTAAGTAAAGTGCTTATTTGATGCCACGCAACATCGATTTCTGCTTCTGATTTCTCATCTGGCCAAAATGGAGCAATCCTATCCACCTCATCCTCCTACAGTCGCCTCCAAATACAGAGAACACAGGCAAAAATATGTCTTAAAAAAAGCTTTAACAGCTTCAAATGTCAGTAGAAGTCTTACCGCCTGGGTTGCGTCTGAGGATATATCTTCTGGCTTCGTCGTACAGGAAGATGAGTAGGGAGTAGGGGAAGGCACAGAACCACCAACATGGCCTGAGGTGGACGAATGGATGGATGGAGAGAAAGACAGAGTTACAACTTGAATGCATTTTCAAGCCAGGAGCACAAAGTGCTTTTCAGAGAAAGCACAAAAGACACAATCACCAATATAAAAGAAAAACAAAAGAACAAGAAAATACAAGCACACAGTTAAAAGACCATATAAAAGAAAAGGTGAAACTACTAAAATAAACTTAAAATCAGAACAAAAGAGCTGTATTATACAAACAAATAAGTTGTCAGGTGAAAAGGCAAGTCTGTAAAAATATGCCTTAAGACAGGGTTTAAAAGCAGAAACAGAAAACTAACTGGAAGACTGTTCCACAGCTGAGCTGCCAGTACAGCAAAAGCTCGATCATCCTTTGACCTTAGCCTGGACTCTGGAACAGCTAGCAGGCCTAATACAGCACATCTAAGAGGCCTTCTGGGACAGTAAGGAGTTAAGAGTTCGCTGATGTACTCTGGCGCCTGGCCATGTAAAGCCTTGTAAGTCATGAGCAAGTTTTTAAATGGATTTTAAAAGAAACTGGTAACCAGTGCAAAGAGGCTAAAACTGGGGTGATGTGAAAAGAGCTGCAGAGTCTGAAGCTGAGCTGCAGCTCGGGCACTGAGGCAGGTAAACAAGGCATTACAATAGCTCAGGCGTGAGGAAATAAAAACATGAATGATTTTCTCTGTATTGCTAAAAGATAACATTGCTCTGAATTGGCTCAAGAATTGATCCTTGAGGTATGCCACACGATGTCTGTGCAGTTGAAGAGATGAATAAATCAATTGAGATATAACATTTTCAGATAGACAGATAGAAGGAAAACCACTGCAGGGCCATTCCAAAAATGTCCACCCAATCCTTAAGTCTATTATTTAGCGAAGCGTGATCAATGCTGTTGAATGCTGTGCTAAGGTCAAGCAGCACCAGTACAGAGCAGTGTCCAGAGTCTGCAGCCATTAATACATTATTTGCAACCCCCAGAAGAGCTGTTTTCTGTGCTATGTAGCTTGTGAAATCCAGATTGAAATTTCTAAAAAATGCTGTTGTTATTAAGCGCTTCCAGAAGTTTCTCAGGAATTTTGGAAATGTAGGGCAATATTGAAATTGGTCTAATTGTTTTTTTTAAAACTGATGGACCAAGGCCAGGTCCTTTTAGCAGTGGCTGAATACAGGCTGTTTTAAAACAATCTGGGACACATCCAGAGCAAAGGGAGCTGTTTAAAATTTGGAGCAGACTAGGGCCTATTTCCCTCCATCACTTCTCTGAACAGTTTAGCTGGAATGATATCCAGATGACTGGATGAGGGTTTCATGTGTTGGCGAGAATTTCCATATCAACTGGCCGGAAGCTATCTAGCAAATGAGGACACCGACAAGAAAGAATCATGGGAGAAGTTGGAAGGGCAATGTGTGCTTGAATTTGGGGAATTTTGTTTTTCACAGTCAGCAGCAGACAAAGCAGAGAGACTAGTGTTGGGAGGTTTGACAAGCTGATTAATGGTTGTAAATAAAAACCTGAGATTGTGCTGATTGGTGGTTATTAACTCAGAGAACTATTGGTCTCTTGCCTCTTTTGCTTTTTGACTGTAGATGACCAGTATATCTTTGATTACAGCAGACATGTTGAACCAGATTAAAGGAATATTTAAAAACTCAAGTCAATGTTGTAAGTGTTGAGTGATATAAAGCCAAATTTATTTGTTTAATTGAATATTTGCTGTAATTTCTGTAGATTTTCTTTAGCAATAAGTAACTTTCACATCTGAATATATATCGAGAGAGAAACTCAGAGATAAAAGTATGAATAAGAGAGAAAAACACAAACACGGAAAGCAGACGAGACTGAAATAGGGACAGGAAAACAAAGACTGGGAGGAGAGAGACAAACATGGAGAAGGAGAAGCCAAGGTTAGTTGAGCATCAGCGGTGGGTGGTTGAGGAGAGTCTGAAAGAAGTGGAGAGGAGACAGACACACTGGGAACAGATGAAAAGAGGTGGCGGGGGAAGAAAGGAGAAGCAGGAGTAGGGGAAGAGGCAAAACAATAACGAGGAGAACCACACGAGACAAGGAGGTTTCAGATGTGTGTGCAACTCCTGAGCTAATGAGCTTAACGTGCCCTCACTGCTTTCTATTTTTCTCTGTTGGGCAAACAATCTCATTAGCACAGTAGCTCTTCTGCTCCATTCAGCCTCTGAAGTGGAAATTACCAGTGATACAAGATAACATCCATCTGTTTTTAACAAGTCGACCACTAAAGCAGCACTTCATTCAACAGAAATCCAAGGAAAAAAAATGTCACAGAACTGTAGCAGCACTGATCGATTGACAAGTAACCGCCGGGAAGTGCAGTGAACGTCGGCAAATTAACAGAAAAAGGGATTTTGCAGATTACCACTTTAACAGGGATATTCTTGAATAGCTTTACATGCATGAACAAAAACAGAACACACTCAAATGAGACGATGCCAACCACAAAAGCCAACAGTAAAAAGGGAAAAATGTGCTTTATGCATAACTCTGCATCTTAGATAATGTCCTAACAAGCTTATCAGCAGATTAAAGATAAAAGAGAATTTGCACAGTTCCTTTAGGAACATAGTATAATTCCTGAATTTCAGTGAAAACGCACAAGGATGTTTATCTCTTAATCTGTGTGTTTTACTCACTTGAGAGGGTACATTCTGAGGGCGACGTCCATGCCCGGGCAGTATGACAGGAAAGCAGCCAGGGCGGTCTCCTCAAACAGCCCAAAGATCAGGATGCGGTTCCTGTGAAAAATTAAGATCGAACAGAATTAAAGACTGAAACACTATCAGTGATATTTCTGTTTATCTGAGAGCAATCTACACTTCTTATTGTTATACTGACATCTCCTGAAGCAATAAATATTCTTCGTAGAAATATAAAATCACCAAAATAAAACAGGTTTGAAAGTCCCTGCTGTACTTTATATCTCCTCCTATGTCTCTACATGAACATACTTCATTCCTTGCTGCAGGATGGAGTTCCTCCTGGTCTTACAGATGATCAGATCGGCCCACTGGACGACCACGATGCTAGCGAAGAAGGCTGTGTGGCAGGTGAACTCTACGATCTTTCTGCGCTCGTATGTCTGGTGGACAGAAAATTGAAAGAGATTAGGATGTTTTTCCTTTTCTTCCTGTTTATTTTGGCTTCAGCATCACTGCTTATGGCATTGCATTTGTTTATTAAATGATTAGAGTTACTGACCCACTGCTGTCCGTAGCTGTCTTCCAGGTCATTTACATATTTGTCGTCCCAGAGCACTCTGATGCCGAGCAGGTCCATGGGTAGGAAACCATTCTCAGCCAGGATCACAAAGTATGTGAAGAACCCAGCTGTGGCCTGCATCATACCTAACAGAGGAAAAGAGCAGCTCATTCATAACTTTGTAAACTTTGATTAGTCTTTAAGAGACAGAGCTTCCAAAAGATGAGAAAGGTTGAATATTTTAGAAAACAGTCACTTCTATCTCTGCTATTCAGTCACACTAGGTTTTATGTCTCCCACAACAACAAACAGTGAGAAAGGGCAAATTCTCGCCCTCTGTAGAGACAGAAAAAAGTTACCGATCTGTCCGTAGGCTATGCTGATGAGCCTCTCATTCACTAATTTGTCTGTTTTGGGGTTTCTGGGCTGTCTCTTCATGATGTCGCTCTCAGCTGCTTCATAAGCCAGGGAGATGGCAGGGACCTGGCAGGCAACAAGTAAAAAAACAGGAAGTAAATTAAGTGAATTACATACCCACATAACGTATTATCATGACTTTCTTATGATGAAAAACTTGCATGATGTCGAGAAATAAGACAACCTTTGAAAAGGCTATGAAAAGATGAACTCAAGTTCAAAAGTTGCACTTTTTAGGCATTTGGACATCAAAAATGATTGGCATGTTTACGCCTCACTAACTAACCAATCAATCAATCTGTCAAAAAAACTCACCATGTCAGTTCCCAGGTCAATACAGAGGATGGTGACGGTTCCCAGGGGCAGAGGGATGTTGGCGATGATAAAGAGAAGGAAGGGTGAGATCTCAGGGATGTTACTGGTCAGGGTGTAGGCGATGGACTTCTTCAAGTTGTCAAAGATCAGACGGCCTGACAAAGTAATTTATGACAATGAGAAGAAATTAATATTGTGACATTCGGGCAGTTACAATGATGCTTGTTGTAGTATGCATTTCTGAAGTGAAACAAAGCATTACCTTCTTCCACTCCGGTAACGATGGAGGCAAAGTTGTCGTCCAGCAGGATCATGTCGGCGGCCTGCTTGGAGACGTCAGATCCAGCGATTCCCATGGCAACACCAATGTCAGCCTTCTTCAGAGCTGGAGAGTCGTTCACACCATCACCGGTCACGGCCACGATGGCTCCCTGCAGAGAGAGGGAAGGAGAGTTTGAACGTGCTGGTATGGACCACATCCATAACATAACTCAGCTCAGGTTTTATTGCTTCAGAAAACAAAAACTGTAGGACAGCAGACAAAGCTGTGTGCACTATGCTGACCTGTCTCTGGCAACCCTCCACAATGATAAGCTTCTGCTGAGGGGAGGTTCTGGCAAAGACAATTTCAGTGTGGTGTCGCAGAATGTTGTCGAGATGTTCTGAGGTCATTTCTTTCAGCTCACCGCCATGGACAACGCAGGCCTTGGCATCCCTGGGGAGGAAATCACAGCAGCATTAGGACAACAGTTCTGATCAGACATCCTGTTTCTGTGAGAGAAAGCTGAAGCTGGGATATGATCAGGGCAATAAAGGGACATGAAAATCACGAGGAAAAGGCACACTGGGAAAACAGGAAATTCCTTTTAGAAACAGACAGCACCAGCCTTGGCACCCCATTTAAAGGACAATTATAGCTTTGTTGACGAAAAGCTTGACTTTGAATAGAGTGCTATATATAGTATGTTTGGGCCCAACCTCATAATTACAGGTGATAAATCATACATTTTCAACACTTTAACAGTGTCTTCAGTCATTTATCTTGGTGCCATGGTACAGGATAATGTAATATTTTGCCCACACAGGTGACATTACAAATACACTTTTCTGCAGGAGATTTCTGCCCAGAACAGCAGTTTAATAAACGCGCTTGGCTGTGATCTGAACACATAAATCAAACTTGTTGATGAGGAAACAGTAAAACCACCAGCACCAGCAAATAAATCTAGAGCCACATCTAGATTTATTTGTCTGCACTGACTCTGTGGTAAAAGCCCTTTTGGCTGAGCAGATTGCAGACCTCATTAGCCGACACTGATTCAATTTTGTATTGATACCTCTAATATTTCAAAGAATTGCCACAGAAGTGGAGGCTTCTAGAAAACTATTTGGTGCCACAAGTTTGACAAACATTCTCAACACTCAGAAATAAGCTTTAGTAAGCATACAAACCTGGGGTTAACCTCTGAAACTGGAACGTTCAGGCGAGCAGCAATGTCTTCAACGGTCTCATTGCCTTCAGAGATGATACCCACACCCTTAGCGATAGCCTTGGCTGTGATTGGATGGTCACCTGTTACCATGATAACCTGAGGAAGAGGAAGAAAGAGGAGGAAGTTTTACATGTGATAGTCTTGCAGGAAGTTTGTGTCATTCTGGTCTTGATATGTATGGTGGATAGGACCTTTTCAGGTTACATACCTTGATTCCAGCACTCCTGCATTTGCCGACAGCATCGGGCACAGCAGCGCGAGGAGGGTCGATCATGGACATGAGGCCAATGAAGCACAGGTTCTCAGTGGGGAAGTTCACCTCGTCAGTGTCAAAAGCAAAGCCCTCTGGGAACTGGTCGTCAGGCAGGTTGAAATGGCAGAAGCCTGAAAAAAAAATGAGAATGCTTGTCAGTCATATAACAAGGAGACTTTTCAGAGGTTTTCCATCAACCAGTGCAGGACATACTGCAAGGATTTAGAATTGAGCTAGCCCATACTAACCCAGTACTCTCTCTCCAAGTCCTCCCAGCTCAACATAGGCGTTCTGGAAAGCATCTTTCATCTCGTCGTCCAGCGGCTGCTCTTTGCCTTGGAGCATGATGGTGGAGCAGCGGTCCAAAATCCTCTCTGGGGCACCTTTCATCACTAGCAGATGCTTGGTCTCTCCGGGAGTTGTGTTCTTGTGAATGGAAAGCTGTAGGACAAGAGGACAGCTCAGTGCTTGTTTTGTTGTTGCTATTAGGGATTTATGTCAAATGAAACCCAATTTTAATCTAAATGTTGCTTGTATGGATTGTTAATAATTTGTTAAAAACTGCTCAATGAAGACTCAGCCAGTATTACTAGTACTAGCTCAGTATTGTCTTACAATGTTTGATTATTTGGGATTGAAAATGAACAGCAGGTGAACAAATTTTGTAGCTGCAATGCTGGAAAAAAACAATTTGATTACCTGATATTTGTTGGTGGAGTTGAAGGGGATCTCAGCAATCTTGGCGTATTTCTCTCTAATGCCATTGACAGATCCGCAGCACAACTCAATACACTTCAGCAGGGCAGCTTCTGAGGCGTCACCGGCTACATCTCTCTGTGAATTTAAATTAAAAAAAGTTGGATTAGTGGATTTCATTGATGAAGAATGATGAATGATGAATGTGTTGCTGGTAGTCTCAGTGGTTGTGTAATTTTAAGAAGTAAATATATAGATGATATGATATGATATGATATAAAGAGATATATGTCTTTCTGCTCCCACTGTGCAGTTTGATGAGTACTCATGAGGAAATAAATCAATAGGCCTGTCTGGCCACTTCCTGCTATAGCAAAAGCTATATATTGCTGAAAAGACTTTAATTATGTTGAGTGCATTTTAAAAAGATTTGTAGTGCAGTTTGGCTGCATTTGTATTTCGTTGCAAAGTCCCAAAGTTCTTTGCCAAGTTATAATGCCAAGAAACTTCCCACACAGTCACTGCATCTTGTTATTCAACTGAATTCAATTCAATAAGGAAGAAATAATTCTGTAAGGTAAAAAGGGTAGATTCTGCTCTGTGCTTCTTTACAACCATGACTAAGAGGAAGGTATTACACCAAAGGTTATTGCTATCGTCTTCCAACAGTGAATTATTTAGACTCCGTTGTGGCGACCTGAATGGGTGAACTAGAGCAAAGCGTTTAGTGTGTTTGGTGATCAGAAGATTTTAAAGGAGGATGCAGGTAAAGGTTGTACCTTCAGGATGGGAACGTTGCTCTGCTCAGCCAAGAAGACGGCGCGGTTGCAGAGTCCGGCGATTCTGGCCAGGGCAGCCCAGGTGGCTGAGCTCCTGTCGAAGGAGGTCCCGCTCTGGTTCTCGGTGGTGTCAGCCTCATGGATCTGGTTGTCGAACCACATGTGGGCCACGGTCATTCTGTTCTGGGTCAGGGTGCCGGTCTTGTCTGAGCAGATGGTGGAGGTGGAGCCCAGGGTCTCGACAGCTTCCAAGTTCTTCACCAAGCAGTTCTTCTTGGCCATACGCTTAGCAGTCAGAGTCAGACACACCTAGAGATGGAAATCCAGTCTTCCTTAGTCTAAATCAGATTGTTAACAGTGAAATGGAAATGGAGACGTACACCACACCAAAACTCACAGTGACAGTAGCCAGGAGACCTTCTGGCACGTTGGCGACAATGATACCGATGAGGAAGATGACGGCCTCCAGCCACCCGTACCCAAGGATGAGGGAGAGAATGAAGAAGGACACACCCAGGAAGACGGCCACACCGGTGATGATGTGGATGAAGTGCTCGATCTCAATGGCAATGGGAGTTTTGCCGCCCTCCAGACTGGAAGCCAGTGTGGCGATACGACCCATGACAGTGCGGTCTCCAGTATTGATGACAATTCCTCTGGCAGTACCTGGTGAGAGAAGTCATAAGATAGGTAAGAAAAAGATTAGAAATACATTATCAGTTAATATTAAATATTATATTATATTAGATTTCTGTGTCATCCACTACTTTGTTTTTGTTTGTGCTCTACCTTCAACACAGTTGGTGGAGAAGAAAACAATGTTCCTGGTCTCCAGTGGGTTGTCATTGGAGAAGTCAGGAGTACGAGTTTGGGGCTCGGATTCACCGGTCAGAGAGGAGTTGTCCACCTAAATGGGAGAAAGCAAAGCAAGAATGAAACATAAAAGATATACAGTGACAAGAGAATGACACATCATCTTAACGATAAAAAAGACAACAATTTCAAAAACAATGACTGGCATTGTTGACAATTAATGAACTGAGATGATGTGATTTTGATCTTTGAGTCTATCAAAGGAAATCTTATGAAGAGAATAAGAGGAAGTTAAAAAACCACACCTATCCACATGTTGTACTTTCCATCAGATATTGTGCAACTTTAATCATAACATGCTGACTGTGTGTCTTCTTTCTTAGTATCAACTTGACTCATATTAATACTCAAAAACTGTAATAATACATAAACTTCATAAATTAAAACAGTCTTAATAAATTTTTGATTTGAAAGTCTGTTAGGTGAGATGAAAAGAGGACTTTACAGACCTTGCAGCCGTGGGCAGAGATGATTCGCAGATCAGCGGGGATTCTGTCTCCTCCTTTCACCTCGACCAAATCTCCAACCACCACCTCCTCAGCGTTTATGCTGCTCTTCTCACCATCACGGACAACCAGGGCTTGCTACGAGATCAAAGGTGGAATATATGTTCAGAGGCAAATCCTGAACATAATTATGAATGCCAAGAAGCATTACGCTTCCTGAATCAGTTTTGCTTTTATTCCCAGGTGATAAATGGGAAGATTTGTAAGCAGTACAAGGTTTGAAATATCTCACCTGTGGGACCAGGTTCTTGAAGGACTCCATGATCTTGGAGCTCTTGGCCTCTTGGTAGTAAGAGAAGCAACCAGTGATGATGACGACAGCAGAAAGCACGACACCCAGGTACAACTGTGGGAAGAGAAAAGATTGATATTCAGTTAATCTTTGGAGACATTCATTCTTCATGTAATAGATGATTTACTCATCATATACATGTATTAACAAAGACCTCCTTACGTTATCATTTGCCGGTTCGTCTTCTGAGGCAGCCTGGATACCGTAAGCCAGGAAGCAGAGGATAGCACCAATCCACAGCAGCATGGAGAAACCACCAAACAGCTGGCAACAAGATACAGTAACATTTAGCCTCCAACCCTAATCCTTAACTGGCTACACCGTATATAAGCGGCAAAGCAGAGTGAATTTGAATTCCCAATATGTGAATATTCAAACAAGGCTTGTGTTTTGCATGGAACTCCAGACGGGTTTTACCTGTTTGCAGAACTTGACCCATTCAGGTGTGGTGGGGGGAGGCGTGAGAGCGTTTGGGCCATCTCGAGCCAGAATCTCTTTTGCTCTGGAGGAGGACAGACCCTAGAGAGAGGAGGATAGACAGGATGTGAAATACAGGATTACACACTCTTTGGGCACTTTTGACCCATCTGAGTTACCTTAAGGTATATAGACGAGAAAGAATAAGAAGGGAGCTTTGACTAAAAATGTGGTACATGCTTCCCTACAGCTGTCTGGCAGATAGACAGAAAAAGATAAATAAAAGTCAAGATGGTGTTAGGAGTGTTGTCCTGCCTGAGGACTATTTGAAGAAACCATAAAAGAAAAACCTGCGAGTCCAGTTTTTTGCCCTGCTACTCCAAAGCTTTGTCTTTGCCCATGCTTACTGGAGGGAAACACTACAAAAGACGAGGTAGAGTGACGTGTATCCTTCTGAGCTGTTTTATTTGGTAAAAAGGTACACCGCTATTACCTTAGGACGTGGTGGATTACAGTTTGGTTCAAACAAAAACAAAAAGAAACTGCATCCACAGGAAGAGAGATCTCAGTAATCCTTTAATTACTGCTTCCCCTCACAACTCAGTGTAATTAGACAGTGAAAATACAGCTTGTGATCAATCACAGCTTGTATGAAACAGGTAGGCAGGACAGTCAGGTAGTATTTCTATTATCAATGAACAGTACTTTCTTCAACAAGGTCAAGGTCACATTTTCTTACAGAGTAAAAAAAAAGAGAAATAATTGAGAGTAAAGTGTGGCTGAAGGTGACTGAGGGATACCAGGAAGGAAAAGAAGGTAGGGTCAATAAGACTGGCATTCCTGCCTGAATGAAGTCTTTGTTTGAGGGCAAACTCAGATATATTTCAAACAGATTTGATTTCGGCAGATAATCAGCATCAGTCAAGCATTTGGCCAGTGTGGGGTTGCATTGTGTTGTGTAATGGGATTTTTGTGTCCTCAGCTTGATGAAGACCGTGGTAAGAACAGGAATAGCACATTGTGTGTAGTAGTTGTGTTTTTTCTTTCACAACGAAGTGACATGTGTCACCCTTTAACTCTTGTAATATGTTAGAAAAGGGTTTACACCTTTAGTGTTAGCGGGTCAAATTTGACCCGTGTTTGAATTCATTAACAAGCACTAATAACGAATTATCATCCAGTAAAATGTTTTATCTGCTAAGTGACTTGTTATTCAACCATAACCATAATATATATACTTACTTTTATATTTTATGTACCTTAGACCACATTTAACTGACAATGTGGAAATCATTTTTTAGTTTTAATAGGCAAAAATGATCTATTTTATTGCTTATGATGAGCAGAACAGGCAAATACATTATAAGACCATGAGAGGCTAATGATAAAAAAAATAATTCCCAAAATAACTTTGGGTCAGTGGTTATGGTTAGGGTTAGGGTGGGTCTCCAGTAAATGAATGTAAGTCCCCAAACGTGATCACTGTGTGTGTGTGTGTGTGTGTGGTGAGATGTGAGAAATAAAGCGCGAGAAAGCCGCAGCCTATATACTGCTATACAGGATATGTATATGTGTGTCTGTCTGTGTGTGTGTGTGTGTGTGTGGGGGGGGTGGGGGTGTGAGTTAAAGAGAGAGTGGGGTGGGGGCAAGGGGGGTTTGTGCTCGGGATCATATTTGCTGCGTGACACTCTTAAACTGAATTTAAGTCAATATGCTTTCTCGGCAGGATTATTTTTTTTAATATTATTATACTATTTTTATTGGATTTGATTACTATTATTTGTATTTTGTTGTAATTGTTGTTATTATGATGGTTTGGCAACATTTAATATGTATTTCTGTGCATAAAGAACCCATAATTACTACCAGGTCAAATTTGACCCGTAATATAACAGATGTAACTTTTTTTATATAGGCATTTAAAAAAAGGAAAAATGTGTTTTATTGCATTCAGTAGGCCATTGTAGACGATGTAATGAAGCCTTGTTTTGAGTAGAAAAAATTAAAAGTATGTTTCACACATTTAAACTTAAAAACTTTAGCTTAAAAACGGATCAAATTTGACCCGAATACAATAGAAGGGTTCACCAAAATGACCTTTAGTGGTATCTAGCCATGCAGATAGTTTTGGTTTTATGTGTCAGTTTTTTTGAGATGTCCATCTGAGATATTACTGTATGCATCACAGACAAAAATACCTGAGCGCATAAACTACTTTGGTTTGAGACCACTTGAGGTAGGAGGAGAAAATATAATATATAAAATATTTGTAATTTGGGTGAACCACACATTAAAAACTGTTAGCCAGCATTTCTGCACATGAGAGTGTTAATGTGAAGCTTCTGCCTCTGCATTACTTTGCACTACTCTAACTCCCTAAAACACATGACTCAAGTGTTAAGTGTGTTTCTGTGTAGTTTGTGTAGTGAGACTCTGACCTCTGTTTGTACTGTGAGATTGTTTCCTTTTTCCTCTGTGAAAGTGTCACCAGCAGCCAGTCCAGCAAGTTACTATCACTATGATCAAACACACACACACACACACATGCAGATACTCACTCTGGTTAGGTCAGTTCCATATTTTCTGTGAAGTTCATCAAGGGTTAACTTGTGATCATCCTATGGAGAGAGAGAGAGAGAGGAAGAGATTAAGAGACATTACGTAAAAAAAGTCAAAATCCCTGTCACTTTAACTGCAGATATTATCTCCTTTGAGTATTAAAAAAAGTCCTGTCATGTCTTCCACAAGTACACAGTGAACGTAAAGATGACAAGGCAAAATCTGCCCTCTGATCAGGATTATGGATGCATGTCAATACAGTGTGATTTTCTGATTAGTCAAAGCAGACGTTTGAGTAAAACTGGAGTCCTCCATTGATTGAAAACTCACAACCAAACACAAGCCGCCGTGAGCTCAGTTATGTATAGACTCATCCAAACAGTCAGTTTACTGCGAGCAAACAGTCCATCCAGCTAAATCAATGTCACCCAACTGATATACTGACGTTTGCCCCAACGGGAATTGCTCACGTGTTTGACATTTTGGTGGAGGTTACTCAGGGGTGGATCCACTCTTTAAGAGTGATTTGATCCGCTTTAACGGTTGTTTTCAGGTAAAATTTGATCATAGTGTCTATAATTTTAAATGAAGGAGAGGGGAAAATGCAAGTGGATCTGCAAATGAACAACCAGAGATGCTGACACACTCGTGTGCCTACACTGTTTTTGTTTGAATAACGCCTACAGTGAAGTGAATGAGTAGGAGAACGAGATTCTTCCCGTGTAATTTGGATGATCTGAAATATCATCTGACTCCCACCTTTCGGTTTTGTTACACTGAGAAGCATTGTGATCATTATACAAAACAGAGAAACGTCCAAAGTAAAGAATGTTTCTGTTGTCGTTTACTGCCCTCACACATGTGACAGATTCTTGTTATGACTGAAATGACAAATTACATCCACCAAAAAGAAAATACTGTATAATTTCTTATATTGTAAATGCAAATATATAGAATGTGAATGCATGATTGAGGGACTGAATTAATAAACAAATGAATGTTCAACAAGTACAAGTTTATTTTGATCTTTTAAAGTCTTTTTCAATCATCCGCTGCTTTGAGTCTCTATATATAAATGCTGTATGAAATTACACATTTATATAATATTCATTTGACCACTAAAAACGGCTGTTAATGTGTCCCTTTACATTTATGTGAACTACTTACAGCTGAGGGAGAAAATGGATGTAATTGCATGGTTCCGCCTGGCCTGCCACAGTTTTGCATCATAATAAGCAGGCAAAGTGGTCCATGCCAAACGTGCCATGGATAATGTGTTATCACATGCCACAAACTAGTGTTGCTTTTTTTAACTGTCAGTCAGCACTTCTTTCAAAGCCTGTGGAGGAAATTTCTTCACTAGCTTTGATGCCACGGCTCATACACACACACACACATACGGATCATGTTTGGATGGCCAACCGCACACTCCTGAACTAATTTAAGAAGCATCTTGTGGACACCGCTGATGATGAACATGATTCTATATTTAGCATTTTCTATTGTCACATTTGATTAAATCACCAGCTGCTTTATGTTGCTATGGGAACAGTTTCCATTGTGTTTAGCTGGACTTTGAGGCCTCAGTTAATTGTATGATGGTGCAATAATCATTAACATGTCTGCTTCATGAGCTCCATAGAGACACTTACTACTGTTTTACTACTGCCCAGTATGCTATAATTCTTTAACCATAGTTCAACTCTTTATCCACATGACATACACCATTGTCTCCCTGTGTCAAACTTTGGAACTAAAAGCTTTTCTGGTGGACTTTCAGTAGTTGAGAGACGCATTAGCGGCAACGCCTACTGTTAATTGCAGTAAATGATATGCTAAGTTGGGGGTACAAGGTTATGACTGACTGACTGGCGATACGGTTGCTATGGCATTGAGATGTCCTTCAGCGGCAGCAGGACTTTGAGATCTAGTTAAGACGTACCGGATGACAATAATCATTAATATGTCACTGAGATGGCAATGTTATTACCTAATAACCTGCCATAGTCTGTGACCTACTGAATGACATTGGGCTGAAACTCTCAAGAAACATTCAGATATTAAATCATTAATTATGAAAGTGGCACTAAGCCAAGACATACATATCCCACTGTAACTGTAGTAAGAATTTATAGTTCTTTACAGCATCCATCCACAACTGTACTTTATGACCTTGTGAAAGTCATTGCCAGAATGCATCTATAGTACATCATACAGCAAAATTACAGAAAATTAAAACCATTTTTATAAAAATTAACATATCATTTAACACCAGAAATGGCATATTCACTATTTAATTAGTGCTCTGAGATGAACATGAGACCTGAATCTGCCTCCGTGTGAACTGACCTTGTGAAGGACACTGACGTATCCCAAGAAAGTCAAAAGGCACTTTGTCTTTTAAGAAGCCATTTTTAAGGGGGGTTTATGGACAAATACAGAGGCGACAATATTTTTTTGGCAAACCTCTCCCACTTAGGGGACAATTTAAGCCTTGAGAACATTTGACACCTTTAATAGATTTATTCCCGCCTACAAAATTCCACCAAATATATATTTAAAACATTAAGGTGGTGGCATGGAAGCGCTCATTAGCTTTTTTTCTTGGGAGTTGGAGATGAACTTAATGCAAGAGTGCCTCACTGACCTTGGGAAGTGACCTCCGCTCGCTACAGATTTAGATTCAGAAAAGCTGACACCAGCGGAAATTGGGCAAGGGTTATTCCGATCTATCTACACAGGACATTTCAAACCCACCAAAACGTCTATGCATGCAACTTTACACTTTTCTATACATCTGAAGTTATTAATTGTGGCTAGAGGAAAAAAAAAACTTGCCTAACCCTAAACTAACCATGATCTGAGAGTTTGAAAGTACATTAGATGCAGAATAATAAAGGTTTACTGTATCAAGGCTGTGGAAAAAGGACTAGTTCACATGTTTTGAAAAGCAGACGTCTCTTTAACGACAACAGAGCCTCTCACCCAACATTTCAGAACTGAAAGACAATCTCGATAAGCATGACTTAGAAGTTAAGTATAGCTGTGAACTCCTAATAACATGTGACAGTATGTGCACCGGTGTAAGCAGCAATCTTTATGAAATTAGGGTCAGACAGCTACATCTCATGTGACTAGCCGTGAGGTCAAAGCAGAGGTTTGTCTGTACAATTGCTGTGACCAATGGCAGTGACTGACAATGACCATGAGTGTAACATGGCCTGAATAAGTCATTAAGAATGAGGCAATGTGAAAGGGAGGACATGGTTTTAAAGTTCAAGAAGGTCATTCAAGTCACGCCTTTTCCTTTCAGACGTAGGAGGATTTTTCAAGTTACAAACATTTGACAAAGTCACTTTAGAGTGTTTAAGTATCATCTTGCCTGACTGAAATCACCTCAATCAAGTTCTTAAGATAATGATAGACTACGTTTGTTTGTGTACTCACCAGGTCAACTTCTTTTTTCAGATCGTCCATATCCTTCTTGTCCCCTTTACCTTTCTTGTCTTTCTTGTGCCCGCCATCTGAGGTTGCTGCCAGTTTGTATTCATCTTTCCCTTTCTGGATTGAAGAAAGTGAGAGAAAATGAGCTTCTGAATAAGACTGAGTACATGTGAGAGGGCTGCTCCAAAGGTTCCTCTTTTGTTGAGCGGGTAAAAGCAGAAAGCAGTATCAACTTTGCTATTCAAACATGTTGTAAAACGTATGTTAATCATTGTTAGGAGGATTGTGAATTGCTCTTTTAACAATCTCCAAATTGACAGTTTGAAGAGTTCTCAAGCTCCCACAACTGCAGGAAACCAGAACGCATGCACAGCACATTTCGAAACTAAAGTACTTCAGGCAACCCACAACTGTCAAGCTTGTGACTTGAAAAACATAACCAGCCTGATCTTAACCTAAATCTAAAGACTCTTAGAAACCAGGTTAAAACATGTGACAAAGTTCCAATACTTACTCCCAGCCCCATGGTTGCAACGCAAGTCTGAGAACAGTCAATCCAATTGTCTTTTTAAATTGCTACTTTCCTACTCCGCCTCTCTCTCTCTCTCTCGCTCTCTCTCCCACACTCTCTCTCTCACTCAAGCCCTGCTGCGTCCTGTGTCTTCCGCACTCCCCAGAGCAAAGAAGATAGGTTGCTTCACATTAGCATACCTTTATACCCACAACTGGCTCACCTGCCCTGGAAGGAGGAGCTTGGGGGAGGGGAGGGGGGTGGGTGGGGTGAAACTGGACAGGTGAGTAGCAGTGTATGAAGTGGGGGGGGGGGGGTGGGAGGATGGGTGGGGGGGCTATGGGGGGAAGGAGGTAGTGGTGGAGGAGGAGTACGGAAAAAAGGGGAGGGGTAACTCTTGCTCAGCTTCCCTGTATTGTTCTCACAGCTTCCCTTTCGCTCCTTACTCATTCCCTCCCTTCTCCTTTAATGAATTCCTCTATTTTCATTGAGCTTAATTTCATTTCAACGTTTGTAACAGGTAAGTGGTGCGGACAACCAAACGCCTTCAGTTCCAGAGAAACTCCGGGTGAATCTCTGTGCGTACTCTCTCTGTCCCAACGCGCTTAGTTTACAGTACAAACAGGGATGAAAAAAAAGACGAGATAGTGGAATAGTGAATGAGAGACAGATAAGGATAAAGACAGAGCTAGTAAGGTGAAAGTCCAGTTCTGCAGGTGACTGATTGCCCGAAGCTGAACGAGGCATTTGAATAACAAAGAGTGAAAGAAAAAAAGGAGAACAGCTGATTAAAACTGACTTTTTTTTCCCCCCTGTGAGGGCTTAGGAGGTTGGACAAAACTGTAGCTCAAAGTAAAGATAACATGTGGAATGCAAAAGGGAGGAATCCACTGAGCCTGTGGCTTTCCCTCTCTGTCTGAGGTCAGGCTGCTCTGTAAAAAAAAAACACCTCGAAATTGATTCTGAAGTCCTTCCACTTCAGGAAAAGTCAAAAGACCAGGACTGGAATGTCTTTCACAATGCTAAACCATTGTGTTTAGCATGGCTTCATATTGCTGCAATACTGCGTGAGCTTAAAAAGATGCTTGGCCTGCTGCCTGCTTGTCCCATACAATGGCCAACTGATTAATGTATGTTAATCATCCTGAGAGAAAAAAATCCCATTTAAGTCCCAATTTGTGCTCTAAGCATTTAGGTTTCACGTCCAAACATGGGCAAAGTTCAGCTGCTACTAAGCCAGGAAATGGATACAAATACTTATTTAATTAGTTCAGCTGATACACAAACGAGAACCAAAAGGGTTGTGGCTACAGTTGCAAGCCCCACCTGAGTGTTCTGGTGGTTATCAGAAATCTACAGCAAGGCCATAAAGTTTAACAGAGAGGCACTTAATGAATGATTGAGCCGCATAATGCCCCTGAAATACACTGTGTCCTTGAACAGACAAAATGGATTTCCCAACTGGTGACCAAGCTGGCACAGAAAAGGTGAATGACAAAAATTATGACACGGCAGGAGATGCATTGGACAAAGGCTTCCTGACGCAGCTTTTAAAGTCTCCGTTTAGTCACAATGTCATCCCAAATCTATGGCGGCCACCTTAGCTGCACCAAAGGACACTCCGAGAAGTGCTCTTCCTGTTCATTGAAACTCGCAGGGAGGAGGGATTGTCCTTGTTGGCTGGCTGGCTGGCTGGCTGGCTGGTTGGTGGGGGTTGTTGGACGTGTTTGTAGTAAACTTCCAATTGTTTATAGTCACTAGACTATGCAGGGAGGAAGGGGATGTTAATGCAAAGACGACTAAAAGGAGTGAAGGGGAAGAGGGAGAAAGGAAAATGGGAAATTGTATGACAGACAGAGAGAGAGTACATTTCTTCTGGTATTGTTGTGCTGGTACAATGAGTGCAGTTCCTTTCGCCGCTGCTTTAGCAGTACATAGACCTAAAGAACTTGCCATGGCAGGAGGGCCTGCAGTGTATTGAATTCATTTTGTTCCAGCTCTATTCACAGGGATAAAATAGATCCAGAAAAAAGAGGACAGTGATGTAAGTGATAGAGAAAGGCAGAAAGGTTGAGAAAACCCTTAAGGGGACAGTTCAACCTAAAATAAAATAAAATTTCCTCTTAACCAGAGTGCTACATATCCACTCAGATAATGGCTCCAGCTCCCCACAATACAACAGCACCCAGTGGAAAGTGGTTTGTGGTGCAGCTGCTCATGATAATCAGATGGAATTCATTGGGATGCTAACGAACACCACGTGTTTCACAGCACATCACGCCAGCAGCTATAGATACATGTGCGCATACTTCTGCTACCTGCCTCTCTAGCTTCACAATGACAGATGACCGCACCTTCTATTCAAGCACATTTGCACACACACAATTCACAATTTGTGTTTACACTTTCATCTGAAGGATTTGTACTTAAGTATGTTTAAGTCTTTGGGAAATCTACCTCCCACGCCGAACGACATCACCCCTGCATCAATAAAACCA
Organism: Scomberomorus guttatus; assembly: GCA_038419695.1. Classification (NCBI taxonomy): domain Eukaryota; kingdom Metazoa; phylum Chordata; class Actinopteri; order Scombriformes; family Scombridae; genus Scomberomorus; species Scomberomorus guttatus. The sequence continues at coordinate 13,259,950 of CM076468.1, read as the reverse complement.
AAACGGCAAACCATAATTGAGCCTAAGTGGCTCCCTCTGAGTTTTTCTCCAGCTGATGGGGGTTACAGCTCAGTAACTAATGCAGCAAAGGCTCTTGTTTAACCCAAAACAATGCTCTGCAATACATAAATAACGTGGGAGCTAACAACGTAAAATGTGGCCTTTGCAATGTCACTGCACTAATGAGTACAGGGAGTAACATTATGAGGGGAAACATAGTACAAGAAGATGACAGAGGATAACAAACAAATCACTCAATAGCCTTAATAGTACGAGCCTTAACAGGAAATAGGAAAAACAGTATTATGTTGCACTCAAAAGCTCATGTTTTGTGTCCTCTTCAGGCCAGAACGGTTAAAGGGTCAGTTCACACAAAAAAAAAAGACATGCAGATAGTTTGCATACTGCGGTTTTGAGATTTTCACCTCCATTGTATTGAGGTGGAGGTAGAGATATCTCAAAACCTCAGCAGATAAAACCGACACTATATGAATGGCTAGATACCAGCCATGGCTATAGGAGACTGAAGCGAATGTACATTTAAAAATGTCATTTGGCTCGTCTATGTCTATTAAAAAGGAACATTGTAAATGTTTTACTCTGCAGCAGGTTGTCGGACTTGAACTTTGGACCAAGTGTGACGTCGGCATTTTAAAATGTTTAATAATCAAACCAAAAGCCGCGCTGTTTTACAACTGTTACTATTTGACAGAAGCTCAGCACTGATTGACAGGGAGAGGGGCAGAGAGACACAGGCAGAAAAAGGGAAGGATTAGCGGGTAAATACAGCTAGAGACAATCAGCATCTATCCAAATAGATGCCAACACCACTAACTGAGATTATATTTGCACTCTGATACTGACAAGCTGTCTGAAGTTTATTTGGCAAAGACATAAAGGTATGTTGACTGAGCCTGCTTGCCTAACATTTAGCATCGGGGAGATACAGCATACAATTAAAAGATACAGTCTAATGTAATAAAACCATTAACCTTTTCAGATCTTTCTGTTTATGATTTAATAGCTCAGGAATATAGATGGTAGATAAACTGTTTTAAATTTCCCATTACCCTTTAATTGTTACACAACTTTTTAAAATAGCATATGTGTCATTTTGAAACGGCTACGTTCAGAAGAACATGACATACAGTGCATGTGTGGCTGATTTAAAGCCACAACTGCAGAGACTTTTGATTGTGTGAAAACAGTCGGGTTGTTAAGCTACTTTTCATTGCCATGCGATCACATGAACTGAAAAACTTCATGTGGGGAGAAAATTTGCGCCGTCAAGTCATTCCTCCTCCTCCAGAGGGGCGTCAACAGACAAAGATCTATTGTCTCCTTCAGCCACGTTTCGAATACTAAACCTGTGACTTACTTGATAAATTAACAACTCATTTTCTTTTATATTTTCTTTTTTTTTAGATCTTAATTATATCATCTTGGGGGGAAAAAAATCTTAATTTCCCCCCCTAACAGACAGTATACAGAAAAAGGATATGGGAATAAGCCACTATGTTATAAATTGAAGTCAATGTTTAGATAATTTTGTTATTGACTATATTACTATATTATTGCATAAATTATATACATACACACAATGGAGAGTGATGAGAAAGACAGCAGAGGAGAATTTCACTCAGCACAGTCATGAGTGAAATTCCCATCCTACCACACTGTAAGAACAGTATGTTTCTCAGCCTACAGGACCACTCGGAGTCCTATAGGACATTGTTGTGCTGTAACAGCACAAACTAATGTACTCGAACTAGTACATTTTTAGAATACAAACTACCAAAACACAGGAAGCTTCTCTTTGCACTCAAATGACCTTCTAACGGGAAAACGTGCCTTTTCTCACGGAGAATCATCCAACACAGTCACCTCTTCACACTGACTTCCCCTGCTCCTCTGCTGACTTGTACATTCCACATGTATCTCTGTTTGTGACCAGTTACACATTTTTAACCTCATTGCGGATTGATATCTGTGGAGTTTCTGTTCACATCATTTTTTTCTCATGTGCACTCCCCTCTTTGCAATTTTCTCACAAGAACTCTGAAGCTCTCAACATGATGTCATCCCCGTCTTCTCTCTCCGCTGAGCGCACTGGCTGTGTCAAACTGAGAGTCAAGATGGCAGCCAATTTTGGGAGGCAAAATATGGTTCCCAGGCTGTAACAGAAGCTTCAAGCTGAATCTGTCTTATATCAGATACAGGAAGAGGAGAAACTTGTTGACAACAAACTACTGGCTTTCTTAAGTTCTACTTTTGGTGCATCAAAACAAACAGGACAGAGATGAACATTAAAAAATAAAAACTTTTTCTCCAGTAATGTTGTTTCAAAAGTCTTTGCAGTCACTCCCTATTAATCATATTGCTATCCAAAATATAATGCTTTGGCTGGTGATACCTGTAATTCCCACGAGACCTTCTCTCTGATGCACACTGATGTTAACGCCAGACACAAACTAATGCTGCCAGCGCCGATGCCATCACCAACTCTCTCCCAAAGGTCTGTCTTAGCATAACAACAAACCAGTAATAGTTCTTTTGGAGCTAAACTGGTTCCAGAGCCATGAACCTTTAAGAGCAAACCAATAAAAACATGTCTGCAGAAGATCATGGTCAGTCACTTGGCCTGAAAAAAATCTAGCAGCATATTTTCTTCAATAGGGTCTCAGAAGTCCGAAAAAGAGACTTCACACACTGGTTCAAAATTCCCAACCAAGGCGTTTGTGTCAGGCAAAATCCCCACTAAAGGGAAAGCAGTGTAATGTCTCTATTGACTCTTGGTGCTCATCATCTGGCTCATTTTCTGCACGCATGGTTTAAAATTTCTCTCCTTTATTGACAATGTTGGTTTGTTTTTGGTGCACAGAAATTGCTGTCGAGAACAGAGGTTTAAGAGCTGTGTGCAAACATAAATGAGACATCTCTCTACAAAGAGAAATGACAGGTGAAGGAGAGAAAGACACTTTCTATAGCAGACGTGTGAGTCAATAAGCCTCAGTCTTCTCAATCATCTGCTACTGGGGGATATCTGTGTCAAGGTCTGAAATCCTTCTTTTGGATAATAAGGCAAAAACATAGATAAAAGTGACGACAGAAAGAGAAAACAGTACAGCCTTGCCTGGGCTAGTAATACTGATAAGGACACAAAAGTCACTCATGCCTTCTTGCTCTCCCTACTGCTCTATTTGTACAGTATCTACAACAAGCTCAGGTCAGATAAAGGGACTGGACGTGATGTTACTGGATGCTAGTAGTGATTTCTGCCACCTTGGTGAGGTCTACTGCCTGAAAAAGGTCCTTTGACATATAGTACATCTCCATTTTGGGACAGTTAAATCAACATAAAAACCAAAATGTGTTCTCAATGAGGACAGAGTACTTTTTAATGCAAAGTAAGATCATTTAACTACACATTTTGAGGCCTCTGATTGGCTTACCCTGATACCCTAACCCCAAACCTCATCAACCCAACCAACGAAGTACTAACAAGTACTAGCAAATCAGAGGATCTTGTTTAAAAGCATTAACAAATGACAAGATGGTAAATTGCAGCTAAATTGGTGGATCATGAATAAAAACCAATTAAGACACATGACAACTGAGACTATGCAGGAGAGAAGAAGAGAGACACACAAAAGACAGACAGCGCAGCTATTTATAGGTCCAAACATTTGCCAGAAACCCTGTTTCTACCGGGCCAACCCTTATTAAAGAGAAAGGAGGCAGGATTTCTCAAATGAGGCATTTAGTTCAGCAGGAAATTGCTGTAAAATTAGTGAATATATTAAGGATCAAATCAGCTCCAACATCAGCAAAAGATATGACAGCTGATCAATCAAATTATAATCAAAGTAGGTTACAACAACAAACATTACAGTATCTCCGTCATGAAGTGGAGCTCAGTGGTTTGGTTCAGCTGCAAGCTGCAAGCTGCTGGATCGCATTCCTCGTTGGAGTAAACGTCAGCGGAGAGTAAATTGGATTTGGCTTCTTGTCAGTTTCAACCCGTGTGATGATGACAGGGATCGAGTAATCTCCGAGAGATCTATGCATGTTTCATTCAGACCACACTCTCACAAGCACACACACACACACACAGACCCTGCACATCCCTCTAATCTGGCTGAGGATTACAGCTGCAATTAGAGGAATGAGAAAGAGAGATTGATAGAGAAACGGAAACATTCTGATTATTGTTATTGTTAGTATTGCTTGGTATTATTGTGTTCGCCCAAGGATAAGGTCACAGTTAAAAGAGCAAGAGGGGATTTAAAATTTAACCTGTAATCAAATTAAACTTGAAAACACCCGAAAGTAAAATCACATGAATTACTGATGGACTGATGACTGATGTCAATATACTTCTTAAATTCATACTTATTAGTCTACGAACCATATAAACTCATTTTGCCACAAGCTTGATCAGGTTCATCAGGTTTTTATTTTGCATATTCACTTCTATCTTCATCCTGATCTTAATATTGAAGCTCATTCTGTTGTGTATATAACCAGCTGCCAGTGTTGATTATAACTCTGGAGTGTCTGTTTCTTAGCCAAGGTACAGGTGTGATACCTTCTAAAATATAACCATTGTATGAATACATAGCAAGAAGTATTCTTCATCATTATGCAGCAAAGGAGTACAGCAACACAGAAAAACTAGTGAAAGAGTGAATGAGGGGATAAAGAAAGAAAAGAGTCACTGTAGGCACTGCCAGCCTGGCCGATCTAAAACCCTGGCAACAGCAACAAAGAGCCACTGTCTGCTCGCTCTGTCTTTCACACACTCATGCATGCATACTGTACTGTGTACACCCGAGTGTAGACTCGGGGCGAGTGTGCTGATAGACACACGGACCAAAGCGAAAAGTGTTTCCTTTCTCTAACTGATGGTGAACTCAGGGTTAACAAAGGGCACACATTGTGATTAATGTGAAGCACCTTTATTCAGGCTACAGGCCAAACGATGCCACCTACAGACAAGGGAAGTGACATCAGTTTAGACTTGATGTTGATGAGCTCATGTGCACGATAACTAAATAAATAAATACATTTAAAAAATGGGTTTCATTACAAATACATTCAATGTTTAATTGAATATATGTGGAATCATGTGGAACAAGTTTTGACTGAATGAAAATGAAGAAATGGCACCAAAACACTGCCTCAGTTCTTGAGATTCAGTGGTACATAAATCAATCAGTCCTGATGGAGTCAAAAGATCAGAAGGTTTCTGTAAGTGAATGTATTGAAATGACCATCAATTATCGCAAATTGTTTGGGGGTCGTGAACTCAAGTCTCCTGATAAGGCGAAGGCATTGTTTGGTTGTCTGTACTTGGGAGTTTGTCTTCTGCTCCAAGACATTGTTATCAAAAAATCAACATCCACAGCTCAGGCTTTCAGCTGACAGTCTGAAGTGAGCTACCTTATAAGTAGTCATTATGACTTGCCATAATTGTAAACACGCTGTTGGTTACTCATTTTGGTTGCACCTACCAAAACAAATCGACATGTAATTGTTGTCTTAAAGCCGTGATTATGTTTATGCCAGCTGTGTTGTGAAAAAGGTTTTTTTTTGCCTGAGGCAGAAAATGGCTGCAAACGTATGTATCCACAGTGCAGCAGCCGCAACTTTCAGTAAGCTAAAGAACAATAAAAAAGGACTGTGACAGCTGAGCAAATGTGAAGCAGAAGCACATTTTGACACAACACGACTGCTCACCAGTGAGTCACTTCATCTCTATGTCAGCTTTCCGTCACTGGTCACGAGCGTTCATGTCGCTTGAGTCAAAGCTGTGGGACAGTGAGTGCTGAGGGAGGCAAGACATCTGCTCTCTAACTGGGTCAAAGGTCACTGAGTCAGTGGTAACTTTTCAGACTAGTAGAAAATAAGAATTCATGTCAGTGACTGGGGGGGATGGATAAATACATGTACAAATACAGGAAATGAAGAGAACATGTTCTCTACTGGCTTCACGGTTGTTAAAATCAGTTTGTTTCACACTGACTTTATTATATATGTTCTATTTTGCATCAAATTTGGTATCTTTAAAAATTTATGGGTTTGAACAATGTTTGGCTGCACACTAACAGAGAACACTGACTGTTAAGTGGTTTTAATATCCCCCTCAAAGGGTTTTCAAAAATATATTTTTAAATCTTTAAAAGCTTTATCAGCTTTTCATTCATCTCTAAATCAACGAGCTGGTAACAAGTTGAGAGTAACTAGGAGCAGAGGAGAAAGTCAGACAAGGGACAAGTGGAGGCTGAACAGGGAGGAGCTGAACAGACAGAGGAGGAGACAAGGAGGAGGAGTCTCCCCACATGACAGTAGGGGCATGTCGGCTTGTCCTTGGAAAGGACACCACGACATCTCACAACAAACGATTTCTTTGTCTTTCTATCTGTCTGCATCTCTCTCACGTTCTCTGTCTGGCACTCTCTCTCTCCTTCCTATGTCCTTATCTCTCTTGCCCTTTTCCTTCTGTCTCTCCGCAGTCTTTTCCTCTTGTCACTTCAAAAAACTTCCTGCACTGTTGAGAAGTTATAAACCGAAACAACAAGACAGAAAGATCTTTCCACTGCTCTGTGTCGGCTTGCACAGCGCAGAGATGGGTGTCTCATTGCGCAATAGTTCCCGACAACACACGCACATACACAACCTGTTCGTTCTTTGGAGTTTTCCGCTTTCTGCTCCACTGCTGTTATTGCCCAATAGGCGTTCATTCACACACAAACACACACACACACACAGTCATGTTTCCATCACTTCAGGGGACATTACATTGACTTACATTCACTTCCTGGAGACTTAACCAAACCTTAACCATAACCACCACATGCCTAACCCTAACCTTAACATAACCCTAAACTAACCTTAACTTTAAACCGAGTCTTCACCCCAAAATTAATGGTTTACATTAAGGGGACTTGCTTTTTGTCCCCATAAGGGAGGCAAGTCCCCGCAACATGACTGCTGTGTAAACAGATTTACGTCCCCACAACATGAGGAATACCAGGACCACACACACACACACACACACACACACCTGTACCTCCCCCCACATTCCCTTTTCCTCATCATTATCATAATCATGCTGTCACACACACACACACACTCCCCCCCCCCCCCCCCCCCCCCCCAAACACAAAATTCCTTTGCTAACTCCTCCCCTCTATGAAGACTTTCCCCTGGGGCCCTCACAACCTTCCCTCATGGAAAACTACCAGCACACACACACACACACACACACACACACACACACACACACAAAGACATACACAACCAGATCTGTTAGCAGTGGACAGCATATTCTGGGAAGAGTGAGACACTTGATGAAAGAAGGAGAGAGAGGGAGGGTCTTTGATGATATTAATACAGATCTGATGAAAACTAACTAATCAATTTTAAAACCTCCCCAACTGCTCCACCCACCCATAAGGGACAACACCAATATTTACATTTCCAACAGGCTTGAACGGCTGACTGAAAGTTAAATAGATAGACAGATAGTAGCCTTACTCATCCAAAGCAACATTACTTCCTAATGGACTAATCCTCAATTGAACTAACTCTGACTAGCAGGTGCTTGAATGATAAAAGCGGAGACTTTGGAGACGGTGCTCACCAGAAAAGAAAAAAGAAGACAGCAGTGGTCTTTGGTTTAAACGTTTAAAACAATGTTTTCTTGTTAAGTGACCTCTTGTGGCGGTGCAAATAATGACTCTTGCATCTCCAGCAAAGGCAGGAGTAGCAAAACCTTTAGGGGAGGTTGGGTTGGACATACAAAATGTCAGACTTTGACACTAGAGACTGCTATTTGCATCCTGTCTATGAGGGGGTGGATGGCTGTATATGTAATCTAATTTAAAATTTAGGAAATTTTTCACAAATTTCATGCTGGTTTTGTGACTTTCACCCATGAGAGAGCGGAGCAGAGGAAGAGAAAAGAGAGGCAGGGGTACAGTTGTGGAGTAGAAAGGTGAGCTGCCGCTTGTTGACAATAAAATTGTGTTTAGTCACAAACACTGAGCCTCTCTCGTATGTGGGCGCACACGCACTTCCACATTGTAGTAAGTAACTACACATATTCACTCAACTGTACGACTCGACATTCTCAGCAGAAATTAACACCTGGGCACAAACGCTGCAGAAAAATCCTGTTTAAAAGGCCATTTTATGTAGAAGAAAGTCTTAAAATTTGCGCTGACTTCTCTTATCCAGGGTGAAAAAATAGTGCGGTTTCATTCTCAGTTGGATGAAAACTTTTAGACTTTGGTGACACTGCGTTTTAAAATCACTTTTAAAAAGTGAATATGACTTATTTAGATGGATATTCATTTATGGGGTCATTAAAGACGTAAGCACACAATAGATCAGACGTGTTTAAAATGCTATTTTAAACATAATACTTGTAATTCTGTTGCCTTGAGGGATTGTTCCTGCCTGTATTATTTCATACTATAGCGTAATACCCAGATGTGTAGACATGTGGCGTTTTGAGCTCCACCTTAAAGATTAACATTAGGATTAGGCAGAATAATAGTTTTCATTGTACTTAATATGTACATCACTGTTTTTTACTCATCTCCTTTACAATCAAATTATGTAATTCCGTACGATGAGTAAGCAACAGATACTCTCAGCATGACAGACTCATGTTTCTACATGAATACAGTCACATTTACGCACACATAAGGTATAATCCGCAACGTTTTCACATATATGATGATTAAATGTACAGTTAATATGGCACAAAAGCCTACAGAATATCCACTTACTGAGAGCTTTAACATCCGGTGTACAGTACATCTTTCCTGGGAAAACATCCTCTGCTTAACAGGAAATGATGCCTTTTTTTAGTCCAGCAGCAGCAGTGTTTGATCTGAAATGTTTTCTTCTACATCTGTTTTGTTTTTTTGTTTTTTGAGTTTTCTGTTTTAGTTAGCATTAGCAACCAGCTGTTGAACAAAGACAAAAAAGTCCTCAATAATAAAACCCATCTCCCGCCACAGTCCTGAAATATATTAAGGCATATTCAATAACAAACGTCTTATTTAAGCCTGTTATTTTTTATGCACATAAAATTGGAAATGGTTAAATGAGCCACTTGACATATTTCCTTATTTTAAGGTCATGGGATGAGCGGTTTTATGCAGATTTCAGCCAGAAGCTGCAGGTAAATATTTGTTTGTCTGGAGGCTGAGTTCACAGAAAAAGGTCTGTTAAACCGTGGTGGGATTCATGACATCAGTAGCTGACTTCACTACTTGTCCCACCCAGAGTGACAGTAGGAATTTGTATTTCTTATAATAAATAAGAAATCACTGTGGCCTGTATTTCATTGGATTTGGGGGATAAAGGTTATGTAAAACTACTTTTGTTAAAGTTATTAATTTTGGTTAAAGGTAAAATATCTGTACTGTACTGTAACATACTGTTTGTGTGCAGAATAAACACAACACGGCGCTGAGCGTGCATCAACAAAGATAAAAGAAGAAAAAAAAGCGAGGATTACATCTTTAAATCCAGCTGTAAGACACTGGAGGAATTTTAAAGGAAAGAAAAAATATAATGTTTAGTGTTGCAAAGTTTAACATTTGGAAATACATGGAAACATGGTGTATACTCTCTCTTTCTGCAGCTTGCACACACAATGCACCCAACAATCCAGATTAATGACAATACACACACACACACACACACATGGCTGTCCTCATCTCCCCTACACTGAACTCTACCGATGATCAGTCCACATGAGTTCAGGACAGCATTATGAGAAAAATCACCAACGCGCACACACACATATACACACAGCATCCCAGAGCCTGATCTCTGATGCAGGGACATTCTGACATAGGCCAGTGTTGCCTAGCAACAAGGTCTCACACAGTCTAGAGGTGTACTGTCCGCACCGCTGGCATGGCGGTATGTGTTTGTGTGCGAGATAAAGATAGAAAAAGTAGTAATTATGACTTGATAAAGACAGAAAAAGAGACAATGTCCCCGAGACAGATTTAAAGTCAGAAATGTGTGTGAGAGACGGTGTGTGTGTGTGTGCGCTCTGACCTTTGCCTTCAGCTTCATTTCTAAAAAGAAAGAACATGTGAAGTTTCATTTCTTGTTATTACTTTCAAGACAGTAAGATGAAAGTTGAGGAATGTCCTGACTGACCTCGCAGTGATTTTTAGACGTCTGGGTCGGTTTGTCCCCGAGCTGTGGAAAATCTTCACTGTCATCTTCAGTGCAGCAGAAAAGGCGACATGGGGCACAGTCTGTTTCTACAGGACATGTTTTTCAATCAAAATGCCTTTATCGCTTAACTTTGGGTAAATTCACAGGTCTTTAAATGGCTGGAATAATGCATCGGATGAACGGAGATGGCATTTTTTAAAAAAACCTATTTCAATGTGAAAGAATCGCAATTAAATTAATCAAAATATAAACAACGACAGAAGAAGATGGGGCATAATCACACGCTGGAGCTGATGTTTCTGCTGTCTGATATCTGGTAAAAGAAGGAGAGGGGAGGATTTGTGCTGAAGAGACCCTCAGGGGCTGACCTTAAAGGTGCAGTGTGCAGAATTTAGTGGCATCTAGTGGAAAATACTTGGCAGAAATGGAATATAATACTCATAAGTATGTTTTAATTGGAGGGGGGTGGGGGGTATTCAGTTTGTTGCAATCTGCAGCCACACACACACACAGAGGAATGAAAATGGATTTGCACTGGGAGCCTCTAGGGGCCAATATGACGTTGGATGCAAAGTAAAATATTTCCAGATCCCCCCTGAGCTTCTACATTGGAAAAACCTGAATTTAGATTTGGACTCCTCTGCTGGATCATTTCACTGGCCACACACACACGAAACAGCATGAGTGTGGATTTGGAACAGGACCAAAAAAACAAAAAAAAAAACAACCCAAAACACACTTTAATGCATGAACACGGATTTCTCTCTGGGGCCTCAGGGACCGATCTTAGCCTCTCAATGGTGACGGAGCCAGAGAGATGGATCTGCCGTGGTGGGGAGGGATGAGAGAGGGCAGGACATGGACGCTCTCACTATAAAAACACACACACACACACACAATTTTGCGTGTCAAGAAAGCGAGGAGAGTCACTGGTGACACTGTAACACTTTCCAAGAAAGACACTCGTGTTAGAAAAAGGGTCAAATGCACAAAAACAGGCGAATGCATAGACACTCGCCATCTTGGCCCCGTTACTTAGTTGCCATGACAACAGTCCACACCCCACCTACCTTTCCAGCAGTACACCCCGAGACAAGTATACACACGAACACACACAATACATGTGTGTATACAGTGTTTTAGCCCGGGGAAGCGGGAGAAAGTGTGAACAAGTTCATCTGGTGTGTGTGTGTGTGTGTGTGTGTGTGTGTGTGTGTGTGTAGGATTAGGAGCATCCATATGATGCTGAGATTAGTGAAGCTGAGCAACGAAAGAACAAGATGTCATCAGCATCTGCCATCAATTTCTGTCTTTCTATCCATCTTTTTCCATCCATCTCTGTACATATCTACCTACCTACTATCTATCCATAAGAAAACACATATATGTTTATTTTTCTACTGAGTAACATGTTGAAACTGTGTGTGTTACAAATGTATTCATCTCAATCTCTTTTCACCAGCCGTGAGTATGACAAAAAAACATGAATGTATTTGTGGATTACAGTCAGGTCAGCTGTTTCAATCCTGTCACGGCAGGATTTGCGGGACGCTTTCACATTTCGAAGCTGTATATTTTGTTTGCTTACTTGAGGAGGCAGGGGGACGGGGCGGGGCGGGGCAGGGTGGGGTGGGGGTTTGCGTGTGCATTTGCAGCTGACTCCCGGGAATTTTAATGAGTGTAAATACGTGTCAAATATCATTTATACTATGTCACAGTGTCAGTTTAATACGACGAAAAGTGAACGTCTTGTGACATTATGCTGTATTGATTTTTCCCCCTCCCTGCTGCCTCTCCAGCTCTCCTCCCATCAGTTTGTCTTCCTGTCACTCTTTTACACTCTCTTGTGAATGAAGCGATGACACACACACACACACACAGATATGGACACACAAACAGCAGCAGCACAGCATGTTGTATGGTGTGGGCAGCTGACATTTTCCTGCAAGCAATCTGCCAGTCAGAGTTAGATGCACTCACACAAACACACACTCTTACATACACTAATACACAAAATCAGACATTTAATGAATGAGGGGTTATTTATTTAGCCTGATTTACTCGTGTGCGCTGGATTCACACTGCATGACACTTCCTTCCCTGCTCTGACTTTCTGCCATTTAGTTATCCATTTGTGCAATGACTCACCAAGCTGCAGTAGTTTAATATAGCATGCACATGCGACATGTAACAATCATCATGTAATTATTCGTTTTATTTTTATTCTTCTGCCAAAAGTTTGGCGCACTGCTCCTCCCACAGTTTTGGAGCAACATGTACACCAATCGAGTATGTCAAGGCATGCCCGGCTGACAACTGTGCTATGACTTTTGGTAGCGATTTGATGTGCGGTTTTTGCAGTTAGTCATTGTAGCCTTGTTCTTTTTTTGTATCCACGCCAATGCAATATGCAGACGCAACTGGCCATTACGACCTTTTCTCTGGAGGTGTGTCACGTACAGTCATCAAACTTAGTACACTTGTAGTGCCTGTAGTATATTAGTGAAGCAATGATGGAGTGACGCCATAGCAAACATATGTTTTATGAGTAAAATGGACAATACTGACTCACATTGTGCATTCTAGGATTGCTTAATGGAGAACATGAATGATCCTACGTTGATCTCTGGGTGACTTCCGACACGCTTCATTGTTATTGAGTCTGGTCTGAAGATCTCTGGGGAAAGGAGGAATAATGAATTCAGCAGGCAGTCTCCCACTTGCCTCATTTCTGACATGGGGGTGGGGAAGGGAGGGGATGAGGAACATGTATTACCAGTAGTAGACAGAGCACAATGTAATGCAATGAAATGCTGCACTGTGTACATATTTTATTCTATTTTTCTATCTTATTTATTCTTCCTCTTTATTTATTTTATTTTAATTTATGCATTGAGCATGATGTTCTTTCTTATCTAATCTTATCAAACCCAAAAGTAACATATAATTATAATTAGCAACCAAAGCAACAGTATATTCAATGTTATACTCCATAATACCTCATAATATCTATTAAGACTGCCTGTCTAAAGTTAAAGGCTGTTCTAAAGTTAGTGTTACAACATCCTTCAGCTCCTGTACAAACTTGGTGAACTTGACTTTTTTGAATTTTTTGAATGACCCAGAAAAAAGGTGTGATACCATGTTATCTGTCAAGCCACACTCTACTGTTTCTCCATCCACTTCATTGTCTGAAAAGAATGGTCTCACACACACACACGGATAGAGAGAGAGAAGAAGAAGAAAAGAGTAATTTTTCAAAAACAAAAAATATATATTAAGAGAGTAAATAGAACACTTCTTGTACAAAAAGCAATGTTACTTTACAATGTACTGGTGAGCTCAGAATGAAAAAAAACATTACTGACACATGCGGAGTGGTAAACAAATTTGATTAGCTACATCAGCAACACCAGGTTTAGTAGCTTGCATGTGTAGCCGGTGTTACACAGTATTTGGTGATTCTGTGACCTGTAGTGTTGGAAGAAGTACTCAGATCCTTTACTTAAGTAAAAGTATCAATACCACAATGTAAAAATACTCCATTACAAGTAAAAATCCTGCATTTAAAATCCTACTTAAAGTAAATTTAGCTGGTAAAACTTCTAGACTTTTGCTTAAGTAATTAAGTCTTTTTAAATCGTGGTTTGATACTTTTATGTACTTCTTCCAACACTGCAGGTCACAGAATCTGATGGGTCACCAAATACGGTGTAACAGGTCTGTGCTACACACAGTAGAGGGTGATATGAAAATAAACAGACGGGGCGCAAAAGAAACAAACATACTTGGACAAAGGCATAGGAACACAAGTGGGGTGGGGGGGTGGGGGGGGTGTATGTATTTAGACAGTCCTCTTTAAAACAACGGCACCTCGCCAGCACTGTCGTTAATTTAACTAATGAATTAACATGTTTTTATCAACTTTTTACAACACTAATGTATTTTATGGACAAGTTCTGCAGGAATCTCTGCTGATGACATCATCAGCAGGATAACGTAAAATATAGACCTTATAAATAATTTTAAAAACCCCAGACAATAGTACAATAGTAACAACGTAAAATAAACAGACACCTGTCAAACACAAACACAATGACATGGTGAATTAATGGCGCTCATCACTCTCATGGAGGCAAAACCTTTAGATAAAACATGTAGCAGGTCTGTAAAGCCACACCTTTGGTCATGCACTGTAACCTGTATTTTTGGAGGGACGCTAAATGGCTGACAAAAAAGGTTGTATAGAATATATAACATTAACATTACCCCTGAGTCACTGCCTCTTCTACTGTAGTACTGTAGTAGTACTTCTACTGCAGAGTTCTCTGAAGTTCACAAGCATTAATAAAATAGACCTAATTCTTTTCCCATCTCAGAGCCTCGTCTTAATGAATGTGAGTGCCTGCACAAACTGAATTTCCTTGGCAGCCCTGACGCACTAACCATCTCATCCCCCAACAGCATTTTGGTCACACACTGACATCTTTCTTATTGTACCCCTGTATGTTGGAAAATGGTACAGATATGGACCCTTTCTCAGTCTGGAACTTATATGTACCCCATCAACCTAGAAAAGGTACATATTAGTACATTATGGATTAACTATGACCTTTTGTTGGTGCGTCACCAACAGTCGTACCTTACAGAACATAAATAGACCCCAACCGTACCCTTTTTTCTGGGTACAGTTGTGCAGACTACCGTAGCAAAATTGCTAATTGGAGATTGAGTGTGTGTATGTGTGTGTGTGTGTGTGTGTGCACGTGGCAGGTGTAAAGGTAACCATGGCGATCGTATGACAGGAATGGTTAAAGACGTTTTTAGAAACAGTTTAATGAGGGAAGAAAATTACTATCACTTCCTTTCTGTCCTATCTCAGTTTTTCTTTGGCATCCTGTATTTTCTCTCTCTCTCTCTCCCTCACTCACACACACACACACACACACACACACACACACACACACACTGGAAACACTGACAATGCTCTCTACGCTCTTTTTTTTCTGATGAATGGACACTTTCAGTTAGATTGCATCAGTAAAACACCTCCTCAGTGTCTGTATATGTGTATTTTCCCTCGGGTGTTGCTAAGAGCCATTATGATGACAATGCCGTGTGTGTGTGTGTGTGTGTGTGCAGCATCGCCTAGAGGAAGCCAGGGTTTCACGCTATCATTATCTCTGCTCGTTGGAGCTGCAAGTTCCTGAGAAGTGGGCCAACTTCATCTTTAATGAAACAGTGAGGAAAGAGGTGAAGAGGGAAGGAAAAACGTTAAAAAATGAAACTATTGGAAGAGAAAATATTCTCCAGCATAATGAGGTTCCAGAAAATAAGCAACAACTAATGACGATCATCCATAACGCTCAGCTACAGCTGTCTGTGTGTGTTTTCTCCGGGGATGAAAACTGAATTTGGCACTGTCAGAATCATCTACATTAGTGTTCTATCAATTTCTTTATTGAGGATGATGTGTTTTAGCTTAAAATATTCCAGACATTTTTTTTTTTTTGCCATGTTAAAATGAATGATTCCAATATCAGACGTCAATATTTCAAAGAAGACGGTACATTATCCATTATTATTGTTTCCTGACTCTGCAAACATACCCGCAGGATCTTTATTAGCTTTAAAATTACGGCCAAAACTTGATTCTGATGGCAGAAATCCCAGATCTGAATCACCACCAGCAGCTAATCGATAGTTCTTTGGCTTGATGCTGATTCATCCACCAAATGTGTTCATATATTTTTGAGATATCCTGTTGGTAGACAAAACATAGCCAGTTCTTACTGGCAACTTGAGTGGAGAAAAAGACAACAAGGTTATTGTACAAAGCCTGTGATCTGACTGCCTCAGGAAAAGCAGCAAAAAAACGGCAACAAGTGAGTTTTCGAGGTGCGAGTGTGAGGCGGCTCCTCTCTGATCAGCGTCCCTCTCGGAAAGCAAAGTAACTGCAGCAAAGGGTTCATGTGGAGAACACTTTTGCTGGCACGTGCGCGCACACACAAATTGGTAGCTATGGTAACAGCAGCTCCAGTATCAAGATGTGTGCCTTAAATAACCCTTAACACCATTTGTCTGTCTATCTATTCTGAGCTGAGCATCTTTTTTTTTTTGCATCCTGCAAGGTCAGAGAGGAAAAGTTCCGTCTCTGTAATTAAACTTTTTAACCTCGTTAGAGTCAAAGCCCATAACCAAACTATGCAATTTGAAACTGAACATGACACACTACAGTAGTGGAGGTAATTTATGTATAATCTCCTATATGTTTCACCTTTTTGTTCTCATTTCATGGATCCATAGTGAGGCCTCTCCTGGCCTAAGATGGCCTCTTTCACTCTGACAAGCAAGACGTGGAAGAGACCAACTGAGTGTGCAAGAGGGGAGTCCGCCTAATAAAATCCAATTATTTGCAAAACTTAAATTGTGTCGGTTTTGTTTGACATTGGTGTGCAAAAAAAGAGAAATACAAGACAGAGTTAATTGTTTATTCCTGCTCCCCTATGTGTCTGTACAGTATATCAACAACTTTCATGTCGTGTCATTTGTTAGGTCAGTTATGTATAGTTGACCCCAGTTTAAAGAACTTAGTTTTCAAATCATTTTCTCTAGTTTTCCTATTTTTTTTAGTTTGAATAATTTGCTACTTTTGTTCATTACAATTTCAGTTGCCAATAAATTACCATGTTTGCTGTTTTTGAGCCAAGTGGTGATAAATAGAAGAGAATGGAAACTGAGAACAGTAAAAAAAAAAAAGATTTTTCCATTTTTATTCACATAATAGTGCGGACATGGACTGAATAATGAAAATAAATCAAGTGAAAAACCATTTCTGATCTGTCATTCAGTATAAGTCGTTTTATTTTTAACACGCCAAACACGTGGGAGATTAAAAATCATTCAAGCATCCTGTAATTCTGTATGTAATGAGCATGTTGTTTAGAACGGACGCACACACACACACACTCGCTGCAGCAGCCACGTTTTCCTCCGCCGTTCCCTCACTTGTTCTCCCTTTCTCACACACGCTTGTTAGATAACATGCCACTAATTAGAGACATAGGTTACTCAAGGCCAACTAACCGTATGGTCCTTACAATGAGCAGCTGTGTTGAGTGTGTGTTTGGGAGCACATGACTGACGTGTGGTGGAAGTATAGTACACACACACATATTCACAAACTGCCAGATTTAGAAACATATTGTAGTCTTTTTTCCTATTTATCTTAATAATCACTACTACTTTAAGATTTAATACCTACAAAAAACTTTGTGATGGCCCACTTCCAAAGCAATATGGGAGACAAAGCGGAGACTGATCAGCTGAAGTAAAGGGTCAGCGCATGCGGCAGATGGTTGCCAGCGGCGACCAAGTGATGTGGCGGCATCTACTGTACATCTCTTCCCACATCTGTCAGAAGGGCCCTCTGTGCGTGTGTGTGTGTGTGATCGTATGTAATTTACATCCACATCTGCTGCTAAAGACCTTTGCACATTACGTAACTGCATGAGCGCAAATGTCAGCGTGCTGTAAATTGCTCTCATCTCCGCTGCATTCAGGTCAGCTGACTTCCAGTGACAACGCTTTACATTATTCACTCAGCTGGCATAAAATGTCAATGAGCTGTCATCTGTGTGCGGCACCTATCAGAAGCTTTGTGATTTATTGTGTAACTACATTTTCATTCAGTGTTTGAATCAGGATGTATAGATTAAAAGTTTCAAATCCGCAGGAATTTAATTAAATTTAGATTAGTGATGTAATCAATGTACATATAAGGTCAAACACAGTACAAGGTAAAATATATAATGAGGACATAAAATGTGATGTCATACAGGAAGTTAAACAACATATAAAATAGTTGAAATTAGCTTCAATAATGCATAATGTGTAATTGTACTTTGAATATAAATACATTTTATGTACTTAAGCAACATTTTGAGTGCAGGTCTTTTACTTGTAATGAAGTGCTTTTATATTTTCAAACTGCTGAGAACAGGAACTGATTGGCTGGTTGGACAAACCAAAACATTTGTAGACGTCACCTTGAGCTCTGGGAACAAAACAATTGATGGACTAATAAAAAGAAATAACTGATTAATCGATCATGACAGCTGCAGCCAACTAATTCAATTTCCACATAAAAAGCCATGCTGATCTTTCATTTCCCTAACTGTGACTCACAGATTTGTGTAATCTGATTAAATCAATAAACTGCATTTTACATTCTGTTCGATCCGCAATGACAGATCATTCGCGAGCTTGAATACAGATTGATCCACAGTGCTCCTCAAAGTGCAGGAGAGAAGATGCAGCACTCCTCTGCCCTCTATCAGCTGTGAGTGTGCGTCTGTTTTTCTCATCAGGGAGCCTTTATCCTCGTTGCTCCACATCTGCTTCTGATCATGAAAAGTAATGCAATATTTATCCACTACAACATCTGACCCTCATTATTAAAACAAATACAATATTGAGCTGACTTAGGGCCAAATCCGGGATCGGAGTGTATCAGCCATACGCAGCAGAACACATAATACAGGTCTGAGTTTACACACAATACAAGCTTGAACTGCTCAGAGCTTCGGGATAAACGCTGGTGTAGCTAACCCTCCTGCTGTGAGCTCAGAGCAACTTTTGATTAAATGTAAACAGGAGGATAAATCTGCATTTGAATCACAAGTCTGTAACACATGCATTAAAATGCAAACACAAGTGAAAAGACTGGAGGATTCATCCATTTTAAAACTAAACTGTTAACCTGTCAAAACGTCTGGTGGTTGGCAGGTTCAGACATTAATATAAGAAGTGCTGACTGGAGGTAGAGGTTAGACTATCCTGTAACCTGAAGGTCACATGTTTGATCCTCAGGAGTACAATAAGTGTCAGAAAACCATGCCTGCTCTGTTAGATTAAAGAATAAGTTTAGTGTTATGCAATATGTTTCTTAGTGTCAACAAGCAAAAGATAAAAATCTAAAATCTGTCCTAACCTGTCTGCGGCTCTCAGACCCAAGCCCATTCATTCCTACTGAAGATGTAAATCTTATAGTCTCATTTTTACAGAAGTCATTTTGAGGTTCAAAGTTCATTCTTGACCTTGAAGTGAGATTTGGTTTGTCGGCTGCTCTTTCCAAGGTCAAGAATGAACTTTGAGCGTCGACGTTTCAGCCGAGAAGTGCTCAGAAAACAAATGGCAATTTGAACGTCACATATATACTGTCAAACTCCATCTGTGGATGACAATCATGTGATATGACCGAACGCTCCTGTAGAGCTGCTAAATGGACCATGAGGTGAGATTGTACTGTCGACTATGAAGTCATTTCCTAAAGCTGGGCACTAGCTTTTAGCAAATGTTATTCAAACAGGAGTATAGTGCATTTGTTTTTGACTATTTCTGGCTGTGGATTAATACACATTTAATGTACTAGTATGTGCAGCAGGATTACGATTTTATTACATTCAGCTTTTATTGATTGTTTAAATTTTTTTTAGCTGTCTGTTAGTCAGCCAGAAGTGCAACTGCTATATCCTGAAAATGTCAGGAAGACTGAACAAGGGAACTAAATTTCCAATCAGCTACTTATATACAATATACAAATATTGCTTTTATTACAATACAAATGATTTCAGTGCCCCAGTCTGTACTACAACTAAATCTGGGACAAATGTTGAATCACAGCCAAAATTATTCCTGGTAGGAAAAAAAAAAATCTAATAATAATTTTTTCTCTGCACGTCTCACACACATACACACAGATGTTGTTTATATTAAAAAAAAGCCCTCCTCCTGTCTTTCCCAGAATCCCTTGTTGTTTCTCCCAGCATGCTCGCAGGTTGCAGGGAAAAGAAGGAGGAGCTAAAATGTCAGAGGTCACCTGACAAAAATGTTTGATCTCTCTTTTCCCCTCTCTGCACGTCTCTCTATCATCTACCGCTTCTCTACCTCCCCCTTTGATTCTCAGTATACGTGAACTTTTCTCTTTCAGCGCAGCGATCGAGTTCAAGACGGAGGGATAGAGTTCTGCACTCAAGTGTGTACGTGCGTCTCAACACGCTCCTGCAAGTCTCTGAGGTCACAAACCTTTTCATCCTGGCACCAAAATGCTTTCAAAGATTTCCAATAAGTAGTGAAACTTTCTCACGTAAGATCATGATGACAAATACAACTTTAGTTCTACAATGCTTCTTCTTCTTCAGGGACAACAGGTCACTCAAGTCCCTTCAAGGCCAAATGATACTTTTCTAATATGATCATCTATATTATAGATAATTTAGAATTGAATTCATATAAATACTTTTTCATGAAATTGTCCTGCAGCAGTCTAAAGAGTTAATAATAACTTAAATCTGGATGTTGGTTCTTTTAAATATGAGCGCTAATAATGAACAACACATGAGACATCATGTGATTCTTCATTGATCATGGATGCAAATTTGTGTGGTAAACAGTGGCTTAACTTAACTTGCTTTCTCTTTCTATTCTGTTTGCTTTTACCTTTTAATTCATTTAGTCTCAGGTCCAATGATTCTTCCTCTGAAAATAAATCTTTAGCTCCATCTAGTGGACAATATTGTAAGACTATACACATGTACATCTGTGTGTGTGTGTGTTTAATGCTAAGCACCAGTTTTATTTCAACTATATTAACTATATTAGCAGAAATTGAAGGAAATTTCTAGCATGTGCAGTAATTTTTTAGTTGTCATACATTTTTCTCTACAGGGAAAAAAAAAGGTCACATAGCATCTTTAATTACTGCAGTTCCCTTAGGAGTGTGATGAAAGATGTACCTGGAAATGGTCTGAATCCCATTAAGTTGAACATC
This sequence comes from Scomberomorus guttatus, assembly GCA_038419695.1. Classification (NCBI taxonomy): domain Eukaryota; kingdom Metazoa; phylum Chordata; class Actinopteri; order Scombriformes; family Scombridae; genus Scomberomorus; species Scomberomorus guttatus. The sequence goes on along the minus strand of CM076468.1, from coordinate 13,238,907 downwards.
ATCTGGAGTTTAGAATTACACAACAACTCACTGTTACTATATACTGACATCTACCTCAAAGACACTGGCTGACAGATGAAAACAACCCAGCTGAGGCTGAGAGAAATCCGGGAATGCTGTCGGAATCGCTGGCTTCTCGTGTCAAGTGTACAAGTTAAGATAAGCCCACTTTTTATAGCATTGTTTGTCACTGTCACCGTCTCTGCTCTAAGCAGCCATTGTTGTTTTAATCTGTAAATGAGCCACATAAGGTAACTCTGCATCAGCTTTACACCAGGATGTAAAAAATAACTATGTGGAGTCTCTGTGGAGTTAGTGTAAAGCTGGATTTATACTTCTAATGTTGTATATTTAGTTAATAATTAAGTTAATAATCTCATTTTGAAACAAAAAAGATTTTTTATCTAATAGGAAGCAACACAGTTTGGACATTTGCAGAAGGAGGGATGAAAAAGATTGAGCAGAAAAAGGTTTACTTGTTTTCAAACTGGGTTGACTGACATCCTGTTAAGATGCCCGGGGTCTCTGTCAATCCTCTACAGCTTTTGATATTGAAACACAATCTCGGGACAAAGAGCAACACAGTGCTTTTGATTCCTGGTGTGGTCATCACACCTAACAGCTGCAGGGATGACTGCATGGAGGAGAATGTCAGAGGTACCAGCAGCCTTAAATGGAGCCATTACTGCGGTGTGAGTCCTCCAAATGACTCTGCTATCATTCGGCAAATTGTTTACTGACATGCTTTTTAGACAAGGCCAAATGTTTCTTTTTAACATCTAAAAAAATGACTCAATATCTGTCCATATTTTGCGAATATACTTCTGTTTAATGGGAGTTTTAGAGCACATCTGTGTTAGAGATGTCAAGCGCTGTCAATTAGCAACCGTCACAAAGGGATCGAAAACAATGCGACCTACGCCGAAGGTCAAATATCTATGACGACAGTTTGCAGTGTGTATCAGCGGCTTTGGCTGTCCGAACCACTCCACTTGAAGAGACAGCTTAGAGAGCTGTTGTCTGAGAATTCAGGAAATGGGCGTCAACGCCGGATTCAAATCTATAATGGTGAGAGGCCATTTTTAACCACATAAGTACAGGTGCTTGTTGGGGGGAAATAAAAATTTTAGAGGTGTAGGCTTAGTGTCTGTCTATCCTTCAACTCTCGTATCTCATATGTGTCTTTTGACACAACTTGGAGATGATTTGGTGATTGTAGTCATGTGTTCTGGCATGTAACTCCTACACCAGTCCAATTAACATGAACTGCACTATACACACAACACAACACAACCAGTTTTAATAACTGCCGCAGCCCAGTTTCTGATGAATCTTGGATTTATGATCCATCTCGACTGGCCTAAGGGAGTCCTGCATCAAGCATGGAGTAATACATTTTTCACTTGATTTTCTATCCATTTGTAACCATTAGATTTTACAGCTGTTCAAAGTAGTTGAATTAAAGGAAGTGGTATCAGCTTTTTGTCCTTTTGGCTTTAAAGTCTGATGAGAGAGTTTCTTCTTAGACGACAATAGACACTATGCAGAGCTGCAGATTAGTTGTTGGAAAGCACATTAACATTGAAGGTAAGTGGAGTCTACAAAAAGAGTGACTGAATTTTATAATTGTTAGATACATTTCCAAACAGCAGTCGACTGAGTGGCATCATTTATTCTTCAGATCATTGCTCCATATAAATCCTTTTCTAGTACTGTTGTGACTCTAATTTGACCCTATTTATGGGTCAACATGACTCATGACTCGAGGAGCTCCAGCAGGTGGGGTGTCTTTTCTCTTCCGTGGTTTATCTCAGGGTATCTGTTGAGCTGAGTGATCCATCGCAGAGCTCGGCCTCCCCTCTATCTTTAGTGACCCAAGGTCTGTGAATGGAGGTCCTAACTTTATCTTGGCCCGCTGTCATCGAAGCTGATGGTATTTTTAGGGGGTGGCTTGCAGTGGCAGCAGCTGCGAAAGCATTTAATGCCCCCCCGCCCCCCGTTCCAACTCTCTCTCTCACTCTTAAGCTGTTGGACAATGACAGTATCAGGGCTGACGAATAAGCCAAGCACTCAGCTGAAAGACTGTGGTCATTTTCCTCTCTGCCACCAGAAACTTCACACCAAACCAAGGGGAACAATCAAGACATGATACCTGTGACTATGGGCCACCAAGTGTGAATGGAAGATTTTTCTTACTGGCTTTGAATTTCAGTAACCAAGTGAAACATCAGATGTGAGTCAGAATAAACAACCAAAGGCTGGGACAAGGAACAAGAGCTGAGGCGTCTCACAGAGTTTGACTGTTGTCCAGAGCAACAGAACGGACGTCTGCCATCTACAGGTCACAAAATTATTTAAAGAAGGGCCCAACAGTCGTTTGAATTAAACCGCAGCAAGCTTGAACGTTAAGAGGACATCGTTTTTAAGTGAACAGCACAACAGTGTTAGAATGCTTTGAAGAGAGGGGCTCACAAGATTGGTAAGTTTAGCCTTTACAGGGTTAAAACACAGTTTTGAAGGGTCTGGATAAAATTTGAAACGGGTCACTTTTCTTGTAAATTTTACAAACTGCACTATGGCAATTTCCTTTCTGACTTCATGTGTCTCTACTGGCACTGATATTTGATTTTCAGGCCTACTTAAGTAGAATAATTTCTATCCATGTGCCAACAAAATGATCAGTGAGTAGCTAAATCTGTTTCATGTCTTTATTGATCATAAGACTTTATCAGACTTATCTGAGGTGGTACCTTAATTTCTATTTGCCAGCCAAGACATGAGATATGATCTGTCCTGTTTATAGGATGTGCATCAACTGTGAGAGCTTGGTGCGTCATATATCAGGGACGGTTACAATTCCTGATGCCAAAGGCAAGATGGTGACAACACAAGGAAAAGAGACAAATTAGCTACATGTGAGAGACAAACAGTTTTCACTGGATCCTACAAGATCAAATCAATATAATAAAGATGAACTTAGCGTCAGATAATAAATGACTTGGGTTGTTGCTGAACCTTTAAAGGTGCAGACAACATTACAACAATACAACAGTTTGAAAACAATGAAAATCCATCAGAAAGGATACAGCTGGCATAAATGCTCTGCTAATGCATATATTTATGGGTCAGTTTTGTCGTAGTTTGTTACTGCAGGTGTGTCACTGCAGCGTTTGTGTGCTATGTGACACATGGCCTTTGGTGTCTTTTTTTGGGCAGACTACTTTTATAAATACACTCTTCAATGAGTTACAGCACCAGCTGTGAGACAACCGAGAGTGGTTTATGTTTGCTCAAAACCCACTGAACTAAACTACTGAACGTGATAAACACGTCACTAAACATGTTTACATTAGTTCTGCTTTGGTTTGAGTATTTGGAATATTTGAAACATTTCAATACACTCGTCTCTACACTACAGAAAGTGAGATTCCTGATCATAAAAGTGTCAATTTTACAGCATATTCTAGATTATCTTTTGAAGATACTGTATTTCATATTTGACATGCAATCATTTAGCTCAGTGGTTCTCAAAGTGGGGTCCGGGGACCCCCAGAGGTCCTTGTGGGGGTTCCAGGGGGTCCCCAGCATAAGTAACACAATGACAGAATGTCTGCCTGTTTTGGTCATAGGTTTCATACACTTTCCGTAATAAAACATCGAAAAGCAAAAATCTTATCAAATGGGGGGCCGTGGTCTAATTTGTGTCAGTTTAGGGGTCCTTGATGTGAAAAATTTTGAGAACCACTTGCTAGCTCAGGTCAGTTGTTACCAGAAATGTACAGAGGACAATGTGGAGCCAAAAGAAGAAAACTACACTTCAGTCAATAGAATTTAGGAGTTTAGTGTTTAGATTGTGATTTTGGGTTTAAGTCCAGTCAAGGCTTGTGGTCTGGGCAAGTTCTGCAAATGTAAAGATTTTTGTTTGAATCTTTTTTTCCATTGAAGTCAAGTACCTACTGAAATATAAATCTTCTCTTTTTCAAAGATACTTCACCAAAGACAAGAGGATTATTTCGAGAAGATCTCACAACAAAGGAAATTTCTTTATTCAAATCGGAGAGAGCGAAGTCATCATGGATATTTTTGGAGGTGCTCCTCGTGTTTTGGGCTACCCACGGCCTGTAGTGGCACAGTGTGGCACAGATGCCACATTAAGGTGCCAAATTGGTGGGGACCCTCGTCCTGATGTGATCTGGGAGCGTAAAAATGTACAGATTTTTACTGAGGGACGCTACAAGCTCTCTGAGGACGGAAAAGCGTACCTGCTGACTATCACTGGAGTGACTGAGCAGGATGCTGGCCAGTACATCTGCAAAGCTAGAAATAGTATAGGTGAAACCTATGCAGCAGCCTCTCTTAAAGTGGAGGGGGAGGCCCAACAACAGGAAGGGGGCCAAAGGCAATTAGGGGTCAATGGTGTGAAGCAACCGATGAAAGAAAATGGAGAACTGGAGGGACACCAGAATGGCTACTGTACAATGCAAAATGGTGAATACAGGAAAGAGAATGGAGAGGGTCTGAATGGAGAGCACAAGTGGAACAGCAAGTTTAGCGAAAAACACGAAGAGGTTGATTTAACGTCTGATGATAAACCAAGATTCCTCATCAAGCCCCTCTCACTGCGTGTGGACAGAGGCGAAGATGCCGCCTTCTCCTGCAAAATCTGGGGCACACCTCTGCCTGACGTGGTATGGGAGAAAGACGGCAAGAAGCTGAACGACATCTTTGAGAGCTCCCACTTCAGCGTGAGCAATCAAGATGGTGGCTGGTTCCAGCTCAAGATCTACAGGACGCGCATGCCAGACAAAGGTGTCTACACCTGCAAGGCCGTCAACTGCAATGGTGAGGCCTTGGCCGGCGCTGTCCTTCTTGTCGAGCCGGTACCTGAGCGAGCGGAGAATAAAATGTCCTCAGATAGCCACACTAACAGCCAGTTGTCGCCAAAGCACAGAGGCGGGAGGCTCAGTTTGTCAAGAGTCAAAGAGGAACCGCATGTCAGTGCATCGAAAGTCAAGAAGTTTGCAGTGGCAGAGGGGAAACACGCCAAGTTTCGCTGCTTGGTGACGGGGAAGCCAAAACCAGAGATCATCTGGAAGAAAGATGGGGTGCCCCTAGAGCCCGGGAGGCGTCATTTGATATTTGAGGACAGAGAGGGTTACTACACGCTAAAGGTCCTGTACTGTAAGGTGCAGGATACAGGGCTGTATGTGTGTGCAGCATCAAATGCTCTTGGAAACACCCTCAGTGCTGTTCATCTGACCGTCAAAGGTAAGAGATGCTTCCCTGTTTGTACTAAATATGCCTCTGATATAAAATATTGTTAAAAATGTCACTTCAATCAATTGATAAAATAGAGTATGTCATTCAAGAATTAATTAATTACAATGGCTTAATTTTAAAGCAAGCAATAATTTTGTGATGGTTTTCGATTTTCTCCAAATGCCTTAAATGCCATATCTTGCTTTGAAACAAGTCTCTTTCTAGACTATATAGGCGACCTATTCATGGTGTACCCCACATCTGGCTTCCTCAGCCTCCTGCCACCTTGAACAGCATAAGCCGAATTTAATTAACAATGCAAAACTACTATGAAACTTCTGAACATCAACAGCATCAGAATCTATGCATACACGTAAAAAAGTATTTGTCATCACTTCACAGCAGAAAGATGCTGAGTAAAAATGTGCTGTGGAAAGCTTTTTAATAATGTGACAAATAACACTGAGTATATTACATTTCAAGAGATTCTGTGGTCGTTTCACTCTTGTCATTGTAAGTTAATTTTTAAAGAAACAACTGCAGGCGATCCAAAATGAATGAGTCATTGTGTCTCTGATGCATATCTCCAGCCACACAGAGAAAACATTAGGTCATAAGCTGCACATGTCAAGGCTAATTGCTTTGTGCATTTTGTTAAAATGCATGGCATCACCTTTTAAAGTGGTTAATTATTTTCTCCTAATCCCTTCATAATGGGCAGATAAATCTCTGGGTCACATAGCTTTTCATATGCATAGTCCTGCACTGTGCCAGCTGCTTCTATCAGACATGTCAGTGTAGTCTGGGGTCAACATGCCAGTCCTTAATATACAGATAATAATCAGCGGCATTACAGCAACAGATCCTTGCTTAAAAACTGCTCACTGGGATGAGAGATTCATGTAAATGCAAAGCTTCTGATAGAAAATAAATGTGTAACCTGAGATGAATTTGTGATTATTTTTTTTAAAGGTGGACGCATTATTTTCAAAACTTTTTTAACACTTTCCAGTCTTTTCCTTTTCAATCAATCAATTGCGTGTTAAAATAAGATCTATAAACTGATCCAAATCTACAACTCTCCCATACTTTTTGTTGAGTGAAAACATGCAGACTTTAATATAAATTTCCGGTGTTCTTCAGGTCTATCTGTGCGGTTCAGGCGTCCATTAAAAGACGTGGAGGCGAAGGAGAGAGACGTTGCTGTGCTGGAGTGCGAGGTTCCTGATGAGTCGGTCCCGACCGCCTGGTACCTGGAGGACCAGAGGCTGATGCCCAGCAGTAAATACGGGATGGAGCAGAAAGGCACCAAGCGAAGACTCACCATCCATGATGTCGGGACAGATGACGATGGAGTGTATCTCTGTGAGATGCCAGATGGAGCAAAGAGCATTGCAGAACTATCAGTTAAAGGTATGCGGTCATTTACAATATGCAATGTGTAGTTTCATAAAGACTATCACTAAAACACACTCTAACTAAAGACGCCATAATTGAATATTTTATCACATTTTCGCAGCTAAATACTAACATTTCTTCTAAAAAGGAAGCAAATGAATGCTCCATCCAAAGAAAACTGGACTCATCCACAAAGGTTAAACCTGCATCATTTCAACTTCAGCCATTTAAATGGTGCTATGTATGCAATATGTATACCTCATATTGAAAATGCTTGTCACTTTGGGACCAGCAAAAAGAAAAACTGGATGAAACGGGCACTTTAACAGAGAAATGTATCCACTTGTAAAAGTGTAAATCTACAATGTAGAGGAACTGAATTGAGAGTGTAAGTGGAGAAATCTGCTGTATAATACAAATTCTAAAGAAGTAATTTTTGTACTCACAGGTTCTATTATTCGTAAACTTCCCCGGAAGCTGGAGGTCCTTGAAGGTGAGAACGCTGCGTTCTGCGTGGAGGTGGAGGATGACGAAATGGAGGTCCACTGGTTCAAAGACGGTTTGAAGTTGCACGAGACTCATCAGACGATCCTAAAGTCTTTTGGCAAAACTCATATTCTGGTCTTTGTCAATGTGGCCTACCAAGACTCCGGGGTAGTGACCTTTGTCACAGGGAGATCCAAGACCTCATCACGTCTCAAGGTCAAAGGTACGTGTAGGTTCGGTTGATGTCTCGGACATGTTTTTTTTCATGGTTTTCAGGATTGCTTTGCAAAGGATTCTGAACTTGTTATTCCTCCTGCGATAAAATGAGTTGGTAATGTTCAAATGCATAAAGTTTTAGTACAGTAACTTGCTGCAATAACTGCAACTGAATTCTTTTCATTTGTAAGAGTTTTCTTGTAGCCAGCAGTGTTTTCCAGCAAAAATAGTCATATAGCATTTCATATTTCAGAACTTAAGAACAATCAGTTGTTGTTTTGCAATGCCTCTCTGCTATACTATATGGTAAGGTAGGGTTGGGTTCTGATAGCGGGCTTAATGTTTAATCAAGTTAGAAGTTGGTAAAATAATCTTAAAGTTGAGGTTCTAACAAATATCTTTTCAAATCAAACCTTTTCTTTATTAATTCAACATCCTTCATCCTTCTCCCCTTTTAGCCACAAGACATTGCCCGCCTATCTGTCCTGTTGGAGTCAAAATGGACGTAGATCGCCCTAACAGTGCTCTTCTCACCTGGGTTCCCGCCCCGAACAGCCAGACCACCACCCGCTCCATCTTCGTGGTGGAGAGACAGGAAGTGGGCTCACAGGAGTGGCAGAAGTGTTTCACCACGGAGACCTGCACCTCAGCTGAGGTCACCAGCGACAGCGTGCCGTGTGAGGGTGACTACCGCTTCCGTGTCTGTAGCATCAACAAATATGGGCGAAGCGGCCATGTGGAGTTTCCAAAAGTTGTCCATCTGGGTAGGTAACTGACTGTGAAGTAGAACTGTACATGTGTTAAACCTGGGCTGATTGAGGTGTCCTAATGATAAAAGTCTATTGTCAACCGTAAAGTATCATGCCGACAAATCTGTCACAATTCTTTAATTAACAAATACGGGGATTCTTTCGTTCATGTTGATATTATAAAGCTTAATTTAGGAGCCTCTATTTTTTATCAAAGATATGTTATTGCCATGAAGTCATGAAGTTGAAAGCATAGATTGTCTTGAAAACTCTTCCTTGATACATACAGTATCTCAAGCAAGTGTCAAATCCAATTCAATGGCTGCCTGCAATCTTATGACATGCTTCGGAAAATGGACTACACAATTTTTTGATAACTTCTAGCTCTGTTTTTTTACTCTGTTAGTTCCTGGGCCAAAAATTCGCAGTCGCCTCCGAGGCTGTGAGGTCATGGAGGGAGAGGATGCTTGCTTTTCCATCGAACTGTCTGCCTCAATGGTTGGAACCTGGTTTCTGAACAGCGCTCAATTGCAACATGGTGGACGATACTCGATACAACAGTCCCAAACAAAGCACTCATTGGTTATTCATCAAACTCGCACTACAGAGGACACAGCAGAGGTCACATTCATAGCCAATGGAGTCCGGGATTCAGCAGTTCTCAGTGTTACACGTAAGTGTAAAAAATCTGGTAAAAATATGTAAATTCTACTAAATTTAGCATGCTATAAAGTATTAATGTTGAGTTTGTTTACTCAGAGTTGATTTACATGCTCATGTCTTTACAGCTGCTGTGATGAAGTTCAGTCCTCTGCCAGAGTTAGACACCATGAAGAAGGTGGAGACTGGTGATGCCATTGTGCTCTACTGTGAAGTCTCCCACCCTTTTGCTAAAGTATCCTGGTTCAAAGATGGCGAGGAACTCCAGGTGGCCGATGGCCTCAACATCCAGTCAGATGGGAACATGAGGAGGATTGTGATCCAGTCAGCTGAGCAGTCTCACTCTGGAGTTTATACATGTGAAACTTCAGGGGATGTCATCAAATTCAATGTGGATGTTGCAGGTAAAAGGTTTTTGAAAATCTGATGAATTTCTGGTGTTTGCATGCATTTAAGAACCCAGTTGTTCATTCACATATGTAACTATATAAAATACATAATTCAATTTATACAAATTAGTGAATTGTTTTTTGTTTCAAGCTTCTTCAAGTTTGGTTTTATGGTTTAACCAAATTGTACTGAGAATATTTCCAACTCTCAAGAGATAAGTTTGTCCTCCAGTACCTTGTTTTCCAGCTGCTGACATTCGTCCTCTTTCCTCTGTTTTTTCCAGGTCCTCCTGTGGATTTCAATCCAGCACCTGAGGAAGAGCTCCATAAGAGCAGCATGGAGCTCGACCCCGTCGTGCTGCTCTGCCACGTCTCCAGAGAGGATGCTGAAGTCGTGTGGTATGGAGTAAAGTCCTGTTCAAGAAATTAATTAAAAAATATTTTATCTTGTGCTTTTATATGTGCTCTGTTTTTAAATTCTGTTTTTTAATTATTATGTATTAAGTGTTTTGTGAAGTGTTGTTTTTCCACATATAGTATCACTAATCTTTACATTCACAGCCTAAGAAACTCATGAAATCTTAAAATGGATATCATATTAGGTGTTATTCATCACCTTTTTACAGTTGTCTGTGTCTGACTTGGTGTGTCCCAGGTATAAGGACGGCTGTGAGATCCAGCCCAGTGACAACATCACTCTGCAGGCAGAGGGAACCATGAGGAGGCTGATCATTCGCTCTGCAGAAACCTCAGATGCTGGCAGCTACACATGCCAAGCAGGAAAAAACAGCATGGAGTTCACTGTCAACGTCAGAGGTACATTGCAGGGACCTGGCCCTAATAGTTTTAAGACATTTCTGAGAAAATAGACCTTTATTATAGAAGATTTACAAAAAGACACTGGCAGTAATTAATTATTCATCCTAAAATAGCCATAACTTTCTTGTTTATAATAGAAATATGAATTGACCTCACTGTACTTCCTACAACTACAAACACAGAGCCCCCAGTGATGATCGTAGACCCTAAGGACGATGTTGTGATGGAGAGCTACATCTCAGAGGACATCCACCTGCAGTGTGAGTTGTCTCGCTCCAGCGGTAAGGTGCGGTGGTCCAAGGATGGCCAAGAGGTGGAGGAGAGTGACAATATCCAGCTGATATCTGAGGGTCCTTACAGGAGGCTGACCATTCTCTGCGGCAAGGTGGAAGATAGTGGAGAGTATGTCTGCGAAACAGACGGAGACTCTGTCTTCTTCCAGCTTATTGTCACAGGTAAGACTGAAATTTCCCTTTGTGTACACTTCTGATTATATGATATGTCTAATACAAATCTGTGGAAGGTTGCATTTAAATATCCATTTTCTGCACCAGAGCCACTGGTACGAATAATTCACCCCAGTGAATCAGAGGTTGAGCTGACACATTTGGCCTCTACGAGGCTGGAGCTCAACTGTGAGATCTCCCAGTCAGACGCCCATGTCAAGTGGTACAGAGATGGCCTGGAGGTGGAGGAAGGCCCTAACCTGATCCTGGAGGTGAATGGGGCCCAACGCCGGTTGGTTATACCCATGACCACTGTGGATGACACAGGGGAGTATATATGTGACACTGAAGATGACTCAGTTGCCTTCTTGGTGACTATTACTGGTAAGAATTAATTATATGAGGGGTAACTATTAAGCATAATGATAAACAGATAATCAATAAATGTACAGATTTTTGATATAATTTCTATCATTTATGAACCTTTCCTCTTTTCTGTTTAATGACTTTATTCCTCCTTTACATTCAGAGCCACCAGTGGCGCTTACTCGCCCCAAAAACATGCTTGACAAACTGGAGAGTTTTGCTGGGAAGCCAATTGTGCTGGAGATCAAGGTGTCTCGGCCCAGTGCAGAAGTGAAGTGGTGGCTAAATGGCAAAGAAATAGAGGAGAGCAGTAATGTGACCATCACAGAGGATGGGTTCATCCGGCGTCTGACCATCCACTCTCCTTCTCCAGTGGATTCTGGGAAATATACCTGTGATGCTGTTGATGACAAAATTGATTTCCAGGTCAAAGTTTCAGGTAAGAGGCAATGGTCACTGGTCAGTGGTGAAGACGATTTGTACATGTCAGTCACCAACAATCACATGTTAACACCATTTTAAAAACCACCATATCATATTAAGTGTTAATATGTAATTCTGCATCCTTAGAGCCTCCAGTGAAGATCTTAAGAAAGTCAGAGATGAAAACAAATGTTAAATCTTTGATTTCTGATGACATTGTGCTGGAGTGTGAGCTCTCCAGAGCAAACGCCATCGGCAAATGGTATAAGGATGGCTGTCGTATTGAGGACAACGAAAGGTTCTGCGAGGAAGAGGAAGGTGCTTTTCGGTCACTCGTCATTCTCAACGCTGAACTCGGAGACTCTGGAGAGTACTTCCTGGATGTTGCAGATGACAATATCACCTTCCAGGTTACAGTAGAAGGTAAAATTAATTCAAACTTTTGTATTAATTTAATGAACTGGTTAAAAAAATGTGTCTTAAATAAAATACCTGTCCTTTCCCTCTTTTGGCCTTAGAGCCTCCAGTGACCATAGTGGGCAACTCAGAGGACGCAGACTATCAGGAGTTGGTGGCAGGAGATGACCTGATCCTGGCCTGTGAGGTGTCCCGTGCCAGCGCCCCCGTCCAGTGGTACTGCAATGACAGGCTGCTCACCAACGATTCCCGTACCTACATTGAGTGCTATGGCGCTTTGAGGAAAATTATCATCTCAAATATCCAGTCCTCAGATTCCGGGAAGTACATATGTGATGCTGTGGATGACAAGATGATCTGCATGGTCAGGATTCAAGGTAGAAACTCCGGGTGGAGGTTATGTCTTTGCACTTTGCAAGCAATGTATTATGAATCTAATATTTGCCTCTTTGTCCATTTTCATGAAAGAGCCTCCAGTTACATTTGTAAATAAGGAGGATGACATTGTCGTGACTGGTTACGAAGCAGAGAGCGTGAGCTTGACAAGCTTTGTGTCCAAGGAAAGTGCTCTGGTACGGTGGCTCAAAGATTGGACGCCTGTTGAAGGTGAGCGCTACCAAATGCTAATGGAGGGTCATAAGCGTACCCTCACCATCGAACCTCTGAGGCGCTCTGATGCTGGCGAGTACACCTGCGACGTCAACACAGACCAGATTCACTTCAGCCTGCTGGTGAAAGGTTAAAATTTTTGTTTCATCTTGTCATCTGACAACATTAAAGAAAATTTTCAGTTTGGTTTAAAAAGTCATATTAACTTTGAACTTCTGTATCACAGAAATGAGAATCAAGTTTACAAGACCGCTTCAAGACACTGTGGCCCATGCTGACGGTATGGTGACCATTCGCTGTGAGGTGTGCAAGCCAAAAGCAGATGTCCAGTGGCTGAGGAACGGCATGGAGGTGGTTCCAAGCAGGAGGTTCTCCATTCGGGCGGATGGAGTGGAGCGAAGCTTGACCATTCACCGTTTAACAAGAGAGGATGCTGGGGAGTATACCTGCGAGTCCAAAGATGACAGGACCGTGGCAACACTTAGAGTGGAGAGTAAGCATGCCTGACTTTTTTTGTCATTTCTCACACCTCTCAGTGAGGTGGCAGGTTCTTAAACTTCCTTCTGTCTCCTCAGTGCCTCGGGTGGTGGAGTTCCTCACTGAGCTCTACAGCACCACTGTGCTTGAAGGAGAAGATGCCACCTTCAAGTGTGTGGTTTCTCCTGAGGATGTCCAGTTGGTCTGGCTCATGGACAATGAGGTCATCACCCTCGGCGACCGTTTCCAGGCGACCCAGAATGGCCTATGCCACACCCTGGTGATCAAGAAGTGCCAGATGTTGGACAGTTCCAAAATCACAGCCGAAGCTGAAGGAGCAATAAGCAAGGCGAGCCTCAAAGTTCAGGGTAAGACCATTTTTTCAGGGCAAAAGAGAAGATATAGCATCAAAACTTTCTGTGCATTAGCATTTATCATCTAAAACACCTTTATTTTTTGGTTTGAGTAAAACAGGCTGTGAATTGTGTCCTTTATTTCTGTCTCTCCCCTTTATGATCAGAGGCTCAGGTCTTGTTTACAAAGAAAATGGAGGCCATCATGGCAGAGGAGTTTGGCGACGCCACCTTGGAGACTGAGATCAGCCTTGAGACAGGCGAGGTCCAATGGATAAGGCAAGGGGTGGTCATCCAGCCCGGTCCCCGACACACGCTGGCTCAGAATGGGTGTAAACGCAGCCTGACCATCTACAATCTGACTCTGTCGGACCGGGGAACCTACCGCTGCGAGAGTCTGCATGACAGGACGCAGGTCAAGCTCAATGTAGAACGTAAGTGGTCCAAACTGGGGCGTGGATGATTATATTGCCAGATATTTATAGATATGAACAGGTTGAAGCCCCCCTTCCTTTTATGGGCTTTTTTAATTCATACTGTTGCACATTTACAAACAAAGACATCCCATTATCCCTCTCTACTATACATTACATCCCTCTGTAAGATTAAATAAAGACACATTTGTCAGGGGTGACAAAAGAATGTGTAGCTGTTCTCAGACCTTAACCAAATACTTCAAGTCATACTGTAATTGTTCACTTTATGAAGAATTGATGAGTGGATTTTTGATGAGGTTTGAGGCCAAATCTCTTCAACTCTACCATGTCAAGAAATGGCAAAAAATGCCCATCACAGGTTCCAAGAGCCCAAAATGATATCTTCACATTGCTCATTTTGTCAAAGTTGACAAAAATGACTCACCCTTTTCTGCCAAATACTGTTTTTGAATACTTTCTAAGGTATATTGACTACCCCTAACAATGCATTTTGATGCTGTTTATACTAAATGGGTGGCTGATTCAAGATCTTGAATAGACTGACGCACTCTTCTGACTAAAACACAGTACATATTGTTCGTGTTCTTCACAGTAAGTCACAATGAAAAAAGATACTAAGAATAGAAGACTAGACCTGTACTCTAAGTGAGAAAAGGTTTTTGAAACACAGCCATGCTGTTATACAATAGCGTACTGAGTGACACTATGATAATAGACCTTGGTGTCATTTTTGTCATGTGTTAAACTTAGCTGGGACTATATTTGAACCACCTCTTGTTGCCCTTGAAACACAGTCATTTTGCAATGTACAATGAATGTGTTAGCTATGCCTTTAAGCTGTGTGATATTTGATATTATTCCTACTAATATCTTTTCTGAACTTATGTTATATCATCACAATACATTCCTAAAAAGTACATCATCTTGTGTTTATTAAAACACAACTCTCACCACACTACTCTCCCTCTTCTCATCCAATCTAGCCCGTAAAATCTCCATTCGTAAAGGCCTAACTGACCAAGAAACCTTTGAACGAGAAACTGCATCCTTTGAGGTGGAGCTATCCCACACAGACGTGGAGGGCATTTGGCAGAAGGACGGCATCAGGGTGAAACCAAACAACCAGTGGCGGGTGAGCACCAACGGGCGAGTCCATGGCCTCACCCTGTCCAACCTTACCCTGGAGGACACGGGGACCATCAGCTTCTCAGCTGAAGGAGTGCGAAACACTGCCAGGCTCACAGTCAAAGGTAACTAGAAGGTGTCAGTATTGCATTAAAAGGTTTTGGTTTGTATTGTGATCTTAAAATATTTTGATCATGGAATCCCTTATTAAGTATTTGTTGTTTTTGATTTAACATTTTAAAACTGATCAGACTCCACAAGAGGGAGTTAATAGCGGTGAGAGTGAAAACAAAGATGTGAAAATTCATTCTTATACATTCTGTAATTTGAATTACTACAAAAAAATGTGATCATAATGCTGTGGACCACCGGGAAATCCCTTAAGTACCTTTGCTGGCCCATTTAGGAACATTTCCATTTCCTCATTTAGGAATATTGCAAAGACAGATGGAGAAAATTAACCATATAATTGATTGATTACGTTTTTGCTTTGATGGGTCACTGACTAATTGGACTGAATGAATTTACAGAGACACCGGTTACTATCCTGAGAGCACTGGCTGATGTCCGTGTAGAGGAAGAATTTCCCGCCACTCTGGAGTGTGAATTCTCCAGACAAAACGTTGAAGTCAGATGGCACAAGGTAAAATACACCAATAGATACTTTTGCTCTTGACTGTATGTTTGCTTACAGTAGAAAAATGCAACAGATTGGATAGTTTTACACTGATAAAGCATGAGGAATACCTCTGTCCATTTCCTTCTGTGAATCAGAACGGGACGGAGCTGAAGCCGGGGAAGAACTGTCGGATCTACTCCATGGGCCGGAAGCGGTTCTGTCAGATCCTACAGTGCTCCCGGGCTGACTCTGGCACCTACACATGTGACACAGGGGAAATAAACACTTCCTGTTCACTGGAGGTTTATGGTAAGTGTCTGAACAAAGCTGCCATAACACATATCCAATGAAAACTTAAAAACAACTTAACATGAAAATTGAAATTCCTGCCTATATTGATAATTTCAGGTTTGCACATTAAATTGTGTGCAGCCACTGAGGTAGCTTGACTTGAGCTTATACAATGCCTCCACCTAGAGGTTAAAGGGAGGTGGTGTATTAAAAAAAAAGTGTCAACAAATCTTGAATGAAAGTGATGATGTTTATATTTCTAGCCTCCAGTATCCCTGATCTAAATGTATTTACTGACCTCACAGAGCACGAGTTGACGATTGTGCAGGATCTGGAAGACCTTTATATCCAGGAGGACCAGAATGCTGTCTTCATGTGTGAGGTTTCTCTGGAGGATGTGAGCGGGGAATGGTACAAGGACGGCCACAAGATCCGGCCCACAAGCACCATCAAGACCCGCACTGAAGGTCAGAGAAGGAGGGGATTGAAACTTGATGGGACTGAATGATTTTGATAAGATTGAGAGCTTAATTCCCCAAATATATTTGATCACTTACACACCATTAGGCTGAGTTACAAATGCAGAAGAATAACACACATAAACATTTCAGCAAATGCCTTCTCTCAGTGTGCAAGCTCAGCGACTGTCACAGCCCAACCTCAGGTGCAAACAATTAAAACAAACTGAGGGTGATTTTAAAGAAAAAGGGCAGCATCTGCATGTCTTATGCAGGTCTTAATTTTTGTCTTCTGTAAGAATCAAAATCGTGTTTCTCTTTCAGGGACCAAACACTTCCTGCTGATGTGTAGTGTCAAAGCTGAAGATGCTGGAGAAATACGCTTCACAGCCAGAGATGTTGAATCCACAGCTTACCTCGAGGTAGAGGGTAAGTCCGTATTTACCCCTATAATATCCAACTTGCTGCTTTTTCTTTGCATATTAACAGCTTAAAAATGTTCTATACAAAATCTCAAAACTTTGCAGAGCTCCCAGTTTCCATCGTTAAACCCCTGCGAGACCGAACAGCCCTGGAGAAACACCGGGTGATCCTCGAATGCACCGTCTCCTCGGCCCGCTCCACCGCCACATGGTACAAGGGCAGAGAGGAGCTGGTTCCCTCCGATCGAGTGGATATCCTGGTCGACGGTTGCTCCCATAAACTGGTGATACAGCAGGTGGCCGTGGAGGATGAGGGCACCTACAGCATTGAGGTTGGGGAGCACACATCCAAAGCCAAACTCATGGTGGAGGGTAAGTTGAGTGGAGAGCAAGGACTGCATAGTTATGTGAAATTTTAAGGAATTTATGTCAAATGTCATTAAAGGAGGCACTTGTTAAAGGTGCACTAAGATGTTTTACATCATCTTTACTCTTCTAGCTTACAAAACCACCATCTATGGTTGGGTGTGATTGTTTTTATTATCAATACAAATGGGTAAAAAAGGACTTGGAGTATCCTTTTCTAAAACTTGCTCCCCAAAGCAAAAATACTTAATGTCTTACTGTATTACACTTCTTTCCCTCTGTGCTGCTGCAGCCCAGGCCCTCATGATGGTCAGCGAGCTGGAGGACGTGGAGGTGACGGAGCCTGAACCGGCATCTTTCCAGTGCGAGGTGTCTGTCGCCATAAGCAAACCTCCAGTTTGGACTTTGAACGGAGAAAGCCTTCAGTCGGGCCCCTCTGTCCGCATGGAAAACCACGGGACGGTCCACAAACTCACCCTGAAAAACACCAGTGCGGACATGAGCGGGGTGGTGAAGTTTACCATGGGCAAGGCCAAGAGCAGCGCCACGCTCAGTGTCGTGGAAAACTAAAAAGGATGAAAGAGAAAAGCAAAGTGACTCTGAGAGAAAGAAAGTGAGGAGATTGACTGAAAAGTGGGAATTGCTCAGGTCCCCTATAACACAACATCTCCAGTGTTTGTGTTTGGATGGCCTGCACTTGAAGGTTCAGTAAAAGTTACATAGACTAAAAATTTAAGCCCAAGACATGTTACAGCCCAGTTATTCCTTTTTTTACAGTGTAGATGATATTTATTTCCCCTAATGCAGATGTCTTGTTGACTTTACATTCTTGTATTCTGATTAAAACCCACCAAAAATAAAACAGAGTAAAAGTGGTTAATTACATTGCGTCAAATATGTCATTATGTTTACCGATTAAGGAGGCTCCAAGATCCTTAACAATTCCTTTTTCTTTTCTTAATAACTTTATCTCCGGATGCGAGGAGGACATCACTGCTTGCTGTGGACCTTCTGGGAGAATCTACTTAAATACAATTTTGAGGTACTTTATACTTCCACTCTACATTTCAGAGGGAAATATTGTACTTACTTTGTAGCTTTAGTTACTTTTCAGATGGAGATTTGACACATTGGATAATATAACAACACATTGTTAAAGATGAAACCAGTGGTTTCCAACCTTTTTGGCTTTTGACGTCTTACAAAAAGCAGTGTGTAGTCGGGGTCACATTTCAGATGTCTATGAGTTGTTAACAGCTCCACCAAATAGTGATTTTTCCCTCTAAGCTTCTCACATGGTTTCATTTCAATAAATGTTCAAATGATCCAATATTTCACCAAAAATCAAAGATTAGAGAAAAAGTACAAAAACTCAAAATAGGTTTGTGTATAATGGCTCCATAAACAAATAGTTTAAGCCCTAAATAATAGCCTACACTCTCTCTGCTCCCTGAAAGCTTCATTAAGGATTAATCACCAATTTATGAAATACTGATTAGGTACTTATGAATGAAAAATAGATTTGTGGTTCAGTTTGATACAGAGATTAATTATGAGGGGTCAAAATATGAACAGTAGGTTATCACATTATTGCATTGATTCTGGTTTATTACAATAATACTCTATTAATATCTAAACACAGACGCATTAACTTGCTGCACTTTTCTGTTAATGTTGTTCTGAAAAGACAAACAGCACTTCTTGGACCATCTTTCATTTAGCATTTATGGGGAGAAAAATGGCATTATTACATACAGTCCATATATAATTTGGTATGATAAAACAACAGGTCAAAAATTAGGTTACATCTATTCAATCATGAGTACAGTAACATGAATATTCCATATATTAATGAAATTTGTTTGCTTTATTACTGTGCAAAACAAAATATACATATCTACTGAATGTGTAAGAAGTACAGTATCAGCGAATGGGCCCCGTAGTGACACAACACTTATTTTATATGTAAGCAAATGACTGAACGTTCCTATAAATACTCCTCTTTGCCAATGAATTCCAGGTATCAGCATTAAATCTAATGGAGACGTCACGTGAGAATGGCTTACATGAAACACACATTTGAAAATATTTACCCTGTTATGTGCCTACAACAGTAAGATACTATCCTTTTAGTCATTTGCTGGTGTTTCTGATCCATATATTACCTATTAATATATGAGGTAACCAACCAGGTCTTGCATGAAAACAGCAAGGAGCAATGTTTCCCCCTGTGGAAAACAAACTGTAATAAATATTGTATCAGAGGGCCACTTCTGGGCAAAAAAAAAAAAAGAAATAAAATCAGTAATTATTTAGAAAAAGAACAGGCTAATTTGATTGACAAGAATTTGTTAAACATAAACAAATAATGTAATATCTCTTAATATTGTGGATTTAATTGTCACCCCTGCTCCATCTTGGTGAAGTCACTTCACGAGCCAGCTATCGAGGCTCTTCGTCAAACCCACCGTTTCATTCATCTGTGTCAACACATGCTATTGTCAACGCATATGAAGGAGATAATAAGAGCCTGAAAGACCCGCTAGAGCCCCCCCCCCCCCCCCCCCCGCTGCTCCTTAAAACCGATCGGACAAAAGAGGTTCGAGTCGCTCTAGAAACTAAGCAACTAACGTCACCGCGTAGAGCGACAAAAAAGTACAAACTCCACGTGCAAACACCCATCTGGTCTCTTGTTTTAATCAAAAGGAAAATTCCACCCTGAAATCACCTCGTTTGTTGGACAGTCGTTCGTCATTGTCTGATAAACTTCTACATCTGTTAGTGGTTTCCTACATTGCCCAGAATGCTTTTTGGCAGCTTTGGTTGAACAAATATGAAGTATGAATAGCAATAGCATTCAAACTACATAGAAAGTCCTGCTGCTGCATTTGTATTCTGGCCTATTTTCTGCTACAGAGAACCTGACATTCACCGCTAGATCTATTAAACTCCACTGTAGCTGCACTGGCGTTATCTTAACATAACGTCATGTCTTGCCAAAAAAAACATCAGCCAAATAATCAAAAAAGGACCCAGAAATGTAAAATACATCACTGATAGCTGTTTATTAACATTGTGAAAGTGTTTGAGGGTGGATTTCTCCTTTAAATCTGGACTGAATTAAACCACTTTGTGTTTCTGAAAAAGGTGTGCCTGCGCACCAGGCACCACACCTCACAGATCCTTGAGTCTTTGAGTCCCACTTTTATTACAAAATCCTGAAATTGTTTCCAGCCTATGTGTACCGCTTCAGAGCAAAAAGAAAGTGTACTTTGAAGCTTATGAGAGCTGAACGGTCACTTTTTTTTTTTTTTTTTTGCACACCACTTTCATTGGCCATTCATGTGCAGTCTGTAAATGCTGTGAGAAATTCAAGTTTTGCTTGTGGCTTTAAAACAAGGAACAGAAGTTTTAATGCGACAGTAACACAACACTGACCAATTCCCCTGGCGGTTTTAGAAGTCGATTCTGGTCCTCTCGTCTCTGGCGTCCACTGTTGACACACACACATATATATATATATTGCATTCTGGCTGTCCATCAGTATTTACACCACCTTTGGAAATCCACCTCCACTAAGCATAGCAGCTGCTCTTTCACAGATGATTTGATACTTGTAGTGTCAGGTTTTTGTGGAAATACTGCAGTCACTTATTTCAGAGTGCTGACACTTTGCTGAGGGCTCATCGTTTTTGGTATTTTTACCAAAAGAAATCCAATTTTCTTTTAAAGGATCAGACTGATTAACACTGACTTTCACATTGATTTTATGTTCCCACGGATCGAAAGGTTTCCTGCTGAAAGAGAACTTAATTGATTTTTTCCCCTAAACACCAACAAATGTGTGGATTTTAAAACCCAGAATATTGAGTTCTATTTATTATGCAATGCACTTTCTTTTTCAGTCTGGGTTTAGTATATAAATTGTGCTAAAATCAATTTCCAAGCTGCAGTGAAAGGCAGGACTGTACAACAGATTACTTGTAAAGTGCTGTCCAATCATACTGTTTTGTTATTAATCAATCGAACAGCTCAGGGTTTGAACAGGAACCTGTTTTTGTTCTTTATCAGACTCCATAACACTGTCATGATTATCCAGGTGATCACGTCGCTCTAAAAACTCTAAAAATGACGCCAGAGGATCACATGCTCTTGACTACAGACAAATAGTGTGATAATTGGCAAAACTAGGGTGTGTGACAAAAATAATGCTATTCCAAAAATGTCTAAAAAAAAGGCATCTACAGTACGTATAGACCATCTGCTCTTCGATGACAAGACTGAGGTTTATTTGCGCGTAAACCTTTCCGAAGATTTCCTTTCCACTTGAATCCCGCTTACTGAATCCTGCATTGGTTTTACAGGATCAGACTGTTTAATCCATGAGAGAAGTCTATGTCCAGTACCCAGTTTGTGTGTCCAGAGGATTCATGGCTACAGACCTCTGCTGCAGTGACACTGCAGAAACATCCATTCTTTCACCCGTTCACTCAGCTGGTTCATGATAGGCTGATAGGGGGGAGGGGGAAAGTTATAAGGCAATTTTCAGGCAGTTTTCTGGTTGACCAGGAGGTGGCAGTGATGATGCCGTTAAAAACTCCCAGATGTGATCTTGGTTTGATACTGGGGAGCTGATGGCTCTGTCAGCTGTGAAGCAGTCTGTGTTCTGGTGGGCAGTGGTAGCTGGAGCTGGTGCTGGAGCCTCGCTGGTGCGTGTGTGTGTGTGTGCGCGTGCGTGTGTGTATGTGTTTATGTTTTGTACGCTGTTTTGTTCAGAAGTGAGATGACAAGTCGAACACTGTTAGCTTGCGGTCCCTTGGTGCTTGAGGACTGTGTAGACGTTATCCACTTTGCTCAGCCTCTCGAAGAACGGGATGAGGTCCAGCAGCTCGGTGTCGGACATGTCGTCGAACCACGAGGCCACAGGAACCTGGACGAAAACACACAAGCTATGAGCAACCACAAATCACTTAAAAATCTTCAAAGTACAGAGAGAGGGATGAAGGAGGAAACAGGATTTGTATCATCATGATGTTCTGACACGACCTCACGCTGTTACGCCCACGACTGTCACCGAGATGACTCAGGTAATGTGCGTCGTCCTTGAACACTCACCGCGTTGTCAGGATGGAAGATGTAGGAGGCAGGGGAGTTGTCCACGATGATGACCTTGTTAAGGTCGCGACCCAGGCGACTCAGGTCCTTGACGTAATTCCCTCGGTAGAAGACGCAGGACTCCCGGAACAGGCGACAGCGGAAAGCACCCCACTTGTCAAGGAGATCAGAGACGGGGTCTGCGTACTGCATTGGTGATTTTAAAAAAAAAAGTAATGGATGCATAAGAGAATAGTTTACTAAGGTATAATATACAATGTCTGTATTTTGTCTCACATGATTATGCTCCCATTGATACATTTCATACAAGACTATACTATGATTTATATGCTAGTTTAGTTACATTTTGTATGTCATATACAAACCCACCATATACTCTAAGCATCTCATATTACTTGTACAAACAAAATAGAGAATAATGTTGATTAAAACCTGTTTAAAAAGGGGACATTATCATAAAACACTCACATTCAAAATGTGAAATTGCTTCTCTATTGTACTTGTAGAGTTTTTTTTTTTCCCTAGGAGCAGCTGGCTACAGTGCAGAAATCTCTCACCTTGGCTAAACTGGCGGTGAACAGAACACACTCAAACAGCTCTCCCATCCTCTTCAGGAACTCATCAACGTGGGGTCGCTTCAGGACATACACCTGGAACACACGGGGGAACTTTAAACCGGGTTTCTGCACAGTCTTACATTTTAAAATACAAACATGTTTCTACAAACCTTAACTGCCTAAGGACCTATGATGTTTTCTTTTGGTGTTCAATATGAGATTTATTATTACGCCACAGTCTACATCTGAATTTTTTTATACATTTCCCAGGCATGACTATTACAATGTTTTTCTGGACTTGCATTGGCAGCTAAATATAAAGATACTCATGGAGATCACTGACACACAAACATTTGGCTCCACATGTGAAAACCAGACTTGTTTCCTCAAAGTTCCTTTTTTTTTTTTTTCTTCTCTCTGCAGCGTCGGTGGCTGAGGGCAGCGTTCCTGAACCAAGTCATCCGGAATAGGCTGTGCTTGTCTGAACAAACCTATCCTGGATTACTTGAATCAGGCCCAGACCCACGGTATGTTATCCATCTTCAAATCCCTTAAACGCTGGCAGCACTTCCCGTACTCAGCAATTTAAATCCGAGCGTACCGCTATCGTACACCCACAAGGACAGCGAGGCGCTGTCTCATTAGAGGACAGCAGATGACAACAAGTTACAAAATGAACATTTTTGCAGAGTTTATGGAGCGGGAGTGTGGTGCCAACAATACCTGGTGTACTGTTCCATCTATTTCCACAGGAATGATGAAATCTGCATTGTTCACAGGCTGTTGGAAGGACAGAAAACAAAGATATAAACATTGGAGAAAAAAAAAAATAATACAACTCTGTCTCTTACCATCTAAAAAAAATAAGAGACGACGGTATTATTGCAGGACAGATGCAGGTAGAGACAAACAGTCTCCAGTGTGTGTACAAGGAGGAGTGACTGTGTTTATTTGGTTTTAAGAACCAGCTAGTTTGGGTTTGGCATTTGCCAGCAATGACAGAAATGTCACTTTCAGAGCCAACAACAACTAGATGGGGGGAAAATGTAGAGCTTACAGAGTGTTTCTTACTATTAAACATAACTATCTCTTGATGTAATGTGACCACAAAACAGCTACAGTTCTTAAAAAAAAAAGCCCAAATCGTATCTTGAAAGTCCCTGGAACACTTGACACACGCCGTCTCTTACCTTAAAAGAGCTGTGAACTAACGTCTCATCCAGATCTATAACCACACAGATCTTTCCAGAGTCTTTTGACTTCGCTGGAGGCAGCAGTGGTTTCACCTGGATCTGAAAATACCACAAAATTATTCACCTGAGTCTGGACACGTCCGGCGATACGAAAATACACAAACATTTGAAAGACTGCGAAAAGCAGAGAGTGTGACATACAAGACCTCTCTAAACAGATCTTCTCTATCCTTTTCCCGTCAAAACTGGACAAATAAACGCGACCCGGAGGTAAATCTAACCGGAGACAGATGCCAACATACCTTGGAGACTGTTCCGTTCTCCTCGACCAGCAGCGGGGCGTTGTTGTTGACTGGTGGCGGCTCAGGCTGGTCCCGACACAGGCAGCAGAAAAGGCTGGAGAAGAGACCTCCGCTCCTGGGCTTCTTGGAGGACAGAGAGGGCGAAGAACCTGCAGAGGAAGAGGAGGAGGTCAACAAATTTATTTGCAAAGAAAGAAAGAAAACTATTATTTCCGGTCCTATACTATTTTAATAAAACAGCATTTTTTTCCCCCCAATTTTGTTGTTTCTAAAAAAGCAGTTAAACCCTCCCAAGTTTGTTAAATAAAACCCTTCAAAATGGATTAAATTTTTTAGGACTTTATAAAACAAAACACAGTAGTACCACAAAATGTGAAAACTTGCCACAATCACTCTAAGAGCAGCTGTTTCAACTATAAATCTTTTAACAAGATTGAAACCAGAAGAACAGAAGCTGTCATAACTGCATTTTAAGTATAATTCTTATAAAGTGTCATCTAACTGAGGACTCCATCTTGTCAGTATTTGTGTAAAAACAGTTAAAAAAAAAGGACTTCCAGAAACTTTCCTCATACTTTTGTCATGTGCACAAACCCTCCTGGAGACACACGTGTCTGCCAGGAGCTCTTGCGTAACCGCCTCTCTGATGTCAGCAGCAAACAGGCTCCACCACTACCAATCAACACTCGGCACTTTAACACTTGACTTTTAAAAAAAAAAAAAAAAAAAAAGAAGTGTTGCACAGCAGGCATTATAAAGGCATCATAAGCACATCATGAGTTCATTATGGAATGCAGTGCGCCAATCGAAACCGGACAGATGTCATGTGACCATTCGTAGATACACGGAACTGTCTACTGTTTATGTAAAAGGTGTTTATTTTCTTATATTCATTACGTACTGAGCATCTTCTTTTCATTCGAATTGTGCCTTATTTGTAATATCATAAAACCACCTTAAAAACAGCAACACTGCACACAACAATAACCATAAACAAAACAAGTTCAAATAATGTCAAACACCTGTTTGCTATTCACAGCAATTGAAAACAAGATGAAATACAATAAAAACATGCAGGTACAGTGACAACACTTAAAGTTCATTTCCCCTCTTATGAAAGTTGTAACATTAATACTTTTACTGCAGGTTCAGTATCACTTGTGCAATATGACTCAACTCAAAATGGGTTGTGAAAGCTGAACAAACAAACAAACAAAAAAAAAACTGACAATCATTTCCTTTTTTTTTTTAATAACCAAAAAGAGCAGCTTGAAAGTGTGTGAATTAAGTAAACAGCAGCTGGAGCCTCACATTTAAATTTTTCACCCTCTGGCAACTCCATGTTGATCATTTCATTCACTATTTGACTGTTTTGTTTTGGGTTTTTTTTTGCAAAAGCTCCGGATGATTTCCTGCCAAACAGATTAACCAGACAAACTTGGTAAATGATGAATGAAGGCTTCCTCTCACACACTTATCACTGTCAATCTCTGACTGACTGACTGACTGTGCACCTGTACTGTCGCTCAACAGGTAAACCTCATTCCTCACACTCCTTTTATATCCTCAGTGTACTTTCATCATATACAACCGCTTGTAGAGCGAGAGTACATGTGACAAACTCAAGCTGGTGCAAAGTTTCCAAAGATAATAAACATGTCAGGCTGAATTTGGAGGAAATGTGTGTAAAATGATGCTCAAAACATGCAGAATATTTCTACACCCATAAAAAAAAAACATAGTCTTGACAGAATATATGACACTGTGTGGAATAAGGTCGTTTCCCCGACTTTAAAGCTACTTGAAACAAAAAGGGGAAAACTAAATGTTAAGGGATTTGACTGCTAATAGAAGTGTGATGAAAAACAGTAGAAACAGTAGTAAAGTAAAAAGAAAACAAAAAAGGAAGCGTAACAATGAAAGCACAACATTTTCAGCTGACTGGCACACTTTTGGCTTTTATTGTCTTTGGCCTCATAAATGATGACCTTTTTTGGCAACGCAGAACTGCACTAGTAGCCAAAACATTGAATCTCAGTGGGCGAAAAAAAAAAAAAAAAAAAAGGTTTTCAGGACTGCAAGTGAGGCAAAAAAAACCTGACTAACCCAAATGAACTCTTGTCTAAATGCGAATAAAAAAAACATGACTTGATTTTTCACAATTTTATCTCGGCAGGTCAGCAGGCTAAGTAGCTGACATCCATACAAAAAAAATTAAGGTGGTATCACAAGTGTCAGGCTTTAAAATCTAAAGTTTACCTCAGTCATTGAGATTATTTGTTTGTAAAAGCCAGAACTCATCTCACATTAGATTTTGTTTCTGTCTCTTTATGCACCATACTCCCCTCTCTCTGTCTGTCTGGACGTGACTGTGTTACCAACACACAAACCTCTGTTGTCCATCTCTCACGCCTCTTTCATTCCCTCTCCGCTGTTCCCTCCTACTCCATTTGTCGATTCAAACCCCGTCTGACCCTCCGCCGGCCTCTGCCGCGCTCAGGCCAAAACAGGAAGAGGAAACAGACGGGTATCGATGGAGGAAGCTACTTGCCAGCATGTTTTAGTGTAGCAGGAGTGGGCCTGTGATACTATTATCCATTCAGTTTCATGCAGGTTTTTATTTCCATTCAGGTATTTGAGTGGCATCATCTTTTTGGATGCATTTACGAATTCAACAGCAACTCAAATCTCTACTTTGTGCCATAAAAATGGAGCTCAATCTCCCCAAAACAAAAAAACTCACAACCGGAAGAAGAATTTTGAAAATTTGCCACATATCTGCAGTGAAATTAATTACACCAAAACAAATCTAAGGGTTCTTATTCAGTCCCTTGTGATGTTATTTAGTTGTTTCCTTTTTCACTCCCTCGTGCCCTCCCTCGCTCCTCATCATTTCCAGCGTTCACTCCCCTGTTAGAGAAACGCTGCTCCCTAAACCTGAATCATGAAGAAAGCATCAGCCTCGCTGCTACGTTATTTTATGTTACTTTTCCTTCTTCACGGCCTCTTTCACGGGTTACTTTCCAAATATTTAATTCCTCTGCAGTTCAGACAATGTTCAGGCCATTGTGTCATTCTTTAAATAGACTCATAATGCAGATTACATACACACATATTTTTCCAAGTCTGTCTTAAAACAACAGTCGGGTGCCCATATGAACACTGAAACAGGTTCATTCCTCCTGTTCATACTGGCCGTTAGAAGATTCCCTCCAAATTGCGCTTACAATGTAAGTGATGGGGGCCAAAATCCAGTCATTTTGTGCAAAAAAAATGCATTTATATAGCTTATCTGAAGCTTATTTAAGGCTTTAGCAGTCTA
This sequence comes from Scomberomorus guttatus, assembly GCA_038419695.1. Lineage (NCBI taxonomy): Eukaryota > Metazoa > Chordata > Actinopteri > Scombriformes > Scombridae > Scomberomorus > Scomberomorus guttatus. The sequence continues at coordinate 13,211,633 of CM076468.1, read as the reverse complement.
AGTTAGTCATATTACGTGGATATCTGCCACAGTTACAGTCTTTTTAGTAAAAAATTCCCTTTGTCCGCATTTTTTTGGGCTGCAACTAACAACTGTTTTCATTACAGATTAATCTGCCAGTTATTTTCTCAATTAATCAATTAGTCAAACCGTTTCACATCTGTTTTACATGCAGGCCACAAAGGATTTGATTACATGTAAACGCTTAAACTGACGGACACTGTAGTCGTCTTCAGCATCAGTTTTGAGGCATCTAATGTTATCAAAACTGTTGCATTCTTCTTCACGATCTAATCTCATTCAAATTCGTATAATCTGTGTCGTGCAAAGTGTCATGCAAATACTTGTCACTGCAGAAATAGCGTCTAATTCTGCAGTATTTAATAGAACACATTTGGCTTGAATTAAACCATTTGTTGATGTTGTGTAAAGTGATCGAAGCTGTATTTGTTCTGTGTTCATTTGAGAAAAAGCACCAGGCATGAGAAACAAAAATCAGTCGGATTATAATCAGTGTGTCAATAACAAACAGTACAAAGCAACGACTAATGTATGCTTGTCAAATTAACAGATTATTCATGAGTAGATGATTCTGTCAAATTATGAATGACAGAAGATTAAATGCAGCGTTATCTGGACCAAAGCCTGTTTTCTATAACACCTCTGCCTTCTGCTTCACCCCGACATGCTGTCTCCTGCCTCCCAACTTCAGAAAAATTAATCATAACTGATGTCTTATCATTGCATGACATCAGTGTGGATAACTGACACTCCACGCACTCAAGATAAGATGTTTTGCCTTATCAGATCATCTTATCAGCCCGGGATCCATTTTTAAAGTTTCCTGTAATAGACCCTTCCACTCCTTTTCTTGATTATTTTTGTCTCTGACAGCTGAGCTTTAGTCAGATTGTAAATTTGGCAATTTTCTGCAGCTGCTATGATCTCAAACATATGGAAACCACTAACACCACAAGACTGATCTTATTCCAAATGTCTTAGACATTACAGTTTTATCAGTGCCGTATGAACTTACTTATCTGATGCTGCTATTGACTAGGATGCCAATATCTTTAAATGTGCCTTAATAAATGACAAGTATTGGACTATTTTGTGTGGAAAAGCCTCTGATGCAGCTTTTAAAGACTTTCATGTAACAATAAAACCCTCCCAATAAAACGGGAGACTAATTAACATTTTTAGATAAGTTTCCGAGTTAAAAAGAAACACCACTTTAAATACGTGAAATGTGAAAAGGCGGCGCGGCTTCTCGCAGGTTTCTGACAGAGGAACCGTCATCACATCGCAGAGCGATATCTGATAAAGAAGGTTGATATCCGCCCGTTAGTTAATCTGATAGATGAGAACGCGCTCGGCTCAGTTTGTGCGAGGCCTGGTTACGGGAGCAACGACTCCAGAGTTAGCGGCAAATGATGAATTGGCCTGGAAGCAAACAGCATTGTGCGGCCTTATTTATAGATCAGTGGGGAAATGACAAATGCAGAACAGCCAAATGTTAGATTTGTCAGAAGATCAGTATTTTAGCATCCGCCCAAGCATATTTTTATCATTTTTTGAAACCAAAATAACCTTCTTATGTATAGCAAACATATACAATACTACATTTAATGGCTTAAATTTTAAAGGGATTATATAGGAATTGTGTTTTTAATAGTGTAAATAGTTATTAATGAAAATATTTTAACAAATACCTACATATCAGTCTTAGTAATCTACAAATAACTCAACATATTGAGTAACACACCAAGGTTGAGAAACACTTACTGCATCAAAGATGGCCTTGGATGACACAACAATCATTTGTAGCCTTAATTTTGCAACTTTAGGCTGTGATGCTGACACTCTTGTGTTATATTTTTTAAGTCTGATTTGCAAGGCAAGCTATAAACACTCTCATAAGCTTTAAACTCACAGAGCTGTGCACAGGTGCACACTGAAAGCCCTCATGTTCACCGGAAAGTTTGCTCAGGTGCTTTTAACAGCCATTTAATCCACATTTTTACTTACTTACTGTCCAAAAGTAGAAGGATAGTGAGTCTAACTTGAGTGGAAACAAAAACAAAACTGAAGATCCTCTCAATGCAACCGAACCCTGCAGTGAAACTGAAACTAAAAAGTTGTCTTAATGATTCGGTGAAGCTAATAAACAACGCTGTTCATAACCGAAGAAATCTCTTTAGGCCGGACAGAGTAAACACGGAGGTTTGAGACCGTGCGGCTGTGTGTCACAGTGAATAAACATGGTCACAAAAGTACGGGGGGGGGGACACGGTTATGTAATAGATTTAGCTACTACACATTTACAAGAAGGCCGGTGCTTCACATTTCAGCCTCGGATCATCTTCTCACATGTAAACGTCTCATCAAAACATGAACTGCTGTATCTCTGCGTGTCTTAAAAGGGCTTTAACGCCAGCCACGAGTTAAACATCAACATTGTTTGTGTTATTATGACAGCACGCAGGTTCAAAGTGGCAGCAGACATTAAAAAAAAAGCAGGATTATGGCCTTCACGAGGAGGACGGGCAGCATTTTCTCAGGGATGATGACTGATAGTCATCAGATTATTCAGTAACCTGCGTTTACACTCTAATCTCATTGGTTTGTGTACAGTGCCAAAAAAAAAAATCCATAATACTGAACACAGAACTGATAAAGTTAGTGCTGCATGGGGGGAAATCTGCATTTCACAAGCTCAGTAAGAAGGAAACAAGAGTGACATTGTAAATAATTTAAAAAAAAACAGTGCTAAGAATATATGAGGGGATGCAACTAGTTTCACACTTTCACTATGAAGCATTTCAGCAATGGATATTTATTTGATTATGACCCTGTTTCCAATATTATACATACGCTTTATAATATTTTTAAGCTTTCTTTTCTATTATAAATGACATATGTAGGATATTCTATAGAGGTGTAAAGTGGTGACTTTAACGCATCTTTCTGCTTTAATTCATATATTTAAACTGTCTTAATCGAACATTTGTACGTCATTTCCTCTGCTTTCATCACAGACCAAAGGGCCGCAGCCATAATCTATGCAGGGGCAGAGAAATTGTGACAGTTTTAGGGCTGTAACTTGTTTGTAGTCCACTTTATTCGGGGTAATATTCGCGCAGCAGTGCGGACTGTAATGTGCTGTTACAGTAAATTAGATTACTGTGTGGTTGTTTCCAGGCGAGGATCGTGAACTGTGACTCACACTGCAGCGGAACTTTTTTTTTTTTTTTTTTTGGACATGAGTGCACAAATAAATGAATAAGTAAATAAAAACACTTACCCCGCTCCCCTGCGGCTTTATTCCCCTCTTCATCCCGACTGACTTGGGTGATTACTGAGGACGGATTGTCCATCACATCCAGGTCTGGTCCAGAGTGCTGACCTCACACTTTAAAGTTAGAGTTTGTTCTCCGACTCGGTGCTGCTGCATTAAACCAACGTAACATGCAGGGAAAAACAAAAAAAAAAAAAAAAAAAAAAAAAAAAAGCTGAGACGCAACAAGTTGCCTACAGCGCGCCCATTACGCGCACGGGTGGCGTCGTCCAGCTCGGATACGCGCTAAAGTTTGACGTCTGGAAAGTTATAAAACATTTGTCAAGGAGTTGGCAACTTTGATTCAATATGGTGCTCAACTCCGCTCGCAATTTCAAGATACAAACATGGAGGTTTCAAGGCGTCCCCTTTCACTTAAAGTGGCGCAGTAAGGGAATGGGCGCGTACAGCGCTTCCTCTTCTGGCGTCTACAAGTTTGACGATGATCCCTTGAAGTAGCCTGGGACAAAGTTACTCGAATCTTAGCTACACCGGTGTTACAACGTATCTGGTAACCCCACCGATTGTGTGACCTGCAGTGTTGGAAGAATCCTTTACTGAAGTAAAAGTATCAACGCCACGATGTAAAAATACCCGATTTTCTGCAAAATTACTACTTTTACTTTAGTACTTTAAGTGAATTTAGCTGGTAATACTTCTATACTTAATTTTAAATGCAGGATTTTCACTTGCACTGAAGTATTTTTACATTGTGATATTGATACTTTTACTTAAGTAAAGGATTCTTCCAACACTGCAGGTCACAGAATCCGATGGGTCACCAAATACGGTGTAACACCTCAAAAATACTATTCTTAGACACTGCTAAAAAGGCATATAATGTACCTTTAACACTCCCGATGATGTATATTCTAGGTTATTTTCCAAAGCGATTGTAGTATTAGGGATATAAACAGTTGCGTAAATGTATCTCGACGCTTCAACTGGCAAAACAACTGCAACCAACGGACATTAAAGCGAAACCACAGGCGATTAAAACATATATTCACAAATATTACGACGTGACACCATTACTGCCGTGGTCGGTACTCATTGACCAGCAGGTTTATGTGTAACTTTACGTCGTGTAAATGACCGCTGTTTGTGAAAACTTTTCGTAGGAGTTGCTGCAAAGAAACGCCCAGTTTGGGTCTCCTTGAAACTGCCTGGAGCCAGGGAGCGTCGCAAAAGTGCCGTCTTTGACAGTGAAAAAAAAAAAAAAAGTTTTGGGCAAGTGTAGTCTGTACAAAACATACAACATACAAGTTATCGTGATATATTACCTTTCTCTGTAATTGTGATATAGTATTCCTGTGTGTGACACTATTATGTTATGCTGTTTTTTTGGTATAACCATGTATTTAAGTACTTAAAGGGAAACTTTGGTATTTTTCCCATCTTTTTGTGTCTAAATGACTAATGGGAACAGTACTTTTTGAAATTTTTCCAGTACTGAGTGAAAGTGCTGCAGCCATCAGCTGTAACAAAAGGGGCAAGAGCTCCCCTCGTCAATGTACGTCCACTAAAAGCGCTTGTTTTTGCCACTTACTTGGTTTAGATTGTTATTATAAGTGTCTGACAACATTACAGAAAGGACCATACAGAGAAATAAAACATTTTTCTTTGCTTTTCACTCGATCCGGTCCTTGAGCAAGACTTGGTCAGACAGAATAACAAACATTAACATTAATGCATTATCATGATCCAATAATAAAATATATAGTAATATGACACTCACTGGCAATTCTTCAGCCTAATGAGTACTTTTACTCTTAATACTTTAAGTACATTTTGCTTTTCAGTAATTCTACTCAAGTGTCATTTTCACTGCATAGCAGCAGCTATTCTTCCTGTTCTTCACTGATTTGTCCATGATGGTAATGTTATACAACCAGAAATAGGACATGGCTAATGTCTGATGGTTGATTTTTATATTGTCTTACAGTATATATTGTCATATCACCTAATCCCACAGTGGACTGGATCTATATATTGGATATTTTTAAACAGGAATATTATCAAGCTTACCTTTTGTTTTACAAACTTTCTGGATCCATGATCCATTGCACCTCTCTCCATTTTCCTCTCTCCAACTGCGAGTAGCTTGCTCATTGTTGTGTATAGACCTTTTTGTAATGCAACAGACATTTTGACTTGACAAAGCAAGAAAGGAGCAGGTAAACTAATAACAGCATTGCTGGCTTTGCTATGTGTAAGTGTGCCTGTAAGCCATGATGGCAAAGTCAGCATTGAAAATAGCTCTCTGGAACTGGCACATCTGAATGGGATGAGGCTATTACTGTTATTGATTACACCTGTGCTTAAGCGTTAAACTGTCCAATACCACACTCAAAAATCAAGCATTTTTTTGTCTTAACATACTGAAATGGTTAGAGTAGCATGTTAGGGGTGAGACTCACACATTCAGACACAGTTTGTGCCGAAACCGTTGTTTCTGTACTCAGGGATTCAGGAGAAATTTGCAGAATTTCTCAGAAAAAAAAAAAAAAGTCCCAATTGTATCAATAGTTTATTACATACTATCTCATAAAAACATGTTCAACTTTTTCCACATATAAACACCGCAAATTGGTACATTTACAAATCTTCAACCATCCAAATTCATACAAAAAGGAACACTGTCATAGAGCAATACACAAGACATTCTATTATTACAAGGACTGCATGTACTGTATGTATGCATGTATAAATGTTTGCATGTATGTAAGAATCTATACGCATCTGTCTGTTCTTGTAAAGTCCAAATATTGTAGTCAAATTTTTGCTTTGTTCAAATAATAAACTGTGAATTAGTACCAATGGAGACACATTTACAAGATAAATATTTTGGATATTAATCCGATTTAGGCACTAACTGGGTAACTGTGATTTGACCAATGGGTAATACTGAAAAACCACAGTACTGTAATTTACCAGTGTATGACTTTTCCAAGTAAAATGTTATCTACATTACGGACTGCTTTTCATAGTTGTATTACAGTTAAATTTCAGATGTAACCACAGAACAAGAAGTTCACAAATTCCTAGCTCACCCTAAAATAGTTCATTTGTACTGTGTGAATCTTAACACCAATCACAAAGACACTCTTTTTTTTTTTTTTGCCTCAATACTAATTCGAAAAGTGAATCAAAAATGCTCGCCCGCACACACACATGCAAATAAATTAACATGAAGAAGTAAACAATTTCAAGAAGAAAAAAAAAAAAAAGATATTTTTGGTTTTGAGTTTTAAAATGTGTAAGTAAATGCAAAAATAAATTAGCAGCTTAAATTATGGTACATTCACATGAGTTGTTTACTGCTAAATTTAGTGACATAAACAAGGCTGCGCTGTAGAAATGCTAATGATATACATGTTCCAGGCTGATCGTGCAGAGTTGCTTATCTAAACCAAGTATTAATGTGCAACTTCAGAATTCACAATGTGACTGAATGTAACTGAGAAATTGTGCACTCAAAGAAAACCATAGAACATCCTGTGTCCTTTCAGCGGATTAACGAGCAGTTCTGAACTTCATCAACATGTCACAGCCGTCTGCTTCTCTTTCCTTGTGTTTTTGTTTCATCTCAGAATCCCATTAATATTGAATGTTGAAATCTCCCAAAATAACACACGGACTCCTGTCTTTTCTTTGGATATTTTAGCTATCCAGCTGTCCGCCATCCTTGTGCCTAACTTGGCAGGCAGACGCAGGAGTGTCTCACGGAGGAGTTACGGCTTTACGATGCAAAAAAAATGTATTTTTGCATCATTTTGGGCAGATCCAACTCTTCAAACCTGTGTCTGGTGCTGCATTTCAAACTGAAACAAACATTGTCCCCGTTTATTTCACTTTGGGCTGGGAAAATGCGGTTTACTCCCAGACGCCGGGGACTGGGGTGAGCTCTGGTATGTGCGCAGCAGCACCTTGTGCTTGGTGGCCTCGTCGGTGCGACGGCACTGCTGTTCCACCAGGAATTCTTTTAGTCGACCGGTGGTGAAGGTGAGAGTCTGCCTCCTCAGCTTCATCAGGTAGGAGTCCTGCAGCCAGGCTTGCATGAAGCAGTCTCGCGTGTTCGGACGGGCCCTGAAATTACACACAAACGCATTCACCCTAATGTTCTGTTTGGGGTCCTAGGCCCTCTTTAAAACCCCAAAAGACATAACATTTCTTTGTATCACCTTTATGACTAGGTCTAAGAGGGTCCATACTTTTCTACAAACTGGCTTGTAATGAGGAATCAGAAGAAAATAATGGTTGATTTGTGTTGGCACTCACCAAGGGTAACTGCTCAGCATCTTCTTTACAAAGGCGGAGGCACTTTGGGACACATTTGGGTACAGTTTTGTCGGGTCAAACTTTGCCATCAGGATCTTGGATTCAACACGTTGAGGGTCTTTATCTTCGAAGGGCAGCCGGCCACTAAGCCTAGAGTTTGAGATATTATTTCCAAAATTAAAAATTCATAAGGATTAGTAATTTAAAGTACTTAGATAAAGTACTTTATTTAACTGATGGAACCCTTAACTAAGAAAACATTAACACTTTAGAGTCATTTATCATGTCTTTTCTTAAAATGTGGATCCATGAGCATTTTTTTCCCCTAAATTCATTTGAGGAATTACAAAAGAGAGTTTCACTCACATGATGTACGTGACAACTCCGATAGTCCAAATATCTGCAGGAGGACCCACCACTTCACCTTTCACCATCTCCGGAGCTTGGATCACATTTGTCAGAAGGAAAAAAATTGAGATCAGCATGACCAGTAGGTGTTCAAAAAAAGTTTAAATAAGTCAGTTGTACCACACATATTGGATATATTTTCCTCACCCATATAATCCAGTGTTCCTGCTCCTAAGTCCTGGTGTTTGAGGCTGAGAGGGCTGAAGCTCTGAGCGCTCCCAAAGTCCACGATCTTGATGGCGTTGAGGTTGGTCACCATGATGTTGTCGGGCTTGAGGTCCAGATGGAGGACACGGCGGTTGTGGATGTACTCGACTCCCTGAAGGATCTGGACCAGGTAACCCGCCACGTCGTCCTCAGAGTAACGGAACCTTGCGTGAGCAAAAAGCTGGTTTTAACTGATGTCTTGAGTGCTTTTAGTCATTTTATATGGAGTCTAATTAAAACATCTGAATTAACATTTGATCTGGTTTTATCATTTTAAGGTTTTAAAGTTAAATCTCTGTACCAATTGTGTGAAGAAAAACGTTTTCATGCGTACTTTTTCAGCTTTTTCAACAGTCTGAGTTTGCGTATCTCAGTATGAGGTGACATATCGACCACTCTACCTGTCTATGAGGCTGTACAGCAGCTCTTTGCCGGTGCAGTAATCTGCCACCAGCACCAGGTAGCGCGGCGTGACGTAGGCTTCGTGCAGAGCCATGACCTTTTCATTGTGAAGAGTTTTCAGGATCTCATACTCCTTCAGGACTTCCTGCTTGTTCTCCTGGCTGTAGGGAATGATCTTTGCCATGTAGATTTTGCCCGTCGCATTCTCTCTGCACTCCCGGACGACTCCAAAACGACCCCTGGCAACAGATCATAGGAGATTATTACTGAACAACAAAAGCAGGAGATAAAGAAGATTCATCTTGTCACAACAGTCCAACACAATACTGCCTCAATGAGAGAACTGTTGTGAATGAAAAGGTATACCCTGACCTCCAGTCTGTGATCACTGTGATTGATCCTTGTAAACTACTGCAGACCCCTCACACCCTGGACATAACCTGTTCCAACTTCTCTCCTCTTGTAGGCGCTACAGAACACTGTACACCAAAACCACCAGACACAGGAACAGTTTCTTCCCCCCTCGCCATCACACTTATGAACAGTTAACCTCTTACCAGGCACCCCTATTTTTGTGCACGAGCCCAGAATTAAAAAAAGGTTACTGTTCATAACTGTGGTCTCATTTGAGAGGCAACTCTTTACATTTCACAACCAAAAAGTCAGAATTAGTATAAGTGAGTTACAGAGGTTAAAGGTGGGACAGTGTCGTTTAACAGGTTAACACTATAATACCCACTGTACCTACAAATTATACATATTTATTTTAGTTTAAAATACAAAATGTGCAATACATTTCATTACTGTATATCTGAATAGGCTGTATATACTGTACATAACCACCTACTGTATGTATATAAAGTACACTGTCACCTCTTTTTTACCATTCAATATGTATGTCAGCACTCTGTGCATTCTTCACACCTTTGCACTATTTGCATCCTGTTTATCGTTCACAGATTTGGTTTCACATGTATAGAGACATTTCTTTTTGGAGATTGTTGTGTTGTGTGTGTACAATCTGAGCCACTAAACCGGAGTCAAATTTCTTGTATGCATAAACATATTTGGCCAATAAAGATGATTCTGATTCTGAACTATAGAGGTTGATCACTTATTATTAGTTTTTGATGGCTGTTGGTGAGAAAATATTTTCGGGAGACCATTAAAGCAAGATTTTTGTGCTAATATCCATCCTTTCCCCCAGAATAGTAGTTTAAGCAGGGTGAAAACTCTCTAAAACAGTTTAAAATAAAAGTCTCCACCAAAAGCCAGATAAATGAACTTCTTTAAAGGAAATCAGAAGCTCATTAAGGCTACTTTCAATGCAGGATCTTGTAGATCTTGTGAAATCCTCTCACACTACACAAGAATGGATCTAATCTGAAACAGAAATATTACAAAAGCATCAACTAGTCATATCCAGGGAGGAGCTGCCATCATGTTGCAATTTAAGATGATAACTTTTTGATTAAAAAGCAAATTTCACCCTGAAACACAGGTTTAACCTGGATATTTTCTATGATTTATGGCTATTCTCTTTGCCTAAAAAGGTCCGTGTCTAGCTCACCTGGCTTTCTCATCTAGGAAGGTGTAGGGTTTCTGTGGAACCCCTTGGCGTAGAGCAGTGGAGGGTGTAGCGCGTCCCGATGGGGTTCCTCTGGTGGGGGTGATGGTCCCACCGATGGGGCTCAGACTAGATGTCTGGAGCACTTGAGGGGAAAAGGCGACGGGAGTGGGGGCCACACGTGCCGTGGCAGTGATGGTGGGGACATAAGTGGGGACTGAGGCCACTCCTGGTTTGGTGGGGGTTGAAGGTGGGGTTACAAGAGTGGTTGGTGGTGATATGAGTGGGGTCTGGCTCATAGGCGACACCACGTTCACCGGACTCTGGGTTTTCGGCATGACAAGGGGTGGGGCCGCTTTGACTGTGGGTGAAGAGGGGAGACTGGAGCTTATTTTTTGAGCCTCCTCGGTCATTGCACCTGCAGATGGTGATGAGGGGTTTGCTGCAGGGCTGAAAGGCACAGAGGACGACGATGAAGCAGTTGGATGAGGGAACGCAACAGGTGAGGTTACTTTTGGAGAGGTGGAGGTGGAGGCGATGGTGGAGACAGTTATCCTGGGAGCGTTGTTCTGGACTGGTTTGTGAGGAGGGAAGGGCATTGAGGAGGTGACCTCTGGTTCAGGGGACGGGACTGTTTTTACTACAGCCACAGTGGGTAAAGCTCCTCCAGCTGTGGAAAAAACAACAAAACAAAACAGAATGAAGTGCAACCACCTTCTTTATAGATATGTACATATACCTGCTTTTAAGTATTTCATTATTGCTTTCACCCCCTTTCCCCCCATTTATTGCCTTTCTTTTCTACTTGTTACCTTGTTTTTGCTTTTTATATGAACAGGTGTTAATGGGTCACAAGAAGGCATTGCTTCATTTCAGGGTGTCACGGACCGAAAAAGTTGGAAACCACTGATCTACAAAATCATTTTGAGGCGCTCTTTAACAAGCATTTGAATAGAACTGTATGTGTCCTGATACATGTCACTCAGCTACTGCGTGTTCAGTCGTTGACAGTGTATAAAGTACCTGTTGAGTCCAGGCGGACTGGAGCAGAGCAGTTGCTGTATGGCCCCTGTCCTGCCTTGTTGACGCAGGAGACACGGAACCTAAAGGTGCCACCTGGTGGCAGGTCAGTGACGTTGTAGTAGCAGTCGACCACTCCAGTTGCTACAGTCAGCCAGTTAGAATCTCCTGAAGAGCAGATTGGAAAGAGAAAAGAGTGTGCTTTATATGATGTTGCTCTGATCTTTATGGATAAATACAATATTTGTATGTATTTAAGTATGCATGTTAGATTTATATTAAGTGAAATTATGATGTGGAGAATGATGATTCTTGAGGGAAAAACATCAAAATATTATGTAATGGAAGTTGGAAAATAAACCCCTCGTTTGTGTCTTTAAAAGGCAAATTATTTGTTGTAGTTCACATATTGAACACCAGATGGCGACGTTGTCAAAGTGATAAACTAGCAATAATGTGGACATGCATATAGATAAATGCTGATGCTTTTGTAAGAATGTCGTTTATATACAAGTCAATGCTCAGTTTGCCTCCTGAAAAATGAACTGTCATAGCATCTTATTCTCTATATAGGCACAGTAAATTAGGTAGTGAAACATTATTCTGCGAGCGCGGACCTACATCAGTGCCGACTGGCAAAGATTAAATTTGGAATGAGGCGAGAAGGCAATATATGCCAAGAGCCGAAAAGTTAAATAAATATTCACTGATTTGTGTGACTACATTTTCATCCACCACATTATGAGATAATGATTCATTCTGTAAAATGACAAAAGCTTTGACAGCAGCTCTGGTACAGTCACTATTCCCTCATGGACTGACTCATTTTCTCTGTTTAAGTGGTGTCTATGGATTTGGGAACGTTATTTCCCCGTGGCATTTTCCTCTCTCCACACACTAAGGCAAACATTATCTACACTGCTACCTCTTAGGAGCTTGAACCTTTGAGTTTAATTTAAATTTTCCTCATGCACCACATCATACTGACAACAGTGCACAATGGGAATGCAGTTTTAAAACCATCAAAACGACTTACAGAGCAAAGCATACAACTCATTTTAAATAAAAAAAAGAGGATATTTCTTTGGATGAGCTGCATGCTGCTGAATGATGAATAAAAATAGAAATGAGTGGATTGTTAAATGTCAGTATTCACTCACCCTCTGTCTTTCTTTCCAGGGTGTAGCTGCATGGAGACTTAGTGTCTGCTGGTTTCCAGAGCACCAGGGCTGTGTTGTTATAAGTCTGAGGGACTTCAGGGGTCCCTGGCCTTTTTGGAACACCTTGAGCAGTCGTGTAAAAGGAGAAGAGTGAAAAAGGCAAAATGAAAAGACATGAGGCATTAAGAAATTATATTTCTGTGGGCTTTTTCCTGAGGGTTTTTCGTGTGTATGTGAAGGGTTTTAACTGCTTTGTGAGAGTGTGTAAGGGTGTAGTTTCATAGTAGAGCGTGCATGGGTTTTACAAGTGTGATTACAAGAGTGTTTTCAGTTTTTTTGCAGTTTTATTAGTATGTCTGCACAGTTTTACCACTGAGTGTGAGCGTAAAAGATTGAAATATGTCCGATACAAGTCAATATTTTGCCTTTTAATTTTATTTAACTTATCTTTATAATGTTTGAGTTTCTGCAGGTGGGGTTCTCTCTCTCTCTCTTTACATTACTATGATGTTATAGCAATCAGTGATACAATATTTTCATATATTTAGATTATAAATGTCACAATTTGAGCTCAGTATAAGTCAAGATGCCAAATAAGGACACACTAGATGTTCATTTCCTTAAAAACGATCCAGATGATGGTTTGAGTTTTGACACAAATAGTGCCATTCCTTAATTTCACAATGTATTTCCCATTAACTTGGCACACTGGCATGAACAATGGAGCCACTGCTTCAGGCGAGATAAGCTGTCTGAAGTATTTTTACACTGCTGATTAAATACCAAGGGGAGACAAATAGTATCAGTGGTTGAGATAAGTAATGCGACGAAGACAACGAATGTCCAAAGCCATGAGACATGCAATGGATTGTACTCGACATCTGCGTAATATATTTCCACTGCAGCCCCAAAAGTCTCATCATTTGTGTTGCATTTATGAGCAGCATTGGTAGTTATCTAAACACTGTTATTCTCATTATGTACAATTTGCGCAAAGGCATGAATATGACCTGTCACAGCTGATTTCAAAAGCACAACATAATTTGCTCCTGTTCCATGATGAATATGAGAAAATACAAAAATCCACTGAGTTAATCTGCTGACATTAATATTAATTTGAATTGTATTAATATTTATACCATTCTCGCTCAGATTAAAATTCAATTATGTAAAATCCTCAACTGATACATCATGTTATGAAGATAATTAATGTATGTTCATGAAAGGCGAAGGAGCAGTGGTTACTCCATGTTGTATTTTGCAGATTTCTTTAATAAATTCACATTTTCCTCATTCTATAAATTAATGAATTAACTACAATACCACACGTTTTGATTGATTATGGGGTGAACAAGCTACTTACAAGCTATAGACAGTGTACAGGAGGTGGTGATGGTAGCTATGGGGTTGGTAGCTACACATTCATAAACTCCAGCGTCCCTCCGGCTGGACTTTATGATCCTAAGAAGCTGCCTGCCATCTGGATGGGAGATCAGGTTGATTCTGTCATCCACCTCCAGTGGTTTTCGATCTGTAATACCCAAAAAAATAACCAACTGAGCAGAACTCAATATGTTAGGATAAACCTCTTATTTGACACAGGAACATTGTTTTCTTTAATTATAAGATAGAATTTAAGTAAGACACCTTTCATCCATGACATTTCTGGATGTGGACTGCCAGCTGGGAGGCAGCTAAGAGTGACCGGATCTCCCTCCAGTAAGATATGGTCTTTCAGCTTGATGTGGAACACGGGGGCAAAATCCGAAGCAGAGCGGATAAACTTCTGAGAGTCTGACAAACTCTCCTCTTTGGGGACGGATGAAGGGAGGTCGGACTGGGAGGGAGTTTTGTCTTTCTTGCCCCTTGTCAAACCCCACCTGTCCCATCGTGATCGCCTGTCACTCTCTGAGGCTTTTTCGGAATGCATGCTAGAAGTGGATTCAATTGATTCCTTAGATGCACCAGCACCTGTCTGCTTCGCGAGCTGATTCTCTGGGATGCCCATTCCTTTAAGTCCACGCCCCTCAGATTGGGAATGACGATGGCGAGTAAACAGGGGCGTCCTCTTTTCTTCTGCTTCCCCTTTTCTCTCCTCGGACTGACTGCGGATTTTTGTGGATATTCCTGCCACTTTGTTCTCAAACTTCTGTCGCATTGCCAAGACGGGGGAATCTGTGACCTTCTTCAAATCCTTTTGCACCAGCTCTTTCTGACTTCCCTCAGTGTCTTTATCCTTCCTCTCCTCTGACTGGGTCCTTATTTTGGCAGAGATTCCTGCCACTTTGGACTCAAACTTGCGCCTCATAGCAGAAACAGATGATTCCTCTTTCTTTTGCTCTCTCTCATCCAACTGCTTCTGTGCCCCAGCACTGCCCAGCTCCTTTGTATCCAAAGACTTACTACGACCAATAGCCCAAGAAACCCTCTTGCTTACTGCAGTTGCCTGCACATCCTGCTGTTTTTCCTCCTTTGGTTTCTCCCCCTTTTTGTCAACGGATGTTGATCTCTTGGTCCGCAAGGAAAACCTCCCAATAAGTCCCAGGCCTGTCTCCTTATCTGTTTCTCTCCTCAAGTCTTGAACAGATTTGGATTTCTCCTGTAGTCCTTTGGATACCATTTCAAGAGGTGCTCCTCTTGGCCCCGGCCTGTAAATCTCTTCACCCCCCTCGACCATCTTCCGGCTTAGTACAGGTGATTTCTCCTCCGATTTGTTTCTGGTCAGTTTTCGGAGGCCACGGGTCAAAGAAGACTCCCGCTTCTTAAACCTGGCTTCAAAGACCTCCTCTGAGTCAATGTCTTTGATGTCTGTTCTGAGCACAGGCTGACGAGGCATGGTAGGGAGATCAGGGTTTGATGATGTGGAAAGAGGACCAAGAGATCGGTCAGCAGTTGCTACTTTAGCAAATACTGCTGGATGTTCAGGTAACAAGGGGCTATCTGTGGGCTTTGTTCCGTTAGGCTTGGCTGTAGCGGCAGGATCTTTGGATCGGTCAGACCTCTGAGATGGCACTGCAACAGCTTGCATTGCACTTCCATATGCAGATGATGGTTTACTATTTTGTGATGTTTTCCTGTCTCCCTCATTAATATGTAACTCCTGATTTTCTTTCCTCACTTCTTCTTCATCATCATCCTCCTCTATTACAATTATAGGAGTGATTACAGAGGGTGATCTAGACTCAGATTCTACTTTCCTGTTGGTCCTTTTCTCTGTTATCCCATCTATGTTCTTCTCATTCACACTTTGCATATCCTCATTTTCTTTCACATTGTTCTGTTTTTGCTGTTGGTCCACTCTTCCTGGTGTTGGGAGGATAAAGGA
Organism: Scomberomorus guttatus; assembly: GCA_038419695.1. Taxonomy (NCBI): domain Eukaryota; kingdom Metazoa; phylum Chordata; class Actinopteri; order Scombriformes; family Scombridae; genus Scomberomorus; species Scomberomorus guttatus. The sequence goes on along the minus strand of CM076468.1, from coordinate 13,195,926 downwards.
AGTACGCTCTGTGGGTGAGGCAGATGTAGACTCCAGCGCTATTTGTTCTGCTAGTGCAGACATTGAGGTTGCCTCCTTAAGCTTCTTCCCTTCTAAGCTACCATTGCTCACCGATGGAATCTCTAAGGGGGCTCCAAACCTGCGGTGCAGGGGCATGGGCTCAGAATCCTCCTGAGTGAAGGAGGCACTTTTCCGAAAAACTTTGGTCTTTGGCGTGTCCTCTCCAGGACTCTCAGAAGACGCTGCTCTTGTGAGTGTTGATGGCCCCGCTCTGGATCTCCTCAAATTCCGATCAAGAGACCCTGTCCGCCTCTCATCTTCCATGCCGAGTGTTTCAAATAAGGGCCCTCGCAGGCCGCTCATCTTCTTGTCCACGTTCCCTCCCCTGAGAAGCCGCTGTCTCATCAGCTCCAATTTTAGAGCATAATCCTCCTGGCTTAACTTTGCCACCCCAGGGCTTGGGCTTCGATTGGGTAGTTCCATAGAAACAGCCTTTTTCAGGCTCTTGTTACTTGCTTCTGAATCCTCATTGGCATTTCCCTCTTCTGGGTCAATGTGGAGAAGCAGTGCTGAATCAGCAGAGCTGCCTCTCCTCATGGTAGCCCTTCTTGCTTTTGTCTGTGACTCGTCTGACTCTACACTTGATCCTTTTTTAAGGGGAGCTCGTTTTGTGTTTTCCATTGTCTCCTCATTCACGGTTTCCTCTTCATTGTTTACTCTTTCAAAAACCCCTCCTCTTTTACCTGCAACCTCCATGTTCTCCTTTCTACTTGTCCTATCAGCAGCAACACTGGGCCATGCAGTGACCTCCTCGTCCCCTGGGATCTCATTAAGAGAGACCCTGGAACCAGAAAAGACCATGGACAGTGGCATAGGAATGAAAGGAAGCTCGTCCACATCTGCATCTGAGTCAGAGGAAGAGGAGGGAGGTGGTGAGCCTTCTTTTAAATGCCGGGCCACAGCAACAGAGACATGGCTGGATGAGTCATTCAGGAGTTCTGGGATGGACCGCATCACCATCTTGGATTTGTAGCTGATAAGGGAACGCTGAAAAAAGAAGCCAATAGAGGACAGTGTGAGTGACATGTTTGTGAGTGAATTTGTTGAGATAGTTTATTACTTTATCTTATTTCCCTATTTCATATGCATTTCATATTGAAACAGGTTTGAAGTGTAAACAGATTGACGTGAGTTAGTCTAACACAACTCAGCTTGGTATGATTGGGTAAACACGGGTGGCAATTGTAACTGTAAGGTTCATCTCCTACTGAATTTTGGTGACAACTTCTTGTCCCTCTTCTCAATTGAAAAATGAATATGATTGCAGAACATAATGTTTAGTTAAAATATCAATTATTATTCAAAATAATTTCCTTTTGACAAGTGAAAATGGTTTCAGGAACTGATTTCATCAAAATTATTGAATGGGGTCGTGTGCTTATTGATCTTTATTAAAATAGACCAAATCATTTATTTATCTGCAATTACACACAGTATTGATCTTAAGTAAAACCTGCCTTAGAGGTTTAATTGCTCTCTGGGAGTCTGCCCTGGAAGTCTTTATGTGTCTCAATCTTTCATTTCCACATACAAAGTGCGTGCCTTACCTGCCATCGCCTTCTAGACAAAACTTGCTTTAGCATTGCTGTGCTGATGCTCTTATTTGTTGGTGACTGCAAAACAAAAAAGAGGGGAGTCGTGATTACCTGGTGTAGGCATTAATATAAATTCTATGACAATGAACAGTGCCAGGCAGGGTGATTTATCTTTTTAAATGGTAGCTACCTTAAACCAAGGATGACGAAGGCACTCAATGGCACTGGGCCTCCTAGGGGAGAGAAAAATGTGCATATGAAGAAGGAGTACGCTACGATTTGGACACTGTTAAATAGAACGATGGTGTAAATATTTGCGATAAAGGTTAAGGCAGATGCTTACAGTCTGTCCACCACCAAAAGCTTAATGACAAATCCCTTTGCTTCTTTGCAGAGGTCAGAAAACATGCTCTCCTCAAATGCCACATTGTAGTTCCGAATGTTTAATGCAGAGGCTCTGTCGTTTTCACCAGCAAAGGGAGACACACCTGTCAGGCTAAAAAAATATATTATGAACAACATAAAACAGATTTAATAGCTTTATTAAGATAAAAGAATAACATCATATAACATACCAGAGATAAGTGATGACACCAATAGGCCTGTGGGAGAACAGGACAGAGGAAAGAGAAGTTAATTTTAGGGAACGTAAAAGCATATAAAAGGTTGAGATTTGATTTTGTTGCAGATAATTGTGTATTGCCTGCAGTGTGTAGTCACTTCTCCACACTGGAGGACAGGTGGCTCACCATATGTCTGTTGCCGTGGAGACTGGAGTTTGGTTAACAATCTCTGGTGCAACATATTCTGGCGTGCCATATTTGCAGTAGTGCTCCTCAGATGTCTCCAATTTGATGGCATTTCCAAAGTCGCATATGCGGATCTGGTCACTGCCAGGACTTGACATTAAAATATTTTCCGGCTGGAGGGGGATGAACACAAAAAACAACATCAGATTACTTAATAAAAAACGGAATATAACAATGTTAATAACAAGCTTAATCTCATAAATTTAATACAGGTTAATGGGGATATGTCTGATACCTTTATGTCGAGGTGGGCAATGTTTTTCTGGTGAAGGTAACGAAGACCCTCCAAAACCTGCTGAACACTAGAGCGGATCTATGGAGAAACATAAGGGAATGAACTTAAAAGTCATGTTACATAATGATTGCGCAGTGCAGTCAGCAGAAGCACACAAACCTCCAATTCCATGACTGTTGTTTTTTTGGCCATTCTCTCCAGCAACTCCTCATGACATCTTTAACACAACAGTTGAGGAAAATAAAACACAACAGGGCTGTGACTTGACTGCAGAGTCCAAGTGGTAGGTGAATGTGAAATGAATTATAAATGAGCGAAACTCCCACACATCCTATCTCTAGCTAATTCCACTCATCGGCGATGAGTCACAGAGGATGATGTGGATATGCTGAGCTTCATTCATGCCTCCAGGGGACTGCAGAAGACATTAGGATTAATATGTTGGATCTTTAGTGTCCTCCAGGTGCATGTAAGTGCACTTTTGGTCCGCAGTGAAGCAGATTAAGTTTGAAACAGAAAGGCAGTGCGTTTTTGCTTAAAGATATGAACATTCTTGTTAAAAATTTGCACAGTATAGTCTCAGAAATAAAAGCTAAAAAATCTTGCTCTCTTGTTAAAGGATAATACTCGTCACTGAAAGGAACACCATGATAAAGCAGCATATTTAAGTGCAACAACATCTCTGATTATCGAAAATAAAATTGCACCAAAAGGATACAACTCTGTTATGAGCACCACCACGTTCTTCTTCTCGAAGGCATCGTGGAAATAGAGAATCCTCTCGTTGTCCAGGTCAGACAGCAGGTCCATCTCTCTCAGGGCCAGTGCTTTCCTCTTCCCTCGTGCAGAAATGAACTTGGCAGCAAACTCGGTCTTGCCCTTCTTCTGAGTCACCCTCTTCACATAGGAGTAGGCCCCCCTGCATCGACAGGCATGACGCACAGACATGACATGGGTTTAACACACACCAAGCAAACTGTTTATTGTATAGCATGTAAATGCACTTTTAGTTTGTTCTTATTCTGTGTTAAATCCTTAAATTTGGTGCAACAATCCAAGCAGAAATTACAGTAAAATTCTTCAATTAATGTGTTATTAGACATGAAGAAACAATATCAAATGAATATCTTAAGCAGAGAAGTCTTCTTACATCATGGATACTTCCCAGAGTTCAAAATGTTATTTCTATATTTCTGTGTATTATTCTGAACAGAATTAGCACAAAGCTTTTTGTGGTATACAAAGATTTACATACTTTAGTATATAGTAGGGTTTTATGGGATGTTTGAACATTGTTTTAGATACAATAAAAAGAGCTCTGAAAGTACTTCAAGAATGGGGGCCGAGAGTCCTCTCAGTTATCTTGGAGAGTCAACAGAGAACTCCCTTAGTAATTTCAACCAATTTACTTCTTTCTCTTCAATTTAATAATAATGATTGTTTTTTAAATAGGTAGTGCCACCAGAGAAATATGGAGAGACAGAGGGGATCGTATAATAAACTTTAATTCTCTTTGTGTTTTTCCTGTGGTGTTTATTTCAGTGTATGAATTCCATTTCTGAGTTTTGTCGCTCTGTTTAATAACCAAAGCACATCGCCTGTCGGAAAACAGATTTTCCCGTCTGCCTGTTCTGCCGCTACAATTCACAGTAAATGCCTGTCTCCGCCAAGTAAGACAAAAACAAATCATCTGTCGGCTAATGCATTCACCCCACTCAGGCTGGTGAGTCATCTCTCGTTTCAGGTGCGACTCCCCGGCCTCCCCTCCCTCCCACAGCCTGACCCTCAGCGCTCAAACTGCTATTACACGTCCTCATTGTGTATGGAGGGATGCCGAGGCAGCCGCACATACATACTCACCTTCCTATCTCTTTGTGGATATCATAGTAATCTGTCAAACGCCTCATCTTCCTCAGAATGGTTCCCTCATCTTCCATTGGCTCTGCCTCTTCTTTTCGCTCTACAGGGAGCACCAGCATATGCATTTTTATTATTCGGTGTGTGTGTGAGTGTTTGGCTGTACATGTATGCCAGCATAGTGACAGATGGTTTCATATTGTAGTCTGAAAAACACTTTGTGGTCCCGCCCATATGGTGTAGATTTAGAGGTGCAATTTTCAACATGATCTAGTTTATACTGGTATGTATGGCTTCAGCAAATACATATAATCTACGGTTGATAAACCGTTTTTGGAGCAGGTCTTCATTTATCTCTCATTACAATACAATTTCTATGATTCTCAATGCAGAACAGATTGAGAATTTGTCATGAAAAGATCCTAATCTCAAAGTTTACCAATCATTTAAACTGGGATGAATCCGATGGCAAAGTCTGTGTGTGCATATGTTGTTGCTGATGTTGGACTGCAGACCTGTGTGAACAGTGAGCTCAGCCTTGCAGGAGTTGGAGCCGGCCAGATTCTTTGCAGTGCAGGTGTACACACCCGAGTGTTCGGGCCGGGCGTTGAGGACCACAAGAGAATATTCTGGGTCATCGTACACAAATGTGAAGTAGCTGCTCTCAGAGAGAAGCACATCATCCTGCAACAGACCAATCAACTATTAATATGGTTTAAGACAACATTAATTAGACACAACACCAATTTCAATTACACATTTTGTCTAGCAGTCATTTCCTTGCTGTTGAGGCACACTGGAATAAGAAAATGTAATAAATGCTAATTTTTCTGCTCTCAATCATCATACCTTATACCACAGAATGTCTGGGTCTGGTTTCCCTTCAACCACAACAGCCAGATGGGACGTCTCCCCAACATGCACATCCACATCCTCCATGATGGTTTCAAACTTAGGAGGCACTACGGAAGAATAAGAGGTTAAAAAGAAAAAGGATTGCATTTACACATCTGTGTAAAACATAATGGGCTGCATGAGTATAATTACTTGCTGACTTCATGCAGTAAATAGTCTAAATAAATACAAAAACCCCTCAAGATGCTGACGTTTTCATATTCCTAAATCCTTGATCCCGATATTGAGGAGGCAGGAGACACAAAAAAGGAAAGTCTTCATTACAAAACACTTAAGTCATTTTTAGAGTTTGTTATTCTAAATTCACGATCCTCTACTTAAAAAATAGCAAAAGCTAAACATAAATTACAAGCAGCTTACCGCTGTTGGCATTTATTGCTTCCATTGGCAAGTAGTAAGTTCTTTGGATTCAAACTAAAAAGCTAAATTTATCATCACAGTGCTCTGTCTGAACCGACCTGCCATGGCAAGCTGAAGTGTGCAGAGGTCGCTGCCAAACTGGTTGCTAGCTGTCACCACCAACTGGCCAATGTCTGTGCTCCTGACCCGCTGAAGCTTCATGGTGTGTTGATCATCATCTGGCATGCTCATGTCGTACATCCCTGGTCTGTTGACCAACACCACCCCCCTCCTGGCAAAGACAAGAGGCAACATATTCCAGTTACGGCTGTAGACGGTAATACAGGGATTATTATTTGCCTTCAGATGCTTTTGAGAAACACTGGCATGCATTGGAAACTAAAAACAATTCCTGAGTTAAAAAATACAATCATGGATACTGAGGCTCATTTCTTTCAATGTACAATACACACTTGTAAAACATGATTTTTTTACTGACAGGCTTAAAGGGGTAAAAACAAGCTCTCTTCTAAGAATTTGCAGAGCTTCACAGAGAGCATGTGGTGCTTAAATGTCAAAGTCCTACATTTAGTCAAAACAGTGCAAAACCACTGCACAGGGGTGCTTCTCAGTCCTAGTCCTCTGGATACAGACTCCTGCTAGTTTTCTATCTGTAAAGGTAGGATACGCATGATCGCAGGTTGCATCCTAATGTACAAATCAGTCCTTGAAGAGTCTAGAAATGGGATGAAAACCAGCAAGTATCTGGCTCTTTAGAGATGTCTTCTAAAGCAGCTTTAGTGTTTAAACAAAGACTCAAAACTCATCAGTTCAGCGCTGACTGGCATACAACCTCATCCTGCAGAGCGCTGTATTATTAACTCTTTGCACAATTTTCATCATACATTTACCTCTAATTTGTTACTATGGAGGGAGGAACTAACCTTTTCCAGGTGACAACTGCGTGCACATGGTTCAGTGTGATGGTGATGCTTGCAGGTTGGTTCTCAACCACGTAGATAATGTCAGGTTTGTCCACGATTACCGGCGCTTTCCTCAAATAGGGTCCTACAAAGGTAAAAGATTTTAAAAAGACACATTCACTACTTTAAAATTTTGGACCAGTAGACTCGAAGCCTTCTTCAGCCTTGGTACCTCTGTCCAGGAGCTGGACCAGGTCAGTGGAAGATGACGGTTTGCTTAATGTCTTGCCGGTGGACGTCAGGACTCTGAAAGCGTAGCGGACTCCCTTGGACAGGGAGGTGATGGTGTAGTTGGTTTCCTTCAGGTTTGACGCCACGACAGACCACTGGATAGAGCCGAGAGACTGCTGCTGAACCACATACAGCAAGGAGCCAGTGTCTGCAGACACATGCAGCGTTTAGTTTAAAATATCCGGACAATAATAAAACACACAGACAAGTGCTTAAAGTGGAGAGAGAAAGGATTTTGTGTTTTTTTCAAATCTGTGATTGAATCTGTGATATCCAGGCTAAAAATTAAAATAGCTATAGCTATATAAAGCTATATAAAATAGCTATCTTAGAAACCTAAAGAACCTACCAAATGAAGAGTCAAGCTTCTTTGGTCTCTTCCAGCTGAGGCTAATAGTTTTCCCTGTAATGGCCTCTATCACTGGTGGGCCGTCAGGGGGATCAGGAACAATATCTGTTTTCAAATAAATAAGTATATGTAAACATTACGAAGCAAATCTTGTATTCTGTTAACTATCACATTGAGCCTCCATCCCTACCTGTGACATATAGATGTGCATAGCAGGCTGCTTTGCCCACTTTGTTGGAGATGACGGCCTTGTAGACGCCCCCGTGAGCGTGACAAGCGCTCCGAATGACCAGATTGTGGACATCCCTGTCTGAAGAACAGACACACAAGATTCTTATTTACCATCTCCCCCCCCCCCCCACCTAAAAATGCCTCTGCTTCATTTGTTATTGGCTTCTTTGCTTACGCTGGGTCATTTTGCGTTCTTCGCTGCTCTCAATAGGCTTGCCGTTGTGGTACCAGGCGATGGTTGGGTAGGGCAGGCCCGCCACCTTGCATTTCAGCACCACCTCTTTGCCTTCAATCACTTCCACATCAGCCAGAGGTTTGACAAAATCCGGCATGGTCCTTTTCTCCACTTCACTCTCGAGCAGTTCAGGCTCCTCGGGGATGGATGGCATCTTCTCCAACTTGGCCCTGGAGGAAAGATTGGTGTTAAAAACCTGAGCGTTATGATAACAGACAAGGTTAAACGAACTTATGCTTAATGTAACTTTCTAACATCAATAAATCATTACCGCATTGACTTTGAGGCTTTATTTTAATTACTGTAGACAAGTATGAGCATGGTTTGATTTATGTCACAAAACGAGATGTTGATGCCAGTGGACCTCCAGGAGAAGTGAGGAGTGACTCTCTCCTTATCTACCCTTGTCTGATAATTTAACCCTTTATGCCTGATCTCTCATTTTGGTTTATAAGTCTTAATGATGTATTTCACTGATATTCTGTTTTGTTGCTTTTCCCCCCAGATTTTGTTTTTTATTTTCCGTGTTATGTGAAGCAATTTGTAATGTTGGTTTTACAAAGAAACTTTATCATTATAGTTTTAACAGGCACTGTATTAATAATGCCATTGTCTCACTGATTTACTGATGAAGTTCTACATTGAACAGCATCTAAGACACTTCAAGAAGAAACTGTTAAATATTATTTATGAACATCTGTCCTCTAGAAAACTACACTGCAAGATTAACTTTATTCTTTATGTTATACCCTTCCAGTCATTTTTAAGGATTTCCTTCCCCCTGAAGCAGATCTCTTTGCCCTTGAAAACAAAAATGTCTCATTTGACTTTTATACCAGCAGCTTGGCTTTATTTTTCTTCCTTTGCAAGCCTTTTATATGGCTTTACAATGGCTCACAGGGATGTTTTCCATATGAATGACTTTTCTTACATGTGCGAGGAGATGGCAGCTCGGGGTTCTTGCATGTAGAGCTCAGCGGTGCATTCAGACTTTCCATGAACGTTTTGAGCGACTGCTGTGTAGAAGCCCTCTGTGTCGCTGCTAACGTGGCTGATGACAAGTGAATGGCGGCCCCCCTCTTTGAGGATGCGAACATTATCGCTCTCCTCCACTCGTGTCTCTGAAAATATGTGGAGTAAAAACAATTACGCAATGCAGATTACCACATGAATATCGGACACAAGACGGGATTGGATTCTTACCAAAATGCGTCCAGGTGATTCGAGGAGCAGGTGATCCGCTCACCTTGCAGTCAAACCGGGCAGTGCGACCTTCGATGACCTCCAGGATGTCCAATTTGCGGGTGAACAGAGGCTCTTTGGATGGAGTAACCTTGAGGCTTGCACTTGAGGTCAACTCCTCTGCAAATTAAATAAAAAAAAACTTTAGTAGAGAGATTTTTGGGAACTTTTATGGGCATCAGGGCATTATGGGCATTTGTCTTGAAACAATGAATCTTGGGGAAGCAACATATTTTTTTGCCTACTAAAAGACAAACCAACAAAAAAAAAACAAGACCACAACCATAATGTCCATGGCAGAGGTAATAAAAACAGAGATATGTTCACTTATTTTACCCTTATATTAAACAACTGGGAAAACAGTGTCTGTAGTTCACCTTTGGCAGTGCTCAGCTTGCAAGTGTATGTGCCACTATCATCCTCATGTACTGAATTCAGCAGGAGACGGCACCTAAAGGTAAAATAAAGCAAAACAGCAAAATCCAACAATTTAAAATTTGTTTCACTGACAGTAAATTCCAGGCTAAGAGATTTCAGCAACCAACATGTTTTTTTTTCAATTTACATGCATTATTTAGGATTTTAAATCTTCCCTCATTCCAGGTTTTCTTACTCTACAAAATGTTTTTTGGCCACATGAACCAACCTCTTGCCATCAAAGTGCATCTTGCAGTTGAGCAGCGCCGGCTGGATCAGTTTCCCGTTGGACAGCCAGTCCACATCGACATCTGGCGGTCCTGTAATGTGACACTCGAACATGGCCGACTCTCCAGCCCTCACCGCTACGTCTTTCACCTCCCTGGTGATTTTCAGCGCTGTTTGTACGGCAGCTGTTGATAAAAACATAGAAGGAATAAAAAAAATCTAAAAAATATTACAAGATATTTGTTACAGCATGATGAAACTAGACACATTCACTTCCTCATTACTCACCTTTGACCTCCACTCTGCACTCCACCTGCTTGGCTCCATACTCGTTGATGATCTTGCAGATGTACAGCCCTGCATCCGACCTCTGAGCTGAGCCGATTCTCATTTCACTGGTGTCATCGTCTGTCTCTCGCACGGCGAAGCGCCCCGCCGTCTTTACTGTGACTCTGTCCTTCAACCTGGGTCAATATAAAGTGGCTGTCACAGTCGTTTATTCTCAGGTGTTTAATAGAGGGTGGTGTGTGTGTGTGACAGTGTAACAGTCCGTGACCTTGAGTAGCTGAGGTAATTGCGTTAGATGTCTCCTACAAGGTTTGTGTGCAATAAAGCTTTCAGGAGAAGGATCTTACCAGTAAACCATAGGTTTGGGCTGCCCTCTGACTTTTGCTGAGATGACGACATCTTGGCCTTCAGTTACCCCCTGGTCACATGGTGCCACCTTTTAAAGAATCACAACATAGTGAAGTGTAAAGGCTTTTATGGTTAAAGGGCATTCTCTCTCAAACTCACAACCCAAATTCAACTGCACGTATTCAGATTGGAATTAGTTTCGCCTTTATTCCGAGATTCTCCTACCTGAAAAGAGGGAGGCTCTTTAAAGTGGACACTTTTACTCGGAGCAGGCGAGTCCCCGAGCTCCATCTCCTCCTCCTGAGGGCTCAGGTACTCCTCATCCGACTGGATGGGACCACTGACTTCCAGGGACCCGGCTGGTTTCCCACATTGATTGTGGGCCGTCTCTGAAAGAACACAAAAAGTGATGCTGAACATAGGTATAACAGGATTTCAAGCACGCTGCTCTCTATCTAAATCACTTTTAGTTGGGTTCATGAAAGAGTCAGCTCTGATTTGCACACTTCTTAATTCCAGTAATTAATTGCAAATGTCTCTGAAATATGGTTAACACGGCACCGGGGTGGCTCGTTAAACCGTTGGGTGGGAACAATCTGTCAGAGCTTTGATGTTTACAGTCTTTTGCTTGCTTTTCTGGAGATTATTATCTTTGCCAAGATGAGCAGTTGGCACCATGGAGCGGTGAGTTACTGTAGAGATGTGTGGGCCATGTGTGCCCACATATATACACACATATGCACGCACAGAGTGTAGGCACCTCTCTGAAGTGACCGTAACTGAACAGATAATGAATTAATCCCTTAATCCCTGACCCAATCATTTCGCTTATTCCCTTGGAGCTCCAGAGCAGACACTGTGTCTGGACTCCTGGCAGCTTCTACTGAAGTCAGAATTAATTCACAGCTGGATAGAGAAATATAAAACACCCCACCCTCTATTTCAGACTCCTTTCTCTTTCTGCCTCTGTTGCTTTCTTTTTGTCTCCTCTCATCACATCTTCTGTAAAAACTTAAACTCAGACATCTGGCAAAAGCAGATGTGTGACATCGGGCTGAAAATGAATAATATCCATTGGTTGAACAGAACTGAGACATGTCCTTCTTTGACGAGAAAACAACAGCACAGTGGACAGATAGAAGTGTAAAAGTACTCTATAGAACAAAAAGAAAGGAAACAGGGTCATCTGCTGTAAGCTGCTGGTGAAAGAAGTCAAGGCTTGGCCATATGAGTGGATGCTAAAAAATACATATAAACACACGTATATATACGCAAGAACTGAGTTCAAGCAATAAATAGATCGCCTCTCCACAGGAAAAAAACACAATTTACACCAAATTATTAAGTTTAAGTGGGTAGGTATTCTGTTGATTTGTCATCACGGTGGCATTAAAGAAGAAAAATACAACAAAATAACCTACCTAGAGTCACATCTCTGAGCGGCGTCTGTGCACCAGGGGATAACTCCCGAGAGTATTTACGTAAACCTGCCAACTCTTACACAACTGCTGCACAGTCCGAGCCAGCTAACCTTCCATTTCAGACTCATCCTCTGTTCTCTCTCCTGTTTCTCCTCACTGTTACATCTGAATTCCTGAAGCTCACACAGCCGCCACTGAACAGCTGAATATTTAAGTTTTTTTAAAATCATAATAGACTCAGCAAAGGATGATGGTATTGTGAAATTAAAAAGAAACAGCTGGGAATTCCAAACTTATTTAATGTTTTATGCAGAAATTACAAGAGTGTTAATCTACCTCACCATATTGAGGTTTGACATTCTTTGTAGCCTATGAATCATCCTCTCCCACTATTCTACTCTGTTCCCAGTCAAACCAGCTAAAATGACTCATATAATCTCCCACCATATTTTGACAACTTCTAACTCCAAGGCCTGTAGTGTGAAATCTAGAGAGATGAAAAAAAACTCCATGATTGCAGCAGTAATCTCACACAGGGACATAAAGCAGACTGCAATTACCCGAGAGAACAAGAGGGAGGGCGGCTAAAAATACTCCTGCAAGTTAGACTCCGCTGGCCTAATATGGCAACACAGGCCCTGTGCTGCTGGGGAGACAGTACCAGAGTGTACGCTCACATTTGTTGACAAAACTGGGGAAGTGCATGTTGCATTTACATGAGCTGAAACCACACAGTGCAGCAGTAGGCCTACAAGCTTGTCACCCACACTCCGCACCGCGGGCACATTTATAACAGAAACCTTGTCCAAAAAGGAATATTCATTTTGTTTACTCCTGGTTCTGAATGCCATGCCTGTCTTTAAGACTCAGGAGACCTTTGTGTGACGGGGCAGGTCTGCGTTTTTGAATCTGCACCGAGGGGGAGCTCAGTGCCTTTAAGATTTAATGGGTTGCCATGGCAACTATCGCTGCGAGGAGCCCCGGTCGGGATGCTGAGCTCCAGCAGGCCTTTGTAGTCATTAAGACAGAATGTCAAGCGGAGGAGGGCTGGCAGTGGATTAAAGTGAGTTTGTGTGTGAGTCAACATGTTCATGTATTTCAAGCAGAGCATCATTTTCATGTCCCTGTGTATTCATTTAAATGTATGTAACACTGACGGCAAATCCCTTTCTGGTGTTGGTATATCTTTCTATCTCTGGCCTCCTCTCACCTGATTGGATGGAGAGCGCGGCGCTGCAGGACGCTCTGCCCGCGGCGTTGACAGCTGTGACACAGTACGACCCCGCGTTGTTCGGCCTCATCTGCTTTATCACCAGACTGTGCTTCTCGCCCTCAGACTTAACCACATGGAAGGCATCGGTCCGTATTTCGACGTTATTCTTCTTCCATGTCACTGAGAGAGGCAGAGGAAAAAAACATTCACACTCAACAGAACCTCCCACAGAAAAAAACAAATATAGCACAGTCCGACTTACAAATGTGCAATGAATAAGGCTCATCGTTTAAGATTTTTTTCTGAAAAATACCCCAATTTTTTTTTAAAATAAACAAAATGAATACCAATTTCTGGATTAGTTTTTTAAAGAAAAAAAAGAGCCAGTAACATCCTGCATAAAGCTGGATTTTATTGTGCAGTTTATATTCTAAACTGTACCTGTGGGTGGCGGGCTGCCAGCGATGATGCATTTCAGCGTGACCTCGGAGCCGCCGGGTGTCACGGTGTCCTCAAGAAGCCTCTCAAACCGCGGGCCCTCAGCTGACTCCTCATCAGCAGACATGTAGGAGTCATCAGACGAGCCCTCTGGAAACAACAGTCAGGTTTGTGTGGAACAGTTACTCTGTTACCTGGATTCATAAATGGGTCGGACCCCAAAGTGAGTCATGGGCTAGTTTCTTTTTTTGAGTTCTATCAATAAGTCTGAGCCCTGCGGCAAGAATTCATTTTCCATTGTAGACAAAATGATGGATACATGTTCTACTTTTTTTGTTGAGGTTTTGACCCATATCTGCAAGCTTAGGCTTTTCCAACCTTTTTGGCTTGTGACCCTTTAAAAACTTGCAAAGTCTGCTTGCAACCCTCACAACAAAGGTTACATATTCTATCTGAGCTCTTCAAGTAAGTCATTTTTACTTTCTCAATTTGTTTAATTTGAACCATTTTCATAAGCCTAAAGAGCCTAAAAAGCTACGTGGCAGCAATATTTGTTTTTCTTATTTCCTAACTTGTTGATCATGCTGCGACGTTTAGATTTACCTTGCAGTCCCTTAGGGCTAGTGACCACCCAGTTGGGAACCACTAGTTTGCATAATAATACAGCCACATTTTCAATTTACATTCTTAAAGAAAGCTCTGTTTACGCCATAGACTGCAGAAAATATGTGAGCATAGCTTATGCAGTTTTCTGTAAGGATGTTTTAAAGTCAGTGGTTTGGTTTCAGTTACTGGGATGAAAAAACACCAATTCGGGCAAATGGGATGGAGTCTTACTGAAGTAAAATTGGCCGTGCAAACAGCAGCCACCAGGATGTGACCTGTCAGTCAAAGCAAACATGCTCCAAAATATACCACTCTGTAGCCCTTTAAAATGGAAATAACTCCCAGAAGGACGTTAGAAAAAATAAATTAGCTGCACAGACCCTTAATTCTTGCATTTATTTCAAGAGAGAAGTTGTGATTTATTCCACCAATTTCAGTGCGGTCAAAAGAGTGAGTGAGTGAGTCTAATGCCTTGTGGCCATGAGTCAAGACAATTTATTTATATAGCACCAAATCTCAACAGAAGTCATCTCAGGGCACTTTTCACATAAAGCAGGTCTGGACTGTACTCTTTAATTTACAGAGACCCAACAGTCCCCCCGTGAGCAAGCACTTGGTGACAGTGGCAAGGAAACACTCAGGCAGAACCGGGCTCTAGATGGGCGGCCATCTGCCTTGACTGCTTGGGTAAGCACCATGAGGGGAACTGCATCCTAAAGCACTTATACATCATACAGCTTATCAATAATGACCATAAAATACCTCCTACCTTCGTCTGGTGACCTGGGTTGAGCAGAGCGGCCTTTCTTGCTTTTGCGACCTCTTCCCTCCTTCCTCCTGCTCTGGTTTCTCTCATTGCTCCTGTCTGCAACACATTCTGTCTCCATGGGTTCATCCTCCACCAGGGTAGTGGGAATGGTCACTTTCAAGGCGGGAGACGTTCGCCCCAAATCCGCCTTCCTCCTTTTCAGGAGGGGGCTGATGGAAGGGGTGGGTGATGGCGTGAGCCGAGGGGGCTTGGGTGGATACTGGGACCCCGGTTCCCTTGCTGTTACTGGGGACACTCTCTTCACTGTCGGGCTGGGTGATCTGTGGTCGGCTTTGTTGTCCATCTTGGTGTCCCTCTTCGCATCTGTCCCCTGGTCGCTGGAAGGGGATGAGGGTTGTTGTGATGTGGTAACAAGAGCGTCTTTGTCAGCTGTTGGAGAGCTCTGCAGGGTTTCCCTGTGTGCAAAGACAAGAAAACTGTTATGTAATACTGACAAGTGTAGAATAAATATTAGATTTTTAGTAGTGTTAAATAAATCTCCATTTTGTTACCGATTACTAATCTTATAGAAAATACACACAAAACATAGTCATACAAATGATTTTTTTAAAAACACATTTAAAATCACCAAGATAATTTTCTCCAAACCTGGCGAATCTTGTCCTTGTGGCTGTTGGCAATGGTTGCCCTGGTAACTGGTGAACTGGTGCCGTCTCCATGGTAACAGAGATTTTCCCTGTGCTTCCTTGTGATGAGCTATCCACTGGTTTCCCCTGTGATTCTGACTGTGTCATATTATCCCTTTCAAGGTTGTTACTTTGATTCCCCAGATCATTGCCTTGGGCCTGTGGAAAAACCTGCAATCTGCTCTCCCCTTCCCTCTCCCCAGTTTTTCTTCCCTCCAGGGCTTGCTCCCTTGCTTCCAACTTTTTAACCACTTGGGGAGGGATGGGCTCCAGCTTCCTTGTGGTCAGCCTCTCTTTCTGTGGCAGCTGCTCAGTGGAATATGACTTCTTCAAGCTCGGTTTCCCCACTAGTTTCTTGATCCTCTGGAGCTCTTCGGTGAACTTGCTCTGGTAGCTCTGGACCCTCTGGGAGTAGCTCGTCTTGTCCTCCCAAGAGGAGGCCCGTTGCTTGAACGCTGTTCGCTTCTGGGCGGCGTCCTGCTTGATGCGACCCTCCTCTTTGCTTGGGCCTCCTGTCTTCTTGCCACTGTCATCCGAGTCGCAGGAAGCCGCCCGTCCAAATCCTGAACCAGATCCTCCTGGCAGATCCACACTCGATCTTCGCTCCTCAAAAGCCCTGACCTTATCAAAGATCTTGGGCCCTGCACGAGCTAGTTTGGGTGTCATGACAACATTGTTAACACTAGATGCCTGCTCTGTCTTAGAGGACTGGGGATGGGGATTATCCAGGTCTCGGTTTGTGGTACTGATGGTGTTTTTGTGTGTACTGGGAGGTGGCTGAGGAGAAGACAGGGGGACACGGGATGAGAACCCCTGTGATTCGTCAGCAGTTTGGGTCCTAGAGGGGTGAGGATTGAGGGGAAATGGAGGTGTAAAGTTAGAGCTCTAGTGCGGTTGCCGGAGGCTTTGGAAGAGTAATAAAGAGGCAGATGAATGTACATTTGTGTCATTTTGTCTTATTATGTTTTCATATTCACCAGTGAGTTCCTTGTGTTTTGTCTGTGCTATTTGGGTCTCAATTTCAGACCCATTAGACAGTGTAAAATGAAATGGCAGAGGAAAGAAATAGAAATAAAAAATAATGTTACCCACATGTAAGAACTTCTCAAGAATTTAATCTAACTGTGGTGAAGTGGAAAAACCACAAACTAAGACAGTAATAACTTGAAATCGTAGGCTAGTTGCAGCAACTAAATGAATCAAGATTTACAACATGAACTCTTACAAAATGCCAGAAAAAAGTCCCCCTGCTTTAACTTCAAATACAAAAACCTTCATGCCTAAAAAAAAAACCCAAAAACCTGTGAATCACATGATCATTAATTTGTGAGAACATTCATGCTATTATTAGCTTGGATCAAAGCTAGCAACCCATGCATGCCACAGCAAAACCTATAAAGATATGATGTTAATCCAAAAGTGGGGGGGCTGCTCTGGAAAACATGCAGTGGGTAAAAAGTGTAATCACAGTTTTCAGAAGTGCTAAATAATACATATTAGTAGAGTGTACCATTGTATTGTCTCTAATGGCTATAAGAATCATTAACAATGATATTTGTAAGACTTGTAATCATTGTTAGATTGAAATCAAACTACACTCACAGCAATAGAAACACTGAGTCAAAGGAAAGTGTGACATCAAAATAAAAATGGGAAGTAATAACACTGTATGAAAACACTTGAATTTATAAAGTAAGAGTAAAGAAAATGAGTAACCTAACTGATGACATCTACACAATTTTTGCAAGTTGGGTCTATGGAGGATATGATGTCTTGTCTTGTGTGTCAGTTTTCTTTGCGAATTGGGGTTTGTGGCCAGTCTCTTTGTTTTTCAGTGGAATCCTTGAAATAAAAAGCCATGTGCTATAACGGCATAGAAAATGTTCTCCCTCTGTAGAGGCTGAACATGCTCCCATAGTAGTCGCTGCCTACAGAAACACTTTCCTCTGACCCCTGAACGGGCCGGGCCAGGTTAGCGTGAGACGCCCGGATTAGTGGTTCCACACCCAGGTGACGGACAGGGGGGGGCCCCTCGGTGGGACCCCCACTGACGGCTTGCCTGGCTGGGTTTGTTGGGTCCAAGTGGGGCCCTGGTGGGCGTGAGCCCAGAGCCCGGAGCTCTCGCTCCACAACAGGATCATAAGCGCCTGGGAGGGTAGCCCTGCGATCTGAAGCATCTGGGTTATAGTCCATCATCCTGCCTCCCTCACCTGGACAGAGACAGAGGAGATGCTTGATTGCAGTTTGGCTATCACATGCTCAAAACACATAATTTCCTTTCAACTGTCAGGAAATGTTCTTTAAATTTAAGAAAGAGGCCATAATAGAGATAAAAACCGATATATGGAAAGATATATTATGCTCTTTGTGGTTTTCTGTTATTTTTATACTGTTATGATGTCAGATATCTATGTTAAACATGGTCAAAGGTTCAAAACTTGAGGTTAACGTATGTAGAAATATGACAGGGGCTAAAACTGCCTGTTTCAGACAGAGGCTGAACTGAGGGGCAGGCATAAAGGGCCAGTATAAGATAAATAAGGAGTTTTTTGAACTGTAAATCATGCAAAGATATTCCACTAGAGCCCTAGATTAAAAATATAGACCTGGAAATATGTATAATATGTCCCCTTTAATCCTTTGTCCTTTTGTTGAAATGTAATTAATATAGATAGTCAAGGTTTTATTTTGATTTATATATTTCCTTGTTATATACAAAAGGAGATTTCAAGAAACAAAGAAATGTCAATTCATTAACAGGGAGATGCAGCAAGATAAAGAGCAGGACTCCTGAGCTGGTAGAAAATGATAATGATGTAAAAAGCAGTGCAGGAGCATCATTAAGCAGGGTAAGATGGATAAAGAGTCTATCGATTGCCTGAAAACAGGAAATGAAGCAGAAAGTGTGAGGGCTACGTTGTGGAGCGTGCACCACTTAAACAGATCCTCCCCCATCGCAAATCAGGTAGTGACTGACATAATAGTGATGAGCAACGGAGACAGGAATGCTTTGGCAGCGAAAAGAAAGAGCAGTCAGCATCTTCCGTTTAACGACGGAAAGCTTCAAACAGCGATGGGGTGGAGGATGTAAAACGCCAGACTCCTACTGCACAGTATCACAGATGATACTGACCCAAGATCTGAAACCATATCAGTTTCTCATAAAGAAAATACAAATAAAATTCTTTTCAAAGGGATCACTAAAGAAAATATTAAACACTTCAAGACCTTGATATGTTGAGCTTCCATATTCTGTTTCTTAGCGAGGTTGGGCAGCAACTTTCATGTTTTTCTTGTAGGGGAACATCAAGATCGAGCTTTCAGTGCTGTGTTTTGAATATAACGGAGCGTGTAATTTCCACAAACAATCTCGTTTCATCCATGTCCACTGGAGTGACACGAGCTCCAGCAGAAATCTGGGATGAAAATGCACCTTTTTTTTTTCATTTAACAAGGCATCCTGGTTTTTGTATGTAGCCGAGTCAACCAGAGTGTTCCTTGAAGAGAACAAATGATGTATCACCTCTTCCCTCCCTCATTTGATATTCTCTTTCTATTTTTTTTTTGTTCAATGCTTTTCTCTAGAGGGACGTGACGAGGGCGTAGTCAGCCCGCCAACACGAAAGCTTAGAAAGTGCAAACACTGTGTACGAGCGAGGGAAGAATATAAAATTTCTTTGTGGCAGAGGAGAAGGGTGTCAATATCTCTGATCTATATTCAGACATCCTGTTGCCTGGTTAGGACTGGGTGGTGAGGGCACGCAGGTTCCATGACGCCAACGCGCCAACAACACTTTAGCAAATTAGAAACTTATTTTATCTGTGCAATATTCAAAGGAAGATGCTCATCAGATTTGCTTGGTCTACAGTCAAATGATGATCATTAATTGACTGTTTTGATAACCGATTTGTTGTATCTATGAAGCAAAAATGGAAAACATTCTTCGGCTCCAGCATTTAAAATGAGAGGTTCTGCTGTTTTTCTCTGTTTTATTATTTTAAATTGAATTTCACTGCTGCGTTTGGACTGTTGGTCAGACAAAACAAGTGGCTTAATGACATTTCCTTTGCTCTGGGAAGTTATGAAGATCGTTTTTCTTCTTGGAATTCAATCATATTCATTTTGTCTTAAACCCTTAAGTCACTATGTTGCCTAATGACACAATTTTCTTTATGGACCAAATTATTGATTGATTAAATAAAAAATAAGAGATTGTTAGTTGCAGCCAAAGAGGAGATACTGAGCAGGGTGAAGCTGGAGTCTGTAGTTTGGTGGTGTCATATTATGCCATATTGATGGGCTTCAAAGTGAAGCGGTCATTGATTCTCGCGGTTTCCCAAGCGGCATCATGACAACAGTGTTTCTACTGGCTGAAATTGCAAATTTGCGGGTCAAAGTTTAACGGCGGAGAACTTTGACCTATGGATCTGCTGGGGTCAGCAGTCATTTTTGAATTTGTCACTCACACAGGCTTCAGCGGACGTGACTGGGAGGTGAAATAAATATTCACCAAGACTGGTGCAAGTGTGGCCGAGCCCTTAGGAATGAAATATACTGTACAATAAAAAAAAACTGTATAGAAGAAATGCAAATTATGTTGAGGTTTTATGAAAACTCGTGTACATTAACTGCCTTAACATTCACCCAGTGAATAAAGCTCTGTCTCCGCTCATGAAAACAGCTCTGTTCAAACTTAATGCTCGACATTTATATCCTAATTGAATCACATTGGTAAAGTGCAAATATAGAATATAGCCATTAGCTTCAACCTCATTTATCTATCAGAAACAGCTTTGGTTTTCTAGGCTGCATGTGTGGAGCCGCACAGTCAGATCCAGACCTGAGACAGGTTTCCTGCTGGAAACTAGGGCAGTGTGTCACACTGTTGCATCACACCATGAGGGATTAATGCATTCTGCCATATCGGATTTCATCCAACGCATGTCTTGGGCCAAGCTGATAACAACCCTCCATTAAATCTATCAATCCGCATTGAATCATTATTTTGTAGAAGTGTGTTTTTGGCAGTTCTGTTAGTGTTGCAGTAAATCATACTGACTATTACCTCATAAATACAGTTTAAAGAGCTACTGAATATTTACATGCTGCAGTTTGGATTCTTTCTGTGTCATCTTTTACAGGTATTGCCTGTTTGTAGTCATAAACATAAAGGAAAAAAAGCTGAAATGTCAGTTGCAAAAAGCTAATATAAGAAATGCTGAAGCTACGCAGAAACTGAGGTTAGATTTTAGATGAAATACCTGAAGGTCCTCTCCGGCCAGCCTTGTCTTGGTGCCTCCCGGGCCCCTCTTTGGTTTCCATCTGAGGCTCTGTGGTCTCATCCTCTGTGGTCTCAGAGTCTGAAATAAAAACAAGTAGAGCACAGGGAATGGTTTAAGATGGAAGGTGGAAACAGGGCCGGCCCTAGCAGTGTTAGAGCCCTAGGCGAGATTTTTAGATTGCCTCCTTGCGGCGCCCCTGTGATATTTTTGCGCCCTAGGCAACCGCCTATGCTGCCTATGCCACGGGCCGCCCCTGGGTGGAAATTCAGCAAAGAGAAATTGAGGCAGAGGAGAAGATGAGTTGGCTGAGAACAACAACAGTGTCCGTGAAAATGACATTTCACATTTGCTTAGCGGCGCAGAGCTTGATGGGTGCCTGAAAAGAGCCGCGGAGAGCCCCCAGAGTGAAATAAATGGGTTGAAGCTGGAGCGTGACATGAAGCCTGCTGTGGCTTATAAAAATACATGGCTGATACATGGAGAGGAGGGTTATGTATAGATGCTCTTCCCTCAGGTCTGTATCCATTTGACTTTGATAACAAAACAGCAGGGCCAGCTCTGTTTCTTTTTTTAGACTGTTTCTTTTTACTTTCAAAATCTATAAATAAGACCAATTCCACCTGCTGAAATCTTTACTTCACCTCTTAAAACACATCACCTCTTAACCAAAGCACAGTTAAAATTCTGAAATATTTAGAAATTCAAATGATGACTGGGTAACCTTTTCAAAGGATCAGTAGAAGTGAAACATGTGATGATAATTCTGTGTAGCAGCGACGAAAATGTTTAGAAGATGGTGAATGTGAGACACAGAAACGGACACTCAAACCGCAGATCTGTGTCGACAAAAAGCAAGACAGGGACTACATTCATTCAACTGTGGTCTTGAAATCATAAGGAACATTCAAAAAACAGGGAGAAATGACAAATATTGTGATGTAGCGGTGGTGCAGACAAACAAAATGTTGTCTAAATGTTGTGAACAAGAAAACGCAATGAAGGGAAACAGAAACCACATACAGGGTCAAAATGAACCGCCTGAAACCACATCTCTGTGGCGGAGATCACATCACATCACCACAGTGAACAGATGAAGTCAGGCAGGGACTGATGGGGCGGGAAAAAAAAAAAAAAAAAACAGGCAGAAGGTGAATCAAGACAGGCAGGTTTACCATAGCTTTGCTTTCGGCAGGAGCGGAAAACTTCGCTTCCGTAGTGGCAGCAAGAGAGGGCAGACGGGAGAGCACCGTTACTATGGAAACCAGCATCTCTCTCACCCACACGACCAATCCTCTTCGTACCCATTAGAGTCTAAAATCACCATCCAAACTGCTGGGTGGCTGACAGATATGTTTACTGGTTAGAGAGCTCGTGAAGGGGGACGACGACAACCACAAAATAGGTTGCAGCTCATTGCGCCTCACATCAAGTCAGATCCTGATTAGATAATTCCAGAAGGTCTGCCTAATGATAAGAAAGCCAATGTAACATGAACAATCACCATTAACTCATTACGTTGCTTGCTGTGTGTGTTTTCGCTGGGTGTGGGTATGTAGATCCACCCGTCTGTATCAAATACACACCAGGCGCGGGGGAAATCGACTCGGCAATGTAATTAGGAGGGAATATATTTCACAGTGTATAACATCAATTGTAATGTAAATATGATTTGGAGTTAGACTCTGTTTGGCAAAGATGATAGATTGCACAAATATCGCCAAATATTCTACCATAAACCATCAAGGCCAGACATTATTCACTCAAGGATTTTATGCAGAGACAGGCAACAGCATGATTGCAAAAATATTGCTCTATGGGGGTGGATGTACAATAATAAAACCCAGTCTCGTACGCAGTCAAGCAGTAAAAACATAAATACACTAAAGCAATATAGATGTTCTACAACAGCAACTTTCATATATAGAAGAGTTATTACAGGAATAAATCAAAGTAAAGCACATGCTGGCAAAGGCTAAAACACAAAACAGTGGAAAAAGGCCTGAGAGAATCATACTCTAGTTTCGATTTTTTTATAGAAAAGAATAAAATGGAGTACAATAGATACAGTACAATAGAGTAGAAATGGTGTAAAGCTCATACTGACAACACACCATGGGTAAATCTGCCAAATGTCCGTGTGGAATGCCCAGTTCTCTGAAACAAGATACAGAGTACAATGCATTATTCAACAGCAAATGTTGCTAATGATTCTGTTTTACACAAAACACTAACGAACGGCCCCTTTTACACAAAAGTACTGCTGTTGTCACATCCTTAATTCTAAGCAAGGGGAAGGTGTGCATAGTAGCATGCTCTTTCACTTTGAAAAAGATTAGTTGTCTTTGTTCTTCTGACATCATTTCGTCTACGTGTATGAAAAAATGTTGTCCAAAAGGTGTAATGGGTCAACTGTATGGCAAGAACAACGATTGACATAATGAATTATAATGCAGGTACATTCCTTGGGAATGGATCTTTACTCTTGACCTTGAGAATAGTATTTGTGACTCACCACTTGCTAGAATTTCTGGAGCTTTTAACAGCTTCTCATGGTCTAGATCTGTAAATGGGGGTAGCTCAGATGAAAGCCAAAGTACCAGAAGTGCAAAGTGAGATGACTCATTTCACACTTTTCTGCACACTCCCCATTGGCTAACGTTTTTTTTTTTTTTGTGTCAGGCAATTTAATAACTGTTGCCTGGTGGTAACTGCTGTTTGACAGACTCTGTTAAAGGCTTCCATCGTCTCCATTCTGTGCTGAATAAAGTAAAGATGGTGAGATGGGGCTGAAAGCTCTAAAGAGGCTGGTAAGTGGACCTTTAAGTTGAGATCATTTTGTCACATGGGTAAATTCAAATAATAAGAGACTAGTGTGTAGTGTGCTATAATGCAGTGTTTCCTGCCCATTCACTGTCAATAATCAAATAAAGGTGAAAATCCCCCCTAAAAATGATGCTTCAAAATCCCACCCAGGATCATTATCCCAACTTTCTTAAGCTTTCCTTCTTTTTTTTGTCATTATCGATTAAACAGCTATTATTTGATTCATCATTTGGTCTTTAAATGTCACAAAATGCCCATCAGACTCTCCACAAGTCTAAGTCAACATCTTGTTTTGTCTGACCAACAGTCTGAAAACCAAAGACGTTCACTTGACTGTCGCATAAGACAAAGAAAAGAATCTGGAACTGGGCGATGTTCAGCTTTTTTTGCAAGAGAAATCACTTTAAAAGTTAATTGGCTGCCAATAATTTTTCTGTTGATCCACTAATCGGTCGATTTGAAATAATCCAATTATCAATGCAGTGAACTTTGTGATCACACAAAACTCCAAACGTGTCAAACTTTAATGACTCACGTTTTTAGTTTTTTACCATTATCACAGTATCATCGCGATACAATTCCACTGAGACTCGAAAAATGAAAATATTGAATCATCACCCAGCCATATTAATATGTAAGATGAGTTTCCAAAATGAAAAAAATACTCTCCAGGCCATGTTTGAGTAAGTGTCTCTGCTGATAAAGCAGTTGGAAAAAATGCTTCTTAGACACTCTGTCAATCAGCACCAAGGAGAGCTCCTTTGAATGACTCACTCCTTTGCAGTGTTGGAAAGCAAAAGTACCAAAAGTGCAAAGCGAAATGACTCATTTCACACTCATTTCCCCCCACGTTTTTCTGCGCTCTCCCCATTGGTTAACGTTTTTGTGTCAGGCAATTTGATTAACTGTTGCCTGGTGGTAACTGCTGTTTGACAGACTCTGCTAGAAGCTTCCATCGTTGTCGTGATCTCCATTGTTATGGCTTCAAGGCAATCATATCAGCGAGAAACAGCCACAAACAGAATCCTTTTCAAAAGGCTGGATTTGGCAAATACTTCAAAAATATTCTATGGGTATAATCCAAATCCTACAAGCATTATTCTCGCAAATCTGCCGCTGGAAGCAAAAGAACAAATGTCAGGGGTTTGATATTGATGCAGAATTTCAGAGGAGGCAAAGCGACCATCAGAAATCAGCTTTATCCTGCGCTTTGCTCACTTCATAGCCCCTGTGACTGGCTGCCCTGATTCTCATGTCTCCATGGAGTGTAGCCTACTGACACACTTTTCATCTGCTCCGAATTTGTGAAACCTGTGATATGAATTACTTATTATATAACAAATCTGTCACAACTGCCAAGGCAAGATACATATTTCACGACATAGAATATGCACTGGTACAGAGGGAGTACAGCAGAAATTTGGACTGTTTGATGATGTTAAAGGGCTCATGGAGCATTTGTCTAATCTATTGCAACGTGTGTCTGATTAGTGCTTCAATGTGGGCGTTGTAATAGATCATTTTCTTTGCTTTTGTGCACTAAAACACATCTTTCTATCTTTCTATTCAGCAGCCAGAGTTTTCCTGGGCTGACTTTCTTTGTTGCGTTCTCCTGATCTGTCCTCAATTTGCTGAAGGATATTAGATAACAAAGACTAAAAACAGCGAGCATCACCTTTCCTATCCATGCTTTTGCTCTTTTGGCATTTTCCCAGCAGAACTGAATGCATAAAATAGTGGTGCTAGGTTGTAATTAATGCATGCTCTACAGAATATTCCTCTTTTACCACTGTTATCAGTTACACATCAACACATTTGCGTATTTATCAGGTAAAGGGCGTGGCATGACATCCCAAAATATAAAAACCTACCAATCTCTATTAAAAACAACATCGATATAGCTTAATAAGACCATCATTATATGGATTTTTTTTCCCCCAGAAAGGAGAAAACTCACCTGAAATCTCTTCTTGGACCAGATTTTCTTCATCTTCAAGTTTCCTGTCAAGCGTGCGAGATTACCTGTGGCATGAGCTCACAAAAACATCCCTTATAACCCCGAAAAAGGCCAGGGTGTGGCATCAACAAAAGGAATCAGATTCAAAATGGGATTCAGCTGCCTTGTGTGCGTGGGTGTGTTTACTCTCCAGTCTGGCAGCAAGACGGGGGAGAAAGAGAGAAAGAGGATGCAAATAAGCCGGAGCCAGGTGTCTTTGTGTCTGAGCGTGTATCCGCTGATGTGAACCGCGTCCCTCTCTGACGTAGAGGCTGCCGTTAGAGGGGCAATTCTCAGCTGTTTTGTCCAACTCCCCCCCACCCCCACCTCTGCCCGTTCTGCTTCAGTCAAGAGCGCACTCAGAACAAGAGGAGGTGGGGGTTGCAAGTGTGAGCATAAGGGGTGTGTTGGTCCTGATTGCAGTGATGAGAGTGGAGAATAAAAGAGGAGGAGAGAAGGATAAAATGAGGAAGAAAACAACTGGCTTCAGCAGAGCATGCTGACTTTTTTTTTTTTTTCCCTGAACAGCAGGAGTGAAAGATAAGAGCGACAAGATTGAAGCATTGAAAGAGAAGAGAGAGAGAGAAAGAGAGAGGGATATAGACAAAGAGAAGAGACAGAGAGTGGAGGAGAGACCAAGAGACAACGGTGGCGGGGGAATGATTGATGAGGGAGGATGCAAGAGAAAGCTGGAGGAAGAGATGTAGATGATACAGTAGAGGGGATGAAATGGTTGGACATAAAAGAGGGGGAAGGGTGAATGAAATCTGTTTTTTTAGAAATATGAATATGTGCAACCTGAAAAAACAAAAATCCTTACACCAAGTGCTCCCTCTACCTTTCAGTCTACTCTCCTCCTGTTTGTTGTCCTCTCTAAGGGAGGTGGCAGCCCACAGTATAACCCATAAGCCATCAATTATTTATCCATATTCCATGTTTGTTAGCTTTAACCAGTGATCAGGTCAAGGTTGCCACAGTCTCAAGCAGCCGAGGGCTATTTGGATAGGAAGAGCAAACACATTTCCCCTACTGGATTACACCATGATACTTATTTCAGTACACAACAAGCAGCGGTTGCAGTTCAACCTGAAAATACAGATTATTTTCATTATCAATTAATTGTTTAGTCTATCAAATACTGCAAAATGTCATCACAATTTCCAAGAGCCCAAAGTAACAACTTCAAACGGCTTTTTTCTGCCCAACCAGCAGTCCACAATAGAAAGATACTCATTCACAAATGATAAAACACAGAGAAGAGCAGCAAATCCACAAATTCAAGAAACTGGAACAAGCCAAGATAAAATGGCTAAAACAACCAACTGGCTGTCAATGACATTTCTGTCCACTGACTAATCGTCTACTCATTTAATTGCTGATACCTTTAAAAATCAGTTAAACTTGCATTAATCGAGTTTTAAACTGCTTGTGGCATGTTGTAAACAAAATCACCTCATAAAGTTGATATGGCAAACACGGGCGAGTGGTATTTCTGGCCATCTGATAAATGAAAGTCCAATATTCACTCTCTTGTTATCTCTGTTTTGGTACCCCCCCCCCCCGCTCCCCGAGGGAAATATCTGTCTCTTTGGCTGCTAAATGTTTCACTACGCTTACCGGCTTGTTGCTAACTTTGTTTGCCTGTAGCCTGGTGATGGGCAGGCAACACACGGTCGATTTTTCACTGAAAACAACTGCCTGCTGCGTCTGGAAATGAAATTGATAAGAGAGGTGAGGTGAGGTGACTGAAAACAGTAAAGCCGAGAGCCGTAAAAAAAACCAAGAGAGAGCAAACGTGATGAGAATATGTAACTGCTCCCTTCTATCTACCTCTCTCCCTTTCTAATACACAGTCAGACGCACGTTAATTGTTCTTTCAGACACATCTGTGCTTTCCACACCTCCTCTATCATTTGAATCTAAAAATAATTAAAGGCAGACCCAGATCTCACTCTCCAACTTATCGCCCAGGCTCCTCATCTACATTTCAGCACAGCACCTCCATCCTCGACTGCTTCGCTGAACAATGTGCTTTTTAGCGTTGTTAAGTGAGGCATGTTACTGTTTATGGCCTTGTAAACACAGAATCAATATGGGAGATTTACTCCTGCCGTGAACCAGGGGTTGCTCAGTGGATATGGGTTTTGTCTGGGATCATTAAGTCTTTCTCTTCTTTTTGCATTTATCTGATGATTATCACCCAGCTGCAAGTGATATTTTTTTTATCTTAAATACCCCCCGAGATTTAAAGATCCATTTCCACTAAAGATAAACAGAGATGCAGTGGATTGCAGTTTGCTATTGTTATTTTAACAAACCTCCCTCTCTTCACCCTTCGCCCGCCTCTCACTCCTCCTCCATCCATCACCAGTGAGAGGCATTCGGTCCAGCAGAAAGCGCAGCAATCAATACCAATGCTTTATGCGTGATACGGGATACACCCCCAAGCAACAGTTCAAACGCCCCCGGATCAATAAGCCCATCATGACACAAGGCTCCATGACCATCGTCCAATGAAAGGGCCAGATACCGTGGCGAAGCTTCCATTTCACGCTGCTTGGAAACATCTCTCATGAGGGTTTTTTTTTTTTTAATACTCACTAAAAGCCACAACGACTCAGCTTCAAACTATCTCCAGCTGGGATATCATAGAATATCAGCCATTAAGCACACATAATTAGATTTATTTTGCTGCAAATCATTTATTATTATATTTTGTTGGATGGAGCAGGAAGCCACACTGCCCCGTTAACCCTGTAGTACACATGAACTTGGACATGACCTACAGCATGTATCAGACATGCCTGTGCAGATGTATTTGTTTCTACAAGTCAGATTTAAACCGTTGAATCAGCCTGACCTATGGATTTAAAATTTGTTTGGCTTCTGCAATTTTAGCACAAATGGAGAAATCATGCACAATAAATGAGTGTTAAAAAGACTTTGGACAGGCGCAATTTGGAGCTTGCTATAGTTTGATTAGCTTAAAACAACGAGACAGTAAGCAGACTTCACGGAAACCCATTGATTTTGTGACAGAGGCAGCTTTCTGTGGAGCAGCCTTGATGGATGCCTTCCAGGCATACAGCTTTATCAGCAGCAAGTCTGGCATAATCTCTCTGCAACAGGAAACAGATTCTGCTGCTGTTACATCCCACTGTGATCACACTGTTTCTGTTTATCAGTGCAGACCAAGACTTGTCATACCAAGTGAGACCTTCCATGTCATGTACGTCTTCTTTACTTTTTTTTAGCCAGGTTTCTACTAACTTCCAAGAAAAACCTCATCATTAGCGACAAAATCAGGTAAACTGACGGTCATGTGATGACATCTGATGATACTACTACTTTTTTGCAACTACACAGCATTTATTCAACATCCTCTACTGTACTGACTAAGTAATGACGTGTTATAGTTTTCTCTATTGTTCAGAAACAAAGGGCCACATTTTGAGTACAGTGACGAAACACAAATGTGGGTTCCAGCTTACAAAGCAGCTACAAATGTTTGCTCAAAATTGTGCTCCCAAAACGCTCTGTACAATAAACAAAAGTGGTGGCATTTAAAAAGAAAACACTCCATAGCAAAGACAGCACAAAAACCTATTGATGATTATAAAGTCGGTTTCCACTCCATGTCTTAGCTATTAATTAGGCCAGAGTTAAATCACACTTTCAGGTGCCAGTATTTGTGTTAAATACTCTGCAAATCCTGCTTTCTATGTGATAGTTGTTAAGGAGAACTGTGTGAAGAAAACCACTGATTAGAAAGTTAAGGGAAAGCATTTAAAGGTTTTTGACAGCGATGCGTCTAAACGACGGAGAAAAAACTGTAGTAAAGCTGACTGCTTCTTTATATGCCGCCCCAAACCCTTCACAGGCAAATGTGAGTGTTGGTATGTTGATTCAGTTCATATGGTGAAGTGGTTTGGAAGTCCAACATGACAGTGGCCAATGTTGACAGTCACACTGCAACCCGATCCTACCACCTAATCCAGACCAAATTCCCTGAGGGTTCCTGTGAATGACTGTGTACCAGAGGGATGGAACACAAACACAGCCTTTGCCAGACCAAACACCAGGGAAACAGCGCAGGCTCTGCCCTCAGATATTGCCTCAGCTGCCTCATGAGAACGGAGAAACTCATTAATTGTACTGTATCTTTAATCCACTTGAATGTAATATTTAAGGAATGTGAAATCATCAAGCAGCTATAGATTATCTCTGCTCCAGTATGCCAATGAAAAGCTGGTCACAGTCCAGACAAGAGGACTGGGTCGATAAGGGACGGTGAGAGCAGGAATGCCGTGCTGTGTCCAGCCTGTAAGAGACTGAACTGAAACACATTCATCCAGCAAAATAATTATATTAAAGGATATAAGAAATGTGAAATATAATGTTTTCAGTCCTGAGTTACCAGAAAGTCAGAAAGTGACAGCGTCTTCAAATGAAAGCTCTTTTAATTTGAGGTGTTTGTAATTTAACCAAATAATTACAGGTCTATAAGAGTTTCACTCAATGATGTAAAATAAGCATTTTGTAAATTAACAAATTAGATTTTGATACTACTGATGAAAACAAGCCTTTGACAGAATCAGAAAACGTTTAAACACTTAGCTGTTAGCCTGGTAGTCAATATCCTTTTAATCAATTTGTTGCAGCTGGTTCCTTGGATTTTGGCAGTGGGATGACCCTTTTGTTTACATTTGGATCTCGGTTCAGGTTTCTGTAAATAGCCTCTTCATTACATGAGTCCTGGATGAGCAAATTTAACCATTTTTGTGAAAAAAATATCGACTTGTACATGCTGGTTCCAGGGTGGCTCTTGACTAAAAAAGGCCCATTTTAGTAAAAAACAACAGATCGTTTGAGTGTTTATAGGCAACCATATGCATATCTGCAGTATTACAAACAATACTGCTGTAACTCAAAGTATGGCCTGCAGTAAAAAGAGGGATCCATGAATAGCTGCAGCTCTATAGAAGGGGGGAAAAACATAGAAGAGACACAAACTGAACCCAATTAAGCAGCAATAAAAGCCACCTCAAGTGTATTACCTTGTTTTAATTTTCATTACAGCTGTTCCGCTTAGTTGAGGATGCATTTTATAATTCCCTGCTACGATATGATCCTTCTGTTGCTTCAACCTGTTAAAGGATCCCCAACAAACCATTTCACAATATTTTATTTCTAACGGCTCCCACTCACCTCTCTGCTTCTTGCTTCTCGGCCCACTCACATCTTCCCTAACGCTCCTTAAAGCCTTCCTCGCATCGAGCAGCTCCCTCCGCAACATAGCTCTTTCCTTCCCTTGTATGTTCCTTTACAAACCCCAGTAGATGGCTTCTTCTCTTCAAAAGAACTTCTCCTCTAGGTCCAGGTTTTCCTCAACTTTCCCACTAAAAACAAGGCCACTTCTGCAAAATGGCTCCGACATGCTTACTGCCTCCAGTTACATCTGCTCTACAGATAATGTCTTTGAATTGGCTTCTCCTCCAAAATGAAATGCCGCATTGGGCCAGGCAAGGATATGCCGTCTTAAGATGGCTGCTGGACCTTCAAACTTTATCTTCCTCAGCCCATATCCAGTTTTCTTGCCCTCTCCTTGTCTTCCCACAGTCCTCCCTAACGTTGACTGCCAACTTCTGCCGTCTATTTCGAGTCTTGCATAGTACGACCCCTGCAGTTGTACTGTACTTTCCCTCTGCACCCCCTTTCAGAGAGCCTGCCCCCCCCCAGTTATAGCAGGAGATTAAACACACTGCTATACAGAAACCAAACAACCTTTGCTGTCCTCTGTGGGTCACTCTGCTTTGACTTGGGGGAGTTTTGAAACTCTAGTACAAGGCGGACTTGTTGTAATACACCATTAAGGATATGCTACAACTAAACTGTATATGGGGCAATGAGACAGTTACAGGGACACCAGTTGAAGGGAGGTGGATCTATTTCAGGCAGCTAAGTGCTCACAAACCTTGGGGCTGAAGGTGAAAATAAAGTCCAAACTGTGTGACTGCACGAATATGTGTAAACAAGTATTCGTGCTGAAAATGGCACTGATGCTTTACATGTGTGGAATTCACTGTAATCTAAATACGAATGTGATTATAGCTCATCATGGCCATCATGTTTGCTGAGACCGTCTCGTGAGTAAGAATACCAAATGCTGACCACAAGTGTAAGTTTTACAGAGCTGCTTGTCCTGTACAGTGCAGTAGGACTGGCGCTCTGTTTATAGATCTCTTTCAGGAGATGTAACAGATCGTCTGGGATCCGTATCGGGGATTAAATCTTCTGGAAAAACTACATCTCCAGCAATTGATTGCATCTAAATGACTGTCACTGTCTCCAATAGGAATGGTTAATTCCTCTGCTGCATTTGACTGAACCAATGATTTGTCTTCTTATTGATCAGCGTGTTTGTTTTCTAACTGTAGCATCTATTTGCTTACCATTACTGTCCTCTAACCACGTCTGATCTGCTTACTAGCTAATGTAAAGTTTCAAATACAAATATTACTTCCTATTTGACATGTAAGCCATTTATTAATCTATCTTTGATAGTTTTTATTAGCTTACATAGTTTATCAGGTGATGAGCAGGCAGAGCCGTCTAATGAAAATAAAGCTGTTGGTTGCATTATGGGCAATATAGTGTTTTTTGGTGCTTGACCCATACTAGGGACTAAAAATTGGGATATATCCTGCTGCATTGAGTTTAACCATTATTTTTTATGTCTTTTGTGAGTTCTCCAACTAAATGGAAATGCAATACTAAATTGCTGGAGTACAGCTTTAAAAAAAAAAGCCAAAAAACAAAATGTTGCAGCTACAACATCAAGTGCTTTGGAGTGGAGACGAGTGCAGCAGAGATGAAAGTTTGTTATGGCCCAGAAACCTAAATCTGCCTCATCAGGCATCGTCTCAAGAATGATATTTTGTAATCACATGAAAATGGCTCAAGTGAGAACCTACAAAACCTGCTTCAGCTAAACCAAACATCACTTACACAATATGGCCATAAAACTTTATATTGTCAGCTTTTAAATTATTTGTTTGCCTTATAGCTGTTTCATAACATTTTTGGCATGTGACCCTTTAAAGAAAACAGTCCCTACTTGCAATTCCTTGTCAACCGGTTGTGACCAGTTCCAACCAAAAAGTCATTTTCTTCTTCTGAGTCTAATCTTTAAAAGCCTGAGGAGGTGACATTATTCAATAATTCAAAAGAAGAAAAAAAGAAACAAAACATCAGAGGAAAGTTGATTTCTGTGTAGCAGAAAGCTTTTTTTTCCCCTGCTTTTTTTCTCCTATCCTGTTAATCAAAGCACAACCCCTCAGATATATCTTGCAGGCACTTGGGGGGGGGTCCAGACCCCCAGATTGGGAATCACTGCTTTAAAGACCTTTTAAAATGTTAGTGCGTGAGTAACTGCAAGTCATGTCTGGGATGTTCATGCTCCTGCATCACAATACGCCAATCATCTCCTTTTGTAAAAGCAGCTTAAAATACCACAGGTGACCAATGTGCCGCTTTTTCAGCGCTTCCATCAAAGTGCTTATCTGGCCTTTAGATGCCTGACAGTATGTTAATCAAAGGCTATACGCCACTGGGTGACGTCAATAAAGTAGTCTAGACTTGTGACACAGCACTACTCTGGTTTCTGGTTGGTCTGATCTCTCAGGGTGATATCTTAAAGTGACAGACCTGACTGACTGTCTGACTCACTGAGTGATGCTCAAAAGCAGCCAGAACAGCCATTAAAACTAACCACACACACGTGCACAGATACACACTAACAGACACCCACGCAAACACACATTCACAGCAACCACCCCCACCCAACCCCCTTTCCCTCCCCCAGCACACCCTCCCGGTCCCTTTCATCACGCTTGACCGTGATTGAGTGTGACAGCACCGCGTCTTGACCGTGGTGATGCTATAATTATCTGTGATGTCTGCTGGTGCCATCGGAGAAGGGGGCCGGCGGCATCCACACATCACCAGAGCACGAGCCCTCTGGCTGGCACGGCACATACCAAGCCATAAATATCCTCAGGGAAAGAGAAGAGGAGGGATGGAAGAGGGAGGCAGAGGTCAGAGAGAGACAGAGAGACGACTCAGAAAACAGATAAAAATGAAGACATTGTGGTGAAGCTTTTTTCTGTTTGCTAGATTAATGTATATAGTAACATTAATCTAGACAAAGCTGGGCAAGAAACACTGTTTTTAGGTCTTTTTGGGCAAGTCGAAGTCAAATTTTATGTCTGTGAAAGCAACTCCAAGTCAGGCCATGTCTTCATTTGCAAGATGCAGTTGTTTCAGGTTTTAGATATAATTAAAATGACACGATTTAAATTTTTTCCCCTACAAAAGCTGCATTTTTAAATATTTAAAGAGTTGAAAGTTGTGTGTTTTTGCTTTCAGGTCAAGTCTCAAACCCTCATTTTTATGACTTAAGTCTGACACCAGTCCAAGCCTAAAGACCGGAGCTCTGGACAGAGAGAGAGAGAGAAAGTAACATAAGAGGGTGACAGGGACCAGAGAGGGATTAATCAAAACATTGACAAGGAAGACAGATAAAAATGGACCAGGGGTCTTGTAGCAGTGATAGATCTAAATCCTAAATTCAATCTCAGTTAGCAGAGGAACAAAAGAAGAAGACAGTCACAGACAGATGAAAAGAAAGAATGAAAGAGCAGAAAAAGGTTATGAGGGACAGAGGTCAAAAAGTTGAAACTGACGCTGGATTGAAGTGAGAAGATCAAAACTAAAAGATAGAGAGGAGTGAGGTAGAGAGGTGCTGAGTGTAATACCAGCTGGACCATGTGTGCCAGCTCATAGTGAGAGAGCTGGTGACATGCGACCTCAACTGTCAGCTTTCTCCACCGGCCTTGGCAACAAGCCCGCGATCAAATTTAACCAGCATTACAATGATCTCACTGCAAACCATATTCCACTTTCTACACATGGGGCCCAAATGAAGGATGCAAACTGATCAGGTGCGTTCATGCCATCAAATTTGAATCAATATTCCTGCTGATTGTAGTTATCAGTATTGTTTTATCCCTTTGACAAGCCAAAGCTCTAGAAATACATTTCCACAGCAGACTAAAACATAAGATAAAATTATTCAAGAAAGAAAATCTGGTGTCGGTTCCTCCTTTACAAATTATAATTTTAATATCTAGCAACAAGAGATTATTCCAACTGTTCAACTGTGAGCTGAATACACTCCAGAAACCTTCATTATATCACATAATAGGGAAGAATAAACAGCCATTACAAGACTAATTAATTGATTAAAGTTACTATTCCCACCACAAACTATGACATATGACAAATAGGGCTATATGTGACATATAGGACTCTGGTAACGGCTTATCCGTGGCTTAAAAAAGCCACAGAAGCTTCACTGACAAATGCTATCCTTATCTCTGCTAGGTACACGTGACAAGATAAACTGGGAAATAATAGACAATCCATTCAAATCCATCATGCTGAGGTGTCCTTGAGCAAGACACAGAGCATCCAGACATGTTGGAAATGCACTCTCGTGCTACTCTGCACGTTTCTTTTTTCAACTAACCGGTTAGTTTGCCTCATAACCTAAATAGTAACTTAGTTGTCTCATAGCAGGAAGGCAACTGTTATGTCTACAGTGCGAGAGAAGTGAGTGAGACCTAGCAGCCCGGGACTGCTGCTAGTGAAGCCTTTCAAAAAGATAATTTATGTCTTGCATGCTTTGCTGTGTGAATTTATGCTGACAGAATGACCACCACGAGCGAAGCTATCCCGTCAGAGTGTTCTAATTTTGGATGTGTTACAGAGCTGAGACATCAGCAGTACGCCAATAGACTAGTTTTAACACAGACATAATCTTTACGGCTTGATCATCATCTCATTTTCCTGGTTAATCAGTTGGCGTGTCGGCTTACAAGTCTTGGCGGGTTCAATCTACGCAAACAGGCCTCAAGTACCGCAAGAATTTACGATAATCTGCACATTTGAATCAAAATCACAATATTCAGATAAAAAATAGCTTGTGCACATGCCTCAAATGCGGCAGATGCTCAGACTAAGAATGGCAGCCCTGTTCTTAACAAGTGCCCAAATCCCAACTTCTTTAGCTCAGTAAACACAACAAACACCGCCCAAGGGTTCAAGAGGTGATGGGTTCAGCTGTGCAGCTAGTAGAAAGCAGCAGGTGACACTCTTCTCCTCCAACTAATTTGAGTGTCTGCTTAATCCACAAGCTAATTTTAAGTATCTCCCAGTGCAGGAAGGACAGTCTAATGTTCAAAACACAGTCTTGAATCTACATTGCTTTTTTTATCCTGGATATACTGACAGGTATGATGTTTCAAGGGATCAAATATTAATAAGTGTTAATGAACCTAATTAAAAGGAAAATGGCCGTCCAATGTTATGATGCAGAACTCCTAAAAAGAAAATGTATGTTTCAGTGCTTGTACCTTCTCCGAGGTCCATGATGGCCAAGACAGCGCTGCAGCTCGCCTCTCCCAACTCATTGGTAGCCACGCATGTATACAAGCCAGCGTCGCTCGTGCGGCAGTCGCGTATCCACAGCCCCCCTGTGTCCTGGGCTTCAGATGGAGGAAGGAGGTTGTCATTGTGGTACCATGCCAGTGAAGGTTTTGGAAATCCTGCCACTGACACCCTCAGACGGATATCGCAGCCCGTTCCTACCGCTGCCTTGCGGAGTTTGCGGTTGAAAACTGGCGGCGTGGGTTCCTGCGTTAAAGCCCTTTTGTCCGGAACAACCTGGTCCTTGGCGACTTTGGCCCTCTTGGAAGGGATGTCAAGACTGGGGCTGGGTACTGAGCCTTCTGCCATCTTGATTTCTTTACCTACCTCTTTACGAACTGTACTTTTTTTTTATCTTGTAACTGATTGTGGTTTCAACATGAGCTGCAGTTATTGGAGGTGTCTTCCGAAATACTCCATCAGCTCAGATATCTCTGGGCCCACGGGCAGTGCAGAGGATGCTTGACCTGGGCTGTTGCACCTGGAACTGTAATAACCAGATTACAACAATCGGAATGGCATCATAGTTATTTTTAGACGTTTTAAAGTTTGACAACAGTTTTCAAATGAATGTGTTCACCAGAAAAATGAAAACATTGGTCATTTGTTTAGATTTTCTTTAAAGGGACCTCTTGCATTTGTGCAGGAGCTTCCACTGATTTTACATGCCCAAGTCAATTTTCTTAGAGACAAAGATGGGGATGGGGAGTCCCACTCTGCCTGTGAAAACAGCTGTATAATGTCTTCTGTGGCTGTGGGGGACCATTGTCAAGTCTGAAGAAAATTACTCAAGTAACATCACCCGGGTAGATCAGATTAAAATTGTAGACACGTGTTTTAAAGACATGGGCAGGGACAGTCTGGCCATAGACGCTATCAAATTGCATTATGGAAGGTCTATAAGCCAGCTTTTTGGATGCTAGGGAGTTGCAGTCACAATATCTCAGCCTCTGCTGCATCAATTTGGACCATTCTTTTTTTTAAAACAAGTCCCCCAAATTTATAAAATTTACTAAAAGCAAAGCAAGAACTGACCTCGGTTTTCTTGTACCGTAGACTTGTTGTTTATCACCTGACGTGTCATACAGGTAGAAATAGTAGTCAAGGTACGATAAATGCTACAGGTGTGTGGGCTTTGAAAACGGGTGTCATACACAGCCAGGGTGTGTTGTTTGTAAGAGTTATAAGAGTTGTATAAGTCTTGGGAAGGCGGTCTGACTTTGACACTGAAGGCCCGGGTTTGCTTCTCATCCGCTACCCACGTTTGATAACCTCTCTTTAATATTAACCAAGCAGT
Organism: Scomberomorus guttatus; assembly: GCA_038419695.1. Classification (NCBI taxonomy): domain Eukaryota; kingdom Metazoa; phylum Chordata; class Actinopteri; order Scombriformes; family Scombridae; genus Scomberomorus; species Scomberomorus guttatus. The sequence continues at coordinate 13,158,544 of CM076468.1, read as the reverse complement.
TCTTGTTTCCTAAACTGGGAAAAAAAGGTACTGCTGGTGTGTCTTCATCCAACTGACGAGGGGGTGTGAGATCATAAAACTTCACATGGGTCAGTGTGGAATGCAATTAGGAGCAACCTCTTCTGCGATTAAAGTTTTAGGACTTCTTGCAATTTCATGAATTCATCTGACGCAACAGTTAGAAACTCAATTTTCTTAGAAAATGGCAATAAATTGAATGTTCAAATTATTATACATATCAAAGAATACACCAGGTTTACTTCATATACTAATTAATAGTATTCCACTAATAATGCTGATCAAAAGTGATTCCTAAAATAGACCTTACTCGATAATAGAAAGAAATACTTCTTACCTCACTTTTGCCATTAAAGCCGAAAGGAATCCCTTTGGACTTCCCCGCAAAGTCCAAGTTAAGGTAACAAGATCCATGGAACAAAATATTTCATCTCAAATCATTTGCTAAAGCCCGTGTCTCTGCCTGTCCTTTAGTGAGCACCGGCTGAAGGTGTAAGTCCACCCTAGATCATGGAGCATTAGCAGCCACTGCCATGGTCCCTTTCAACAGCTTTAACCCCGGTGAAGAGTGTTGAGACAGAGACAGAGATCCTTTTCCCTAAATGTCAAACCACTCAGGCCTTCTGGTCTAGTGCCTTTTAATGAGTACTAAAAAATATATATACTTTTAACCTTTTTAAGCTTATAAGTACTTAAATCAGCTCATGTTATCTGTCTCCTCTCTCTCTCCCGTCTCCCCCCCCCGTCTTCACCCACAGCTCCCTCAGGTTTGGAACGACAGCTGCACCACCACGGATAGGTCACATTTCTTGGGCAGCCATGTATGACCTATACGCGTGCACACACACACACGCGCGCGCGCGCGCGCACACACACACACACACACGTTATAATCAGTGCTTACAGTGAATCAATCTCATTAAAACATAATGACAAATACACATTATATATAATGATTATTTTCATTTACTGTGTTGTGATTCTCATCTGCTGTCTGTTGATCTTCATTTGTTGTTTTTCATTTTCATTCAGCTGCAGTGAGGCTTTAAAAATCGTCTGTGCTGAGAAAATGAGAGAACGACACAGAGAGGAGTTAATTATCTGATTGGCTGAGTGACGGCTGTGGTCATGTGACCTGCGACAGAGAGATGCTTCAAGGAAAAAGGAATTAGAAACACACAGAAACAACATGAAGAACATTTGAAACTAACCTTGTGAGGCAGCTGGTTTCAGGAGATCACGAGATCATGCGAGAATCCATCTTGTCAGGCTTCAAGTTATACACTGAACAACCAATCAGCATCCTGCAACTACTGGCAGCTATGGGCGCGGTTTAGGTGTGACAACAGCGAGAAGCGGTAGCCTGTGATAGAGAGATGGTTCATCCAGTCACCTGCCAAGTATTTTTTTTGAAAGTGCCCACCCTTTTTCCAACAGCTTCTAAGGTTGACTTCTCAGATGGTTCTGTGTAACAAACCATCTGGCACATTTTGATTTTCATGTGTGAATAAAAGGTCAAAGGTCAAAGACAAACACAGACAGATGTTTTATTTTTCCTCAGACATTTTAACACACGCATGACATCTGTAAGTACACAAGAACAACATGAATATGTGAAGATATTCTAATGAGACAAATCACTGTGTGACGGGAGAAACAGTGTTCATGTGTTTGCTGTTGTATTAGCAGTTACGGAGCAATATTATCATTCATTTGGAGTCGTGTTTCTGTCCACCTGGTGAATCTAAGTCCAATATTCACTCTCTTTTAGCTGTTTTTGCTCTCTACCAACTCCTGTGGGAAATATCTGGCTCTTTAGCCGCTAAATGATCCACTATGTTCACCAGCTAGTCTAAAGCTAACTGCGTCTGTTTGCCGTTTGGTGCTGAGCAGGTAGTGTACAGTGGTTTTTTACAGCTTTTTCTCTGAAAACAGCTGCCTGCTGTGGCCCAGAATGACGCTACGAGAGCGCTGAGAGTGAACCAAAACAGTAAAGTTGCAGCCGGACAGATAAACAATGAGCTAAAACTCACTAAAAGCAGTTAAAAGTCATTTTGTTTGTTTAGCAAATATCAAAATGTGTGTTTAGGGGTCTGACCAGTAGAATCTATTTATTTAGTCCGGCTCTGTGTGTCTGATACGTTCACACAAACCAGATTCTGCTTTACATGACGTTTAAGAAATCAACTTACAGCAGAAAACTGTAACCTGAATACTGACTGCAGCTCTGATCCTTCACTTCTCAGGAAAACTGTTTTATATGTATCCACACACACACACACACACACACACAGAAAGACACACACACTCGGGTTGGTTGATAACGTTATCTAAAGGGCTTGGAGTGTGGGAGCTTTGTGCGTGTGTGTGTGTGTGTGTGTGTGTGCGGGTATGTGTGTGTGTGTGTGTGTGTGTGTGACAGGCAGAGACAGCATGCGTGTGACAGTTGGAGCTGCTATAAAAAGAAAGTCTAAGAACACAGACAGGCCTTAGTGATTCATACAACTGTAGGGCAGTGATATAACAATACTATATAATATAACTGGTTGGAACAATTGCAGTAGACACAATAAAATGATTGTTGTTATTCCATTTGTAGTGTTTTTCCAAAAAAATAATATCCGAACAGATTTTATATGATATTATTCATATGTATTATATGTAAATTGTTAATCTGAAACATAGTATAGTGGAGTAAAAATGTCAACATTTAGAAGAATTATAAGGTAGCATAACAAAATATTCAGTACATTTACTCACGTATTGCACTTGACTAGATATTCTATACTTTTCATGTTGTGAACAAAGCGAATAAAGAAACAAGTGTGTATGCACCGCAGAAAGTGAAATTTAATACATAAAAAAATGTAACACAGATGTAGACTAATAATTGTTATGGTGACACTTCTCTTATGACACAACCACAGGTGTGAAAACAAGCAAGAATGTGAGATTCCTGTCAGCCAAAGACGTCTTGTGTGACCAAGCTCCCAAATATCTGATGATGAATTACTTTTGCCAAGTTTCAAACATGGAGTGATGTGCAGTGTTACCTGATGTGACGTCAGAGGATTTTTCACATTTTGATGGTTTTGCTGTCTATTACTAAACATGAAGAATATGAAGGAAGATGTTTTGTTGTCAGTCTTGCAGATGTTTATCAGTGCAAACAACAACTTGTTGTATAAAACAGCCTGGGTTTGTCAGAATCATGAATGAATAAACAAATACAGAAATCTATGGAAAAATTACTAAAAAAAACACAAATGTACACTGAAAAAAATGAGCTGATATGAGTTACTATGAGTTATTAGGTGCCAATTGACAAAGAAACAGTGTGCACTATTAAGTAATAGTGCTGCAACATTGTGATCATCGATTAATTTGTTGATTATTTTCTCGATTAATCGATTAGTTGTTTGGTCCCTAAAATGTCAGAAGATGGTGAAAAAAAGCTTATTTCTTAACAAATGACTCAATCAGCTAATCACTGCAGCTCTAGATGGAACAAAAAATAAAAACTTGAAATTAAAAAGACTCAAATTTAGTTTCTCCACCATCAGCTGTCAGAGAAAAATAACTTTTGGCCAAAATATGTTAACTGTCATGAAACAGACACATACTGTATGTTGATGTAGTATTTCATCGCCCTCTACTGGTAGATACAGGATATGACGCTTTCAGATTAAAACCATTTACAATTTAAGACTATCAGCATCATTACTGCACAATTAAGCCTTCAGCACTTTAACATTGCATCCAAAGTTTATCCTTCTGTGCTCCAAATGTTCCTAATAAGTTACTTCTGATAAACAGATATTAGTAGCCTCTGAATGAAAACTATACTGGACCCATTTGGCAAAAGTGATGTATCTCCTGTATATTAGGGTGAGACAATGACCTAAAATATGTTATATTAAGGTGTATTGTCACATTAACCTTAAAAACAATACATGTAACAACATAGAGACATCAGTACATGGTATTTCCTTTCTCATGTTCACTACAGTATGTACTTAAAGAATAGATTCATCATTTTTCAAGTATTATGAGCTTGATGTAGTTAGTATTGCAGTAAAAGTAGTGGTTTGGTCCCTCTGACTGATATATTATTATGTATGACATCATTAGATTATTAATACTGAAGCATCAGTGTGTAAGCAGCATGTTACTGTTGTAGCTGCTGGAGGTGGAGCTAGTTTGACCTACTTTATATACAGTTAGTTTAATCCAGTGTTTCCCAACCTAGGGGTCGGGCCCCTCCAAAGGGTCACCAGATAAATCTGAGGGGTCGTGAGAGGATTGATGAGGAAAGAAGAAAGTTCTGATATACAAATCTGTAAAAACACTACCTCACCTGGAGAGATGTTTGTTTTCTTGCTTTTATTCCCACTCCAGTCACTCTCAGCCAGGTTGTCTAATGATCTTTACAACAACTAAGTAAAGGGAAGGCCATGACAGTGTGACAGTATTGTGCCAGCATGCACAGCACCAGGACCCTGAAACAGAAGCAGATACATTTTATTATTTAACGCTACATGTGTGTTTTTCCTACTGTGACATGTCAAAATATCTCCCATGGAAAAGACCTGTAAAGGGAAACTGAACGTGCCATTATGCTGTAATTTCCATTTGTGGCCGCAGTGGCCGCTGTTAAGCATAATTACGTTGCCTTGATTTAAAGGTTTAGCTGCCCATATGAACAGTGAAAGAGGTTTTCCTCGCTGTGATCCTTCCTCCTGTTCATACTGACCATTAGAAGATCTCTTCATAATGCACTTACAATGTAAGTGATGGGAGACAAAACCCACATTTCATGCAAAAATGCATTCAAAAGTTGATCTGAAGCTTATATGAGGCTTCAGCAGTCTGAGTTAGTCATATCAAGTGGATATCTGCCACATTTACAGTCTTTTTAGCATCAAATTCCCTCTTTGTGTTTCCTTGGACAGTGTTTAGTAACAAAAAGAGGGACTTTGGCACTAAAAAGACTGTAAAGTTGAACTTGATTTGGATCATTTGGACGACTGAAGCTTCATATTAGCTTAAAACCTGCTTCAATATTCATTTGGGTACCTGACTAGTGTGTTAAGATGGACTTGATAAACCGTGAACCCGTCCTTTAACTGTCATATTTATAAACTAAAATTAACAGTTAATGTAAATACATAATTAAATGTCTAAATTAAATGTTTTTTGTCTAGTTATTGCAGTTTTACCAAATACTTTGTCGTGAGCATGAAGGTTCATTGTTGACCTTGGAAACAGTACGAAACAACTTTGATGGGATTTTGCTTCTCATGTCATTTTTTCTCCGTGACAACTTGGCAAACTCCATCCTCTGATGAAGACTATGAGACGTGGTGGAAAGCTCGGGAAAAAAACGAGTAATCTGACCGTGATTTGTGACACTGATTTGTAAACATCCTATTTTAAAACAACTCAGTGACAGTCAGTTGGTTCACTGTTGAACTGATAAAATGTCCTTGTTCGGAAACACACGTTACGAGAAACAAATATTTCTCTTGGAAGGATTCAAGGCCAGTCAGATGAAGAAGGCGCACACACACACGTTTCCCTTACAGTAGACAAAGGCTTTTTATTTTGTGGGAAAACAGGTGTGTGTTATGTGTGAGATATGGCTGCTGTGATGAAGTCAAAGCATGCAGGATACTAATTAACTCAAGGGCTGTAGGCCTCAGATGAATGTTTTCAGCTACAGCTAATACAAACACAAAAAAACCTGATTTCTGTTAGTGTGAAACATTTCTGTATATTTGCCTTCATGTGGCAACATCTAAAATCTTTTCAACACAATCCAAGACTAAGCTAAACTTGTCCATCTGTGTGTACTTTACATTAATAACACACATGTACCGTACACTACATGCAGGTGGTTGATTTCTTGACCCTTATGTTCATACTACACATCAACTAAACAACCCAAAAGCAACTCTGCAGGACACAAAAGCAGAGAGTAAAACATGCAGACACTTTCCACTCCATACTGTGTGAAACAATCACAGAAACAAATACTGCAACATCCCAACCGTCAAGGTCATTCTTTGCTATCTTGCGTTTGTGTATTGGCAACAAAATCCTTTTGCCTGCAGACTCAGATAGCTGCAGAGCCAAACAGAAGAAGAGAATAAAATTTCTGGAGCTAATTGGAATTCCTTATTTATAGAAAGTCTGTACCTGCCTGGACCAGCAAAAAAGTCTTTTCTGGTTGTCCAGTCATGGTGTCCTGTGCTCTCTTTATCCTGGGCCCCTTGTGGATCCACGGTCTGACACAAGCCTGCTGTGGAGAGGAGCTGTCCAGGGAGGCGGTGTTGTCCTGGTTCAGAGAGCGGGTTCTGGAGGGTTTGGAGCTGGAGCAGCCACCTGTGGACACAGTGCAGGTTCCTGACAGGGACGCGGCACGACCAGAAGAGAGGCATGCACCCGGGAGGATCCCTCGGACTAGCAGGACATCGTGGGTCGACCATCAAACCAGTCCGAACCACGAAACGTTTGAGATTATTCTCTTCCCCAGTTCTGGTGAGAAGTGTTATTGTTTTTAACCTAATATCACCTCTTTATTTTAAGTCAATGATTCAAAAAGTAAAATGATTGGAATGATTAGGTTTTCTGGGGATTTTTTTAAAGCACATGATAAGATGAAATTATACAAACCCAACTTTACTACTAGCAAAAGAAAATAATATATATTTACATTCAGTTTTATCATATTTTCCTTGTACAGTAACTGCACAGCAAAGCTCATCTTATCATGCGAAAATAAATCTCAGCCTTTTTCCAATCAGTGAACCATGTTAGCGTCTGCTAAGTGACTGTTTTTTCATTATTTCCTGACAATAACGCCTTATTAACCATCCTCCTTGGAAAGTTTGTGTTTAGATTAAGTATTAAAATTTAAATAAAACGATTCAGAATGAGCAGCAGAGTAGCTCGGTGATTAGAAGAGGAACAATTCGACCCAGAAGTGACATGAGGCGCAGAGGAGAATCTAATATTACATTCATATTTGAAAATATGTGTTTTCTATAAAGCACAAGACTAGACTGAAAGTGCTTCCATGACGAGTTTGTAGTCATTTTGCATTTCTTTGAAACTACATTGTGCAGTCTATGGGTTGATCTGAACCTAGCAGTACCAGATGGTCCAATACTAACAGAACAAACTTCTCTGACTGCTCTCTGATCTTTCTTTGGCAGACTCATCCTGTGCCAGATCTGACTCAGCTCCCGAAGAAACCACCAACAGCCACTTCACATATTACTTCCAGCCCTCCATGAACAACCAGGAGACCCTGGTCACATCTGCCCAATTTTGGTTCTACGCAGGCGAGGGAGCCACAGCCAACTCCTCCGCCCAGCTGTTCATCCTCACTTCAGCTCAGCAGCTTCTTCAGGCGGAAGACGCTCCATCAAAGACAAGCTCAGATGGATGGACCACCTACATCTTGGATCAGAACCTGCTGGCCTCTGTGGCTGAGGGCCCTTTTCTGCTCCAGGTCCGCTGTGCCATCTGCCAGTGTCACGCCAACGAACCAGACAAGATGCCTTTCCTTCACCTCCATGCTCAGCCTTGTGGTTCAGCCCATTCACGCCGCCATGCAGCAGTAACCATACCCTGGTCTCCTTCTGCCATCGACTTGTTCCAGCGCCCCTCTGGGGAGAAACCACAGCACAGCGACTGCCACCGAGCAGAGATTGAAATCAGCTTTGAGGAGCTGGGCTGGGACTACTGGATCGTCCAACCCAAAGTGCTGACTTTCTACTACTGTCACGGGAACTGCTCGGCCTGGGATCGAACCACCGCCATGCTGGGGATCACACAGTGCTGCGCTCCGGTCCCAGGAACCATGAAGTCCCTGAGGATCACCACAACATCTGATGGCGGGTACTCGTTTAAGTATGAGACCCTGCCCAACATAATACCTGAAGAGTGTACTTGTATCTGAGCATTAAAGTTTAAAGGGCTAGTTCGCCCAAATTGCATGTCGAATTCCATAAATGTATACATATTTTTCTTGGTATACTGTTTTGCAGTTAGTGTAACAAAAAAAGTTCATAAATAGACAGCAAAAATGTTTTTCTAAGTATCTAATAGTTACTTTTTGTTTTCAGGGTTGTTCACTAAGCTGTATTACCACCACTGACAATTTGTTTTATTTTTTCCCAGCTGTTAGTGGCTACTCCATTTCCTCTGTGCATTACATTATGGCAGAACTGTATCCCTCAATAGCACTCTCCTAAATTCATCATTATTTAGTGGGTATATTGATTTGAATTTGAGGATATTATGTGTAATTTCTCCAGTGTGAACATGACAACCAACTTTCTTCACAGCAAGCAGGGACGCCGTTTGTAGAAAAACATTTTTTCCAAATGTAGTTTCAGAGGTGGATATCTCACAGTCTAAGGGGAAAGTTAGAAAATCTTTGTTTTTATGATGTAATATGGGTGAATTGAACCTTTAACACTGATTTTGAATTAGCTAATGCTATTTATCTTGCTAATTGCATGTTACAGAAATTCTTAAAGTTGTTTTTTTGTCACTTATTTTTAAGTAAAGCTGTTTTATTGCTCTTCCTTGGTGTTCTGACTGTCACCTGTAGAGGGCAGTGTAGGCCTACTTTTAAACTGCTCAACATTTCCACATGCAGTCTGAATTTTCTAGGTGTTAACCAATGATGGAAGATTAAACCATCTGATTCCAATTTCAGTAATTATGTAATTGCCACAAACATCTCTGTTCAACGTGACAACATAATTTCTTGCCACATTTGGTTTTTTTTTTAAAGCGATTAAATGTTTTTTTCCCCCCGATTCATAAATCTTTTGTCCCAATTTCACATCATATTCTGATTTGCCAATTATCTCACTGAGTAACATCAACGGCTTTGTATACACAGCAACTTCACCACTCAAATAAAGTCCAAAACCTCCTGTTCAAATATATTTATTTACTCTGAAGACAAAATAATCTCTACAGTTACAAATACTACAAAACTTGCAATAGAAAAAAAAAAAAAAAAGTATAAACCATTGAAGAAGTACCATATTCAAAAACGGAATGTCGTACCTTACAAGAAGTAGCAAAAGTGGAAGTGAGATGATTACAAGAATACAGCATCAAACAGCTCTCTGGCAATCTTAAATTTCCAGCCAAAGACCATAAAACCAACCAACAGGCTCTAAGAAAGTATGAACTCGGTATGAACACTGAAGCTAAATCTCATGATGAAGTGAAGATTACATCTGTTTACATGGCACCAGGTTCTGTCTTCAACAGCCAACTGTCATTGGTTCCTCAGCTGGGTTGTTGTTTTTTTTTTTTCTTTCCAGGATGCATGAAAGCATCCATGTTTGAACACAGAGGAGGCGAAGTGCATGTCAAGGATGGAAAATATGTCTCACCGAAGAAGAATGTAAATTTGAAAAGACGTGGATGGAATTTCATTGTTGACAGTAGCCCAGAAGACAGATGTTTCCAGCTGGTTAGCAAAACCCACAAAAAGAGAAATTATTTTTGAACTCTCTGCAATGACGAACATTGTGAATCATTTTTTATAGCACATAATTCGGGGAAGAGGAGGATTTAATAGCATCCAAGTGCCCAAATTTCAGCAGTCATGTGAAATAGGTGGCATTTGTGACGCCAACACTTCCCTCTAGACAAAAAGGCAACTAATCTAGAGCTTTGACCAAGTCAAAGTAAAACAAACTGGTAAAATAAATGGAATATTTTAAATGAATTGATTGTACAAAAAATGATTCTTGGAAATTCCTTGAAGCATTTTCTGTTGATAAAGAATTCAAGCATTTCCCAGGTAAACATTTTGGCCGATTGGAGTAAGTATACAGGCTTCAAAACTGTTAAACATTTCTGAAATAGTGTGGCTTCTGGTTAATAAACATCAATAATCTCCAACATCTAATCTGTTTAAATTAAACATGACTCATCTAGCGCAGGTTAAGCCGCCCTTGTTGCAAATAATGCTGCTGCACACGCTCCAGAAATGACATAACCCAAGGCTGTGTTGTTTCAGATTCTCTGAGGCTAACAAGCCTCAACAAAGTGGGTCGTTAACATTCGGCGACATTTTATGAGAAGAGCCTCTCTTTTGTGAGCAAGGCAAAAAAAAAAAAGTACACTCGGCAAGAGGAGTTTAAAGCTTACAATAATCCTTACAAGGTCTGAAATGGATGTGGATTACTGCATGGCCGCAAAACACAGAGTGACTGAAAGAACAGGGTGTAGACAAGGTTTTAGCCGAAGGCACAGTCGAGGTTTGGACGTAGGTCAGCAAGCAGAAACTCGAGATCTGACAGGCTTTCAAGTTTAGAGTCGTGGAGATGAACCATTTGTCTTAACAGCTTGGTCAGCATTTTTCTTTCTTTTTGACTGACCCCTAATACTGAAAGGCACATTTCTCTCATCCACACAAACACACACACACACACGCACACACACAAACACACACTTTGGTCTCCCTCAGTGGTCTGACTGCATTCCCATATGTGCTTCCCCCATGTGTTTAAGGCCAGTAGGAATGAAAGGACAGACGTTTGAGGCAGGAAGCACGCTCAGGCATGTATTCCTAGGAGAGAAACAGACAAAAACAGATCAACACTGAGGCTGTATGTTGTGCTGACTTTGTGCTGACTTCAGGCCTAACATGACAGAAAGAAAAAAAAAAAAAAAAAAAAAGTCATGAACAAATCTGATGCAGACTTTAGGAAATGTTCAGAAAGAGCTGAAGCAGTAATGCCAAACATTCACTAGTTCCAGTGTCTCAAATGTAAGGATTTGCTGATTTGATTATCTTTGGATTTTAGACCGTTGGTTAGACAAAACAATCAATTTGTCAACTTTGGGCTCAGTTGCAACCCTATAAAATTATTGTTATATATCTTGCAAAAGGATTAGAGCTGCAACTGATGATTTAGTTTCCTGAAATTTCTTTTGTTTTTGGATTTAGTCCAAATCAGAAGGTCCAAAAGATTTTTTTAATTTTCAGTTACATAGAAAAAAAAACAGAAGTAGCAATCTAGGCAACTAATTATAGCCAATAAAGACATAATTATGTTGTGTTAGATGGAGCTGGTACCATTTAAAGCTGTAAAACTTGTAAAAAGATGCATTTGTAGATATAAAACTAAACTTTTAAAATCAGTCAAGAGCATGTTTTAGCAGTATTTTAAATACCTTTTTCGCTCGCCTCTCCTTGCTTTTCTTGGGCAAAGTTGAGGCGGTTCTGCTCTGCGGCCGTCTGTGCAGCCGTGTTGACCTCTGGGCTGCTGCTTCGTGAAGGGCTTCCTTCATCTCCCTGGTAGGCCAGGTCCAGGTGCTGCTGGGCCAGCTTCAGGTGCCTCCTCAATCGCTCCAGGTCCCTGGTCGAGTGCCCCTCATCCCCAAAACTTTCTCTCCCGGAGTCGCCCATCGGCAAGTCCCTCAGATCCCCTTTCAGCTTTTCCTTCTTCATGGTGGCGTGGTATCCCGGCGGAGCTGTAGGCATGGCACGTGAGGAGGACGGCGCGGGGGCACGTGGCCTGAGGGTGGCTCGCCTGCGAAAGGTGTCTCGGATGCCGCCGACCCCCAAATGGAGGATCTCTAGGATGGTGAGGAGCAGGCAGAGGAAGGACACGACGTACATCACCAGCAGGAAGATGGTCTTCTCTGTGGGTCGGGACACAAAGCAGTCCACTGTGTGCGGGCACGGCGAGCGGGTGCACACGTAGGAGGGTATCACCTCAAAGCCGTAGAGGACATACTGGCCGAAAAGGAAGGCGACCTCAAAGGCAGAGCGCCACAGCAGCTGGCACGTGTAGACTTTCATCAGGCCGTCTCGCAGAATCCGCCTGCGACCATCATGCTTTTTCTCTGAGCCTTAAAAACAGAGAAACTCTGGTTACAATCTGATACAGTCTCAAAAGAGGGTAAAACCTTCAGTGTTACAATCCTAAAACTGCTTTGTGATATATACCTTTGTCTGCTTTGTCTGGCTTATCTGGTTCAATCTCTTCAGCGATCATGGGGTCTTCCTCGCCGTTGTCCTCTGCCTCCTCGTAGTCCCGAACTGCCCCGCGGCTGACAATGGGCATCCTCTTCTTCTTCTTGTTTCTGACTGGCCGATACTCGTTGTCTTCCATGCGGGCGATCTTGTGCATGGCAAAGCCCAGGTACATAATGGTGGGGGTGGTGATCATGATCACCTGGACAAGAAAATATGCGCATATTGGAAAAATTCAGCTAGACTTAATCATTCGGAGACATAATGTTGTATAAATCATCACTGTAGGTGGCATTTTTGACGCTTTTACATTAAAGATTTATTGAAAACGTGATGTGCAACTCACCTGAAAGATCCAGAATCGGACGTGTGAGAGCGGCGCAAACGCATCATAACACACGTTCTCACACCCGGGCTGTTGCGTGTTGCAGACAAATTTACTCTGTTCATCGTAGTAGATGGTCTCGCCACCGACGGCTGTCAGCACGATGCGGAAGATGATGAGCACCGTCAGCCAGATCTTCCCCACGAAGGTGGAGTGGTTGGAGATCTCATCCAGCAGACGAGTTAGGAAGCTCCAACTCATGGTGGCAAGGTGTCCGGGGAGCTAAATGAGCTCTGGGTGAGAAAGAGACAGAACATTGACATTATGACCAAAAATGTCTTCCCTTTTTTAACTGAGTGACCTACCTAATGCACAGTGACTGTCATTTTTTCTTGACAAGAAAAAGACAAGTCAAAAATCACCAAATTCACCATTTAAAGCCACTCAAATGCAAATATTTTAGGTTTTCTTAGCCTTCCAACTGTGTCTTTCTTCTTTGAATTGTTGGTGGGACAAAACAAGACGTGAAGACCTCAGATTCTGCCAAACTGAGTCATTGTTTGATGCATAAAATCTCAGAAAATACTGACAAACATCCAAAATCAACAGATTTTCTTTCATGGATATATCTTTTCAGCTGAAAAGACATAAAAATGTAAACCGCAGTGCCAAAGTGTCAGTCAATGAACTCTGAAGCCTATAAGCGTCGCTAAATCATTGGATTAATACACATTCATCAAACAAATCCATCTACACAATGATTAAAGAATGCAACTGCAGTCTTCTAGGTGAACCTAAACTGCAGCCACAAGCCTTGTTTTAAATTCAGACCCAGTTCTCTCTCTCTGTGAATCCATCCTGTTGGTCAGAACCGACAAGTCCAGGTAGCAGTTTGGTAAACCCCACATTCTTACAGCTCCCTGCCATGCCAAGCTTAAGCTACTTAATCAAACATCAAAGTGCCGGCTGGCAAGTTGCAGCTAGCTGAGAGGAGGCACGGTGTGGCTTCAGACTGCAGGGACTGTAATACTTAAAGGGGGTGAATGGAGTTAGGAATTTTTTCCCCTGTCACGCTGCCAGAAATTATCCCTTTAAATTCTTTTAAAATCACAATGTGGTAGGTTAAAATGTTAATGCCATAAGGAAAATAACAATGCTGGTACTTTCAGTTCAATAAGCATTATGTCTGCTCCTTTAAAGTGGATCACTGAGTATTTACAGAACTTCACTTTGTTTGATTATTTTTCAAGATCAGATTATTTGGCTTCTCCTAATCTGAGTGAAAACGTTGCCTTTAAATCTACCTGAGCACTGAAACTGAATACTACACATCAATTATAGCACTTAGTTTTAAAAGATATCTAATTTTGGTTTGGTTTAATATCTGTATAGATCCATCCCTCAACCAAAAGAAGAAGAAAACATTTTTACTTATATTAATGCCACCATAACTTTGTTTCCACACCTATTTGAATGACAACACAAACAAGGAACATTTAGAACAACTAGAACCCATCGTCTCTACATCCCTACTTTCCGAAAACAGGGTGTAGCAAAGAAAATAACCAGAATTTCATGACTCATTGGAAGACGACAATGTTTCAGCCATTACAAGCATCTCCAGGCATGTCTCCTCAGATTAGAGCATGATATTCAGGCCCACGCCAGGTTACTCATCCATTCCTTTGCGAAATCCTTCATCACTAGCACCTTCATTTGTTCCTGAAATGGTGAGGCGCACTTGCCTGAGCCTGACCTGCTCACCAAAAAATTTTTTTTGCCAAAACCGGCCTACATGTCCAAATTAAAAAGAAAAAAATTTGGCCTGTCCCGGCTTGATCCTGACAGGGATGATTATGCTTTCAGGCACTGAATCACACTTTGAAGAAAAGGGTTTGAAATGGTGCCATTCCCCCTCTACAGAGACATCACTCTCAAAAATCATCATCTGTGCCCTCTCATTGTTGATTTTTAGTGGTGGGAAGTGGTAAGGTGTTTAAAAAAACAGCTTGTGACCCTGAAAGCACAGTACAGCTGCAGGGTGACTGACATCAGTTTTAATTTTAACCCCATTATACAATTAAAAACCCCACCTATAAACGCCAAAAGGTACTCAGCAGAGGTGCTGTATGGAAACAAAACAAAAAAAACGGCGTGTTTTTACATGCTTTATTACCTTGGTTAAAACTAATTATGCAATATGCAACTCCTCACAGCTAAAATGTAAAAGCTCTTCTGACATTCAATGAGGCCCGGCTGTCCCTTTAAACATCATTTGTCCCAGTTACCAGCGGGTTTGGTTTCTTTCACCGAAACTCTTTTTGTGATCCGATATTCAGCCATCTCTGCTTCAAACTGTGCTGCGAGGACACGACCCATTGTGCAAACTAATGCGCACAGACCAAAAGAATGATTCCAAAGCAGTCTGACCACTAATGGACATTTAATATCACTATAATCAGAAAACAAGTCAAAAAACACGTTCCAACTGCCAAAACAAGGAGCAACAGAATTACATTTGACCTCCAAGGGGTTCTACCTTTTTATCAACTTATAAACAATCTTATCACTACGCTTCAGTCACGTGAGCAAGTGCACCTGGGAAATTTACTGGATATTAGTTGACCTTGCAAAGACGGGTTAGAAGTGCAGAATTTGATCTGGTATCAAACAGACTGATTAGTTAGTTCTCTGTTTCAAATTGTTCACCACTAAGTGCCAATTTTTAAGTTGTAAGGGATCTCGCACCGTTTTACATAAATTCTCTACTATTAAAAGCCAATTTGCATGTTTCTCTTTAATATCTCAAGCATGAAATGTCACAGGTAGGACAGCACATCTCTGTCTGACAGGAACTATTATTTCAAATCGCCGTCTCTTGGTAAGGGAGCCAAAAAGTTGCTTTAACGTCAGACTCCGACTGTGCGCCAAAAATGGGTCAAAATCTAGTTTTGATTTTCAGCTTTTTTTTTTTGTTGTTGTTCGGTGCAATTTAAATCTGTACAGCAGGTGCTACTGCTCCAATGAGGAGTCCAGGCTCCTGGTTGGGGTCCATGAAAGGTTTCCAGGGGTGCACAACTAAGGAGCAGACAGACAAAATGTACTCAGATGAAAGCTTTACAGCACCCCTTGTTAACACACCGTTAAATGCCTTTGCTGCCTTCCTCTTGTCTAGATAAAAGATACAAAGGTAAAACAATGTATTTGCCTAAGATAAACTTGTTTCTGGCTCAAGTAAATGCAAACATTTCTGCAATGCCATCCTCCCAACAGCTGACCAAAGAGAGCTTTTAAACAGTAGCATATTTGCTCATGTGGGCTAAACCCAGCTCAACTGATTTAATGGCTTTTTTGCTTCAGGAGTCACTGGGCTCCGGGAGGAGATGGAGGGGGTTGGAGAGTTTTGGGCAGAGGATCTGGACAAAGCAGAGGCGAGTTAACATTCCAGCCTAACCAAAAGCAGAAAGCTGGATTTTAGGGTTCAGGGAGCAGACGGAGGGCACATGAAATCCACATGCAGTCTGAGCAGCAAGAGAGGAACACAGCATCTACAAATGTCAATCACTGCTCTCACCTCTGTGGTGTCACTGGGGGGGAAAAGACAGTTTCTGACATTGCACAAAAAAAAAAAAAAAAAAAAGACATCCAGAGGAGGGACAAGAGTTTAACCACAAGGCAGATTTTCCTTTCCTGTGTCAAATAAAGCAGTGAAACGAAGTCGAAAGGAGGTTTAAAGAGATCCTCAGCAGAGCTGTTGAAGTCTATGAACACGCTTTGCTGAGTCAGACTGAATTGTTTTGGAAATTGTGGCATTCCTGGAGGAAAACAAAGTGCTGCCAAGCTTCAGTGGGGAAGAAAAATCCGGCGCATTAGAAGATGAAGCCGTCACGTTTAAGAGTCAGAGACACGATTAGGCTGGAAAGTTAAAACCACTATTAGTAAGAGAATTACTCATTAAATAAACAAAGGAAAATCACTGTAATGCTTAGTCTGTAGTGGGAGTTTATTTGAGCCACTTCGCCGTGGCAGTTTTTAATCTCCTACAATTACGAAAGCCTCTTTTTTTTGGCACTTCTATGACCTCACAACATTTTGAGTCGCACTAATTGTCTTTTACAAACTGTTACAGGATTAAGTTTTCCTCTTTGGGTGAAGAAGTGAAGAACTTTGTTGCGACTCACCACTCTCCGGCAGCACGCACTGATCCAAAAGTCGTTACGCGGAACCCACTAGACCAAAACCTGCTACTAAAATAAACTTCCTGGATGACAAATAACTCAAATGAGCTTTCATAAACTTGTAAATTGTGACTAACTTTTCCAAACAAACTTTTCTTGCGAACAAACACCCACCTTCTGCGCTCCAATCCGCGCGTCTTCTCTCCTCGCGCTTAATTGCTCGACCAGGTTTTCCTAATTAGAGCGCGCTCTCATCTGCGTCTGCGTGCGTCTGCGTCCGAGGCAGCCTTCAGTATGAACCATTGAACTAAATGAATCATTCAATCTGTGTTGACCCCGTGTGTCAGGGTCCCGAGCGAGAGGACAAAAGGCTCCTGCTCCCCTCCTCTTCCACGTAACTCGGCCCCATTCAAGAAGAGGAGGCCCCTCGTCTGAAACCTGAGATCCACAACGCTGACTACCGTTCTGCCCCCACGAAAAAAAGGACTATGGGAATCCTATCATAAGTTTTATAATGTGATGATGCTATACAAGTGTCACAGCTAAACCTCAGGTGGCCCATAAGGACTTCATAGGAAATACAAATACCATTACGCACAAAAAAACGCCTTTCTACTGGAAGTTATACTGTAGTACCTCACTTTAGCTCAGCATCATGGTGATATTCAGCCAGATGACATAAAGTACTGATAATAAAATCTTTATATATACAAATAAAGTCCATATAAATACACATATAAGTTGGTAGGTAAGTTCATAACAAAGTTATTTGTACAGAAGAGATGTATTCATATTGTCTGTGCTTTTCCAAGTGAGACTTTCTATTCTTATACATTTCCCTATAAATTCTACCTTAATGAAGTTTATAATGTTCAGTTTGTGGTCAATTTTAGGTGCTTCTAAACAGTCTAAGATACAGATTAGAAATATAATGGTCAAAATTGATGCATCAGGTTGAGATATCGTGACTTTTAGTATGGGTCAAGCTCCAAAAAAGTTTTCTGGTCAAATTTAAAGTCTCCACGCTCAAACTGAGATAACCCTGATGACAAAATCTGACATTAAAAAGCACCTCCAGAGCCACAGAAGACATCACACAACTTAAACTGAGCTCGATGTTTAGTGGAATGCCCCTTTAAACACTTCCACATCCCAAAGACCTCCACCTGAGAGGATTTATATTGTTAGAAATCTGTTTACATTCATCGTTTTTTTTTTTTATGCTTAAAAAGTACATTGAGTGCAACAACACCATAATCGAATCATTCCCTTTTTTGCTGAGGACCCCATGTTATCCTCTGGACCACAGTTTGGCAGCCCACCGGCCTGACAGAGCACTGCGTGACTGCAGCTTTTAGATGAGGAGGCCCACCATCCAAGAAATTCGTTGACTCTCGAGCGTTCACCAAAACAACAGATTTCTTGCTGTCATGCACGGACCCAAAATGTTTGGAAGAGGCTGTGGGAAGTCGAATCAGGCCAGATGTCTGCACCCAGCCAACTCACCGTGGCTGCATCCCAGCTTCCTCTCATAACTAACTATCCTCCCTGTCCTCTGGTTCTCAAATCTGGTCCAAGTGAGGCATGAACTCATTCACCTGCACCTTTTAACCTTTGCTTATTTACAGAGAAAAACAATTAATCTCTTGGCCTCCTGTGGGAAGTCTTACATTTTCATTTTCACTCACAGATTCACGAGTGAAAGCAATTACTTGAGGACTGAAAGGTGTGTGACAATTCTAGGGGCACAAAATCAGATCAGAGTGGGGGTTAGGGGGTGGGGCAAGTTTCTCTCGGCTCTAAATTCCTTCCTTCACCCCTGCAGTGAATGTATTAACTGCTCGAATAAAGGCAGGACTCACTTCTGTCACCTGCACAGCTCCGCCACCTCTTCCTACCGAGCATACAGCAGGTAGCGCGCCGTGGTTATGTTTAAGTATCAGGGTAGACTGCTTATTCCCTCCCCTAACATAAAACTTTGTGACATAAATTCATGGCATTCAGCGGTTATGACTCATGGACTCACAGGCTTCGTTTCTGGGCTCATTAATTTCACCATGTTTTAGGCCAAAAACAAAGGGATTCAGTATTTCTCCAGCAGGAGTTTATTCCTGGCAGGACAGAGATGGCTCTGAAACAGTGTTTAGATTATCAGGTGGGGAAACTCTGAGACATACAGAAACTACAAAAGAACAATAAAATGAACAAATAACAGGAATATCATTAATGATGTATAATATACAGCCATTATGTACTTGCTTTTGTTGCTTTCATGTTAACAATGTTCCTGCACACAAAGAAAAAGGTTGTCTGAGCACTGAAATTTGCAAGCTCCCCCCAAAAAAAAGTGTATTCATGTAATTTCTCAACCCACAAAGTCTTTTGTCACAGAAAATTCTCATGAGAACAAACAGCAGGCTATTTACTGCATACAGACAAAAATGATGGCTCCACCTACTGTAGAATTATACAAAATAACACCAATTATCCCCAAACATTTGAGTATGCACACACAAGAACATTAAGACGGCACTGCGGCCAATACAGGATACATGTCAATGTGTATGACAAAGGTTTTCCTCCAAAAAGCTGCAGATGCAAACTGAGCCGATCCTTTTTCATCCCAGTTCAAACACTGAATGTATTTATTGTTGACTTATGTGCTGATCTCAACAATTGTAACTGCAGCTGCAATGCATGAGTTCTTAATATGAAAGCTTTGTCAAATTTTTCCCCCCACATATCCTTTAATTCCTTTAGATTTTTTGCACTGTGAAAGAGCTGCAAAGTGTCAACAGATTTGTATTTTTAAAGGAGTTTGGAGCTTTTCTTTTCAGCTGTTAATGCTCAAACCTCTTAGACAGCAAGCGTCCAGCCTGCCGAAGTGTCTTTTAGGCACGACACTAAACCCACACCAGTGCCAAGGAAGAGGTTCTGCACTTGCACACGACCTTTGACCTTCCTCTGCCGAGACAAGAGGTCGAAAGCCGCAAAATGTGCTGTTGTTTATTGTGCGAATCGGATTTATGGGAAGAACATTAAAACCAGGCTGCACGGGGAAGTGGATGAGTAGTCGCCAGTCATTTGTGTGTAAACCCGCTGTTGTTCACTGGTTTGGGGATCGGGAGTATGCCAGCCATGTGGGTGCAATTGAAGGTGATTCAGGTCTCCAACGAGCATGTGCACAGCACATGCACAGCACTAGTGGCTAAAGAAATATTTACACTGTGAAATTGGTTAACATACCTTTCACACAGCTGAGACTCAGACTGAGACTCACTTGAGAGGGGAGGTATGAGTAAGATGGTGCCGAGTGGCAAAAAATAATGCTTCTTCTGCAGCTTTTTAGCATTCACTCACTGCTGCTGCCTTGAACTGGAGTCAGAAATACTGTATTGAAAAAAAAGCACATCTACAAGCTATTATTTAGCACCAATGAGGGAATCAAACAATCAGTAAAAGTGAACGGTGGGAGCAGGTAAAAGTACGTCATGCACGAGTTATTTAAAATGTTATAATTAAAAGAGGGCCAGCTTTCTGCCCTTTTCTTGATGAAAATATCCTTTTTTTATAAACCATCTTCAAACCAAAGCAGTGACATTGCATGCTTGCCAGAAAATCAAGACATAATTGCACTGAAAAGAAAAATATTCTAGAAGAGCTGACGAGTTTCTTCAGGTTATATTTTCTTTGAAAAGAAAAAAAAAAAAAAAAACAGTATGGCTGGTTGAGTTTAGGAAAAAGAATCCATTCAAAAACCAAACACTTGAGTTAACACGTTACTTTTGTATTGAATTATACGTATCATACAACATACACAAACATATGTCACCTCTTTTTTAAATTCATATAAAAATAAGTTTTCTGCATCAACCTATTATGAAAAAAAAAGCTGGCAAAGAAATAAATTAAGTTATACTGGCTTCTCTTAACTGACATTAACAGTGCTGAGTAGATTTTGATCTTTACTGTATCTGTACATGACAATAAAGACATCACAGTGGCTACAATTACACGTTTTGTTATGAATATAAACTAAAACATTCAGTTATGATACTGAGTAATTAATGCGCTACACTTATCAAATGATGAAAGTGCCTAATGGATTTTTTTCCCAAATAGTTAACCTGGAAATGAACAAAAATAGACCCAAGTTACAAATAAACTAAATCTGTTCCCAAGTTTTACCTCTGGGATCCTTTTCAGTTCACATGACACGGTGCAGAGACGCATCACAAGACCCTAATTGGGGGGGAAAAAAGTGCGAGGAAACCCCTTTGATGACAGCGTCTTGAGCCCCGGCCTTTCAGAGGCACCTCCAGCCTCATGTTGAGCGCGTGATGTCACAACTCACTGCACCCCTAAGATGGCGATGTCAGGCTTAACGAGGTGGGGGTAGGGGGATGGATTTACGCACACACACACACACACACACACACACACACACACACGTAGAGAGCAGATACATATTTTGAGCTCAGCTCCTTTCATTACTCCCCTAAAAACCTCCGTTTTTCCAACTTAATGCTCTCTTAGTTCCAAAGCCCCAAATCTGCTCCAACTTAGCTGGATGCTACAATGATTTAAGAACACAATGAGATGCATTAAGGTGCATTTCAATAAGAAAACGTGGCAGCTGCAAAGGAAACAAGGCACACTCCATTTCAGCTGTAGAAAAGTTCAGTGGGATGGTATCTAGATATGTGGTATCTTATGCAACCAGTGCTTTTATAGGCTTGTGTACCACATGAATGAATGCAATCATTTCCAAGTTCTTGGCTTAAAAGACGATGAAAGCAATGAGCGTAATGGGACCAGACTGAGTGCAGATTGTGTAGAGAGAAAATAAAGACACACTCGCTCACGCTCAGTAAACATTTCCCAGGACCAACACGCAGATTCATGCTCACAAAACACACAGGAGCACGCATACACAAAGTCTGTAACTTTTTTTTTTTTTTTTTTTTGGCCTCCCCCATTATGCCTCTTTGTCTTGCAGGCTTGTGTGCAGTTTTACTCCGAACATGGCCTCCCACTGTGCTCTGACCCAGGCCAGAAGACCCTGGAGGAGCTCGCTGCTCTCCGAGCGCACACACCAGGTCTTCTCCTGTTTCACAGTCTGCAGGAAAAAAAAAAAACACAATATTGGAAGCAGTGAAAATGACAGCAGTTAATCACGAGAAAATCCATCCTGACAATACTTTAAACTGCAACAGGCTGCTGCTGAATGAGGATGAGAAAAGCAGTGTTTGTATCTATCAAAACATTTTATGCAAAAAAAGTCATAAAAAGTATTTCTAAGTGCACTTAAAACCAACAGATTTTGCTCAGGATTATTGTCTGTTATTAAAACCAAATGGATGGAGTGAAATCCCTCTTTGTAGGGTTAAGTAAGCAAATTGTGATCCTGGTGAAAAGGTGAACAATTAGAGGATTCAGTCAGCTTAGCGCTGAAGTAACTGTGTGGACAAATCAACACAAAACATGGCTTTACATGTAAATAATTATTTGCCTTTTTTTGTGTTTATTTAGGAGCTAACAGCTGAGACAAGGGAGTGATAGAACAGAGAGAGGGACGATGGGACGACCCAGCAGAACACCATAAATACCAGAACTGACATGCAAATACTCACTTCTACTGACTGTGTCACTGAGCGAGGAAGCTTCATTACAAATTCTGTCAAACGTCTTGCAAAGAATACACTTCATTATGGATTCACGTACAGGAATGAGCTAGTACTTATGGTATGTTTCCATAAAAAACGTCAGCAAAATACTATATGAATCATTGTGTTTCCATCGACCTCCTTACTCAGAGTTGCTACTGTTCCATTAATTATGGAGAAAAAAAGCCAGTCAAGCACAAGAAGGTGCCCCCAATGTCAAGGTATATTAAAAAAATACAGTATGTTTATTGCATCTTCTGTTAGTTATGCCACTTTTCCACTTCACAAGCACAAAAACATCAATGCAACATTTCAGCTCTTTTCAGTTTTCCTGCTTTTCCACTCAGGTTACTAATGCGCAAATTGAAAATGTGCATAAATAACTTTCGTGCCTTTAAAAAAAGCACCCTTGCTGAACATACTAACCTCATCATAAAGCTTAATATCCATCCTGCACTCATCTGAAGGCCACAGGAGGATGGAGCTCACGCAGCTGATTGGCAGCGTTTCGAGAACAGTGAATCTCCCGCTGCTTGGCTCTTTGTTGTCGCTGACTGTCAGGTCGTTGGAGCTCTTCCTCCACTGGTGATCCTCTTTGAGCAGGTACAGCGTTTCTCTGGTTGCCAGGACTGTCAAGGGCATCCAAATGTCATCTGGGGGAAGATATGAAAATATGAGCGGACACAGTCAAGCTGTAATAACAATATTCCATGCATTCTTTTGGTATTTGTGTGTACTTTTTCCACAGGAAAATCACCTAATCTGCATCACCCAATGAGCTACCCAATGGATATTCTGTTGATCTGCCTCTGATCTAGTACTGTAGGTAACAGTCATGGGTCTCTGACATTCAAAACTTAACAAAGTACCTTTTTGCTACAAACTAAGATGAGTTTTGGTGTTGTATTTCATGTCAGCAAGCTCCAGCTTCAGAGGAGTGAGCGGAGGGAAAAGGCAGATCGAGGCATGCTTAAATTATGGCACTTGAAATTCCACAGACGTGCACAGCTGTGTGGCCTGAAGCTACCTTGGCTTTCTGCTGAAGCGCAGACAGAGGCATCCCGTAGCACTGGTACACATGTACAGACCACATGCAACACAGTTGCCCGTCAGCCCGGTCCAGTCAAAACAGGCGATTCTTGCCTCTCTTTATGGCAAGGTATGAAAACATAGATATTTAACAGGCGCCTCACGTCATCCTCTCCCCACAAAATCACATCCTCTCTTCTTCCTGCCGTAATCTGCTTTTATCTCAAAGGAAATACAATCTCATATCTTTTTACTTCTTATTTCTTACATTTATTTTCCTGGCACTTCTCTTTTATATAGGATCATAGTAATATTAGGACTTTTACTGGCTTCCTTACTGCTGGTTGTCTAACTTATTCTACTTTTTCATCAGAGTCTAAGCTAAAATACCTGAATACAAATGAGAAATATCTTGTCTTATCTAGTTACATATATACACAAACCACATCAGTGTAAGTGATTATACGCGACATGATTCGGTCTTGACATCGGATCTTTCTTGAGGAAGTAAAAAAAAATCTAGAAAACCTTGAGAGTATGTTGAAAGAATATGAGAGCAGATTTTTACATTGATAAATAGATCCTAAACACTCCTGTGATTTCATAATCAAGTTACAGAATGGGTGTCACCTTGCAGGACGAAAGCCAGAATATAGAAAAACTGCAGCTGGCCATCCTCCACATCTGCCTGAATGTCCTCACACACTAGAGGCCTAACGGATCAAAAGAAAAATAAGTGTTAACATTACAAAACATGTACATATATTTACACCAAAAAAAATCGCCTATCACACCTGAACTGGCTGCTGTCTTGTTAAAAAGACATTGTTTTCGTAAAGATAACAGAGTTGTTGCGGCGGTTTTTGTAGCTGGCAGGTGCTGCTGACTCAGATGGAAGCGCTTCCAAAATTGCGGGGTGAATTTCACAGTAACTGTAAAGCAAATGGCAAATTGATGTAATAATAGCTGACGGGACTTGTCTTGGATTGCACAAACACTGGAAGCGTGTTCTGAGAGTGCGGTTAGCTGCTTCACAACACATCAAGGGGCTGCTTTGATTTGTTTTTATTTCTGATTATTGAGCTGTGGAGTCTGGTGCCAAATGACATATTGGGAGATTTGAGGTATCAGTGAGTGTTGGTAATTTGATATACATTTATTCCAACTAGTTTACTCTTCATGATGAAGGCAGTCTTTTGGCCATTTTTGTTTTTCATTTCCTAATCTACGCTAAAGGAAAATTGCTATTTGACTTCTGATAGTTGGATAAAGCATGTTTGTCAGGTTGTCCAAACTCCTACAAAAGGCATATACAGTCCGTGTAATTGAAATGTTTGATTATTCACAGCATTTCGCATTTGTTTGTGAGAGATTTCAGCGTTTTTCTTGTCTGAAATAATACTGTCATGTAACCAGCAAGAAGAGAGAGAGAGAGAGAAAACCCACCATATTCAGTTTTGGAGAGAAAAACATACAAATAAAGATGTAGGAAAACAACAGGAGGCAACAACAAACTCCACCACAGGACGAGCATGCTTGAGGATTTGTGGCGCAACACATGCTACAGATTAAGATGTGGTTTACCAGCTAATTTAGTGGGGCAGTTTTACAAAATGAAGTCTAAGAAAAGCTGATTGTAATTATCTAAAGATGTGCGAGAACTGCGCAGTGTTAGAACTTCTACCGCCATAGCCCCCTTTTCTACTTATACCTCACAACCACACACAAATGAACACAACAACGCTGTTTAGTTTACAACTTTTAGCATCAAATGAATAAAATTGAAGACATCTGCCATTTTCTCACAGCAACCCCCCCCCTCCCCTCCTCCTCCTCCCACCGGTTACTGGTTCCCCTGGAGGTGTACAGAGGTAGTGTGGAGCATACCAGAGATGGTGCTGAGGGTTGAGTCTTGTGGTAGAGATGGACTTCAGCTTGCTGTCTGACTTGTGAGCCATCTCGCGCACAATTCCTAAAGAAGAAGAAGCACAGACATCAGGCGAGGTTTATTAGGTACACTAGTACTCAAACAATTAGTTGGTTCATCTTTTCAATTAACTGAATCATGATAATTCTTAAAGCGAAGAAACATTTGACTCTTGTAGCTTCTCACATGTTTTCTATCGTTGTAGATCAGAGTTACAGTATGTAAAGATGGCAACTTGGTTTCTGGGAAGTTGTGATGGGTGTTTTTCACTATTTTCTAACATTTCACACCATAAAATTTAAATTAATTGCTACAATAATCGACACATTAACTAATAATGAAAATAATCATGAGCTGCAGCCCTAAATCACAACTACAGTCTAAATTCTTTGGTCAAAAGTGTTGCTGTGAAGTCAAATGTGTTCTTTTGTTTTTTGATCGTGCGCTCCTGCATCCTCCGTGACGCATTCGAAGAAATATCTAACTGCTGAAGATTCAGAAATGATTCCAAAACAAAAAGGACAAAGAGGAAAGTGGATTAAGATTGTCAAAGATTATCTGCCAAGCGAAGACGCATTTGATGACATTTTTATAAGCTAAGAATTTCTGAGATTTATTATCAAAATGATGCATCGCACTCGAGCGGAACTGTAGTTTACAGCCCTAAGCGTGTGAAACAGCTGTGAGGATGAACAGCTGCGTGTTAACTGTCCAAACAGACGATGTCAAATACATCTCAAACTCAATGGCAGCATCGCTCTGGCTGACTTTGGTGGATGAAACACAATGGAGCTAAGATTTTGGCATCATAAAAATATATCGGGGAGGTAAATATGTGCAGGGATGGAAGCAGGGGAGCGAGGGCAAAAAAAAAAAAAAAAAAAAAAAACACCTCTGACTTGAAAAGACACAGCAAAGATGGCCTTAAAATGTCACACCCAAACATTCATGGAAAGAGGTCTACACACAAAAGCCAAACTCAATCTGAGACTTCTTCTTCTGCTATTGTAGCCATGATAAGAAAGCCAAAAGGTCTCTGGTTGCAGGTGTAAGATTGCAGCTCCATAGAATCAGTCGGGTGAGAAAAATGCCGGGAACACAATGCGCCGGGGTCACGCTCACATTCACAACTTGTAGCGTGTCATTGAGTGCGACAACAATACGGGGCAGAGAGGATATCTGCGGTGTGGCTTCACAGTCAAGTTTGAATAGACGGACTTCAAAAAGGATTTAAAAAAGGGACACTGAGCGGGAGAGGGGGAGGACGGAGGACAATGCCGGGTTTACAGCGGTGAAGAATATGAGCGTGACATGAAGAAGGTGCAAGGAACAAAAATATCATTTTTCCACAAGTGTCTACGTTTCTGTACTCTGCTCTACATGCATTTGCCCTGCTGCAGACTGAATTAAACTAATTGTGCTTTTATATCTCAACATGACACGGTGTAAACAGTCCTCAGATAATTACTGTGGTAGAAAATAAGAAAAGTTAAAATGCTAAGTATTCTGGTGTCCATCAAAAAGTGTTGCTGTTGGATGAAAAAGCTAACTTTCTTGCCCTGTTCTTTGTCATGTCTGATATTTCTAAATACTCTGCACGTCAAAAAGCACGTCAGCTTTAATCAGACTCAATTCTATTTTCAGTCTTGTAAATTCTGTTTTCTTTCTGAATGGAGTGAAACGCTGATGAAGATTGAATTTGCCGTAAAATATTTTGGACAGATGGCCTCAAACGCTTTCATGAAAATATGATTTAAGGAAATTTGCATTGGACTCAAGTCAAAGTCTCGCACACTGTTCGCCCCTGGCAGAACATTTCTCATGTGTTTGAAGGGAAACAGCGAGCGTCAGACTAACTGCGAGATTAAATAACATGTTTATGCGGACAGCTTCAGCGAGGTGCCATCCAAGATCGCAATCACGGGTAAGCAAAGGTGACATGCCGATCGTGTTACGAACTAAGTTTGCAACGGATTGACTCTGGTTGGTGCTCTGGTCTGTGTCATTTCTGCTTCCTCCTATTTCAGTCCCAGACTCTTTGGCTGCCTCAACCACAAATACCAATGCCCCTGATTATTTTCACATGTAATCAAACGCCATACCACTGTTTGATATGTTGGACAGAGGGGCGAGAGGAGGGTGTAAAAGGAATAAAGGTTAGATTTTGAGTTCTAGTTTCCAAATAACAGGAAAACTAAGTTGCATTTCACCTTAAATCATGTTGTGTTTTGCCATCACTGACAACTATAACCATCCCTGTAGTGAAATCTCCCTTAACACAGTTTAACTATAATAATAAAATGTGACAAATTTCTCTATATGAGAGAAAACATCTTGCCTCAACAAAAAAAAAAAAAAAAAAAAGATTACTAACACATTTTCGACAACACTCCTTTTCTCCAAAAGTCTTGTGTTATCTCTCATGTTTCAGTAAAGTTGAGTCAGACTCGGTTAGAACAAGAAGCTGCGAGCTCCAGAAAACTGTCCACGTCATAACCGCATCCTTTTCTCCCTCTTCCAGCCAGCGAGCCCTTCGCCATTCCAGTTGTGGTTTTGAACTTCGTCCACGTGAAGGGAGCCAGCTTGGACGACAGAAGGGGTTTGTTATGGTTAAGCTTTTCCGTACGTC
The DNA here is from genome assembly GCA_038419695.1 of Scomberomorus guttatus. Classification (NCBI taxonomy): domain Eukaryota; kingdom Metazoa; phylum Chordata; class Actinopteri; order Scombriformes; family Scombridae; genus Scomberomorus; species Scomberomorus guttatus. The sequence goes on along the minus strand of CM076468.1, from coordinate 13,130,750 downwards.
TTTTGACAAAATATTACAACAGCTGTTTTCGGCTTAATTCGGGCCATTATGAAAATAAAGTTTGGCATAATAGCCTCTTCATTCTCTTTAAGTATTATAGGGAAAATGATCACCATATACGTAATGCGAAGGTGTCTGGTACTAGTTTAATCACTGATATGTACAACAAAAACATCAGATTTCCGTGCATCTTGTTTAGGATGCACCAGGAACTTCACAACAAACATGTTTTTCAGTTTGTGTTGTTTGCTCTGTTTTGGACGATTTCTGCGGTGCTGCTGAAAGCAATCTGGAATCGTTTTTCAGCGACGGAGAATACAACACAGTAAATGAGCTGTTTATGAATATACACAGAAAGAAAAAGGCTCTTGGAGGAGAGAGGGGAAGCTGGAGAAATAGGGAGCAAAAATGGAAAGAAACAAAGACAGAGAGGAAGAAAGAAGCTCTTTTTAGCACATTTTCTTTGGGAAAAGAAAGACACGGGCAGCATATTCAAAAAAAGCTTTTAAATATGCTTCTCGCGACATTTTACAGAGGGACTCAAGTCAAGTTTAAAAGGTTCTGGAAAATTTTGGACAATGCCTCTAAATGTATTGTTTTTCCTTTATAAGTAGATATTAGACAGTTCTGGAAACTCGTACCTGCTTGAGAGCGGTAATATGAAGCACCAATTATGGGACCTTCATACGTCACTATTTTCCCTAAAAATCTGGAGTTATCAGTACTAGAACCCGAGCAGCAACGCTTTTCTTCACGTGCCAAGATGTTTTCCTGTTTTCTCTAAACGTTTAGGCGCTGGAAATAGACAAATTCATTTTCCATATTTTTCCAGACATTCCAGGGCTGAGCCGGAGCCCCCGTCTAATAAAAAGGTTTTCCTCTCAGCCTCTGGTCCTCGCTTGCAGACAAGCTGGTCTGGGCAGGATGTACTCAACCCCAATACAGAGGGGGACGGGCCAGATATTTGCTTCACATAGCACACATATGGTATAGTATTAGTTTGTGAGGGAAGTAGGTTGGGTTTCTCAGTTTGTGGCACAATGCCTGTGAGAGGAACATGCTGTTCCAATACCAGCCTCAGGGATTCAACGTTTTTAAAAAAAAAAAAAAATCAAAATTAGTCCACAGTTTATTATTTTGCGGCATCCTCCCTCAAAGTGCCTTGAGGAAAGTGCTGAAACCAGTGTAGCCAGTAGGTGAAGAGAGAACAGGGTCAGCGAGTTTCTTTTTCCAGCTATATTCACAAAAATAAAACTTCCTTTTATGTGTTTTTCCATATATTAAACAGAAAGCATTTTCCACTTTGCTTGTATTTGGCAGTGTTTCCTTTTTTTTTACCTGTCAAGAAGCCAAAGAAGCGTTTGCAGCGTAAACTGTCCCTCACGAGGAGGGTGTAGGCCACGCCCCCGTCTCCAAACTCCATGTGGATGCTCTGAGAGCCCAGCCCCACCTCCAGGTAGCTCAGCTCCATGATTGGGTGGCTGTCCTTCTTCTGCAGCCAATCAGAGAGCTGACCTCTGCTGGGAGGAAACAATGCGGGGCATCAGAAACTGCAGAAAACGTACTGTCACAGTGACACGGATTAAACGGTTTCTCTGCCACTTTAAGGTGTGACTGCCAGAACAACACTTTAAAAATGACTGTTAAAGCCCAAGTGTATCCAGTTTGGCAATGACTCATGTAATATCTTGCTTTAGGGGATTATGAATTTATAAAAACAGGTATAAGGTCAATTCGTCAGAAACAGTTTGGTTGCTTGCACAACTTCCAAGAACCAGGAAAGTCAGTTCTTATCATCTAAAATCACAGTATAGTAATTTTATATAGTAAAGAGTCATCACACCCAGACCTGAGCAAAATGGCTCTTATGTTGATGAGAGAAGAGAAGCTTTGCATTTATTGGACAGAGGAAATAAGAAAGGGGATAAAACTAACAGAGGGAGTTAAATAAACCCCACAGTCCTCAGACACTCGAGGTCAATGAGTTCTCAAGATGTGACCCAGAGGCAGGTTATGCAATATTATCCACCTAAACAGTGGGTGTGGACCTACACACCAACATTTAATGCTCTAATTTTTAACTGCAGTCTTGCTTTTGAATTACTGTCCCCACCTGGAGAACATATTTCTGCTTTGATAAATTGGACTGTCGATGTCATTTTAATACCTAAATGGCTGAGCCCAAAAGTTGCACCTGTACACTTTGACAGAAGCTCTAAAATAATAAGTTAGGTGCTTTGTTTACTGAATATTGCAATTCAACTTATGTCTGTCTGCCCTGCAAGAGAACTACATCCTCTCCCTGTGTTTTTTCCCCTTCTTTTTTTTTTTGGTGGATGTTTTCCTTATACGAATCAAAGGTGTCACATGTTGTCGAGACTGTGAGAACCTCTGAGAAAATGTGATTTTGGACTTTATTAATGGACAAAATTGAATTGAAAATGTAATACTAATATTGTTTATTTAAAACTAAGCCAATTTTCCTTTTCTTTTCTTCACTGCAAAAAATATCTAATATTGCAAGAATGCAAATAAGATAACCAGACATGTATTTGTGCTCTCTTGCAAGTATTTTTTAAAAGAAAGAAAGTACTTTTTGTATCTTGGAAATTTGCTCTACTCACTGGGTTTCTGATGTCATTTCCAGAAAATAGATCCGCTGATCTGACACCACCAACAGAGAGGGAACCTCCCACGGCTCCCCAAATTTGACAGATGACATCTGAAGGCACACAGAAAAAAAAGGATACATGACATTAGCAGGGAAATGATTTTTACAGCACTAAAACGTGCATCATACTGTAGAACAATGATTAAAAAACCCACATTTTTAACAACTATATCCTCAGCTGACAGCTAACAGTTTTTCTCAAACTCTCTAAAGGTTTAAACTTGTAGGCTGAGGTCTTGCTTCACTTCCTCTGAAACAACACACCAAGTAAAAGCTCAAGTTAAACAGCAAGCAGCCCCTGTCACTGGATAAATAAACATAACTAAGATGAATGGAGCGGGACCTCCTGTTTCCAGCTGCGGTTTGTTTGGTCCCGCTCCGCTCTTTGCTCTTCGTCCAGGTGTCTGACAGAGACGAGCGATAGCCCGCTGATCTGAAGTGCTCCCAGGATGCACTGCATATTAAAGAGGTCTCAGAGTCCGTTAAGTGACAGCGGGGGCCGGGGGGCACGAAAGTAGTAAAAGGAGCTACAGTACAGAAGAAGAAGAGCGGAGCTGAATGGGCTCCCGGGAGAGTTACCGACTGCGTTCATCTTGGCTGACTCAGACGAAACCACAGCTGAAGTGTTGTAGGTCTTAGTTGTCACCACCCATTAAACTAGAATCTCTTGGCCATCAGGATGATATGTTAGACGCCTTTTTAAAAACCGCAATCACAAAAGAAACAACAACAGCGACATATAAACATTGTGCTGCTAAATTTCAGCGATAACTCACAGGCCGCTGCTTAGAGAGCAGCAGCGCTAACATCCAGCCTTAATATTAGAGATTTAAAGCCCACGAAAACATATTTTGTCTATCTGATTCTTACTCTGAGTGACGGCGTCTTACATGAACATCTGATTTTCTGCAAAAGTCAAATCTGATCAAACCACACCCACACAGTCCTGATGGAGCAAATCTACTTTTTGAGTGTTTATCTCCTGAAGGACTTGATTGCCATTTTGGTAAATATTTTCGGGGGCTTTAATATAAGTGAGCCTTACTGTCACAAACCTTAAGAAAAGAATGAAACTCCTCTTCCTCTTCGAAGACCTCCACATCCAGGAAAAGCTTCAGGCGATGGTCCACCGCCTCATAGTCCTCAGACAGCAGGTCCAAATCATCTAAAGATACATCAAGAGTTGGTTTGCCTTAAAATTATACAACCAAACCAAAATGCCTGAGAACAGTTGCCAGTTAAAGCTGTAATACTTGCATTTTTAGTTTACAAATGAAACCTATCTTCATGAATTAGGACTCAAATATGAGTTTTGGACACTTTTTTTATACTCTTAAATGATAATTTACATTTATAGTTAAGCCAGAGTTTCCTGGTAGCAATGTGAAGACTTATATATTTCCTGGCTTTTTTTTGAAACCTTATCCAGATTTTTACTGCAGCAGACTGCAGTATTAGCCAACCGCCCTCATGCAGAAAGGCATTTAAGAGCAATAAATCCTGCAATGAACACAAATAGCGGTTATTTGAACGCTGATGAATGGTTACAGCTAATCAAAAATGACAGGGCACAGACCCGCAGAGGCCAAAACAAACCCAGCATCTTTCATTTGAAGATAGTGCAAACAAAGATCAGATTAAAAGGCCCTTTGAACCTTCAGACTAAGTTCTTTCTAAAGGGTGAAAGGTGTATGAACACACACGCGCACACACACACACACACACAGTCTCAGGTCGGTTGGAGACAAAGCACTCCTTCAGAACAAGAAGAAAATGTGTGTGCTGCTCCACAACAATGGGTGCACTGTATCACTAAAAACAGACACTATATTCAGTCTAAGTCAGTCTTTGAGGATGAGGATGAGCTGTCTCCAGTGTGAGACTGTGGTTTTCAGAAGGACAGATTACATGGTACTGGCACTGCAACTACAGCAATATAAAAAAAGAAAAAAAGCTACAGAAAGCTGTTATTACGACTCAGCCCTCCCTTTTTATTCCTCTCCCATCACTTCCAGTAATGACTCCAATCTGTCTTGTTGCACAGTCACCATGTGGTTCATCTAAAAATGGTAGACAGATGTGGGGAAATCGGATGCTGTCACAGAGATACACCACATCCACGAAATCTAAATACTTCCCATCCCTGCTCACTTTCAATTAAGACAGAAATCTATCTTCAGGAAAAACAATGACGCTGATGCAAACAGTTTATACCACACGCCACAGTTGACGTGTTTTTACAATGACCATGTGAAATGTAGAATTTGATTTATAAGTAATAAAACACCATTTGTATTTTACTGCTGTTTGGGCTGTCCTCCAATAAACAGTGCCTGCCACCATCGCAATGTTATTTTGGATGTAAAAAGCGTACAGCTGAAACGATTAGACTATTAATCAAATCCATGAGCTTTCATTTTGTTTTTATCAAGCTAAAATGACAAACATTTGTCGGTTTCAGCTTTGAAAATGTGAGGATTTGCTGCTTTTCTATGTTTTATATCATTATATATTAAATATCTTTGAGTTTTGGACTGTTGGTGACGACTTTGAAGTCGTTACTTTGGGATCTGAAAAACAGTTTTGTGCATTTTTCACTATTTTCCTGACGTTTTTTACATTACACACGTAAAAATACCCACCATTCGGGGTGGCTCTTCCTGCAGGTTGGGATTGGACTTCAGGTGGTGTAGCACCGAGACCGGTGTAGTGGTAACTCCCGGCCAGATCCTCTTTACTTTGGCACTCTGTGTTGTAGGAGAGGCTGCATGTATCACTCTGACCCTCCCCGATGAAGAAGGAGCTCCCCTGGGCCGTGAGGAAGGTGGGATCTTCTGTAGTGGTGGCAGCTTCAGGAATAGGACTACTGCTAATACTGGCATCTGTGTAATCCTCCTGTCATGATACAGAGACAACATGAAAAAAGTTCAAACTCTGGCGGAACATTTTTGTACATAAATTACAGTGAAAGGAAAAACAGACAGAAGGGAAGATGTTGTACTGATCAGAGAGACCTTATTGGCACTGCGAGTGCTCTGGGTTATATCAAGATTGTCGTCCTCGCTGTCTGGCTTTGATGGACGGCGGACTGGAGTACTGCTGTAAGGAGTCGACTGGCCAGCCAGCTGGACCACATGGTCGCTACCGCACTCCGGACAAATGTTGTTTCCTGGAAAAACAACCAAATATATAAGCAGGAATTCAATTTCCAAAAAGGAATAAGTGCTGTGGAGAACACTTAAAAATCTTTGATAAGGAATAAGAAGTGCTCCCCCTCATGGCCACACCAAGTTATTTCAATTAAACCTGTAGTTGTGTGGCAGCCCTTGCTGTTTTAGATCAAGATATATAGTTATATTGGTCATTTAAGGTTTTGTTATCCAAGTTGACAGTTTTTTTAAACGTGGAGAGGTAATATTTGATTATAAAAACAGAAAAATAAAATGTTATTACTACATATCTGAAGCTATATCACCAATGCTGCATCTACTCGAGAACAGGAGGATAGTTTAATGGCTCTGACAACCTATAATGAAGCAAATTTATAGGAAACATGAGCGCCGTCCTAACAAGTTTCACATGAGGATTTTTCTTTCTGTAGGCCATGTATTTCCGTAACCCACAGGCAAACAAATGTCTAAGTTCAGACACGTGCAAATGAAAAAGGTATTTGTTGCCTGAAATTTCAGCAAGACAGCACACTAAGCACACTAACAAAGGAGCGTGGTTCCAAAAAAATCCCCGAAACATCTGTCAAACAAAGCCTGCGCGCTGTCTGTACGTGCCGGTACAGGTCTTAATGTCAGGTTTGGTCAAATTACTGAGGAAAGTGGCTGCCAGAGTGAAGCGTATTATCAGTTTCGTGATGATTGTAGAGGTGGGAACTCAGCTGAAATAACAATAAAGAGAAGAGATAACTCCTGGAATGCTTTGCCCGAGCCCATCTGAAACCAGAATTTTTGTTTTGAGAAAATATGCAGCCCTGCGCAGACCAACAATGGGAGCCTGATAGCTAAGCAGCAGTCACAAACACGTCAAGTGATGGGTGATAGGCGCCAGGTGTAAATTTGTGTGACCTTGTCTTGTGACTTTTCTATCTTATCATCGATTTTCAACAACAGAGCCAGCTGACATTGATTAAAAAAAAAAAAAAAAAAAAAAAAAAGTGCTGATTTTGAGTAAAAGCCTCATTTTTAAAGGGTGGTCGAGTGTATGTGAGGTTGAGCGTGACTCATCTGAGACTGGGCGTGACTCAGTATGAAGGATGAATCAGACTAAAGCTTTTCAGAGTCAGGGCTGTGGTTCTTGCGTGGGATTCGTTGACATCTTGGGATGACAGATTCAGATTACAACTAAAGCCAAACATCACGTTGCCTGGGCCTTAGTGCTTTGCTGAACTGATGTTCATATTTTTTGTAAACGCTTACTTCACTGATTTTAGTCTACTCCAAGATGCCTTTTAAGATCAGGTCTATGACAGTTACACATATCCTACAAGCTTCTTCATGTCTCTGTCAAAGTGTTTCATGAAGGCGGCTGTAAACTTCTCTCTCACCTTTGCTGTTGTCATCACACTCTGTTGACTCCTCCTCATCCCGCTCTTCCCCACCCTCTGGTAGAATCGCAGCCCCTCTACTCCTCGCTCTCCCTCCTGCCTCCTCCTCACTCCCTCCTGCCTGAACGGTGAACTCTGACCTGCAGCGAAGGCACTGCAGACGAACGCAGCTGGGGCGGAGCTCGGAGTCACGGCGGCGGTTTTCCTCCGCCACATGAGACAGGATGTCGGCCAGAGCCTAGTCATAAAGACAGTGATGTTTTTACATATTCATTTAAAAATGGGTTCGGCCACATGGCAACTTAAGTGAACAAAACGGCGCAATCAGCAATTGTCTGTGCAGGAATCAAGCTTGTAAGCTGAGAAAAGTTGACTTTTTCAGCAGTCAGCAGCTCATCAGCAAGCTTCCACTTTTCCCTAGAAGAAAAATAGTTCTGTCTGGAAGGAACAAAATGCTCAGAAAGCTATTTGCGTGTTTGCAGCTGTAAACCAGTAACTGTAGGATCTACATCAAGCTTCTCAAAGAGCCAAAAACCATAAGAGTTTAAGGATTTTGCGGGATATATCATTGTTAAAGTCTGAGTGTTTCTGTAAAAACTAGGACAATCTGTCTGGTTCAAGGTTTCATACTTTTCACTTCAGGTATGTGTGTGCTGTCCATGGCAAATCTGAAGAAGAATCTCACATATTAGAAATGTCTTTCTGTGTTGCGTTAACACTATAACTGGCACAGATTTGCTGTTGCACAATGTGAGAAAACCAAAATCATAACAAGACAGTAAACATAGTACAGGGTGTACTGCTGGATGTTGACGTCAAATTTGAAAACAAAAGTTTACAGGGTTTGTGGTCGAGGGCAGCCTGTGGGCATGACGGGACTTGTACGGTTTGTCCGAGATGCCAGCGGGTGAGTTTTGCTCTCTTGTGTGTGTGTATAAGTGTTGCTGCATTGCATGCCATACATATCATGCATGGAGGTGCCTATATAAATGTATTTTGCAAGTGTGTCAACTTTATGTCATCTTACAAGACAAAAGTTGTCCAATATTGCCTCTGAAAGGAATCAAATACTGCCAACAGGATTATGAAATGACAAAGGATGACTAAGATTGGGGTTTTTATTGTGTGTGTAGGGGGGTGTGTGGGTGTGGGAATGTAAGTGTATTTGAAGGGTTGTGGGTACACTATGTGCCATTAACCTGAAGTGCCTGCTGTGGGTCATCGTCCAGCAAGACATAACGTCTCCTCCTCTTCTCCCTGCTGATGTAGTCGAACTGAAGCTCCACAGCTGGAAACATCTCTTCTGTCTCCTGAGACAAACAAAAGAAAGAAAACTCCTTGAAACATTTTTGTTTCTGAACCATTTATGGGCGTAGAGCTGGGCAACACTATTAAAAAATCCATTTCACAACATTCATTAGAATGTTGTTTTGATATCGATATCTATCAAAATATGTCGAATACAGACAAAATCACCTATAAAATGCAATGAACTGTGTTTCGCTGCCCCATGTGTTTTATATTTTTTTTGTTAAGTCCTGCAAAATCTTGTGTTTCTTTCTTAATAGACAGTTTATAAATCCTCACCCCTCGGGTCCAGGCGGCCTCTGTGGTCTCCACTCCTGCCAGGCTGTCCAGCTCCAGTCGGCATCTCTCCCGGCCGCTCTGCATGTCCACCTCCAGCAACAGGCCCTGTTTGACACACAGGAACACCTCCCTCTTCCTCCTTTTCCTCCTCATCTCACCCTGGCCCTCATTGTCTTCCTCCTCTTTGTCGGATAAGACACCAACAAGTAGGGGGAGACACAGGTCCACTACAAAGAACAGAATAATACTTTTCAATACAAAGAATAATACTGTTAATAAATTCAGTAGTGATCTTTTATAAAAGAGTCAAAGATCTTCTAACAAAAGTTTCCTTTTATAACTATCCTACCTCCCAGATCCTCCTCCTCTTCTTCCTCTTTGGTGTCTCCACTCTCTGCTCTAGCCGACCTCTGGGACTCTGGACCCGGCCCAGGTGAGCCGACCGCCCCCTGGCTCATCACCTGACCATCCACCGTGCTGTCCTCCAAAGTGGACTGTATGGGCCACTGTAGAGTGGACTCTGTTTCTTGTTCTGCATCCACACTGTCTGTCTCCACCCTTGACTCTGAGGAGAGAAGCGGTGGGGGGAGAACCTCCAGGACGTCCACGGGCGGTAGAAATGGCTGGTGCTCGGCGATGGTGGACGGACACGTGGTGGTGCTGAGGCCGTTGGAGAGGGTTTGGTGTTGAGGAGCTGGCTGGTTGGTGCTAGCAGCTGTGGTGATGGTAGAGGGGGACGCTCCATCTAGATGGTGTTGGAACCGCAGCCAATCCTCGCCCAGCTGCTCTCTGAAGCTGGACATGCGTTCAATCTCCTCTTGGTGGGGAAGGACAATGTCTAGTGGAGAAACAACATAAGCTTTTCAATCTTTACGCAACGCAAGCTTTCATCTTGGCCAAGCAACTAGTAGTTAAAACGACAAGTGGAAAACTTGGATAAAACAATAAAGATCAGGGAGGAACTGAGGTGAATTTAGATACTTGGTACGACATTACAGTAAAATCCTATTGGACAGACATGCTTTAATAACCAACCCTGTGTGGAGGACACTTGTCTGGGCTTGTAATCTGTATCACTGGGCTCAGAGATGCTGGCGCGCCGCACTTTCACCTTACTCTGAAACACAGAACTCAGTTTGTCAGCGTCCACCAGACTGGATAAATCAGCACAGAATAAAGATTTTTGAGAAATTAAACTTTCCCATAAAGATATTACAATAGATACCCATTTTAATACACTTTAGGAGTTGGTCTCTTACCCTGGATTTCTTCTTGCGAATGTGTGAGACTCCCACCTCCCCAACCGACAGACTGTCACTCAGCTCCCCCGCTCCGCTGGACACCTCCTGGTTATTCCGTTCTGGTGGCGGGGCAACAGGAGGACAAGTCTGCACCTGGACAATCAGCTGTCCTGGTTTTGGCAAAACCTGTGGAGAAACAGAGAACATATGATATATAAGTATTATCACTGTAATATCTTTCAACATACTGTAAAGCTATTTACCCTGTATCAATACAGTCTGGTGGTAATAATCATGTGATTGGCTGAGAAACTTACTGATAACTCAGATGAGGACAGCTGGGTGCCATCAAGTTTGAGCTGGTAGAAAACAAACAACAAAACAGATCTAATTTCTGTAAAGGTAACATGCTAAACTTCCACAGTGACAAATTCTACAGATGTGCCAGTCATAAGAGCAGCATCTCTGATTAAGATTCTCCCAGTAATGTGAAAACCATTGGCTAAAATCAAGCAAAACAGAAGGCCACCAGTCAATGAGAGTCTGCTGTTTTGGAGCAGTATTGGTGTAAAGAGGCTGTTCTTTCAGATAAATCAAGACATGCAATTCCTTTGTTGAACTACTTCACTACATTTTGTGTTTTACTGCCTTTTTGAAAGATGAGAACCTCTGAAAAACCTTTCTTATTATAGCATTTTTCAACTAAAACTCTATTTTTACTGTAATTACTCACCCTGAGGTTGACAGCCTTTGGGGAGAGATGGTGGACGGTACAAGTGCGGTGGGTCTTCTGGAAGTACAGTGGGTTTCCCTCCAGGTTCAGCTACAAGACAGGACATTACATTTTAGAGTAGGTATTGCATTGGTCTTGCATACTGTATGTGAAGCAATACCCGAAGACAAAAAAAAATCCACTTAATGACCTGCTGGAGCCTTTGTGGGTAAATGTTTGTCCTTACTGTGTTGAGGCAGTGCAGCAGGGAGAGAGGCGCCAGCTGGGAATGCTCCAACAGAAGATTATAGGCCAGGTCTATGTGCTGGAGTGAAGACAACTGCTCCACTCCTGCTCAACCAGAGAGCACAGCGATGAAGGAAAACATGAACACAGTAGCAAAAACATAAAAACAACATATGTGCGCATGCACATGGACTAAAAAAAAATAAATGTGTAACAAGTACAATATGGGAAATGGGAAAGAGTATTCATAAGAGTCTACCTTACCATTTATAGTCTCTAGTTCATTGTTCCTGAGGATGAGTGTGAGGAGTTTGGCCCTGGCACTCAGACCCAGCGTTGGCACCCTCTGCAGGCAGTTGTAGCCCAGATTTAAGTGCTCCAGTTCACTCAGGGGCTGAAAAGCAATGAGGTAATCAGAGAAAGAAAAGCAGAACAAGGGTTTGACACAAGCAAAAACAGAGGAAAATCTATCTATAAATAAAGTTTAATTACAATATTAAAAAAACACTGGTATCTATCCTACCTTTAGAAATTCAGCACACTCCTGAATCTTGTTATGGCTTAAATCCAAAAACTTCAGGACGTTCAATAAACTCTATGAAAGAGAGAGTAGAGACTGCTCAATACATCTGAAATGTCACCTAATAAGTCGGTGATGGTGCATCTGTGTGCATGTATGTCTCACTAGTGACTGGTCAAGGCAAACGATGGAGTTGTAGCTGAAGTTGAGGGTGTGCAGTTCCAGCCAAGGCAGTGCAGAGCTGAGGTCACCGCCACACAGGGAAAGCAGCTCCTACAAAACAGCAAACCAGACACACACATATTACTTAGCCATTGACTTTCTCTCGTAGGAAGACAAGCCATGCATACAGTCGCTGATGAAGGAAATGCAGTGAGAGTACCTCCAGGGAGCTGAGGCTCTTTGAGCAGGTGAAGACCTCCAACTGGGAGTAAACTCCTCTAAGTCCCTCTAGACAGTGTGGGGGGATACGCTTCAGCTATTGAGGAAAAAGACATCGTGTGAGTAAAAAGCACTAACCCTAAATGTGTTTTTAGGACAGACAGAAAAGGTTTTAATGGCAGAAATTGACACTGAAAGAAAGAAGAAGGGATGAAATAGAAGAGAGAGAAGAAACAGCGAAGGACTGAATGTAGTCAAGGTTCATACTGTACCTCTAAACACTTCAGAGACTTGAAAGGGAAGATTTTCAGCACAGATTGAAGTCTCACCCCGGGCGGGTTGATGAGCTGCATTTAGACATTAAGACACACAATAGGACAGAAATAAGAATTCCAGCAGAAGGGTACAAGTCACAGATATGTCAGCAGTTGTCATCAGTGGTTACACCTGCTAAGGTAACAACTCAGTGAAAGTCCATAAAATAACAATCATGAGCCATAATAGAGATTATTTCTTATCGGAAAGCAACCAATCACACAAACTGAAGCAACAAAAACTGAGACGATTTAAGATGTTTTGATGAGGCCTTTTCCCCCATAGAGCTGACATAAATTTGGTATATTTCCCTGTTAAAAATAGGCCTCATATAGAACAGCAGAGCCAGTTTTGGGTCACCCACCTTGAGGGAGACGGTCTTCTGTAGGACATCGAACAAGAACTGTAGTTGCAGCAGGGAGGCGGTGTCGGCAGGGTGGGAGGGCAGAGCCAGGAAGCCGTGCTGTTGGCTCCTGGACAGCAGGTACTGTTCAAACAGCCTGTTAAGCTGCTGCAAGCTGGCTGCCTGCAGGGTCAGCGTGCTGCTGCCATCCAGCACCAAGTCACCTGGAGGGCAGAAAAGACAACCAGGCTTCGACGTTTAGCTGGCAACTTTTATCCACAATGATTTGTAATGAGTAGTACAAAAGCAGAATAAGCTTAAACACAGAATTATCTTTTAAAAGACAAACAAACAGGGCACAATCAGGAAAACATAAAAGCATCAAAACAAAATAAAAAACATAGATGCATCAAAATAACTTGGTTGTATTAAAAAAAAACTAATCAGAGCTCTCAGATGACAATTACATTCCCACCAAGCAAATCTGAATAGCTTGTGGCTCACATTGTCTCATTAAGTTCCTGTCTGACTGTGAATACACCCACTGGCACAAAACACCCTGCTGTGAAGTGTGGGGATGGCGTTGCAGCCACGACTTTCTACCTACATACACCTCGACCCAGACAGATTTGTAAGTTAACTAAACGTTAAAGAGAGCGTGTATCAGCTGTAACCTTACCATCATTTCGGAGGAGTGTCGCCAAGCTGTGTACAAGGGAGGACTGGCCACTGTGAGATACAGCCATCCTGTGACGATTTACACAAGGTTACACAATGTTAGTACAGCAATTTGTCAACAAAAAGTAAAATGAATTGTTCTCCTTCCGCAGCTGCAGCACCGTATATGTGAAAGGACAAGTTGCTGAACTAAAGGTACTCTTCACCTACTGCTTTTCTAGCATTTTTAGCGTGGTATTGTAACTGTCAATTCATTTAAACAAAGCTAGCTGAAATTAGCATTAACTCTACTGCAGCTAACGCTAGTCAGCTAATGCAAACTAAGCTAACCGATTTCCTGGTAGCTAGGCCAAAACGACAACACACCTGCGCAGTGACAGCCAAAAAATTGACGTCTAACATGAATTTTGTGCTTGCAAAAGGCAGCAAGATGAACAGGAACGATTCTTCAGTGGTAATTTGTTGGTAATGTTGACATTTTTTTTGCGTCACATGACGAGGAATCGCCTAAAGCCTCTACGGTGGCCGCGATAGACCAAAATGGAGAGTCACAGCTGTCAGTTCAGCTGTCAAAAAAAGGCAAAATATGCCCGGAAAAATAAACATTATCATAATTACAATGAAGCCGACCACTACAGCTTCATCCTTGCCCTCTACTTGACAAATATATAGAGTAAAAACGAGTCTACTAAGAGTCACTTTTGAGTTTCTTTTGACTCCACAAAACTCCTTGAAAGGTCTTGCAAGAAGATTTATTGCTGCAGCGTATATTCAGTTTAAATATTAAGCACCTTAAAATCACAAAACATAATAATGAATTCTATGCTCATTTGTCATTACAGATTTTGACCACTGGGTGGCGCCCTAAAGCAAGGAACCCAGACATACACATGGCAGCGTGAGAGCAATTAAAAATGTCAAATTAAACCCTCAACACAACTAGCAAAGACACTTAATGCATCAAAACATTCATGACTTAGAAAAGTGAGCAGCTGCACCATGCAATAGAGGTTCACATAACTTATATAACATTATAAAGGGTAGTTCTTTATGCAGTCTGAAGCAAACATTATGTATACAGTATGGTTTAACCCTAAAGCCAGACACAGCATTTCAAATCTTGAATTTATGGACTCAGTAAAGGTCAATACTAGATCTTTTGTGCTTCCAACCCAGCTTTTAAGAATCCAAGCAGTAAGGCATAGGACTCATAGCGGCGTAGGTTTTAATAAATGCCAGCTGTCAAATTTACCAACCTGAGACTTGCACCACATCTGTCTGCTGGCAAATGTTGGTCAAACTGTATCCGAGTCATGACACCAATAAAAAACAGAGCTGAGTAGCTGGTTGGCCAAGGAGTGTGAGTGTTATTGATTCCATTACATTGGTTGCAGAAAGTGCACTGATTTCTCAATACAGCAGATTAACTCAAGCCTGATTTTGATTTGTGCTGCACTTACACAAACTTAACTATCATGCAGAATAGCCCACAAGCCACGTTTGTAACAAAACCTTTGACTTCATGTTAATTTGATGTTGTGACAAACAGGTTAGCAACAGTTTAAAGAAGATTGTTAGGCAATGCCATTCAAGGTACATCTATTAAATGTTATTGCTATATAGTGATGATCTCAACTTTGTTACAGGAAAAACAGTAATGACAGTGTATAGTGTAATGCTGACACCAGCATATTACAAGTTTGAGAGCCTCAACTTCTGAACTCCAAAACTGTAAACCCACACATTAACTCTACATATTAGAGAGAACAGTTTTTAGCAGGTTTTCAGTTTGTTTCATTGGAGAACACGTAACACTGTGGCTCCATAACAGATACTTGACAAAGATTTGCATGAGCAAATAAAGAAAGAACTTTCCTAATTTGCACATGCATCACTTGTTGCTAGGCAGCAAACAAACACACTCACACTTGGGAACACACAAAAACACACGCACACACATAAGCATTTTTCCATTCGGGACTTGTGATGCGAACATTTCCATGTAAGGATTTATGTACTGTAATTTGGTAAACATTTCCATTCAGTGAGATGTTGCACATTGTACCAGCTAAAAAGAGTCTCATGCAAAAGTTAGTTTTCTTATTCGTAGGAGCTCTTGCTCAAGTAGTATTACAAATACAAAACCTTTAAAGTTATTGACAGGATGTCTATGACATAATATCTAACACTGCTGCCATTACATGCTCAAGTTCCTCAAACATCTATTAGCTTTGGAGCATGTAACCCAATGTAGTTCCATTTGTTTTCCAAATGTACAGCATTGTACTTCAGGAAATAAACCTCTAGCTGTTTAGCTGCTGTAAATGTGACCTGTATAACTTAATTTCATACAGGTCCACTAATCAGATGATAAATTACTTTTCCAATCCCCTTACTCATTGCATCTACTTATCCAATCAGTAGTCCAAGCACATGGAGTCTTAATTAGGTATAATGAAAGCCAAACACTAAACAGTGAACTCATTCATTATCAAAGTCTGAAAAATGAACACAAGGATGTCTTTAGGGAGCCTACTCTGAGGTCACTCTCCAATCTGTTTCAGCTGATAAGAGCCGAGTATGTGGCCAAAATTAACCCTCATCCTACCGACATGTTTACTATACAAGGACCACCGACGGGGGGTCTCTAATAGTGTGTGGTACTTTAAATTAGGAGCCATGGCAAACATGAGCTCAGTAAATAGTTCCCATCTATTAAAACTGCACAGGCAGAATTGTGTGCTTTTGACAGGGGTCCCTGAGGACCCCAATAAATTGATATTTTTTAAAAAGCACTCATTAAAAACAGAAACAGAAAACAATGATATGAAGTCATTAGGAACAAATTGATTGACAAAGTCATGAAAAATTGGAATGATAGAATAAAGCACCCCTGAGACATGACAAAAAGTAAACCTCTGGGGTGTGCAGGTACCCCATTCAGTAGGATTAAAGTAACTTAGTTTTGTTTGCTTTATGATTTTGGATTTAGAGACAGCTGCGGAATTACTGGCCCATGTCTTATAGGCGTGTTTTAAGGACACTACAGTCTTCCTTTAACCTTCTGACTGTTAAAAGGGTTGCTGCCATTGTTGCAGCCGCTTCCCAGCAGGCCTGCTGTGAGGCTTAGCAGCTCAAAATTAGACTGGATGAAGTGTACCGTAGCCTCACAAATATTAATTAACATAGTTAGCGGTTTATGTCACCACTGGATCGATTCAAATATTTGGACCGTTCGGAGAGGCTATTTTGGACTGAGCCTTTCACGGCAAGGGCAAGTGAAATCCAGTAATGTGTTTCCATTTAGATATATAGGTGTTTTTTTATAGTGATTTATAGTCATTCAGTTCATGTTAACAATGGTTTACCTCAGTCAACAGGCACAATAAAAAAAAAAGGATAATCAGCATCATCAGCATGTGTGAATTACATACATATTTACGTAAACAGCAACGTCCGTTTAGCTTTTATAGGCAGCATATGAACAATTAAGACAATGGTTTACACACTATAATGTAATTGTAAGCAGATTTAAGGTAAGTTTTTAGTTTTTCAATAATATATCTAGCAGTAATTAAATATAATGATCTGCTGTCATGAGTTTAGAACACATCCAACAGCTTTAGATCCGCCTGGGATTGATTTACATGTATATAAACAGCTAATAAATGCTTTATAAATGCTTTGTTCATGTGTGTACTATAATATAATTATGTATAATTACAGCTGTGTTATCACTGATTATACACACGTTATGGATGCTTCACAGGGGGAGTTCATGAATACATTAATAAAGCTTTTATATTTGATTACAGCTACTTTATAGTATGTTATGGACCTTTATTTAAGTGCTCATATTGTGCTTATAAGAGCTAATAGGGAGGTTAGAATAACGTGTTTCCTATAAAGGTATAAAAAGTGATGGTTTAGTGATGTTATGATTAAAAGATTGTGCTGAATTTTGGGGACTTACTGTACTGTAATTAAGGAGATGACCTCTCGCACACAAAACTCTCTCTGTATACTTACTGAGGCACATGAACTGTGTGTGTCCTCAGTCCATCAGTGATCCCATACCTTCCTCTATCAATGTAGAGTTTATCCAGAGTTTGTATTTACTTTACAATTCCATGGGGAGGAATTTAAGTAACTGACCTTGGTGGGGATTACTTTGCACACATGGGCAGATACTGCGGCCTGTTAGGCCTATTAGCTAGTGGCCATCCCAGACACAAATCCTCGCCCCCAGGCTCATATTTATAAAATGCCGGGCCTTCTCCCCTGCTGCTTTTCCATCTACGGTTTCATAAAATGACATATGAGGTTCTATGTGCAAACAGCCCTCTGGGCATCCTCCTGACTCACACCCCTGAGATACAAGACAGCTTCAAATGTGCCCTTTCTCCCTCCCTCCACCCCCAAGGTGAGCTAGGATGCCTATCGTGAATGGGGCCAAATAGTATTAAATCAGGGGGCACCCACAAAACAAAATAATCTGCATTTATATCTACAGAGTAAGGTTACACACGCCACTTCTATTTCTGGGCCCTTGGATAAACAGCGATTAGTCCACCGCACTGGACGGGGTTAATAGGAGCTTGTTCGGTGGGCAAGCACGACACCTCAAGGCTTGGCCTCACCGATCGATAGGAAACATTGCTGCGTGCGTGTACAGTAGCATTACTGTACACAGGCATATAAGATGGTAGCAGCTGGCGACTTTTAATTGAGTGTCAATGGACATGTCAGCCACAGTGGGGAGGTCTTTTCCATGTAAGGAATGCTCCGCACATAGTCCTTTTGTTTGTTTGTTTATTTATTTAGGCATTCTGGGAGTTGGGGCAGGCAGTGCTGATTGAAACAAACAGGCCACAGTATGTATAGTAATGCAGTCTCTTCAAGCAAAGGGCGTTACAATTCACTGCCCTGTTTTTGAGCAAAAGTTCAAGTTTCACATCTACTTCTCTTTTTTTTTTTTTAAATTTAAAATTCTTATAAATTTTTAACCGCCTTTTAGGAAGTTCTTTCCCCCCCTGATGTAGCCACAAACAGGTCAGGGGTCAGCTAGAGAGCAGGAGTACAGATCACATATTATAGAGAGAAATGAAAAGAGGAACAGTGACACTTTAATTTCCCCCTTTTGGAATCAATACAATCTATCATATCTTATGATCATTATGTTGTTGTTTGTGGTGTTTTATCTTTAAATAAACACCACATACAAAGAGTCTGGTCTGAAATGTGGACCCTTCATGACTACATGTTGTGATTTTCTTTATGCTACAGATTTTTCTAAGAATGGTCATCTGACACGATTTGATTTGTGGAGAGTGGAGGATATAGATTCTTTTTTCTTTTTCTTTTTTTTTACCCCCCTTTTTCCCCAAGACAGCTGCACAAAGTGGACCATTAACAGTCCATCATAGAGGGGCTGGTAATGTTGTCCAATCAAGCAGCAGTATTTTCAGACTTTCAAATGCATCCAGTTTAACTAATTCAGCTCAACTTTTGGTCTCATTCTGGGCCATTTAAGAGGATTCCAGGATACAATAAGGAAAGGGGGATTATTTAATCGTCTCTTGAGTAGTCTGTGTTATTTGCTGTAACATTTTAACAGAGCTAAACGATGACATTTGAGCTAAATCCTATGTCTTCCTATTTCCCCCGATTGACACCCATGTGTGGCCCCGAGAGCAAACCTGGGTTTGTAGGACCCAGCAGACCTCCCAGCCCCCGGCTTCACCTGTTCGCATGCACATTTCTTCCCCTTTTTTTCACTTGGGATTGCCTTCCATCGCCCCATGATAATGACCAAAAACCTCATGCCTATAACAATGCTTTCGTACGCGGGTTGCAGCTTGCTGATCCTCTCCGCGTCTCTCGCCGGTGCCTCCCTGGCCGAGATGGTGTTCCGCTGCCCGGGCTGCACCGCGGAGCGCCAGGCGCTGTGCCCAAAGCTCACCGAGACTTGCGCGGAGATAGTGCGCGAACCGGGCTGCGGGTGCTGCCCCGTGTGCGCCCGGCAAGAGGGCGAGGCGTGCGGCGTGTACACCCCGAGGTGCGCCACCGGTCTGCGTTGCTACCCGACGCCCGACTCGGAGCTTCCCCTGGAGCAACTGGTGCAGGGCCAGGGGCAATGCCGGCGCAAAGTGGACACCGAGACGACCACTTACAGCCAGGAGCACCGGGAGCAAACCAGCGGTCAGTCAGTTTACTGGAAACCTGGTTTTCCTCTATCAATTTTTAATGACACTGTCTAGACTGCAGCCAGAGGACTAGTGTAGAAATAGTGCATTGTCATGAAGGCTGAGCCCAAATCTATGTAATATAGGGAAGATTTTTCAACAGTGAAGTTCTAGTGACCTTATTGCACTTTAGTGCATGATATTTCTAAGATGTTTTAAATAAAAATTACATATAGTTTTGCTTTGATGTGTGCATTACATCCTTTTAACATTTATAGGATTATTATAAACCCTTTTTGGAGCCTTTGCCATCAGGTTTTACTTACAGACTTGACATAAATTAGAAGGTTGTACTGACAACACTTTATAATTGGTGTGCTGCTCGTGCCCTTTCCTATACATTTGAAGTGTGCATTTTTGTAAAACCATTATTTGCAGTAATTACCATTGTCATGCCTGTTGCATGAGGTATGTAGAGGTATTATGGTGCTCATGTTTAAGTCTGTGTTGCATAGACCTGTTTTAAAGTGTTGTGAATCATCCTGGTGTGCATGGGGAGAAACAAAAGGAACAGTCACTCTACCCAAGTTAACCTCAGCTATGCTCCAAACAGCTGGTCTTCCAGTCTTTCCCCCCCTAAAATCTGCCTTTAAAACACTGAAACAGAGAACGAGGTGGTGGCTTGCAAAATTCCCAGAAATTGTACTTAGTGGGATGGACACAGAAAACATCATAGTATTGGTGTTGACATTTCCACAGGGGAGTGGAGAGAAAGAAACAGAGAGAGACAGCAGGAGGAATGCTGCATTGATTGGAAAAGTGGACTTTAGGCTTTGACCAGGAGTAACTGTAAACTGGTGTTGACAGTGACTACATTAACAGGGAAAATGAGCTTGATGTATTTGCAAGAGGATCACAATGAGTCTGAAGCTTTGGTGTGGGCCTGAGCCAGTTTGGCTCATGTGGTTTGTGTTTAAAGAAGGACAGGTCACAGTGAAGAAGAAAAGTAAACAGCCTCATTAATTGGCTGATTTTAAGGCTGCAAACACACATTCATTGAGTGTCCGGTGGAGCCAGCTGGGGTGTGATTTCTACTCATTTCCAAATCCATGCTTTGTCAGAGTTTACCTCTAGACTGACACATATTTATTTTGGCACCGAACTCCTGGAACGTAGAAACTACTGGAGACAGCATCAGGGTTACCCTGTTCTCTGTAAGGACCCTCTATCACCCTGACAAAAGGTCAAAACCTTTTGTCAGGGTGCTTCACAACACATTTGCGATTTGGTAATGAGCCACCATAATGACTTAATTCCACCTTTATATAACCCCTTACAGAGCATTTATTTATGGAGGCCTCTCCTAAACAATAACAGACAAGTCATAAAACGACCAGAAATAACTTGCAGAGTTACGTAAGAGGGAAACAAAAAGGGAACAAAATACATAGACACATCATGTAAAGGCTTGCTTGTAAGAAGGCAATTTTCTCAGCTTGGGGTTGGGCTGTGCTTGAGCTTGCAGGTTAAAAAGTCTTGCGATGTAGCAAGATGTGTAAAGAAAAAGCAGTGAAAGCTTATAAATTGGCTCTGAACGCGGCGTTGTTTTGGATAAAAGCCTCGGCGCAGATGGAAGAGTGATTTCTGACAAAGACCGAGGCAGAGAGTGTTACAGTGGTCTAAGTGAGGTGCACAGCTTCCTCAAGGTCAACATATGAAAAGAAAAATATTTTTCATCAAGGGAAAGCGAGGCTGAACAGGCCTCTGAAGTTCTTGGGTCGAAACTGAAATCCAATTCAAACTACTTCTCCAGATTTATAGCAGCAAAACCGACGTATCAGCGTCAAAATGAGCTGATAGGCTGCCTGTCCGTGCCATTCAGTTTGTGTAGAAAGACATTATAAAGCTGCCATTGGTGTTACAGATGGTTACTGTCAGTCTCCTGCTTTCATTTGGCCCAGTTTAAGACTACACAGGCTTGATTTCCTGTAATAAATTCTTCTCAGATACACATATAAAAGAGGAAGTAATGGAATCCCAGATAGAAATCAGCTCACAAGGGCTGCTGGAAGCTGTCTTTCTTTGGAATCTCCTCTTTCCCAGGAGTTAATCTGTAAATGAAAGAAAAAAAAATCTGATTATAATATGATAATTAAGCGGTTGTATTGAGTTGAGGAAGGGGGTTGCAGTGACTCTTGAGCTGGTTTGACACCTTTGGAAAAGAATCAAAGGGTGAAATATTGCAGCTGCTTTATTTGGATGTTGTAATAAACCTCAACATCCTGTTTTTATTCAAATTAAATGGCACGGACACAAATAACACAGTTTAAACCTTGTCATATCACTGTATGAAACAAGAGAATAAGTTCCTTGTCAGTTTAACGTGTAACCCTTTGAGGTTTAACAGCCCTTATTGCATTTGAATAATTGATCTGATGGTGTTCTCCAGAGTGACTAACAATGACAGCAACAGTACCCCTGTAAACTTCAGGATCGGCGCTACTGGCAAACTACAGTAAAGAGGTCAAAGGTCAGAGCCAATATTCCTTTGACCCTTCATGTAAGAGAGAAGAGCAAGGAAAAGAGGTTAGAGCTAAAGGGAGGTACATGAGAGGATCTGTGGTGTGTTGTATAAAAAAAAAAAAAAGAATACTGTACTTGCTTTATTGCTAAAATCAGCTAATTTCTGTCATTGCCATATAAAATATTTTGCAACGTTATTAGCTTGAGTCATACCAACAACACCTAAAAAATGATAAATCAAAGTCTGAAGGAAGTCTCATAAAAAATACGCAGCAAAGAATAGTTTAGCTCTTTGTCTGTTTTTGATGAAACTCTAATTAGATGAAATGTACTGGTTTATTCTCTCCTCCGGTCTACACCACAGGCATTTTTGTTCACTGTTTTGAATTATTGAAGCAGCTAATTACAGCATATTAGCAATGCACTAATTAAGTAAGTTAATGACAGATATTGCCCACAAACCTGAGGAATGAACTCCCCTGAGTTCGTGCGACGATTTCAAAATGCAGCGATATCTCGTTGAGCTCGGCAGGTAGTTCCTCCCAGACTCGGGCCACACTGAAAACTCGCTTTATGATGCTGTGGGAGCAGCTGTAAAATGGGATGTCTTGAATCAGTGCTGTAGACTCACATTCTGAGTTGCTAAAAGCGCAAAGAAATAACGATTTATGTCAGTTTAAATGAACAGTGCTTTATAAGATTCTTGCATTCCTTGTATGCATCTTCCTATATAGTGCATTGTTTCAAATATCGCTCCTTGTGACCTGAATTTAAAGTCATGGCTTTGATTATGTGGGTTTAAACATGGACGTAATATGATGCACAGTTGCAGGAGATGAAGATGTTACTGTGACAGTTTGAATTCAGCTAATAGCCTGTGATGTTCATGCGGTTCCCAGATGATGCATGTCTGAGTTGAAAACATGAGAATATGAAATTGCACTCGGTTAAGTTGAATAAGACCAAAACAGAAATCCTGCGCGCTCACATTTCCCCCCATTGTACCTTTAGCGTTCCCCGATCTGTTTGTTTGCGTGCGCTGCATGAGTGATTGCCTGCATGTGTTTCACTGCAAGAGAATATGTTGTCATACATATAACCTGAAGGCATCACATTTGCATTTGCAGTCCGACCACAGAGCTTGAAGTAAAGCTTTGACTTAATTCTGCGCCAGAAGTATCTCATATAATGTGCATATGTTAAGATAGATGACTAATATTTAAGCCTTAAGCTCCGACAAGGGGTGCAAAAACATCTGACCAAGTGAGGGACAACATCTTTGAGCCAAATTTGGTGTTGCTTTCAAAATCTCTCAGACATTTGCACATGATAAGTCCTTTTATTTGTACATGTATATTGATAAAAAAAGGGCATTTATCTGCAAATTTGCAGGGTGGCAGAACAGGAAGATTAATAAAATATCTTATATGTGAAAGGGAATTTAACCAGGACTTCTTTGTGATGTGCTGAAAACAGGAAGTTGAAACGAGATCGTGTATCTTAGAAGTTAATAAACATTTCAACTCTTAAGCAATCAACAGGGTGGTTAGGTATGACCCCAAGAGCTGATTAAAGGAGTTTTTATGATAAAAGTATGTTTTTTATTACAATTGCATCATTTTACAAATAACAAATATATTCCATATTTCATTCATTTTGAGCTGAAATATCTCAAAACACCCACAGGTTTCCCACTACCCTCTCTGTTTATGCACACTATCACTTGATATTCTGTTCCCACAGAAACCTGGATCCAAATAAAGGTTCTTTTAATCAGATTGGATGGGTGGTTGGTTGTTTTGACTGGGTTCATACCATATATGACCTCAACGGAGAACAAGTTGATTAACAAAGCCCGAACAGAGCCTTGTCGCTTGCTTAAATATCACATGACTGCAATTGTAATCGGATACTGTTAACCGTTCGCTTTGGTGCTCATTTTGCCCAAACTTACCCAGAAATTTCTTAACTTTGCAGTCAGGTCTTCAGTCTGAATTTGGCAGCTTTGAGTGTAAAAACTTGGGTGCAAACCATGAGAAGTCTTCTGTATCAATACTGTTGTAAAATTTGTTATGGAGGGGAAAAATGAGGTGGAAAGAAAAGGGGAACAAAACCTCCTGTCCCATCTGAAATAACATTGTTAGCTAACAAGGGGCATTCCTGTGTACCTGCGGGGGCAACCAGACGGAGCCCGCAGGACTGAAATAGCTCTGAGATAATCCCCCCCACCCCAGGCTTCTCCAAAAACAGGGGTATTTGTGCCATCTCCCCCCCAGGCATCAACTTCATGTGTACCCGTGCCAAGAATCTCCTCGTGCTTGTATTGAGAACCAGAATAACTTCCCACCCTCCTTTTTGGTCAAGGGTGATTTAAGACAATACAAACACTGTCTGATATGCTACTGACACTGGAGGGGAAGGGGGCGTAGGCGCAGGTGTTGTAGGGGAGAGGGTCCCTCCATCCCTCCCACATGAATTTGTTAGTCGGCTGCAGTAACTTGCAGAGCGATATCAGGGGTTGGAAGCGTTATTGGATATCAGTTGGCATCTCCAAAAGTGCATGTTTGCAGACTAGTTAATTCATTTTCCCCTTGTCTCCCCCCCTCTCGATCTAACAACGCTGATGAGAGAGATGTGGAGGCAAAACAGTTCCCTTGCAATATAATACCTCGTCCACATTTTCCATTTTCCATTTTACTCTGATGTACGTGACATTACAGAAGCTTGAGATTCTCTATCTGCCATTTGACTTCAATAAAAGCAATATAGTATATTATATTACGCTGATGATGGCTTCTGGCTGAAACGCATCTGTTTTAGTCCACAATAAATAATAAGACGATAGATCTGTGAGTGCCGGTGTTTTGTTTGTTTTACCCTTGCCACAACCGTGCACCCGATACTTTGTTCAAGACTTACTATATCTCCAATAAAAGTCCAATATTGACCAGTTTCATCCTCTGCTGACGTGGTTGAGATTCCTCCCGAACCGACAACAGCAACAAAAAAAAGTCCACGAAACAACACTTTTATTTTGAGTTATGCTAAAGTTTGATTTTCTTGTGGCGTAATAGAGCAAAAAATGCACACATCTACCTTTAAATAATTGGCTTTTACTGGGATATGTACTGGCTACTGACACGTTTGCAAGTTAACATAGATGTTTGCGGTACACGTCGATGAATGTGCAGCATCTACAGCGTGCAAACTGTTCTAATAATTCCCGATATATTTGACAGTAGGACAGACTTTCTTTGTTGCTGTGTTAATATGTTAAAAATGACAATAATAAAACCAAAACTTATGATGAACAACTTCTTCTTCGGTGGCTTTAAAGTCTAGTGATTAAATAAAAATACTGTATGAATTCTCGTTTTTATTCTAGAGGTATTGGGAGTTGAGCACTGTTGGTTAAGTTGAAATGCAAACCCCTTCCTTCCCAATACCTTTTGGTTTCTTGGGGGGGGTGAAGTAGTGGAAAAAGTTCATTCCTGATCTATTGTGCAGGTTGTTTTGTTGTCATCGTCAAGTAAATATCACATAACATCAATTTTGCCTTTCCTGGTCTAACTTTAGTGGAAGGATAAAGTAGAAATAGAGATGCGGTAACATTCTTTGGATTTGAAACACGTTTTTCTCCTCCTAAAAAGGCGACATTTTGAAGGTACAAGGTTTTCACCCAGAGACTGTAATGTCACAGCTATAATAAAACATTGGTCAATAACTCAAGAGACTTGCTCACATCCATCATATCTCCCCCAGAGGTTATGAATGATTGCCAGCTGTAGCTGCATGTGATGCCCGACAAGTTCACTCTGTTCCAGCTTGCCTCAGTTCATGTCCTAGTTTAGGTCCTGCACAATCGCAGCAGAGTTCAGCCAGCGGTGTCGGTAGTGAGCGAGATGCCTGGCCTTGGATGCCGCGGTGCATACGTACGTGCCAGAACCTGTCCAGACCTTGCTTTTAGATGACTGTTGTGGGCCAGAAAGTCTGGAAGGTAAACACATCTGCACTCTGCTGAGTTTGTGTTTCTAGGAAAACAGTCCCACTTGACGTTGTAATGGATGATGGACTGAAGTTACTCTAATGCATTGCCTTTCATCAACTTCTTAAGTGGCACATGACTTGTTTCGCACCTCTGAGCTGCGTTAAGAGCCATAATGACAGAAGACGTACCTTTGGATAGTTCATTTTGAGGGAATATTGTCCCCGTTTACCCAGAGTCAGACTAAAACTAATGTCTTTGGATACAGTTTGAAGGTTTGAGTGGTGATCTGTACCTCAGATTGGCACATAAACTGTTCTACAAAGATAGAAAAATGCAAAGTTATTTCACTTTCAACAACAAAAAAAATTTCAAGTTTCTAAATGTACTTCTTGTTTAAATGTATATTTGGTAAAAGGTTGCTTCAACTATAGCATCATTTATGGCTGAAACACACACAAACCACAAGTCAGCCACTGACTTCACTCACTGTTTTGTGCAGCAATGCATAAAAAACTATTTTTTTACTGTCTAGATCAGATTTTTTCACCTAAGTGTGAACAAACCAAATCAGATTTTTTCATATCAGATCTGGGATATGTGGTCCTAGATCTGATTCCATCCTCTGGCTATGTGACAACTGTCAGAACAGTCAGATCAGAATTCATGTGTTTGTTTTTTTTTAAGGTCTCACTTCTCTGCACATATCGCCTGTCATCATCATTCAGTGTCGGCACCTCACAGCCCGTAAACATAGAGGAGAGCAACAACGGCGACGAGGGTCAATGTAAGGATGAGAGAGTTTCAAATCTGTCGGAAATTTATGCAAAAACTTCTATTCAAGCCAAACTGGAAGGAACTTATCGTAGCCGAATGCTAGCACAGCCACGTCATCCATGTTTATGATTTGACTGCTGCACAATTGTTGTAATTCTTGTACGCATGCGGGTCACGTTTCGGTTAAATCTGCGCATGCGTGGCAGTTTCCAAACAATGAATCAAGAAAATAACATCAAATGTGACAAAAAAAAAATCAGAATTGAGCATCAAGGCCTTTAATGTGAATGTAGCCATTGACATCCACTAAATTTGATAAGCCAAGAAACATAAGACGCCCTTGTCTGAAAATAACACAAGGGACTATTTGTATCCACGGAAATGTGATGGAGCGAGAATGTCGGTGTGCTCGGATCTTTCCCTTTTCCAACCTTTCCATTCTCCGTGATCCAGCCAAGTCTGACATTTGCTCAGTTGACCAGAATCTTGACAATCAGACATGACACTTCTGACCTACGTGCCATCTGGGAATTCGACATGGATCAGATATAGAAAGGAAGCCTCTCGGGCCATTGTCTGAGGATTAATTCAAGCAGTAGACTGGACAGTAGGCCTGCTGCTCTGTTGATACTGCTGATCCCCAGCCCACCGCTGTGGAACGGCTTGTACTGCAGAGGCCTAGTGTCCCTCTAAAAGTGGGGTCCTGACCCTCTGTGTTTGTGTGTGTGTGTGCATGTACATTCAAGAGGGAGATTGCTGCTTTCGCTCCCCTTAAAAATCGTGTGCTCATGTGTGCGTCCCAGACTGTGTATTTGCGCGAACATCTCAGGTTTCCTCAGAAGAGAGGGAGTGATGGCTTTGCACTTGGATACTGTGGGGATTATGTAAGGCAGCAAAACAAAAGGCACCCCAGCCGCCAGTATTCCTGAGTGTGTTGTGTGTTTATCCGCGCACACACACACATGCAAGCACACACCTGATTTCAGTTGACTTTTGCCCTTTTTTTTACGAAGAAACTCGGTCTTCAAAGTAAAGCCAGAGAGAGCGCGGCGGAGCGTCATAGGGGAAACTGAAGTCCAACAACACCAGTTCTATCTGATGGCAAAAGGCGCCAGCACCTTGTTTTTGCTTCGTTTGGAATTTCCTTTCTCCCGTTCTCTCTTAGGCCTTTTGTAATCATATTCTACAACCGGATGTCAAATTTACCTCTTGCAGAGCGCAGAGAATGCTTCTCCAGTCCACCACCACCACCAGTAACTGCACGTTACAGCTTGGCCCTTGCATAACTGTGAACTATCCTCTTACTGGCCAGCTATTTGACCTTCCCCACTGTCTGTGCTTATTTCCCTTCTTTCCTGCATAGGTAAAATACACCCTCAAAATGAAAAAGTCACTGAAAAGAAACTTTTGTCTTCTTCTGGTGCTCTCAGACCGAGCAAGAGGAAAGGGGATATCAGTGTATATTCACAATTTGACACATTATTTTTACAAACTAAACTGAGCTGAGCTGTGATCAAGTTGCTTTTCTGACGTATTTGCATCATGTAACATTTTTTCGCCTAAAATCAGCTGGTTTGGAATGACACTCTTCTTCCACTCCCTCCCTGTCAACCCTCAACCCCAAAGTATGCTCTGTTGTCAGAAACAACATGTTGGGTTGGACCTGATGGCCTCTCACATTGTTTGCTCCATCTGTTTGAAGAGAGGGTTTTTTTTTTTTTTTAGGTTGATGTTTAACAAGACTCGAAGGAGAGAGGAGAGACGGTCAAAGTCAATGAAAACCGCCTGGAGGAATCAGTGGATGGCCACAGGGACTCGGCTATTTGACATGGTTTCAGTGCAGAAACAGAAGAGCTGGAGGGAGTTTTCTACTTGAGTAAATTTGAATTCCCGGTTGTTAAAATGTGATTCCCATAGATTTTAAATTCACAGAACAGCTAGCTTTGAATGATGAACTAGCTTGCCTTTTGGATAACCTTAATCCTACCGACTGGGGTACCCGCAGACCCCAGAGGTATACTTCCTGTCATATCTCATAGGTGCTTTATTCTATCATTCCAATTTTTCACGACTTTGTCAGTCAATTTGTTCCTGATGACTTGATATAATTGTTTTGGGGGTAGGGGCACTCTGTCATTCATTCTGAAGGCTTTGTGGAAAGATTGTACTTGGGATAAAAGCTGCAATATATTAAAGACTTTACTAAAATAATCATGTTTTTTTCTGACATTAATTAACTAATAATGGTCTGAGAAGAAATAAGTTTTGCTGTGATGGTTGTTTCTTACAGTTTATTCTTGGGGTCCCCAGTCGGCAGTCCTTGTATGTTAAATATGTTGGTAGGATGAGGGTTAAAGACTTGTTGTTCATTTGACCAACCGTAGGGAATGTGAGAGGCTCAAATGTAATCTATGGAGGGGTTTTATAACTGAGAGATTGTGGCTAGTGAGTGCTTGAGACCACTGACCCCCAAATGTTGAACCATGTGTGTCATTTTCCTCCACACTTCACAGTTCACACTCTTCAAAAAACTCATTTTCAGCTGTGACTGATGCACCAGACGATGAGAGGCGATCGCTTTAGTCCACTATTAGATATACTAACACACAAACGCTGCTTCCAAATAAAAGAAAAATGGAAAACTTTGAATGTCCGATGATATCAATGTTGTGCCCATTTATCACCGCTCCTAACATCTGCTCATGAAATTGAATCACATTAGCAGGGAAAAAAAGTAACCATGGAAATCTGACTGTGACTAAAGTTCAGCAGTGGCCAACTTTTCCCAGCCCGCAAGCTTGTTAACGGAGCTGCATGTGGTTGCTTCGCTCTATGAGAAAGGAAAGGATTCTAGTGAGTCATTGATTGTGCCGAGGCATTTCAGAGCATTTTAACAGTGGTTTGGACACTTATAGCTATTTATTTCCCTCCCCCAACATTATCTTTAGTGAAAATGTCAGTTGTGACAATGTGGAAAAATGTCACAAACACAAGACCAAACGTGAACAAAAATCTAAATCAAATAAACAACAGGGGGTGGAAATTAGCGATGTCAGCAAAGCACTGATGTGTCAGATTTGTGCTGTGGAGGCCTTGAACGGTGCCAAAATGAAAAGAAAGAGACGCCAGCTGAGGAAAGAGTTGAGCTCCTGGGCCAGCTTTTATATCCTGGAGGGCCCAGGTGAGCCAAATCAGCTGATGACCCTTCCCAAGTCGGCCATTTTGACGTCAGAACATTGTGAAAATTCAGAACATGATTCATTTCCCTCTAAAGTAATACCATCTCACGTCCATCTCTCCTCCCTCTCAAGCCCCCTTTTGTCCAACAAAAATAAATAAGTAAATAAATAAAATTGAAAAAATATGATTTAAAAAAGTATTATCCGAAGGGGGTTGTCTGCTTGTTAAAGAATGACGCATCTCGCATTTTTTTTCCACTCTATCAAAAAAGAGCAAAAGGTTTTCATTTTATGAAACTGACTGCAGGGTCAGCGTCACCTCTGCAGCTGGTGGAAGTCCATCCATCCTTTTCCAAAAAAACATTTTTAGCAGACCAGGTCACTCACTTTGTCACTCTGAAAAATGATCGGTGCAACTCTGAGCTTATTTCACTCCACTTCCAGCCTCAAAGAAGCCTCGATCTATTACCAAAACGACTGCAGGAGGGCAACAGAGCAGCTTAGTGCGCAGAGAGAAGTCACAGGTTAAATGCTTTCAGCAGCCGATACTGTACGTCCATCAAAGTGTCCTTGAGCAAGACACTGAAGCCTTTTCCTCCTCAGTTTCACCGTTGCTGTAATGCGTTCTTCTTCTTGAAATACAATAGAAATATGGGATTTTGTTGCAAAACAAACCTGTTTTAAGAATACCGACTTCCTCCTTCTATGACATGAAACATTATCAGTACATACTGTTTCTAAAGACTGATAACCTGTGAGGTAATTTCATGGATGTTATCTCTTCAACCACAGGTGAGGCTGTGGAGCTGCTGCCTGAGCAGGGTGTGAGTGAGATCCCGGCCATCCGGAAGCCCAGTAAAGAGACCACCTGGCTGGGGCCCAAAGAGAGCGCTGTGCGCCAACACCGGCAGGAGATGAAGACTAAGATGAAGACCAACAAGGTGGAAGAGGTGAAACCCACACGGCCCAAACAGGTGAGGCTTAGGAAAGCATCTGTTGTATAGGAAACTCTGGAATTAGCACCTTGCATTAGAAATGTTTTACAGCACAGAACAGACAGGAACAGTGAGCTAAAATCATATAAGATGTGAGCAGCAGTTTGGAATTAAGCACAAAGGCCTGCGTAGGTGACTGCTGGTATTTTTAATTGATCCAAAAAAAAAAAATCCAAAATCCATGACGCTCTACATTACATGGCAAAATAGTAACAGTCAGCAACCCGTAAATTACTGAAGATAAGAATGTGTAAATAGCAGGTCCTCTGTAAATCTTCCTTAGTCCCGGTCAGTGTAGAGCAACAGCTGCTCTACTGCAGAGGAAGGAAAAAAAGGAGCGCAGTGCCGCCTCCCTCTGGTACAGCAGCTGTTCATGTTTGGATTTTGCACTGAAAAGTATTTTATTGCCATATTTGACTATCATTCAAAGTACAGTTAATGCTTGAATCTATTGGTAAATAATAGCAGAGCTGCAGCAATTAGTCGATTAATTGATTAGTTGCACACTGTTAAAGTAATCGCCAAGGATTTTGATAATGGATTCATCATTTTGAGTCATTTTTTAAAGAAAAAAAAGTCCAAATTCTCGGATTCCAGCTTCTCAAATGTGAATATTTTCAGTTTTTTTAGTCCTCTATGGCAGTAAACTGAATAACTTTGGGTTGTGGACAAAACAAGACAAATTTCTGACGTTTTATGGACCAAACAACTAATCGTTTAATCAGTGATTAATGGAAACAATCATTAGTTGCAGTTCTAAATAATTGAAGTGCACTTTAGAAAATGATTTCAAAGGCCAAGAAGGAAATCAATTAATGACCATATAACTGTTTAAAATGGATTACAAAACAAAGAAAATGCTTTTTTTTCCCCAGTTCCACCTCAATAAAAAGATATTTACTGACTTTAAATACACCTGACCAGCTCTGCATCCTGTGGCGGGTGAACTCCGGTCATTTCTAACCGGCATCGTGGTATTTTCCATCCGCCATTAAAATCATTTAAAGGTTATAGCTCTACCAGAAACTTTATAACTGTCTCAACAAGACTTTGGCTTCATTGAATTGTGAGGTAAACCTGAGGTCACTGGCAAGAATTGTTATTCATTACTGGCAAGAAAACATGATTCATTTGCCCATTACAGAAAGCCCCTTAAATTTATTGTGAATGTGTGTGTGTGTGTGTTAGTGTGTGTGTGTGTGTGTGTATTTTATGTGAGATTTTATGTAGCGAGTCAAAAATGTGCTGATTGCCTTACAAACACATCTCGGGAATAGTTTTCTGGTTTGCGGATTCATTTCTGAACATTTTTTCATCCGATTTTTCCAAAATATGAAAATGAAAAGCTACATAAAAGACCAGTTTTCTGATTTGTAATCAAACAAACAAAAAACAAATTAAAAAAAAAAGGCTAATTTCTGTGCGGAATAAATAGAACAATTTGTGCAGGACATTTTTTGCCGCAGGCCGACCACATTTCACCCGTCTGTCACAGAAAACCCTGGAGGCTCTTAACACACCCAGCTGCCGCTATACGGGCTTGTGTATGACTTGTGTTGTTTGTTTTTTTCGCTGTGTTCAAGACTCAGTGTCAGCAGGAGCTCGACCAGGTCCTGGAGCGGATATCCAAGATGCCCTTCAGAGATAACCGAGGCCCCTTGGAAGACCTGTACGCCCTGCACATCCCCAACTGTGACAAGAGGGGGCAGTATAACCTCAAACAGGTGACTCCAGGCATTTTGGGGAAACAGGGTGGTAGGCAGAGAGAGTGTAGCAACATGATAATATGCTAATAAATAATAAAAATATGATAAATGCCCTAAGGATTTAGAGGAGAAAGCATCACAATGACCAGTTTAAACAGAAATATGTTATACTTTTACAGTTATACCTTTGATTCATGTGTTTTCCCAACTTAATCTACTATATTTTCATGTAACTATGACAGTTTAAAGTGTTCTTTTTGCTTATATTCACTTATGCTGTATATTTGTGCATAAACACTACATGATAACGCTTCTCAAAAGTATCTAAAGTGACATGATAATTTTGTGTGTTTCAGTGCAAGATGTCTCTCCACGGTCAGAGGGGCGAGTGCTGGTGCGTCAACCCTCACACAGGCCGACCTATCCCGTCAGCCCCCACCGTGAGGGGCGACCCCAACTGCAGCCAGTACCTGGAGCTCCCCGACATGGCCCAGATATAGTGTGGCACAAAACAAAACAAAAAAACAAAAACAAAAAAAAAAACTGTAAAGTACATGGGAACAAAGAACATCTGAGTAAGCTATATATTATCTTTCTGTGTGTATGTGTCTCTAGTTCACTTGATGACGGTGACATTTGAAATCTTAACCACCAAAATGGATTAAATGATAGAATCCAGCTTGCTGCGTAGAATGTAACTGCAGATTAATTTTTGGTAAAGACAAGACTCCTTTTTCCTCATAGATACCCAGTAGACGAGTGTCAGTGACATTGCTATACTAATTGTGACAAATTTGCTCTGTAATCAGTGTTTTGTACTGTATGTGTTGAAAAAGCCTTCAACATATTTGGTGTTTTTAGGTGTGTTTTCATGTCCTAGCTTGCAGACTACTGTTGCGCCTCATGCTATACTGTAGGCTTTGAATACACATGGCTTTTAAAACACAGTATTAAAAGATGAAATGTAGTACATGTTTGCATTAAATGTTCAACGCTAGGGAGGACATGATTTTAGACTGCCTAGTGATTAACGGGTAAAGCTATTAAAACGATAATAAATTCAATTTTGTGACCGTGTGTTTTGTTTTGTAGACACGCTCAGCAGCATTAATGAGGGTTTTGAGTTATTGAGAGAGGGTTTTATCTCCCCAAAATTAAAATGCAGAACCCACATTCATTAATATGACTCACTTTTTTGGCCCTAGTATGACCATTTCAAATCCTGGGAAAAATGCTTCTCCCTATTTTACAACATCACGAGTAAAAAAAAACTGTAATTTCAACTTCATGTTTATCAGGCTCGGTTGTTACTCCTTGAATTTGACCCCCAAATATCTTAAGGCTGCTCTGATCAATATTTTTATTGTAGTAATTGGTGAAATAATGTGAAAGGTGATGCTTGTAGTGGTGAATCCACAGTTTTCACTGCCCCCAAGTGGCAGAGTTAGTAAAAGAATAATTAAAAGTGTTTAAATTTCATGTTTGCAAGGCCCTCTGTGGACTCCATAGCCACACCTTTGGCTACACACCAATCAGTGATGTCACAGTGAGTGTTTTGCCTGTGACAGCAGATGGAAACTACCTGCCCGGAGATTAGATAAAAGTGCACATACGCATTTATGTGAGTACAGGAACTTTATTTAAATAGTGATTCGTCATTACAAAAAAAAAAAAAAAAAAAAAAAAGAGTACATCAATTACACGCCTGATAAATATTTCACTATAATGTTCACATTAATCTTTTTTTTTTTTTTTTTTTTGAGATTCTGAATTGTTCAAAGTGTCACCGTGTTGTGTTTACATGTGTGCTAGAATCAATAGCATGAGAGAGGTGTTTTACTGGGAAGAATAGGCTGACGAGCCCCTGTCATTGCTCTCCTATATATCGCTATAAAGTGAGCATATTATGTGCAGGCATTAGGAATGTCTGAGTCATTATTTGAACATTAAGATTATAACAACACAATTATATAAGCAACAGAACAAAATCTTTTGTCCTCTGTCAACGACATCCACACCAAAAATTGTTTTCCTTTTGTGTTGGACCATCATCCGTCATTCAACAACACGATGCAAATCAGAATTCAAAGTGGCGTGGGGCAGAAGGCACTTGAATTTACATACACACTCAGCGACCTTGCTCTTTGCAGGATAAAGAACCCAACAAACCCTGAGAGCAAGTCGCCATCGACCAACGGATTTGCCTGTGTGGCGGCTGTAAAGACCCTGCATGTGAAGACATAAACAACGAGGGGGGCCTTTGCATACGATTTGCGTGCGAGCCGCGAAGGGACGCGCACGGCACTGTGATTGTCGGACAGTAGCTTGGGTCGGCTGGGCTCATGAGAACTTTTTGAAGGGAATGGCACATACAGTACACACACGCGCGCTCGCACACACACACACACACACTGTACATACATTTACAAACAGTGGAGCAACATGGAAGCAGTTGTCTGGACTTAAAGAAGGCCTTTCAACAATATCTAACATTTTACAGTACAATAAGGTGTGTTTGTATTTTTGAGTATTATTACTCTTATTATTGTCCTAATTGCTTGTTCATGAACATACCGTGGGTCTGTCTGAGCTTTGAGCACCAACGTTGGAAAAAAAAAAAAGAAATCTGCCACCAATGTCTGCTCATCGGACACAACCGACCATAAGACTGCACACAGGAAGTCTGAATATCACTTTATGAGCTTCACTTCATCTTTTGAGGAAGGTTAGAGCTTAATTGCCTCAAACGCAACCAATTTTAGCACTGAATATCAGGTTTGACAAGAAAAAAAAAAGCGAGGCTCATCTGACAGCAGCTACAGTGAAGTGCACTGCAAGGACGAAGATTTCAACAAGAGCTGATCAATGTCGACATCATCAGATTGCGATTTAAATCGATAATTAGCCCTAAATAAAATCAAATGTCAGTTTTTTACAATTACTAAGAAGTTAATATTACAATTACAAGAATCCCAAGCAAACTGGTGTCGATTTCTCATTGATTTTGTGTAATTTGATGTTTAATTTTTTGGAAACTGCTGCTTGCAAGGTGGAAAAAAGGTGATTCTTTTCCAACTCAAGTAATTATTTCTAATACAGTTTCTACCTAAAGACCCCGCAGAGGTCTAAAAGTATTGGCAACACGTGTAAGTGTAGACTTCTGTTAGCTGTAGGTCTACTGATTTGACTGCATGGTGTATGAAATGCTTGTCAGCTGAGTCCTACAGGAGTCTTGCAGAACCCACCTCCCCTCCTCCTAGCCTACAAGTGGGATAGTGTTCAGTGACAGTAAGTTGAGGGCAAAATCAATGGCAGCAGTCATTATTCGGACATTGCTAAGGCCTGATTTAAACAACGAGAACTGACTCAGTATTGGTTGATGTCTCCAGACTGTTTGCGTTGATCATCACCTTGACAAAAACAAGTATAAAGGATTGATTTTTAGCCACATTTCATATATGTCTTGTCTCATACTTTCGCGGAGTAAATTTAGCAATATATATAACTTGCCAGTCAGACTCAGTACACGACATGTTTTCAATATCATACAAATATATATAATTTTCTATTATCTATGGATATAAAGAGATGAGGTTAACCTCATACATAGAACACAGTCAGTGGGGAGCCAGAGTTAAGACCTACATGTGCAGATTTTCACCTAAGCAAGCTTTTCAGTTTGGCTTCCCTTAAAAAAACAAAAAAAAACAAAAAAAAAAACAACGCAGTCCATCACACCTGACCATATATATAAGCATTTGTGCCATATTTTCCTGATTGGCAGTCATTAAGTGTGCTAGCTTGATTGGCAGGTTTTTTTTTTTTTAAAAAAAGGACAGGGCTCAACGAGTAGGGCCGGTTCACTCTCATTCGTTGCTGTTGCTGTTGCTGTCAAGATCTTTGCACTGCAGGTCTCCTCCGGCGTAGTTGATGCCGGGGATTTTCACGCCAAACCGGTCGACACACCAGCAGATCCCCCTCCGACGACCACGAGACGGCTTACACTGCAAAAGAAGAGTGGTATTAATACTTCATTTTGGTCTCAGAATCAAATTTGTTTAATTTGTTAGTTGATTGAAATGAATGGCATGATATAAGAGGATGTATTCATACTTGTTTGCGCTTGAAGAAACCCTTCTTGTCACAGTTGGGGATGTACAAAGAGAGAGCCAAGACCCGAGAAGTGTCCTTCATGCTCTGAATGAGATTATCCAGTCTTCTTCTGCAGGGGCCCTACACCCACACAGACACAGGTATCACAAGTGTGAAATGAAATGTTTACTTGCACCAGAGTTAGAAATTAACAGCTTAAGGCACTGGTCTAACATGCCCTTGAAAGTTTGTAAAATGCCCCCAGGGAAAAAAAAAAAAATGGAGGCAGACCAATAATGAGGACTTAAGCATTTCACTATGTTCACACCATGCTGTCACGTGTGAAAGTGGCCCCGTGGGGCATCTTGGCTTATTTGTCAGAACTGGTTTCTTTCCACTGTGCAAGAAGCCTGAAGCAGTAGGATGCAGTATCTGAGATTTTTATGTTTAAAGTGAAGCAAATGTCTGTTCATTTGCCAATATCCAAATCGAATAATCTACTGCTGATTTAGAAAATTGCCCCAAAACTTCCCCCTAACTTGAGTCAATTTTCCAACCTGGCATGCATTTTAGTAATCTCTTCCTCACTTACAAACTCAGGCTCCAGTTTATCCAAGCTGTGAGGAGGGAAATCCAGGTTGCTGGCAGGTCCCAGCCTGGCCAGCTGCTTGATGCGGTCCTTGGCCTGTTTCATTGCCTGGACCTTTAGACTGCTGATGCGGTCTCCTCCGTGTATGGGCACCTTAGTTTGGGGCAGCATCGACTCTGGGATGGGTAGCAGGGCGCCATCGTGAGATTCTCCACCTGATAGAGAGGCAAAGACAGAGAGGGAAAAGGGATTGGAATTACTCATTAGAGTTTTCTTGTAAACAAAGGTGTGCATATCCTTAAGGCCTAATAAAAGTGTTGAATGCTTCTCCTTCCTCATAAAACGTCTGCAAAGTTATTATTTGAATATTTTTAAAGTGTTCTTCCACACCTTTTGTTGGTGCATTGATACGTTTTTTGGCACGTTGTGCATTGTGTCAAGCACTGCTGGGACCTGCTCATCAAAACATTGCTCCATAGCACCACTGTTGGTCAAAAACTCAACTGGGTACCTTTAATCCTCACTTGCAGCGCACTCATATTATTAGGATTTGACAAATTCACAATTTACCACTTTCTGAAGAAGGAAATCTGTTGCACTGTTCCTTAAATTTTTATCAGCGTGATGACAGAATACAAACAAAACCGCTACAAGAACAAGAATGCGTACCAAAAAAAAAAAGTACAGCTGCAGTTCGCTGGAGGTTGATTCACACAGGATTACTGTTATCAGAGGAGCTCTGTCTTCACCAAAGTACACTCGGTAATTTACACCGGAACTTTGCAAATTACAGACGTAGCAGGATTAAAATAACCAATGATACCAATTATTACAAACAACTTAATGTCCACAGGTGTAATATTAGTCCTGTGCGAACAGGGCTTCAAAGCATTTTTCTGCTGCTTTCAAGAGACTGTTTGAAGAAGGGTCAGAATCAAGAGCGCTATGATGGCTCCCACCTGGAACTGTACCTATTTGAGTGGCTAAAATTAAAAAGTAAAGCTGAACTCAAGCGGGACAGTGGACACAGTACAAGAGTGTTGAATTTGGAAACGTCACAACACGACGTGATGATTTCACTGCACTGCTAAATGCTTATTTAGCACAGTTAGTGGCTACTGGCCAGGTTCAGATTGGATGTGTTGACATACGGGACAACATAGCCTACATTTATGGCAAGTTAGGTTGCCAGTTTGGGGTATATGTAGACCAGGGGTTTTAAAACTTTTATAGCCAGTGACCTAAATGAGATATTTAGTCTCACCCTGGCACCCAGGCCCATGAAAACATGCTATTACACTTGTCATGTGGCAAGCCACCAGAAACAGCCACAGCCCATTTTGGGTCCCAACCCCCACAGAAACCCTCATGTACATGCATCTTTCATCTGTGCAAAAATACAGCTCTCTGCTAAATTTTGAGGAGTCGCACAAACCTCAGCACTCGCCCCTGTCCCTCGTCCCACCCTCTATTCATACGACCACAACGACTGTGTCGAGGCCAGATCCAGTGGCTGTGGCTTTCTTTCCCAAAAGCACTTTAAACTGATATTTCACTTCATTTATAGCTTTAAACATGCATTAGTCTTGTATGTGTCCTAAGCCACGATTGGCCCATTTCCACTGCTGTGTCACGCACTTGTTTCCGTTTCATTTTGGCAGATTGCAAATTCTGCATATAAACCCCCCCCATTTCTGCACAGACGTGATTGCTAAGCTACTAAGCTAACTGGGCGGTGAGACAAGGTCACTGCCTTGTTGCAAATGATGCTTAAAACCTCCCAAGCCCCTTCTCCCCCTCACCCCCCCCTATGATCATGATGATAAAGATCACGATGATGTCATCCATCCCCATAATGACAAGTTCTTGGAAACAGCATGAGAGATTTCCTCCAGAGAAAGCTGAGGCAGATCAGCAGTCAGCGTAAGTCCAATCAAGTCTTCACTCACTAATCCTCGCGCTTGTCTAATCTGACCTGTGCTGACTGATCTTTCATTTTTTTCCCCCCCCTTTCTTCCTCTCCCTCTCCCTCATGTTTGATTTGTGAGACACTGTGATCCTGGAGAGCAGGATCCCTACAGGATGTATTGTCAGAAAACTCATCCTCCTTCCTTCTTTTCCTCCTGTGCACAAAAGGTTTTTCTTGCTTTATCTGGAAAAGCAGAAGATGCAGGATTCTGTCCTAAGTTTCATATTACTACATGCACTTGCAAACATAACAAAAAAGGCAACTAAATACTCCTATTTATATCTTATATCCATGTTTTAATGACTGCTTGTTTCATTGTTGATAAATGCACATATGCATAGTGATGTATTAATGTAGTGGTGCAAAACCATAGTTCAAGGAATATTTAGGGATGTGTCAAAAATGCATATTGAACCTCTTGGCAGCTCCTATGAAGTATGCATGCATCCACCTTCTTGGCTCATTTTGTGTGTCTATAAAATGTGATTTTTGTGTGTATTTATCAGTGTGCATATGGGTTTTGTTTAATTTATGTGTTGAGAGAGTGCCCAGCAGGAGATGTGGAGTTAATGGAGAAGCTGGCTGACGGGCAGACAGATGGGGGATCAGTACTGTAACCCACGCTCAGCCTGCATTCTGCTGAATCACTGCACAGCCTGGGCCTGCCTGCAGCGCCGATAGGGGGGGGGGGGGGGGGGGGGGTTGAAGAGACCAGGGTGGGACCAACAAAGAGCGGTGGGAGGGAGCAGAGGATAGTGTGGGAAAGGGAGGAAAAGGCAAGGGGAGATGAATAGCTGATTGGAGTTTTTTTGGTTATACAACCTTTTCTCAGATGCTGTGAAGGCCGAAATGATCGTACTCTGGCTGAGAGGGTGCAGCCAAAAAAAGTGCATATTGGCTCGAATTTTAAATAATCACAAAATATTTTAAAAGAAGAAATTCTTCCTGGCGAACAAGCTTATCTTGGAGCACTGTGAATGTGACACTGATAAGCTTTTTCAAAGGTAGACTTCATAATATTAGTGTTTTCCTTTCTTATCTTCTGCCTTTTGTTTCTGGGCTTCAGGCTAATGTTACTTAGCCAGAAAAACTGTGGTTCTTTGGCTCAGCCCACTGAGGTTTAACACAGCCAGTGAGATTATTTATGTTTCCAGACTAGCTTTGCTCTACACTAAAACTCCATTCTGCAGGAAAATAAAGCAAAAGACAGAATGGAAAGGGTGGAAGGGGCGGGGGGGAGGTGGTGGGGTAGGGTGGAAAAGATGAAGAGGGACAGTGGCCAGGCAGGGGAAAGAGGAGAAGAGGCAGTGTGGTGGGAGAGAATAGAGAAAAGGGAGACAAAAAAGGTGGGTTAGGTGTGGGAAAAGGCACAGGTGGTGGATGAAGAAAAGTAGAGGTGTGCAGGGCATTTGACAAAAGAAAGACAGAAAAGGCTGAAGGACAAAAGTGAAAAAGAAACTGTAGAGGAAGGGAACGGGGTAAAATATGATTTCACACCTTAAAGTGAGAGCAAGGGCCACAAGCCAACATTTCCCACAAAGCTCTTCACAAGGCTCCCCAGTAGACACAGCGACTGTCCCTAAACTGCCATTCAAAGGAGCCTCACAGAGCACCACCTGTAATCTTCTCCCTTGTTTTATGTTGGCTGGGGGGCCCCGAGGCGATGGGCCACTCACACGAAACCTACTGATTTACGGCTCACGGCCCCACAAGGGCCTTTCAAACCGAAATGACAGGTTGATCGGCACTCGGCACCAATTGTTGACAGAGTTCACGGGGTCAAGCAGGGGGGGCTTTTGAGTCGTGTGCCTCAGTAATGACAGGTGTTTGGGTATGTCCCTACCAATATCAGGGTGTTGCTGGATTGTCCCTACCAATATTTTTACCGATCTCAAACTATCTAGCCGCTTTAACTCCGCGTGATGTTAACGGTTAGATCTCTGTAGAGTTGCCAGGTTACTTTTATGATAAAAAGTGAAAGATCAGGACATGGAAGATACTTGACCTGATGATCTGGCAACCCTCAACTTCAAGCTGTAGGCATTGCTGACTAGCAGCAGCCCGGCAGCAGCAGCAGCAGCAGCAGGAGTGGAGTCAGTGAGGTGGAGAATCTGGAGAAGCGTTCAGTATTTATAGTTTAAACGTTCCAAACGTGACAGAATTGAAAAGATAGTTTGATATTATATTTAATTTCAGGCGTTAGGTGTTGTTAGCTAATTTGTGACTGTTTCTCAGACTTGCTGTTTAATTTATTACTGTTGGTAAAAATTCCTCCCAAAAGCAAATTAAGACATCTGGTTCTTTTTAAAGAAGAAGCAAAGTGTCAGTAAGAGTTGAGCTTAGTTAATAAGAATGTTCTGTAATCAATCCAAACATTAATCTTTGAAATTAGTGGGAGAAATATTTACTATTTAATTCCATCTCTCCCCTTTTCCATGAGTGGATCAAGAGCAGAGTTATTATTGCACGGGTCATTAAGACGTGAACATTATTTATGAGCTAGATTAGCCACAGCTTGTCCAACTGATTTGTTTGTGACTGTCAGGCATCATTTATTTATGAAAATCCTGTCAGCAGCAGCCTGAGCAGCACAGAGACACACAGACAGGTGAGCTGCAGCCTCTCAGGTGAGCTCTGATGTCACAGACAGGTGAGCCGCGGCCTGTCAGGTGAGCTCTGATGTCACAGAGACACACAGACAGGTGAGCTGCGGCCTGTCAGGTGAGCTCTGATGTCACAGACAGGTGAGCCGCGGCCTGTCAGGTGAGCTCTGATGTCACAGAGACACACAGACAGGTGAGCTGCGGCCTGTCAGGTGAGCTCTGATGTCACAGACAGGTGAGCTGCGGCCTGTCAGGTGAGCTCTGATGTCACAGACAGGTGAGCTGCGGCCTGTCAGGTGAGCTCTGATGTCACAGACAGGTGAGCCGCGGCCTGTCAGGTGAGCTCTGATGTCACAGAGACGCACAGACAGGTGAGCCGCTGCCTCTCAGGTGAGCTCTGATGTCACAGAGACACACAGCGAATGCATAGTCAGTAAAGTAAACATTTTGCAGAGTCAGCCTCTTTATGTGTGTATTTGTGTGCACACATACACAATTATTTTGGCCATCTGACAAAAAAATGTCCCTAACAAGGTAAAAACCAAACCTATGCCCTTGGTGTCAGTCCATCTTAAAGAGGGCTGTGACTTGACATCAGCGCACACCAGCCTCACTGGCTCCCAAAGAAACATGAGAGGGCACCCGTACTCATTTCACCTTTTGTGCATCCTCTCCCTCAAAAAAGTAAATTCATGGCATACATGATTGGAGTCCAGCTTTATGACAGGGCATGAAGTAGTATAATTGATTTCTAGACTGGTGATTACAGCCTGGAGGTCTTTTTTTTTCCATTTACCACTGCATCACTGGCTGACTGTGTGTGTGTGTGTGTGTGTGTCACTTGTGGGCTTCTTTAAAATTCCTGCATTGACAAGGGAGGAGTAACATCTCTATCCAGCTGCTTTTTTTCCGGGTGATTTCTTTGCCCCAAAACCCTTCAGATCTGTGGTTGAAACGTGATTTCTGCTGTGCTGACAGAAATATAGAAGTACTGAAATCATTGCTTAACAAAGGAGACCACTGCACATTTAGTGCTGTAATTTGACTTAAAACTCCTATAGTTTTATATCATTGGTAAAAGGAAGTTAATACTAACACTAAAAATACAAAATGACGCTACCATCAATTAAGGACTCGATTAATTAAGTTAATTAATATTCCAATTAAAGGCAGTGACCTGTTTAAGAGTAATCTGAATCGGTCATATAGCCTCTCTCCACAGGCCTACCTTTTGAGGGATGCATCAGTTTATACAACTTCTCGTTCCTGCACACCCCACGGCCGTGCAGGAGCGCGTGCAGCGGCTTCTCCTCGCCGTTCTTGGGCAGGCAGCGGAGCCCGCGCGTGCACGGCCCGGTGTACACGCCGCATGGCTGACCCTCTTCGAGCGCGCACGTCAGACAGCAGCCGCAGCCGGGCTCCTTCACCAGCTGACATCCCACCGGCACCGGCGGACACATGGACAGGGCCTTCTGATCGCACGGCTCGCAAGGCACGTACGACGAGCCGCAGCCGGTTATGCTCAGCAGGGGAACCACCAGGAAGGAAACACTCAGCAGCATGGTGCGTCTCTGTCGTCTAATCTGGAGTGTGTTTGAGCGGAACCGCAACGATTATCAACTAAATCTTGTGGTGAATCCTTTCTTTGCAGAAGGTTTGAGTCCACACATCAGGGGGGTGTCTGTTGCATCCACAGGTGCCTTGCGCGCTAAAGTCCACAGTGTCACCGCATCCGATGCTCGCAATCCACAGCAAAGACAGTCGAGCTGCTTCCCTCCGCTGTCCTTCAACCTCGCAGTGTCACCAATAAATTAAAGAAGAAAACACAATATCCAGACACCACGTTTCTCTTCCTCCAGTGATGCCCGGTGCCGTTTACGCGCAAGCTGTCGTCTCCAAATGAGAAAGAACGAGCCTGATCCCCCCTGTCGCTCTCTCTGTAGGGTATTTTACCCGCACGGTTTGTGAGCAGAATGTATAATCTGTGGCTTTGAGCTTGCCTTTTAAAAAAGAAACTGCCAGAGGCGAA
Organism: Scomberomorus guttatus; assembly: GCA_038419695.1. Lineage (NCBI taxonomy): Eukaryota > Metazoa > Chordata > Actinopteri > Scombriformes > Scombridae > Scomberomorus > Scomberomorus guttatus. Next base: position 13,086,869 of record CM076468.1, on the reverse strand, counting down.
GCCTATAACGATGGGTATGTCAAACAACGTTTGGAGTGGGAGGCGCACTTGTCAACTCTGTGTGCTGCGATGCTGATTTCACAGGGCGGGTGCTGGCATGCCTCCAGATCTGCCAGATACGAGACGATGCTCCTGAAGGCGACTGAATAAGACCTCTCTCTCTTGCTGGTTTCACAGGTTTAGGACGTCAAATATATTATTTATCTTAGAAGCAAGAATGCTTAACAAGTACAGATAACTTGTTACAGGATCACACTTTATCCAAAAAAGATTCTGGACACTTTATTTAAACACTGAAGATTTTATTTTAACTGAAAGCTACAGAACTTCCAAGCTTTCAAAAAAATATACATCTTAGAAACTACAGGCCTCTTTATATGGAAGAGTCATATGTAGCTAATAAATTGTCATTATTGCAAACAACTGCCGAAATAATGGACAGAAACAGACGAAAATGTGGTTTAATTTGCCACAATTCATGTCATGTGCAGATTTAACAGGAAACAAGTGGCATTATCTTTGTCTTCTTTTAATAAAAGTATATTTTAAGACCCGACTAGACTAAATGAGTTGTTAACACAGAGATTTATAGTCACATTATTGCCACAGAACGTGCCTATTGTTTTCTATTTGTAATATATTATTAGACAGAAGACATATTGTGCCTTCTGATTGCTCCCTTCTTGTAGTCTTTCTTTAAATAAAGGGCCTCCAAATAAACATGTGGTGATTTTTGCATGTTCAGTGACCTATATTATAATGCCAGAATCCATACAAACAAATATAGACTCACTTTGCTCACTGCCCTCGTGCTGATACTGAATTAATTTTGTGTTTGAAGTGTGCACAAGATATAAGCAGACTTGTTGATTTTGCACCTTGCCAAAAATGTGCTTTTAAATTCCAAATCTTGATTTCTTGACCCCTGGTATCAATGTTTAGAAATTGTCTCGATCGTGGAAAAAAAGATCCTGATAACCACTAAAATCTACTTCCAACCTCCTTGGAAAAGGCAATTCGAGTACTCAGATACTTGTGTTGACCACAAACATGGTTCCCCTGTGGAGCAGCCAGATGGATAGAAAGACCCCACTACACCCTGAACCCTAGTATGTGTCATTTGGTCTTTCCCTGTCTTTGTAAGACATTTGATGGCACTAAATAAGCTTATTGTAGAACGATATTTCAGACTCCTCCAGATTTAAGGGTGGGTTCATGAATGTGAAACAAGAAAGCTTAATAATTCCCCTCAGATATCTTTGGGTTTCTCTCATTTGCCAAAGTACTGTAGCTTTAAATATTTGCACGATGCTGTCTTAACCATAACAAATGTATTCTCCGAAGATCCGTGCAGTGACTCATTATAAAACGTTCAGATCAGGGCAAACTGCACTCAGAATGACCTTATTTTATGACTCAGCGAGGTCAGTGTCCAGCGAGATAGTGGTCAGGTCTCATGGAGTGATACTGAGTACAAAATGGTCATAATTCACTCGATGTTTTGGCAGATACCAATATATGTCTGAGGGTTGTAGATGATCAGCATGTTTTTGTTTTTAGTAAACAAAGTCGCAGCAGAGTCCAAGTTGAGTTAATTTAATGCTTTCGACCCTGGTCATGTTCATTCTCTTGGCGCAGGCTATCATATCTGTGTGTAATTTCTTATTATTTAGTTTTATTTGCCTCTTTGATTACATCCTGTTGTTCTTCATCTCGCAGTTTAAATGGAGTTTTAGTGTTTCATAATGGCATAAATCCAGTTTCAGATGTTTGTAACGTCAGTCAGTCCTGAAACTGACCTTTCAAAACCCACACTGATCAAAGCTTTTATTCCTTTGCTGCATCGAGTTTCACTTCCCCCCTTTGGGAAAGCTCGCTTCCCCCCCTTTGTGAAAGCTCTCTTCAGATCATCTGACCCCTTTTTGCCTTTGCCCTTGACCTTTGCTGCGTATCAGGTGTTATATGACGTCACACGTGGCGGAAAGGTCAGCTCAGTGTCGCCTACTCACCCCTGCTACTTTTCCTCGTCTACCTGTCCGGGGGTGGAAGAAAGGGTGCCATTCAGATTGTAAACCTGTAGGAGACATCTGTCTTTCACAGACTCCACATGAAAAAATCTCCCCTTTCAAAGATCATCCTGAGACTCTCCTGCACATTTATGATTCATAAATTGATGATTTACTACCCAGAGGCATATTGGCAATGCTGATGTCTACACTTGTTTTGTTTTCTCCAGATGTGGGACGTGGAGGAACTGTGGTCTAACTGCTGCTAGGGTTCGTAAACCTCGTCGTTGCATTTGTTAAGGTCAGGCTTCCTGTATAGTTTGGGTCTGAGTCAGTTGGTGTATATGGGCCATATGATGCACAGATGGTGGATGTACTTTGGATAGAGGTAACTGTTTGGGATTTCCCTTGCAATTAAGCTCAGGGCTAAATATGTCCTGCAGATTTCAATGCCAGCTCTGTGGGAGGGTTTAACACTTCAGGCGTCTATATCAAAGAGAAAACACTGTGCTGAAGGTCTTGTAAGCAACATACTACAGTAGCTGCTAGGGGTGTAATGGTACACAAAATCCATGGTATGGTATGTACCACAGTATTAGGTTTACCATGTGGCACGTTTAACATCGGTTGACCTGTCTTGGACCACGTTTGTTCCACCACTCTTTGTCCAGTGTTGCTGTAACTTAATGGGAAACCATAATGCTCCCCTCCAGCTATATTTGTGTTTGCCATACAGATGACACTTACTATGTGCAAAACTAGCATAATTTAGCTAACAGACGACCGCCAAAGCTTTTCAGGTGGAGCTTGCATCATACAGTTTAAGTTCTGCATGTGCTAAGACATGTACCTAACGTCCAGTACCAAATGTTCACAATTCTAGACTAAATACATAAAACGCTCCGAAAATGTGGCTGAGAAATACCTTAAACGAGTGCGATTCAGTATCCCATCAAACACGATCCAAGATCCAACCTCTGAAGTCAGACAACGCTACTAAAAACTACACAAGCTCCAGTAATGCCGTCCTCTGGCCTGTGAAACGACGCCAAGGAACCCATCCTTACTATTTAGTTCAATTTTTCAGCTCATTTCCATTAAGGAACTCTTGAGGAAACATGTCATGAATTGAGGAGACGCTGAGTTGAATCACATCCAGGAACAGAAAGGTAGTGTAAATTAAAATACACATCCGCCAGCCAAATGATGTCATGCTGCACATGCTTGGACACTCCCCACCCTGCAGTGCTGGTCTGCATCCAACTCCTATAGCAGCAATATAAGAAAAAAAAAAAGAGTATGTGTGTGGTAGAGAAAGAGATGTGTGTATAAGTCATACTGTACCTGTTTGTCTGAAAAGGCTCGTGACAGACCTACCACCCACCAAATCTCAGGTCTCGGGGCCTCAGATGGGCCCTCAGGCTACAGATAAACAGTACAGACAGAGTGAGCAGACACACAAATCTTATCAACACTCATGTCCTCCAGCAACTTCTTCTCTCCCTGTTTCCCTGATTATTAACCTTTGCCTGTCCTATCGTTTTTTTTTCATGATCATGCTAAACAAAAATGGAATATTTTGAGTTAACAAACCAAACAAGCTTGTCAGGGCAAGAGATTTTACTCTTGCCCTCTCTGGCTTTCTGCAGAACCATGCTTTTAGTAGATTATTTCATGTACCTGTACTCCTTCAACCTGTGGAGATATTTAGAAAAGAAGGATGCATACTTTGATAATGTAGAAGTTGGCACAAAAGTAAGAACATTCTGAAAGATATTAAAGTTATCTATGACAAGAGCTCTGCCTGTTGATTCTCAAGAGGTTTTGAGAAGTAATTTTCTCCTAAAAGTCATATACAGTAGCATTCAAGATCTTTTGACCCTCTCATGTAGTGATTCCCTCCTTTTCTCTACCATTGTTCCTCTGCTTCTGTCTGCAGCTTGGCTTTCATATCCTGACCTACTTTGTTATCTGTCAAAAGACACTGAAGCTGCTGCTGCACTTGTTCGGGAGGAGATAATGGAGCTCGAGCTCGACTTGAGCGATGTCTGAAAACGGAGAAAATGATCAAAAGCAGAGAAAAGGAGCAACCTCAGCACAAAACGGTTCGGCGCTGCGATACAATCTATGGGAAACAGCGCTGGAGTGTCGTATTTCTCTCCAGCCCCAGGACCTCAGGCTAACGTGCTGCATTACAGGAGAGTCGGGAGAGAAAAAGTATGCCAGACAATGAAGTAATCTTTGTGAAAGTGATACATTAAAAGCCTGTGCTGCAGGAAGTTTTCTAGGGTTTTTGTGATAGGTCCAACATAATGTATTTGATCGGGTTGTAAATCATACTTCAAGCCAGCCAAAACCTACTTAATATTATGCATCAACATTACTATTTTGGATATGTCTTGTGTGATAACCATCAACCTGATTACTATTTTCCATCTTGGCTAGTTAGCATAACTGACTTTATGACAAATTAAATGTTTCTATACAAGCTAATACCGTGCTATGTAAAATACCCTGAAAACAACATGTCTTTTGGTGCCTCAAAAAGAAACCCTTGAACTCTCTTAAAAAAGGTTTAAATCAACCTGTCAGACCCTTTTTTTTTTAGCATCCAGAGCTAAATACTTCATGTAATGGCAGTGATCAAGTTATTTTGCTTTAAAACTGATTGAAACTTGTATGGATTTTCCAGTCAATTTATGTTCTAACCCCTTTACTGATGACAGTCACTGAAAGAATGTGGTTGTAGTTACAATCAACAACAAAATCTGTTGCGCAGCATGGTGTCTTGGCTCAGACGAACAGTTGTTCCTTTGTGTCGAAACGAGCCAGTTGACTTGGTTTCTGATGAGGATTCCTCCTGAATGTGGAGGTCCGACTTGGAGGTGACCCAAAGCAGACCCACGATGGAGGGACTACTGGCTAAAGAGAAGAACATTTTGGCTACTTATCAGAAAATAGATTTAATGGACTCGGTATGAAACCTAAGTATATTCTTACAGTGGGTTGAGTTTGAGTTGTTGCTAACTATTCAGCCCACTATAGATCATCAGATGACTAGTTTGTGTGACTGATGTGCACCCCATGACACAGTCAGAGCTTACTGTAAGCGACAAAGCCGAGCAAACCGCTGGAAATGTGCTGAGGCAGCATGCGTCGTCCTCCCCCATACACATTCTCACACAGAGATGGAGTCAATTCCCAGAATACTGTAAGCGCTTGATTTTCAGAGGGAATTAGAGGAGTCCATGCTGGTTAGATTGAGCCTGAACACTCCAAGCAATGCAAGTGTTTGTGTGAAAATTACTGATAAAAAAAAAAAAAAGCACGAATAAGATATATTGTATCTCTAAAGCATGCCTAATGGCTATTTAAGTATACCAAGCTGTCATTATCATATGAATAACTGTCCATTTTTTAACTCAGCTGTCAACTCTTTATGGAGAAAAATCCTATGCTGCACAGGAAGTAATGTATTTCATTTTTCTGACAGCAGCAGCAAATATTTGTTCGGAATAAATCGGTGAAAAACTGGGCAAATATGAGCAGCGATCCAGCAGAGCGCCACCTGCACACAATCAAGTTCCATCACGGGAAAATCCCAAGTTTCGGTCATGCCCAGACTATCTGATTTCCTCTTTATCCGTGGGAAGTGAAGTCCACAGTTATGGCTGCACAGTAACGATGACGTATTTACATCAAAAATTGGTTAAAAAACTGGATGTGTTGTTTACAAGATCTTGCGTCAATCAATATTTGTTTTTATCCTCCAAAAGTTGCCTTTTACTGTAAACTGTCTGGCTGCGGTCGCTCTGATTCACAAACTTGTTAAGATGACCTTGCACTTTTATTTCCATGACACAGCCACTGCAGTCACCGACACCAAATTACACGGGAGCGCATGTTTGGGAAATCTAAACCGCAAATCAGCAGGGTGATCTGCATGCAAAACTAGCGTAAGGTAAGAGGGGGGAAAAACAACCAGAAGCGAGGCGTTTAAAGAGCTCTGCAGGCTACAGGGTTTGGTAAAGGGGGAGGATTATAGGAAGCAGTACGTGAGATGGCAGATTGGCTAAAACCCTGTCAGCACATCTGTGTGGCCCTGGCAACCGTGGATTGGACAAAGGCAGATCATTGGATCCAGATGTTGGAAAAGCTTTGGTGCGCCTGTGCCATGGCGCTTCTATTCAAAGAACAAGTGTTTTTTTTTACGAGTTCGTGGAACCAGAATATTCAAATCTGTCGGCAAATCATTTGTCTTGTGTAAAGTGAGCTGTACAGTATATAGATGGCTTGCAGTGAAGACAAATTGTGTCAGGTGGTCTTTCTCACAGAGGGAGGCACAGACACGCGGCGGGGGGATTTGCTCAAACCTTTAACTCTCTTTAGGAATTCCTGTATTTCCAATATCCCACATGCAAAACACACTCTTAAATCTAATGTGTTTTTATTAAAAGTATAAAAATGTACACGGGTTCTTCTGCAAATGATTTACCCGACACTAAATTCAGGGCAGGGCCACGATGCACTGCGACCCAGCCATAGCACCTGCAATGCGCAACGTCGGAAACTAGCAAAACATTTCTTGGAAAACAGGAATTTGGCATCCTTGTTACCGTCATCACTCATTTCAAAGTGCTTTCTCAGAATTTGCGGTTTCTACTTGTCTGCAGCGTGGTATGCAGAAGATCTCCCAAGAAAATATGGATGAATTTGGCGAGAGGAGGCCCTCCGAGGAATCATTTTGATTTACTGCTGTGAGGCTTCAGCCCTTGTTGTGGCCTACACAGTTTGAAGCTGCGGTCACGATGTCCTCCGCTTTGTTGCTTTCCCACTGGCCTCGGTGCACAATGCAATGAGTGATGGTTAGGTTTTGTAAAGGGTCTTTCCCAGAATAAGTCCCGCTGTGGTTTTCGGGGTCAGTGTGACTTGGAGAGGCTAAACTAACTCCTCCTGGCCTCGTTCATGTTTCTCGTGCATCATTTGTGTCAGCCTGTCTAAACGTCAAGTGCCAGAGAACTGTTTCCTCCAGTTAACGTCCTCATCTTGACATGGCTCGCTCACAGAAACAAACAAATGAAAAAGACACAAGCGCTCATAAATATGCACGCACACAAACACAGCCACTGACAGAGAATGTGGATGACCAGGTTTCAAAAGGCATGAAACAGACGTGCCCTGGCTGACATTCGATCTCTGCTCTCCCATTAATCTTTGTGTGTGTGTGTGTGTGTGTGTTGGGCTTCAACTCAAACCATGTCAATGACCAAGACATTTGTTGGCATTTTCCTGCTGCTCATTAGTTTTTTTTTTGTGTGTTTTTTTAATCATTAAAAAAGTGGTTAAAAAAGAATTTGGATTTAAAACAAAAACAGCAAGAAAATATCTCAAGACTGTAGTCTCAGTGTACCATTTTATCTCCAGCTTCACCATTGCGCTCCTTCTTTTATAGTGATTAAGTGACACTTTTCACTGACAAGATAATGAGATAACGAGGCTTTTAAACAATAGACCTTAAATACACTGTCAAAATTGCATTGCATTCAGTTGGTGAATGCAAAACATTTCTGTCTGGGTCAAAAGTTTATGCAGATTGCGACTTCTCCGTGCTGATACTTTAACTATTTTCCTTTCAGGTGTGCTTCGCATCCTTCCTTCGTACAGCCCCAACCTTTGCATCTATTCCAACCATAAATAACCAGAGGCTGTATCTTCACACTGTACTTTGTGTGCTCCATCCAGCGCCATAAAGCAACTGTGTAATCAGATTAATCAGGTTGGTTCCTGTCTCGATTAAGCCTGAGTAATTTGATTCAAAATAGTTGACTCATCCATTGAAATTTGCTGACAAGGGAATGCTTGCAGACCTCACTGCAACCTTCAATCAAGTAGTAAATATGTCAGGTTTGACTGCTCATAAAGCAACACCCCTAATTTAATCTTGTTAGACTATAGTATGGTATTATACAGGGAGTATATCCTTGACTCAAAGAAAAGAATGTGCCTCAAACGGAAAAGCGCACTTTGCGGAAGATGCACGCCAAAGCTCTTTGCCCTGACATACCCCTGCTGCACACTCAACCCTTACACACACTTTTTTACTCCATATATGCACATGCATGCGTACAAAACCCAGCATCTTCTGACAAAGAAAGACTTTTTAGCAAGCCATTCTCTCAGTAATTGAGTCCTTATGTCCAAAAAACAACTGAAAAAAAGTTCAATTTTTCCTGATACCTTTCCAGATTTAGTCAGATACTCTAAGAAATTAATGAAACAGGAATTGGCAGATTTTTCATTAATAAACAAATGGACAGAAAGATGTTTTTTTTTAAGCGTTCAAAACTGAGAAATGTTATATCAACTGTCTTGTGGGTGTGGGCTTATATAAACACTGGTACACTGCGGTTTTACACCCTCAGATTTAAATTATCTTTGACGATTTTGCCCTGTGTATAATGATGTGTCAGTATGTGGAGAATCTGCGGTGGGAGTACAATCCAGACTTTTTTTTTTTCTTCTTTTTTTTTTTTATGATGCTGGCACAGCTTGCATCAGGTAAGTCATCTCAGCAATTCAAGAAATCCCGCTTTCGTGTCTGTGTCCTTGGGGATCTTGCATATGATGGCAATGTGAGAGGCCAAGGAGACCGGCATGATGAGGGGACGTGAGCAAAAAAGGTTTCCGTGAGCGTTGCAGATTCTTATCAGAGGTGCTGAGCTTGTCAGTTCCGCATTTTTGGACGCCGAGATGCTGAGATTGTACACTGATGAGAATCATGGTAATATGCGTGATGAAAAATGTCTCCTGCGAGAAAAGAACAAAACAAAACAACAACAAACAAAAAACAACCTGTCTTTTTCACTCTTCCTTCCCCCTTAAAATTAGTCACGTATCAGATTTGTGCAGCGAAACAGCCTCCAAAAGTCAGCCCGATTGAAGCTCTTGTTCTCGTGTTTAGTGATCTCTGAGCCGCTGCCAGAGCCGTGTCTCTTTGCAGGACATGCAATACTGTAACAGGAGGGCATTGTCAGCCTGGAATGACTCAGAGGGTGTTGTGTTTTGTAGACAGAAACTCCGAAACGGCGAGTGAGTGCACATATTTGCCGGCGAATGAGAGACACATTGTAGTCTTGTGTTTCAAGAGCTTAGCTGCTGAGGTTTGAGAGATAGAGACATGACACTTTCAGCAGGGAGATGGTTTAAAAAGAGGTGGAAAGGAGGGTTGCGGGTGAAAATGGCGAGTAAGGGAACCGGAAAACAAAGCTGGAATTATAGGATACAAAGTTTAGAACCACCTTCGATTGAAAATGTCATCAAATCTCTTCTTTAGCATATTTCCCAAATATTACTTATTTGCTTTCTTGCCGAGAGTTAGATAAGAAGATTGATACCACTCTCATGTATGTCTGATAAATACATGGCTAGCAGCCGGCTAGTAGAGTTTTAGGCTGTAGCTTCATATTCACTGGACCAATATGAACGTATTGTCGACCTTCTCATCTAACTCTGTGCAAAAAAAAACAAATATTTCCCAACATGTTGAACTATAAAAGACCTGCACAACCTGATTGCAACATAAAATGCTACTTTTTTTTTTATTGTTTTCAGACTTGTGGTTAAAATAATCCACCTCCACAACTTCCGAGGCCCAAAATTTCTCCAGCAGCCTCGCTCTCCTCCTCGATCCGTCCAGAGCTGTGCTACGACAGTCTGCACTCGTCTGAAAAAGAAAAACAACCCAAAACAAACCTTTCACTAAGCTGTCACTGACACGTCTTAATACCCACTACAGCCTTGATTTAATGACATGTCATAAGTGCTGCCTGAGTCACACTTCTTGGCGGAGACGAGGTTCTTACAATCACACTCGGGGGTTGATGGAAATCTGTCAGAGGGATGCGCCTCTTTCCTCACTACGCATACAGAGCTGCTCTTGTTTTTGGCCAGAGCCGGATGTGTCGTGTGCACGATGACGTTATGGCCATTGTGTGAAGGAGTTGTTATTTATATAAGGCTGAAATAGGTTAAAGTTATATTTGCTAAACACTGCTGTTGTCCAAGCTATACTGGTGCAGAGATAATTCACACCCAAGGATTGACGTCTTCACCTGGATTCTAGAAGTCGTGTGCGTGAGATGTCTTCATTTAGGGATGAACTAATATCTTAACAGAGCTTTTTGTTGTAGTGTATTTGCAAAGCAAGAGTCTTAAAGCCCTCCAGGATTATGGCTTTAGACAGTGGCATTTCTTCAGGATTATGCTGCATGTACTGCTTGTACTCGTCTTGATGCCAAAATCGCGTAGAGCTCGAGCCAACTTAATGAACCCGCTGACGTTAGATAAGGCAGAAGAGGTGAATATGACAGGCAATTTAACCTCACACCTTTTAGGCTTTGTTACATCAATATTATTGAAAGGGTATCAGTTTGGAGAGCCCTTTTTGAATTATTAAATGCATCAAGTGATTTGCCAGATTCTTAATATCCATGTCATTCATTTTCAGGACTTTAATATTGTTTTTCTTGTCTAAAGGTCTAGTGTAAGTAGCTGCAGAAACAGTTTAGTGAAGAAGAGAGTTGGTTTTGAAAGGATTTGTGAAAAAAAAAAGAGTTTGGAAAGTTCACTTTGCACAGGTAAGCAGGCAGGGGTTCAGCGTTTTGCTCAAGGGTACTTCAGCAAGGCAGATCCTCGCCTCCACAGGGGCCTGAACCTGAGTTTCTCGTGGTCGAGGGGCGGTCTCCCTGCTGCCTCCATCCAGCTGATCCAACTCAACCACGGCCGGCAAGGAAGTAAAGTTTCCGTCTCTCTGTTTGCAAACCAGCTTCCTTCCCCAGCCAAAAGACAGAGCAGGCTGCTATTAATTACAAAGAAATATTATCCTCTTGCGGGAGGTTCGCAACAACACCAGTATCCAAAGCAAACAGATACGGTGTGCTTGGAAGCTTGGTGCCTTGTACAGCTGTCGTGCCAAATCCAGGCACACAGATCCTCTTACAGCAGATCAGAGAGGAGGGGGGGAGGGGGGAAGGGGGGGGGGGGTTGTTATCATGCATGCTGCAGCATCATAATTCCCATTTCATCTTCGCTTCTTGACTACGAAACTGACGAAAAGCAACATGCAAAAGTGGTTTTATTTTTCACAGTCTGCAGCAAGAAAAGCTATCTGAACAAACCTCTGCAGAATGAGGGGAATCTGATTGCACGAGTGCGTGATAAAGACTTTCCAATACACGGCGTGATAGCAGATGGTTGTGTGGGAGGTTGTGAGTTTTTAAACATGCATAACACCATATCAACCCTGCAAAACAGCACGTGAGGAAAAAAAGGGAAAATTGCATTCATTACACTCAAGATGTTACATTTTGTTGTGGGAGGCCTTTCTGAGGTCAAGACAGAACTGAGATGTGATGATAAAAACTTGGTTTTCCATGAGGTGGTCTACTAAAAACATGATACATTTATGTAACTTGAAATATATTTTTACAGCCCATCAAAGCTTTTCTGACGGTGGAACCCATCAAAACAAAATCAAGTCACCCTCATTTTAAAAGGATTTAGTTACACCGAAGCTCTTCAAAACTGTCAATTTACAGTTTGAAGCTTTACAGCTAGGGGCCCCTCGACAACGTCCCGCAGTACTGTACATAAACACTTGGTAAACAGCCATTATTCCTTTGACATTACTTGCAAACTGTGAGGAAAGGACATCCTGTGCAGTCAAAGGGAGAACACTCAGTGTCAGGATGATGGATGAGGCTAGACTGTGTTGTTTTGATGGAAAGATGTGGAGGGAGACCTGCCGGTGGAGGTGTGCGAGAGAGATGATACCCAGTGGGCTGTTTGAGTGACAGCAGAGGTGGTACACGCTGCTGCTGTTTTTGTGTGCTGGAGTGAATTTGTGCGTCCCACGGGGGCCTCAAGGATCATCGCCGGGTGGAGAAACTCTCACGGCTTGCCGCTACGCTAAACAACACGGCTGGTTTTGCTGGATATGATGACAGTTCCAGCTCACAGGCTGCGTTTGTGCACGCTTAACAGTAGGCATTCAGCGTTTTAACTTATTTTGGTACACTGAACAGTTCAAACTGTCAAAATTACATCTAACCATTCATTTCTTTTAAAAAAGAACTGATATGTAACTACAATTTATTAGGAAGTTTCCTGGAATGAGGCTGTAATTTGATGCTAATTATAGGAAAAATGGTTGGTACATGTCCGATTCACTGATTCTAATTGATTTCTAACATAGACTAGTGAGTCTTTAACTGAGAGTACAGCAGATGCTTATAAACGTCACACAACTCTATCTCTTCTATTGACCACATCAATTCCTGGCTAATGAAATTAGCAGGTACTTACCAACTGTTTCCTTATAGTTACAGTGTTACCAAACTACATCGTCCTTAAAAATGAAGAATTCATCTGTGCGCTATAAAAGAATAACCATGAAAATCATATATAATACTAATCCTCAAACCTTGAAAGTACTTTTGACTTTTTTAAAGTATTTCTTGATTCATCTCTTTTGTTTCAGCGAGCTGATTTCACTGTCTGCTGGCCACAGCACAACCAGCTAAAAGTAATAACGTCATCAACATTTTTGATGGCTGCAAGAAAATACTTTCCAACTTCAAAAAAAAAAAAAAAAAAAAAAAGTTTCCCAACTTTTTGGTTAATTGCAGGTAGTGGTATGAAGTTCAGCTGTTGAATGGAAACTTTTTATCCAGCCTCAGACTGCTACAATGAAATATGCGAGCAACAGGAGCGTCACACTCTTCGCTAGGACACACCGAACATTAAAACGTTATCTGTAGTATTTAGTGTACAGTATCAGCAAATTATTATCATGTGTCCTTATATTTATCAATAATCGAGGAGTCAGACCCTGTAAATAAATTCAAAGCCACATGCAACTGGCATCTTTAAATGCCAGGTGATAAAATCCAAAAGAAAGTTGCTATCCAACCAAGACTTAAAGGCCTCACAAACCTATTTTGTCAGCCAGCTTCTCTCACTATGAATGATAGGATCCTACATAGACACATCATTTTCTGCCAGAGTTACAACAGTTAGAAGTTGTTGGTTATTGCACTTGAGAGATTTCTGTGTTTGTGTTTTTGGCAGCGCTCGTCACACTGGTGTGGAGGTGGGCGGGGCGCAGTTGCAAAAACATGATGTCACCCAATTCCGCGCACCAATCGGGACTTAGCAATGAATATCAGAATTTGGAGGACAGATGTTTATCTGATCAAACCACTGATGAAGCAGATTAGAGTTTTTGCTCTACATAAACTCTTAATAAATCTCAGCGAAGGAAGATTATTTTTAACTTTAAATTGGATTGTTGCTTATTTAGTCATGACTATTATAGAAAAACAGGGGCTTTAAATGACTTAAAGAAAGGCCTCCCAAGATGTATGTGTGTGTGCGCGGACTGCAGCACTGTCATCAAATCCTCCGTCAACAGCTTCTTTCTACAAGAGGCTCAGGGGAAGACAAAACAGCCATAGCATGCTCACATCGTCAGGGGGTTGTTGTGTCGAGGCCTGTGATTTTCTGCCTCCCATCACCTCACACAATGCTCGCTGGACATTAAGGGAGTTTAAGAAAATTCCTCTGCAATTTTAATAAGCCTGTTGACATGCTGATAATATCAACACAGCTAAAAATAGTCCCGCTTTATCCCAGTTGTGCAATTGGTATTTCTTGGCCTACTGATAACCATTACACACCAGCACCAGCACGCATTGTTCAGGCCAGTTGGAGGACCAATAAATTCATCCTGTAACTGAAACTTGGACTGGACTATTCCCCCACAGGTCTTAATGATTAACTGGGATTTTTTTTTTTTTTTTTTTCACCCATGTCTGATTTTGTTGACCTCCTGTTTATACTTATTCATGTGACCCATATCTGATTCCGGCATTTACACCGGAACCCCTTTGTTTACATTTCAAACAGCCTGCATGCATAGGCGACGTCACGGATCTGGCTGTAAACAACAATATAACTCAAGCACAAAAAAGGCAGAACCCGTACAGCACAGACAGCTAAATCAAAATCTGCAACGGATGGAAACAGAGCAGAAATAACTCAACAGTTGATGGGGTTTTTTTTTTTTTTTTTTTAAACATTATCATAACCATAAATTTAAACGTGAAAAAAAAAAAAAAGATGAAGAGCGATTTTAGTGGACTGGGCTTGTGCTGCATGCACAGCAGATCCAGGTAATGAGTTGGAAGTGACCAGACAATTAAAAAGAGACTATAAATCTAGGCTGCAGCTTACTGTACATGTTTCAAGCTTCTTCATAATATAAAGCATGCAACAAACGACTTAGAAACCTTCTTTTCAATGCTGCATTGAAGATATTCCAATGTGACCAACTTTAGACTTGATTATTTCACTGTACTACAGCAGAAGAAAGAAATGTTTTCACCCATAAAAAACTTAAACAACTAGAGTTTTCTAATAGATTGCTGGTTAAATTTACAGCCTTTAAAAAATATGCAAATAAATCAATCAAAAAAGGAAAAATCACTTTGTATGTAGAACCGACTTTGCTTCATCAAGGCAAAAGTAAGAAGTAAGTGAACCTCTCGACCTCATCTCTGTGCTTCACGCTCTCTTCATTTCCAGGAGGTGTACCTCAGAAAGAAGATACTCGGTGAATATTTTAGGCTTCATGTTCATTTTTTTTAAATCCAAAGCCAATTCACACTAGAGGACCGGTTTGGTGTTGAGTCAGAACTTTGCCTCAGGATACAAAGAGGGAGTTGAAACGGCTGCTGATGGACATGTTGGCTGTTGGAACGGTTGAACCGGTGACCTTTTCGGTCCACGAACGGAGGCCAACCACGCTGTCAGCCCTGATCTCCAGACACCGCCACTAGGTGTTCTTTTTCCTTGTCAGGTAAGGTGAGAAAAAGGATTTCACCAGCAACACACTGTAAGTAAGTCCCCTCTGGGCGAACAGCTCAGTTCAGCGAGTTCAGCTCAGGTCCAGCGCCCTGTTCAACAAGAGGTGAGACAGTCTCTTTAAGATCTTCTTGTTGCAACGAGAGAGATAGTCCCCGATGACTCATGTTTTTTTTTCTCATATTTATTTATCCAGCAAAGGATTGCTGAGCATGCACGCTCCCCTCACTGCATCACGCCGCTCATAAAGTTTCTCAGCATCACACCTGGGAGCCACTCAGTAAAACCACAGACTTCTACTGTTGACCACTGAACAGCTCCACCGGCGCAGTTGTGGGTTGAGTATTTTGCTCAAGGGTACCTCTGACAGTCGCTGTTGAGAGAAGGGTGAATTATGATTTTTTTCACTTCCTTTAACCAGAGTTTTCCAGCCAGACTGGGGATTTGGAGTGGTCAACCTACTGTAGCAGACACAAGCCTGTGTGTGTGTGTGTGTGTGTGCGTTTCCAGGCTACAGTAGGAGTTTATATCATGTATCTTTAGGGGATTGACAGGGTTGATGACCAACGCTTGTGATTCATCAATGACTTTGCCAGGTGCTGAGATTGCTGGCGCTCAAAACCTGCGCTAGTGCTCTTTTTTTGGCAGACATACATCTGCTTAGTTCACAAGTAAAATCAATTGCATCCTGAAATATAACATCCGCGTGTTGGACACAAATGATTCAAGTTATTTTTGTCAAATGCATAGACAATGAGTTACACCCTACAAATAGTGTGCGGTTCCTCTCCGACTGAATTTTTATTTACACATCTGAACAGCGAAAATGTGAATATTATTTATGCCGATTTATATCAGAAACCTTCGGTAGCTGTTACAAGTCCTTGCAAGAACTTTTGCCAAGATGAGTCAACTTGCCTTTCAACACATCATAAGAGAGGAGAGGCAATGTGGATAAATAAAAATGTCGACTGCTTAAAATATTGCGCCATTAGAAAATAAAAAAAAAAATCAGTTGCATAAAAAAAGATCTATGTGGTCAACCCTGTCTCCAGACAAGACCATCGTTATTGGACGATTTTACAAATAAATTACGGTTAAGGTATGCTGAAGGTGAGGCACTTGTTTAAGGTAAGGAAGAGATTGTGGTTGTAATTAATAAAGAGGTTAATTGCAGGTCTGTAAAAGGATGCAAATTCTGGTCTCCTACTTTCTGTTTTGCAGTATAGGGCGCACTACCTCCTGCATTAGCACTGGACGTTAACCGTGAGGTGCCGAATCATCTAATACGGACTCTTTGGGATACTATGTTGTTATGGATCTTGACAAGCTGGGGGGGGCGATGTAGTTAAAGCTCCTCTTCTGGGTCTCACATTTTCAAACTTTTACATTTTTATCTCATAAAGCCGGGATGAGACCACAAGACATCAGCCTGAAAACGGCCCAAATCTGACAGACATGTGGAATGTACTTTGTTACACTTCACAGCATAGTTGTTGACATTCCTGATTTCAAAAAATCTGTCTCTGGCCCTTCACGCCCCAATCACAGGCCATGAAATGTTGATCTGGGTGCAAGCTCTCGTCTGGCACGTCGCTCCGCCAGGAATTGAAGGCACCGTGTTCATCTAATTTGACATCTCAAACAACCATCTCAAAACACAAATGTTGTGTAGTCTGATCCAGGCATGAGGCTATAAATCTTTGATCTCAAGCAAGCAATAAAGCAGTAACGTGATCACCGTCTTATGCATGGTGATATATTGTTACCTCTTCATTATATATAGCTTAACTAGCTCAGTTGTGTTCTCTAGTGTAAAATCTGATCTTATTGGGGTCAGTTCCAGGCTTTTGTAGCTCAAGGCACAAGTAAGCACAAGAGCACAATGTCTGCTGATACCGGGATAAAGCCTGTACTGTAATAATGTGTATATAAGTAAGTAAACAGATAAGAAAGGAGCTTTAGTATCATCTTTATTGGCCAAGTATCCACGCATACAAGGTATTTGACTCTGGTTTAGTGGTTCTCAGTGTATTTAGCCAACACAACAGCAATTAACCAACCAATATTCAGCAATTGTGTCAGCAAGTTCATGAAGAAATTCCCCCCAAAACGTGACACTTTCTTGAATAATTTGGATCAGTGCAGACCAGTTATTTGATCCCCCCCCAAAAAAATTACAAGAAAATCTGTGTAGAGAAAGGAAAAGATAGCAAAGAGAGAACAGAACGTGGTCCAGAAATAATGATGTGACAAAGAAAATCCAGAGAATACAGAAAAAGGAACATACCATACTGAAGATACACAGTATCACATAAGAGATCATGTTAATGCAGAACTACTGCCTCGAAAGAATCCTTGCTATGTTGACCTCCGACAGATTTACAAGGTGGCAGACGTTTGCAGTTTACAGATCAAGGAATTTACAGCGTATACAGTATGCGGGGTGTGCAAATGTGCATACTTGTCCCTCTGATTCCTCAAACAAATCGATTTGGACTGGAAACAAGTAAAATAGTTATCCAAGTTTAAGAAAAATGATGTTTTAAGACTGAAGTAGAGATAAAAGCTGTATTAAGATAGACACTTTTTTGCAGTTTTCTGGCAGCTTCATCTCTGAATGAATGTGTCGAGGGGTGTAAGTTCCACCATGGAGGAGATCGTCTCGATTTTTATTGCCATTGGCAGAATTCATAGACTAAATAATGGTTGTGTAATGGAATCGGTGCTGCCTTAAACACAGGAAATAAATGGTGGTGGTCATGTTCATTCATGCTGGTAATTATCACTGCCTTTTCACAAAAAAGGCAAAACCCCCTCAAAGCAAAGAAATTATTAGCTTTGGAAAGACACTGACTGTGTTGCATCGATCCAAAATTTAAAACCGTTCGTGTGTGTGTCTGTCTGGTACACTCAACATTTCGATACTGGGCAACCATTGAGGAGAAATCTCTCCTGCGCTGGGAGCACGTGTTCGGCTCAAAAGGCAGTTTCTAGCCAGGACTCGGTCTCCATGCAAGAATCTTCAACTTAAAGGTTTCTTTTCCTCCTCTCTGCCTTGGAAAGATTTTAAAAAATGAGATCCCAGAAAATGATGTGAAGACAAAAAGGCGCCTTGTATATACATGTCACATGAATAATAACACTTCAGAGAAATTTTAATAAAAGCATCTGAAACAAATTATGCTGGTAACTCCATACATGGTGGACTCTGGGAGATCCTGGCTCTTCAAAGCTGGCCTGAGGACAGGCCCTTCCCAAAGCCCCAAGGCTCCTCAAGGCCACGTCGTAAAGAGAAACACTTACGCCCCAACATGACTTAAGTTTGGGAGTATTCAAGCTTACAGTATGACAGTTTGTGTTTGCCCTCAAATATAATGTGCTGTACTTGTTTTAAACAGGTGACCTCCCCCCCTTTAGCCTGTTTCTCAACCATCAATGAATGAACTGATGAATTCTTCCACTCCTCAGCGCTAACCCGCACGCCGCAAGATGCTTTGTTTGGTTTGTTTTATGATGCCTGCAAGACGGTAGGTGTCATCTCAACTTTACGAGGGTTAGCAGCAAATCATGCATGACTTTCTATGACTGTAAAAATAGCCTAAATGCAACACAGGTATAATTTACGAGGCTATATTTGTATATTTAAACAGGATCACATACCTACATGTATGTGAAAGTGGAATTGTGACACAACTCAGCTCTACGGAGCTTTACAGCAACTTGTTTGATGTCTACGTTTCAATAAGTTTAATATGTAGCATATCAACATTTCTACAATACGTATCATAGGGAAAGTGGCGTAGTTCAGATGACATCTACATGAGCTCACTTCCATGTTAGGATGAGGCGGGTTGGGTGGTTGGCTAGAGAGTCGGTTGCGCGGCAGAAAGTTGCAAAAGCATCAAATTAGCAGAGACCACTGCTCGCTTCCCGTTTCAACTGACAAAACTGGCTATTTGAAACAAGACGTCAGGACATTTACAGCCGCTTTTCTGGCGACAAAACCAGGTATTTTAACCCAAACCATGATTTCCCCTAACCGAGTGGTTTTTGTGCCTAAACCTAACCAGACTTTAACCACAGTATTGTCACACCATAAAACATAATTATCCAACTGATAACAGCCATTTAATGTGCTGTTTAATGACACACCAGAAGCCTTCAACATTGAAATGCCAATGTTTTATTCTGGCGATTGGGTTGTACATTCACCTCAGGTTTTGGAACTTTGACCGTGTTTAACATGTAGATAGCTGACATCATAACAGCGTAGAAATAACAGAAAATCACAAAAAGCATAATATGTCCCCTTTAAAGCAATAGCTTGACACTTTGGGAAATAGTTCAGCACAAAATCCCCTGTGAAACCACAATGTGACGTTTTTACTCTTAGGTTTTTGTATGAATTTTAGAGATGCTGGCGGTCAGATTTTGTTACCTTCAGACGGAGCCAGGCTAGCCACTGTTTTCCCACTGTTTCCGTCTCCTGGGTCCAGCTTTATACAGCATTTAACTGACAGATATGAAAGTGGTAAGACAGCAAACTGTTGGCAAGAAAGCCAACAAGCGTATTTCCCCAAATTTTGAACTATTAATTTAAAATAACTTTGATTGTTAACTCCTGATATTAGAGTTTAAATCACTCGGCCAATCTTAAAATACAGATAAAACACAAACATGTATCTAAAACAACCACAAAATGAAGTACAACTATTGCCTATATTTTTGTGGCAGAGACAAGAGGAAACATTCACCCTTATCCTGATCCTGGCGGGAAAAAACCTGCTCATTTCCCTCCAAATCTAAGTCTACGCTTGACTGAGATGCCTCATAGTCTCCACTCAGTCTCATAAAATTTGACCCTTTGTAAGCTGAATAGGACATGAATCCTCACATGACTGTAAATGTACGTCGGTGTGGCAGATATGCAGAAAGTCTCTGATGAGCACTCTGATGCGCGGTCGCTGTTCCGGAGAGATTTCACACGAGCGTGAAACTAAAAAGGGAGTCAGTGAGCTGTTGCGGGGGCACGACGAGAGTCTTGCAGGGCCTGCTCTCCTGCTTTGGCGGGCGAACAGCTGGCCCGTTTCAGAGTCGAGCGCACGCCGGCCTCTTCCTGACCAACATGTGGATGCGAGGAGAAACCCAGTGTACCGTTTCCACCCCTAATTAGCCTGAACTCAGCACTGTTATCTTAAGGAAACCCTCAGGAGCTGTGAGCCGGTCAAACTGCGGATATGACAGGAGTTAGGAGTGTTTTCCGCAGCAAATGGGCTAAATCAAGGCTTCTCCTGAGAAGATTATCACTGGCAGGAGCAGCTCAGGAACAAGCGAATATCACTGATGAGCTTTTAATAATTTCCTAAAAGACTTCTCCTCATCATCAGCCTGCATACTGAGAATATCATCATGTCATGGATGATTGGAGGTGGCAAAAAGGCAATTATGCATTCAGTGTTACTTGTATTAAGCACCTGCTGCACAGCTTTGTGAGCGGCTACAGAAGATTAAACCTATCACTCCAATTATGTCTTCTTTGGGAAGTTAAAAAAAAAAAAGAACATGTAGGAGGTGGAGTGCAAACCAAAACAAGCAGGTTGATTTTTCCATTTGATAAGAGCGGAGTGGGAATTTTCCCTTGTTTGAATATTTACAGTCCAGTGGCATCTGTATGTGCAGAGGTCAGGTTTTTCCAAAACGACTGAGTCTCTGTGTGGGAAGGTCATACCTGGGTGAGATGCCTCTCACAGACTGTACACATTTCCACTGCACACTTTGGTTCATGTTCATGTTTTGGTCATGTGTTGCATTAAAGTGAATAAAAAAAAGAAGGTGTATGAGCTGTAGGTCCAACATTGAGATCACAGATTTTTTTTTTAACAATCCTCTCCATTTAAAGTTAAATGATTCATTAGCTTTTCATTATATGCAGCTTTGGCCATTTCAGAACAGTCGGTTCAATACCCACAGTGCAAAAGTTCAACCTTTCAGGCTTTACAGGGTTTGTTGTTAGAAATCATTGTTTCAAGGAAAATTCAGAGATCCCCCAAAAACTGGAGCTGCACAGAGTTTAGATCATGGTAGTGACACACACCTCTAATCAAAATTTAACACCATTTATGTTGTTTATTTTAGGAAATATGAAACTTTTCAGTAGGATGAATCCCCTGATTTTTCATCTAGGGCTACCAGCAGGTCAAAGTTAGATGGATTGGCACAAAATTTGGTACAGATATTCATGACTCCAAAAGGATGTATCTTCCTGATTTTGGTGATCCTCTAGCACAATCATGAGGTTGAAATTTCTGGTTTAGAGTTAATTGTCTCAACAATTATTGGATGGATCGCCGCACAATACAATTCATCGCCGCCACAGGATTAATCAATTTTGCTGATCCCGTTACTGTTCATCTACTGCAACAATTTCAATTTGTCCAATACTTTGGTTTATGACCAAATACATGGAAACTATTGAGCTTCCCATCAGCCTCAGCTGCGCTAATCGCCATGTCAGCAAATTTTAGCATCTGAACTAAGATTTTTACAATAATTTTACTTCACTACAGTCTTTGGACCTGACTGGTGTGACTGGAGACACAAAGATTGTTCTGTGTCAAACTCATAACCTCCTTGCATGCAGACAACATGATAATTATCAGATTGCGACATGCTGATGCTTTAGATTCATTATTGTTTACTGTACACTTTGAATACAAAATGATTCTGTCTGACTAAAAAGCAGCTGGAGAGCAGTTGTTGGTGTTGAATAAAGCTTAAGAAACGTTTGGTCACAGATGTCAAATTCAACAGCAGCATCTTAGTCATTTTGTTAAAACATGACATTTACAGAGAAATGTTCCTACAGTACACAGACCTATGTAACACAATCCAACAAGGCATCTTCTTTTGGAAAATCTCTTTCTAACTCAAATATGTCTGTCTTTGGCTATTTGATTCCTTGAGAATGAAGGTTTTATCACTCAGATCTGATGGAAATGAAGACAAGCTGGATAAAAGTTCATGTTTTAGTTGACAAAGAAAGTGCTAAAAATGCTTCGTCAGGAGTATATGAACCTTGGTAGCTCACGAGCCATGAGCTGAACTCCTGTTTCTCTCTTTCTTTTACTGCTTTGGCGTAAAACACCTTCAATGCACCAACCTTCAGACTGGACGTCATTCCATCCCCAGCCATCCTTCAAAGACGATTTCAAAGCCGAGAGGCATATGGTGCTGATTTTAAATTCAATGACTTGGCCGTCGATCGAACCCTGAGACACGCGGTATCAGGGTGGACGCAAACCAAAGTTTGAACTTTCCCTGTGTTTTTACTGCCTTGACAGATTCTATGTTTTGAGATTGTTTTGTTTTCTCTCTGTTTCATATTATTGAAATGCAAAACTTATCCCGCGCACAGGGGATCTCTTGTAAAAGAAAACTTTGCTGTCAATGGGATTTCCTTGTTCAAATAAAGGTGTCAAATCAAATCAAATCACACTGGCTGCAGACAAGACTGGGAATTGGGAACGTGCCTTCCATTCACAGCCTGTTACCTTTACATCTGTGAATGGGTAAATGCATATGTAGTGTCTATGAACTAACCCATGATGCACTTAGTGGAGTGTGTGCCTCCCTTACAGCTCATAATGTGCCGTGGTGCAGCGCGTACGTAATTTGTCAGGGGGAAGTGTGTCATGCATATTTGGGAGTTTCAACACTGTCTGCAGCCATGAGAACCTCACAGAGTTTTGATTATATTATTTTATTGCCTGTCTCCGTCACTCATGCGTCTGACTCTCGTTCGTCTCATGCGAGGTGGGGCTCGGACCTTAAACTTGGAAACAAACACCGAGCAAACAAACAGGCTGTGCTACTGGTTGGAGAGCTGCCTTGTTGACTCTGTAGCTCTGGATTTCCCCAAGTGGCTCAGTGGCTCAGCCACAAACACACACCTGTTATCAATTTGTTTGCCCTTGTTGTATAGTTTAGTACTGGGGTATTTTATTTACTGGCTCCGGTTTAAACTCATTTCGTCCTTACTGCCAAATTAGTAAATTGCTCAAATTAGGAACTAAAAATAGATTACAACAACTAATAACCATCTGAAAAAAAAGGACCAAATGGCTAATAAAGAAATATATAAATGATTAAAACATTGGATTGCCAGTTGTGAACTCCAAAAGACTCTACATGTGTTCCAACTTACAAAAAAATCAATTGAAAACAAAATGAAAAAAGATAAATCAATAGAAAACCAAGCTGTAGACTCAAACACTGACTCAACTTGGACTCATCTGTGGTGTGATTTGATTTACTTGAAGCTTGACGGCACAAAATCAAGAAGGTTTGACCTCAGATCCGTAAATATTGATAAAGCTGCATAGTTTTGCGTTTTAGAGAACTGCCAGACTTATTTTTATTGATTATTGGGCTCGTAATGGTAATGTGCGTACCATTGTTTCCATAACTTAATGAACATTTGCAGGTGCAGCTGCTGAAACCAGAATAGATGGAGAACAACTTCAAATTGAACTATAAAGTTCGGCTATTTTTCTAAGATAAGTTGAAAAGATTCATAGTAGAAAAAGCACATGTATCTTATACTAATACTAATGGCTCCATTCTCCCAGTAAGCTGTGACAGTGAGCCAGCATGCACAATACCAGCACCCTGAAACTGAAGCAGCTGTCATTCATTTGACTAATTAAACCGGTGCTTTTCCTACTGTGGCACATCAGAATATCTTTTGTGGAAATTCCTTCAGCTCCTGGCTTCTGTGTGCTGTAACCTGGTCATTGACAGCTTGGCTTAACAGGCAATACGTGTCAAAATGCAAATAATCAATGGGAATCAAGAGATACATTTAACTTCCTCATCACAAAGGGATTACGTGGGGGGGAAGTTCCAATGTAAAACAGGCAGTAGTTTGACAGTAAAATGACGTGGCGGAAAGTAAAGATGAACCAACAGTCACAAGTGCCTCCAACTCTTCAATTCTTATGCAAAGTTGTTTCATATGAGAGGAAGGTTTTGATTTTTTTGTCTTTAAATGAGCCTCTCAAGGTGCTGCATATTAAACCTAACGAGGTGATTTCTGCACCTGACAGAGAAGATGAACGATGAAAAATGGCTGATGCTCAAAACCAACAGAAAACAAAACCCATCCATCGAGCCACAAAAAAAACAAATGAACACCCACATAGCTTACTGTAACTGATTTGTATTGCTTTAATGTTTTTTTTTTCTCCTTAGGAACAGGTAAGCCATGACAATATAATGTAAATGATAAGCGCAAACAAAATCTGAGACCCTTTTGTACATCCAAAGTAGCACATTCATACAACAAGTCCCATTTGTACATAGGGGTCACAGAAATCACTTCTTTTTCACTGAAACAAGGTAACTCTTCACTCAAAGCCAACAGGTACAATGCATGTTTTCCTGTTTTATATGATTTTTTTTAAACTTAGAGAACATGTTTTTTTTTTTTTTTCTCCAAATGACTAAAAACGGCATAAAGCTTGTTAGTCGTCGATTTAAGTGCACTGTACCTCTTTGCTTTCAATAAAGCGCCACCATACATTCCTCCATTCGTTAACACTGACTGTTAAAACTGTGGTAATGTGATAATGTGACAATGAAACAAGAGTTGTGTCAGGGAAAAAAAAAAAAAGAATAAATAAGAATAAATAAATCACTGACTTTCGAGAGGGCCGGAGAAGACACCTTTGGCAGTCTGACAAAGCTGCAGCTGTCGAGCTTTTAGCATCACGGTGAGACAATTTTATTTACCTCCAACACTGACACCCATATGGAATTTATGTCACTCCTCCTTTTGGTATTGTGAATATAAGTGCTTTGTTTACACACTTCCAATTGGGGCACAACAAGGCCCGTTCTCTCTTGAAACAGGCGATGGAGGTGGACACATTTTTGGAGCCTTGAGACGTGGGGGAAAAACAAATTAAAAAAAAAAAAGTCCATGTTTTCGTCATCTGCAGCTGAATGTCTCGTTGTATAAATTCAAGGGCCCCTGTGTTACACATATGAGCTACAACACAAATTTCTGTGTGTCACGGCTGGTCAGGCTTCCGTAAAAATTTGCCGCTAAAGCCGAGCGAGGAGTGCAGTTTGAATGAAAATGTGAAACACAAAAAAATGGCAGAAAACGGAGCAGCTGTTGAACAGAAAAAGCGACATGCAGCCAGTCAGCATAGATGTAAAGTGTTTGAATCTTTGGCAAAATTATAATTGTAACTGTCATGGGTGCATACAGCTGTTTTCATATTGCATTTGAGGTTGGCTTCTGAACTTTTTCGTGTTTCCCTTTTTCTAAAATCTGCATGTCTTTTACCTTGTTAAAATCTATCAGCTACAACGCGTTTGTTTCTACGAGTGTGTCGCCCCCCACCCCCCACCCTTTGTTGACGCACACTCAGATGCTTCTGTCCATGCAATTCAGTCCTGTACAGACTCTTGGCTTCTATCTCATTCATGCCTTACCTCGTTCTGAGAGAACGCAAAAATGAAAAACATGACGAGCCAAAAACAAACATATACATGTACAAAGTAATGTACACCATATATTCAAACACATTTCAAAATCGTCAGACTTTGAAATCATTAGCCAAAATAAGTATATATTTTTTTCTCAACCCATTAGGTAATCTTCTTTATCTAGACTGTACAATATATGTATATATGAGTAATCATGAGGGACCAAAGCAACAAAAATAAATACTTTTTCGCTATGTCACCTTTCAAAGTAGTATATCTATGTACATTTATATCAATATCAATTTTCCTTAGCTTATTGTGAATGGTTGAGCGCGTGTTCAACAAGCAGGCATTTGCGCACAGTGTGGAAACTCCTTGTGTTTTTTTTTTTTTTTTTTTTCCTTTGCCCTAAAAGTATCTAAATGTAAATTTTGACGACACTGTGGAAGGAAAAACAAAGACCGGACTGTCCTTGATACAGTGAAAGGTAACCCTGGCTCAAATGGACCAAAAAAAAAAAAAAAAAATCAAGAAAAAAAGTAAAAATATAGCATCTCACCATCATTTGACTACTTCAACAATGGGTTGTCTACTTCTTTTCAGGACTCTGAGAAGAGTACAAAAATGTTTGTCTATTTCATGCAGTCTTTGACAAGTCATACAACCTCAGTGTACTTGTCTAAAGGTTTTTAAGTCGTTTTTAGCACACAGCATAGAATGTTTTCAGTGATGTTGAATGTAGCTATGAGGGAGGGTGCATTTTGGGACAACAACATGCATAAAGAACAGTGCATAGGTCCAGGTCATGGGGCCAGTCCCTGGTGATTTCCAGTGTGTTTCAGTGGCAGCGTCTATCAACAGATCCACTACTGCAAGCAGTTGGTGATGGGAAAGTCTATGTGACGCTATGGGGCAAAGTACAAGCCTGACTGAGTGGCGCCATCTTGTGGACAAACAGTCTTCCTCTCTTCCTGTCTGCCATGCAATCAGCAGCTTGCTGATTTCAGGCGAGAATAATCCAATGAGCAGGTTTTGAGAGAGCGTTCAGGCTTGGACCGGAGGCCGAGGTGATGCGAGTGTGGCTGCACTGACACAAAGTGCGGTGACCTTAGCGTGGCGTGTTTTTTTTTGTTGTTTTTTTTTTGAGTCTGGTCTGCTATGCGCAGTTTAGATCAGTCGTTGTTTCACTGCAGAGCCCTTTCCAACACACAACAGACCTGGAAAATGACCACTCTAAGGATTTCACAATGACTTTTGTGGAAGGTAGAAGAACCAAGCTTAAAGATCAAGCTAACATGCATAAGGTCTTCAGACACTGTTTTGCTAAAAGCCATCAAGGCCAACTTTTTTCCTGAAGACAAGTTCAAGAAGAAACCGTATTTCTTTTTTTTTTTTTTTTTGTTCAACACTTCATCTTTTGAAAAGAGGAAATAATAATGGCTTAATAGCTACATCATTCTTGCACTTGTATTGCAACTACCTTTGGTAAATCAATCAACAAAAACAACAACAGAAAACCCTGAAACATACGAGTCCTTACATGTTCCCCGACTGAACTTAGCATTGTTCCTTTAGTCTTTAGCTAGCATTTTCTTCTAGTACAGGTTACCCTGTCAGTAAATTTTCTCCCTTCAATGGCCTCCATGTTTGTCACGTTCACAGCTCCACACCACGCATCCACACCAAATCCTTCAAATTGAGACTCTTCGAAAAAAGACCAAAGTCAAGACAAACCAGCAAGGCAGAGAGAAAAAAGAGAGAAGGGAAACAGAAACAAACCGACAGGCAACAGAAATTTAAAAAAAAAAAAAAAAAGGACATCATCGAGTCCTGGCGAAAAAGACACCAATGATGAAGGAAGATTTCAAAATGGCCACTGCCATTTAGGCGTTGGGAGTTTTCACCGCTTCATCATTTTGGAGACGAAGCTGGCGATGGCGGAGGCGGGCTGATCCGGGTCCAGCTCGGCAAACAGGTGGCTGACATTGTCTGTTGTGCTTCCTTGTTTCCTCGCGACAAATCCAAAAAGCCTGGTGGATTAAGAAAACACCCCGCTTTAAGTACACATCTGTATTCAGTATTTACTGATATTCTAGCATCATCAAGTATGTCAAAAATGCCTGAAGAGCAACATAATAACCCGAAAAGATAAATTATTTAAACTTACTTCACTGAGCCACCTCCCTCTTTGCCCCATCTATGGATAGAAAAGACAAGAAATGATTTTTTAATGATACAACCAAGAAGTGACTTCCTGTTATTGATATTTGGACATGAAAAAAACGTCTTGAAGCTCTTACTTTCTGTCCTGGGGATCGATGTCACAGTAGGTTACTGTGTTGAGTGGATAATGCCGCCTGAAGAAAATCCTGCAGCAAGTGAAACACACACAAAGTTATGAAAGGCAGTGAGCATGTGCGGCAGAGCGTACATTACTGTATCTGTGTATGAGGGTTGCATTTATTAAAGCCAGTATGTGTGGAAGTTTTTATGTGATTAAACTGTTAAGATGACATTTGTCGAGACAATTTCTGTGCAAATTGGTGAAGTCTGTTGCTTTCAGTATTGCTGTCTGCCAAAGTGTCTTTTAAGAGATGTCCACTAGGGGACGCCACAGTACGGATTAAAAAAAATCCAAAATATTGTGGTTTTAACAATATAAAGTAACCATTAATGGGCCAAAGTGGGCTAAAAAAAAAGGCCCATCTGGGCCCTAAGTTGCATATGGATAAACATGGGTCACCTGTGCTTAATCAATAATAATAATAGCTCTTTTTTTGTAATATTCTCCTTTAATTTTATGTGTTTATCATGATGGTCATTTTGGCACCAGCTTAGATTTTTCAGGCTATATTTTTGCCAGTTAAAATCTGTTTCAATATAGGAGAACACTGTGAGACACGACACATCAACTGTCTAAGGGTACATTGTGTTTACTCACTTCCTCTGACTGTCGGTGAGCGTGATGCCCTGTGCGGACACTTTGAAGTGGACGGTGGTCGCATCGGGCAGAGGGTTGGTCGCCAACGTCTGACTGATGGCCTTGGCGATGGCCTGAGGCCCCGTGAGAGACTCCATGTCAACAGAGTTGATGTAGAGAACGTTGCACGCTAGAAGCAAACAATAGAGAGTCACTGTTAAACAAAAACAGATACTGGAGGAAAACAACGCACATGCAGGTCATTGTGAGGCTACAGAAGTTGCAGTGAGGAGTGTTTGACAAGCTTGACAATGATGAATATTGTATTGGTAAGTTTCGCATGCACTGCGCAGTAGTGAGAAAATGTTTCACTGTCACTCTCAATATACTGTGCATGCATTTGAACATTTCCCTAAAAGTAATTCAAGACCAAGTTGCTCTGAGCTGAAAGTAAAAATGGAGCTCAGCTCATATGAAAGCATTGTTTTTGTGAGAGCATTCACATTCAGTAAAAGTGCATGATGGAGCGGAGCAGTGCAAACCAGTATTTACCATGGGCCTCCTCAGGAACCTTCTGAACTGTAAGGTAAGGGCGACAACGTGTGAGCAAATTTAAGTCGTACCACAAACCAGAAATTGTAATTATTCTGTTATTCTTTCTGTTTTTCACAGAGGATTTATTGGTATTTTTTGCTCCAAAAAAGTGTCGGGAACATGAACTTAAAACTCTTATATTGAATGGCCTTGTTACTTATGCAGTTTTGTATTAAATATGGGAATTTAGTTCAACTATACAATAAGAAATTAATAGTTTTCAGTCATACAAATGCAAGATAAATGCATGAAAAGGCAATAGTAACGCCTGTATTGCAGGTGATGGACTGATTTACAGTAGTTTGAATTAAGAAACCATCATTGAACATTTATTTCTTGATAATTATTGGTGATTCAATGTTGGCATGATTAGCCTGACAAATAATCAATTAAAAAAACCTTAAACTTATTAGGGACAAGGAACTAAATAAAAGTTTGCACTCTTTTTTTCTTGCCATTTCTCGATCCTCTGTCACTCATCGCTGAGGAAGAGTCTCTAATAGAAGCTTTCTGATGGGATACTTCAAACTCAAAGTGACACTTTGAGTTACTGTCATGAACTGTAGTGAAGATGATGTTCCTCATGCTCACCTGCTCCTTGCTTCAGAAGTTCAACAACTGGATCAGTAGGTGTGACCAGTTCCAACGCCTCTTCATTTGGGTCTACGAGTGACAAAAGAGAATAGAGAATAATCATAAGGATATTATATATATTATTATTATTATTTAATGTTATTATTATTATTATATTTTCAACAGTCAAGTCATACTTCTGTTGTATAACTATCATTTTATTCCAAATATACAACAATTTGCCTTGAGATTTTCAGAAAAAAGAACAACAACAACAAATTTCAAGTGAGTTTGGTTATAATATTCACTGATGAAGAACAAACCAACTTATATGTATGCAAATACTAGTGGACAGTTTGTGCCCAACAGAGAGTTTGACTGTAAAGAGGATAAAAGAATGAAGGAGAAGGTGAAGCTGACCTTTGGTGGGGATCATCAGCTTACAGGGCAGAGCCAGTGGAGTCATTGAGTGTTGGTACACCAGAGCAGAAAGACAACCTGCGGAGTAGAATCACTAAATTAAACTGGATCATTTTGATACCAAATAAAAATGCTGATCTACATGACAGATGTCACAGGCGATAAAAGCAGAGCTGTAAAACTCACCGAAGTAGGGTTCATTGGGGCAACCCTTCAGACGGACGCCTTTGGGGCTCGTCTCGATCAGGAAGTGCCTCACCAGCTCGTTAGTCATGTCACCAACTGGGAGGATATTTACATAAATGAAATGCAAATATTCTGTCTGTCGTTGATCTGTTACACATTCATGTACACAAACCTCAAAATAAGGAACAACTAGAACAAAACTTTTTTTTGTCAGAATTAATAAATACCTTTTTTGTTTTGTTGGACGGTTGGTGGGGGGCAGGCCACTTTCATAGCCAGACCATAGGCCCCGCGGAAGGAATGGCTGTCCCTTATGATGAACGCTCCGGGCTCCCTGTCCTTCAACAGATTGATGGCTGAGAGGAGGAGAGAGAGGAGGAGAAGAAGGACGAAAGAGTGAAGAAGTTGAGACACAAGAGGAGAAAAAGAAGATAAACAGAAGGGCAAAGAAGATAAAAGGAGAACACACAATCAAGTGGAGAAATATCTAACTCTCACCTTGCTCTCTGGAGATGTCTGGCTTGTACCAGTACTTGGAGGTGTCCTGGACAAACTTGACATTCATCTTAATGTCTGGATAACTATCTGTTTAGATAAAAGAGACATGGGGAATGATTACTGTAGAGGACAGAAACATTCTGCAAGCTAAAAAAAAAAAAACTTTCTGTGTCTCACCATATATGGACTTGGAGACGTCTGGGAGTGTGTGTGTGCCAGACAGGTTGGGCGTGCTGCCACCGCTGGCGGGCGTCAAGTTCTTGTTGTCCGTCCTCTCTGCGTCTCCGCTGGACATGTGCCTCTTCTCCGGCAGCTGTGGGGAGACGGGGAAGGCGGGCGTGGAGGGCAGCTGGGCGCTTCCCTGACGAGACGCAGCCCCCAGCTCGTCGGGCGTGCTGTGGCCGCTCGCTGCCGCGCGGCGGCCCATCAGAGGGCTGGGAGGCACGCCGGCGCCTGCTGTTTTAGGGTTGCGGCCAATCAGAGGGCTGGAGGGGACAACGCCAGCTGAAGGAGGATGTCTGGCCAGCGAGGGGCTGGCTTGACCCAGGCGTCTTTGGAGGGCGGGGCTTGGGGGCGTGTTGGTGGCCACTGTGCGGTGGAGGGTGTTGGGGCTGCCGGGGACGGTGTGGACGCCCATGACGTTCACCTGGGAGCCCTCAGGGGAGGCGGGTCGGTGCGGGTAAGAGGGGGCTGGGCTGTGGGGGGCGCTGTCTGAGGAACCAATCCTCCTCCTACAGACAAAAAAAAAGCTATACACATGAGTAACTGGACTTTTCTTTTCGTCATAATAAAAAATGCACATTTACTGAACTATTATTTGCTTTCCATGATTACTCACCCATCAGTCATGTGGATGGGGCTGCTGGAGGAGAGAGGGGTGTTGAACGCTTGTGCTCTGGAGTCCCCAAAACTGCGATTATCTGAGGGGAAACAAAGCACCGAAATGTACACAAGCAAAGAAATGCATACAGTCAGGACATACTGTACATACAGTGGGCTGTTAACAGAAGCGAATGGGATGCAGTTACAAGCTGCCGGACACAAACAAAAAAAGTTGGGAGTGACAGAAATAGATAATCAGAGGAATAGAAAGTTATTCTCAAAACTGTGGAAAACTGGGATGCAGAACTGAAAGAGAGTAGAGCTGGTTGCAGAAAACACTCGGAAAGTCAAAAAAAGGAGAAATGTGTCCGTGTTCGGTCCAAACTTTGGTGTCATTTGCAGGTTGAATTGCCCTTACCTTGCTCTCCGTCATTAGAATCAGAGTCTGACAGCAGGGAAAAGACAGAGAAGCAAGAGAAGAAAGATGTGTGGAGGAAGAGGAGACAAGGAAGACATACTTGAGCGCAAAAAAAAGCAAGAACTGGAGGATGTGAAAGCATTTCCAGGAGTAACAATAGTTTGGAGCACCAGAGGGCAGCAGACACTAAGCATCCCACTGTCTGCTCACTGAGCTATTCAGTATGACATAATGCAGTGATGCTGTGCACAAGTAAAATCTGTAAGTTTACCATTGAGTGAAATACTGTTTATAAAGATTTTCCCCAGATGAATCCTGACATATTTGATATTTTTGGAAACATTGGGATCTAATTTAACTTCTGTGGGTTTGAAACATGTTTGCACTGACTGACCAGCTGCTTGTTAAGGGGTGAACTTGAGACCGAGTGTGTGACAGTCTTTCCTGCACGTTTTAAAAATGTTACGGATAACAAACTGACCTGATCCACCCTGTTGATGTGGCTTCAGTCCCAGCGCTGACAGAGGAGTCTTGGCCATAACTGGAGGAGAGCGAGCTACAGGCAGAAAGACAGACAGAGAAAGAAGGATTTAATTGAAGATTATTGGTTTGATATCTACTGATCAGATACACAACAATGATGATGGCGAGATGAGAACATACGAGCCATGCAAATATGTAGAATAACCAATGCAAGCCATGGAAAGACACCATTCTTCACTTAAGCATCAATATGATGCTGCATGAAAATGCATGAGATGGTGGATTTATGTGTTTTAGGTGCACTTGGGTTAATGTCAATATTTCACACACAACATAAGCTTAATCAGGCTCTTGTTGCAAGTGGTCAAAAATCACTGTATTTACTCCTTACTGCTTTTGCTCATCGCATATTCTCATAAATTGCACAAAAAATAAATAGAAATAGATCCTATACAGAAAAGAAATGCACCTTTTTATATACTGTATTCACTAAAAGACTAAGCCAGATTTATCTTTTTCCCAACGGATGATGTTTTTCATGTTTCCACTTCTGAAATCAGGTGTAAACACCACCACAAAATGGAAAAAACGTACGGCAGGTGCTAAATATTAAACGTTTAAATGAACAAGTATGTATTCGTGTAAATGTGGGATGATGTATACAGCATGCTGTCACCCAAACAATGACCGGGTGCAGGTTAGATTGTGGCAGGATGAGTCAACAACACTGGATAAAGGTTGATGATGGATTGTATAAATGTTGCTGTGTGTGGTGGAGGAGATACTAAAGGTTATCCAAAAACTGAAGAGTTATTTCCAATTTTTTTTTCTTGTCAATTTTCCATTAAACCTGCTGATTAGCTGCAGGATAAAGTTATTTTTCTATATTATTGGTTGAATTAACATCCAGCATTTTGGAAATCAGCTCTTCAGTTTTATCACTCCACCACTTACAAAAGGATCCAAATCAATATCATGACAGGGACTCGGGTCAAACGCTCACTTAAGGTGTCATAGGGAGGGGTGAGGGGTGGGGGGTAAATATGAAGGTTTGTACCACAGAGCAGATTCTTACTGCAACAGTTGTGTGTTCGGGGCTGACTGCAGGAAAGGGTTGTGATGTTTCTAAGAGCTGCTTTACAAAAGCATCCTCACACAACCTGTCACACAGCCCTGCTGAACGTGGCGGTCGGGGCTGTAAATTTAAAATAGCTGAAATTGAATTGCACGTGGCTTGGTGACAGATCCTTTTCTCTCTCCTTTTCACCATTCCTTGATTTTAAGGGCAATGTCGAGGAAAAAAAAAAAAGATATGAAGGAGAAACATAACTCTGGTGCTGCAAGAATCCAACAAGCTACAGAGTCATGCACCGCCGGTCAGAAAGGCTCAAAACTTTACATCCTCTTTTAAATATTGCTGGAACCAGAACATGTGTAACATGTGCAAGATTAGCTAGTTGCACATAAGCCACTTTAAGCCATTCACTATAATAAATGAAAGGTATCTTACTTACACATACACTTACTACACAAATTGTTAGTTTGTGACCATTTTTGTTATCCAACTACAATCAATAGTCAGTATATCAGTGTATTGGATGATGCATACTTCTTTTAACTGAGGAAGTAGAGGAAGATGAAGAAGGAAAAAAGGAAAAGAAAAAGAAGAAGAAGAGAGAAGAAGAAGAAAATGGAGAAGAGGAAGGAAAAGTAGAAGAAGTGTGTATGGAATTCAATTCTTTCTGAATTTGTTTTTAAGGGAAAAACTTGACAACATGACAAACTATTTCCCCTTGTCATTCAAAAACAGGATTTGCACACACCTGCTCTGTGTTGTTGTTTGCTGTCAGGACATGTGACTCTCGTGTTTTCTCTCAAGCAAATGCAGACTTGGTTTTGCATGTCGTGAAAAGTGCAGTGTTGCTTTAAAGGCGGGTTCTATCTTTATCCGCTTTTCTTCTCCACCAGCCCAACCGCTGCCTAACTGACCCCTAAATGAGGGGATATTTTTTGTTGTTGTATTAAGTGAAAATTGTGTTTTTTTTTAAGTAAGTGTTGCGGTTTTTATGTCTTTTAATATAAAGTTACCTTCATGCATTATTTCAGTCATTAACCTTTTGAAATCTTTGACTTTTTACAACTCTGAGGGGGGAAAGTGATAGGAAAGAAACTCTATAAACAACATTAAAATACAATGAAATTAATGATGCATTTTGGTGCACATCTCAAAGACTGTGATAAGACTATAGTTCTCTGTGGTGGTTCAGACACCACAGGAGATCTTACTGGGTGTTTGTGTGGGCAGGAGTGGATTTAGGAGCTGAACTTTTTAAGAATATCCCTATAATATTTTCTTGCTTTTTTCCATCTATTGCATGTCCGTCCTCTGTTGTTCTTCCTAAGATTTCTTCCTTTT
The DNA here is from genome assembly GCA_038419695.1 of Scomberomorus guttatus. Taxonomy (NCBI): domain Eukaryota; kingdom Metazoa; phylum Chordata; class Actinopteri; order Scombriformes; family Scombridae; genus Scomberomorus; species Scomberomorus guttatus. The sequence goes on along the minus strand of CM076468.1, from coordinate 13,052,115 downwards.
TTCCCCCTTTTTTTTAGTTTTTCTTTTTTCCGAATTGAGGGCTACACAGATTTGATTTGTAGTTGTAGTTGTATTTTGGTATTTTATAAATAAAATGGACTTGATATGACCTGACTGATATGAATTGGAATTGTAAATTATCTTTTCTTAAGAAACAAGGATTATTTTGCAGCAGTAAGGTTTCTTCCAGTAATTAATCAGAAATCTGAAGGGAAAATTGAACTCCTCCCAACAAGGGAGCAAAAAAAGTAGGCGCCACTCAGTCTCGGGGTGCTCACAAGCTGAAAATATTATGATCATCTGCTCTGACATAAAGTAGAAGTGAGCAGCTTTGTGTTCTTTGCCCCTGAACATAGAATGGTTAAGGGACAGAGGGCCCGCCCTATGCAAATACTTTGCGGGTCAAGAGGAAACAAAAACTGCAGCATATACGTCATATCGTCAAAACCCCTTTGTGGCCTCAGCGCGCTGCAGGACTCTCCACTTCTTCAACACAGAGGCAAGGCGACGATGAATCAGACCGCCACCTTTATCCTGCTCCTGCTGAGCTTGACTGCAACTTTTGGCAAGTATGTTTACATCGAGACGAGAATGACCTGGCATGAAGCTCAGAAGTACTGCCGGCTGTTTCACACAGACCTAGCTCCTGTCAGTAATACTCATGACACCCGGCGACTTCGCCAGCTTGCGGGCGACGTCAATTACTTCATCTGGATAGGACTGGAAAGGGATTCCACAGGCAGTGAGTGGATGTGGTCAGGAGGTGGGAGTGTGTCCACATTTTTTTGGGCACCACAGCAGCCTAACAATAGGCCAAACGAAAACTACGGTGTGATTCAAAGATATAAGTGGCACGATGCACTATCAAGCTATAAAATTCCCTTCTTCTGCTACAATGTGGTCGTGGTGAGGGAGAGAAAGACTTGGGAGGAAGCTTTAGAGTACTGCAGGGAGCACCACCGTGACCTGGCCAGCATAGCGTCTCAGACAGAGATGCTGCTGATCCAGAAAGAGTTAGGCAAAAATCTCACCACGGAGCACATCTGGATCGGTTTGCATTTCTTCCCAGAGCGCTGGCTGTGGGTGGACAGGCAGCCGTTGGAGTACAAGGCCTGGGGTGAAGAGGGCGAGCCCTCGTGTCCTGAAGTCAGCCTGGAGTGTGGGGCCATACAGGTGACAGCGGGGACGCAGAATAACACCAGTACAGGACCTGAACCGGTCACTACTGGCGCAGTAGGAACTGGGGCGGTTAATGCCAATAATTCAGGGAATCGTGGAGTGAATATTGGGAAAATTAATGGGTGGAAAACTTCAGGAGGAAGTGGTGCAGTTCCAGATGTGAAAGAAAGAGTGTGGAAGGCTCGTGACTGTGAGGAGAGACTCCACTTCCTTTGCTACTGAGGAATTTATTTAAAGTGCCTTTTATTTATTGTAGTTGGTATTTATTGTTTTATTAGCTGATTTGCTTTACTTAACTTTGGCATTTTTGGTTGTTTATTTGTATTTTGCTCCCCCAGGTAATGATTTTGCTTCGTATTCTGTAGTTTGCTCTTTTTTTGAGTAAAATGTTTTTGTAACCCATTGGAGAATGTTTTTTGTTAGCATTGTATTAATTACTCTATTAATTAAATAAAAAACCTTTTGGTTTGTTTTTATAATATTATCATTATGTGATACTGTCTTTCCTGGCTTTTCTTTTCACTTCTTAAATAATTTCATTTAGAATTTGAAGAAAGACAAAATACAGGTCAACAGTCAGAGTTTACAGGATTTGCGAGCGTCCCCTGAACCTACACATGTTGAAGTAAGGAGTCTGTGGCGACACGGGGAAGCTTGGGGTCTGGGGGGAATTCTCACCACCGCCTCCAAAAGTGGGACTGTTGGCAAACCCGTCTGCCTCATTGTCCTCAAACGCCTCCCGGTAGCTGTGCATGGGACCCTGGGACAGGTGAGAGAGAGACACAGGGCCACAGAGGAAATAAGTCAGCAAAAACAAAAAAAAAAGCTTTTTAAATCTTTTTTTTTAATGGGAAAATATGCACAAATCACAGAGAGATCTTGTGATTCTCACAAAATGATTCACAGACTGGCTGCACAGGTAAACTTGAGCGTGCTCTGTGCAGTTTACTGACACTTCTTGAGTATTAGAGTTAAAACATTTCAGTTACAAAACAAGATTTCCACAAATAGAGAAATATAGAAATAAAAATGATTTCTGTTTCTGTTTCATAATGTGGCTTGACCATGAGATTGATTTTTTTTACCTCTCTTGGTCTTCCTCCCGGGTTGAGAGCCAGGTTGTTGGCGAAGTCTGGTGAATGCCCCGCCGGCCTGTTGTCATGGCTACTCTGGTACTGACCCTCGCTGGTGGTCCGACGCCGGCCCGTCTCCTGTGTCACTTCTGGGGTCATTCCCCTGGAGCGAACCCCTGAAACGCCCCAAAATATTTACTGCGTGGAACTTTCAAATCACTACTGCATTTGGTAAACTGTGTCTATTAGATTTTAGAAACAGCGAGGGAGTAAAAAGAGCAGTGGGACAGAGCAAATAGAGCAGAAACAGGTGAAAGGCCATGAAGAAATTAATCTTTAGAAATCATAAAATAATTTAAAAAATGGTTGTGAAGCAGTGAAAGAAAGATTCTACAAACGCTGGGAAGAAAATGAAAAAAAAGTCAGAAATTAAAAGCGAGGGAAAGTGGACAAACCAGAGAAGGAATAGGAGCGATGGCGGTCAGATTGTTGCGGTGTAATGCTTTCACTGATGCCCCGAATACGAGCGTTGTACTCTGTTCCCGGGGAGGGAGGTCAGGGTGGTGGTGGATAGAGGGCAGGAAGAGGAAGGTGGAGGAAGAAGGTGAGAGAGGTGCAGAGGAAGAAGCAATGGTGGGAAGGGTTGTCCATACAGCAGAGTGAACAGCAGAGTGAACAGAAACGGAGAAGGGAAAAAAAAAAACAGAACAGGAATGACTTAATGAAAGTGAACAGAAAATGTAGCTGCAATGGGAAATAATATTTAATACTGTAGTGTTTCATGTTGAAAATTGATTAAAGTACACAGCAAAAAAACCTTTTCATGATCAGCTCGACCTCTGGCAAACTCTAAATGGAGGAATATACAATTTTGCTCCACTGGGGGGCGCCTGGGAGCTTCCACAGGGTTTGACATGGAGGTAAATATGAATGCAGACAATGCAGGGAAGCTGGAGCCTCCAAACTCTTGTCTATTCTTACTCTCATCCCATCTCCACTCTCACCAGCTCTGCTTTATTTCAGCTGCAGAGCTAATTTTATGAGCACAGGTCACTCCTGTGGCGCGGCACCCCATGATGAATTTGTAACAGAAACTGCTGAAAGCTGCTCACGTGCTGTTTGGCGCTCCAGACTAAAGATGCTTCCAGCTGAACTTTTAAATGCAGTTTGGCCTGTGTTTGTAACATATTTACTAAAAATCAACTTAACATTACTCAAAGCATAATGTACTGTTTTAGATTCTTTTATTGCTTCATTCCAGGTTGTGGCTCAGGAGGTAGAGTGATTGTACCACATGTCTAAGTGTCTTAGAGAAAGACACTAAACCCAAAGTTGCTTCCTATAACCAGGCCAGCACCTTGCCTGGTACCTCCACCACCATAGGTGAGTGTGTGTGTATTCAATAATCAGTTGCTGCGCTTTTGTTGACTCATGTCTGTCTTAAACCTCAAATTAACCTTGAACCCCTATTGCACATCTAAATGACATCTCCTGTTCAAGATTAAAAATATATTTAATTGGTAAAATTGATATGAAATCATACCTTGATGAATGAAAGAGCAGAACCCCCAATGCAGTTAATATCTTATCTGTAGGCCACAAATATAAATACACACAAAGCCCCTAATATGACTGAAACACTGGAAATTGACTCACTAAGTTTGTCTGTTAGTCACTTTTTGCCTCCCTCCCATTCATTCACTCACTTCAGACAACAACGCCAAGTCTTACCAGCGATGCGCTGAGCGACCAGGCCTTCCAAGTTTAGTGTCTCCTCTTCTGCATCTTGTTCTCTGGGCAAGGAGGAAGACGATGTATCCTTGGGCTGAGGCGTGAGAGCAGGGAGAGGAGAAGAGGAGGCACTGTAGCCTGGATAAGGGGATGAACCCTGCAGGTCCGGGGAGTATGAAATCCCGCCGCCCGGGTATGAGTTCACAGCCTTTGGTGGTGCCTGCTGGTTGAAATTAGGGGAGGAATCAGCAGAGTAGTGTTGGGGTGCTTGACGTGTGTGGAGGTAGGGCTCAGGGGTGTGTGTTGGGGTGGTGTTTTGGTGTTGGTAGCCAGCGTTGGGCCTCTGAGGAGAATACACTGGAGACTCCATAACGGGGCTCTGGTTGGGCAACGTTGACACTCTCCCAGCTGACCGCAGTGGCTGATGAAAAGTGTTGTTGACCGACCCGGAGTTATTGTAGCCGTGGATGGCAGAGTCCGCTTGGTACGAGGGCCTTGCAAGGGTCTGGGAGAAGGGCACCTGTGATGAATTGAGGTTGTTTTCCCCAGGAGGTGCACTGTGGGACTTGGACATGTGGGAGTTGATCGGGTCCAGGTCGAGCATGAGCATGTTGAGTGCCTCGATGGACTGCTCGATGTCCCGCTGTGAAGCTGAAGTGGGGAAATGGGGCAAGCTATGGGTGGACTGAAGAGGAGGGCCAAACGGATCATCTGGGAGGCTATGCTGGTGCCACGTATTGAGACCTCTTTGAACAGCCTCCCGACTACTGGTGCTCCTCTCGGGGGCCCTGGGCATCAGTTTAGGGTTGGTCTCAGGGCTGCCAGCTGGCGGGTTCCCAAAGGACTGTGAGCGGTACATCCCTCCTCCGTTCTGGTAGTTGTTGTATCCCCCCTGTGGCGATGCAGAGTCTACGCTCCGCTCTTGCATTGCCGTGGGCGTTCGTACTCCGTGCACAGGCATCTCACTCAGCTTTTCCCCAAGAACACCTCTCTCAAGGTAGGGCCCGTCGTTCTGCCCACTGACGGGAGTCTCTGATTGATAGTAGAGGTCAGCTGGTGTTCCCTGGCCCTCTAGGGATGAGAGTGTGCCCAAGCTGTCCACGCTATTGCCTTCTTGGCTATTGGGCAGCTCGTCGTCAAGAATATCTGTCTCGCGCTCCTCTGTCGACGGGGCGCCAACGAGCCTGGTGTGACCCCCGTTGACGTGGACCTGTGCAGGGACCAGATGTCGGACACCTCCTCCTGGACTGGTGGATGTGGACAGGTAAGCTTGCCGTTGATGAGTAGGTGCCTCGAGGCCGCTCAGAAGCTGATCAAGTTCTCTCTTCTCCTGAGGGCTGAGTGGTGGGTGGCTCGCTGTCGGGTTGCTGTGGTTCACACCACCCTGCACGGACTGGCTGTGTTCATCGGTACGGTCAGTCTTGATGGATGCAGTAGAGTTGCCTGAGTCGCTGCTCACAGAGAGGGTGTGGTCAACGGCAGGGAGGGAGGCGTGGCCTGTTACAGGAAGGGTCTGGTCAGTGGTTTGGAGAGGGTGGTTGGCGTGCTGCAAAGGGTTCTCTGCATTGGTCAAGGGGTTTTCATGGACTGGGAGGCCGTTGATGGTGACCACTCCCTCCAGGGAGTCTTTCTTGCGGACCCGGGCATATAGGCTTCCATCAAGTGGACCTTGGGTGTGAACAACATCTGAAAGAAAGAGAGACATGAACTGAAATTATTAAAACTACTTCCATATTTTCATAGCATACAAGCATACACAGAATTGAATGGACAAGAATGGACACATATTTTCCTCTTTTGTATTGCATTCTATTCCTTTCAGTACATAGGGTCCTTGGTTTTATTTTCATTTCCATAATATTCTGAAATGTTACTTTTACACATATTAAAACTCAAATTTGCACCAAAAAATACTGATCAAAACATCCAAACTTAAAATAACTCCAATCGACATCAATTTAAATAAATTATGTAATTTTTGTCTTCATGCATAGACTGGTTGCATTAGGTTTCACTGGCTCCAACCATCAATTTGCATCAAATCACCATATTTGCATGGGACAGGATCATTCACAGCACAAGCACAGTGACCCCCCCCCCCCGCGCACCCATCCTTTTTGACCCAGAGGTTCAACATGTAGCCCAGCCACCAGCAACACAGCCCCTCAGGCTCTATTAATAGCCAATTTGCAAGGCTAAAGCCACTGTCACGTTGCGTCACTGCAGGCCCACATGGTCTGACGTGAACCAGGGCGGATCCTGTCCAGCACAGTGAAACAGCTGGTCTGTGTGAGCCAAAGGGAAGAGCAGTGCCAGTTCGAAAGCTGGGAGAGGACGAGCTGTTGTCCTCGAGTTGATTTCTGGCTGCTGAATCATGCTGGCAGAGTCAGACTGATAGCATTCATGTTGCATGATGCTATGAATTTTTCTTTAAGGGGAATGCAACATCAATAATGTACTGCAATGGCTTTTTTATAATCTATTTTCCGGTGTATTTAGCTTCTTGCAAATAGGGCAGGGCATTATTCCATCTGAATTCAAAATTGAAGCAAATTCCTTTGGCTTGGCTACACTTCAGATGAAGAAACAGAACTTTAGCTATGACAACTTCCAAAACAGCCTATAAGCTTTCAGAAAACACTGGATGCCATGCACTTATGTCTCTAAAAAAAGCCTCATTTTGAAAGTTTATCACTTCTTCCAGATGACAGCAATTAAAAATATTCAACAAACAAACTAACTAACAAAAAACATCTGTTTATAGTATAGTATAAGTGTGTAGAAAGTCATTTGACATTTCTTGGAGACACCAGCTCATGTCCTCACACTTGATTTAAGGGCAGTATTTCAAGTAATAGACAACTCTATTCAAATTGCTGTTTGGCTGCTATTTCAATGGTTAACATCAATTGATCTGCTCTATAAGATTACTACACTAAAAATGTTTGTTTTTACATTTATAATCCAAAAGAAAACATAATACTCATTTGTGGCACATGAACACATAAACAAGTACAATACTGTAGTTATACAATATATATATATACAATATAAGGATGTTCAAGGATATACAATATGTACTACAATTAAAAGCCAGCGCTACATGTTACAGACTGCAATAAAACACAACAATGACACGTGCAGCTCATTCTGTGGTGGCAGTTATGCTTACAAGAAGAAAGTAATTCCCGTATCCAGTATACATTTGCAAAGCGATACGTGACATATACATGTCCACGGCTGGCTCATATGTGGGATGTTCCAAATTGAGCGACCCCTGGGGACAGATGGTGGATCACTCCGACCGCAGCTATTTCAAAACCCATGTCATCAACAACTCACAGCCACAGTAGCAACAAGAATGAGAGAACAGGCGAGGAAGTTGTAAACACAGTTCGTCCCTGTGGTTGTTTTTCCATGATAACACAGGGATTGACATTATTAGAACATGGCAAGGTTTACTGTAGTAGTACATTTAATTTGGTGTTTGGTTTAATCTGTGTGAAATAAGACTTCAGTCAAAATCTCTACACACAACGTTTTGAGAGGGAAAAGTTGAATGTAAGAATTTAACATTGAATCCTGGATGTCAGATTTTTATATCTTTATATTATGTGACTTCAATCTCTAAAATGCTTCAAATCATAATCACATCTCTACGTCACAGTTTCAAACATCCTCCTTACCTGTAGGTTGCCCCTCAGATTTTTAACTTCATTCTTCCAAAAGAAAAACAAAAAAGGATGAAATATTTCCTCTTCCGTCAGTTAGTTTAAGTTAAAAAAAAAAGCCATATGTTGTCCACATTATAATCTATACATTAAAAGTCCTTCAGCAGGCTCTGAGTGACTGAACTTTCTGCCTCTGAGCTTCTCCCCTCACTCTCCCTGTTCTCTCTCTGATTCACGTCCTCCCATCACCCAGCACGCGCTTGAATGGAGCGAGGCGGAGCCGTTCCACTGCTGCTGCCGAAAGGGGTGAGCTGGCACTCCGAGATGATCTGCGGCTGTTCCCGGCAGCGGGGGAGGGACTCCACCACTGCCACCACCTCCACCCTGCTGCCTGGGGAGCGTCATCGTTTCACATGAACTACAACTCCCACGCCACATGTCCGCCGCACTCCTGCCTTCTGACATCATCAGGGGGGATCCCCTCACTTACTGTCACCCTCACCCTAGAGCATCTACAGCTCTCCAATACATTGCAGAAAAAGCTTAATAACTATATTTTATTACTTAAGGCATTATTTCAATATTTTTTAGGGAACTGTGGTTTACATTTTCCGCCAGCTGAGCTCTGCCTTTCACTCTCTTTCTCTCTCTCACTGACCTTTTAGAGAATAGGGAATGCCCTTGTTCTCGGTCATAAAAGATGATCTTTCAGTGCTCTGCGGCAAAAACGACTCAAGTTTGCCATGGGTGACAGTTTTTCCAGCTGCTGGTTAACCCCATTAACCAGGGTTAAATCAGGTGAGCAGACACTGTCATTTGACAAAGTGGAATAGGGGAAACTAAAAATGAACAGAGCAACAGTTTTTTGGTAACAGTGCTCAAGATGTGGCATTGGGGGTCGTTATTATAAATGCATTACCAGGGAGTGTATAAATATATTTTTGATTTGGTGGCTTACTTTGGTGCCTGCCGCTGCTGATGCTGCCTAAAAAGTTTCCAGTGAATCACCGACTTAAAAGACCCACAAACGCCAACTTTAACTGATCTTCCAATACCCAGATTCAACACAGGCAACAGGCGGAATGTAAAAACTGGGTAAAAATAAGCTACCTTTTTACCATTTATTGTAAAAAATACAATGTAATACTGACCAGGTTATTAGATTAGAGGGTCAAGACATCTGCTTTGAATGGATGAAACCATCCAAATCTACTGAAAAATGGTCACAACTGTTGTGTGCATTTTAAAAACCATTTATTTCAGAAATAAATGTTGATTTGCTAATTCCTTTATGCATCAATAATGCAAAAAAAACAAACTCAATGAGTTTCAAACAGTTCAGCTGATATTTTATAGAGGCTCTGGTAAATGCATGCCAACAGAATAGAGCGGAGACAAAAGTCAGAGGAGTGCCTGACTCACAGGTCGAGTATGAATGTTTCCGGAGTGAGTCTCACCTCGTTAAACACCTTCCTCGCTATTTTCTCTCACTCACCATCGAGAGAGAAGAGCCCTGAGAGTTTGGTGTAATCCTCTCAACTTAGAAAAGAACGGAGGTGCCAAACAACGCCGGGCATGACAGAAACTTACTTAACAAGCTTCGCAGGGTTTTGACCTCTACATTTGCCCTACTGTACACTCAAGGCGTGTGCGTTTTCACATTTAAACAAATATTCTGTATAGGTACAGTGGAGGAGACACCCTATATATGATGCACTATGTGTCATTTTATTTGACATACTATATCTTCTTGACACGTTAAAGTTTTTGTATGTTTTAGCCCATTATATCATGACACTTTTGATGAAAACTTCTAACCTTCAAGGGGGCCAAGTTTCATTTAAAAAACAGTACGCAAATCAACTGCGACGGCTTGAAAACTTAAAACCTTTTGTCTAAATTTTCATGTTTAGGTTGCATTATCGTTGCATGCTCATGCAACTGTGAAAGTTGGTGGTTGAAAAGCACCCCGGAGATAAATACTATGCTAACATAGTTAGCATGTTGAGCGTCTTGATGGACAGAGTAACACGAATTTGATAGTTCGTTGTCTTAAAAAAAGTGAGTTGTTTATCAGTCTTGAACACACCAACAAAGGCAGACTTGTCAAATCAATCCCAGAAATAAATGCTAAGATGGTAATGGCTGCCTGGAAGAAGAAAATCAGTCCAACAACTTCTTTTCTCCATATCCTCCATTTGATTTTGGATTTGAATTATGAACACGGTGCTGCAGTTATTCATCCAACTATGATCTGAATAGCGGAGTTCCAGCCTGGGATTAAATCCAGAGACCATGATTCTGAGTGCCACAAACAACCAGCTCACCATCTGAATAGAACAAATAGCTTTCCTCTGGTGTCAATAAATAGCTGCAGCAGACCTCAAATTAGGTCAGTTGAGTCACCAAGGCTTGGTTAAGACAAATATCTAACAATTTGTCCCCTGCTGTGGTAAATGACTGTAGCATGCCATTCACTGCACTTCAAAGGACAACTCATTTACATGCACATATATTCAGTAAGATCCAAATCAGGTTAAAGTAGTATCTACACATCTTTATCGACTTTGAAATGATTTTTTAAACTTACAATTTAAACAAAATGCTCATTAAATTCAGCATCTATACTGGTCCTTTCAGCGATTCACCATTATTGTTTCTCTCTCACACTCACACAAACCCACACCTGTCCATTCTCTATATTCTCTCATGTGACAGGTGCTTTCCTCTCTCGTGAAAGTGCCAGAGGCATTGCTCATATAGTGCTACACACACACACACACACAAACACCACCTGCCTCTTGGCTGTATTCTCTTAAGTGTACGCTTAAGTGTCTCATTGCCACATTGCAGCCTTGGAGGCCATTAAAAAGCCATTTAAACACCTGTGGCCGATGGTTTATTATAAATAGACAATGTGCTACAACTCCTGTTGCTGCTGTATCAAATGGACCAGCTGGGATGTGGATTATATACTGTAGATATAGTTAGTACATTTGAGATTAGCAAACACAGCCCATTTGTCAACAAAGCAATAAAGCGATGTGAACATGAGTGGTAGGCCATTTTTGGTGCTGGACGATGTCACTCAATGTTTTTCATGTACTTATACTTCAGAAATTACTACCTGGGTTCTTGGAGTTGAATAAAACAGTGTTAGTTTAGGGCTGAATAGGGGAAGTCAGAAGTGGGACAAGACTTGTTACTTGTTTTGTTTTGTAAAACCATTTGAATCTTTTGATTGTATGGGTTTAACCAACTAACTTTCCTTTATCATTATAGTGATTTATTTTAACTCACAGGTGATTATTCTAGCCTCTTTCACATATTGTATTCAACTGATCTTGATACAAAACACTAATGTTTCCGGATTAAGAACTACCTTACCAAAGGAACCTATGCTGATATCCTAATGATCAGTAAAGGGGTTCCTCAGAGCTCTATTCAAGGACGTCTGTTCTCCCTATATTTAATATTTGTTCATCTGCAAAACAAGTATATTTCTATGCAGATGACACAATTTTATATGTGGTATATTATGTTTTTTTTTCAATTCTTGGCAATAACCAATCTAAAAGCAGATTTTTTAGGTCCTAAAACTGGCTCTTATTGGTCTTTAAACAGTAAAGTAAAAACAGGGGTTGGTTAAGTTTGCATTATGCATTATGATCAGAAAATTGTTTATTCATGAAAGGAGTGATATATCGCCAAAGATATTCAAAGAGATTTTTTGGCCGTTGGATTTTTCCGTCAGATTCTCTTTTTTCTGCCACTCTAGAAGTTTCCAGTGGTGGTGGAAACTTAAATATGGGCTTGACACTCTTACAGGGGACACGATGACCTTATAAAAAGAGCCAAACCCACTTTCACAAAATGCACACATATAAATATAGACACACTTAACATTTACATGCATGAATAAATGGAACCATATGCTGGGCCTCTCACCTACTTAGGAGAGAGATCTGCAATTATAGTTTTATTGGATATGGTGTATGATTTCATCTATGTTTATAAATGCATATACTGTATACATGCACAAAGAGCTACAAGAAGAGATATATAGAGTTGACCTATGCTAGAAAGGTCTCTTCAGAGTTGGAAGTAGGTCTTTGGGTTAGAAGGAAACAGGGTGTGTGTGTGAGATAAAGTAGTAAAACTGAGGTTGGGAAAAGTGAAGCATCCTGCTTAAGAGGGGACCAGGACAACAAAGAAGTAACACATTTGCTCTCCAAAGCTAGACTTTAAAGCAAAAATTTAAAGGATCAGGATGAGTGGCTGGTGTCCTACAAAAATATTCCTCCAAAGAAAAGTCATTCTCAGTATCAAGAAAGAATAAGGAGGATCATCCCGCTACTATCAAGACGATGCTTCAAACAAGCAAAGTTTAACTGGAAACGAGAAAGTATCAAAGTTTGTTTCATGAAACATCCAGTTTTTGGGATGAATCTCTTTTGAGCTGATTGCACAATTATCTGAGAAGAATTTTATCTTTGGAACAGATAAAGGTTTCCATCATTGCATAATATTCCCAGATAAACTTCTCTTGAATCTGTAGCTAGAGGAAAGGTCCATCTTATTTCCACATAGGCACTCATTCAAGGAAAACAAGTGTAATTAACTCACTATATTGGCTTGTTTTACAGTTATCTTAAAGAAAGCACAATGTAACGTTGCAGTACAGATTAAATGGCTTTATATTAATTTGTTTTTTGCGTATGTGACCACATTAACCAAATTAACTTTGTCCTGTTGTAGATTTGCGTTAACTGACCCTTTCATCAGGTGACACAAACTTTTTTTATCGTGTACAATTATACACACTGACATGCAGAGGCGGGCGCGTACGTGTAAAAACATCTATATAAACACACACGGTGATGTCAGCGAGCCACTGGGTATCTTGCGGCAGGATGAGACATTCACCTTCACAGCTTTCATATCACTGTGACGACGGCCAGTCTGCATGCCAGCGGTGGGTGACTGGGTTTGACTGACAACTGACTGACTTGTCCTAAAGACCTGGTTGTGTGTGTGTGTGTGTGTGTGTACATTACCGCGATTCAAGATATTTCTTTCTTGCAAATTCCTGACAAAAAATACAACTACATTGGAACTATTTAACTTTTCTTACAAAAATACAAGTTTAAGCTGCTTAAAGACCTTTAAATGGACATTTTTTTGCAGCAGATTGTGAGAAAGGAAGAGAGACACCCTCATAAGAGATGATGTGACAGTCCATCAGTGAAAAAGGTGTCATGGTTGGTGTATCAGTGACTTGCACAAGGAAAACTGTCGCGGTTTTATATTTGCCATGTCTGCCTCTCGGTCCATCTATCACTCCGTGTCCAGCTGTCAGAGTTTGAGGTAATGTGACGTGACTGTATCAATGTCTGTCTCCAAGATTGCTTTCAGGGTGATGTCATCCATCCGACTGTCTGTCATTTGAGTGACTGTCATAAAAAGCTATCTGTCGGACTGTCTGTATATCTGACAGACAACCAGCTACAATCCACGCCTGATTATTTTCTTTGCATGAGACAAGATGTCAAATCAAGCTGCAGATTGGGATCTGTCGATGAGTTTTTAGGGGATCTTTGGCTGGCTTAATTAGCCGTATTTACTTGCTAGGCACCCTGAGACGTTTTTGACCACTAGTAGCGCTATGGAGCAATGTTTTCACAAGTGGGTTCCCATTTTGTTTGTATTGTGCACGCGCACAAGGATGCAGGCGGTGCGATACACATTTCCTGCCTTTGGTTTCCACTGACCGACAGTTGTTGGTGGTAAAGTGCAAACATGCTTGTAAACGTTGCACGATTTTACGGTTTTGCTAATGTTTGTTTTAATGTTTTTAACGAGGAAATAACTTTTCTTTGTTTACAAAAAAACTCCACTGAGGTGATTTCTTGAGCAATATTACACGGCCAGTGTGTCATGATGTTGCCTCAGACGTAAAAAGCGGACCAATAGGATCACATTAGGGTAAATTGCTGGTCTGCATGTCTGCCTCTGTATGTCTGGCTGCCGACAGACTGGCGGTTGTCTGTGCATCTGTCTATCCATCCGTCTTTGACTCACAAGGCTCAGTAGCTGTCATAAAAGTGCATGTGCATGCCGTCTACATGGATGCCAGTCTGTCATCTCTCTCTGTGAGAGCTTTGGGGTGCCCTGTTTAACTCTGAGAGACAGAAACGTTTTACCTACTGTAAGCGCTGTACTTCCTCTGCGTGCAAATGAGGTGCAGTAACGATCTAAAGCATATGGATCTGTATTACTACTGTGCATGTATTGATACCATACAGCTTTTAAACAACCAAAAAAAAGCTGTACTGTACGTCAAACTCAGGTGAACTTATTTAATTTTCAGAAAAAGAATAGAATAATAAAGACACACTGTAGAAAAAGACAAAGAAAGCAAGAGGCAGACCTTGAAGACAGAAAGAGAGAGGGAGAGAAAGTCATACGGAGACGTCTATGCAGACAGTAGGAGAAAGGAAGCATTAAGAGATGACGACAGGCTCAGCGGGGTTTCCAGAGCTGGGATTTGAACCTGCTACTACAGCTCACTGCGCTGTCAGCAAGAGGTCTAACTAGAAGCATTATGTGCTCATGCAAGACACACACAGGGTGCTTTTAAAATACATGACTTGCTCTCCATTTCTGCAGATGTAGTATGCTTCAGAAAATTTGAATTTTTGTCGGTCACATTGAATGTGTAAAGCTTTACTTAGTCAAAACACGACTGCAAGTTGTGTGAACAGTATGATTAATGTTTTATATGAGCTGCAACATTCAAGCTTCAAGCAAACTGTAAAACAAATGATGATCTTATTTGAAAATGCTCTGAATCAAATCTGTAAAGCAAATATTTTGTCAGACATTGACAAAAGTCACCTACTATTTAGTTATTTGTGCCAGAATTTGCTACGTTTTTCGATGATATCTCACTTTGGAACCTCCATTTCACTTCACTTCAGATGGAAACTTGCCTTGCAGCCCCCACAAAACATACACAAATATGTAAAATATATGCATATAAAAAAGTTGTACTGACTCCAGAACACTTTGTAAGACAAATCCTACAGTACATACACTATATTTCAGTCCGTGCTCTCTGGAACTTACATGTACTGTAGTTACTAACCAAGGTCCTTAATAGTTTTGGTGTACCCAAATTGCAGCCCGCTCATAAAATGTTCCACACACAAATTGCTCGCTCCATGACTCATTTTATCATATAGGTGCCAAACACACAGGATGCAACCATGTTGACATGGAAACGCAATAAACAGACAAACAGACTCTCATGTCTGTGGAACCAGTGGACACAAGCTTGTACTCTTGTCATTTCGTCTGGCCAAACGAGTGAGGAAATGGCATTTAAAAAGGATAAAACTTGCATAAATTTGACAAGAAACATTTGTCAGACATTGCAAAAATAACCAATTTTGCTGAGCTTTTTGCAGGATTTGATAATATTTAAATTTACTGTTTCTTACGGACATTTACACATGACCATTTGAACGTTTCTAACTTGTAAAGAAAGTTGTTGGTTATAGTTCTAAGGCCTTAAAGTACTACTCACCGGCCAATGCTGTTCAGCTGATCTCCTCCCCTCGATTTTACTTCATTCCTTATTCTCTCCTTCTGTTTGCTCTCTTCTTCTTTCAAACTTCAATAATGTAAAAAAAAATGACTTTATTTGCTGCTGGAAAACTGCAAAAGTCTGGTCCTCTCTGCCTCTTTTGGACTCTCTGTGCCTGTCTCTCTATCTCTGTCTCTCTGTCTGTCTCTATCCAGCTATTCCAGACATGTTTCAGGGCTCGGCCCCAGCCAAATATGGGAGGAGGGCGGTAAACAAGGAAGACAGCCTGCGCTGTCACTGGGCCTGCTGCCCTACTGTACACCACACGCACACACACACACACTGGAACGCACACACACTCATTCTCTTTGATTCTCAATCTTTGTTGTTTTATGCCACATATCAATCTCAGTTTGTGCCATAAAATCATCCTTCTGATATCCTGCTAAATCGCACGTTGCGCTAATGCTACTGTCTTAAAGTAAACAATTTTCTGATGTTAAAATGACAGACGTGCCTTTAAAAATATTTTTTTTCGTGCAGTAGCTCTACGGCTGCTCTGTGGCCCAAGCGGTGGCCTTCTGACTGGTTTGACCTCGGGGTCGACAGCTGCCAGACCACAGGGCTATTAGTGGAGCAAAGGCAAGCCGACAAATACAAGGTGCACTGCACGCACACACACTCACACATGCCACATAAAAAGCTGCAAAAGACCTGCACACATGTTAAAAACTTATAGGCATGCACATATAGAGCAAAGAAAAAAACAAAACCCTGATGCGCAAATACTTTTACATGAATTCTGATCCAAATGGATGAGCGTGTACTTCACGCCGCCACACTCAACAGCTGCTTAAGTGCAACACTCATCACAAATACCTGCTGTTAAAGCAAGCTAAGGACGCCTCTCCTCACGTTCCCCCACGAGCTCGTGCATCAGTACGAAACACACACAACTCTAAGCTTCCTAATCCGGCAGACCCTTTTAAGACACCTATCTTTCGCTGAGCCCTTTCAACCGGATTTTCAAGGTCGCTGTTAAAAATGGCGACAGGAGGAGTTAAGGCGAGCCCCAGATGCATTCAGACATCAGCGCCTGGGGATGAAATATTCGTTTAACACCCGGACAAATAAACAAGTCTGGATTCTTCAAATGGCACCTGATGAGTGATTAGTGTTCACTGTACTGCAGCGTGTAAAAATAGTCTATTCTGTCAAGTAGGATCTGTGTGTGGTCACCTGGGTTTGCCAGCTCAAATGCGTATTTTACACCTAATTAACATTCTCACAGTACATTTTAAGAATATTTTATGTCTCCTTTTCCCCCCTAATGACAACAAACAGAACTATGATGATCATAGAAGTTTCCTTGAATCTCTTTTCGGCTACTTGTCATCTCATTGTTGCAGTTTGTCCAAAAGACCTGCTTTATTCTTTGTCCTTGTAAAAACAGACACCGTGTTCCTGCGCTAGCTTCCTCTGAACATTCGGATTCTCGCGTCCAAGTGTACGAGCGAACGCTGCAATTAGAGAAATGAATAAACTGGCCTGAGAGATCTGAGCGCTGCCAACACTGCCGCCCATTCAATCAGGATCAAACTTGCAATGCCGGCGATTCCCACTGACCTTCTTGCAACACAGCAATTACCACAACGGTCCTCTGGGGAAGTTCATAAAAATGAAATGGCTCTTACAAAGCCATAAAGAAAATCTCATATATAAAGTGGATGCAGAACCACAATGGCTGCCAACTCCTGACTCAATTGAGGGTGAGTGCCTCCTCCTGTTTGTGCAAGTTTTTCTCAGATTAACAACAGCAATCATGACTCTCATCATCTCTGAGAGGGTCCAAGGGACTCTGCAAGACTGTCAGTTATCCTAAGTGGCAACAGTATTTCCAACAACTCTGAGATTGGATATTTTATGATATTATCAACTTGTGATTTGCAGTGTATTCCAGAGATACACAGCTTTTTTGTGTATCCATTTAAATGCAACCTGGTTTGTCTTTGGTTAGAGATTTTTCATCATTCTTCTCATTCACAAACTGGCCAAACTACCACATGTATAGAGCAATATTATTATAATAATTCATTTAATGCACCGATCAAATCACAATAGGAAGGAGGGAGTACATTACACACGGTGCCCAAATTTCAAACTCCTGAACTCCTGGCACAGAAGCAAAAGCAATCAGTGGATGGAGGTGGGTTTGGGCGCTTGTTGTTAGACTTGGGGTTGGTGGTGTTTCAGGTTACAACCCCCCTGGGGAGGGGGCAGTCAGTAGCAGGGCGACTGACGCCCCCCTATTTCTGCAGCGGCTATTTAAAGGCCTAATTGACAGGCTGGAGGGGGTGTGTGGCGGGGGTAGTGGGGGGGGTTCTGCAGCTCAGAGAAGCCGGGCTGAGAGGTGGGGAGGTGGTTGAAGTGTCTTCTCTGCTGTGGAATGCAGAATGGATCAAAGCCAGTGATCTTGATCTGTGGTGACGAAGGAAATTTTGATTTATGGGGTCTGACTTTTACTTATTGGTTCAAACTTATATGTGAATCAGTGAAACTAAATGTTGCACTTTGTATCTGAATCAGAGAAAATTTGTATTTGTCTATTTGAGGATCATTTTTGTTTGTTTCAGAATTCAATTTCAGGACTTTCAGGACAGGATTTAAGGACTTTACCTGTTTGTTATTATCAACAAATCCCATGAAAAGACCACAACAAATTTAGAGCTACAGCCAGCTGCTGTTGGCTTAGCTAAGCATCTCATGGTGATGACAAGACGCCAGAAGGTCACTGTGCCTGGACAAGACATAAGCCTGCACAAAACCTCCAGTAAAACCTCAAACAGTCGTTTTTAAACCTTTTTTTTGAATCAAACAACATATAACATGTAAAGATATGAGTGGGGTATTGATCTTCCCACCAAACTCTCAACAAGAAAGCAAATATACTGTATGAAGCTCCCGAATGGGAAGAAAATTTAACCGCCAAAGCAGCAACACCAGACGATACAGCACGTGAGCCTGGAAGTCTCTATTAGTAACCAAGGATGAGTGGAGACAACCTATCCATCAAACTCTGTGCATGCGTGTGTGTGTGCGTGTTTGTGTGGACATACCATGCTCGTCGTCCACAGTCTCCTCACAGCGGTGGGGGAAGTTCTCGTACGAGTCCCATCGGATCAGAGGGTCCTGGGTGTTGTAGTCCACAGAGACGCTCGGCCCGTTCTCCAGGTGGCCCAGGCCTGAGGAACACATGGCATGATGGGTAACGGGGTCCTCACACAGAGTGCATTGGCTGTCACATCAAATGGAGGCGTGCATAGGAAGTGTCATTCCAAACACAAATTTGGGATACATGTGTCTTTTTGGCACTGATTGCATAAATTGAGAAAAAATGAAGGTTGTCAAGTATGTTGTTGAGTCATAAAAATTGATTTTTAATATTCTAAAGACCATTTTCTCCTTCTCAGTTAGGAAAAATGGATTACCTTTGATTTTTTCTGGTCCATATGAGAAAACAAACTCCACCTTCCCATACTCTGGGAATCTCTCATCTGTAGAGAGACACACAATATAAAAATGATTTTTATTTTTTTTTGTAAAACAATGGACACAAATGCACACAAGCACAATGCGTGGGTCAACGATGGTGTGTTTAAACCTGCTTGGAGCATCATAGCGGATTCCTAAAACCGCAAGATTTTCACTTCAATTTAGCAAACTTAGAGCTCATTTGGAGCATTAAACACAGGTGAAAACTCAATGTTAATGTGTTATCATTTTTGGATACCTTGAGATTCATCTCTAACATAATTAGCTGCTTCTCTTTCCCTTTTTACATTACTGTAGGTGAATGCTGAGCTGCCTTCACCACCAGAGGACTCCATTTACAATAAAACTGTGGGGAACAGAGTCCTCTTGCAGAAGGGCGCAAGATTGTTTTGATGCTGGAAACAAAAAAAAACAAAAAAATCCCAGTGAAAACCAGTTTACTCCAAGTAGATTAAAACACACACTTGACCCAGGTCTGGTATACACACACTCACAGGAATGTGTACACACACACATTTATAAAAACACATGCGAACACACAGCAAGGCCACAACTATTGAGTCCAAAATTGAGTCTAAAGACAACATCTTAATTAGACTTGTCCCTGCGATACCTCTTCCTGTTTTTATGATTTTATTTAGACCATTTTGCCCAAATTATTAATTTTCCGGACTCTTAATTAAACTCAACATCTTAGCCTTGACTCTGGTTTTACTTATGACATAATACAAATCACTGTCAAACACTGCAATACAGACACATACATATACTATGAAAACACACCCACCCAGAGAGCAGTTACCTTTGAAGGTCTCGTCCAGCTCGTTCTTCCCGAAAACCACTCCGAGGTCGTGGATGGCGCAGGTGTGGAACTGCACCCTGAACATCACGTCTCTGGTGGGGTTTCTGTACCTCTTGTGGTAACACTTCAGCTGCGATGAGCAAGGAAAGATCAATACATTAGTCTGTATATCAATCAGACGGGTAATATCTGTGAATCGATTTAGATTCCTGGGCTTGATGTGGAATAAGCTGCAATTTCTAAAGTACAAGCAATAAAAACTCTAAACCTTACAAGTGAATGCCTTTATAGTATTACAGAGAAAAAAGACAGACGGAGGGAATTTATTGTTCAGAAGGTTAAAATCCGGCAAAATCCAGATTGACAGGAAAGGAAAGAAAGTTCAGCCAATATTCTCCTTGAAATCTTACCAAGATGTCTCCCTTTAGAAGCAGGCCGGGTTCGATGGTGATGCAGATACTGGTGTTGCTGTCTCCTTGCACGTTGCTGTGGTGACAACAATAATAACGTCTTGTTAAAATTCAATGACTGGATTCAACATAGGGTCAGCTTTGCCCCGGATTCACACGCATAAACATGCAAAACCACACTGAAGTGGAGTAAAAGTTTCCATACTATATTCCTGACGTATAGACTGGTTGCATTGCCTGGTAGATCTTCAGGAAAGGACGGCAGCCTGTGAAGGGAAATAAATAAGGGAGTTTACTTTTTTTTTTTTTTTTTTTAAAGAGAACCAGCAAAAACAGAGTTCTTTCTCCATATTTGGCAGAGGCAGACACTCACCTCCTTTGGACTCAAAGTTCGGTATGCCGTGCATGATGACGTGATGCAGGAACAGAGGCTTGTTGTTGATTTTTATGTGTCCGGACAAAAGGCCGTTGAAGTATCGCACATACCTGCAGGGAAAAGACAGGCAGAACTGAGTGCAGCCCTCATCCTACATGCAGGAAAACAGTTTTAAATCTCAAGAACAGTCCAAGTTAGTTTGTTAGGAAGTTAGCTGTTTTTTTACACATCCAGCAGTTACGGAGCAACATTATCATCCATTTGGATTCATGTTTCTGTCCACCTGATGAATGTAGTCAAATATTCCTTCTCTTTTAGCTCAGTTTTAGGTCTTTATCAATTCCTTGTCTTTTGATATATTATATCAAATATAATATTGATTATAGCTGGTTTAACTAATCTAACAAAGGCATAAAAATGCCCTGAAAAATAATTTTAAAAATGTTCTGCGAATGACCTGCAATGTTGCTGAAATATTTATTACAACGCACATAAAAATGTTGTTATTCTTAGAACTTTACAAGTAAAGCAGATAAGAAGTTAAGTTGGTGCTGGTAGTTGCTAAAGCAAAACCTGGTCATTAAAATCACATCTTGATCCTCTTGGCAGCATCATTTGTGCAGGAAATTTCATGTCACTGACAAATAAATGCCCAATAAATCAAGATTTATCTTGGGTGCAAAATTGATATTTTGGCCTGAGTGTGCCTTATGCATTTAGACACAAAGCTTGCTCAGTAAATCTCATAGCAAACTGGCCATTACACGTCTTTATTACTTGTGTACAAGCCCACATTTTTGCCTCTTGGTACAGCAGTAACGAATGTCCGCTGGGAATTTAGAGATACCTTGCAATGGAACAAACTTTTGACCTGATGGAAGCACTGGATTAAAGGTTGGGGGATCGCTAAAAAAGACTCCTCGGCAGTCGGATCGATACACGTTGAGATTCAGGGACTGTGTCGCATTGTCAGGACCTTCTGGCTAGATTACAGACCGAATCCTCACTGAACAAACCCTCATCCTGTGTGGTTCACCATTACCACCCATCAGCTCCAACGGCCCAGCCAGAGCTGAATTCCACTCTGACTATAAAACAGCCTTTATGCACTACGGGAAATGTCAGAGTGAATTGGTGTGTACAAAGGCCAGTTGGGGGTCTGTTGAGTTAGTGTGGTCTGGTTGTTAATGATGATAATGATGATGGTACCAAACGTGACCTTGACCACAGGGTCGCCACATGCAGACACCCCCCTTGCTCTACTGTCAGTGGCCAGATGGTTTAGCCTCTCTGAAATTCAATTAGATGGAGCTGGGACTCCACGGAAGCAGCGCTGAGAGGAGGGAAGGAGCTTGTAGCTACAGTACGTGAGTGTAGTAATTATGTTCCGTGTTTTATCAAAATATTGTCGTGTATTACAGGTGGCGCATGTAGCCTTTGAAACAGTACTGTGTGCATGTTAATTGAATACAGCAGAGATGATTGTATCCTCTATTTTAGAAAGTTGCAACTTGTCCTTTGCAAACCTAGTGTAGAAAAATCATGCAGGTATGTTTCCATTCAAATATTGTGTAAATTTACAGCTTAAAAGTTGCAAAAAATGAAATGCATATTCAGGGAAGGGTGCAATAATATTATGTAATCAGAGGAGCAACCCCTTTTGGAACTCCAGCGGTATTTTGTTTAGGATTTACCCAACTTTCATGAGTAGTTTTCTCTGCTCCCACATAATGTGGTGTTGTTGTCTGTCTTTTTTTTAAAATATGGGCTTTCTGGTGAAGTGGATGAATTTATTGTAATGAAGCTTTGGTTAAAAAAATCCCAAAAAAGACATTTTGTTGCCCACAGTTTTTCCCCATGTTTTTCCTTTAGTCCTCTGTGGACAAATTTCTGCTATTTTTTCTTCTCCCATCAAAGTCCTTACATTCACAATTCTGACATCACCATCACACCTGACCAATGATCTTTCTGCTCGCGTTCTTTGAGCCAATCACTCTCTGGATGTTGTTCTTTAAATATCGTCGCAATTCTGCCTACTGTTGCGCATCCCACCTCCTCCCCATCACCACCATGACCTCCAGGTTGTCGTGTGAGACTTTCTATCATCCTCCTGCTGGCTTTTACTTCACCACCACCACCACCAGCGTCTAGACTAGCGTCTGTCCTGTCTCCTATCTCCATTTTCAAGTCTTTCTTTGTTGCTAACTTCAATAGACTTTGTTTGACACTTCCAATTGATCTCTCCTCACTGGAATTGCAGATGGAAACAATACTTTGATGTTGCATCTGTCAGAAATAAAACAATAAGAACACATGTCCTGAAAGCAGTAAGTCACTGATTCAAGAAAAAAAAAAAATCCTTTCATCACCCATTCTCATCCATTTGTTGAAATAGCAGCTTTTTCACTTCATAAAAACAGTTTTTTTTTCAATACTTTAGTGGAAATCACCCAGACATGCAGCCTTAAAGAAGCCAGAAAAAATGCAAAACAGCCCCGTTGTCTGGCCTCGAGCGTGCACTCACACCGGAATCTGACACTATTTTAACTTTGACGTGCGACAGAAATCGCAAACTGCAAAGGAGGAAATGCATGCCAGGCATTTTGCTATCGTTATTCCTGGAATTTCCATTCAGATTTTGTTGTGAGCGACTACAAAAAGCACACGGAAACATGTCAGCGGAGTCTCTCTCAGAACAAGATACTCTCATCTGTGTTTTGTGCCATAAATCAATTCCTCCCGATCTGACCCACTGTCAGACAAGGGGCAGCCAATCCTCTCAGAAAGGACTCAGTTTGTTAACTGTTTCACAACCAACATAGGAACCATTTAATGATAATAAAGTGCTACACATAACACCTTTATTCCAAACTTTTACAAGCTTCCATGGCAGCAGCGGACTGAGCTCATCTCCTACTCCTGATGTTAATGTCACACATTCCACACCATAATACTGGCAGACTCCAGGGGCAGAGATAATTATATCCGAAGCAGGAAATAGCAGCGGGGCAGAGGGCAAGCCTATAGACCTGTTAGAGAATGGCTGGCTGCCTAATTCACCAGCTGAAATGAAGTGGTGTTAAGTCCCCTGGTGTTTCTTCTGTTTCAACGTTTATTCCCTGTAACCTTTCCCTGCTCATCCCTTCCAAGAAGCGCTCAGATCAAGATTCCTCTCTCCGCAGGTGAAGAAAAGAAATGGAGAGGGGGGTCAAGCCTTTAAGCAGTTAACGCTGACTGTCTAATAACGCAGAGGAAGCTAATAATATGGTTGAAACAGATTTATGACTCGGAGGTTGTCTCGAAAGACAGTCCCCGAGAGTGAGTGTATTCAAAAAAAAAAAAAAATTGTTCAAATTCTTTAAAACCACTCTTGATTGGTTTGACCCACTCTGGTTTGGAATTTACTCCCCTGTTTTGCTCTCTATTCATGGAAAGGACATTATCTCAAAACACACAGTGCTAAAAGTGGAGAAGAATTGGAGGAAAATATGTGCTGATATGCTCAGAAGACAGGAATGAACTGCCACCAAGCCCCGCAGCCTCCCCAGAGACACCAGTGGAATCTCTCAGACAGACGAGATAGATTGCCTCTCTCCTTGCCATAACATTTTCTCACAATTATCCCAATTAAAACTAAATTGCAGATAAACTGAACAGAAATAAGGAAAGAATTTCCTCTAAAATGAAACGGGATAGACACAACAAATCCTTGATTAAGTTGTCGTCTTTGCTGAAACCAACCCGGAGCACGGGTCAGACTCATAAAGCAGATGTTTGCAAACACAAAGTGAGGTAATAACTGACCTTCTCTGGGACGGTTGACCCACAGGAAGAGCTTTGTCCTCATAGAAGCGCCTCATGGCAAACCTGTCCAACGCTTGGTCAGCACTGCGGGATGCAAAATGAGCCACGCATTGTTATTATTTGTCATAGCAGAGTGCATGAGTATCGACAATAACCTGCCTTTATTTTTGGAAAACCTCAACCTGCAGATTGTTCCCAAGTTTGAGATTTAGAAATATCCTCCTGGCCTTCATCATTTACAAAGCAGCTTTAAATCCTTCTGGCTCGGTCT
Organism: Scomberomorus guttatus; assembly: GCA_038419695.1. NCBI lineage: Eukaryota > Metazoa > Chordata > Actinopteri > Scombriformes > Scombridae > Scomberomorus > Scomberomorus guttatus. The sequence goes on along the minus strand of CM076468.1, from coordinate 13,027,658 downwards.
CACCTATTAACATCTGGTTGCATTAAAGAATGATGACATTTTCGGAGCACTGCTTCTCAGAGAGCCAGAAAAATAAGCCGGCCAGAACGGATTGTTTTGCCATAATAATCACATCGGTGTTTAATTTTCAAGGCTGTTCAAGTCCCAGACCGAGAGGCCTTACTGTGATGGATCGGCGCTCCTGTCCTTACAAAACCTTGCAAGGATGAGATTTGAGGTGACTGAGGGATCAATGTACTTAAATGCTGCTTTTCCACTATTGGCAGCTGAAAATTCAATTCAATACCACCAACAGCAATGTAAGACTGAATTTCGAGAAGTCATAAGATGCGTCTGCAGATGTGTTGGATACCTTGCGGATATGTTGCTGTAGTGCATGTAGGCAGCGACCACCACCCCTGTTCTACCTCGGTTCCCCTGTAAAACAGAAGCAAAGAGAAAGAAAACTGTAGCACACTTTAAAGTTTAAAGATGGACAGTTAAAAGTTTATTTGACACATGAATGACATTAACATCAATTCCTGAGCTGCAAAATGTTTTCTTTTCTGGTTTTCTGCTACACGATGAATAAATGATAAGTCGGTAAGCAGTCAGCTGTGTTCCAGCCATCCCTTCTTTACCTTGTTGTGTAGCACCACAACATTTCGTGGATCTCCGTTGAGCCACGTGTCGATGGCTTTGCACATGCTGCAGATCTTGTCCAGCGGCGGTGCATGGTGGTCTGGCCAGCCGAACTCCAGAACCTGAGGAGGATTATCGGGAGCAGAAGAAGAAACAGTTAAAGGAAGATCTCCTCTCAAATATGAGCGCACGCGTCTGGATTAAAAAACACTGGAGTGACCTCGCTTCTGAAGTGTTTGTACCTTGTGGTTTAACTTTGCTAAGTCATTCCTCAGCTCGCTCAGGTTGAGCACCTGAAATCAGACACAGAGCAAAGATTAGATTTCTGAAATACACAGAGTACATTCTGTGCACTTTTATCATCAAAGGACAAAAACTACTGTGTGTCCTGGATTCACTTGCGGTGGGGGGGGCTTTCTCACCAGATAGTGTTCGCCGTGTTTGGACCGCAGCATTGCCGCCACCTCCTTGAGGTTGGTGGTGTAGCTGCGCTCCTCGGCGGCGGCGGGGAAAGAGACAGAGATGATCCTCTCTGTGATGTAGACCAGGTCCACCTCATAGCTCTCCTCCATGGCCTGAACCACACTCTGACTCCTGGAGAAGCAATCAAATCGAACTGAAACATCTCTCGAACCGCACAGTTTATGTCCAAGCTTTGTGTTGGCGAACATCTGCCTTGCTCTCCTTGAACAAGATAAGAGGTCCTGATTGCAAAGGAAAGGGTGTGCGCACAAAATATGTTTCTATTTAAGCTATTTTATACATGTTTTTTACCTTAGCGATATTTTTCTTTGAATCTGCCTCTATTCATCTCTTTCCTTCTTTTCGTATGAGGATTATTTTTTAGTTCGATTCTGTTGCAAAATGTGCATGATATTAACAGCAATTCAGTCAAACAAGAGAGACGGTTTTCTATCCCAGAGTTGCAAATCACACCAAATTAATCCAATAATTAAGTGTTCTTTTGTGCAGAGGGTTGCCGGCACTTGTGGATTCATTGTGAAAGCTGTAGCATCTAATTTAAGCTCGCAGTTTATTGTATCACAACTGTGCTCACTTGTGTTCTACTTAGTCTTAGGAAAAGTGTTCATGATCTGCAAGCTGTAATCCAGCTGATTTACAATTTGACCTTTCAGGAAAAAAAGGGGCAAGTGAAGAGAAAATATCTCTATATTAAGCAATAATTATGGTGTGACTTGTCCAAGTAGGGATTGATACATGCTCTTAAAACAGTAGTTAATATGCTTACTGAATGTCCAGGATACAACTGTGGAAGCAGGCTCACCGTGTTTGTTTAATTCTGATTGCATATTCCAATTTTCAGAGTTTTACGAGACTTATTGAGAATTTTTTATTTTACATTTGCTGTGAGAACATTTCTTCACGTCTCCGATTTCTCTCTGGGACTAACGTTCTAAAGTTCATCACAAACATCTACCCGATCAAATGTAAACTCCCGCAGCTCACTCTTATATTCCTTGGAAAGGAAAAGGTTTACAATCCTTCACTGACTGTTGACATGACCTCTGCTGATATTATGCAATCTCTTTCGCTGGCCAAACAGCGATCAGCTCTATTGGCTGGTGAGCATACAGTAAAGCTCCGCATGAGAAACAGCCATGCTTGAAGAATAACAGACAGAGCGTGGAATGAGAATTTACATTCCTCGACAAAAAGGCTGCATATCCAGCACAAACAATCGTTATTTGATGTTCATCATAAAATAGAGATACCATAAAAAAAAGAGTCTGGGATTACAGCGGATTTATAGGACCGACTACTTATGAAAAGGAGCAGAATTTATTTAATTTTTTGTTCAGCAATCATTTTGTAATCCTGGGAGAAAGAAGAAGAAAACGCTTCAAAGAGTGTGTCGGGGAATCAAAGGAAGCTCTAAACTTTTAGTTAAACTGCTGAGATGCTTGTGTCAGAGGGAAAATAACTGATCACTTAATCTATTCTTAATTTAGTCCACTTCTAGTTTTGATCTGATTAAATTAAATGCATACATCTGCTGACAATGACGACGATGTGTCTTACCGTGACTGCTTTCGCCTTATCTCCACACTCTTGCAGGACCTCGTAGATCCCTGGAGAGAACATATACACACATTCATCAACGATCAGTGATGATGGTATTACTGAATTACAATCGGACATAACCTATTAAGTAAAAGCCAGATCACGGACGCAACACTGAAACTCAGATAGAGAGCAAAGAAGAGGAGGAGGAGGAGAAGATGGAGATGAAGCAGCAGAAGAGCAGCAGAAAGAAGAAGAATGAGGCCAAGAAAATAAACAAAAGACTTGAAGGAGGAGAAAGTGAGAAATAAGGAGAGGGAAAGAAGGAGAAGAGAATGATACACAAGAAGATGTTGAACGAGAACAGGAAGAAATAGAGTAAAAGAAGAAGGAGGAAACAAGAGGAAGGAGGATATGTAGGAGGAAAGAAAAATCACAATACATGAGTGTGTTCCAGGAGAAAACCCTCCTGACTCAGGTCTTGTCAGGATGTCAGCTCACACTTTAATTATCCTGTCCCGTATCTAGTTATTTACTGAGGAAAGAGTGGAAGTCGGGCTGTTTCACTGTGACAGGACTGCAGAGGGAAAACGTTACTAAATATGGTGTACTGTTGAGGAATCACTGCATAATAGATGCTAGAGTTGGCTCTTCTTCTTACCGTTTGCCGGCCCAGGGGAGAACACGTCTGTATGACTCAGCTGCCATTGAAAGGATGAAGCCATCCAAAAAAGATCAGCTGAGTTTATCTTCACAGACATCCTCTGTGAAATTCACTACTTTTTCCCACAACGTCATAAAGAGTCAGCGTTTAGCTTTTTTCACTTTACTGGTCAAGGGGTGAAACAGTGATGTTGGCAATAAGAGTCTCTAATCATGGTGCAAGGTTAAACACACAGCACCCAAAGCTCTTCATGTTGCTGCCGAGCGGCTTCTCACAGCAAATCCCACCCCCAAGAGCCAAAAACGGGAAGCATAATTCTCAGTGATTTGACAGGAACCAGATGCTAGGCGGACCGCGGACACTGGTGTTTGCAAAATGAAACAGCCTGTTCGCATGGGGCTTCGGGGGTGTTACGCCGGTACATTTCACATCACAGGAACAATCTGTAGTCTTGTAGCAACTTGGGTGCATGAACGCCTCGTGAAAGTCAATGCGTGCCCACTTTCCTGGTTAAAATACGTTGCCCTGTTGCACTAGGTGACATATTCCATCATTAGGATGAACATGGGCATTGTAGTTTATTTTGAATCAATCACATACACTGTTCTAGCGTCATAAATCCTTACTAAAGTTCCAAATGTGTATTAATCCGCCACTGAAAATAGTCCCAAAAGAAACACTATTTACTCCTGTTTGAGTAAAATTTTGGAAGAAACTACAGTGCCCAGCTGTTTCAGGAGTCATTTTTAAAAATAAAACTATATATTTGTGACATGTTTTTAACAATTTTCATCTTCAGTACCACAGTTTGTGACTTGTAAATAGCATTCAGGTCAACATCCAGGTCATATTTACAGGAAACCTACAGTATATAGCATAAAACTAGCCTTATTCTTTAAGGAAATACAGTTTAAGAAGCTTGTTGTTGTTTAACATATATATAAATAAAAAAATTTTAAATCACAAATCCATCTGCTAAAGGAAGATTATGCGAAATCGTGAAATCGTTTCCACTTTCAAGAATGAACTTTGGAAATGAAAATTCTGGAAAAAGCTCCAAAACAGCTTCTAATTGTTTTGTCAGCTAAAAATAATTTTACACAGGATAGCACTTCAGTGGTACAAACTTTGTTTTGGACTTCCTGTGTGGGAGTGGCCTACCTTGTTGAACAGGTACCCAGTGCTCCATCTCCAGGATGAACGCAGGCAAGCTAAACGCCTTCGAATGGAGCTACCCAGAGGCATGGCTCTCTCTCTGTTTCACTGTTTCAATATTAAAATAAAAAAAAATGAAGGACTAAGCTTGTCAGCTTCGAAATTCCAGGCAAAATTTGGGATTATACATCCAACATCATTCTGATTTTTAAATCACGGAGCATCGTTCAGGTGATCATGAGCTTAATCTTCAAGCAGCTCCAGTTCAGTCCTCATGATGGAAAAGATGCTACACTCCACGCTGTTTGTGCCAAACTTGATCAGCGATTATGTAATATATGATGATGCATCTCCCTTCGCTTCTTTCCCTCTCGACTGTCTTCTCCCCACTTTCTCCTGTTTTCGCTCGTCCTCTCCCTCCCGCCCCTTCTTCTGTTCTCTGGAACTACTCCTCCCTGGCTCTCATTATCTCTCATTATTTCTGACTCTCCTCCCCGTTTCTCTTGTCTCGACTCCCTTTTTGGGAGTCGAGACAAGTGTGTCTGTGCCATGTGTGTACTGTATGTTTCCTGTGTGAATGGACTTACAGTACGATTGTGCTTGTCTGCTGCACATGTGTTTGACCTTAATTACCCTTAAAAAATATAGTCCACATGGGGCAATAGATTTTCAAAAAATATAATACATATCTGGATTCTTCTCTGTTGGTTTTAGCAGTAAAACAGTTGATTGTTGCAGCTGTTGTGAAATTGGATTAAAAGTTTATCTTTCTTTGTCCAACATGAGTATTTTTGATTTACAGCATCTGGAGCTTCTATCTTCTCCTGAGCCAGAAACTGATTTTTTTCTTTTAAAATACCCATAGTGCAATTGGAGGATCCCGACAGGCCCCACACTGACTCAATTATGGTCACAATGGGGCGTTTTGACTGAAAACCACTGTGGATGTATCTTATATGAACAAACCAAAAACCATTCCATCACCACTTCCTCCATCTGTCCATACACACGCATGCACACATATATTGAAAACGCCATATGATGATGATTCTCGGAGTTAAGAATCAAGAAAGAAAACAGAGGATGTCGGGATAACACAATAAAAAAAATGAATTATGTCCTTTCGATGTATGGATGTAACCAATGAGCATGAGAGGAAAGCAACCTAATCCTGATGGGATATCAAGATGAATGCTTTCATAAGAAGTAACAACCATAACAAAGATTTTTTTTTTTGGTTAAAGAAAACAAACCCCAGTTGAGGGTGCAACCATTTAATATGAAAAGTCTGGTTAAAGCTCAAAGGGGGTATGTCTATGTGCTGTATGTATTCCTAAACACCAATATGTCATTGTCAAATTGTTTATGACAACTTCCTATAATTACAGTAAAAGAACAAGACTACGGTCAAGACAATTAGTAGCCTCTGTCTTGTTATTTTTAGTGCTAGCATTTCTCATAATTACACCCACATTTCCCATAAACCCTGTTGCAAAAGAGAATGTTGCTACTTGTGTCAGCCATTAATCCATTGTTTTGCTTTTTGTGCATTTTACCGACGGATAATGATGATGATTCTGTGTCAAGGCAGAAAGCACAGGACGCTGGGATAACAATAAAACGATTTCAGTTCAGAAGTTCAGTGTTTTTCATGTTAGAAAATAGTGAAAAATGCCAAAAATGATCCTCTGAAACCCAAGTTAAGATATTCAAATTGCTTGTTTTGTCTGAAAAACAGTCAAAAACCCAGTTTACTATCATTAAAAACTGTGAAAACTCGCAAATATTCACATTTTAAAAGCTGGTACCGTTTAATTTTTGCTTAAAAATGACTTAAATGATTAATAAATTATCAAAATTGTTGCCAATTAATTTCCTATCACCTAATCAGTTAATGTAATCATTTTGGCTCTAGAGTACTACCATGTATAGTTTGGGTCAATGGGGGCCCAACAACAAATTTTTGCCCTGTGTGGGGAGGTTAATCCGGCCATGCAAGTACTGTGAGTGTGTGTGTAAACTGTAAAGTGCTTTAGGTAAAGACACTGTATAAATACTGTCCATTCACTGCCTGCTTAGCTAGTTTTGATTCACAGCAGCTAAAAAGAACAACCCCACAGCTCCTGCAGTCTTTCCTCTGTTCATCCATGTGCTCAGTATGTTCCACACACTCATATTTATGCCAGATTATAGATTATAGTAGCCTACCTGTTCTTTACTGCATTAACGAAGACATTATTCAATCTCATTACCGTGCTCGTCTGCCTCGACACCCTCATTTGCTGTCAACCCCACACAAACCCACTCTGTGCGCCTCCTTTTTCCTCCCGTCATCTGTTTGAATGCACAGAATGTGAATTAATCTCCATACAGGCTGGTGTACACAGACCAATCTGTGTTTATAATCTTGACTCTGAGTCACCGTCGAACCTCTGCTGCCGATCTAAACACTGAGGCGACGTCTGACGCAAATACTGACTCATTATCATGACTCACATAGGAAAAAAAAAAAAGAAGACATCAGTGCTGCTTTTATCTTTTGAATAAATGTTGCTTCTCGTTTCATGAAATATGGGAGCTGTTTACAGTGTGATCTAAAAGCATTTGAAACTAACACATTTTTGTGACTGCTGGCTTAAATAAACTGTTTTCTTTCTGCATTATTAGTAGTTCCCTCTCTCTCTCTTATTTTTCTGGAATCTTGCCTTCTTGGAAACCCACTGCCCTTACCGACACCCTTCATGGTTTAGCAATGTCAAGCTAAACATGCATGCCTAGTTCTCGGGGCCAGGCCTTGGCAGCGATTTCTGGCACAGACGAGACACGATTTGCAGTGTTCTGGCAGCAACAGATGTCACGGCAGCTTTTCTCATTTTGTAAGGTATGTACGAAATATTTCTTTACACTGGCACAGGACCGAGAGAGGGTTAAATCGTTTAGCTCAGGCCACCTGGTTGTTTGGAGTCTGGAGTGTGCCACTGGAATAAATGTAGACTTTTGCATTGTTTAGTTACAATCCATTAATAAATTGATATGTTTAACAATAATAATACATGCATTCATTCAATTTGCATTCAAATTATGCATAAAAAACACATCTATCTTCTATCTTTCCAATTCTATCTTTAGATCACACATTAAGGATTGAATGTGTCTAACTATCATATTCATTAAAACAATTTGTCTTTATTGTATTGACTTTGACAGTTTCCATGTCATGTTCGCTTCAATTTAGAGACGAGTCGCTTCAATGTAAAAATGTCAGCTGAGTGCCACCTAAACAGGTTCAATGAGGTTCAGCCCACAGAGCAGAACCAGGAGCTCGCTCTGATTGGCTAGCTGTTATGTATTATGGTGCTGCCACCTTCTGCCATGTGCAGGAACAGGTGGTGGCGGCAGAGCCAACATCTTGGATTATAATTGATTTATAGTTTTTTTTTTAAATAATTTATAATTAATAATTTACAATCTGCTGACAGTATACTGTTTAAAGGATAGGTCCACAATTTTTCAACAACAGTCAGGTGTCTATATGAACACTGAAAGAGGTTTTCCTCACTGTCATCATTCCTCCTGTTCATACTGGCTGTTAAAAGATCCCCTTCAAATGCACTTTCAGTGTAAGTGATGGGGGCCAAAATCAGTCATTTTGTGCAAACATGCATTTAAAAGTTGATGTGAAGCTTATATGAGGCTTCAGCAGTCTGAGTTAGTCATATCAAGTGGATATCTGCCACATTTACAGTATAGTAACAAAAAGAGGGACTTTGGCACTAAAAAGACTGTAACATTGAAAGCTATCTACTTCATTTGACTAATTTGGACAGCTGAAGCTGACTATTGCTTTAAGACAGACTCCAAATATTGGAGACCTGTCTGTTAAGCATGGAGATTGATGGTGCTGAGCGCTGTTTTGCTCTACATGCCCACCAGATTTCATTTGTCAATCAAATTGAGGGCAGAACCGGACATCTTTAAATTTACTGTAGATGGTGTTTGAGTGTCTGTAGGTGGCGCTCTTTTGGCGCTCACTGGGTCAAAATTTGACCCAGTTTGGGTCAATACAGCACCAATACAACACTGGGTAGCAATCTGTTGTTTTGACCCAGTGTCACACACAACAAGGTCATAAATGTAAAAAGAGTAGAGTAGATTATAATAAGCTGTAGTTTGGGTAAAAAATGCAACAGTAAAATAAAAAATAACAGCAAAACAACCCATCGTCTTGAGTGACTCTCTGGATAACATTAACCAAGTATTGTGTTGGTGCTATATTGACCCAGATTGACTGGGAAAGGGGCATAATATGACCTCTTTAATGTTTTCATAGATAGAGAAGCAAGTCTGCATTCCAGTTCATCCCAAAGGTGTTGGACGCGGTTAAAGTCAGGTCTCTGTGCAGGCTAGTCAAGTTCTTCCACACAAAACTGGGAAAAGCATTTCTTTATGGGGGCATTGTCATGTTGAAACCACAAAGGGTCTTTCCCAAACTGTTGCCACAAAGTTGGAAGCTGTACTATTACAATTTCTCTTTATTGGAACTAAGGGACACTGTAGCCCAGACCATGAAAAACAGCCCAAAAGTACCCAAAAGTACAGACACCGCAGTTGACCACATACTTTTGACATAGGGATTGCTATCCCAGCACCTTTGCTGCAATAACAATAACAACATGTATAAATGAACAGCTTTTAAAACACGTCTCCTTGGCATCAACACTAATAAAGAAGAGGTGTTACTTACCGGTGTATCTACATGCTTTAATGGCAGCTGAGGAGTGGGAGGCTGCAGGGAGAGAAGCGAGACAGAGTCAGCGGGTTATTCATTGTTTCTTTCACACCAAGGAAGAAACAACATGGTGGGCTGAGAGATGAGAAAACAAATGTTTTATAGACCTCTCTCTATGTGTCTGGCTGTCAGCGATCCACCAGACACACAGAGCCATTCTATTAACCTTGAGGAAAACACTCTCTCTCTCTTACCGTCGCTCTGATCTACACACACTTTGTCTGTCAAACATGAACACACCATGTCTTTCATCCTCCTGATAAAGGGGATCCTATTGCTGAACCACTGACTTACTATTACTGTTCTCAGAACAGAGGTAAATGATACACTTTTGTGAAGTATTTGTCGCAGTTTTTGGGGTGTAAAAAAGTTGAATTGTCGAGCTTGAAATGTAGTTTGACAAAAAATAAAAAGAAAATGCTCGAAAATTTAAGTTTAAAGAGCAACTGAGCAGCCTCAGCTGAGATGAAGGCAATGAAATGTGGCTGAAAGCTGTGAAAGAAATCTAGTAAACGAGCCTTGAGTTAAGAATTTTTTGGCTTTTTTTGGTAACTTGAATTGTTATTTTAATTTTTGGAAAGTCTGTTTATGGTTTTTGGTGGATAAAATGTCTATTATTTTTGGTGCTGGTTAAAAAAGGGAATTGCACAATGACATTTTTCTTGATAGGACAAGCCAAATAATAATTCAACATAAAACGAGAATAAACACACAAAAAAAATGTATCTGATCAAGAGGTAGTTCAAAATGTGTCAGACAAGCATGAAAGTGGCTTTCAGGCTCTATTTGGTCATAAAAACGCTGCTGGAAGAATTTGTTCTGGTTTCGATGGTGATGGGTTTGTAAGCGGTGGTGTGATTGTCTTTTTACTGATTTAACCTCTCGTGTAATTGTGCTTTGTGAGATTTATAGGTTCATAAGGTTGTTTCAAAAACTCTTAAACTGTGCGTGCTTGTTAGTAAATGAGGCGGGGACGGAGAAACAGCACAAAAAAAAAAAAAAGGTAAGTGACGGAGAGAGACAGAAAGTGTGCGTCCACACACACACACACACACACACACACACACACACACAGCCTGACTGTGATTAAGGAAAATCTCTTAACTGAGTTAAGTACAGCGTCTCAGGCTGATGTGAGCTCTATAAACAAAACTGAAGACTGTTTAACAAGCTGCAGCAGCCATTTAAAAAGGCCAGCATCCAAAGTAAATAAGTGAAAAGTAGTTACTGTAGCTTGGAATGTTCCTAATTTGGTCATATCACTGGTGGTTAATCTTGGAAATATGAAATAGGACTGACTGTCCCGTGTTTTATTTGACTTTTTGTTTGAATATTGACTGAAAATCACGAGAATGATCAAATTGCTGCTCCTGCTGCTTTTCTAATCATGTCCCAGCATTTGCTGAGCACGCATTCTTTATGGAAGAGGATGAAAACTCTAGTTCTGTCGGCAAAAGATGTCCTCACTCTTGTCTGAGTTGTACAGGCAAGATTGAGGTTGAGAAAAAGGAGGAAGCTCTTATGGTTATCGCCTCTGACCTTTGACATCCAGCAGCAACCTCACAGTGTGTGTGGTTCTGCCACAATTCCAGGAAGGATCGTTGCATTAGGGAGGGGATTTCAGAGGTCAAAAAGGTCTTTAAACGTTTCCTTGATGGTCTTATTCACACACATACAGCACAAATAAACACACGCGCATGCACTTGTTACACTCACCAGCTCATAGTTGGTAGTTGTTTGACATGACGTGGTGACCTGCGAGTGGAGAAATGAGAGAAGAACAGCATTAAATGAAGACTGCTGTAATATCTGACCTTTAACTAGATCACATTAGAGTATCATCCCATCTCTGAAGTATGTTTTAAAACCAGTAGTGCAAGAACCCCAAGTCGCCCTCAGCAGTACAGAAATAAACTCTGCCTCTGAAAAAGACCCCCTCTGACTGTTTTTCTGTGTGGGAAACATGTCAGGGCCGTTCCACATTTGGCCCCAAATTCACGTTCAAACAGAATGCTTCCTGTGAAAGTCAGAAAACGATTTGCCACTGAATTAAACCCGCATGCATGACTTTAATTCATCCTGCATGATGTTTTTGCTGATCAGACAGAGACAGAGAGAATCAAGAGGGCAAACACAAGAGGGCATGTCTAAAGCAATTTCAATTGCGTTCAAAAACAACTCAGGTCAGACATCATGCGAGAAATCCAATTTACACATCTGGTTCATACAATATATCCTTCAGACTACACAATATTTTTGCCTTTTCGAGAAGGTCACTGTGTCAAATTAGGTGATCATATAGTCAGCTATAAAAACATGGCAGATTACAGGTTGCACACTAATCCTCAATAGCTTCTGCCATCATTTAGACCTTGCATGACATACATACAGTAGGAAATCAGGAAAAAGATGCCATAATTCCCCCTTTGCTTCCCCATGTTGTGCACAGATGGACACTCTGCTGCTTCTACGGGTCAACATCACAGAACATTTCTTAGAAGAAAATACAAATTCTGACAGTTTCTTTGTTGAGGTGTCACAGATGTTGTTTTCCACTACGGCACACTTCACAGGATATAACAAGCAGTTGACGCCCCGTTTTTGTCATTTGCATAGTGTGATTCAAACATGAATTTGTTGGAAAACATTTTAAAACTGCTAAAAGGATCAGATAAGACTCAAAGTGGAAGTCAAAGAAGCTTTGGCTCTTGAAAAAAGAGCAGCTTGTTCCAACTTTGGTGCCATGCAGAAATGTTTTTTTGCAGTAAAAAACAACAGCAGATTTGCCCACAAATGCGGCTGGGTGGCACACCAGTACTATAAAATGCAGAGTCGAGGGCCAGTACCCGCTACCTGACCTCCCAGCAACAGTATCACTTGTCTCCTAATTATACTATCACCTCAAAATTAGAGCGGTATTGATTTCCTGATGTTGCAATGCTACATGTAGCATCTTTAAATAGCGGTTTGAGCATCACAGGCTAATTTAGTTCTCAAAACAGTTCGCTTATAGTATCCATGACAGGCAAGTGTGGCTCCTGTGTCACCCCCTGCGCCACAAATCACTGATTACAATGCATAAACAGAGACTCTCCGGCTGGCTGAGTGACTTCAATGTGATTGTATTTACTTTTTGTGTACACATAAACGTGCACGTGGGATTACATGGATGCACACATGTTGCGCGCAGTGCCCGGTATCCCGACGTGTTGCGAGCTGACGGATGTTTACGGGCAGCGGGATGAGAGCGCACTATCAGCAGAGAACAGACGCAGGCAGGAAGGAAGCCGCTGTAATTAGTTTGCTCTGGGAAAACAAAAGACTCATTGACTTTGTAACGCTATCATCAAGCGTATCAGAATACAGTAGTTGGATAACATCTGCAGCAGTATAGATTCCACCCAGTGCATGCTGATGTGCAATGTGATGGCATCAGTCCACCAGTCAGTACTGTTTTTATGAAGCTCAAACCATCAACATAAGACCAATATCAGTCATTGTTGAGTGTATATATATATATATATATATCTGTCTAAGAGGTCAATCAACTGTGATCACTTTGTTCAAGCCTTTGACAAATATATCTTGTCATATTTTTCATTAGCAAAATTAACTCCAATGAGTAATCATTTATCAACATCTGCCACTGAAGCGAACTCCCCCAGCTTTCACCTTCTTCTGGAGCTTTTCAACCAACACTCGATGAAGGCTGCCAGCATTCACCGGGAGCCAGAAGCAAGTCAGCTCATGCATGCTTCTTCTTCACTAAACTTTGCTACCTGGGGCCGGGGCTGACATTCATATATCAGTGTTGGCGGTCCCAGTGGCCCCTGGGGCTTCATAGCTGGAGCATCTGCCTTTACGTACAGCTGTCAGGAGGTGCTGTTCTGTGTGCTGTACTGCAGCATATGCCTGCAAATGTCTTAATGATGACTACCTGAGGTATTGATCTAAAGGTCAAAAGGCCGTAGACTTTGAATGTCAGTGGCTACTGTACATTTACATCCAGAGAAACCACACTATTGGCCAGATCCTTGATTCATAAGAACATATTTGTACATTTAAAAATGGCCTCTGAGAAACAGGCCAAGAACATTGCATCCAAATATGTTATCATATCACAGATTTAGTAAAGCAGACAGAGAGAAAAAACAGACAACGTCACAATCACACAATCTTACATTCCTTCAAACGCCGTGTCTCAGTGTGTCCTCAAAACATCTCTGTGCAACAAAGCGAGAGAACAACAGCTACCCTGACTTCATCCATATATGGCGGCTGCAGCTGGAAGCCAGACTAATACAGGCTTCACGTGGTTTTTACCAGCTCAGACGGATAAAAGTGCAGGAATCTCCGAGAGGCCCTGCCACACGCTTCTGCCCGCGCCAAGCTAACACCTGAACTTCATCCATCTGCGATTGTTTGTGCAACTCTCATCTGTACCATCTCAAACTCTGTAAAATGATCCACACAGCTATTTTTTGGGGGGATTGCTAAATATCAAGAAAAGTTGAGAAAAAGGAGAGAACCTGGCCTGTTTGTCTGATAATTTGTTATCTATCCGTGCATCTTTTCTTTTGCATATGCATCACTTCAATGCAAATCTTGTATTTTTCTGTCCCCCGAATCCAATTTCTTCTGCTTTTTCACCTGAATCAGCACCAAAACGCATTTTGGTGCTGCTTTTCTTCATCTGAAGCGGAATTGATTTAATCTGATAGACACTGTTACTCATTGTCCCCTGTTATGCTCATTCTCACTAACGATAGCTACCTTTTCTTTGACCTCCACAATGAGCCTCCCCAATCACTTCCCAGCAAAGTGACCAACGGACCGCAAAAGAAAACTCTCCAACAGTGAGTGAAAGAGAGTCAAAGTGGGTTTAGGGCTTTTTAAAATGGGGAGCTTATAATCTCATCAAATCACGAGGGGCGTCTGGGAAGCCACTGAACTAGAACAAGGAGTCAAGTGAGCCACCGGGGGGCCCCAGCCCAATCCCAACCCAGCCGAGAGGCCTCATTATGGGGCAAACAGGGGTGAGCTGAGACGGGACGTTGTTGAATTACCCGCAGGAAAGGTCAAATGTCTCAGGTAAGTCTCTGCAGTTTCATGGAGCTTCCCTCCTCTTCACTTGATCTCCCTCCTCCTCATACTGAGAGCATGGATCAGCGAGAGCTTTAATGATTTCAGCAAAAGTGCTGCTCAAGTACTCAAGAGGGTTTATATGGAAATGGAGAGCGCAGAATATCAAAGCATGACTCTCGAGCCCGGTCCACTGAGTTGAATCACTGTATAATGAGTTAACGTGCTGCAGTTCAAGCAAGATGGTGATGAACTATTTTCTCCTCACTCTCACACACTTCAAACAGGCTGGAACAAGCATCCTTTGTGCAGGATCGCCGAGGAAGAATAAGTAAGGCTTACTCAGCAAACTTTGCATTCTTTGTTTGCACTTTGTCAAATGTTTAAAGCTTTGTTAGAGTTTTTTCACGTTCTTGTCACTTTTTGATAACTTGCAAAAGCTGCAATATTTCCACACATATTTGCCTTCCTACCCCTCTAACTTAGCAATAATCACTCTGATCTGAGTCCATCTACTTCAGACTAACTGATGGGAGAAAGCGTGTTTGCCACTGTGCATAAATCATCTCATTGGCTCCAATAAATAAGCCTGCCATTGGTCCAACCACACTCAAAATTCCTCAAGCACTCCTCCTGCCCACACAAGAGCCACTGCCGCGCTGATGGCAGTTTGCCTGAGAAAGTAAATTCTTCACTTTTCAAACGGGGGCCAAATAAGGACTGAAGCTCAAACGGGCCCTTTGGAGGGATTTATACATCGCTTGGTTTCTGTTTTACTTGGAGGGCTAATAAATCCGCGCAGCGCTGTGATGGTGCAGAGCCTGCGCTTTCAGCTTTGACATTTTGACATGTCAAGTGTGTAACACGCCATGTTTGACTGGGTGGCAGTGTGTCGTTGGCAGAGAGCGCGCTGGCAGCGTCAAGTCATGACGTCAATGGTTAAATAATATCTGATGTAGAATTTAAAAGGAGAGTTAAATCAAGTGGTTGTAAGGTAATAGCAAAATAAATTGCTGAATGCTGCCAAAAAAGAATACTGCGTGGGAAAGTTTTACCACTAAAACGCTATCTATCATTTCTAAAAGAATTAATTGTTCAAGCTTATGATTCAATATCCTTTAAAACAGAGAATCCTTTCTGTAAACATGTTATTTTGTCAAAAGTCCAAGCTACTTAGTGGATGTCTAAATTTGGAACCAAACTATGAGAAGCATGCCCTTCAATATGGGTTTCAGAGGAGACTTTTAGTGTCCCATGAAGGTCTGAGTGCTGTTTCCAAAGCTTTTGCACCCAAACAGGATGTAAAAAAAAAGGCTGGTGTATACACAGAAAGTCTAAATAATTGTTTTTGCAAAGTAGAACATACTGCCCGCCAGCTGTTTCCACTGGTGTCCATCAACACCCGGTAGCTCAACACAAACAGGGTGTTCCCACAGCATGAAAACCATGCTGTGATGGTCTAACAAATGACAACGACCACGGCAGGAACGAAAAAAAAAACATGCTTTGAATCGCTTTCCTGTGACGTGAAATCTAACAAACGACAAGTTCCCAGGTCTTCTTGTGAAGAATTCACCATCTAAATCTTGTGGATAACACAAGAAGGGGATATATTATTTCACATGAGAATAAAATCACTACCACATGGTTAACACGCCATAAATAAGCATAAAAATCGACCGACAGGCGCAAACGTTCGCTTCTACTCTAAATGGTTCAGACAAAATATACCACAACATACAGGAGATTATTTACAATGAGATTCATCATGGTGGACTGCCTTCTTATTTCAAGTATTTTGATTGCCAGTGAGCTCAGATTTGTGTCCAACAAAGGCACTGACATTATTTCACCTCGAAACCAACATGCCGATCTTGGGTTTGAGGCCCAAAGGAACTTCATAAAGTGGACGTGCAAGAGGCCAAACACCATGGATCACTGAGGAAGCAGCTATTTGATGATGGTCAAGCCACAGTGAGTGGTGAGTGGGCTCTGGCTTGGCTGCTTCACCCCTTGTACAGTTACAACCAAATCACTGCGAGCAACAGACGACAAAATACCCCATTAAACAAGGAAATGATGAATATCAGATGTGCAATTGTGGCTCACTTTGGACACAGGTTGAAAACCCCCAAATCTGAAAGCCAGCCTTGGAGTTTTATGCAAGAGGGGCATGACCGCATATCATAAATGTTAAGTCATTTAATCGGGCTTTCAGTTGTGGGAGAAGTCTAACATTTGGCACAGATTTTAAAACCAAAACTCACCTGATTTGCAAGATCTTAGGTTTCCACTTGTGGGAAACAGTCGCAATTGCAGAAAAAACGTGTGCAATTTTGTAACACTTCAAAGGCCCGGGCTTGTATGCACGTTAAAAACAAGCATGTTATCATCATTACTGGATGGAGCCAGTTCTGATGTGTCTGTTCCGGACAAAGTTCGCCTATCAGTTCCTGTTTAATTAGGGTTGGTAACAGGATGCTTTCTTTCATTTGACCACTAATAGCACAGTTAAGCGAGAAAAAAGAAACAATGCCAAGCCAAAACCAATGGTATACACACAGAAAAGTGCAGTAAAACATAGACTTACTAGAACACAAGTTGCGCGAAAGGATTCATGAGTGCTGCAATTAATACTATGAAATCCTGAATTTACTTTTGTTGAAAGTGTAACGGACTGTTTGTGTTAGCTTGTATTGAAATTTCCTCTTAATCTAAACTTGCTCTTTATTTTTCCTTGTTAGCCTGTCAGACAGAGATAAGTTAGTCTCTGGTAATTCGGCCTTGGCCTCTTGTGTGGTTGCATGTTAAATGCTATCCTCCTTGGTCACTACTGCTTTTATAACACTTCCCGGTACATACTTCAGAGCTGACGCAGCTGGGGGATGTTGAAGTTTTCATAGTTTACCAGCCCCACTTTCTGTTTGTGTGCTCTTCTCATAAAAGCCTGCACGAGAACCAATATCTATGGCATTAAAAAAAAAAAAAAAAACTATGTGTCTGCACAAGAGGAAATTCAAAGTTATCTTGCTTGGAACCTTTCAGAATGATTTTCTATGATTTATGCTATTTCTTTTCGCAACATTTCTCTTTAGGTAGCCAAGGTTTCACTTCTCTGATGTGTCAAAAGATGAAGTGCCCTGAGGGAAAGCAGGTATGTTATTAAGGCATGGAAGAGACAGACGGAATAGACAAATATTTCAGGAGGGATAGATCTACAGTGAAAGCAGCCATTCCATAAGCATCATTCTCCGAGAACATCTTCATGTTATGAGACACAAGGGACACATGAGTTAGGGCTCTGTTGGCGGTTTAAGAGAGTTTCTGGGCAAGGTGAAGAAAGTGGTAGAGCATTATCCCCCGAGACGTATGCCGAAAATTGAGGAACAGTTTAATGTTATGTCAAAAATTGGAAAGAAAAATGTGTTGTAGTTGTCAGTAAAAAAAAGGGTTTAAATGCATCACCGTAATAAAACTACATTCCTTTCTGTTGTTTTGACTGGTAAGTGGGAGACAGGACATACAAGCCTCGCGACCTCTTGACCATCTATGTTTAACTGCCATCCTTGTGTTAGCTCAAGGTCAAAGGTGAATGATTGCCAATCGTCAGTCTGCATCCTCTCTCAAAGGTGTCAGAAAGAGAACGTGTGAGAAGAAGTGAAAGGAAAACGAAGAAGAATCAAAGAATAAGAAACCCCCTCATGCAAACACTCTGCTTGACCAACTGCTCTGCTTTATCTGTGATTGTGCAGAAGCAGATGCGGGTTACGCTGAGAGAGAAAACACGTGTTTGCCTGCTGTGTTGACCAGTTGCTCCCGGTCTCTCTCCGACTCTGCTGCCACAAATCACTATTCGTCGGGTCATGAAAGGCTCCCGAGACTCAAACTGCAACTCAAATGAACTCTGTCCTGTCCTGTTCCCATGGGGGCAACTTTCCCATGAGTGTGTGGCAGACTCAACTATGTCCAAAACACACACACAAAAAAAAAAAAGAGTAAAGCCTTTTCAGCAGAAATGACATCCAGGAGTCTGAACGCTAAATAACGCTGCATACCTCCACATCATTTTTTATCACATGAAAACATTCAAATTTCAGCTTGAGGTCCTGTTCCTTAAGCCATGAAAGAATGTGAAGAATTAGTATTCAACATGTCACTACTAATGCAAAGAAACCCAGCAATGTATGCATCTGAAAATCTACTCTTACCTGCACACCGGTGCCACTTTTTCTCACGCTCTCTCTTCTCTCCCCTCTCTGCCTTGTTTCTACCTCTGCATTCTCCCTGCCTTCAGACCCCCCTCCGGGAGAGAAAGAGGGCAAGAGAGAGAGAGAGAGAGAGAGAGAGTACCAAATACAGACACTTTTCCCCCTCCTCTTCCACCCCTCTCGCTCAAAACAACAGCAGTAATCCCAAACGCGTGCCAGAGAGCTACTGAACTCGATTCTGTGTATATATGTGTGCGCACATGTGGATGTCTGTGCAGCCTCTGGACTGGACCAGGATACACTCTTTATACTTGCTGGCTTTGGTTCCTCCTGTCAACTGCCAAGAAATTTTGAAACACGCTATATAAGGCTGAGAAAGTGGCTTGGAGCTCCTTACGATTCCGGTACCCAAAACGAGAGCAAAAGCTGTCCGGGGGCAGACAGTAACTGTATCCCTCTGTATCCCTCCCTCTGCTAACCCGCTCTGTCTGTCTATTTCCCTCTCTCTCTCTCTCTCTCTCTTTCTCCTCCCTCCTTTTCCTCACAACCTTCTATGTAGCTGTTGACATAGGCTTGACAGAGAGAGAGAGAGAGAGAGAGAGAGAGTGAGAGAATGGGAAGGAGAGAGAAAGAATAACTTTCTGTCTCTCTTTTTTCTGCACTTTAAAAATACCAGTGCATAATATTTATACCCGTCTTTCGCAGAAAAATAACTTGACAGAAAACATGTTTTCAGAAAATACATGATGTGAGTTGACGAAAAGCTTGAAAAAAAAAAAAAAAACTCTTACCGCACCAGATTTTTTCATTTAAGAAAAAAGAACTCTAAAAGGTCTCAGTTACTAACAAAACTGACTACATAAGGACATTTCTTACATCTTCTATCTTTCCATACACTATTATCATGTTCTCGACCTCAAACTCAAGCTACATTTTCCATGTTTTTATCCTTAGATAAAAAACATTATCCATACATAAAAACATAGAAAAAGTTCATTTTCCATTCATACTTTAAATGCTTGTAATTTAAAGCACGCAGATCTTTTTACATAGTTACATACATAGTATTCAGGTAAACAGCAAATTCTCTGATGCTATTTTCCTGAGCATTTATTGTCACATTTTAGGATTGGAAAATGAAAACTTTGCACAAATTCATCTTGGAGATGGAGAAAAGTTGCGTGGCTGTATCTCTACCTGACAGCTGCACATGCATGCACATTGCCTTGAGAGCAAAAACTTGTTGTCAACAGATACCCCAAGATCCTTATTTTTTTTAAAAAAATGCTTCAGAGGAAAATATTAGCCAGTCCCCCACCTGGTTTTACACACTCGGGGTGAACTTAGCTCTTGACCTCCAGACGAGGACTTAGGTAAATTGGGCCATCAGTCATCTGCTAGCACCCGGTTATTAGGCCGCCCGTACCGTTTGCCTGCCAGAGCTATCTCCCGACCACTGCGCCGCATCTATACCACTGAAGGGCGTCACTATGGAGACGTGGTGTGATGGCTCTTTGATGTGACGTGTTTGCGCCAGGGAAACAGACTTGCCTCTGTGAACGGCTGCAGAGGAATGAGGAGGCTTGGCTCTTGCGAATGTGTGTATGCGTGCGCACGTGTGTGTGTGTCTCATCATTTTCGACCCCCCCCACCACCACCACCACCACCGCTCTCTCTCTTGTTCTACCTTTTTCACTTTCATGCTTGGATGGTTACTCTCTTTTCCATGCCAACATTCTTGAACGCTCTTCACCCCTGCTTCTATGCACGTCTTACTGTGTTTTTCGTCGTGCTCCACTTTCTCCCTTTGGAAGATAGAACAGATAAAAAAAGGAGAACCTCAGAGGGGGAAAAAGCCTCTAAAACACTGTTAAAAAGGAGTCATGTAAGTCTGTGCAGGGAAATTTGCAGAAAGTGAATCTAAAGTCCAACTGAAATGACAATTTATCTTCCTTTATTGCAGTCAAAGATATTTTTAAATTCATTCTTAATATTGTTTTAAATATTGAAAGGAAGAAAAAAAAGGTGATATAGGGGATATACTGTATCTGAAATAAGTCAGTCGTAACTTCTTCTCGTTAAGACCGGGCGTAAATCTAGTCAGGAGCAGGCATAAAGTCAAAATCTTTGTCTTGCTCAGGAGATCTGAACGAAGGCTGCCCGAGTCTGAACAATCATTTATCGCCTCCGTTATTTGTCGACTGCTTCTTCTTATTTGTTATGACGTTGGACTGCTTGGCAGTCAGCGTTTTCATGTGCTGACTGTACAGATCTATTCATTTTCTTATCTCAGTGTGAAATTGCCTTTTCTTTGACTTTGATCTTCCATAACATTGCCGCAAATTAGAAATCATTAACTACAAATTAGTAAGACAGGAGATTGTTAACAATGTATCCTACGAACGCTGCCAGTCAATAGCCATAGTCTCGTGGGCATTCATGCACATTGCTAAGACCGGGTAGTTAAGATTAGGCTTAAGTTTAGTTGGTGCAACCAAGTCCATACCAAAAACTGGTCTTAACAAAGACTGACTTAGCAGTTGATGGACCAGTTGGTGCAACCTATCCCAGTTCTTTCTCTTATTTCCCCCCAGTCTCACTCTTTTGAAACAAACTTGGACGGTTCTTTGCATAAATTTGCGCCACCCTGGGCAAATTCGTGCCTACTCATGTGTTTGCATCGGCTTTGCGTGTAATCAAACCGCATCTGAGATTCACTTTTTCACACTGTCACAATGGGAAGGCTGTTGTGCATGTTTGATTGACAGCTGAGCCAGCAGGGACACCAAGAAACGTAAACAAACTTGTGCTGCAAGCCAAGGACAGTTAGCAGTGGTACTGAAGAAAAAGGACCACAACATTTAGCATCTAATGATCTCAAAATTTACAGGTGCTGTACGTTTTTGGCCATGTATTGTATATTTGGTCTGTATGGATTGCACTGGCACCTGGCTGACATCCAATCACAATGCGAGCCACCTCCAGATGTGCTCTGGCTGATCAAAGCTCAGCTCAATCACAATGCTTTCTGAGTGCATTTACACCTTGCATTCCTTTTACAGGACATGTAATACAGATTAGATTGTTATGCTGTAGCATGGAAAAAAACAGCAATTTAATTTCAATTTAACTTTGAAATAGTTGTTAAAATCCCATCCTTTAGTGTTTTGATGGCATCCTCCTCTTTGTCAGCCATGTTTGGTTTCAAGTCGAACTTCCAATATTTCTCTTTTTACAGATAAATCCAAATTGTGTCCACACAAACTCACACATGCCGAGTTACAGAAATAGTAACAAGTTATATGGTAAAATGGGGTTGCAACCAGGCCTCCTGAAATATTAAAGAGCTTCTGAGTTGCATTTTATGGAGCATGTCATTTGCCAGAGGTCTAATTAAAGGCCTCATCCAGTTTTCACACATCCACACATGTTAGAATGTGGATTAAAATGTTAGGATGCCAGGATTAAAACCCAAGACCTCAAAACCCTTGACCTCAAAATTCTGCAAAGAGGAGGCGCAGCTTAGTGAAAGTCCGGCTTAGTTGAGTTTGGAATGTGCATGAATGGACTGAAAAACAAACAAATCTGCTTAAAAGTCACTTTGTAACAGTAAAGACAGGATGGTGATGTAATTTGATGATATCAGTGTCTGAGTCTGACAGAGCATCCTTCCATAGCTGTTTCTTGCACATCAGTGCTCATGTTATGTAAGCAGTTACCTCAGCTTGACAGACTTTAGGCCAGCAGAGATGAAACAGGACCGTCTGAGTCACCTCACAGCAATAATATCCCCTGGATTTTCTTTTGCATGACAAAGGAACTATTAGATCTTCTAAAAATAGAAGTTCGGTATGTGACGGGATTGCGGAATCTGCTTCAAAACCCCAACAGCTTTAAGACAAGGGTGCACTTCCAAAGCTCGAGGCCAGATTGTTTCTTTTTTAGGAGGTAAAATAACCAGCTGCTTTACCCTCCCACCGGTTGACACACTGGAGAATACAAAGACTACTATGAACAATGCATAAGAATATCCTGATTGCAGAGGAAAATGCTTTATAAATGTGCCAACAGTAGCACTGGGTAACACCACTGATTTCCCAAATCGATTCAATTCCAATTCACAAGTTTACATTAAGAATTGACCCCAAAGCAGTTGCATTAATGCACTTTTTATTTAACACGACCATGACACTACGGCAGTCAACACAACAACTCTACAGACTCTACAGTCAGTGAGTATTGAGTGACCAGATAAAATTAGTACAAGTGCTTTCTTTAGTGCAGAGGGTGTAGTGCAGAAACGGTATGCGTCATGTGGACACAAGTGTGTTATATCTGTATTTGTATCCGCACGGTCACAGGTGATAAATCAAGTACTGCAATGTGTACATTTCAGCAGGGTAAATGTAGTAAAAGGACACGACATCTGCCTTTAGGCTTGGCAGTGCCTTCAGTGGAGCAGCTCCTGCCAGGTTTTTTGATTCAACTGAGGTTCGCTAGTCTCTCACGAGGCCAGATCTTTTTGCACGAAAAGGCAAAGGCTGGCCACGCAAGACTAATGGGGTTATAGCTCCACACATCCACAGGAAAAGGCATGTATTAAAAGATCGATCTTGGGTTTTTATGAATCGATACCGTATCATTCAAATAAAGATCAATTTGAATCGGTAAATCGATTTTTTAAACTCAGCTGTTGTCAACAGGAATATGCCTCCTTTGGCTTTTAATGCATTTAAAAACCTTCTGTTACTTTATTCTCGGACTGCAACCGTGACTCACTTCCTAGTCGTCCTGTTTCACCCCCGCTGCCGCTCCAAGATCTGCGAACATCTACTATACAACTACAGGAAGTGGAAAAGTCCGATCAGGAGAGTGCTTTGTTCAGCTCCAGCTGACAGCGGTGATAAGTAAACAACTCGTGAGATTGTTTTCGTTCACTTTGGGTTTTGGTTGACAGAGTGCTGCACGGGGTAGCTACAGTTAAAGAGACAGTATGGAGAGGAACCTGGGTGGGTTAAATGTCAGCAATCGCTATGAATCTGCTTTCCTGTCTTGGCTTTTGACCTTTATTGTTAATACAAGAACAGAATATAAGTTGTTCTGCATAATGTCTGTCAGTGGTATCCTAACACCAGCTCACAATATCACTTCCTGCTTTTGGTCTCGCCATTGGAAAATTTGCTTAAGACAGACCGAACCTCAAGTCGACCTACACCTGATTGGACAAACACATGGCTCACTGTCGCTGGTCTTTGCTACAAACTCTCAAACTGGAAAAACAAGTTGAATTATCGTCCAAAATCAGAAAATTTGAGATGAGAAATACGAAATAATTGCAGCTAAAGAGCTGAAATCCAATCAATTGGTTTGGGAGATTTCGGGAGGAAACTGGTTTTCAGTGCACAGTCTAGTTAATTCCCTGTGGATGTCTTCTAATCTCAAAGCAAAAACTGAGCTCACAAGATGTAAACTGTTTTTTTAAGGCAAGACAAAACAGAAATACCTGCACTGTCACATTTCCCCTAACTTGCATTAGTACTCCAAGGTTTTCCGAACAAATTTGTCTTGTGGGTGAGGAGGCATTGCAGCAGCAGCACACATGGCATGTCAAACAGGACCGCACTGTATTTTTTAAAAAGCACAAACATGTAAGCAGCATTTTATTTAAAAGGAAGCCAAGGCAAGACAAAAGCGCTCTCCAGCATTGTTGTTTACATGAGAAATATTCAAACTTCTTGCGCTCTGACTCGTCTTGTCCAACCCCTTCCCATCATTCCTCTCTACCCCTACCTTTCCCTGCCAAACCTCGCCTGTGTCTTCCAACCCGCCAGCCCATCAAACAGCACAAACCACTGCAGCAGCATTCCAGGAGGCTCCTCCAAGACATGGCAGGGATAAATCATAAGGAATAATGAGGGCTTGTTTCCATGCAGGGTGAGAGAGAACAGAGAGCTTACAGACGCTGTGCTATCTGGTCAACACAAGGAAACACACATACTTGCACTCATGCATGCTAATGGTATGCTATTTGGTGGACCTGTTTGCATATTTTTACTGCATTGGTGTCAAATCAACATGGTTCAGAATCACTGCTGTGCCGGACATGAACTGCAGATAAGAAGAACAGCAATAGCTCCCTATAAAGGGTTTAAAGGGAAAAAATCTAAATGTCAATGTTGATGCAGTCGGCAAAATGACGTCATGAGGGCTTTGCAGACTCTCGCAATGAGAGTGACACCAAAAATGTACATTTGCCCAAACAAAAACATGTCTGTAACACAAAACTATGTGTATTACTCTTTTTTCTTGTAAAATACTGGATATTTTTTTTACCTCTTAAGGTCTCAAAAGCGACCAGAGAAGGTATAGTACCATAGCAACCTGTCATACAGTTGCTTTGTTTTCAGGGGATCTTCAGCCAAAAAAGGGACCCTTATTGCTCTGATGAAAAGTAAACATGAATTTTTAGCTTGTGTTACAAGGTATGGAAAAGATTGATACAAACTGATTGCGAGTTTTAAGTCATTTACAGAGTATTAAACTTATCGCATAGTAATATACAATCAAAGTGAAGAGCAGAACTCAAAGCCCTTAAAAACATTTGAGCCATGTTTGATTTTCACATGCCCAGAGCCTATAGAAATACCAGTGGTGTTTCTATAGTCAGTTACAATATAGTAGAAAGTCTGGGGCATCTGATTTATTGCAAAAAGATTTCCCAGCAAGTCTCTGTCTAACAGAGAGGCTCTGTCTCCAACCCACCACTTGTTTGTCCAGTAATTTTGATGGATTTGGGGAAATCTCCCAGCCACAACACCCCTGTCCCAACGAGCCTCTCTATAGACACCCATAACAAACACACGGAGGTCACCAAAGTCTGTCTCCTATACTCTGTGGGACAAGAATGCATCCGTCGCCGGTCTAAAGCATCTTCTAGGCTCCAATAACAGGCGTCCACACTGAGATGGTTGCGGTTGAATTGAAAGCAAAACAGAAAATGAAGGGTAGCCAGAAACTATTAGCTGTTCCTCATCAAGGCACATTACTGTACATCTGTCTTTTGGATGTTCTGCACAGACATTTTCATAAGCTTTTAAAACTTACTGATTGAACCGCATGCGGTCGCAGATTTTTAAAGTTTTGCAGAATGAGGCCGAGTATCGCTAATCGTTCCACTGACAGCAAGATTACAGGGACGTTGAAAAAAATATTCTATGGCCTTTAAAGGTGCCATACGTACGTTTTTTTAATGCCCAAGTGAAATGAGTCATACTGTGTATCTGCTTCAGAAACGCACTTTCCCACGCCTCCAATTGGACATTTATGTACTTAAGTTAATTCCAAAACTGAAAAACCTGTATTATTACGAGATTTAGTAGGGTGATATATAGTACTACTTGGTCAATTACAGCCTCTTTAAGATGCCAGAGATTTGTTGATGTTGTTGCAATTTCTCTGGTCACCTTAATTTTCTTTTTTTTCAAAAACATGGAATATTTTTAAAGCACAAAGTCAGATTTCAGTCTACAGCCTCTTTTACTTGTTAAAATTTATTTTATATTATTATTACTTTCCTTATATTTATATTATTTTCCTTTTTTCTTTTTACATTTTACTGTATATATTCATTTAGATGCTCAATTATATTTCATCTAAGGTTTTATCTATCCATAAATTAACTGGTCTACAAAGCATTTCACCACATTCCACACACTCCTCATGACCTCAGGGTCCTCAATGGTAGCTATGGTCTTGATTGTACCTTGAATTTAATTTATGTTTCAGTATCATTATTAAAAAAAACTTAAATCATTAAGTAATTATCACCTCATCGCCCACTCTCCATTATCTTTCTCCATTCTAAATTGCAATAAAATGTAACCCATTGTATGTACATGAGTCAAAAATATAAGCAAATTAAAATCATTAAGTGCTAGTGGGTATGGTGCAGGCACTTAATAAAAAATAAATCACACACATGTTGTCTCACATCATATGTTAAAAACATTTACCTTCACCACACCCTCATTAAAATCAGTATAGGCCCCATTAAAATGCCATAAAAACATAGAGATGCTGCATAAAATGTAATAACACTGCCATTAAAACATTCAAACAATTGTCTTAACATCCTGGTTAGTACAGCATAAAATGGGAAGTTGCGGCAGCTTGAAATAATAAACACATAAAATGAAATCAGTGCAGCGCAGCAGCTATCTTCAAGTCTGGTGAACTGCAAACCGCCGGCGACCACCTCATTGTGCTTCCTGACAAGTTTACGGTTCAAGGTCAGCGTGGAGTCAGCCGAAGAAAGCGCCGCCGCCCGCCTGAATCCACACTCGTATTTGCTAAAAGTCTTTGCTTTTCCGCACTTTTACGGCCTGAAACAATGAGCGTGCCACTGCCACACGGTTGTCCTGTTTATTTTTATGCGAGGGCCATTTCGCTGGATGAAGCCAACATAAATGTTTGGTCACAAGTAAACCAAATTGAGGATTAGCACATTAGCAAATACGAATGAGGGCAAGTCGTGCCAAAGCTCTAATTTTTAACCAAATTTATCAAAAGCATTTCCGTCTATCTACTATACTATTTTTCTCCTCTCTCACACACACACACACACACCTCTAACTCCTTCTTCTTCAAAACATTTCCTGCCCAATGTCTGTCACCACCAGAATGAATGACTCATGACTCCGGCTATCCTGATTATTCCCCCAATTGCCACCACAAATGACTTTGCCTGGTTTTAGAGGTTTTAGAGGCAAATTTTTCCTTGGATGTTTTGGGAACACAAAGCTTTTGTTCCTATAGTAATATTTGGGTAGGGGGATGGCTTTTGGGGATGTTTTGGGGGAAAGCGAGAGGAGGTAAGAATCGGGGCAGACTGGAGAGCAAAGAAGTGGAGAGGAGATCAACATTTCTCCCAACCAGTCACAACTAAAACCACTAAGAATAGCCTTGTTACGCGCTTCCCCTCCGCCCTTTCCCCTAGCTTCTCTCCGTCATTCATTCCTCTATTCCTTCCTTTTCATTTACTCTCCCCATGCATTCTTCCCCTTTTCCACTGCAGATTGGGATCAAATGTGGGGAGTGTGACTTTGAGGAGGTGAAAATGTGGAATATGGGATTTAAAACAGGGGAAGCTTGCACCACATGGTTTTACTTCCTCTTGTGAAGGTCTCACACTATTTAGTTTTCAGATTTTTTGTTTTCAAACACCCTGTGGGCCAGGATATGACTTTCTTTTCTGCAAATAAATGTGTATTTTAAAGGTGATTCGGGTAAGTTTGGCTAAAACCAGTCAGATCAAATGCTTGAGTCGAGTAATGCAAGAGGTAGACTGAGCGTTAACACCAAAAACAGCCCTGTGTGGGCGTGTTTTTTTCAGGTACCGATGAGATGATAAAATACAAACTCGTCGCCTGCCAACACATTGCACAATGGTTTATACTGCATGAGACAAGAGTTTACAACTCTGGTAAGTTTCCGTAACAGTTATTACTGTATTTAATCTGCCATCCTGACAATCACAAAGTAAACACTAGGACTACAAGTAAGATTCAAGCAATCAACCAGTAATGTGAGTTTGTCCAAACTCGACTGGCCGACACAGTGCATATCTGGATGACGTTATATTGACAAAAGTTGGCAAAAGTTGAGCCAGGATCGACTTTTTTTTTTTTTTTGCTGCATATCTTTGTCGCAGGCCTTAATTGAAATGAATGAGAGGGCTGCATTTTTTCATGCAGTCCTAATACTTGTCTAGACACGGTGATTCACTGAGTAGAGATAAAACTGCTTAGTTTAACATCTGTATCTTATATGAATGTTTTTAGACAAAATATGGACACTTGGAGCAAAATGTGGCTCTATTTTTGTTTGATTTTGTTTGAATTCTGTCTGATATCAGGCAAAAGTTTTATCTTTGTATAATGTACTTTATGTGCATGAATCCAAAAGAGTGTCGTGCACATGTTGCCATTTATATATACTGTATGGTGCATAAGTAACAAGTAATAATTCACTAATGACAAGGAGTGAAAGATGATCCGTCTCTTACCTTCACTTCACATTTTTTATGGCAGGACAGCCGACACGCTGAAAGAAGAGAGACAGGATTATGTTTTGCAGAGAGAGCAAATACAAGAATCATTGATTAAAAAATATATAATTGGGTAGTGCAAAAACAAACACACTCTCCACATGAGGTCAATGCATGAAGTAAGAGTAAGCGCCTATTTTTGCATGTGAAGAGCTCAGAAAGAAACAGTCACCGTCATAGAAATCTTGTTTCTCACAGTTTCTCAGAAAATGACGCTCAGAGCAGAGAAGAGAGAAGAGAAAATGTGATGCATTCAGCCTTTTACTCAAGAATGAAAGTGCCTGCTGCTGAATGTACTGCAAGGGAAAACTGCAACAAGGTCAGCTGCAATCCTGAGCTAACATGCTGTGGTGCTGCCCCCAAGTGGCCGCATAAAGCAAACATCCAACACATGTACTGCACTGCACAGGATGTGTTTGTATTTCAGTATTTCACCTTCTGGTTCAGACACTGGGGCTTATTTTAAACCTTAAGATAGAGGCGTTATTAAAAACTTTGTGTAAATTATGTAAGCAAAAAATGTTTTAAATATTTGTGTCATCATCAGAGGAAGACTGTGTCGACCTCCAAGCATGAAATGCCCGTGTTTTGATGTCTGAGCAGGTACGACGACCCTTGACCCTCCACACCTGCTGCCTCGCTGTCAACCTAGGTGGTCCCCAGGTGGTGTGTGTGTGTGTGTGCGTGCGTGTGTAAATGTGTTTCTGATGTGTCTCTGATCTGAAGTGAACAAAGGAGGAGTGACGGCGGTGTGGGAGATGTGGTGCGTGAAGGGGCGAGCGAATGTCCTGGGTGGTCTGAAGGAGCAGCAGACGGCTAGAAAAACACACTTGAAGGTAATGAAGGTAAACCTGTGTGTAACAGTGATAAATGGATTACTTGTGAGTGAAATGCTAATTGTTAATTATTTGGAGATGCTAGCTGTTAAGTGACTATTTGTTTGCCCAATCAGAGAGGCAGCTGTCCAAACCAATGATGGGTGTGGACTTCAGTAAACTATATTAAATAAATGCTGCACTGTGGATACCTTGTTTTCTGTGTCTAAAAAAATGTGTTAAGCATTATTCTCTACAGCCTTCTACATGTAAGTGTGTTAAAACATATGTTCTTTGAGCTTTGACAGTTCATTCTTGACTTTGGAAATAGCTGCCTGACAGAGTGAACTTCGACTCAAAGTCACATCTCGCGCTCTTCATCAGTTGTCACCAGGACAGCACTATCCTCGGACGGAGACTTGTGTTACGACCTGTCATCACCTGACTGACGTTCCACGTGACATTTGAGCCATCTCCGTTGCAGCTGAGGAAACTCCATTTGCTGATGAAGACCGTGAGATGCGGTTGAAACCGACCTTGATTGAAGATTATTTTATCCAAATATCATTTGATGTTCTTTTCTTTGATTCAAAAGCAACTAGTCTACATTCAATGGCAATGTTTGGTGGGAATGAAGTAAAGTGACATTTTTTATTAAATTAGATTAGATAAAATCATATTAGATTGCACATTATTGCAGATTCCACTTAAATTTTGTCTTGTGCCAAAAGCAACCTCTGTTTCACATGCATGACAAATTTCTCAAGTACGCCACAACATTATAAACAGCTTTAGGCAGCGAATAAGCACAAAAACTTACAAAATCACATCATATGTACAGTATATGAAGCTTCCGGGACCCCTGTGTTTCAGTTTTATATAAATAAAGTCAGTGCTGCATACCCGTTTCTGCCTCTTTACAAGTTTTTGTGCAAGGTTGCTGCCTACAGTTACCATGACGTCTTGTGCGGTAGAGCAACACCTCCCTGCAGGTTTGAGCAGCGCAGTGGACTGTATTACAAACAGTTTGTTAATTAATTAGTAAGTTTTACTACTGCAAAATACTTTGCAAGAGATCCTATTCTTGAAAGTTAAGTAGAAACAGAGGCTGTGTAGGAATGTGAAGGATAACAAATAAAAGTCTGTCATGAAGTAAGTCCATCATTAAATCCTTAAAAATACAAGCAGAGTGGTATTCTTCAGCTCTTCTGTTTGTGCAAATAATTGCAAATGTTTCATTACGGTTTTCTTTAACATTTGCTTGGAAACCTGGAGCTGATCCATGCAGGCACCAGAGGGAATCATTACCATCATGTGGTTTTATACACCGTTAATGAGTCACACTTATCCACAGGAGGCACAAGTCTATCCTCGCACTGCTTCACCTCAGGAAAAAAAAGGAAAAACCAGAAACACCAAACACAGATGATGGTGTATTAGAAGGGGGACACTGTCATTTTGCTAATATCACGAGGCCACAATTTGCACTATTTTTACCCTACATGTGTACATCTTTCAACGTACAGACACATTTCAAAAAGAGTTGCCACATATTATCTCTTGGCCACAAGCCCTCTAGCAATGTGGCCTTTTGTCGGGCGCCTAGCAACACTTCCTGGTAACCATAAAGGATAGGAAGGATGCTCGGATGAGCATGTATCCGGACGTTTTGCTTGTGAACTGACAGTATAGAAGAAAAGATCATTTCTGCTGATTACTGCTACTGTAGGACTTCAGGAGGCAGTTTCAGGCTTTTAGCTGGATGACTTAAAGATTTACCATTTGGCAAGGAGAGCTCATTGCACTCTACTGTATTTTAATATCGAGGATGAATGAACAAAAGAGGGATGAAAGGGAAAGTAATTCTCCTGTGCTCCCCTTTGCACTCTCTTTCCTTTGTTTTCCATGTCTATCTCCAAATCCCCCTATACCCCAATTTTCTCTCCCTTTTCTGCCTGGCTCTGCCACTCCCACCCCTCACCCCTCTTTCCCTCTTTTCCCTCTTATCTAGGCTAATGCAGCAGCAGCAGCCATGCTAATTTTAACAGCAAATCCTCCGCCAAAGCTCTATACAGGCTCGATCTCCTACTGCTGGGGCTTCTGTGTGTTTGTCAACTCGGCTTCTGCTAAAGACGCTGTGTTTGTAGTTTAAAAGAAAAAAGAGAAGAGAAGAGAAAGGGAGAGTGAGTGAAAGTGTGTAAGAGAAGAAAGGAACGGAGAAAATGTGAGGCGGCCCGGGAGTCCTCTAACGTTAATTTCCCCTGGACTTTTCTTGGAGTGACAATAAAAACCTTTAGTTCTTCTAAAATTAGAGTCGCAAAAACATGTGACTGGATTGTGGAGGAAGAGGGGGAGGAAGGGGCTTAAAGGGAGGGAGGAAGAGGGAAAACAAACCAAAGCAGAAACAGACATGTGCATAGCTGCATACCTACTGTATGCACAGTACTGTACAAATAGTCACACAAAACACGGGAAATGGATGCACATCTCCAGACTTAGACAGACCGGATTTGAAGTTAAAGTCACCCTCCACTCAAAAATACGTTTTCTTCTCGTTGCTACTGTTGGATGCTTCACTGTGCAGAATGATGTACGTGCAGAGTTTGACACTAGACGGCTGTTTTCACTTGCATCTGCTGAAAGTGGAAAGTTTCTCAGAGCTCGTTTAAAATCAGATTTTAAGGGGCGGGGCCTACGAGCATGATTTGTGACATCACAACCAGTTTGGAAGCTAATCCTGGTCCAATATTCAACTTACACAAGCGTGATGTGGAAACTTGAAGCCTCCAGTGCACAAACACTGAGAATGGACTTTACAGTGAGACATCTTGTGTCCAGCAGTTAAACTTCTGACATTAAATATATTTGCATTTGCATAGATTTTGGAATTTTTAATGAGGGAGAAGAGGTAGATTTTCCGATTTTTTTTGCGGAAGAAACACACACACATTATTGTTCCAAGCAGAGTCATTTTATATGTCTGAATAGATGTCTGAAGGGGATCTTTAAACATTTTAAACCTCAATAACTGTCCATTGCACTATAACCTATCAAAACTGATTTAACCTACATGTGCACAGAATCCTCTATTTTCAAGTGAGGCATCTTTATGTTTCTGGTAGCCAATGGCAGCAATTTTTTTGAGAGAAACAGGCAAACTGGGTAGTTGAGAAACTGTTTGATTGAGAACTGATTTTGGGGGGAAAACAGTGCATGTAGTGTTTGTAGCACTTATATTATCAAAATATACTTATAACTACAGCTGTACTTGAGTAAATATACTTTCCACCACTGAGTATGAAAGGGGAGAGTAACTTTATTTTTTATCCAGTTGCTCAGCTCTGTCTTTGCCTGCCTTCTGGCTCAATGCCTGTTGTGTCTGACCCCAGCCCGTTCTGAACAGGAATCAGGAGAACATATCCATGGATGAATGGCTCTCTCTGTCAGTCCAGGAACTGAACCCGGCCACTGTCTGCTCACAAATCACTCAGTCTAATCTCCCATCTGCTCAGATTTTAAAGTTCAACAAGCGTCCCGACACTCACCTTTGCAGATGAGGCCCTCCTTGGTGATGGCCTGCTTGCATATATCACAGCTCTTGGCCTTCTTGAATGGCTTTAGCTTGAAGGTGTGTGTGTGGACGCCCTCCAGCTCGTCGGGCTGTGGGAAGAAGGAAGGAAGGAAGAGAGATCACGGGAGAGTCCGTTGAATGCATGCCAGCAGGTCCACAGCCAATGGAAACACATTTGGTATTCAGCAATGATATATTCGTCTATGTCTGCACATGGCGTTTTGATCTCAGTCTTTGATGGCATTAGGTTTCAGCTGACTGCTTCGCTTGTGTCTTTGTTATCTTAAATGTTTTTTCTTTTTCCTTTTTGGCTGAGAAAACACCTTCCTTAAAGTATTTTGTTATCATAACTGATAAGTTAAAGTGATGTAAAAATGAATCAAGCTGATTCCAGCTTCTTAAATGGAAGAATTTAATATTTGTTTTTTTGCTTTTCTCCATTTTATATCATTGTAAATTCAATATTTTTGACTTTTGGAGCGTTGCTCAAACAAAGCAAGCAATCTGAAGATGTCATTTTGTAATTTTCTGACATTTTCAGTTTAATAAATGGATAATCCTGAGTTGCAGCACCCTCAAGAACCCTCTAAAGCATTGTTTCTGACCTAAGTTTCTACAAAAAGTGGCTCTATGGCACACAAAGTAATAATATATTGAATTTTCAGTCTGTAAGCAAATGACATTATATCATCGTTTTGAACCATAAAATATAGATTTGCTGTAGTTCTAAAGCAGGCTATAGATCCGTTCACATCTTTCATAACTGACATTATTTTGTGTCACAATATTGAATGCCTCCACACCGACACACACGCGCACACACACACACTGACATAGTCCGCCCACCAGCAGAGGATGTTTTCACTTTGAAGTTCTCTAATTAAATGACTAATTAATGATGAAGAGGAGAGAGAGAGGGGGAAAAAAGCCTCACAGCAGCCAACAACCTCAAAAACTCGAGGAATAATGTACGCCTGTGTAGTTGCGTGTACGTGTGTGTATGTGTGTGTGTGTGTGTGTGTGTGTGTGTGCGTGCTGCACTGTATACGTGTGTCTTCAGGGTGCTGGAACATTTCTCGGAGCAGCCCGAGGGCACGGCAGCTTTAGAAACTGCACCAAAAAACCTGAGCAGTGAGGAGCGGTGAGGAAGAAATCCTGCAGACACTTTCTGTCTTTTCTAAAAGCAAAGACGTTGAAAGGCAGATGATGATGATGATGGTGGTGATGAAGGAGGTGGAGCTGCAGCTGATTTGTGCGTGTTGCTGGCAGAACAAACAACAGAAATCCCCAAAGACCTTTGCAAAATTAATTCCATGACTTATCTAATTCATTCCTGACATGTAGCGACATTTCCAACACTTTCAAAGCTTCGCTGTGTTAAAATGTGATTTTCTTTCCAACCAGCTGAACATTACTCAGTGATTTGATTAGTCTAACCTGGAGAGAGTGCAGCCAAGAATACTGTAACTGGGTCACTAGTATTCCCTTTGAAGGTGCCTGAATCTACAAGCAGCTGAACTTGATAAGAAACGCTTGAAAGTTTCATATAAATATATAAAAAAAGGTTGTTTTTGTCATTGTTTCTGTAACAGTTTTAAGTCTGAGTGATGCATTTTTATTCCCACTTGCTTGGCATCACAGAGTAGATTTAAGATTAGACAGGGTGGGGTTAGTTGGATACTTTTTCAGGGGGTAAATTAATTTAAAAAAAAAAAAACTTCTCTTTTGCTGACAGTCTCCTTCTTGTCGCTCAAAGTCAAGCCAAGGAGAACAACATCTCTCTAAACTCCTGTCCTCTCTCACCTCTCCCGAGCTCTCTTTTCCCACTATCCCTCAGTCTGAACAAAATCCTCGGTGAGTCATAACGATGATGTCATTTCCTTTGTGTATTTGCGCAGCTGGGCCGAGCTGGGTTTGGCTCTGCAGGACTGTAAATCTTGGTGCTCTTGGTTGAAAACAGACACCTTGTTCCAACTATCACCTTGAAGGAATGAATGAACGGTTCTCTCAAGGAACAATTAACAGAAGCTATCTGTGGGGATTTTCAATTATGCACTATTCCTGCAATGTTTCAGACTTTTTTTTTTTTTTTTTTTTAGCTTGCAGCTATGTTCGGACAACCCCTACTGTCAACTTTGCCACCAAGAAACAATAAACTCTAAATCTCAGCAGAACTTTCTAACCCCGAGAGCCAAACTCTTGCAGCTTTCCTGTTCTACTAGCATTTGTAACTCAGTGGGTTTCCTCTCTCTGAAGAGCTAAAGCATGTTCTCCTGTCCATATTCTCAGATAAATGGGTGTCTACTGTGCTGGAATTTCAACACTGGACAATTTTAATCATAATTCAGAAAAGAAATCATGAATCAGGACGGATAACGACCATTTAGCAGCGACATATCCAATGAATCACGACCATTACGCGCCGTCAAACGTTCACGTTTGCGCTTACATTGCATATATAACTCCTGATAGAAAGTTTTTGGATATCTGCAAGCCTTTCAACATTTTTTTCCCCTGGCTTTACATTTCACACACATAATTTATTGTAAAAAAACAATAAAAGATTGCAAATTAGGCAAAAAAGGCATTTTTTGCTGCAATCATCACACAAAATATCACATCTGCTAACTTCACTACCACTAATACTACTTCCTCTTACTACCATTACTAATCTTATCATTAGTACTGTAACTACATTTACATCTACAAAGGACTGAAGGTGTGATGTGGCTGACTGATGAAGGCCAGACTCAGTCTTGTAATCCTTAGCTTCGCTGTGTTTGAGCTCATTTTTTCCTTCCTTTCTGAAGCTCCCCAGCCTTTTTTTCCCCCCCCCTCTCTCTCTGTATGCCGCAGTCAATTTGGCTCAAAGCTTTTATAAAATTGTATTTCTCAGCGTTTTCGCTCCCCTATCTCCCTAAATCTTAATGGCTTTTGTCACACTGTGACACGCTCGCTATAAGCTCCAGAGAGGAATCATGGCTGACCTTGACTGCACAGAGCCAGACACAGCGTATTACAACAGGTAGCTACAGACAAACAATATGACTGGGCAAATATGCTACAGACATGCTGATAATTCCTGTACACGACTTAATCGACGACAGGTTTTAATCAAGAAAAAAGTCCACTTTACAAAACACTCTCCAGTCCATCTCATGAATGACCATGAGTTTGTTGATGTATTGAACAGCAGCTCAGGTTTAAACACAGGCAGACCGCAGACATTTCTCCAAACGCACAGTTTCATTAAAGCGAGGGGGTGTAATCTGAGCTGACCGATATCCATCACGGTTATTGGAGGATCGCTGAGATGGACAAGTGAAACAACACAAACTGAGACAGTGCAGAAGGTAAACCAAAGGGAATACAATATGAAAAATGATAGGAAATACACCATATAGATGTTATTTTGCAGTGTTATGATGAGACTTTGCATATTGCTGTTAAAAATGTTTGTGAGCCCAAATATTAGATATTTGTAGCTGCCCCACAGCGGCTATAAAAACATTTTACCGGCTAGTGTTGGCTGAAAATACACACACAAAAAAAACCCCTTCCATGAAAATCATCCATATTAGTAACCATGAATATTTAATTTCTTTCTTTAGATAAGTGGAAGCAACTGTTAGATTTGTAAATTTGCCATTTTGTTAATGGAGTCTGCTTTAGTCTGTCTTGATCAAGATAATGACTGATGTCTGGAGAGAAAAAAACATAGAAAAATCTAAGAAAAACAGCACAGAACAATTAGAACAACTGTTTCCAACTACTGGGAAAAAGCTCTAATTGCTTAAAGGAAAATTTTCAGACCAAACAAGAGTCTAAACATGGCTACGGTGGACATCTTTTGCAGTGTGGACCGGTCTGGGTTTATAAATAGCGGGCTGAAGCACCTTGGTGCCACTCTACAGCCCTGATGTTAAAGATGACCTGGCAGAAAGCCGCTGGCTAAACCAGTCAGACGCAGCCAGCTGTGTCACAGGCAGGTGCCATGGTTACCTGGCTGCCACGGCAACTAGGGTCAACGCGTCCCGTCAAAGAATGATGGATGAGAAAAAGGAGAGGAAAAAAAAAACATACGACCGCAAGTTTGCACACAAACGTATAAACATGCCCTGGCTCACAGACCCACAGTGAGTGTCACCACGACAGGAGTGCAAATGGTTCTTGGATGGCTGCCATGTAGCATCTGGGATTCAACTTTTTTTTTTTTTTCAAGGAAAGAGGGAAAAGTGCCTCAGCAGCTAAAATGGCGAGTCATCAACAAAGAGAAAAAGAGAGATCACAGTTCTAAAACCTTTTTCCAGGGAGTAAAAGATGTTACTAGAGCTCATAATTAGGCATGTAATCACAAAGCCAATTCACTAATGAATGCCATCAGTCTCTTAACCATCCATGTCTGATTTTATCATCTGGTATGAAATAACCAGATGAAAAACAAAAAGCTTTTGTTTTTGCCAAGAAAAAAAAAAACATTCAGGATAAAGTGCTCATGTTTCCCACAGATATCTACTGTTTACAGTAATCATATAACAGTAAGCAATGAAAATATTCATGTTCAAACGCTCTGAAAACTTATGGGGGATCATGGTTTTCCAGGAAGAATCCACTGCTGATGTTTTTTGATGGTAATGAAAGCAAAATGATCTGGATTGAATGTCGGAAAAAAGCTGAAATTTGCATTGTGTCAAAACAATACGGTGAGCCAGAGCCCACGTAGAGTTCAAAACACCAAAGTAATGGCCATTTGTCACCAAGGATGTCACCAAAATCAAGAAAAACAAGAATTCCCTGCATTATAATGAGGAAAACCAGACATCTGTCATGCTGAAATCATCATAGTTGCTCATCCAAGATGTTTTTTAAACAATATCATCATTATTCTTAATCATGGAAACTTGGAGTCACTTTTGAGGGTGTGGGTCTTCTATAAAAGCTGCACTTCTGAAAGTAGCCATCAAATAAGACAAGTCAACACAGAAAACTGAAAGAAAAAAAAAAAGAAAAGACACAAGCCTTGTCCTCTATGTCATGTTAGGAGACTCCCAGGAGAGGCCGGAGAGAGAGAAAATGGAGAGCAGAGTTATGTAGAGAGACAAAAAGGGAAAGACAGAAAGGAAAATGGATGTACAGTAGATGGAGAAAAAAAAAAGGGGGGGATAAAGGGATAGAGTGAGCGGTCTAAGAGCCGAGGATGGAGGACGAGGTGAGTAGGTGTTTCTACGAGTGTGTATGTGTCCAGGCTTATAGACAGCAGGTCCAGTAAATCAAGGCTCTGTGCTCCTCTCCCCCAGTTGCACTTAGCTAATGAAAAGCATCACTACGCTACCTCGACCGCGACCCCACTTAGAGCCAAGATGAGGGAGCAGGGGGGAAGTGAAAGAGGGAGGGGAGGGAGGGGCGCTCTCAAAGGCACCGCTCTGTCCTTCTGCACAGAGCACAAATTAGTCCTGGCATGTATAAATGATCATAAAACATACTAAGCTACATGTGCAGCATTCAGTCGTACATGTACAACTAAGGACACATGAACACAAATGTGTCATCTATGAACATAGAAGACTTATTATTATTTATGGGAACATTTTTTATTCCCATAGTGGTAAATCAAAATCATTTCATAGACTCCATAGTTAAAATACATACACAGAATGAATGACTCTCAAGAATTTGAAAAGCTGCAAGTTTTCTGCAGTAGTTACTGAATATATACTGTTTATTTTAGCCACAGTAGCTAACTAGCAGCTAACTATCTTTTTAAATTTCCAAATTTCAACTTCTTAAATGTAATAAATTGTAGCAGTTGTTCCAGAGGTAGACAGTTTGATGATATGCGTACAAGTTAAAAGCTAATATATTTTGCTGTCTATTATCTTGTTGTTATAATTTGAGCCTCTGTAGCTAGCCAGTAGCTAATGAGCTACGTTTGTAACTTAACTAACAACTGCTAATTAAGAAATATTGTAGCAGTCAATTTCTTAAGGTCAGTTTCTTTCTCTGAACAATTGCTGTTCTTACCAAGGTAGCTAATTTGAGCTCTAACTAAAGCTATGATATGTATAACCAATGTAGTTCATTGATTTGAAGCCCAACAACCGCTCACAATGCTTTTCCACACTTTTCTAGCCAAATTGTGTTTTTCACCAGACCTCTGTGCACTGGACAAGACACAAATCTGCTCAGGCCGCCACAACTGAGCATATTTTATGTTTATTACTGGTCTTTCTAAAATGTATTTGACCCATAGCAAAGCTAAACACACATTTGCACCACATCCACCTGGTCAAGAGAGGACAGTCTCAATAAAAGAGTAAATGTTTTAGTCTGGATGTACTGTTTATGCCAGGTGCATTCTGAGCTTCTACATCTGGGACTAAGGCCCAGACACACTCGCTCTCTCTCACACACACATACATACATCAGCAGAAACCTTCCTATATCCAGCTTCAGTCCCATATGGCCAACACTCTCTAATGTAAAACTCCACATGTGGTTCCATTTTTAGCTCAACTCGAGGAAAGCCTTTCTGCATGATTTGGAAGAAGGGTTTAAAAACACAGAGAGGGTCATGTTGGAATAAAGATGCACGGTATCATTTTGCATAACGATGTAATTTGACACAATCCCTTTAGTCCATTATTCACTCAGTCAGAGTGTGCCCTAATGTGCAATAACCGTCTCCAAGGAACAATGCTGAAATAAATACAGCCCTTTGGAGATTAGAGTTAGAAATTGGAAACATTTTTGAGCTGAATTTTCATGCTTTTCTGCATAATCTTCTGCAGAAGGATTACATGTTTTTCTCTTGGGTGCAAATATGTATCAGTCTCTTTAAAAAAAAAAACTTGATCAAGTTGAGATCAACTGTTTTTTTTTTCCTTCTGAAAACTTTTTGGAGGCTGCAGTAAAACCTTGTAAAGGCTTTCCACTTTTTAAGATTCATAATGTGTGAAAGAAAGTGAGTGGGTGAGTGAAAAAAAAAGGTGAATGGTTTTCTGGTGTCAGCCTTCTACCTGGCTGATGGATGAGGTTAACAGAGGGAGCGGATGAGTCACCCACACACAAGAACAAAACAAACAAACAAACAAAAAAAAAAGGATAAAGAGCGCCAAAACCAGCCACAACACTGGATGACATGACTCACTGAAGTCGAGCATGACCAACAGGCCCCACAGAAACTAACATGCCAGAGAGGGAGAGAGAAGTCCCGCACCCCCTGAGATGAAACAGCAGAGCCACACCTGCTTTCAATTTCCACCAAATTGAAATTCTGTCATGAACAATGGGCGCCTTTGTGAGACGGAGAGCGAGAGAAAACGAGAAACACTAAAAGAAGGGAAACGAGAACCAGGATGATGTCTGTCATATTTGTACATGTGCGTGCCAGCATTTATGCGTTTGATTCTTATTCCAGCCGTAAAACAGGCAAAGTCACATAATCTTTCGCTCATTTTGAAGATTTTAAAACCCTCTTCTTCATTATCTTTGATTTTGTACTGTCCACGACGAGTAAACTGTAAAATCGTCGCCCTTTTAATGGAAGTTTGTGTCACCTCACTGTAAACTCAGCTCTCATTGGCAGCCTCCACTCTCTCTGAATCTGTCATCTCCACACACAGATGGCATATGACACGGCTGAAGCTCGCAGGATGGCTACGATCGCCCTGCACGACGGTTTAGGTGAAACTGCGCTGCCAAATCATGTTTCTTTCACCAGCTTTACTCAGCACAAAAAGCAGGAGTTCCTAAAATCCTTCACGCCAAGAACCCTTAAATAAACAGTAAATCCCGGGTTGATTGATGTGTTGTCCCATGCCCCTGCATTTAGGAACATTTTACAGTCAATGGGAAAGTAGTGGGGAAAGTGAAATCTCTTATCAGGATAGTCATTATTCTAGTTATAACACCCGAGGGGCTTTCTCCACTGTGATTATGAGTACAACAGTGATTGGCAGCACAGAAGTACCGATAAAGCATGTCGCACAGGATGTTATGGCTGTATGCATAGGCACAACAACAAAGGTTAGTTGGCGTAGCAACTGAAAACAGCACGTTACACTGTGTTTCTTGGTAATCATCGACACGGCTGCAAACATGTCAGAAAGTAAATTACGGGATTGCGAAGGAATTCCTAGAAATCACCAAAATGAGGGACTGCATTTAAGTAAAGAAGCCTAAAACATGTATCGCATCAATCAGAATTCTTACAGTTTTAAGACATCAGTACAACACGTTCCTTTCCCCCTTCCACAGCCATACATCATGGGAGTATGGATCAGTGTACAAGAACATAGATATGAGCTCAGGATGTTTTATTTATGGCGGCGAATACAGCCGATCCCTGCGGACCGACTCTGTGGGCCGGTTGCCAGATTGTAGCAGATCCCTCCTCTGAGCATCAGCCAGCAAGCTGAGAAACACTGTGTGTGTGTGTGTGTGCGCGTGTGTGCGCATGTTTTTGTTACCTCATTGGGACCAATAGTCCTCATGGGGACCAAAGCTCAGTCCTAATGAGGCAAAACGTCATTTCTGAAGTCCTGGTTAGGGTTACGGGTAAAGTGTGAAATAAGGTTAGGTTAAGGTTAGGGTTAGAATGGAAACCAATGCAATGTACTAACAAGGATAGCTGCACAAACTTGTGTGTGTGTGTGTGTGTATGACTAGTTCACTGCTTATGTTTGTGTGATGGCATATGGACGCCTCAAATCAACGTATGCACATGTAGATGAGTGTGTTCAGCGCGATATGATCAATACCAGGTGCAGACAGAGAGACGCGACGATCGATGAGCTGTGATCATGAAGTCTGGGCCGCTTATGATCATTAGTCAGCTGCTAATGAACTCAGAATGCCATGTTTGCTAATGAGCTCTCCTCTCTTTAAAGCCCATCTCAGGAAAAAAAAAAACATGCAGCAAGTACAGGACAAGAAAACAATGCGGAGCTTTGAAATGTAGATTGTAAGCAGATCTGCGTTACCATGTGTTACATGTTAATACTCACATCACAACTTTATGTGTGCAGGCGTGTGTGTACATGCATATATTTTACTGCTGTGTCTCTATTATTCCTTACAGCATCTTTTA
The DNA here is from genome assembly GCA_038419695.1 of Scomberomorus guttatus. NCBI lineage: Eukaryota > Metazoa > Chordata > Actinopteri > Scombriformes > Scombridae > Scomberomorus > Scomberomorus guttatus. The sequence continues at coordinate 12,985,538 of CM076468.1, read as the reverse complement.
AGTTTTATCCTCTTCTTATTAATTTGTCTATTTCACAACTCCTCAGGTTTATCTTGGGAGGGGGAACATAGGTACGATTTTCTGCAGGGTTAGTTGTGACAGAAGTGCTTCTAAATCCTTATTTCTAATGGCCACCTTTTGTTTCAAGCATAAACTTTTTTTTTTAATGTTTGTCTACAGACAGATCTACAGCATCATCTGAACTCTGTGGGCAGCCATCCTGAACAGGCATGAGAAGAGGGGGCAGAGTATTGCACAGTGCCCATGGGAAGTGTGCTGAAGCTGGGTCGCAGGCTGGCTGGCTGGCGGTGGCCCGCGGGGCCTGGAGGGAGGCGTCCGGTCACATCGCATATAAATCACCTGGTCACAGATACACAGAGCGTTGTTTAGCCAGAGTGACGGCTACACTCTCAGAGGACAGTCTTGAGTCTCGGAGATACAGTACCACACGTCATGCATGCATATACACACGTGCGAAAATGCGCCGGTTAGAAAACGGGAGCATGGAGAGAGCTCCAGTCAGAGCCAGAGGGATCTCTGGCTGCGGACACTCAGCCTGTGTGGCAGCTGAACAGGACTTGAGGTCCCTTTGGAGGCTGTTAACCAAAACTGGGTCTGAGTGCAGTTCCATGTCATTTTGAGGTGGACATCCATCATCAAAACCACAATCATCATCATCATCATTATTATTACATGCCGGGAAAAATGAACTTTCTTCATATCTTTCTCCAAACCAAGTTAACAGGATCACATAATAAAATGGAGTAACAGAGTTTGGACAGCACTTACTGCAGAGGGTCAGGACCTCACAAAAGACAGTAGCTGATAAGGCCACGAGAGAGTACTTGACCTTTTATTTTGGCCAGTGTTCCAAAAATAGCCCTTTCACTGGGACGCTCAAGTGGAGTGTTCTCTGTTTTATACAGAGGATATATTATGCTTTTTGTGATTTTCTGTTATTTTATGATATCTATGTTAAACAGGGTCCAGAATTTGAGGTGAGCGTATGTAGAAATGCTCCCTGCACAAGTCCAAAGCCAGGGCTTCAACCTGCTCTGAACGCTGAATGTCAGTCCTGTACTTTTTTTCCGTGTGTTGTTTGTGTAAAACAACCTGGTGGACACCTCCCCATCCACATTGGTGATGCTGAGGTTCAAATGGCCAGCAGTTTCAAGTCATCACATCACCGAGGAACTCTCCTGGTCACTACACACTATGCTCAAGAAAGCTCGCCAGTGGCTCTATTTCCTGAGGAGACTGAGGAAGTTTAGCATGAACGCCAGCATCCTCACATACTTCTACAGGTGCACCATCGAGAGTTTGCTGACGGGCTGCATCCCGGTTCAGGGAACTGCTCTGCCCTCAGCAACAAATCACTACAGAGAGTGGTGGAGGCGACACAGCACATCACTGGCAACAGACTCCCAGCACGCAGACTGTTCTCCTTGTTACTGTCTCACAGATGATACAGGAGCGTGGCTGCACGTACGACTTAAGGACAGTTTTTACCACCAGTCAGGACTGCAATGTCAGTTTACTGCACTGTTTACATAGAAAATGTGCTATCAACCATGACTGCTGCTATTGAACCAGGACTGCTACATACCCAATGTGCAACACTATTGTATACACTCATAAATCCTCATTTTCATATATGTATATAGTGTTATATTTTATTTATATCTCATCTTTTTTTAATTTTTTATCTTATATTCTATATTTTATGACTACTGTAGTGCTCTTTGAGCTGAGCTGACCTGTTTTTTTTCCCAATACATCTCATTGTACTGTTGACCTTGTGTTAACCTACATATGACCAATAATAAAACTGAACTGAACTGAACTTGCATTGTCTACTTGCATAATCCAGATCGGATTCAGGCTCGAACATGTACGGATGTATTTGAGAAGTTGACACAGCTTATGGAAGCTAACCAATCAGAACAGAGTGGGCTCATCGGGAGGGGGGCCTTAAAGAGACAGGAGCTAAAATGGGCTGTTTCAGACAGAGGCTGAACTGTGTAAAGTATAAGATAAATAAGGAGTTTTTTGAACTGTAAATCATGCAAAGATATTCCAGCAGAGCCCCAGATTAGAGCTGGAAAATGTGCATAATATGGCCCCTTTAAATCTTTCATTTTTAGTGCTTTGGGTGAAGATCTTTGTTTACAAAATTTGTCTTCAAATGACATTGAGGTCAAATGTAACTTCATCCTGAAAATCTAGTGTTTGTCCTTTTAAAGTAAACGGGAAGAGATGCTGCAGGGAATTAGCCGACCGGCCCGCGCATAGAGACGCCGGGACAGATTTATTACTCAAGCATCTCCTCTCTCAACGCAAGCTAATCACCAGGCAGGGGTAGCAGCTACATTCATATTGGCAGAGGGAAATAGCATTCCTAATATATACACCAGGCCACACACAGACAAACACACACACACACACACATAAACACGTCACACACTCATACAGAGGTGACACACACGGAGGCGTGGCGGGCAGTAACGGTCCAATCAAAGCCTCATTGATTTTCAGAGCTCTCGGGGGATTTTGTTCAGTCAATAAGGGACTCTGTTAGACAACTGAAGACATGATGGATCTACCATACATCTTGGCTTACAGTGTTTCAGCTGCCTTGTGCTGGACAGCAGCAACAAATAGAGCAGAATGAACCGATGTGAATAAAAGTAAGTTGTTTTAAAGACACATGATGATATATTCTACACTCTAAAGTAAGAATTTCTGTTCTAAACACAAACATAAATCTAAACAGTCAACGTATTCACCCGTAGACCTGCAGCTCTGGACAGTGAACAAGTGTGGTCAAGAAAAGTAGATTCATTTGAGCACTAGTTCCACCTATAAAATGCAAAATGGGGATTTCCCTCGTTCTCTTTAGCATTTATTCAAGGACTAATAGACGTTTTACAGACAGTACTTGTAGAGCGTAAAAAGTCATTCTAAAGGGGTATTCCTCTGATTTAGTATTGCACTTCCATGAAGATGGGGGACTGAGGGATTGAGGCTGAAGCCAATGCGGAAATACCTTAAAGTGCACCGGCCACAGACAGCCACTAAATGCTGGCTCCAATTGGCTCCCATTCAAAAAGCATCAACTTCTCTTGAGAAATACTAAGTCGATACTTGTTTTCAAGGAGTCATTATGGTCTCAGTCGCTAAATTTGGGCCCTCAAATAAGTGCTGGTGGTCATATTGGAGATTATTGCTCCGTTCATAAGATTTGAAGAAACCGCACTCCTTATTTGGAAGGTCCTGGCTCCAAGCGGAAAAGATGGCGCCGACCATAAACTCTGGGCTTCAAAGCGGCTTCAATGCAAACCAGTCACACCTCACTATGTCCATCTTTTATATAAAAGCATATGTGCAAAATCTGTGGATATACTCATGCTACAACCTAGGTCAGGATGTCCTTACTTTTAATCTCTAGTGTGGTTCAAACTCCAAAAACACTGGATCCTACACTTCCCATAGTGCAACTTGGCGGCATGTTTCATTAGACCCTCCCTGCCCTGTACTGTAAAAACCCACACACCCAGTTTGTAACACAAACAAAATGTTGCAGTTTATGTTACAGTACAAAGATGCAATATGGGCTCTTAGCAACTAGTGACTCATGAATCAAGCTTCTTTTAGCGTCTCTCTTTTCCACAGTAAGTAGAAACAGAAAAGATGAATCATGGAGGTATAAAAGAACATCTGAGGTCTGTACACAAACGTGTGACACTGCAGAATACCATAAACACAATCCCAGGACTTAATGGAGCGCTACGATAAACACTGGCAGGAAATTCTTCAGCGAATATGTAAAAAAAAAAAAAAAAAAAAAAAAAGCCGGTGCTGTGTCGAATAACAGTTGTTATTCATAGCAGAGCTGCTTAGCATATTGTAAAGCAGTAGTGAGCTTGCAGAAGTATTTGGCCAACACTGTAGGAACTAGCTTGCATTTGTGGCTGTTTCTGTCAGCATGTCAAATCTAATATTCTCTCTCTCTGTGCATGGGGCTGATACATTATTAATAGCATGTATTTGAGGAGCTTTCTTAGAACCCGCTTCTCGCACGTCACTCAGCCTCTGCTCGTTACTCTTCCTCTCTCTCTCCGCTGATGTCACTCCTCACAACACTCATCAGTCTTTCCCCTCTCCTTCCTCTTCAGTGTTCATCTTGTTTTTTTTTTTGTTGGCGATCTGAAGGGCGATAATGGCGGTTTGGAAGCCTTGCATCTGGACAACTCAATATCTCGCTTTGCATATGAACTGCGTGGGAGCTTCTCCTCCGCCCTGCCTCTTTCCCCTTGCATCTAAATGGCTCTCTCCTCCACTGCAAGCTACAGAAAAGTAGGGCAGATGCCTCATTTAACACTTGGGTGCAATCATTACACACTGTGTATATGTTACACAACAAAAAAAAAGAAATAAATCCACCTACTTCTCCAATAAAAATGGTGTTATGCTACAGCTAGGTGCATAAAAAGCTAGGTAATGTGTGCCATGGCAATATGTTAACATAAAAACACCTGCAGTATTAATATGACTGTGTGGTTTAAGAGCCTCTAAAAGGAATATTTTACATGTAGAGAAAGAAAGAGGCCTAAACATTAAATGTATGTGCCGATATAAGAAAAAAACAGTTCTCATGTCCAAAATTCATGTTTCACACGCATGTTCATGTGTGTCCAGAGGAGTGTCGGTGACTTTTTTTTTTTTTTACATGTTCTTTTTCAATCTGGATAGCCCTGATGATGCTGTGTGGAAAGCCCCCGATTCCTGACACACTCAGTCAGTCCCAGATAGGAGGAGAAGCAAGCAGCAGCAGATTAAATTATACAGGAGAGAACAGAAATAGCTCTAGTGCCGAGGCCGCGTGGACTTGACGCAAGAACACACCGATGCGAGTCGCCACAGAGCAGTCAACTAGATTAGTCCTGCCCGGATCACGGAACGGAGTCGGCTACTGTACATTCGCGCGCCGTGCTCTCAAGCTATTCAACGAACAGAAAGGAGTCATCTGCACTTGACTTCTAGTGAGCAAAGGTTGAAGGATGTCCTACTTGTGGACGAATGTAGTATCCAGGTTTTTGAACACATTTTGAACCAGACCTCAAAAAAACTTTCTTTCCTTCTCCAAGGCTTTAAATCCCACAAACATCAAACGCATGCAAGAGTCACAGGGAACAGTGGTGCTGCTGTGGTGCGATTTCAAAAGAGAACCTTTGACCGTGAACTTGTCACCTCTTTACACTTCACACATAAACATAACCACCCACTTAACAACATCATGGAAGGTCATTCAGAACATTCGATGAAGCTGTGAGCAGAAAAAAAAAGCCATTAGGTCAATCGTAAATGTAGGTTTTTGTACACCTCTACCTCGCCTCATGCCACTTTTGATTTTAGAAATACAATCTGCTTACATAGACTTGCAGAGCTGCATCAAAAAGTGCTGCACTTTTTCTTTTTTTCTTTTTTTTTTTCCCATGATGACCTTTAGCTGATCGCTGAGACCTGCATTCATCCCTGTCTGCAATTCTCTTACCCAAAACATGCAGGAGAGGCAAACCCAGGTCCTGGCCCTCCCTGCCAAAGCAGAGGGCAGAGACAGAGAGACGGAGGGCATCCTGACAAGGTAAAAAGTGCCACTCAGGGAGGAGGAGGAGGGGAGGAGGGGGGGGGTGGCTCTCCGTCTCACGGCAGAAATCCACAGTACTCCCAGATATTCCCGGCGGCTCCACGCAGACTTTGGCGACACAGATCCATGCCAGACGTGCGAGGTGTGCAGAAGGTGGGGAAGGGAATGCTTCTCTCGTTTTTCCCTCTCTGATGGCCTTCGTCAGTCTCCCTCATCTGAGCTCCCTCCCTCTCCTGCTCGCTCGCTCTACCTCTTCTCCCTCTCTCTGTCTCTCTCTTGTTCGCTCACTCACTTCTGCCTTTTTTCTCTGTCCCTCTTGAAGTGTGGTAACTTTATTCCATGGAGGAAAAGGGGGAGGTGAGTCTTGGTCTTTATTTTTCTCCCTCCCAAAACTCCCCTCTCCTCAAATGATCCTTGTTAGCCCCTCCTTTCCCTTCTCTATCTTTACCCCTCACACACACACTATTCATTGACCACCCTCCACCCCCTTGGCTTCCTTGCATCGCATACCTCACCTCTCCTTCCCTCCACCTCTCCTCTCTGCAAGCATGCTCGCTCATGTCTGCACTAATGTCACTTCAATTTTTCATCGGCAGCCCCTTCCCATTTCCAGATCCTCCTCTCCTGCTTCAAAATATCTGCAGGACTCGCCAGCTGCCGTGACAGAGCCGAGCGGCCGGACAAACTGCTAACAATGAAAAACGAACAGGCACTTAATGGAGAAGTTGGTGGCACGATGAGAAAATATTACATCACTGTGGTGGACAGATATTGCATTTACAGATGCAAACAGAACATCATGCACACACACACACACACTGACTAGTACTCACCATGACATTTAAAGTGAACTTCATGTGGAAAATGTGCTACTTTAATTTTATCACATTATAAAGACGACTTCACCATACAGATGTGCAGTGATTTTTAAAAAAATCTCTTTCAGTATCTCTGTATATAATGTTTTCAGTTCATTTTATGCCTTTTCAGACCAGTTAGTTATATTATGCACTCAATCACTCTCACTTTTTTTTTTTTCATTTTTAAAATACCCATCTCTGTGTATCAGTGGAGCAAGACCGGGCCTTTGGAAAAGTACTGCGATGGCAGCAACCATCCCTGCAGAGCCAAATGCTCCACTGCTGTAGGTTACAATGCAGCTTTTGAGTCTTTGAGCTCCCTGAAAACTGATGCAGGATCAGTCTTACCTATTCCAAAAGCAGTTTTTTTATGAGACGGGTGAATTTTCTGACCTGTGTTGAAATTTTTTAAAAGCATCATCCTGATTCCAGGTTCTTGCATCGATTATAAATACGTATTATTATCTTGTTCACTATCTTTTCTTTGTGCATTCTATAATATAGATTAATATTTGCATTCTAAACATTTAAATGAACGAAACCAGTGATATCTTACTGTGTTCTCGTGTGCATATACTGAATATTTTTACATGCATGTGTGCAAACATTCATGAGCACATGTGTGAGGGATTGCTTTTTGCATGTGCGCGTCCATATAAAGCACAGCACTGAATCAACATTATATCAGCAGTGCGGGCACATTACATCACTCCACAGTCAGATCCATAAAGGGCTAAGAGCCAATTCATTTTGTGAAAACACCCTCTATTGATCCCTGCTGCACTCCATCACTTCCACTGTAACAGTTACCTCAATCCATAGGCTAACCTGACACATAATCTGTGTATGCGTTTGTGTGTGTGTGTGCCTCTGTGTGTACTGTATTAACATAATGTCAGCAAACAGGACACACTGGGAATGCTACTGATTGTGCTATAGCCGTCGTGTTAACTCCTGAACTGTTTTTTAAATGGATTTGGTGCCTGCCTTTGATACATGACAGCCACTATTTCCCTGGGTTGCTAGCAGCCTCTAGTGGCCTCCAACCAACCCTCAAACACTAGTCATTGCTTGTATACTGTATCTAAATATACAGCTCATGCATGCATCCCATGTTGTTTTTTTCCTTCTGGATGCAGCCAAAATAGCCATTTAAGTGATACTTTACTACCTGCAAAAAGCATTGATTTTGGGGCTGCTATTGGGAGTGGTGTATTTTCTCAGTACAACATTTTTGCACAGTGAGGTCAGGTTCTTATTCCCTTATTCCCAATGCAACATGCCGGAGCTCACCGAAAACACACAGGCAGGCAGGCAGGCAGGCAGGCAGGCACAGGCACACACACACACTTACACATCTGCTTTGTTTCCCATACAGAATTGTACTTATAGAAAAGGGAATTTAGACCATCGTGGGACAGTAAAAGTAATGAAGCTATGAAGCAGTCCCTCTGCACCTATGTAAAGGCTGGGAAAATGCACATAGAGACTGATATTTGATCATCATGCAGCTCCACCAACGCAAAAACACTCCAGACAAGATGTTTAAATATTTTGATGGTATGAGATATACTGCTTAAACAAAAACTAAGAGAGGAGAGAAGAGAAGAAAAAAAAAAAGTTGAAGATAAGTATTCATTTGCAGTCTCCTCTTCTATCGCTGGAGAATCCATCACATTAAAGCTTTAATGCTAGAATAACAAAGCATCCATCATGCTGAACGCCGGCCCAGAATACAGTGAGCCATTCAGGGCAGAAGGCTGCAATTCCCTGGGTGCGGTACCTGCACACCGCTCGCCCCGCGACCGGCCGACATTACTCAGTGTGGAAGGTAAGTTGGGAGCGTGTGATAAATACAACGAGCAATGAATGAGGTTTTCATGCATATGCTGGAGAGGCAATCTAGAGGGGGAGAATAAGGAGCCATTCAATGGACAGGTTTCCCATTACCCTCTTCTCTTTTGGCTGTCTGCAGTGCTGCCTGATGTGAATTTACTGCCCGGGGGGACATTAGTTAAATGAATAGGGAGGCAAGTAAACACCAAATACAGAGGAGGGGAGGGGAGGGAAGAGGAGGAGAAGAGAAGAGAAGAACGGTGAAGAGAGGAGAGGTGACAAGAAGAGAGGCGAGGAAACACGAGTAGTGATGACAAAACTGGATGAAATAAAAGGATTGGAACAGAAAGGAAAGCAGAGGAGAAGAAAAAGTGAGAAGAGGAGATCAAATTAAAGTAAAGAAAAGCAAAGGAACAGGAGGGATAAGAGAGAAAAGAGATGAGAAGACAGGAGACGAGAGGAAAGAAAAGGAGAGGAAACACAAGGTGAAGAGAGGAGACGTGAGGAAAGGAGACACAAAAAGACAAGAAAATGACATGAAACAAAAAAAAATAAACTAGAGAACAGTAAAAACAGCAAAATAGAGAACAGTAGAGGAGAGGAGACGCACAAAGAGGTGAGGAGATGAGAGGAAATTAAATAAAAAGAAAAGGAAGATGAGGGAAAAGAGAAGAAAGAGATGAGAGAAGAGAAGAGGCAGGACATGAAGGGAAATTCAGTGAAATAAAAGAAACAGAAAGGAAAAGAAAGAGGAGGATGGGATGTGAGGATGAGAGGAGAGGAGAGGAGAGGAGAGGAGCGGGGTATCCTTCCATAGTATCGCCATAGTAACAAATCATCATCCCTCTACCTCTCTCTTTCTTTTCCCATCTCTGTCTCTGTTACACACCACATATTCACAGTCAAACACACACATACCAACAATATTCCCAGCACCGTCTCCTGTCGTAACCCGGCCCTATCGTGTGGGACTGTGTGAGCTTTGTTGCCATGGAAACTAAACACCTCACAGCGGTCCTTGGAGGGAAGACACAGAGCCTTACCTCTCCACTTTCACCTCCCAGCCGGTCACGTGACAGAGCTCTAGTGCTGCAGCTGGAGCGACAGAGCAGCAACAGACTGAATGGTTGTCATGTACACTGCAAAAAGTGCTCCGAAAACCCTGTTCTGAGACAAAACCTTCATTTATTTGGCTAATAAAAGGGTTTACTTAGCCTACATCCTGCAAAATTTTCCAAAACATGCTACAGTAGTAAAGGGGGAGTCCTATTGGTTACTTAACAAATGCAGTAGTTAAGTGCTGCTGTAACAGGCTACAAAAGTGGCGAGAACTTTAACAGCCATCTCATGAAGTCATCACCGGGCAAGAAAGATTAACTTTTGAAAAAAATTCAAACAAGTTGAGTTGCGCTAGAAACAAGATGAAAGACTTGATTATAAAGACAAGACAAATGACTTGATAAGAAGGAGATTTTTGCATTGATCTAATAACATTTTCATCATGCGGGCGACACGAATGTTCCCTCCAAAGTACAGGGAGCAAGGCTAAATATCAATATCCACGCCTGAACAAGGGTGCATCCCTGGTGACGAGCGTTTGTCCCATTTTACAATACAGGTACATCACTGTGGAGGATGTGGCTGAGCTGCCCTCTCTATAATGTTATGGCTGAGGTCAATTCGGGAAAATGGTGCAAGATTATTCATTCACCACTTCGATTTATTGGTGAAAGAGCCCTTTCTTATGGTGAAAAAAAATCTTAAGAGAAGGAAATGCTCTTCCTGGATTGAAAGACAATGAGGAGAAGAAGGAAAAAAAAAGCCTGACAAGACAGGCTGAGCAAAAGCTGTGACTGCTCGAACATAAAGGGTTGGGCATTCATTGCTTAGGGTCGAGGAGATATATAATGAGTGTGTTTGCAAAGGCACTAACAAGCTCATACACATTTACACACACATACCAGAGAGTGCGACAGGGGGAGTGTGGTGGGATTGAGCGCGGGTGTAGAGATAAGGAGCTGCGGCAATGGGGTGGGAGGGGGTGGGGGCTGGGGGGGTGGGGGTGGGGGGGGGGGGCGCTGGTGCTGGTGTTGGTGCTGGTGGGAGGGTATTGGGGCTTGAAGTGACGGGCGGCTGCAGCACTGCACGCTATACGGCGTCACCAGGAGCAAAATCCCATCGTTGCCAGACTTTAGAACACCGCGGCTGCCCAAAATGTTTCTCATACGCAACAACAGGGAGCTTGCAGTCGAGGTAGAGTTACAGCACTGCAACACTCATTCACTTTGGTGATTAAGTTTCAAAGCTTCTGACCGATATAAGTCCAGGATCAAAGCTTTTCATGGGGAGAAATTAGCCAAAGATAAGGATGAAAATGAAGGATATGAGGGCGCATGAAAAGCCCCAAAAGGTGTCAGAAGGGGACAGATTATTTTTAAAAACTGCTGAGGATGCAGTGCATTACGCTGATTTGCTCAGGCATTTCTCACCTAAGGACAATTACAATAAAAAGGTCTCTCTTTGCTCTAGAGATGCCGTTTTATAGAGAAATGGCAAGGAAAAAAAAAAAAATCACCTCCAAAATTGATCCCACCCATCACCATTCATCAGAGGATCACCTCAGGCACAGTTGTTGGTGTCCTCGAGTGTGTGTGTATGTGCGCATGTTGGACTGTGTAAGAGGAAATAGTGCCATTTAGACATACTAGAGTTGTTACACATGATTGATTATCTTCTATAGAAAAGCAAAAAAGCAAAGATTGCAGTCCAGGTTTTACTAATAACGTTGGCTCCGGGGGAAACAGACAAAGAAAACAGAGTGTGCGTTCAGCTGATAACATTCAATGAACTCCGTTTGGCCTTTTCTTGCTCGTACACATGTGCCATGCGACCATCGAAATATGGCGCAGGGATGAAAGACTCACCCCCCCCCCCACCCCCCACCCCCCCCCATTAAAAATGAGCAAATACAGCATGATATGCAATGGCAGCAGATGAATGGGGGGAAGTGGAGAGCTCTTTCTTGGGAATACGCAAACCAACAATAATGGTGCATTACAATTCTGCAGTTGTGAAAGCAAGGTGACCCTATGTATCAGGAGCAAGTATCATTTGCTCCAGGTGGTTGCTGCAAGTGCCTGGCACAAGTGGCAAAATCCAAAATCTGCTACCAATGGTCCCCCCATCATCTTTATCTGGAGCAGCTGCCTGGAGACCACTTGGAGATGTAACACTGACCTTGAATCAGGTCTTAGAGACACCAACCAGTCTTCCAGAGCTCATGGTCCATGACCAGTCGCCAAGCTCGTTTTCACAGCTACGTCATTTGTTGGTTTAGGTAAAGCCGGCAGTATGCATGTAATGGTTGAGTGGTTTGATTGAGAACGAGGCCCATCTTTATGTATGTTTCATGCAGGATGAGAATTCCAGATGTTTTTTTTTTTTTGGGGGGGTGCATTTAGAAGAAAGTCGCCCCCGTGGTTTGCAGTGAGACATGAAAGACGACACGTGCAGAACTCGTCCTCTAAGTCCATTGAATCCCTTCTCAGTCTCCCGTTCCCATCACCCCTCATCCCCCCCCCTCTCAAAGAAGTCTTACCTTGTTTCGCTTGGCCCCCCGCAGAGGAAAGAAGCAGGCGAAGAGGAACTTGCCCCAGCTGATGACGGCAGCCAGGCACCAGTTGAGGCGAGCCATGCCTGCGTCTGTCCCGTCTCGTCTGCCAGCCTCTTATCTCCCCGCTCGGCTCCGGGATAGGATCCTGCAACCCACCCCCCCCGAATAAAGAACGATGTCAAGCGAAAAAAGACCCCGCAGAGACAGGAGACCCCCTTGTCCGAGTCTGCAGAGCAGATACAATTTGAAAACCTTCCTTTAAGTCAGACGATGATTGGGGAATTATTTTCCTTTTTTTTGTGTTTTTTTTGGCAAATTTTGGCTACCTGTCTGGCTGTGTGTCTGCAATTCCAATTTGTGGGGGAGCAGGGGGGTGGCAGTGTGAAGCTACTGGCGCCCCACAAATGGAATAGACCCTTGGACGGTCTAGAGGGACCCAGAGCATCAAGAGCCTAAAACTGTCTTCCTGTCTTTCCATCCATCTGTCTTTCTCTCTCTTTCGTCTCTTCTGTCTCCACTGCCCAGTCTAGATGAGTCAGTCCTCAAAGTGTGATGAGCACCGTCGGCTGCATAATGCGAAGAGCCCGTCGCTGATCGACGACACTGTTACACATACACACGCGCACGCTGGCATGCCCACACTCACTGTCGCTCACACACACATTCATGCACACGTACGCTCGCCTGCAAAAAAAACAAAAAAAAAAACGGTGTCCTGGCACATACATCCACAGGCAGAAGAGCCCCCCTCTCGTCACACGGCTCCCCTCCAGGCTCAGGATCCCCGGTGCTTCACGCTCACACACACCGCTTACACACACTCGTCTCTCTCTCGCGCTCTCTCTCTCTGCTGCTCTCTCACACATACACACATGCACTGATGCTGCAGCACTTACTCAGTCAGTGCGGGAGGAGGGGAGCAAAAGAGTGAGGAGGGGGGGGGGGGGGGGGGGAGAAAGGGAGAAATGACTGGGAACAGAACGGTTGGAAGAGAAAGAAAAAAAGGAACGACGGGGAAATAGAAGGGGGGTTTGTATTGAGTGGCAGATTGAGTGTATTCATTCAGTGTTTATATTTCAGAGTTGAAGCCAGTGCCGCCGAGGAGAAGGCGGCGATGTGCGTATGAACGAAAGTGCGCATCAAGTAGTGATCACTGGGAGAAGGTGGAGGAGCGGTAGAACGGACTGAAAGAGTGAATGGGGGAGTCAAGATGGACGGATGAGAGACATCAGGAGAGGAGAAGAATGACAAAAAAGGAAGGCAGGGAGTCGCGGAAGGAGGGTAGAGTGTGTTTGAGAATACTGAGCAGACCACTGGTGAACACACACACACACACACACCAGCATGCGCAATCTACACACACAAAACGGACGCGCAGCAGCCGTCACGGTGCACGGCTGATACAAGGCAGGCACAGGGTGAGACGATTGTAGTGTGTGTGGAGAATTGGGTCGAAGGGAGAGAAGGAGGGAGGAGAGAAAGGAAAGGATAGAGGATGACAGAAGAGGAGAGGAGCGGGGTGTTGAATCATTGTGTCTTGGGTGATTATTTCCCTCTCTCTCTCTCTCTCTCTCTCTCTCTCTCGCTCTCTCTCATACACACACACACACACACACACGACTGCAGGTGGTGCACAGGCTCGTTCACTGTGCTGCAGTCTCTCTACGCTTCAGTGGGAGCACATTTTCACTGCAGAACGCTTTCCTCTGCTACAAACCCCCCACCCCCCCCCCCCCCCTCCACCCCTACCCACCCAGCACACCACCGCCACACCAACGCAATCACAACACATCAAAGCAATGAGCGAGGGAGATAAAGTGTAGAGAGGATGCTCTTCTGTCAACCAAAGCTAGTTTAGCCTGAAGGGAGGGTATAGGTGGGGTGGTGTTGGGGGGGTTGGGGGGGGTGGTGGCGGAATAACACAAATTGTTTGGCCATATGGAAAAGCTCTCGCAATAAAAAAATATGTCTTTCCACTGACAAAGGGAAACTGCTACTTCTTATATTGTCATATGTGCTAAAATCTGCTATTCAGTCCACATCTCAATATTATTGATTTCTTTGCTTTGATAGTAAACATTTCTTAAAATTTAGTGCAACTATTCATAGCATGCACGCTCAAAAATAACTGAATGAATGATGGGCTTAGACGCCACATAATAAAGCATATGAATAGCAGTTGACGTTCAGATTTGAAAAAGTACTGAGATGCTTTTGAGCAAGGCACCTTCCCCCTGGTAGCCAATCAAACAGAAGCAAAATATGGGAGGGGGGGAAATGCAGCCTTTTTGGGCCTGTTAACTACTTCCTCCCAAAGATAATACATGAGCATAGAGATTCATTCTCGACCATGGGGACACAATCTTTGGTAAATATTCTAAATGTAAGGTTCACTAGCTATTCCCGCAACTGTATCCCATGGCTTTCTTCAGCAAATGGAACATCCTCAGGTGTCATCACATGACCTTTTAAATACAGGTCACATAATAACAGCCGTGTGTTGTTACCACCCACCACGTAGAACATATATACTCAATTAGCGGACCCTGGTCTGGATATGGCCCGAATAAAAATTTCATCCAGGCCAGGAAGAATATTTCTGTCATCATTCAGCCGCCCACTATTCGCTGCAGTTACCAAGGTTGTTATCAGATATAGCAGCTCCTATTGCTTGATCTGCAGTGAAACAGTAGTGACGGTGAATGGAAACGTAAAACGCCACTGCAACATCAAACATGTCCATTTTGAACAAAACCATCTCCAAATTTGTTGAGGTGAGGATATGAGCAAAATATCTAGCCAACAGCTTAATTATCAACAACTCTTTATGCAAAACATGTCCCATGGCTGCATTGCATTCTGGCCTACTGAGCCTGCTGTTGGAGGAAAAACTCGAATCCCTTCCTTTTCTGTAATGGTCGACATATGATGTCAGTGTGATGTTGATCCAAAATGGCAGCTCTACAGAAAGAAGTCCCTCGCTGTCTGATTCTGATGAACCAATATCAAAACCTGACATGTACCCTTGATGCTTTCGGATGGCTGGAAAAAAAAAAAAAAAAAAATGGAACATCACACATCTACTGTATGCTTGGCTACTTGTCTGTGGGAATAAGAAGAATGCACCACCAAAAAGCAAATGGGCCTAGAAATGCAAAGCAGACAGTGTATTTTTCCTTTATGTCAACGTTATTGATGACGTCCCGTACACCTGCTCCTTTTACACTGACTGGTTCCCTACTTTACTCTGCAAGAGCTGCAACATTGCATTTTTTTTTAACAGATATGAAACCATTTAGATAGAAAATCATTGTATATACTGTAGGATAGCTGGAAAGGTGTTTTGTGGACAGAACATGCAGTCATTTCTCTCTTTAAGGAGGGTGTTTGACTTACCGCAGATGAATGAGAAACATGTTCTTGTATAACGCAGCATCCTACAGCACTGTGTACTGTACGTCTCAGTGTGAGGCTGGGCATGTGTCCCACTCTCTTGGCAATGTGCTGACCTTTCTCATTAGGCATAAGTAACTTGCATAATCACTGCTGACTTCTATTGACTGGCCTGTCACACTGCCTATCCGTTTGACTGGAAACCCTGTGAAAAAGTGTAGGCTGCAAAAAAAAAACAAAAAAAAAAAACAAACTTCCCCCTCGATGACTTTCCCCTGTCATATGCAGCCGGATCAGAATCCATCATTTCTCAGCAAGCGCACAAAAACAGCAACTTTACCACGTTAGCTACGATTTATCCTCTATTGCACCAGAGGTTTTCTAGCAGTAATCATTTCTATCATTACTATCCCCGTCTATCCAAATACATATGATACATATTAATATTTATGGAGTAAATCCTCTCATTAACTTGTATTTTTGTTGTGACGAGAACATCTATTGACCTTTTCTCCAGGTGTAAAGCCTCACCTGCGTACTCACATCTTGTGTGTTTTCATTTCCCCAGAGCGAGGTTGCGTGAATTTTTCATAACATGCAAACAAAAATCTGAATAAATCTAATTTGAGGTAATTATTTTCACAACAAAGATTGTTATGAATGTTTTATAAGTACAGGGCATCTTTTCTATGAAACCTCGTTGATTCAAATGACTCATTATAGTTATGTTATTATTGATGAGATCACAGACATTTTCGGATGTATGGCCTGGTTATCTAATACAACCTTCTATTGGAAGTAGACATGTTTGTATGTCTTTATGTTCTCCCTTTTTTGCCTTTTGTGCTACTGAAGATGTTTTTTTGTAAAGCAATTTCCATATTGGCATGAATAAATGCTGCAACAACTACTACAGCACTTTCACAGTGTCAGCATGGCCGAGTGGGAGACTCTGGTTGGATATAAGTGAATTAACTAATGCTGTATTTAAGCATCAATGGGCATCAATGCAGGAAGTTTTGTACAAAACAATTCCTGCAGTGTCAGCAAAACAGCTCGAGGTTTTCAGTACATTTCACACATGCTGCATAGCTAGTTCTTCGGGATCATAACATAATACATAAATTCAGCTTACCCCCATATTTCAAAGGTTTTTAGTGACATCATGTCGACCCCGGCGATGGAAACTGATTGGCCGGTGTTGTGACTGGCAGCTGGACAGCCTGGTACACAACCTGCAAGAGAAAGAAGAGACACAGTAGGAGGTGCACAGTTTAGTTTTCTGCACCAGCCTCCCATTCACATTCAGTGCACAGAGTGTGCACTGTACTGAGCAGACAGCAGATTAGGTCCCATCACACACCTCATCATTCACTAACACACAGACTCATCTGCCTCCCATTTCTCTCTGACTCATCCTTATATTCTCTCTTTTTCACTTTCTCCTCTCCTGTATTTTAACTCCTTTGTTCTGTTTTTTCTCAAATTTTCCCATTTTCTCTTTCTGCCTCTTGCGGTTTTACCCCCTTTACTATTCTACCTTTCTTGATGTAAGATCTAAATTCAGTTTAAAGAATTGACTTGAGACCTATACATCCATTAATAGAAGGCAGATAATTTGATTAGTATCAATATAATTGAACTGGGAAATGATTTGAAAATTTTAATATGCATTGAAGAGGAGAAATTTGTCACAACTTTACAAAAAAAATCACAAAATGAATTGAATATTCTTTGTGCTGAAAGAGCAAATCTCAAACTCAGAAACACATACATAGAACATCAGCTCACACACACACACACACAGAATACAGCCTCCCATCATGCCTTTGCACTGCAGTCATGCCAGTCCTGACTCCTGGGTGCAGGGTGCCATACATAATACATAATAATACATAATAATGATGACACCTTGTTGTTTCCGAAATGTCCCTCTTCATCACGTCTAATCCAAGAGAAAGCGCTGCAGAGTCAGAGGTGACCCCCCTGACCTGTGATCAATGATTCAGTCTATTAAGTGAAGGTGCTTTGATCAGTGATTCTCAATGACATCGGATCATTGTAATTCAGTGATCTCCAAATGATTCATCCAAGTGCTTCGCCCCCAACTGTCTGAAGCTAAATTTGATGTTATTTAAATAATATAATAATTATGATAAAACACCTGAGAGATAAGGTAAAGATAGATTCTGTTCAGTGGTCTGGACTCCATCTCTGCTTGGAAAAACCTCCAGGTGACAGGTTCATCTTTAGCGGGAGCAAATTATGTGCGGGGACAGGGAAGCACTTGGATGCGCTTAGAGTGGAGGTCTATGAGCGGTGACACTTCCGGGGCCTGCTGCCAAGGGAAACTCAGTTATCCAGCGACGTCTATTTCCCTCCCCCCCCCAATACACACACACACACACACACACTGACTTCCCACCTTTCCTCCGACCCCGAGGGAGAAGGAGAGACAAGGAGGGAAGGGCTGATGATGACGCTATTGACAGAGAAGTGGATATACACTCTCTCAGGACAGTGGAAACAACATGATCAATTTGTGCTGCCTTTTAAAAAACTTTGCTCAATATCAGTAGATTGAAGGTGCGGATATTTAAAGGGTTAATTCCAGTTTATTATTTATAATTTGTTTTATCTGAGAGTAAAATGAAGTCAGATCAATTGTCACACAGGTTAAAAACAAACCTCCAGGCTAGCCAAATTATCTAAATCGATGTTTTGGAGGTAAAACCAAGAGTTTGGATATGAATTTTATTGTTTGTCTTTGTTTTCTCTTTCATAGATTTGGACCTGGAGGTTTGATTAATGTTTCCATTTCTCAGAAATTATATTAACCAATAGAAATGATAGTAAAAAGAACAAGATCTGAGTTGTAACACACCAGAATTATCCTTTAACATCGTTGCTGTTATCAGGGATCCCATATGGTTTTTTGTCAGTTTTACTGTCTTACTCTTACAGTCTGGAAAAAGGACAGCTGAGCTGGGTTCAGCCGCAGCAGGCAGAGGGTAATCAGTGATGTAAATGCCCCTGATAAGCTGCAATCAGGTATCAGCCAGACGACAGCAGTGTAATGCACCTCAACAGCACCGTTATCATCGCAATCAGCTGCAGTCCGAGGCCAAATTAGAATCGACCCCTGACTCTACTCCGTTCCTTTAAATCATCTGCACGATGCAGCTTTCACCTTCAAAAGCCTTAAGCAAGCGGGAAAAGGGTGGCTCTTGTTTGGCTTTTTAGATGAAACTGAACTGAAACATCGATGGCACAGTAGTACAATAATTGTTGGGGGACACAGTTATCAAGATTGATACCCATTCAGACAGACGTAGAGCTAAAAAGAGGCCTATTCCCTTTTTTGTCAAATGTAGTAAAACATGGTAATATATTCTTGTATTAACTCTAAATTTACCTGCCACTTGGCTTCAAATGATGCTGCACATAAAGGAAATTACCACTCCAATTATATTCGGTTAACAAATAAGCCACCCATGTTTTGCCCCCAATAAAAAGCAGGCAGAAAACGATAAAATCAACATAAACGTGCGCTGAAACAAACAAACAAAAAATCCGTCAATGTCATTTTCAATGTCGTTGTGGCATCGAAAGGTTTCTGATGCTGAAGCTTGAGGGTTATAAAAATCTATTGTCCTCGTTCTGGCCATCACAAGATGTGTGCCTGGAACACAGCAGCAGGATACTGTACAGTGGCTATTTTCATTTGAAGTGAGCTCAGAAAAAGCCTGAGGGAAGCTATCTAACCACCAACCCCCCCCCTACCCCCACCCCCCACCCCCCACCCCCCTTTATGTCCGAACATCCAACTCGTAGCTCACGTCCTGCTGCTGACTTGGCTGTTTTCCAGTAGGGTTTGTGGCATGCTTTTAGCCCCGCTAATGTAGCTACCTATGTAGGTTAAAGACCCCCTCGTGGTCGACAAACACACCAGTGCCAGGGGAGACATCTCAAGGTGAACACAGTGTTCAGATCATACGCTCGCTCTTCAGAGCTGGTGGCAACAATAAATAGGACAGACACAACAATGTCAGAAAGAAACATTTCAACTGTGACTGATTTACTCTGAGTGGCAAAAAGAAAACCATGACAAATACTCTTACTTACTCTTGAGCATCCCTCACTTTTTCCCTCAGATATTATTGATATATATTGTAAAACAGCTTAAAAATATGAAATTAGAACACTTATTGCAGCTCACAACCATTTCTGCAAACAACTGTAAGCACATGAAGGAAACCAAAGCGAGTTTTGCTCCCTGAAAGATGGGACCTTCCCTGGTCCTGTCTGCTGTGCTTAGGAATTTGCAGAACCCTTAATTCCCTAAATGAGGCAAAGAATCGATAGGAGAACGACTGACCTTACTCAGTCTAATTATACACATTTATCACCAATCAGCCTTGGATTTGAATACTGACTGCCGAGACTCCGTTGTACTGTAAGGCAAAGTGACAGTCAAGCTCAATCCAGTTCATCCGTAAAGCAAGACTCAGCAATGTGATATCAGGATCGTAACAAGCGGCAATTTGCTGCGCTGGGGATAAAGATGAAAGAAAATAACCATGAAACCAGAGGGAGAGAACATAAAGTAGAGACCGAATGTCTTCTGGATAATGAGAGAATATAACATTTCAGATGGTACGAGACCAGGCAGAGCAGAACAGCACAGTCCTTCACACACTTAAAGCCCTTCACGAGAAAATGCTGTAATCCCAGCAATTACAGTGCAGTGGTGAGATGCAGAGATCAGTCTGGGCCAATCTGGAGTAGACTTATTGGATCTTACAGATAAAAATCATCAATCTCATTCCTCTGCCTTGGCAACAAAGTGGCTGCTAATACCAAAACATGAGGAACTAAACCTTAACAAGTGCAGAAGACATTGTTCATACATTTATACTCCCTGTGGGGTTGCATGAAGATTAAAAGGGACGTAGCACATTTCCAGGTCTATATTTTTATTCTGGTGTTCTACTAGAATATCTTTGCATGATTTACAGTTCAAAAAACTTCTTATTTATCTTGTACTGGCCCTTTACACAGCCCTGTCTCTTTAAGGCCCCCCTCCCGATAAGCCCACTCTGTTCTGATTGGCGGTTCCAGAGGCTACGTACACAAACAGCAGTAGTATATACATACATCCGTATATTTGAGCATGAATCCGATCTGAAATACACGAATGAACAATGCAAACAACCCACGCAACAATCTTAGCAACAAAGGCTATGGAACGGACGGCATACATGAACACTCTGATGTCATGACGAGGAGGAAGTAGTCATTTTGCAAATGTCACCTCAAGTTTTGGAACTTTGACCATGTTTAACATAGATATCCGACATTATAACAGTATAAAAAGAGCAGAAAATCCAAGCAGAAAATGACCCCTTTAAGGGAAGTGGCGATTGCTGGGAGAAATCAGAAAGCTCAAAGGTTGTTTGATTGGATTTTGTAACAAACCAGTTTCAAGAAATGTATCTTAAAAGACTTAAACATGAAAAAATGTGAACAGGAACATTGGACTCCACAAAGGAAAGAAACCTGCTTTCTTAACAGCAGAGACAGTTGGGGTTGCTGGTTAAAGACCTCTAAGTAAGACAAATTTGCAAAGTGAACTTGTGCACTGCGTAGTGATGATTTGTAAGGTGCTGCTTCATGTTTTCCTCAAATGTGTCCTTTGTCTGGCAACACTTACAGCACTCAAAGGTGTTCTAGTAGCAAGTACACTGTGGCCTTGAATGTGCAAAATATAGACACAAGAGAAGGAGGACATGCTGGATATGGCCAGAACTTAACTGTCACAATGAAATGTATATAGTGACACCGAAGTCAGCCTGCTTCTTAAGCAAATAAGAAGCTCCAACGCCTTCCCACCCGTCAGGCGCTGGAGCAGTTCCCCTTCCTTCTAAATCTCCTTATCTCTGCTGAGAGCCAGTGAAAAGAGAGGGAGAGGGACAAATGGGAAAGGACAAAGCGAAAGCAGACAGAGAAACAGAGACAAAAACACAGAGAGAGGAGGGAGAGGGGGGGGTCAAATTAACCGCAGAGATTGAACGTGGACGAGGAGAGATGATCACAAGGAAAGAGCGTTGCTGAAATTGAGCGCTTACAGTGATGGAGAAGAGATGCTAAAAGTCCGATGAAACGAGAAATACCTTTTCGATTAGAGAAAGATCGTGGTTATGTTTAAAAGAAACTGCAAAACAGCAGCATCCTGGTTCAAAGTCATACTTCCATCCGCCCCAACCTCCTACCTAATTGGTTTTACAGCGCTATAACAATGTCATGTCATTATCCACAGCGCCATAAGAAAGAGGTCCTTCAAACAGTTAGTTTTAGGCATTTTTAAAATTAGACTGACTGGACCGAAGGTGAAGGTGATACAAGGTGATGTGAACTGCATCATTCAAAGGGGGAGGATGTGTTTATTATTCATTGCGAAATTACAATAGAAAGCGAGGACAGCTTGTCAACCTTTCCTTCAGCCTGAAACTGAAATTCACTACAATGGTAAATTAATGTATATGTGTCCATCCCCCACTTTACTGTTTGTAAATGTAAGTTTAAATCACATTTTTTTAAATTGTCACCCATACTCTAGCACCTTTAACTGATATAGATATCTTCTAGTCTTAAAATCTGGGTGCACATTAGGCGAAAATGACAAATCCGCCCGTCCCCTTCGAGGCTCTGGCAAACCTGACCTCTTTCGTGGACAGAAAATGTCGACCAGATATTAGCCGAGACATTTCGAGGAAAACAGAGAGAGACAGAGAGACCTCGGCTCTCCTTCAGAGCCGGAGCCATGAGAGGCAGTGAGCAATGTCTCTCCTGGGGGAATTATGGGAAATGAACCATTCTAAAGGCCTAGTATATCCAACGGGACACAACTTCAGGCATCGCTGCCAAACTGTCACAACACTGGCAGGCCACAAAACATTGACGCACACAAACACAGACTGTAGAGAAGCAATACAAACATACAAAGAGCATTTGTGCTTCAGCCTGCAGCTTATGGCTATGACTGGGAATACTAAAAGTATAGGACAAATTGCTCAAAATTGCACGAAATGTCCACAATATATAAAATTCAAACAACTCAATAATTATTATGTGACGTGCTTTGATTTGTTCAGTTGTCACAATTTGTAGGGTTGCATAAGCAACACCAAAATTGATAGTGGTGTCAGGTTTGGCCATTTGGCTGAAAAACTCGATTTTAAAGCTGAACACACACGACACACTAAGATGGACATGTTTTGCATGAAACACGTGGCCGTAAACATCGTATTCATGCATCAAATCCAGCTGAAACTCAGCTGACCAGACTGATGATGATGTTTTCCGATGACGACTCCTCTCCCTGCCTTTCGCCTGGCGCCGGTGCACTGTTGCCATGGGAGATGTTTATGTAAGCCGTGCCTAATCATGTTAACTGTTACTGCGGATGCTGAGCAGCAAGAGTGTTCGGCATCGCTGCACTGCAAAAAAAAAAAAAAAGTCCATTATAAGTCTTTTCATTGAGATTTGTTTTTCTTGAAACAAGTGAGGAAATGGGACAAGATCATTTTAGGCTTTGATTGGGGGAAAGAGAACAAGAGAAGCAACGGGGAAGGAGAGGAAGACACATTTTGGAGTGATTTTTGACCTATTTGGTGCGAAAGCTACATGAAGTAAACATATATTGCTATTATCAAGTCATTCCACAAAGTAATACACTTTTAAAATTTAACTTGATCTAAAATCAGTAGATTTCATTTGCTGACATCAAAACAGTAGTGTCACATAAAGAACAATTCATTCGCTGCTACATTCGACAGTAATAAAAAACAGCTTTTAAGTGTACAAGACACAGATTTTGCTCCAAACTGGGTTTGAAAAATTGAATCTTTAAACATCTTTTTGCTGTTTAACCTGATTACAAAACATCAACTCTTTGCCTGTTTAAAGGGGGAAAAATACAATTGGGTCAGTTTATGTAGCAGTGTGAACTTTAGCTCTTGTCTTGACATTAATAGTGTCTGATTCTTTTCTGCCTTCTTAGAAACATTTCCCATTATGATGGATATTTTTTTTGCAGGAAATTGCCTGCACTTTTGAACGGACAGATATTCTTGCACGGCGCCTTCTCCATACATTCCTACTATTGTACTATTGACAAACAGTGCTAAAGATACAAGATCATCTTTGTGTCAGGAGCAGTAGAGACAATGGGAAGAGACAAGGCAGAAGTCATGCAAAGCTGAGCAGGACCCTGTGTTGCGGCCTCATCTCATTTCCTATTGTAGAGCGTAATACTGTCACTAGAATGGATTTTGTTCTGGACAATCTAAAGCATCATGGACCATAAACCCCCACCTCACCGCCTTATCTCCAACCTTCACCACTGCCATAAAAAATATAACCTTTAAATCATTTTTCAGATGATTATCCTCCAATAATAGGAGCATTATTTAGCACACATATTCCACCATCTTCTGTAGGAAAGGAATGGCGAGGGAGAAGTCTAAGCCTAATTATCCTGATTAAAAAGCAGAGAGTATG
Organism: Scomberomorus guttatus; assembly: GCA_038419695.1. Lineage (NCBI taxonomy): Eukaryota > Metazoa > Chordata > Actinopteri > Scombriformes > Scombridae > Scomberomorus > Scomberomorus guttatus. The sequence continues at coordinate 12,961,627 of CM076468.1, read as the reverse complement.
AACGAGTCGTACAAAAGAGGATTATACAGACATGAAAGAAGAGAGAGTGGGAGAGGAACAGAGCAACAGAGAAATGGGAGAGCTCATGTAAAGGCAGACGTGGATGATGAGATGTTACATACATGCAGCCTATATGCCTTGCAGAGGAGATTGGACAGGGAACCTATGCATCGCTGTCTCCTCCCCCCATTCTCTCAACTCCCTTTTGCTCCATTAGCTTTATTACAGTCTGTTGGCTGAGGAATCAGGCTATTGTACAGTTACTTGATGATGAAGGTCAACATTAGATCCATTGTGGCTCTGATGCTGATCAGTCAGTTTTAGGGTTTTTTCCCAAAGCCGTTGGCAGCCAAGCGACCAAAGATGAAAATTAAATTTCAGCTGTATATCTGGTGCTATAAGTGCTAAAAGTAAAATTAATTAACTGCGAAAAGTAACCATAGTAACCCATTCAGACTGGGGTAGATTTTTAGCCACTCCAGTGGTGTGGCTCTAGGAATGGTAATTCCGACAACAAAGCCGACAACTCATAAAAACTCAGATCAAACTGTCAAACTAGGCAGTGCTGATCAAATATGGATCAAGATTCTTTTAGTGCATTGCCTATTTCTCAAATGTTTTCAGAAACATATTTTAGTGTACCGTTTAGCTGTAATTTGAGAAAGTTCGCGACGCGGCCACCATCTTGGAAACAGACATGGCGGGACTCACATGCACTAACATGCACGCGCAGCCGGTGCGGCTACCAAAACAAAGAACAGAAAAGCTCAGATAACAACACACACAGAGGGAGTGTGACTTCAATCACTGCTCAGGTCACCGTTACTCCACTATATCCTTACATAGCAAATAGTTGTTTGCTGACATCTAGTGAGGATCAGTGTCATTTATTGGACCTTTAACATTGTCATTTGTTAGCACTCACACTCATCATCATCTCGTCAATCTGCCTCAAAAATCCAAAACTTGAGCGCATAATAGGTGTGGGTGAAAGCAAATATCCCTCACTATCTTTACTTTTTTAATATATTAGAATGGTACTCCAGCACTTTAGCATTGCCAATTTCATTAAGTAAGGGAAACAGATTACAAAAACAATGGCCAGAGTCGTGTGGGGTCAAGCTCCAAAAACGCTGGTGCCTACACTTCCCATGATTCCAATCAATAGCATCTTTCCCTCCCTGCCCGATAAACACCTCACCCCCAGTTTGTAACACAGGCTTTCCTTTAAAAGCTCCTCCAGACATACAACCATTTTTACAGGCTAAAAAGTACTCTGAGTAAAATTTGTGGTGTACCCCTTTACAAAAGAGTACTATGTACTGATTCACACAGATAAGGACTATTTTTGCTTGCAGTTTTTCCTCTCTCTTTAACACACAAACCTACACACACACCTCATCCCCGCCTCCCCTCTCTGATCTGTGCCAGCACTGCACAGCAGCCGGGCCTCTAGCCCATTAAACACAGTTTTGTTCTACTCAGCGCGTCATCATCACTCTGGTGCATCTGCTGATCACAGCACGCAGAGGAACATTAAAACACAGGCTCTGCCGGTCGCCAGGGGACCGCAGGGCCTCAGCCGCATCCCAAACCTCATTCCTTCATAACTCCTGTCCACTTGGATTCCTGAAGGCATCAGGATCACAGATATCACTTTTCCTCCTAAGATCACAGGTGAACAAGCCATTGATTAACCTCAATCAATGGCCAATGACCCCCAAATTCTTCTAAAGGAAAGGTCAACCTCCATGATTTAATGCTAAACTTTAAGTCTGACAGGACCATTGTGACCGTCAGCGCAAATTAGCCTTCGGTATGAAGGCTTAATACAAGAGAATTTATCTGCTCTGACGTTGTTGGGCAAGATTTTTTTTTTAGTCTTGCTCTCTGAATTAGTTTGTTCGAAAAGCGCCTAGCATGGCTCATGAAGCTCTACAGGCATTGTTTGCTTTGATGGCGTGCCACCTTTTTCCACATTTTGAACTGATTTGTATTTTTGAGGTTGAGCACCCAACTGGAATGCACACTTGCTTCCCTTTTTTGGATTAGATTTGCGTGATGGTACTGGTAGCAAAAAAGCATTTTACCTCCTTGTGACTTCAAAAAATATAATACCATACACATGCTACGGGCTGAAGAACACTGCATGACTGCGTGTTGTGCATTCTTCGCCATAGAAAGCAAAACTCAGGACAAATGGCATCAGAACGCCTCCAGTTTGCAGAAATAAAAACCCGCCCTGGTTCAGCGCAGCCAACATTCTCATTTGCTGTGCAAATGAAAACATGCATATAGATAAGCAGTTTTGTGTTTTTGATGGGAGCTATTGTGAAGGGGACTGTTGACTCTTATGAGCCAGCACAGCACAGCGGCTCAGTCATGTATAACATTTCCAATCGTAGAGGTCCATGTAACATCAAGACTGCACATATTATGATTCCCCTTGTGTCCTTTGCCTGTTGTTGTAATGTTGAAACCTGCAGTTAGGTTTAGGAAGAGAAAACCCCCTCCACCTACTTCCATTAAAGGTCAAAGTGCATTTAGCCTTTCTTTGGATCAAGTTGTCCGCTGGTGTCTGCCTAATGTCTGGTTTAACACTGACAGACTGTGTGTTCTGGTATATTTGCCCACTGCCAGGAGCCAGGGGCGCAAGACAAGCTTTAAATCGTACAACAAGCTCATTAGAGGAGAGGCGAACCAGCAGCGGTCGACCAGCGTTTTTGTGCCAGCTCAGCGGTAATAACAGCGGGGCGGCAAAGTTGAGATGGAAGTCGTGCCATCATACGGTAGGAGTTTGGATCAGACACCTACACAAAACAAAATTTCGAACACATACATGGAAGTACACACTTTTTTTTTCAAATTTAACTCTTAAGATGATAATACAGCAAGATATCGGTGTGACTGATTTTTGACTGCTATACTGAAGCTACTGGTAGTCCATATCTATCCATATCTATTCTTTGGGAATTCTGGTGTTTATAACCCTGAAATTACAAAAACCCTGTCTGTAAATTCTATTTTAAAGCAATAAAATGAAAACATGCTGATACATCTTGGAGCTCGCCACACCCCTTCTGTAGATTTCCTTAAAATTTGACCATTTCCAAACATCTGAAACTAGAGGTCTTGACCCAATTCCGAAAGAGACCCATGGAAAACCCACTTGAACCAGACATGCATGAAATAATTTTTTAAAAGGAGAGACCCAATCTGAAGGGAACCAATGACAGTCAGACCAGGTCCAAAATAGACCCAAGAATAATAGATCAAACACCCCCAAACAGTAAGAGAACAACATCACTGGCGAAACCATTTTCCCCAAAACTTCACAGTTCATATTCTCCATATCGCCTCAACAGGGGAGTGGAGGTCAGGGTGATGGGTGGGCATGTAGACTGTTTGACTTTCATGCAGGAGACCGGAGTTTGCATCCCGTGAGGCCTATAACAATCTTTCCTTAATCTTAACCATAGTGTAGTTTCCATACACAGATATTATAGAAAGTGAGAATTTTTAAAACGTTGGCATCAGACCTCAAAAAAAAAAAAAAAAAGTTGTCCCCACTGCACCAAAGTGGGAAGAGATGTGAAGCGTGCTGAGCCAATAACAATTAAGCAGGACAGTGCAATTTTGGCCTCAAGAATTACAGGGATTCGTGGTTGCACTGTCCTGTGAGTTTAGACCAGATCAAAAGCATACATTGATCCATTGATACAGTACATTATGTTTGCAAATTTTGCTTTGATTTCTGCTTCCAAAGGACTCACATCACTATAGAATTTTTTTTTCTTCATCACATTTAGAAAAAATACATTTCGAGCCCAAATTGGCTCTTTATTAGGTACAGAGGTAAGGATACGTCTCAAGCAGGGGAAATAACTAAAACAATTTTACACTGTATCCACATGTGGCTGTGTTGTACATGATTCAACAAAGAGCCGACAGTATTCATGACGCACCAAGTGAGAATTGCGAAGGTACCTGGCTGGTGGATCAGAGCAGCATGGAAGCTAAATGTGTTTTGTCCTCTCAGGCTAATTTAATTAAAAGTGCCATTTATTTTCTCATTCATCTTCCACACAGGGAAACCACTTTTCTGTAGGGAGAAGCTTTTGTGGTGAATCCACTCTGGACTATCCTACGGTGCGGAGTGCAATGCTTTAAAAGGGAAGGAAAACAGGTCATTTGATTGGCTCATGACTGATCCCAGGACAACTAATGATGTATTCCCACCATATCTATCATCACGTTCTGAATAATTATGCTGGTCAGCTTTAATCTGTTTAGATTTTAATCTATAGTAACTCTATAGTAACAGCATAGTGTGAATCTTATTCCTATGTGAGTCTTAAGATATTTATAGCACCACGTTTTGTAATGTAATCAGTATATGTGCTTTCCTATGCATTATTGAGGGGAAAGAAATATTTATAATACAATCGTGGCACAGTTCTGCCTTTTGCTACTTGAGGAAATCATGCAACTCATTCAGCATGACCCACATACTGCAGAAAAAGTCTCACTGTCGACTCTGCGCCGCTCACCTTCTATCACTCTTCATGCATGAACAAACAAAAATATGCACGCGCAAATAACGCACATTCCCCCCCCCCCCCACATTCTTGTGCAGATCAGCAGCGGCTGCTCTGTGTTTTCAGGCCTACTGGAGGGTTTGACATTGTATAGCTGAGGAGTGTGTGATATGAGGAGTGACCTGAGTGTGTGGAGGATAAACGGAGTGACTCCCAGGGGGGTGGTGGGAGGGGGAGGGGGGGGGGGGTGGCAGCTTGTTCTCTCTAGCCCTCTTTTAGAGTTCAGACAAGTCCCATGATGCTCAGAGATTAATGAAGCTGCACTGGCACTGTGATCCCTACAGGACACACTCGCAGTCGCAGGCGTGCATGCACACACGCTATTCATTTCGGATTATGACATTTTCATGCACCTGCGATGATGTGAGCTTTACAGAATGCAGGTATTTATTACACTGAGGTACACGCATTATAAATGTCCTCACAAAGAAACCTGCACTCAAGTAGATTTATAGTGATCAATTTTCATCTGCATGCCCTGCCAGACTGTAGAAGCAGGCAGGCATGCAGATAGGATTATCTGATCAAAATTAATCAATTTCTTCATCATGTCTTTTTTCCTCACTGGAAATTTTAGCTTTAAGTAGAAAATATCTTTTAAAAACAAGAAACAAACAAGACCAGACATGGTCGCCACTGTCATTTAAGCATTATATCATGAGAAACACTGAAATCTTCAAGGTTTCAGTCTTCATCTGTAATGGTCGGATGAAAACGGCCTGCTTGTGTCTCTCTTCATTCTCCAGTCTGGCGATGATACAAGCAAGCTGCACCAGAGCTCAGGATAGTCGAGAGGATGTCGCATTAACACACGGACTAATCCCACACCTGCAGTCAGGCCAGCTGTGTTACGCATTGCAGCACTGCCTCTCTGTGGTAACAAGTGGGTACCACAATTCTGCAACCAGCAACCTCTCAGCTTTGTTCAGCTATAAAAAGAGGCTGGACTTTGAGGCAAAACATTCCCCTGGGATATATACTAGTTTAAAGTATGTGGGGTTAGTAAAAGAGGAGGGGAGATATTTTAAATTTGATGGGTATGTTTTTCTTTCAAATCTTGAAAACAACTCACGTTCTTGGAGGTATAAAAAGATGTTCTCCCAACAGTTTACCTCCAGTTGAGAATGTGTTTTGCTCAATGCTCCTTCAATTGGATGTTTGAGCTTCACTGTGTAGACTGATGCATGTGCAGAGTTTGCCACTAGAAGGCCGTTTTCACATCCATCTGCTGAACAGGGAAAGTTTATAAGGCAGATGTCTACCTTACTTTGCAAATGCACTGAAAAGGCTTCACAGACTCAAGGTGATCTGTTGCTAAGTGCAGGGAAGAAAAAAAAAAAAAAAAAAAAAAAACAAGTGTTGACCTTGTCTGCCCAATGTCATTTCTCATTACCATCACACTGACTCACTTAAGTTTTCTCAAGCGGAAGTCTTTGTCCGCATTGGAAAGTGGGTTCTGACACATCTTATCACTGTTATAACTTTGAGACAAATCACAAGTTTAAACAGAATAGTCAAAAATAAAGTTAGACAGTGCTTTTCACAGGTTAAAACAACCAATGGGTGGTGAGCTTTGAGGAGTAAATATTGATCAGTGTGTATGTGGGTTTCCAGTATACTTCAATATGAAGGCTTCTGTCCTTTTCAATGTACACTGCACAGTCCAAGAAAACCGTACTATTGTTTCTTCACGAATGGTTTTATTTCTAAAGTAGTGACTGAAAAAGCAAATGTGTTCAAACTATCACGTAAATATCGACAAGTGTTTTATTACATATCAGCAACTGCGGGGAAATACTGCATTAAAGTCACATTTCAACATCGGAAAATGTAATAACATAAATAAACCTATACAAGTAACATTAACAAAAGCACCAATGCAAAATAACAAAATGTGCGTCAGGAACTGTTACATTCTTTCTATTTGCAACATTACATTTAAGCATAGCAAGTTATATTTAACAATAAAATTCATGAGGAGCTCAAATTAATATTTAAAGGGGACATGTTATGCTTTTTGTGGTTTTTCGTTTATTTATATGCTGTTATGCTGTTGGATATCTATGTTAAACACGGTCAAATTTCCAAAACTTGAGATTATTGTATGTAGAAATGCTCCCTGCAAGTCAAAAGTCAGGGCTTTAATCTGAACGCTTCATCTGCAACGTCTTTTCTACCTTGCAGACAAGCTGACATCATGTTGCATGCCCATAAACGCCTGTCCGTTACATAGCCCTGGTTGCTAAGGTCGTTACTAAGGTTTTTACATGTGTTATTTGCATTGTCCACTGTTTGTCCACAGAGGGAGGGGGCCTTAAAAAGACTGTACTGTAAATCATGCAAAGCTATTCCAGTAGAGTCCCATATTAAAAATATAAACCTGGAAATGTGCAGAATGTGTCTCCTTTAAGTTATATACTGCAGATCAGATGTTCGGACTGAATGTAACAGAAATTGATCAATCGGTGTAACTATATCTACGAAATACAGTTAGCGCAGTATGTTGGAGCACTTCTCTATATAAAATACCAACTTAAAATGACCATCTTGGTATGGAAAATAGTTTTTTGTTTATTTGTAGTAGTGTTAAAAACAACATAATTATAGGTAAAAAAAAAAACTGCTAAATTGTGCCATTCAATAAACATAATATCCTTACAATCACTTTAAGTGGTTATTAAGTTCATATCAACCACAAAATATTTATCACTACAACTGTAAATGTATCTACAGAAAAAATAATTGTCATAATAAACCATTCAATACATCTGAACATATACCTTGTTGATGACAAGTTTTGCAAATTGTGCTACACAGTCACACTGCTACAAATGTGCTCAACAGTGGTCTATCTGTAGGTGTTGGAGAAGTGTTGGGTTGTGCTAATTGGTCAGCCAATGGTTTGAGTCTATTAACAGTCCCCAGAGCTAGAAGGAAAGACATAACCAGGTAGAAGGGGAGGTGTAGCCGCCACGTTCTCGGTCTCCACTTGCCTTTTGTTCTCAACCTGATATGTGTGCTCTCTCATCCCATCACCCCTCCTGCTCTGCTGAAGCATCTCCACCTCTGCCCTGATTGTAGACCGGCATTTCTGGTGCCATGCAGAAAAGAGCAGTCGCTTTATTTGCGGGTTCCGGATGATAAAGAAAGCTGCATGGATGCATGTAGGTATGATTATTAGCAATGGTGTCACTATGGAAATGATTGTCTGGCAGGAGGATGCTTTTCTCTCCCCCCTCACTGTAAGGATGACAAAAAAAATGTTCAGCGCCAGCTGCAGAAAAAGCATTAAAAAGTAGAATCCCACAGTGCGGTTGGCTCGGTGGTTGTTACACTTAAGAGTCATGGTCACTCTGAGCGCTGCATGGTACATGCACCCATAGCAGTAGCAGATGGCCAATATGCAAAAAGTTGTTATGACAGATGGGGGCCCAAACACAAGCATGTTCTCTTCCTGGGAAAATGCGATATGTTCCTTGATGGTAACAGCATCGCACAGGAGCCCGCTGGTTTGCTGTTGGAAGCCACGCTGAAACTGGCTCAACACTAACCCTCCATGCAAGCTCACTGCCCCACTGACCAGCCATGTAAATAAAACGCTAATTTGAACGTTGCGGGTATTGATCATGCGCAGGTAGTGGATGCCATGACAAATGAATGTGTAGCGTTCTACTGCCATTAGAGCCAAAGTAATCTGGGAGGTCAGGAAAAAACACCGCAACATACAAAACTGTGCAATGCACCAGCATCCATAGGTCTGAGTTTGCTTACGCACAATAGAAGACAATACAACCAAAGCAGTTACAAAATTCATCCCAACACCACAAACTGATATATTTTCTAGCAGAATGTACTGTGGTTGCCATAGTAGCTGCTTATATCTCACCATCAGGAAAAAGAGAAATCCATTTGCTGTAGATGAAAAAAGGACAGAGCCAAGAAACGCAAGAAAAAGAAAAAGAAAAGAAAAGTCCCAGGAGAGACAGCTGGACATTTTATCTTCATGTTCATTCCAGTCTGTTGTGGTTGTCATGTTGGATGGATTGAAGACAGAGAAGTTTGAAGAATCCTGATGCACATGTTGCATGTTCATGCTTACAGGTAGAGGACTCTTTGCTGTCTGATGTGCGGGTCTTGAAAAGAGTCCATGTGGAGAGGAGGCGTCATAAGTCACCAGGAGACACAAATAAAGGCATTTCCACTGAGAGGAAAAAGGTGTTGGCAGAGGTATCCATTCATTGATCTCAATGGTCCTTATGATATACCCGTGATTTCCACTGGTCAACAACGCAAAAGCCGATTACTCCATTGTGGAATTGAATGCAGTACTACAAACTAAAACATTTCATCAGCTGGTTGAAATAGAAAAAAAATGTGCAATCCATTAAAAAAAACAGTAACTTATGTATCAAGTCAAATTTGCTGATGAACTTCAACAGAATAAGGACATACTGAAATCATATGTGGTATAAAGTGTGAATACATGCAGAAGAAGTACTCAGTACTGTGAAATTTGAGCTGTGTGTTATTTGTGTGCATATTTCTGCGTAATTAGACAAATGTTTAAGTTGTTGTTATTGTCATCTAGCTGTATGACATATAAGACGCAGAAACTGCACACTTCCAAAGCAATTAACCTTGGAATAACGACAAAAAAAGACAAACAGTTCAATAAAGCAGATCAGTAAGAAAGGTCAAGCAAAACAAATCAATACCAAGAGAGAGTCACTGTTAATGCACCCCCCCCCCCTCTCCTTTTTAAACACTAAAAACTACAGTTGACTAACTGTTTTGGGAAATTACTGAGCTTTTTAAAAAATATATATTTATGAGGCATTTTAAAAAATGTACCGCTTCATTGTGAATGAATGGGTAAGCGGCCGAGTGCCACAGATGGTAGAAAAGCTGGAAAATAATGAGAGAGGGGCTTATACATTTTCAGTTGTGGTATTTTAATGGGATTTGTTGAAATATAGAATAGTGCCAGACTTCTTTGATTAAAGGTACAAGTTTGTTTTTCCCTTCAAAATACCAGTTAATTAAGACCATTATTGAATCCCTAGTCTTTTTACTATCCTCCCATTCATTCTTTTTATGTTCTTATTGAATTAAACATCTATGTTTAATATAACCAAAGCAGATCTTGAATAAATAAAAAATTTCACCATGTGCTCCACATGGGCCCAGCTACCGTAGTGGTCCACCTGGTGCAGGCAGCAGTTTTCGTGCACAGTGGTGCCAGCTGCGAGCTGACCCTTAAAAGCCAAAAGGCATCATCTGTGCTCAGGGCCCGAATTTGGGGAAACACTGCACTCAAACAACTTGGCAATGCAAGTCTCAGTTGTCACACTAAGGCATATACAGTATGGATCTTCCATATTTGCATTTCATAGTCTCTCTATGCCTAAATTGACCTGATATAGTATGAACATATAGTACGCTTTACATTCCTTCATATTTTTCCTTCCTATGGAATGAATACCTGTGAAGAGCAAATGTCATTTCTCTTCTAGCAGGGCTGTCATGCAAAGGTCAAGCTGTACCTTTGGCTCAAACGGGGCTAAACTTAGAAGCAGGCAATTTTCACCTTTTCTTTGACTTTGCGCTGCATTATTATGGGCACACGTTAGTGCTAGGTTAATAATCTCATTTTGAGTCATTAAGACAAATATGTTGGATCCTGATGATCTTTCTGTTTGTAGTGTAGTCCTGTTTGAGCTCAGTGATTATTTTTAATCAGGGATGCAACGACCCAATCACGCCGGATCAGTATCGGGAAGTAGGTCCAGGAGTGACAATCCACAATTAAATACAGTTAATTTGTCGATGTCACATGTTGCCTTGTATAAAAATAATCCCCATTAGTTCCACGCAGTGCGGTATACAGATTTTATTTTTATTTGGGAATAACAGAGCACTGGTATTGGATCGGGAATCGGCAGAGATCATGAGTTGAGGTATCAGAATTGGGTAGAAAAGGTTGGATCGGTGCATCCCTAATTGTTGTTTATGTTAAAAAGGTATTCATGATGCAGACACAGTGGGCCAATCATCCCGTCGCTGTCGAAACTTTTAAGGCTGCTGCTGTCAGCTGTCATTTCAGTGTCTGATCGCCAGCGTCCACGGGTCCGTCCAATGAGTTCATCAGAAGTTCTGCTCAGATCTTCAGCCATTGCTCTAAACCCCTTCATTCCTTCACCACCACCAGTGTGTAGACTCCATCAGGGGATATTCCTGTACAGCTCATGGCATGACTGCCCCCTTAAAAATGATGACGTCAATCCTCAAAGACTTCTCGGAGGTTTCTTTAACTTTCCCTAATGTGCACACATGAAATAAATTGCACTTGTAAACTTCTGATAAAGCCAATATGGCATTTCAGAGTCAATCCTTTACCCAAAAGAGCTACTAATGGTATTTCATTAAGTCATGAACTTATTCATTTGTAAACTCAGATGCTTCTGTAATATATAAAGTCACCAGCGATATCCTAGCTGTAAAATTCAACTTAACTGTATAATGTTAAGGTAAATATGTGATGTATCACATTGTCCAGACTTCTGTTTATGTTTCAAACAAACAAGGGGGAGGAAAAAGAAAGGACCTCAGATGCATTTCATATCATTGTCAAACCACAATTAATTGTTGCAGCTGTCATGGATATTTTTTTCCCTCCTTTTTCAAACATCTTCATTCCTCAAAAAGACCTCACAGGTCCCACAAACAAAAACCACCAAGACACATTTTTTTCCCACCTAAGCAGCCTCAACTTTAAACAGCGACTGAAATTTATTTGAATTAAATAAAGTCTCATACATTTCACAGCTATAAGGGCCTACATAGTAAGCAAAACAAAGTCTACTCTTTGTCCATGTGCAGAACTACACCACAGGGTAGTTCAAGACAGTTTGTCATGATCTGAATAAAGGAGAGGGGGGGGGGGGGGTACAGCTGGTGGAAAAAAAGAGGGCCGAAGCCAGAAAAATGGACTCCCCAAAATACCGGCTGATGTAAAAAAAAAAAAGAAAAAGATGATGATGAGGTCTTCAATTTGTGTGGCTTCAGGAAGCATTTTCATGCTGAATTGATTCCTTCCAAAGTTCGACATCCACCATTTAGAAAAAAATGTGACAGTCTGCAAAATATTTCACGAAATGACCATGCTTTGAAGGCAGATAGCTCTTTGTAAAGAACACATAAAGACTGAATTCATTATATTTTAGAGATATTGTATGGCAAACAATGTCTTTTGTACTTCCCCAAAAGTCTATAATCAACATTTTGTGATGAAACTTTTAAGTACCGATATTAACATAATCTAATTTGGAAATGTCTCTCGACGTGTGGCATCACACATTTTGTAGCTTGTAGCTTGACTCTAAGCCGTCGCTCCTCCTCCTCGCCAGATTTAAGATGGCGGTCGCAGGACCTAAGACAGCACAGCCTGGGAGTTCTTGATGCCAACCAGGTTGTCTGCGCTGACAGACCTCCTCATAGCTGATTTGCTCAGGTCCTTGTACTTGTCCTCACACAGCCTGGATATGGCCTACAGACAATATCATCAACACAACACTGTTACTACCCAAACAACAAAACAAAAGAGAGACGCCAGTGTCGTTTTAAGATGACAAAAAACATCTGGACACTTTTCACTTGCAGCCTCGGATCTACTCACCTCCAGTTTTTGGGCCCGCTTGTTGCTGAGTGGTTCCAAGGGGAAGCTGAGGTTGTTGTCGTCGGCCAGTGAACGCAGGTCAAAGTAGTATTTGGCGTAGACGCTGGCTGGGACGTTGATGTTGAACTGGAGCAGCTCGAGGAAGTGACGCTCCATTTCATTCCTGCAGCGCATGGAAGAAAGGGGACAGTCGGTCAGAGAGAATTTAAGTTTTTTACGTAAAAACAAATCTGTGTTATCAGGCAAAATTAGACTGTTGGGCTTCAACATGTAAACCAAATGGCTCCCAGATCAATTAACAGTACTTTAATGGATCAAAACTAACACTCACATGTCCTCTACTGTGATATCTTTGAGGATCTGGCAGTAGTCGACATTCCACACAGCCTGGTCATCCCAGACTTTTGAGGCCAGCAGGATGGCACCAAGAACAATACGCTTCCAGTTACAGGGACAGATGTCCATCTCCGCATATGTCAGCAGCCTTTCCAGGTACACCTAACATAACCATTTGTTCATTAGCAATACGCACACACAACAATAACAGAGTTAAAAGGGTCTTGATGTGTCTTATAGTGAACTTACCAGAGTAACGATGGCGCACTCGGCCGTGAGCTGCGCAGAGCTGAAGAGCGTTCGTATGAAGCGGTAGATGAGTTTGTGCTCTGGGTCCACCACTGAGTAGTCATCTGGAACTTTCTCTCGCTGTTGGAGAGAGTGTCCTCATGGGTCAGTCAGGAGTCAAGACAGAGCGTACAGTGAAAATCGTTGCTTCGTGTAACTGAAGAACTCTACTCACCGACAGAGGATGCTTCTTCTCATCGAATATATCCAGCGAGCGATTTGAATCTCTGCAAGAGAAAAACATTGACAATGTTATGTCATGTTATGTGACCTGCATGTGATTTTTACAGTCCCATAGCACAAAATGATCACTGTCTATCTGTCGGGGGTTAATAGTATTAGTAGTAGTTAGAGATCAATACCAATTACTCAACCATTCATTTCCTCTTCAGCCTGAACCTATGTGGAATTAGACTACATAACCAACTGCTGGCTACCAGCAACACATTGATATGATGCTAACTAACTAACTAACTAACTAATGTCCTAATCTACTAACCAGCAAAAAGTTATTATGATGCCAATAGATAGATAAACCCACAGTATTGAGTCATAACTACCTAACTACGGGGGCATCAGCAAAAGGTCAGGACTCTACGTCTTTTACAAAAATTCAAACTTTTCCTACCTGTTTTTTATGTGATAGTATATAGCCAATGCGACGCTGGAACAGAAAGAAATCGACACAGACAAATAGTGAACCACTTTTGTGCCAAACAAGAGGTGCTATGCTGTGTTAGCGGTTGCATATCACGGCTTTCTACATCTGTAGTTTTACCGACTGGCATGCAGATCACGTCTGGCGCAAGTAATATTGAAGGGAATCTTAATATTTTGTCTGAAAATTTTTTTAAAAATTAGCTTTATTAATAGACAGGGTTAACTTGCAGCTTGCAGCAGTAACCACACAGTTTGAATAAAAATCATTTTGAGTGTCAACAAGAGTACCGAACGACCTTTCCCTCATCTCATGACCGCTGCCTGCTGAAGGAAAAACTCAAAAATGTGGAATTATTCCTTTGCAGGTATTCAGAAAGCAAAGCGGAAAGCCACTTACCATTTGATGGTGCTCTTGAGGTTGGGCTGACTGACTGTGCTATCATCGATGAATATTGTAGAGCAGGAACTGTACTTTTTTGTGAGGAGCCCTGGAGACATCTGGTAGATATGATGATGTTTTGGAGGGTTAGTTAGCAAAAAGATTGAAAAAAAAAACATCCACGTACCTGAAGAGATGTCAGTAGGGCTGGGCAATATATCGATATTGTATCAATATCGATATACTGATATTATACAATATCAACAGGCAGACTTACATGATTCAGGTAGTTGCTTTTCCTTTTCTCACGCACTGCATTGGGAAGAGGAAAAAGAAGAATCAATGAGATTAGGAGATTAAGAAGAAGAGAGGAAGAAACTCAAATGAGGATGTCTTTGACAGAATTAACTTACCGTCTGTCTGAGACTTGTTGAGGAAGAGGGTGCTGGCTCTGGGGTGGTCTGAAGGGTTGGCCTCTTGGGCCAGCTCTGGAAGATGCAAGAAGGAAAGTGAAAGAAGTGGCTTTAATAACACTACACTCTGAAGTGTCTACACAGAATATTTTTGTCTTGAGATTCTTAAAAATGATCTTTAAACAGAAAAGTTTACAGCCAACCGCTCACCATCTGGGAGCTCCCTGTCACTGATGTGCTGCAGGTAGGTCCCGGTGTCTTCACTCACGTCCTCGGCGGTGGTGATGGGACACTCCTCCAGCTCCACCTCTCTCCTGTGGATCTTGGGACTCTCTCCGGGAGAGATGCAGCACGACACCGAGCCTCCCATAGCTGACCTGCAACAGTCCTGCTACAGCCAGCGCTGTTTCCCATACAACTGAGGAGGAACCACTCACTCGTGTGTCTGCAACTTTCTCAAAGTGAAATCCTTTCAGCACCAGTAATTGTGAGAAATGTAGTGCCAAAGTAGACTGTTTGACTCTAGGTTGCTGATTTTAACATGTCTGACACAGCATTTAAGATGTAAAACCTGCACTTAATTTATCCTAAAGAAAGCTTTAGTATGTTAAAGACCAGTGAAGCCCGTGTGTGTGGCTGCAAAGTGAAATAACCTAGCATCAGAGCAGAAGGGGGATCTCTGCAATGACAGCCTGGGTATCTGCAGGACAGCTGACATACTCAGGGCGTGTGCGCAGCATAGCACTGTCGCACTTGGAATAATTACATGCGTGGACTGAATAGTTTTGGACGGTGAATGACTAATATCAACTCATTTTACAGACTAGAGGTTAACAATACAAAGTCACAGGCTTCTCTATCACCCCCCATGGCTAGCCGGCCGGCTAACGCTAGCTTCCGCACCTCAATCCATTCTTGGCTTCTTCAACAGCATGGATCAATCCATTTCCACTGCAGTTGAAGCCTCTGCCACAACTGAAGGCTTTTCAGCCAGAATTACACATACAATTCTGCTGAATGGGAAATCTCTAAAGATAACAAAGGAAGCGGAGAGGAAGCAGTGTTGGAATTTTTAAAAGAAAGCCAGCGTTTGCGTTCATCTCGTCGCATTTGCAGGAGACGCGTCCTGGCTGTCAAATCGGCCGAAGTAGTTCAGTCCAAATGTGTCTTCCGGAGGGTGGATTTCAAAGTAAAAGGCCCGGTGTGTCGTTAAAGGACGAGTTCACAATTTTTCAAGTCTGTCTTAAAACAACAGTCAGGCGCCCAAATGAACATTGAAATAGTTTTTTTCTTGTCGCAATCATTCCTCCTGTTCATACTGGCCATTAGAAAACCCCTTCATAATGTACTTACAATGTTGCAGAAGTATTCAGATCTTTTACTTAAGTAAAAGTACCGATACAACAATGTAAAAATACTCCATTACAAGTAGAAGTCCTGCATGAAAAATCCTACTTAAGTAGGCAGTAAAAGTAGTGTTTTGGTCCCTCTGACTGATATATTATTATATATGACATCATTAGATTATTAATACTGAAGCATCAGTGTGTAAGCAGCATGTTACTGTTGTAGCTGCTGGAGGTGGAGCTAGTTTGAACTACTTTACAGTATACAGTTAGCTAGTTTAGTCCAGTGGGTCCCAACCTTGGGGTTAGGCCCCTCCAAAGGGTCACCAGATAAAACTGAGGGGTCCTGAGATGATTAATGGGAGAGGAAAGAAGACAAAACAAGGTTCTGATAAACTTTTATAAACTATTTCCACCGCAGCTCAACAGGGAAACACTGTCTGAGAGAAATTTATGATAAAAAGACTGTAAATGTGGCAGATATCCCCTTGATATGACAAACTCAGACCGCTGAAGCCTCATTTAAGCTTCAGAAAAAATTCTGTGTGGATTTTGGCCCGTATGACTTACATTGAAAGCACATTTGAAGGTATCTTTTAATAGCCAGTATGAACAGGACGAATGAGAAAAAAGTGAGTCGAGGATTGAAATGAAAGGTTTGAGGGGTTCTTTGGCCATGCTCTCATTTGAAATTGGATCAACAGAATAGACAAATATGTATTTTTTGCTCTCTTATTTCACCTTGATCCAGGAGATGAGATATTTATATTGAAAAAATAACATTACTCTGTCCCGTTTCAAGAAGAGATCATCTTTCTGCATTGATTTTGAATAGAGGAACACAAACGAAGCGGAAACTCTATCGCTGCTATGTTGTGCTAATTTAACAGTTTCATGCGCAGGCTCCGCCCCCGCCATTACGGAGAAAACACAGCCGTTGAGAAAAACCTTTGAAGACACGCCCACGATGAAACCGGGCTCTCCCATTGGTCGCTGTTAGCCAGACTGTGACATGATTGGCCGAAATTTCTCATTGACGTGTGAAGAGTGGCCTGGGGACGTTTGAATGGGCCGTTTTGCTCGCGTTACACTGTTTACCATAAACAAACCTACAAAGTAATGATGAGGCAGAAAATTGGTTTGATATTTTGGTGAAAACATAAACGATGGAGCGAAATAATAGTGGAAATGGACACTGGGGGAGATAATTATCTCCAGAAGGTGGCAGCAATGCAACAGTAATGATGCCAGCTGCTGTAAAACCTCAAAGAAGAAATGACCGGAAACTACGCAAATATGACTAGCTAGCGCATATCTATGTATTTTACAGCATGGCCCTCGTTCCTTATGTAGAGAATGCAATACCTGCGCTTTCCAAACTGCAAAATTCATCAGCACAGTTTCATTTTGCGAACCACGACCTCCGTCTTGTTCAGGACTGGAAAAAGCTTGGGGTAGCAGCAGTTGTGTGGGATGCGGTGAGTGCTACAATAGTGGTAACGTCACTACTCTTCCGTGATATCTTACTACGTATTTGCATGTCATGCAAATTCTGTCTGTTTTACAGGCTGTTGTCATGTGTATGTACCTGGAGCTGGGGCAGGTGGAGTTAAAGGGGAAGGTGGCCATTGAACTGGGAGCTGGCACTGGACTGGTCGGCATTGTAGCAGCCCTGCTGGGTGAGTGAAATTGAAAGAAAGAGTGAAATTCAATAAGATACTATTGGCCTATGTACACACAATTCTTATTCTCAGGTGATTATAAACTAATTAAAATATACTTATGAGTATTATATTCAGTTTCTGCCAAGTCCATTCCACTAGATGCCACTAAATTCTACACACTGCACCTTTAAATCCATTAAACATATACCCAAAGTGTAATTATTGGCCTATAATGTATTACTAAGTGTCACATTCTTTACCTCTCCAGGTGCCAAAGTGACTATCACTGACAGAGAGCCTGCCTTGGACTTCCTCTCTGCCAACATCAAGGCTAACTTGCCCACAGACGTCCAGGGATCAACAGTTGTGTCTGAGCTGACTTGGGGCGAAGGCCTTGAACGTTACCCTGCTGGGGGATTTGATCTAGTGCTAGGAGCGGATATCGTTTACCTGGAGGACACCTTTGTGTCGCTGCTGCAGACTTTGGAGCACCTCTGTTCAGACGCCACTGTGGTGTTACTGGCCTGTAAGATCCGCTACGAGCGAGATACTAACTTTTTGAGCATGCTGAAGCAGCGGTTCAGAGTTGAAGAAGTTTACTACGAGAAACAAAGGGACATCCATATATATAAAGCTTGGAAACTGCCACCCAGGAGGGATTTGTAGTTCTTCTTTGTAGCAGTTTACTGGTTTTTCATAAGAATCAAATAAAATGAATGAAAAAAAAATCAAAGATTACCAGAAACACATTTATTAACAGCTGCCAAAAATGTAATATTTGAATAGCTCTAACATAATGTACTGTATCATACAAGTTGGTGCTGACATTTAGAAATCGTGAATAGAAAATGAATGGAAAAGCAACATAAAAAAAGCATACTATGTCATGACTATACATAATACCTAAAGAATACAATATGGCATTCCATTATCGTGAAAATATCCATTTTGATCACTGTGAAGTCGTTGTCTCCTTGATTTGGTCGCACTTTACAATCCTTTTGCAGGGTATTTGATAGGTGCAATTGAGTTGTACTTGAAATTTGATGCTCCGCACAGCTAACAACATCCAATCAAATGCATGGTCATGCCTTGATAATAAGCAACAAAACATTCATGGACACTTGGATTAATTACTGGTTAGCAGTGTTACTTCCGATCTCACCTTGCAGCCTCATTTTGCCTGTCAGCGCTGCGTGAGACCTTCCTGTTAAATCATTTAAAATGTAGCAGGATTGTATATGCAAGGAAAGTGCACATGCCACTTTGCAATTATGTAAACAGAATTTGGAGACAGGCTCCTGCTGATGCCTTGAAAGCCAGGAACACTACAACATAGAAGAGTTTCCCCAAGACTTTCCCCAATAACAAAAAAAAAAAAAAAAGACGGGGACATTACATGTTCAAAGACAGCGAATCAGACCAATCCATTTCACGTGTCTCCAAAATTTGTTTAAAAGTAGGCAGACAAAGTATTTCTTTCGTTGCATAACAAGTTATAAGTAGGGCTCATTATTTCTGGTCTTTTTTTTTTTTTTAAGAGAACCCCAGAAATCACCAGCATCTGTATTGAATTAATAAAAAAAAAAAAAAAAAAAAAAACAGAAAATGGATTTTAATAAATCCATAATACAAAAACAAATTTTAAAATACCACTTGTAGCACAGACACTATTTTAACCGCTTTTTTCCCCCCATTAATTAGTCTGGCGCATAAGTAGGAGCAAAATTGCAACGTCTCTCCATTTTTTTTTCCATCACTTTCCATTCATTTCATTTGAGCTGTGCTTGCCAGAAGAGGACCTTGTTTACTCGAGACTCCTGTGAACTGTGTCTTCTTGCAACAGCAAACAACTTTTGGATGTGTTGGGACAGAATTTCAATTTGTTTTTATAAATCTGGGAGATATTTTGTTGAAGATCAGTAAAAACTGGGAAACAGTGACTTGCAGTAATAAAGATGGGGAACATGCATCAGAGACCCAACAAACACTTGAGGAGTTAACCATAAATGTTTTTGTTGATATTAATTACCACGTCTGCAAAGCTTCAAAAAGCTCAAAAGACATGGAATTTTTAGATTTTGACTCCCATGGTGTCCAAATCCACTGCTGTCTCTCTTCACTGTGTATTTTTAAAGCTGCATTTAACATAAAAAAAACATTTTACAACCAAACTTAATGGTTTTTGTTCATGTGGTATCAAGGCAAAGTAATTAAAGTTTTTTTTATAAAGTCAATGGCATTATGCGAGCAGATAATCTAATACATAACAAACCAAAACACAGCTCAAAGATAAAATGTCCATGACACAGCCCACCTACAGTTCAAAGCATTATTAAGTAACAGATGTTAATGCAAGAGCGCAGTTACGATTACAAACGTTGCACACAAAGGTAACCTCCCCAAATGATCCAAGTGTCTCAGGGAGGTAAAACTGTAAAAAGTTCTGGCATTAGTAGTGATGGTAGTCAAGCAGTTCCCTGTGCTGGTGATGTTGCCCAGTTTGTCCAGGCACCAGTGACTGGAATGCTTCCCTTTGGTGGCGTCGAAAAAAAAACCGAACCGCCTCATCGTTTGTCCTATCACTTCACCACAAGGACCCTGTATGGTTGATTAACTCCCCTCAGAGGAAAAATCCTCCACATCCACGTTCTTATTATCGCATCACCCTTTCATGGATTGATGGGAAAAGAATAAGGATTGCAAATCGTTGAATTGGGAGTGTTTTTTTTTTTTTTCTTCTTCCTGGTGTGTGTCACTTTATAGATTTTCAGCAGTTTTTAAAAAGAAAGCAAAAGAGTAGAAAAAGGGAGAAGTGGCATCCAGATGCATGGCTCTGTGCTGAGTCTCTGTACATGGGGACAGACGAGCACCTGTTGAGCCACTGGCAGGCGTTTGGTGATGTTTCTACTCAGATTTGTGGCAGTACAAGTCTTTGAGGGCTTTCAGTTCCTCGATGAGGGTTTTGTTCTGGTTCTCCAGCACGGCCACGCGGTTCTCCAGACACTTGACGTACTCCTTCTTCTTCCTGCGACACTCGCGGGCTGCCTCCCTGTGTGACATGAAAACCACGAGTAAGTGTATGTCCTTAGTTACAGTCCAAAGTCGGACGTACATGGCTACACGCAGCACATGGTGAGAAAAAAACCAAAAACCTGGTTTCAAGAGCCTCTGATGGAATCACTTCATTTACAGAGTCGACACAAATGCATAATTTTAGATATTAACATTTGTGATGGCATCAGACACCACAGCATCAACTAGAAATTTTACGTCAACCTCATAATACACATACCTGTTTTTCATAAGGCGCACTTCCCTTTTGCGTGTGACTTCCTCTGTGCCTGTGCCTGTGCCCAGTGCAGGCGAGGTCGCCATGACCACCCCAGGAGTGATGGTGCTGGTCGGTGCTGTGCGGATCTGATAGGCCTGAACATCTCCAGAGGCCGCTGGCAGACACAAATATAGAAACCTTTAGTAAACTGCCTATAACATACTTTTACTGATGTCCTGTAAAGCCCAAGTAGTGATCATGCCCTCATTTATGTTTTTAATAAAGTGGGACAGCATTTAATTATACAGAACATTACACTTTTCCCACCTTGTACAACCACTTGGTTGCTGGGCACTAGGATCTGCTGCCCATCGCTGGTCTGGGCGTACTGCAGAATGGTGGCACCAGGCTGGGCTGCAGCAGCGTTGGCCATGGTCAGTGTCTGCAGGCCCTGAACTCCATCTGTGCCGTTATTGGCCAGCTGGATGGCCCCTCCCTGGGTAATGGCAACTGCAGAGCGATATGATTGTGAGTTTGAATTAGTCCCAAATTAATTTCAGTGATTGACATGGAAATTGCATTGCAAGGTAGCAAGCAGTAAACACAAATTTAAGCTTGTCTACGGTCAACAGCATAAATACAGCAAACTGTAGCAACTCCTTTTCTATTTTTGTTATGCTGTCTTGATGCGGAAAATCACTCAGTAGCATCGCTCTCTGCACATCAAACAACATGTATCCAGTAATGTTTCCTATCGAACATGGATTTTGATGTGTGTTTATGTCATAGTGTCTTCAGGAAACAAATAAATGCATACACTGCAGTGTTGTTACTTGAAATGAATCCCTCATTGATGTATTATAAGAGAGTTACATTAGCTAAATATTATACCTCATTTGATATTCAAGGCTTAGTTTTGCAGTGTCACTGAATTCAGTTATTCAGCACGGCCAGTATATTAATATTAAGTAAGTACTTACTGTACTGGCCACTGCTGGTCTGATAGATGGGAGTGGGCATGGTGACTGTGGTGATGGCGGGGGCAGAGTCATCCTCCGACTTCTCTTCCTCAATCCGAGGAACCGCTGGAGCATCTGATGATAAGTCGTTCAGAATTTTCCTGCAGATGGGATACAAAAAACATCAGCAAACTGTGTCACAGGATGGAACACAGAGCATCCCTTTTCCTTCAAACCCCGATCCAGAGGGGGACTTTCCACTCACAAGCCTGCTTTAAGCAATCCTCTCCACATTCTCTTAAGTGGAAGAGATAAGGAGCACCATTTCTGTTGTGGTTTTAATTCAAGTAAACACAGACATGTGATACATACAAAAAGATCAAAACAATCTGTTTGAAATGAAAGAGATGAAAGTTCTATGTCCATGAACACGCATAATAAAAGTATAAAACTAATTATTGTCACTCAGATAAGATGTCAGACCTGTAAGAAGGTCGTCTGGACAGGATCTCTCTTCTCTTCTGAGAATCTGTGACGCTGTCTACGGACTCCTGAGAGTCCTCACTCTCAGCAACAGTCGAGATCTGCAATTAAGAAAAATTGACGTGCTTTCATTTTCATTTTGCTCCCAAAAACACAACATAGAGGAATAAAAATAGAACAAGAGTGAGGTAGTAATAATAATGAATCAAAGTAGTACTAATCTACTTACAGAATGTAATGTAGTATGTAATTTTTAAGAAGTTGAAAGCTGCAGGTTGCATTTCCATACCTGTACTGTCTGGACCTGTGGAGACTGGATGACAGAGGGCTGTGCAGCTTGGATCACCCCGTGCACTTGGACTGTCTGGCCGTTGGGCAACTGCACCAGCGTGACTGTGGGACTGCTGGACGTCACCTGCCCCGCTGCTATGGATGCCTGCGACCCATAATCATACACTATGTGTTTGCAAACTTACACACTGTGAACAGTTAATGATACAGTGAAATGTCAGCGAGGATTTGCTGTACCTGGGCCAGGGTGATCTGCTGGGCCTCAGACTCAGAGACAACTGTTTCACCACTTTGCTGTGTTTCTGCACCAGCCTCCATGGTCATTTAAAAATCTGCAAAAAAGCAAGACACGTCTCATTATTGCGCCTATATGAACTGCACAGTATAAAACAGTGGGAAAAAAGGCAATATATGGTGTAAAGGAGACAGTGTGTAGAGATAGCGCCTTTTCTACATCTTAAGTGCTTGTTGATGTCCCGGAGGAGGGTGTGGCTTAGCTTCACATGCTAGACTATGAATTCAAATATACAACATCTTCTTCAACGGGCTTCCTCGCTGAGTCAAGAGGAATATTATAATATACATCTAAAAGCATTTTAGCAGAGGCGATATTCAACATAGACATAAATGCGCCAATTTAAAATATGCTGCTCCATTTTAAAAAGGGCTCCCCATGAACGCCGACAGCTAACAGTTAGCATGTAGCTAGATTGAGTAGTATGGGCATCCATTGCTTGCGTTAGCATGCTAACAAGCTAATAGGGATGCTAGCACAGTTAGCAGACGTTTATTTAACATTTGTAATGACTCTTTTTAAACTCTTTTCCCCCCCTTGCACAACTCGTTTCGCAGTTTGGCGCTATTCTCTAATTTTCAAATGCAGCCCAAATGAATACAGCATTAAGTAACTTCCTTAATAAGGTTAAGTTGCTATGGAGGGAAATGTCTGCAATGCATTGTATGCCAGTTTTGTTTGCAAGTAGGACACCTCACTTTCACTGATTTATTGGCCAAATCTAGTTTAGCACAGTGTTGACATGACTACGCTGTACGTGGCTAACTGCTTTTGTAACTTAGTTCAAGACTGATTATTACAAAAGAAAAAAGATTCAAGCCCACCCCCATATTAATACCTATGTCTCAGTTGTGTTACGAGCCCCGCAGACACTGACTCATTTTGTGAGCCTCTGCAACACCGCCGCCATGATCTCTTTGTTGGCTTTGTGCTGATATTAGGCACAAATAACTTCTCTGGGCAGCCATCTATCTGTTTAGCAAACATCGGATGCGTATCCTCTTACCAACACAGACTCGCTTCGTCACTCCCGGGTCTACGGAGCTCCACTTTTATTCAGACCGACACGTAAGAGACCGCGTCAGGCTACACCTCCGTCGCGTCACCGAGAACAACAACACGGAGAGGAGGACGAGGGAGACGACGACAGCGAAAAGCAGCTCTATCGACAGGACACGAGTGGACACGCAGAGGGCCGGAAAGTCTCGAAGGTTGCCGAGGAAACGAGGGGGGAAAGCCACGAAGATGGCCGAGGAACGCGTGCTCTTCGAATTGATCTGCGCATGCGCATGGTAAGAGCAATCTAGATTTTAATTTGATTAAAAATCTAATCAATTAATAATGTTTATGAAATAAAAACCTTTTTATTCAGAAAGGCTTATTATTTTCTTTATGCTATATGTTTTTAATGCTGTAGTGCTTTGATATTCACTGTGAACAAAAAGTGCAGTACAAATTAAATGCATTATTATTATTAATTAATGTGACTGCAGACCAGTAAGACCGGTATAACTGGTCTGCAGTCAGTTATCTTGCTGTATTTTTCTTAAGCCTTTAAGTCAGAGTTACAGTATCAGCATGTATTAACAGGAACAGGAAGAGGATGCTCAATGAAAAGTTGATCTTAACTGATTACAGCAAGAGTCTGCTGCATGGCTTCCTTCATGTATGGTTATTAGATTATTATTCTGCCCTTTAAAGTAATTAAATATTAGTTGGGTTTTTTGCAATTTTCATATCTTGTAAAGTAATTACAATAGCATGATGAATAGCAATAACAAAGAATAGTGAATTCACAAAATCCTCAAACAACTGATATTGAAACACTCGTATGATTTTTGTCTGATTTCACATTTATACTCCATAAACACTTGCTAAAAATCCTATAATGAAATGTCTGAAAAATTGAGATAGTTTATTTTATCTAATTATCTGATTTATCATTAAATGTTACCTCTTAACTAACAAATTAAATATAATATTTAAGAATTAATCACTGCGATGACCTTTAACGGTCTTATATGTCTTGTTTTTCTTTAAAAATAAATACATGGTTTTTAAACTCATGGGCTGCATGGCTGTTGTAGTACACATGGTGGCAGCAGAACACTTCTCCATTTCTTTCCATCATGACAGTCAGCACTGACGCCATCATGTTACATTATGTCTAAGCACATGTTTCTTTTATCCTGGCATGATATGACTGAATATCTGTGAAATAGATTCATCTAAACTGTGTTACTGACTCTGCAACACCAAACCACATTGTGATTTTAATGAGAAACCAGTGGGCTCCAGCCCTGTATTACTTATTATTATGTACTATTTACAGCTCTCATGATTCACGTTAGATCTGCTTCTCCTTGGTTGTCGACTCAAGCCATAAAACGTACTCATTAACTCGTCCTCACACTCGGCATGTGAGGACTAGTGCTGTAGGAGTGAAATGGGTTCTAAGCTGTGGCAGCTGCTCAAAATCCTGGGGGGAAAATGAGACTTCAGACCAATTTATGACCATCATCTCTATGTGCGAGGTCATTGCGGAGGCCTCTCAATACACACACACACACACACACGGATGTCAAACATACCCATCTTCACCTATCGAATGATTGACTACCCCGGTGGTGCAAAGATATTCACTGCTGACCCAACCAGCCTTGTGTCCTTTACCATAAAAACAGGCTGAACGGTATCTGACAACAAAACTCTTAAATGTGCACTTTTCCATTCAAAGTGAAGCACCAGTAACAAATCATACAGTCACCTCATTATTAAAAACTCTCATAGCACATATAATAAATATTTGTCACAAAGCAGGCTTTATATCTGCTCCTGAGTCCATGTCAATGTCTTGATTGGACATTGATTTCCCTTAATAATGACCACTAGGATAGCCTTAGCCAACAATGATTAGCCTGCAACATGAGAGGAGAGGTTTCATTAGTATCCACTGAATCTTTTCCACTAAATTACCTGTGCAAGCTGTGCACATTCAGGAAATTTGCACCAAGTTGGTTCACAAATTGTATGCCTGTTGTTCATATTGTGTCAAGTTTTCATTGTTTTGCACATAGAGACATAAAATACTCAAAAAAGAAAAGAGCTAGATACCCATTTCCAAGGTAATTGCATACCAAGCTTGCACACAATAATATTTCCAAAATTTTGACTTATACACTATCATGATAAGCTTTTTACATGATTCTCTGAAGTGACACTTGCTATGTTTAAATGTAGTCAGTATTGTAACAGAAATGGAGAAAAATAAGATAAAACTGACATAATATGAATAATTTATAAACACATTTAGTTTCTTTTTGTCACTGAAACCCAAATTCCCTATCTCATAAAAGCCTTTCACATTTGCTGTTAAAAACACATGAACGCACAAACACAATCAGAACATCCTTGCATTATTAACTTCTTTATCGTGTCTTTCCGTGTGCATATCAATATGGTCAGTCAGTGTGCCCGGTGATTAAATGTGATGATTTTCTGATTGTTAACACTGGTGAGTTCTGGCACAGAATATCTGATTGCAAGCTTCACCAGAGCTCTCTGCAGCAACCGCACCACAGCAACGACCCTGGCTGTAAATCACTGCTGAAAACACCCACAAACCGCGGAGTAAAATGATGCCACAGACGTCCAAAACGGTGTAGGGGGAGGATAGGAGTTTAATCTTCAGAATATGAAGTAGAGACCTGACTCCAATCCATAGCCCTTTCCTCTCTCCTTAAACCCAGCTGTCAAAGCCCCTGGCTTAACACAAGCTTCCAAAACCCCATCGACAGCAAGCCCTATGACACTTCCTATTCCCCCAATTTTTTGTCTCTGTTTCTCTCTTTGTTTCCCTCATTTTGTCCCTCTTTCTTTGATTTGTGTGTGTGTGTTTTTTAATCACACAGTCATATGAAAAATCATGGCCTGAGGCAGTGTATGTAACAAGCATACCTTGGTGTCAGACTTGTCTTCCCCGCATGGCACCGCGATATTGAGTGTATTAATAACATGCCTGATATAGTCTGTCAACATTGCCGTCGAATTTTAAATGCAGCCCTCAATCAAACAGAGTGGAAATATCAGACCTGCCACTCAAACAGGGCATTGTGGGAGATATCAGCTCATATTGGCGCCCAGGAGGCCATGTGGCACCGTCCAGAGAGCAGCTGAATATGAATCCAATAGGGGGAAAAAAACATGCAGTGCATTTAAATACCACTGACCTTATATGCATGCTTTTCATTGTAGGTTGAATTACCTGAATCGCATATGAACCAGTGCACCTGGCTGAGGTTGCCATGGATACTGGGCCCCACAGTCTGTCTCTCTCTCTCTCTCTATCACTCGCACGCACACACATAAGCGAGGTTCTCAAATCTGAAGATGTGAGTTTCAGAGATATCCAGTAAAATATTGTGCCGCTGAGGTGCAGTATCAAGCTGCAGCTGCGAGGCAGGGAAGTTATCTAACACACAGAGAGATTGTGCTGACCCAGACCTCTTGCTAATCTAGGCTGTAGGCAACACCGTGTATTGGGCGATCTCAATCAATCCGTCAAGGTGTCAGCTCCCCCCTCCCTCTCTATCTTTCCCTAGTGCAAGGTTTTTTCAACCTTTTTTCTCCCATCCCCCTGCTTCTCCCACCTGACCATCCTTTCTTTCTTTCTTAAAGGATAGGTTTAAATTTCCTCAAGTCTGTCTTAATAAAATACTCATGCCCCCATATAAACTGCTTACTTGCGTATTTCCATTTCATGCTACTTTATACTTTTACTCCATTACAGTTTGGAGGACATTTACTCCAACTACAATACATTTATCTTACTGGTTACTTTACAAATGAAGATTTTACTGCAAAACATATACCGAATTAAACTACCCAACATTAAATAGCTAAACTCAGCTCCGCCTGCATCAGTAATAATAATCCAGAAATATCTAGGGGCCATTTTTCTGCATAATCAGTACTTTTACTTTTGATATTTTAAGTAGCCTATATT